>JAZGTL010000007.1:10012500-14812500 GCA_037349345.1 Oemleria cerasiformis
GATGATACCCAACCTGCTTGCTGCCACCGCGGGAAACAACCTTGTGATGTTGATGATGATGATGATGATGATGATCTCTCCCCTGGTCCACCAACCTCGCAGTCTCCATCGGCATATATATATATATATATGCTATATGATGATCTTCTTCACTTCGATCGAAAAACAATGCTCAAATTGCACCAAATGGCTATCTTCTTCGATGCCCAGTACTCAATATCCAGATTAAGAGACAAACAAACAAGATTAAGGTCCTCTTCTTCTTCTTTATTTTCTTTGTGGGTGTACGTAATGTTCAAGCTGATCTGATCTGAGTGCCCACCAGGTGTACGTTAAAATGACAAAGAGAAGGGGGATAATGATATATATTGAGGAACAGTGGGGGAGAGAATGGGAGATTATTTATATTTATGGATAGAGTAAGAGGTGGGAGAGGGAGAGAAAGAGAAAGAGAGAAAACCATGGGCGGCGACATGGACATAGAAATATGGAAGAGGAAAAAGTGATTTGTTTTGGGAAAAACTAAGGAAAATGAGAAAAGGCAATGACAAGGTTTGTGCGCTTGCCCCATAGATTTGAGTGGAAACTGGAGGTGGTCACCCCACCCACCACCCCTGGTTTTGGTTTTGGGAAGGCCTTAAGCTGGCTGGTCACGCCAAAATGTAAATTGACGTATGTGCCCATAGGTGAATATGAGATTATGTCTCTCTAGTAATCTCTATGGTTGAATGTTGTTGGCTTTCATAGCTTCTACACCAATACCATGCATCCTTTCGCTTTCACTTTTGATTACTACCATATTTAGAGTAGCAATTCGGATTATGCCATATTTTTTTTATCAAAATTAACTTCATTTAACTTACAAGTTCGTTATTTTTATTTCTTATTTATTGATATAAAACAATTGTACAAAGAGGGCCAATTAAAAAATAAATCAATTATATTTTTATTTATTTATTTATATATAAATAAATTATATATTTATTGGTTCATGTAGAAATTAGGGTTTAGATTTAGATATGATAGCAAGGTTAATACTATAAAATACAAAAAAATCTAGCTCGGATGTATTTGAAATAACTAGATGTGGTATTATTATAAGATATTTCTTTTTCTGACAAAAGGGATGCGTAATAGTAATACTTATATACACAAATTCATTTGAAATCAACTTGTTTTCTTTTGAGGATAATTAAGTCTATTTGAGTAGATTTTTTGTCATTTGAAAGTTTCTATAATTTTTTTTTTTAATTTGAAGGTTAAATTTTAACTATTTTTTACGAAAACTCTAAGGGTGTGTTTAGATGAGGAAAAAAACATGAGATTTATTAAAAAATTAGAATTTCAAGTTTTCTATACACCAATTCTCTTGTTTGAATGTATAAATATTGGAATTTAAGATTCTAAGAAAATAAAAAATTTGAAATTTGGATGCCAAAAATCCCAAAAGGGTTTCATTTTCAAAATTTCATCTTTATATCTACAATTTTTATATGAACATTAAATTAAATGTTTAAATTTCATTTTACCCAAACATTAAACTTCACAAATTCTAAAAAATTAATTTCTATTAATTTAAATTTCATAGTTTAATAAATTTTAAATAATCTAAAAATTCTTACCCCTAAGAATCTGTCTATTTTATACAGGTCGTGTTAGAACTGGCTCTTATTTCTAAAGTCGACCCACCCTGAACCGGACCATTCTTATTTAAATCAGGCCGGAGCCGGTTTCCCAAAATTGGGCCCGACCCACTCTATGCCCACCCCTAGCTGAGAAGAGAAGGGAAGAAAAGGCACTCAGAAAGAGCCCAACCCAACCAAGAATTAGCATTGCTTGCCGGAGAATGATTCCGAGCTGAGTTTCAAGATTGGCTGAGAAGAGAGAGTGGGACTCTGCTCAAACCAAAATCAGGTCAGAAATGAGAGTATTGAGTCATCGTCATCGTCAACTCGAAGAAGAAAGTCGTCGTCAAGACCAGATTTTACTGAGCTGAGCTGAGTAAACCTGTTCACGCAATTCTGAAAACAAAATTCAACGTACTTGAAAGACCAGATTTTTACCACTTTCTTTTCTTTTCTTTTTTTCAAATTCATTGCATTTCTTTTGTCAACATAAACATTCTGTGACGAGAAGTAATACAAAACATATCTGTGCCCAAAACTTAACGAAACGTTGCACTTCGATTACCAGATGCTGGAAACGCTTGGCGCCGTCTACCTTGTGGTAGTTCTTGCGACCCATCATCGTTTAGGACCATACCAACTGAAGTTTTTTTCTTTCCCCCAAAATTCAGGCTCCTTACACCTTCGCCGGCGCCAACATCTTTGACCGGCTTTGCTCCAAATATCACCTCACTCTTAGCCGCTTCGTAGTCAAAAGGCTTCACCTGCAGACCACTGGATTCCTGGGGTTTCTCCACTTCTCTGGCTTTCTTGTTTTGTTTTAGTGACTGAAAACATTTTTCAAAGCTTGAGGACAGATCAGAAAGAGACTTAGGTTCATCTTCTCCATCCCTCCCCAAAGCAGATGCCGGTGATGCCTCATTGGGCTCTTGTCTGATATCTGAGAAACCATTTCTTGGTTCACAACCTACATCTGAAACATTTTCCAAACTAATGATATCACCTAAATTAGACCTTTCAGGTGATACCTCAGAATGGGGACCTTCAAAACTTCTAGCTAGTGCTTCCCTCAGTGGCTTTGATTCCTCACTCTTGCCCGAAAATGAGTGGAAAGGGAAGTTCAATGAAGATCTAATTTGCTCCAACTTATCTTCCTTGTTCTGGAAAGACAATCAGGCAGCATAAGAGTTAAACAACTGTGCACGTTATAATGATTCAGTTACAGTATAGGGTTCACTTAAGTGACTAGCATATCCCGTTAAAGGTACAAGTATAGTTGCTTTAGGTCAGTAGACGAACAAAGCTATATAAGGAAGCATTTCTAGTAGCAACCTTTCAATTTGACATCAGAGTTGCAACGCACAAGGTTCAAGTCTAGCTACCATTGTAAAACCAAAAAACAAAAGTACCGATAAAGATGGTATATAGCCTTTCAGGCAAAATTAACCACATTCTCACTTACCTTTTTATCAGAATCAAACTTTCTTTTTGTAACTGTACTCCCCAACAGTGAACCAAGGGCACGGTTAGGCTTCTTTTGTACTTGAACACTTACTCCAGTAACCTAAAACAGAAGACAATCATTTTAACACTAAATCTCTATCACCAAAAAACAAACAACAGAAATAGATAATCATATTAAGACGAAAGCTCTATGACCAAGAAACAACCAATATGACCATACAAAAGAATGCAATGGTTTAAAAACCTTTTCTGAATCTAACAAATGGGTACTTCTGCTTTCTCCTTTGCTTTGCCCCAAAAAGGTGCTCTGCCTAGAATCCGGTGAAACATTGCTACCACTTTCAATCTTTCCTTTCCCATTTACACCAGGATGGTCAAGAGAGCTTCCTTGTCCATCTCTTACAAGTTCAGAGGCACCACAGCTAAGCTCTGTGCACTCCAACTTCTGCTGCATAGAAGCAGGAGAAACTGCAGATACATCACTACTAACTGAAATGCTGCTAGATTCGTCAGGTAAGGCTTCAGCTCCATCATTTGCCAACATATTCTCTTCAGATGCCTACATAAAAGGGATATTGTTAACACAAGAAAACGTAAAAAAATAGTAACGAACAAACACCTGAAGAACATTCTCCATGACACAAGTCAAGAATATATGCATTATACTTCAAATAATTGCTAATTAATTAAATTAATCTACTATAAGAAAAATCTAGGCAATAGCCGACTAGGAAACATAGGAATTGCAAACTTCTAGACAACAAAATGCATATTATGGATTGTGACATACATGTCTCATGTTCATATGCTGTTTCCAACCCAAGCGGATAGCCAAGTGGATTCACAAGATTCACCAATTGAACGCTCAAGTCAAACCAATAGGACAGGAATTCAAGATACAGATACTACTAACTAAAGTAAGAATTGAAAACAGTCGACAAATATTTTTCAGTTCATGAATTTACCAAAATGCATAGCCTAATTCCACAGATGTGATCAGATTCAACAGTTCACCACAAGTTTTCTACCACAAAGTATTCAACAGCCCTTACAGTTAATCATTTTGCTAAAGTAAAATTGATGACTTAAAAAAAAAAAAAGATAAAACAGTTCAACCAATTAATGTCTGGTAGAGTTGAACTATTATCTTAATACATGTCACTCCATAACAGAGATGAACAGTTCAACCAATGAATGTAAATCCTAATAGGTAAAGCAACAAGAATGCTCTAAACATGACTTCAAGACTACTAAACATAGTTAAATACGACCCAGTACATGCAAGTAATAATTTATTTTTTCCATGTCAGCCTATAGGAGGGATGGCTTGTGGTATGATACAAAAGTTTACAGGTTGCCAATGAATGTAAAGCCTAACAACGTAATGCAGACAAGAAATCCCAGCCACCAAGATCACCGCACTACTATACATAGGCCTTACCATTGCTAAGCGTGCCACCTTAAGATGTTCAGCAGCAGGCTCAAAAAAAGCAGCATTTTGCATAGAATGTCTAATGATGCTAACAACAGAAGCAAGATTGCGCTCAATGTATGGGTGCTTTGATTTCACCAAACGCCTTAGCCTGCTAGTAGTGACAGGCATCTGTTTAGCTTTTACCGGAAAAAAAAAAGTAATAAGTCAAATGTCCACTGTAACAATTTAGTTGAAAAAAAAAAGAATCAATTTTGAGCTTCAAGAAGAACTTTGTACGAGTTCCTATTACCAATTTCAAGAAGAGTTTTGTTTGGCAGTATATAGCCAGTACTTTCATCCTCTGCACGGGCAACAACATCCCGCCACTCACAAAGGCCCTGAAATGCCATTTATAAGCGCATCTAAGATAAGTAGCATATAACCATGCATCCTGCACATTAGTCACTAACAATAGGCAAACAGTCGAGTGCCTCACGTAACACATAGTAAACTTTACGTAACTCCAAAAGGAAACCACAGACATCACTGTACCAAAGCATTTAGGATTTTTCCTTTCCAGTAATCATTTGAAAACTTTATTATTGAGAAATGGTTAAGGAATATAGCACAATGAGAATCTCGGAAATTAAAACACTTTAGGTGATGGTTAGCCAACAATAAATTAGAATAATGCATAAAAGAATAAGGCCTCTTACAGAAACAATGGCAAGCTGCTGTGAATTAAACCCAGCACCTTGTAACCTGCATGAAAATATAAAATAATTAAAACCTAAGTCATTAAGATACATCAACTATAGATATAAAAACACAAAGGTTAAAGCATAAGAACTCCTACTCATAGACGTACTTAGAGAAAGGAATAACAAAATCAGACTCCCTTCAATTTTCACATATTCATATTTCCATAGTTATCACGTTAATTGCTAACCCAGACTGATCTAGCCATCATTCCCACACTCTCATATATGTATCTATAGTAGGCTTTTTATTTGCAACCTGGTATAAAGGCTCCATTTCTCCAAGGAACTTCAACTACTTGGTGCTGATCAATTAGTTTGATGGAGATAGCAGTTAGCAGGAATGGAGTTTACGCCAGAGTTGTCGGCCTTGGCCAGATGATGATTACCTATTCGAATGGGGATTATACAGATCCAGTTGGTGATTGGGTTGGTAAAGGATCTGTTTTGAAGTTGGGTACCTCACAACTTGAAGTTAGATGTAAGTAACAAGATTTTTGTCCATGTTTAGGTCTTCTTTCATCTGTTTGGACTATAAGTGTGTAATGGGAATGAGGAAGAAAGTGTGGCTTGGGATTTAATGGAGGTATACCCCTGTTTCAATGATAGGATCGTTGCTGGTGGCGGGTTTGGACAAAGGAAATTAAAAGATGCATGCTCTCTGGAATCTGGAGTTGGTCTACCGTCCCAGACAAAAACAGAAGGAATAGAGGAAAAAAGCTAGACTAACATTAACACTGACAAGGCATATGTGAACGACATTCAAAGAATTTAGTAACCTGTAACATTATCAAAAGCCTAAAAAATGGTTTATGTGGCAATAATAACCATGCACAGGGGGGGAATTGAGCAACAGACGTTCTGGAGAGGGTTGTTCCCAAGACCAAAAAGAAAGATCCAAATACCAAAAAGAATTATAGAAAGAAAAAAATGGTGTTGATTACAGAACATCATACCCATAAATGTGGAGATAGGAATTTTCTGTCAAGATCTCCTTCTCATATAAATGCATGCATATATCATAACTGCGATTGTAAACCTGTCAGAAACAAGAATCTTGATTAAAGCTCCATAAAGTAATCTAAAATTTCCATATGGTAAATGGAAATCAAACTAAAAGATAAGAAAATTGGAAGATCCGTTTTCTAAGATGTATCAACAAATTTACCATGAAGACATTTTTGGTTGATATGAAAGAATAATTAGCTCAAAAATACTAGAAGGTAATCTACACAAAAAATTACAACACAAACTCAACAATCATCCATCTTTAGATGTTATAAACAGAAAATGATAATGTACATCTTCTCTCAAGGGACTAGCAAAAGCATTACAAAAGACATCATTGTAATTTAAAAACATCAAATGGAAATCCTTTAAAAAAGACTCAAAAAAGGCCATAAACCAAAACTAGCAGCAGTACAAAAGTTAACAAGGAATAAAAGCATTAACAATGTACATAACATAAAATCAAAAATCAAAATACTAGCAGAAAAGTTGAGAAGAAGCACAAGATCATTATACATACCTCTACTAAAGGAGTGTCAGAGTTTTCTGATTCCTTTGGCATCAATTTTAATTTTGTTCTCATTAAATTATACATATGCAACAGATAGTGTGTATCTTCTCTGGCATATCTGTCAAAATAAGAACACAGCTTTAGGTAACAGTGGAGGTTCAACAAATTTCATCATCTAAAAAATACTCTAAAGGGTACAGCTTTAGGTAATAATGGAGGTTCAACGAATTTCATCATCTCAAAATTACTATAAAAGGGAGTAGACGTGAGAATGTAACATCTTAAATAACTAATAGGAACAATCATAAAGAAAAAAGTTAGCTATGTACCCATGAAACCAAAACAAAAATTTTGATGTGTGCAGGCTTCCCATAATGCATTTCTCAATCCAATTCTTTTCAATGTGGAGGTCATCTCAATCCTAAATTTAAAAATACTCTAAAGGGACTAGACTTGAGAATGTAACATCGTAAATAACTAATAAGAAACATAAAAAGGAAAAAAATATAATTATGTGACCATTAAATCAAAACAAAAATTCTGATGCAGGCAGGCTTCCCATAATGCATTTCTCAACCTACTTTTTCCAATGTGGAGGTCATTGTAATCCTAAAGTTAAAGATACTCCAAAATGGGGACTCCACTAACAATGTTATCCTAAAAATTGAGTTCCAAATCACTCTGTACAAAAAGAGAAGGGCAGAAAATTTAATCTTTTGTCAAAATATTAAGAGTAAACAAAGAAACGAGACTAAAACGATATAATCAACTTAATCAATACTAGCTGAGTTACGCACTTAAACATAAACATAATCTAAATTTTTACCTGACCATCTCCTCAGGAAGAGGGCGTAATCTCCAGTCTGCATTCTGGTATCTGCACAAGAAATGGTAGTTAAATTCAAAGAATCAACAAGAAAATTTATTGAATATAGAAAACATTTAGTTAAAGCATTTGAAAGATAAAAGGAATTAAAATTAAAATAACACGCTTACTCTTTGTTAGCAGTGACACCACATAAGTTCTGCAAAATATGTTCCAAACTATTTCTCTCCATTTTCAATACCCTTGAGGCCTGAGGATTAAGTCAAACTCATCATCTTTGGTTATCACTTATCAGCGCATTATGAACAGTAAAAGCATGCTTCAAGTAACAAAGCTTAAAGTATAGAAACAAAGAGTAAACGAATGTCCCATTCCAAATAAAGGAAAAGAAACTACTAAATTATTTACATGATACGGAATTCCATTTGTTCAGTGATTTCAAAGTACCTGTCCAGTATCAAACAAATTGCAGATATAAATGCCAAAATCACGTTGGAGCCAAATGATATCACGATCCGCTCCATGCATCACCTAATGAAATTAGCATATTATCAGGAGAAAAATTATTTATATGTTACAAAATAAGAAATGCAGATGATCATACAACAAACCTTTCTCTTTGAAGGGTCCTTGAAAACCTCCCTCAGATATGGACCAACATGAATTCTGAGCTTCAAAGTATCTACTATAAAATCTTCAGTTCTAGTTGAAATTTGCATCAAGCAAGTCAATCCTTGAAAGGAGCGATATTGATTGTGTTCCAAATCAACCTAGACCACCAAGGATCAAAGTTTTTAAAAAAAAAAAAGCAATGAAATGAATGCCATATAGACATTTAGTGAAATGAAATAATCAAAATATAAAAATGCCAACTAAAGCAATTCCATGCACCTATCAGTACATAAACCTTTTGAAGAAATTACAGACATGGAAGGAAAAAGGTTTAGAGAAGGACGCTTCACGAACTTAAAAACTGCCTAAGGAAATATATGTGCAGGAATATCTCAGGTTGTTAATGAGCACAAATATATGAAGAACATATTCCCGAATCCCGAGTAATACATAAAAATTTAAACAAAAAGAAACAACAGGTATAACAAAAAATTAGAGGTCTCCACAACTTTCCAAATTGCACGCAGATGCACAAAAATTGATGGAACTTTAAAGAAAGTTTACAGGAAGCCATTGCCAATAACTGATGCTAATGTCAACTACTTTTGCATAAAGGCCAATTTGAAATCAATTAATGGCTATCATTCTCAGGCAATCAATTAAAAACAAGCATTTTCTGCTCGCTTTATTTCATCATGCTTACTTCAAAATTAGCCTCCTGCACACTTAAAGAACATCATCCCAGAATCTAGCTAGCAAACTACCCTCGAGTGAACTATTATTTTCAGTATATCATGGTATTCCCGAATCATTTGAATAGATAGGTTGACACAGGTCCACAGTCTCATCCACAAATCACAAAAAAGGTATTTTGGAAATCAATAATGCTCCCAAACCATTCTGAGTCAAGAGTAATCCCAATATTTGAAACAGGACCAGAAAACATCTCAACAGTCATTGAACTTTATACCATCTAAATTTTCAGTAACTGCTAAAGCCCACTCTTCACACAAATTAGACAATTCCCCATAACTAAATGTAAGGACTTTCACTTGATAATATAGGCCAACAGGGGCTTTTCATGATTTTCCTACCACCTCTAAGCATCTAGTTTAAGAAATGCAAAGAATTTCTGAAAAGAAAACAACTGCAATCACAATGCTAACAACCAAAAAACCCTATGAACCTTAATTTTCCCCCAAATCCTTCTTTTCTACCTCAACTACTCAGCCCTAAATTTGTCACCATAATTTTTATGGTAAGTTGACAAAAGGAGCCAAAGGTGAGTTTGGTGATAACACCAATTACCAGTTCGGAGAACCAGATAACTACTAGTTCTGGAATTTCAGTAACTGATGAGGTTACAACACCTCTATAGAAGCTCATGTACAAAGAGTCTGTAGAAGAAATCTTCTATATTCAAAGCAGAAAACATCCCATCAAGAGATCTTGAGATTGGGTCTTACATTTCTAGTTTTGTGACAAATTTTTGTTAAGTCTATAATTCTTTAGCAACCAGTAAAGTCTTTCGTCCATGATATTTCCATATTTTATGCAAGATTATCCAATACTATTCAAGGGATAAATTATCTGAGCTGACAATGAAATATAGATCTACCATCAGCACAAAAAATAAAGATCGTTGAACTCAAATTTTACCGCAAATTCATTCACACTGTGCAGCTTAGCTGCCAGCTCTTTCAGATCTTTAACCTCCTCCACAAGCTTGAATGGTGTAGACTCTAATGAGGGCGGTTTTGCAGGTTCTACCTCCCCCATGCTGTTGTCAATAAACTCCAGAACAGAAAGCTTCTCCTATATTCATTGCAAAAACAATAATTAGGAAAAAGTAGGAAAAAGAAAAAATAAAGGAAAAACTGAGGAAGCAGACCCAATACTTTATTCAAGGTGAAGATAGATAAAATTTCATTGCACATTCATCATATAGAAAAGTCTTGAAACGCACAATTCCTTGCAACTATGTCAATAAGAACAGACACATTCGATAATGCTTATTTTCATGACCACAACGCAGTAGAACCAGATTAAAAGCTAAAATGAGAAGTTGATGACTTACAAGGGGGTGAACAAAACGCTGGCCGTCCTCACTTCTCTGCAACCAAACGTGCTCAAACGGCTGGTTTGAATTATTAACCAAAATGCTAAACTCCTCCTGAGGCCTCCGAATAGTTGGTATATGAAACGGGACCTTGGGCTTCGTCCCCACAATCTTCTTGTCCTTGATAACCACCTTTACGCTTGAGACCTGACTCGAATCATCATTTCCACTCGCCGAGCCACTGTGCCCCTTCTTCTTCTTCCCACACACTAATTGAAACCCATCTTCCGAGTCCAAAACTGCACCCACCTGTGGCTTGGTCTCCTCCGCCTCCTTCCTGACCTTCTTGAACTCGTCCACAGACGCATCAAATCTCTCAAGAACATCGTCGTTGACATTAACCAGCCAATCGTACGCGTCATCTAAGTCTTGGGGGAAAGACATCTCTTTGCCCCAAATGGGGGCCGAAGACCCAATTGAGCCGAGCATTGAGTGCGATGTTTTTGTGATTTCTTCAATCGGGACTTTGAATTCGTCGAAGTTTCGGTAGAAATAGAAGTCCTGGTTGGTGGGTATGCCTCGCGATGAGCCTGAGAGCTTGGATATGGAGGAGGAGAGAGGACCTTTGGTTAAGGTTTGGAGGGCTTCGGATCTTGATGGCTGAGACTGGTCCAGCTTCATGGCATCTTGGCTCATCATGGTGGATATCAATGGCAATTTTATGGTGAAGGTTTTGCTAGGGTTTCATTTACAGGTAATTTTGCCTCCCTGGTAATCAGCAATGTTTCGTTATTAGGTCGCTGCTCTAACTTGTTTGTACCTATACATACCGGGATGTCACGTGATATGCGAACGGATGCACGTGGCATTGAAGGTTGCATGAGTTTGATTTTCCGTTTTGGCCAACATTTTTTTTTTTTTAAAGGTGTTTTGGCCAACAATATTAATGAATGAGGCTTTCTGTGCAATAATCACAAAATTGGTAAGGACAAGACACGAGCGTTAGGAGACACGACGACAAAATATGCATGATTTTGGAGGTCTACATCATGCATTGACTACTAATTTTTATTATGACAAATTACATAAAATTTCAAAATTATCCGAAATTATATTATTAATTTCAAGTTTATATCAAACTATAAAATATTTTAATTGCTTAAATTATCAAACACATCACCTAAAGGTTAACCATAAGTTAATGTGTTAAATGGTAAGCTATTGATATAAAAGGATCCCTTTTTTTATTTCCATTGATACTTTTGTTTTCACTAGCATTTTCATTATAATTTAAAAATAATAATTTTATTGATCTAATTCAAGGTTTAATTTTATACATATTATAAAGTATCACAAATTTGAGAAAGAACCAAAGTTCCAGGTTTGATATGGGATTATTTTATTTTGCTGATTTAATAAAATTTTCCTAATTCTAAACATATCCAAGTCAACAAAAAAAAATTACATGAAATCCATATCAGCAAATGTTTTACTGAATGAATAAAATAGTCTTTATTGTTATTTCTAATTTTTAGCCACTTGAATTGTGTTGACAACTGTTATCATTGTCCCCCCATCTGTAATAACACTACGTATTTGACAAAATCACTCATCAATTTAACAATTTTTAGAAGAAATAGATGAAAATGAAGCAACATGAGATTTTCTTGGTACTTTTCGGCCAGTTTACGTAAGAAAAATCAAACTTCCATAGGGAAAAGTGAAATTTCTGGGCTAATTCGGGTAACAGTAAAAAGCCAAATTTAGCACAACAAACAGCCATCTGCAATTTTTTCAGAACTAAATGAAATTCAGTTTCCATCACAGGTAAGATAGCCGTCTACAATCTGCTAAATAGACTGATAATCCACTGTTCTTCCTGATCGAGCACTGAGTACGAAAAAAATTAAGGAACTGCAGTAACTGAAGTGGCCTCAACCCTCCAAGGATTCCCACTACCAGAAGTTGTATAGAATATACTTTGTACAAGAATACAGGTACAAAAAATACTCAGCAAATGCATTGAGTCAGTCTCCCATGTTTGTGATCATTAATCAGTCCCCGTGGATGGTATACCGCTCCCATTTCCTCGTTGGATCATATATCTGCATTTCGAAAAGGAGAAAACGGGTGACTATAACAAACTGAAGCAATCATACGCCGTTACCCCAACGTGTTTGTAAACATAAACATCAAACCAAAGGCATGAAGACAGATACCGATATCCCCACATTCTAAGAGAAATTATGGGAATTTTGAATGAAACATCACGAGAGGTTCATTTAATCAGTTATACACTATTTTGATTGCAGAATTTTGTAAAACTCTGATGCATACACTAGCTCTCGCACATATAATACTCATTCACTGTTTAGGATATATAATTATCTAAAATACTTCATTAATTAGTTTATGATAACAAACAATTATATATAGGTTAAATAGTTGCAACTGTCCCTGAACTTTATCATAATTTTAGCTATCGTCCCTATACTTCAATATTAGTATCCCCGTCCCTGAACTTTACCATAATGTCTCCATTAGTCTCCGTCTATTTTTCAAACGAATTCCGTTAAAAAAAGTCACGTGAAATGCACCTGAATTGACAGTTTTGCCCTTTTTTTGAAATTCGTTTGAAAGATAGACGGAGAGCCTAACAGAAACATTAAGGTAAAATTCAAGGACGGGGGGACACTAATATTGAAATATAGGGATGGTTGCTAAAATTTTGGTAAAGTTCAAGGACGGTTTCAACCATTTAGCCATTATATACATATATATATATATATATATATAGAGAGAGAGAGAGAGAGAGAGAGAGACAGAGAGAAAGAGTACCTCCCATCTAGAAGCAGGGAAAATATGCTTATTCTTCTCATACCAATGCCTCTCAACAACTTTCCCAGCATGAGACTGCCACAAAACATAAAACCAAAGATATAATAATAACTTTCAGACATGGCATAAACAATAGATACCCTCAAGCCTACAAAGTCAGTGTCTCATGAGTCATGATGGTATGTAGCATATATCTCTTTAAGATAAAAGTCCAATATTTGGTATTTGCTGTATTTTGTGTGCCTTGGTGAGAGGGGACACTATAATTTGTATAGATAGGATAAAGGGCAAATGTGACATACTTACGAGATATAAAATGCAGTTTCTAATTCTTCACTTTTGACACTAAAGTTCGGGCGTTCTAAAAAAATAGCATATTCTCACAGAAAATAATCCGAGTGATCCTGAAGGTGTAATTGAAAACTAGCAGATGAAACTATAAGATATGATTTAAATCCAGAAGTAACTGAATAGTTCCTGATGAAATAAACAGAGGCCAGTACTAGTACACTGGATTGTATAATTATCTTTTCAACACATTAATATGGATCACCGAAATTAATGAAATCATAACTTGAGGTAGTCTATGCTTTAGGATTTGTTTCAGAAACTTCTTAATAATACAGAAAATAGAGATACCAACGGTTAGCTTAAAGACCCATCCTCCGAGCAGGCAAACTAGCATCCAACATTTGGAACATGCCTAGCACCAGACTCCGCATCCATGATTAAGATCATGGGAAGCACTGACTTGATCCGTAGGAAGAGCATCTAATGCAGCATACCATGAAGTTTAACTTTAGGGTATTTGTACTCAGATTATTTTTCAGTTTCGTAGACTTCTTACATAAACATGACTAGAAAAAAAATATTGGATTGGACACAGCTAAGGTAAACTTAAGGATGTATTCTCCAAGCCGTCTAACTGGAATCCAAAATTGCTAGGATTCCCAGACAAATTCCGCATTTACAATTGAAACAATAGGAGGTACTAACCATATTCCGCATTTATGCTTGTGATTCTTATTTTCTTTTCAGTTTTGGAAACTTCCAATGTAATACAAGTTTAGAAACTAATAATAGCAAAGATTGTATTTCATTTTTTAAGTTTTAGAAACTTCAAATGTAATACAGAATTAGAATAATGGAACATGAATGTACCTCATCCTTCTCTATCGTAGCATCAGCAATTGTTCGCACATCCTCATGCACATCAAAATGAAACAGCTATGCAAAATATGACAGAAAATAATAATGAATAATCATCAATGAGCAGAGTCTACAATACAACTTGAGACGAAATTAATCATAATTTCCAAGGGAGGAAAGAAAAAGAACAAGGAAATTGGACATTACCGGTCCACTTTTGCCCCTAGCCTTGTTTACAATTAGCTCATAGAAACTATGCTGCTGTACTTCCACAATCATGAGACATGTGATGATAAGTTAGTTAGTACATAATCAGTATAGCTTTTACCAGGGGCAAAGTACTTTTATGAAAATTTTCTTACATGTGGAATGATAAGGTCTTCTTTTACATATAGCAAATTCTCCACTGAGGTGGTTCGCACCTCTCGAAACTCAGGTGCAAGTTGCTGTTGAACAGCCCGAAGAAATTCTCCTATTTTATCACCCTTTTTTACCTGAATGGTGAAAACGAATGTGAAGACATAATAGAGAAACCGCTCAATTTCAAGTTTAAAATAGAAATCTGGAAGAGAAAACAATTGCAACTCAAGCATGCTTTACTTGCCTGGAGCACTCTCCTATGCCCTGTTCCATCCCAATAGCTGTAAGTAATTTGAAGTGGCTCACCTGTAAAAGCATAGTAAAAGTTTCTTTCAAAACTTCTTATTTGGGAAAGAGGAAAGGAAAACAAAAAAAAGTAAAATAGAAAAATTACGTCGTATCTGGTCCTGCTCAAGAACCCACTGTTTCCGCAACCTTTCACGCTCAGCTTGTTCCTCTGCCTCCCGCTCACTTAAATAAATCCGCAGCACCTCTTAAGTTCAAATGCCAGACCCAAAAGAACAATATGGAGGGAGGGATAGAAAGGTTTGTGCATGAGAGAACGAGAGATAACACACCTATCTGGCAGAAAGCTAGTTTCCACTGTAGGATCTTTCCCAAGTCTACTACACCACATTCTTGTAGCCTCTGAACTTTCTGTAGAAAGCATAATCAAAATGAAAGAACAAAGAATCAGCAATATGCTTCTAATGAGCATCCATAAAAACACTAGAAAAGAATAATTTTGAGAGACCACTGAAACAATATGTATCTGAATAATAGCACACTCGAAAAGAAAAAAATTAGAATAGACACTTTTATAAATGCAAGTTGCAACAGAAATATTAGTCCTGATCTACACCTAATAGCCATTAGGGGAGAATCATCACATAAAAATGGTGAAAAGAAATGCCAAATAAATCTGAAAAATTTTATATGATAAACTCTAGTGATAGTGTGCTCATCAAATATTAGTACAGTATTCATCAGACACGGAGATGGCTGAGAGCAACTTGAGGCAGGCATAACCAGAATAACTTTGTTTAATCTCTTTCAGGAGAGAAGTCCTCACTATTTTCTCCATCTTCCTCTTCACTTCCATCCTCAACGTCATCTGCAAAGGACAATCGAGAACCCCCCTTTATCTTCCTCTTCTTACGCTTTTGTAATTGAAGTTCCTCCTCCCTAATCACAAAAGCAAACAAAAAAGGAGAAAAGATTCGTAAACATTGAAAAAAATGTAAATACATCAAAGGGCACATAAATCTAAATTATATACAGTAACAGAGAAGTTAGTAATGGAACTCACTCTTGTTGTAGCTTCTGAAGTTTCTCTTTTTCGTCCTCCTCGAATTTGTTCTTAATGTTTTCTCTCTACATCATAAATTGACATTACCATCTTATGCTTCCAATAGTATAAGAAGATTTAATGGAAAAAATGCTAGTGTTTACGAAATTTACCTTCTCAACATATTGCTCTCTGGTAACCAAACCAACTGTTTCTTTCTTAAATGCTGTCTCAAGAATCTGAAATATTCATTCCACAAAATTATTAATCGATGAAATAACTCTGTCTATGAAAATCTGCAACACACATACTGTACCCACATTTTAAGAGCAGATAAAATAATCAAAAAAATTTATGCTATTGTTTAATTTGTAAAATAGAGAAAAAACAAAATAAAAACCCTAAGATTGTTTAAGGTGAATTATGCGAGCTTTGGGGAAGTTTAAAACCCTGACCTCAGATTTACTTGACCCAAATTGAAGGAGACCGGGCTGGCCTTTTTCGGAGGCTGACTTTGTTTTGAGCTCTTGAATTTTTTGGCGCTCGGCTTCTCTTTGCTTCTCGAGTCTTCGGATCCTCACGGCATCTTGAGCCGTGCCAACATATCCATCTCCCATGCCCGACATCTTTCCTTTCTATCTTCTCTAATGGCGTTAGAAAAAAAGGAGAAGAATTAAGGTAGAAGAGGACAAGTCGATTGCAAGGGGAAAGGAAGTAGAAGTGAAAGGAAAACCGTCTGGAGCAGTGGCGAAGCCGAAGCCAGGAGAGTGAGTATTGGAGGCTGTAATCCGGAATTTCATTATTTGAAAATTGAAATGTTCCCAGGGCATTTCTTAAGATTTGTTTTTTTGAGAAAAAGTATTGTTTCTTTTGTTTTCCAAATAAGGGTGGACATAATTCCACTATATTGCCACTACGATTTGAATTAAAATCGGACGGTTAAGATTATATTTATTTATATTATTTATTAGTTGAGAAAATTGATTTATATATTTCGGTAGTGTATTGAATTCAGATTTATATAGATAATTGTAGAGTTGTTTTATGTTATCAAGTTTTATAGATTTATTGATTTTCATAAATTTTACAGAATTAATAACGAAAGTATATAGAATTACGTGACAGAGTTTTACAGAGTCATACTGAGTTTTATATATTGTGATTGAGTTTTGCAGAAAATGATATTTATTTATATAATTTGATATATTTTTTTTTGAAGAATTTTATAATCAAAACATAATTACTTTTTTATTAAAAAATCTCTAACTAAAATAAAAATATATATTTCTAATACTACAAAAATATAAAATTTCTAATGATCAATGAGATTGAGAGACTAGGGCCGCTAGGCATCATGCACTCTTTTGATTTTTTTTTTTTCAATTTTTGTTTTCTTCAAATAGTAAATAAATTTATGTAAAATTTGTTTTATTTATTTACTTATAATTCATATAGAGAATAATATATGATAATAGATATCGATATGGGACTTGAATTTTATTGAGTCTATTGAAAAATATAAAAATCACAAATTATATTTTAAGTCTTGTCTATAGAAATCCGAGGGGGAATGCTAAACAAATCATAAACTTTGCTAAAACATAATTTACACTAAAATATTTGTCAAACTCCATAAAAACTCTTCCATTTAATGAAGTCTACAATATACATTGATATTTTAAATACACCTAAACTTTTATAGAGTTATGAAATGTCATGATTGAATACACCTTAACTTTTAATGACTTTATAAATCTCTATAAAAGTATATATTGAATACTCGTAGGCCTCGTTTGGTACGCCGTATTGTACTGACTATTTCAGTCGGATAGACTAATTTGTCCACCGGATAGACTGACTATTTAGTCGGGCGTTTGGTGTTCTACCGGATTAAAATGCTGACTATATTATACTAGTCGGATTATATTATACTAATTGTTAAGAAATATATATATATATCATAAATATTAATTATGTATATTATTATTATTTATTATTTATTATTTATTATATATTATATTTTTATTTTTATTCATTATTGAAATTATTATTAATACTATTTATTTAATTATTATTAATTATTAGTTTATTATTATTATTATTACTATTTATTATTATTATTATTATTATTATTATTATTATTATCATTATTATTATTATTATTACTTTTCATGATTGCTAGTCATCTGACTATTTAATACGGACACTTTCGAGGGTATTATTTTAATGGATGTAGACCGTATAAAGGTACTCAACAATATTAACTTATCCGATAGCTAATTAATACAAGTGGTACCAAACACCGGTTTTGTACTATATTATCCTATCCAGTCTCTTATACGGCGTACCAAACATAGCCTCAAACTTTTACCAACTCTCTAAAAATCATAATTGAATACGTCTAAATTTTTAAAGACATTTAAACTCTATGAAAGTCTGAATTTAATACACCCCCTTATCTTTTACTTTATGCACTTCATTCGAAATAAATATTAAAAGAGAAAGTAGAGTGGTGAAAATAAAATTTCGAGTGTGGAAATCAGCTCACTTAGTTAATACTTAATATGTATCAACTTATACTTGGTTAGTGAAAATGTTTACTATATACTGAATGGATGTACCTCATTTGATCCTTACATACTCTTTGCTATTTTTTAATTTGAACAACATTTAATCATGGATAATGATTACGTCACACTCTGGAATATCCTCGTACCATCGTTTCAATTCATTTAATTATTTTTAGTACATATATCATAATCAAAACCAGTCATTCTAAATTATCTTTGTAAAAAAATCTAACAAGATACAATTTCGTTTATTAACTAAATAGATGGCTCACCATGAGTATATAAATTGTTACTAAAACCGTTTATTTATTTGATTTTGATGCATATGAATGATTAAAAGACCTCTAATTTTATTAGTATTTTACTGAGATGATTTATAAGATAAATAATTCTAATTATGATATATATATAAAAGAAAATTTTGATAAATTAAAAAGATAATATGAAAAAGTAGCAGAAGGTTGAAATGCAAATATTATCGTATGATTAAATCAATTTCCCCCAATTTGAGTATTTGACCGTGCTTGATTCGTGTTTCAACAATTCTAGGGTTTGAGGGTTTGTTTCAAATTCAATTCTCCGTGTCCTTATTGTCGTACAGTTTATACAGCTGCTCTTACAGTATCCAACAGTCCTCTCTCTACTCTCCCTCAGCCACGCTCCAAAATGAGGTTTCCTTCTCTTTCTCTCTCGCTCTCCGATAGTCTAGTAACGTCAATGGAATCCACAATTAGAGCTAATTTGATTTGTTTCTTGTTGTTTTTCTTCGGTGGGAACAGTCGGCACCCGGAGGTTCTTTGGGCCCAGCGCTCCGACAAAGTCTACCTGACGGTGGCGTTACCCGACGCGAAAGACATCAGCGTCAAGTGTGAGCCTCATGGTTCCTTCAGCTTCTCGGCCATTGGAGTCCAAGGCGAGCCCTTTCATTTCACTTTGGACCTTTTCGGGTCAATAGCATCTGATGGTTGCAAAACTAAAGCTGGGTTGAGGAACATACTCTGCTCAATTCAGAAAGAGCAGAAGGGTTGGTGGAAACGGCTACTCAAGACTGAAGAGAAGCCTGCACCTTACATTAAGGTTGATTGGAACAAATGGTGCGATGAGGACGAAGAAGGTGAGACTTGTGACTACTTCCAATAAAGTTTCGTAAAATGAGTTAATTTACTATTGCATTTAGAACAAATGATGACTATATTTAATTTTAGCTTCTTTTTTTTTTGCGTTGACTAGTACCTTGATATTCTTTTGTGTTATAAGTGTCTTTTTTTTTTTTGTGAACAAATTGTCTGATATTCTCTATAATTGTGTATGGTTGTTTGTTGGTTTGTGATGTTATGACTTTGTCCAAATAATTTGTGACTTAGGCGTTAAGAGTGAAATAGAATTGTACTTTAGTATAGTTATTGTTATGATGATTAAGATATTCTCGTTGTTGCTACTCCACTGTTTTGTAACCCCATAAAGTCTCCGATTTAAATAGCCTATGTGTTTGTGAAGTATCTGGAATTTGGATAAAACAATTCAAGAGATATAAGTCCATGTAAAGGCCCTAGATTGGTGCTTTCTCTTGTCTAGTCTGAGCGGTTAAAAGATTGAAAGGAGAGAAGTAAGACTATCTGGTGATTGCATTCTATCTGAATGGTGTGTATGAAAGGCTAAACGAAGCACCTTTACATTTTAAGCTTCGTTTTTTATCAAGAAATTCCCTCATAACTGTCACATTGATTATTTTCAAACCAAAATCTGTACAATTTAAGTGCATTTGGAATGTCTTATTACTTTGAGTTTTTGTTTCCTTATAAAAGATAGAAATGTTCCTACACATTTTGAAGTCAATTATTATTGATATGCCCTTAAACAAACCACAGTAAATTATATAAACTATGTTGCTATTAGTATTGCTGCATGCATGCATACTCCAAAACAGCAACCCCTATCCCCTCTTATTTTCAGACTATGCAAGCTGCTAATCTCCTCCTACCCCCATTTGACCCTTATCTGTATCCACCTTTACTTTGTGTCATATGTATTTATCGAAGTACGGTAAACAAAATTCAAGGGCTATCCTACATCCATTCCAAAATGATAAAAGTTCTTTGTTATGGTGCCCACCATTTTTTTGATGATATTCTATTCAAATTAGGGATCTGGTCTTTAAGGATTAGATGTATTCGTTTTAGGCAATCATTGAGATGAAGTTCTTTAAGATGCTTACTGTGATATTGTCCAAGTTTATTCAGAAATATCATGATTATTACTGTTAATGATATTTTTAAGGTGCATGATATGATATTTATCAAAACTCAATGTGGTATCCTGCTATGCCACATGAGAATCGTTGTATAAAATATGTGTAACATATTTGTGAAAATAAAAGTTATTGAATAGGGTGTGTGTGCGCGTACACACACAAGTTGGGGGAGAGAGAGAGAGAGAGAGATGAACTGAATAACTTGTTTACTGGTTTCAAAGAGCTCTTTTAGCTACATATTATTAATTAGAGAAGTAAGATTATACCTGCATGTATTTCTGTTTACTATAAGGTTGGTATGGGTTCAGAACCACATTCTCAACTGCCATGTAGTAGCTCATCCAGAAACCCTTGCAAGCTTATTAAAAAATCTGGTCCCCAACTTCTATCTTGTGTGGCAGCAAAAACATCCATGCTCATTATCCATGCCTTCCTAGTTCTTAACTACCTCTTTAGTTTGAACACTGTCTTTTTGGAGATGGAACATGAGAGCTTCAGCATTTATCCACAGGAAAAAAACTGCATATTATTTGTAAAATTTGGAATTAGTTTTGGTTTCACCATGTGACATGACATGCATGTTGAAACTGTAGCAGCGGACCACCTTTAGGAAGAACGATATGTCAGCTAGGATTGGGAATGTCTGTTGGACTGAATGATTGTTGCCTTAAAAATTGATTCAATCTTTAGAATCATGTGACTGAATATAGTTTATTGAGACTCTCCTGGATCTGACTGAAATTTTTATGGTCTTTTGCAGCTGATTTGGCCTCAGATGATGATGATGCTGGGGTAAGTATGACACTTTAAATCATTTAGAGTAATGGTTTAAGTTCATTTAATCAGGTAAACTGGATTTTGTACTTTGCAGTATGTCGGTCAAGATGGTGGAAGCAGTGATGAGGATGGAATGCTCTGTAAGTCTAGATTCCTATTTGCCCATTGGATGTTATTCATAGTTACTCTATAGAAAAATGTTCGTTTCTTGCATTTCCTGGATCGTAAAATGGTCATTAATGCTGCTTAGCCTTCAGAGGAATTTTGCAAAACGTCTTTGCACTAGATATTGTGGCAGCTTAGATAGCAAGCAAGTGGCAGTATCTTGTGCTTTCCAAGTTCTCTAGGGTTTTGAGTAGTGCCATATGCTTAGCATGTCACACAAATTGCATGAATATTACTTTCAAACCAAACATTGTGATTTAGTACATTCACCATTTATTCTCTTTTGAGTTTTAGTACGTCTTTATCCTTCTAGAACATAGAAATATGCCTATTCACTCCTAGACGCAGTAAATATGCCATTCACTTCTACTTTTGTATGCATAGCACTTGGCCCACCCACAAAATCCTCTTTCTCCTTCTCGAAAAAGAGTAAGCAAGTAAACTACCTCTTCCCAAATGATTCAAGATCTGAACTGAAAGAGACTACAAAAAAAGTAGTCTTTGAAAACTACAACCTCTTTGAAAACTACAACCACCTGGTCTCCAATGTTTTCAAGTTTTCTGTCTGTAAATTTATCTTCTGAAAAGAAGAGACGCCCTACGCGATGCATTTGAGGAGGTTGTGATTTTAGTCTGCTCCTGAATGAATTAGGGAGGATATCATATGGACTATGCTGGTTGTTAAAAGTGCTGCTTTGCATCTTAACAGCTCACTGTTTTTTAACGCACTGTTTTTCAACTCACCGTTTTTTAACAGCTGGTTTTGGATTGTTTACAGATCTTCCGGACCTGGAAAAGGCAAGAAAGTAGCGAAATTACGGCGCACTAAGTAGTAGCTAGCAGCAATATGGGATGGATGGACAGTCTGGAACTTTTACTAGATAGGTAGAGAGAAAAGGGAATGTTGGCTTCCATGAAAGGTAGAACTTTGGACATGACAGAGATCCTTGTACCTATTTCATTATCCTCATCATGCTCTAAACCCAGGTACACCTTTTCTTTCCCTTTTAATAACAAGGCTTCAATGTCAAAATCAGTAATGTACTAATGTGGTTCCAATTTTGTTAACAATACCCTTGTCGTCTTAAACATGTTACCAATCTCCAATTTCTGTAGATTTGTGCAAGGATATTATGGTCATTTTGTTCTAAACCATAACCAACGACAAAAATTGGAGATTGGATTACAATAGTTAACAAATATTGACCACCACAAGGTGGAAGATTTGTTACTTGGTCAGTAAATGAAAAGGCATAAAAGCTGATTTGATCGTTATTAACATGGAGAAAGTGTGAAAGAAATAGTACTCGGCGACGGGTTTTAGGACTTACATATGAACATGCAATCTGCCCTTCACTTTGCATGGATTTTCTCTTTCTGCAGTACCCAAAATGAAACCATGCCAAACCAGATGCACAAACCCTATTTAGGCCAAGTTTACTGTTGTTTAGTGTCCACAACACGCACGGGAATAACTGGAATTGAATCCCACCATTCTATCAGTCGTCTACTGCTTTGGCTCTCGCCCTTGCTCATCCCTAGCTTCGATGCCAATGTTGTTGCAAAACAACACACTATGGCTGCCATTATTACCAGTTTGATTGGAACCATTGCCAAAAATATTGCTACTGCACTCATCACCATTATCGCCGTATCTGCATGCTGCAACAACAATTAATAATGTGTTATGCTTGGGAAAATTTCTCTATTAAGTTTCACAATTTCCTTTTGTTGTTTCTTTTTCTAAATGCAGACACTCGTCTTGTCTTCCCCCCCGGAATTAGAAATGTATAGCTTGGTACTGTAAATACCTTTCGCGCCTTTGAAATAAATATGGACCACAACTTCAATAACGAAACATTTGCAGTTTGCACTATCTCATGAACGGTTTGCATCCAATGTTGAGCATACACTATGCTTTCCACTGTACTCTGATCTGATGCAGTAACCACCACTATCTCATTGCATTTTGTATAAAGTCTTTGTAATCTGGCTCTTACCATCTTCGCAATCAATCGAAGCAAGAAAGCCGCCATCGCTTTGCCAACCCACTCCCTGCATATTGGAAACAAGTTATTCTTTACTAAATCTCATCACAACTCAGAAAGCTTATTTGTGTTAGAGACGAAAAAATAGTTACTTGTAGGTGACGATTAAAGCCACAGCAATCACAGTGAGGGTGTTCGACGGTCTTTCCCATGTCAAGACTTCCTTGAACCAGGGCACTGAATTTCTAAGTGGCCTTACTAATTCCTACAAAATAAAACCAAAGCACACATTGATGAGGCGGCGAAGACTAACCTTTTGGTAATTTGATAGTGTATATATGTGTATGCTTACCAAAAAGATGGTAGTGCTTTCACTGATTCCCTCCTCTTTGAGTTCCGTTGTGGTCGCTTTGGCAATAGCAATTTCCTTTTCTTCCTCTCTTGCTTGATTAATTACAGTTTCTATTAAGGAACCATCTTCAACTTGAACACTTTGAGAACTCATACTTCCCTTGCCAACTTCTGTTGCATTTAGGGTACTTATGATCGACTCTGACATGTTCATAGTCCTTAGGATTGAGCTAGCACTGCACGGGTGCCTGCTATTGACCTTCTTTAGACTCTCAGCAAGCTCTTCTAGTATGTAGTCCCCCTTTGGCAACTCATCGAACAAGGAAAAGATTAAGAATCTTGTTGGAGTAGGGGGTGATATTCTTAGCATTTCTCTTGCCGCATGCAACCTTGTTATTGATAGGATTGTCCTCGCGTGCATCTCCCATGCTTGTATCGGACAATTTATTTCGTACTTTGCCAGGAAGCGGTGCATCAACATGATTTCCTTTGTGAGTGCAAGCCAATGGTCACGTCTTGTAGAGCTTGTTATCTCAGGAAACTCTAAAACAACCGGCTCTGATCTACAAAATTGGTTATCAAGACAAGTCATTCATGAAAACAATATCGAAGATTTTGATGCATATGTAACATTCAAGTACAATGATGTGCATGGTAAGATGCCCTCACAATTCAGGAGACTCATAAACTATAGCCTTGTCGAAAAGTGGGGCACCCCATGGCCCAGTTGAAGTTGGTTTCAAACTTTGATCCACATCCTTTGAAAGGTCTATTTTAATGGCGTTTTCATACTTTATCACTCCAGAAGCCTCAAAATAGAGTGCGTAATTTGTTAGTGTAAGCCTACCTGAAATAAAAACGCCAATGCTTGGGTAGCCATATCAAAGTGGAAAATAATTATAAGATTAAGATAATCAAAGTTACTCATTTTTAAACAAACCAGGCCAACTTGTTCCTCCAATGTGGCGCACTACTCTCTGTGTGCTAGCAGTTCCCTCCACATGTAAGATGAATTCGTCGTCTGCAAGCTCCACGCCCTTTGGTTTTGTGTGCCTTTGCAAATGTTTTATACATCTGTAAAATTAAGACAGTACACAAAAGGGGAAAAATTATTGGCCAATTCTTCTCAAAATTATATACGAAAGCACGCTATAATCATTTACACTAATGTTTATAGTATTCTCCTTTACCACTACTAATTAAAAAGCATATATGCAACAAAGTTATTTGTGTTTCGTTCAATTCTTAGGGAGAAAGGATCCACTGGAGATGATGGGAAGATTTATTGAGCATGGATGAACATACGTTGCAAGTAAAAATGCAAAAATGGGGTTAGATGCATCACTTGTCAATTTCCTTTAGATATTTATCGTAGGTAGGAAAATGGAGCCGGTTTCCTGTAGGTGCCGTCAAAGTTTCAAAAGTAAATCTTCCATTAACAACATCTGTAACTAGTGGAACCAAAGATCCCATCCACACAAATGCATGTTCTCCAACATCTTGCTCATTATCAACCTGCCACCAAGCATTGTATGGAGCATGAATATAAAAAAAACAAACATACGATGCCACTAATCAAGCAACTGGCATTAATCAATTTATACCAAATCTCGGACATTATTAATTCAATTCAATCCAATTTTCCGTATTACTCCATGCAATAAATAGTATGTTGTCGAAAATTGCAAAACAAAATCAATCCTTGGGAGTGAATTAATCTTGTTACGAAATGACATAGCTTACAAGTAGTGGCAGAAGGTCTGTATAGAACAGTGAGGCGTCTTCTTGTTCTGGAGGAAATTTTGGTACTGCTTTTTTCTCCTCTTTCTCCTTCGCGACGCACTCCTGAAAACCCCAAAATATGGCATATATATGTAGCAGCAACAATGGACATACTTGAGAGACAAGCAACAAATAAAAAGTTTCTATAAAAGCAGTAGGAATTATTCAGCTGTGATTTACTATTATTTCACGAAAATTAATCGATCGAAATTATCGAAAAATGAATAACATGTCGAGAAGGGTAACTAATTTTGGAAAAACAAAACCATTACCAAGGTTTGAACTATTTGTATTCGTCTAGGGATCAATTAGGGTTTGAGCATTTTTGTGGCTTTAACTGAAAGTAAGACGGTAAATTATTAAATACCGTGAAAGATTCCTCGTCCGCAGATGTAGGCATCTCCCAAGCGAGCATCATGTTGAAAGTGAGGCGGCTGAAAGACCCATCCGCAATCTTTTCCTCAATGCATTTGCACACGTCACTACTCTGCAGGGCCTT
Source organism: Oemleria cerasiformis (assembly GCA_037349345.1). NCBI lineage: Eukaryota > Viridiplantae > Streptophyta > Magnoliopsida > Rosales > Rosaceae > Oemleria > Oemleria cerasiformis. Next base: position 10,038,796 of record JAZGTL010000007.1, read on the forward strand.
GGCACTGCAAAACTCCACAAATTTCCTCCCATAACTATTTGTACTATTACTAGTAACGGTTGCACCACCCGCCGCCGCCTCCGCTAGATCAGCCTTCCACGGCGTTTCAAATTCCTCCACCAGTTTATCCACAGAAGTACCCAATTTCCTGGCCCACAATACATACAATTAATCTCCCTCCCCTCGATTTGTAATAAACATATCCGAAACGATTATTTCATGGGAAGGGTGATCGAGGGAGATATATATAAATATATATTTGATGACTTACAAGGCGCAATTTTGTACGACGTCGTTTGCAATGGAGGATAAATGCTTGAGTATTCTGGTTTTCCACATTGTTGCAGTATGTACTTGAGATTTGCAGAGAAAAATGCAAAGAAAGACTCAAGTTTGTTTTAATAGGGGAGGGGAGAGAAGAGAGAGGTGGAGATGTACTTCTTCAAGGAGCTGCCACGTATGGATCGCCATGCAGCATTCCAATTACACGTGTTGCAAGTTCCCCGTTTCTCTCAAGGCTAAATATATAGCAATGCTCCAACGTACTCTATCCACATTGTCTCAGCCACTGGTATGGTCCGTATGGCATAGTAGTATTCATCTTCTTTATATTACATTAGCTTTCTGCACTTAGTTACACGTGTGTGAAATTTTTATAATTTTTAAAAATAAAGAGAAATAAAAATAAATCCAAAAATATAAAAAATAAATAAAAAGGAATGTGGAAGGAGGAGTAACTACTCATTTCTTCCGCATAACGATAAGCATGTTTCCAACCCTAGTACGAATATTTATTTTTTTCTAATTTTTAGCTCCTATTTTCCCTCCACATTTCTCTTCACATCTTCAGTGGTATAGGCTGGATTTAATCTGAAAGAGGGTCTTTCACAAAACACTTAAAAAAAAATTGAACTTTTAACATAATTCAACTCATAATCCATATCAAAGTAATCTGATGGTTCCAATCAATATAATATATATCAAACTAATAAAAAGATCCAAAACATCGTATTTCTAATACTAATTTATTACATCATAGTTGTCATGGACGAGTTATAATCTTTTGAAATCGTTATACCTCAATTAGTGTTTGATTTTTTTTTGTGATATTTTTTCATAACTAAAAACATATTGATTAAATTTAAATCAGACAATTATAATAGAAATCGATATGTAGAGAATATAAGATGTAACAACCGTAAATTTAATTAGTTTAGGAAATGACGATTTTACCCTCGGGGCTCGAAAGTCACTTTTCGGTCGGAGATAATTTTGGAAACGTTTCTTGAACGGTTGCGTAGGCCTTGAACTCACGAGTTCATAGACAAGCGGCACGCAAAAAACGGAGTCCGGATGTGGGAGATATGGGTCTAGAAGCTTCAGGGGCATTTTGGTAATTTTTATGGGTCAAATATTTTTAACCTCATTTATTTAAATTTTTCTGATTCAATCTCTCTCATCCCTCAACTCTCCCTCTCTGGTCCAGCAAAAAAACAAATCCTCCCACCTTTGAACTCGAATTTTTTGGCTGTTTCAAGCCAAACTAATGACCATAACACCTTCCTCTCTTCTCCACGAGCACAATACTACCTTCCTTGAGTTGTGAGGATTTCGGTGGACGAAGAAACAAGGACCCAAAGATAGACTGAAGCTTTTCGGCCAATTTCCGGCTACCATAGGTGAGGTTTCTCAATTTGGACTTCATATTTGAATTTCTTGGATCGAGTAGCTGAATTTCCATTACCAGAACGTTGAATTTCGTTGAGAATTGAGAAAGTTATGAAGTTTGGAAGTTTAGGGTGGTTATGGAGGATTTTTTGCATAGTGAACAGTACTCGGATCAAGGGAGGAAGGCGAATACGCCTTGCAGTCGCGACTACAGACGTGCGTGGGGGAAGTGCCACCACCACTCGCGACTGCAAGGCGTGCGTGGGGGAAGAGCCACCACCACTCCATCGGCTCATGGGCACTTCCTCAGGGTCCCGTCAACATGTGTTTCATGTTTTCAACGTTCCAGACCTTTTGGCGTAGGTTTCGGGTCAATCGGAGTTCGTTTAGGGGTAGTTTTAGTCGTCCAAAGTTACATTAAACGCGTTAGAATGCGCATGTAATCCCGGGATTTAAGGAGGCCGGATTTTGAGTTGATAATTGTGGTTTAGTAATGCCACATGTTGTTTTTGACAGGCGTGGTGGCTCCGAGGTTCACGGGGGATCGCGTAGCTTGGAGATTGGACTCGTTTGGACGATACGGTGAGTGGATTTGATTTTTAATCATAAAGTATCATAATTATACTTTTTATATATTTTCTCATTAAAAAGGAATTCCGGAAATTAGCGATAATTATCTTCAAATATTTGTTAATTTAACGAGTCTCGGGAAAGAAGACCCGGTTAACGAGTCCGGAAATGAATTCCGGTATATTTCTTTATTATTGAGGATAAACCTTAATAATGGTTTTGAGAATGACTTTGGATTACTTAATGTGTAATTAAGCCGATTTTATGAACTTTTGGGTTTACCGGGAGTTATGGAATTTCTTATTATTTATACATTTATGGAATTAAGGATGTTTGTGTTTAAATGATTTATCGTTAATCATGAACTATGGAGTATGGACCATGGGTTTCCACATTTGATAAATAAAGTTAATGATTGAAAGTGTTTTGGACTACAACGTGGTTTTGTGGTGATATTGATTATGAATCTCAATAAGGGTTTTGGGAAGGATTTTGGTAAGGACTTGGGCTTATACCGGAATGGTGGTTTTAGGGAATCCGGGTTATAGATTTTGGGTTTCAGTCCGAGGTTATGTAGTTGGGGCTTAGACCCAGGTGTTAATTGGTTTTGGGGTTTCGACCCGGGATTTTGGTTTAGGTTTTGGCCCTGGTGGATATGATATGAGGTATGTCATGGAAGATTCCATCATACTCTCGGGACGATATGATACGAGGTATGTTATGGATGATTCCATCATACTCTCGTGACGATATGATACGAGGTATGTTATGAAGGATTCTATCATACCCTTGGGATGATGTGATACGAGGTATGTTATGGATTCCATCATACTCTCGGGATGTTATGATACGAGGTATGTTATGGAGGATTCCATCATACTCTCGAGATGTTATGATATGAGGTATGTCAGGGAGGATTCCCTCATACACTCGACTGGGCATGTCAGGGATGATTCTGTAACAACCCGGAATTTCAATTATTGGAATTAAGTAAATTATTTATGTAAAATGACGATTTTACCCTTGGTCGGTAAAGGGCATGGAAGTCAAATTTTGTTTCGAGACACTTTTGGTGGTGTTTTGGATACCGTTGCGTAGGTCTCGAACTTACGAGTTCGTAGACAGGCGGCACGCGGAAAACGGAGTTCGTGGACGGAAGTTATGGGTCTAGATGTGCAAGGGCATTTTGGTAATTTTTGACTTGGGGTAGATATTTTTAACCCCCAAATCAGTGTAATCTGATCCATCTTCATTTCATCCTTATCATTATCAGTCACTCATCCTCTCTTTGAAACAAGGATAAACACAAACCACCTGAACCCGTGCGAAAATCATCCAAAAAAAAACCATAAAGTCAACTTTGATTTCAAGGCTTTAGCTTCCCGTTTTGATCAACTAATCGTATTCTACTCCTTCCCACGATCACAACCGTACCAACCATCGAAGGAGAGGACCACGGTGGAAGCCGAACCGAGGATAGGAAGTTTCGGACCTTCCGATCCATTTTCCGGCTAGCACAGGTACATGTTTGATGTTTTAAGGTCATATTTGGATTCCTGGGTTCGAGTAGATAGATTTAGACGTAAAATTTGTGAAAAATTGTTGAGTTTTGAGGAAGTTGGAAAGCTTGGAGTTTCGGCCGGAAATGGAGGATTCCGGCGAAACCAGACGGCGGCGACGGCGATTGCCGGTCATCTTCTCCGGCCAACTTCCGACGACGGCGACGGCAGCCGGTCGTCTTCTCCGGCGAGTCGCCGATGACCAGTCAGGTCGAGTTGAACTGGTCGGGTCAGTTGAACCGGTCGGGCCGAGTTGGACCGGGTCAGGCCGAGTTGGACCGGGTTAAACCAATCCAGGCGCGTGGGTACTGTAGCAGGCGCGTGACCAGCGCGTGAGGGCGTGTGGGGCCAAGTCTGAGGTCACGGTGGCGCGTGACAAGTAATTTTTGACGTTTCGGACCTGTTGGCGCAGGTTTTGAGTCGATCGGACGTCGTTTAGGGGTTGTTTCGGACGTTTTAAAGTTGCTGCGTTTTCTAGGCCAGCATAGTTAGACTCCCGGGGGTTTAGGGGTTTATATTTAAGGTTCTTATTATTAGTTGGTAATCCCGATTATTAATTTGGACAGGCGATATTGCTCCAGGAACTTCAGGGGAGCGTACAGTTCGGGATTGAGCTTGCTTGAACAGGTTTGTGAGTGGACTTTGATTTATAAACTGTAATGCATGCATAAATGTATCTTTGATTTTAATTACTGTTATGTATGGGTGCAATGAATTTCTGGATTTTAGAAAATGATGCTGGACACATGTTTTACAATATTTCAGTGAAAGTATGTTTTGAGAAATAGCCTGGTTTTTGTACTCGATTTTGATATCGTTTTGACGTGGTAACTATTTGAGTATGTGATTTGGGTTGAGACCCATAATTATGATTTATTGATTTTGGCCATAAAATGATATTGCAAAGAATTTGGCTTAGGCCGAGAAACAAAGATTTCAAAGTATGGATTTGATTCACTGGTTCCCGTCCCGATGGTTATTGTTGCTCTGACTGGTGTTGAGGGGCCTTGCTCTGCCAGTTGTTGAGGGTTCAGACCTTGGTGTTGAGGGGCCTTGCTCCGCCAGGTTGCGAAGCTGTCTACGCATAGTACAGAAAGTACAGATAGTACATATGGTACACATAGTTGTACAGATTTGAACACATCTCAAGGGATACCCTGGTGTGTTATGGATATGTCGAGAACAGTGAAAATTTGAGATATTATGTGTCGGATTGAACGAAATGATTTGAATTTGAGATATTTTGTGTCCAGATTAAATTAAATGATTTTAAACTCCTTTGAAGAGAGTTTTCAAACCAAATTGTGGATCACGAGGTATTTTTATTATACAGATTTTATGTGAATCCAACTAAGTAGTTTTAAAGAGAAATGAGAATTTTTGGTGATTTACATATGATGTTTTAGTATGATAAATTGTTTTATGTTATGCATGCATGATTTTATAAATGGAGGGGAAGAAATGTATTTTCTCGAAAAGGAATTTATAAATGATTATTTTTGTCCACTCACAACTTTTGTGTTTAAACCCCCTTCAGGCAGTTGAGTAGAGTTGACGCGAACACTGATCTCGAGGCAGAGGCATTAGTACTTCGACTGCGCTGTGTAATTATATTTGAGTAGGATATCTAAATTTTACTCTTGATCCTACTTAGACGCTCTGATATTATATTGTATTTGATTGGTCATTAATTACGGGAATTATTGAGTGCTTGAATCCCTTGTCTGACAAGTGGAAGTATTTATTATTATTATATTTTGTAAGGATTGAAGGGTATTTTGGGAACCTTTTCTTAGGTTGTCAGACGGGATCAGGGTTTTTCCCGGGTTTCGAGGGGAAATTCGGGACGGGTCCTGATAGATTCCCTTATACGCCCGATATGATATGAGGTATGTCACGGAGGATTCCCTTATACACTCGGTGGGGAATGTTAGGGAGGATTCCCTTATACGACCGGGGAGATTTGAGGTATGGTAGGGAGGATTCCCCCATAGACGGTATGGTGTGAGCTATGTCATGAAGGATTTCATCATAGGCTCAATAAGGTGCGAGGTACGGCTCGGGATGACGGCTACGACCGGGATATCGAGGTACGGCTCGGGGTGGTGGTTGGCACAGGTAAAGGTAGCGTGGGTTCCGCCGAGATAAATCAATTGGATTCAGGTAAGATGTATTTACTTATATATGCGGATCTTGTTGCATGTAAGGTTTGATAACAAGGTGAGATCATATCGAGTAGCATTATTATTTTATTTGCGAGTCCACGCTTTTATTGTATTTGGTTTTATTATCCACTCACGATTGTGTTGGTTTTGTTCCCTTCAGGCCGTAGCGGGACGAGGCGACAAGACTAGGAGGAGGCATCACATTTTGCTGCACTATTGTCCCGTATGACTTGTTAGTTTTGTAAATATAAATCTAAACCTAGTAGCTCTGATTAACTTTTGGGTTGTTTGTTGAGTGTTGCGTGTTCTGGTGGAATTTAGATTTATCTGGATTGTTTGAATATTAGTTTAGCTTGAATCCTTCGTCTGACAGGTGGAAGGCGGTTCGACCAATTTACAGGGGAGATTATGCCGAATTTTGGGTAGAATTCCTAAAATGTCTTTGTTGAAATAGTGAGGGTATTTCAGGAATTATGTTGAGGTTTCAAGCGCTGTTAGACGGGAGCGAGGCTTCTCACGAATTTCGAGGGGAAATTCGAGAGGGGTTCTATCATAAGAAAAGCAAGAAATCAGAAACACGAAGGTCATATCGCAAGGATTAATAATTAAATCAATTTAACAAATTCGAAATTACAAGGAAAAAAAAATTACTTATTTAAACTAGAATCAATTTAATACATTTTTCCTAACAAAAAAAAATAATACTTACTTAAGGAATATATGTTATATAATAGTATATATATATTAGATATAATAAATTAGGGGGGGCCAGGACACCCTGGACCCCACCTCCCTCTGCCTATGCACCTCTTCCCGTTATTTTTTATTTAACTTTTATCTCTTATTTCTTTTTCATTTTTATTCAAATTTGATTTCTTAATTATCATTTCTGATCGATATATTACTATTTTGACCTTCAATTATATTTGTCTAATATAGAATTATGGGGGTATTTTTGTTAGAAAAATTTGGTGAAACCTTTTGACCCTCTAGCTATATAATAATAGAGATAACCGAAACATGAATTCTTTATTAAAGAACAGTACATGACAATAGAAGTCCATACTTCAATGCCTTAAAGGCTTGCGCTTTGCCTTGTAAGACAAAAAAGCCTCGATATTTTAAACATTGCTTTCAAATCTTGTAGTGTCTTCATAGTTTCCTAATTTATTTTTGTTTATCTCCTTCTTTATCCTTTTATCTCCTCTCATTATGCAGATCTTTTGTGACTGCATCTTTTGACTTCGTTTTGCCTCTCTAATTTGTGGTGGATTTCTTACCTTTTTTTCTAAGCAAAAGAAAAAAAGAAAGATTGCGAATACACAATATTCTCTCAACACTCAAATTCTGTAAATTCCATCATTCGTGTTTATATTGTATGTTTTATCATTCAATTATTACACAATTATAATGTACATGAAAAACTGTTCAATTTAGGTTTTTGAATCACTAAAAAAGGTTTAAAAACAAGAAAGTGAAGCACAAAACAACATTGAGATATCTTCTAAAAAATTCAAATTCCTATGATCCTATGAGTTTTCCAGTCATTCGGAAAAAATGATGATATCTTCTTTTGCATTCAAAGGTCTTGTATGTATTCCATAAAGCCATGTGCCTAACTTCCAAAGAATAATCATATGATTGAGGAGCAAAAATGGCAAGTGGCGATGTAAAGTTATAAAGAGCAAAGCTCGCACATATTGGTTGATGGAGGGCGAGATCAAATGTCACTTGCTTGCCTCTCAACTTCAAAATAGTGGAAAATGGGCAGCCCTTTGGGAGGGGAAAGAGATTCAATTAGATGGTCATGCTTCTTTGAGAATGGTTTTTCCCTGGCTCCATGAGTAAAGGCATTACACAATCATTTTGCTACTTTACGGTCACTATAAACACAATATACAGTCACTATGAATGCACTATAGCATCAGTGAGAAGGAACTATAAGGTGACTGTACTCGCAATACACTGTAATCACATTGACCTTATAGTACCCTCTTATTCTTTATTGACTAGAGGTTCTTGATTATTTGTTCTATTCACATATTTGTCTAATTAAAGATTAATCAGTATTAATATTTTTTACATTCCTTCTTTATAAAATGACTTATATACTTTACATTTGAAATCATTTATCATGTTTTTTTTTTGTCTTTCAATATTTTTTTAAAATTTAGGTAAACATGGAATTTTAATAAAAACAAATTAAATATGGGTGATTTTAGTATAGGGTTCGAATATAAATGTGATCTCCCTAATATTATTGTCTAATACATAAGGAACTAGACTCATGCAAGTAAAGCAATCCTCTGCTAAAATGTCTATTTTTTATTTTTAAAAAATAAAGAGAAATGAAAATAAAATTTAAAAAATAAAATAAATAAAAAAGAATGAGTGTTTGAGTAACTACCCCACTCCTCCACTAAAATATTTATTTTTTATTTTAATTTTAATTTAAATATTTTACTATTGTATCCTTATTTATTAAATGTAAAAGTTAATAATAAATAGGTATTTTTGTAAGAAAATTTTGATAAAACCTTTTGACACTCATCGCTTTATAATAATAGAGATAGAGATGACAATAAATAGGTATTTTTGTAAGAAAATTTTGATAAAACCTTTTGACACTCCTCGCTTTATAATAATAGAGATAGAGATGACAATAAAATCACCGTTTTGTTATTCTCATTTTTGCAAAAAGACAATAATGTTACAAAAAGTAAAAATTAAATAAAAATAGAAAAGAGAGGAAAGTAAGCACAGCCGAAGTTGAACTCCAAATAGGACCAGTAAACTTGAAAGTTCAACCAAACAAAATTCTAAATACAAACATTATTTTACGTCCCAAAATTTAGGAGTCAATTTTAGAATAGACGACTAGGTTTTAATTTTATCATTTTACTAATGTAATAATGAGATTATATCAATTTACTCAATCTGCCTATTTCAACTAAATTTTTAATGAATACCAATAATGTATTTAACTTAATTGATGATTTAATAGTGAAATAGATAGATAAAGTAAATTGATGTGATCTCAGAATCACATCAAATAAAATGATAAATTAAAACTTATTAATCAATTCTAAAATTGAACCCCAAATCTTTGAGGGTGTAAAGTGGTGATGTTTGCCCAATTTCCTAATTCGGAAAACCAGACATGAGCACAAGTTAGAGCGCTTTGAGCATTTCATTTCTGGGAAGGAAAATTTCAATTAATTCCCTCATCCGAGCCAGCAAATCAATGACGAAGGAATCCAATTCATCCTCTCTGATTCGCCTCAACATCGGTCAGCTCCCTTTCTCTCTTCCAATCCATTTTAACGTGAATTTGCCGTTTATTTTTTTACATTAGAACAGTCGATTTTTTAATCGCTCTCAAATGTAACTGGAAACCCTAAATTTTCATTTGCTTTCTGAAAACAATGTGTTTTCTTTTGGTCTCTGAGAAAACCGAGCAAAATAAGTAAACTGAATTAATATTTTTTGTTTTCTATGCGAAGAAATTGGGAAAAAACTTGGGCTATGTAAGGAATTGGTTCATATGTTGACTGGAAGAGCTATATGTGGTTGTATGTGCAACTAATTGAAGTTGTTAAAGTTTATGATGTAGATTACTGGACTTGAAACTGTTTGATAGTGTAGCTAGTCTAATAAAACTTTCGAAATAGTATGTGATTCAATAATTTGGAGTGCTTTCATTGTTTATCAACAGGAGGAAAGAAATTTTGCACTACTATTGATACTTTGACTCACCGTGAACCCGATTCAATGCTTGCTGCAATGTTCAGTGGTCGCCATACACTGTGTCAAGAGGCCGAAAAGGTATACACTTGTGCTATGGTGACACACTTTTTGTCTTGGACTTTCAAATATATCTAAAAAGCTTTGCATTATGACTGACTACTCCTCGCCATACTGAAGCAAAAAACTATTTCAATGTAGTTAGATAACTGGAATTACAATCTATATTGATTAAACACTATCCTATTGCTTAATTAAATTGAAAAAATATGCTTCAAATGATACTAAGTAGTTTTTAATATGTGAATGAAGTGTTCTTCTTGATGTACTTTAGTAGGTGATGTTAAACTGAGCTTTGGTGGCCTGTATTTACTCTAGTTCTCACACAGAGTTACATTCGTATGTATGCATGCTTGTTGTTTAGGGTTAATATGAGATTATGTTTTCTTTGTTTAAGCCTAATTTGAGTAGGGTTTTTATTGTAAATCATCTAATTCAGTATTTCTGCATGGATTTCATGGATTAAGGTTTTAATCTCATGGTGGTGCCTCCAATAAAAAATTCATTAACTGAGGTACGGCTCTTGCTGTTTATCAGATGATTATTCATGTACTTATGAACGATCACATACGTGAGGAGGTTGTAGTGGCACCCCTAGGGAGAACCGACTACGGTGGTTTGGACTCTGGACTAGTTGTCCTGGTTAGAAAATGTGACTTAATGAATATAGAGGGTAGTTCTTATAAAAGAGATGACACAGGATAACATATACAGCGGTAATTAGGAAAAAGGAATAGCGTGTGACTTAAATGAAAATAAGATCTGTATATGGGTGAAAGAAGGGTTAGGATTCAAATTGCAATCCTAAATAGTTGGACATGAACTTCTTGTTACTTTTTTGTTATGTTATTATGAATGAAAATCTTGTATTCAATTTGAATAATGATAATCTGCTTCTCGGATTCTTGAATTTTTGCAGGGTTATGTTTTTCTAGATAGAGATGGCAAGCATTTTCGGCACATCCTTAATTGGTTGAGGGATGGTGTTGTTCCCACATTAAAAGATTCAAAATATTCAGAACTTCTTAGGGAGGCAGAGTACTATCAACTTCTTGTAAGTGTGGTTTTAATGTTCATTCGTTCTTGTTTATTAGTGTCGTCAATATACTTTGAGTTATCAGGATTTTACTCTAGTTCATTATGTATACTTGCTTGTTCAAATCGTGAATTTTTGGTTCCTTTTCATTTAAACTGATTGAAGGTTAAAATAAACTTGAATGCTTACTTTTAAAATGTAAGTGGTTTCAGTTTGCCGAAGCAAGTTTTGATTCTTAGTACAGATCAGAGAATCACATAACTTTGGTAAAATAGTCCATTAGGCTTGAGCAATGTTTTAAATTTCTAAACCGTAAGACTATGCATTTTATGTCTCGAGACGCAAGGCGTTAAAAAAAAGTGAGAATCAGATGCATGCATCTCTTTAGAGGGCCTTATTCCATGCCTGTAAATCCTGCTTGTTTCCAATAATGTCTGGTCCCCGGGTGCAATTGTCTTGGCTGCCAGCTTGTCTATTTATACTGGTCAATTGGCCTTATTTACAGAAACAATGTCTTGGTTTCTGATAGGTCATCATTTTTCTGATTACGTTCCTATACATGCATAATATATAGGCTAATGTTCTCTTGCCCGAAAATCCGGAAACATAAACATCTTAATTGCAAAAATCTGGATCACACATTTAAGCAATTATCACAGTCAATTAGCATAAAATGCCTAGATTTCCAGATTTTCTGCAATAAAATAAATAATTGACTTTGCAACTGTACAAATCCAATGAACCAATTTATGTATTTTCTCTTAAATTCTAGCTTTGTTGAAGTAGTGGAATTTCCACCTGTGTCTGAGTTTCTTGGTCAACTGGATCTAATAAACTGCATCTTCCAAGCGTCATTGCCATTTTTGTCCCTTTCCTTTCTCCTATCGCAATTAATCCTTCCATATTTAGAGATGGGTGCTGCCTCTTTTTCTTTGATCGATCATTTTGAATCAGTAACGTCATGAATCTTTGAAACTATTTTCAGGGGCTGATAGATGGAATACATGCTGTCATCAATAAGAAGAAGGAGGATGAAGAGTTAGATACAGAACTAACACGTACTGATATCATCAAGTGTATACAGTCTGAGAGAGTCAGATTTCGAGGTGTCAATCTTTCTGGCCTTGACCTTTCGAAATTGGTAATTTTCTCAGGTCTTAGTTCTGGAAAAACAGTTCCAGCAGTAGATTTGTGCCTTGTAGAATTTGGTATCAAGATATTTGGAAAAACACATTTAATGTAGTCTCTCAAGCCTAGTGTACCAATCTTTTATTTTTTTACCATTGATTTGACATTTTTAATTTGTTAAGATCTTGACTAAAAAGAGAAAAGAAAAAAAAAAAGAATTACACTACACTAATTTGGACCTAGATTACAAATGAATTTTCCTTTAGTATGTTCTTACATTCATAAAAGTAAGTATTGCTAGACTATTTGAACTTTCTATGAATTTAAATGACAATGAACCAATGTGTCATGATTTGAAGCAGCAAGTAGAGGTTATCCACTATAGTACACCCTGAATATACTTCTGATGCTAATAAACGAGGGCAAGAGAACATTAAAACCACATCTACAAGCAGTTGGTATTTCTTTTCTGCCTCAGAATTTATGAGCAGTTAGAATATTCTAATATGGGAACAAAACCATCTGTTAACCAGTTAAGGATGTGTCAAAAATGTTTCCGATCGCCATCAAGAAAATTCATCCCTATAAGAATTCAAGAAGGTCAAGGAACATACTATTTTATTGAAATTTGAAAACTAATATTTCATTTATGAGTACCCAACACAAGAAAAAGAACTGAGCTGTGTCCCAACTATTTGTGGCTGGCTACCTGATCCAGTTACCTAGAACACACACACTATTAAATGCTTTGTAATTACCTATGCCCATGTTGTTATTTTTGGTATTCCTCTTCTCATAAGACTACCCTCTTCATTGTTTAAATGACACTTTCTAGCCGGTGCATCTTTTGATCTTCATTGAACTTGTCCATATTATCAGAGTTTTTTCTCTCTTATTTATCTCCAGGGTGTGCTACTTCAATTTTCATATGTATATGATCATTGATAAGCACATGACTGATCATCTAATAAACTGCAACATTGGCACCTCTGTTACTGATTTTTTATTTTATGAGTGGTACCTCTGTTGACTGAAACCTCAAAATATAAATTAAACACTGTACTAGAAATACAGTACTAAATCAGCACAACCCTTAACATATAAGGTCAGATTTAACTTAAAACAACAAACGTACATATGAATATAAACTAGGTGTCCACACTTGAGGAAAGGCTGTTGTTGCTCAGTTTAGTGTATAAGGATGATTCTAGAAAATTGATGTGGCAGACAAACAAAACCAAACGGATGAAATTTTTTTTAGATTATTAAATACGGGTCACAACATGAAGAAATAAGGATATAACAAATCATTGAATAAACTGTATCAGGAAGCAATACTTGATTTACGTATGACAAACTACTTTCATTTGATGCATGCATCTAGCATGTAATTAAGCAATCATGTAGTAATTCTTAATTTGCAATGTGATAATAGTTTCTTGTATGAGATGGTTCTGCAATTGTCAATCCAAATTGTATTCCTCACCAACTTTGGAGGTTTTTCTGAAGCAGTTCCTTTCTCTTCTAAGAAAATCTTACGCTGTGGAATAGAAGTGCTTGAGAAACAGATTAGGGTGGTTTCAGAAGTTAAATTTTATTGATTAAGAACACTTTTAAACGATGATGACGCGCAGGATAGTAAATAAGAATATCAACAAGAGGTAGCAATATCTATTCTGGTCATGATGGTAATTGGTATTAACCAAATGTTCTGCACAACTCACAGACCCACGGCCTGAAGGAATTCAAGTAGTTTACAGAAGCTTTTCTTGACTTGATTTGAAGCTGCTCTAGAAAAGCCCATTTAACCTAGTCAATTATGTTCTAAAATTTGACATATCAGTGCTACTTTTGACGTTGCTTCTTTTACTTAATTAGGAACTTCTTGGATGGTTTCAGAAGGCAAGAGAAATCATTTGTTTATACTCTATCTTGGATGTTGTAGTCTTATTTTTATCAATTGAATTGCAGGACCTGTCTTTTGTTGACTTCAGCTATGCATGTTTGAGAAATGTCTTCTTCTCACGTGCAAACCTTCATTGTGCTAAGTTCAAGGTAAGTTTTAGTTATACATGGTATATCTACTCTGTTGAAAACAGTTACTTTCATCGTTACATGTTATATGCTGTTAGAAATAGCCACTGTATTTTATGTCAAAGAATATTGGGCTGGTTTAGCATCAATATTAATGATCCAATTGTTCTTAGTGACACTTGAGTTAAGATTTTGTACTGTTTATTTTCTGTCAAATAGGGTTCTCGTCTTTTCTATAACATCCAGATATGACTATTGGAAGCTTCTAAATTTTGTCACAGGATGTGGATGCTGAGGGTGCCAATTTTCACAATGCAACTTTGCGGGAGTATGGAATTTAAATTTCCAAATTGTGAAATTAACATGTATATTAACTGGCTGCCTGATTAATGAAATTATCTTTTGCCTAGGGAAGATGTGAATTTACTGGGGCAAATCTCCGTGGAGCGTTGTTGGCTGGTGCTAATCTTCAGAGTGCAAATCTTCAAGGCAACTTTTCTGCATGCTGATAAGTTTTTAGTAGTCTTCTATATGTTTGTTTCATCCTAATGCTGCCTTAAATTCCTTGCATCTGTTCTGTTCATGTGAACTTCAATTTGTCTAATTTTATATAATATCTATAAGTTTATATATTCCTTAATTTCTCAGGGTTGTTGTGTCTTGTTCCTTTTGCAGATGCATGCTTGATAGATTCTAGCTTCTGCCAGGCAGACCTGCGTTCTGCACACTTACAGGTTCTGCATTTGTCAATCTAAATTGTATCGCTCACTCATTTTTGAGTAGCTTGTCCATTTTGGTTTTCTATTATGTGATAATAGTTTCTTGTATGAAATGTTTCATGCAATTAAAATGAATTAGTCATATAACATGATTGAATATTGTGCAACCGGGACACTTGGGAATGTAAGATGATGCTCTAAGAGTGAATGACGGGAATTTGGATTTAGAATGGTGACAAACATATTCACTTCTATTGATTAAGGCAAATCTAATTGCATGTTGTTTCGTTTGTCAATTGCCTGTCTAACTTGGTTTCCTTCATTTTTTTGTTTATCCTTAAAAAAGTAGATTCCCAATATCGGTAGGCTTCTGAAAGTTTATTTTTTCTTAAATTTAATACCATTGTCTGTTCTTAGAGATTTTTTATTACAAACACAGCAATGAATAAAGTCATGGCTTTTTACGAATGAAAACAAATAAATAAAAGGTAGGCTTGACTTTTTGTGTAGCATGATTGCATCCTAGAGGGTTCCCCGACTATAGGTTTTAATCAGTTGAGGGAGGAACTATGAAAACTTTCAAAATAAAAGACCTCTAATTAATCCGAAAATTCACAGTAATAAACTAAGACATGGACAACCTTAGAAGAATTGGCAATCACTTGATAATTCAAAAATCAGTGACAATCGGTACAGTTCTGCTGTGAGGAAAAACTCACCAACAGTTGGCCGCATTTGGAATTTTACCACGAGTCTTATTTGTGTGATACAAATTATCAACATAAGCATTTACAGGTATGAGTTTCAGTTTAAAATGTAGATTTCAAATAGAAAACACTGAAGACATTTTAATCATTTCCACAGCATCATAAATTTCAGATTCCATGTTAGTTTTGTTTGGGAGTGCTTTTGGCGCTCCCAAATAACTAATTGCAGACTGCTACAAGCATGACGATCCACCTCTTGGGTAGAAAATCCACAATAAAGATATTCTTAGCAATCTAGTAACACCATTTCTTATTGGAAACCTAGCTTCAAAGCTTAATATATGTGAGATGTTTCTTTCTAAATGACTCGGAGTTAAAAAGCTTGACAAATGTCCTCTCGCTCTCTCTCTCTCTCTCTCTCTCTCTCTCTATTTATATATACATATATACATATATTGATCAGTATGAACTAAAAATATTGTATTCAGAGATTGCCAGATTTTTCTAGGTGTGATTATATGATTTTCTAGTGAAATTATAAAAAGAGGAGTTCCCTGATTTCATTCTGATCATACTGCAATTAATCATTAAATAGTTTGCTTTCTGATTAAAGCATGATACCTTAGGATTTAGTTCCTTTGGAGAGTATAATGATATATATATATATATATTTATTTATTTATCTTGTTTCTCTTAATTTTTCAGAATGCTGATCTTACAAATGGCAATTTAGAGGGAGCTATTCTGGAAGGAGCAAATTTGAAGGTAAAGTGGACGCTGTGTGTCAAAACAGATACAAAAAAGGGAAAAAGAAAAACTTTGAAGTATAAAGTATAAACCTTATGCTAAAGTGATTATAAGGCTTCAACTTAATTATCTTGCTCGACTTCAAAAGAAGCTTCTCACCTGTCTTATAAGTGTCTTACATCCTTCGTCATAATTCTAATTTTTTGGAACCACACACCTTCACGGGCTTTTCTGACACATGGGAAACATTAGGGGAGATATCTTGCCCTCTTTTCTCTGGATGAGAAAGTGCCAATAAAATATTTTTGTATCATTTTCTACCGAAACATTTTACCCTTTTTCTAATGCTTTGTTTGGTCTGAGATAATAGAGATTAGCAAAGAACCAGAAAGCTTATGAGTTTGGAGTTAGGAAAGAACCATTGGGGTGATGCACATTAAAAGGGATTCTTCTTCCATTCCCTTGTTTGTTTCACCTTTATGGAAGGGAGATGATTGGGAAGGATCCCGTTTCTGCTTTTTCTATGGACCTGCTTTATCCACCATTCAGTGGTAGATTGGGGACCTGTTGATTGTAGTTTGTAGTATTATTTTCCTTCTGATTCCCAACATATAACCAAATAAGCAAAGAGACATTAATATTTCTGATGTTCTACTATTAGACATTTCAGCCTTGTTACTCCGAGTTCCACATTTTATCGTGAGACGTTTTAGTCTTTCTCCTTCAGCTATCTTTCTTGGCACTAGTTGTTTTCCTTACTTCTTCATCAAGGTGGATGAGGGGATCACAGAATTTCTTTAAAATACACCCCTGAGACTATTACAAATCCCAGGATCCTAAAAGATGAAGGTTGAATAACTTTATGGTGAATTAGCCTTCCATGCTTTCATGAACAGAATTAATGCCAGGAGTGGACCTCTAGTGTTAAATAGAGACAAAATACTATGAACATGTTCTTATGGGAAAATGTCTGTGCTTGCACTCGGTAGTCATTGGAGACGAAAAGGAATGTAAGATTGCGTTGAATTATTTCGTATTTGGAGTTGGCGAGGTCTTCCTTTATTTTTATTAAGGGTTTTACTTTGGCGAAGTTATATGGATGATTTTTATTGGAATTTGAGATTTAGGAGATCTCAGTTCAGGGGAAATCCATTATTAACCTAGTTGGTTTGTTTATTTCTTTTTCACGTTATCAGAATTCAGTTTGAGGGAGTTTAGACCCAGAAAAAAATAGGTTGGAATAGATGACCAAGGGTGGAAGCTATCATCTTTCAGCTAACAGAAATTTGGTTGTGAAATTATAATAGCCACTGTCATCGTCATTGTGTTTTCTATTGGAAGGAGATTTGGGAAGGGAGATGGTTTTCACTTTAATTTCACATTGTGAATATTTTGGCATTGGAGAAGAAACAGTTTTTTTTTATTGATGCACGTGCAGTAAGAGTCACTTTTTGTTGCATATTATCTTGTTTAGCAGCTTTGCCACAGATATGTATGCATATATATAGTTCTTTATTATATTTTTGCATGTGTAGGATGAGTCGGTTTTGTTGGTGCATGTCTATTGCTTACAAGGCTCTTTCCTAGAGACTCCTGTTATATGAGCTTATCGTTCACAAAATGATTCTTGTTTATTGTTCCATACAAATGATCATGGGAAATGTGATTTAAGAATCTAGGGAGTATAAATGAACGGGTAAAAGTCTTGAAGAACAACAGTTTAATTGAAATATGTTTTTGTACTTATTTTCGGGATTTATTACTGTTGCATATAAGTTTTATGGAGCCAACTTTGTTGATGTTATTCCTCCTATATATCATATTTGGGTGTAATTGCATATCATACCAAGCATGTGAGAGGCACACATTTCTTAAACTGTTATCTGCTTTAATACTGGAAGAAAGAATTCTCCATGATTTCTTGAAGTATTAATTATGCTATTAAGAATGTCTCCTGTCATATATGCATGTTAATCATATAAGCTGGCATGAAAGGCTGTTGTGGAGAAATATCCCATGTTTGCGTAAAATGAATATGGAAGAAAAAGCTAATATTTCAACGTATATTACACTACATGTGCAGAAATCAATCATGCAAGAGAAAAAGAAATCTGTCTTCTCTCCCTCTCCTATCTCTTAATTTAATTTGGGCCAATTCTTTGATTGCTAGGGTGCCAAGTTGAGTAATACCAACCTGAAGGATGCAAACCTACAACGAGCCTACTTACGACAAGTGAATCTTCGGGATACGGTAATGAAAGCTGATTGAAGCACTTTTTTACCTTTCTTTTGGTTTTTGCTTTCAAAATTATGAAATAGATTAAATTAGCAACTAACAATAAGCAGCTGAGGGCGTAGCCCTATTGGCTAGAGCTGATGTGCTCCCCCTAATGCACCTGAATATGAAACCCCTCTTAGTTAGATTTTATATATGCAGAAGTGTTGTAGAAATTGTAGCATTGAGAATGCCATGATGTTTTCTGTTGGTAGGGTAGTTGTTCTTTGTATCTTTGGATGCGTTCAGTTGAGAGGGTGTAACTCTTATTTAATGTTTTGAACAGCATTTGGAAGGTGCAAAGCTTGATGGTGCCAATTTGCTTGGAGCAATTAGATGACACTGAGTGATGATTCTATTTGGAGGTTTGTAATTCTGTTTGTGTATAACCTTATTTATGTCATCCTTCGTATTCCCTCTGCCAAGATTCCTCATTTTATAAAAAAAGTATTGTCCAATATATTTATTCTCGAGTAATTATATGATGTGCTTTGTACATATATCTTGGACCTAAATTCAATTCATTTGGTGATAATATCTAGTAATTGATTATCTCAGATTTGGTGCGTATCCTCGTATCATCTTAAATTGATGTATAACAATAGGGAGATTATATATACAGAGCCTAGGCTCTAGGAATGTAATTATGGGTCTATAATCTTGTAGGGTAAGAAATAGTGGGCTGAGACTAATTAGGAATGTACATCTTATTGACACTCTCCCTCAAGTTGGAGCATGTATGTCGTCAATGCCCAACTTGCTGAGTGAGTTGTGAAATACTCTGCCTGTGACTGCTTTAGTGAGGACATCTGCAAGTTGATCTTCAGATTTAACAAATGATACCTCAATGATTTTTGCCTCAAGTTTCTCCTTAATGAAATGTCTGTCAACTTCAACATGCTTGGTTCTATCATGTTGCATTGGATTATATGCAATGTCTATTGCGGCTTTGTTGTCACAATTCAATTGCATGACATGTTTGGGTTTGACCCCCAATTCCCCCAACAAATTCCTTATCCAGAGTAGCTCACATACTTCGCGTGCCATACCTCGATATTCTGCTTCTGCACTTGATCTTGACATTATTTTCTGTTTTTTACTTCGCCAAGATATTAGATTGCCTCCACAAAGGTAAAGTATCCAGATGTAGATCGTCTGTCAGTAACAGAGCCAGCCCAATCTGCATCAGTGTGACCCTCAACATCTAGATGACCATATCGTGAGAATATCAATCCTCTTCCAGGAGTTGACTTCAAGTATCTCAGAATTCGATTTACCGCATCCATATGGGCTTCACTTGGTGCATGCATGAATTGACTCACCACACATACGACATATGCTATATCAGGTCTAGTGTGTCCTATATAGATTAACTTACCCACAAGGCGTTGATATCTTTCTTTGTTGGTGGGTACCTGATCAGGATATTCACCAAGCTGATGGTTGAACTCCATGGTTGAACTCCATTGGCGAATATGCTGGTTTGTTGGCTAACATTTCAGTGTCAGTTAAAATATCAAGGATATATTTTCGTTGTGATAGAAATATTCCTTGTTTTGAACGAGCCACTTCGATGCCTAAGAAATATTTCAGAGCACCGAGATCTTTCATTTCAAACTCACTTGCCAAGTGGTGTTGCAATGCTGCCTTTTCCTTTAGGTCATTCTCGGTAACTACCATGTCATCAACATATACATTAAGGGTAGTGACTTTACCTTTCTTATGTTTCAAGAAAAGAGTATGATCTGAGTTACTTTGCTTGTATCCAAAATCCATTATTGATTTGCTGAACTTTCCAAACCATGCTCTAGGTGATTGCTTCAATCCATAAAGAGACTTTATCAGTTTACACACTATTGCCCGTATTGGGCCCCATCTTGCATCATGGAGGTGAATTCATATAGACTTCTTCTTCTAGGTTGCCATGCAAGAAGACATTTTTGACATCAAACTGGTGTAATGGCCAGTCTAGGTTTGCTGCCAGAGAAAGAAGTACCCAAATTGTGTTGATCTTGGCTACATGGGCAAAGGTCTCCCCATAGTCAATCCCATAAGTCTGAGTGTAGTCTTTCGCCACCAGTCTTGCTTTGTATCGTTCAATGGTGCCATCTACCTTGAACTTTACTGTATATATCCATCTACAATCCACTGTTCTCTTCCTTTTCGGAAGGATAGTCATCTCACAAGTGGAATTCTTTTGGAGGGCCTCCATTTCATCATTCATTGCTTGAGTCCACTTGGGATCTTTCAGAGCTTCCTGCCCATTACTTGGAATAGATACAGTGGATAATTGACATACAAATGATGCACATGACGAAGACAGCCTATGTTGGGACACATGATTAGCAATAGGGTATTTAGCTTTTGTTTTAGGGTCAGAGTCATATTGTTGTCTAGGAATCTCTCTAGTCGTACGAAGGGGTAACTGATAACCTGTGTTTCCTGTATAACTTGACGCAGATAAGGTGCTTGAGTTGGAGTTTGAATGTTCAGTTACCTGTGGGGAATTCAGGACCTGATTGGATGAGTGGTGATGGTACTGTAGTAGGAGTTGTAGGGGGGGAATTATCTGAACAAGTATCTGGAGTTTCTAGGGCCTCTTGATCTCGTTGCATCAATGTAGCTGGTTGCTCGGACACTGACTGCTCTAAAGAATTTTGTTGAATTTGGATGATCTGAGTATCTTATGCAAAGATAGAGCTCTCCCCCTATAGAGGATGCTCAGAGATCCCTCCTGAGTAATAGAACTCACTCTCGTGGAAAGTCACATCCGCGGTAACGTGCATGGTCTGAGTGGGAGGATGGAAACACTTATAGCCCTTATGAGTGTCATCATAACCTACAAAGACACAACGCAGTGCACATGGATCAAGCTTGGCACATTGATGTGGATACACCTGAACATAAGCATCACAACCAAAGAGACGCGGTCCAAGATTTGGTGTGGATGGCATGGTGAGGAGAGTGGTCAATGTCTGAAATGGAGTTTGATACTGAAGAGTGTTGGAAGGGGTTCAATTGATGAGGTAAGCAACAGAACAAAGAGCTTCCCCCCAAAAATGATGAGGCATACGGGCCTCAAATAAAGAGGCACGAACAACTTCCAGGAGATGGCGATTCTTACGCTCTGCGACACCATTCTGTTGTGGTGTATAGGCACATATGGTTTGATGAACAATACCATGTTGACTTAAAAAATTTTGTAGGTCATGGTTGACGTACTCTCCTCCATTATTAGACCGAAGTGTCGTGATTTTCTTGTCAAACTGAGTAGCAACGTATTGATAAAATAGCTTGAATTTGGCGGTGACGTCACTTTTCTGCTTTAAGGGAAAAACCCAGGTCATCCGGGTGCAATCATCAATAAACGTCACAAACCACTTAAAACCACTAACAGTGGGAACTCGTGAAGGTCCCCAAACATCATAATGGACAATCATGAAAGGCATAGAACTTTTATTCAATCTTAATGGGTAAGAAATACGATGACTTTTTGCCAAAATGCAAGTTTCACAATGAAAGTCTGATTAAGGAAATTGGGAAAACAAATCTGGAAATAGAAGTTTCAGATAACCAAAAGAAGCATGCCCTAATCGTCTATGCCATAGCCAAATTTTCTTCATCCTGATGGACTCATCTTTTCTCACATGATGTGTGTGACTCAATCTCTTACTACTGTCTTCTGTCAAGTCCAAATAATACAACTTTCCCCTCATAATACTACATCCAATCACGGCCCTGGTGAGAAGATCCTGAAATAGACAATACAATGGCAAAAAATACACAGTACAATTAAGAGAATCAATGATTTGAGGAACATATAACAAGTCATAGTCGAGTGAAGGGACAACTAAGACATGATCAAGACTTAATGAGGATGTAAGAGATAAAGACCCTTCTCCCATGACTTGGGAGATGGTTCCGTTGGCACTGGTAATATGTGTTTGGCTTGAGGGTTTGGTAGAGTGCAACCCAGTGAAACTAGATGTCATGTGATCAGTAGCGCCAGTGTCAATAATCCATGATCTATTACAATTAAGTGAAGATGTGCAAGAGGTACCTGAGGTGGCCAAGGCCTTAGAGCCAGATGTACCTGATGGAGGTTCTAATGCAGTCTCTTGGGATGACTGAGTGGATGCAAATGAGGCTCTGTTCGAATCCTTCTTGCGCCCTTTGTGGACCCATCCTTCCGGATAACCAATGATCTCATAACAGCCCTTAATTGTGTGGTTATCTAAACCACATTTGGTACACTTCATTGGAGGCCAGTTACGCGTAGGGTCGGCACTGTAGTTGTTCAGTCGAGATTGTTTGAACCTGGTAGCAGCCAAGGCTGTGGCTTTGGAGGTTACACCAGCTTCAGACATGGTTCCCTGTCGGTTACTCTCTCTTTTAATATGTGCATATGCTGCCTCAAGTTCTGGCGTAGGCTTTATCCTCAACATCTCTCCTCAGATTTGATCAAAATTATTGTCCAAGCTTGCAAGAACTTTATAAACTCGGAGACGATCAATCTCTTTGCGTCTATTTTCAATGTCTTTCGGATGCTCCATGGTGCTTGGACTTAATTGATCAAGTTCTTGAAAAATCTCAGTGAGCTCACTGTAATATTTGGCAACTGATGCACCAGTCTGTTTCATTATGAATGACCTTATGTGAAAGTTATAAATCTTGGCTTCATCAACACCATCTTAATAGGCTTGCTTGATTGCATCCCAGACTTGCCTTGTTGTGTCATAACGAATAAACCGTTTAATATGATTAGGTTGCATGTCGTCGAACAACCAACTCTTGACTTGGCAATCCGATGCACGCCATTTATTAAATGTGGGATATGTGGCTGCAGGATGGGCAATATCACCGGTCAGGTGGCCATGTTTTTCTTGCCCATCTATCTTCATCTCTATGATTTGATGCCATAGAGAATAATTATTCTAATCCAGTTTGATTCCTGCAGTGAAGTTGGAGGTGTCACTCTGCAACGTGACGATTTGTGGGGTAGTGTTGGAGCCTCCCGACACCAAGGATTGATTGGTGTTTGCCGACCCATCATCGTTGGCCATGATATTGGCTTACAATTGATGAGAAAAGGACAAAACAAAAGATTTTGCTGAGGAAAAAAAAAAAAGGGCACGGTGGAAAGTGAGTGGATAGCTGGGGTTGTATGATGGCTGGTGAGGAAGTGATTTGGGAACGGTGGAAGGTGCGTGGATAGCTGGGGTTGTATGACGGCTAGGGGTTGTATGATAGCTAGGGGTTGCATGACGGTTAGGGGCTGTATGACGGCTAGGGGTTGCATGACGGCTAGGGGTTGCATGACGGCTAGGGGTTGTGTGACGACTGGGGTTGTATGACGGCTAGGGTTGTATGATAGTGGGTTGTATGACGGCTGGGGTTGCGAAAGTGATTTTCAGGATTATGGCAAGAGACAATCAAGATCGATGCTCTGATACCATCTCAGATTTGGTGCGTATTCTCTTATTATATTAAATAGATGTATAGCAATAGAGAGATTATATATACAGAGTCTAGGAATGTAATTATGGGCCTATAATCTTGCAGGGTAAAAAATAGTGGACTGAGACTAATTAAGAATGTATAGCTTATTGAGAGATAAATGTTCTTCAACTCAAATATTTTGCCTTCTTTGCCCCTTCCTTCTCGAATAAAAGAGATAGAACAAGAAAAATAAAACAGAACATCTCCTTTTCAAAAAAATTAGAGAAATTCATTGCTTGATTATAAGAGGGTGGCGTGGTGTGGTATTGTTTCGGTGTATAATGAAGTTATTGGGTATTGGAACAAGATAGGATAGGGTTCCCATAATGTCGGCAAGTTATACGCCGTACATTTGTCAAGCAGTGGAAGAAAATGAAATTACAGATCTAACCTGACATATTGAATGAACGGATGAAAATGAGTGGATAGATTGATATGGATATGGAGTGTGGAGTGTGGAGTGTGGAGTGTGGACTGTGGACCTGGTCAAATTGTGTAAATAATGCTACCGGCTATTGGCCACTGCAAAGTTGAAGAAAAAATGTATTGAATTTGTAGCCTAGTGTAAAGATCTTTGTTGAAGCTTTAAACATCTAAAGGTTGAGAAGCACGTGAACTAGTCTGAGTCTTCTCAGGTTCAGGTTTAGGGTGGTGCCTGAGTCTGCTTTTAAATGAGTGTTTGCAAAATATCTTCTTTCGATCTACTATGGCCATCCTAGATGGACCTGTTATTCAAATTTGAATAATATTTATTAATTTATTATGTTAGTTTGGTAGGTGGGATTTGATCGGGATTGAATTGTATAATTCATCAAATTCAATGTATTTTGAATGTAAAAATAAATATATTTTTATCGTGAAGATAATTTATAAAAAGTAGACATAAAAGATCATTTATAAATCGAATATCTTAAACTAATAGGATCATAAAAAATAAGTTTTTCTTTATGTCTTGTCAAAATGAAATCTATCAATTTTGTCATTCAAAATACATTGAATTTGTAAAGTTATTCAATTCAATGCAATCTAATTCAATCAAATTATAGCAACCGATATGAATTTAACCGATATGAATTTGGAATTTGGAAGTATAAGCGTATTATCAAATGATTAGATTCGATTGATAGGCAACAATGTAAAATCAATTAGTTTGATAAAACAAAGATGAATATCACTGCGATTCACAAGCGTTGAAGTTGACATCAACACCGCGTCTAAGTTTCTAACCCCTATCGTCACGGGCCACGGCCAAGAGTCGGATCCGTAATTTGTAGATTAATTAATTAATGGACAGCGGGGCGCTTTTTGTGGGTCAATTAGTCATATAAAGTAAAGATTATCCTACCGACATCCGACAGATGTGGGATATTATTATCCTGTATTTCTGTATGGGCCTTTGGGTAATTTCAATTCCAAATCAGACCAACCCCACAACTCCACATCATCGGATAAGCTCTAATAATCTAATATTAATTGTTTGTTTTTAAATAATTGATTAAAAAAGGAAAAAGAAAAAGAAAAAGGAAAGGTGTTGCTGTGTTTGCCCCCCTATAAATTGGGCATCTTCAGCTCCTCTTCTTAACAAAGAAAGCCACATACAGAAGAGAGAAAAGAAAAGAAAGAGTGAAAATGGCAGGGATCGTGCACAAGATCGGAGAGACCCTCCACATAGGAGGCGGCGATCGCAAGGACAAAGACGGGGAGGAGCACCACAAGGGCAAAGACGAGCACTACAAGGGCAAAGACGAGCACCACAAGGACAAAGACGACGACAAGCAACACAAGGGCAAAGACAAAGACAAAGACAAAGACAAAGACAAGAAGAAAAAGAAGAAGAAAGACAAAGACGGCAAAGACAAGAAGAAGGGAGACAGCAGCAGCAGCGACAGCGACTAATCTTAACCTACAATGCCGACCCATTGCGCGCATCAATCAATAATCAGGTCGGTCAGTTTATTCATTCAGTGACAACCTTTGTTTCTTCCAGCATCATCTTCCCATTTTGTTCGTCTCAGGATTTGTTATTACAGGATCGATGGACCATTTTTTTAATTTTAATTGAGAAGTCGACCAAACTAGTTTTTGATCTTTGGTCACGAGTGTTTGGTGAGGCCGTGATTGAATTGGATAATTCAATTCTTTAAATTTTGTATTTTAAATGTGAAAATCTTGAAGAAAAGATATTGAGATAAATCAGACAATACCTAATATTTTATTAAGTAAAAATGATTTGTTTTTAAGAGATAAAAACTGATTATAAAATTTGTATACATGCCATTTGTAGATAGATTATTGTGTTTGGCAATTGGAGTGCTGGTGTTATTATTTATACCTAATTATATTTGCTTCATTTTCCTTGCAGCAGGTGTTAGGAGAGCAGAGCATGCTGCGGTGTTTTAAAAGGAAAAGGCTTGTTCCACAACCTTCAACAAAAATTTTAAAAAAAATTCGCCCTTTTTTTCTTTTTTGAATGTTGTTGCTAGCTACATGTAAATTGTACCAAGTATGAATGTGAAATCTATCACCTTATCGCCTGAAATAATAATATCAATAGATGCTCCATCATCGTTATCTCTGTCCTTGATGTTTATATTTTACTGTCACAAATATTGCCCAAAGCCGTGAAAACTGATATGCCTGAACGGATCTGATTAAAAAGAAAGGAACGGAAACAAAAATCAGATCGATTGCGAAACAAATTAAGTAAGAACTCAGTCAAGGATTTGGGCAGAAAACGAGAAAAATTAGGTTTGAGATGAAATTCTATACAATTCAAAGCAGACGTATGACAATTGAATGAAGAAACAGAAATGAATGACAACTGAAGCACGAAATCCCCAAAAATATAGAATCAAAACCCTAAGAATTGAGGGGGCAAAACCAAATGGAAGCCGTATGATCGATTTCTCGAAAAAGGTTTTTCAGACGAGGAAGGTGTTCTATTTTGCCAAGAGTTGTTTTGTGGGGTTTGCGTGTTCTTCGCGCAGCTGGTGGGAGTCTGGGAGACATCGAGAGGATGATGAGTGGAGTTTGATTTTCAGATATCAGTATATAAGAGAGGGCATTTTTGGTCCTTTAAGGATATATGGGGAATTAAGGTCATTTTGGCCAATTCCTCTACTTTTATTGTATGGAAAATTGGAAATCGATGCCGCCAAAAGTTTTGTTTTTGGGTTAAGTAAACCGTCAATTGCTTCTCGGACCTGGGTCACCATTTGGTCTTCACCATTTTTCACTCCTCCCCCTCAAATCTCATATCCGCTCTTCTCACTGCTTATCACTATATCACTGCCGGTTTCCGGCAAGAAACTGAAATTCCAAGACGGTTTCGATGGGCAAGACGTCCGAAAAGCGTCGCCGCCCTGCCATGGAAGAAACCCTAACTGCCAATCGCCCTCCCCCTCCCACCTTCCAAACCCTAATCTCTGCCATTGAAGCCTCTGAGGTACTTCGTCTTACTTTTCAGTCCTGTTTTCTATTAGTTAGCTTTTTTCTTTGGGTAGAGTGTGCAGAGTTAGTGGTCAAATTAGAGGCCAAATGTAAATAATATAAATTGGAAATTCAACCACAAACTTGTTTATTTCATGAGCCAATTTTGGTCGAAAAAATGGAGGTTTTTTTTTGGGTTGATAGTAGAAGATGGAGCCTTCGTGCTGTTATTGATTCTTAATTTGTTAAATTTCAGGGTCTAAATCTGCCATTTTTTAAAAGACTCTACTCACTGCTAGGTCCACTGTCTTTCAAGGAACCAGTGGCTTCTTTTAACTTTGAAGGTTCTTTCAATCATTCTGGGGTTGAAGTGAAAATTGAGAATATAGAAACCCTAATTCATGTTTTGTTCAAAGAGCTGGATAGGAGGTTTGAACTCCTCTTCTCTGCATTAGGTGATGTTTCTGCAAGTAGAGGTCAGAAGCACATCGAATCCGACACAGATATGTTGGCCACTGCTGATGAACTACCTCTTCTTTTAAGATGTTGTATACGAGTCTTGAACTTGGCTGACCCCGATATTCTAGTGGAGAGTCTCCAATTTCTTCTTTCTGTACTACGGAAATTGATTTCTTTGATTACAAGTGGAGAAAATGCAAAAAACTCTACCAGCTTTCCGAAGATTGTTTCTTCTAAGAGCACGGACAGTGATGCTGACGGTTCGACTACCCATGTTTCTGAAGGTTTTTTTTCTTCCTTATGCTTCACAGAACTTTCAGATCCTTGGTGTCCAGCTCTATGTGCAGTACTTGAGGTAAACATCAAAAAATTCACCTTTATGCTATGTTTTCTAGTTTTAGTTTCTTGTGTGGTGGAAATGGGTCAGCTATGCTTTCAGCTCTTTACTACTAGAATTTATATATATGAAATGGTTGAGCTTGCATTTTTATATGACTATCTCTTTTTCGTATCTTGAAAGGATACGTAGTAACAAATCTTAACTACCGTTCTATATATGAATATCTCCATGTCTTCTCCCTTTTTCTTTGTTTTACTAATGTGACAATGGTTGCTATTAATTAGTAAGTACAATTTACAGTTTAGTGTTGATTTAAATTTTCAAGATTAGAACGTAAATGAATAGATTGATGCTTTGAGGACAGTCTTGCAATAGTCAGCTGTACAAATTCCTTTTGCACTTGGAGAAAAATTCCACTGCAAAGATTCTTTTTCCTGTGTTTTTGTCAGAGTTTCAAGTGTCACTTAGACATTAGGAAACTATCAAAATCATGGCATTGGCAGTAGTTGACGTTTGCTACCATAAAATATCTCAAATCAAAAGATGCAAAAATTAAAATATTGAGGAACAATTTTTTTTTCCTTTTTTATTGTATATGTAATGACTTGGTATGGAAACCTGTTTTTGGTGGTGCTCTTTGTTCAGAATATAAAATATTGCTTCATTATTATACAGATCAAGCTCTTTCACTGTTAGAATTTATGTGGCAGATTGGCTTATACTTCGTAGTTTCTGTCAGGTATATTAGAATGAAGTTTGATCTCTTTCAAATTTTGGCATGATTCTGCCATCTGAAATTCTTCTGCGATTCCAAAAAGTTCAATTACTGTTGTAAGAGTTGGTGCATCTTTACACTACTGAAGGTGGATGTGTTGTCTTTAGATATTTGCAGATGAACTTGTAATGGGCCAATTGCTGAGAGACTACTTTATTCTTGTTGATTCTACATCCACAACTGACATGCTATTTCCGTGCCACTTTGATAAAGGCAATAATGGAATTGCTATGGAGTTAATTTCTGTTCATTTCATCTCGTCAGTTTATGGCAAACAAGCATATGAGAACTTCCTTAAAAGATTATTCTGTGAATTTGGCAAGAATTATAGAGTTCCTGAACTGAGCTTGTCTGCTGCAGTGTCATTGCTTCTTGATCCCATAATGCTTTCCGCACCAAAGATTTTGCAGACACATTTGAATTTATTGGTTTCTGAAGCCATTGATGTAGACATTTCTTTGAAGAATTCTAGACCAGATCTTAGACTTATGACGTTATACCTAACAACATTTGAAATGTCTGTCCATTTGTACTCCAGCCACATGTCTAGTTCACTTATGGATTCCTGTCATTTGGGTGTTAAATGTTCTTATGACACTCCAAGGAGATGTCAACCTTTTGAATCTTATAGTCAGCAAGTCACGAGAGATAAAATTTCTGATCTAATTGCCAAGTCAGATCCTCTATTGGATGTTTATATGTGCAATATGTCCTGTAGAACAAAAGCTGACCTTATGACTGCTGCTAGAGCATACATAAATGAGAGCAAACATATGTTTGATGAATCATGTAAAAATGATATATTGTCAGTCTTAAGTAGCATAATACTTGGAAGTTTCTCTTGTGATGTTGGTGATGCCATGCTGTATAGAAAAGGAGATACAAGCCCTCAAGATATTTATTTTCTTGCTTCCATATTGAAGTTAATGAGTACATCCTTGTTGAATGCTATTTGGTGTCTAAGGCATGATAGAAATTTGGGTTCTCCAAAAACCTTGAAAGATGCTTCTTCAAAGGAATCTGATTTTTTAGTGGGTGTCATGGACTGTTTTCGCCAGTTCAATCACTCTCTACCTAATCCGAAAATCTTATTTGACATGATGAACACCTGCCCAATGATACATAAGACTTCCAAGTGGATGCTTCTGCACTTTTCAGGCTTGCTATCGTTATGTTTTGCTAGTGGGATTGATTTCTTAGTTAAGGGCTGCATATCAACAATCATTGCACTATTAAATCTATATGTTATCGAAGAGGGTGATATATTGTCACTCAGCTCATTGCTAGTTTCTAGTTCACAACTTTCTTCATCTGGAGTTTCTTCTGACGAGGTTACACAGGTGAGCTTTGTTTTTCTTTTATGACTTTTTGGAGTTTGTTCATATGTTTTACGTTTCATTCTTGAAAATTTAATGGTTAAACGAAAGAGTAAATGTTTAATTCTTGAATGGATGAGATACATTTAAACAAATAATCTATGTTGTAGGCCGCAGTGACAAAGAAATCTATCAGAGGAGTTGCATCGAAATTTCAGAAAATTCAAACCGTTTACTTGAGGTACTCAATGCTATTATGCACCATATCGTTTTCAGTTTTTCACCAATTATGCTTAGCATGTGTTTCTGATGTTCGTACTTCTATTGGCTTAAATTTGTATCGAGTCAAATTCTTTGTTAATACCCATGCCAAAAGATTTCTACCATGCATTTGTCTTGGGAGTTTCTCTTGCAGGGTTATATTTATGTAGCTTTAAGTTTTGGACAAGGTTAATTAGCCTTGATTTGGAAATTTTGACTAGGGAAGCTTCCAGATTGGCATTTTCTATATTTATTTTTTAATTTTTGGAGGTTGCTTTGAGCCACCAACCACGGTATATTGTTGAGTTGAGAATGCCATCAGAAATATTTGTGATTTCTATCTACAAAGCAAAGTCTTGTTCATCATTTGTTCTCTAAATGCATCAGATGTGCCTGGTTTGGCAATGAATCTGTTGCAGGATGTACTAATGGCAAAAGAAATTTCTTCTGTGATTGTTGTTTTGGCCAGAGTTAGTAGGCTGTTAGAGTTCACAGAAGCCATATAAAAACATAAAAGTGATTGTAATGTAGTTGTCATTAGAGATCAGAAGAGGCTAGCCGAGCGCTTTTTAAAATTATTTTTATCATGCATATATATTGTTAATTTGTGGATATGATATCAATCATCTCAGAGCTGTGATTCTGGCATGTAATCAGCGAACATCATGCTGCCATGGAGGCTAAGCTCAATTTTCATCCTTGTTCTTTCACAGGAAAGGTTCTCGCACAAGGCAGGGATCACGAATTGAGGAAGCAGAATCTTCAGAGGATGCGTGTCTTGGGGGTTGCATAACGGAGTCTAGTGATGGCATGGAGGAGAAAGAGAAGACCTGCAATGGGGAGAGTTTTCTCAAGTGCTTGCTAGGAAGCGCCCAGAAGTCTGATATAGATGATTTAGCGGACTTCATTGAATGCAAACCGGATGTTGATTATTCTACGTGGTTGAAGGATCGAGAAAGGTATCGATGGGTGAAATGGAAAAGAGGGGCAAATCATAGGTTGGTCAAGAAGAAAAAAGCTTGGAGATTAAGAAGAAAGGTAAAGGTGGTTGGAAAATGCTCATAGCCACTTAGATAGGGCTAATTAATAGTGCAAGTAGATGAAGAAATAGTATTTTGTAGGTGAATTTTTGGTTTTTCTATTTAAATTAATTTTGCTCCCTTCAGTGAAAATGCACAGAAAATTCAAAAAAAAAAAAAATTCGAACAAAATTCAGTCTTTAGCATACGTCCAATTAATACCTTGCACTTGCAGTGGGATCTTGTGATATATGTAAAATATAAAATTTGGAAGCAGAGATAATAATGATTTCATCTATCCGGTAAACTATTTTTATATATAATTACGGTTTATTTAAGTTTATTAAAGTTTAGTACAATTACAAGTATAACTTGACGACTATATTTATTTATAAGGCTCTCTCTTGGATATCCTATGTCAGTAGTGTTGCTTCTTCTATGTGCTTCTACGTTGCCTTGTTAAAACTTTGCAAATAATAAAAAATCTGTGGGCGAAAACCAGCTTTGAAAGAAGTGAAAAAAGAGTATAACGTGTATGAGTATGGACTAATAGCATCAGAACGTTGACTTTGGCAGTAAGTAGGTGAAGTCGTCTCATTTGATTCAAGGGCACATCATCTCTATGAGAATTTGATGCGTTACAGGTGTTGCACTCAAACTTATTCCGGTAAAAATCAGTGGAACAAACAAACCCATGGTCGTAGGAAAAAAATAATAGTAATAAAGTAGGCAGCCAACTTTAACCATCGGCACCAACCTAATCCTAACCCATTGTTTTTTTTTTGGTCCAAAGTGTAGAATTCATTCAGGAAGGGAAAGTAGGGAAGACCCAAAACGTTAAAATTCATCTCAAGGCATTATTTAAAAAAGACTATAATACTTAAAACTAAAAAAGCAAATGAACAAACATAAGCCCACACAATAATAAACCCTAGATACTATTGGAGCCTCCACCAACCACCATCTCCGAGCAAAATGACACGGCTACAAAGCACAACTCAGTCTGGAATCAAAGAGATCGATCAGTAGAGTATGGATTGGAGACACAAAGTCACCAATAATCATCATACACAAGCGATCGACTATGTCAAAAATATTCGACAAATTACTCAACCTAAACGCCCAAATCAAAAAGACTGGAAGAGCTGAAGTACAAATTACTCAATCCTAACCCATTGTTTAGGCCATGGGAAAGTTGAAACCCATTGTTTCCAATTCCTGCCAAAAACCAAACATTGGGTCATGCTGCCTTAAACACAACATACAAAACCAGTGGGCCCTTTCTCTTCTAAAATGCCTATATATATACAAAACCCAAAGAAAAGCTTATTCTACAGTCACCTCACCATACATCAATTTCCATTCCATTTCCATGGCTTCTCTTGTTCTTCTCTTGTCTATGCTTGGGCGTCCCCATGACACAGATCCCGGTAATTATTTGTGGGAAACAGCAACGCTTCCTGCTCCTCCTCCTCGTTTTAATTGTTCCTCCACTTCTCTTGGCGGCGGCGGTGGCGGTGCTACTTCTTGTTTTACTGCCATAAAACCATGCACCAGAAATGGGAGCCATAGATGCAATTGCCTACCAAAAGAGACGATGGCTTTTGTGGAAGATTTGCTGCCTGCAGACTCCAGGGTTTCTGTGGACTCAGTTTGGCCTTAATATTTACACGACAAGTCTTTTAGTGTTGTGTCTGTCTGTCTGTCTCTGTATATTCTCTCGATCCTTCCTTACTAATAAGAACTCAAATATTTTTTCCATCAGCAAGAATTTCTGAACAACATCTTAATTAACTGCATGCATCATAATCAGAGATTTCTCAACTGCAGCTCTGTCTCAAGGACAGGGCGCTGAAAAATTGCAAACTCAAATCGTGATGAAATTCGTCATCTCTGGAGTTTGGATTTGATCAAGTATAATAAGAAACAACTGTGACATTATATATCCCCAATTTCTTCCTACCGATTTGGATCTTCTGACTTAATTTTGAGCTTCCGACAAAATTGATTTCAAAAATCAGTTGGAGGCCAAGTTGACGGCTGTTTCTGTATGCAATACAAAGAGCAGTCACAAATTGCACACAAACAAAATGAGTCGAGGGATCGAGACCATTGTAAATACATACTAATATCTAATACAGTTTTCTATTAAATATGTGAAGGAAATGACAACAATAATAATCATGTAGCATCTTAAATTTCAGATCGAGTTGAGAAAAACTTTTCACTGAACATTACAAAATGAAAAAAAAAAGGAAAATTTGTTCATGTCCACCAAGGACTTTATGTCACGTGATAGTCCACGAGTTGAAGGGTGAATTAAGGGTTCCACAATGACCATGATAATAATTAGCTTCCTTATGCAAGAATAACCATATTTATCCTTAAGCTAGCATTCTTTTACTAAATGTATTGTTGATGCGTAAATTGACCAATTTAGTGATAGGACCCTTGCTGAACTCGCATCGATACTTCTTCCTTGATATGACCTGTTACAAAAAGGGACGAGCGGTTATCAAACGATGGCACCGGTCTGGTGTCGATCAAAGAGTCTCCAATGCCTAAATCAGTTGCATGTAGGTGAGGGTTGAATAGTAATTTTGGCAGAGTAATGATAGAGTAGTCAAGTTACATCTTTGGAGAAAGGATACCCTCTATTTATAGAGAGGTGGTGAAGGCGGCGAATAGTTTAGATGTGCGATAAATGTTATTGCACTGTGGTGTTGACACATGTCCCATTTCGAAGAGAGAGTCTATAGTATGTGTCTCACGTGAGATGGCCATGCGCGTGGGCCTTTTTTGATTTTGGGCCTAGATTGGCTTGGGAGTTGTTGGGCCTTCTCCATGTTGGTACCCACTGGGTTGATCATGTTTGGTACGAATATATACCAATACAAAACTCGGTCTATCAAACCATACTATTCACTATTTAGAGGTGGAATACCACACATGATGTCTATATATAGGAAATGCTTATTACTTCAAATACAACCAGAACACGCCAACCATTCTCAAAATGCACCATGAACTACAATTTGCCTCAGTTTACACCATGAACGGTAACACCGTTAAAAACATTGCACCATTTCGCTCACACCGTTACTAACACTGTTAAAAATGTTGTCAAATCACTTAAATACCCCTATGTAAATCCCCAAATCATTTTCTTCTCCCCCAAATCGTCTATCTTCTCTTCTCCTCCTCTTCCTCGGCGTCTCCGGCCTTATGTCCTTCCTTTGCCAATTCATCCCCGACATCGACATCTGCAAATTATCTGGCGATTTGTTCCCCGACTACGAGGCATATGCTCGGATGGTGTTGATCCGCATCGGAGTCATGAACTTCGTGGGGTGCTGGTTCGGGGCGTTTGAATATCAGGTTTTTGATGTTAGGTGTGGGAAATCTAAGGTTGACTAAGTCTAAATGGGTTGTTGAGATGTTAGTGTCTATGGGAAGTCTATGGGCTTACCGGGCATGACATTTGGAGGGATGAGCAAGGCGTTGGTGGTGTTTTTAGGGATTGGGAAATTGGGGCTCGCTCTAGCGTTTGGGAACTCGTTTGCAAGCATTTTGAATCAATTTCTGGTTGGGATTCTTGGGGTGCTTTTGCTTTTCGCTGGGATCGAATTGGCTATGGATTCCAAAGATATGAATTCAAAAGAGGAGTCTTTTGTGATGTTGTTTTGTGTGACAGTATCTTTGACTGGGTCTAGCTCTGCTTTGGGGTTTGGGTGTGGGATTTTTCTGTTTTTGTTGCTCAAACTGAGGGAGGTGGAGTTTGGTAGAGTTGAGTTTTTTGAATCCAAGCTAGAATCATCGAAAATTGAAGATGAAGATGAAACTAGTAGCTTGATTGCTTGAATCCAAGCTAGAACCACCAAAAATTTCAACAAACCCAGAAGCAGGAGAAGGATAGGGGAGAAGGAAGATGATTTGGGGATTTACAGAGGGGTATTTAAGGGATTTGACAATGTGTTTAACGGTATTAGTAACAGTGTGAGCGTAATGGTGCAACATTTTTAATGGTGTTACCGTTCATGGTGCAAATTGAGGCAAATTGCAGTTCATTGTGCATTTTGAGAATGGATGGCATGTTCTGGGTGCATTTTAAGTAATAAGCCTATAGGAAAAATTGTTTGAACTAAAGGTTTTGATAAATGATTATCAATTTGGGTAAATATTATAGAAATGATCTTTGGATGAACCTCTAAAATATAGTTTAAATTGTCATGATATTCCAATAAAAAAAATTGTCATGATATTATTTTATGGCTTATTACTCAAAATTCTCCTCGAACTAGACATCGAGTCTCAATTTGCTCCCCCAATGTGAAATCGCAACAATGTAATCCTTGAACCCCTCTTCTGTTAAGTCCGTTGCACCAAAAGTTAGTATTCGTTACTAACAGTGTTTAAAGTACTTATGTGGCACCTATGTGGCAAGGACGTGGCAAGAATTCAATGGGACGGCTTGAGGATGGAGTTGGGATGACATTTGGGCGATAAAATCAGGCCCAATCCAGGCGAAATCACAACCATAGGGGGGGAAATTTTGAAAAATTCAGCAGTAATCCCACCAAAAAGTTGCGAATTGGGCCTTTATAAAGGTTTGTGAACCACAAGACACCAACATCATCAATCAATTTGCAGTTAAAAGGGAGATTCATATATGGAGAAGAGTGGAAATTTCCAGCCGAGAAGATGGGGAGAATGAAACGTCATGGACGGATGATGAAAAGGAAGCAGTTTTTTGATATTAATAGTGAAAGGGATTTTGGTTTCTAGGTTATGATATTAATAGGAATTGGTATTTTTTTGATTGTAAGTTGGGTTAATATGAAGAAAATTTGGTTGGGTTTATGAGAAACTGCAATGATTCAATAAGAAGAAAATGAAATTGATGTTTTGATTGTTGTTATTTTGATTTATTGGTGTTATGTTTGAATTTCTAATCTGTTGTGCAGCAGAATGGACAAGGTAGAGGTAGAGGTAGAGAGAACGGTTGTGATTTTTGGGAGTGGTATGATCCGAAAATGTGCAAGAGGTCAACGACAATAATTCCGGGGTTGTAAAGGAAGCTTGATAGAATTGAAGAGCAATTGTTGAATGAGAAGAGGAAGGTGACTAAGCTTTGGATTGCACTCTTGGTTACTTGGGTCTTAGAGCTTGGAATCATCTTCAATCCTTCACTTTAGTTATGTATTAGGTTATGTTTGCAAGCTTGGCATTATTAGTTATGTTTAGGGCTTTGTATTATGTAAAAGTTAGTTTGGTGGATTGTGGAAATATGTAAGATGTTTATGCAATGCATTTTATATCTAGTAAGAATGGAAGTTGATAAATTAAGAATGAGAAACATCCCCAAGTCATTCATAAATCAAACTTTGATAATAACAAACCAAATTTGGACCCTCACAAACCATCATGTCATTTAAACAAAAGGAACAAACGGAGCACCACTAAGGAAATTAGGTGAATACTAAACACTAAGCAAAATAGGGTCACAATATGTAGAACAGTAAGCAAAGCAAAATAACAAGTTCTTCCACTAAGCACTAAATAGTAAACCAACTATTTCTTCAGACGCTTTGCAGGTGACTTGAATCTCATCCTCCTTCCACTTGATATGGGTGATTGATGTTGTGAACTATCTCTTGGCTGAGTAGTGGTAAGGCTTGGATGCATTGGTACATGTTGGACAACATGTGTGGTGCTTGATTGAGGGTTCTGGGCAGTACTGGTAGTTGCTAGTGGTGGATTTGGGCATCATTCTTGCCTTGGGGTAGTACCTGTACTAGCTGGCACAGGATTTGGGCATGATTCTTGCGTATAGGCAGCCATGCCTTCCTCATTTCCAAGGGTAGTACTCCTTGTTCGTCTTCAGACCTAATCAAATACACATCCATAGTAAACACCTAGCCATAATTGAGTTCAATGACAACCACAACTCACTTCAATCACACTGTAGCTCAGATTGCCAAGAAACACATTCGTAATATTGGTGTAAACTGAGACTACTAATATATGTTTTGGGTGTTAAGTTATACAATATGACAGAATCAGGGTATTAAGTGATACGTAGGCATAAGTTCATGGATGTTAAGTGATACTATAATTCTAGATTCAGGTATAATGTTCTGCATGTGCATGTGTAAGCATTCAAATGAACTTGATACGATAGAATACTTATAGGTAGCTTGTCCCACCTAGCTTTGGCTACAACACGTTGTTTCCTCCTTTCTTGCTTACGTTTGAACTTAGCTTCGGTGGTAGGGTCAAGGGGTTTTGTGCATGCATTTCGTCTGTGTCCATCAGCACCACAATGACCACACTTAAGGGTACAGTGGTATCGAGGGAACTTGGTAGGATCTGGAGGAGGAGGAGGAGGCGCGTTCTGATTTCTCTTTCTTTTCATCCTTGGTCTCTCGGGCTACTTACAATACTTTGGTGGCTTTCGGGTTGCTGCACCAACCTTCTCCCACTGATCTTCACTAGGAACTGGTTTGATAATCCCTTCATATGTCCTAGTATAGGCAGCATGAGAGTAGCAATCATGCACATACTTCTCTGGGTTACCATTGAATCGACTAATGGCACTGCAAGCATGTGGGCAGGCAATCCCAGTAAGTTGATATCTTCTGCATGAGCATGTGTGAGCATTCAAATCAACTAAGAATCTTCTTCTATGTGAATATTTGACCTCAAAGATGTTCCCACCACAATGACTAGGAATCAAGCTATGCCCTGCCTTCTTGTTGACCTCCAGAAGCCCCTGGATTCTTTTACCAACCAGATGCTCCCCCCAAGTACTACCTTAATCTCTTCTCTTAGTCATGAATGCACTTAGGTATTGCCTGACTTTTTCCACCATAGATATAATAGGCTTAGGCCTAAATGGGAGAATGGCTTTGTTGAAGGCCTCCGATAGATTATTCAGCAAGATGTCGCACTTATATTCAGTCCTGAAATCACTTCTACACCATTGTCTTGCATCCCTTTCTTTTAGCCAATTGTGAGCAGAATGATTGAGAACTTGCATTTTCTTCATTTCTTCATTGTACCAAGGTATTGTAGTTGCCCTAGCAATCTTCTCCATTTGAAGTTTGACAGCCAATCCTTTATGCATCGCATTGAGGTTTCTGTATAGATGCCTCAAGCAATGCATGTGTTCTGCATCAGGGAATATTTGGGTCACTGCATCTAACAACCTCTTATCAGTCATTATCACAACTGCGTGTGAGTTTTGAATTTGCAGGTCCTCCTTCAACAACTCCATAAACCACCTCCAACAACTGAAGTTTTCAGATTCACACACAACATATGCAATGGGAAACATCCCATTGTTGGGATCCACTCCTACAACTACCAAAAATTGCCTATGGTGAATGCCCTTAATATGGCATGCATCAAACCCAATGAAGGGTATGCAGCCTTTCATCCAACCTTGTTTGCAAGCTTGCAAATAGAAATACACTCTCTCAAATCGAGGGCAATCATCAGCTTCCAACTCAGACTTGATTATCACTGTGGAATCAGGATTGGTCTTCAGCACTTGCAAGCAGTATTCCCCCAACACCTCATATTGCCTCTTGTAGGTCCCTTCCACCACATCCAATACGCTAGCCCTTGCCCGAAAGCATGCTGCCCTTAAGGGTCTTAAACCAGTTTCTGCATTAACCAAGTCTTGGAATTCCACCCAATCCCATTTGTTGCTTGCCAGCTGCCTCTCATACTTCCATGACAACCACTTAACATTGGCATGTCTGTTCTTAGTCCCTACACCGCAGTTGTGCTTATTCTTAAACTCTTTAATTTGCATAGTCATGTTGCCTCCTTTGTTGAAGCATAAAGCATAAACTCACAGCCACTCCCACAAACAACCCTAATTTGATTAGGCTGAATCTTTTTAAAAGTTAGTTGTCTTCCATTATTCACTGAGTAGATTCTCACAACTTCTCTAAATATGGCAGCTGATTTAAACTTTTGCCCTATCTCAAAATGAGGATCCTTCATCTCTATCTCAGGAATAAAGTCTCTTGTCTTTGGAAGAGGTTTCTTCTTCCTACTCCTATTGCCCACTTCCTCATCTGAGTCTCCACTAATAGCAGCAATCCTTGGTGACAAAGGAACCTCTCTTTCTTCAAAATCTTCCTTAGTCTGTGGAGGAGGAGGAACTGCCTCTTCATCATTTGTCTCGAAGATGTCATCATTATCACTTAGACAGATTGCATTAGCATCCCCTTCACCCTAACCATCATCTTCAAAGTCCTCAAGTTCCTCAGATTGGCCACTATCATCACCACTCTCGGGGTTGCCCTTCTCCTTATCATCCTCATTCGCCTTTTGTTTACCAAGTCTCTTACTACACTGGCCACTACTAGCTTGCAAATCCAGTTCTTCCATTTCTTCTTCCAATTCAAATTCGTCATCCACTTCTTCACTACTTTCTTCTTCCACTCGAACTTCATACAATTCGTCTTCACTATCATCAGCTTCACTACTTTCTTCTTCGTTACTTTCATATTCAGGTACATCTTCTTCATCTTCAAGTGGATATGTGCTTGGACCAGCATCTGGATCTGTGCTTGGACCATCTGCTTCATTTGTGCTTAGACCAGCCTCTGGATATGTGCTTGGACCAGCTGGTTCAAATGTGCTTGGACCAGCATCTGGATATGTGCTAGGACCAGCTGGTTCAAATGTACTTGGACTAGCATCTGGATTTGTGCTTCGACCATCTGCTTCATATGTGCTTGGACCAGCCTCTATAGTATGCACTAGATCTTCATCTGCCACTTGGTCCACAGCATGGGAAGCGTACACATGCAGTGCCTTATCTACTCTCTTTGCAGCCCTTCGAATGTGGGCCTAAAGCTGATGATCTGTGCATAGTTTGACAAACACTCCACTTCTGGCTTATTGTGTGTAGAATTCCACCCCATCCTCAATGTAGCATTCCTTCTTCACCAGTGCATTCAATTCAATCAGTGAACTGTAGTCCCAAGAACACCAGTCATACCATTTCAATGCCTCATCTGCATATGTCCACTGTCCCGCTTTGTGTACTATCTTGCCACCATGATGTAGTGCGATAGACACTATGTCATTGCAGTCCCCTACACCAATCAAACAAATATAATGCATAATAAACTTAAATCATCCACAACAAACACACACTAGAAAATCAAACCCTAATCCAAAAGCAGACCCTAAACCTAAACCCTAAACCTAAACCCTAAACCTAGACCTAAACCTAAACCCTAATCCAAAAGCAGACCCTAAACCTAAACCTAAACCCTAAACCCTAAACTTAGACCTAAACCTAAACCCTAATCCAAAAACAGACCCTAAACCCTAAACCTAAACCCTAAACCCTAAACCCTAAACCTAAACCCTAAACTCTAAACCTAGACCGAAACCCTAATCCAAAAATCAGACCCAACTTCACAACTCACTGGCAATCTACAACTCTCTGCCTAAATCTACACTCATACCCACAACCAACATCAAACTTACCATATTGAGGTTGATGTGCACACAATCAACTCTAATCCAAAATACCCTACCCCATATCCTAATTTATGTTCCAAACAGCCCAACCCTAAACTCTTTACTCTAATCCAAAATGCCCAAACCTAAACCCCACATACTGTCAAAATCACAACTTTCCAAAAGTAAACCCTAAACCCTAAACCTAAATCGTAAACCCTAAACCCTAAACCTAAACCCTAAACTCTAAACCTAGACCTAAACCCAAATCCAAAAGTCAGACCCAACTTCACAACTCACTGGCAATCCAAAACTCTCTACCTAAATCTACACTCACACCCACATCCAACATCAAACTTACCATAGTGAGTTTGATGTGCACACAATCAACTCTAATCCAAACTACCCTACCTTATATCCTAATTTATGTTCCAAACAGCCCAACCTTAAACCCTTTACTCTAATCCAAAATGCCCAAACCTAAACCCCACACACTGTCAAAATCACAACTTTCCAGCCAACAATCACATATTATAAAACCCACTACCAGCCACTTTCAAAAAGTTCACATATTATAAACCCACTACCAACCTTTTCTAAACCAACCAGCCATATTATAAAGCACAACTAAGTGTCAACACAATTTAAAAAGTTCAATTTTCAAA
Source organism: Oemleria cerasiformis (assembly GCA_037349345.1). Classification (NCBI taxonomy): domain Eukaryota; kingdom Viridiplantae; phylum Streptophyta; class Magnoliopsida; order Rosales; family Rosaceae; genus Oemleria; species Oemleria cerasiformis. The sequence continues at coordinate 10,080,460 of JAZGTL010000007.1, forward strand.
GCCTTACACAAACACCAACCAAAACATTGAATCTTTTAACCAAATAGGACAATTAACTTCCAAAACCATTTCAGATTTCAAAATTTCAAAACTCAAACTTACCATATTGAGGTTGTTGTCCACCGGGTTTTCGAGGGATTGTCATCCTCAGTTTCTTCACAGATTGAACTCGCCTTGATGTTCGATTGACACCCCCAAAAACCCTTTACCCGATTGATTCAAGTTTCCGCCTCTTCAATCTTCTCTACAAACCCTAGAATTCGCCCAGCCTTATAATTTTTCCCCAAATCGATTTCACGAAATGATTCAGCCCTCTCCCTTTCCACGTCGTTATAGTGGGATCCACACGTGTGGGCCAGTTCCTTGTCACAGGTGCTACATAAGCACTCAAAATATCGTTAGTAACGAATACTAACTTTTGAGAGGACAAGCCTGTGAAGTGGCCCCATGCGCCACCACACTTGGCAATAGTGGCGGTGGTGACGAATGCACACAACTAATTTTAACCATCACAAAAAATCAAAATCATTTATACCACTGCCAAGGGCGGAGCCACCATTGGGCTAGGGTGTGATGTAGCCCATTGTAAGTTACAAAAAATTACATGTTTTAGTGTTCATTTTAATAAAAATTACTAATATTTTGGAAGGTCCCACCCTATTCAATTAAAATTAGCCAAATGCAAGTTATTAATATAGTCTAAAATAAACTCACTTTTAATTATCCACACATAATGAACTCTAACAAAAAATTTATAGCCTACTACTATAAAAGTTTATGGCTCCACCATTGACAACTGTGTAGATCTCAATGAGTGATGAACTCTCATACCTAGGTCGATGGCCAAAAGTGACAAGATGTGGTTAGAAAACTTGAAAAACAGTCTAAAAATTCTAAATTTCTCGGATTAAAATTGAGAAAACTAGCAACGATTATAGAAAACGGAAACTAAAGGATTGTTGTGTTCGTGGAGACAAGCAGAACGGCACGCACCTTATCGCTTGAAGTGGCCGAAAATGTCTGAAATTACTGGGTTGGTATCGCGGGTCGGTAGCAGTCGTGCGGATCTAGGCTTCACTAATTGAAGCAGTGCAATTTTTGAATGTGTTCTGTTGGTTTGATGTGTGACACTTGTCATAGTAAATACAAACCGACTTAGTCATATATTATCAAAACGTGTAACAACCCGGAAATTTTAATTATTGATTTTATGTAACAACCCGGACTTTTCATAATTTATTTTATGCAATTAATTTTTGTAAAATGACGATTTTACCCTTGGTCGGTAAAGGGCTTGGAAATCAAGTTTTGTTTCGAGACACTTTTGGTGTTGTTTCGGGTACCGTTGCGTAGGTCTTGAACTCACGAGTTCGTAGACAGGCGGCACGCAGGAAACAGAGTTCGTATACGGAAGTTGTGGGTCTAGATGTGTAAGGGCATTTTGGTAATATGCCATGGAGGGGAGATATTTTAACCTCACTTATTTTACATCTTCATTTCATCTTTATCTCCTTATCCTCACTCACTCACTCTGTGAAAAACAGAACACAAACACACCCATTACTTTGAACCGAAACCGAAGAAAAACCAAGAGAAAACCATAAAGTCAACGACGGATTCAAGGCTTTAACTTCCCATTTGGATCAACTAATCGTATTCTACTCTTTCCCACGATCACAACCGTACCAACCATCGAAGGAGAGGACCACGGTGGAAGCCGAGCCGAGTAAAGGAAGTTTCAGATCTTTGGATCGATTTTCCGGCTTATACAGGTACGTGTTTGATGTTTTGAGGTTATATTTGGATTCCTGGGTTTGAGTAGATAGATTTAGACGTAAAATTTGTGTAAAACGGTTGAGTTTTGAGGAAGTTGTAAAGCTTGGAATTTCGGTCGGAAATGGCGGATTCCGGCGAACCAGACGGCGGCGAAGGTGGCGGTCCGGTCATCTTCTCCGGCCAACTTCCGGCGACGGCGACGACAATCCGGTCGTCTTCTCCGGCGAGTCACCGGTGACCGGTCGGGTCGAGTTGAACCGGTCGAGTCGAGTTGAACCGGTCGGGTCGAGTTGGACCGGGTCAGGTTGAGCCGAACCGGGTTGGACCGGTTCAGGCGCGTGGTTACTGTAGCAGGCGCGTGACCGGCGCGTGAGGGCGCGTGGGCGCGTGTGCCGACCTTCCGGCGGCGCGTGGCGGCGCGTGGGGTCGAGGCTGACGTCACGGCGACGCGTGGCAACTAGTTTCGGACGTTCTGAATCTGTTGGTACAGGTTTCAGGTTGATCGGACATCGTTTAGAGGTCGTTTTAAGTGTCCGAAGTTGCTGTGATTTTAGGAACAGCAAGGGTAGACTTCCCGAGGTTTAGGAAGTTGTTATATACGAGTCTTATTACTAGCCGGTAATCCCGATTGTTGTTTTTGACAGGCGATATTGTTCCGGGAACCTCAGAGGAACGAGTGAGACGGGATTGAGCTAGCTTGAACAGGTTTGTGAGTGGACTTTGTTTTATAAACTGAATTGCATGCATCAAAATATCTTTGTTAAATACGGTTATGTATTGTGGAATTGAATTTCTGAATGTTAGAAATGATTTCTAGACAAATGTTTTCCACTATTTCAGTTAAAGTATGATAGTCGAGATATGCCGACTGATATGATATGATAGTCGAGATATGCCGACTGATATGATATGATAGTCGAGATATGCGGACTGATATGATATGATAGTCGAGATATGCCGACTGATATGATATGATAGTCGAGATATGCCGACTGATATGATATGATAGTCGAGATATGCCGACTGATATGATATGATAGTCGAGATATGCCGACTGATATGATATGCTAGTCGAGAGATAGGCCGACTGATGTGATAGCATAGTACAGAGAGTTGTGATACAGTACTAGCACACCCCAAGGGATACCCTGGTGGCTAGTGGATGTGTCGATGACAGTGGATTTGAGATGTTATGTGTCTAGGTGGAAATAAATGATTTCGAACATGAAAATGCCGGTGATTTAAAGATGATGTTTTTATAACATGAATTGTTTATGTGATGCATGCATGGTTTTATAAATAGAGGGGGAAAAAGGTAATATTCCTTGGAAAGCGTTTTATAAACGATTATTTTTTTCCACTCACAACTTTTGTGTTTAAACCCCCTTCAGGCAATAGAGTTGACGCGGACAGTATCTCGAGGCAGAGGCATTAGCACTTCCGCTACGCTGTGTAGTTGTACTTGAGTAGGATATCTAATTTGTACATTGATCCTACTTAGACGCTCTGATATTCTTGTATTTGGTTGGTATTTACTTACGGGAATTTTAAGTGCTTAAATCCCTTGTCTGACAAGAGAAATTATTTATTGTTATTATTATATGCTAAGGATTGAAGGGTATTTGGGAACCTTTCCTTAGGTTGTCAGACGGGATCAGGGTTCTTCCCGAGTTTCGAGGGGAAATTCGGGACGGGTCCTGACAATTGGTATCAGAGCACTAGGTTAAATTCCTGTAGACCGTACATCTAGTGTACAGGTGAAATTTTGGTATTAATGGTTTACAACTTCTTTTCAGCGTATAATGCCTCCGAGACGAGAGTTCCGTCAACGGTCAGGGAATGGTGGAAATGACCATGAACCTGCAGTGGAGCCTGATTTGAGGCAGACACTGGAACAGCTGGGTCAGACTTTAGCATCTGTACTCCAGGATAGAGCTTCTCATGAAGTCTCTGATATTGAGAGAGCCCAGAGACTGGGGGCGACGATATTCATGGGTGACTCTAGCCCAGAGGAAGCTGAGGAGTGGATTACTCGCATGGAGCGGATGTTCTTGATTATGAGGTGTCCTCTAGAGGAGAGAGTTCTACTGGCCACATTTTTACTAGGTGGTTCTGCTTACCACTGGTGGCACTCATTGGAGGTGTCAGGCTGGAATGTCCATACGGTTACTTGGCAGATTTTCCGGGAACGTTTCTTGGAGCAATTTTACCCTCGCTCACACCGGAGTGTTAAGGAGGCCGAGTTCTTGCATTTACAGCAAGGAGACATGACGGTGGCCCAGTATGAACAAAGATTCATAGCGCTGAGTCGCTTTGCACCGACGTTGGTAGCGACCGAGTCAGACAAGTGCCACAGATTTGAGAGTGGACTGCGGAGTGAGATTCGGTCAGCAGTTACGTCTATGGACCACACTTCGTTGAGGACTTTGGCTGATGCTGCAACTCGAGTAGAGTTGAGTTTGGGTTTCCCAATGCCACAGCAGTACAGTGGGAACAGGAGACGTCGAGATCACTGGACTGCAGGAACCTCTAGTCAGGGACCATAAAAAAGAGGCAGTCATAGTTCTGGATCTTCTGGGAGATCTAGTACAGGCAGTGGCGGAGCTGGTCAGACACGACAATCTTTTGCACAGTCTCGGGGTTTTGCATTGTTTGCGGATAGAGAATTGTCTCCAATTGGTTGGGACATGGGTATTAGTACTTCTACCGGAGATATGTTAGTGGCGAACCTAGTGATTCGCAGTTGTCCGGTGATGGTTGAAGGTCATGGTTTGGAGGTAGATTTAATCCCCTTAGATATCTTTGAGTTTGATGTGATTTTGGGGATGGATTGGTTGTCCATGCACCATGCCTCCATAGACTGTTACGATAAGACAGTAGTTTTTCGGAGTCCAGGATTCCCTGAACTTACATTTCGGGGAGATCGTAGGGTATTACCCTATGGAGTGATATCAGCGTTAACAGCTGAGAGATTGTTGAGAAAAGGTTGTGAGGGTTACTTGGCTCATGTGATAGATGCTCGGAATACTTCGATGAGAGTGGAGGATATTCCTGTGGTGAGTGAATTCTCGGATGTGTTTCCAGATGATCTTCCAGGATTACCACCACACCGTGAGATTGAGTTCACAATCGAGCTTTTGCCAGGTACTCAACCTATCTCACAGGCACCGTATAGGATGGCACCGGCAGAATTGCGAGAGTTAAAGACTCAATTGCAGGACTTGGTGAATATGAGATTTATTCGCCCAAGTGTTTCACCATGGGGTGCACCGGTACTATTTGTGAGGAAAAAGGATGGTGGTCTGAGATTGTGTATCGACTACCGGCAGTTAAATAAAGTGACGGTGCGAAATAAGTATCCTTTGCCAAGGATGGACGATTTATTTGATCAACTGAAAGGGGCAAAGTATTTTTCAAAAATTGACCTTCGATCCGGGTACCATCAGTTGAGAATCCGGGAAGAGGATGTTCAGAAAACAGCTTTCAGGACTCGGTATGGTCATTATGAGTTCCTGGTGATGCCTTTCGGGTTGACTAATGCCCCGGCAGCGTTTATGGATTTGATGAACAGAGTGTTCCAAAAGTATTTGGATCGATTTGTAATTGTGTTCATCGACGATATCTTGGTGTATTCAAGGAGTGCCAAGGCACATGAGAAGCACTTGAGGTTGGTGCTGAATATGCTTAGGAAAAAGCATTTGTTTGCCAAGTTCAGTAAATGCCAGTTTTGGTTGACCGAAGTTGGATTCTTGGGTCATGTGATTTCGGCTGACGGTATCAGCGTAGATCTCCAAAAAGTGGAGGCAGTGGCAAACTGGGAGCAACCGAGGACGGTGACAGAGATGAGGAGTTTTCTGGGTTTGGCAGGATATTATCGGCGGTTCGTAGAAGGATTTTCTACGATAGCAGGCCCATTGACTCGGTTGACTAAGAAAGGAGTCAAGTTTGACTGGGATGCTGATTGTGAGCAGAGCTTCCAGGAGCTAAAGAGAAGATTGACTTCTGCTCCAGTATTAACCCTTCCAGATGGTAACGGGGGTTTTGAGGTATATAGTGATGCATCATTGCGGGGTATTGGCTGTGTGCTGATGCAGCATGGGAAAGTGATAGCGTATGCTTCCAGACAACTTAAAACCCATGAGAGGAATTACCCCACACATGATTTGGAGTTGGCTGCAGTAGTGCATGCACTGAAAATATGGAGACATTACTTGTACGGGGAGACGTGTCGGATCTTCACCGACCATAATAGTTTAAAGTACTTGTTCACCCAGAAAGACCTGAATTTGAGGCAGAGAAGGTGGCTTGAGCTGATAAAGGATTATGATTGTACTATTGAGTACCACCCAGGAAAAGCCAATGTTGTGGCAGATGCCTTGAGTAGGAAATCTATGGGATCTTTGGCCCATTTGCATACAGTCTACTTACCGTTGCTGGTAGAGTTCCGTAGAGCAGGGATTGTACTGGACATGGATAACCAGGGGGCTTTGTTGGCTAGTTTCCATGTGAGGCCTGTTCTGATTGATCGGATTATTGAGGCTCAACTCCAGGATCCTACATTGTGCATTATCAGGATGGAGTTAGAGACTGGAAACAGGCAGAACTATGCGATTAGGGATGATGGAGCATTGGTTAAGGATGGACGGTTGTGCGTACCGAATGAGCTGGAGCTAAAGAGGGAAATTCTTAATGAGGCTCATAGTTCGGCTTATGCTATGCATCCAGGAGGTACCAAAATGTATCATACCCTAAGGAAACATTATTGGTGGACTGGGATGAAAAGAGAAATTGCTGAGTTTGTGAGTAGATGTTTGACATGTCAGCAAGTGAAAGCAGAGAGGCAGAAACCCTATGGGACACTGCAACCATTACCTATTCCGGAATGGAAGTGGGATCACATTACGATGGACTTTGTGTATAAACTTCCAAGGACACGGAAAGGACATGATGGGATATGGGTAATTGTGGATAGACTTACGAAGTCTGCACATTTCTTGCCAGTGCGAGAAGATTTTCGGATGAGTCGGTATGCCAAATTGTTCATGGATGAGATCATACGGCTGCATGGGACTCCAGAGTCTATTGTTTTGGACAGGGATCCGAGATTAACGTCCAGGTTTTGGCGGAGTTTGCAGAAAGTATTTGGCACCACATTGCATTTCAGTACAGCCTTTCATCCTCAGACGGATGGTCAGTCTGAGAGAACAATCCAGGTTTTGGAGGATATGATGAGGGCTTGTGTACTACAGTTTAAAGGGAACTGGGATTCACACTTGTCTCTGATGGAATTTGCATATAATAACAGTTACCAGTCAAGCATCGGGATGTCACCTTTCGAGGCACTGTATGTGAGGCAGTGCAGAACACCTTTGTGTTGGAGTGAAATAGGTGAAAGAAGACTGTTAACACCTGAGTTGGTGGATTTGACTGAGGAAAAGATTAGAATCATCAGAGAAAGGTTGAAGATAGCTCAGGATCGCCAGAAGAGCTATGCAGACCGCAGAACCAGAGACCTTGAGTTTGAGGTTGGTGATTGGGTGTTCTTGAAACTATCTCCATGGAAGGGAGTGGTACGTTTTGGTAGACGGGGAAAACTAAGTCCTCGCTACATTGGTCCATATGAGATTTTGGAAAGGATAGGACCAGTGGCATATCGTATTTCTTTACCCTCGGAATTATCCAGAGTTCATGATGTCTTTCATGTATCTTTGCTCCGGAAATATCTGTTTGATGAGTCTCATATGTTGGAAGAGCAACCACTTGAGCTGAAAGACGATTTGACATTTGAGGAGCAACCAGTGCAAATTCTGGATTGGAAGGAAAAGGTACTTCGCAGAAAGACTATTCCTCTAGTTAAAGTGTTGTGGAGGAATCATAACGGGGAGGAAGCCACGTGGGAAACTGAGGAACTAATGCGGGCACAGTATCCTCATTTATTTCATGATTAGGAATGAATTTCGGGGACGAAATTTCTTAAGGGGGGTAGATTGTAACAACCCGGACTTTTCATAATTTATTTTATGCAATTAATTTTTGTAAAATGACGATTTTACCCTTGGTCGGTAAAGGGCTTGGAAATCAAGTTTTGTTTCGAGACACTTTTGGTGTTGTTTCGGGTATCGTTGCGTAGGTCTCGAATTCACGAGTTCGTAGACAGGCGGCACGCAGGAAACGGAGTTCGTATACGGAAGTTGTGGGTCTAGATGTGTAAGGGCATTTTGGTAATTTGCCATGGAGGGGAGATATTTTAACCTCACTTATTTTACATCTTCATTTCATCTTTATCTCCTTATCCTCACTCACTCACTCTGTGAAAAACAGAACACAAACACACCCATTACTTTGAACCGAAACCGAAGAAAAACCAAGAGAAAACCATAAAGTCAACGACGGATTCAAGGCTTTAACTTCCCATTTGGATCAACTAATCGTATTCTACTCTTTCCCACGATCACAACCGTACCAACCATCGAAGGAGAGGACCACGGTGGAAGCCGAGCCGAGTAAAGGAAGTTTCAGATCTTTGGATCGATTTTTCGGCTTATACAGGTACGTGTTTGATGTTTTGAGGTTATATTTGGATTCCTGGGTTTGAGTAGATAGATTTAGACGTAAAATTTGTGTAAAACGGTTGAGTTTTGAGGAAGTTGTAAAGCTTGGAATTTCGGTCGGAAATGGCGGATTCCGGCGAACCAGACGGCGGCGAAGGTGGCGGTCCGGTCATCTTCTCCGGCCAACTTCCGGCGACGGCGACGACAATCCGGTCGTCTTCTCCGGCGAGTCACCGGTGACCGGTCGGGTCGAGTTGAACCGGTCGAGTCGAGTTGAACCGGTCGGGTCGAGTTGGACCGGGTCAGGTTGAGCCGAACCGGGTTGGACCGGTTCAGGCGCGTGGTTACTGTAGCAGGCGCGTGACCGGCGCGTGAGGGCGCGTGGGCGCGTGTGCCGACCTTCCGGCGGCGCGTGGCGGTGCGTGGGGTCGAGGCTGACGTCACGGCGACGCGTGGCAACTAGTTTCGGACGTTCTGAATCTGTTGGTACAGGTTTCAGGTTGATCGGACATCGTTTAGAGGTCGTTTTAAGTGTCCGAAGTTGCTGTGATTTTAGGAACAACAAGGGTAGACTTCCCGAGGTTTAGGAAATTGTTATATACGAGTCTTATTACTAGCCGGTAATCCCGATTGTTGTTTTTGACATGCGATATTGTTCCGGGAACCTCAGAGGAACGAGTGAGACGGGATTGAGCTAGCTTGAACAGGTTTGTGAGTGGACTTTGTTTTATAAACTGAATTGCATGCATCAAAATATCTTTGTTAAATACGGTTATGTATTGTGGCATTGAATTTCTGAATGTTAGAAATGATTTCTAGACAAATGTTTTCCACTATTTCAGTTAAAGTATGATAGTCGAGATATGCCGACTGATATGATATGATAGTCGAGATATGCCGACTGATATGATATGATAGTCGAGATATGCCGACTGATATGATATGATAGTCGAGATATGCCGACTGATATGATATGATAGTCGAGATATGCCGACTGATATGATATGATAGTCGAGATATGCCGACTGATATGATATGATAGTCGAGATATGCCGACTGATATGATATGATAGTCGAGATATGCCGACTGATATGATATGCTAGTCGAGAGATAGGCCGACTGATGTGATAGCATAGTACAGAGAGTTGTGATACAGTACTAGCACACCCCAAGGGATACCCTGGTGGCTAGTGGATGTGTCGATGACAGTGGATTTGAGATGTTATGTGTCTAGGTGGAAATAAATGATTTCGAACATGAAAATGCCGGTGATTTAAAGATGATGTTTTTATAACATGAATTGTTTATGTGATGCATGCATGGTTTTAGAAATGGAGGGGGAAAAAGGTAATATTCCTTGGAAAGCGTTTTATAAACGATTATTTTTGTCCACTCACAACTTTTGTGTTTAAACCCCCTTCAGGCAATAGAGTTGACGCAGACAGTATCTCGAGGCAGAGGCATTAGCACTTCCGCTACGCTGTGTAGTTGTACATGAGTAGGATATCTAATTTGTACATTGATCCTACTTAGACGCTCTGATATTCTTGTATTTGGTTGGTATTTACTTACGGGAATTTTAAGTGCTTAAATCCCTTGTCTGACAAGAGAAATTATTTATTGTTATTATTATATGCTAAGGATTGAAGGGTATTTGGGAACCTTTCCTTAGGTTGTCAGACGGGATCAGGGTTCTTCCCGGGTTTCGAGGGGAAATTCGGGACGGGTCCTGACATTTTATGCAATTATTTTTATTAAATGACGATTTTACCCTTGATCGGTAAAGGGCTTGGAAATCAAGTTTTGTTTCGAGACACTTTTGGTGGTGTTTCGGGTACCGTTGCGTAGGTCTCGAACTCACGAGTTCGTAGACAGGCGGCACGCAGGAAACGGAGTTCGTATACGGAAGTTGTGGGTCTAGATGTGCAAGGGCATTTTGGTAATTTACCATGGAGGGGAGATATTTTAACCTCAATTATTTTACATCTTCATTTCATCTTCATCTCCTTATCATTTCACTCACTCTCTCTGTAACAAACAGAACACAAACACACCGAAATACATTGAACCCGAAATCGTGCGAAACTTACCCGAAGAGAAACCATAAAGTCAACGTCAGATTCAAGGCTTTAACTTCCCATTTGGATCAACTAATCGTATTCTACTCTTTCCCATGATCACAACCGTACCAACCATCGAAGGAGAGGACCACGGTGGAAGCCGAGCCGAGTAAAGGAAGTTTCGGATCTTTGGATCGATTTTTCGGCTTATACAGGTACGCGTTTGATGTTTTGAGGTTATATTTGGATTCCTGGGTTTGAGTAGATAGATGTAGACGTAAAATTTGTATAAAACGGTTGAGTTTTTAGGAAGTTGTAAAGCTTGGAATTTCGGTCGGAAATGGCGAATTTCGGTCGGAAATGGCGAATTTCGGCGAACCAGATGGCGGCGGAGGTGGCGGTCCGGTCATCTTCTCTGGCCAGCTTCCGGCGACGGCGACGACAGTCCGGTCGTCTTCTCCGGCGAGTCACCGGTGACCAGTCGGGTCGAGTTGAACTGGTCGAGTTGAGTGAACCGGTTGGGTCGAGTTGGACTGGGTTAGGTTGAGCCGAACCGGGTGGGACCGTTCAGGCGCGTGAACACTGTAGCAGGCGCGTGACCGGCGCGTGAGGGCGCGTGGGCGCGTGTGCCGACCTTCCGGCGGTGCGTGGCGGCACGTGGGGTCGAGGCTGACGTCACGACGGCGCGTGGTAACCAGTTTTCGACGTTCTAAATCTGTTGGTATAAGTTTCAGGTTGATCGGACATCGTTTAAAGGTCGTTTTAAGTGTTCAAAGTTGCTGTGATTTTAGGAACAACATGTGTAGACTTCCCGAGGTTTAGGAAGTTGTTATATACGAGTCTTATTACTAGCCGGTAATCCCGATTGTTGTTTTTGACAGGCGATATCGTTCCGGGAACCTCAGAGGAACGAGCGAGACGGGATTGAGCTAGCTTGAACAGGTTTGTGAGTGGTCTTTGTTTTATAAACTGAATTGCATGCATCTAAATATCTTTGTTAAATACGGTTATGTATTGTGGCATTGAATTTCTGAATGTTAGAAATGATTTCTAGACACATGTTTTCCACTATTTCAGTTAAAGTATGATTTGAGAAATATCATGGTTTTGGACTCGATTTTAATAACGTTTTGACGTAGAAATTATTGAGTCAATGATTTGGGTTTTGACCATGTTGTATGAGTTTATCGGATTTTGGTCTGATTTGTGGGAGGCCGGGACTCGGGATGAGGATCCGTTATTAGCGGTGAACCCGATGAACCTCCAGGATAAACATTGATATGATATGATATGATAGTCGAGATATGCCGACTGATATGATATGATAGTCGAGATATGCCGACTGATATGATATGATAGTCGAGAGATGCCGACTGATATGTTATGATAGTTGAGATATGCCGACTATGCCGACTGATGCAATATGATAGCCGTAGGTCATACCGACTAATGATATGTTATGCTAGTCGAGAGATATGCCGACTGATGTGATAGCATAGTACAGAGAGTTGTGATACAGTACTAGCACACCCCAAGGGATACCCTGGTGGCTAGTGGATGTGTCGATGACAGTGGATTTGAGATGTTATGTGTCTAGGTGGAATTAAATGATTTTGAACATGAAAATGCCGGTGATCTAAAGATGATGTTTTTATAACATGAATTGTTTATGTGATGCATGCATGGTTTTATAAATGGAGGGGGAAAAAGGTAATATTCCTTGGAAAACGTTTTATAAACGATTATTTTTGTCCACTCACAACTTTTGTGTTTAAACCCCCTTCAGGACGTAGAGTTGACGTGGACAGTATCTCGAGGCAGAGGCATTAGCACTTCCGCTACGCTGTGTAGTTGTACTTGAGTATGATATCTAATTTGTACATTGATCCTACTTAGACGCTCTGATATTCTTGTATTTGGTTGATATTTACTTACGGGAATTTTAAGTGCTTAAATCCCTTGTCTGACAAGAGAAATTATTTATTGTTATTATCATATGCTAAGGATTGAAGGGTATTTGGGAACCTTTCCTTAGGTTGTCAGACGGAATCAGGGTTCTTCCCGGGTTTCGAGGGGAAATTCGGGACGGGTCCTGACAAAACGCCCTTCAACTTTTAATTGCTCGTAACTTCTTCATTTCAACTCGGAATTGCATGTCGTTTGCGACTACGCACTCGTAAAGACAATATTCATCTAACATTACCAAGTTTAGAATTTAAATCTCAACTTAATGAATGTGATACGAGAAAAATTAAAACTTCTATAATATAGTTAATTTGGTAAATCTAATTCTAAAGCTAATTTCTAAAATAGTACGGGATGTTACAATATATCCATATATCTTCCATTAGTAACAGATGTAGTTATTTCAAATCCATTCAATTCGATGATTTCTAGTTTTTGTAAGAAATTTAACCTTTCTTATCAAATCAAATTCAAATCTCTAAATTTTCCCTGAAACAATGCGTGCGTGGTGTGCCTTATGAGTTTGAAATTAAGAAGACTATCTCTTGGTCTAAGTATGATTGCAATAGCAAGTGATTTCATTAGGGATCCAGTCAGTTGTAGTTGGCCTATTTGGTGCAACACAACATCGATATATACAGGCACATGCCACCCTTAAGAGCTGGGGGTGTGCTCCAATCTACCCGAAATTGATGATCGAAAGCAAATTTTTTTTAATGCTAGTTTATATAGTCCACCTCATTAATTTATTATTAATTTAAATACGATGAATAATGAATTATTTTGATATTATATGATATAAAATTGTCCACATAAAGAGAAACTTGTTGCAATTTAAGATATTGTATTATTTTACATGATTATCTATTGTTTCCATCCATAAAGTATGTACATATTATCTGTTGTTTATATTATATAGTCCACCAATGAAATTCACTCATACCATCAAAATTTGATTAAAAGAAATTTATGTTAAAATTTAATCCACTATATTTTTAATTCATGGGTTTGATATATCACAATCAAAGAAAAGGCCACATTATGTAATTGGAAGAAGCAAAGATTTTAATAGGGCAGCCAAATGACATTAGGGCCACGTTAACATATTCATCAACCAAATGGCGCCACGTGGAATTATTTAGCTATATGTTGTTGCTCCTAGTTGTCTAATTGCAAACAACAAACGAAAACAAATCCAATAAAACGGCACTTAGTACATGTTTGTACGTACATGCTTTTCTTCATCATTATTTCGGCAACTCAGATGGTTAGTAGGATCCAGATCCAGTCGCTGCCCACAACCAATTCTTTATGTTTACCTAGTTTTCATCTTGGCATTACATACTTATAATTTCTTCTTTTCTAATTTTTTTATTTATTTTTAAATTGGACTTATTTCATAAGAATTATATGAAATCACTTCTACTGTATAATTATTTTTCCACAAGTAATAATGATCGGAAATAACTAATTACCTACTTTCTTTTTCTGATTATATGCGAAAATCATTTGGGGATCTGTAGGCAATTACCCTTTTCAATTTAAAAAAAATATGAAAATGATCATCCCTGGTCATAACTCATTTCTCAAACAGTGAATATATATATATGCCAACGATCACAATGCGAGCATCAATGCCAAGCACAAACACTATGATCTAATATTATTTCTCCTTATTTTATAAATAAAAAATCTTAGATTCAATTCATAAGGATGCTAAGTCTTATATATATTTGTAGCTAGCTAGTTTGAGTTGAATACATTAATAAATTAATTAAACTTCAGCCTTTTTTAAAAGTAAAATATCATAATTTAAAAACTTATATGTTCACATAGGATTGTTCATTAATTAAATTAATTTAATAAACGAGGGAAAGAATATTATAATATTCTTGTCAATTTGTAGAAATAGTTTGTACTCCTAGGAATTTTCAATGAGATGGAGCATCTTGTTGGTTTCTGCATCGATCCCTCCTTGGAAGCCAATTATGTAAATAAATTATTGACCTAAACCTTGTTATATAGTTTAATTTATTAGAGCAACAACAATAAAAATGAATTTAATTATGTGCATAATTAATCTAATGCAAGAGTACTGAGAGTGACATTGCACAATGCACAAACAACTCTCTTATTAACTTTCTGTGTTTCCCAGTAACTCTTAAATAATATTACTATTTGTATTGTTTACATTGATACCCTTTCTAATACAAACAAATCTATAATGTATTAGGGCATAAATTAAAAGAAATGGTATCAATAATTTGATCAATAAATGATGCTAAAAAAGAGTTCCATTAATACACTAAATATTTGTTTGAAAAAAGAGAAAAATAAACAGTGAAATTGATGATCCAACTGTGGTGTTGGGAGTTCATCGATCGAGAGGGTTGAGACGCCGAATAGAACAAGTCAGCATTGTTTTTAACACCCCCACTTGGCACTCTCTCATTCAAAGCCGGCCTCCAAATTCCCTTCTCTTAAACTACACCTTTCTAACTCCAAAATTTCACCTTCTTCTTCATTATCACTTTCTTCCTCCTCCAATATTTCATGGTTTTCTTTCTTCTTTTCTATACCTCCCAAAAACCCATCAAATATTTTTTGAACCCAACCAAGTGAATCATAATCAAGATCGATATGGACCGGCTCATAAGTTTGGAGCCATCAAATTTTGTTGCAATAAGGATCGAACCTGGTCAGAAATGTTACGGCCAGCTTACTCTCCGCAACGTTATGTACACCATGCCGGTGGCCTTCCGGCTACAAGCCTTGATCAAAAATCGCTACACCGTGAGGCCTCAATCCGGGATCATATCTCCCCTTGAGAAACTCACCATCGAAATTGTGTATCATCTTCCACCGGGCTCCACCCTCCCGGACTCTTTCCCTTACTGCCATGACTCCTTCCTTTTGCACAGCGTCGTTGTGCCCGGGGCGGCCATCAAAGACTCTTCCTCCACCTTTGACGCCGTCCCGAGCGATTGGTTCACTACAAAGAAGAAGCAAGTGTTTATAGATAGTGCTGTCAAGATCATGTTCGTTGGTTCACCTATTTTGGCACAACTTGTGGCTGATGGTTTGATGGATGATATTCGAGAAGTCCTTGAAAAGAGTGACCCTTCATGGAAGGCAGCCGACTCCGTTGACTCCGAGGGCCAATCGTTGCTTCATTTGGCTATTACTCAAGGCCGCCCTGACCTCGTCCAGCTTCTTCTTGAGTTCGAGCCAGATGTCGAGGTTCAGAGCCGGTCAGGTTCTACCCCGCTTGAAGCCGCAGCTTCAAACGGAGAGGCTCTGATCGTCGAGCTTTTATTAGCTCGACGTGCCAGCACTGAAAGATCTGAGTCCTCCACTTGGGGGGCCATTCACCTCGCGGCCGGGGGAGGCCATATGGAGGTTCTGAGGCTTCTTATAATTAAGGGCGCTAATGTTGACGCGCTGACAAAAGATGGAAGCACCGCGTTGCACCTCGCAGTCGAGGAGCGAAGAAGGGATTGCGCGAGGCTGCTGTTGGCGAGCGGAGCGAGAGCGGAAGTTCGCGACGGTAGAGACGGCGACACGCCTCTGCATATCGCGGCGGGATTAGGAGACGAGTACATGGTGAAGCTCTTGCTGCAAAAGGGCGCGAACAAAGACATAAGAAACTTTTCGGGGCTGACGGCGTACGATGTGGCGGCAGAGAACGGGCACATGAGGCTGTTTGATTCGCTTCGGCTTGGCGATAGCTTGTGTATAGCGGCGAGGAAGGGAGAGGTGAGAACCATTGTCAAGTTGCTTGAGACGGGGGCGGCGATTAACGGTCGAGATCAGCATGGATGGACGGCTCTCCATAGAGCTTGCTTCAAAGGAAAAACTGACGCCGTTCGAACTTTGCTGGAGAAGGGCGTGGATGTGGATGCTAAGGATGAGGATGGATACACGGCGTTGCACTGCGCGGCGGAGTCGGGACATGCGGATGTGATTGAGATGTTGGTGAAGAAAGGAGCTGATGCCGAGGCTCGGACTAATAAAGGAGTGACTGCATTGCAAATTGCTGAGTCTTTGCATTATGTCGGAATCACAAGGATACTTGTCCATGCAGGAGCAACAAATAAGGACAATAATATGGCACATATTTTGGCACAGGCTTCGGTTGCATTTGGAAACAAGCAGTCTATGGGGATTGAGGAGGAGATGGTGAAGGGAGGGATGAAGAAGAAATCGAATCGAGCTAGGGTTCTTCGTGGGAGCTTCGATCGTTCGATGCCATTGGCTGTGGGTAGTTAGAGAGCTATATATATATATATATGGTGGCTTAATGTTGGGGGGTTTGGGAATTTTGAATTAGGGGTTTTCACGGTTAGAGCTCACAATATATAACTGTGTACGTAGCTGCCACTTTTGGATCTGAAAGTGTATGCGGAAGAAGCTGTAGACTCAATTCATAATATGTTCATTCTAAAACACCAAAAAGACATATATTTTCTTATTAGAACAAACTTCTTTATGCAAATTTGATTGTATAATTCCTTTATATATATGTTAATAAATAAGGGTTGATTTGTATGTCACTACTCGATCTACCAGACAGAATATGATGACATGTATTCAAAACCAATATGCATACATTTGGTGGTGTTCATGTGTGTATGTATATATATATATATATATATATATATATATATATATATGGTATTCATGTAGCAATTCTCCTTGTATCACCTTCAAAATGTGAAATCAATGAGATGGCAGACCACAGATGTGGCCAAACATATTTGTAAGAATATTACTAGCTATTTGTACTATATTTTTTGTTGCCCACTTTATTGATATCTTTCGTAATAGAGATGGACTCCACCTTGTATGTGGAATCTGTACATATTAATATTTTAGGGTATTGTGAATGTGATTACCTTAATATACAGTGTACAAACAACAACACTCTATTCATATACAATTTTTCGCTATTAATGAATAAGATGATATATTAAAGGCAATATTTAGTACCATAACCAAGTAGGAAATCGTTTAATAATTCATATGTAATTAAATTGACGCTTTATTATTAAAATTTTAATTGTTATCAAAACCGATTACATATATGGATAGCTAAACAAAAACAATTCTATTGATTTTTTTTTAAAAAGATAAAATTTTTAAATAATAATTTAAAAAATAAACGATTCCGATTATATTTTCTTGGAAAAATTCACAAACTGCAAAACATACTTTATGAAAAACATTTACATCACGCCAAGGGAAACGGATCCTCTGGGGATCTGAGGGTGGGGATCATTTAATCCCAACCGTTTAAATTAATCATGCGGTTAAGATGTACTTATTTTTATTGGTTTTAACTTTCCCACGCTCCAAAAGAAGCCGCGTCGTCTTCTCTCTGTGTTCGATGGGGAGGAAAAGAAACAGGGGAAAGCTTCTCCCATCTCCATTCTCCAATCTCCAGCCCACAAGAATGAAAGAGAGCGTCGTCTTCTCCGTGTTCGATGACGAGGAAACAAATAAGGGGAAAGCTTCTCCCATCTCCAGCCCACAAGAGTGAAAGAGAGCGTCATGTTCTCCGTGTTTGATGTCGAGGAAAAAAATAAGGGGAAAGCTTCACCCATCTCCAAACTCCAGCCCAGAAGAGTGAAAGAGAGTCGTGACCCCTATGAGCCACCGACGAATTTACACAGTACTGATGAGTTTAATATAGGGTTTGAGTTTCAATATATGGAATCGATTATTGAATCTATCTCCCGTGGCATCATCTTTCTTCTTGCAATATCAATTGGCACCAATCTCGCTTTAGATTTCTATGTAAGGAAATAATTTTGTTTGATTCTAATTTCTGGGTTATAACTTATATACAAAGCTGCGTCCAAATAAATTATATCTTGTTCTACTTGAATTCAAATTCAAGTGTAATGGTTTTGTGATTTTTATGTTATTTCACAAATTCTAGACTATGATGATGTTTTTTTTTTATGATTCTTGAAAAATAAAAACAACCAAATAAGGTGTAAATGTGACATGATTCTGATGTTCCGGTTGTGCCGAGTTTAATGAAAAAACTATAATTGCCATTGCAAAACATAAGTGAAAAGGGTTTTGTTTTCTTTGTTTTGCTTGTTAAGAACAATTTTATCAGCTTATTGTTAGTCTTCGAATCCTATACTGAACTATTGAACTGGTAATCTCTGGTCTCTCGGTGGCAAGAAGATCATTTCTTAAACAAGAATTGGAAGACATACATAGTTTGCAATGGTGAACAAAAGTTAGGAAGGAAGAAAAATCAAGGGATAGTGCCATGGTTGATGTTCATTCTCCTTTGTTTACTATAGCTACCTTCGGGTTAAGGTCGTAATCATGATTTAGATTCCAAGAAATGGATGGTCTGTTGTGGCTTATTTCATATGCTCATTTGTAAATAGAGCTCTATTTTATTATGTGCGCATTTGAGTTGAAAGAAAAACAGATTTATTGTTGTCCTCTAATTTGGTTGAATTACATACCTATTTGTATAGCTGTATAGAGTTTTTTTTTCTTTAATTTCAAAGATTAGGTTTAGAATATGGGCTATCTATTTATTGTACAACTCTTTAATCTCTGCAACTGTGACGAAGGGGTTCTAGTTAGGAATATAGTTAGAGCCAATCTATCAGATCCAGTAATTGAATTAGGGCCTGAATTTGAAAAGGTTACGATTTGTTTCATCACAAAATTTCCTTGTTCTTATATATTGAAATGTGTTCTCTTGATTAGTTTTGTTTGTTTTAAGGAGTATGGACTCTATTGAAATTTGTTTTTATTGTACAACTCTTCTACTTAGTGAAGTTTAAAGGAGTATGGACTTGAGTACAAAACTGAATTGAAAAATGTGTTAATTGACTACTTAGCTATGATACTATTGTCAATTAATGGTGTTGTTATTTGCATTTGGTTTAGGGTTGTTTGCATTTGGTGGTGGTGTATGAGAAGTTGTTTTCACTTATATTAGTAATAGTCATATTTAATTCCTTGGGGGACTTGTTTGGTTTAGGTAGTAGTTGATTTGTGTTGAATTTTGTGTGATTATAATTCCAGGTTCACGTCACTGCTTCAGAGGCCCTTCTTATGGTCATCTAGTTGTACGAGAATCTCCAATCCATGCATCGAAGAGATGATGTAGGATTTGAAGGTGAGGTTGTTCATCTATATTCGGTGGAGAAAAAGGAGGAAGCCAAGTTCTTGTTGAAAAAATGTATTCATACCCTCGAAATGTTAGAACAAGAGGAGAATGTACAAGGTGGTGGTGGGGGTGGTGATGGTGACGACGATTCAATGTGTATGCCAAGTCCTTGTCTTTTGTACTGTATGTTGTCTCTTTGATATTAATGAGTTCTGGTTATATTGCTTTTATTTGGAACTAATTTGTTTCTTTCATTTGGGTTTTAGCACTACCTTCAACCCCATTATACTGCTGAGCTTTGTTCCTTATCTTGCTTTTCTCAAGGCTTCTAGGATATTTAGTTGAATGCTTGATGATTTTCTGGTATGTTTGTGCATCTCAATGTTGGCTTGTGCTATGTTCTGCATTCTGTGTTCCCCTCACTTGATCCTATATTTATTCCTGAAAAGACGTATGAATATCTTTCTGAGGGTATGATTGACCCAACTCATAGTCCCTCGCGTTCTGATTTCCATTCAATACAACCTCTGATCGTCATCTAGAGTCCCTTCGAAAGGAGGCTGCCTAACTCAAGGATATGCTGCTTCAAATTGAGAACTAGGTGTCTCTTTGTGAGGCTAAGACATGTAACGACCCATAAATTTAATTAGTGAATTTTCATAAATTAATTTGGGAAAGGACGAGTTTACCCTTGGTTTTATAAGAGGCTTGAAAGTCAATTTTTGTTTGGAGACACCTTTGGCAGTTTTTCTTGGACCGTTGCGTAGGTCTCGAACTCACGAGTTCGTAAACAAGCGGCACGAGAAAAACGGAGTTTGTATGAGTGAGTTGTGGGTCTAGAATATGCAGGGGCAGTTTGGTAATTTTGGGGGTCAGATATTTGAAAACCCTTTACTTCCAGATTTTTCTCCATTTTCCCCCTCTCTCTTCGTGATTTCCTCATCCAAACCGTGAAACACACAAACCCTTAAAATCTGACTTTTTGATTTAGGCCAAACCACCACAAACCATTCACATCATCACCTTCCTCACTTCATTCTGAGCTCAACCATATCCTTCATCGAGCTTGGAAGTGTTGGGAGAAGAAGATTTGAAGGTGAACTGTAGCCGTCACATTCCCGGCCATTTTCCGGCCACCACAGAAATGAATCTCAATTCTAATTGCAAATTTGGATTCCTTGGCTCGAGTAGATAGATTTCTATTATTAGAACATCAAATTTGGTTGAGAAATCACGGAGATATTAAGCTTTGAAGTTAGGGTGGTTATGGAGAATTTTCTGCAATGAATAGTAACCGTAACTAGAGGTTGAAGAAGAGTAAGTGATGCAGTCGCGCGTGGGGAGGAAGTCTCGGCCATCCACCGGCGTGTGGCGGCGCGTGGAGCTCCTCCTTGAGCTCTGGTGAATACGAGTTTCAAAGATCTCGACGTTTCGGACCTTTTGGCGCAGGTTTCGGGTCAATCAAACATCGTTTAGGGGTTGTTTTGGACGTCTGAAGTCGCTAACATTTTAGGTTTAATGTGTACGCACGTCCGGAATTTACGGAGGTTGGATTTAGGGTTTTTAATTATTGTTGGTAACCCCGATTGTTACATTTAATAGGCGATACTACTTCAGGAACTTCAGAGGAGCGTACGACTCGGGATTGAGCTTAACTGGACGTTCGGTGAGTGGACTTTGGTTTGTAAATTGTCATGCATGCATAAAGGAATATTTTAAATAAAAGTATTGTTTTTGTCAAATTGTCAAGTATTATTCTAATAAATTATTACTGGACACGGGTTCTCAATAATAAATTGGAAATGACGTTTTGGGCTGTGACCCGGCTTTTGGACTTTGCTTTTATGTAGTTTTGACTTTATGGATTTTGGGTTTCGGTCGAGTCCATGATTTTTGGGTTGAGACCCTGATTGGTGACTTTATTGGATTTGGGCATGGACCCGGTTTTTCAATGAATTTGGCTTAGGCCAAGAGACAAGGATTTCAAAAATGGATTTTGGATTTTTCTTTACGAGTTGGTTTCCACTATGTATATTGTCCCCGAGGGTTATGGTTTTCTCCAGCATGTGATGTGGGGTATTTCTCATCATGTGTTCGTCGAGGATTCTCTGATGCTGACGTCGAAGGTCTTTCTCCGCCAGATCGTTGAGGTTTCTCCGACGCTGGTATCAAAGGGTATTTCTACACCAAGTCGCTGAGGTTGTCTATGCGTAATACAGGGTTCTACACAACTTGAGGTATATCGGGTGTGTGGAGGGTTGGACCCGGGTCCGTCAGCTCAGATATCGAGCTACAACTTGGGATTCTATTCGGGGAGCAGTGAGATATGTTATGATATTTTTGTGTCCAGATCTATTTACATGATTTTTAAACTCCTTGGATGAGGGTTTGCAAAGCAAGATTGTGGACCACGGGATGTTTCCATTGTTCGGGTTTTCGTGGGTCCCACCGAGGGTTTTAATTAAAAATGGATTTTCAGGTAAGTTTTCGAATTATGTTTATATATTATTTATTTAAAAATAAATTTTATATTATGCATGCATTGTTTTACTCATAGAGGGGGAAAATTTATGTTTTCCTCGGAAATTATTTTAAACGATTATTTTGTCCACTCACACTTTTCTGTGTTTTAAATCCCCTCCAGGCCGTTGAGTTGAAGAGGGCACATCCAGAGGCGGAGGCACTAAATTTCAACAGCGCCTTTACCTAAGACCATTGAGTAGGACTTATAAATTTTCTGTATTTACCTTTCCTACCTAGTTGCTCTGATAAGCCTTTTGGACTTATTGTATACTATGACTATGTCGATGGTTATTTGGTGACGTTGGGATTCGAGAGTGGTATTTAATCATTCGTCTGATAGGTGGAAGACAGTTAACTATCTTATAGGGAAGGTTCTGCCAGATTTTGGCAGAATTCTCTTAACTAATTGCAAGGGCTTAAGGGTATTTTAGGTAATTTATTAAGTTGTCAAGCGGGAACAGGGCTTTTTACGGGTTTGGAGGGGAAATTCAGGAAGGGTCCTGTCAACTTGGTATCAGAGTGCTAAGTTTAAATTCTTGTAGACCGTACACCTAGTGTCCATCTGATTGTGGTATTGACGACTTATGGTTCTTTTCAGCGTGATGCCTCTGAGACGTGAGCCCTGTCCGCGGCCGGTTACGGTGATGAAGCTGACACTAAACATGATCCCGTATTAGAGTCTGATTTGAGGTAGACCCTGGATTAGTTAGGATAAGCATTGATGACTGTACTTATGGGTAGGGCTACTTCTGACGTTTCTGACATTGAACGAGCCCAGAGGTTGGGGGCTACAATGTTTACGGGCGAGTTAGGCCCAAATGATGTTGATGATTGGATTACTCATTTGGAACGAGTATTTGCTGTTATGAGGTGCCCTCCGGAGGATAGGGTGCGTTTAGCCACATTTCTTTTGCGTGGCTATGCGTACCGTTGGTGGCATGCCTTGAAGATAACGGGCTGGAATGTTCGTACACTTACTTGGGAAGTTTTCCGGGAGCGCTTCCTCCAACAGCTTTATCCTTGCTCATACCGAGATGCCAGAGAGGCTGAGTTCTTACAGTTGCAGTAGGGGGACATGACGGTGGCACATTATGAGCAGAAATTTCTTGATTTATCATGATTTGCACCAGTTTTTGTGGCAAACAAAAATACATACCAGTAACCACCTTTGGTGTAGCTCGAGCCTCTTGCTGTGTCATAGCAAAAATTCGGGCTTGTGTACTAGAAGATCGACCACGACCCCTTTGTCTCCCATTGGCCCTGCTGGCCCCATTGGACTGGCTCTGGCTCCCCGCTGCAGTAACAGATGTCTACGCTGCTCTCTGACTCGATTTAGCAGCATTTCGACCCAAAGAACTACTACCCGGACGATGGGGACATTCTCTCTTAGACTTTCAAGCCTCTTATAAAACCAAGGGTAAACTCGTCATTTCCCAAATTAATTTACAAAAATTCACTAATTAAATTTACGGGTAGTTACAACTCAACCCCCTTAAAGAAATTTCATCCTCAAAATTCATACCTGTCACTGGAACAAATGTGGATGATGCGCTTGCATCAGTGCTTCGGGTTCCCACGTGGCCTCCTCCACGTTATGATTCCTCCACATAACTTTAACTAGAGGAATAGTCTTTTTTGCAATATTTTTTCCTTCCAATCTAGAATTTGCATTGGTTGCTCCTCAAAACTCAAATCATCTCTCAGGTTAATTGGTTGCGCCTCCAATACATGAGATTCATCAAATAGATACTTCCGGAGCATGGATACATGGAATACATCGTGAACCTTTGGTAGTTCTGGGGGTAAAGCAAGTATGTAAGTCACTGGCCCTATCTTATCAATTATCTCATAAGGCCCAATATAGCGAGGACTCAGCTTCCCTCGTCTACCAAAACGTACAACTCCTTTCCAGGGGGGAAATTTCAAGAAAACCCAGTCTTCGATCTTAAACTCAAGTTCTATGATCCGTCGGTCTGCATAGCTTTTCTGGCGGTCCTGAGCTGCCTTCAATCTTTCCCTGATGAGTCTAATCTTTTCCTATATCAGTTCAACTATCCATGGTGCCAACAGTCTTCTCTCACCTACCTCATTCCAGCATATCGGTGTCCTGCATTGTCTCTCATACAGTGCCTCAAAAGCAGACATCCCAATACTAGACTGATAGCTGTTGTTGTATGCAAACTCCATCAAGGCCTTGTGTGAGTCCCAGTTCCCTTTAAACTACAGTACACAAGCTCACATCATATCTTCTAGAATATGAATTATCTTCTCAGACTGACCGTCAGTCTGAGGATGAAAAGATGTACTGAAATGCAATGTAGTTCCAAAGGCTTTCTACAAACTCCGCCAAAACCTCGAGGTAAACCTAGGATCCCTGTCTGATACAATCAACTCTAGAGTCCTATGTAACTGTATAATCTCATCCATAAACAATTTGGCGTATTGGTTCATCCTGTAATCTTCCCGTACTGGCAAGAAATGTGCTGACTTTGTAAGTCTATCAACAATGATCCGAATTCCATCATATCCTTTTTTAGTCCTAGGAAGTTTATAAACAAAATCCATAGTAATGTGATCACACTTCCATTCCGAAATAGGTAGTGGTTGTAGTGCCCCATATGGTTTCTCCCTCTCTGCCTTTACTTGTTGACACGTTAGGCATCTACTCACAAACTCTGCTATTTCCCTTTTCATCCCAGTCCACCAATAGTGCTCCTTAAGAGTTCGATACATCTTAGTGCCACCTGGATGCATAGCGTAGGCAGAACTATGAGCTTCCTCAAGAATTTCTCTTTTCAACTCTATATCATTAGGTACGCACAACCGGCCATCCTTGACCAAGGCCCCATCATCCCTAATCACATAATCATGAATATTCCCAACCTCCAACTCCATCCTAATAACGCATAACGTAGGATCCTGGAGTTTAGCTTCAATAATTCGGTCAATCAAGACAGGTCTCACATGGAAACTAGCCAACAGAGCCCCCTGACTATTTATTCCAAGTATAATTTCCGCTCTTCGGAGTTCTATCAACAACGGTAAGTAAACAGTGTGTAAATAGGCCAAGGAACCCATGAACTTCCTGCTCAGTGCATCCGCCACTACATTGGCCTTTCCTGGGTGATACTCTACGGTACAGTCATAATCCTTTATCAACTCTAACCACCTCCTCTGCCTCAAGTTCATATCTTTCTGGGTAAAGAAATTTTCAGGCTCTGATGGTCTGTTAAGATCCAGCACGTTTCCCCATATAAATAATGTCTCTGAATCTTCAGTGCATGCACCACTGTAGCTAACTCTAAATCAAGGGTGGGGTAGTTCAACTCATTGGGTTTAAGTTGCCTGGAAGCATATGCTATCACATTCCCATGCTGCATCAGCACAAAGCCTATAGCTCGCAAGGATGCATCACTGTACACCTCAAATCCTCTGCTATCATCTGGAAGGGTTAACACTGGGGCAGAAGTTAACCTCCTCTTAAGCTCTTGAAAGCTCTGTTCACACTCATCATCTCATTCAAAATTGACTAATTTCCTAGTCAACCGAGTCAATGGGGCAGCTATCGTAGAAAATCCTTCTACGCCGCCGATAATATCCTGCTAAACCCATAAAACTTCTCACCTCTGACACTGTCCTCGATTGCTCCTAATTTTCCTCTACCTCAACTTTTTGGGGATCCACACTGATACCCACTGCAGAAATCACATGACCTAAGAATCCCACACTGGTCAACCAAAACTGACATTTACTGAACTTGGCGAACAGTTGATTTTTTCTCAGCGTATTCAGCACCAACCTCAAGTGTTTCTCATGTACCTTAGCACTCTTCGAATATACTAAGATATCATCAATGAATACAATTACAAATCAATCCAAATACCGTCGGAACATCCTATGCATCAAATCCATAAATGCCGCCGGTGCATTAGTTAGACCAAAGGGCATCACCAGGAACTCATAATGCCCATAGCGTGTCTTGAAAGCCATTTTGGGAATGTCCTCTTCCCTGATCCATATATGATGGTACCCGGATCTAAGGTCAATTTTATAGAAAAATAGGCAGTTTCACTTATGGATCTTCGGGGAGTGCAAGATCAGGGTCGGGCAGTGGCAGAGCATGTCAGGGAGGTTCCTGAGGTTTTTCAGGGGGACAACAGTCCTCAGCTCAGTCTAGTGAGGCCTCAATGCAGTCGACCGGGAGACAGAGTGGTAGACCCACACGACTTGGTGACACTGGTTGTTACTTTTTTGGGGAGATCTGAATTTTTGATTTAGGCCAAACCACCACAAACCATTCACATCATCATCTTCCTCACTTCATTCTGAGCTCAACCATATCCTTCATCGAGCTTGGAAGTGTTAGGAGAAGGAGATTCGAAGGTGAACAGTAACCGCCACCTTCCCAGCCATTTTTCCGGCCACCACAGGTAATGAATCTCATTTCTAATTGCATATTTGGATTCTTTGGCTCGAGTAGATAGATTTCTACTATTAGAACATCAAATTTGGTTGAGAAATGATGGAGATATTAAGCTTTGAAGTTAGGGTGGTTATGGAGAATTTTCTGTGATGAACAGTAACCGTAGCTAGAGGTTGAAGGAGAGTATGTGATGCAGTCGCGCGTGGGGAGGGAATCTCGGCTGTCCACAGGCACGTGGCGGCTCGTGGAGCCCCTCCTTGAGCACTGGTGAATACGAGTTTCGAAGCTCTCGACGTTTCGGACCTTTTGGCGCAGGTTTCGGGTCAATCATACATCGTTTAGGGGTTGTTTTGGATGTCCGAAGTCGCTACCATTTTAGGTTTAAAGCGTGCACACGTCCAGGATTTATGGGGGTTGGATTTAGGGTTTTTGATTATCATTGGTAACCCCCGATTGTTACTTTTAACAGGTAATACTGCTCCGGGAACTTCAGAGGAGCGTACGACTCGGGATTGAACTTAGCTGGACGTCCGGGGAGTGGACTTTGGTTTGTAAATTGTCATGCATGCATAAAGGTATATTTTAAATAAAAGTATTGCTTTTTTCAAATTGTCAAGTATTATTATAATAAATTATTACTGGACATGGGTTCTCAATAATAAATTGGAAATGACGTTTTGAGCTGTGGCTCGGCTTTTGGACTCTGCTTTTATGTAGTCTTGACTTTATGGATTTTGGGTTTCGGTTGAGTCTATGATTTTTGGGTTTAGACCCGGATTGGTGATTTTATTGGATTTGAGCACAAACCCGATTTTTGAATGAATTTGGCTTAGGCCAAGAGATAAGGATTTCAAAAATGGATTTTGGATTTTTCTTTACGAGTTTGTTTCCACTATGTATACTATCCCCGAGGGTCATGGTTTTCTCCGGCATGTGATGTGGGGTATTTCCCATCACGTGTTCGTCGAGGGTTCTCTGATGCTGGCATCGTGGGTCTTT
The DNA here is from genome assembly GCA_037349345.1 of Oemleria cerasiformis. NCBI lineage: Eukaryota > Viridiplantae > Streptophyta > Magnoliopsida > Rosales > Rosaceae > Oemleria > Oemleria cerasiformis. Next base: position 10,107,905 of record JAZGTL010000007.1, read on the forward strand.
CCCCGTCAGATCGTTGAGGTTTCTCCGATGCTGGTGTCGAAGGGTATTTCTCCACCAGGTCGTTGAGGCTGTCTACACTTAGCACAAGGTTCTGCACAACTTGAAGTATATCGGGTGTGTGGAGGGTTGGACCCGGGTCAGTTAGCTTGGATATCTAGCTACGGCACAAGTTTCCATTCGGGGAGCGGTGAGATATGTTATGATATTTTTGTGTCCATGTCTTTTTACATGATTTTTAAACTCCTTTGAGGAGGTTTTGCAAAGCAAGGTTGTGGACCACGGGATGTTTCCATTGTTCGGGTTTTCATGGGTCCCACCAAGGATTTTAACTAAAAATTGATTTTTCAGTAAATTTTCGGATTATCTTTATATATTATTTATTTAAAAATGAATTTTATATTATGCATGCATTGTTTTACTCATGGAGGGGGAAAATGTATGTTTTCCTCGGAAATTATTTTAAATGATTATTTTGTCCACTCACACTTTTCTGTGTTTTAAATCCCCTCCATGTCATTGAGTTGACGATGGCACAAATGTTTTGGTCTGGAATTTTCATCAAAGTATGCTATTTTCTGTCTTCATAGTCAGGTAATGTCCTCATAGTCCGGTAGTGTCCTCATAGTTAGATAGTGTCCTCTTAGATGATTTAGTCTGAGATTTTCATCAAAGTATGCTTTTTTCTGTCATCATGATCAGGTAGTGTCCTCATAGTCAGGTAGTGTCCTCATAGTCTGATAGTGTCCTTATAGCCAGATAGTGTCCTTATAGTCAGATAGTGTCCTCTTGGATTATTTGGTCTGGAATTTTCATCAAAGTATGCTTTTTTCTATCCTCATAGTCAAGTAGTGTCCTCATAGTCTGGTAGTGTCCTCATAGTCTGGTAGTGTCCTCATAGTCAGATAGTGTCCTTGTAAGGATCTTTCCCGAATTTCCGCTCGAAATCCAGGAAGAACCCTGCTCTCGTCTGACAACCTAAGGAAATTCTCAAAATACCCTTAAGTCCTTACAATTTATTTATGAGAACACTGCCAAAAATTCAGCAAAGTCTCCTCTTAAGGACTAGTTAACTGTCTTCCACCTGTCAGACAATGGATCAAATAGCACTCCAAATTCGAACAGACAACAACCATCCCACGATGAAATCGAAATTTTACAGTAAGTCCAAAAGTATTATCAGAGCATCTAGATAGGATAATAATTATAGAATTAAATATCCTACTCGAGTATAGGTAATAGCGCAGCTGATATTCTAATGCCTCCGCCTCTGGAAGTGCCCACGTCAACTCAACAGTCTAGAGGGGATTTAAAACAAAAAAGTTGTGAGTGGACAAAAATAATCATTTAGAAATCGTTTTCCGAGGAAATCTTACATTTTCCCCCTCCACGAGTAAAACCATGCATGCATAATATAAACATTTCTTAATGATGCAATTATGATATAAAGATGATCTGAAAACCACCGGAATTTCATCTTTCTTTAAAAATACTTGGTTGGACCCACGAAAAATTGTATAATGAAAAACACACCGTGGTCCACAATTTGGTTTGAAAATCCTCCTCAAAGGAGTTTAAAATCATGTAAATTCTGGACACAAAATATATCAACACATAACCCACTGTTCTCGGGATACCTTCCTCTCACCCGATATACCTCGATTTGTGCAGAAACTTGCGCTACACGTAGACAGCCTCAACGACCCGACGGAGAAAACCCTCGACACCAGCGTCGGAGAACCCTCAACAAACCAGCGAAGTAAAACCCCTCAACGCCAATCGGAGAAACCTTGACCTTCGGGGACAGAAATCCAGTGAAAACCAAATCCGTGTTTTGAAATCTTTGTTTCTTGGCCTAAGCCAAAGTCATTGAAAAACCATTTATGGCCAAAACTAGTAAATCACAAATACGGGTCTAACCCAACATCACGGACTCAGTAATTACCACGTCAAGACAACATAAAAACCGAGTCCAAAAACCAGGCCATTTCCCCAAAACACATTTTCAACGAAATATGGAAAACCTGTGTCTAGTAATAACTTCTAAATTCCGGAAATTGTCACAAACCATACATAACAGAATTTAATTCAAAGATACCTTTATGCATGCATTACAATTTATAACCAAAGTCCACTCACCACATGTCCAAGCAAGCTCAATCCCGAGTCGTACGCTCCTCTGAAGTTCCTGGAGTAGTATCGCATATCAATATTAACAATCGAGATTACCGGCTAATAATAAAAACCCTACATTTAAACTCCCTAAACCCCGGGAGGTCCGCTCGCATCACCCTAGAAACGCAGCCACTTCGGATGCCAAAAACTACCCTTAAACGACGTCCGATCAACCTGAAACCTGCGCCAACATATCCGGAACGTCGAAAACTAGCTGACACATGCCACCGTGTCCCCAAAACTAGTCCCACACGCCCTACGCGCCGGCCACACGCCCTCACGCGCCCCTACGCGTTGGTACTGTTCACGGCAGAATATTTCGTCGCTCTGACGGAATATTTCGTCCAACCTGACGGAATATCCCGACGAAATCGAAATATTCCGTCATGACTAACGGCGTTAGGGTTCCGTCCAACTCCGTTAACTTTGGACGGAATATGTCGACGTCGTCAGCATATTCCGTTAAACCCTGACGGCGTCAGTTGATCGTTAAGTCAACTGACTGCTAACTGTGTGGCTAGGTGGCACCCACGTGACTACCAGGTGGCTCCCACGTGGCTGCCAGGTGGCTCCCATGTGGCTGCCAGGTGGCACCCATGTGGCATCCACGTGGCTCTATTTGGCAGCCAGGTGGCATGCCACGTCAGCACCATCTGACTGACCCAATCGATGGCGTCTCACCAGAGAAGATGGCCGCGCCATCGTCTGCTATCGCTGGAATCTCACAGGAGAAGACTACCGCGCTGCCGTCTGCCGTCGCCAGAAAACCCTATTTCCGACCGACCTTGGATTTTTCCTAACTTCTTCAAATCTCAACCATTTTTCACGAATTTTATGTCTAAATCTAACTACTCGAACCCAGGAACTCAAAAATGACCTCAAAACACTAAACTCGTACCAGTGTTGGCCGAAAAATTGATCGAAACTTTCAGTTTTTCTTTTCCTCGGTCTGACGTCTCCCGCGGGTGCCTCCTCCGTTGGTTGGTATGTTCGTGATCGTAGGAAGAAGGAGATTTCGATTAGTAACACTAGAATGGAAGACTTGGCCTTGAATCAAAGTTCCAATTTATGGGTTTTTGTGAGTTTGGGTCGCACGTGTTCGGGCATTCGGGTGGGGGGGGGGGAGGGGAGGGAGGGTCCAGAAAGAAAAAGAGTGAAATGAAGATGAGGATCAGATCAATTTATGGGTTTTTGTGAGTTTGGGTCGCACGTGTTCGGGCATTCGGGTGGGTGGGGGGGGGGGGGGGGGGGGGGGGGGGGGGGAGGGGGAGGGGAGGGAGGGTCCAGAAAGAAAAAGAGTGAAATGAAGATGAGGATCAGATCAATTGGGGGTTAAAAAATATCTACCCCAGCCAAATTACTAAAATACCCCTTACATTCTAGACTCGTGAGTCGAGACCTACGCAACGGTAACTAAAACACAGCTAAAAGTGTCTCAAAACAAAAATTGACTTTCCCGTCCCTTAACAACCAAGGGTAAATTCGTCTTTTTTCAAAATAATTTACAAAAATTTAATAATTACATTTCCGGGTTGTTACAGTCCTCTTGGATGATTTGGTTTGGGATTTTCATCAAAGTATGCTCTTTTCTATCCTCATAGTCAGGTAGTGTCCTCATAGTCAAGTAGTGTCCTCATAGTCAAGTAGTTTCCTCATAGTCTGGTAGTGTCCTTATAGCCAGATAGTGTCCTCTTGGATGATTTGGTCTAGAATTTTCATCAAAGTATGCTCTTTTCTGTCCTCATAGTCAGGTAGTGTCCTCATAGTCCGGTAGTGTCCTTATAGTCAGATAGTGTCCCCTTGGATGATTTGGTCTGGAATTTTCATCAAAGTATGCTTTTTTCTGTCCTTATAGTCAGGTAGTGTCCTTTTAGTCAGATAGTCTCCTCTTGGAATTTGGTTTTGAATTTTCATCAAAGTATGGTCTTTTCTGTCCTTATAATCAGGTAGTGTCCTCATAGTCCGGTAGTGTCCTCATAGCTAAATAGTGTCCTCTTGGATGACTTGGTCTAGAATTTTCATCAATGTATGGTCTTTTTTGTCCTCATAGTCAGATAGTGTCCTCATAGTCTGGTAGTGTCCTCATAATCAGATAATGTCCTCTTGGATGATTTGGTTTGGGATTTTCATCAAAGTATGCTCTTTTCTGTCCTCATAGTCATGTAGTGTCCTCATAGTTCGGTAGTGTCCTCATAGTCAGATAGTGTCCTCTTGGATGATTTGGTCTAGAATTTTTATCAAAGTATGGTCTTTTCTGTCCTCATAGTCAGGTAGTGTCCTCGTAGTCTGGTAGTGTCCTCATAGCCAGATAGTGTCCTCTTGGATGATTTGGTTTGGAATTTTCATCAAAGTATGCGCTTTCTGTCATCATAGTCAGGTAGTGTCCTCATAGTCTGGTAGTGTCATCATAGTCAGATAGTGTCCTCTTGGATGATTTGGTTTGGAATTTCATCAAAGTATTTTGTCCTCATAGTCAGGTAGTATCCTCATAGTCCGGTAGTGTCCTCATAGTCAGATAGTGTCCTCGTGGATGATTTGGTCTGGAATTTTCATCAAAGTATGCTCTTTTCTGTCCTCATAGTCAGGTAGTGTCCTCATAGTCAGATAGTGTCCTCTTGGATGATTTGGTCTAGAATTTTCATCAAAATATGGTATTTTCTGTCCACATAGTCAGGTAGTGTCCTCATAGTCAGGTAGTGTCCTCATAGTCAGATAGTGTCATATTGGATGATTTGGAAAATGCACGATACTTAGAAGCTAGACCTTAATACAAAGTTTTTAACATTTCAATCATAGCCATTATATCAATTGAAATGTCTATTGTTTCTTCTTCATTTCTCTCACCTTTTCATTCATCTGTACACGTTTGTCGCTTTATTGTATGATTTTTTTCTTTTTTTGGGAATTTTGAATCGATAGTTCTTCGTAATTTATTGCTCCCTTTTAATGGCCTTATTAACTCCAAATTCAGCTCAATAAATGCCCTGTAAACAAAATTGAGAAACGATATAACCCTTCAATTTATCATGAACCAAACAAAATCGATCAAAAAAAATTACACCTAATAAAGGAGTACAATGGCAAAATTATACCCAATAACGTAGGAATAGAATTTCATGAAATATAAAGTCACCACATAGGGTGCTATTCACTTAATAACCAAAATGTAATTGATTATCTCAAATTATGAGGCACCCCATATTTGATTAGTAAGACTACATCTCCTCATTTGATGCTTGAAGGTTTTGCGAAGGGGATGGAAATGTGGAAACTTGTACGTTAGGATTCTCCATTTGTTGAAAAAATGCTTGGAAATTTGTATGTTGGGATGCTGCATGAGACATCCATGGCATTGAGTTTGACATATTCATATGATGCCCTGGAAACTGTGATAGTAGGGAAGAGACTATAAGTAACAATTTTAATATACTCATTACTCAGCAAATACATTCCAAACCAAAAATTAGAGTAGAAATTAAACACTCACATGATATGAATAAGTTGGCATTGACATAGAGGGATCATTTCCTACCACATGAAAATGGTGCATCGGCACCTGCACATAAAACCCCTAATTCGTTTATGCTATAAAGAAACAAAATAGCATTTAAAACTACCATACCTGAGATGGATGAAAGGGTGGCAATGGAGATGAATTAGGACCATTGATACCAACAAAATGGTCTGGAATAAGAGCCTATATCCAAAAAAAATAGTTAGACTAACATTTAAAATTATATTCCTTATCAAAAGAATTAAATTAGAATTGTATTCTGCCAAACAACATAAGAATTGTAATTAAATCTATTTTCTTACCTTATCAAACTTCTTCTTCTTAGGTAAGGATTTTACCAAACAACTCTTGATCCTTCTTCTTCCTCGATGGGAAGCCGATTTCTTCTTTAGCCCTTTTGCAATAACAACATCAGCATCATCTGGAGCATCCATCATCTCATTATCACTTATGTGTTGGATAGGTTGTTGCTGTTTTTTTCTTCTAAATCACCATCCATTTGTAAACACAATACATCCTCAACTTTTTTTGACAACTTATTTGCTTCCACAATTAATAGTTCATATGATTTGTCACTCTCAGATGCCCTGGATGATATTCTAGTGAAGATAGAACACAAGGACCTATATCGAGAAGCTTGTTGTAGTTTTGGCTCAGCTTCAATTTCATGCCCATGCTTGTTTAACACAATCTCAACTTTTGCTTCTTTGGTCCACCTCTTCAATACGTATTTTTGAGGAATTTCCTTAATAAGCTTAGCTTCTCTAAAGACTTTAATAGCATGACTACATAGAATACCTTTCATCTCAAACAATCTACAGCTGCAAGAACCATTACATGTACCTTCATTTTCACCTGTCGTTTCTTAGATTTGCTATCTAGAGAAACCGTGTATACAAAAGCCTCTCCATCAACAACACGATTTGTTATGGACAAGTCAATAGATAGCTCAAATTGATCTTGAAACAACTTAAATATCGCTTTGGTGTAAACTTCCCTAGCTTGTTTCAACATTTTCACAGACATTTTCAAATGTGCAATTCTGAATTGTAGGTCATACTCCGCTTCCCACTCCTTGTACCTAGTATCATGTAGAACTCTCTCAAAGTTTGAGAAAAATTGTGCCATATTAAGATCTGACTTCAAATAATGTTCCAAATAATGTTCAGCAATCTGGGTGCTCTGTATTCCTATGGACCATGCATCTCTAACATATGCACGTGCCCATTTCTTTCTAATCTGCCATGTCGTCTTCAGCCAAGGGTTCTCATGTGCATTATATTCATCAAGCATAGAAGCCCAAGCAGATAGAAATTCATCTTCATCTTCAATGTGATCAACAAACTTTGTCAAAGCATTGTGAACCCCATCATCGCCTCTGAACACGCTATTTACATTCCTACAAGCATTCTGCATGAGATGCCATAAACACAGTCTATGGTATGTATGAGGCATTACTTGCAAAATAGCCTAAGAAATTGCTGCATCTTAATCAGTAAATATAGATAGTTCTTGGAGCCTTCCCACTCATCGCCTTCAAAAAGGTCTCGAATAACCAAATGAATGAATCCGCTATCTCATCATACATCAAAGCTGCTCCAAAGACAACAATCTCTTTATGATGATTAAAACCAACAAACACTCCAAAAGGTCTATTCGCTTCATTGACTTTGTAAGTCGTATCAAAACTTACAACATCTCCAAAATGACCATAATCAATCCTCATTTTGGCATCTGCCCAAAACATGTTTGTTAGTGCTCTTCCTTATCTAATTGCAGTTCATAGGGGAATGCTGGATTTTCCAATGTCTGTTCTGAAAAGTAGTTTAGCACATATCCAATTTCTCCATGTCCCATTTTTCCTTGTCGTACAGTTCGAAGATAATTTTTCTGATCTTGTTTCATGTAGCCCAGTGACTCTCTTCCTCCTGCTTGTTTGTTCATTTACTCATGAGCCAACCTAAGTGGGATACCCGATTCGTTGGCCAACTCTACATCAATAGCTTGAGAGGATGTGATTTTTCGTTGAGAAGGTAACATATGAGCCTACTCTTTGTTTACAAGAGAGTGATGTGATTTTCAATGAAAATGTAAACAGAAAACTTCCCAATAACCCTATCCAATTTAACTCCCATTTGAGCACCACATCCAATCCTTGTCTCTGATCTTTGTTTTCAGCCAAATCATCTCGGTTATCCTTTTTTCGAAACCCTTCTTTGCAGCAAACAAAGATTCTTGAAGTGACATCACCTATTTTTTTATTCTTCCCACTACTTGTTCTTCTAATAGAAAACCCTGACCTTAGTCCATACTTATTGTAAAAATTCATATGCTGCTTGTTCCGACTCAAACTTCATACCGTATTCAGGTTTTAATTCCAAAGTACCTTCCAAATCAACACTTGTTTTATCCATTGTACTGTTTTTTTGATCATCTTTATAACAAAAAAGAAACATAGATTTAGAACATTTGATTAAAGTTCATATACTCATCACACTAGACATAAAAAAAACCGATGCCTCTTTGTGCTGGAAAAAGAAGTGAGGAAATGGTAGATGATACCTGTTATGATAGTAGATGATCCCGATTTATGGCGTCGCTTTTTATAGACATAGTGATGCTAATGAGGAGCTCATTTATCATATGTGGTTAACCACTGATACCGAAGAGTTACAACAACATCACAACCCGATCACCTTCGCCTGATTGATTTATGGCATCTCTTTTCATAGGCATCCTAAGAGTTATTACTCTCGGACCTTCGACCTGGATCACCTTCGCCTTCACTTTAATGTTCTTGAACCCCATTTAGGATCTCCATTGAATCAGAAGATAAAATTGATGTTAGATGAAATTTTGAGTCCAAGCCCATTATAGAACAGAATTTATATAGTAAGCCCAATACAGCCCACTCTCATTAAAAGGAGAGGGAACGACCCTGTTTCTCATTTCTCATAAACTGAAGAGTGAAGTCTGTGAAGACTAGAGGCTCTCTTCTTCTGAATTCTCCGCTCTCTTCTTCTCTTTAGTTTGCATGGCGAGAGTCAAGCACACAGCTGTCAAAAGAGGCGCCAGATCTGCTGAGAGAACCCCAGGTCCCCCTCTATCCATCTTCTATCTCTAAATCTATGTATGCGTGTATGATTTTTGAGTTTTCGAAAGCCTAATTTTTTCTTTCTTATCTGCAGCCGGAAGATCGCCTGCGGCGTCACCTGCAACCCAGCCGGTACTCTCTCCCTTTCTCGAAACTTCATCTGTGGTTATTTTCTTATTTTTATTTTCATGTGTTTGGTTCCTTCGAAAATGTGGCAACGAGGAGTGTGAGAAGCGGAGAAAAAAATGTTTGGCTGCTTTGAAAATATTGGTAAATAGAAAATTTGATGAAAATAAAAAATGAAAAGGAAAAGAAAAAGAAAATGCGGTCGAGCAAAGGTGCATAGGGTTTATGTCCCATGTACTATTGGAATTTTTTTTATGTATAAAATTTAAGATCAATAGTTTAAGACAATCACTCAGTTTAGGCTTCTAATTTTTGGTTTATGTCGATCTTATAAATCTCATTCCTTATTATTTGAATAAAATCAATAGCTGGCCTACTTGAGTTCAAATCCTTTGAGGTGATGAAGAGAACCATTTGTGAATGTGAGGGGGAGTTTTGAATATGAATCTAATAGTTTAAGCTCAATATGAAGAAAATTTCGTGTTTATTATTTTTGACATTACTCATTTGCTTACTTTGCTTGTATATTTATAATAAATTGTAGAAGCCTTCTGGAAATAAGAAGGGATCAGCAAAGAAGGCTCCAACAGGTAAATATGCTTTCCTCATTTCATCTGTTTGTTTTGCCTACAATGGTGGTGATGGTAATGGAAATAAGTTGGTTTTGAATGATTGTTCTTGTTACATCTATAGCTCCAGAAGGGGAGAGGAAGAAGTGGCGTTACAGACCAGGAACTGTGGCGCTACGAGAAATACGAAAATTCCAGAAGTCATCTGGGTTGCTTATCCCAGCTGCTCCTTTCATCAGAACCGTGAGTCCTTATCTCTTTCATAGATACACCAGGGACTTTGTTTTCATTACACTATGGGCTTGTTCTCATCGGAATTGTGAGTTCACGCACCTTACACCCACAAATACAGGGGCTTTTACAAATAGATGCACTAGGGAGACACAAAAGGGAATGTTGGGTAGAATTAGTGCTTGGGGTTAAATGCCAGCTAGTTCTGGGAATTATCTGTTTACACAGTCAGAGAAGTTAGTTTGTTGTTTGCATGACATTTAGTTTCCTATTTTTCAATTTATTCGGTTTTTGTTTACTTCTGGCTTAACTACCCTCATTCTCCTTGAGGTGTCGATTTGGTCTCGTCATTAATCTGCGTGAACAAGTTGACCTTTACTTCTTTGCAATCTCAGGGTTAGGTAAGTTTGGTTAGTTAGGTGATATTATCTAATTATGCACTAATTGGGCACTAATTATGCTTGTAAGTTTTGGTTACACAACGCGGACAATCTTGCGTTTCATTGTAGGTAAGAGAGATCACCAGCAATGTGCAAGCATATGCCCTACGTTGGGCACCTGCTGCTCTACTAGCACTTCAAGAGGTGAACAAATATTTTTATTGCCTGGAAATGCTACTTTTCTTAACCCCCTCCCTCTTTAGTAGCAATACAAGAGGTGAATAAATATTTGAATGAGCCCGCTCAAGACTATTGGTATATTGTTGTTTTGTAGGCAGCAGAGGATCTTTTAGTCCATCTGTTTGAAGATTCCATGCTATGTGCAATTCATGCAAAACGGGTCACGCTCAGTAAGTGCATTCGAGGTTTATCATTTGCTGAATTATTTCTATTTTCCAGATCCTATAATAAGTTTACAAGTTGTGACTGATGCCTGGAATGAGGAGATTACCTAAACCAGTAAAACCATTAAACCATCAAACCGTCAAAGCTGTATTCATTTTGGCTTACTGTTACCTATTCTGCTTCAAGTTAAAGTCGGTCTTTGATCATTTTACCTTTGTAACAAGCCTCCGTTTCATTTGGTTTTGTTACCTCAGTGAAGAAGGATATGGAGCTGGCTCGTCGGCTTGGAGGGATACGAAGGTGAAACAATCAGCAGTGATCTAAGTTTTTTGTCTTTGTACTTGAAACTTGTTGTAACTTAGAAGTAGGAAGGCAGGCAGGCAGCAAACTGAACCCATACCATTGTAGTTAATACGTTATGGTGTAATCCAGTGGGCGACTGAACCTCTGTGTAATCAGCAGTGACCTACAATTGTAGTTGTAAACCTACCAGGCGGGCATCAATATCCCTATTTCCCAATTCAAATGATTTAATTTCAGTGGCCTACTCCCTAAAGCCTCAATCCAACAAAAACCCTTTCTATCTCGGCTACCACGTCGACCGCTAAAATTCGCAGAAAGTCTATCGGCTCTCAATTCGCCGTCGCCGTACTCAAATCCCGGCTCTTGCTAGTCTCTCTACTCCAGCTACCATTATTATTTGGGGGTTTATTTTTATTTTCAAAAAAACTATATTTAAATTATTTTTCATTTTTAGTATTATTATTATTTGTTAGAAGAGAAACATCAGTACATGATTAGACACTAGGTCCATTAAGAATCCAAAAGTGAACATAAGGGTCGAGAAAAAGATTTGCAGTCTGATTAGGTTCATAGAGAACTAAAAGATAAAATAAATAAAAAAGTACAATGTAATTTGATTAGTTAGATCTGAAAAATATATGCGGCCTGATTAAGTTTACATAAAACTAAAAGGTAAAATAAAAAAAAATACATTGTGGCCCGATTAGCTAGATCTGAAAAGTGGCATGATTAGTATTATTTTTTTGAATATTTGGAGATCTGAAAAGTGGCCTGATTAGTATTATTTTTTTGAATATTTGGCAGCAAAGGAATGTTCTTTTTTATGGCACACCATATATTGAAATTAGACTACAATACCGTACATTTTATGACATGAAAATTTGTCATCAACAACTTTAACATGTAATCTACCATAAATTACAAATGCCAATACATATTTCCTTTTAAAAAAAAAAAAATTAGATGCTTTAAAAAGTGACCCCCCCTCGGAAAAATTTATGGATTCATCACTCGCGAAATTTAAGTTGAGTTTGAATGGATATTTGAAGTAAAATCCAAAGCAAAAACAAAAATTAAACAGTTGTCAAAATGCCCCGTAAATAGTTGCCATTCCAAAATGACATGTGCAACATCTCAAGCTCCAAAAAAGGCACTAATTTGTCAATGACAAAACCAATGAGGGATTGCCCAAGCACGATGAACTAAAACAACGTTGGAGTCTGACTTTTCTTTTTGGTTATTGTTTATTTTCTTATCTATCCGTTTATTTGATTTGATTTATGGTGTGAATGATTACATCATTTTGATGGAAGGGGTTGAGTTTGGAGGCTTGAATTCTCTGTAGGTAGTGACAGTTGAGTTGAGTAGTAAAACATAGCAATCGGGGGTTGGTGATGGATCAAAACCTTTCTTTTTCTTTTTGCAGTCTTCCCCTTGGATCACCAACCACGGAACCCATAATTATCCCTTAAGGTGGGTTGGTGATTTTAGGTATTTGGAATTTTGTATCTACACAGCTCACCTTTTGTGGTCAATTTTGTAGTTGAATCTAAATGAATTAATTATATGACAAATTCATCCATAAAGAGAAAATTGTTTTTAAAAGTTTACAAGTAAGCTCAAAATTCACTTGGTTTTATTTGGCCGCACTTCACATTTACTTGGTTTTATTAAAATGACTTACCATATTAATTAATTATATATGTGTGTTTAAATTTCATTAATTCTTTTACGCAAATTCAAACTCAGGTTGTCTAAGGATTTCTAAATATATAAAAAGATTGTAGTGAGGTTTCTACATTCTACAGTAGCCCTCGGAAAATAAATGCCCATTTTCTTAAACAATTTGATTATGTACGCATGTTAAATATTAGTAACTCATCTCATCATCATTGATGAGAAGATAAATTGTAGTATGTAAAATTAGCAGCTTATTTAATGAGCTAGGATAGTTTTGGATCGACGACTTGTTTGGTATTCTTGATTATACAAAACGTTTGTTAGGAAAGAAGAGCCACTTATCAAATGTAAATGGAAGTATTCTTGAAAACCATGCGTGTTTGATTAACAAAAGTTTTGAGGCCAATTACATTTTAGTCAATGTTTTATAAAACTTGGCAAAAGAATATAATTGTTACATGATTAACCCCATTTGACCTCTTCTTCAATATCCTTATATTAAAAAAAATTATAATTTTCTTCATTGATTTAGTAAATACCATTTCGTACAAAGATGAATGCAAACTCTCAAATTTTTTACTCGTATAACTAATTGTTACGCTTCCAAAAACTGACTTTAGTGTATAATAGACCCTCCAAACCTTTCATTAATAAAAGGAACCACACCCCCCAAACAATCCTTCTCTACTTCAATGCCAAAATCTTCTTCTTCTTCCTCCGTTAACTCCACCACACTTCCTCTCTCTCAAGTAAAACTCTTTCATGCCAAGAAATTTCTCCTACATATCCCAATTCACCAGTATCACTGCAGATGATTCTTCCTCCCTCTCTTTTTCTTTTTTCCTTTTTGTTGATTCATTCTAATTTTATTTTGTCGTTGTTAGATACTTAGATTTGTTCTTCTTTATGACACAATTCTGTGCTGGTTCTAATGTTCTTGTCTAACTTTGCTAATGAGGTTTGTCCTTTTTTTTTTCATCCTTTCAAGAGATATAAAATGTTTATAGCTTCCTTTTTTATTCTATTTTTGTTAGTGAATTCACAATTGTAGGTCACTTTTGTTCTGATAAAGGAGTGTTATTTTATTGGATCGTTACAAAATAATTAAAAATCGAACCAAATTTTAATTAGATATTTCATTTGTTATTATATTTTTCAACATAAAAAATGGAAATTTCGGTTAGAATTTTTTCAATAAGAAATGAAATTAATGTATTTTTCCTGTTTGATTTGATATTTATGAAAAAAAACCAGAAATCATACGATTTTGTACAGTTTGGTTTGAAAGAAATATTTCAATTTGGTAAAAATTTTGGAAGATACATAAATTTTTATATTTCGATTCCAATCTGGTAATTAAGGATTTAGAAAAATAAAAATGATTTCAACTATTAATCAAAAGTGCAAATTTAAAAGCAGTGCTTATATATATATATATATATATTGTGTGGGATGGTGTGCATTGGAGTTCGGAAAATGCAGAAGTTTATATTTAAAGGCAAGACGACAACACCAACTGCAGTCTTAGACATATCCATGATCCATCACTGTGATCACATGATCCGACCACGGAAAGCACCGTCAGCGCGTGTATGTCAGGCGCCCCGATATTAACAAAAGGAGCGTGGGCATTCATTTTCATTCACCATTAAATATTTCATTCCTTCCAGAATCTTATTGGATGTGCGAGCTGTACTTTCTAACTACCGACACCTTTGGGCGCGGTACTTTCTAACTACCGACACTTTCGGGCGCGTGCCATGCACGCTTCACTTACTCCGCCCAGCCTGAATCTTGCCGGCTTTGCACTACCCATTCAATCGGCGATCTCAGTCCTTTTGAGTTCAAGTTTTTCCCCACCGACATTTCTATAGCCCAATATATAAATGATCTCAATTCTCCAAAAAGGAGAAACAAGCAAGGAGAACCCCGGACGTGGTTTGGTAAGGCCACTCGCAATGGTGAATTATATTTGGGATTGTATTTATGGTTGATGTAACTCTAAATGTAGTTTTAAAAAAAATCATTAGGGCTAAATAACATCTTACTCACAATGAGGGTCTATATTTGTTGGGACTAGAAATGTGGCTACATCTTTTTTTGATGTGAAAACTTAATTATGTATGGAATTAATTTTTTTAACTAACTTTTGTTAAGATGAATTTTATTTTATTTTTCTAAACATTTTAACTTAAAAATATTTAAATTCCAAAGAGGAAAGATTTTGTCTCATTGTGATCGTAGATGAAATTCTCATATTCAATGAGAATTTGCTAACAATTGAGAGAAGAAATGTGATACTAAAAAATTGAAAACACAAATTCAAGGAAATAAGAAAGATATTGTTAATATAAGACGTTATAAATTTAAAATAAATTGGCATTTGTAGGCAAAACAAATAGGAAGAAATGGAATATAAAAAAAAACTTATAATACAAGCCGTTGGATTGCTAGAATATATGAAAGAAATTGAAATCTCACCGTTATGCGACATTGGATTAGGGTCGGCCCTGAGATATTGGAGGTTCAAGGCGAACCTTCAAATTGGGGCCCACATTTTTCAACCTTCAAAGTGTCCGTATATTGATATATATATATATATATATATATATATATATATATATATATATATATATTTCTAACACTTTTTAAAAACTATTTTTATATCAAAACTCACAAAAATTAAAACTATGACAAGAAATTACCAAACAATGTAATCCAATAAGTACTTAAGTTCCTTAGTTAATAATTTCTCAAAAAAAAAAATACATGTAGTTAATAATATAAGGATGCTTCAATTAAATATCGCACGTCTTGCATTTTGAGAGATAAAAGTGTTAATTAAGTTTTCATTATCTAGTTTTACGATTAAATTTTTTTCAATTGATAAAGTAGCCAAGCTTTCAATATTTCTTGTGACATTGTTAACCAGAGATATGATTTGATTAGCTTCAATTTTGAAAAGCTTATTTTTGCAGAGGCAACTTTGATTGACGGGTAGAAAATTTGGTAATAAATCTAGCAATGTGTTCTCTTGTGCTCCTTCCAAAATTAGCTTCACAACTCAAATATCGTCTCATTTTGAATTAAAATTATTTTCTTCGATTTCTTTAAAAATTGAGAAGAAGAGAGAGGGGCTAGGGTTTAAAAATTAATTTAAATATAATAGAGGAAGTTAAGTTATTGTTTAACAAAACACAAAAGGAAAATTTATTTGGTTTGATTTAGGAAAAGAGAAAACAAAAGAAAATATTGTGTTTAGGAAAAAAAAAATTATTAAAAGAGTTTCCGTTGGGATTCAAACCGTGGCGGCCTCTTTGAAAAGAAAC
The DNA here is from genome assembly GCA_037349345.1 of Oemleria cerasiformis. Taxonomy (NCBI): domain Eukaryota; kingdom Viridiplantae; phylum Streptophyta; class Magnoliopsida; order Rosales; family Rosaceae; genus Oemleria; species Oemleria cerasiformis. Next base: position 10,123,708 of record JAZGTL010000007.1, read on the forward strand.
CAAAAGGGAAAAACCTCTTAACAAAGGCCCCCTACTGGGATTCAAACAAGGGGCCTCTTAGAAGGAAACGAACAACCCAACCAACTCATCCAAGTAACATGTTTTGATTATAATTGAAGTAAGATAATTATATATGAAATTAACATAACAACTATGTATAATAAAAAATTCGGGAGGCCCTGCAAGGTAGGGACCCGAGGCAGCCGCCTTTCCCAGCTACCCTAAGGCCGACCCTACATTGAATCAACAATAATCAATAAAAATAAAATAAAAGAAAAAGCAATCAAGCACATAGTGTAAGGACCCTTTCCGAATTTCACCTCGAAATTCGTGAAAAGCCCTTATCCCGTCTGACAGCCCTTTTTACCACCAAATTTAATACCAGGAATACCCTTTATCCTTAGAAATATTAATTAAACCTTATAGGGGTTCCGACAGAACCTTCTCTGTACCTATGGACTACACCTACCTGTCAGACGCAGGATAGCCGTTAACAAGCTCTGATACCAAATGACAGTAGGTCAACCACTGCTGAAACCTCTACTGTACTAGCACAACTTGTTAGCCTCATGTGAACCGTCAATAAATCGTCCATCTGGGTCACCGCCCACACTAACCCATTGACCCGGATGACGAAGGAACTAGACTTGGTTGAATTGAGTCTCACTGACTTATCCCCAGTCGTACTCGATATCCCGGCTCATCTTGAGTGCCCCGAGTGATAACTCGATATCCCTGTTCGTCTTGATCACCCCGAGTGATAACACGATATCCCGGCTCGTCATGAGCACCCCGGGTGGTAACTCGATATCCCTGCTCCTCCAGAGCACCCCCGAGTGATAACTTGATATCCCGGCTCGTCCTGAGCACCCCGAGTGGTAACTCGATATCCTTGCTCCTCCAGAGCACCCCGAGTGATAACTCGATATCCCGACTCGTCCTGAGATACTCCAGACCTCAACGATATGGCGGAGAAAGATCCCTCGAATACCAACATTGGAGAACCCAACTCCCTTGACCTCCCGAGCCAAAAACCCACTCCATGGTCAAGCATTACCGCTGGATTGCTCAAACGGGGCTCCAAACGAACTCATACGGCCTCAAAGCTGCCAAAATCCGATTCTGAATGTCCCAAAACCCTAGCCACATGTCACCGTGACCCCAGAATCGATCCCACGTACCGCCACGCGCCGGCCAGGCGTGTGTTCACGGTAGAATATTCTATCAACCCTGACGGAATATTCCGTCAAATCTGATAGAATCTCCTAACGGAATTGGCATATTCTGTCAACCCTGACGGCGTTAGGGTTTCGTCAACTCCGTTAACCTTTGACGGAATATGCTAATGTTGTAACAACCCGGAATTTCAATTATTGGATTTAAGTAAATTATTTATATAAAATGACGATTTTATCCTTACTTGTTAAGGGGCGTGAAAGTCAAATTTTGTTTCGAAATATTTTCGGTAGTGTTTTGGATACCGTTGCGTAGGTCTCGAACTCACGAGTTCGTAGACAGGCAACACGCGGAAAACGGAGTTCATGGACGAATGTTACGGGTCTAGATTGATAGGGGTATTTTGGTAATTTTTGACTTGGGGTAGATATTTTAACCCAATCATTGTCTCATCTTCATTTCATTTTCATCTTCATCTCCTTTAACAGTCTCTTTCTCTCTCTGAAACATACACAAACCATCGAACCCGAAACCATGCGAAAACTAACCCAAAAACCCACAAAGTCAACTTTTGATTCAAGGCTCCAACTTCCATTTTTGATCAAATAATCGTATTCTACTCCTTCCCACGATCACAACTGTACCAATCATCGAAGGAGAGGACCACGGAGGAAGCCGAACCGAGTATAGGAAGTTTAAGATCTTCCGATCAATTTTCCGGCTAGCACAGGTACGTGTTTGATGTTTTAAGGTCATATTTGGATTCCTGGGTTCGAGTAGATAGATTTAGACGTAAAATTTGTGAAAAATGGTTGAGTTTGGAGGAAGTTGTGAAGCTTGAAGTTTTGGCCGAAAATGGAGGATTCCGGCGGAAACCAGACGGCGGCGCCGGCAGCCGGTCGTCTTCTCCGGCGAGTCGCCGGTGACCGGTCTGGTCGGGGGATCGGTCAGGTCAGTTGAACCGGTCGGGTCGAGTTGAACCGGGTCAGGCCGAGTTGGGCCGGGTTGGACCGGTACAGGCGCGTGGGCACTGTAGCAGGCACGTGACCGGCGCGTGAGGGCGCGTGGGCGCGTGTTCCGACCTTCTGTCGGTGCGTGGGGCCGAGTCTGAGGTCACGGTGGCGCGTGACAGCTAGTTTTTGACATTTCGGACCTGTTGGCGTAGGTTTTGAGTCGATCAGACGTCGTTTAGGGGTTGTTTTGGGCGTTTAAAGTTGCTGCGTTTTCTAGGCCAGCATAGTTAGACTTCCCGGGATTTAGGGGGTTTATATTTAAGGTTCTTATTATTAGCTGGTAATCCCGATTATTAATTTGGACAGGTGATACTGCTCCAGGAACTTCAGGGGAGCGTACAGATCGGGATTGAGCTTGCTTCAACAGGTTTGTGAGTGGACTTTTGGTTTATAAACTGAAATGCATGCATCAAAATATCTTTGTGTAAATACTGTTATGTTTTGTGGCATTGAATTTCTGAATTCTAGAAATGATGTTGGACACATGTTTTCCAATATTTCAGTGAAAGTATGTTTTGAGAAATGGCCTGGTTTTTGTACTCGGTTTTGATATCGTTTTGACGTGGTAATTATTTGAGTCCATGATTTTAAGTTGAAACCGTATTTGTGATTATAAAATATTTGATTTTGGATCCAATACGGTTTTGAGGGGGACCAGGATCCGGGGCTAGGATCCGCTGAGACGGTGAACCCGGTGAACCTCCAAAATAAACAATACCGATTTGAGGCGGGGGGGGGGGGGGGGGGGGGGGGGAGGGGGGGCCAGGATCCGGGGCTAGGATCCGCTGAGACGGTGAACCCGGTGAACCTCCAATATAAAAGTTGATTTTGTAGAGATTGTGGTCGAGTCCAAGTAACACAGATTTTGTTAACACATCTCAAGGGATACCCTGGTGTGTTGTGGATATGTCGGGAATAGTGAATTTGAGATATTATGTGTCCAGATTGATTTAAATGATTTTAAACTCTTTTGAAGAGAGTTTTCAAACCAAACTTTGGATCACAAGGTATTTTCATTATACAGATTTTATGTGAGTCCAACTAAGTGGTTTTAAAGAGAAATGGGAATTTTGGTGATTTACATATAATGTTTTGGTATCATAAATTGTTTTATGTTATGCATGCATGATTTTATAAATGGAGGGGAAGAAAGGTATTTCCTCTAAAAAGAATTTATAAATGATTATTTTTGTCCACTCACAACTTTTGTGTTTAAACCCCCTTCAGGCTGTTGAGTAGAGTTGACGCGAACACTGATCTCGAGGCAGAGGCATTAGTACTTCGACTGCGCTGTGTAGTTATATTTGAGTAGGATATCTAAATTTTACTCTTAATCCTACTTAGACGCTCTGATATTATATTGTATTTGATTGGTCATTAATTACGGGAATTATTGAGTGCTTGAATCCTTTGTCTGACAAGTGGAAATATTTATTATTATTATAATTTGTAAGGATTGATGGGTATTTTGGGAACCTTTCCTTAGGTTGTCAGACGGGATCAGGGTTCTTCCCGAGTTTCGAGGGGAAATTCGGGACGGGTCCTGACAAATGTCGTCAGCATATTCCGTCAAACCCTTGACGGCGTCAGTTCAGTCAACTGACGGCTGACGTCAACCACCGCCGGGCGAACCAGTCGCTGGAGTTCGCCGGAGACGATGATCGGACCGCCGCTGTCTCCTCCGTCGCTGGTGGCTGAAATCTGGATTCCCTCACCGGAGAACACTATTGAGCCGCCGTCGCCGGAAAACTCCATTTCCGGCCGAACTTGAGTTTTTCCCAACTTCTTCAAAACTCAATCTTTTTTCAAAAAATTTATGTCTAAATCTATCTACTCGAACCCAGGAATTCAAAAATGACCTCAAAATACTAAACCCGTATCTGTGTTGGCCGAAAATCGATCAGAACTTCCGGTTTTTCTTTTCCTCTGTCCGGCGTCTCCCGCGGTTGTCTCTTCCGATGGTTTGTACGGTTGTGATCGTGGGAAAGAGGAGATTCCAATTAGTTCCACCAAAATGGGATGCCTTGAATCAAAGTTCAAACTTTGGGTTTTCTTGGTGTTTTTGGGTCACAAGGGTTGGGGGGGTCACAAGGGTTCGCACATGAACTCCGTTTCCCGCGTGCCGCTTGTGTACGAACTCGTAAGTTCGAGACCTACGTAAGGGTACCCGAAACACAGCTAAAAGTGTCTGGAAACAAAATTTAACTTTCACGCCCCTTAACAACCAAGGGTAAATTCGTCTCTTGCAAATTAATTTACGAAAATGCAATAATTAAATTTCCGGGTCGTTACAGATAGCCATGCAATACCTTGTTTTATGTGACCACCCATTTAAGAAGCATGGGTCCCTTCCGTTTTTTATCTTCACTTTTTCTTCTTTTTGTTGACAAAAGGTAGATGTGTAGGCCCATTTTGGGGCTGCTTGGACTACATTTGAGGTTGTATTTTGATAACTTTGAAGCCAAGTCTCACTTGATGCTGGGGCGGATGTAGTTCCAAATTATCACCATTGGTGATCTTTTTTTACACATGGTCTATATTTTTGACAGACCATGGTGGATGCAGCCCTCCATTGTGGTTGGCCTAACACAAGGAGGCCCCCGAACCCCGAACGTGGAGTTTACTTGATTATGTCTATGATTCGTTGTAAGCTCTATACTCTTAAGTTTAAACCGTGTGTGTCCAACTCCCTGTCTGCTGGGAATTGGAACATTCATGCTGTGTAATATTGCTTTCTTTCCTCTTTGAGGCGTGTTCCTGGGCTGTTTGCCTAGGTGTGTTTTGCCATGGGATCTTTGGTTGGTGGGTTCGTTCCCCCTTAATACATTTTTGATTCAACAAAAAAAAAAAAAGCAGCAAACACTTGTATCAGCAATAAAATCGTAAAAGGCTTGTTAATTTGTTACCTCTTTTCTAATGGAGTAACTGAATGAATTTTTAAGTTGAACGTACTCATAAATAAAAGAAAAAAACGTGTTCTTATTGACTCTTTAAAATTACATGCTATTATTTTCATATTTAATACTCTAATGCAGTGAAACTCGAGCGTGAGCAGAAACCCACAATAGAGTGGATCCAAACTTCGTTGATTCTAGTAAATATCCGGAGGAACGAAAAATAAAACTCCTAAGATGCGCTATTCTCAACTTAGGGTAAAAGAACTTGTAAAAAAGTGCACTCAACTCTTAGCATTTTAATTAATAACTACAAACTTTTCTCTACTTCCACCGAGGACTGAGGAGTAGTATTTATAGACTTACAAAATAAATTTGAAAAAACTGAAAAGACAGTGAAAATAAAACTCTTAGAAAACTAAGGGCCCCATTTATATAGCTAGAAACCAAGAAGTAGTATTTAAAAACTTAAAATATAATTCAGATTAATTGAAAAGATAAGTAGAACTCTTAAGAGACTAGACTTCTCACTTATAACAAAGTGAATATAAATTCCATTAAACTATGATCGATCTTTTGAAATTTGTAAATAATACATGTTAAGAATCATGGAATCACTTTAATTTCTTCCCGTATGCGACTAACTATCATAACTCTATAGTATCTGTTTGTTTCATTTTTTCTCATGATCATTAGTGTAATTGACTCAACTTACTATACAAATTTCGAAAGTTATAAAATTAAAAAATGAATCCCAGCAACTATTGTTATTGAGAAAATTGAAGTATGTTTTGACATCCGATTGGTAGTTGAACACTTTTAACCGAAAATGTGAATGCTTTTATTCTTGTTTAATACTATTCAATATCGTTATTTTTAGTATTCAATATGATTCACATAGATAGACCATTGAGAGTTTGACACCACCACAATGTCACAGCCGCTAATGAATCAGAGTCAGTAATCCACTCTCATTGTTGGAGGCTCGGCCTGCAGTATGATGATGCATTGGTTGCGCTTGTCCATTTTAACATGAATCTCAATTCTCAAGCCAAGGATGTTGGTGGATATGATTTCTTCAATTGAATTTCCATTTTCATTTTTCATTTTTCATTTTTCATTAATGTTATCTATATATATATATATATTATAAACGATAAAGTTCAAACGTTTTAATAAGATGTGGTACATGACAAGATAGATTTAAGTCAATTTTTTTTCAGAGTCAAGATTTAAGTTTGGTAAAATTATGAAAATTTATAAATGCTACCTTAATTAAAACTGAAATGATTGACCTAAATCATGTACATAAGATGCCTAATTGAGTATACTCTGAAATAAAGTACTCATATAGAATAGCTAAATACATTAAATGAGATGTACCAAAATGTTAATTATTGAATATACCTTGATGTAATACGCCTATTTGTAACCGTTGAAAAAAATGGATACTACTCAAATTTCAAGAGAATCATCAAACATCATATAGAATTCCATCAAATTGCATATAGAAATCTAACCCAACAAAAGATACAAATGGTCCAATTTCAACGTTGTCGCTATCTATTACTTCCATTATTATCGCCTTTGTGGAATTTCGAAGACGACGAGAATACCGTCCACCAATTGTAATTTTAGAAATGACACTATCTTTATCTAAAATTTGAATTTAGTATTTGTTGCATTCAAATTTCATGTTTTTTTTTTAATTTCTAAATATATATATATATATATGAATTGGTAAATACGAATTTCAAAATTCTAAAATTCTAAAATTTGGCTAATTTTATATATATTTTTTCCTCATTCAAACACACCTAATTTATATCCTTACATCAAAGTAGAATATCGGGTGGTTTGAACAAAAAAAAAGAAAAAAGTAGAGTATGGGATGGGTAATAAAAAGAAAATATAACAAATTTAGAAAAGCTTAACAAGAAGTCCTAAAAATAATGAATGCCACAAATCTTGATTTACTATATTATCGTGCGTTTTAAGTAAAAATTCTGGTCCCATCCCACCCACTCACTCAACAACAAACCATGTCTCCGCCAGCATAGTTTTCATGCTAATCACAAGGGTATATTAGGCAATTCATGCAGTATTTAGCGCAATAAATAAGTTTTGAAATACATATAATCTTCCCAAGTCCCAACCAAGTGGCCTCGTCACCAACCCCCCAACCCACAACACTTGAGTCACCAACTCTCTCTCATCGTCAAAAAGAAGAAAAATAAATATTCAATCACCAACTTTCCAACTTTGTTTTTTATTTTATTTATTTTTGTTTTTATTCTCAATATAAACCTCTCCAAGTTTCTTCTCTGCAAATATCACTCACGGGAAATTACCAAAAACTTTCAACAATATTTGTTTTTTGTCTGTTTGTCAAAATTCACCAAGATTAGTTGGGGAAATGGTTTTAATTTTATGACCGAATGCTCTTTAGGCGCGTGAAACACAACCGGAGCTAGGATTATGTATGATTAATTTACAACATATAAGTAGTGTTTTAAAAAAAAAAATATATATAAGTAGTGTTATTTCTATATCATGAGTAGTATGTGATTTCGTTCAATCATTGTAAACAAAAACAAATTTATATTATATATATAGATATATATTAGGATCCAAACACGTTGACTAAACTCCAATTTTCGGGGATATATGAATTTTTTAAGAAATATTAGCTTTAAATCTGTAACAACTTAAAAATATCGATTTTTATATTTTCGGTTGAATTCAATGTTTTTGGAGATGATGAGTATATACATTGAGTATCCTAAACACATTTTATAAGAATGGAACTCAAAATTAATTTAAAAAAATATCATTTGACGATAATAGTAATAACTTGATAAATATTGAAAATACAAAAGATAATGATAAACATTCTATCTTTATATCACAGTTTGCACATTAAAAGTGAAGTATTTAATTTACTTTTGTTTGAATTTAATTTTATTCACAAGGAATAAAATACCAACGACGACGTATCATTTGGCAAATTAAGTCCTTGTTTCAATTTTGATGGTTAACAAACTAAACCACAAACAAATTTAAAGTTTAAACCCTTCCTTCTCTTTCCGTAGTCTTGTAAACCTCCCCAGTCAGCCTCCACCCACTACTCCCTAAGCTCTTAGGTGTGGGACCCACCCAAAGGTACTCACCTACCACGTCGCCTAAAACCAACCTCACGCGACTCCAAACAAGCGCGTCATCTCAAAATATGGTAAAAATCCACCCCGGCATTCAGTGCCAATACTCCATACAAAGATAAATATTGAGTAAATAAGGAAATTTAAAACCAAAACATATTCATTAGCAATGATTCAAATACTAATTTTTTATAGCTAATTTTTGTATCAAGTATAATATGGTCCAATTAATTTTTTTTTTGTTTGAGTCTGCTTATCTTTACTATTATAAAGTCAGAGGGATTAAAAGATTTCATTAAAATTTTTTGACAAAAATATCCCAGTAATTATATTTTAGATAAATATAATTGAAAATTGAAAGGGTAATATACCGATATTAAAATCAGATATTTTAAATAATTAATATTTAAGTGGAAGAAGTGGGTAATTACTCTTCCTCTCACATTCATTTTTATTTATTTTTTATATTTTTTGATTTATTTTCATTTTTCCTTAGTTTTAAAAATTAAAAAAAATTCACACACGCGTAAACGGGTACAGAAGGCTAATTTCAATCAAATGAAAAGAAAAAAATTATATATTTGATACAAAATGTGATACTAAAATTTTGTAAATCCTTTTTGTTCTACTTCCATTCTAATATAGAGGGGAGTGAGATTTGGCCTACGCTATAATGAGCCAGTGATTAGGTATAACGTCGTCGTCATTCATGAGAATTGAAGCTGAAATCTATCACTTATATTATTACTATGAGTAAAATTAAATATAAAATTGAGTCATTTAAGACATCAAATGAAGTGAAATATTATTAGTAATAGTAAAAAAACGTACTATTTTGTTAAAAAATAAAAAATAAAAGTTTAATGGGCGTGGAAAAGAGTGGTGTGAGAATCCCAGATCTAGGTAGGAAGCACATTTGGCTATAAATAAGGCAAAAGTGAGGCATTTGAACTCGCTCCGTTCTCTTCTCCGCTATCAACTCATTGTGAAGCGAAAGAAGAAGAAGAGAACCGAATCGAAAGAACCAGTCTAGTCGTCTATATACCTCCGCAAGGTACGATGACCCTCTCTTTCGTTCTCTGCTTGCTCCTCTTATTCTCTATCGCTGCTCCTCTCTTTTCTCCCTCTCTCACACTATTGCCCCCACTCCTTTGCCATGCCAACGTGATCAAAGCCTACGTGTTTCTGACCCCTCTAACTCTTTCTTCAACCTTTTTAAAAAATTCAACTTGTTTTTTTTTGGTTTTACGCTGAGATCTGTTCTGGTTAGTGTCCATTTCGTGTTGGATTTTGCGAAAATTTTCGATTTTCTTCATACCCTTTTGGTTTGATTGCATGAACATGTCATGGCATTGGATTTTGGGTTTTTTTGCAGTTTGGGTTGCAGATCTGAGTGTGTTATTGTTATGGTATTTGTAGATCTGTTATTGGGTGCTTGGGTTTTGCAGTAGATCTCCGAGTTGAGTTGGTTTCTTTTGGGTGGTTAAAATTTTCTTTTTGAGGATAAGGCCGAAAATGATATATTTTCTTAAGTGGTTGAGATAAATTCTCTACTTTGAACATTAGATCTAGGACTATAAGTGAGAGCATTTCTCTTTGAACCAAATCTGTACTTTATTACCACCATTTGAAGAGAAGATGAAATTCCTTGCTGTAAATATTAGATCTCTAAGTTCAAAGTTTGGCCGTATAAGGTTGTGCTTCTCTAATTGTAAATGATTAAGCTTTCTCATCATTTAATTAGTTCTTAGGATGCTTTAGTATCAATATAATTTTCATTACTTCACATGAAGATAACAGAGACGTTTCAGACAAGTTTATTGTTTTAAATTGAAGCCAGTCGCATCATCCTAAATGAATGCCCTTTGATAATAGTTGTGATTTCAAACTTGTAGTTCTTGATTTCAAACAATTCTTTTCTCTAAGTTAAAAGTCTCTAATTGGTTTTGCAGATTGGTAGTCATGTTTTTCATACATTTTTCGTCTTAAATCACTACTAGTGTTGTTTCATTCTGGATTTGTCATTGTTTGTTGAAAGATTGATATTATTTAAATTTGTGTCAATGGTTTTTTTGATCCCTCAGATCTTCTGATATGTTCTACTTGTTAATAAAATCATCTGAACTTTGTTCCATGTTGATCTGATCAAACAGAGAAATGGCGTCTCACATTGTTGGATACCCCCGTATGGGCCCAAAGAGAGAGCTCAAGTTTGCTTTGGAATCATTTTGGGATGGTAAGAGCAGTGCTGAAGATTTGCAGAAGGTGTCAGCTGAACTCAGATCCTCCATCTGGAAGCAGATGGCTGATGCTGGGATCAAGCACATTCCCAGCAACACATTCTCATACTACGACCTTGTGCTAGACACCACCGCATTGCTCGGGGCTGTTCCACCAAGATATGGTTGGACTGGTGGTGAGATTGGATTTGATACATACTTTTCCATGGCCAGAGGAAATGCCTCAGTTCCTGCTATGGAAATGACCAAGTGGTTTGATACGAACTAGTACGTAACCCCCTCTCTGCATTTTGTTGGTTAAGGTTTTTCCAAATAGTATGAATTGGTAGGGTTTGATGCTAACTATAATTAATGTCTAATGCAGCCATTTCATTGTCCCCGAGTTGGGCCCTGATGTGAACTTCTCTTATGCTTCTCACAAGGCCGTCGAGGAGTACAAGGAGGCTAAGGCGGTATGTGTATATGTTTATTCTTCATTTACATTTTTCTCCATGTATTTATTGAGTTGAAAGCATATGGGATGAGTTTTTCTTCTGTTACGTAATTGGAACTATAAATGGAGCAACGTGATAGATATATTGGTTTTAGCAACATCATTACAATTTTTTTTACATTGTCAGGGTGGTTTTTCGGTTGCCATTTATTTTGTTTTTGTTTAAATTATAATTAAACTTGAAAGTCTGTCACTGTGTTTCCTCAATATATTTCATGTATGCTTCTCGGGAGGGTAATGCTACTGCATGGACCCCTGCACTTTGATTCTACATTTTTGTTCAGTATATATGTGTCTACATACATAGGGAGAGAAGCATGCAACACGTGAATATCTGAATGACATGCCGAGTCTGTAGACTTTGTTAAATATGGTGCAACTTAATCCTACTTCCTGAGCTATTGGTAATTTGATGAATTTGTATCTTTCATGCAGCTTGGAGTGGATACTGTTCCAGTCCTTGTTGGTCCTGTGTCATACTTGTTATTGTCGAAGCCAGCTAAGGGTGTTGAGAAGACCTTTTCTCTTCTCTCTCTTCTTCCAAAGATCCTTCCTATCTACCAGTACGATACTTTAGCCTCTTTATATATCTCATCAATCTGTGTCTTTTTTTTTTTTTAATTTTATTCAAATTACATTTCTAACTATGAGATTGCCTCTCTAGGGAAGTGATATCTGAGCTTAAGGCAGCTGGAGCTTCATGGATTCAGTTTGATGAGCCCACACTTGTTTTGGATCTTGATTCTCAGAAGTTGCAGGCATTCACAGATGCCTACTCTCATCTAGAATCAACTCTATCTGGCTTGAATGTTCTTATTGAGACCTACTTTGCTGATGTTCCTGCTGAGGCATTCAAGACCCTTACTTCCTTGAAGGGTGTCACTGCTTATGGTTTTGATTTAGTTCGTGGTACCAAGACCCTTGATTTGATTAAGAGTGAATTCCCCAAGGGAAAATACCTGTTTGCTGGGTTTGTTGATGGAAGGAACATTTGGGCTAATGATCTTGCTGCCTCCCTAAGTACATTGGAGACTCTTGAAGGCATTGTTGGGAAAGGTATTAGTCAATTTCTCTTCAGTTTTTGGTGAATGATGACAAATAATTTCTTTTTCCAAAGTCTCATTTTGTTAATCATTTGTTTTTCCCCTGCAGATAAACTTGTTGTCTCTACCTCCTGCTCTCTTCTTCATACTGCTGTTGACCTTGTTAACGAGACCAAGCTTGACAATGAAATTAAGTCATGGCTAGCTTTTGCTGCACAGAAAATTGTTGAAGTTAATGCTTTGGCCAAGGCCTTGGCTGGTTCCAAGGATGAGGTAATACATTCTGTGTCTCTTTAATACTGACAAAGTTGGTTTGCAGTATAAAGTATCAATAGATTCCATGTTCTGGAGTTTTGAATAACACTTCAGCAATGGGTGATCAGATTCTTTAGTTATTTTGTTCTTGTTTTGTGTAATACCCATACCTGGTTGAAACTCACATTTTGGGGTTTCTGTCATCAGGCATTTTTCTCAGCTAATGCTTCAGCTCAGGCTTCAAGGAGGTCCTCCCCAAGGGTGACCAACGAGGCTGTTCAGAAGGCTGTGAGTGCTTCATCCTTTCATGTGCTTTTGCAATAGAGAGGCAGATAACATGGTTTTTGTTTCCTCACTTTGATTGACTTTTTTTACTTGCTTCTCAGGCTGCTGCTTTGAAGGGCTCTGACCACCGCCGTGTTACCAATGTTAGTGCCAGACTTGATGCACAACAGAAGAAGCTTAACCTTCCAGTTCTTCCAACCACCACCATTGGGTCATTCCCTCAGACCATTGAACTCAGAAGGGTCCGCCGTGAGTACAAGGCCAAGAAGTGAGTGATTTTAGCTGTTTGTTTTTGTTCTTTTAAAGAAATTTGAAATTATAAGAATTTCCTTAGTATTCATGCTGATGAGTGCTGTTCTCAGGATTTCTGAGGAGGAGTATGTCAAGGCCATCAAGGAGGAAATTAACAAAGTTGTCAAGCTTCAGGAAGAGCTTGACATTGATGTCCTTGTCCATGGAGAGCCTGAGGTGAGCTTTAATATATGAATATCCAGATTAAAAAAGCAAAGGTTTAATTTGTTATTATTTTCCATTTATGCTTGTGCCTTGATTTCATTGTTGTGTCTTCTCATGACAGAGGAATGATATGGTTGAGTACTTTGGAGAGCAATTGTCAGGCTTTGCCTTTACCGTCAATGGGTGGGTACAATCTTATGGATCTCGATGTGTGAAGCCTCCAATCATCTATGGTGATGTGAGCCGCCCCAAGCCAATGACTGTGTTCTGGTCATCTGCTGCTCAGAGCATGACTGCCCGCCCAATGAAGGGAATGCTTACAGGCCCCGTCACCATCCTTAACTGGTCATTTGTTAGAAATGACCAGCACAGATCCGAGACTACCTACCAGATTGCTTTGGCCATCAAGGACGAAGTGGAGGATCTTGAGAAAGCCGGTATCAATGTCATTCAAATTGATGAGGCTGCTTTGAGAGAGGGGTTGCCTCTTAGGAAGTCCGAGCAAGCTTTCTACTTGGATTGGGCTGTGCACTCCTTCAGGATCACCAACTGTGGTGTACTGGACACTACTCAGGTATGCTTTCACTTCTCTGTTTGCATTCGTGTGACATGTTTGTTTTATTTTTAATCTTCTGAACTGGTTTTTCGTTTTGAACAACCCACAGATTCACACTCACATGTGCTATTCCAACTTCAACGACATCATCCACTCCATCATCGACATGGATGCTGATGTGATCACCATTGAGAATTCCCGTTCTGATGAGAAGCTCCTGTCTGTCTTCCGCGAGGGAGTGAAGTATGGTGCTGGAATTGGCCCTGGTGTCTACGACATCCACTCTCCAAGAATACCATCCACCGATGAGATTGCTGACCGGATTAACAAGATGCTTGCAGTGCTCGAGACCAACATCTTGTGGGTGAACCCTGATTGTGGGCTCAAGACCCGCAAGTACCCGGAAGTGAAACCGGCCCTCAGTAACATGGTTGCTGCCGCCAAGCTCCTCCGCACCCAGCTTGGAAGTGCCAAGTGAATAATTTGAGGAAGGGGGGCTTTGAATCTGCAGATTCGATTTCATTATTTGAATTTGAAAGGGTTCAAAATCATGTTTTATTATGGGCTAAATAACACTGTGATGAATATCTAGTAGGGTTTAAAATGCTCTTGTGGGCATTGTCTTTTATTTTTTATTTTTGGTTTGGTTTTTTTTTCCTTTTCATATTTTGTATTTTTCAGGCCATGCCTCCTGTTATTTTCAAAGACACCAAACTCATTGGTGTACTTCACTGGATAAATGAAGAAATGTCATTTTACCAATTTCCACATTCTCCATGTTTTCAATACCAAAAACTAATGCTTTTTACTTGTATTTGCCATGTTGTTTGTCAAATTGGATTGGTATAGTTCGATTGAGCTTCACTTGGATTTGAGCTGTGTTTTAATTGTTTATCAAACTCGATATAAATTTAAATATTATATCTTTGTAATAATATAATAAAATATTTTGTATGTGTAAATCAATTAAAATTTGTGTAAACTATTAAATAGATATATATATATATATAGGTTTTTTAATCGAAATGCATAAAAAACTGTAATTTTAGTATCACTTTGTACCCAAAACGCTCATTTGTCTCACTTACCACCTAAAACTCACCCTCCATACAAAAATTTGCACCAATTCCGTTAACTCCATCCAATATTCGTAAATATCAGGGGTAATTTTATCATCCTAAGTCATGAGATTATGAATGAGGCACTAAATACACATGATGCGGCAAATTGGGATGAACATGAACAAATTTTGATGGGTTATGAATGGTTTCAAATTTATTCATGCCCATCCCAATTTGCAACTTCATATGTATTTAGTGCCCCATTAATAATCTCGTGACTTGAGATGATAAAATTGCCCCGGATATTGACGAATATTGAACGGAGTTAACAGAATTGGTGCACATTTTTGTATGGAGGGTGGATTTTGGGTGGAAAGTGAGACGAATGAGAATTTTGGGTGCAAAGCGAGATTAAAGTTACAGCTTTTAGTGTATTTCGACTAAAAAGCCATATATATAGTGAGTTGATTTCACTCTTTACAATGTCACTTTTTTTATTCAATAATTTCAAAACTTTTGTTCATCGGACTCCAAATATGGTGAATATTGAATTAGCTTTGTTAAGTATGCTTTTTTTTTTTTTCAATAATTTGAAAACTTTTGTTCATCGGACTCCAAATATGGTGGATATTGAATTAGCTTTGTTGCCTATATATTCATATCAATCTTCATTCTTCACCGAGTTTTCAGTTTGGTCCACAGTTTTCTTGGTCAACAATTTGGTCCACAGTTTTCTTGGTCAACAATTTGGTCCATACTTCAACCTTCACATTTAGGAGCATAAATTTTCTTCTTCAAGCGATTTTATCCATGGTTTTTCTTTTCTTAGTTGCAATCATCAATTTTGTCCTAATTACACATTTACACTCCAAGTTAGAACTACTGGGAAATATTGGATGGACATGCGCATTTAGGAGTGGGCATAAATCCATTGAAATCCGAAACTGATTCGATTCAAACTGTTATTGGCTCTCCAGTTTTGATTTGATTGGATAAAAGTCAAATATTTTGAAAATTCAAAACTGTTCCATTAGTAACGGTTTGGTTTTAAATTTTCATTTTGAAAACCGTTGGAATTCAAACCAAACCGTTAAGGTTTTTATTTATATATATTATTTATTAGTTAAGATTTTTCACCCTTTAATTTATTAGTGTAAGTGTTTACCATGGACCTTGCTTCACTAAATCCTTACTCGATTTATGTACTTTCAAATTTAAATTATATTTAAACATAACCTGCCATATTTAAAACTTAAAATGTTGGAATTTTTGATTTGTTGGTGTGTGAATCAAATCTTGAAGTGGATGAATAAAATGTTGATGTGAATATTTGAATTTTTGAAATGGTGATGTTTTGGAGGAGTCTTTTTTTGTGAATAAATTACACGAAAATTTTATGTCTAAACCGTCCAAACTTATCCAAACCAAACGGTTGGATTGAAACTGGTTTCAATTATATTTTTTGAAAAACCAAACCGTACTGAATCGTGTTTTTTTTAGCAATATGAATTTGATTTTGTGTGATATCTATCTCAATCCAAACCGTGCCCACCTCTAGTCTGCAACTTTAAAGATTCATTATTCGGTAACGGTGTGTTTCAATGAGGGAAAAAAACATGGAATTGAGCCAAAATTCAGAATTTTGAAACTCCCATGCACTTTTCTATTGTAAGTTTCATGTATGATTGGATGAGGAATTACCAAGTGAAAATTCTCTAACAAAATAAATTTTGGTTACAAAATAATATTGGAGTTCCAAAGTTTAAACATTTTCTTCGATATTTCAAGTTTGGATTTTAGAATTATTAGGTTCATATGAACTCTAGTGTTTAAACTTGCGGATATAAGAATGAATTGTGATTTTTAACCGTCTTTAGTTTGGTTTTGCCATAGTAAGGTTGATATGAACTTAAACAAATAAAATAAGATTGAGATTTCGAAGTTCAATTTTTTATCTTCAAAATTTCGAGCTTGGATCTTGGAATTATGAGTTATATACGAACAACATTTGATATTTTGGATTCAAGAATAAATTTTGAATTTTTTCTATTTTCGTATGGTTTCTCTAAAGTAGGTTTGATGTGAACTCTCACAATATTCAAAATTAAAAATTTTTTTCTTTTCAAAATTTTGAGTTTGGATTTTGGAGTTATAAGGTTCATATGAACTCTAACACTTGATATTATGGATTGGAGAAATAATTTTGATTTTTTACCATTTTGAGTTTGGATTTTTTATGGTAAGGTTGACCGGAGCTCTCACAATATGAGATTAGGGTTTCTAAGTTCAATTTTTTTCTTCAAAATTTTGAGGTTTGATTTTATAATTATAAGGTTTCTTTGAACTCTAGCGTTTGATATTACGGGTTGGATAAAGAATTTTGAATGTTTACTATTTTGAGTTTGGTTTTTCTATGGTAAGGTTGATGTGAACTCTCACAATATGAGATCGGTGTTTCGAAGTTAATTTTTCTTTCAAAACTTCAAGTTTAGGTGTTGGAGTTATAAAGTTCATATGAACTCTAGCATTTGATATTAGGGGTTGGAGAGAAAATTTTGAATATTCTCTTTTTTGAGTTTGATTTTTCTACAGTAAGGTCAGTGAACTCTCACAATATATATGAAAATAGGGTTTCGAAGTTCAAATTCTTTTTTCAAAATTTTCGTGGTTTGGTTTTGGAATTATAAAGCTCATAGGAACTCTAGTATTTAATATTACGGACTAGATAAAGAATTTTGAATTAGCCAATTTGGAATTTGGTTTTTCCTTCGTAAGATTCATGTGAACTGTCACGATATGCTCCTTCAAAAAAAAAAAAAAAAAAGTCTCATGATATGAGATTGAGGTTTTGAAGTTCAATTTTTTTCTTTCAAAATTTCGAGTTTGGATTTTGGAATTCTAAGGTTCATACAAACTATATCATTTGATATTACGGGTTGGAGAAGACACTTTAAAGTTTCTCCATTTTGAGTTTGATTTTTCTATGGTGAGGTTGATACAAAATCTCACAAGATAAGATGGGGTTTCAAAGTTCAATTTTTTTTTTTTTAATTTGAGTTTGGATTTTGGAGTTACGAGTTTCTTATGAATCCTTTCACTTTATATTAAGGATTGAAGAAATAATTTTTCAATTTTTCAATTTTAAGTTTGGGTTTTTTGTGGTAAGGTTGATGTGAACTCGCACAATATGAGATTAGGGTTTCGAAGTTCAAATTTTTTTTTAAAAAAAATGTCTAAGTTCAATCATATGAACTCTAACGTTTGATATTTAGGGGTTGGAGAGATAATTTGAAATTTTCTCTATTTTGAGTTTGGTTTTTCTACGGTAAGATTGATGTGAACTCTCACAATATGATATTGGTGTTTCGAAGTTCATTTTTTTCCTTCAAAATTTCGAGTTTAGATTTTAAAGTTATAAGGTTCATATGAACTCTAGCGATTGATATTACGGGTTGGAGAAAGAGTTTTGAATAAGTCCGTTTTGCGTTTGAGTTTTCTACAGTAAGGTTGACGCACATGAACTATCACAATATGAGATTGGGGTTTCGAAGTTCAGTTTTTTTTTTTTCAAAATTTCGAGGTTTAATTTTGGAATTATAAAGTTCGTAGGAACTATAGTGTGTGATATTATTGATTGGAGAAATAATTTTGAATTAGTCTCGTTTGAGTTTGGTTTTTCTACGGTAAGGTTGATGCACATGAACTCTTACAATATGATATTGGGGTTTCGAAGTTTAATTTGTTTTTTTGTCAAAATTTTGACTTTGAATTTTGGAATTATAATGTTCATCTGAACTCTATCATTTGATATTACAAGTTGGAGAAAGAGTTTTAAATTTTCTTTGTCTTGAGTTCGGTTCTTCTATAGTAATGTTTAAGCAAACTCTCACAATTTGAGATTGGGGTTTCGAAGTTCAATTTTTTTTTCTACAAAATTTTGAGTTTAGATTTTGGAGTTATAAGGTTCATATGACCTCTAGTGCTTGATATTATGGATTGGGGAAATAATTTTGAATTTTTTTGTTTTCAGTTTGGTTTTCCTATTGTAAGGTTGATGTGAACTCTCACAATATGAGATTGAGGTTTCAAAATTCAAATTTATTTCCAAAAGTTCGAGTTTTGATTTGGAATTATAAGATTCATATGAATTCTAGTGTATGATATTACAGATTGTAGAAAAAAATTTAAAATTTTTTCCATCTTGTGTTTAGTTGTTTCTATAGTAAAGTTGATGAGAACTCTAACAATATGATTGGTGTTTCAAAATAAAATTATTATTTTTCTCTAAATATGAGATTTCGGTTTTAATTTTCATTCTCCAATGTACAATATAAAACATTAGAATTCACATAAACCTCATAATTCAAATAGGAAATTTTGGAAGAAAAAAAAATTTTGAATTTCGAAATCCCAATATCATATTATGAGAGTTCACATCAATTTTACCATAGAAAAACCTAACTCAAACAAAAAAAAATTCAAAATTCTCTCTCTAACTTGTAATATAAAACCCTAAAGTTCATATGTACTTTATAAATCCAAAATCTAAATTCGAAATTTTGAAAAAATAAAATAAAAATTCGAAACCCTAATCTCATATGTGTGAGTTTACATCAACCTTACCATAGAAAAATAAAACTCAGAAGGTAGAAATTATAAATTCTTTATCCACCCGTACTACCAAATACTAGAGTTCATACGAACCATATAACTCAAAAAACCAAACTTGAAATTTTGAAAAAAAAAAAAAATTGAACTTTGCCCCAATTTCATATTGTGAAAAGTTCACATCAACTTTACAATGGAAAAAACAAAATCAAAAGGAAGAAAATTCAAAATTCTTTCTCCAACCTATAATATTTAACACTAGAGTTCATATGAACCTTATAATTCCAAAATTAAATTTCGAAAGTTTGAAAAATTAATATTGAACTTCGAAACCCTAATCTTATATTGTGAGAGCTCACATTAATTTTACCATAGAAAAACCAAACTTAAAAAGGAAAAAATTCAATTTTTTTCTCCAATTCATAATATTAAACGCCTAGAGTTCACATGAAATTTATAATTCGACAATTTAACTCGAAATTTTGAATTAAAAAAATTGAACTTCGAAACCCTAATATCATATTGTGAGAGTTCACATCAACCTTACCATAGAAAACCTAACTCAAAAGGGAGAAAATTCAAAATTATTTCTCCAACCCATAATATTAAAAGCTAGAGTTCATATGAATCTTATAATTCCAAACTCAAACTCTTAATTTTGAAAAAATAAAATTGAAATTCGAAGCCCTTATATTATATTGTGAGAGTTCACATCAACCGTACCATAGAAAAATCAAACTCAAAATGAAAAAAAATTCAAAATTCTTTCTCCAATACATAATATGAAACATTAGAGTTTGTAAGAACCTTATAATTCCAAAATCCAAACTCGAAATTTTGAAAAAAAAAAATTGAACTTCGAAACCTCAATCTCATAATATGAGAGTTCAAATCAACCTTACCATAAAAAAACGAAACTCAAATGAGACAAATTTAAAATTCTTTCTCCAGCTCGTAATATCAAATACTAGAGTTTATATGAACCTTATAATTCTAACATCAAACTTGAAAATTTTGAAAAAATAAAATTGAACTTCAAAATCCTAATCTTATATTGTAAGAGTTCATATCAACCTTACCGTAGATAAACCAAACTCAAAATGGAAAAAAATCTAAAATTCTTTCTTTAATCTGTAATATCAAACACTAGAATTCATATGAACCTTATAATTTCAAAATCCAATCAAAATTTTGAAGAAAAAAATTGAACTCCCAAACCTCAATTTCATTATTTTGATAATTCACATCCATTTTATCATAGAAAAACCAAATCCAAATGGGAGAAAATCAAAATTCATTCTCCAACCGCAATATCAAACACAAAAGTGGGAGGAAAAATGAAAAAGAAAAATAAAGTAGAATAAAAACATTCAAACCCTGGAGATAAATTATTGGTTGAGTTAGTTGCCCCTGTTCTTGGAAAGGAAGCTATAGAAATTGAAAGGGTTACATAAAAGACAACTGGTTTAACCCAATGCTTGAGTGTCACTCATTCTTTACAAAAATAAATATATAAAAAAATGATGAAGCAAAACAAACATCATTGTATATTCCTCTTACTAGCATGCTTTCCTCATTCATATATTTACTTTAATGAATAAGTTAACAAGTCCATTCATTCCATCATCTAATTTAGTGGGTTATTAAACAAAAAGGTCAACTACAAAATTTTGGCCGAGCCAGAGAATAGATAGTGAACTCACATGAGAACTCCTTCAACATTATTCAGGGCCTTCTTTGCAAGCTTAAACTTTCCTTTGAGGGCTTTATTGCTTTCCACAATATACTTGACAAAAAATTCGATCCCATGTCTTAGGCTTTCGAGCTTCGGGTCAACAGCTACACGCGTGAACATGTTCCATACGAGGCTATCAGGATACTCGAAGATGGCCTCGAATAGCATCCGGAAATGCATTATCCTTTTTGCAGTCAGCTGCTTAATGTCGGCTAGATCAACCTTCTTTAGTACTGCAAGGTTGAGAGTGAAAGAGGCTACCATCTGTGCTACGAATTTTGCTAGGAGCATTGATCGAGTAAGCGGCATTGACTCCAGATCTTTAAATTTGTCCCAAAGGCAAAACTGTAGGGAATACAAGATACAGGAATTCTTAGAAGATAACAAAGTTACAAAGAACAATAAATGTTGAAAATGAAATAAAAAATAAAAGGCTAACATCTAATGTACTTCACATGGTAATCAAACTTTGATAGACTTAGAAATACCACCGAAAAGAATACATAACAAGTCGAGCCCTATCAATTTCATTCTTGGTCCCAAATACACGCCATCTTAACTGTGAAATGGACAGAAAAATACCTGTAAAGTGACCTTGTGATTTTTGTCATGCTCGCACAATTTGGAAGCCAGAGAGGTGTAATACTTGTTAAAAGTTTCCTCCTGCAAACAGCACTCCACAATAACTCGCATGATCTCTCTGTCCTGTATATAGAACATAGAATAATAAATTTTCAAAGACGATGGAAGATGACAAAGAGAAAAAGGTATATAAATAACCAAATCATATAACACCCACCTGCTCTCCAGGCAAATACAATCTTAGAAGCTTCTCAAATGCATCAATATAATCCTCCGCACTCATAACTATACAAAAGATTGCCTTTCTGGCATCAGTGTTCATTCTCTGTGCAGCAGCAAGCTGCAGCATTTTCTGGGCTTCAGGAACCTCTTTGTCTATTGTGCTGGCAACCTCTTCAACATTGTCTGTTGCAGAGGCCATATCCCCCGATAGCCACCATTGGCCCTTCTTATTAGGATCAAGAAGTTTGCTCCATTTGAGCCCTCTTATTAAAATGTCTTCTACCCTTAACTGAAAAAAATTATCAAGGATTGTCAAGACAATGAAAACCAGATGAAAGCCCCAAAAATTTCTAACACAAATATCAAAAAAATTATCAAGGCATCTCACTAAGACATGGCTACATAGTTATCCTTATTATGAGAGCATTAGCTCTGCACTACTTCAGGTACATGGCATCAAAGTTTTGTTGTTTTTGGTGGGTTGAGAAAACTCATCAACATTTCTGGAAAAAAGAAAAAAAAAAGAAAAAGAAAACTCATCAACATTAATCACGAATGTATTTTATCAAACACAACGCCTTTGGTCTATCCTTTTACTAATGAAAGTACAGTAAGCTTTGCATTTATCTATCTAAATCTTCCTCACCAAAATAGCTTTCATCACCCTAATTCTTCAGTGCTTCATGTAAACCCAGATTACATGAAAGACACAAGTGCCAGCTACTGTTTGTATTGAACCACAGGCATAAGGAATAAATTCACCTTTACCAGGATGGCAGTAATGTTACAGGGTACGCTAGGATGTTTTTAGTTGCTTATAATAATAATACAATATTCATTCGCATTTCCTTTTCTGTATAACAGTAGTTCATGCTACATTTATACACATTTTTT
This sequence comes from Oemleria cerasiformis, assembly GCA_037349345.1. Taxonomy (NCBI): domain Eukaryota; kingdom Viridiplantae; phylum Streptophyta; class Magnoliopsida; order Rosales; family Rosaceae; genus Oemleria; species Oemleria cerasiformis. The sequence continues at coordinate 10,146,379 of JAZGTL010000007.1, forward strand.
CTCAGTCCCTCTAGACATAAACACAGATGTATACTCATTTACTCTTTTTAACTCTATTTCTTAAGGGATGCCTCTAGAATCCATCAATGCAGCGGTCATCTAATGAAATTAAAAACCAATATACATGCAATTTGATTAATAACATAACAGCAACCAGGTCCCTTTCACCCAACAAACCCAAGATATAATAAGCAAGTAACGACAAAGAAAATGTAAATGAACTGAAGACCTTTTGTAGCCATTTCTTTATCCTTGTATGCTGTGCAGTATCCTCTTTAGGCCTTTTTTTGTTGTTCTTGATGTCACATATGGTTTCAAGCATGAATTCCATCTGCATGTATCAGATTAGAATTGTCAGATTTTGATAACATGGTTTTAGACAAATTCTCACAGTGAAGATGTATAGCTTACTCTTTTGCCATTGACATTATCTTGGTTATCTCCACAAGCGGATTTTAGCTCATTCACTCTTGTCTGAACACTTTGAATAAAACTTTTCATTGCAAGAGGATCATCGGCCCTTATTTTCATTCCACCATCTGTTCTATCAATAAAATTCACATTAGAAATGATTTGTGATTTTGTGAGCCTCGATGGGGTTTCAAATTAGCTTAGAGTACAGTGGATCATACTTCTGTAAAGAATACAAACATGAAATGAGACAGAAAAAATGCAGAAACACAGCATGATATATATATGAAGTTATGCTTAACATGCAGCTCTTTACCAAGAAGAGACTAACAAAATGTAACAAAATTTTATTTAGAGGGCCAAGAGTTCCAATTTCTGAGAGGGCTCTATTTTGGAATGGAGGGAAGTGAAAATGTCACATCCGTAGCTTGCGGGGGTGCTACCATATTTTTTTCTGAGATGCAGAAATTTCAAAATATACTCTCAGTGCAGGAAACATTTTGTTGTTGTAACTTGTAAGTATTAAAGTGTCCAAGTCAAAATGTATAAAATTTATGGGCTTCTATTTGGTGGTTGATGAAGTATGGGATAAAGCCCAGTTCTGATTTTTTATGTGGGCTTCTTTTTATAGAGTTCAGAAATATCCCCTTTTCAAATATTTCGCGACCTTTAGCATGCGAGAGTGCTATAGGCTTTAGCTCTACTAGTTTTGTTCTGGCTTTTATTTTTAGTTTTCTGTTTCGTTTTATCCCTCTTTTTCTCTATTGTTGGTTTTCTTAACCACTCTGATTTTTCTTGGTGACTTTGGCCCATCACAATAAAGAATCACTTCGAAAAAAAAAAGCATTTACAGGAGCAAATGCTACATACGTCTATGCTTAAGGTAGAAGTCCAAAAAGGCTTACATTGTAAAACTGTCAAGATGGTAGAGACATCAACCTCTGTTAACCGCTTGCTCAAAACAATCAGGAAGTCATATATCAATTCACTGAAAAGCATCACCAGAAGAAGAGAAATTAGAAAAGGGACGTTCGTGCCAGGAAGTATTGTAGCACATACTCATTAAAACAGAACTCTGGAGGAAAATTTAAGCAACCACTCAAAACCAAATCCCTAATAAGGTAGCTCAAGTAAGAAATTCAGTGTCTTAAATTATTGCAAATATATATATATATATATTGCATAAACTGTCATTCTTACATTATTCTAGGAGAAAAATAAAACCACTGACAATTAATCCCTTAAGGCTCGTTTGATAACCATTTAGTTTTTGGTTTTCACTTTTCGTGCTTCAAATAAATGTTCCATATAAACTTTCTACCTTAATAGATAGAGAAGTTTTTCAAATTCACTTTCCTATACAAGCTTTCTATAAATTCAAATGTCACGAGAATTTAGGGAACCTACCTTGAGCAAACTCCAAATATGCATAAATGAGAAAGTAAAAGAGTAACATTTCTCAAGGAAATATTGTCTTCTTTGTGGTACTCATCCTAAAAACAGAAAGCAAGATGTATCATTTTAAATCCAAAGCTTTTTGAAATAATTGATCATGAGACTTGAAGAATTTATAGGCCCACCTCAAAAGTTTTCGCAAGTGAAGCCATAAGCTTTGCACCAAAGTCAATTCCTACTGAACAGGCCATGCCTGCTACGACAGCAGCAAAAACAGCAGCATATCTTCACAGCCAAAAGGCTTAAACAAGTCAATACAGAGAAAAATAGAATTAATGAAATTAAAAAAAAAGGATTAGCATCATATCCAAATGTTATCAGAAAAATTGCTTACTTCAATGAAAACAGAAGGAACAAACATCTTCAAATTTACAAAGAATAGCAAATCATTACAGCAATAATGGACAACTACAATCTGCATGACTTTTAATATGTGAAATTTTAAAAGCTCAGATAAATAAAAAAAGGGAATATATGCCGCACCTGCAAAGATAACTTGTTGTCCTAGGACCTAGGATATCAATTTATTGTCATGGTAGACAAAATGGGATAGGGAAACTAACTAGTTGCAATAGTTAGATTTTATCAACTAAACTTCTTGGGATTGCATAAGAACAGCTTTCAACAAAAATTAAGAAATATTCATAAATTACATAAAAGGATAATATCTCATTACAAAAACGGAAGGATTAAAGGGATGCTTATAATGGAAAATTTTATTTGTTGATCAATCTTTGATTATCTGATTGCCTTCACAGAAAAGTAAATTTTTCATTGAAGATGATATATTTTCCTCCCAAGAGTTTCTACAATCACTATTAACCATAGAGGCCACAATTTTTTTTTTTATCCTGTTGTCAACACAGGAAGGAAAAGACGAACATAGAGATCAACGTCAGTCCTTCCAAGAATGACTTACGAACAGATAGTTATACATGAAATCCATTTTAATGGAGACAAAATTTTCATAAATCCAATAGATATAACTTATAAGACGTATGGCAGAGATGTTAGTAATAGGAGATTGTATAATGCTGCTAAAAAAATCCTATCCCAAGCCAAAACATGGAACTAAAAATCTTTATGTAGCAAGTTAGACTTGAAGATGCAAATATCAAACTTTAGTTAGTTGATGTGACCTAGTTATGAGAATAGAGGAAAGATAAGCATGAAATAGAAAAACTCAACTGTTCATTTCCACGAGGACCGCCAGCACAAGATGCTAAAACCTCCTCACTGAACATCTGAGATGCGACACTGCGAGGAATAGAATGAAATATAGCAGACAGGTCTCCTGTAATAGATTCCACATTAGATTCAGACAACCTATTCAGGAGACCTCGTACTCGTCTACGGATCTGACTATGCTCTTCGGACTCATTCCCTGCGTGGGACCTTAAGTGAGGAGCTACATATTTTTCAGGTGCTTTCACGGAACTCTTTTCTAATGCTTTCTCTGCACCACATGACTCCATTTGCTTTGATACATCAGTAGTCATGCCACCTTTCTTGTCGACTTCTTCTTTTTCCTCCAGAACCTTTCTCTTACGTTTCTTCCTCAATGATGTCTTGGAAGGAAAAGCTTCAGATTCCACCTCCACAACATCAGTTACTGCCACCTCAGGAACTTCAACAGTTAAGTCACTAGGTAGCTTACCTTCTAGCTTGTCCTTTAATGATTTATTCTTTTTACATTTCTTGAGTGAAGAACTATTCTTAGATTTTTTGGCAGGAAACTCCTCAGCATATGCGGCTTCTGTTTCCCCTAACAAATCAAACAACACATTAAGACCATCCTCACCCTTCAACTTTCCATCCTTCAATTTGAGTTTCTTAGCAAGTTTCCTTTCTAATTCCAAATCCTCATCGGCCCCCCTATTCCTATCCAATTCAAGATACTTTTCAAAATTCGTTTTTGGAGCTCTCTTTGATCTCTTTTCTCCTTCAACAGCCTTTGAGGGCTTATAATCATTTTGTTCTGGAGATTCCGATTTAGCTTCAATTTCCTCTTCCTCTTCCTCTGCTATATTAGATTGATACCTGGTCTTATTTCCCTCAGAATTTGCATCGAATTCGAGAGCTTTTATGTATTTCGCAGTCTGACCAGAGGAATCTATTGTTTTCTTATCAGGTTTTTGAGATTTCTGCACAAATTAATCCAGATTATAGAAAAAACATCACAAAATCTAAACTAAAAGGTTTCAAAGGAATAATCGAACTAAAAACTCACATCTATAAGATAACTTTTCTATCAAAGAAAATAGAATAAGAAAAAAAAAACATATTTTCGCTCATACATGGTACCTTTTGTTGGGCTTGAAGCCAAGACGCATGATTTTTTGCATTCTTCGCCATTCGAGCATCTTTTCGCTTCTCTTTCCTCGATTTATCTATTAAATATGCATCAATTATTAATTTATTTTTCTCCATGTTCCTTAAATACAGAATCCACAGTCGAAGAACACTAATGAAAAAAGGAACTTACCCATTCTTCTATACTGAACTTCCTGAACAAACTGCCGGTGATCGAACTCTCCCTGTGAGAGCTGTAAGTCTGGGCGAGAGCTTCGAGTGATGGCGAGGGCTGAGAGCTCGCGGTAGTTTATTTCTTGTTGTTTCCGGCGAAGGCGCGATACTGGGGGTTTAGGGGTTTATTTTCCGCAACCTCCAAGCCGAAGCTGATACTGTCTTCTACTCACAATTATGGTTCACCTCCAAGCTGAAGCCTTAAACCCAACTCTACAAAACTCCTAATTTATGAATATTTTCCCCAAAGGAAGTTGAATATTTTCCTCAATTTGAGTAAATTGCGATAATTTGCTAAACACAAGCCCTAGGTTTGGATTCCCTTAATTTTCTAAAGAAAATCATACGAAGCTAAACTAAAGCACGCATCATAAAAAAATAAGGAATTAAAATAAATAAATAAATAAATAAACGACTGAGAACTGACCTGGGGTTAGCAGACGAGCCGATTGAAGAAGAGAAGAAAGAAATTGGAATAAGGGTTTAGGTTGGGGGTGGATTGGTTAGACGGAAAAAATGAAAAAGAAGAAGATTAGAAGATGGAAGAAAGTTAATTGGAAGTTCTGAAGCAGAGGAGGAGGCAGCTGCTGTCTGTTGAGGGTGTTGGGGGGTTGAGGATGGGTTTAAGAAGTGAGGCTTCAAAGGATTCCTTTTTTTATTTGTCAAAAAAGGATCGATTCATTGAGTGGAATGATTTTGAAATAAAAAATATATATTTACTTTAATGAAAACCTAATAAAGAAATATAGGCGTGGAATGGTTATTAGGTGAGTCACCACAAGGGTATTTGTGGTATTTAGGTTGAGGGCAACACCATCAAAATTAGGTATTGTCGAACCAGTGCTCTTTCGTTCTTCCTTTTCCTAAAACAATTGAGAAGAAAAAAAAATCATGCTGCTGATGTTTATGGCTCACGAGACATAGAGCATGCTTTTCATTAAAATTATGATAGTATTCGTTAATTATGTTTTTTTTTCTTTCCAAAACTCGTTATTTTTTTTTTGATCAAAAAGGAATTTCATTGATGATGAAAAAAGAGTACATTGAATGGGTGCACCATAAACAGTGCATGATACCTCATTAAAACCCTCATCATAAAACCTAGCTAACCCGGAATAAATCCGATGAGGGAAAAAGAGTACCCCCAAACCAAACAAAGAAAACAAAACAATTAAGACTCAAAGTCCCTCTCCAAAAGCGAGAGGAGCCAAGGTGGAACAAGAGGCCCCCAAACCGCCTTATCTTGAGTTCTACTTCCCTCTTAGGCTAAGCCATGAGCCACATGGTTTGCTGTCCTAGGCACACACACAAGCTGCTCCATGGTTACTAGAATTGCCTCCATTATCGCCACTACCTCCCTAGCTAGTAAACCAACCGGAGTCCAAAGTTGCTGGCCCATTTTTTATGGCAGTAACAGCCTCCACCGAATCTGTCTCAATCACCGTCCCTTGCACCCCCAACCATTGCAACTGCAATAAACCCATCTTCACCGCCTCAAGCTCTGCAACAACCACCGAGACACCAGGAGGGCCTGGACTCGAGAAACCGGCCAGAAACACCCCAGCCGAATCCCGAAGCACCCCTCCAAGCCCCTTTTGCAAGCTGTCTTTGCACACATCAACATCACAATTAAATTTGAAGGTCCCCTCAACCGGTCAAGTCCATTTGGTCTCCCTAACGAGTGGAGCCCCAACCGAAATCTGCTGTAGTCCAACAAGCTCTACATGAGAAACCATCGCCGATTCAAACACCTCCTCGACTTCCTTAACCTGCAAGTTATGCACTACATTATTTCTCCAGTTCCAAATGTGCAACAAATGAAAACAAATTGTTGTAGTTGAGTATGAGAGAGCTTAATAATAGAAAATTCAAGTAAATCTATAAAACGGCCTGTTTTTGGAAAATCATCCACCGGAAGACTAGTAAGCCTCCAAACCCTTTGACTCCACTTGCATCCCCAAATAGCATGGAACTCATCTTCATTTTTCTTCCCACACCAGAAACATAACCTTGAGGCAGCCACCTTCTTAAAGAACAGATTAAAAGTCGTTGGCAAAATTTCTAAACTAGCCCTCCAACAGAAAATTTTCAGCTTGTTAGGAACTTTAATCTTCCATAGGCGCTTCCAATATAGTTCAATCCTCCCCACTAATGAACTTTCGCCTCCCCCTCTAGTCTCCTTATCTCCCAACGTTAGTGTGACATGATACCCAGATTTAACCGAATATTTTCCATTCTTTGAATAATACCAATAGCGACCATCAACATACGTGATCCTTGAAGGAAGAACAATACTGCACACTGCCATTACATCCTTTTCACAAAAAACATTCTCAAGGAGCTCCATATTCCAGCCCCCCTCTGGTTTAATAAGGGCCGAGACCAAAGAATCCATTGGAAAACCCCGATTCTGGATAGGCTGAAAGGTTCTTGGCCTTAGGATCCATCAGTCGCGAAAGATACCAATAGAATCACCAGACCTTACCTGAAAAATCAAGCCTTGTTGAATAACCTCCTAACCCCAGATAATAGACCGCCACACCAGGGAAGGCGCCGGCCCCACTTCCGCCGCCACGAAGTCCCTATACTTATAATATTGAGCTTTCATCATTTGAGCTACCAAAGAACCTAGATGTTCCAATAGCCGCCATCCCTGCTTCGCCACCATAGCGTGATTAAAACATTCAAAATTTTTAAACCCCAATCCGCCTCAGCTTTTAGGGCTACATTGTTTTTCCCAACTTAGCCAATGTATGCTTCTCCTACTAGACTTGCTCCACCAGAATTTTGCGATTTTAGCAGATAACTCATGACACAATGTTTTCGGGAGTTGGAACACACTCATAGAATAAGTGGGTAGAGCATGGCCTACAACCTTCACTAACACTTCCTTACCAGCAGTTGACATAAATTTAGCATTCCAAGCAGTGAGTCTGTTTCGAAGCACATCTCGCACTTTTCCAAACATCTTCCGTTTATTTTTTCCAGTTACCGTTGGAAGTCCATGGTATTTTTCATGGAAATCAACCACACGGATGCCCAACATATTCTAAATTAGTCTTTTCAGAATTGGATCGGTGTCAGGGCTAAAACAGGCTTTTGACTTTTCAAAATTAATCAATTGTCTCGTGACCCTCTCATATTCCTTCAATACCAGTAGTAGTTGTTAACACTCCGCGAACCAGGAATTACAAAAAATGAGGCTATCATCCACAAAGAAAATGTGGGAGAGAGTGGGAGCTCCTGGAGCCACCACCACTCCATTAATTCGTCTCTCCCTTTGAGCTTTGGACAATAATGCTGAGAAACCTCCTGCACAAATAAGAAATAAATACAGGGATAGAGGGTCCCCCTGTCTGAGTCCTCTGGTTGGCACAATATGCCCTGATGCTTGCCCTCAGACCTGTACTGAGTAACTTACTGTAGACACACAACCCATAAGCAGCCGTACAAATTTTTCGGCAAAACCCAGTTTTCTTAACATCCCCTCCAAATAGTGCCATTCCACTCGGTCATAAGCATTGGACATACCCAATTTTAGAATCATTTTTTCAACTTACTAGTACCATGCCTTCTGATAGCATGAATGCTTTCAAAAGCTGCTAGAATGTTGTCAGTAATTAATCTGGAAGGCACAAAAGCACTATGAAATTTCGAGATTGGTGCTGCCATCACTATCTTCAACCTGTTCATAATAGCTTTCGAAATAATTTTATATATTACCCTACACAAAGCAATAGGCAAGAATTCCGTTAGTTGGGTTGGATGATCCACCTTCGGGATGAGATAAATGGGGGTATGATTGATGTCATGAACACTCGCTCCATCATTGAGCACTGAAAGACAATAAGAGGTGACATCGTCTCCCACTAGGTGCCAGTATTTATGGTAGAAGAGAGTCGGCATCCCATCCACCCCTGGCGCCTTCGTTGGGAACATACTGAAAAAAGCCTCTTCCAGTTCCCTCCTCCCAAACGGATTGCTCAGTTCTGCATTCTCTCTAGCCCCCAATACCGGTTGCACAGCCTCCAGAACGACATCCGAATTGGACTCCCCAGAAGTACGAAATAGATTTTGAAAATAACATACAAACTCCCTCCTCACTTTCGAATCCGTGGACCTCCAAACATGTTGTGCATCATACACCCCTTGAATAGAATTCCTCCTACCCCGTTCCTTCACAAACTGGTGAAAAAACCTTGTATTTTTGTCCCCCTCTCGATGCCAGGACACCCGTGATCTTTGGCGCCATATCATTTCCTCTTTTGCTAGTAAACCATCCAACTCCGGATCCAATTGGCATTATATCTGAAGGTCATGGGATGACTGATTAGGAGCTGTGAAGGCATCCAGCTGGGCCTGTAGTTGTTTGATTCGTCTAGGGATATTGCCAACTGAAGTCTTATTCCATTGCTTCAGACTGCCATCCACCCCGGCTAGCTTCATGGTCACAGCCGCCCTATGGGCCTCATCCCACCCTTCCTTTATTGCTTCTTTGCACCCTTCAGAAGCCACCCATGCCTCCTAAAAGAAAATTTTGCGCTGGTACCGACCCCTAGTCACAGTTGAAAGGAGCCGAATCTAGAGGGGAAGGTGGTCAGAGGCCCAAGAGATTATATGGTATGTTAAAACTACAGGGAAAAGTTGAAGAAACACCTCATTAACCACTGCTCTGTCAAGTCTAACTTTCACTAGACCATCCCCACTCCATCTATTGCTCCAAGTAAATTTGTAGCCTTTGAACGGAACTGTCATAAGCCCACTTCTTCTAGTGCATCACAAAAGTCCCTCATCTGATTAGGAGGCCATAGCCTTCTTCCTTACTGCTCACCGGACACTTCAATTTCATTAAAATCACCACTCACCATCCAAGGAGAGCCATTGTCATAATTCAATCTACGAATGAGGTCCCAAGAAAGCGCCTCATTCGCACCTCCGGATGGTCATAGAAACCCGTGAAACAAAAAGAAGAACCACCCACTCCGTCAATTAGGGCGTCAATATGCCTCGTAGAATAGGAACAAATGGTAACATGGACTCCTTGAGCCCAAAGTAATGCAAGGCCTCCCACCATTCCTTCTCGTCCCACACACAACCACCTGCTACTTCCAACGTTTGCTTAATGTAATCCATCTTGCGAACTGTTTTTTTTTTGTCTCCATTAAAAACAAAATACCTAGCTACTTTGCCCTAAAGAAATACTTCAAGGCACGCATCACTCGTGGGCATCCCAGCCCACAACATTCCAACAAAAGATACTCATTCCTCATGATGGGGTCCAAGACGGGTCGTCCTCTTGGACCCCGTCACGTTTGTGGACTGATCCACCACCTGCTTGCTAGCAGAGACACCAAAGTTCGAAGAACCAGTTTTCCTCCCAGATTGCCTTCGCTTTTGGGGACTTAGTTTTAACCAGGAGCCCCCCAACACTATCCCCCGGCGACATCCATTTCCCTGTTTTGGTGTCACACTGATATGCCCCTACTCCCTGGTTTCATGCACCTCCTCCATAGTAGAACCACCATCCTGGAGAGCAGTCTCCCTTGGTGCCTCAAGCCTCTCAAGACTCCCTCGACTCAGCAGAGAGGTACCAAGAAACACCCCAGATTCCTCCCCAACTGTCCCAGGCCCATCGTCTATACGTCGTTTATTCCATTCCCCTTTAGCCTCCGCCGCACTCTCCTATGCTCCCAGTTTTAGACTCAAATTCACCGTTCCAAACACGTCTCCAAAATCCCTTGTAACCCCTTTCCCAGACACCGCCTCTGCTCTATCAATATTCAGCCCTTTCGCTATATCAGTCAGGCCAAAAACACAGCCTTGAAAGCCATTCTTAGGTTGGATACTGAACACGTCTTTCTCCATGGCCATCTAGCGGCCAAAAGGAAGTTCCACTCCATCCTCCAGGGTAGGTAAAGGACAAGCATTTAGCACATGATCCAAATGACCACATCAAAAACAAAAAAGGGAAGTCGCTCATACTCAATTTCATACTTCTTGGCAGGTTCTTCAGAAAGTAACTTCAGCGTCAAAAAATGCTTTAAAGGTTCCATGATTAGCAATTAGAATCTAATCCGGAGAAAATTCCCCAGGCAGTCGCCATTGCGACCTTTATACACAGCCACAAAGCGGCCCACATGATTACCCACCCTCTTCACAAGGTTTGGGGTAAAAAAAAATGTGGTATCTTCCTAATGCGTATCCAGAAGCCTTGACGGTCGAGGCAAACATCAGCAGGATCCATAAAGCCATCCGTTGACGCCAACACAAAGAGAACCCTATCAAAAGACCATGGCGCCCCATTGAGGACCTTTCTGCGATCCGCCTCATTCTCAAACGAGAACAGAAAATGCCCCGTGTCTCCCACCGCTACAACCGAAAAAGAAGCCCTAGTAAACCATACGTGCCTCAATGTGCCAAACAACGCCTCTCGATTTTACGCCCTCGCCTTCAACAACCTACCCACCAGAAATAACTTAATAGCCAGTTCAGCACTTAAATCCAACTCAAGCGTTTCCGCATCAGATATGGCCAATTGTGACGCCATCTATCCTGTAATATTATCCATAGCCATTGCCCACACGTCAAACTAGTGCTGTAGCACTCTCAGGAACATCAAGAAGCTCGAGAACGCAAAAGAATCCTTGCAGCAGTCACACATAGACTACTCTGATGCTCCAGCCGCCGCCAAGTCTCTCAATCGCTCGCAAACCCTAACCGCAAAAGTTGGAAGGGACTTCCTCTACAATTCTAATTCCAAAAACTTGTTAATTATGTTGAAGTTGTTTGGATTATTTGAGTAAATTTCAAGTATTGTTATGGTTTTTTTTTTCTAATATAATAATTTTATCTGGATATAGATCTGTTGATGTTAATTAACTTGCTCTTTTTATTGGTGTCAAATTCAATTATGGGTAGGATCTTTGAAGGGTAAGTAAATGCAGGTATGCTCAAGAGGATCAAGAATTGAATAACATACCCCAAAATAGATAATAAAGTTGATCTATCTTTTTTTTTTCTCTAAAAAGAAGATCTGGTCAAGCGACATGAGTTATCCAAACAATAGAATTTACAATTTCCGTCATTTTGAATTTACCATATTCATCATGAGGCAGTCGAAGATGCAGACTCCCTTGCATGTGGACTAGTCCGCACCAACCTATCACAGCCGTTGGATAAGGGTGAGCGGTGGTGATTAAAACAAAGGCAATTTGTGGGTTAGTTGTGGGAGACAGCAAAGTGGAAATTGGATTAAAGTAGAACGGGTGGGTGACCCAGTTGATGACCCGAAGAAAATAGGTCAAACTCGTTCAAAGTACCCTGTAACTGTCATTCTCGAAAGAGTGAGGGAGAAGTGGGTTTCGGTGGCTGTCGAAAAGGTAGGAAGGTTTTTCAAAGTCGCACCCCTTCGTTACCTGCGGAATCAGAAAGGTCAGTTACAAAAGGTTTGTAGTTAAAATCGGTGGAGACAAAAGATGAGGAAAAAGAGTTGAGTTGAGTTTCACATTTGTTGAGGGAGACAGAGCGAAGAAATCAGAGACACTTGACCTGGTGTGGTTTATTGAATGGGAGTCAGAGGAGATATCGTTGGTTCCTTCTCCAATAATCATCGACTTGAAAGGTTAGTTCTTTGTAGTTATGGAAAAGGCAGAAACTGGGTATTTGGAGGACCTTGAAATGGGTTTTCGAAAGGACTTGAAAAAGCCTAGAATTTTTTTGTATGGGTTCTGCGGATTTAAATTGAAAATATGAGTAGTTAGATTGTTTTAAATAGGGAAAATTGGAGTAATAATTCTTAAATTTTATCATAATTTTAGAAATTTTACTATAATTTTAGAAATTTTACCATAATTTTAGAAATCATTCGTAAACTTCAATATTAGTTTATTGAATGGGAGTCAGAGGAGATATCGTTGGTTCCTTCTCCAATAATCATCAACTTGAAAGGTTAGTTCTTTTTAGTTATGGAAAAGGCAGAAACTAGGTATTTGGACGACCTTGAAATGGGTTTTCGAAAGGACTTGAAAAAGCCTAGAAATTTTTTGTATGGGTTCTGCAGATTTAAATTGAAAATATAAGTAGTGAGATAGTTTTAAATAGGGAAAATTGGAGCAATAGTCCCTGAATTTTATCATAATTTTAGAAATCGTTCGTAAATTTCAATATTAGTTTTCCATGTCCATGTACTTTACCATAATAGATTTAGTCTCTCCGTTAAAAATTCGAACGAAATCCGTTAAAATTAAGGGCAAACCCGTCCTTTCAAGTGAGATTTTTTTCATAGATTCCGTTCGAATTTTTGACGGAGGGACTAAATCAACTATTATGGTAAAGTTTAAGGACGGTAAAAATTAATATTGAAGTTTAGGGATGATTTCTAAAATTATGGTAAAGTTCAGGGACTATTGCTCCTATTTAGCCTTTTAAATATAAATATGAAGTAAATGTTGGATTTGTATGTATTGCATTGTGATATGCATGATGTATTGAATATAAAACAGAAAAAGATGCAGAAATATTATTATTGAAGATATGTTGAATGAAAACCCATGTTGTTGGTGTTAAAGTATTTGTTTGTTTGATTAGTATGGCAGTATAGAGTGTGGAGTTTGGTGATTGGAGAATGAATGGGTTGAATAAAATTTTTTAATTTATTGACAAAATAAATAATATTTTTTTTAATTCCAACCGAAGCATAGGACACATTTTAAGTCGCGAAGTTGCACACTTACGAAATAGAAAATAAAAAAGTTTGAATTCAGTTGAATGGGTACTAGGGAGTCACTAGGTAAAAGTGGTTAATAATGTGGATTAAAATTGGAAAATAGAAATTGAAATGAGAAAGCTCTACTCCATTTTCTGGGTCTTTAGATGTTAAGTAAGTTCAATTAGATTAGATTTTATGTACTTTTATGTCTAAATGATTAGTGAATTTCTAAAAATGTCAAGAGATTAGAGAAGTTAAGGAGCAAAAACAGGCATGAAAGTGTATAAGGTTACTAATAATGGAAAGTGGAAGCTAAAATGTGTTCATTGTTAAAAAAATTGCATGTTCAAATGGGAAAAAGCCATAAAAAAAATGCAGGACAAAAGCCGTAGATAACTGATTTAGGGCCAGTTTGGTATTGCTGTAATTTTTTTAAAAAGTTGCTTCTGATGTGCTTTTACAATAAACAGCTGTAAAGTAAAGCTGTTTGGTGTTTGGTAAATTGTATTTTTAAAAATGCTATTAGTTAAAAAAGTAATTTTGAAGTTTTTGGTAAATATAATAGTAAAAGTGTTGTCTACATATATAATGACTAAAATATTCACTTGCATAAACTATTTCTACCATAAATATTTATCTTGTCATTCGCTTTCTTTCAACTACCACCATACAACCTATTTATAAAAAATAAAATAAAAAAATTCTAACAAAGTCATCATAGTTTATTTCGAAAAACATAATTATATATAATATGAGGATGATTGAAAGAAAAAAAATATCAAATGCAAGAAAATTGTTCGATTAAACATATTATGAATGACAAAGCATATAAAATAGAAATTAAATATATATGAATGCATTTCAATGTTTAAATAGATGCATTAACTAAAATTGTAGCAATGTTATTTCTCAATGTCTCCATTTCTTTTGCTCTAGGACCTTGGGTTATATGATATTCGTCTTGTGTATTGCTTCGCATCTCTATCTCTTCGCTTTCATCTTCACCCTCGCCAAAATCATTATCACCTTGTGCATGCCTCCTTATATAGTTATGAAGAGCCATAGTTGCAATGACTATCTTCACTTGCTTCTGAAATGAATAATTAGGCATATCTCTTAAAATATTCCACCATTTCTTCCATACTCAAAAGTAAGTTCGATGACGCTTCTAAGGGAAGAGTGTATATGGTTAAATATTTCTCTAGAGCCAGTTGGTTGGCTACCCCTACAAAAGTCAGGAAGATGATACCTTTCACCTTTATATGGTCCTAAGTATCCATTCATTTGAGGATACCCCGCATCTACAAGATAATATTTACCTATAACATATAAATATAAATGTAAATATATAAGTTTTATTATCATAACTTTGGAAATTATAAAAGATAAAATATTATGCACAGATTTCAACATTACCTTTTGGAGGTTTAGGAAAATTTAAAGCATAATTCCTTAAAACTGATAGAAATATTCTAGTATCATGGGCAGTCCCTTCCCAACCAGCGCATGCAAATATAAATTGCATGTCAAAATTTCATACAACCATTATGTTTTGAGTTGGTATCCCTTTCCTGCCAATATATGGTATTTGATCTTCAGGAGGTAGAAAGTGTTCAATCATTATTTATGCATTGTTTTGATGTCCTGAAGTACCTTCCTTACATGTATTTTGAATGATTTCTGGCCATCCATAGGAGAAAGTAATGCATTTGTGAGACATGTGCATGCTTTAGAAAGATAATGCATTTATAAGAATACAGGAAAAAGAATGACTCAAATCGGAGTTCAAATGAAGGAGATGTTCTCATTTCAATATCGGGTCCTGAACTGGGTCCTGAGTGCGCCCTATTTTGGGTCCTTGGCTAAGTACCTCAGATCAGGCCATCCGGGTCCCAAACTTGTGTCTCATGACGTCAAGTTCGTGTCCTAGAAGTGCTAAGGTCATACTGGGTCGTGTCCTGCGCCATGTCCCAAGGACACCCTATCGAGTCCCAGCCGAGAACCTCAAGCCATGCACTAAATCTAAGCCATGCGCCAAGTTCCTTCCTAGTCACGCCACGGTAGGACATGTACCTATTCCGCTAGGATGTGCCAGAGGTAGAACCAAGGTCTTGTTCTGCGCCAAATCTGGGCCTTGTGTGTTTAGCCAAGCCAAGATGCTCTTCTACTACGCCTATGGCGCACCTCGAAGGCGCGGTCCATGATCCCTATGAGGACTCTTCCTAATGATCCGCCTAGGTGAGACATGTTAGTGCCCTAATTAGGGCACAATTTTGCGATCTCCAAGTTCTACCAGCTTCTGAGTGAGCCAAAGCCCATAATCCATCAAGTCACATCATATTCCAGCCTAAGACATGGTTTGGGCCAATTGCTTAGGTTCAGGACATGCCAAGTTTCAAGAAGTCTTTAAAAAGGCCTGAAAGTGCCTAATTGAGGTCCAGACGTGCTCTGAATGTCCAAGGCTTGGCCCAACCCATTGCTTGACGTCCAAGAAACCCTAGAAGGATCCCAGACGCAGCCTTGCCACACAAGAAAGCTCAGAAGACCAATCCTAAGGGGTTGCCGCACTAGTCCTATTCATTGTCCAATAAGGAATCTCTTTTTGGGCTGTTTTCTTGACAAACTATGACAACAGTTTAAAGTCAGTTTGTAAATGGATTCCTACCCTAATTAGTCTCCTACTTGCAAAGAGATTGGGGGTCCTTTATATAGGAGTCTTAGGCGTATTTTTGAGGGGTCGAAACTCTATCTCTAGACACCCTAGTCGCAATTTACATTGTACTCCAATTTTAAATTAAATCAGTTTTTAGTTTTTGCTTGTAAAAGAGTTGGACGTGAGCATTGGAGGACAAGCTCTGGCGTGGTCTTCTGCTGTGTCTCATCTTCAATAATCTCCTTTGTATCTCTACTTTTATTGCTTTTACTTTAATGAATTCAATTATGTTTGTTTCAATTCTGAATAGGTTTCTCGAGAGGAGAGTTTGGGTCTGCTAGGGTTTGGGAGGTGCGGTTGTCTTTTCTTCGAGTGACGACACTATAGTGGGGTGATATTCTTTGCGTGCTTGCCTGGATTTGTTTCCTTTTCGGTCTTCACTTAGATTCTGTCCTAATCGGGCTCAGCTAGGCAACGCAAGTGTCTTGGGGGCGTTCCGTTCGCTTGGCGCACACGGCAAGGCCTGGGTGCGGAATGGATTTGGAGGGTTTGGGGCAGCGGTTTGGGGGCGGGGCTTCGGCTGTCTGATCGAGAGAGAACTGGGATCCAGGGTAGAGCTGGATGAGGCCAATGATGTTCCGTTGGGTTTTCAATTCTGTGTGGTCGCCGAGGTCCTTACCCATAGGTCCGCGAACCAGGATGCCTTTGTCTCTTTGTTTCAGCGACTATGGAAAGGGGAGGGAGGGGGTACTCATCAACGCTATCGTTGAGAAGCGTTTTCTGGCTCGGTTTGCTTGCCATCATGATGTGCGGAGGGTTCTGGATATGCAACCATGGTCATTTGATGAAGTGCTAGTTCTTGTGGAGGAGGGTACGCGCTCAAGGAACCCTCGTACGATGAGGTTAGACTGGTGCAATTTTTGGGTTCAGATGCATAATTTTTCGACCCTATGTATGATTGTTAGGGCTGTGGAGAAAATTGGGGGACTGCTTGGTTTCGTTCTTGAGGTGGACAAGTCAAGTGGGAGGGAGTGTATTGGTCGGTTTGCTCGGGCCAGAATACGGATCAATATTCATGAACCCTTGATGCGAGGGGCGAAGGTGGAGTTCCCAGAGGTAGGGGAAACTTGGGTGGGATTCCAATATGAGTTCCTCCCGACTTATTATTCGATTTTTGGGTTGCTTGGCCACTTGACCAGGCATTGTGTGGAGGACTGGGGCACGCAACATGGGGTGCTTAGAGAAAGGGAAAGAGACTTTGTGTTGGCATTTAAAAATTTGGAGGCCACCTCTGACTTGCATGGGAATGTGCTCCGGAGTGTGGTCCGGCGTAGTCAGAGGGATGCGGCTGAGCTTAGTAGTGTTGGTAGAAGCGAGGCGGGACATGTTGTGGCTGGGATAGGAGTGGGGGCTAGTTTGGGTGGTGAGGCTGTAGTGGCCACAGTGGCGAGGAAGGATACTGAGATTCAGGGTTTGGACCCGTTTCTTTTGGCCCCGATTATTGACTATTTGAACCCAGTTCAGCGCCCTCGTAAACGTGGACGAAAGCCTAGGCATACTACTATGTTGTGGCTGGGATAGGAGTGGGGGCTAGTTTGGGTGGTGAGGCTGTAGTGGCCACAGTGGCGGGGAAGGATACTGAGATTCAGGGTTCAGACACGTTTCTTTTGGCCCTGATTATTGACTATTTGAACCCAGTTCAGCGCCCCCTTAAACGTGGACGAAAGCCTGGGCATACTACTATGGTTGAGCAGGAGGGCAGTAGTGATGGAGCAAATAGTGAGGCTAGGGGGGCTTTCGGTGGGAGTGACACTATTGGCCGTAGAGTGGCCAAACGTAGACATGTGGAGTTTGTTGGTTCGTCTTCTCAGGTGGTCGGGACCTCTCTTGATGGGTCTCTTGAGCGGAGGGGTGATGTTTCCACCTCTCCTCGGGAGCTGTAGACACATGGGGATTCTTTGTTGGAATTGTTAGGGCATCGGTGGTGCCTTGACAGTTCATGATTTGGAGGAGCAAAATAAGCTTCTTCAACCTAGTGTGGTGGTGTTACTGGAGACGAAAAACAAAAGTGCGAGGTTTCGGTACTTGCAAGGACGACTAGGTATGGATTTTATGCAGGCCGTGGAGCCGAAGGGACTTAGTGGTGGCCTTTGTGTTTTCCGGAAATCTGCTGGGGTAGTGGAGCTGGTAAAATCTACAGATTTTGTTATTGAGTTGTTGGTCACGGATGAGGATTGTGCACAATGGCGCTTGTTCTGTATTTATGCCAGTACTGATTATGGGATGAGGGCGCGACAGTGGGACTTGTTTCGCACTAGATTGCGTCTGGATTCTGGTTCTTGTTTATTTCTAGGGGACTTTAACGACGTCCTGTGTGCAAGTGAGAAAGAGGGTGGGATTACAAGGTCTGCCACTAGTATGAAAACGTTCCGGTCCTTTGTGGCGGACGGGCAACTGCTTGACTTGGGGTACACGAGACACCCTTTTACTTGGCGTAACAAGAGGGAGATTGGGTTTGTGTAAGCTAGGTTGGACAGGGGCTTAGCTACGGACTCTTGGGTTCAATCGTACCCTCATGCAACGGTCACTCATATTTTATTATCAGGGTCTGATCATTCAATGTTGGCAGTGGATACTTGTCCTGGTGCTGGGAAATGTTGCCCTAGGTTTATTTATGACCCCCGGTGGAATAAAGAAGCCCATTGTGAGGAGGTGGTTAAGAGGGAATGGACCGATTGGGGTCTCCTTGTTACCGAGTGGCGAAAAAATTGAACGTGATTCGTAAAGGCCTTATGGTTTGGAGGAAGAAGGGGAACGGGAATGCTCAGGTAGCAATTGATCAGCTGAATGAGCAATTACGGGCTTGTTATCAGGCTGCTGATTATGATGGGCAGCGGGTGAGTTCTCTTGAAGGCGGTTTGAAACAAGCAGTGCTAGATAATGAGGTTAATTAGAAGTTGCAGTCTAGGGTTCAATGGTTGAATGAGGGGGATAAGAACTCTAAGTTCTTCCACTCTAAAACTGTCAAACGAAGGCGGCATAATAAGATCAAGGGCTTATATGATGAGAGGGGAGTATGGAGGGACAGGGAAGAGGATCTTGGAGGCATTGCCATGGGGTTCCTTAAGCATCTATTTGCATCTTCCCAGCCGACACTTGTGGATGAGGTTACGGCCTGGATTTCTCCACGAGTCACGGATGAGGCCAACGCTTCTTTGGTCTGTCCTGTACATCTTGAGGAAGTTAGACAAGCAGTGATGTAGATAAACCCTATGAAATCTCCTTGTCCGGATGGGTTCACTGCAAGTTTCTATCAACGACATTGGGGGGTGATTGGGCATGACGTGATCCGTGCCCTGACTTCTTTCTTTGAGACGGGCCACCTTCTGAAATAGGTGAACTTTACATACTTGGCTTTAATCCCCAAAATACCAAGCCCCCTTAACATGTCGCAACTTCGACCTATCTCGTTATGTAATGTTCTATACAAGGTGATTTCAAAAGTGTTTACAAATCGGTTGAAGTGTCTGATGGTGAATGTGATTAGCGACTCTCAATCAGCCTTCGTCGTAGGCAGACAGATTACAGATAATGTGTTGGTCGTGCATGAGGTGTTGAATACCATTCGCAAAAAGAGGGGCTAGGATGGGGTGGATATGATGCTCAAGCTGGATATGGCCAAGGCTTATGACCGAGTGGAATGGGGTTTTTGGATGGCAGTCATGCGGAAGCTGGGGTTCAATACTGTGTTCTGTTAATGGATTTTGGAGTGCATTTCTTCAACATCTTTTAGTGTTCTTATGAATGGGGCACCGACCAAGGTCTTCTATCCCTCTCGGGGGCTTCGGCAAGGGGACCCCCTTTCCCCATTTCTGTTTGTTCTTTGTGCAGAGAGTCTCTCGGCGATCTTAAAGAGGAGGGTGGAAGTGGGGGCTTTGCATGGTATCCCGGTGGCACCAGGAGCGTTCAGCTTGACTCATCTATTTTTCGCGGATGATTCTATGTTATTTGCCAAGGCTACCATGTCGGATGCTACTGCAATCAAGGAGGCCTTACATCTTTATGAGGTTAGTTCTGGGCAAATGGTTAATCTTGAGAAGAGTTCTGTCCTCTTTAGTGCAGATTATCCCATGCAACTTCAGAATCAGATTGTGGTTGCACTCGGGGTTAGGAGAAAAGAGGAATTTGGGCAGTACTTGCAGCTCAAAGTTGACTTTGGCGCTTCAAAGATGGCAGTTTTTGAGGACATTCGGAACCGAGTGGAGGCCAAGGTGCACGGTTGGTCTGAACAATTTTTGTCCATGGCGGGCAAGGAAGTCATGGTTAAGGCCATCACTCTTGCATTGCCTAACTACGCAATGTCCTGTTTCCAAATACCGGTGGGGGTGTGCAAGGAGGTGGAACAGATCCTAGCCCGTTACTAGTGGGGTAAGCAACGCATGGAACGTGGCATTCATTGGGCGGCTTGGGGTAGAGTCACGATGCCGAAATGTAATGGTGGGCTTGGTTTTCATGATTTGAGGTGCTTTAACATTGCTATGTTAGCAAAGATTAGATGGCGCCTACTTTCGGACCTATCTTCTCTGTTGGCTAGACTGTTGAAAGCCAAATATTACCCCGATGGATCCTTCTTACTAGCTAAGGACAAGGCATGTTCTTCATTGGGGGTGGAAAGGAATTCTACATGGTCAGCGGTTATTACAGGCTGGGGTCCGTTGAAAGGTAAGAGATAGGAAATCTATTCGGCCCTTGTTGGACCCATGGCTGCCTACTTGTAGGCCGTTCCGGATCCGTTCTGGCGGTTCAAATGTCCCCGGCTGTGTACATGATTTGGTGAATCCTTCTCAGCAATCTTGGGAGCCGACCTAGTGGAACGTTTGTTTCGGCCGGAGGATGCAAGAGCCATATTGGCCATCCTTTTGAGCGAGTATGGGTGCCCCGACAGATTGGTTTGGCACTACTCCAAATCTGGTTCTTATAATGTTTACTCGGGTTATATTTTGATTTCTGAATTGAGTAGGAATTGTGAGTTCTCAAGGAAGGGAGAGGGTGAATCCAACACGGCTGTGGTTCATGATTCTTTTTGGAAGGGTATATGGTCGCTTGATGTCTCGAATAAAATTAAGCAATTTATTTGGCGGTGTTGTCGAAATTTTTTAGCGGTACGTCATAATTTGAAATGACATAGAGTCCAGGTGGAAAATATTTGCCCCTTATGTAGTGATGCAGAAGAATCCGAAGCTCAATTGTTCTTCAATTGTATGTTTGCAAAAATCTTCTGGTTTGGTAGCCCCCTACAGTTGGACATTGAAGGGCTACGAGGGCTATCTTTTCGTGATTGTTGGGGTCATGTACCTATTATGTTTAAAGAAGTGGTAGATGTAGAAGCTGTCTTTCAGACCTTGGCATTCGGGTGTTGGAGGATTTGGAAGGCTAGGAACTTGATGTGTTTTCAGGATGTTGTTCAGCCCCCAGAGGTGACCATTGAGCTATTGCAGCAGCAGATTGCTGAATTCAGAGACGCCAAGGCTTCGGCTGCCCTTCCAATCAATCAGGTTCCTGCGGTGGTTAGGGTTGGGGCTGGGCGGGGGGTTCAGCAGTGGCAGCGGCCACGGCTGGGTCTGCTCAAGCTGAATTGTGATGGCGCATGAGAGTTGGCGACGACAAGGGGCTCCACTATGGCTGGGTCCTAAGATCGTGGTCTGGTGGTTTTGAGGGTGCAGGCGGTCGTGGTGGTTTCCACTGTGGCTTTACCCTTCAAGCTGAAGCTTTAGCAGTTCGGGCAGGTTTGGTGGCTTGTTTAGAGGCTGGCCATCAGAAGGTTGAGGTTGAGTTGAATTCCTTGCATTTGGTGACGTTGCTTGACTATAATGCTTGCGATGTGTCAATTGAGAACATTCTAGATGATATTCGGGTTGTTCGTGGGTCTTTTATTTCTTTGTCTTTTTGTTTTGCCCCCCGAGGTTCTAATAAGGCAGCGCATGTCGTGGCTGCTCATGTGAAAGTTATGGGAGGGTGTCATATCTAGTCAATCTTTGAACCAGATTGGTTGTTTAACCTTTTCGCTGAGGATGTTGGCGTTTTTGTGCGGTTCTAGTTTTGGAATAAAGTTACTATTTAGGAAAAAAAAAATTATGTTTGTTTCAAATTCAATTATGTGTGAGTAGTGTTTTTAGGATTAGGGCTACTTGAAGCCCTAGTTATGTTAGTTCGTTAATTAGATTTTGGCTCTTGATTTTGATTGCTATGCATGCTGAATAATTCTGATTACTACTTAAACTACCATTCTTTTATGCCTATGAGATTAGCTACCTTGTTTGCATAAATTATTGATAGAATTGTTTGACAGACCACTATATCATCTTGTAATTCATTAGCATAAAGAGGTTGAGGTTAAGAAACAATATTGTAGTCGGAATTCTTGACAACCTAGGAATGCACATCACTTTTCTAGGCTAGTGTAGTGTCATTAAATTCTCTTTGTACTTCATGCATCATCTTTAACGGTAGGTGATAGATGTTCTAGAGTACACATAATGCTTAGAACATGCCAAGTAAAAGAGGATAATATATATGGGGTGGGCCAACCATCGGGACTTTCGCATGGGCACTTTATTCAGAAGTTGCATAGTAATTAGGTCAAGGAAATCTAGTCAATGACTATAATTGGTTAGAGTGGATAGTAAGCCTTAATTCGCTTTAGTTAACAAAAAATCAATTTGTCATTATTTCATTGTTATTTTCTGCACTTTAATTTACTTGTCTTTAATTTTCAATTCTAAAAGCGTAAACCCCTCCTCCCCCTAAGGGAAGAGTGTATATGGTTAAATATTTCTCTATAGCCAGTTGGTTGGCTACCCCTACGAAAGTCAGGAAGATGATACCTTTCACCTTTATATGGTCCTAAGTATCCATTTATTTGAGGATACCCCGCATCTACAAAATAATATTTACCTATAACATATAAATATAAATGTAAATATATAAGTTTTATTATCATAACTTTGAAATATTATGCACAGATTTCAACATTACCTTTTGGAGGTTTAGGAAAATTTTAAAGTATCATTCCTTAAACTGATAGAAATATTCTAGTATCATGAGCAGTCACTTCCCAACCAGGGCATGCAAATATAAATTGCATGTAAAAAGTGCATACAACCATTATGTTTTGAGTTGGTATCCCTTTCCTGCCAATATATGGTATTTGATCTTCAGGAGGTAGAAAGTGTTCAATCATTATTTATGCATTATTTTGATGTCCTGAAGTACCTTACTTACATGTATTTTGAATGATTTCTGGCCATCCATAGGAGAAAAAAATGCTTTTGTGAGACATGTGAAGGCTTTAGAAAGATAATGCATTTATAAGAATATAGGAAAAAGAATGACTCAAATCGGAGTTCAGATGAATGAGTTGTCCTCATTTCAATATCGGGTCTTGAATTGGGTCCCGAGTGCGCCCTATTTTGGGTCCTTGGCTAAATACCTCAGATCAGGCCATTCGGGTCCCAGACTTGTGTCTCATGACATCAAGTTTGTGTCCTAGAAGTGCCAAGGTCATACTTGGTCGTGTCTCGCGCCATATCCCAAGGACACCCCTATCGAGTCCCAGCCGAGAACCTTAAGCCATGCACT
The DNA here is from genome assembly GCA_037349345.1 of Oemleria cerasiformis. Classification (NCBI taxonomy): domain Eukaryota; kingdom Viridiplantae; phylum Streptophyta; class Magnoliopsida; order Rosales; family Rosaceae; genus Oemleria; species Oemleria cerasiformis. The sequence goes on from JAZGTL010000007.1 coordinate 10,169,769, forward strand.
AAATCTAAGCCCTACGCCAAGTTCCTTCCTAGTCACGCCACGACAGGACATGTCCCTGTTCCGCCACGATGTGCTAGAGGTAGAACCAAGATCTTGTTTTGTGCCAAATCCGGACATTGTGCGCTTCGCCAAGCCATGATGCGCTTCTACTATGCATATGGCGCGCCTCAAAGGCGCGGTCCATGATCCCTATGAGGACTCTTCCTCATGATTCGCCTAGGTGCGCCCTAAAGACATGTTAGTGCCCTAATTAGGGCACAGTTTTGCGATCTCCAGGTTTTGCCAGCTTCGGAGTGAGCCAAAGCCCATAATCCATCAAGTCACATCATATTCCAGCCTAAGACATGGTTTGGGCCAACTATTTAGGTTCAGGACATGCCAAGTTTCAAGAAGTCTTTTAAAAGGCCTGAAAGTGCCTAATTGAGGTCCAGACGTGCTCTGAATGTCCAAGGCTTGGCCCAGCCCATTGCTTGACGTCCAAGAAACCCTAGAAGGATCCCAGTCGCAGCCTTGCCACACAAGAAAGCCCATAAGACAAATCCTAAGGGGTTGCTGCACTAGTCCTATTCCTTGTCCAATAAGGAATCTATCTTTGGGCTGTTTTCTTGACAAACTATGACAACAGTTTAAAGTCAGTTTGTAAATGGATTGCTACCCTAATTAGTCTCCTACTTTCAAGGTGATTGGGGGACCTTTATATAGGAGTCTTAGGCATCAATTTGAGGGGTCAGAACTCTTTCTCTAGACACCCTATCCGCAATTTACATTGTAATCCAGTTTTAAATTAAAACAGTTTTTAGTTTCTGCGTGTATGAGAGTTGGACGTGAGCATTGGAGGACAAGCTCTGCCGTGGTATTCTGCTATGTCTCATCTTCAATAATCTCCTTTGTATCTCTACTTTTATTGCTTTTACTTTAATGAATTCAATTATGTTTGTTTCAATTTCAATTATGTGTTAGTAGTCTTTTTAGGATTAGGGTTGCTTGAAGCCTTAGCAATGTTAGTTCGTTAATTAGATTTTGGTTCTTGATTTGGATTGCTACGCATGCTGAATAATTCTGATTACTGCTTAAACTACCATTCTTTTAATCCTATGAGAGTAGCTACATTGTTTGCATAAATTATTGATGGAATTGCTTGACGGACTACTATATCATCTTGTAATTCATTAACATAAAGAGGTTGAGGTTAAGAAACAATCTTGTAGTCGGAATTCATGACAACTTAGGAATGCACATCACTTTTCTAGGCTAGTGTAGTGTCATTAAATTCTCTTTGTACTTCATGCATCATCTTTAACGGTAGGTGATAGACGTTCTAGAGTACACATCATGCTTAGAACATGCCAAGTAAAAGAGGATAATATATATGGGGTGGGCCAACCATCGGGACTTTCGCATGGCACTTTATTCAGAAGTTGCATAGTAATTAGGTCAATGAAATCTAGTTAATGACTATAATTGGTTAGAATGGATAGTAAACTTTAATTCGCCTTAGTTAACAAAAAATCAATTTGTCATTATTTCATTGTTATTTTCTGCACTTTAATTTATTTGTTTTTAATTTTAATTTAGGCGTGTTCTTTAATGTCTTTTGGTATTTTGTGTCTTTTGTTTAAGTTAATAAAATTTGAACGTAATTGGAACATCATCGTTGAACAAGTTCTCGGGGGATCGACCTTTGCTTGCTACTATATTGACATATTCGATTTTGTGCACTTGAAAAGATATAACTGTGAAAATTGAGTTCATATTTATCGTGATCGTTATTTTAACTATCAAGTTTTTGGCGCCGTTGCCGGGAACTTGTCCCTCAACAGTGTCCATTTAATTCGGATTTAGTTAACTTAATGTTGTATATTAACTATTCAAATTTAATTTAGATTGTATACTTACTCACTTTGCAATTTTGTTTTTCTTGTTGGGTACATGTGAACAACGCATACATGGCTATGGGGCCTTGAAATGATCCATACATAGATATGGGAGCTTGGAACAATCCATACTCAAATCCATTCAATCAAGGATGGAGCAATCAGCCCAGATTCCATTAACAAGAACACCCAGATCATTACAACCCAGTATGGTGTAATCACCCTAATTTCACATGGAACACCACCCAAACAGTTCCTAACTACCACCCATCTCCTGAACTTCAAACTTCGTTGTGGACCATGATACAAAGCATGGATGCTTGTAATCAAAGCATTGAAGCCGTTACGCAAGAAGTCTGAGAGCTGAACAATCACATGGATGAGAGACATGACAATCAAATGGGGCATTTTGCATTCTACATGCATCCAAGCAAGGACATGGCATCTTCCCCACCAAGTGAGGCTGTGAATGATGAGCATAATGAAGATACCATCACGCCAGCACTTCAAGTGCCTGCCATAGAGGTTGTGGTCCCCAACCAAGTCCATGACATGACCTGGCCTCCGAAATCTGCTCAGATTGAGCAAAGGGACATCCCCATTTATGACCCTGAAATTTATTCCTTCTTTTCTAATATTTGTAATGTTGATTCAATGCCTAACCATACCTCGTTACCTTGCACTCATAGATTGGAAAGTGAAATGGAAAAAGAATGGGAGGAAGAGAATAGGAAGGATGACGGTGAAAAGGACATCTAGGCCAAGCCCATGCCCCTGCCCTATGTGCTACCCAGCAACACTTCACTGCCCCAATCCATGCCCCATGATCTGCCTCATGATGTGCCTAAGTCTCTATTGCAAACTCAGCCTCAAGCTGCACCTGATCTGCTGCCCACAACCGTGCCTACCTTGCTGCCCCAACACACGGCTATGCCAAGAGACAGGGACAAGGACCAGGACAAGCCTGTGCCTCCAATTCTGTAGCAAGTTGTGTCTCAGTTCTTGCCCAAGGACAAGGGCACTAGTTTGGAACACAAAGAGCATCCTAAACGTAAATATGAAGCACTTAAATTTAATTTCAAAACTGTGAACTTGGATGTGAATTCTGATTTAGCTCCTAATGATGTTGAACCTTTCCCTTGCAGGTTCCATCATAACAACAAGAATGTGATGAACACCCTCAACGTGGTACCTCCCTTCAAGTTCAAGAGGAAAAGAAAACGGCAAGGACCAAGGATGAAGTCTAGGACGTACATGATACAGCCAAAGCTATTCCACCACAAGCATTGTCGAACGAGGAAATTTGAGATTGGACAGAGCACGCTGTCATTCAAATCACTTCTCAATCTCTTTCCCGATAAGTTACGTTCTCGTCGGTGGATTCCTTTTTGTGTATCTAACTCGTTTCCCCATGTTGCAGCAAAGATTCTACAGCAAGAGGTTCACAATAGGTTCCATGGTGATGCTGAAATCCTGGGCACACTGCCAAATGCCTAGCTTGACAGCCCTATCTTGCCCATACGTTACATAAAGCGCTCCTAGGAGGCAGCCTGGCCCGGGTTTGTGTTTCTCTCTTGCTTTACTGTTTCTGCCCTTTATATCTCTGAACCTTTATTCCCGTTTTGTCATACTTATTGCTTATCACATTGAGGACAATGTTCGATTTAAGTTTGTGGGTGTAGATTTAAAATTTTTCATATTGAAACATCTAGGGTTGGGGGTAATACACGGACAGGAAGTTTTAATTTCAATTTTTTACGTGTTTAGTTAAGTGTTGCTAGTGATAGTATTATAACTTGTTAATAGGGATGTACATGCTAAGTTAACTATTTTTGCCTTACTAAGAGTCATGACATGGTCAAGTAGTTCATAATCTGCACTTCACAATGTCATGTTTTAAGTGATTAAGTGAACAAAACAACTGAATTTGAGTGAACCTTAGAAAATTAGTGGAGACTTCCCTGTGAGATTTTTGAGCCTAATTGCCATTCTTTCCGAGGGATATACTTGTTTCTACTCTTAAACACTCATAACTTTTGTTCTTAATTGCTGATCTCATTACATCATATTTGCATTGAATTTTAAAGAACTAACATAATATAGATACTCTTGATTTGATGTGTGCTTTGCCATAAGAAGTGATGTAGGCTATGTGTGCTTAACCTCTAAAGGCCTTATCCAACCCTATTGCATGCTCCATAATCCAACTTTGAAGCCAAACACTCAGCCTTTTCTTTCATCAACCAAAATATGACCTAACCCAAATACTGAGCCATTCATCAAAGCCATGCCCTAAAACCTCAGTTTGTGCTAAGGTTGCCCATAAATGAGATTCATGGTGAGAATGAGAAGTGGAAGAAAGTGTTGCCCAATACCAATGATATTGGCATTTTTATCAAAGTTAAAGTTCAAGTTTTGGAGAGTGAAAAACTCTAGAAGAATGAGGAATCATTGCATGATCTTGGTTCAATTCAATTCAAAAGAAAAAGAAGAAGAAGAAGAAAAATAATCAAGAAACAAAAGAAAAAGAAAGAAACGTTGAAAAAAAAAAAAAAACAAGGTGAATTGAGCCAAGTGAGCCAAATACATCAAAATAAGCCATCAAGAAAGCACAATGACGTGGGCCCTAAGCCAGAATTCAGTCAGAAAGTTCAAGTCATGACTTCTCATTCCTTGACACAGTTCAGGTTCTTCGAATCCTTATCCTTCCTTTTTAAACCCCACAGCTTAGCCCCAATACAACCTAGAGTGGAAGACTTAACAGATCTTATGGACAATCATGCTGAGGATTAAGGTACGTATCTATGTTCTTAAAATTCAATTCCTTTCATGAGATCTTTATTTCCATATAGTGCTATTCTTTATTGATACTCATATGTTATTACACTTGAATTCCATAACATAAACTCATCACATATGCTTGAAAGAGTGAAAGCCTAGGATTCTTGTGTGAATTGAGAGTTGCCTAGTGAGGATTAGAGTGGAGGCGAAATCTTTCTAGGGCACTTAGATGAAGTTGTTTTCAAACATGATCACTTGAAACTATGGCACTTAAACATCTACACCTTGACATGACACTCATGGCATCTCCTTTAGTTCTGCAAAGCATGGCTACTTACTTTGATTCCTATTAGCTTGTTAAAAGTACTAATTTCAGCAAAGTAGTTGTCTAAGTAAAATATTTGTGGGTATCGTGTTGCTATAACCCTCAGGAGACAAAACTCCTCCTATTAGGTGAACCTAGGGGTTTAAATGTTCTATCTTAACTAGGATCGAGTCTGTTCATTTTGTTTGAGTTTGTTTTGCTCAGGGACTAGCAAAAGAAAGGCTTGGGGGTATTTGTTCAGTCATTATTTATGCATTGTTTTGATGTCATGAAGTGCCTTCCTTACATGTCTTTTGAATGATTTCTGGCCATCCATAGGAGAAAGTAATGCTTTTGTGAGACATGTGCAGACTTTAGAAAGATAATGCATTTATAAGAATACAGGAAAAAGAATGACTCAAATCGGAGTTTAGATGAAGGAGATGTCCTCATTTCAATATCGGGTCATGAACTGGGTCCTGAGTGCACTAGTGTGCCCTATTTTGGGTCATTGGCAAAGTACCTTAGATCAGGTCATCCGGGTCCCAAACTTGTGTCTCATGACATCAAGTTCGTGTCCTATAAGTGCCAAGGTCATGTTAGGTTGTGTCCCGCGCCATGTCCCAAGGATACTCTATCGAGTCCTAGCCGGGAACCTCAAGCCATGCACCAAATCTAATCCTTGTGCCAAGTTCCTTCCTAGTCACGCCACGACAGGACATGTCCCGTGACATGTCCCTGTTCAGCGAGGATGTGCCAGCGGTAAAACCAAGTTCTTGTTCTGCGCCAAATCTGGACCTTGTGCGCTTAGCCAAGCCAAGATACGATTCTACTATGCTTATGGCATGCCTCGAAGGCGCGGTCCCAGATCCCTATGAGGACACTTTCTCATGATCCTCCTAGGTGCGCCCCAAAGACATGTCTGCGCCCTAATTAGGGCGCAATTTTGCGATCTTCAGGTTCTGCCAGCTTCTGAGTGAGCCAAAGCCCATAATCCATCAAGTCACATCATATTCCAGCCCAAGACATAGTTTGGGCCAACTACTTAGGTTCAGGACATGCCAAGTTTCAAGAACTTGTAATTGACTTGGAAGTTCCCTGACAACTAGAGAAGCTATAAGGAGTAAAAATAGCCATGAAAGTGATTTTACTAATAATTGAAACTGGAAGCTCAATTTCTGTTCAGATAGTGGAAGCAAAAATCCTGAAGACTATGATGTTGTACAAGGTAGAGTAAAAATAAAAAATGTGAAATTAAGAATAAAAAATGTGAGAAAATTAAGGATATAGGTTACAAAATGATGGTGTACAACGTAGAGTGTTATGAAATTGTATGGATTAAGTTTATAATAGAAAAATAATTGTTTTATATGTTTATGTTCAAAGTCCTTGTCGACTACAAGTATGATAGAAGTATAGAAGGAAAAAATAATAATTGAAGTAATAAGTAGTAAGTTTGGGAGAATTAGAGTTTTGTCTCAATTGTGCCCCGGATTTGTCATTGGAAAGTAAAAAATGGTGGTAAATTTCACAAACTGCAGTCGGAGTTGTATAAATCATTGAAGGTATTGTTGTATACATCTATGCAGATTATGAGTTTATGAACTTAATTGTGACAATGTTTATGTATATGTATATGGCTGGCTACATTTAGCGGCATGCTTGATGGTAGTTAGCTACGGATATTATTATTAATATGTTTTGAATATGAAATGTTTATGAAATTTTGTAACGACCCGGATTTAAAATTTAAGTTGTAAAATTATTTAGGAAAAAATAACTTTACCCTTGGTTTAGGAGGGGTTCAGAAGTCACTTTTTGTTTGAAAGTGATTTTGGAAGTTTTTCTTGGACCGTTGCGTAGGTCTAGAACTCACGAGTTCGTAGACAGACGACATACGAAAATCCGAGTCTGTATGAGAGAGTTATGGGTCTAGAAAGTGTAAGGGCATTTTGGCAATTTGAGAGTTAGATATTTCTAAAGTCATCCTCTCTCTCTATTTTTTCAAGAATTTTTGGACCTGTCTCTCTCTCACTTCACAATTTCTCCATTGTTGCCTGTGAGAAACCATTAAACCCAAGAGCACGAAATCATTCAAAAGACATGTAAGAAATATACTCTAAGGAACATCAAAATGATGCAAAAATAATGACTAAACAACAGGGTTGTGTCCGCATATCTTTGAGGCATTTTTTGGATATGTGAAGAGTAGGTCCCCGGGTTGGACCTCTCAGTTTCTAGCCATTGCTTTGAGGTATTTTCGACAGTGGTTAGGAGGGCTTGTCCCTAGTGTACGATCGAGATTTCGAGCTACGACCCGAGATGACGGCTACGACTGGGATATCGTGCTATGGTTCGGGATGATGACTACGGCTGGGATATCGAGCTACTGCTTAGGATGACGATTTCAGCCGGGACATCGGCTTTGGTCGGGGATGATAGCTTTGGTTGGGTTACTGATATGGTGGCACAGGTAAAAGTAGTGTGGGTTTTACCGAGGTAAATCAATTTGATTATGGTAAGTTGTATTTACTTATATATGTGGATCTTATTGCATATAAGGTTTGATAATGAGGTGGGATTATATCGACTAGTATTATTATTTTATTTACCAGACCACACTTTTATTGTGTTTGGTTCTAATGTCCACTCACAGTTGGTTTTGTACCCTCCAGGCTATAACGGGACGAGGCATCGAGTTTAGTAGGAGGCATCCTTTTCTGTTGTGTTGTTAGTGCATGATATGGTTGGGTTGTATTTTGAATTTAACTAGTTGCTTTGATTAACCTTTCAGAGGTTTGGATTGTTCACGTTGGTTAGAAGTGATCTTGTCTATACTGGTTGAATTATTGGTTTAGAATTTGAATCATTTGTCTAACAGGTGGAAGGCGGTTAGTCTAATTTACTAGGGAGATTCTGCCGAATTTTCGGTAGAATTCTCGTAAAGTTTTTGTTAGATTGGTGAGGGTATTTCAAGAATTATTTTGAGGTTTCAGGGATTGTTAGACTAGAGCATGGCTTCTCACGGATTTCGAAGGAAAATTCGGGAGGAGTCCTGTCAACTTGGTAATGGAGAAATGTGCATTGTGCACTGGCTCCAAGGTTGATTTCTGTTTTGTATCTGACTATGTCCAGTTGAATTGAGTAGTGAGCATAGTCCTTCAGGGTAAGTGTTTTTGGAGGTATATAAGATTGAGTGGGCTAGAGACAATTATAACCTAGCAAGTGCACTAATCAATAGATAGAATAGCAGTACAAGTAAAGGTCGAATCCTACAAGGACTTTACTAAACAATGTTCCACTTAATTACTTAGATTAATGAATTAACTCAAAGAATTAACAAAATAAAGATAGAAAATAAAATAAAAACACAAACGCACACACATGGGATTTTTTTAACATAATTGAAAATAAAAAAAATTAAAGAACATAAAATAAAGCAATAAACAAAGATAGTTCCGAAAACTTCTTGGGAAGGGAATTTTAAAAAAAATAAATTAAAATTACGGTAACGTCCAAACGAGTCCAATTCCAACCAAATTCGATGTTCTAATGATGGAAATCTACTTGAGCCAAGGAATCCAAAACTGAAGTCAAACTGAAAACCCATACTTGTGGTAGCTGGGAAGGTTTTGGTCAATTTTAGGCCTTCAATTCTCCGTCTATGGTGGTCCTTAGGCTTAATGGAAGGTATAGTCGTGCTCGTGGAGGAGAGAGGAAGGTTTGTTTGTTTAATTTAGGTCGACAAGGCCAAATTCAAAAATCACCAATTCTTGGATTTAATGGTTTCTCACGGGCAACAATGGAGAGATCGTGAAGGGAGAGAGAGAAAGGTTCGAAAATTCTGGAAAAAATAGAGGGAGAGGATGACTTTTGAAATATCTAACTCTCAAATTACCAAAATACCCTTTATCTACTAATTAATGGAAATAAGTAATAAAAACTAAAAGTTAATAGCATAAAAAATAAAAATAAAATAATATAAATAAATAATCTATTCAAATAAGAAAAAAATTAATTGAGGGAATACGTAAGAGAAAATAACTAATAAACTTTTAATTAGTCCCTGTCAATTGCTTCAAAAACTTGATGAACAAAATTATATTTCTTTCAAGTGCACGAATCAATGTGATAGTATAGTAAGTAAATACGAGTGTCGTACCCATAGTGACTTGAAAAGTTTATTAAATAAACCCACTTATGCAATGCCCCAAAAAAAACTACAACATGTTCATAAAATGAAGCTGAGATGGATGAGAAGCCGTGTTCAGCTGCCTCCAGGACTCGTCAACCTCCTCAGTCCTCACCAAATCAGGCTCCCCATCAACATTGACAAAATACGAGCAAATGGAGGGGTCCATGGTCGGCTTTCTGATCTTCTTCTGCACTTGTCGACCTCCCAAGTAAGAGGGAATGTTGGGGTAGATCTCCTGACGCACCATCTCCAAAACATCCACATCTTTCTGCTTCTTCTATAGAGAAGTATCCTCAGTTTCGCTGGCCGACCCCTTATGGCTTTGCTTCCTCTTCGCCACCATCATCTGGCGTCGATCTTTGGCCTCCACATCCAAATCGAAGATGGAAAGGAAAGACGGCCGTCCAGTGTCCATGGTCGTGGAAGACGCAGTCGGCTAAGCAGAAATCGGCCTAGGAGGACTTTGGAAAAGCGATTCCAAATCCTCCTGAATAGTAACCTCCAGGGCCACCGAAGCAGTCGCATCACCAGCTTCATCGGCCTGGTCATCCACGACTGTCTAAAGCTGAGGGGTATCACCCCTTGAAGACGATCTAGTCTTCATCGGCCTACGGAAGTCTGCCTTCTTCATCGAGGCCACGACCTTCTAAGCTTCGGCCTTCTCCAACGCCAGCTCAATTTTTTTCGTTCTTATCTTCAGTTGCTCAGCCGCAGCAACCACGAAGTCAGGTGCAGCTACAAAACACAAAAATTAAGAAATTACAACTCTGAATCAATAAAACACCAAGGACGAAGAACACTTAAGTAGGAAGGATATGAGGCCAGCATCAAACAAACGATGGGGCAAATGTAGGCAGTCCCTACTCCTCTCAACCCGCGAGAGTTTACTCCTAACTTCTTCACAGTCGGCCTTCTCATGGTCACTGATCGTTCCTGGGTTGAAGACGTCTGCAAAAATACAAAAGTTAGCAAAGCTCGGCCATGCCGCAAAAAAAAAAAAAAAATACAACACACGCACAATCAAAAAATATTCCAAAAGCTACCACCTTTCGACTGATACCCGTGAGGCATGCATCTACCGAACAAAGGCAGGTCAACCCCTTCCCAGTTCCTAGAAACAAAACAGAATTTGTGTCTTGGGCCGACTGTCCTTGAACGCTATTTGACTCAAAGATCGGCTCCTCTACATTCTTATCCACCTTTAGCTCAACCATGGGGTTTGGCTGAGGGAACTAGAGGCCGATTTAGAAGCATTTAATTGTGAATCAGAGTTGGCCGAACAAGCTTCTGATTCATTATCAAATGCGTTATAGGACCGATCATCCGATCCTTCTGAATATACTGATCTTGACATCTACAACATATAACAAGGGTTTCTAAGAAGGGAAACATACAAGACACAACAACTACGGATACAAGGCGATCAAACAAGCATGCTCAAACACGTTCATCACAAGTTCATTCTAAATCATGCATTCAATCCAAATTGGAAGAAGAAAATAGGCAATACCTTGTTATGAAGATCGTTCCGCCGTGCAAACCACCAAAGTTCTTCATTGGAAATCACCTTGAAGCTAGAATTCGATCACCGGAAATCGCCTTAGCTCTCAACAATTCCTCCCAAAATAACAAAAGTGCTAAATGAAGAGCTTCACACACGATATAAAGGCAAGAAACCGACCGTTGGAATTCTCCTCAGTCAACCGAAACGTTACGCACAAAACCCTAGGTGATGCATGCATGACGCGTGGCACATCCGCTACACCACTACAAAGATAACAAGGCAAGTGGCACCCGATCGGCCCTGGACAACATCCAGGCCAATCGGTCACATGATCTTGTGAGGTTCCACCTTCACGATCCTTACAAGGTGGCAATACACACCACCTCAAGTGGCACTCGATCGGCCATGGACAACATCCAAGCCGATCGGCCACATGATCGTGCGAGGTTCCACCTTCACGATCCGTCCGAGGTGGCATACACACCACCTTAAGTGGCACTCGATCAGCCATGGACAACAATCAGGCAGATCGACCACATGATTGTTCGAGGTTCCATCTTCAAGAAACGTCCGAGGTGGCATACACACTACCTCAAGTGGCACTCAACAGGTCATGGACAACATCCAGGCCGATCGCCCACATGATCGTGCGAGGTTCCACCTTCACAATCCATCCGAGGTGGGATACACACCACCACAAGTGGCACTCGATCGGCCATGAAAAACATCCCGGCCAATCGGCCACATGATCGTGCGAGGTTCCACCTTCACGATCCGTACGAGTTGGCATACACACCACCTCAAGTGGCGCTTGATCAGCCATGGACAACATCCAGGCCGATCGGCCACATGATCGTGTGAGGTTCCACCTTCACAATCCGTACAAGGTGGCATACACATCACCTAAAGTGACACTCAATCGACCATGGAAAACATCCAGGCCGATCGGCCACATGATCATGCAACGTTCCACCTTCACAATCTGTACGAGGTGGCATACACACTACCTCAATTCGCATTTGATCGACCAAAGGACATCATCCTGGCCAAACACAATAACCAACCCCTCGGCCGACCAAACTGGTCGGCCTATCTACCCCTCGACCGACCAAGCCAACGTTATCCCATTTGTGGCATCAACAGAAGTAATAAGGCAAATAAAAAAGTAAAAAAAAAAAAAGCCCATCACCAACCTAGTCGCAACCTGCCATATCAAAGAAAAACGTAGCCGCAACTTGCAATCTAAACAACCTCACCCGTTCAGCGGCAAACGACCTCACTACCGGCTACCGGCTACCGGCGATGCCTTTTTTCGTCTCTCACTCTTTCTATGTCGAAGACATATCTGATGTATGTTCGAGTAGTCTCTTTACATCGATTCAATATCGTCGTTCAAATGTCGCATCTGATGAGATTTAAGAGCACGACTCGTTTCTATGTAAACGGGGTAATTGGTCTTTGACGGACTGGATCATTCATGATCTAGATTAGGAGTTTGGAGATAGAGAACGAGAGAGAAAGGGCCAGATGTTGAGAGAGAAAAGGAGGCTTTGTCGGTGGGAAGTTGATGTTCCGCCCAAGTAATTTGGTAAGGTGGGTGGCGAGGCGCCTAGATTGCAATAGGGGGACTGGGGAGCTTCGGTGGCTCATGGAGTGTTTTTATTTATTTATTTTTTTAACTTTTTGTTTTATTTTTCTATCTTTATTAAAACTTTTTTTTTAGAAAGTATCGTTACTAAAACTTAATAGTGTTATTTTTGTATAAAAAAAATTAGTGTCATTTTGGGAATAACTAAACAAATAAGTATCAATCTTTCAAAATATGGACCTGAAATGGGACACCGAAAGAGAATAGAGGATCCACTCTCATTTTATTATTACTATTCGATATTTTTAAATTTTTTCCTAAACCACTACGAGCTGTTCTAGAGGTTCAAGCATTAGGTTAGTGCTCAGGGTACCATGATGGGCAGGAAATAGTCCCAAACCAAAGGGGTGCCGACGTCCCATGGGGAATGGAGATGAGTCTCTTACCTATGTGGATGGGGACGAAGTTGCGATAATTAGTCTCCAATGGGAATAGAGACAACGCATGCATTGTCAAAACATACACAAATAATTTCTCTTAAAATGTTTTACTTTTTTTGAAAATAGATATATAAATAAATAATTTTCACTAAAAATGTCAATATTACATTTTTCAAAAAATTAAAAAAATAAAGTGCTATTTGCCACAAGCACCTCTATCTCGACCTTTTACTTCCACCATCAGTTCTTCCTCCACCTCCGCTACCTCTACCTCCAACTTCACTGCCACAATCTCCAACACTTCCTCCACATCCACCTCCACCTCCACCTCATCTACCTCTACCTCCACATCCACAACCACCACTAACTCCTTATCCACCTCTACCTCTACTTCACCACTACCACCTCTTACATTTTTAATTTCATGTCATTTTAGCATTATACATGTCTGTCATAGTTTTACACTAAAACTTACTAAATATTTTGACATTACTTTTTATTCTCACATCACTTGTAAATATAGATTTGACCAAACGTTTAACTGTTTTCTTTTAATGTACGGTCATGAAAACACATCATAAACAACTTTTAAAAAAAACACAGCAATATCAAACTACTAACCTCAAAATATTGAAAAGCAACAAAGCTTGTTGAGCTTTGACTTATGAAGCTCTTGATAGAAAGAAACAGAGAGGAAGTGAATGCTCTATATATCCAGCTCCAGTGACTCTTTGGCATCTATCTGCTTTTGCAGTTCAATTTTCTACTTTAGTTTCCCTTTTCTTTCTGCAACAGCAAGTCAATCACTGAATATTGTCATACCATGAATATATTCATTGAAGTCTCAAGCTAATAGGGAAAAGTTATGAAACACTAATCGTATGCTCTTCCTCCAGTCGTAACAGATATTTGTTAAAAAGAGAAGTTTTGGGAAAAATTGTGTATTTACTTGAATGAAAACGTTGATGTACAAAGCCCTAATGTAAAGGGATTTACATACTCCTAAACTAGGAAGGAGATCAACTATTCTAGGAACAAAATAAGGGTTGACTTCTACAATTAATCTAATTAAAACAAATCAAGGAAACTAAATTATATTGATTCTAACATTCGCCCTCAAGTTGGAGACTGAATGTTATGAAGACCCAACTTGCCACTTAAGAACTGGAATTATTCCTTTCCTAATGAAAACGTTTGTGAAGATATCTGCTAGTTGTGCTTTAGAAGGAACATGAGAAGGTGTAATTATGCCAGCCTGTAATTTTTCATGCACGATGTGACAATCAATCTCAATGTGTTTTGTGCGTTAATGAAACACCGGATTAGCGGCAATATGCACAGCTGTTTCGTTATGACAGTACATGTGTGCATGTTTATGTTGGGTAACTCTCAAGTTCTGCAAGATATATCGTAGCCAAGTAATCTCTAAACAAGTTGTTGCCATGGCGCGATATTCTTCTTCTGCCGTTGATTTTGCCACATACGAATGTTTCTTTGATTTCCAAGAAATAAGGGAATCACCCATAAATATGCATAATCCCATAGTGGATTTTCTTGTGGTAGGACATCCGGCATGATCTGAGTCACAGTGGCGGATAAGGCAAGATTATTGGAGGCTGGAAAAAATAAACCTTGACTGGGAGATCCTTTAATAAATCTCAACACTCGTAAGGCAGCTTCCCAATGTGGCTTCCGAGGATTTTGCATGAACTGACTCAAAATATAAACAGAATAAACAATATCAGGTCTTGTTACAGTAAAATAAATCAATCGACCCACCAATCTTCTATATTTGGTAGGATCATGGAGCAAATCACATCATCTGGTTTAAGTTTCAAATGTTCCTCCATGGGGAAATTATTTGGTTTGACCCCAATCAATCCAGTATCATCAACAAAAAACCAAAGCATATTTTCGTTGGGAAAGAAAAATTCCCTTTTTGGAGCGAGATACTTCAATGCCCAAAAAATATTTCAGATTTCCGACATTCTTGATGGGAAAATTCCGGAGAAGAGAATCTTTGAGATCATGAATTGCCTTAATATCATTACCCGTCACAACAATATCGTCAACATAAATGAGCACCACAGTAAAGGAATCTCCATGAATCTTTGTAAAGAGGGAATAATCAGCTTTTGATGGTTGAAATCTAGACAATTGAATGACATGTGAAAATTTAAAGCGAAGCTTGTTTTAATCCATATAGTGATTTATTACGGCGATATACCAAATTTACCCCCTGTCGACAAAGACCAGGAGGAATTTCCATATATACCTCCTCATCAAGGTCACCATGGAGAAAGGCGTTCTGAACATCTAATTGGTGGATAAGGCAATTACGAGAGGCAGCAACGGCCAATAAGCAGCGGATAGTGGTGAGCTTAGTAGCGGGGGAAAAAGTGTCAAGATAATCAGCACCCTCAATTTAGGTGTAACATTTGGTAACAAGACAGGCTTTGTAGCGCTCAATAGACCCATCAGAATTACATTTAATTTTATAGACCCATTTACAACCAATGGGATGATGGCCAGCCGCTAAGGGAACAAGAGTCCATATATTATTGAGTTGGAGAGCATCAAGCTCGGTTTGCATGGCAAGTCTCCAATTGAATGCCTGAGAAAAAGATGTTGGCTCGACATGACCTGAAATAGAAGTTCGTAAAACACGATGTGACGCAGAAAAATGAGAATACGAAAGAAATTTAGACAAAGGATGACATGTACTTGAACGAGGAATTGGCGCCGAGGAAGTTGATGGATTGGGTTTGGCAGCTGCGAACGTCGTGTGATAATCTTTGTGCCAAAAGGGGGGTTGGGTTGGGCAAGAAGATAGGCGATGGGGTTGAGCTGGTGTGGGTGAGCCCATGTGAGGGTGAGGGGGCACTGGTGTGGGCGGGTCCACGGGTGAGGTTGTGGTGACAGTTTCTGGGGACATATGAGGAAGGAAATCAAGCGTAGGTCCGGGTCCGACAGCTGGGCTGGAGGGCGCTTGTGGGTCAATGGGAACAAAGGATCCAGTTGGAAGATCAACAAAAGGAATAGAAGATTTATTGGTAGAAACAAAAAAATTGGAATCATGGGTGATATGATATGTTGCACCCCTATCTAACATCCAAGATTTAGAGTAGACAAAATTTTCGATGGTGTAACCGACTTCGCGTTGCGTTTCTTCTTCAGCAACAAGCGAGTAGGCTTTTCGAACGGTTAGGAGAGGATCCATCAAAAGTATTTTTCCCCGGATTGCCCCGTAAGAATAATTCAAACCCATCAAAAATTGCATGGTTTGATCTTGTGCATAGTATGTCGCAAAATTGGTCCCTCAATATTGATAAGCCTTGTTTTGCATTAAGGTAGCCCTTTCATTCTAAACAATAAAGGAACTCTGTTAGCTTCGTTAATTTGGTATCTGAAAATTTCCAGGCATATTTCAGTGAAGGAGAAAACTAGACGATCGAGATAATTACACTGACTATTCGGAAAAATATAAAATGCAAGGCAAGGAACACTTCTTTACTGAAGGGTTGGTGATCTTGGCATCTCCATCATCATTCAACTGGAAAACTTTATAAACTTATAAAAGGTGCATAGAAATCCTTATAAACTTTTGGCCATGGCCAGCTTCTTAGGACCAAGCAGCTTGATCCTCTAGCATTTCTATCATCTTTCTTTCAAGGATGAATGCTAATAAGCAGGACATAAAGGGTTCCCTCACTCCAGAAGAACTTGTGTTGGTAAAAATAAAGCACACGAATATAAACTCTATCTTTAACAGTTAAAACCTTGCATGTATACAAGTCAACCAAGACAATATAGCAGAAAGTAAGGATCGATCCCACAAGGACTATGTATCAACGTTATATCAAATTCTTAATTTAGAAGTTATGAACTCATCAATAAGACTCAATTAAAACAATAAATAAACGAGTAAAAGAATTAAACTTAGACTCAATACTAGTTAGATATGCAAAGACACCTAAAAATAGCTCAAGACACTTCAGTTGTTCTTGGTTTTAGATTTTCATTGATCGAGCTGGTTCCCAGAAAACTCTGGACACCGGTCCTTCTTTGGCTTGTGCAATGCTGCTTGGAGGAAAGTGGTAGCTAATTGCATGCATTGCCAAATGTAAGATGATCATTCATAAATAATCAATTCAAATTAATGTAATTAATTAGTAACACATTCCACGTCATTAAATTTCAATCAATAATAAATTTGGATGTGTAATTAACATGATACAGCCGCTAGCACACTCTCTCTGATGAGCAATTACATCGATATATATATATATATATATATATATATATATATATATATATTGCTAGCTACCTGCTAGTTCTGAATTTCTTATTATTAAATATTGAACAAAGTTAATATTAAAATATATATATATATATATATATATATATGTGTATATATTTATGCATATGCATGTGTATGTGTGTGGATATGAGATGGATCAGGCTACGAGAGCTATGGCGATTCCGACGACGGCCACAAACACATGGTATCCGGGAAAGATGCACCGGCGAAGAGCGGAGGATGGAGACGGTGCCGGCGCTTGGTCGAGGACAGTGATGGTGAGCTTCTGTTGCAAATCAGCACAGTGGTTGTTAAAAGCACAAATGTACCATTTATTTCCGGGTGTCTTGAGCACAATTTTGTCGTTTCCAGAAGTAAGTGGTGCTTCATCATTTGCTGTTGGTTTAGCACATTCCTTGAACCCAGTTCCGTTCACCTTGAACACGTTGTGTGGGGAACTGTACTTGAACACTGCATTATGCATTATGCATGCACGTACGTACGTACATATAATTCATTAATAAGCGTTTAAATCGTATTATTCGTATATATTGCTCTAACAAATTGTATATGTATATATTACGTACCTAGTGCGTCGCCAACGTGAAAAACTTTGTCCTTGGCCCAATCTTGGTAGTTAATACCAGTTGTCCAGCCGTTATCATCTCCGACGACGAAATCGGTTGCCACGGCGATTGTGGGAAGAAGAATCACAACCATGGTAACTAGGGCGACAAATGTATTTGAACCCATTGCAACTAATTAATTTGGTATGTCTCGCTTTAAGTGTTCGGAAGTCTTAATTTGTATTACTATTTGCTCTCAAACCCTTGATTAAGTAGGTTTGGTCTGGGAATGTGTTGGTCGATGGATAAATTTATAACATTTGTTTTGCTCATCGAAACCTTGGAATTAAAGACAGTTTTGAAGACCGCCTTTGGTTGGCTCATCACACTATGTTTCTAATAGAATATTGTCCATATATACGTTTTTGTCAAGCTCACCGGCCGGCCTACAAATGTGTTAAATTAGTGGTTTTTTTATTTCATTAATTTTAAAGAATGACATTGGGTGAAATTTGAGTATCACCAGAAACATATATCGTTTCATTATTTATATGAGTCGAATCAAAAACCTTTTATTTGTGTAGAAATAGGAATATTGACACTAGCTAGACCGTAGTGCTTGTACATATATAGTGTGTAATATAGTGATCTTGTTGCATATTGTTTCAATTCAATACATGCATCCAATCTTATTACATACTGCCAATTTAGTTGATACACATGAACGGTTAAACGATTTTCAATGGCTGATTTTTTCATAAATGATCTTGAAGTGATGGTTTAAGAGTTGAATAATGGTTTTGATTATGATATATGTATAAGGACAACTCGATGAATGAAGTTGAAAGAGAAGGTAACTCCAAGGTGAGACGTAAGTATTGTCCGTGTTTCAATTTCCAAAGGAGAGAAGTTTAATTATGAAAAATAAGTAACGAAGCTTTCAAAGGATTTCCTTGTTATTTTTATTATAATTAACGAATTTTTTCTAATAAACATGTAGCGTAATAAGAATAATTCATTTAAAAAATCATCATAGTAAAATGTAAATTAAAATAAAGATGATTTAATTATTTATATATCTAAATTAACCAATCAACGAATTTAGCAACAATAATGAATCAACTTTCTAATTACGAACCCTCCATTTATATATGGCTGCATGGTACCAAACGCCATATGGAGAAATAAGATGAAACTTGTTGTCTCACCTTGTAATAGAGAACAAGAAATGGATAAACTCTTCGGAAATGTAAATCTTGCCGGCCAAGGTGTAATTTGCTTCATAGTTTATTTATATTTAGCAGAATGTTTTTTTTTTTTAAATCTATTATAGTCGAATGATCTGTTTGCAAGGCATATATATTTTGAAAATATTCCAGCAACTGCCTGCAGCGAATATTCTTTTCTTGAGGTAAGATACTGGACTCCATTAAAAATAAAAACTGGACCTTGGAATCACACTTTGACATAGTCATCAAACTAAAGGGATGACACCTGTTTCCACAGTGTCTACAGACTCTACTTGATTTCCAGTGTGCTCCATTGACTCAATATCCAAGGTATATCTGACCAAAAATCTCCATTACTCGAATAATATATTTAGCTGATCTTTTTGGGTTGAAAATACGAGAATTTGAGAGCTAGCTTCACAAGCCTCATCAACGTATAAGGGCTCAGGAATCAGCTAGTTTGTTTCACAACAGGGCACCAACCATTCGCTTGGATCGACTCTACGAAACAATATCACAATCTAGTTAACCGTTTATTTTGTTGTTCATTCTTCATCCTTCAAAAATTGATCCAAATGGGAAATCGTTTAGCCATTTGGATTATTAACAAGAAAATTTATTGTGTTTGTCCACTGGACTGCTACATATTTGGCTATACTGTTAGATAGTCAAATAATTACTCATTTAGATAGATTTTGCAGAGAGGATACTTTGAAGAAGGAGCTACAAAATTAACGGTAGATTTTGATATAAATTTGTGGAGTGAGTCCAAGTGAGTGGTTGACGTTGTGTTATAAAACCAGTCAGTTGATTCTTGAGCATTTTTGTATAGGATAATACTTGCATCTCACCCATGTGGTACCTCCTACTCTTCCGATATAGAGAACAATCGGTATACATATATGATAGTCGGAACCGTTCAACTCCTAAATAATCATTTCAATATCATATCCGCAAATAATCAACAATTTTGGATGTCCTTTGGTCATTAATATGTATAAAACATATCAATGGTATTGGTAACAATGAAGATTCTCATGGTGGACCGTCCATGTAGTTTACAAATATGAATGACTAAATGAACTCCAATTTAGCCAATTTTTTGTATAAATGATTTTTGAAATGATTGTTACGACCCGTTCCAAAAAATAAAAATTTGAATTAATGGATTAATTGAACAGCCGGCAAACACTAAATCGAATTAGGTCGGCATTGGGCTTGTAAGGAAGACCCAACGCGTAGTGGGCTGTGAATTGAATTTTCGTTTGCAAAATGACTATTTTCCCCCTGAATTACCAAAGGGCCCGAGGGTCACTTTTCAATCAGTAAAGTTTTTGGGAGTTTTCTTCGCAGCATTACGTAGATCTCGAGCTCACGAGTGCACATATATGAGGTACGCAGAAATCGGTGTTTGAACGAGAAAGTTACGGGTCTAAAATGGTCGGGACGTATCGGTAATTTTAGAAAAGTTTAAATTATAAATTGAAATTTTCTCTCTCCTCTCCCTATTGGCCCGTGCCCTTTCTCTCTCTGCCTACTCTCTCCTCCCTATTGCAAAAGGCTTCTCACGGAAGCCATTAGCATTGTCGTCACTCGATAGCGACCCAACCTTCACCATCACCACCATCACCACCATCATTCTCTTCGTCTCTCCCTCACGAACACAACCATGCCATCGTTTGAGGCTATCGGCCACTATACGCGGCGTAGTATGCGACGAACAGAGGAAAGTTTTGCAACTTTCGAAGTGATTTCCGGCCGCCACATGTACAATCTCAACTCCTAAACCTCATTTTTGGATTCCTCTCGTCGAGATTTGGTTGAGTATACGAGTTTAGACTATTGGGTTGTGATTTTTGGTTGAGATTTGAAGGATTTGGAAAAGCTTGGAATCCGGCCTTTAATGGCGGATTCTGGTGAGAGAATGAGGCTAGTGGTAGGGGCGACTGAGGGCTGCAGTCGCACCCCCTAGGAGGGCCAAGGCGCATGGGGGCGCGTGAGGGCGCATGGGCCTTTCCCTCGTCCTTCGATGACTCGTGTTACTAATGATTTGAAGTTTAAGATCTAATGGCGCAGGTTTCGGGTCCATCAGAGTTCGTTTAGGGACTATTTTGGACGTCATAAGTTTCTTGAATTGTTATTTAAGGCGCGTATAGCCCGGGGGTTAGGGTTTTGGATTTAAGGGTTTACGTTATGGTTCATTGACCTTAAATGCCACGTTTGCTAGGCGTTATGGTAGCGGAGATTTCAGAGTACCGCATTGATTGAGAAGAAACTCGTGGGGACTTCTGGGAGCGAATGCCACAAAGTACGTATAATAGTGGATCATGTCGGGTTATTTCTCCCCGACGTAATGTAAGTGGACCTCCTTCCCTAAATTGATGATTATGTACTATTTATATGATTGAATACATGATGAATGTGATGTGATTAGAGTAGCTATGGATGAGATTGTGGTGAATGTACGTGGTTGTGATGCTTAGGGATGGTTGGTTTGGTTATATGTGTTATGATAATGTTAGAAACCATAGACAATGCCACGAGCTAGATTTAGCACTTGGCATATGGTTGATATTCTGGCTTGAGGGTACTAATCCCTATGAAATTGTGTTAGCATATATATAGGAAATGCCAGGGTTGACTTTAGGGCCCAGCAATACTTGATGACGTTATTTTGAGGGTTGAGATATTTTCAGTCATTATTTATACATCATTTTGGTGTCATTTTGTGCCCTTTTACATGTCTTTTCCTTAATTTTGTGTCATCTATAGTAGAAAGTGATGCTCTTGTGAGACATGTGCATGCTTTAGAAAGATGGCTTAATTATGAGAATACAGAAAAAAAATGGCTCAAATCGGAGTTCAAATGAAGAAGATGTCCTCAATTCAATATCGGGTCATGAGAGAGGCCCTAGCTCACCCTTGCGCTCTATTTAGGGCGCAGGACCAAGTTACTCTATCGCGTATTTCTGTAAAGGAGGGATTTCCAGGTAAGTCTGTTTTATTCGTCTTCCTTTCCCTCTCTCAGCTTGTTCTGCACAATTGGACGTACAATTTGGAAGAAATTTGGGTGAAACACTTAGGACAGTAGAACCACATAAGGAGACGAGCTATGTCTTACTATCCACCCTAACCACTCAAGTCAAGTAATATAAATACAAGACAAATGAAAACAGAAGACAAATATGATTGTATTGATTGATTAACTAAGTGGAATTAGGGCCAACTATCCACCCTAACCACTCAAGTCATTAACATGATTTCCAAGGTTCCATTATTTTGAATTAACTGAATATGATGCCCATGCAAATGTCCACTTAAGGTTCACTCCACACAAATTACTCTCTTCTTAGTTCCTATGTTGCAGGTTTTTTCGACTCACTACAACAACTATCCAAGAGGACGCATTAAGAAAGAAAGGGAGTTTAATGACATCACACTACCCCTAGAGAATGTTGCGTAATCTAGGTTGATACTTTTGAATTCTGAAATTAAAGACAAGTAATATAAACGCAAGACAAATGAAAACATAATTAAATATGATTGTATTGATTGATTAACTAAGTGGAATTAGGGCCAACTATCTACCCTAACCACTCAAGTCATTAACATGATTTCCAATGTTCCATTATTTTGAATTAACTGAATATAATGCCCATGTAAAGATCCACTTAAGGCTCACTCCACACAAATTACTCTCTTCTTAGTTTCTATGTTGCAGGTTTTTTCGACTCACTACAACAACTATCCAAGATGACGCATTAAGCAAGAAAGGAAGTTTAATGACATCACACTACCCCTAGAGAATGTTGCGTAATCTAAGTTGTCATGAATTGGATTACAAGTAAGATGTAAAGCCACTACTGTTGATGCTAATAACCACAAGAAGATGATCAGTCAAGCAAACAATTATTCATAGATAGTTCATGCATATAAGGTGACATCACACTCATCAACACAAACTAAGAACATTACGCACAGTAATCACAATTATATCCAGTATTCAAAACATGTAAACCAAGGGCCAAAATCACATTAATAAACTACATGGCTAGGGCTTCAAGTAGCCCTAATTCTATGAAGAACTACTCGCATATGTTATTGAATAAAAATTGAATTACAAAGGCCAAAAGACCCTTAATTAAACGTTAAAATAGGTTTCCTAGCTCAGCAGGGACAAAGTCCTAAAATCTAGGACTTTCTTAGACGATAAGCAATCTCCACGCAGTCCAGGGAATTCTGATGTGCCACAGACTATTCTGGAACCTTTCTGAGACGTTCTTGGATAGCCAAGCATGGATGGCACCTTTCTTGGATCTTCTTGATACGGCTGGCACAATCTTAGCTCCCCCGCTTCATTATTGGACCTATTAAGGACACATCAGGTCATTGACCAATGCAGCCGAGACAGACCATCCATTTCCTTTCCATATGATGTATCTAGCATGGTTCTGGATTTTGTCCGGCTCAAAAGCACGTAGAAAACTCAGTGGCCCAATTTGGCTCACATTAGGACTCCTGGGAGGTCTTTTAGGACGCAACATGTCATTGGCAGTTATGGGCGAGACACTTGATTGGATTAGCTTAGATGGGTGCTTAGAAGTGCACTTCTGGGTGTTGTCTTACTTGGTTCCATCGAATTCCAAGTCATGTCCCATTTTGGCCTTCACGGACATGTTCAAGGACTTGTCTTCTGGCAGACCAGGCTCTACTGCTGGCTGGGTTTCTAGCACTTCTGGCACTTATGAGGAACACGCCTGGAACCTGGAACTTGATGCGTGTCAAGGGACACGATTGGGACTTGGCTGAGAGCTCTGAAGACGCGCCCTGGCTCATCTGGGCTAGTCTTGGATTAGGGTGCAGATGGAGTGTCCTTGAGACATGTCAGGGACACGTCTTGGCATGCACCTTAGCTCATCAGGGGCTTGATCTGCTAGACCTCAAACATGGATTCAGGACTTGCATGGCTTGATCTAGGTTCTTTGTCCTGCGCCCTAAATAGGGCGCAAGGATGGGACATGGCCTTTCTTAGGACCCGAACTTCAACTTGAGACATCTCCTTCATTACAACTCCGATTTGATCCATTCTTTTTGCATTGTTCTCATAATGAACCTATCTTTCCAAATCTGCACATTGCTCACAAAATTGATTACTTTCTCCTATGGTTGACCCAAAATTAAGCAAAAGACATGAAAAGGGGTCGATAATGGCCTCTAAAAGATGTATGAAATAATTACTGAACAACTTGCTAATGTACAGCCCTAGCATTTCTATTCCTTACTCCAGGAGACAGCTTTATTCATTGTTTGTCAATGTTGCTTTAAATTGTTTCTTATTTTCCAGGTGATATAATGAAATGTTGTAATAATCTCACTCCTCGTCTCTGCGGAATTTATAATGCAACAATGCTATGTGAAATCTTTCATGGATGTTTGTTACATGGTCGAAACTATCTATCTACAGCCCGATAACAATGAACTTTGTTGCTAAAATTCCATCTGAAATAGTTTTATATTATACTTGTCTAGGTTCTGAACTTGATTAGTTGGTCCAAGACATTGCCTCTCAGATCAGTGTGCTTGACTAATGCCTTTTATGAGCAGTTTATTTTTAGCAGCAGTTTTGGTCATTGTTCCCTGAGCTAGAATTTTAGGAACGAATATCTAATTTAATTCCTCAAAAGTTTTACTTAAAAATAAAAATGTATATAACATTCATCACCGTAACAAATTGTACCTACATTTTAGCTACACCAATCGCTAGTCAAATGAACTCAACTGTTGTTATCAATTAACAAGCGATGGATTAAAACACATATAACAGATGTCAAAGCAAGCATGATTAGCAATTAAAAACTAGTTGAACTAGAAGATGCAATTGTAGGGACTCCAACTTTCCTTCAACATCGTTCTGATTCAACCATGGAAAACTGAAAAGATGGATATTAAACAATAAAAATTAACTGAAGAAATTGAGAGAGGGAAAGGAAGACGAATAAAACTGACTTACCTGGAAATCCCTCCTTTACAGAAATACGCGATTTGATTCCTTCAGTATTCAATACCAACAATGCATGGATTCCTCATTTCAAAATCAATGAAATGTAATATATTACACAACTCAGTCATGCAAGGATATGAATGTTTCCCAGCTACAAACGCTGTTACCTTGTTTCTCACTTCTATCCAACTACAACCAGGCATTTTCTTCACCCCTTGATCAATCATCATCTTCCTAACTATTTCTGCTTCCTTCCATTGGCCACTTGCACAATACAAATTGGATAGTAAGACATAGCTCGTCTCCTTATGTGGTTTTACTGTCCTAAGCGTTTCACCCAAATTTCTTCCAAATTGTACGTCCAATTGTGCAGAACAAGCTCCTAGCAGAGCTTCACATGAGCTGGTCTTATCCCTACCTACTTCTGAATACTTATCAACCAGCTCTTTTGCTTCTGCTAAGTAACCACCTCTGCCGAGCATATCCACCATGCATGCCACATGATCCATTTCAGGAGAAAGCCCGAAAACAGATCCCATTGTTTGAAAAAACACACGGCTTTCCTCTATAAGGCCATTATGGCTGCAAGTCATCAACAACCCAATGAAGGTCACATTATCTGGTTTTACTCCACTTTCCACCATCTCTTCAAAAACCTGTAGAGCTTTGATAGCTTCCCCATGTAATCCAAATGCAAACAACATAGCATTCCAAGATACTCGATCCTTGTGAAAAATATCACCGAATGCACGGACTGACCCTTCTAAATCCCCAGACTTAGCATACATGTTAACCAAGCCATTCCCAATAAAGACATAAGCATAGAAGCCATACTGAAGTATCCAACCATGGACCATTTTACCAAGCACAAGTAAAGCCAAGCTTGAACATGCATGAAGGACAGCTCCAAATGTGAGATCATCTGGTTGTAGACCGCTTCTCACCATATGAACAAAGAAGCTAGCTGCTTCTTCCCCATGCCCATTTCTTGCATACCCAGCGATCATAGAAGTCCATGAAACAAGATTCTTTTCACAGGCTAGCTGAAATACAAGAAGTGCTTCGTGGGTATTCCCCAGTTTCATGTAGGTATCAATCAAGGCATTCCAGGACACTTGTGTTGGAGTTCCAATGGACTCAAACACCTTTACAGCATTTCCAGGGCAGCCTATTTCAGCATAAAAACTTAATAACGAGTTCTTTACCTCTGCGGCAGAGCTCCAGCCACTTCTAATGATAAGAGCATGTACCATACAACCACACCAAAACTCTAATGCTTCAGCGCAGGCATTCATGAGAGCACTGAAAGTCCACTGATCCGGCCGACATAAACTCTGTGACATCTCTTTCAACAAATCCAAACAAAATTCCACTTCACCATATCGTGCATAGCCCACAATCATAATATTCCAAGCTATCTCGACCTTTTTTGGCATCACGGAAAACACTTTGCGTGCAATGCCAAACTGAGCAGAGTTTGTTTGTGCAAATAAAAATGAACACCAAGTTATCTGATTTCTAAGTTTTATCTCCTCAAACACTTTTCTAGCACTAAAGGGATTCAAACACTTCCCATACATATCAATAAGCGCATTATTAACCGGCAAGTAAGACTGGTAACCCAAAACAGTTGCTAAAGCATGAACTTGGGTTCCACAAAAAATATCGCATGTGCCAGCACACGCGCTCAAAGTTGCAGTGACGGTGAAGTGATCAAGCGCAGTTCTAGATATTCTCATGCAGCGGAAAAGAGAGAGTGCTTCTTTGTGAAGACCCAGTTGGGTATAGCTAGTAAGCATTGCGTTCCAAGCAATTGAGTCCCTGTGAGGCATTTCGTTGAAAACATTGCGAGCACATGTTATCTGACCGGATCTTGCAAGGGCTGCTATCTTTGACGTTGTTTGGAACAAGGTTTGAGGGCATATCATTCTATTTTAGGAGTGATGAAACAAACCCGTTAATCTACATAAACCGATTTGTGTAGGAAAATGCTGCAAGTAGCGAAAGAAGGGGGCCTGCAATGAGTCAAATAGGATAAAAGTTGATACTTCTAAAATAGATAGATTAGAGAAAGCCCAACACAATAAAGCATCATCATAAATTTCAGAAGCCCATTGCAGGCTGTATAGAATAGAGAAATTGGTGCGAAAATTCATGACACCACCACATGTGAGGCAACAATGACCCCTGTCAAGAGTCTTAAAATGATGTTTAGAAATCCTATGCAGGAATCTCTTCCATATTTAGTCTTGGAGGTTTTATCCGTCCTAGAAAACTTGCATATGATAAAAGGAAGAAGAAATATGCTCTTCTCAAGGTATTCCCCAAAATATGAAGTAATAAATAAAGTATCACAGTCCATTTTATCGAAACTCTAAACACCATTTTTTTACTCACAACTAGCTATCAAAGGAACTGTATCTTGAAATCAACTTCTACTTGACACAGCTCATGATTAAGCGAAAACACAAGAAAATTCCATAGCCCAAACTAAAATACATCAGACAACTCTGTCCAGGATTCTGGATTAGACATTTAGGTAAACTTACCAAGCCTGTATAAATATAATCAAGATATTTATACCATAGTGACAAAAATACACCTCAAACTAAACATTTAACAAAGACTAATAAAGACTGTAATCACAGAACAATATAGAAATAACAAATTGGTTTAAAAAGGCTAGGCACCTTGATATCTCTTTTTATAACTTATTCACCATCTCTCTTCTTTAAAGTTACAACAACTTAAAATACTCCAAAATTCTTCCCTCTTTTAATACTCTCCAAGGTTCTCTTTTTTCTTCTAAGGTTCTTCTGATTGCTAAGATTTCAAACAACTAGAATCCATTTTATCACAAGCAGCACGTTTCTTGTGCAATATCTTGTCCCGTGTCACTGGATTAGAGGATTTATGTATTCAGAGGTGCAATGTAGGTATTACCCATGTGTTTAATGAGTGATTGTTGTTAAGAGACTGTTCTTTTTTGTTTGTGAGATACATTTGTGTTTCTATGATCCTTTGGTATAAACTTCCATATGGATAATTGGTTTCCTCAAATACATGAATGAGTCTCAGGAATGAGTCCCTCTAAAACTATCTGTGCCTACTTCCAAGAGTTAATGAACATGTTTAGATATAGAAAATAGAGATTGAGAATTTTGGGTTACTTGTACATGATGGCTGCGTTTTGGTCATGATTATGTTAAGTAATTTGATGTTTACAGGACGATGTTACTGGTAAAAAATATTGGTAAGGAAAATGCTCATGCCATGACATGTTTGAAAGATGATTAAGTGATTCGTGACGGCCAAGACCGAAAGAGCACAATAAAGATCAGTCGGAATCTATGTGGGGCATTATACAACTCGTGTAAACAATGATGAACATGGTGGCATAAGAATTGTAGAATCAAGGTGGTTAGTAAGTACAAAGTCAAGTCGGTTGAACCCTGACATGGTTCCATGGTTTTTTGTTAGAGCTTTACATGTTAAAATCATTTCTTGTGCATCATTGAATTGTGAGTACTGATTTCGAAGAAATAGTCAATGTATAAGAACTTGGGTTGGTTAAGGCAATTAAGATATCTTTTTTTTTCACATCTATAATCGTTATGTTTGAATTATCATGTGTGCTAGAGAAACTGGCAAGGCTGGTGGGTAGCACCTAGGATTGAGAACTCAGCGGGGAGTGGGGAGGAAAGACAACCCACTTGGAAGGAGAAAAAATCCAACCAATAAAAAAAAATAAACCCCAGCTCAGGACCTAATCTCATATGGCAAACGCCTTTTTTGCATTAACAATGTCAGCACAATGAATCCTTCAGCTCTAAGGGTCCATTTGGAATAGTGTGGATTTGGATTTGGATCTCATAATTAAGCTAATTTTTTTGTTTAGAGTATTGCAATGCATGTTTAATAGGATTTGAATAAGAAGAAACGTGAAGAAAGCAAATGAATTTCAAATTACTTTGTGCAAACATAGTCATTTCAAATCCTTTTCATTAGTACTAATAGTTATTTCAAATACATTCGGTCTAGTGTTTTTTTTAACTTTTGTAGAAAATGTAGCCTTGTTATCAAATCCAAATCCAAATTCCTCCTAAAACAAGCAGAGCCTAACATAATTTAGTAACAAATTAGTTTAATTCCTCAAGTGTTTTGGTCAAATAACAATGTAATGACATTGTTCACTAATGGTTTGAGCTAAACCAATCACTAGTCACATGAACTCAACTGTTGTGATCAATTACTACGAGGAAAACAAAATTAAGACTAGTTGCCCTAGGAAATGGAATTTTAGGAACTCTAGTTTACCTACCATAACATTATTGTGATTCAACCAAGAAATTGATGAAAGGAAAGTAAGATGAATAAACACAGACATACCTGGAAAGCTTTGAGGAGACGAATGATTGTGAGCCCGAGAGGAAGACCTGCTTCAGAGTTCAGAGTAGAGAGAGCCACCACTTGCCCAACATCTCCGTGAAGGACTTTCCATACTCTGAGAAGGCAAAGTTCCGAAGGCAACAAGAAATAAGAATCCTCATGTTCTATGGGCTATTGTACAAACCAGCAAATACCTGTTCAAAGTTCCCGGACGGCGGCTGCTTAATGTGCAGAAGATTGAATGAAAAGGCAATTTTTTTTTTAAAAAAATTCAGCTACCGATTAGATTTTTAGGTCTATTTGGTTGAGTACGTTTATTTGAGTAAATTTTCTAGTATATTTGATATTTTATAAAAAGTGACATTTTTTTAAGAGCAAATTACACTTTATTGTTAACATTGCCTTTAGTTGCTAGTCCTTAGTGACTAATCACAGCTATAGACAGTTGCTACTGCTTATTACAGCTGTAAGGCCTTTAGTTAGTTATTACAGTTTTCAGTTGTTTTCCGTTTTGGAGATATAGCTGGAGTTGTATTGGCTTGTGTGATTATAAATAATAACAACTGTTTTTCTTTCTCTTAGATTCTCTCTATTTTCTTCATTCTCTTCGTCTTCCTCTGTCTACAAACCCTAACTTTTCCTCTGATCCTAATATGGTATCAAAGCAGCCATAGATCATGGACCTCTAAATACACTTCCGCACACGGTGTTTGAGACGCTAATTGTGTATTGGTTCACGACTTCTTTTCACGATTTCGACTTCGGCTTCAACTTCACGATTCAATTCACCAAATCTTCCTTCGAACTCACGTCGGAGTTCATTGTATTCACTACTTTTACAGGTGAATCACTGATCTTGACTAGTTCATTGTGTATGTGTTCTATATGAAGAGTGGAATTTGTCTATAAAACTTGTGAGACATGTTTACATGAGCAAATCCTGAGCAAAATTGAAGAGTATCGAGTAAAATTGTGTGTAAGAATATCTGTTTCGAGGAGCTTTTGAGGCGTTCTTGTTATCCAAAATTGGCCAAACATTGTGTGCGTCTGCAGAATCTTAGTAATGCCATCTAGAAACTCTATATCTGTTTGACTCACAATGATGTTCATTCATTGATGAGTGTTATTACCATTCGACTCGGAGAAAGAAATTTCATAAAATGGAGCTTTCAATTCCAGTTTACTCTTGCTGGAAATGGCCTCTTTGGTTACTTTGATGTCACTGAGGTTGCACCACCTCGATATGTTCTTAACCCTGAAGGAGAAGTTCTTAATGAAGAAACTGCTACTTATAAAGCATGGAAGCAAAATGATATGGCGTTGTTGAGTCTGCTTATGGCAACACTAGATGAGGACATTGTAGATGTTATAATTGGAAGCAAAACATCTAGACAAGCCTGGCTTGCCCTTCAAGAACGTTTCTCTGTTGTGTCAAGGGTAAATATCATGCAGCTTAAAACTGAATTGCAAACAATGAGGAAAGGTGGTGAATCCATTGAAAAATATCTTTAGCGTGTGAAAAATGCTCATGATCAATTAGTTTATGTTGGTGTATTCCAGATGAGGATGTCATTATTGTTATTCTCAATGGACTACCAGAGGAGTATTCAACATTGAGGACTGTTGTTGAAGGAAGAGAAACCTCAATCACTCTTCGTGATTTGAGCTCTCAAATGCTAGCTGCTGAGAGACGTATTGAAGGAAGTTTTTCTCTTCATTCACCTATGAGTGCTATTGTGGCTAAACGGGGGTCAAGAACGGGTGCAAGCAATGGTGATAGTCAAGACTAGATGACTGGAAGTGAAGGGAAAGAAAGAGGACTCAAAATTGGCAATACTAGCATTGAATGCCCTGCATGTGGAAATAGAGGTCATTCTGTTGACACTTGCTTTCGTATCCATAAATGGCAGATTTGTGGCAAACATGATCATCTTACAAGCAAATGTTATCAGAACCCTGAGTACAAATCTCAAACACCATCACAACCTAGACAAGTGGTCACTGGACCATCACCTGAGTGCCAAATTTGTTCGAAAAAAGGGCATACGGCTGCCAACTATTTTTACTAACAGATATACCTACTGATCACCCCTCACTTTCTATCCCTACTTGTCAGATTTGTCGACTTAAAGGTCATGTTGCATTGAACTGCTCACACAGAACAAACTTTGCTTATCAAGGATCCGAGCCACCTGCTTCTCTTACAGCTTTGATTTCTCAACCAACTACACCTTATAGTAATGGTGTCTCCCATGGTACATATTATGTTTCCACTGGTGGTGCTTCTAACTCAAGCTTTCCTAGTGGTTTTAATCCGAGTAATGGTGCTTCTACATCAAATGGTGCTCCCTCTTCTAATGCTCACATCAATAATGAAGTGTGGATAGGTGATTCTGGTGCCACTCATCACATGACTTCATATCTTCGTAATTTGACCATTGCTCAACCATATACCTCAGATAACACAATCACCATTGGTAATGGAACTGGTTTGCATATTGCTCATACTGGTTCTAGCTATATTAAACATGTTGATCATGTTTTAAGCCTGAACACAGTTCTACATGTTCCTACTCTTGCTATGAATCTGTTGTCTTTCAACAAACTTTGTCGAGATAACAACTGGTTCATCACACTTGATGAATCTAATATTGATGTGCAGGACAAGGCATCCAAAACAATTCTATACCAAGGAAAGAGTAGTGAGGAAGGCTTGTTTCTTTTCCAGACACCACATTTATCATCCATCTCACAGTTATCTCATTTTGCCTTTGTTAGTCATGCTTCTACATACCCTATTTGGCATCAACGCTTAGGTCATCCTACTCACTCTATAGTTTCGAAAATGTTGTCTAAATCTCAAATAAAGATGTCTACTTCATTACCTGATCGAGTTGGTACTCATTGTTTAGAAGGCAAGATGCATCGGTTACCTTTTTCTGAATCTGTCTCCAATTCTTCTGTGCCCTTTCATAAAGTTCACTATGATGTATGGGGACCTGCCCGATGTTTGTCCATAGAAGGATATAGATACTTTGTTACATTCATTGATGATTGTACCAAATTTGTGTGGATTTTCCCACTTGTCAATAAATCAGACGTTCTTGCTCATTTTGTGAAATTTTGTGCCTTTGTTCACACACAATTTGATTCTTCAATTAATACTTTCCAAACAGATGGGGGTGGGGAGTTTAATAGCAAAGCTTTTCATAACTTTCTTGCTTCGAAAGGTATTTTACATCACATCACTTGTCCATATAACCCTCAGCAAAATGGGGTTGCTGAGAGAAAGCATAGACACATTGTTGAAACTGCTATTTCTTTGCTCTCTACTGTGGGTATTCCTAAACCGTTTTGGTTCCATGCAGTTGCTCACTCGTGCTACCTTATTAATAGAATGCCTCGTAGGTCCTTAAATATGCTTTCTCCCTATGATGTTCTATTTCATAAGCCTCCTGATATCTCACAGCTTAAGATCTTTGGTTCATCTTGCTATCCATATCTTAGACCCTATAATCATGACAAGTTCGATCCTTGAACAACTCAGTGTGTTTTCCTAGGTTATGTCTTAGGCTACAAGGGAGTTTTGTACTACAACATTTCTCAAAATAAGCTTTGGATCTCTCGGCATGTTGTTCATGATGAAACCTGTTATCCTTTTCTGTCATCCTCTCAACCTCAATCCTCTCTTGTTGAGCCTGTTGTATTATTTCCCTCTTCTGTCCCTCTCACTACTCCTCCTCCTCGAATGCTTGTCCATGCTTCTAGTCCTTCAAGTGAGAGTCTCATTGTATTGGAAGGGTACAATGATGACAATAGTCTTGCAGGTTCTCATCATGTTGTATCAGCTAATGTACCTTCTGATGGACTTATGGTTGTCACTAATAATGAGCCTAGAGGTGATATTGGGTTTGCTAATGCTGATGACCCTCATGCAGCCACTGACAATGAGATCATACATACTCATGTTGTTGATAATCATGCTCACTCTTTAGCTCATACATCAAGTAATAATGACCCCTATGACTGTCCACATGATGCTGTTATTAGTAACATAAGGGGTACTGAGAGTCTCGAGGCAGCTCAACCAAATGCTGAAGTGAATAGAATGTCTACAGAAAGACATGTTGATGGTCTTGATGTCGATGTGACTAATGCTCTACAATTTGGTGGCATTATTGATGCTCATAATCTTCCTCATGAATTGGAGTTTATTGCACATCAAAACTATGATGCTCATTCCATGATGACCAGAGCTAAGAATGGCATCATCAAACGGAAGAGTTTTGAAGACTTCTATTGTTTTTCACATATCTCTCAATAGAAGCTATATGCTGAGTTTCCTTTCTTTAGTGGATTCACTGCCATAACTGACATTAGTGATGTGGTTGAACCCAAATCATTCAAGATTGCTACTGGAACACCTGAATGGGATCAGGCCATGCTTGAGGAAATAGAAGCCTTACAAAACCAAGGATAGAAATATAGTTGGAAGCAAATGGATTAACAAAGTAAAGAAGAATCCAGATGGTTCTATATCGAAATATAAGGCTAGATTGGTAGCTCAAGGATTTAGTCAAACCAAAGGTTTGGACTATGATGAAACCTTTAGTCCAGTTGTGAGAGATAGCACTGTGAGAGTTATTTTGGCTCTTGCTGCCATGAATAACTACGAACTGCGACATCTAGATGTTAAAAATGCCTTCTTGCATGGTGACTTGAAAGAGGAGGTGTTCATGGCTCAACCAAAGGGTTTTGTCGATCCTGTTCATCCTGATTATGTTTGTTCCCTATGAAAGTCTCTCTACGGCCTAAAGCAGGCTCCAAGAGCATGGAATGAGAAATTTACTAGTTTCTTGCCAAGTTTGGGGTTTGTTTTCTCTCATTCTGATCCAAGTTTGTTCATTAGACATTCTTCTAGAGGCATTGTTGCATTATTACTATATGTTGATGATATTGTCATTACTGGCTCTGATAATTCTGGTATCAGTGAGGTTATCTCCGAGCTTAGTATGGTTTTTGACATGAAGGACCTTGGCACCTTGTCTTACTCTCTTGGCTTACAGGTTACTAAAGTTAAAGGAGGCATTTTCCTGAGTCAAACCAAGTATGCCACTGATTTGCTTGACAGGACAGGAATGAACACTCTTCGGGCTTGTAGTTCTCCTTGTCTTGCTCATTCTCAAATGACAAAAGATCAAGGTATCCCTCTCAAAGATCCTTCTATGTATAGAAGCATTGTTGGGGCTCTACAGTATTTGACTTTCACTCGTCCAGATATTGCCTATGCCGTCAATACAGTGTGTCAATTCATGACAAGTCCTACTGATGTGCATTATGCTGCTGTTAAACGCATTCTGAGATATTTACAAGGCTCTTTACAAAAAGGGTTATTCTTTAGCTCTGCTGGTGCTCTAACAAATGATGTTCATGTCAAGGCTTATTGTGATGCTGATTGGGCTGGTGAGGTTATTCATAAACGGTCAACTACTGGTTTTCTTGTTTATCTTGGTATGTGTCCTGTGTCCTGGCAATCAAAGAAACAAGGAACGATGTCTAGAAGCTCAAATGAATATGAGTACAGAAGCTTAGCTAATACAGCTGCTGAGATTAGTTGGATTCGTCATTTGCTATGTGATCTGCAGGTTCATATTCCTCGAGCCCCTCTACTGAAATGTGACAATTTGTTTGCCTTAGCTTTGGCCTCTAATCCTGTGTTCCATTCCAGAATCAAACATTTGGATAATGATTTTCACTTTGTTCGTGAACATGTCCAACGCAATGATCTTTGTTTGGAATATGTCTCTACCACATAACAAACAGCTGATATCTTGACCAAGGGACTGCCTTCTTCTCTTTTTCAGTCTCATTGTGTCAATCTCAGACTGGTTACCCTAGCTGAGCTTGAGGGAGGGTGTTAACATAGCCTTTAGTTGCTAGTCCTTAGTAGCTAGTCACAGTTGTAGACAGTTGCTACTGCTTATTACAGTTGTAAGGCATTTAGTTAGTTATTACAGTTTTCAGCTGTTTTTCGTTTTGGAGATATAGCTGGAGTTATATCGGCTTGTGTGATTATGAATAATAACAACTGTTTTTCTTTCTCTTAGATTCTCTCTACTCTCTTCATTCTCTTCGTCTTCCTTTGTCTACAAATCCTAACTTTTCCTCTGATCATAATATTTATTACTCTGTAGTTTACACAAGTTTCAGAGTTATACAAGACATTTCAAATTTTATATTTTAGTATCCTAAACTCTTTGAAACGTAATAAATTGGCCCCCCTATTAATTTTTCTGTTAAAAAATATATTAGTGTTGATATATCTTTTAAAATTTAAATTTGTCATGTAGAAAAAAAAATCAAGAAAAAAATTAAATGAAAAATTTTAACTGAAAATAAAAAAAATTAAACTTGGAACCCACCGTTAATTCTTCTTTTCTTTTTCTTCTACTACTTCTTTTCTTCTTCACATTCTTCTTTTCTTCTTCTTCTCTTCCTTCTTCTTCACTTCGTCTTTCTTCCCACAAACACCAATCCATAGATATTTGGAATTTCTAAGGCCACTAACTAATATAATAATTGGCTAAAATTAAAAGAAAGAATCAAAAGAATCTGAAATTTCTGGAAAAATCTGGAAAAGTCTGAATGTCTATGTATTGTTCATCACTAAATGTGAAGAACACCATTAGTGGCGAGTTTTTCTGATGAATAGTGTCGCCAATACATCTTATGTCGACGATGTTCATCAAACAATTCGTGACAAAAAATGCATATACATTCAAACTTTTTCCAGACTTTTTGTTCAGAAATTCCAAATTTTTCCTTATTCTTTCTTTTAATTTTAATCAATTATTAAATTTGTGGCCTCAAAAATTCCAAAATATCCATGGGTTGGTGTTTGTGGGAAGAAAGAGGAAGAGAAGAAGAAGAAGGAGATGAAGAAGAAGAAGAAGGAGATGAAGAAGGAGAAGGAGAAGAAGAGAAAGAAGAGAAAGGAGCTTGACATAATTGAAATGGTTGTGTACGGTGATGTGATCCGTCCAGGACACCAGTGCCGATGCAGTACTGTAGCAGAGATGCTTGGCCAATACAAGTCCAATGACCAAACGGCCGCTTGCAAGCCGCCATAGATGATGAAGCTCCTCCAATGACTAATTTCTGAATTCTTTCACAGTACATTCAAAGTGAACCACCATTTGTTGATTTTAATTTTTTATGACTCTCTATCAGAATATTGGGTCTTCTTGATGAATAGTCCCATTAGAAATATGAAACAAATTTGTAAAAAGGAGTTTTTATTTTTTATTTTCTTTTATTTTCAGTTTTTAATTTTTATTTGGTTTTTTTATTTTTTCATCTACATGGAAAATTAAAATTTTACAAAGTATGTCTCACATATGACATATCAACACTTAAAGGAGTTTTTAACGAAAAAGTTAACAGCATAGCCAAGTTATCATGTTTTAAAGAGTGTAGGATACTAAAATGTAAAATTTGAAATGTCATATATAACTCTGAAGTTTGGTGTAAATCATAGGATACTAAAGTGTAATTTACTCTTTTTTTAATTTAGTAATCAATTTTTGGTTATTTTCTATTAAAATTAAAAACTCTCTCATCTTGTCACAAGCAACAGCTGCTAGTGAATGTGGGGCAAATCTCACAATTTCCTATTGTCTCGTCACTTCAATGCGAGGGATGACAATGGGGAGGGTCGGGTTCAGATACTAGTACATCCATGTATATATATATATATGTCTGCTATATTTTTTAACCCGGATACCCGCATCCATACCCAATTATTTCACTCGAGCATCACCCATTGTTGGCGAAAAAATTTGTTCGTCAACATAATTTCACCACCACTACGTGAGCAATTGGGTTTTATTATTTATTATATGTTCGATCAATTCAAGACAAGTGCGTCTCTTAATTATAACCCCATGTTTAAAAGGAAAACCATTTGTTTTTGCAGCTGCACCTAAGTCGAGCCTTAGGTTGCCTACGTATCCGTCTTCGGAATCAAGCCACTTGTAGTTCTAAAATTTTCAATGAGTGAATGACTCATCGAAGAGAAGAAGTTTGGAGTGATTGTGTGTAGAAAAATATTTGGGAGAATTTAGTACGATATAAACGAACTAGGGATTCTATTTTGGGACATGTGTTTGGGTGAATTTATTGGTTTGGAATGAACTAGGGATTCAATTTGGATTTTTGAATTGTGGTTGCATCTAGTGGGTATGCTAGATTGTCTACTTATCCCTTCGCGGGAATCAAACTGACGTAGTTCAAAGGATTTTCAATGAGTGAATGACTCAATGAAAAGAAGATTTGTTTAAGAATTTTAGTGAGTGAATGACCCACTAAAGATATCTGTTTGAGTAATTTGGTGTGAAAATAACTTCGGAAGAAGCGAGAATTTTATTTGAGGTGGCGGTTGCATCTAGATTTGATTCTAGATTGCCTACGTACCCTTGGTGGGATTGAACCGGCGTAGTTACGAAGATTTGAGTCTTGGAATGAATTTTGGAGCTTGGAAATTTAGGATTGAATGGATAGATGACCCGTCTGAAATTCCGTGAGGGTTTTGTACCACTTGAATTTGATTTGTGAACTAATGGGCATTTTGGATATGAGCACAATAATTCATAATTTGTGAATTTCAGAACTTTGGACTGATCGTTTGCCAATTGGATATTGATGGCTGGTGAGGACGCCCACTCGATCCATCGTAGGATATATTGATGAAGCTGGGCATTGCTTTGCCATGGGCTATATACAGCCACCGACTAGCCTTGGTATTATTCTCTCTGTTTGCTTTTTTTTTTTCTCTCTCTCTCTCTTTTCTTTTTTTCTCTTCTCTTTTCTTTCTTTCCTTTGCAGCCGTTCCTCCCGCTCTCTTTATTTTCTCTTCTTTCTTGTTCTCTTGAGCCTCTATTTATAGGCAGTGAAAGAGAGGTAGAGGTCAAATGAAACTTGGATAGTTTGAACTTAACATAACAATGATCATGGTAAATTTCAAATTTTAAAGTGACCAGTTAATTGAGGACTTCGTTTGAAGAAGATAATGATATCTGACTTCAAATTCAAACGTATGTTACTTCTATCTGGCTTCTAAATTTTCTATTTTATTTTTTTCTTTTGCAAATATCCATTCTCAGATAAATGCTCACAAATTGATAAAAGAAATTGAGTCATTTTCTTTGACGAACTCATTTGAATGTTATCAGCCACATATTTTATTAGAGATTTTATTTTCGTAATTTTTTTTGTTTCAACACCCATACCCGTATCCATCGGGTATTACTCATGCATGTATACATCGTACAGTAACACCCCCATACCCTCCCTAAAACCCGCTTTATAATTAATTTTTTTTTTTTAACAATATGTTTAAATTAAAATTAAAATTCTAAAATAACCATGAAGGTGTTCAAACCCTTTTTTTCATCCTATATATATCTCACACCACATAACATAGTAACAACTTGTAACTTTATAGTATAACGATTGTTCAATTCACTGAATTATGAAAAGAGAAAAAATAGAAGATAATGTATTAATAATAAATAATATAATGCGGGTCAGGTTCAGGTTGGGAGATACTATTATCATACCCAACCTATACTCATGCAGATACCTTTAAGAATACCAATACCCGACCCATACCCATTTCTCACTTCCATACCTTCCCCGATTGAGGAAGGTATCCGCGAGGTACCCGCAAGTGGGGTGTCAGAGCTGTTGCAGCAGAACTCCTTCCTCGAGCCCACTGATCTTCTACTGAAACTTGAGGGGTGTAAGAACAGAAAAGAGAGTGGACCTTACTAGTTTTCAACACATAATAAAACAACCCCCCTAAGTTTTTTTAAAAAAACCATCGACATAATAATGTACGTAATATGAAACACAATATTAAAATAATCATATAATAATAAAGTAACCCCGCAGGGCTAGCAACCAAATAAGCAATCATAATGAACCCAATCATATAGGCATTTGACAATTAACCTTCATAATTACATCCAAGTCATGGATAACATGACTAGTAATACCTCCATATCATCGTCACTCTTGATGAACGATATCGATCATCTCAACGTCTCACTCGTGCATACGGACCAATACTCTCGTCAACCGGGTCACTGCCCACACCATACCCACTTACCTCAGTAACGAATTTTCCCTCACTTGCATCTCAGAACTCTGATCACATCCGGTAATCATAATCATCATATGTATCAAATCAACTATCACTCGGCTGTCACATCTCGATCATCACATCGTATAACCAACTGGCAAGTCCCTCAGCTATCATCATATCATATCACCCGACATATCCCTCGGTTCTAGTCGTATCATATATAAGCTGGTATAATCCTTGACTATCATATCACATAAGCCGGCATAACCCTCGGCTATCATATCACGTAAGCCGGCATAACCCTCAGCTATCATATCACATAAGCGGCATAACCCTCGGCTATCATATCACATAAAACGGCATAACCCTCGGCTATCATCATAATAGGTATTCCAATGGCACAATAGTCGCACGAGTCACACACACGTGACAGGACTAGGTGTCTTCGCTAGTACCACGAACACTTGAAGGACTAGGTGCAAGCACCATCACCACGAGTCCCCCTAGGAGCCCTGGGACCACATGTACTCATAAGGCGCAGAGACAAGACTAGCGTTGTTTAACTAGTATAGAACGAGCGCAGGTGAACGATCACGTGGAGGACTAGTCTAAGGCCTACATACAGGTACAATACTAGCGACCACTATATGGGCATACCATGACTCACAGTATATGCTAAGTCGGCATATCCCTCGACTGTAGCATCTCAATCAAACTCGTACGTGACACATGACACTGACATATAACACATGTACTAGACCGGCATGCCTCAGCCGCAGTATCTCAACATTGACTCACGTGTTAGGCCGACATGACTCCTCGGCGATAGCATCTCGACACTGACTCATCTGCTAGGCCGACATGACTCCTCGACAATATTAAATTAAATGAATTAAATTGCAAGAAATAGTGAAAACAAGGAATTAATGATAATGAAATTGATTGATGAAATAAAGCGAATCAAGGCCAACTATCCACCACTAACCACTTAAATTTCTAACACAATTTCCAAGATTCCCTTATTATGAATTATCTGAAGATGGTGCCCATGCAAAGGTCCGATTAAGATTCACTCCACACAAGTCATTCTCTCTTACTTAGAATGTCCTAGCCGTTTCCTCTGCTTAGAACGTCTATCAATCTTAGAGAAGGGTTAATAATCTAAGTTGATGCATGGAATACGAAGAGAATTTTATGACACCACGCTATTCCTAAAAAAGTGATGTGCAATCCCAGGTTGTCATGAATTCAGATTACAAGCATAGTTAAAGCCCTACACCGTTGATGCTAAACAAAAACAAGAAGATGGCTAGTCTAACGAGCAATTATTCATCGATAGATCATGCAAATACGTTATCCAAACTCATAAAGACAAACTAAGCTCATGATGCATAGAAATCCAAACTATATTCAAGATTCATAATAAAGGAACTCAAGGGCCAAAATTGTATTAAAAAACTACATGGCTAGGGCTTCAAGCAGCCCTAATTCTGAAAGAAACTACTCACGCATCTTATTGAAATAACACTTAAAAGAATTCATGATTACACAATTGATTAAGAGTATAAGAGAAAACACTGAGAATGGCGATGATCCAAGGCACACATCCCAGCAATCTTCAAAAAGTCTCTGTGTTCCACTCTTCCAAAACACGAACAAAAAGTCTAAAAACTAAAAACCGCGTTAAAACTAAAAAGTGTATGCGGCTAAAAGGTGGGAACCCTAAGCTTGTGTTAAAACTTAGCTTAAATACTCCTATGATTTCCCCTAAAAATTAGGAATTAAAGCATGCATTACAAAGATCAAAAGGCCCTTCATTAAACTCTGAATTAGCTCTCCTATCTCGGCAAGGACTCTTTCCTAGATTTTAGGACTTTTATTGAACAACAAGTAATCTCCTAGGCAACCCAAGGAATTGTGACGCGCCAAGACTTGTTCTGGAACCTTCTGAGATGTTCCTGGACAGCAACGCATGGATGACACCTTTCTTGGATATTCTTGATATTGTTGGCACAATCTTCGCTCCTAGGACCTCATTCTTGGACTTATTAGGGACACAACATGACATTGACCAATGCAGCTGGGAAAAACCATGTGCTTCACTTCCATATGATGTTTCTAATACATTTATGGGCTTTGTCCTCCTAAAAGCTCGTAGATAGCTGAGGGGCCCAATTTGGCTCAATTTATGGCTCTCGGGAGGTTTTCTAGGATGCAACATGTCATTGGCAATTCTGGGCGAGACACGCGATTGCATTAGCTTAGGTGGATGTCTGGAAGTGCACTTATGGTTGGTGCCTAACTTGGTTCCATCGATTTCCAAGTCATGTCCTACTTTGGCCTAAATCGGCATGTCGAAGGACTTATCTTCGGGTGGACCAGAATTTACCGCTGGCTTGATCTCTGGTACTTCTTAGGAACACGCCAGGGACCTAGAACTTGAGGCTTGTCAGGGGACACGAGTGGGACTTTTTTGAGAGCTCTAAAGACACGCCATGGATCGTCTGGGTTTGTCTTGGATTAGGGCTCAAATGGAGTGTCCTTGAGACATGTCAAGGACACTTCTTGGCATGAACCCCGGCTCATCAAGGGCTTGATCTGCTAGGCCCCAGACATGGATTTAGGACCCTCATGGCCTGATTTGAGTAACTTGGTCATGCGCCCTAAATAGAGCACAAGGGTGCGCCAGGGCCCATTTTAGGACCCGATATTGAATTGAGGACATCTCCTTCATTTGAACTCCAATTTGAGCCATTCTTTTCCTGTATTCTCATAATTAAGCCATCTTTCTAAAGCATGCACATGTCTCATCAGGGGCTTGATCTGCTAGGCCCCAGACATGGATTTAGGACCCTCATGGCCTGATTTGA
Organism: Oemleria cerasiformis; assembly: GCA_037349345.1. NCBI lineage: Eukaryota > Viridiplantae > Streptophyta > Magnoliopsida > Rosales > Rosaceae > Oemleria > Oemleria cerasiformis. The sequence continues at coordinate 10,211,954 of JAZGTL010000007.1, forward strand.
GTAACTTGGTCATGCGCCCTAAATAGAGCACAAGGGTGTGCTAGGGCCCATCTCAGGACCCGATATTGAATTGAGGACATCTCCTTCATTTGAACTCCGATTTGAGCCATTCTTTTCCTGTATTCTCATAATTAAGCCATCTTTCTAAAGCATGCACATGTCTCACAAGAGCATCACTTTCTACTATAGATGACACAAAATTAAGGAAAAGACATGTAAAAGGGCACAAAATGACACCAAAATGATGTATAAATAATGAATGAAAATATCTCAACCCTCAAAATAACGTCATCAAGTACTGCCGGGCCCTAAAGTCAACCCTGACATTTTCTATATATCTGCTAACACAATTTCATAGGGATTAGTACCCTCAAGCCAGAATATCAACCATATGCCAAGTGCTAAATCTAGCTCGTGGCATTGTCTATGGTTTCTAACATTATCATAACACATATAACCAAACCAACCATCCCTAAGCATCACAACCACGTACATTCACCACAATCTCATCCATAGCTACTCTAATCACATCACATTCATCATGTATTCAATCATATAAATAGTACATAATCATCAATTTAGGGAAGGAGGTCCACTTACATTACGTCGGGGAGAAATAACCCGACATGATCCACTATTATATGTACTTTGTGGCATTCGCTCCCAGAAGTCCCCACGAGTTTCTTCTCAATCAGTGCGGTACTCTGAAATCTCCGCTACCATAACGCCTACCAAACGTGGCATTTAAGGTCAATGAACCATAACGTAAACCCTTAAATCCAAAACCCTAACCCCCGGGCTATACGCGCCTTAAATAACAATCCAAGAAACTTATGACGTCCAAAATAGTCCCTAAACGAACTCTGATGGACCCGAAACCTGCGCCATTAGATCTTAAACTTCAAATCATTAGTAACACGAGTCATCGAAGGACGAGGGAAAGGCCCATGCGCCCTCACGCGCCCCCATGCGCCTTGGCCCTCCTAGGGGGTGCGACTGCAGCCCTCAGTCGCCCCTACCACTAGCCTCATTCTCTCGCCGGAATCCGCCATTAAAGGCCGGATTCCAAGCTTTTCCAAATCCTTCAAATCTCAACCAAAAATCACAACCCAATAGTCTAAACTCGTATACTCAACCAAATCTCGACGAGAGGAATCCAAAAATGAGGTTTAGGAGTTGAGATTGTACATGTGGCGGCCGGAAATCACTTCGAAAGTTGCAAAACTTTCCTCTGTTCGTCGCATACTACGCCGCGTATAGTGGCCGATAGCCTCAAACGATGGCATGGTTGTGTTCGTGAGGGAGAGACGAAGAGAATGATGGTGGTGATGGTGGTGATGGTGAAGGTTGGGTCGCTATCGAGTGACGACAATGCTAATGGCTTCCGTGAGAAGCCTTTTGCAATAGGGAGGAGAGAGTAGGCAGAGAGAGAAAGGGCACGGGCCAATAGGGAGAGGAGAGAGAAAATTTCAATTTATAATTTAAACTTTTCTAAAATTACCGATACGTCCCGACCATTTTAGACCCGTAACTTTCTCGTTCAAACACCGATTTCTGCGTACCTCATATATGTGCACTCGTGAGCTCGAGATCTACGTAATGCTGCGAAGAAAACTCCCAAAAACTTTACTGATTGAAAAGTGACCCTCGGGCCCTTTGGTAATTCAGGGGGAAAATAGTCATTTTGCAAACGAAAATTCAATTCACAGCCCACTACGCGTTGGGTCTTCCTTACAAGCCCAATGCCGACCTAATTCGATTTAGTGTTTGCCGGCTGTTCAATTAATCCATTAATTCAAATTTTTATTTTTTGGAACGGGTCGTAACAATCATTTCAAAAATCATTTATACAAAAAATTGGCTAAATTGGAGTTCATTTAGTCATTCATATTTGTAAACTACATGGACGGTCCACCATGAGAATCTTCATTGTTACCAATACCATTGATATGTTTTATACATATTAATGACCAAAGGACATCCAAAATTGTTGATTATTTGCGGATATGATATTGAAATGATTATTTAGGAGTTGAACGGTTCCGACTATCATATATGTATACCGATTGTTCTCTATATCGGAAGAGTAGGAGGTACCACATGGGTGAGATGCAAGTATTATCCTATACAAAAATGCTCAAGAATCAACTGACTGGTTTTATAACACAACGTCAACCACTCACTTGGACTCACTCCACAAATTTATATCAAAATCTACCGTTAATTTTGTAGCTCCTTCTTCAAAGTATCCTCTCTGCAAAATCTATCTAAATGAGTAATTATTTGACTATCTAACAGTATAGCCAAATATGTAGCAGTCCAGTGGACAGACACAATAAATTTTCTTGTTAATAATCCAAATGGCTAAACGATTTCCCATTTGGATCAATTTTTGAAGGATGAAGAATGAACAACAAAATAAACGGTTAACTAGATTGTGATATTGTTTCGTAGAGTCGATCCAAGCGAATGGTTGGTGCCCTGTTGTGAAACAAACTAGCTGATTCCTGAGCCCTTATACGTTGATGAGGCTTGTGAAGCTAGCTCTCAAATTCTCGTATTTTCAACCCAAAAAGATCAGCTAAATATATTATTCGAGTAATGGAGATTTTTGGTCAGATATACCTTGGATATTGAGTCAATGGAGCACACTGGAAATCAAGTAGAGTCTGTAGACACTGTGGAAACAGGTGTCATCCCTTTAGTTTGATGACTATGTCAAAGTGTGATTCCAAGGTCCAGTTTTTATTTTTAATGGAGTCCAGTATCTTACCTCAAGAAAAGAATATTCGCTGCAGGCAGTTGCTGGAATATTTTCAAAATATATATGCCTTGCAAACAGATCATTCGACTATAATAGATTTAAAAAAAAAAAACATTCTGCTAAATATAAATAAACTATGAAGCAAATTACACCTTGGCCGGCAAGATTTACATTTCCGAAGAGTTTATCCATTTCTTGTTCTCTATTACAAGGTGAGACAACAAGTTTCATCTTATTTCTCCATATGGCGTTTGGTACCATGCAGCCATATATAAATGGAGGGTTCGTAATTAGAAAGTTGATTCATTATTGTTGCTAAATTCGTTGATTGGTTAATTTAGATATATAAATAATTAAATCATCTTTATTTTAATTTACATTTTACTATGATGATTTTTTAAATGAATTATTCTTATTACGCTACATGTTTATTAGAAAAAATTCGTTAATTATAATAAAAATAACAAGGAAATCCTTTGAAAGCTTCGTTACTTATTTTTCATAATTAAACTTCTCTCCTTTGGAAATTGAAACACGGACAATACTTACGTCTCACCTTGGAGTTACCTTCTCTTTCAACTTCATTCATCGAGTTGTCCTTATACATATATCATAATCAAAACCATTATTCAACTCTTAAACCATCACTTCAAGATCATTTATGAAAAAATCAGCCATTGAAAATCGTTTAACCGTTCATGTGTATCAACTAAATTGGCAGTATGTAATAAGATTGGATGCATGTATTGAATTGAAACAATATGCAACAAGATCACTATATTACACACTATATATGTACAAGCACTACGGTCTAGCTAGTGTCAATATTCCTATTTCTACACAAATAAAAGGTTTTTGATTCGACTCATATAAATAATGAAACGATATATGTTTCTGGTGATACTCAAATTTCACCCAATGTCATTCTTTAAAATTAATGAAATAAAAAAACCACTAATTTAACACATTTGTAGGCCGGCCGGTGAGCTTGACAAAAACGTATATATGGACAATATTCTATTAGAAACATAGTGTGATGAGCCAACCAAAGGCGGTCTTCAAAACTGTCTTTAATTCCAAGGTTTCGATGAGCAAAACAAATGTTATAAATTTATCCATCGACCAACACATTCCCAGACCAAACCTACTTAATCAAGGGTTTGAGAGCAAATAGTAATACAAATTAAGACTTCCGAACACTTAAAGCGAGACATACCAAATTAATTAGTTGCAATGGGTTCAAATACATTTGTCGCCCTAGTTACCATGGTTGTGATTCTTCTTCCCACAATCGCCGTGGCAACCGATTTCGTCGTCGGAGATGATAACGGCTGGACAACTGGTATTAACTACCAAGATTGGGCCAAGGACAAAGTTTTTCACGTTGGCGACGCACTAGGTACGTAATATATACATATACAATTTGTTAGAGCAATATATACGAATAATACGATTTAAACGCTTATTAATGAATTATATGTACGTACGTACGTGCATGCATAATGCATAATGCAGTGTTCAAGTACAGTTCCCCACACAACGTGTTCAAGGTGAACGGAACTGGGTTCAAGGAATGTGCTAAACCAACAGCAAATGATGAAGCACCACTTACTTCTGGAAACGACAAAATTGTGCTCAAGACACCCGGAAATAAATGGTACATTTGTGCTTTTAACAACCACTGTGCTGATTTGCAACAGAAGCTCACCATCACTGTCCTCGACCAAGCGCCGGCACCGTCTCCATCCTCCGCTCTTCGCCGGTGCATCTTTCCCGGATACCATGTGTTTGTGGCCGTCGTCGGAATCGCCATAGCTCTCGTAGCCTGATCCATCTCATATCCACACACATACACATGCATATGCATAAATATATACACATATATATATATATATATATATTTTAATATTAACTTTGTTCAATATTTAATAATAAGAAATTCAGAACTAGCAGGTAGCTAGCAATATATATATATATATATATATATATATATATATATATATCGATGTAATTGCTCATCAGAGAGAGTGTGCTAGCGGCTGTATCATGTTAATTACACATCCAAATTTATTATTGATTGAAATTTAATGACGTGGAATGTGTTACTAATTAATTACATTAATTTGAATTGATTATTTATGAATGATCATCTTACATTTGGCAATGCATGCAATTAGCTACCACTTTCCTCCAAGCAGCATTGCACAAGCCAAAGAAGGACCGGTGTCCAGAGTTTTCTGGGAACCAGCTCGATCAATGAAAATCTAAAACCAAGAACAACTGAAGTGTCTTGAGCTATTTTTAGGTGTCTTTGCATATCTAACTAGTATTGAGTCTAAGTTTAATTCTTTTACTCGTTTATTTATTGTTTTAATTGAGTCTTATTGATGAGTTCATAACTTCTAAATTAAGAATTTGATATAACGTTGATACATAGTCCTTGTGGGATCGATCCTTACTTTCTGCTATATTGTCTTGGTTGACTTGTATACATGCAAGGTTTTAACTGTTAAAGATAGAGTTTATATTCGTGTGCTTTATTTTTACCAACACAAGTTCTTCTGGAGTGAGGGAACCCTTTATGTCCTGCTTATTAGCATTCATCCTTGAAAGAAAGATGATAGAAATGCTAGAGGATCAAGCTGCTTGGTCCTAAGAAGCTGGCCATGGCCAAAAGTTTATAAGGATTTCTATGCACCTTTTATAAGTTTATAAAGTTTTCCAGTTGAATGATGATGGAGATGCCAAGATCACCAACCCTTCAGTAAAGAAGTGTTCCTTGCCTTGCATTTTATTTTCTGGGAACCAGCTCGATCAGTGAAAATCTAAAAAATAAATCCAACACAAACGAAAATTAAACTTAAACAACTAATTAATTAATTCAAGCGTACTAAACTCAAAATTCACAACATTATACCTAAATTCCTAAATCCAAATTTCGGGACCAAAATCAAACTTACATATTAATCCAAACATATACTAATAATATCCAAATCCAAAAATTCACAAATTAAAAATTTATAAAACACATAATTCCAAAATCCACTTATACTACACCATATCAAAATTTCCCATAATTGTTTTTAAAATTCAAATACCCAAAATTCATACATTTCACATAAATACCATATAAAAAATCATACCATTATATCAATTTCAACATTATACCAAACATCAAAATTTCAACAAATCTTCAACTATTATATATACCTTAACAAATATATATATCCAAACATAAATATATACATAATAATTAACAATAACAATATCCAATTTCATAAATTCATTTTTCAAATCAAAATTAACAATAAACCAATATATCCAATATAAACCAATATAACACAAATAAACAATAAACCAATAAACCAATATATCCAAATTAACAATAAACAATAAGCCAATAAACCAATATATCCAAATTAACAATAAACAATATATCAAAATTAACATTAACATTAACAAGGAGAGCGGCGGCGACGGCAAACCTTGGTGAGGGGAGCGGCGGTGACAGCAAACCTCCGTGGACAAAAACAGTGTCCTTGACTATTTGGGAGAGTGGAGCCGATAGGAAATGCAAGTGGAAGATGCAAGGCGTCCTTGACTGCTTGAGGGGGAGGTAGATGCAAGTGGCGCTTCAAGCAAAACTTAAGAAAAACCAAAGCAGAAAGAAATCCAGAAAATGAAGAAGAAGGAAGAAGAAGAAGCCTCGGTTTGATTTATGTATCTGATTGGTATTGCCCGACGGATACGTCCGTCGGTTAACACTTTAATGACCCGCCAGGCATAAGAAAAAGGTTTCATGCGTCGGGTAACGATTCACAACCCGTCAGGTAACAATTAAATAAACGCGTCGAGTAACGTTTAACACCTCGTCGGGCAATAGCATCATCGAAATACGGAATATTAGGTCTGCCGTCCGTTGGCTAACAACAATTCCACCCGTCGTGTAAGGATGATTGTCGAATATCCCTCGGGCAACAAAACGCGAGACTCTTGAGAATCCGCAAAAATTAAGTCGGTCGGACCGTCGAGCAACTGTAACTCATTCGTCGGGGAAAACAAAGCGGAAAATTTGAGATTTCGCGGAAAATTACGCGGAAAATTGAAATTTTCAAAAACTGGACGATATCTTGAGGTTACCCGACGACAATGTTAATTATTCGTCGGGTAACACCAAGCGGCAAATTTGAGATTTCGCGAAAAATTAGGCGGAAAATTTAAATTTTCAAACACTGGACGATTAATTGACGTTATCCGACGGAAATGTTGAAATATCCGTCGGGCATGACCTTCCTGATGCCATTTTTGGAATTAATCCGAAAACCAAGTTCGGCGAAAATATATGCAACATCAGGACCGTTTAAAGTTTGGTTTTATATGCCTAAAACCCCATCTATCATTATTGTGATGTTTTGGGGATTTCAAAACGTCCGATCGTGAAGAAACGTTGTGTAACCGTTGAATCGTCGCACACCGTTACCTAATCCCGGGATTTCCAATTGGGGAAATTTTTCTCGCAGATGATCTATGGGTACCGACCATAAATGTGGACGGTTAGATCGGTTAGTTTCAATTTTTAAGTTTTTGAAAATCGGAAAACAAGCATATCGCCCAAGGAGGTTAAACTCTTGAAGGAAACTTCAATAAAATTTTTGAATTTATGGTTCTATTGATATTCAAACGAATGAATTTGAGCGATCTAACCGTTCACTATGTGGTTTTACGTGGCTAGATGTCGCCCGTCAAAAAACTTGAGGTTTTGAGGATTTCAAGCCTTCCGATCGTGATGAAACGTTCTGTAACCGTTGAATCGTCGCGCACCGTTACCTAATCCCGGGATTTCCAATTGGGGAAATTTTTCTCGCAGATGATCTTTGGGTACCGACCATAAATGTGGACGGTTAGATCGGTCAGTTTCAATTTTTAAGTTTTTGAAAATCGGAAAACAAGCATATCGCCCAAGGAGGTTAAACTCTTGAAGGAAACTTCAATAAATTTTTTGAATTTTTGGTTCTATTCATATTCAAACGAATGAATTTGAGCGATCTAACCGTTCACTATGTGGTTTTACGTGGCTAGATGTCGCCCGTCAAAAATCTTGAGGTTTTGAGGATTTCAAGCCTTCCGATCGTGATGAAACGTTCTGTAACCGTTGAATCGTCACACACCGTTACCTAATCCCGGGATTTCCAATTGGGGAAATTTTTCTCGCAGATGATCTTTGGGTACCGACCATAAATGTGGACGGTTAGATCGGTCAATTTCAATTTTTAAGTTTTTGAAAATCGGAAAATAAGCATATCGCCCAAGGAGGTTAAACTCTTGAAGGAAACTTCAATACATTTTTTGAATTTTTGGTTCTATTGATATTCAAACGAATGAATTTGAGCGATCTAACCGTTCACTCTGTGGTTTTACGTGGCTAGATGTCGCCCGTCAAAAATCTTGAGGTTTTGAGGATTTCAAGCCTTCCGATCGTGTTGAAACGTTCTGTAACCGTTGAATCGTCGCGCATCGTTACCTAATCCCGGGATTTCCAATTGGGGAAATTTTTCTCGCAGATGATCTTTGGGTACCGACCATAAATGTGGACGGTTGGATCGGTCAGTTTCAATTTTGAAGTTTTTGAAAATTTTTGTAAAAAAAAAATGTAAAGTTTTTAATATGGTAAATAGATGTGTAATAAAATTTGTAAATTTAATCAAATAAATCTGACCCGACTGAGATTTATATATCTCCGTCGGGTATGTATACGGAGTTGGTCGTCGGGTAACCCATACATTATCCGTCGGGTAACAGTTACAATAAAATTGTAAATTTAATACTCTAATACCAACTCGACGAATGTGAAAATATCTCCGTCGGGTATTTATACGGAGCTTGCCGTCGGGTAACCCATACATTATCCGTCGGGTAACAGATTGAAAATTTAATCAACTAAATCCTACCCGACGAACCTTCTTATATATTCGTCGGGTAACCTTACTGAGTCTGTCGTCGGGTAAACCAGACATATTCTGTCGGGTAACATGTCTAATAAAATTGTAAATTTAATTAACTAAATCAGACCCGACGACGATTCATACGTAACCGTCGGGTTATGCTAAGGATTCTGTCGTCGGGTAACCGATAAATTATCCGTCGGGTAACATTTGTTGTACTAAATTGTTGTATCTTATTAGGTTAATATGAAAGTTTGGTTCAATTTTTTTGACATTGCATTAAAGAGTAAAAATTGACTTTTCATCAAAATATTGTACTAAATCTGCCACCTTCATTTAGTTTGAAGTTGCGTATTTTGTGGGGGGCATGTATGGTTTCCTCACTTTAAGAAAGTAAAAAAACTATTTTTTTCAATGAAATCATACAACATACATAAAAATAAAATTTATTGATTTGAAGATGGATATTTCATATATGAATGAAATTTTGAAATTACAACGCTTCATTCGGATTCGCTTTCCCCCTCCCAATCACGCTCGTCATCCGACATGTGTACAGTACTTGATTCCTCCGAATCACTTTCAATTTGTTCTAATTCCCCCAGATCAATAAAAATGTCATCAATCGCAATTGGTGTTATGATGTCATTGGTCCGAACTCCATCCACGTTTTGGGTGGATGCCGATGAATCTACCTGATAAATGATTTGGTCATCGTTTATTTCCCCATCTTCTTCATGGTATCGATCATCCAAGTCCCAAATGTTTCTGTGATTCACCATCTCGTCTACTCTCCATCCACCACCAGCTTTTGGATCATCCACATAGAATACTTGTTTCACCGTACTAGCGAGGATGTAGGGATCACTCTCAAACCACCGAGTGTTTGTGTTTATAGAAGATTATATCTGATCTTTGATGACACTTCCTGGGATACTTGGGTTCGTATTAAACCAATGACACTTGAACAAGATGACTTCCTTGCGATCGGCGTATAACACCTTAACCACAGTTAACAATTTGCCGTAGAAACCCGTCTCAACATTTTCCCCATCCCCCGGCACGAAGACCCCGCTATTTTGCATAGACAACTTGTCGTCTCGTTCTGTGCACACGAACTTTACTCCGTTAACGTGACAACCAGCGTACGTTCCTCCTCGAAATGGGCCAATGGCAAGGTGCATTAATTCTTTATTGAAATTTGGCGAGTTGACATCTTTCAGCTGTGCCATCTAGTAAGATACACACAAAAAACGAAATAGTTAAGCTTAAAATAATTTAAGAACGTTGGGAATAAAATATTTGACTTCCATGCTGGGAAAACCAACGTGGAAATAGTTGTTTGTCCATTTCTTCCCAATTAGAAGGAAATTGGGCCTTCATCAATGACTCGTGATGCTCGTGGAAGGGCCAAATTTCATCACAGTTGTTGAGAATGAACCAATGAGCCACCTCCATATCAGTATTGATGAACGGCTCCGAGATTGGACCAGTGCCGAATGGTCGTGCGGGTTGGGCAAATACGGATAGGGTCTCGGGACGTTGACCACCATTGTCGTTGCGAGACGCCCTATTGAAGGCAATTTCAACATTTCGAAGGTACATTGCACAAAATTTTAGTGCCTCCTTTGCAATGTACGCCTCAGCTATGGAGCCTTCAGGACGTGTCTTGTTCCGCACGTACCGCTTATACGTACCTAACATTCTGCAAGGAAATTTACATTAAGACTCACAGATTATACATGATAGTAAGGAAATATTATCAAATAGCAGGGATAAGTTATACCTCTCGATGGGGTACATCCAACGATAATGCACCGGGCTAGCTAGCTTTGCCTCATCCGACAGATGTATTAGTAGGCGCACCATTATATCAAAGAATGCAGGTGGATATATTTACTCAAGCCGACACATGATGTACACAATATCCTCGTTAATTGCTTTAAGGTCCGCCTTAACCAACGACCTGGCACATAATATCTGGAAGAATTGAGACAAATAAACTATCGTCTCAACAACACCAGCCTCCAATAAGGGTCGAATACCAATCGGAATGAGTCGTTGTAGCAAAACATGATAGTCATGGATCTTCATACCAAAAATGGTCCCACCGTCCGTGCTAACACTTCGGGATATGTTGCCGGCGTACCCGTCGGGAAATTTCACACCCTGCAACCACTTTAGGAATTTTTTCTTATTGTCCGGCGTAAATGTATAACTTGGATGAGCCATGATGTATTTGCCATTGACGACTTTTGGCCACTAATTAGGTCGAATCCCCATTTCTTTCATGCCCATACGAGTTTTTTTTGTGTCCTTTGACTTTCCTTCAATGGGTAAAGTCGTTCCCAGAACACTCTTAGCAACATTCTTCTCGATGTGCATAGGATCGGCGATGTGTCTGATTTTCAATTTCGACCAATATGGCAACCGGAAGAATATGCTTTTTTTCCTCCAATTTTCCTGTTCGACTGGTTTCGATCCTCTTTTCACGAACTCATGCATACTGTTGAGTTTGGATAATATCTCATCACCACACCTCTCCCTTGGTCGACCTCTTAACTCTGATTTACCATCAAATGAGTCAGATTGCATTCGCCATCGGTGATCCCAGGCAGAAACCTTCTCGCACCCAAGTAGCATACCTTAGATGTGTGCCAAAAGGACGTTGTGTTTGGTCCACATGTCGGGCAAGCAAGATAACCCTTGGTGCTCCATCCCGATAACATACCATAAGCAGGAAAATTATTAATTGTCCACATTACGGCCGCTCGTAGGGTGAACATTTCTCCATTGTACTTGTCGTATGTTCGGACATCATTTTCCCACAAATCCACAAGCTCGTCAATCAATGGCTGCAAATACACATCGATGGAATTACTCGGCGATTTGGGCCCCGGTATCAAAGTACTGAGGATTGTGAATTCTTTCTTCATGCATCTCCAAGGAGGCAAGTTATACGGAACCATAACAACCGGCCAAGTGCTATAGGGCTTTGCAAAACCCCAAACGGATTAAACCCGTCAGTAGCGAGCCCGAATCTGACATTTCTTGGCTCTGCAGCAAACTCGGGATACATATTATCAAATTCCTTCCAAGCCTCTCCATCCGCCGGATGCCTCAGTACATCATCATCAATGCGTTCATCCTTGTGCCACCTCATATCACAGGCTGTGTGAGACGACATGTAGAATCTTTGTAACCTTGGCTTCAGTGGAAAATAACGCAACACCTTGTTAGGAATCTTGTTCTTTTGAAACCTAGGCTCATTGCACACGGGACATTTGTCAAGCTGCTCGAATTCACCGTAAAACAAAACACAGTTGTTCTTGCATGCATGGATCTTGATATACCCTAAACCAAGCCCCTTCAACAACTTCTTCGAGATATAATGATCTTTTGGCAGACAGTTGTCTTCAGGGAGCATTCGAATGATAATGTCCAACATGTGATCAAAATGCTGGTTCGTTTGATTATACTCAACTTTCATGTGCATCAACTCCACAACTGCCCCTAGAACCGAAAATGATTTACAACCGGGGTACAATTCGCGCTGATCTTCTTTCAACAATCTCTCATAATGGAGATCAGAGTCTTCCGGTTGCAACCTTGGTGCATCATCTTCCATATCATCCGATGCCGGAGGAAAAGCATCGGTTAATAACTCAACGACTGGATCATTATCACATCGCCCATCCAAACCACTTTCGTCCCTACTAGTCCCGGGAATCGAAGATGTCGATGCAGAAAATATTTCTTCACCGTGATAGATCCAATTAGTGTAGTTGTGTACGATCCCATTCCATTCCAGATGAGTTTGGACCTCATTCAACGACATCCAAACGCAATTATTACATTTACGGCACAGACACCTGACACGTCTTGTATCACTGCAATGACTACGTGCAAAGGCAATGAAGTTGTCGATCCCATCCAAATATTGATCAGAAGATCTATCAAACATTTGCATCCACCCTCTGTCCATTGTGCCTGCTTTCACAACATAGAGTCAACGTAAGTAATTCAGTTAACATTGTCAAGTAAATAGAACAAGTTAAAATCAAAATCAATTCTTCTCCTTATGCCTCCGGTGATTTGGCCCTATCCCATTCGAGAGTGCACGTTCTGTGCTGTGTAGTTTGCGACCTACGAGGCTAAGTTCAGATCGAGGGAAATTTTGGCAGCATCTCCCTACAATTCCCCAAATGCACGACGTAGATATTATAAACAAATATCTAGTATGCATTCGAAGAACATTGAGGGGATACAAACCGAATTTCCCACAATCGAAACCTAACAACGTAGACCGCCAACTACACAACACATAGTTGCGCACCCCCAAACTGTCCGAATATATGGACAATTCAAGAGTCAGTCAATCAATCGGATTTACTGACTCTCAAACGGGTCTAAGCTTTTTCATTGCATTTCATTATACGAAGTTAATAAACTCGATTAACTTCGCATAAACGGTTATAAAATATGAATGTATTTCACTCCGTCGGAACTAAATAAAGCGTTTTAAAAAAAATATCACTACAAATTCACAAATACAAACATATATAAATTATGCATAAAACAAAGTTTTAAATTTTATAATTTCCGTACATATTTTCTATTTCCCTATTTTCCTAACATATTTTCTAATTTCCAAACATAATATCGAATTTTCATAATTTCATTACATATTTTTTTTCCTATTTTCCTAAAATGTTTTCTAATTTTCTAATTTCCTAACATAATTTCTATTTCCTTATTTTCCTAACATATTTTATATTTCCCTAATTTCCTATCATTTTTCTTAATTTCCAAATATATTTTCTAATTTCAATCATTTCATTACATATTTTTAATTTTCCTATTTTACAACAAAATTTCCTAATTTCCTAACATATTTTCTTTTTTCCTAATTTCATAACATATTTTCTATTTTCATATTTTCCTAACAAAGTTTCTAATATCTAATTTCCAAAAATTCTAAAACATTTCTACACATTTTCCACAATAAATACAAAATTTCCTAACATAATTATATCCAACATTCTTAACAAAATTAATTTGAGAGGTAAACACACATACCTTTTCACAAGTATTCCTTCAAATTAACTACAAAATTTCTACAACACAACACATAATTAATTCCTATTCAAAAATCAAAATTTCAAAAAAATCAAAATTTCATACCTTAATATTTGATATTTGATGATTGATAGAGAAAAAGGATTTGTTGGTAATGAAAATGGTGATGAGATGATAATAATAGGTATATAAAGAGAGTGAATGAGTGAGAGGGAGAGATAGAGAGCAGAGAGAAGGATGAGAAGCAGAGAGGAGGAAGAAGAAGAAAGAAGAAGAAAGAAGAAAAAAAAACAGACTTTGGTATTTAGAGTGTTTAGACAGTTGCCCGACGAACAGTATTCGCAGGGTAATATTAAATGATTCTTCGGGCCATAAAGAGTCAACGTCTAATATTACCCGACGGCGATTGGTCGTCGTTGTTTACCCTATTACCCGACGGCTAGTCCACATCGTCGGGTAACAATGTCCAATTTTGCGCGCGAACGGTTTTTTCTTCCCGCCAACTTGTTACCCGGCGACTGTAAATGTCTGTCGGGCAATATGACCTTACCCCGCGAGATATTGTCTGTCGGGCGAAATTTAGTCGGGGTACTGCGATTTTCTTGTAGTGACTGCATCAAAACATCCAAAACAATGGAAGTGTCTTGAGCTATTTTTAGGTGTCTTTGCATATCTAACTAGTGTTGAGTCTAAGTTTAGTTCTTTTACTCGTTTATTTATTGTTTTAATTGAGTCTTACTGATGAGTTCATAACTTCTAAATTAAGAATTTGATATAACGTTGATACATAGTCCTTGTGGGATCGATCCTTACTTTCTGCTATATTGTCTTGGTTGACTTGTATACATGCAAGGTTTTAACTGTTAAAGATAGAGTTTATAATCGTGTGCTTTATTTTTACCAACACAAGTTCTTCTGGAGTGAGGGAACCCTTTATGTCCTGCTTATTAGCATTCATCCTTGAAAGAAAGATGATAGAAATGCTAGAGGATCAAGCTGCTTGGTCCTAAGAAGCTGGCCATGGCCAAAAGTTTATAAGGATTTCTATGCACCTTTTATAAGTTTATAAAGTTTTCCAGTTGAATGATGATGGAGATGCCAAGATCACCAACCCTTCAGTAAAGAAGTCACTACAAGAAATCAGAAGTTGCCTGTCGAAACCATTTCGTCGAGCAACGTAACTCCTCCGTCGAGTAACATATACAACGGCGGCATTAGACGTCGAGCTACCGCGGTCGGGCTTTGTGATTACTCGACGAGCAATTAACTAATGCCAGACGGTAAAGTTCGTTGCTGACATCTTCGTCGAGCAACATAAAGTCAACATCATAATACCGTCGGGTAAGGGTTTTCTTATCCGTCGGGTAATCTATTAAATATACGTCGGGGGAGGTTTATAGCCCGTCGGGTAACGTTATATATACCCGTCGGGTAATGTTATAAACACCGTCGGGTAAGGTTAAATGCAGTCGTCGGACACTGTTATATACACGCGTCGGGTAACATGATAAATACCCGTTGGGTAACGTTTTACACAGCCGTTGGGTAACATGTAACTCAATCGTCGGGTATAGTTTGAACCTGCATCGGGTAACATGTAACTCATTCGTCGGTTATAGTTTTAAAAGTCGTCAGGTAACATGTCACCGATTCGTCGGGTGTATTTTTACAATTCGTCGGGTAACATATCCAGAATTCGTGGGGCAACCTCCTCTTTATATTGAAAATAAAATATTAAATTAAATAATAAATAATAAAAATTTTAATATAAAGAATCAAAATTAAATTAAATTAATATTAAAAAAAATAAATGTAATTTTTGACATCATTAAGAGTATAAAAATATTTTATATATACTCTAAGAATTAGTGGAGTTGTCAAAATAGCCGGGATCCTGAGGGGGCGGTTGGGTGGGCAGTGAGAAAATATCATCCAATCCACGATCACCCAAACGTTGAAGGATGTTGTCAAGGGCGCTCTTGATATGTTGGTTTTGGGCTTGAATCTCCGCGTATTGGGCTTTGATCATAGCATTTTCGGCCTCGAGATTTCTTATACGATCCGCCGTCTCCTGGGTATTGCCTACCTGAAATGAAGACGACGATTGAGTCGAGACATCCCGCACAATCCCGTCGCCCGCCACCCGAACGACCCTCCCTGGGTGCCTCCCTAGTTGTCGCTCCAGAATAGCGATCGACATGTCGACATTAGGGAGCTGCTAATGCAAAGGCACATCTGGATGCTGTTGGGTGAGCTCAGCTTGTGTTTGTTGGACGTCTTGCACCATCGCATCCTACAAATTCGAATAAATATTAATTAGAAATATAATTATCAAATTAAGAAAAAATGTTTAATCAGAAGGAAATAAACTTACGTGAATTCGATCAGCCTCTTCATCCCCCCGTCCAGCATACACCTGCCCCCAGGCATCCACCTCTGGGAACATCGACCCAGCGATGCGCCGATCCTCCTGCCGAGCCGATAAGGATCGCGACCCCCCATGGTGGTTGAATTTCTTTGCCCCCCGGTTCGATGTGTTGGCAATAGATTTCCGCTGTTCATTCGTAAAACCAAAAATTAGATTTGAAAATGGAAAATAACATAAAAATTAAATAATTTAATTAATTAGATAGATAATACGTACCAGATAAGTGGGGGACATGAAATGGTCGCACAACCACAACCACCCTGGCAGTTTCGGCCCGTCTAACTCCTCCGGAGGATTTGCCCGAGCTTCCTCCGGAGAAGGCCAAGTTAAGAAGTACTTGTGGAGCTCGTACTTCCGGTCGGCGTACCGTAACTGCTAGTGTTGGCACAGGTACCTACTGAGCTCGACGTTCTCCAAGTCAAACTCAAAATTGATCTGCAATCAAATATTAAAGTTAACAAAATAATTAAAAAATATGAAATTAATGTTAAAAAGGGGAAAAAAACATACCGATAATTCTCCCCAACAACGCGATATCTCCTCTGCGGTTTGGGTTTGGAAAGTCTCCCCCATCATCAGTGACTTGGTGCGAAGAATCGCACCAATGTCATGAACCAGGAGGCTGTGAATTTTGACCGGCACAGACCGAAGGCGTGGCACGTACACCACCAGTATCTTTGCATTTGTCGTCCTACAAATGCGCTGGGATGTCAAACCTCGGTTGATCCCGCACACATTCACTGACCTACCTGCAAATTCGATGAACATTGATAAATAAAATGAGTATCAAATAAAAACGTTTGGTTAAATAAACAAAATAATAAACTTACCCTTAGGGAGTGCTCAGACATTAGGCCCCATTTCGTCTGCTCCGATGTCGTCCTGTGAAGGCTGGGGGTCGGTACGGGGTTCCCCCCGTTTCTTGCTATGCTGTCTATGCGCCGATCGGACACCCGGTCGCTGATAGACTAACAGCGGTGCATGAACCGACGCTGCTGTTGAGGCAACCGAGTCAGGGGCTGCCTCCTCCGACTCATGATCATCAACAAGATCCGGGCAAGGTTGAGTCCTGGATATGATTAAGGTGCGATGCGACATCTACAATAACACATATAAATTAATTAATATAAAATTAAAGAACATACTTTTGATTAAATAAAAAAGAAAGCAAACATTTTTAATATTAAATATTAAATATTATTTTCAAAAAATAAAAACAAAATCACATTTAAAATTAACCAACATTTTATAATTCCAATAAACATAAATAAATAAAGCATCAATTTTTTTTAGCAATAATTAGTAAATTGGTATCTAAAAACTAAAACCACCAAATTCTATTTTTTTAAAATAAATCCAACACAAACGAAAGTTAAACTTAAACAACTAAATAATCCAAGCGTACTAAACTCAAAATTCACAACATTATACCTAAATTCCTAAATCCAAATTTCGGGACCAAAATCAAACTTACATATTAATCCAAACATATACTAATAATATCCAAATCCAAAAATTCACAAATTAAAAATTTATAAAACACACATTTCCAAAATCCACTTATACTACACCATATCAAAATTTCCCATAATTGTTTTTAAAATTCAAATACCCAAAATTCATACATTTCACATAAATACCATATAAAAAATCATACCATTATATCAATTTCAACATTATACCAAACATCAAAATTTCAACAAATCTTCAACTATTATATATACCTTAACAAATATATATATCCAAATATATATATACATAATCATTAACAATAACAATATCCAATTTCATAAATTCATTTTTCAAATCAAAATTAACAATAAACCAATATATCCAATATAAACCAATATAAACCAATAAACAATAAACCAATAAACCAATATATCCAAATTAACAATAAACAATATATCAAAATTAACATTAACATTAACAAGGGGAGCGGCGGTGACGGCAAACCTCGGTGAGGGGAGCGGCGGTGACGGCAAACCTCCGTGAACAAAAACAGTGTCCTTGACGGTTTAGGAGAGCGGAGCCGACATAAAAACTAGGTGTAATAAAAGACGTCCTTGACTGCTTGAGGGAGAGGAAGATGCAAGTGCCGCTTCAAGCAAAAATGAAGAAGAACCAAAGAAGAAAGAAATCAGAAGGAAATACAGAAAATGAAGAAGAAGGATGAAGAAGAAGAATTCGTCTGATTTTTGTATCTGATTGGGTTTGCCCAACGGAGACATCCGTCGGTTAACACTTTAATACTCCGTCGGGTATAAGAAAAAGGTCGTATCCGTCGGGTAACACTTTAATGATCTGTCGGGCATAAGAAAAAGGTGGTATGCGTCGGGTAACGTTTTAGAACCTGTCGGGTAACAATTAAATAAACTCGTCGGGTAACGTTTAACACCCCGTCGGGCAATACCATTATCGAAATACGGAATATTAGGTATGACATCCGTCAGGTAACAGCCATCCCACCCGTCGGGTAAGGATGATTGTCGAATATCCCTCGGGTTATACCTTTATTCTCCCTCGGGCAACAAAACGCGGGACTTTTGAGAATCCGCGAAAATTTAGTCGGTCGGGACCTGTTGGGCAACCTGTAAATCATTCGTCGGGTAACACCAAGCGGCAAATTTGAGATTTCGCGGAAAATTAGGCGGAAAATTGAAATTTTGAAAAAACTGGACGATTTATTGAGGTTACCCAACGGAAATGTTGATGATTCGTCGGGTAACACCAAGCAGCAAATTTGAGATTTCACGAAAAATTAGGAGGAAAATTTAAATTTTCAAAATCTGGATGATTTATTGCAGTTACCTGACGAAAATGTTGAAATATCCGTCGGGCATGACCTTCTTGATGCCGTTTTTGGCATTAATCTGAAAACCAAGTCGGGCACCGTTACTTAATCCCGGGATTTCCAATTTGTGAAATTTTTCGCGCTGATGATCTATGGGTACCGACCATAAATGTGGACGATTAGATCGGTCAGTTTCAATTTTTAAGTTTTTGAAAATTGGAAAACAAGCATATCGCCCAAGGAGGTTAAACTCTTGAAGGAAACATCAATACATTTTTTGAATTTTGGGTTCTATTAATATTCAAACGATTGAATTTGAGCGATCTAACCGTTCACTCAATGGCTTTACGTGTGTAGATCTCGCCCGTCGAAAATCTTGATGTTTTGAGGATTTCAAGCCTTTCGATCGCGACGAAACGTTCTGTAACCGTTGAATCATCGCACACCATTACCTAATCCCGGAATTTCGAATTTGGGAAATTTTTCGCGTAGGCGATCTATGGGTTCCTACCATAAATGTGGACGGTTAGATCGGTTAGTTTCAATTTTTAAGTTTTTAAAAAATTGTGTAAAAAAAAAAATGTAAAATTTTTAATCAGGTAAATACATGTGTAATAAAAATTGTAAATTTAATCAACTAAATCAGACTAGACGAATCTTCATATATATCCGTCTGGTAATTATACGGATTCTGTCGTTGGGTAACCCGTAAATTATCCGTCGGGTAACAAGTGTAATAAAAATTGTAAATTTAATTAGCTAAATCAGACCCTACGAATCTTCATATATATATCCGTCGGGTAATTTCAGGCTGAGGCCGTCGTCGGGTAAACCTTTAATTCCCCGTCGGGTAACGTTTTACATATAGTCGTCGGGTAATAGTTACGCATCCGTCGGGTAACAGTTGTGGCGATCCGTCGGGTAAAATACGTGATATCCGTCGGGCATAATCAATTGAAACAAATTGTTTATTAAATAAAGGTAAATTTAATCTACTAACTAATTGTTTATAAAAATATTACCAAAGAACATTTTATATGCAAAATTTTTTCTAAAAAATTTTTGTATCTTATTTGGTTAATATGAAAGTTGGGTTCAATTTTTTTGACATTGCATTAAAGAGTAAAAATTGACATTCATGATTTATCAAATTGACCTTCATGACTTATCATCAAAATATTGTACTAAATCTTTGACCTTCATTTAGTTTGAAGTTGCGTATTTTGTGGAGGGCATGTATGGTTTCATCACTTTAAGAAAGTAAAAAAACTATTTTTTTGAATGAAATCATACAACATACATAAAAATAAAATTTATTGATTTCAAGATGGATATTTCATATATGAATGAAATTTCGAAATTACAACGCTTCATTCGGATTCGCTTTCCGCCTCCCAATCACGCTCGTCATCCGACATGTGTACAGTACTTGATTCCTCCGAATCACTTTCAATTTGTTTTAATTCCCCCAGATCAATAAAAATGTCATCAATCGTAATTGGTGTTATGATGTCATTGGTCCGAACTCCATCCACGTTTTGGGTGGATGCCGATGAATCTACCTGATAAATGATTTGGTCATCTTTTATTTCCCCATCTTCTTCATGGTATCGGTCATCCAAGTCCCAAATGTTTATGTGATTCACCATCTCAGCTGCTCTCCATCCACCACCAGCTTTTGGATCATCCACATAGAATACTTGTTTCGCCGTACTAGCGAGGATGTAGGGATCACTCTCAAACCACCGGGTGTTTGTGTTTATAGAAGTATATAACTGATCTTTGATGACACTGCCTGGTATACTTGGGTTCGTATCAAACCAATGACACTTGAACAAGATGACTTCCTTGCGATCGGCGTATAACACCTTAACCACAGTTAATAATTTGTCGTAGAAACTCGTCTCAGCATTTTCCCCATCCCCCGGCACGAAGACCCTGCTGTTTTTCGTAGACAACTTGCCGTCTCATTCTGTGCACACGAACTTAACTCCATTAACGTGACAACCAGCGTACGTTTCTCCTCGAAATGGGCCAATGGCAAGGTGCATTAATTCTTTATTGAAATTTGGCGAGTTGACATCTTTCAGCTGTGCCATCTGGTAAGATACACACAAGAAACGAAATAGGTAAGCTTAAAACAATTTAAGAAGTTTGGAAATAAAATATTTGACTTACATGCTGGGAAAACCAACGTGGAAATAGTTGTTTGTCGATTTCTTCCCAATTAGAAGGAAATTGGGCCTTCATCAATGACTCGTGATGCTCGTGGAAAGGCCAGACTTCATCACAGTTGTTAAGAATGAACCAATGAGCCACCTCCATATCGGTATTAATGAACGGCTCCGAGATTGGACCAGTGCCGAATGGTCGTGCGGGTTGGGCAAATACGGATAGGGTCTCGGGACGTTGACCACCATCGTCGTTGCAAGACGCCCTATTGAAGGTAGTTTCAACATTTCGAAGGTACATTGCACAAAATGCGAGTGCCTCCTTTGCAATGTATGCCTCGGCTATGGAGCCTTCGGGACGTGTCTTGTTCCGCACGTACCGCTTATACGTACCTAACATTCTGCAAGGAAATTTACATTAAGATTCACAGATTATACATGATAGTAAGGAAATATTATCAAATAGCATGGATAAGTTATACCTCTCGATTGGGTATATCCAACGATAAAGCACCAGGCCAACTAGCTTTGCCTCATCCGGCAGATGTATTAGTAGGTGCACCATTACATCAAAGAATGCAGATGGATATATTTGCTCAAGCCGACACATGATGTACACAATATTGTTGAGTTTGGTGCACGAACTCATGTATACAGTTGAGTTTGGATAATATCTCATCACCGCACCTCTCCCTTGGTCGACCTCTTAACTCTGATTTACCATCAAATGAGTCAGATTGCATTCGCTGTTAGGACCCGTCCCGAATTTCCCCTCGAAACTCGGGAAGAACCCTGATCCCGTCTGACAACCTAAGGAAAGGTTCCCAAAATACCTTTCAATCCTTACAAATTATAATAATAATAAATACTTTCACTGGTCAGACAAGGGATTCAAGCACTCAATAATTTCCGTAAATAATGACCAACCAAATACAATATAATATCAGAGCGTCTAAGTAGGATCAAGAGTATAATTTAGATATCCTACTCAAATATAACTACACATCGCAGATGAAAGTACTAATGCCTCTGCCTCGAGATAAATGTCTGCGTCAACGCAACTGCCTGAAAGGGGTTTAAACACAAAAGTTGTGAGTGGACAAAAATAATCATTTATAAATTATTTTTCAAGGAAATATTACCTTTTCCCCCCCTCCATTTATAAAACCATGCATGCATCACATAAAACAGTTTATCATAAAAAAACATTATTTGAAACTATCAGAATTTCATTTCTCTTTAAAACCACTTAGTTGGACTCAGATAAAATCTGTATAATGAAAATACCTCGTGATCCATAGTTTGGTTTGAAAACTCTTTTCAAAGGAGTTAAAATTCATTTAATTCAGCCTGGACACATAATATCTCAAATCCACTGTTCCTGACATATCCACAACACACTAAGGTATCCCTTGAGATGTGTTAAAATATGTACTACGTGTAGACAGCTTCGCGACCCGGCGGAGCAAGACCCCTCAACACCAAAGTCCGAACCCTCAACAACCAGCGGAGCAAAACCCTCAACACCAGTCAGAGCAACTGTAACCATCGAGACAGAAAACCAGTGAACCAAATCCGTGTTTTGACATCTTTGTTTCTTGGCCTAAGCCAAATTCTTTGAAATATCATTTACGGCCAAAATCGGTAAAATCATAATTACGGGTCTCAATCCAAATCACATGCTCAAATAGTTACCACTTCAAAACGATATCAAAATCAAGTACAAAAACCAGGCCATTTCTCAAAACACACTTTCACTGAAATATTGGAAAACATGTGTCCAGCATCATTTCTAAATTCCAGAAATTCATTGCACCCATACATAACAATATTTAAATCAAAGATACATTTATCCATGCATTATAGTTTATAAACCAAAAGTCCACTCACAAACCTGTCCAAGCAAGCTCAATCTCGAATTGTACGCTCCCCTGAAGTTCCTAGAGCAGTATCGCCTATCCAAATTAATAATCGGGATTACCAGCTAATTATAAGAACCTTAAATATAAACCCCCTAAACCCCGGGAGGTCTATCTATGCTGGCCTAGAAAACGCAGCAACTTCAAATGCCCAAAACAACCCCTAAACGACATCCGATCGACCCAAAACCTGCGCCAATAGGTCCGAAACGTCAAAAACAAACTGCCACGCGCCACCGTGACCTCAAACTCGGCCCCATGCACCGCCACACGCCGACAGAATGTCGGAACAAGCGCCGACGCGCCGTCACGCGCCCTCACGCACCGGTCATGTGCCTACTACAGTACCCACGCGCCTGGATCGGTCCAACCCGGCCCAACTCGGCCTGACCCGATCTAAATCGGCCTGACCGGTTCACTCAACCCGACCAGTTCACTCAACCTGACCGATCACCGGTGACTCACCAGAGAAGACGACCGGCTGCCAGCACCGCCGTCTGGTTTCCGCCGGAATCCCCCATTTCAGGCCGAAACTTCAAGCTTTATAACTTCCTAAAAACTGAACCATTTTTCACAAATTTTACGTCTAAATCTATCTACTAGAACCCAGAATCCAAATATGACCTTAAAACATCAAACACGTACATTTGTAAGCCGGAAAATCGATCGGAAGATCCGAAACTTCCTACACTCGGTTCGACTTCCCCCGTGGTCCTCTCCTTCGATGGTTGGTACGGTTGTGATCGTGGGAAGGAGTAGAATACGATTACTGGAATAGAAATGGAAGGCTTGGCCTTGAATCAAACTTGGAATTTGTGGGTTTTAGGTGTGAAAGTCGCACACGGGTTCGGTGTGGGTGTTTCACAGAAATAAAGGGAGATCATAATGAGATGAAGATGAAATGATGTGGATCAGATTAATCTGATTTGGGGTGTTAAAAATATCTCCTCTCTATGGCAAATTACCAAACTGGCCTTACACGTCTAGACCCATAACTTCCTTACACGAACTCCGTTCTCCACGTGCCGCTTGTCTACGAACTCGTGAGTTCGAGACCTACACAACGGTATCCAAAATACCACCAAAAGTGTCTTGAAACAATATTTGACTTTCACGCCCCTTAACAAGTAAGGGTAAAATCGTCATTTTACATAAATAATTTACGTAAATCCAATAATTGAAATTCCGGGTTGTTACAATCCACACCCCATAAGAAATTTCGTCCTCGAAATTCAACTCTACCCTTTGAACAAATTAGGATACTGCGCCCGCATTAAAGTTGCAGTTTCCCACATGGCTTCCTCCACGTTATGATTCCTCCACAACACTTTAACTAGAGGAATACTCTTCCTGCGCAGTACCTTCTCCTTCGAATCCAAAATTTGCACCAGTTGCTCCTCAAAGGTCAAATCATCCTTCAGCTCAAGTGGATGTTCTTCCAATACGTGAGACTCATCAAATAGATATTTTCGGAGCAAAGATACATGGAAAACATTATGAACTCTGGATAATTCCGATGGTAAAGCAAGACGATATGCCACTGGTCCTATCCTCTCCAAAATCTCATACGGACCAATGTAGCGAGGACTCAGTTTTCCTCGTCTACCAAAACGTACCACTCCCTTCCAAGGAGATAATTTCAAGAACACCCAGTCTCCAATCTCAAATTCAAGATCTCTGGTTCGACGGTCTGCATAGCTCTTCTGGCGATCCTGAGCTGTCTTCAACCTTTCTCTGATGATCCTTATCTTTTCCTCAGTCGTATCCACCAACTCTGGTGTTAACAGTTTCCTTTCACCCACTTCGTTCCAGCATAACGGTGTCCTGCACTGCCTCCCATACAGTGCCTCGAAAGGAGACATCCCAATACTCGACTGAAAACTATTATTATAAGAAAATTCCATCAGAGCCAGGTGTGAATCCCAGTTCCCTTTAAACTGCAGTACACAAGCTCTCATCATATCCTCCAAAACCTGGATTGTCCTATCAGACTGACCATCCGTCTGAGGATGAAAAGCTGTACTGAAATGCAAGGTAGTGCCAAAAGCCTTCTGCAAACTCCGCCAAAACCTGGAGGTAAATCTAGGATCCCTATCCAAAACAATTGACTCTAGAGTCCCATGTAGCCGTATGATCTCATCAACGTGTCGGGCATACCTTAGATGCGTACCTTAGATGCGTGGAAAAAGGACGTTGTGTCTGGTCCACAAGTCGGGCAAGCAAGCTAGCCCTTGGTGCTCCATCCCGATAACATACCATATGCAGGAAAATTATTAATTTTCCACATTACGGCTTCTCGTAGGGTGAATATTTCTCCACTGCACTTGTCGTATGTTCGAACACCATTTTCCCAAAAATCCACGAGCTCGTCAATCAACCGCCGCAAATACACATCGATGGAATTACTCGACTATTTGGGCCCAGGTATCAAAGTACTGAGGATTGTGAATTCTTTCTTCATGCATCTCCAAAGAGGCAAGTTATACGGAACGATAACAACCGGCCAAGTGCTATAGGGCTTTGCAAAACTCCCAAACAGATTAAAATCGTCAGTAGCGATCCCTAATCTGACATTTCTTGGCTCTGCAGCAAACTCGGGATACATATTATCAAATTCCTTCCAAGCCTCTCCATCCGCCGGATGCCTCAGTACATCATCAATGCGTTCATCCTTGTGCCACCTCATATCACAGGCTGTGTGAGACGACATGTAGAATCTTTGTAACCTTGGCTTCAGTGGAAAATAACGCAACACCTTGTTAGGAAACTTGTTCGTTTGAAACCTAGGCTCATTGCACACGGGACATTTGTCAAGCTGCTCGAATTCACCATAAAACGAAACACAGTTGTTCTTGCATGCATGGATCTTGATATACCCTAAACAAAGCCCCTTCAACAACTTCTACGAGCTATAATGATCTTTTGGCAGACAGTTGTCTTCAGGGAGCATTCGGATGATAATGTCCAACATGTGATCAAAATGCTGGTTCGTTTGATTATACTCAACTTTCATGTGCATCAACTCCACAACTGCCCCTAGAACCGAAAATGATTTACAACCGGGGTACAATTCGCGCTGAGCTTGTTTCAACAATCTCTCATAATGGAGATCAGAGTCTTCCGGTTGCAACCTTGGGGCATCATCTTCCATATCATCTGATGCCGGAGGAAAAGCGTTGGTTAATAACTCAACGACTTGATCATTATCACATCGCCCATCCAAACCACTTTCGTTCCGACTGGTCCCGGGAACCGAAGATGTCGATGCAGAAAATATTTCTTCACCATGATAGATCCAATTAGTGTAGTTGTGTACGATCCCATTCCATTCCAGATGAGTTTGGACCTCATTCAACGACATCCAAATGCAATTATTACATTTACGGCACGGACACCTGATACGTCTTGTATCACTGCAATGACTACGTGCAAAGGCAATGAAGTTGTTGATCCCATCCAAATATTGATTAGAAGATCTATCATACATTCGCATCCACCCTCTGTCCATTGTGCCTGCTTTCACAACATAGAGTCAACGTAAGTAATTCAGTTAACATTGTCAAGTAAATAGAACAAGTTAAAATCAAAATCAATTCTTCTCCTTATGCCTCCGGTGATTTGGCCCTATCCCATTCGAGAGTGCACGTTCTGTGCTGTGTAGTTTGCGACCTACGAGGCTAAGTTCAGATCGAGGGAAATTTTGGCAGCATCTCCCTACAATTCCCCAAATGCACGACGTAGATATTATAAACAAATATCTAGTATGCATTCGAAGAACATTGAGGGGATACAAACCGAATTTCCCACAATCGAAACCTAACAACGTAGACCGCCAACTACACAACACATAGTTGCGCACCCCCAAACTGTCCGAATATATGGACAATTCAAGAGTCAGTCAATCAATCGGATTTACTGACTCTCAAACGGGTCTAAGCTTTTTCATTGCATTTCATTATACGAAGTTAATAAACTCGATTAACTTCGCATTAACGGTTATAAAATATGAATGTATTTCACTCCGTCGGAACTAAATAAAGCGTTTTAAAAAAAATATCACTACAAATTCACAAATACAAACATATATAAATTATGCATAAAACAAAGTTTTAAATTTTATAATTTCCGTACATATTTTCTATTTCCCTATTTTCCTAACATATTTTCTAATTTCCAAACATAATATCGAATTTTAATAATTTCATTACATATTTTTTATTTTCCTATTTTCCTAAAATGTTTTCTAATTTCCTAACATATTTTCTATTTCCTTATTTTCCTAACATATTTTTTATTTCCCTAATTTCCTATCATTTTTCTTAATTTCCAAACATATTTTCTAATTTCAATCATTTCGTTACATATTTTTCATTTTCCTATTTTACAACAAAATTTCCTAATTTCCTAACATATTTTATTTTTTCCTAATTTCATAACATATTTTCTATTTTCATATTTTCCTAACAAATTTTCTAATTTCTATTTTCCAAAAATTCTAAAACATTTATACACATATTCCACAATAAATACAAAAT
Source organism: Oemleria cerasiformis (assembly GCA_037349345.1). Taxonomy (NCBI): domain Eukaryota; kingdom Viridiplantae; phylum Streptophyta; class Magnoliopsida; order Rosales; family Rosaceae; genus Oemleria; species Oemleria cerasiformis. The sequence goes on from JAZGTL010000007.1 coordinate 10,239,586, forward strand.
TTCCTAACATAATTATATCTAGCATTCTTCACAAAATTAATTTGAGAGGTAAACACACATACCTTTTTACAAGTATTCCTTCAAATCAACTACAAAATTTCTACAACACAACACATAATTAATTCCTAATCAAAAATAAAAATTTCAAAAAAATAAAATTTTCAAAAAAATAAAATTTTCATACCATAATATTTGATATTTGATGATTGATAGAGAAAAAAGATTTGTTGGTAATGAAAATGGTGATGAGATGATAATAATAGGTATATAAAGAGAGTGAGTGAGTGAGAGGGAGAGAGAGAGAGCAGAGAGAAGGATGAGAAGTAGAGAGGAGGAAGAAGAAGAAGAAGAAAAAAAAAAAAACTCTGGTATTTAGAGTGTTTAGACAGTTGCCCGACGAACATAATTCGCAGGGCAATCTTAAATGATTCGTCGGGCAACATAGAGTCAACGTCTACTATTACCCGATGGCGATTGGTCGTCGTGGTTGATACTGTTACCCAACAGGGAGTTCAAATCGTCGGGTAATAATGTCCAATTTTGCGCGCCAACCGCTTGTTCTTCCCGCCAACCTGTTACCCGGCGATTGTGCATATCCGTCGGGCATTATGACCTTACCCCGTGAGATAGTATCCGTCGGACAAAATCTAGTCGGGCAACTACGATTTTCTTGTAGTGAGTGTTCCTTGCCTTGCATTTTATTTTTTTCCGAATAGTCAGTGTAATTATCTCGATCGTCTAGTTTTCTCCTTCACTGAAATATGCCTGGAAATTTTCAGATACCAAATTAACGAAGCTAACAGAGTTCCTTTATTGTTTAGAATGAAAGGGCTACCTTAATGCAAAACAAGGCTTATCAATATTGTTAGAATCAATATTATTTAGTTTCCTTGATTTATTGAAATTATATTAATTCTAGAAGTTAACCCTTATTTTGTTCCTAGAATAGTTGATTTCGGAGTTTGTAAATCCCTTTATATTAGGGCTTTGTACATCAACGTTTTCATTCAAGTAAATACACAAAATTTCCCAAAACTTCTCTTTTTAACATGGTATTAGAGCAGGCTTCTTCCTAGCTCTTAATTATTATTTTTCTTCTTCTTTCTTCAGCCAAATCACTTTGGCTGCAGATTCTTCAACTTCCACCATGGACGTTTCTAGTCCATACTACCTTCATCATTCTAATCATCCAAACAATTCGCTTGTTACCCAACCCCTTAATGGCGATAATTATGCCACCAGAAGTCGTGCCGTTTATATCTCCCTTATTGCCAAGAACAAACTTGATTTCATTGATGGTTCTCTCACGGCGCCCTCAAAGGACAAGAAACCGACCGAACATGCATTGTGAAATCGATGCAACAAAATGATTATTTCTTGGTTTGTTCATTCAGTGACACCCGACCTTGCTCCTTCTATTATTTTCGCCGATACCGCTCAACAAGTTTGAGACGCCTTCCATGATCATTTTTCCCGAGGCAATGCTCCTAGGATTTTTCAAATCCAAATGACAATAGCCTCACATTCATAAGGCTCAATGTTTGTGGCGAATTATTTCACTAAACTTCAAAATTTATGGGATGGACTCGCTTCCTACCGCACTCTACCTAAAGATGGGACCAATTTTACGACATACTATGCACAAGATCAAACCATGCAATTTTTGATGGGTTTGAATTATTCTTACGGGGCAATCCGGGGACAAATACTTTTGATGGATCCTCTCCCAACCGTTCGAAAAGCCTACTCGCTTGTTGCTCAAGAAGAAACGCACCGCGAAGTCGGTTACACCATCGAAAAATTTGTCTACTCTAAATCTTGGATATTAGATAGTGGTGCAACATATCATATCACCCATGATTCCAATTTTTTGTTTCTACCAATAAATCTTCTATTCCTTCTGTTGATCTTCCAACTGGATCCTTTGTTCCCATTGACCCACAAGCGCCGTCCAGCCCAGCGGTCGGACCCGGACCTACGTGTGATTTCCTTCCTCATATGTCCCCAGAAACTGTCACCACAACCTCACCCGTGGACCAGCCAACACCAGTGCCCTCTCACCCTCACATGGGCTCACCCACACCAGCTCAACCCCAGCACCTATCTTCTCGCCCAACCCAGCCCCCCTTTTGGCACAAAGATTATCACACGACGTTCGCAGCTACCAAACCCAATCCATCAACTTCCACGGCGCCAATTCCTCGTTCAAGTACATGTCATCCTTTGTCTAAATTTCTTTCGTATTCTCATTTTTCTGCGTCACATCGTGTTTTACTAGCTACTATTTCAGGTCATATCGAGCCAACATCTTTTTCTCAGGCCATTCAATTGGAGACTTGCCATGCAAACCGAGCTTGATGCTCTCCAACTCAATAATACATGGACTCTTGTTCCCTTACCGGCTGGCCATCATCCCATTGGTTGTAAATGGGTCTGTAAAATTAAATGTAATTCTGATGGGTCTATTGAGCGCTACAAAGCCCATCTTGTTGCCAAATGTTACACCTAAATTGAGGGTGCTTATTATCTTGACACTTTTTCCCCCACTACTAAGCTCCCCACTATCCGCTACTTATTGGCCGTTGATGCCTCTCGTAATTGCCTTATCCAACAATTAGATGTTCAGAACGCCTTTCTCCATGGTGACCTTGATGAGGAGGTATATATGGAAATTCCTCCTGGTCTTCGTCGACAGGGGGAAAATTTGGTATATCGACGTAATAAATCACTATATGGATTAAAACAAGCTTCGCGTTAAATTTTCAGATGTCATTCAATTGTCTAGATTTCAACCATCAAAAGCTGATTATTCCCTCTTTACAAAGATTCATGGAGATTCCTTTACTGTGGTGCTCATTTATGTTGACGATATTATTGTGACGGGTAATGATATTAAGGCAATTCAAGATCTCAAAGATTCTCTTCTCCGGAATTTTCCCATCAAGGATGTCGGAAATCTGAAATATTTTTTGGGCATTGAAGTATCTCGCTCCAAAAAGGGAATTTTTCTTTCCCAACGAAAATATGCTTTGGTTTTTTGTTGATGATACTGGATTGATTGGGGTCAAACCAAATAATTTCCCCATGGAGGAACATTTGAAACTTCAACCAGATGATGTGATTTGCTCCATGATCCTACCAAATATAGAAGATTGGTGGGTCGATTGATTTATTTGACTGTAACAAGACCTGATATTGTTTATTCTATTTATATTTTGAGTCAGTTCATGCAAAATCCTCGGAAGCCACATTGGGAAGCTGCCTTACGAGTGTTGAGATTTATTAAAGGATCTCCCAGTCAAGGTTTATTTTTTCTAGCCTCCAATAATCTTGCCTTATCCGCCACTGTGACTCAGATCATGCCGGATGTCCTACCACAAGAAAATCCACTATGGGATTATGCATATTTCTGGGTGATTCCCTTATTTCTTGGAAATCAAAGAAACATTCGTATGTGGCAAAATCAATGGCAGAAGAAGAATATCGCGCCATGGCAACAACTTGTTTAGAGATTACTTGGCTACGATATATCTTGCAGAACTTGAGAGTTACCCAACATAAACCTGCACACCTGTACTGTCATAACGAAACAGCTGTGCATATTGCCGCTAATCCGGTGTTTCATGAACGCACAAAACACATTGAGATTGATTGTCACATCGTGCGTGAAAAATTACAGGCTGGCATAATTACACCTTCTCATGTTCCTTCTAAAGCACAACTAGCAGATATCTTCACAAACGTTTTCATTAGGAAAGGAATAATTCCAGTTCTTAAGTGGCAAGTTGGGTCTTCATAACATTCAGTCTCCAACTTGAGGGCGAATGTTAGAATCAATATAATTTAGTTTCCTTGATTTGTTGTAATTAGATTAATTGTAGAAGTCAACCCTTATTTTGTTCCTAGAATAGTTGATCTCCTTCCTAGTTTAGGAGTATGTAAATCCCTTTACATTAGGGCTTTGTACATCAACGTTTTCATTCAAGTAAATACACAATTTTTCCCAAAACTTCTCTTTTTAAAAAATATCTGTTACGACTGGAGGAAGAGCATACGATTAGTGTTTCATAACTTTTCCCTATTAGCTTGAGACTTCAATGAATATATTCATGGTATGTTATATTCAGTGATTGACTTGCTGTTGCAGAAAGAAAAGGGAAACTAAAGTAGAAAATTGAACTGCAAAAGCAGATAGATGCCAAAGAGTCACTGGAGCTGGATATATAGAGCATTCACTTCCTCTCTGTTTCTTTCTATCAAGAGCTTCATAAGTCAAAGCTCAACAAGCTTTGTTGCTTTTCAATATTTTGAGGTTAGTAGTTTGATATTGCTGTGTTTTTTTTTTAAAAGTTGTTTATGATGTGTTTTCATGACCGTACATTAAAAGAAAACAGTTAAACGTTTGGTAAAATCTATATTTACAAGTGATGTGAGAATAAAAAGTAATGTCAAAATATTTAGTAAGTTTTAGTGTAAAACTATGACAGACATGTATAATGCTAAAATGACATGAAATTAAAAATGTAAGAGGTGGTAGTGGTGAAGTAGAGGTAGAGGTGCATAAGGAGTTAGTGGTGGTTGTGGATGTGGAGGTAGAGGTAGATGAGGTGGAGGTGGAGGTGGATGTGGAGGAAGTGTTGGAGATTGTGGCAGTGAAGTTGGAGGTAGAGGTAGCGGAGGTGGAGGAAGAACTGATGGTGGAAGTAAAAGGTCGAGATAGAGGTGCTTGTGGCAGATAGCACTTTATTTTTTTAATTTTTTGAAAAATGTAATATTGACATTTTTAGTGAAAATTATTTATTTATATATCTATTTTCAAAAAAAGTAAAACATTTTAAGAGAAATTATTTGTGTATGTTTTGACAATGCATGCGTTGTCTCTATTCCCATTGGAGACTAATTATCGCAACTTCGTCCCCATCCACATAGGTAAGAGACTCATCTCCATTCCCCAAGGGACGTCGGCACCACATAGGTAAGAGACTCATCTCCACTCCATGAGCCACGGAAGCTCCCCAGTCCCCCTGTTGCAATCTAGGCGCCTCGCCACCCACCTTACCAAATTACTTGGGCGGAACATCAACTTCCCACCGGCAAAGCCTCCTTTTCTCTCTCAACATCTCGCCCTTTCTCTCTCGTTCTCTATCTCCAAACTCCTAATCTAGATCTTGAATGATCCAGTCCGTCAAAGACCAATTACCCTGTTTACATAGAAACGAGTCGTGCTCTTAAATCTCATCAGATGCGACATTTGAACGACGATATTGAATCGATGTAAAGAGACTACTCGAACATACATCAGATATGTCTTCGACATAGAAAGAGTAAGAGACGAAAAAAGGCATCGCCGGTAGCCGATAGTGAGGTCGTTTGCCGCTGAACGGGTGAGGTTGTTTAGATTGCAAGTTGCGGCTAGGTTTTTCTTTGATATGGCAGATTGCGACTAGGTTGGTGATGGGCTTTTTTTTTTTTTTTTACTTTTTTATTTGCCTTATTACTTCTGTTGATGCCACAAATGGGATAACGTTGGCTTGGTCGGTCGAGGGGTAGATAGGCCGACCAGTTTGGTCGGCCGAGGGGTAGGTTATTGTTTTTGGCCAAGACGATGTCCTTTGGTCGATCATGTGGCCGATCGGCCTGGATGTTGTCCATGGCTGATCAAGCGCCACTTGAGGTGGTGTGTATGCCAACTCGTACGGATCGTGAAGGTGGAACCTCGCACGATCATGTGGCCGATTGGCCGGGATGTTTTTCATGGCCGATCGAGTGCCACTTGTGGTGGTGTGTATCCCACCTCGGATGGATTGTGAAGGTGGAACCTCGCACGATCATGTGGGCGATCGGCCTGGATGTTGTCCATGACCTGTTGAGTGCCACTTGAGGTAGTGTGTATGCCACCTCGGACGTTTCTTGAAGATGGAACCTCGAACAATCATGTGGTCGATCTGCCTGATTGTTGTCCATGGCTGATCGAGTGCCACTTAAGGTGGTGTGTATGCCACCTCGGACGGATCGTGAAGGTGGAACCTCACGCGATCATGTGGCCGATCGGCCTGGATTTTTTCCATGGCCGATTAAGTGTCACTGTAGGTGATGTGTTTGCCACCTTGTACGGATTGTGAAGGTGGAACCTCACACGATCATGTGGCCGATCGGCTTGGATGTTGTCCATGGCCAATCAAGCGCCACTTGAGGTGGTGTGTATGCCAACTCATACAGATCGTGAAGGTGGAACCTCGCACGATCATGTGGCCGATCGGCCGGGATGTTTTCCATGGCCGATCGAGTGCCACTTGTGGTGGTGTGTATCCCACCTCGGATGGATTGTGAAGGTGGAACCTCGCACGATCATGTGGACGATCGGCCTGGATGTTGTCCATGACCTGTTGAGTGCCACTTGAGGTAGTGTGTATGCCACCTCAGACGTTTCTTGAAAATGGAACCTCGAACAATCATGTGGTCGATCTGCCTGATTATTGTCCATGGCTGATCGAGTGCCACTTGAAGTGGTGTGTATGCCACCCCGGACGGATCGTGAAGGTGGAACCTCGCACGATCATGTGGCCGATCAGCTTGGATGTTATCCATGGCCGATCGAGTGCCACTTGAGGTGGTGTGTATTGCCACCTTGTAAGGATCGTGAAGGTGGAACCTCACAAGATCATGTGACCGATTTGCCTGGATGTTGTCCAGGGCCGATCGGGTGCCACTTGCCTTATTATCTTTGTAGTGGTGTAGCGGATGTGCCACGCGTCATGCATGCATCACCTAGGGTTTTGTCCGTAACGTTCGATTGACTGAGGAGAATTCCAATGGTTGGTTTCTTGCCTTTATATCGTTTGTGAAGCTCTTCATTTAGCACTTTTGTTATTTTGGCAGGAATTGTTGGGAGCTAAGGCGATTTTCGGTGATCGAATTCTAGCTTCAAGGTGATTTCCGGCGAAGAACTTCAGTGGTTTGCACGGCGGAACGATCTTCATAACAAGGTATTTCCTATTTTCTTTTTCCAATTTGGATTGAATGCATGATTTGGAATGAACTTGTGATGAACGTGTTTGAGCATGCTTGTTTGATCGCCTTACGTCCGTAGCTGTTGTGTCTTGTATGTTTCCCTTCTTAGAAACCCTTGTTATATGTTGTAGATGTCAGGATCAGTATATTCAGAAGGATCGGAGGATCGGTCCAATAACGCATTTGATAATGAATCATAAGCTTGTTCGGCCAACTCTGATTCACGATTAAATGCTTCTGAATCAGCCTCTAGTTCCTGATCAGTCGTTATTTATGCATCATTTTGATGTCTTTATATGTCTCTCTTACATGTCTTTTGAATGATTTCGTGCCATCAATAGTAGAAAATGATCAAAATTATGAGACTTGTGCAGAGTTAGAAAGATAGGTAAAATCTAGAAAGAACGCAACAAGAATGACTCAAATCAGAGTCCAGATGAAGGAGATGTCCTCATTTCAATATCAGGTCCTAAACGGAGTCCTGAGTGCGCCAGTGCGCCTGTGCGCCTATTTTTGGCCACTGGCCAAGTACCTCATATCAGGCCCTCTGGGTCTCAAACCTGCGTTTCATGACATCAAGGTCAGGTCCTAGAAGTGCCAAGGTCGCGCCAAGGCAGGTCGAGGACATGTCCCAAGAACTCCCATCCGAGCCCAGATGTACGCCTAGGCTCGGAGTCCCTGTTCCGCCAGCGGTGGATCAGAGGTTCTCCCTCTGCGCTAAGCCTGACAACATTTGCGCCAAGCTTGAACGAAGATGCCCTTCTACTATACTCATGCTATACTTCAAAAGCGCAGTCCCAGATCCTGATTAAGAAGATAGTCCAAAATCCAAGTTTGGCCAGCTTGCGTTCCCACTGGCCAGCTTGCGTTCCCACTTGCCAGCTTGCATTCACACTCCCAGCCGTGCTCTGATTGGTTCTAATAGATTTAAGGACTTTGTAATTAATTAAAAGTACAATAACTTTCCCTATCCTTATAGGACATGGTTTTACCAATCCTTATAGAATAAGGTTTTACCAATCCTTATAGAACAAGGTTTTCCCTTTGTCTATAAAAAATAGCCTTTGTTCAGTGTTTAATAAGGAGGATTAGAATTAGGAGGCAGAGAGAGAGAGTTCCGTTTTGGTTTTCTAGAGAATTAGGGACGATATTTTGAGAGATAATATTTTACACATAGATTATTGGACGTGGAGCTTGGAGAAGAAGGCTCTGCCGTGGCTCTGCTGCACATGTTCTTAACAATCTCTTCTGTACCCTTATTTTCATTATTGCAATTTACTTATGAATTCAATTATATTTGTTTCAATTTCAGTTATGTGTGAGTAGTCATTAGGATTATGGCTGCTTGAAGCCCTAGCCATGTTAGCTTATTGATTGGATTTCTGGCTCTTGATTATGATTGCTATGCATGCTGAATAAGTTGGATTACTAGGCTTAATGACCTTAATTTATGCCTATAAGATTAGCTACCTTGTTTGCATATAATTATAGATGTAATTTCTTGAGTGACCGTCATATCATCTTGTGATTTGGAGCATCGAAAGTATTCTTACTTGTAATCTTAACTCATAATGACCTAGGATTGCATGTCACTTTGCTAGGCTATTGTGGTGTCATTAAGTTCTCTTTAAACTTCATGCATCATCTTAAAAGGTAGGTGATAGACGTTCTAGGCATATGCCCTGTTTAGAACATGCTAAGTAAGAGGGAATAAGATGTGTCTAGTGAACCAACGCCAGGTCCTAGGCATGGGCACCTAATTCAGAAAATGCATAGTAATTAGGTCAAGAAAATCTGATTAGTAACTATAATTGGTTAGAGTGGATAGTAAGCCTTAATTCGCCCTAGTTAATAATCAATCAACTGTTAATTCTTGCATTGTTATTTTCTGCATTTTATTTTACTTGTCTTTAAATTTCAGTTCTCACATCATAAACAAACCACCCCCCCACCCCCCCCCCCCCCCCCCCCCCCCCCCCCCCCCCCCCCTGCGTGTGTGTGTGTGTGTGTGTTTTTTTTATTTAAGTTAATAAATCTGAACTAAAGTGGTCATAACGTTGATACAAGTCCTCGAGGGATCGACTCTTGCTGTGCTACTATACTATTCTTATCGATTTGTGCACTTGCAAAGATTTTATAACTGTTAGAATTGAATTGCATATTTCTTGCTCTTTAATTCCACCAACAGTTCCCTCAGCCAAACCCCATGGTTGAGCTAGAGGTGGATAAGAATGTAGAGGAGCCGATCTTTTAGTCAAATAGCGTTCAAGGACAGTCGGCCCAAGACTTAGAAGATTTGCTCTAAAGAGCCTTTAAAGATATTGATGACCACTTTGGGTCAGCCGGTGATGAGGCTAGGCCCTCTAATGCTGAAGTGACCTCCATTAACAAGGGGGTGGCTTCGAGTTCAGAGCCAATGATGGTTGTTGAGGTTGAAGCGTCGTAGTTAGTGACCGTGGCTAGCTCGGCCTAAGAGGTTGATCGGTAGATCAACACGTTGACCTGGAATGATATCGATGCCTACCGAGCTATTTTCGACATTCCAGATACTATCAAGATGTGAATGCTTGGGAAGAGTGAGAGGCGGAGTAGTCCTCCGACCGGCTGGGCGAACTTCTACCCAGACAATCTGTCGCATGGGATAGTGCTCCCCCTTCATCCTTGGCTGCAGAAGATGGCCATTGAAGTTCGTGTACCTTTCGGTTAGCTTAATCCCAACTGTTGGATCATGCTGACCGGGGTCTACACGGCCTCCAACATGTGTGGCAAGGGTGAACCGACTTGGGGTCACATCAACCACCAGTATAAGTTCGTGAGGGATAAGACCGGCTGGGTCAATGTTGAGGCAAGGAATAAGAAGGATAAGGGGGCCTTCATTGAGGATATGTCGACCTCCCAGAAGTCCTGGAAACACAAATTCTGTTTTGTTTCTAGGAACTAGGAAGGGGTTGACCTACCTTTGTTCGGTAGATGCATGCCTTACGGGTATCAGTCGAAAGGTGGTAGCTTTAGGAATATTTTTTGATTTTGTGTGTACTGTTTGTTTGTGTTTTTTTTTTGCGGCATGGCCGAGCTTTGCTAACTTTTGTATTTTTGCAGACGTCTTCAAGCCAGGAACGATCAGTGACCATGAGAAGGCTGACTATGAAGAAATTAGGAGTAAACTCTCGCGGGTTGAGAGGAGTAGGGACTGCCTACGTTTGCCCATCATTTTTTTTATGCTAGCCCATATCCTCCCTACGTAAGTGTTCTTCAGCCTTGGTGTTTTATTGATTCAGAGTTGTAATTTCTGAATTTTTGTTTTTTGTAGCTGTACCTGACTTTGTGCTTGCTGCGGCTGAGCAACTGAAGATAAGAATGAAAAAAATTGAGCTGGCGTTGTAGAAGGTCGGGGCCTCGATGAAGAAGGCAGACTTTCGTAGGCCGGTGAAGACTAGATCGTCTTCAAGGGGTGATATCCCTCAGCTTCAGACAGTCATGGATGACCAGGCCGATCAAGCTGGTGACGCGACTGCTTCGGTGGCCCTTGAGGTTACTATCCAGGAGGATTTGGAATCGCTTTTCCAAAGTCCTCCTAGGCCGATTTCTGCTTAGCTGACTGCGTCTTCCACGACCATGGACACTGGACGGCCATCTTTCCTTTCCATCTTCGATTTGGATGTAGAGGCGGAAGATCGACGGCAGATAATGGCGGCGAAGAGGAAGCAAAGCCGTAAGGGGTCGGCCAGCGAAACTGAGGATACTTCTCTACATAAGAAGCAGAAAGATGTGCATATTTTAGAGATGGTGCGTCAGGAGATCTACCCCAACATTCCCTCTTACTTAGGAGGTCGGCAAGTGCAGAAGAAGATTAGGAAGCCGACCATGGACCCCTCCATTTGCTCATATTTTGTCAATGTTGATGGGGAGCCTGATTTGGTGAGGACTGAGGACGTTGATCAGTCCTGGAGGCAGCTGAACACGGCTTTTCATCCATCTCAGCTTCATTTTATGAACATGGTTGTTTGTAGTTCCAAGTATGAGCTGGATGAGATAGCTGCTTTGAGGCCAAAGGACTTTTCTGATCGGTGTGACAAGACAATGTGCAATGGTGCCCATGTATGTGTTGTTCGTCCTGTGTAATATTGAAGGTTATGTTCATTGCCTTTTTTTTCTAAGTGTTGTCTACTATGTCTTGTAGTTCCTTGGCGAGGTTTTCAGCACCTTCCATCGTGCCAGCCAAGTCCAGGAAAAGGTGGCCGGGAAGCAGAGGGCTTTGAGGTCTCAGGTGGAGTCTGTGGCAGAGAAAAGGAAGATGGCCGAGAGTTTTGAACTTAATGGATTTTTTATTTTTGACTTAGACTAGATACCATGGATTTTTTATTTTTTACCAATAAATCTTCTATTCCTTATGTTGATCTTCCAACTGGATCCTTTGTTCCCATTGATTCTACTGGCACTATTCCTTTTGATAAAGATATCATTCTTGGCAATGTTCTTCATGTCCTTTCGTTTCGCTTAAATCTTATGTCTGCTAGTAAACTTACCAAATCTTTGAGTTGATGTATCATTCTTTTTTCTGATTTTTGTGTCATACAGGACTTGGATACGGAGAAGACGATTGGTTAGGGTAAGCAACGCGGCGGCTTGTACTTTATGTCACCGGTCCACCAGTCACCTGCTATTTGTCATGCCACCATTTCCACAGATACGTGGCATCATCGCCCAGGCCGTCCATCACCCGACCATCTGCATTTACTTTCCTCATTTATTTCTGGTTTACCTCGTACTTTAAATAATCATTGTACTATTTGTCCTTTAGCGAAATAAACTCGTCCCCAATTTTATAATGATTCCATTTCTTCCACCATGCCTTTTGAATTAATTCATTGTGACATCTGGGGCCCACATAAACATCACACACACTTAGGTACTCATTATTTCTTGAATATTGTTGATGATTTCACTCGTTGCACCTGGGTTTTTCTAATGGTTCATAAATCTGAAACATTATCTTTAATTCGAAAAATTTTCACTTTTGTACGCACCCAATTTCACACTGTCATTCGCACCATCCGCACTGTTAATGGTTCAGAGTTTCTTTCTCTTAAATCTTTCTTTTTAACCCATGGAGTTGAATTTCAGCGCACTTGTGTCTATACACCCCAACAAAACGGTGTTGTTGAGCGCAAACATCGACACATTCTTGATGTTGCTCGTGCTCTCCGGCTTCATTCCAATCTTCCAATCTCATTTTGGGGGGAACGCGTCACTATAGCCGTTTATCTCATTAATCGTTTACCCACTCCATTGTTGTTTCACAAAACTCCTTTTGAACACCTTTATGGTCGTCGTCCTTCATATGATCATTTACGTGTTTTTGGGTGTCTTTTTTACACTACCGTTGTTCAACCTCATTCCAAATTCGAATCCCGTGCTCATCGCTGTATTTTTGTTGGCTACCCAACTGGATAAAAAGGTTACAGATGATTTAATTTGGATACCCTCACCTTCTTTATTAGCCGAGATGTTCATTTTCATGAAAACACCATTCCTTACCATACACCAACTTCCTCTCTGCCCAACCCAGTCCTTCCTTTGGCCCACGTAGATTTTTACCCAATTCCCACTAAAAATTCCAACCCTGACCCACATTCTCTCACCAGTCCAAACCCACCAAACCCCGACCCACAAGCGCCCTCCAGCCCAGCTGTCGGACCCAGACATGCGTGTGATTTCCTTCCTCATGTGTCCCCAGAAAATGTCACCACAACCTTACCCGTGGATCCGCCCACACCAGTGCCCCCTCTCCCTCACACCAGCTCAACCCCAGTACCTTTCTTCTCGCCCAACCCAGCCCCCCTTTTGGCACAAAGATTATCACACGATGTTCGCAGCTACCAAACCCAATCCATCAAATTCCTCGTTCAAGTGCACGTCATCCTTTGTCTAAAATTCTTTCGTATTCTCATTTTTCTCCTTCACATCGTGTTTTACTAGCTTCTATTTCAGGTCATGTTGAGCCAACATCTTTTTCTCAGGCCATTCTTGATTCCAATTGGAGACTTGCCATGCAAACCGAGCTTGATGCTCTCCAACTCAATAATACGTGGACTCTTGTTCCCTTACCGGCTGGCAATCATCCCATTGGTTGTAAATGGGTCTGTAAAATTAAATGTAATTCTGATGGGTCTATTGAGCGCTACAAAGCCCGTCTTGTTGCCAAATGTTACACCTAAATTGAGGTTGCTGATTATCTTGACACTTTTTCCCCCACTACTAAGCTCACCACTATGCGCTGCTTATTGGCCGTTGCTGCCTCTTGTAATTGTCTTATCCACCAATTAGATGTTCAGAACGCCTTTCTCCATGGTGACCTTGATGAGGAGGTATATATGGAAATTCCTCCTGGTCTTCGCCGACAGGGGGAAATTTTGGTATATCGACGTAATAAATCACTATATGGATTAAAACAAGCTTCGCGTTAAATTTTCAGATGTCATTCAATTGTCTAGATTTCAACCATCAAAAGCTGATTATTCCCTCTTTACAAAGATTCATGGAGATTCCTTTACTGTGGTGCTCATTTATGTTGACGATATTATTATGACTGGTAATGATATTAAGGCAATTCAAGATCTCAAAGATTCTCTTCTCCGGAATTTTCCCATCAAGGATGTCGGAAATCTGAAATATTTTTTGGGCATTGAAGTATCTCGCTCCAAAAAGGGAATTTTTCTTTCCCAACGAAAATATGCTTTGGATTTTCTTGATGATACTGGATTGATTGGGGTCAAACCAAATAATTTCCCCATGGAGGAACATTTGAAACTTAAACATGATGATGTGATTTGCTACATGATCCTGCCAAATATAGAAGATTGGTGGGTCAATTGATTTATTTGACTGTAACAAGACCTGATATTGTTTATTCTGTTTAGATTTTGAGTCAGTTCATGCAAAATCCTCGGAAGCCATATTAGGAAGCTGCCTTACGAGTGTTGAGATTTATTAAAGGATCTCCCAGTCAAGGTTTATTTTTTCCAGCCTCCAATAATCTTGCCTTTTCCGCCTACTGTGACTCAGATCATGCCGGATGTCCTACCATAAGAAAATCCACTATGGGATTATGCATATTTCTGGGTGATTCCCTTATTTCTTGGAAATCAAAGAAACATTCGTATGTGCCAAAATCAACGGCAGAAGAAGAATATCGCGCCATGGCAACAACTTGTTTAGAGATTACTTGGCTACGATATATCTTGCAGGACTTGAGAGTTACCCAACATAAACCTGCACACCTGTACTGTCATAACGAAACAGCTGTGCATATTGCCGCTAATCCGGTGTTTCATGAACGCACAAAACACATTGAGATTGATTGTCACATCGTGCGTGAAAAATTACAGGCTGGCATAATTACACCTTCTCATGTTCCTTCTAAAGCACAACTAGCAGATATCTTCACAAACGTTTTCATTAGGAAAGGAATAATTCCAGTTCTTAAGTGGCAAGTTGGGTCTTCATAACATTCAGTCTCCAACTTGAGGGCGAATGTTAGAATCAATATAATTTAGTTTCCTTGATTTGTTGTAATTAGAATAATTGTAGAAGTCAACCCTTATTTTGTTCCTAGAATAGTTGATCTCCTTCCTAGTTTAGTAGTATGTAAATCCCTTTACATTAGGGCTTTGTACATCAACGTTTTCATTCAAGTAAATACACAATTTTTCCCAAAACTTCTCTTTTTAACAAATATCTGTTACGACTGGAGGAAGAGCATACGATTAGTGTTTCATAACTTTTCCCTATTAGCTTGAGACTTCAATGAATATATTCATGGTATGTTATAATCAGTGATTGACTTGCTGTTGCAGAGAGAAAAGGGAAACTAAAGTAGAAAATTGAACTGCAAAAGCAGATAGATGCCAAACAGTCACTGGAGCTAGATATATAGAGCATATTGTAGACAGTAGGTTTGAACAAGGTGGTTAGTCGTTAGGCTGTTAGATTATTGTTAGGAATTAGTTAGGTTGTTATAGCCAGTTGTGTGTCAGCTAGCTAGCTGTGTGCCAGCTGCTACTAAGTTAGTTACAGTGAGATGAGGGTTAGTGAGTTGTATAAAAGACAACCAGTGTAATAGAGTGAAGTGTGTGTGAATATATCAAGAGTTTCACATATCTCCCATTTCTCTATAATATTTTCATTCTTCTGCTTTATTTCCTAACTAGTAACCATGAGTTCTAACATGGTTTCAGAGCATTGAAAGCTCACTGCTAAGATCCTGGCTTTAGCTGCTAATCACGGAAGCTGTTAAGATGAAAATCGGTGAAAGGTGCTGCGATTCTTGAAGGTCCTGACTTCTTCACCCCCTTCGTTCTGATCAACCATTATTCTGAGTTCTTATTCCTCTAGTTCTTCCTCTTCTTCCTCTTCTAAAGATAAGTGTTCTTTTGACCTCCTCTTGTTACATTGAATCGCATAATTTGTGTTTTGTTTTAGAAAATTTCTCTCTAAGAAGTTTTCTTGTAAATCTTGAATTGATCAAACACACTGTTATAATCATGTTTTCAGCTATGGATTTACTTAAGCATGCTACTGATTTTGTTTCTGCTAAGCTAGACGATACCAATTATATATCATGGAGTATTAAGATTCAGATATTGTTAAAAGGCTTTCACTTGTTTGGACATCTTGATGGTTCGTGCATCTGTCCACCATCGCCTAGTGAAACCTTTCAAAAATGGATTGATAACGTTGTTGCAGTTCTTAACATGTTAATCACAACCATCTCTGAGGAAGCTTTCACATAAATCATGACCTGTGATACTTCTCGTGATGCGTGGCTTACGTTGCAAGAGATATTCTCATCTATGTCTGAGGCCAATCTGATGCAACTGAAGACCAATCTTCAAACTATACAGAAGGGATCATATACTATTGAAGGTTATTTTGTCATGATTAGGTCAGCCAGACAACGATTGGCTAGTGCTGGACTTGTAGTGTCAGATAAGGACGTGATCTTGATTACCTTGAAAGGACTACCTTCGGATTATCATGCCTTCAAGTCTCACATTCGAGCAAGGCCTGTCTCGATCACTCTTCCCGAACTTCGTACTCTCATACTTGCTGAAGAAGCAGACTTGTCTAAGGTGTCTGTACAGGCTCAATCGTCTCTCCTTACAGCTATGGTTGCGACCAAGACCACACCCGAATCTCAGACACCGCTCTGTAATGCACCACCCTCTCAGGGATCTCAGTGGCAAGACTCTAACTCTAACCAGAATTCTCGTTGGCAAGGGCACAATACCTATCAAGGTAACAATAACTATCAAGGCTCCAACTGGTTTGGTAGAAATAATCGTGGAAGAGGTCGATTTAATGGCTATCGTGGTAGGAACAATCAAGGTCGATATAATAACTACTACAACAATTATAATGGCTATCAAAATCAAGGATATGGTGGTTACAATCCATCCTACAACTTAGGTCCCAATCATGGCTACAATGGCTATAATCCCAACTACAACTCAGGTTATAATCAACAGCAGCAAGGTAGTGCTCCTTCAGGCCTCAACCCATACATAGGCTCATCTCCTGGTCCTACTCCTGGGGTACTCGGTTCTGTTCCAGCTTCACACCCACAATCATACATATGCCAACTTTGTAAGCTTCCTGGTCATGAAGCTCATGGTTGTCCTCAAAGGGGTCCCTGGTGTTCCACACCTCAGCAAGTCCCTCCACCACAGGCTTACTCGGCTACATCAAGTTTTGAGTTTTCAGATCCCAACTTTTGGCTTGCTGACACAGGAGTAACACATCATATGACATCCGATACCTCTCTCCTTCAACATTCAAAACCTTGCCCTCCAAATTCAGGTATTGCTGTAGGTAATGGAGTTGTTTTACCTATTACTAGAGTTGGAACTGTTACATTGCCTGTGTCGGGTCATGTTTTTTATTTGTCTGGAGTATGTCATGTGCCTAAATTAGTCCACAACCTTTCTGTATGTCCACATATTTTGTAAGCATAATGACTGTCAAATGCTTTTTGATGCTTCTTCCCTTCGAATTCAGGACCCAATGGGGAGAGTGTTGTCCTAGACTCCTAGTATTGCTGGTTTGTATCCCATTCCCAACAGTCTGCATTCTGTGTTTTCAACTCTTGGTTCTGGTTGCTTAGGGCAGAAGGTTTCCTCATCTCTCTGGCATCAAAGACTTGAACATCCTTCTAATGCCATCCTTGCCTCTATGCTCAAACAAGCTCACATCTCTTCGACTCCTGAGCCCTCTTCTCACATTTGTGATTCATGTCTTCAAGGCAAAGTTTCAAGACTTCCCTTTACTTTTTCTGCTCATAAGGCATCTATGCCATTTCACAAGATACACTCTGATGTATGGGGGCCTAGCCCTTGTACCTCCTCTCTAGGTTTTTTATTCTATGTTATTTTCATAGATGATTGTACACGTTATACTTGGATATATCCTTTGCTCCATAAATCAGAGGTTTACTCAGTCTTTGTCAAGTTTCATGCCTATGTTACTACCTTCTTTGAAAAATCTATCAAAATCTTCCAGAGTGATGGGGTAGGAGAGTTTACTAGCAAGGCCATGGTTGAGTTTCTTACATCTAAGGGTGTCCAACACTTTAAATCTTGTCCCTATAACCCTCAGCAAAATGGCTTGGCTGAGAGAAAGCACAGACATTTAATTGAAACCACTATCACCTTACTACGAGCTGCTTCTATGCCATCTTCGTTTTGGTTTCATGCCTGTTCCACAGCCAACTACCTCATCAACAGAATGCCTGCTCCTACTTTGCATATGCAATCACCCTTTTCCTGTATGTTTGGTTCTTTTCCCTCCTTGGCCTCTATTCATGTCTTTGGTTGTGCTTGCTATCCATATTTGAGACTTTACACTTCTAATAAACTCGAGTCCCGATCTGCTCAATGTATTTTTATAGGTTATACACTTGATTATAAGGGTTTCTTGTGTTATCATATCCCATCTAAGAAAACCTATATTTCGAGACATGTAATTTTTTATGAGTCTTATTTTCCTTCTTCTTCTGTTTCGAAATCCGGTGTTTCTTTGGCTCCTTGTAGTCTTTTTTCTCCTCCTTCTGGCAATGTAACAGTCTCAAGTTGTACTCCATTATCTGTTGGCACTCACAGTTCTTCCAGGCACTTTTGTTCAACCTTCTCTCCTTTAGACACTACCAGTGTGCCTATACACTCTTCTCCTGTCTCCCTAGTGGCTCCTGCCTTGTCCGATGCACCACATGGTTCTCCTAGTGTTTCTGTGCATGTTGAGGCTTCTGTGCCTGCTGCACCCATTCCGCTTATGCTTAATCCATCTAGCTCTCTTCCTCAAGGTGGTACACCTTCTCTTCATCCTATGATAACTAGGTCTAAATGTGGAATCTTTAAACCTAGCAGGAAGGGGTTTCTTGCCTTGCACGCTACCTCATATGTTCCTGGTTCCTTAATTGAACCCGTGTCCTACAAACAAGCTTTCCTTGTGCCTAAGTGGCATCAAGCTATGCGAGATGAACTTGATGCACTTCACCACCAGAAGACTTGGCAGCTGGTTCCTCTTCCTTCTCATCATAGTGTTATTGGTTGTAAGTGGGTCTTCAAACTCAAGCCCAATGCCGATGGTTCAGTGGCTCGACACAAGGCACACTTGGTAGCTAAAGGTTATCTTCAAGAGGCTGGTATTGATTATGAGGAAACCTTTTGCCCTGTGGTCAAACACACTACTGTTCGTCTTGTTCTTGCTCTTGCAGCTCAATTCCGATGGTCCTTACGGCAACTCGATGTGAAGAATGCATTCCTTCATGGACTTTTAAGTGAGGAGGTGTTTATGGATCAGCCACCTGGTTTTGTGAACTCTGCCCATCCTCACCATGTTTGCAAGCTGGAGAAGTCCCTCTATGGTTTGAAACAGGCCCCTCGTGCATGGAATGCTCGATTCACTTCTCATATGCTGAAATTGGGGTTTGCTCAGTCTTCGTCAGATTCTGCTCTATTCACTTCTCACACAGATTCCTATTTGCTTATTGTTCTTTTGTATGTGGATGACATCATTGTTACAGGTACTCGTCCTTCGGCCATTACTACACTTATCCGTGCTTTGGGTCTGGAATTTGATATGAAAGACCTCGGCCCCTTGTCCTACTTCTTAGGCCTTCAAATTGGGTACACAGATGCTGGTATTTTTGTGCATCAGTCCAAGTATGTTACTGATCTTTTGTCAAGGGTTGGAATGTCCGCCTGTGGTTCCATTTCCGCTCCCTTGGTTCCTGATAATAAACTGCTTCTTGGTGCTGGTGTCCCACTTTCGGATCCCTCTCTTTATCGCAGCATGGTCGGTGCTCTTCAGTACATGACCTTCACTCGACTGGACATCGTGTTTGTCGTCAACACTGTGTGTCAGTTTATGCATGCTCCTACGGATGTTCACATGATTGGTGTCAAACGAATCTTGCATTATCTTCAAGGTACTCACGACCTAGGTTTTCATTACATCTCGGGCCCTCTCCACATTCAGGCTTTCTCCGACACTGATTAGAGTGGTGATCCCAACACCCGATGGTCTACGTCTGGTCACATTGTTTTCCTTGGCCAGAATCCTATCTCCTGAGGTGCCAAGAAACAAACTACTGTCTCTCGTTCCTCTGCTGAAGCGGAGTATCGCTCCCTGGCCAACACGGCTTGTGAACTCTTATGGCTATCCTATTTGCTCATTGACCTTCGCCTCAATTTGTCTCATGTCCCTCTTCTTTGGTGTGACAGCATCGCGGCCATTCAGCTTGCTCACAATCCCGTGTTTCATGGCCGCACTAAGCATGTGGAAATCGACGTTCACTTCATCCGTGAACAGGTTCAGCGTCGTTTTCTTCACTTGGCCCATGTTCGTTCTGCTGATCAACTTGCTGATCTGATGACGCACGGCTTGCATACTCCTCAGTTCACAGTCTTTCGTGACAATCTGCTCCTTCGTCTTCCTCGCATCAGATTGCGGGCGGATGTTAGACAGTAGGTTTGAACAAGGTGGTTAGTCGTTAGGCTGTTAGATTATTGTTAGGAATTAGTTAGGTTGTTATAGCCAATTGTGTGTCAACTAGCTAGCTGTGTGTCAGCTGCTACTAAGTTAGTTACAGTGAGATGAGGGTTAGTGAGTTGTATAAATGACAACCAGTGTAATAGAGTGAAGTGTGTGTGAATATATCAAGAGTTTCACATATCTCCCATTTCTCTATAATATTTTCATTCTTCTGCTTTATTTCCTAACTGGTAACCATGAGTTCTAACACATATGAGACGTACTTTAGAAGTGATGAAGCACAAGTGATGAAGCACATGGATGATCAATAAGGATTTGGAAGCTAAGAGGATGGAGGATAAGTTAAGGGGGAAATAAGAGGAGTTTACTAACATAGAAGGAACTTTATAGAGCATTTATTGTTAAGGAGCGGAGGAATAATGATGCAGTGCAGGAGGCTCGTGACGAGTTAATCAGTGTATGTTTAGTTATATTTTTTTTTGGTTTGACTCATTTGTTTACTGAGTTATACATCTCCCTATGCAGGACTAACGTATTTATAACTGATGCCATGACAAATTAGAGCATTTTGACCATGTTCTGCTATTTGATCGATATGCATTGAGTTTTTATCACATGAAGACACTAGGAAATTGAAAGTTCAAGTGGTGGAAACCATAAGTATTTATAAACTATGTCAACCTTTTGTTTATAATGAAGGGTGCTGATTTTTGAGCTTCCAGTGACTTTACTAATGCTTCTTAATATTGTTCCCGATGCTTTCATATTAACTTTTTAGTGCCCTTGTCGTTATAGGAGTCTAATTTCTGTTCTTTTCTTGAGCACAAAAAATATAGTGGGTTGCATGTAGAGGAAAATGAATGAGCTGAGAGGGGGAAAATATTAATTTTCTATAGGATTAATTTTCAGTAAACAAAAAAGAAAAAATGATTTGATTTACAAAATCTATCAAAATAGTCAATTCAAATTCTATGAAACTACTTTTTTTTTAAAGAAATTCTATGAAACTAAATATTCAATTATGCAAACATATATCAGTCACGTAATTTAGTAATAATTCTACTATAACTCTACATAAATCATGAAAATTTATAAAATTCTCTCTAACTCGCTAAATTCAGATCAATAAATTGGCTGTACCAAATAATTGTAAGACATATATTAATTAAATTCCTCATTTTTAATAAATTTAACTTAAATTCCTTAGCCAAAAAAAAAAAAAAAACTTAAATTTCCTCATATCCAAGCATACCCTAAAATTCTCTCTCTCACTTAAAGCCGCCCATATATGCTCCCATTACTATTAGCAGCATAGACTACAGAGCCACTGTAATATGCCGACTTTAATTAATAATATACCTGTGTTAGTAACATATATAGTATGGCAAGCCGACCATAGTCGGTCTTCAATTTTGTCTCTAATTTCAGGCTTTGGATGAACTTTTCAACTACAAAAAATAAAAACTTCTATAAATAGACAATATATATATGCTCCATCATCATCATCGATCAGTATACCCACCCAGAGCTCACATAACTGAAAAATTTGTGAAAATTAACATTTGTTCTGAAAGCTTCGATGGGTTCGAATAAACTTGTCAGCCTACTTACCATTTTTGTGATTCTTCTCCCTACGATGGCAATGGCGAAAGAATTCATCGTAGGAGATGATAGGGGCTGGAAAACTAATTTTGATTACCAAGCTTGGGCCAAAGGCAAAGTGTTTAAAGTTGGTGATACACTAGGTATATATGCATATATATATATATATATATATATATATATATAAACATAGGTATGTACATTTTCTTTTTTAATTACATGTAGAGTTACCTTGATTAATTAAAATTAAATACGACTTCCTGGTACATGATATTTTTTGACAATCCTTTATTTATTTAATTACAGTGTTCAATTACAAGGCGTCTAATCACAACGTGTTCAAGGTGAACGGAACTGGGTTCAAGGAATGCATTAAGCCAACAGAAAACGATCAGCCACCCGTTGCCACTGGCAACGACAAGATTGTTCTAAAGACTTCTGGAAATAAGTGGTACATTTGTACTGTTAAGAATCATTGTGATTCCGGCATGAAGCTTTTCATTACCGTTGCCGACGAATCTTCTGCCGTTCCCGGTGTGCTCGTGTCATCATCTGGATACCACCAAGCCCTCATCGTCCCCCTCATTGCAATTGTAGCAATTGCTATTGCAGCCTAGTGGTCGTCCAGAAACCACAATTAATTCTTGAATTAGTTTTATTACATTTTGTAATCCACAAACGTACTCCATATATCAAGCGTAACAAATTAGTCTTTCTTTGTCTAATTCACCTTTTTACTCCCTATTTAAATGGTGTAAAAATAAATATAATACTTGCATACCACCTGTTTACATCCGAAAAATCCCACTCTAGGCTAAAGTAAATGATCAATCAGAATCAATACCCAACTCACAAGGCCCAGCCCAAAAGACGCCCACTCGGAACGTTGGAGCATGGAAACGTGGAGAAGGGGAAATCGGCTCTGAAGCGTCGAATGTGTCAGAGAGCAAAGGAGATACTCGAGACAAGCCAAACTGCAACGCGGGACCGCGGAGATCTACTTGGCAAGCCAAATCAGCTCCCCACCACCTATAAATTGGAAAAGAAGCCTTCTTCTCAAGGACAACCAATCAATCATCCAAACAAACAAATTGATCAACCCAATCAATTTCAAAACTCTAATGGGTTTGAAGGCTTGTTTAGAGACCGGGCATTAGAAGGTAGTGGTTGAGACGGACTCCTTGCAGCTGGTGATGTTGCTAGACTCTAATGGGTGTGATGTGTCTGTTGGAAACATTCTACATGATATTCGGGTTCTTCGTAGGTCGTTTAGTTCCTTGTCTTTTAGCTTTGCCCGCCGGGGTTGTAAAAAGGCAGCTCACGATGTTGCTGCTCATGTGAAATTATTGGGAGGGTGTCATGTCTGGTCAAGCTTTGAACCAGATTGGTCATTTAGCCTTCTCGCCGAGAATGTTGGATTTTTTGTTCGGTTTTAATTCAAATAAAATTACTTTTTGAAAAATCAATTTCAAAACAACTGCAAACCCTCAAAAGTTTCTATGTTTAAAGGCTCATCTATTTAGGCACAACCTGTTTCTTCCATCTAGAATCAAGATTTAGTCTGTTTTCTCACCTCAATCTCAGTTCCCAACTAGGAACACAGGCTTTCTCCTCATCCCGACTGCCTCACAAACCAGTCCCTGAGGAATTCCCAAACACTACCTCATCCCGACTACAATTCACCCCAGTCTTTGAGGTCCCCATACACTCAGCCCTTGACGTATCACCGTCGTTTGAATACTCTGCCAACCTATGGCATGATTCCGACTGATGTTCATTTCAGTTGATGATTTCTAGAAGGGTGTGCCCTCAGCAAGGCTTGATTGCAACGGAAATGTTTACTTACAACACTTGTATTGTATTTGTTGCATTTGACATTCCTGCATTTACTTTCCAGTAATTGTATTTTACTTTCTTTACTTTTCAAAGGATTTTCTTAAGAGAAATTATCAGTAATCGAAATATACTAACCATGGCATTGTATGGTTGTTCTAAGTCATAGAATCATTTATGTGTTTTTTTTCCAATACCATATCTCGACAAAAGAAAATCCTTGCACCTAACTACTTCTAACAAATAACAAGTTGCTGACATGAACAAATCGGAATTAACATAATCTGAACTTGGACTAGATTGGAAAGAAAATTTATTAAAGTTCTTGGATACATTAAGAATAAGGCATAGAAAAGAACAGTGCGAGCTATTTGCCCGCTCGCCTCACAATCACTTGATTAAGGAAAGGTTCTTGGGCCACAATAGAACTCATTCATCACTGTCTAGTAGCAGCTTCTACTAGTGGCACGCCTACTTTGAATGCAGCTAAGGCCTATATACTTCATTGTCAGCCCATCTAGGGAGAGACTGTGGTATCAAGGCCTCCAAGCCGATAGCCTTCAACCCAAATCCAACATCCAAACAAGTCCACACCACCACCATCACTAAAGAAACCCACACGAGCCCGCTACTTCAAACGCATATTTCGACAAAGATCCACCGGAGGAGACCCCGGGCCCACTGTCGCATTTTTGGGCAAAACATAATATGGCACGCCCAGTGGGACTCTTTTTAGTGCATGTCCAAGTTCAGAAATTCCGAACGACGCCGAGATGCTAGAGGGAGATTTCTAAAAGATCCTTCCCGAGACACGTTGTATGAGTTATCTCTACTGCCAGTTGACATGGAGCCACCTCAAGACGGGGTATTAGAAGAAATTTTTGCCAAGGAGACGCATGTATCTGTGTCTTTAGAATATGTAATGCAAGTTGTCAAAGATAGCATGACACCACTCCTCGCCCAGATCGAAGCCATGAACGTACAAATCCAAGAGCTCAAGTAAGAAAAGTCTGAAAATAAGTCAGAAGCCAACATCCCGACCTTGGGGTTCTTAGGCCTAGACAAAGGCAAGGGAACCATGGGGTTTGGAGCACCTGTGTTGGAAACTATGATGGGCAAGCTAGGGAAGAAACTGGGATATCTTCCAAGTATAGACCACATGTGGTCAATCGAAAAGAATCACAGTCAAAGCCAACCAGGATTATCCAGATTGGAGAGAAAAGCGATATGGAGAATTGGATGAAAACTTATCCAAACGACACTAGATCAGAAGAAGAAATCGGGATCGATCACAGAGCACCACGCAACCCCGAACATCAAACCATCATGAACGAGATGGCAGAGACCAGGCGAATGATGCAAGGCCAAGCTGTGACCCCGAGAAGAGCTAATTTTCCGGTGTACATAAAGCCATATCCGGCTTATGTAGATCAAGATAATCCATTCCCAAGGAATTTCAAGCCACCAACATTTTCACTCTTAAATGTAGATGGCAGTACTTCATCCCTAGAACACATCAGGAGATTCTCAACACAATGTGTGGCCATAGAAGATAATTCGTACCTCAAACTCTGATTATTCAGCAGTTCCCTCTCTGGAGATGCTTTTCTTGGTACACTTCACTACCTGAAGCATCCATACTCACTTGGGGGCAAACGGAGGCCAAATTCCATGAGGAATTTTATAGGATTGAATCCGAGGTAACCATTAGCCATCTAACGGCCATCAAGTAAGGGGAGTACGAATCAGCTAAAGAATTCATTGTAAGATTCAAAAGATTGAAAATGAAGTGCTGATTCCCCATGAACAAAGCCCAAATGGTGGCCATAGCACAAAGAGCCCTTAGATTCTCTCTCAGAAAGAAATTCGATGACACTACCTTTTCTAATCTTCAACAGATAGTAATGTAAGCAACCAAGTTTGAGAGGTTACTAGAGGAAGAACAAAGACAAAAACACAGCTCTAAAGTACCCCCATTTTACAAAAAGTAGATCCATTTCCATCAGATGGAGCACAAGGGGTTCGAGGAAGAATCCTTGATGGAAGAAAATGGGCAGGAACTAGAAGTTGCGTCAACCAAAATTCAGACCACTAGAAAGGGACCAATGACTCTCAAATCATTAGTTAAGCCCGCTAAGGAACAAAGACCAGTCAACCCGACTGGAAGTTACTTCGTGAACAAGGTACCAATATTTAACTCGTACTCTTTCAACCGTACCAAAGCTGGAGAGATCTATGACGAGTTAGTAAAAGTGAAAGTGTTCAATCATTATTTATGCATCATTTTGATGTCATTTAGTACCTCTCTTACATGTCTTTTGAAAGATTTCATGCCAACCATAGTATAAAATGATCAATCTTGTGAGACTTGTGCAAATTTTGAAAGATAGTTAAATTCTGAGAAGAACGCAAAAACAATGGCTCAATTCGAAGTTATAACGAAGGAGATGTCTCAAGTTGAAGTTCGGGCCCTCAGTCAAGTCCAAAACCGGGTCCTGGAGCATGCCAAGAACCAAGCCCTAATCCGAGTTCCTGAGAGGTCCTAATGCGCTCCTACTGTTCCAAGAAACGAGCCACAAGTACATGTCCTTGACATGTCCTAAGATATCCCAGCCGAGACCGAGAACCCGCCCAAGATCATGTCCTCATCACAAGACCTACGCCAATTCTGAAGCCCATGTACCAAGCCACGCCACGCCTCGCCAGTGACAAGTTCCTAGTGCACCTCAAAAGCGGAGATCCAAATCACGCTCAAGACGCGTCCCTAGTCCCTCAGCGAAAGGAGTTCCTATGCGCCCTATTTCAGGCCCGGGAAGGCCAAATTGGGCCATGACCTACAATTCGTTGGAACAATGCGAGATATAGTTGCACTTGATGACACCTATCTAAGCTCATGCAATCATGTGTCCCGACTAGAAATTCCAATGAACTATTGATGAATGATTTCTTGTGTCTCGACACCTATCTAAGCTAACACAATTAATGACCCAACCTCTAGAACCCTAGCCGCATAACCCCTTGTACTTTATAGTTTTTTAGAGTTAAACAATTATTTTTTAATTTGTGAGAAAGAGTTGAGTGTGGAGATCCTGGGAGCAGCCTTGGCTTGTCTTCAAGCCTTCATTGTTTCCATTCTTTCTTACCTTACTTTTATTTTAATTATGAATTCAATTATGCTTTTCTTTTCAATTATGCGTGACTAGTTCTTTATAGAATTAGAGCTGCTTGAAGCCCTAGCCATGAGAGTCGTTTAATATGGTTTTGGTCGTTGATTTATATTGTTATGGATGCTGAATATAGTTTGAATTACTATGCTTAGTTTATGTTTATTTCTTATGAGTTTAACTTGCTTGTTTGCTTGAACTATTGATGAATGATTGCTTGTTAGACTGGTTATCTTCTTGTAATTGTTTTTCATCAAGGGTAGTGGCCTACATCGTACTTGTAATTCAACTCATGACAACCTAGGACTACACATCAATTTTCTAGGAATAGTGTGGTGTCATTAAATTCTCTTCGCACTTCATGCATCATCTTGATAAAATTTGATAGACGTTTTAAGGTATTCATCCGGCCTAGAATATGCTAAGTAAGAAAGAATAATATATGTAGAGTGTGCCTTAGTAGGACCTTTGCATGGGCATCATATTCTGAAGTTTCATAGTAATTAAATCCTTAAAATTATGTTAATCATTTAATTGGTTAGTGGTGGATAGTTTGCCTTAATTCGCCTTAGTTAATTAATCAATCAATTCATAATCCCTATTGCATTCTAAGTAATTGTTTTCTTTTTACTTTCAAAAACCTCATAAAATGATCAATCTTGTGAGACTTGTGCAAATTTTGAAAGATACGTAAATTATGAGAAGAACGCAAAAACAATTGCTCAATTTGGAGTTATAACGAAGGAGATCTCTCGAGTTGAAGTTCGAGCCCTCAGTCAAGTCCAAAATTGGGTCCTGGCACATGCCAAGAACCAAGCCCTAATCCGAGTTCCTGAGAGGTCCTACTGAGCCCTTACTGTGCCAAGAAACGAGCCACATGTACAGGTC
This sequence comes from Oemleria cerasiformis, assembly GCA_037349345.1. Lineage (NCBI taxonomy): Eukaryota > Viridiplantae > Streptophyta > Magnoliopsida > Rosales > Rosaceae > Oemleria > Oemleria cerasiformis. The sequence goes on from JAZGTL010000007.1 coordinate 10,267,134, forward strand.
CTTGACATGTCCTAAGATATCCCAGCCGAGACCGGGAACACGCCCAAGATCATGTCCACATCACAAGACCTACGCCAATTTTGAAGCCCATGTGGCAAGCCAAAATTATGTTAATCATTTAATTGGTTAGTGGTGGATAGTTTGCCTTAATTCACCTTAGTTAATTAATCAATCAATTGATAATCCCTATTGCATTTTAATTTCTTGCATTCTAAGTAATTGTTTTCTTTTTACTTTCAAAAACCTCATAAACAAACACCTAATTAATCAAATAATTGATAATCCCTATTGCATTTTAATTTCTTGCATTCTAAGTAATTGTTTTCTTTTTACTTTCAAAAACCTCATAAACAAACACCACTCCACCCCCACCCCCCACCCCCCATTGCCATTTTTAAGTCTTTATTGAGTCTTTGCCGTGTGTCCTTGTTAGTGTCTTATTGGGAGTCTTATTTGCTTTCTTGCGTGTTAAGTTAGGTCTAGGGTTAATTTGTAGCCTTGCCGTGTCTTAGTGTCTCTTGTGGTCTCTTTATTGTTTTGTCTTTTCAGTTAATGAATTCTAAACTTAAGTGGAATTAACTGTTGAACAAGTCCTCGAGGGATTCACTTTTGCTTTGCTACTATACTATCTCATTCAATTTTGCGCACTTGCAAAGATTTAAACTGGATAAAATATGTCACATTATTGTTGCTTGTTTTATTTCATATCAGAAAGTAATCAAACCTTATCCCAAGCAAGGGATGCCTCGACCAGAGGATATTAAAGGAAAACAATTCTGCAAATGGCATGTCTCACTACATCATGCCACAGCCAACTGTATCCAGTTCAGGGACACAATTTAGAGTTTAATTAACCTTGGGCACATTTCATTAGCCCCAATTCCTAAAGTACCATTGGAAGTAGATACTAATCATTTCCCGAAGGCTCCAGTAAATATGCTCAACCTACAATGGCCTCAATCTGAAAAGAAGGTCAGGACAATAAACAAGTATCAACCAAGGCCTCCGGAAGGAACTCAGCAAACCTAGAACTTGCTAGCCACAATTGTTGCTGGAGTAGTAATGTGCATCAAATGTTGGACAAAGTGTGTCCTAGAGATCCCAGCCCCAAGTGCTAAAATAAACCTGTAACTTAAAAATTCAAAGGATCGTCAGGATGAGGATTTCCTTTAGGTCCCAGAGACAAGCTTTGGTCCACATAGTCCTAAAGGAAAGCTACCTCGCAACTCTGTTTTCCAGAGGTTGGGGAACATTAAGAGAAAACATGAATGGATTGCTAGTCAAGAGACTAGGGATCAAGCTAGCCAGCAGAGTCTCAATAGCAAGAAACCTACTCTTCCAGAGCAAACGTCCGCGAAGACAAAGCCCCAGAAAGCAACGATCCAGGAAGGAAAGTGGTATGTGGCTGGCAAATATGGAAAGCCAGTCAAAGAATTGGAAAGATCAGCAAAGTGTAGAATCCAAAGACAATACGGACCTTACATGTGCCCCCAGAAGAACTTGGGGGCAGTTCTTCCCAAAGAGGAAAAAGAGCCAAAAACCCTTACCGTGATCAAGAAAGAATCAAGAAGTCCTCTCGAAAAGAACTGGAGGAAGAAAGAAATAGTGAATAATACTGTGTCCCTTCCTAATTCCATTTCGGGAACATCTTCTAAGGTGAGAAGACGGATCGTGTTTGGAAGCTTTGCCCAAGAGGAGGTACCCAACGAGCAATTCAAGGATCCGGAGATCCCGACTTCAAAAGGGAAGCTAAACAAATCATTCAAGAGGATTACGGTCAAGAAATGACTGAAGAAGAACTGGGAGAGTTCAAAATAGAATTGTCAGAAGTCATGGAAATGGATGACTTGTTTGACAAGAAACAACAAGAAGTTCAAGCGGAAGTAGACCTGGTAATCGTAATACCAGAACACTTGGCAGCAGTTTACCAGCAGGTAAACTACATGAAAAGGGATGTCATTACTCATGAGCCATCCCGAGCTTGAATCGATATCTCAACGGACCAGGAGAATGATCAGAACGTCATCTTGAAATCCAACCTACATAAGGGAAGGATGATATTCTTGAATCCGACTAAAGAAATGACGGATCACTTGCGACCCATCTTCATCACGGCCCATCTGGAAGGGATCCCAATTGACAAAATAATGATTGGTGGAGGGGCATCCATCAATGTTTTACCTTCAAGGATACTGAAGAAGTTTGGAAAGACCCTTCGGGATTGTTTGCCGACCACAACCATAATGTCCAATTTTAGTGGAACCATAACCAAAACTCATGGGGTTTTGCCTTTAGAGATTGTGGTTGGTTCCAAGAAAATGATGCTAGCATTCTTTGTGGTAGACAGTACTACCAGTTACAATGTACTTCTATGGAAGGATTGGATACACAAGTGCATGTGTGTCCCTTCCACGCACCAACAAATCATCATCTGGAATCCTACTGAAACTGCCTACGAAGGAGGTTTCAGGCAAATTCAAGGCCTTTCATAGCCATCCCTACGGTTGCTAAAGCCAGTTTCTGTGATCCCGAAGTAGAAAACATCAAGTTGAATGGGGAAGATGAGAATGGCCTCCCTACTAAGGTAACGTCTCACAAATTGCTAGAACAAGGACTCCTAACTCATTAGGATTAGGAGAGGCCCTTTTTTACATGGGGCTTCCATGATAAATAGTTCGCATCACCAAAGATAGACCTATTGGAGGCAATCGGGTGTATAAAATGGATTGCTAAGGAGTTCGCCTAGGAAAAGCAAGATAAAGGGGCAAATCCTTAAAATACTGCGTGCATGATCGGATTCATTGTCATGTATTTTCCAGATGTTCAATAAAGAATATGAAGATTAGCATAAAGAAAAGATATTTGTTACATATTCCAACTACACTCAAAGGCCAGTAAATAGCCAACAACAAAAAAAGATGGCTTACAAAAGTCCGGAAGCCTAAGGAAATCAGAACCAACACGTCAGGATGGGCTAAGGTGGCTCTCGACTTATGCGGATGGTTTCTCTTTGGGCTATCCCTGAGGTTGAGGGAGACCAGCGGCTTGAGTTATGTACTCATCATCATAGCAATCTTGAAAAGATTGTTAGGAAGTTGTTTCAAGAGTAAGATCACAAGTTTTGATCATATCCCGAAGATCTGAGATCCTGGCTTTGATACCAGCAAAGTCATCTTCAAGTTGTTGCAAAGCAGAATCTTCATCCTGAACTTCATTTTCCAACAATAACACTTGTCGTTGAAGCACTGAACAAGAGATAGCGCGCTTATGCATAGTATTTTGGTTGTCAATATTGCCAAAATGAACTTGGTGCTGTAAAAATTTGATATCATGAGAGTAATCTTCCACCAACCGATGAGTTTTAGTGACTTGATCATGCAAGGAAGTCACGAGAGATCGACGACTATGAAGGTAAGAGTTTGAAGGGTCATTGGAAGTCGACATGGTAGATCGATATGTTCGTATAAAGACGACTTACCAAACATAATTATAAGAGCAAGCTTATAATTGTGCGAGTAAAACACGTGTCAACATGATGTCACATGCAAGTTAAGTCATTGTTGTTAAGGCACATCATCAAAGTAGTCTGAAAAATAAAGATGTGGCCAAGAATGGCCATACGGTGCATAACTAAGTAGGGGAAGTATGAAAGAAAAGCTTATTCATCTCAAGAAAAGCATTTTTCTCGGCCGCCCGGTCTACAAATCCTTGACTAAACCCATCCTGATAAACCGAACATCGCAGGTGATGGATTAGCTTATCACGAGCGTCTTAGTCAAACAAAAGACTACTTTCCTCATCACGAAGTGTAACCAGCATACTCTCAAGCGAGATCATACGATCCCGAGTATCCGCCAGCGAATCTCTGAGGGCTATGGCATGAGCATAGAGGGAGGCCTTTGCATGATAGGTTTGATGGTTTTGTGCCTCGGCTGAAGTAGCTAGAAGATGGACTTGTTTCTCTAGATCACTGATGAGCCTTACCTGATCTTGAGATTTAGTTTGAAGACGTTCGACAATTTGTGTATAATATGAGACAAGGACCTCTAGAGGATCACGACTACTAGTGGCCATATCAAAAGATAAAAGATTAAGTGTGTGCAGAAAGTGAACACATATGCATGGCATTTTATAGACAAATGAGTGGTGGTGGCATTGAACCAAACGACAATCTCGGAGAATCAGTAAACATGAAAATGGAAGAGATCAAATTTATAGGGGGAAATGTTCTTTTATTCATAAAAAAAAATATACAAGAGAATATAAATTTTCAGCGGCAGGAGAAGCTAACCATGCCCTGATGAAGTATGTGAAGCACATCAGCATCGCGAGCCTCGGATCGATCCCCTTTGAGATCCGTGATTCCTGACAGCTCAGCCAGCAGTTGCGCCCTCTACCAACGGATTTCTAGGAGCTTCTCACGGTGAAGCCGACTCTTCTCCTCCGCCTTGGCTTTTCTTTTTGCCTAGGAGGCCTCCACTCGTGCTAGATTATTCTCGAGAACGGTGTTTTCATAGCAGAGGCGACCAAGCTCCTCCACCAACTGGTCATACGTGGGAGTAAATGAAATGGAATAAGAGGTCGATTCAGAAGAACTGGAAGAAATGTGAGAAGCCATATCAGAAGACGGAATTCGAACGGAATGGAGTTTATTTAGAGAATGCTTCGTCGTTGGTCTGTAAAAACTAAATAAGCGTTTAAAAGTTTAATAAAGGGCTAATGGCCGCATGAATGGGAGCGATTACAATGCAGTGATCAAAGAAAATAGTGGAATTCGAGGAGTCCGGATACACATTCACATGCGCAAGAGATTTTGAATAAATGCGTTCTTACAAATGAAGGCCAACTAAAAATCAAAGAAAGAGCCCAAGTTCAAAGTTCTAATAAGAAGACAAACATGGCCTATAGCCCAATCTGCATTACACTTAACTCTGATGAGAGGATATCTTCTCGTTCATAGATGGCTCGGATTTGGATTTCTTTTTCCCAAAGGATATTCTCACTCACCGATCTTCTGGCCTTTGCTTGTTCGAATGACTGTCGAATAGCTGCAAACCTCACCTCCTGAGCTGTGACAAGAGCTTTGAAATCCTCCAGCTGTTGTGTAGCACTTACCATCTTATGCCCCCATTGAACACAGTCCTCATTGCCCATAAGGAACTCATGTTCCAATGATTTCAACTCGTCCATGGATGTAGTTTCAGCCGAAAGAGCATTCCAATTTCGTGAATGCTCAGACAACTTCTTCTGGTAGTCATCCAAAAATCTTGCTGAGGATTGAGCAGAGGCAAAAGCTACAGGAGAGAAGTTGGATAAGATGAACATGGCTTTTATGACTTTTTCAAAGTCCTGAATATCTCTCCCATCAACGAATGCCCTGATAAGATCCCTCGCAGCAGTATATTCGGGGCGGGGAGGTACCACAGGAGTAATATGATCAGTAGCTTTTAACAGAGTCAAAGTAACAAAAGGCTCTACCTCTTTCTCCAAAAGTTCGACTTCAGGGGATTTAAACGCCTAACAAACAAAAGAAGTTGATCAAAATCATGAAACATACAAAACCAAGTGATATGGAAGGAACAGAAGATTACCTTACTGGATGCATGAGCAGCCCCTTGTTCCTCACCAACACAACCACTTTTAGGAAGATCAACCAAGGAGGGACTTGGAGTACTAACTTCGCACACTGGCATTGGAGACTCCACAACCATTGAGACTGATTCTTCAAGAGAGATTGATCGACATGTAGTAGCTATGGAAACATCACAGACGGGATGAAAGTCATGCTGTGATGTAGAAATGAAGGGAGGATTCCCAATAGAAACATCTTGAAGACCAGGCGTCAACGCGACCGAAGCTAAGACAATTGTTTCTCCAGAAACGCCAACCTCACCAACGGAGCCGACCACAGATGACAATAATAAAAGAGAAGCTGCAACAGAAGTAGCAGGAACACACAACTCCATGCCAGCTGAAAGGATAAAAGGTCCCTTGTAAAGAACAATAGATCTTTCAGCAGAGAGAACGACAGGAAACGTGGGAAATGGCGCAGTTAAGATTGACTCAGGGATTGAAGAATCCTGAGATGCAGGTGAAGCTAAGGAAGTCGGGATGGAGTTAGAGTGATCCAAGGAAAGATCGATCACTGGATCAGGACCAGCTGTGGACACACCACTAGATGGAGTGACCTTACTTGAAAGCTCATGAATTGAAGGATTCACCTAAAAGAGATCATTCTATTAGTAAAAAAAAAAAAACCAGAGAACCACAAGACACAATAGTATGCTAAAAAATAATAATCTGACCTCTTGAATCTGAAGAGAAGTATCCATAGAGACATCACCTCGAGGAGGGGTTTCAGTCATAGTAACCTGGTTGGTTGGGTCGGAATCCTGGGAGGATGAAGACACTTTATCACCTTTATGGAGCTTTCTGCTACGCAAGATTTCAGACAAGGACACCTCATCCCTTGTTTCCTCCTCCTCGATCAGTCGACGCTTACGTTTCTTCTCCGGAACTGCAAGGGTAGTATGGACGACAGAAGCAGGAGCCGAAGATGTCGCCGATACAGCAGAAGAAGAATACGCTTTCCTAGCTCTACCAGAGGATTTGCGGGAAGAACCAGGAGTATCTGGGAAAACAAAAACACAGTTAGGAAGCAAGGAGAGAGCAAATAATGAAAGTCCAGATGAAGGTAATTCAAAATGCTTACTCCAGCGTGGAGACATCGGAATGGTTGGTTCCTCTTCATTTCCTCAGTCCTGACCCACATGCCTCTCAAGAATATGTTCTCAATAAAGGACAACGAATCATCGACTCCTTCCACCAACAAGTCCACATCATCGATCCCAACTACCAAAACAAAGTCATCAGGAAAAGGAACCACCAAATACAAAGGAGGAAATGCTGCACATATGCAAAAAACTTACCAATGAGAGGATTAGCATTGTGATCTCGAATGATCTTATTGAGGTCTGAAATAAGGACAGTGTTGGACTGCGCTAAATTCTTAAAATACTGAAATTGCTGAGATGAAATAGCTTGCAAAGAGGCTTTGAAAGTTTTGTCAAAGTAAGAAGACCACCACAGTGCAAAGGCACGCGTACATTCATAGGACACATCCATGTCAGAAGGAAATTGAATACGCGCATCATAAAATGCTCGATGGATGACCATCGGGACATTGTCAGAGAACTACCAGAGTCGGAAAGAAGTACCAGCATTCATAACCCTCACCAGTGGCACCGGAATGGCTTGGCGAAAGCCAAATTGGTGTGCACAAAAGTTGGGCTGGTAAACTTCAAAGCTAGGGTGGGATTTAGAGTGGCGACTCCCTCCCTTAAAAAAGTCCGGTTTCAACACGCTGCTAACAAAGTCCCGAACCACGGTCTTCTTCCGTATTGGACTCACAGGAAGAGCCAGATAACCCTCATGCTCAAAAAAGGGATAGTACCGAACTACGCTGGCCTCCCAATGTTATTTCGGACGAGATTTCAGCTAAAAAAAGAGTGACAAGCAATTTAGTGGCGAGTAGACAACCAGAGGCAGAAGCATCAGTTGCTGGCCTGGAACAATAACAGGAACGAAAAAGGGAGCTTGTCGTCAGAATTGAGGAAAGGAAAAATTCAACCACACTTGTACCTTCCATAATGGTCCATTTAAAGAGAGTTTTAACGCAGGGTGACAAGTAATGGAATGCAGGAGACTGAATATTTGGGCCAGAATGATCGGACCCATGGCTACATCTTTATAAGAGGCAAGGGCTTCAGCTAGGGGAACCCACTCTTGCTTGATACCTTTAGAGGCATTCGGGAAAACAAACCAGTCAAACCAAAAATGGTAAAACTAGATTTTCTCATAAATCGTACCTAAGTAGCCATCGGGGAAGCCCTAAATCTTTGAAGGATTGATCATCTCTAAGCTTCCCATTCAAATCAAAAGGGCAGAAGGCATCTAAGTACGGAGTGAAAGTGCTTATTTTATTGAAAAGTGGGGCAGCGCTAAAGATCTCAGGATCGGGATTCAAAGGAGAATATGGTTGAATAAATGAATTGGCAAATTCGGAAACCCACCCTGACAGAGTCAAACCAAATAGAACCCCCAAATCAAGGAGGGTCAGAGTCATAGGGCCAACTTCGAAATCAAAAGTGTTAGTGCTACTATTCCAGAAACACAAAGCGGCACTACGGAGATTCATATCAGGGCGGATAGGAAGCTCAGACAAACTTACCAGGTGATATACTCCATTGGTCAAGAGCTCATTACGATATAGCTTCTTCATTCTCCAGACCCAACACAGTAAGCGACCGGAAATCTACGAGTCATAGCCTGTCGGAAATAAACGAGCCCATTCAGAATGTAGGTTACTCCAGGAAAAATAAGACAATTGGTAGATATGGGTCGCTTGGAAATTAGATAATTCATTGTAAAGGGGGGCTGCGTCCTCCGGAACCCTACCTCGCTAGCAAGGACCCAAGGTAAAATGGTGCTTCGCATTCGCAGAAAGGACATGACCGTTAGCAATATGACCTCCCTCCTCACAAACTCGTAAATTATTTTGCAAAGAGATACATGAATCTTCAAAACCCTGCCTAATAATCCAAGGGGTATCAAAAGTAGGGCCATCCAAGAATTCAGAGGAAGATAAGGAACCAGCATAGGTCTTTCCTTTCGAAACTGCTTTAGGACTCAAAGCAATGGTTGAACTAAGTCTTGGCAGGTAAAGAAGAAAATGGAGATTCACCCGAAGAGAGAAGATGACAGGAACAATTGCGATTTGAACCCGAAATCGCCAAATATCCAAACAAAAAGACTTCGGGAAGTGGATCCGACAGAATCGCGACAGTGGAGAATAGGCAAGAAAAACAAGGTGAATTTTAAATGTTTTAAATTAAAACATTTCGAATTCAGGAGGCAATGTTTTCACCCAAAAAATCCCACTCTAGGCCAAAGCAAGTGATCAGTCATAATTAATACCCAACTCACAAGGCCCAGCCCAAAAGACGCCCACTTGGAACGTGGGAGCATAGAAACATAGAGAAGGCGAAATCGGTTCTGAGGCACCGACTGTGTCAAAGGGCAAAGGGATGTTCGAGACAAGCCAAACTACAACGCGGGACCTGTGAAGATCTACTTTGCAAGGCAAATCAGCTCCCCACCGCCTATAAAATGGAGAAGAAGCCTTCTTCTCAAGGACAACCAATCAATCAACCAAACAAACAAATTGATCAACCCAATCAATTTCAAAACTACTTAAAACCCTCAAAAAGTTTCTTTTTTAAAGGCTCGCCTATTTAGGCACAACCTATTTCTTCGATCCAAGATCAAAATTCAGCCTCTTTTCTCACCTCATTCTCAGTTCCTAACCAGGAGCATAGGCTTTTTCCTCATCCCGACTGCCTCACAAACTACTCCCTGAGGAATTCCCAAACACTACCTCATCCAGACTACCATTCACCCCAGTCTTTGAGGTCCCCATACACTCAGCCATTGACGTATCACCGTCGTTTGAATACTCTGCCAACCTATGGCATGATTCCGACTAATGTTCATTTCGGTTGATGATTTCTAGAAGGTCGTGCCCATCAACGAGGCTTAATTGTGAAGGAAATGTTTACTTACAACACTTGTATTTCGTTTGTTACATTTGACATTCCTGCATTTACTTTCCAGTAATTGTATTTTACTTTCTTTACTTTTCAAAGGATTTTCTTAAAAGGAATTACCAGTATTTAGAATATATCAACCATGGCATTGTATGGCTATTCTAAGTCATAGAATAATTTATGTGTTTTTGGTCCAATACTATTATCTCGACTTAAGGAAAACCTTGCACCTAACTGCTTCTAACCAATAACAAGCTGCTAACATGAACAAATCGGAATTAACATAATTTGAACTTGGACTAGATTGGAAAGAAAATTTATTAAAGTCCTTGAATACATTAAGAAGAAGGCATAGAAAATAACAGTGTGAGCTATTTGCCCGCTCGCCTCACAATCACTTGATTAAGGAAAGGTTCTTGGGCTGCAACAGAACCCATTCATCACTGTATTGTAGTAGCTTCTACTAGTGGCACGCCTACTTTGAATGCAGCTAAGGCCTGTATATTTCCTTGTCAGCCCATCTAGTGAGAGACCGTGGTATCAAGGCCTCCAAGCCCACAGCCTTCAACCCAAATCCAACACGCAAACAAGTCAACACCACCACCATCACTAAAGAAACCCACATGAGCCCGCTCCTTCAAACGCATATTTCGACAGGAACACCACCCATGTGTTACCTCGTCATACCACATTTTCAATTTATCGAATTTTCCTTATACATATATTATAATCAGAACTGTTCATTCTCTAAATCTTCATTTCAAGATATCTCTTAAAAAAAATCAACAAGATTGGAGATCGTTTAGTCTCAGCTCATATGTATCTTACAAATCAACACTATTGCTAACAATCAAGATTATTATGGTGATCGCCGTCCATTTAGTTGATATATATGAATCGTCGTAAAAGATCTCCAATTTGGTTTATTTTTTTGCATAAATGATCCTGAAACTACGACTTAAGAGTTGAACGATTCCGATTAATTATGATATATGTATATAGACAATTCGATAAATTGAAATTATGATACGATTGAGGAGGTACACTCGTACGTAGGTGAGATGCATATATTTTCCAAAATATAATTCTTGTTTTGTAAATAAAAAGAAAGATTTTAAAACAAACTATTGGTGGGCGGGGCATGGTTCCTTGAAGTTTTATTGTGTATTATACATGTTTGATTTGCATATATATAGCAACAACCAACCCAAAGGAAACTCCTACAATGAATTCCAAAGCAGCCTTTTTGGTGATATTCAGCCTTGAAACTAATTTGGTGAGGCCAAGTTGATCTGCTCGTACTGATATCCTAACTTTCTGCTTAAGAGGAAGAACCAAAGAAAGAACACCTTCTTCAAATTTTGTTTGGATATTGCTCAACTTGTATTCTCTTCCTCCCAATCCTCCAAGTCGTATTTCTTTGCAGAATCGCTTCCGTCCCGTCGGAGACATTCCTCCTTCCGAACCATATTCACGTTCTCCGGCGATTAATATTTTATGACAGTCCACCTTCACGTTGATTTGGTCCTTGTTAAACCCTGCACAAATTAATTAACTCAAACATTAGTTGGGTTTGCTCCATCGTTTAGCATTCCATGAATCCCTCTGGTTGTCTCGTACGTGGTCATAGGAGTGAGCACCGGGATTCAATGGGAAAAGAGATTAGCCCGACACTATGTAGTGACACCTCGTACAAAATATCAAAAAGAAATAATCACTGAAACCGTAATTAACTAGATGCTTAATAAAAATTCAAAAGGCCGGTTTTCAAGAAAGGAAGAATTAAAACCTAATTAGCCACGAATGAGCCCAAACAAATTAGATTGACATTATATTATAACGTACCTTGAAGATGTACTCTGAGAGTGTCGTAGGATTCACCTATTTGCCATTGGCAAAATGGCTCGAAATAATAATCGTAATTATTAGATTTGGCCTCCATGAGATGTATAGGTTTTAAGTTTCCCAAGGAGATAGATATATTAATTGTGCTCTTGCTTTGAATTATTTATGCAATTGAAAAGAATTTTCTATTCTTTACTTTTTTTTCTTGTCAAATATTCTGTACTTTTCTTTTGGTTTGTTCCTAAGGTGTAACTTAATTTGCATATGTGAAAAACATGCATATATATTCTATTCTATGTCGTTTGTAGGTTAGATTTGGGACGCACACCAAGTTTGGCATAAAATTAAAATGCAAGCTCATAATCCAAGAATATATATATATATATATATATATATATATATGCATTTGATTACAGAGAGAGAGAATTACAACAAGAGTATCACTTTGTGTTATGACCTAGTGGTATTCGTCTCCACTTGTTATGTGGGAGGTTTCGGGTTCGACTCTCGTCGAGTGAGGTCGATACCCAATATTTTTATAATGTAATCCCCATCTCCTAATATCCTTGTATAAAAACAAATTACAACAAGAGTTACTAACGCAAATAATCACAAAATTGATTACATGATTACAGAAAAGTTATTTGAGCTTCTGATCATTAGATTAGAGGGTTACCTTTAACTACAAGGTGCCCAAGGTCGGCACCTCGGGTCAGCACCCGTGGTCGGCACCCATCACCGGTACGCAACAATGGCAATCCAACATGCCACGTGTGACGCCTGCACTCCCTCAAACACCCAGAATTCTCGAGACACGTGTCAAGATCCTAAGGATGACTTGGGCATCACACCATTAGGGTTCCAACCACCACATCCATTGCTACTATAAAAACATGACACCTTTCCCAAGAAAAGGTAAATATTATTTACCCTTATGATGCCTAGTCCATGACTGATCTCCCACTCGCTTACTGACTTAAGCATCGGAGCCTACTAGGCCGGCACCCCACCGGTGTCAAGTGCTCTTCATGTTGCCCCACAAGTCTCTCGGAGGAATGAGAAGAAGGCATACTAGCATAAAGCAAGATTGTCTTCCGTTAGGTCCATTTTCGATCAAACATTTGGCGCCGTCTGTGGGAATTCTAAATAAGTAGCGCTCACTTACCACTATCCCGTCTTCCTATCAACTGCAATGTCGGCCGAATAAGGCGATGGAGAGCTGAACAACACCCCCTCTCAGGAGGACGAAGTAAAAACATATCATACTCAGCCTCGGAGGCGATGGTGAAGGCACTAGAAACACTCCAACAGGAGATCACGGAGCTCAAGAAGAACAACTTGGCAAATGAATGTCGAAACCAAGTTTAGGGAGAGCAATACTAGAGCACATTCGCTCTACTCCATGCGACTAAGGAAGAGCTAAAAGAGCAGCGAGCAGTGACGGAAAAGGCACTTACTAGCCATGCTGAGCCTTGGGCCAGAACCCTTTGGAAGGATGATCATCAAACAGGGCGATGGTGCTGATCCTTTAGGAAAGCAGATCTTCTGAGACGCTCGTGAATTAATCGAGAGGAGAAAACTTCCCATCGAACCCACCCGACTGACATACCAGGAGAATGATCCTAGGATCATTGAGAAGCCTCCCATTCCTATTCTATCTCAGGCCGGTCGCGCTCTATCAGGGTCAGCCTTGATAAGAGAAAATCGGCATAAGGGCGCAATAATACAGGCGGAAGAACAAATCCTAAGAACAAATTCACAACATGTGGAGGATATGGCTGACTCCACTGCAGCCAAATCTTGGGGAAGACCACGAACAACCGAGTGGCCAAGAGGGAGCAACAGCAAGGGGGGTGGGCGCCGTCCCATTACCGACTACATATGCCCGCAACCTAACCCTCCCAAAATAGACAAAGTTGTTCAAGAGCTTCTACAGCGAGTTCGAGATTGGAAAGGTGAAAAGAGCAAAACCAAGTCTCCAATCAAGGTCAAGACCAACACTGGTCCCTTCACCTCTCGCATCCTTCAATATCATCATGAATCATAAGTCAAGCACCTCAAGATCACACCCTACACTGAGAAAGGCGATCCAGTCACACACATGACCAACTATCAATCTTCCATGGCCTTCAAAAACCTCTCAGACGAGGTCCAATGCTTGATCTTCACCTCCACCCTCATTGAAGCAGCACTCAATTGGTTCTACTGGCTAGAACCAGGGATGATCGACTCTTTCGAAGAGCTCCATACCATCTTCTTGAACTAGTTCATGATCCAGACAGATCGCCTATTGACCACAGAAGACTTAGGGTCGTTAAGGAAGTGCGAGACTGAAACCCTACAAAAATATGCTGCTCGGTTTAGCCTCGAATACTCAAAATGTCAAGAGACTAACGACAAGGTAGCCTTCAGAGCATTTTGTAGCGGTCTAAAGGAGTCTACTTTTAAATACCAGGCCTTCACCCAAGGATGGGAAGATTACAATGAGTTGATGAGGTAGGCAGCGATCCATGCTAAAGTTGAATATTTTAACGCTCCACCAGTAGAAACCAAGCAGAGCGTTGCTACTCTTCCCCCCAAAGTGGGCAGAACAGCAAGCCCTATCGTGACACCAAAAATCAGAACTAAGGATATGGCCATGACTCTTACTCGGGTAAGAGAAAAGGGCCTATATGACAACAACTAAAAAGGGAAGAAGGAGAAGCACTATGGCCACGGTCACGGGCACAAAAACAACAACCAGGCTCCCCAGGGAGACCACCCCAAGGGCAGAGTACCTAGATTCGAGACTTGCACCATCCTCAACACTTCCCTAGAGAATGTTCTGATGAATATCGCGGGTATGATCGACAAGCCAAAACCAAGACCAGCGCATCATAGACCACCAGTCCATTCCAACTTGTATTTCCAATACCACAAACTCAATGGTCATACAATTGACGAATGTGTTGCCTTTAGGGATATCGTGGAAGGTTTAGTCAGGGATGGGAAGATCAATCAATTCCTACAACATGTGTGACCAGTCACCAATCATCCCGAAATTAACACCATCAGTGGTGGACCAACGATCTCCTTTGCCTACACCTCCAACAGAGTAAAAATGGACTTCATTCGGGCCACCCAATCAAATAATCAGATCTTCAATATCGAGTTTGGAAGGGCACGAAAGGTTGGAAAGGCTGGTTGGGAGGCCATCACCTTCTCTGAAGAAGAAGAACGAGGCATCGTCTTCCCTCTCGATGATCCTCTCATTATCTGGGCTCAAAACGCGAACTTTGATGTGGGACGCATCCTTGTAGACAGAGGCAGTTCCGTCAATGTAATTTTCATGGAGGCTTTCAATTAGTTGGGGATTGACGACAAAGAGCTTAATAGAGCGAAAAATTATAGTTAAAATAAAGAACACAATGAATATGGACTCTATTCTTAACATTTATATCTTTGCAAGTGCACAAAATCGATGAAGATAGTATAATGCCACGCAAAGGTCGATCCCTCGAGGACTTGTTCAACAGTTAATCCAATTAAGTTCAGATTTTATTAACTCAAATTTAAGGCACACAAATAAATAAAGGAACCACAAGAGACACTAAGACACAGCAAGACTCCAAATTAAACCTAGACCTAACTTAGCACACAAGTAACAAGTAAGACTCAACAAAGATACTAAACAAGACACAAGAAAGGACACACGACAAGGGGGGTTGTGATGCTTTTGGAATTCGAAATCAAAGATAAATAAAGTAAGTGCAGAAAATAATAATACAACAAAGATGATTAATTGATTGATTCTATTAACTAAGGTGAATTAAGGCTCAATATCCACCCTAACCAATTATAGCACTTAACCAGATTTTCTTGACCTAATTACTATACAACTTCTGAATTAGGTGCCATGCCTAGGTCCTGGCGTTGGCACACTAAACATATATTATTCTCTCTTACTGAGCATGTTCTAAATAGGGCATATGCCTAGAACGTCTATCACCTACCAGTTAAGATGATGCATGAAGTACTAACAGAATTTAATGACACCACACTAACCTAGAAAAGTGGCATGCAATCCAAGGTTGTCATGAATTCCGATTACAAGATTGTTTATTACCCTCAACCTCTTGATGCTAATGAATTACAGGATGATATGACGGTCACTCAAGCAATTCCATCAATAATTTATGCAAATAAGGTAGCTAATCTCATAAACATAAAAGAATGGTATTTTAAGCAGTAATCAGAATTATTCAGCATGCATAGCAATCAAAATCAAGAGCCAAAATCTAATTAACAAGCTAACATGGCTAGGGCTTCAAGCAGCCCTAATCCTAAAACAGACTACTCACGTATGATTGAAATTGAAACAAACATAATTGAATTCTTAATGTAAAAGCAATATAGGTAAAGATACAAAGGAGATTATTGAGGATGAGGCACAATAGAAGAACACGCCAAGGCTCGTTCCTCCACTACTCACACACAACTCTCTCACAAGCAGAAAACTAAAGTATTAGAATTGAAAAACTGAATTATAATGTAATGCAGCTAGGGTGTCTAGAGGTTCTCACCCGCGAGCCTTTAGGTCCTTTAAATAGACCTCTAAACCACTAAAATGTAGGAGACAATCTAAGAAAAAATCCTAATAAAAAACTGACTCAAAACTCCTATCCTAGTTAGGCATGAAAAATGACTCCAAAAAGGTAATCCTTTTTGGACTTGGACTAGGAACTTGCGGCAAATACTTGTGATGAAATCTTCTGAGCTTTCTCGCATGCCAAGACAGCTTCTGGAGTCTTCTTGAGGTTGATGGGACGTCAAGGACTAGGCCTGTCCAACCCTAAGTACTTCAAACATAGATGGGCCAGATTCAAGGCTCCTAGGACCTTAATTTGGATCTTTAAGAACTTCAATATGTCATTGGCCAATCTGATCGGAACAAACCACTCTGGCCACTTCCTTATGATATATCTAACATGGTTCATGGCTTTGTCCAACTCAAAGACTTGCAGAAAAGTCGATGGCCCAATTTGGCTCAAAATAGGGCTTTCGGGACTCCTTTAGGGCAAAATAGGACACGAACATGTCATTGGCATTTCCGATCAAGACACATGATTGCATTAGCTTAAATAGGTGTTGTGAAGTCCAACTATGGGACGTGTCTCACTTTGTTCCATCGTGTTCCAAGTCATGGCCTCTTTTGAACTTCCCGGGCCAAAAAAAAGGGCGCAGAGGAACTCCTTTTGCTTAGGGACCAAGGACGTGTCTTGGGCATGATTTGGGTCTCCGTTTTTGAGGTGCACCAGGAACTTGTCACTGGCATGGTGTGGCATGGCTTGGCACATGAGATTCAGAATTGGCGCAAGTCCTACGATAAGGACATGTCTTGGGCGTGTACTTGGTCTCGGCTGCGATGTCTTAGGACATGTCGAGGACATGTACTTGGCTCGTTTCTTGGCACAATAGGGGCTCGGTAAGACATCTCAGGGACTCAGATTAGGGCTTGGTTCTTGGCTAGCCTGGGCATGCACCAGGACCCGATTTTGGACCTTTTCAAGGTCTGAACTTTAACTTGAGACATCTCCTTCTTTATAACTCCGAATTAAACCATTCTTTTTGCGTTATTTCTAGAATTTACCTATCTTTCCAGAACTGCACAATTCTCACAAGATTGGTCATTTTCTACTTCGGTTGGCTCAAAATCACTCAAAAGACATGTAAGAGAGGTACTAAAGAACATCAAAATGATGCATAAATAATGACTGATCAAATACCCTCAAACCTATCTTTTGCTAGTACCTGAGAAAGACAAAAGAAAACATAACTAACAAAAAGGCTCGATCTTAGTTAAGATAGGACATTTAAACCCCTAGGCCTTCCTAGTAGGAGGAGTTTTGTCTCCAAAGGGTTATAGCAGTACGATACCCACAAACGTATTACTTAGACACTTAGGATGCTAGAGATAGTACCTTTAACAAGCTAATAATAGTACCTTTAAGAAGCTAATAAGAATCGAAGTAAGTGGACATGCTTTGCATAACTAACAGGGATGCCATAGTTGTGAGTGTCATGATGTAAGTGTATAAGTGCCAATATTTCAAGTGATCATGCTTAAAAACAACCTTATCCAAGTGCCTTAGAAATATTTCGCCTAGACTCTAATCCTCACTAGGCAGCTCTCAATTCACACAAGAATCCTAGGCTTTTACTCTTTTCAAGCATATGTGATGAGTTTATGTTATGGAATTCAAGTTTAATCACATATGAGTAGCAATGAAGCATAGCACTTTATAGAAATAAAGATCTCATGAAAGGAATTGAACTTTAAGAACATAGATACGTACCTTAATCCTCAGCGTGATTGTCCATAAGTTCAGTTAGGTGTTCCCTTTTATGTTGTAATAGGGCTAAGCTTAGGGGTTTAGAAGAGCAGAATAGGATTCAAAGAGACTGAGTTATGCCAAGGCATGAAAAGTCATGACTTGAATTTCGAACTTTCTGAACTAAATCCTTGCTTAGAGCCCACAACATTGTATCTCCTTGATGGCTTATTTTGAGGTCTTTGGCTCACTTGGCCCAATTCACTTTGTTTATCTCGTTTTTCTGTGCTTTCTTTCTTTTTCAATGTTTTCCTTCTTTCTTTCTTGATACATTTTTTCTCCTTTTTTTCTTTTTTCTTTTCTTCTTCTTTACCTTTAATTGAACCAAGATCATGCAATGATTTCCTCAAACTTTCATGTAGCTTGTCACTTGTAGAGCTTTTTACTCCTTGAAACCTTTGAACTTTGAACTTTTATCTTCTGATAAAGACACCAACATCTATGGAATTGGGCAGCATTTTCTGTCAGGACCCGTCCCGAATTTCCCCTCGAAACCCGGGAAGAACCCTGATCCCGTCTGACAACCTAAGGAAAGGTTCCCAAATACCCTTCAATCCTTAGCATATGATAATAACAATAAATAATTTCTCTTGTCAGACAAGGGATTTAAGCACATAAAATTCCCGTAAGTAAATACCAACCAAATACAATAATATCAGAGCGTCTAAGTAGGATCAATGTACAAATTAGATATCCTACTCAAGTACAACTACACAGCGTAGCGGAAGTGCTAATGCCTCTGCCTCGAGATACTGTCCGCGTCAACTCTATTGCCTAAAGGGGGTTTAAACACAAAAGTTGTGAGTGGACAAAAATAATCGTTTATAAAACGCTTTCCAAGGAATATTACCTTTTTCCCCCTCCATTTATAAAACCATGCATGCATCACATAAACAATTCATGTTATAAAAACATCATCTTTAAATCACCGGCATTTTCATGTTCAAAATCATTTATTTCCACCTAGACACATAACATCTCAAATCCACTGTCATCGACACATCCACTAGCCACCAGGGTATCCCTTGGGGTGTGCTAGTACTGTATCACAACTCTCTGTACTATGCTATCACATCAGTCGGCATATCTCTCGACTAGCATAACATATCATTATATTGGATTAGTCGGCCTATCTCTCGACTAGCATATCATATCAGTCGGCATATCTCGACTATCATATCATATCAGTCGGCATATCTCGACTATCATATCATATCAGTTGGCATATCTCGACTATCATATCATATCAGTCGGCATATCTCGACTATCATATCATATCAGTCGGCATATCTCGACTATCATATCATATCAGTCGGCATATCTCGACTATCATATCATATCTTTATCTTGGATTAGTCGGCCTATCTCTCGACTAGCATATCATATCAGTCGGCATATCTCGACTATCATATCATATCAGTCAGCATATCTCGACTATCATATCATATCAGTCGGCATATCTCGACTATCATATCATATCATATCAATGTTTATCCTGGAGGTTCATCGGGTTCACCGCTAATAACGGATCCTCATCCCGAGTCCTGGCCTCCCACAAATCAGACCAAAATCCGATAAACTCATACAACAGGGTCAAAACCCAAATCATTGACTCAATAATTTCTACGTCAAAACGTTATCAAAATCGAGTCCAAAACCATGATATTTCTCAAATCATACTTTAACTGAAATAGTGGAAAACATGTGTCTAGAAATCATTTCTAACATTCAGAAATTCAATGCCACAATACATAACCGTATTTAACAAAGATATTTTGATGCATGCAATTCAGTTTATAAAACAAAGTCCACTCACAAACCTGTTCAAGCTAGCTCAATCCCGTCTCGCTCGTTCCTCTGAGGTTCCCGGAACGATATCGCCTGTCAAAAACAACAATCGGGATTACCGGCTAGTAATAAGACTCGTATATAACAACTTCCTAAACCTCGGGAAGTCTACCCTTGCTGTTCCTAAAATCACAGCAACTTCGGACACTTAAAACGACCTCTAAACGATGTCCGATCAACCTGAAACCTGTACCAACAGATTCAGAACGTCCGAAACTAGTTACCACGTGCCGCCGTGATGTCAGCCTCGACCCCACGCGCCGCCACGCGCCATCGGAAGGTCGGCACACGCGCCCACGCGCCCTCACACGCCGGTCACGCGCCTGCTACAGTAACCACGCGCCTGAACCGGTCCAACCCGGTTCGGCTCAACCTGACCCGGTCCACCTCGACCCGACCGGTCACCAGTGACTCGCCGGAGAAGACGACCGGACTGTCATCGCCGTCGCCGGAAGCTGGCCGGAGAAGATGACCGGACCGCCACCTCCGCCGCCGTCTGGTTCGCCGGAATCCGCCATTTCCGACCGAAATTCCAAGCTTTACAACTTCCTCAAAACTCAACCGTTTTACACAAATTTTACGTCTAAATCTATCTACTGAAACCCAGGAATCCAAATATAACCTCAAAACATCAAACACGTACCTGTATAAGCTGGAAAATCGATCCAAAGATCCGAAACTTCCTTTACTCGGCTCGGCTTCCACCGTGGTCCTCTCCTTCGATGGTTGGTACGGTTGTGATCGTGGGAAAGAGTAGAATACGATTAGTTGATCCAAATGGGAAGTTAAAGCCTTGAATCCGACGTTGACTTTTGGTTTCTCTTCGGGTAAGTTTCGCACGGTTTGGGTGGGTGTGTTTGTGTTTTCTTTGTTACAGAGAGAGTGAGTGAGTGAAGATAAGGAGATGAAGATGAAATGAGTTGTACAATAAGTGAGGTTAAAATATCTCCCCTCCATGGAAAATTACCAAAATGCCCTTACATATCTAGACCCACAACTTCCGTATACGAACTCCGTTTCCTGCGTGCCGCCTGTCTACGAACTCGTGAGTTCGAGACCTACGCAACGGTACCCGAAACACCACCAAAAGTGTCTCGAAATAAAACTTGATTTCCAAGCCCTTTACCGATCAAGGGTAAAATAGTCATTTAATAAAATAATTGCATAAAATCAATTATGAAAAGTCCGGGTTGTTACAATCTACCCCCCTTAAGAAATTTCGTCCCCAAAATTCATTCCTAATCATGAAATAAATGAGGATATTGTGCCCGCATTAGTTCCTCAGTTTCCCACGTGGCTTCCTCCACGTTATGATTCCTCCACAACACTTTAACTAGAGGAATAGTCTTTCTGCGAAGTACCTTTTCCTTCCAATCCAGAATTTGCACTGGTTGTTCCTCAAATGTCAAATCGTCTTTCAGCTCAAGTGGTTGCTCTTCCAACACATGAGACTCATCAAACAGATATTTCCGGAGCAAAGATACATGAAAGACATCATGAACTCTGGATAATTCCGAGGGTAAAGAAATACGATATGCCACTGGTCCTATCCTTTCCAAAATCTCATATGGACCAATGTAGCGAGGACTCAGTTTTCCCCGTCTACCAAAACGTACAACTCCCTTCCAAGGAGATAGTTTCAAGAACACCCAATCACCAACCTCAAACTCAAGGTCTCTGGTTCTGCGGTCTGCATAGCTCTTCTGGCGATCCTGAGCTATCTTCAACCTTTCTCTGATGATTTTAATCTTTTCCTCAGTCAAATCCACCAACTCGGGTGTTAACAGTCTTCTTTCACCTATTTCACTCCAACACAAAGGTGTTCTGCACTGCCTCCCATACAGTGCCTCGAAAGGTGATATCCCGATACTCGACTGGTAACTGTTATTATATGCAAATTCCATCAGAGACAAGTGTGAATCCCAGTTCCCTTTAAACTGTAGTACACAAGCCCTCATCATATCCTCCAAAACCTGGATTGTTCTCTCAGACTGACCATCCGTCTGAGGATGAAGGCTGTACTGAAATGCAATGTGGTGCCAAATTCCTTCTGCAAACTCCGCCAAAACCTGGAGGTAAATCTCGGATCCCTGTCCGAAACAATAGACTCTGGAGTCCCATGCAGCCGTATGATCTCATCCACGAACAATTTGGCATACCGACTCATCCGAAAATCTTCTCGCACTGGCAAGAAATGTGCAGACTTCGTAAGTCTATCCACAATTACCCATATCCCATCATGTCCTTTCCGTGTCCTTGGAAGTTTATACACAAAGTCCATCGTAATGTGATCCCACTTCCATTCCGGAATAGGTAATGGTTGCAGTGTCCCATAGGGTTTTTGCCTCTCCGCTTTCACTTGATGACATGTCAAACATCTACTCACAAACTCAGCAATTTCTCTTTTCATCCCAGTCCACCAATAGTGTTTCCTTAGGGTATGATACATCTTGGTACCTCCTGGATGCATAGCATAAGCCGAACTATGAGCCTCATTAAGAATTTCCCTCTTTAGCTCCAGCTCATTCGGTACACACAACCGTCCATCCTTAACCAATGCTCCATCATCCCTAACCGCATAATCCTGCCTGTTTCCAGCCTCTAACTCCATCCTGATAATGCACAACGTAGGATCCTGGAGTTGAGCCTCAATAATCCGATCAATCAGAACAGGCCTCACATGGAAACTAGCCAACAAAGCCCCCTGGCTATCCATGTCCAGTACAATCCCTGCTCTACGGAACTCTACCAATAACGGTAGGTAGACTGTATGCAAATGGGCCAAAGAACCCATAGATTTCCTGCTCAAGGCATCTGCCACAACATTGGCTTTTCCTGGGTGGTACTCAATAGTACAATCATAATCCTTTATCAGCTCAAGCCACCTTCTCTGCCTCAAATTCAGGTCTTTCTGGGTGAACAAGTACTTTAAACTCTGATGGTCGGTGAAGATCCGACACGTCTCCCCATACAAATAATGTCTCCATATTTTCAGTGCATGCACTACTGCAGCCAACTCCAAATCATGTGTGGGGTAATTCCTCTCATGGGTTTTTAAGTTGTCTGGAAGCATACGCTATCACTTTCCCATGCTGCATCAGCACACAGCCAATACCCCGCAATGATGCATCACTATATACCTCAAAACCCCCGTTACCATCTGGAAGGGTTAATACTGGAGCATAAGTCAATCTTCTCTTTAGCTCCTGAAAGCTCTGCTCACAATCAGCATCCCAGTCAAACTTGACTCCTTTCTTAGTCAACCGAGTCAATGGGCCTGCTATCGTAGAAAATCCTTCTACGAACCGCCGATAATATCCTGCCAAACCCAGAAAACTCCTCATCTCTGTCACTGTCCTCGGTTGCTCCTAGTTTGCCACTGCCTCCACTTTTTGGAGATCTACGCTGATACCGTCAGCCGAAATTACATGACCCAAGAATCCAACTTCGGTCAACCAAAACTGGCATTTACTGAACTTGGCAAACAAATGCTTTTTCCTAAGCATATTCAGCACCAACCTCAAGTGCTTCTCATGTGCCTTGGCACTCCTTGAATACACCAAGATATCGTCGATGAACACAATTACAAATCGATCCAAATACTTTTGGAATACTCTGTTCATCAAATCCATAAACGCTGCCGGGGCATTAGTCAACCCGAAGGGCATCACCAGGAACTCATAATGACCATACCGAGTCCTGAAAGCTGTTTTCTGAACATCCTCTTCCCGGATTCTCAACTGATGGTACCCGGATCGAAGGTCAATTTTTGAAAAATACTTTGCCCCTTTCAGTTGATCAAATAAATCGTCGATCCTTGGCAAAGGATACTTATTTCGCACCGTCACTTTATTTAACTGCCGGTAGTCGATACACAATCTCAGACCACCATCCTTTTTCCTTACAAATAATACCGGTGCACCCCATGGTGAAACACTTGGGCGAATAAATCCCATATTCACCAAGTCCTGCAATTGAGTCTTTAACTCTCGCAATTCTACCGGTGCCATCCTGTACGGTGCCTGTGAGATAGGTTGAGTACCTGGCAAAAGCTCGATTGTGAACTCAATCTCACGGTGTGGTGGTAATCCTGGAAGATCATCTGGAAACACATCAGAGAACTCACTCACCACAGGAATATCCTCCACTCTCATCGAAGTATTCCGAGCATCTATCACATGAGCCAAGTAACCCTCACAACCTTTTCTCAACAATCTCTCAGCTGTTAACGCTGATATCACTCCATAGGGTAATACCCTACGATATCCCCGAAATGTAAGTTCAGGGAATCCTGGACTTCGAAAAACTACTGTCTTATTATAACAGTCTATGGAGGCATGGTGCATGGACAACCAATCCATCCCCAAAATCACATCAAACTCAAAAATGTCTAAGGGGATTAAATCTACCTCCAAACCATGGCCTTCAACCATCACCGGACAACTGCGAATCACTAGGTTCGCCACTAACATATCTCCGGTAGGAGTACTAATACCCATGTCCCAACCAATTGGAGACAATTCTCTATCCGCAAACAATGCAAAACCCCGAGAAATAAAAGAATGAGTTGCTCCCGGATCTAATAAAACACAAAGCATTGCGGTTAAAAATAGATAACGTACCAGTGACCACATCCGGTGCTACTCGAGCTTCTTGTTGCGTCATGGCAAACACTCGAGCTGGTGTACCAGAAGATCGACCACGATCCCCATACCTGCCTCTAGCACTGCTGGTCCCACTAGCTCTACCAGCCCCACTGAAATAGGTCTGCCTCTCAGCTGTAGTATCATACATCTGTCCTGCACTCGGGCTAGGATCAGTCGCACCACGACTAAAGGAACTACTGCCCGGACGACGTTGTGGACAGAATCTCTTGATGTGACCAGTCTCCCCACAGAAATAACAAATGGAATCACTGAAGCCACTAGATCTGCCACCCTGTCTCCTGTTGAACTGCACTGAGGCACCCCGAGACTGTGCAAAAGATTGGCGTGTCTGACCAGCTCCGCCACTGCCTATACTAGATCTCCCAGAAGATCCAGAACTATGACTGCCTCTTTTTGATGGTCCCTGATTAGAGGATCCGGCAGTCCAGTGATCTCGACGTCTCCTGTTCCCACTGTACTGCTGTGGCATTGGGAAACCCAAACTCAACTCTACTCGAGTTGCAGCATCAGCCAAAGTCCTCAACGAAGTGTGGTCCATAGACGTAACTGCTGACCGAATCTCACTCCGCAGTCCACTCTCAAATCTGTGGCACTTGTCTGACTCGGTCGCTACCAACGTCGGTGCAAAGCGACTCAGCGCTATGAATCTCTGTTCATACTGGGCCACCGTCATGTCTCCTTGCTGTAAATGCAAGAACTCGGCCTCCTTAACGTTCCGGTGTGAGCGAGGGTAAAACTGCTCCAAGAAGCGTTCCCGGAAAGTCTGCCAAGTAAGCGTATGGACATTCCAACCTGACACCTCCAATGAGTGCCACCAGTGGTAAGCAGAACCACCTAGTAAAAATGTGGCCAGTAGAACTCTCTCCTCTAGAGGACACCTCATAATCAAGAACACCCGCTCCATGCGAGTAATCCACTCCTTAGCCTCATCTGGGCTAGAGTCACCCATGAATATCGTCGCCCCCAGTCTCTGGGCTCTCTCGATATCAGAGACTTCATGAGAAGCTCTATCCTGGAGTACAGAAGCTAAAGTCTGACCCAGCTGTTCCAGTGTCTGCCTCAAATCAGGCTCCACTGCAGGTTCATGGTCATCTCCACCATTCCCTGACCGTTGACGGAACTCTCGTCTCGGAGGCATTATACGCTGAAAAGAAGTTGTAAACCATTAATACCAAAATTTCACCTGTACACTAGATGTACGGTCTACAGGAATTTAACCTAGTGCTCTGATACCAATTGTCAGGACCCATCCCGAATTTCCCCTCGAAACCCGGGAAGAACCCTGATCCCGTCTGACAACCTAAGGAAAGGTTCCCAAATACCCTTCAATCCTTAGCATATGATAATAACAATAAATAATTTCTCTTGTCAGACAAGGGATTTAAGCACTTAAAATTCCCGTAAGTAAATACCAACCAAATACAATAATGTCAGAGCGTCTAAGTAGGATCAATGTACAAATTAGATATCCTACTCAAGTACAACTACACAGCGTAGCGGAACTGCTAATGCCTCTGCCTCGAGATACTGTCCGCGTCAACTCTTTTGCCTGAAGGGGGTTTAAACACAAAAGTTGTGAGTGGACAAAAATAATCGTTTATAAAACGCTTTCCAAGGAATATTACCTTTTTCCCCCTCCATTTATAAAACCATGCAGGCATCACATAAACAATTCATGTTATAAAAACATCATCTTTAAATCACCGGCATTTTCATGTTCAAAATCATTTATTTCCACCTAGACACATAACATCTCAAATCCACTGTCGTCGACACATCCACTAGCCACCAGGGTATCCCTTGGGGTGTGCTAGTACTGTATCACAACTCTCTGTACTATGCTATCACATCCGTCGGCATATCTCTCGACTAGCATAACATATCATTATATTGGATTAGTCGGCCTATCTCTCGACTAGCATATCATATTAGTCGGCATATCTCGACTATCATATCATATCAGTCGGCATATCTCGACTATCATATCATATCAGTCGGCATATCTCGACTATCATATCATATCAGTCGGCATATCTCGACTATCATATCATATCAGTCGGCATATCTCGACTATCATATCATATCTTTATCTTGGATTAGTCGGCCTATCTCTCGACTAGCATATCATATCTTTATCTTGGATTAGTCGGCCTATCTCTCGACTAGCATATCATATCAGTCGGCATATCTCGACTATCATATCATATCAGTCAGTCGGCATATCTCGACTATCATATCATATCAGTCGGCATATCTCGACTATCATATCATATCAGTCGGCATATCTCGACTATCATATCATATCAGTCGGCATATCTCGACTATCATATCATATCATATCAATGTTTATCCTGGAGGTTCATCGGGTTCACCGCTAATAACGGATCCTCATCCCGAGTCCTGGCCTCCCACAAATCAGACCAAAATCCGATAAACTCATACAACAGGGTCAAAACCCAAATCATTGACTCAATAATTTCTACGTCAAAACGTTATCAAAATCGAGTCCAAAACCATGATATTTCTCAAATCATACTTTAACGGAAATAGTGGAAAACATGTGTCTAGAAATCATTTCTAACATTCAGAAATTCAATGCCACAATACATAACCGTATTTAACAAAGATATTTTGATGCATGCAATTCAGTTTATAAAACAAAGTCCACTCACAAACCTGTTCAAGCTAGCTCAATCCCGTCTCGCTCGTTCCTCTGAGGTTCCCGGAACGATATCGCCTGTCAAAAATAACAATCGGGATTGCCGGCTAGTAATAAGACTCGTATATAACAACTTCCTAAACCTCGGGAAGTCTACCCTTGCTGTTCCTAAAATCACAGCAACTTCGGACACTTAAAACGACCTCTAAACGATGTCCGATCAACCTGAAACCTGTACCAACAGATTCAGAACGGCCGAAACTAGTTACCACGTGCCGCCGTGACGTCAGCCTCGACCCCACGCGCCGCCACGCGCCGCCGGAAGGTCGGCACACGCGCCCACGCGCCCTCACACGCCGGTCACGCGCCTGCTACAGTAACCACGCGCCTGAACCGGTCCAACCCGGTTTGGCTCAACCTGACCCGGTCCAACTCGACCCGACCGGTCACCGGTGACTCGCCGGAGAAGACGACCGGACTGTCGTCGCCGTCGCCAGAAGCTGGCCGGAGAAGATGACCGGACCGCCACCTCTGCCGCCGTCTGGTTCGCCGGAATCCGCCATTTCCGACCGAAATTCCAAGCTTTACAACTTCCTCAAAACTCAACCGTTTTACACAATTTTTACTTCTAAATCTATCTACTGAAACCCAGGAATCCAAATATAACCTCAAAACATCAAACACGTACCTGTATAAGCCGGAAAATCGATCCAAAGATCCGAAACTTCCTTTACTCGGCTCGGCTTCCACCGTGGTCCTCTCCTTCGATGGTTGGTACGGTTGTGATCGTGGGAAAGAGTAGAATACGATTAGTTGATCCAAATGGGAAGTTAAAGCCTTGAATCCGACGTTGACTTTTGGTTTCTCTTCGGGTAAGTTTCGCACGGTTTGGGTGGGTGTGTTTGTGTTTTCTTTGTTACAGAGAGAGTGAGTGAGTGAAGATAAGGAGATGAAGATGAAATGAGTTGTACAATAAGTGAGGTTAAAATATCTCCCCTCCGTGGCAAATTACCAAAATGCCCTTACACATCTAGACCCACAACTTCCGTATACGAACTCCGTTTCCTGCGTGCCGCCTGTCTACGAACTCGTGAGTTCGAGACCTACGCAACGGTACCCGAAACACCACCAAAAGTGTCTCGAAATAAAACTTGATTTCCAAGCCCTTTACCGATCAAGGGTAAAATAGTCATTTAATAAAATAATTGCATAAAATCAATTTTGAAAAGTCCGGGTTGTTACATTTTCTTTCACTTCTCATTCTCACCATGAATCTCATTTAGGGCAACTTTAGCACAAACTTAGGTTATAGGGCATGGCTTTGATGAATGGCTAAGTATTTTGGTTAGGTTATTCTTTGGATGATAAAAGAAAAGGCTGAGTGTTTTGCTTCAAAGTTGGCTTAGGGAGCATGCAATAGGCTAGGGTAAGGCCTTTAGTGGTTAAGCACACATAGCCTACATCACTTCTTATGGCAAACCACACATCAAATCAAGAGTATCTATATGATGTTAGTTCTTTAAAATTCAATGCAAACATGATGTAATGATATCAGAAATTAAGAACAAAAGCAATGAGTGTTTAAGAGTAGAAACAATTATATCCCTCAGAAAGAATGACAATTAGGCTCAAAGATCTCACAGGGTAGTCTCCACTAATTTTCTAAGGTTCACTCAAATTCAATTGTTTTTTCACTTAATCACTTAAACAAGGCATTGTGAAGTGCAAGTTATGAACTACTTGACTATGGCATGACTCTTAGTAGAACAAAGATAGCTAACTTTGCATGTACATCTCTATTAACAAGTTATCATACTATCACTAGCAGCACTTAACTAATTAATACTTATCTTAAAACTGAACTTAAAATTTCATGGCTGTGTATACCCCCAAACCTAGATATTTCTATATACAAAATTTTAAGTCCACACCCTCAAACATAAACTGAACATTGTCCTCAATGTGATAAGTAGTAAGCAAGACAAAAACAAAATAAAGGTTCAGAAAGGGAAAAAGAAACAGAAACAATAAAGTGAGAGAGAACACATACCAGGGCTAGGTTGCCTCCTAGGAGCGCTTTAGTTAACGTTTGGGAAAGATGAGGCTGGCAGCTAAGTGCTTGGTGTGGGCATGGCAAGGATGGCCGCATCACCATCGAGCCTATTGTGATACTCGAGTGGCAGAATCTTCGCTGCACCATGGAGAAAAAGTTAGAAACACAAAAAGAAATCAATCGATGAGAACATTAACGTATCGGGAAAAAGATTGAGAAAGGATTTCAATGGGAGCATTGTCTGTCCATGCTCAAATATCCCCCTTTTAGAATGCTTGCGGTGAACCAGCTTAAGGTGTTCCCTGTATTCCCTAGAAGTCTTTCTTGGTCTTCGCCATCGTCGTTTCCTTTTGAATTTGAAGAGGGGTACCAAGGTAAAGGCTGCCAACACCTTCCTTTTGTTTCTGTTGTGGGACCTGCGAAGGGTAGGTACAACATCTTTAGTAACTGAATCAGAATTCACATCCAAGTGCACCTCATTAAAATAAAAGTTAAGTGTTTCAGGATTGAGTTTTGGAGGCGCATTGGATTCCAAAACCGGGTCCTTGTCTGTGCGCATAAGCTGAGACATGGCTAGCTGCAGATTGGGAAGTACGGGCATGTCCTTGTCCCTCGGATGCGCCACAGGCTGGGACAATAGGTAGGTCTACTGGTATTCTGTTGTGGACGTGACTTGGAGGTTTGGCACAGCTTGCCGCATGCCAAGGCCATTGGGAACAGCTGGTATTAGGTTTGGTCTGTTTGGCGCAACATGGCGCGTCACAGATGCGCCCTGGGAAGGTTCTGGCACAGCGGCTAAGGGCTTGCCCTATGGTGAAGTGGTTGGCAAAGTGTGGCGCGAGTCTACGATGTTGGGCGCAGTTTGGCTCGTTGAAGGCTTGCCCTGGACGTGTCTAGGTATTATGTGTTGGGATTGGGATGCGGCTGGGAACTTGGCGTGTCCTTCGGAATGGCATGATTTGAGCTCTGCGGCATAGAGTTCAGAAGGGGTTGTGATGTGCCACGGTCCCAGTTTTACGGGGGAAGGCTAGGCCAGGGTTGCGGCATGACGTATGGCGAGTCCTGGGACACAGCAGGGTCCTGGGTTTGCGGTAGAAGGCTAGCCCATGTGGGCGGCATGTCATGCTGCATGGCATGGGGCAAGGACGCGTCCATGGTCTCGGTGGCTCGTCCGTGTGGAGGTTGGGACTCCAGTTGGGCTTCGATGGGATTTCATGGTGGAGGTGTTTCATGTGGTGTTTGTTGGACCCCTAGGTCATAGGACCCAGACTTTAGGCATGTAACCTCGTCCAAAGCTGATATTTGCTCGATGGCATACCCTTGAGACGGTGCATGGAGTTCCCCTTTAAATGTGTCCGTGAAGCACAAATTGTCCAACCCTTGGGGCATCACGTCCTCCCTTAGTTCCACAAAGAGATTAATAGACGAAGGGCTTGGCAGATTCATGGTGTCACAAAGTACACAGGCTCCATGCTCTTCGAACTCTGCCAAGATGTCCACTTTGTCGTTATCCTTCTTCTTCTTTTCCTCCCATTCTTCTTCCATTCCAATTTCCCACCATGGCTCCATTTGAGCAGATTTGGAGGTAATGGTCACGTCAAGGAATTGGATGGGTGCCACGGCTTCTATGATAGGCACTTGTTGAAGTGTTGGTGTTATGACAGCCTCATCATGATCATTGTTCAGTCATTATTTATGCATCATTTTGATGTCTTTATATGCCTCTCTTACATGTCTTGTGAATGATTTCGTGCCATCAATAGTAGAAAATGATCAATTTTGTGAGACCTGTGCAGATTTGGAAAGATAGGTAAATTCTAAGAATAACCCAAAAGAATGACTCAAATCGGAGTTCAGATGAAGGAGATGTCCTCATTTCAATATCAGGGCCTGAACTGGGTCATGAGTGAGCCAGTGCGCCCTATTTTGGGTTCTTGGCCAAGTACCTCAAATCATGCCATCCGGGTCCCAAACCTGTGTCTCATGACATCAAGTTCATGTCCTAGAATTTTCAAGGTCATGCTAGGACATGTCGAGTACATGTCCCAAGAACTTCCCATCCGAGCACAGCCTCTGCGCCTTAACCCTGGTTTCTGTTCCGCCAACGGTGGAACAAAGTTCCTCCTATGCGAGAAGCCCGACAACCTATGCGCCTAGCCTAAATGAAGATGCACTTCTTCTATGCTCATGGTGTGCCTCAAAAGCGCAGTCCCAGATCCCTGTGACAAAGACATTCCAAGGGCCAAGTTCTATGTTCCAGCGTCTAACCGCGGGAAGACTGCGGGCTGGCCGCGGCCAGCTTGTGTTCCCACTTACCAGCTTGCATTCACACTCCCAACCGTGTTCTAATTGGTTCTGATAGAATTTAGGGACTTTGTAGTTACTTAGAATTACAATAAATGTTCTAGAACACTCTAGGCTAGGGTTTCTAATTACAATCCTTGTAGGACAAGGTTTTCCCTTTGTCTTTAAAAGGGAGCCTTTGTTCAGTGTTTTAGACACCCTTTTTTAGACCAGATTTTCACACATTATTAGGGAGACCATTATTTTCAGAGATCTAGACACCTTAGTCACAAGACATCATTGTACTCCAGTTTTAATCAGTTTTTATTTTCTGCACTTTTTGGGCGTGAGCCTTGCCAGAGCAAGCTTTGGCGTGGTCTTCTGATGTGCCAAGTCTTCAACAATCTCTTTTGTAACCTTATTTTTATTATTGCAATTTAATTATGAATTCAATTATTTTTTTTTTAATTTCACTTATGAGTGAGTAGTTCCTTTTAGAATTAGGGTTGTTTGAAGCCCTAGCCATGTTAGCTCGTTAAGTAGATTTTTATTTTTGATCTTGATTGCTATGCATGCTGGATAATTCTGATACTTATTTTAACTACCTTTCTTTTATGTTAATGAGACTTGGTACCTTGTTTGCAAAAATTATTGGTGGAATTGTTTGAGTGACCGTCATATCATCCTGTGATTCATTAGCATCAAGAGGTTGAGGTTAAGAAACAATCTTGTAATCGGAATTCATGACAACCTAGGAATGCATATCACTTTTCTAGGCTAGTGTGGTGTCATTAAATTCTCTTAGTACTTCATTCATCATCTTAATTGGTAGGTGATAGACGTTCTAGGCATATGCCATGTTTAGGACATGCTAAGTAAGAGAGAATAATATATGTTTAGTCTACCAACGCCAGGACCTAGGCATGGGCACCTAATTTAGAATTTCATAGTAATTAGGTCAAGATAATCTGGTTAAGAGCTATAATTGGTTTGAGTGGATAGTAGGCCCTGATTCGCCTTAATTAAATCAAACACCTTTTCCAACATTTTAATTGACTGTGTTACTTTCTTGCGTGGGAATCCAAAAGCAACACCCACCCAAACCTACTTGGATTTTGATAAACACGCAAGAAAGTAAAACAATAAATTTAAATGCATGAATAATAGATTGATTGATTATTCACTAAGGCGAACAAAGGCTTACTATCCAACCTAAACAATTTTCGTGCTTAACCCGATTTTCTTGACCTAATTACTATGCAACTTCTGAATTACGTGCCCATGCAAAGGTCCCGATGGTTGGCCCACTCCACATATATTATCCTCTCTTACTTGGCATGTTCTAATCATGATTTGTACTCTAGAACGTCTATCACCTACCGTTTAAGATGATGCATGAAGTACAAAGAGAATTTAATGTCACTACACTAGCCTAGAAAAGTGATGTGCATTCCTAGAGTGTCATGAATTCTGACTACAAGATCGTTTCTTAACCTCAACCTCTTGATTCTAATGAATTACAAGATGATATAGTGGTCCGTCAAGCATTTCCATCAATAATTTATGCAAACAAGATAGCAAAGCTCATAGGCATAAAAGAACGGTAGTTTAAGTAGTAATCAGAATTATTCAGCATGCATAGCAATCAAAATCAAGAGCCAAAATCAAGTTAACGAACTAACATGGCTAGGGCTTCAAACAGCCCTAATCCTAACAAGAACTACTCACGCATAACTGAAATTGAAACAAATATAATTGCAATCATAATTAAATTGTAATAATAAAAATATGGTTACAAAAGATATTGTTGAAGAATAGGCACAGAAGAGACACGGCAAGGCCTTCCTCTCCAAGCTCCACGTCCAAAAAGTGCAGAAAATAAAAATTGTTTACTTTGAACTGAATTCCAATGTAAATTGCGGCTAGGGTATCTAGATCTCCAAAATGGCGTCTAGATCTCAAAAAATGGTGTGTAAAAATAATGGTCTCTAAAATACTGAACAAAGGCTCCCTTTTATAGACAATGGAAAACATTGTCCTACAAGGATTGGAATTAGAAACCCTAGCCTAGAGTGTTCTAGAACATTTATTGTACTTCTAAGTAATTACAAAGTCCCTAAAATCTATCAGAACCAATCAGAACACAGTTGGGAGTGTGAATGCAAGCTGGCAAGTGGAAACACAAGCTGGTCGCGGTCTTCCTGCGGTCAGATGCTGGAAACTTAGAACTTGGCCCTGGGAATGTATTCGTTGCGCCACGGTGCGCCTTGATACTTGAATGGCTTCTACACATTCCAAAGAGTTTAAAAACGTTCATGTCTCGATCGAATGGCCATAGGTAAAAAAAGGGCCCCATTGGAACTCAACTCTAGCACAGACGTGTCTTTAAGACGCACTTAGGCGGATCATGAGGAAGTATCGTTATAGGTATCTGAGACTGCAATTTTGAAGCCCACTATGATCATAGTAGAAGCGTAACTTGTTTTGCCTAAGCGCATAAGGTTCAGAATTGGCGCAGAAACTATCTCGGATGGGAAGTTCTTGGGACATGTACTCGACATGTCCTGGCATAACCTTGGCACTTCTAGGACATGAACTTGATGTCATGAGACACAAGTTTGGGACCCGGATGGCATGATCTGAGGTACTTGGCCAAGGACCCAAAATAGGGCGCACTGGCGCGCTCAGGACCCAGTTTAGTACCTGATATTGAAATGAGGACATCTCTTTCATCTGAACTCCGATTTGAGTCATTCTTTTTGCGTTCTTCTCTGAATTTACCTATCTTTCCAAATCCGCACAAGTCTTACAAGATTGATCATTTTCTACTATTGATGGCACGAAATCATTCAAAAGATATGTAAGAGAGGCACATAAAGACATCAAAATGATGCATAAATAATGACTGAAGAAATACCACCAAACCTATCTTTTGCTAGTCCCTGAGCAAAACAAACATAAACAAAGTGAAAAGACTCGATCTTAGTTAAGATAGAACATTCAAACCCCTATGTTCTCCTAGTAGGAGGAGTTTTGTCTCCTGAGGGTTATAGCAGCACGATACCCACAAATATTTTACTTAGACAAATAAGATGCTAGAGACAGTATTTTTAACAAGCTAATAGGAATCAAAGTAAGTAGACATGATTTGCAGAACCAAAAGTGATGCCGTAGCCGTGAGTGTCATATGCAGGTGTAGTGTTTAAGTTCCAATATTTCAAATGATCATGTTTGAGAACAACTTCATCTAAGTGCCTTAAAAAGATTTCGCCTTGACTCTAATCCACACTAGGAAACTCTCAATTCACACAACAATCCTAGCATTTCACTCTTTTCAAGCATATGTGATGAGTTTATGTTATGAAGTTTAAATTTAATCACATATGAGTAACAATGAAGAACAACATTTTATGGAAATTAAAATCTCATGAAAGGAATTGAACTTTAAGAACATAGATACGTACCTTAATCCTTAGCATGATTGTCCATAAGATCAGTTAGGTCTTCCTTTTTGGGTTGTAATGGGGCTAAGCTTAGGGGTTTAGAAAGGAACGATTGAATTCAAAGAACCTGAGATGTGCCAAGGCATGAGAAGTCATAACTTGAACTTCGAATTTCTAAACTGAATCCTTGCTTAAAGCCCACATCATTGTGCTTTCTTGATGGCTTATTTTGAGGCTCTTGGCTCACTTGGCTCAATTCACTTTGTTTTTCAATTTTTTTTTCTTCTTTCTTTTTCTTTTCAACATTTTTCTGTTTCTTTTGATTTCTTGATGATTTTTTTCTTTTTCTTTTCTTTTCTTTTGAATTGAATTGAACCAAGATCATGCAATGATTTCCTCAATCTTTTATGCAGCTTGTCTCATTTATTTGAACTTTGAACTTTTCAAAACGCCAATCTCTTGGAATTGGGCAGGATTTTCTTTCACTTCTCATTCTCACCATGAATCTCATTTTGGGCATCCTTTGCATAAACTGAGGTTATAGGGTATGGCTTTCATGAATGGCTAAGTATTTGGGTTAGGTCATATTTTTGGTGATGATAGAAAAGGCTAAGTATTTGGCTTCAAAGTTGGCTTAGGGAGCATGCAATAGGGTAGGATAAGGCCTTTAGAGGTTAAAGCACACATAGCCTACATCACTTCCTATGGAAAACCACACATTAAATTAAGAGCATCTATATGATGTTAGTTCTTTAAAATTCAATTCAAAATGATGTAATGAGATCAGCTATTAAGAACAAAAGCAATGATTGTTTAAGAGTATAAACAAATATATCCCTCAGAAAGAATGGCAATTAGGCTCAAAGTTCTCACAGGGAAGTCTCCACTAATTTTCTAAAGTTCACTCAAATTCAGTTGTTTTGTTCACTTAATCACTTAAAACATGGCATTGTGAAGTGCATATTGTGAACTTCTTGACCATGGCAAGACTCTTAGTAAGGCAAATATAGTTAACTTAGCATATACATCCTTTTTAACAAGTTATAATACTAATCAAAAACAAAAAATTAAGTAACTAAACACAAAAAACTAAGGCTGAAAATTCAAAAGCTCTGGTCGTGTATCACCCCCAAACCTACTTGGATTTTGAGAAACACGCAAGAAAGTAAAATAGTAAATTAAAATGCACGAATAATTGATTGATTGATTATTAACTAAGGCGAATTAAGGCTTACTATCCAACCTAACCAATTATATAGTCCTTAACTAGATTTTCTTGACCTAATTACTATGCAACTTCTGAATTAAGTGCACATGCAAAGGTCCCGATGGTTGGCCCACTCCACATATATTATCCTATCTTACTTGGTATGTTCTAAGCATGATGTGTACTCTAGAACATCTATCACCTACCGTTTAAGATGATGCATGAAGTACAAAGAGAATTTAATGACACTACACTAGCCTAGAAAAGTGATGTGCATTCCTAAAGTGTCATGAATTCCGACTACAAGATCATTTCTTAACCTCAACCTCTTGATGCTAATGAATTACAAGATGATATAGTGGTCCGTCAAGCAATTCCATCAATCATTTATGCAAACAAGGTAGCAAAGCTCGTTGGCATAAAAGAATGATAGTTTAAGCAGTAATCAGAATTATTCAGCATACATAGCAATCAAAATCAAGAGCCAAAATCTAGTTAACGAACTAACATGGCTAGGGCTTCAAGCAGCCCTAATCCTAACAAGAACTACTCACGCATAATTGAAATTGAAACAAATATAATTGCATTCATAATTAAACTCCAATAATAAAAATATGGTTCCAAAAGCTATTGTTGAAGAATAGGCACAGCAGAGACACGGCAGGGCATTCCTCTCCAAGCTCCACGCCCAAAAAGTGCAGAAAATAAAAACTGTTTCCTTTGAACATAATTACAATGTAAATTGCGGCTAGGGTATCTAGATCTCCAAAATGGCATCTAGATCTCCAAAAATGGTGTGTAAAAATATTGGTCTCTAAAATACTTAACAAAAGCTCCCTTTTATAGACAAAGGAAAACCTTGCCCTACAAAGATTGGAATTAGAAACCCTAGCCTAGAGTATTCTAGAATAGTTATTGTAACTTCTAAGTAATTACAAAGTCCCTAAAATCTATCAGAACACGGTTAGGAGTGTGAATGCAAGCTGGCTAGTAGAAACACAAGCTGGCCGCGGGCAACCCGAGGTCTTCCCGCGGTCAGACGTTGGAAACTTAGAACTTGGCCCTTGGAATATCTTCATCAAACCACAGTGTGCCTTAATACTTGAATGGCTTCTACACATGCCAAAGAGTTTTAAAACGCTTCATGTCTCGATCGAATGGCCATAGGTACAAAAAGTGCCTCATTGGAACTCAACTCTGGCGCAGGCGTATCTTTAGGGCGTACGTAGGCGGATCATGAGGAAGTATCATTATAGGGATCTGAGATTGCACTTTTGAGGCGCACTATGAGCATAGTAGAAGTGTAACTTGGTTTGGCTAAGCGCATAAGGTTCAGAATTGGTACAGAAACTGGCAAGGATGGGAAGTACTTAGGACATGTACTCGACATGTCCTCGCATGAGCTTGGCATTTCTAGGACATGAACTTGATGTCATGAGACACAGGTTTGGGACCCAGATGGCATGATCTGAGATATTAGGCCAAGGACCCAAGATAGGGCGCACTGGCTCGCTCATGACCTAGATATTGAAATGAGGACATCTCCTTCATCTGAACTCCGATTTGAGTCATTCTTTTTGCGTTCTTCTCTGAATTTACCTATCTTCCCAAATCTGCACAAATCTCAAAATATTGATCATTTTCTACTATTGATGGCACGAAATCATTCAAAAGACATGTAAGAGAGGCATATAAAGACATCAAAATGATGCACAAATAATGAATGAACAAATACCTCCAAACCTATCTTTTGCTAGTCCCTGAGCAAAACAAACTTAAACAAAATGAAAAGACTCGTTCTTAGTTAAGATAGAACATTTAAACCCCTAGGTTCACCCAGTAGGAGGAGTTTTGTCTCCTAAGGGTCATAGTAGCACGATACCCACAAATGTTTTACTTAGACAAATAAGATACTAGAGATAGTACTTTTAAAAAGCTAATAGGAATCAAAGTAAGTTGACATGCTTTGCATAACCAAAAGGGATGCCATCGCCGTGAGTGTCATGTGCAGGTGTAGTGTTTAAGTGCCAATATTTCAGTGATCATGTTTGAGAACAACTTCATCTAAGTGTCTTAGAAAGATTTCGCCTTGACTCTAATCCACACTAGGCAACTATCAATTCACACAAAAATCCTAGGCTTTCACTTTTTCAAGCATATGTGATGTGTTTATGTTATGAAGTTTAAATTTAATCACATTTGAGTAACAATGAAGAACAACACTTTATGGAAATTAAAATCTCATGAAAGGAATTGAACTTTAAGAACATGGATATGTACCTTAATCCTTAGCATGATTGTCCGTAAGATCAGTTAGGTCTTCCTTTTTGGGTTGTAATGGGCTAAGCTTAGGGGTTTAGAAAGGAAGGATAGAATTCAAAGAACCTGAGATGTGCCAAGGCATGGGAAGTCATGACTTGAACATCGAATTTCTGAACTGAATCCTTGCTTAAAGCCCACGGCATTGTGCTTTCTTGATGGCTTATTTTGAGGCTCTTGGCTCACTTGGCTCAATTCACTTTGTTTTTCACTTTTTTTTTCTTCTTTCTTTTTCTTTTCAACATTTTTCTGTTTCTTTTTATCTCTTGATGATTTTTTTCTTTTTCTTTTCTTTTCTTTTGAATTGAATTGAACCAAGATCATGCAATGATTTCCTCAATCTTTTATGCAGCTTGTCTCATTTTTTTGAACTTTGAACTTTTCAAAATGCCAATGTCTTGGAATTGGGCATCATTTTCTTTCACTTCTCATTCTCACCATGAATCTCATTTAGGGCATCCTTTGCACATACTGAGGTTATAGGGCATGGATTTCATGAATGGCTAAGTATTTGGGTTAGGTCATATTTTGGGTGAAGAAAGAAAAGGCTGAGTATTTGGCTTCAAAGTTCACTTAGGGAGCATGCAATAGGGTATGATAAGGCCTTTAGAGGTTAAAGCATGCATAGCCTACATCACTTCCTATGGCAAACCACACATTAAATTAAGAGCATCTATATGATGTTAGTTCTTTAAAATTCAATTCAAAATGATGTAATGAGATCAACAATTAAGAACCAAAGCGATGAGTGTTTAAGAGTTGAAACAAATATATCCCTCATAAAGAATAGCAATTAGGCTCAAAGATCACACAGGGAAGTCTCCACTAATTTTCTAAAGTTCGCTCAAATTCAGTTGTTTTGTTCACTTCATCACTTAAAACATGGCATTTTGAAGTGCATATTATGAACTACTTGACCATGGACTGACTCTTAGTAAGGCAAAGAAAGTTAACGTAGCATATGCATCCCTTTCAACAAGTTATAATACTAATCAAAAGCAAAAAATTAAGTAACTAACTAAACACAAAAAACAAAGGCTGAAAATTCAAAAGTTCTGGTTGTGGATCACCCCCAAACCTACTTGTTTCTATATGCAAAAATTTTAAATCCACACCCCCAAACCTAAACTAAACATTGTCCTCAATGTGATAAGCAGTAAGTATGACAACAAAACATAGGTTTGAGAGATATAAAGGGCAGAAACAGCAAATGAAGAGAAAAATACAAACCAGGGCTAGGTTACCTCCTAGGAGCGCTTTATTTAACATATGTGCAAGACGGGGCTAGCAAGCTATGTAGGTGGCGTAGGCTGAGCACTTGGCGCACTTGGTGTCGGTGGTAGGTTAATTGTGCCTGTGATTGGACTGGGGAGGACCTTGAAGTAGGCTTTTAGACGATGACCATTCACTTTGAATGGCTCCTTTTTAACTGAGTACTGAATTTCAACTGCACCATGAGTGAAAACATTAGTAATCACAAAAGGACCAGCCCACCGTGAATGCAACTTACCTGCGAACATCTTGAGCTGTGAGTTAAAAAGTAGGACTTTTTGTCCAATTTGAAAGGCCTTGGGCTGAATGCATTTGTCGTTAAAAGCTTTTGTCTTTTCCTTGTAAATCCGAGCATTTTCATAATCCTCATTTCGGAGCTCCTCCAATTCACTTAGCTGGAGTTTTCGATGAAGCCCAGCTTCATTGAATGCCATATGCATCTTCTTAATAGCCCAGAACGCCTTATGCTCTAATTCCACTGGAAAGTTACATCCTTTCCCGAAGACAAGTCGGAATGGAGACATGCCAATAGGAGTCTTGTAGGTCATCCTATAGGCCCACAAAGCGTGATTCAATTTGTTGGACCAGTCCTTGCGATTGGGGCTCATGGTTTTCTCCAATATGGCCTTCATCTCCCTGTTTGAAATTTCGCTTGGCCACTTGTTTAAGGGTGATAGGGTGTGGATATCCTATGGGTGACGCCATACATTTTCATTAAAGCTTCAAAGGAGCGATTGCAGAAGTGAGTGTCCCCATCACTGATGATGGCTCTTAGTGCTCCAAACCTGGCTAAGATGTGATTCTGCAAAAAGCTCATAACTACTTTGGTATCATTAGTTTTGGTAGGAATTGCTTCCACCCATTTAGACACATAATCAACAGCTAATAAAATATAGGGATTACCAAAAGAGTTCGGAAAATGTCCCATGAAATCGATGACCCATACGTCAAAGATCTCTACTACGAGGATAGGGTTTAATGGCATTTGATTTCGAGGGCCTATGTTACCTTGTCGTTGGCATCTGTCACAAGTGAGTACAAACTCGTAAGCATCCTTAAACAATGTAGGCCAATAGAATCCGCTTTGAAGGACCTTGAGTGTCGTTTTCCTAGCTCCAAAATGGCCTCCACATGCCAAGCTTTGGCATAAGGCTAGAATGGGTTCCATCTCATCTTCCGGGATGCATCTTCGAATTATTTGATCAGGACAATGCTTCCATAAGTAGGGCTTGTCCCAGATGTAGTACTTAGCCTATTTAGCTAGCTTTTCCTTTTGATACCTGCTTAAAGAGGAAGGAAATTGTTTAGTGACAAGGTAATTACTGAGATCGGCGTACCATGGATCGATTACTTGGAGCGCGAAGAATTATTCATCTGGGAATGTCTCTAGGAGCGGCAATTGGTCAGCCTCTTCATTAGAGCCATGTATCAAGCGGCTCATATGATCAGCCACTACGTTTTCACTCCCCTTTTTATCTCGAATTTCGAGGTGAAACTCTTGAAGGAGTAGCATCCATCGCAGCAACCTTGGCTTTGTGTCCTTCTTAGTGAGTAAGTACTTCAAGGCCGCATGATCAGTGTAGACAATGACCTTGGTCTGAATCAAGTACGATATAACTTCTCAAGAGCGAAGATAACAACAAGGAGCTCTTTCTCAGTGGTGGAGTAGTTCAGTTGGGCGTCATTCAGGGTTTGACTTGCATAGTAGATGAAGTGAGGAAGCTTCTTGACACGTTGTCCTAAAGTAGCTCCTAAAGCGAAGTTCGAAGCATCACACATAAGTTCGAAAGGTAAGTCCCAATTTCGTGGCATAATGATGGGGGATGCCGTGAGCTTTGCCTTGAGTGTAATGAATGCCTCACGGCAGTCCTTGTTGAAGTCAAATGCAGCCTTTTTAGCTAGGAGGCTGCATAACGGCCTTGTGAGCTTTGAGAAGTCTTGAATGAAGCGTCGATAAAAACCGGTGTGCCCTAAGAAAGATCGAACCTCCTTGACTGTTGTAGGGTACGGCAGTCTTTCCACTATGTCTAACTTAGCTTTGTCCACCTTAATTCCATGGCTAGAGATCACATGGCCCAAGACAATTCCTTATTGTACCATGAAGTGGCAATTTTCCCAATTCAGCACTAAGTTACTATCATGGCAGTGTTCTAGTACTCGAGACAAGTTAGCTAAGCACAGCTCGAATGAATGGCCAAAGACAGAGAAGTCATCCATGAATACCTCAATTATATCCTCCACCATGTCAGAGAAGACGCTCATCATGCAAGGTTGAAAGGTAGTTGGGGCGTTACAAAGACCAAAAGGCATCCTTTAGTAGGCAAATGGGCCATAGGGGAACATGAATGTAGTCTTTTCTTGGTCATCCAAGGTGATAGCAATCTGATTATACCCTGAGTAGCCGTCCAAGAAACAATAATGTGAATGGCCAGCCAACCTCTCAAGCATTTGATCGATGAATGGCAAGGGAAAATGATCTTTGCGGGTGGTGGTATTGAGCTTCCGGTAGTCAATGCAAACCCTCCATCCGGTTTGAACTCTCTGGGGAACGAGCTCAACATGCTCATTCTTTACCATAGTAATCCCACTTTTCTTTGGAACTACTTGGACCGTGCTTACCCACTTAGAGTCACTTATAGGATAGATAGTGCCCACGTCTAGGAGTTTAAAGACTTCCTCCTTCACGACCTCCTTCATAGGTGGATTTAATCTTCGATGCGCTTCTCTTGATGGTTTGGTATCGTCTTCAAGAAGTATTTGATGCATGCATTTGGCAGGACTGATCCCTTTTATATCGGCAATTGTCCATCCGATCGCTGTATGATGATCCTTTAAGACTTGCACCAATTGTTCCTCCTCTGCCACACTTAAGTTAGAGGCAATGATGACCGGAAGGGTCTGATTTTTGCCTAAGTAAGCATACTTTAAATGATCAGGCAGTGGTTTTAATTCTAATTATGGGGGCTGGATGGTGGACGGCAGAGTCTTGTGGTCCTTGAGAGGTAGCGCCTCAAAAGCTGGTTGTTTGTTCCATAAATGAACAAGAACGGTATCAGGTACTCTGACTTCCTCCATCACCTTATCGTCAAGTGTCTCATCAGTTGGTGAAGTGATGGTCGTGTTAAGAGCATCTGTTATGCAAGAATTGGTGAGTGCCTTTTGCAGCAGTAAGTCCATGGTGTTTAACGAGAAGTCCACAATTGGCTCTGAAGGGTATTGGATGGCATCATGGATGGAGAATGTCTGAAGCTTTTCCATGACCTTGATGGAGACTTGGCCATTTTTGACGTCGATAAGGCACTCAGCCGTAGCTAGCAAACGCCTTCCAAAGATGAGTGGAGATTCCTCATTCTTGTCAATTATGTGCATTTTGAGTACGTAAAAGTCCGTAGGGATGCATGTGTCTCCAATTTGCACAAGTACGTCCTCTAGAACTCCCATTAGATTAGTAATAGAGGCGTTAGCTAATCTAACACATAGGTACGTAGGTTTGAGTGCGCCTACGTTGAGTGACCTATAAATGTGGAACGGCATGATGTTTACTGATGCTCCGGTGTCACAGAGGTAATGCTCGAATCTTTTTTATTGAATGACACATGGAAGTGAGGGAGGCCTAGGATCGTTAGCTTTAAGGGGCATGCGCAAAAGGGCAATAGAGCATGCCTTAGGGATTTCAATGATGTCAGTGGAGCTGATACCATGCTTTCCTGCGACTAAGTCCTTGATGAGCTTTGCGAAGATAGGCACGTGCTTGACAATTTTATGGAAAGATAGTGTGATTTGAAGCTTCTGCAACATGCTAATGATTTCCTCCTCAAAGTCCTCCTTTTTCTTATTCATCTTTTGGAACCTGCGAGGAAATGGAATTTCAACATCATTAGCTAACTCAAATGTTACTTTTTTAGTTGGTTTAAGATTGGAATTTTGAGTTTTAGAGTTAGAAGTATTTGGGTGCTGCGAATGGGCCTTAGGAGCAGGTTGGATGTTAATCGTGGCTTGCGGCAGTGCCTTGGACATGATACTTGGCGCGGCTTGCGATAGCGGCTGGGACATGGCTCTTGGCATAGCTGAATTAGGTGCTGCTTGCGGTGAGCTGCTTGGTGGTTCACTAAGCAGGTTCTGCGCCAGCGATATGTTTAGTGGCACGCTTTGGTCAGTGGTCCTTGGCAGAGCTGATTGAGGTGCAGGGTCAGGTCCTTCTTGCGGCAGGGCTCTCGGTGGAGCCTAGAACATGGTTGGTGGCGTAGGGCTAGTCCATGTCTACGGCATCCCATAAGTCCCTTCGACGGCAGCATATGTTGGACCTTGAAGTTGTGTTCCACTCCGCAGAGTGATGGCATTGGTCGTAGGGTTGTTAAATCCTTTAGGATTTACCAGGACTTGACTTGGTAGCTTTCCCTGCTCCCGCTCATTTAGTTGATTTGCAATTTGTCCCATTTGACGGTCCAAGTTTGCAATTGCCTTATTCAGGTTTGCCATCTGACTCCAACTGTCTTGCATGAATTGCATGAATTGGATGTGTTGTTGAGCCAAGGTATTGAGGGTATCCTCCAAAGACTTGCTTCCACTGGTCTGATTTGGGAAAGGGCCGTG
Organism: Oemleria cerasiformis; assembly: GCA_037349345.1. Classification (NCBI taxonomy): domain Eukaryota; kingdom Viridiplantae; phylum Streptophyta; class Magnoliopsida; order Rosales; family Rosaceae; genus Oemleria; species Oemleria cerasiformis. The sequence goes on from JAZGTL010000007.1 coordinate 10,311,299, forward strand.
AGAGTTCCCTTGAGAGGCTGCGGCTTCCTGCTGAAATCCAAGGGGCGGCAAACGATTGGCGGTAGTTTGATTGTTGCTCCAGCGGAAGTTTGGATGGTTTTTCCACCCCGGATTGTAAGTGTTTGAATATGGGTCATTCCAGGGTCGTGAATTGTTATTGAAACCTCCAGAAAAACTGGCGTCTTCCACCAGTGGGCAGTCTTGGGACGTGTGGCCCTGAATTGAACATACGTTGCAGGTTTGAACACCTTTTGCCTTTCGTTACACAGTTTTTTCACCATTGCCGTGAGTTGAGCAATGGCTTCATCATTGTGATTGGTGTACGCATCACCAGTAGCCCTAGAGGAATGACCTCTGTAGCTAAATTCTTTTCCCTTCGAGCGATGTTCTCAAAGGCAGTCCTTGCTTCCTCGGATGTGCTTTCTAGAATCCCTTGGGATTGAGAGTCTTCCATTGTCCGATCGCTAGTCTTCAAACCTCCGTAGAAGCATAACATAAGGTGATGGTCGTCGATATGGTGGTGGGGGCACGCCCTTAGCATTTGGTTGAAACGAACCCAAAACTCGAAGAAAGACTCCTCCATGTCTTGTCGTGGGTTCATTATCCTAGACTTCAATTCGTTTGTCTTTTCAACGGGAAAATATTGCGTCAAGAATTTGGACGTCAAGCCCCTCCATGAGTGAATGGAAGCCGGCGCCAGCGAATGAAACAATGCTTTTGCGCGATCCTTGTGATTGAAGTGAAAAACCATAGGCGGATTTCAGATTTTGCCATGCCGTTAATGTGCATCGTTGAGCAGACTTCAACAAATTCCTTGATATGAAAGTGCGGGTCCTCGTCGGAATGTCCGTGAAATGTGGGTAGCATGTGAATCATCCTAGACTTTAACTCGAAATTCGCCACCATTGACTCGGGAAAACAATGGGAAATTGATCCTCCGAGACATGGGGAATAGAAAAGTCTTTAAGGAGCTGTGGGGCTTGCGGTACTAGGCCACATTATCATCCTTGCTCTTCTCTTTGATCAGCCATCCTCTTGGGACTTGGTGGTGGTGAGCCGTTTACTGAAGATTCTCTTGAAGATGGCCCACTTGACGATCCGTGCACCGAGCCTTGGAATGACATACACGGGTACCTAACAAAAAGGGGAAAAAATCAAGTTAAAAATCCAAACTTAAATGGGCACCGTTGAGGGACAAGTCCCAGGCAACGACACCAAAAACTTGTCGATAAAATTAGTGAACAAGAAATATGCAATCTAATTCTAACGGTTATAAAATCCTTGCAAGTGCACAAATCGATAAGAATAGTATAGTAGCACAGCAAGAGTCGATCCCTCGAGGACTTGTATTTTGAGAAACACGCAAGAAAGTAAAACAGTAAATTAAAATGCACGAATAATAGATTGATTGATTATTAACTAAGGCGAATTAAGGCTTACTATCCAACCTAACCAATTATAGTCCTTAACCAGATTTTCTTGACCTAATTACTATGCAACTTCTAAATTAAGTGCCCATGCAAAGGTCCCGATGGTTGGCCCACTCCACATATATTATCCTCTCTTACTTGGCATGTTCTAAGCATGATGTGTACTCTAGAACATCTATCACCTACCGTTTAAGATGATGCATGAAGTACAAAGAGAATTTAATGACACTACACTAGCCTAGAAAAGTGATGTGCATTCCTAGAGTGTCATGAATTCTGACTACAAGATTGTTTCTTAACCTCCACCTCTTGATGCTAATGAATTACAAGATGATATAGTGGTCCGTCAAGCAATTCCATCAATAATGTATGCAAACAAGGTAGCAAAGCTCATAGGCATAAAAGAATGGTAGTTTAAGCAGTAATCAGAATTATTCAACATGCATAGCAATCAAAATCAAGAGCCAAAATCTAGTTAACGAACTAACATGGCTAGGGCTTCAAGCAGCCCTAATCCTAACAAGAACTACTCACGCATAATTGAAATTGAAACAAATATAATTGCATTCATAATTAAATTGCAATAATAAAAATAGGTTAAACTACATAAAAGTACTCAAACTATAAGGGTCATTTCAAGTTCTTACCCCAACTATGAAAATTTTCATTTAGGTACCCAAACTATCAAAACACAACATATAGGTACCCACTGTTAGCAATCTGTTAAAAAAATCTATCAAATGCTCAAGTGGCATTTGTGGGGCCCTTTTTTTATGCTGACATAGACCCATGTAGATAAAAGATTAATAAATTTATAATTATAATAATCCATGTAGGAAAAAATAATAATAATAAATTCTTTTATGAAAACAAAAAAAACTAAAAAAAAGAAGACAAAAAAAAATAACCAAATAAAAGAAAAAAAATGGCAGAAGCAAAAAAAGATAAAAGCATTGTTCTCCATCTTTGACAACCATCACCACCGCCCTCTCTCTCTTCCTCTCCATCTCCTTCTCTCTCACTCAAACCGACACCAATTCTGCAAACCAGACCCACCACCTCCTCTTCTTCTTCTTTAGCATCATTCCATCTTCACCTTCCCTGTGATCCAGACTCTTTGCCAACCTCCACCTCCAGCGTTGACCTTGTTGGAGGTCGATGGAGATGTTGTCTGAGTATCGCAGCCGAACTGGTGAAATGTTTGCAGGTAATGGGTCATGTTGACTAGGATCACATTGAAGTCACGATTGTTCGCCTCGATCCGCTCAATTTTAGCCACATACGACGGCTTCCTAGGCTCTGACGTCCGCATCAGCACGCAGTCCCCAACTGTTCAAGCTAGTGAGAAATCAAATTTACAGTGAAATTTGAGCGAATTGAGTTTGAATTTGAGTAATTCTACCTCTGATGGTTTTGTTGATGGGCTTGACAGTGTAGGAGTCGAGTGTTCGTCTGGGAGCCTTGGGTTTGGCCATGGATAATCATTGCAGAGATTTATAAGCTCGTACAAACTGGAGAAGCACGCATGCTCGTTCGATTTCATGACGCTTGGGAGAGAGGAGTTCGCCACAAGCAACCCGTTGGTGATAGCTGAGAAGCTCGAAAAGATTTAATGCGACGCAGTGTGAACCGTCTGATGGGATTACTCTGAAAATTTGGTCGATAAATGCCGCGTCAGCCACTGGGATTTTGGGGTCTTCTTCTTCTTCATTCCGATTCTTCTTCTCTTTCTCGTTCGCCATGGTCATGTGTTTCTCTCAAACCCAAATCAATACTCTTCTTCATTCCAATTCTTCTTGTCTTTCTCGTTCGCCATAGTCCATGTTGAAGATGATTGTCCAGTTAATGGCGGAGGCTAGGGCTCGGAGGAGCTCCACCATCGTTGGTTTTGAGACGCCAGTCGCGATTTGGATTTTGAGGAAGAAGACATTGGTCGGTTTTGGATTTGGATTTTGGATTTTGGAATTTGGTTTGGATTCGAATTTTGAGAACTCCACCATCATTGATTTGGGGATTTTAGAATCTAGTTTTTTTTGTTTCGTTTTTTTTGTGTTTTTGGTCAATTTTGTACACTGAGTACTGATGATATTCTGGGCTTTTCATTGGGTTGATGATATTCTGGGCTTTTCATTGGGTTGATGATATTCTGGGTTTTTCAATGGTAGGTGTTTTTTGTGTGGCTGTTCGAATTTGGACGTGGGTGTGGATGTTGTGCAGGAAGAAGAGATGATTTGCCTAAGGTAGGTCGTGGGTCGTGGGTCATCGGTGGAGATGGAGAATAGAGGTAGGGAAGTTCGAGGTTTCTCGGCTGTGATTCATCTTCTACTGCGAGCTTCGACGGTGATGGGTGGCAGGGACGGGTTCGTCTCGACGAGGGGAGGCATTTAGGAGTGTTGGTGAGGCTGGTCGTGGTTGGAATCGAGGGCGGTGGTGATGGTTGTCGTCGTTGTCGCGGAGAGAGGGAAGAAGATGAGTCGGGGAGAGAGAGTGGATGGGAGGAGATAGAGCAAAAAAAATTAAAAAAATCATAAAAATAATTACTTTTAATAATATTCAAAAAAAAAATTCTACATGGCGTCCATGTCAGCATCAAAAAGGGCCTCACAAATGCCACATGGGCACTTAACAGATTTTTTTAACGGATTGCTAACGGTGGGTACCTAGTTGTTGTGTTTTGATAGTTCATGTACCTAAATGAAACTTTTCATAGTTAGAGTATGAACTTGAAATGACCCCGATAGTTTGGGTACTTTTATATAGTTTATCCATCAAAATAAGGTTACAAAAGAGATTGTTGAAGAATAAGCACAGCAGAGACATGGCAGGGCCTTCCTCTCCAAACTCCACGCCCAAAAAGTGTAGAAAATAAAAACTGTTTACTTTGAACAGAATTACAATGTAAATTGCGGCTAGGGTGTCTAGATCTCCAAAATGGCATCTAGATCTCCAAAATGGCATCTAGATCTCCAAAAATGGTGTGTAAAAATAATGGTCTCTAAAATACTGAACAAAGGCTCCCTTTTATAGACAAGGGAAAACTTTGTCCTACAAGGATTGGAATTAGAAACCCTAGCCTAGATTGTTCTAGAACATTTATTGTACTTCTAAATAATTACAAAGTCCCTAAAATCTATAAGAACCAATCAGAACAAGATTGGGAGTGTGAATGCAAGCTGGCAAGTGGAACCACAAGCTGGTCGCGGGCAGCCCGCGGTCATCCCGCAGTTAGACGTTGGAAACTTAGAACTTGGCCCTTGGAATGTCTTCGTCGCGCCATAGTGCACCTTGATACTTGAATGGCTTCTACACATGCCAACGAGTTTAAAAATGCTTCATGTCTCGATCGAATGGCCATAGGTACGAAAAGGGCCTCATTGGAACTCAACTCTGGCGCAAACGTGTCTTTAGGCGCACATGGGCGGATCATGAGGAAGTATCGTTATAAGGATCTGAGACTGCACTTTTGAGGTGCACTATGAGCATAGTATAAGCGTAACTTGGTTTGCGTAAGTGCATAAGGTTTAGAATTGGGGCAGAAACTGGCTCGGATGGGAAGTTCTTGGGACATGTACTCGACATGCCCTGGCATGACCTTGGCACTTCTAGGACATGAACTTGATGTCATGAGACACAAGTTTGGGACCCGGATTGCATGATTTGAGGTACTTGGTCAAAGACCCAAAATAGGTTGCACTAGTGCGCTCAGGACCCAATTCGGGACCTGATATTGAAATGAGGACATCTCCTTCATCTGAACTTCGATTTGAGTCATTCTTTTTGCGTTCTTCTCATAATTTACCTATCTTTCCAAATCTGCACAAGTCTCATAAGATCGATCATTTTCTACTATTGAGGGCACAAAATCATTCAAAAGACATGTAAGAAAGGCATATAAAGACATCAAAAAGATGCATAAATATTGACTGAACAGGAACCAGGGACTCGTCTTGGGCATGATTTGGGTCTCCACTTTTGAGGCGAACCAGGAACTTATCACTGGTGTGGCGTGGCGTGGCTTGGTGCATGAGATTTAGAATTGACGCAGGTCCTGCGACAGGGACATGTCTTGGGCGTGTCCTAGGTCTCGGCTGGGATGTCTTAGGACATGTCGAGGACATGTACTTGGCTCGTTTCTTGGCATAGCAGTGGCTCGGTAAGACCTCTCTGGGGCTCTGATTAGGGCTTGGTTCTTGGATTGTCTTGGCATGTGCCAGGACCCGATTTTGGACCTTTTCAAGGTCTGAACTTTCACTTGAGACATCTCCTTCGTTATAACTCCGAATTGAGCCCTTCTTTTTGCGTTATTTCCAGATTTTACCCATCTTTCCAGAATTGTACAAGTCTCACAAGATTGGTCATTTTCTACTATGGTTGGCTCAAAATCATTCAAAAGACATGTAAGAGAGGTACTAAAGAATATCAAAATGATGCATAAATAATGATTGAACCGTAACCCCATTGCTAAGTTTCTCAGGAGACTCAGTAATTTCAATTGGTACAGTCTCCCTACCAATCGCGGTTGGCATGTTGGCATGACCCCGCGTATTGCAACGGTGATTGTGACCTTCCTAGTGGTGGATTGCCTCACAGCCTAATGTGACATACTAGGCCAGGGATTGTTGAATCAGATCAACGTGGTGTGCTCTACGCGTTTGCTCTTGATGAAGTTTCCAACAATCATGAGGACTGGCCAGGTACGATGAGACCAACTCTCACAAGAACTTGCTACCAATCTGCTCTCACCAAGATCAACCCTAATGCTAGCAAAGAGACCATGTCCGTCACTGAAAAGGCATACGGGGCCGATCCCGTCGATCCGAAAATCATGAAGCATATCCAATCTAGTCCTCCAGATGACCCAAGGGAACTATCTACAACACCAAAACCTCAACCAGATGAGGAGACTGAGCCAATTACACTTCATGTAGATCATCCAGACCGACAGGTCAGAATAGGGACCATACTATAGCAGGAGACTAGGGATGCACTCATCCAATTCCTCAGGGAAAACGGCGAAGTTTTTGCATGGTCTTACGCTAACATGCCCGTATTATCAACGGATGTAATCTACCACAGACTAACCATCGACCCTTCCTTCAAACCGGTAACACAGAAAAGAAGAATATATGACACCGAGTGTCAACTTGCCATGCAAGAAGAGATCACAAACTTGAGCACAATCCACTTTGTGCGGAAGGCCGTCTATGCCACATGGGTAGACAACATGGTCTTAGTAAAGAAGCCCTAAGGGGCCTGAAGGATGTGCATTGACTTCACTGATCTTAACCGGGCATGCCCTAAGGACAGCTTTCCCCTCTCAAAGATCAATCTACTGGTCGACGCAACGGCAAACCACGAACTCCTCAGTTTCATGGATGCATACTCCGGATACGATCAAATCCTCATGCACCCAGATGATCAAATCCACACAAATTTTGAAGTATACTGTTACAACGTCATGCCCTTCGGCCTGAAGAACAACGGGGCGACATACCAATGCTTAGTGAACTTCATGTTTGCCAATCAGATCTGGAAGACCATAGAAGTCTATGTTGACGATATGCTCGTCAAGAGCAAGACAGCAGCGGACCATGCCCACAACCTATCCAAAATGTTCGAGGTGCTAAAGAAATATAAAATGAGGCTGAACCTAGCCAAATGTGTGTTCAGAGTCAGCTCCGGAAAATTTCTTGGTTACATGATCAGCTAGAGAGGGATTGAAGCCAACTCTGAGAAGATCAAAGCCATCCTTGATATGCAACCACCACGTACCATCAAGGAGGTTCAAAGCATCACGGGAAGAGTAGCAGCACTCACTCACTTCATCTCAAAGGCCACCGACAAATGCATCATTTTCTTCAAAGCCCTCAAGACTAGGGAAAGACCGTTGAACGGACCACCGAATGTGATAAAGCTTTCACATATCTCAAGGAGAATATGAGAAAGGCCCCCCTACTTGCCAGATGATAGATAATAAAAAAAGCAACAATAATGAGGCCTATTATATTCAATTATAACTTTGCAAGTATACAAAATCGTGAGACGAATATAGTGACAAGCAAGGTCGATCCCTCAAGGACTTGTTCAACAGTTAATTCCACTTAAAAATCCAGATTACTAACTCAATTAAAAGAATTAAAAATAATTAAAGAAAACAAGAGACACACAAACTAAGACACTGCAGGAATGAAAAGAAGCAACAAACTTGACTCACGGCAAGGACTCCTAATTTAAACCTAAACAATAACTTGTTACGCAAGAAAATAAGAAAGATTCAAACAAGACACTAACAAGGAAAAATGGCAAGGGGGGTTTATGATGCTTTTGAAATTGAAAATTAAGACAATTACTTAGAATGCAAGAAAGTAAAACAAAGAGAAGATGATTGATTGATTAACTTATTACTAAGGCGGATTAAGGCAACCTATCCACCACTAACCAATTAAATCCCTAACAAGATTTCCAAGATTCAATTACTATGAAACTTTTGAATATGATGCCCATGCAAGGTCTTGCTAAGGCCCACTCCACATATATTATTCTCTCTTACTTAGTAGGCCGTGTGAGCACCTAAAACGTCTATCAACTTTTATTAAGATGATGCATGAAGTAATAAGAGAATTTAATGACACCACACTATCCTTCGAAAAGTGATGTGCTGTCCTAGGTTGTCATGAGTTGAATTACGAGTAAGATGTAAGCCACTAACCTTGATGCCAAACAATTACAAGAAGATTACCAGTCTAACAAGCAACCATTCATCGATAGTTCATGCAAACAAGTAGGTCAGACTCATAAGCAATAAAATAAATTAAGCACAGTAATTCAAACTATATATAGCATTCATAGCAATATAAATCAAGGGCCAAAATCAAGTTAATTGACTCGCATGGTTTGGGCTTCAAGCAGCCCTAATTCTATACAGAACTACTCACGCATAATTGAAAAACAAAGCATAATTGAATTCATAATTAAAATAAAAGTAAGGTAAGAAATAATGGAAACAATGAAGGCTTGAAGACACGCCAAGGCTGATCATAGGATCTCCATGCTCAACTCTCTCTCACAAGCTGAAAACTAAACTGTTTTAACTCTCAAAAACTGTAAAATACAAGGTGTATGCGGCTAGGATTCTAGAGGCCCTCACCCGCGAGCACTTTGGTCCTTTAAATAGGAGATAATCCATAACAAAAATCTAATAAAAAACTGACTTAAAACTGCTATCCTAGTTAGGTATGAAAGATGACTAAAAAGGTAATCCTTGTAAGCCAAGGATTAGGACTTCTATGCGGCAATCAACTCTCTGATCTTCCTTGCATGCCAAGGCAGCTTCTGGGCTCTTCTGGAGGTTGCTTGGACATCAAGAACTGGGCTTGTCCATCCCTAAATGCTTCAAACACGGCTGGGCCAGATTCTGGGCTCCAAGAACCTCGAATTTGGATTTTTAAGAACTCAACATATCATTGACCAATCCAAACGGGACAAACCACATCTTGGGCTTCCATACGACATCACTAGATGAGTTATGCGCTTTTTCTAGCTCAAAACTTGGCAGGAATGGGTGATCGCAAAACAGCGCCCTAATTAGGGCGCAAACGTATCTTTAGGGCGCAAATCAGACACGGACGTGTCATTGGAATTTCTAGGCGCACCTTTAGGCTTCTTTAGCTTGCTAACATCATCTAAGATCAAAATCTGGCTGGTGTCTTGCTTTGTTCCATTGAACTCTAGGCCTTGACATATTTTGGCCTAACCGGACATGAATTAGGGCGCAGCAGGTCTAGGGAGTAATTCGGCTAAGGCTCCTTAGGGACTCCGATTAGGGCTCACTTTTAGGGCGCATGACATATCTTCATGGCTCGATTTAGGGTGCACTTTTAGGGTGTGCCCTGGCTTGTTCCAGGACCCGGTTTTGGACTTGAATTAGGGTCCAATATTCAACTTGAGACATCTCCTTCGTTATAACTCCGAATTGAGTCATTCTTTTTGCGTTGTTTCCAGAATTTATCTGCCTTTCCAAATCTGCACAATTCTCACAAGATTGATCATTTTCTACTATGGATGGCACGAAATAATTCAAAAGACATGTAAAAGAGGTACTAAGTGACATCAAAATGATGCATAATTAATGACTGAACACCAAACCAAACATAGGAGAGCAACTCATCGTTTACCTTTTGGTCTACATTTTAGCAATTAGCTCCGTTTTAATCAAGAGGGCAAATGGAGCAGAACACATGGTCTACTACGTAAGCAAAGCATTCCAGGATGCATAGACTATGTATGGTGATCTCGAGAAGCTAGGTCTTGCTCTCATCAACACTGCGACGAAACTGAGGCCTTACTTTCAAGGCCACCCCATACTAGTCCTCACCAACAAGGCTCTCAGATAATTCTTACAGAAGCCGGACACATCTGGAATATTAACAAAGTGGGCAATCGAACTCAGCAAGTTTGATATCTCCTATGCCTCAAGACCATCATATAAAGGCCAGGCTGTCGCGGACCTAATCTCAGAATTCACATACACGCCCACTCAATACATGCCAGAAGAGCCAAGTACAGTTCCAAAGCAGTTAGCTGCTAGGACCAAAGGGGAAACCAGTTCAATCCTAGTTGACAAGTCCAAACCAATGTGGATCCTCTACATGGACGGATCAGCATGCCACAGTGGCTCAGGAGCAGGACTAGTGCTCACCACACCAGATCATATGAAGCTTGAGTATGCTCTTTGCTTTAGCTTTAAGGTATCCAACAATGAGGCAGAATATGAAGCCCTCTTAGCTTGTCTTCGCCTCGAAAAAGACATGGGAGCAAACCAAGTCCAGATCTTTAGTGGCCAGCTAGGTGAACAATGAATTTGAGGCCAAAGACCTCTCCATGACCTTGTATCTCGACAAAGCAAAGGCGCTCCTCCACCACTTCCAGGCCTACGAGATGAACAAAATTCCAAGATTCGAGAACAGCCACGATGATGCTCTGGCAAGATTAGTCTCATCTTTCGACAACAAGATTGGTCGAAGCATCCCGGTAGAGCTACTGGAGATACCAAGCACGCAAGAGCGACAAGGCAATGTCATTAACACTTATCCAAGTTGGATGGATCCAATCATCAAGATCCTAAGGGATGAAGAACTACCAACATGCAAGAATGAGGCCAAGCGCATAAAACGCACAGTGGTTCGCTACACCATTGTTCATGGTCATTTGTACAAGCGAGGATTCACTATCCCGCTACTTAACTGCCTACCACCAGACAAGGGCCAGGCTGTGCTCAAGGAAATCCACGAAGGCATATGTGGCAATCATTCAGGACCAAGGTGCCTCGCCCATAAAGCTTTCAGACAAGGCTACTACTGACCATCCATGCAAGCAGATTCAATCAACCTAACTCAATAATGTGATCGGTGCCAACGCTATGCTTCCATACCACACTTACCTGCAGAAAAACTCACACCCATGCTTAGTCCTTGGCCTTTCTCGCAATGGGAACTAGACTTGATCACACCAATGCCAAGGACCAAGGGAGGAGTAGAGCACAATGTTGTAGTCATCGACTACTTCAAAAAATGGGCAGAAGCAAAAGCCCTTGCGATAATTACAGCTGCTCAAATCAAAACCTTTGTATACCAAAACGTCATCTGGCGCTTCGGTATACCACGCACAATTGTGATAGACAACGGAAAACAATTTGATTGCTCTTGCTTCAGATCATTCTGTGAGGTATACGGCATCAACTTATGTTTTGCTTCGGTGGCTCATCCACAGGCAAATGGTCAAGTGAAAGCCGTTAACAAGATCATCAAATACAACCTCAAGACCCGCATGAACGATGAGACGAAGGGAGCATGGTCAGACATCTTACTAGATGTCATGTGGTCTTACCGCACATCATATCGCACATCCACCAACAAAACACCATTTGCCATGGCGTTCGGCATTGAGGCTGTGGTACTAGTGGAAATTGGTGAGACCTCCTACCGAGTGATTTCCTACGACCCTGATGAAAACAACGAACTTCTAACTCTGAACCTTGATCTCCTGGAAGAACACCGTGAGCAAGGCAACTTACGTAACATGACCTACCAGCAGAAGGCAGCACCGTATTATGATTCCAAGGTCAAGCAAAGAACTTTCAAGGTGGGTGACTAGGTTCCCAGGAAGATCAATTTGGCCACCAAGAGCCTAGCAGACCGCACACTCGGTCAAAAATGGGAAGGACCATATCAGGTCATCAGGGTTTGCCGACCAGGCACCTACGAATTGCAGTCTCCTAGGGGCAAACTACTACCCCCACCCATGGAATGCCGATCACTTGAAATATTACTACAAGTAAAGCCTAGTCTTCCTCAATTATGTATGTTATTAGGCTCAAGCCGATCAGTTGTAATATGTTATCAATGAACGATCAATATTTTGGCCCTAAAATTTTATTGTTGTTTTGTTAATTTAATCTTGTTAATTTAATGTTTTGTTAATTAGAATGAGAACATATAGCACATACCTCTACTTTAGCAACTTGTTGAACTTGAGAGATGTTCTGAGCTGACATTGCTTTCACCAGCATATCTAACTTTTTCTCCATTGCTGCCATTTGACTCTAGACTCCACCATTTGTGCTAACTTCATAAACACCTTTACTTTTTACTCCTTGTCTCCCTCTTAATGAGAATTGCTGAGAATTTTCACTTAGGGTCTCAGATAGCTCAATGGATTCATCACTGCTCTTTTCCATAAGCACACCTCCATAAGATGAATCAACAAGATTTTTGTTAATATCATTTAAACCTTCATAAAAAGCTTGTACCTGATCGTCTTGAGATAGATTTTGGTGTGGACACTTGAGAAGAAACTCCTTGAAATGCTCCCATGCCTCAAAGAAAAGATCTCCATCTTTCTGTTGGAAGGTTTGAATCTCCCTTTTAAGTTGTCTTGTCTTTTGGGCTGGGAAAAACTTCTTCAAAAATTTAGTGGCCAATTGTTCCCAAGTAGTAATGGAACCTATAGCCAGAGAATTCAACCACAACTTAGCATTATCTTTTAAGGAGAAAGGAAAGAGAATTAACCTGATTCCTTCTGGAGTTAAGCCTTGGATGTTCTGAGTCTTGCAGAGATCGAAGAAATCCCTAATGTGCAGGTATGGATCCTCAGAAGGTGTGCTTCTATAGTGCAGCACCATGTTAAGCAATTGAGGTGATAAATTGAAGCTGCCTTGCGTAGTTGGTTGGTAGGCAATGCATAACACAATGGAAATCGACAAACACACAACTCCTAGAATAGGGTATCTATTCTAGTTATTCATGATGATTAATTACAAGAACTTATAACTAGTTCTTTTGTTACACTCATAGGCACAAAATTCGGTCATCTAAATTTACCTATGTAACAAACTCAATACCCAGCATGCATATGGTGATCAAGCATAACATAACGTATGTAAAGAGTAAAATATAATCTGAAATTAATCAATTAAGCATCACAAAAGTAGTTAGCAGCAAAAGCATATCGAAATCCTTAAAGAAACATGATTAGGGCTTCAATCGAGCCCTAACTAAAGTACTTAATTACCCATAATTTAAATAGACAGCAAGAACATAAAAAAACAGAAAATAAAAAGAGGAAGAAGATAGCTCTTTGATGATGTGTTGGTCAGCTAGAGTGATTGGATGATGCCTTGACGTTCCCCCAGAATACTTGTACAAATTACAACAGCACCAAGGACCGATCGGGGAAAAGAACACAATCCTCAATAGCGATTTCCTCATCGACCTGCTCCTCCTGAGGCGTATGCACATCAAGGGTCCAATCGGTTATCTCAAGCACTGACGGCAATGTGAATGATCGTTGTTGGATAAAATAGAGAACATAAATATGAAATCTATTCTATTTAGTTTAACCTTGCAAGTGCACAAATCGTGTAGATAGTATAGCAAATAAGCAAGGGTCGAATCCCACAAGGACTTGTCTTAACGTTTAAATCCACTTTATTACTTAGATTGATTAATTAACTCAGAATCTTAATAAAAATAAAAATAGAAAATAAAAACAAACACAAACATGTTGGTGGGGGGTTTTACATAATAAAAATAAACAAATAAAATAACTAAAATAAAACAACTAATAAAAATAATAGGTTAAGGCACTCAATCCACCACTAACCACAATTACTTCATAACATGATTTCCGGGATTCAATTACTATGAAACTTCTGAATAAGGTGCCCATGCAAAGGTCCCGATGGTTGGCCCACTCAACATATATTATTTCTTCTTAGTTTGTATGTTCTAGGCATGATGTGTACCTTAGAATGCCTATTTATGAAATGGTTCTCTTAAGATAATATCGCCTCTCTTAAACAATTATAACACAAAAGAAAGCATTAAGTTCTAAAGAAATTTAATGACATCACACTAGCCTAGAAAAGTGATGTGCAGTCCTAGGTTGTCATGAATTTCGACTACAAGATTGTTTCTTAACCTCAACATCTTGATGCTAATGAATTACAAGATGATATAGTAGTCCGTCAAGCAATTCCATCAATAATTTATGCAAACAAGGTAGCTAGTCTTATAAACATAAAAGAATAGTAGTTAAAGCAGTAATCAGAATTATTCATCATGCATAATAATATATTAGTTAAAGCAGTAATCAGAATTATTCATCATGCATAATAATATAAATCAATAGCCAAAATCATATTAAAGAAAAACCATGGCTAGGGCTTGAAGAAGCCCTAACCTAAATAAAGAACTACAAAATAAAAGACAAGTATTATTTGTTCCTCTTCGAATCTCTCTCCCCTCTCCCCTCTCCCCTTCTCTCTCCATTTTTACATAAACCCTAGCACCTCTATTTATAGAGAATTATCAATTCTCATACAAATAGAAGTTTACAATAAATTCTATAAGGAAAAGGTTTCCTAAACATTTAAGAAATCTAATTAAAAACCCTCCTAAACATAAAAGGAGTGAAAATAATATTACAAAAGGAAATAGGGTTGAAATCCCTTTTAAACTTGGAGAATAGTGTGAACACATTGAAAATCCCTCAAACTATGCCTTAAAACTTGCCAAACAGTTGGGAAAGCTTTCAGGTTCAGTTTCGGTAGTTATCCACCGAAACAAGGAGTCAAAATACTAGGTAAAAGCCTAGTCAACGGCGCTTGCTGGGATGTGTATTCCGGTGTAATGTTACCGATCTGGAAGAAGACTTCGGTACACGTGCGCCACGATTCTCTTGAGACGTTCGGCTTTTACTTGCCAGATCAGAGCAGCAGGTTAACACAGTCAACGCTCCTCTGACTCCTTTTGTGCGTGATTCGGTAGGTCCTTACCGACGTTAATGGCCAATCTTCTTTCCTTCATAACTTCTTCGTAACAACTCCAATTGAGGTGATTCTTTCGCCCAAATTCTCATAATTCCAAGCTCTATCTAATTCTGCACATTCCTCACAAATATATTATTTTCTCCAATTGCATAGAACTAAATATTAACAAAACATAAGTAAAAGGGTATTAATTCATGGATAAAAAATGTATAAATTATGACCTAACAATCGCCTAAGCACAGGAGCCTCGTCAAGCCAGGGGAACTGAATCGGCAGACTTTGGTTGAAAAAGAGAACCTTTTGCATGATCTCCTCCTCCACCAAGCCAAGCTGGACATCCAGAGCATCTACATACTCGGCTGACCCCTTGTACTCGGCCACAACTTGGGCACAAGCACCTGTTATGCCGACCTTGGTCTGCTCCAACTTCCACTCCAGATCCATCACTCGGGAGGTCTGCTCGGCCCTCCCATTCTCTGTAGCCTCTACTCGATCCTGGAGTTTCTTGTTCTCCCGAATGAGGTCGACTGTCTTTTTGAGGACCCACTCAGCATCCTGCACCTTCTGCTTCAGGCGGTCGGCCCTCTTCTTCAGCTTACCCTTCTCTTCCTCCAGCCGTTAGACCTACTTCGCAAACTTCTGAAGAGCCGAGAAGACCTCACCTAAGTACTACAGGCCAACATACACTTGGATTAGTCACAAAGAAATATATAAACAAGACAGCAAAAAAAAAACTTGTAGGGGGCAGAACACTCACGTGAGCACCCTCGGCTATGACCTTGGCATACCTATTATGGAGGGCAGACGAGCTCATCTCACCAATCTCTGAGAGCTCCTTCTGCAAGCCCATGATCAGACTATTGACAACCGACACCATGGTCGAATGCATGCACTCGGACACTTGGGGCCAAGTGTTGTCAACATCTGATGTCTGAACAACATCAAGAGCGTCACCAGGGTTGGCACAATATGCCTTCAGACTATGATTGAAGACTGGCTTTTTCAGCTGCTTCAACACAGTGTGAGGGTCGAGCGGCAGAGGAGGCTCGTTGGTCATGATCTTCCTGGGCTTCTCAATCACGGCCACTTCCTCCTGCCTCTTCCTCTGCTGAGCATCCTCGGCATCCCCAAGAGCTTGCTTCGCTAGGAAGGCCGCCACTTTCCACCGACAAACCTCATACAGGTCTAGGCCTGCTTCGTCTGCCGACCGCTTAGGTGCCGATGAGGCAGGGTGGAATGGCACTGAACCATCCCCTTACCAACCAGCGAGCACTTGTGTGTTCGCCACTGCATGTTCCATGATCATCCCCTAGTATTCAGCACCTGTGATCGGTCATCCGTCATCGGCTCCTTCTACGGTAGGACAGGCTCTTTCTGCCGCTAGCAGTGGTCTTCCTATATTGACCCTTGTCGCCCCCAGTCGGCTCGGTAGGTCCCTTACCCCTCCTCTCCGAATCCTTGGTAGCCTGGTGTTTGGCAATGGTCTCCACCATTTTCTTCTTGGCCGCTCAAATGACGTCAGTGTGCACTAAAAGACAAACAAGGCCAAGTTATACATCATCCATAGACAATGCACTAAAACACAAATCAATCTACCGATCAGAGAAAATTTACTTACCAGTGAGGCTAATAAGGCCAACTACGATGAGTGTCTCCGGCAACTGAAGAATGCACCTGCTCAGTTGAAGCTTAGATAGTCGACGGTGGATGTCTTCAGAATCCTTATCTTCAGCAGTCGAGCACCTGCCTTTGAATGTCCTTGAAAACCAATACTCAGTGGGTCAGAAGACTATGTGAGGGTGAGCAACAAAAACATATAAAAAAGAGAGCACAATAATCCTAAGTCTAGATAGTCGGCACCAACAACCTTTCGACTGGAAAAATGGTGTGATCCACTTCTTCACCCTGCTCGGCTCCCCCTCCCACGGGCCAGAGACCCAGCAATACCGATGCTTCCAATTCTTTTGGGAAGACAGTATATCCGTAATGAAGGCACCCTTCTTCTTCTTCCCTACACACTCAATCTGGAACCAGCCATGACTGTACTGTTGTCTCCTGAACTTGTACAAGTAGCACAGCTGCCCCCAGCTCGGCTCTTCCTTATTACATAGTCAAAATGCCGTGTATAAGATGACTAGTGTGATCCAGCCGTTCACGTTCAGTTGACCAAACGCTATCCTCTCCTGAGCAAGGATCCCTTGAAGCCAGGGGTGGAGCGGCAGATGAACCCCATGCTCCAAATAGTCGACGTAAAAGAGGATCGACGCCTCTGGGGGTTCACTCGGCCTAGCACCAAGAGGTGGGATCGTGAACTCAATACTAGACGGCACATTATACAACTCCCTAAATTTCTCTAGGTCTGCCTCACTCTAAGTGGTCACCTCATGATCTACTGCCCACGGAGAGTTATTAAGTGAAATGGCAGTCTGGATCGGCTCAGCCTTCTCCACCTCCTCTTTCTCAACCTTAAATTATTCGACCTCTTCTTCCTCGTCGGCCCCTACATTCTCAGCCTCTACTTCAACCCCTACTTCTACCTGTTTGGCCCCAACTACCTCAGCTTCCATGTTTTCAGCCTCAGACTCCTCATAATCCACTACATGCGGTCTTGACAATGACGCTTTATCAACATTCCCCTCTACATCACAGGTCGAGACACCTTAAATAGGGCTCGATTCTGTCAGTGACCAACGAGGATCCACTACTCATCCCACTACTAGCCGACGAGGATCCACTAGTGGAGGATGAAGCACTCGACCTACTCGACGTATTATCTGCCGAATAGGAAGGTGATTCACCACCAAAAGTCTGAGGGGACCTTTCCCCAAATCCGTTCGTGGACTTTGACTTTGACATCTACAATGAAAGGAAAACTACACTAAGAATCAACCAACCCTACTGCAAAAAGGAAGAGCAGAACGAAAGAGGCAAATTTTACCTTTACTCGGCTTTGAATTTTGGTCGGATTGATAGGACCACTCCTAAATTTTCCCCTCAAAATTCGGAAAAACCCTGCTCCCGTCTGACAACTCTTGAAACCTCAAATAATTTCCAAAATACCCTCCACTTAACAAACCAATTACCGAGACTTCTACCAAAAATTTGGAAGAATCTCCCCTGTAAACAGGTCAAATCGTCTTCCACCTGTTAGACGAAGGATTTAAATACTAAACCAATAATTCAACCAGTATAGACAAGATCACATCCAACCAACGCAAACAATCCAACACCCGAAAGGTTAATCAGAGTAACTAACTAACTTAAAATATAGCCCAACCAAATCCTGCACTAACAACGCAACAGAAAATTATGCCTCCTCCTAATCTCGACGCCTCGTCCCTCTATAGCCTGGAGGGCACGAAACCAAAATAATTGTGAGTGGACAATAGAACTAAATATAATCAAAGCATGGTCTCACAAATAAAATAATACTAATCGATATAGTCTCACCTCGTTATCAAACCTTACATGCATCAATATCCGCATATATAAGTAAATACAACTTACCGGAATCTAATAGATTTACCTCGGTGGAACCCACGCTATCTTTACATGTGCCCGCCATATCAGTAACTCGGTCGAAGCCATCATCCCGAGTCATAGCTCAATATCATAACAGTAGCCGTAATCCCAAGTCGTACCTCGATATCTCAGTCGTAGCTATCATCCCGAGCCGTTGCTCGATATCTCGACTCATCCCTTACCGTCGCTCAATATCTAGGCTCATCTTGAGCCGCAACTCGATATCCCGGCTCATCCCCAACCGTAGCTCAATATCCCAGCTCATCCCGAGTCGTAACTTGATATCTCGTCAAGCTTTTGATGGAATCCTCCATGACATACCTCGTATCCTCCCGAGCGTATGATGGAATCCTCCATGACATACCTCATATCATCCCGAGCCTCCATAACATACCTCATATCATCCTGAGCGTATGATGGAATCGTATGATGGAATCCTCTGTAATATACCTCATATCATCCTGAGCGTATGATGGAATCCTCCATAACATACCTCACGACCTATCGAGAGTATGATGGAATCCTCCATACCATACCTCGTATCACGCGGAGTGTATGAGGGAATCCCCCTTGCCATACTTCATGTCTGTCCGAGCGTATGAGGGAAATCTCCCTGCCATACCTCACCGAGAAATTCCCACTAACCCTCCCACTAGGGTCAAAGCCTAACCCATCATCCTAGGCCGAAACCCCTAAAACCATCAAATACCTAGGCTTAAGCCCAAATAAATAACTTCGGGCCTAAGCCTAAAATCCATAAACCAGAATCCGTAAAACCACCCTTCCAGGCCTAAGCCCAAGTCAATACCAAAATTGTTTCCCAAAATTTTTATTGAAATTCATAATCAATAATAAATCAATATCCTTACATATCAAAATCCATAAAACCGGCCATAGCCTCAAAACCTTGAAAACCAGGCTTAAACCCAAATTATATAATTCAAAGTCATTTCAAAATCCATAAAACTGGGTTTAATGCCTAAAATCATCTCAAAATCATTATTAATAACTCATCATCCATCATAAACCATTAAAAAAATTATTCTAAAGTTTCCGAAATTTCATAAGGATAATAAATCATTTTAGAATAATTATTCTAATATACCAATATTCATATTTAATAGGAATTTATTTAAAAAAACATATTATGCATGCATTATGACTTAAAAACCAAAATCCACTCACCTCAAGGTCCAAACGAGTCCAATTCCAACTATTCAGTCCCCCGTGACCTTCGGAGCCACAATGCCTATCAAAAATGACAATTGGCATTACTAAACGATAATTATTAACCTAAAATCTGAGCCCCCCCCCCCCCCCCCCCCCTACCAAGTAACTTTAAACACCCAAAATAGCCCCTAAACGAACTTCGATTGACCCGAAACCTGCGCCAACAGGTCCGGAATGTCAAACACAAGAAAACACGAGTTGCGGTACTGTTCACTGGTATTGTTCACTCGCCGAGTACTGTTCACCCAAAAACTCCATAGCCACCCGATTTTCAAACCTTCATATCTCACTCATTTCTCAACCAAATTCGATGTTCTAATAATGGAAATCTATCTACTCGAGCCAAGGAATCCAAATATGAAGTCAAAATCGAAAACCCATACTTTTTGTGGCCGAAAATCAAGCTAGAAGTGTTGGGAAAACTTTGGCCCTCCAATCCTCTGTCCACAGCAGTCCTAAGGCTTCAAGGAGGATATGGTTGTGTTCATAAGGAAGAGAAGAATCGTTTTGTAGAAGAGGATTTGAGCTAAAAGGGCCAAAATCATGGTTCATGGTGGGGTGGATTTTCGGCTCCCCTGTTTTGGCCAAGAGAGGAAGGGAACACAAGAGAAAGGCGAGAGACTTGGAGAAAAATCCAGAAATTTGGGGTTTTAATATATCTCACTCAAACGAGCTCCAATTTCCTCGTGCCACCTGTCTACGAACTCGTGAGTTCGAGACCTATGAAACGGTTCAAGAAAAACATCCAAAAATATTCCCAAACTAAAAATGACTCTCGAACCCCTCCTAAACTCGAGGGCAAAGTCGTCCTTTCTCCACAAATTTTTTGAATTTACTTAAATTAAGGGTCCGGGTCATTACACGGATGCACTTCGCTCGGTCACACTTCTTTCGGCCGTAGACTGAGGTCAGAAGTTATCTTGCTCGGCTCAGCTACTTCGCTGTTAGTCGGTCGAATTCAGAGCTCTAAACAAAAATATCTTAAAAGTGCGCTCAAATGAACCTCCCACCTATATATAGGCCTCATGTAACGGTCCGTAAAGCAACCTCGATCTACGAGCCACACTATACAGTCATTAATGCTCGTACCTTTTCACCTGCACACCCAGGATCGCACTGATCAGTAAGCCCACCAAGACGACCGATCTGTCGCATCATTCGAGGTTCCCTCTCAGTGATTATGCTAATCGGCAAGCCCACCGAGGCAACCGATCTGTCGCATCATTCGAGGTTCCCTTTTAGAGTTCGCGCTGATCGGTAAGCCCACCAAGGCAATCGATCATTTGCATCATTCGAAGTTCCTCTCAGAGATCACGTTGATCGGCAAGCCCATTGAGGCAACCGATCTGTCGCATCATTCGAGTATTCCCACTCAGAGATCGCGCTAATCGGTAAGCCTACTGAGGCGACCAACCTATCGCATCATTCGAGGTTCCTTCTCAGAGATCGCGCTGATCGGCAAGCTCACCGAGGCGACTGATCTATCGCATCATTCTAGTATTCCCTTTCAGAGATCGCGCTGATTGGCAAGCCCACCGACGCGACCGATTTGTCCCATCATTTGAGGCTCCTTCAGGAGACTCCTACGACTAAGGCACACTTCCTCAGTCCAGAACTTGGGAGACTATAGGGTGTACACCTACTGGTCGGTCGACACGATCTGCACGGAACTTACAAGTCCTCGACTGAGGAAATCCACCTCAGTTAACGACTTAGGGGACTTATGTTTATACCCTTCTGACCGACCACGAGAGGAAGGCCAAACGTGACAGAACACACCCAGCAGTGTCAATAAACACCTACCAACTGACTAGGACAAGGTTGATCGGCCCCCCTCGGTCAACCGTCTTTGGCTACAAGGTGCCCACGGTCGGCGCCTCGGATCGGCACCCGTGGTCGGCACCCTCACTGATATGCAACAATGGCAATCCAACATGCCACATGTGACGCCGCCACTCCCTCAAACACCCTGAATTTTAGGGACACGTGTCAAGATCCTGAGGATGACTTGGGCATCACACCATTAGGGTTTCAACCACCACATTCATTGCTACTATAAAAACATGACACCTTTCCCAAAAAAATGTAACTATTCCTTGCTCTTATGCTACCTAGTCCATGACTGATCTCCCACTCACTTACTGACTTAAGCATCGGAGCCTACTAGGTCGGCACCCCACCGGTTTCAAGTGCTCTTCTTGTTGTCCCGCAGGTCTCCCGGTGGATGAGAATAATGCATACCAGCATCCAGCAAGATTGTCTTCAGTTAGGTCCATTTTTGGATCAAACATGATTAGAATAGATAAGTTTTCTTCAATGTCTACTCCCTCTAATCTCCTTATAATGAAAACTCATCCATTTTTACATATTCAAACTGCATTGAATTTGATAAGTTATAAAATCCAATTGAATCACACTCACCAAAAGAGCATTTGATGAGTTATTCAAATGTGTACGCCCTAGCTAGTCCCTGAACAATATTATGCTACCATAATTTCATTAGCGGGAAGAACTTAATGTTTGGTTGATCAATAAAAGTATGCATGTCTCTTGTTGCACATCTCTCTTATTACAAGCTTTACTAATTTATTTTTTTCCATTAACATTAATTAACAATGGTAGATGTGGACTTGGATGCGGATGGGAAGTATTTCAAGGTTACATAGCCTCCAACTCCAAGTGCCAGTCCCGCAGAAAGAGCTATGGCAATTCTGAGGATTGCCCTTTTGCTTCTTTTCAGCCTCAAAAGCAAACTCTTCTTAACAAAAGGATCACTTGGCTCATCTGAATTTTCCTTTCTTGGCAGTCTTACGGTAAGAACACCATTACCAAACCTTGCATCAACATCCTTCACGCTATAAACATCAGGAGAAACTGTATATTCTTGCCGGAACCGGCTCCATCTCGTTGCATCCATAGGACGTTCCCCATCGATCATTATGCTCCCTTTCTCGTTCACGCTTATCTTGAATTGTTCAATCTTGAAACCTATATATTAGATTTGATTGGATAACTCGTTATGTTATATTGAATTAAAAAAGTGAAGAATATACATATAATTAAGGCATGATATGAAGAATTGACAATGGTACCATGTAGAGGGATATGGAGAGTGTCGAATGGTCCCTCCTTCTGGAACTTGCAATAAGGCATAAAATCCACATAAGAACGTATAATGGGAACCACTTCACCGTTGAAAGCCATGGGAAGCTCAAGCTAGCTTTCTGGAGTTTTAGATTTATGATGATGGATAATGACCTTTTCAATGGCTTCTTTCAAATATTTATATAATAGCTAGGGGTTTCTTGTAGGTTTGGTCTACAAATTAAAGAGAATTTGTTCTTTAGTTTCTTTTATATCTAAACATTTCTTGCTTTCTTTCTTTTCATTTCTTTATAACCAGGGCATGTATACAGAATCTTTGCTACCTGCCACTAAAAGCCAATTAATACAACAGGAACCAAACCCAACGGTTTATTTCGGTTTGGGTTTTATTTAAAATAAACATTTTACTTTAAATATATTATACACGAAAATCACACTTTATATCCTATTTTCATTATTCGTTTAAAATAAATTCTGAATCAACCGAGTTAACCTATTCAACATTTTTTCCGTTCAATCTGTTAAGTGAGCATCAATTTTAAGGGTAATTTTGGAATTTTAAGAGTAAATCCATCATCCCCAACCCAGAACACCCATTTCTCTCATCCCCAACCCAGAACACCCATTTCTCTCGCACAACCCACACACCCTCCATTCCATCATTCCCCAACCTAGAACAACCACCCTATACCACACACAACAAATTGCAGCACCGAGAACTCAAGCTAATCAAAAACCCATTCAATCTGAAATGAAGCCCACGGCCCTCAAATACCCATTCAATCTGAAATGAAGACTGAGATCAGAATCAAAATTGGAACTTTAAGAAAACCCAATTCTTAAGCAAACCTCTTGTCTTGAAAATTGGTTGCTGGGTTCAAAATCAAAGAAAAAAAATCTTGTCTAGTGCCTTCTTCCTTTCCCGTCGCACCCAACCTGGTAAAACCCATGGCCACAGCCTCGACCACCCAATTGTACCTTGAAATTAAGCAAAATCGTGTCGTTTCACATTCAATTGCAAAACTGTAGTTTTCCAGCCAGCTCATTGAACACAATCATAATCACAATCTTGATCCCTAATTCTCTATGAAATTTTACATAATGTATTTGGATTAGAAGAGCAGAAAATCTACCAACTCCCAAACCCGGCCCACCTCCTACTCCACGACCAACCCACCGCCTCCCAAATCTCCTCCCTCCTCCGCCAACCCCACTCCGGCCCGGCGACAACAACCTCTGCCGCTGGCTCTACGATACCTTCCAATCCTCCGATCCCGGCCTCCAAATCCTCGTCCTCCCTATCATCGCCAGCGTCTACCTCTCCCGCTTCCCCCCTAGCCGACTTCGAGGCCGTCCTCTTAGCCCTCTACGCACACGAGACTACCACACCCGGTGGCAATTCCATCACCGTCAGTGTCCCTGACTTGTCCCATCCCAACCTTTACCACGAAACCAAATCCCCAATCAAAAACAACTCCACCGGCCTCAAACTCACCGTCATTTCCCCAACCTTGGAACCCTACGGCACCGTCAAATCCACAAGAAGAGCGCGAATCGTCGGCGTCGCACTCGAATTGTACTACAGCAAGATCTACGAAATCCCGGTCCAATCCAAGATCGATTTTTTCGAATTTTGCAAGGTCTGGGCCGCTCAAGACGGCGAAATGTACAAGCAGGTGATTGGGAGTAGTCAGATGGGAGGGAGAGTTTGGAAAAGGCGATGTGGGGTTTGAGCTTCTCGACCACGGTGGGGAAGACAGGGTACGAGAGGTCGTAAAGGTTGGGTCATCTTCTCGGCGATCCGGCCCAGCTTCTCGGCGCAGGAAGGTGGTGTCGTTGAAGGTTGGGTCATCGAAGGTCTGGGATTTGCTATAAACGGTTTCGTGTTTGTCTCAGAGAAGAAGAAGAGTCGAGAGTGAGCGTGAGGGAGAAGGAGAAAGTGAGGTGATATGGAGGGCAGAGCAGGCAATTGACCCTGCTTTCTAACTCTCACTTAACAGATTGAACCCAAAAACACCTTAATGGGTCAACTGGGCTTATTCATTGAGCATTTTGAGCGAATAATAATAATAGGGTGTAAAGTGAAATTTTCATGTAAGTACATAATGCATTAAAAAGAACTGGAACTAACAAATTTATTCTAATTTGGTTTCATTTTCTCTTAACATCGGGCCGAATCAAACCGAATAGAAAACTCCACTAATGTATAAAGGATACATTCGAGGAAAAACAAATATAACGACTTGGGTGACTTGATTAAAATCAAAAAAGAAAATGTCAAATCAAACACCTACAAACCATAATGGTGTATTCAGTATTCAAAACGGCTTCAATGGGCTATTGGGGGAGGAGATTACATTATAGATATTGGGTATCGACTTCGCCCATTATGTGAGCCTTAACCGAAGACCTCCCGCATAACGTGTGAATGGAAATACCTCTAGGTCATACCACTATGTGGTGGCTTAAGTTAGACATGGAGGACATAGTGGTGTATTCTTTCTTAGACTCTAGAGGGCTTTCTGTGCTTAAGTTAGACATATATTGAAATGATAATTTAAAATAGGGTTTTTAGATTTAGATGGGTGAGCATTTCTAGCAAAGTTCTTACCTACAACTTCGTACCCAATTTAGGTATAAAGTTGCAAAATTGAGTCATGGCCTATATCTGGGGAGGAGGATAGGGAATTACATAATTTCCAAAAGTCTCAAACTACGAATCCAAAATTTTCAACCTTTTCATGACATATTGAGTTAGGTGGCAACAAAATTTTAAATTTACAAAAGTACTAAAATGATTAAAATATTTATTGTTTGTCAAAATAGGGAGAATTGTTGGAGCATTGAGTTACCAAAATAACTTTCTAACTATTTTAACTAAAAGATAACAAAAAGAAAAATGGAGATTATTGCTGGAGCTCTGTGTAGATTGATTGTGAAGACCTTTACTATTGTTCCGTATTAGAACCTCCTTATCCCAGTGATAATTTGAACCTCCTTATCCCATAAGCACTAGCTTTCTTGTCGTGGTGCTCTCGATACGTACATGGAATGTGTAATTTAATGTTCCTTAATCCATGGGCTACTGATAGTGTGAAGGACCAAATTACAACATGATTCAATGTTTTAGGCTATGTTTTAATGAGAAATTTCAAATTACTTAGGTAGGGGTGTAACCGTGTAAGTTAGAGGCAATGCATCTAGAGGGATTTCTAAGTAACTAGTTGATCGATAGATGTTACTTTGGAATTCTTTGTTTAACGATTTTTTAATGCTAACGTGGTGCATATGCTTCGTTCTTAGTTTTTCAAGTAGCTATTTACAAGTATCTCTATTAATTGATTGTAGTGCATTTTTTAGAAATACCTTAAATTTCTTAGTACTTTTTACACACCCCGACTCGGAAATCCACATGGATACCGAAATCAAGGGATGCTAGCTGATACCTGGGCGCTGAGTCTCAACAACGAAAGCCAAAACTAAAACGTTGCATTTTAGGAAGCCGTGTGAAAGGTACATAGTAAATACTAATTAACCATTTCACCGCAATAGCGGAAACGCAGAGCATAGTTAATTACAATTGATGATGATGAATAAAGTAATTAAGTGCTAATACCAATTACAACTTGTACAGCGCACGCGGCGGTGTAGTGTCAGAACTGTCATTGTTGTACCTCCTCCTCGAATCCACAAAACTCTTTTCTGAAACCTGAGGGGCGCAAAACAGAAATGTGAGTGGACCTTATAATTATTTCAGTATAAAAAAATTTATAAACATATACTTACCCCTCAGTTTAGTAAAATATGGAAAGCATACTACATATATTCATAGAGCACACAAACCGAGGTATAATAATAAAATAATAATATAGTACCATCGTAGACTGTCACCAACCATACTAGCACATTCCAGTACGAAACCATTTTCTTAACATCCAAAGCTCATCAATCATACCCGCAACCCTTTTAATATACACTTATTCCAATATAATTGTACCCTCTCTAGTACCTCAAATACTCTGGTCATGCGCACATGACAATCAATATTGGTCACCTCATGTGGCAATAATCATAATGTGTAACCCAATGGTACTATAGTTGCACGAGTCATGTGCATGTGACATGACTGGGTATCTTCGCTCGTACCACGACCACATGAAGGACTATGTGCAATTAGCACCACCACCACATGTTCTCATAGGAGCTCCGGGACAAGACTGGTGCTATTTAACTAGTATAGAGCGAGCGCATGTGAACGATACGTGAAGGACTAGTATGTGGCCTACAGACAGGTACGATACCAATGACTACCAAATGGGCATACCAAACATCAAATCATCATGATAAGTCGGCAATGCTTGACCCTAGCGATTTCAATATTATCATCTAATATTTCATCTCTTTTTACTATTCCACTAACCCATCTCAGATACTCAACTTACTCAACTCACTTGCCTTGAAAGTAGTTACCAAACTCACTAATCACGTCAGAGTCTACACCCTAAACCCACGTAAAGCATACAAATGCCAAGCCCTAACATTAGCTCGTGGCATCTTCTAACATTCATAGCCTCTACATCATAACCCTAGCATACAACTACTCATAATAAACATCCACCAAGAGCAGGCATAAACTAACCCTAAATACATCACAAGCATTATAATAATATATGTAATTTGCAAATATAAGTTTAGAGAACGAGATCCATTCACAAAATAATTTGCAAATATTAAGTTTTGATGAGTTATTCAAATGTACGTGTGCGCCGTAGCTAGTCCCTTAACAATATTATGCTACCATGTTGGGTTGATCAATGAAAGTATGCATGTCTCTTGTTGCACATGTCTCTTATTACAAGCTTTATTAATTTAATTTTTTTCGCTAACATTAATTAACAATGGTGGATGTGGACTTGGATGTGGATGGCAAGTATTTTAAAGTTACATAGCCTCCAAGTGCCAGTCCCACAGCAAGACCTATTGCAATTCTGAGGATTTCCCTTTTGCTGCTTTTCAGCCTCAAAAGCATACTCTTTTTAACAAAAGGATCACTTGACTCATCTGAATTTTCCTTTCTTGGCAGTCTCACGATAAGAACACCATTACCAAATCTTGCATCAACATCCTTCACGCTATAAACATCAGTATCAACCTTATATTCTTGCCGAAACCGGCTCCATCTCGTTGCATCAATAGGACATTTCCCTTCGATCATTATGCTCCCTTTCTCGTTCACGTTTATCTTGAATTGTTGAATCTTGAAACCTATATATATTTGATTGGATAACAACTCCTTTATGTTATATTTAAAGTATGTATATATGTATTGAATAAAAAAAGTGAAGAGAATATATATATATATATATATATATATATACATATTATTAAGGCATGATATAAAGATTTGACAATGGTACCATGTAGAGCAATATGGAAAGTGTCGAATGGTCCCTCCTTCTGGAACTTGCAATCTGGCTTAAAATCCACACAAGAACGTATAATGGGAACCACTTCACCGTTGAAAGCCATGGGAAGCTCAAGCTAGCTTTCTGGAGTTTTAGATTTATGATGATGACCTTTTCAATGGCTTCTTTCAAATATTTATATAATAGCTAGGGGTTTCTTGTAGGTTTGGTCTACAAATTAAAGAGAATTTGTTCTTTAGTTTCTTTTATATCTAAACATTTCTTGCTTGCTTTCTTTTCATTTCTTTATAACCAGGGCATGTACAGAATCTTTGCTACCGACCACTAACAACCAATTAATACAACAGAACCAAACCCAACGGTTTATTTCGGTTTGGGTTTTATTCAAAATATATGTATCAAATTAAAAAGAACTAGAACTAAATTTATTCTAATTTGGTTTCATTTTCTCTTAACATTGGACCGAACCGAACCAAATAAAAAACTCCACTAATGTATAAATGATAAATTCGAGGAAAAATAAATATAACGACTTGGGTGACTTAATTAAAATAAAATAAAATATCTAATCAAACACCTACACACTATTGTGGTGTATTAATTATTCGAAACGGCTTCAATGGGCTATTGGGGGAGGAGATTACATAATATACATTGGGTATTGACTTCACTCTTTATGAGAGCCAAACTCAAGACCTCCAACATAACGTATGGAGGAAAATACCACTATTTGACGGCTTAAATTAGACATAAAGGACGTAGTGGTATATTCTCTAAACTCTAGAGGGCTTTCGGTGCTTAAGTTAGACATATATTGAAATGATACTTCGAAATAGGGTTTTTAGATTTAGATGGGTGATCATTTCCTGCAGAGTTGCTATCTACAGCTCCTTACCCAATTTAACTATTGCAAGATTGAGTCCCTATATGTGGAGAGAAGGGTAGGGAATCACATAATTGTCAAAAGTCTTAAACCACACTACGAGCCAAAATTTTCAACCTTTTCATGAAATTAGGTTAAAGGATTAAAATATTTTTGGTTTGTCTAAGCACTGAGTTGCCAAAATAATTTTCTTACTTTTAACTAAAAAATAACAAAAAAATGGAGATTATTGCTGGAGATACTCTGTGTAGATTGATTGTGAAGACCTTTACTATTGTTCCTCATTAGAGTTCCGTTAAAACTATAATGAGACATGTGCATCCCAGTGAGAATTTGAACCTCCTTATCCCAACAACACTGGTTATATTGTCGTGGTGCTCTTGAGACGTACATGGAACGTGTAATTTAATGTTCCTTAATCCATGAGCTACTGATAGCGTGAAGAACCAAATTACATCATGGTTCAATGTTTTCGTCTTTGTTTTGATGAGAAATTTCAATTACAAGCTAGGGGAGTAACCGTGTAAGTTAGAGGCCGTGCATCTAGAGGGATTTGTAAGTAATTAATTAGTTGATCGATGGATGTTACTTTGGAATTTCTTGTTTAACGATTTTGTAGTGCTAACGTGGTCCATGTGCTTCGTTCATAGTTGTTCAAGTAGCTATTTACAAATATCTCTATTAATGGATTACAGTGCAATTTTTAGTATACCTTAAATTTCTTTGTATTTCGAAATTCCTCATCCAAATAGCAGTATGTTCTACATCTCTTTATGTCTAGAGTCGGGAGGTCTGCCTTTCCTTCCGTGTACCTTCTGGGCATTTTTTTTGTGTGTCAAAGAATATGAAATTTCATTAATCTAAGAGAATTTAGCAGATAAAATACAAAATAGGGGTCCAATTAGATGATTGAACAAAATAGAAAAAAGGGTTCAACCAAAGAAAAAGCCCAACCTAAATACAACAATGATAAGCCCATCATTACAAAAAAAAAAATCTAGAGGACCAAAACCCTAACACATGAGTGAGGGCATTTTTGTCCTTGTGCCTGGATGGAGAACACACGTATTTTTCTCATAACTTGTTAAATATTAACTTTCATTATTCTTTTCATAATATAAAGCACCAATTGTTAAAATTTCAAAGTCGAATCAGTAGTCCATTATTAACTATCAAAAATTTCAAGGTCGGGTCAATAGTCCACTTCTTCCAACACTAATATTGTATCTAACTTGTTAAAGTACCACAGTACAAACCGATAGATATGAGGTGTAATCACAAAAAATCTCTTTGTTGCTGGGAGTAAACCATACATTATACATTAGTATTTATATTTTATATTTTTCCAACGTAAAATTATATTCTCCAATAGTACACCCCGCCACATATTGGCCCACATGTGGGAAAATACCACAGCGGTCATTAAGAGCGGAAGAAAAGGTAACTAGTAAATCCAGTAAATCGAGTAAGGTAAAGACTCATTTTTGGCTTAATCAAACCTGCTAATGCTATGATACCATGTTTGTCTATCATTTGTATCATCTTGACGAAACAAAAAAACTCTTATTTTCTTTTTTAACAATGCACAAGTTGTCTCTATACACATTTACATTTGTATGTAACTAAATCACCGTCCCGATATATATAACCCCACGCCCACATAAGGTCGATCTTAATCAGGGATACGCTTTACGCCCTCCAGTTTAAAACTTTATTAAAAACGTTAATTTATTTCAACAGTACAATTGACAGGATAAAAGAGTCCTAAAGCGACAAAAAAAGAAATTATTAAAGGACTTAGAAATTAGAAATAATTTGAATTGGGAACAGAAGGGTGTAAATCTTATTCAATTTAGAACCATAGCCCTATCTATCACTTGCAAAATCTATATATTGCATAACCTCCCAGAGCCATAACCACAGCAACCACTGCAATTTTCGTAGCCATCTCCTTGCTTAATTTTGGACTCAGAACTTTGGTTCGTAAACCCAGTAAGTAGTCATTAATGGACGACGTCCATGTAGAATGCTCATCATCTACTTGTGTTGAATGGATGTTTCCAACTTTCTGAGGCCTAGTTATGGAAAGAATTCCATGCGAAAACTTAGCATGAAATTCGCTGGCATTACAATTTTTTCCAACTTTAATCTCTTTGCGAAAGCGGCTGCGTACAGATGTAGTAGCTTCTTCATCCATACTTTGCTTCCCGCTGATTGTGAGCATGCCCTGTTCGTTGAATTGAACTCTGACATCTTGTCTTTTAAAACCTACATGCATCGAAGAACATGTAAGTAAAGAAAAACAAAACATCAGACAATGAAGTATGACAGAATTTAGTGAAAGCAAATAGTAAATGTACCTAAATGAATCGAAGAACATGTAAGTAAGTAAAACAAAACATGTGACGATGAAGTATCAGAGAATTTAGTGAAAGCAAATGGTAAATGTCCGGGCTGCCAGTAAATACCTGGTAGGTGAACCTCGAGAATGTCAAATCCTTCCACTTTGTTCCACTGGCAGAAGGGTTCAAAATCCTCATAATCATGATCCTTTGCTGCAGTCTTGGTTTCCATTCGAATTTGGAGATGGAGTTGATGAGAGTTCTTGTTTTCTATTTTTTTTTAGGCTTTGCGTAAACGGGAATGTAGAATTTGTTGGGCAAAGGAAGGCCTCTCTTTCCCTTTCTTATACCTTATGAAATAAGGGCTGTTTTGACAAGCTGGCCTAAAATGCTTCTTCTGGGTTTCCTTTCCAGAGAGAATGATTCTTTTTCATTTCTTTTCTTTTCTTTTCTTTACTTTCTTCTTCTTCTTCGTATATTGCCTATATTGAGGTAATATTTCCTTGGAATACAAGATCAAGCATATAATAATACTTCCAGAACACATCAGCCAAAACTCAAAAGCACTTGTTAATTATATAGCAAGAAAGTTTGACACTGTGCTCTCTATCTTTTACATTTTTGGGTTCTATTAAGAAACAATGTAAATTCACAAAAATCCGCCATTACTTTCCTCTGTGTTTCTCCTTCTAATTACTTCAATAATTTCATATTGTTAAGAGTGATATACATTATACAATAGGAATTCATCATCAATTCATGATTATATATATGGAATCATGAATTATATATAGAGACTAATTAGTTTGTGGATTATGGTGCTGTTTTGTTCATTTATTTTGAAACCGCCAAGGCAACAACAAAATCTCTGAATTCCCCAGCTGGGATGTTGTCACATATTGCATCTCTCACTTCAATCCCATGATTCTTCTTAAACTCCCTTTGAATTTCATCCATGTCGACTTCGGCCCTGTTCATCATCACACGTGCCAACGCGCCTTTATCAGTTATGGACCCTTTGATGCTTCCATACAATATCTGCTCATAAAGTAGCACCATATATATACATTATATATATATATATATATATATATATTCCCAATCCCCTCAAGAAATTAAGTTAGTTTGCAAAAATAAGAACAATGAAATATCACCGTGGAAAAATATTGGACCGGATTGCAGATGCATTGTACAACCATTTTCATTGCATTTTCAAATTCTCCACAGTTTCTTGCCGACTGCAACATACAGAGTAATTCCATTAGCCAATTTTTGAAATTAAATCAAAGCAAAATGTGAATGGATGTAATTACCTCCGTATACTCGTGTCCATAGATTCGTTTATAGGAAGAAAACGTAAGCTTAAGCTGCAAAATACTGCGTTTACTGAGGATTTCGAGCACAACAGGTTCTTCTATAGGCCCTGACCTCCCCTCCCCTGTTTGATAAAGCCTCCTGGCATCTGACTTGGCAATGTGTGTGCTTATATCTGCTTGGTGTGCCTTATGTGATGCAACCAAAGCTACCAGTATCTGTTTAATGAATTCATTAATCACATAGCTAACAAGGTTTAAGTGTAATTAATTACTTAATTAATTTAATTACCTTTTGGTAAGGATGGGGAGGCTCAGTATTGATGATATCTTGGTCCAGCTGCCTCCTAAACCTTCTCTGATATGCTTGCTTCATGAGAAGGATTTGACTCGATTTTCGGCCCACAAAAATTTCCACAAGGGCGTTGTAGTTTGTGTCGCCGTGCTGATCATCCAGGGCCTCCCGGGCCACGATTGCATCGCGTTCGTGCTGATCCATCATCCACATCGACAAGGCTGCGCACAATTCTGGTGAAACCCCAACACCAGCAGCTGCCTTTTGGAGTAGTCTGCTTTCCAAGTCCTCTCCATAGATTGCCTTGTAAGTTTCTCTAATCTGTTGCCTTTCAAGCCGGGTTCGACCAGCCAAAGCTGGACCCAATTGGTGTAGGTGTCCCCAAGAGTCATGAATCTCTCTGCATTCAGTCTCAAAGATGAGGGTTGACATGGTTAGAACTTAGAAGTAGAGTTGATTGAACTACATTGGGGATATATGAATGGATATGTGACTTGGAGGGCAAGAAAGGGATTTACACTTTTTGGGCATGCCAATTAAGTACTGCTGGATAGTGTAAGTCCAGTCTCTTCATTTTGAGTTGATAGTGATGTGTAATAGATTGGAATAGTTCCCATCAACCATGTGAATTTTGTTTGATAGCAAAAGGTTGGTGGATTTCCTATTAGACTGAGTATAAAACTGACCGACCTACTGATACCAACTTTTCCGTCCTCATCCTTCATTTTTTTGCTTTTCTTTTAATTTTACTTCTATTTCTAATCTACTTTTTATTTTGTTGTTTGAAGTGTGAAAGCATTATCCATCTACTACTTTTAAGAGTGCAATCTTAATATGCCCTTTAATTTTTTAACAATATTTGTAAGTGTGATAATCAGAGCCATTGATTTTGTGAGACATCATGTAAAGATCACCTTTACAAAAATCAAACAACTTTGAGATTTTTTTAGTCATTCTTATTTGTCAAATTCATCATAAGTGTGATAATCATAACCGTTGACTTTATACAATGTCATGTAAAGACCATCTTTTCAAAAATCAAACAAATTGTTTTGGCATCCATATATATTAATTAAGTCGACAGTACATACATTCTAAAAATCGTAACTATTATATATTAATTATTTTGTTACATATAGGATAATATATGATTTTCGCATGATGTTTTTTTAGCAAATGTCCGATGTTGGCAAAAGGAAGTTGCATTGCACTCCTTGTAAGTGAGATTTGGGCTCAACTTCATAGGTGTGGGGTAGTTTATGCATATATGTGTATGTATAATTAGACATATATTAGAATCCAGACTTGTTCTTTGGGGCTTCGAAATAAAATCAATTTTTATATTCAATTTAAATTTAGGAATCAGTTGCAGTGCCAATTGTCTACGCACATGCTGGGAAAAAGGTACGAAGATTCCTATTTAAATATGAAGTCTGCATTCCTTTCATACCACTTTTGTGACAGACTTCCATTCAAACACTTATACGCTGAAGCTTAATCCTGGTGGAGCAGTCGCCTAAGGGCGAAATTCTGTTTCAAGGACATTGCAAATTTGAACCCTCCATCTCAAATTTAAGTCGGTCGTATATTTCGTTTGAGAATTGGATTTATTTTATTTTGTTAAACTATTTAGTTTATTTCTTATTTGATTATATATTTAGTATATATAATTAGTCTTGAAAATTAAGTCGGTTGTATATTTTGTTTGAGAATTGTATTTATTTTATTTTATTAAACTATTTAGTTTATTTCTTATTTGATTATGTATTGAGTATATATAATTAGTATTGTTGATAGACTGTAATAAGAGTATTGATTGTTATTCATACATCAGTTTTTCAAAAAAAAATTAACAATTCGGATTATCAAACTTGCAAATGAAAATTCGATAATCAAACATTGAGGGAAACAAACGCATACATCTACCTTAGAGCAGGGCCGTCCCAATAGAGGATGAGGCCTAAGACATATTTTACCATCGTGACTTTCCTAATTTTAAATTTAAATATAACTTTTTTTTATTGAAAAATTAATCTTTTTGTTTTTTTAGATGCAAAATTACTAATTAATTTTTCATATTTAACTTTGTTTAGCATATTTTCTTAATAGATAGCATCTGGCTAATCCATTTAATCTTCCTTGTAACATACTATAATGTAAATAAGATTTCATTTGTTTCAATTTTAAAAAACTTCTTTCAATAGTAGAAGCTACATATACTGGAAAATCTAAATAAGATTTTATGAGATAACAATTAAAGAAAAACGAGTCTGAAAGCAAAATTTAAGAATTTTTATTCCGATTGTCAGAGGAGAAGACCAACCAATCTGAAAGTCCAAAATCCAAATCCAATCAACCACTTTAATATTACAAATTTAGCCAGAGCCAAACCAAAGGAGTTTGGAGAGAGAGCAGAAAAAAAAAATTTCTTTCTTCTGAAAAGCAAGAGAGTAGAAGAATTTATAGAGGTGAGGCAAAGATAATAAATTGAGGGAAAATCAAAGGTTTTTTTTTCTTTTCCTATTCAAATAGAAGAATGAATTTGGAGGTAAAAGAAAGGTTGAAACCTTCCTTCCACTTTCGATAAACTTCATGCTGCTCAAATCCTTAAAATGAAACATGTTAATGGGCCTACACGGATGTGCACATTGTGCAACTTTAGTGTGTTTTGTAATTTTTTTTCTTAATTTGACTTAAATAATTTGGATTGTAGAGTTGAGCTTTGTTATTATGTGGATTATATTATAGGTGGTATTAAGTGAGGCATTTTTCCAATGTGAGGCCCAAGGCGTAGGCTATGTTCGCCTCACCCTTGGGCCGGTCCTGCTTAGAGTGTGCAAGTATTTTTTCTAAAAATTTTATCAAACCGTTACAAAATGCGATGTATGAATATATACATTACCATATCAAAAATTCTCTATTGCGCGCTTAGATGAGAAAATGAAATCGAAATTGATAGAAGTTAATTTCCTAAAGTTTTTATGTGAAAATGTAAAAAGTAAATTATAAAGTAAGTAGACGTGTAGGGAAAGGAAAATCTTCTTATCAACGTAAACACGCTTGTTGCACGCACCAAGTCTGGCTTCTTTTTTATGAACACTGCATGTGCAAGCATGAAAAAGGAAAAATGACTTGGTTGTTTTTCACTTTTTTGAGATTGGCTCAGTCCGTTTTGCTTCGATTTTAATTGTAACTAGCATCTTAACACTTACTACATACACACCAATTGATTTTTTTTTTTTATACAATTATTTTTAGAAGAAAAATTGGGTGTTTAGATTTTTATTTTCGGAACAAATAGAAAGGAGAAAAAAAAAACAAGAGTTGGAGAAGTGTTTAGATTTTTATTTTGACTTAACCCTCAAATTTAACTTCCGTAATTGGAGATGGTTTTAAGAACAATATTGGAAATGTGTTTTGATCTAAAATTCCTAAATTTGGACTCTTTAGACTTTCTTCAACCGTAAGTTCAAGAGTCATGTACAAATTTATTTTTCGCCCCAAGGGCTAAAATGTTTGCCAAATGCCATGTACAAATTTCTTTTTCTCCCCAAGGGCTAAAATGTTTGCCAAATGTGTCGATGACTCTTAGGTCATCTCCAATCATGGGATAAAAAGTCAAATTGTAGGAAAATTTGATAAAAAATAATCTTCAACCACAAGGTCAATCGCCATGAAAAAATTTTAATTAAGGACCAAGAGTCAAATATTTTCTCAAATTTGTTAAAAAATTTAAGAAATTTCATATTTCCTAAATATATAGTGGGCCCAATCCTTATTATAATTTGTTGTCCACCACTTACACTCAATGTTTGACATTGTTTAGGTCATCCAACTTTCAATCTTCAGATCTTCTCAAAAAAAAAAAAAACATTTTCAAACTTCGGATCTAACCCTATAAGAGTGATACTTCTATATGTTAATACGTTACATCGTATTACTTGGGTGTGCGTTTTCTTCCGTACCTAAAGAATCACCAAAAATTGTAATCAACAATCTACCAATCATAAACAATGTCAAGCAATTATCTTAAAAAATATCGATGCAGACTCAGAGTCTTGTAAAGTATATAAGCTGGTGTCATCTTCACGGCACAGCTGATACCAAACCAGCATCCCACTTTTCCTTTTTTTAAGACCTCGACAAATCAAATCTTATTAAAGCCATGCTGAAAGAGAATGTTCTACAACTCTTTTAAATAGAGTTTTTAAATAATCTTTTTGTTATTTTATTTTATTTATATAAAAGAGTGAGTTTTTTATTTATTATCAAAATTGATATAATTGTATATCATAAGGAAAGCGTACAACTATACTATTAAAATCAAGCTATGATAGCAAGACCCACAAATCAATATGGCAATACTAACTCTGACAAAGCCGCATTCACAGCTAACAAACCCACATTACTGAAATTATGCAAAATTATAAATCAAACCCACAAAGTTCAAACACAACCAAAACTCTAATGACGCCTATAACCTTAAACAAACTACCTCCACTAAAAGAAACAGTCACCGTCATCAAACCCATTACATATGGTCTTGAAGAGTATGGCGGATCTGAGGCAGACTTTACTTCCAGCGATCGAATTGCGCATAAAATCGAATAAAGGAAAAAAAGCCCTAACTAAATACTGTGACTAAAATAAATTGGAGATATTGCGGCAAACTCTTCCAACAGCAAGGTAGAACAAGATTTAGGGAAAAAATAAATTTTAAAGGAATATTTTGGATAAGGATAATAGATTAACAACAAATTTTTGGTGAGTAATTAACAACAAAATTAATTACTAAAAATTATATTTTTAAAAAATTCCTCATATTTGTACAAATACTATGATTTAGCTTAAATTACAAAGTTATATTTGTACTTTTAAAATTTTCAATTTTTCTTTTGTCAAATCAAAATTTTCAATTTACTCTCTTGAATTTCTTGTTTTATTTCAATTTACAAGTTAGTAATCTGTGATTTTTCTTAATTATAAATTACTAGTTTCTTGGCACCATTTAATGTGTGTCAAGTTACTTTTTTATTTTTATTAGAAAAAATTAAAATAAAAAGAAATAAATTTCTTTTTATTTATTTTTAAACAAAAATGGGAGGAGTAACTATCGGAGTCCACTACCAATTTATTTTTATTCCCTATTTCTTCCATTAATAATTATCACTTTTTAATTTATAAATTTAATATTTAAGTTTAGTATTGTACTCTTAATTATTAATTTATTTATTTTTTTAAAGGTTACTAGTGAAATGATAATTTTGTTTGAAATTTTTAGTAAAATCTAGTTATTATTTTGATTTTATAATAATAGAGATATAACAAAATTTATAAAAGAAACAAATAATAAACAAATTAGTAAGTCCAAAAGAGGTCCCGTTCGGCGCGCATGTGAATTACAAAATGGGGTATGTCCGCACATTGACCAAGAAAGGAATCATAACGTGCTTTTGTTCTTTACTGTATTACCCTTGCACGCTTTTGTTTTGCCCCATGACTCCATGAGCATGATGGATGAGGATCCTCCATTTCGTTTTTGTTAATATCATATTGTTTTTCAAACAATTACAATCATGGGAAGAAAAAAACAATTACAATCATATTGCAGGGGAGGTGTTGGATTAAAGTTAAACTAGACAGTTTGATGGATTGTATTGTGTCAAAATTTACACAAATATAATATTATATTAAAATTTACACAAATATAATATTGTATAAAATAGTCTTATATGAAACTTTTTATTTATAATTGAAGAAAATATCATTTTATCATAATGTTATTGTTATTTTTTTTTATACTGGATATCATAATGTTATTGGTTGTTATATCATATTCTTGAATAGAAATAGAACAAAGTGATTCATTTTTCTAAGGGAATTGATTTATGCACTTCATATTTTACTTTATGCATTCCATTTTAAATAAAATTAAAGTGAAAGTGGAGTGCAGGAAATAAAATTTGGGGTATTGAAATCAGCTTCATTTTCTAATGGTTTTGGGCATGTTTGTCCTAAATTGCTAGGATCTTTAAGTCTTAAAAAAACCAAAAAAAAAAAAACTTATCAATTTGCCATTTGAATTTGTACTTTATAATGGG
Source organism: Oemleria cerasiformis (assembly GCA_037349345.1). NCBI lineage: Eukaryota > Viridiplantae > Streptophyta > Magnoliopsida > Rosales > Rosaceae > Oemleria > Oemleria cerasiformis. Next base: position 10,350,273 of record JAZGTL010000007.1, read on the forward strand.
TATGGGTCGGGTTAAGCCTAGTTTTGGAAGAATCGGCTCCGATTCATTTGAAATTAAAATAATTCGGTCCAGGGTAGCTTTTGAATTTTAAAAATAGGAACCAATCCTAACTCAGACCGTTTGAAACGGTTCGGTTTCTACAGGTCTACGATTCCTGATCTATGCAAGTTCTAAATTCACAATTTTGTAAATTAGTTACTTTTCCTATAGTGCTTATACACACTTTAGCTTCTTTATCACGAAGGAATCGAACATATGTTAACATGTAATTCAAGCTAGCTCACAACAATCACAAGTAATTCAACCTCATTATCACAAGATCCGACATAAAGTATGCTAATTGCTAACAATCCTAACATCACAAGTTCACAGCAACCATAACTTAGAATTCAAGTGAAAAAATCTCAAATTATAAACAAAATATTGGCTCACATTAAAACATGCATATCATATTCACTAGCTAAAAGTAATTCAAATAAAGCATAAATTTAAGTCTTCTTTAAAAAGAAAATTAAGTGAAACGGGTAAGATTAGGATTCAATAGTTTTATTTAATTTAGAACCGATTTACTCTTTTTTTTCAAAAATTTCGTACCGACCCACTCTGTTTTGATTTTAAGAATTTAAGAACCATCCATAATCCGCCTCAAACTATACGATCAAATTTCGACCCATATGCCCACCCTTTAGGTTAATGTTGATTTCTTCTCTATATTTTTATTTTTTATTGAAGCTAATTCTCTCCCTAAATTAGAAAATGCTAATTTGAGAGTCACAATTCATCAGGCAGGTGGAGGTAGGTATGTCAAGTAATGGTATATGAGTCTTATTTTTATGGAAAATGGCATAAAGTCTTTTAGATCGTATCTGAAGTTGACTTCAATTCTATTTTACTCCCTGAATGCTATTAGCTAACTAATACGAAAAGTACCAAAACCTTAAAAATAAGCAAATTACACTTTATTAACATGTAGTTTACACTAAGTAATACTTCCATATCTATACTTTCAAATATTGCAATTACCACCCTATGCATGTTGTAACGTTTTAAAGAGCATATGGTGGTAATTGCAACATTTGAAAATATAGGTATGAAAATATAGGTATGAAAATGTTATTTCATGTAAATCACATAGTAGTAAAATGTAATTTGCCCTAAAAACAAAAAAGGAAAAGAAAGGCCTGATACGAAAACAACACAAGTTATGTAGTTGGTAATATATACATACGTATTAGTTATGTTTGATAAAGTTATTTTTTATACAATTTTAAATAATTGACCAAAAAATAGAACTTTAAATAATGTAATATGATTCGGAAAAAATGAATAATGAAGTAATATGCACGCATTATATAGGCTTTAATAATATTTGGAACAATTTAATATTAAAAATTTATATAATGACTTGAAGATACGTATTTTTTTTAATCACAACATGCTGGTTCATTAATTGGGGCGTTCTTAGGTTTAATATGCTCCTGGTTAGTTTTGGATTCGATTATAACAAATAGTAAATATTCTGATTATGACCAAAGATGTGCTGAAATGCGTGCATAAGTCCTTCAGCGTATATGAATCTTACCGACACTAAAAAGAGTGGGCTGTCGTGATTCGACACTAATTAGTTCTTTTTTTTTTCTTCAAATACCTATTTTTTAAGGCCAATTTGGGATTACGGTACTTTAAAAAAAATACAACTTTCAAAAGCTACGTTTTTAAAAATTGCTTTAAAAAATTCATTGCTTTTTTATTTTTTATTTTTACCAAATATTTTTATATTACTTCACATTCAAATAAAATAATTTAAAAAAAAAAAACCAAAGGCCTTATTGTAGTATGTTCTGTATTACCCATCTCATTGCACAAGCCACAAAGGATGTCCATATGATGGAGTGAGGGTAAAATAGGAAAGTGAATAAAAGAGAAATTTGAGGAAAGAGGAGGGTTATTTATGAATTATGATTGGGAGGTTGAATGCGAAACACATACTCCTATATATCTGCTGCTAAAATTCTCTCTCTTGTCTGGTGGCTGTGGCTGTGGCTGGCACTTGGAATTTGGAAATTTCTCTCCCAAGTCAAGTCCAACCTGTACAACCACCAAACCACTGCCTCATCACTACCACCACAACCACCATCCTTCTCAGCATTTCTGGCTCATAATCACAATGCAGCACCAGGTCTTCAAACGGACCACACTTGATTCTACTTTATATGTATATTTCTTACAGTTTTCTGAATTTGGAAAATTAAATTTTATTTTTATTTTGGGTAGATGAGGACGGTCCAAGTTAAGCAACTATCAGATCTAGCTAGTGAGAGAGAAATTCATGAGTTCTTCTCATTCTCTGGAGAAATCGAACGCATTCAGATCCAACGGTACGCTTTTATTTTTCAAGTTTTTTTTTATAAGTTTTCTAACCGACAATAGGGTTTTCATTCTGTTTGGATGCTGAGAAAGTGTGCAAAGAAAAAAACAGAGAGAAGAAGATTTTTCTTATTTTCCCGGTAATTTTCAAAGGGAAAAAAAGGTCAAAAAGTAGAAGGGAAGAGTCAACTTAACTAAGCAAAATTTTATTTTGCGTACTTAAATTTTCCTATTGTTTTTATTCCGGAGAAAATTTAACAAACTAGAAGAAAAAATAATTCACTTGGATTTATTTTCTAAATTTAAAAGCTTCAGCTTGAAAGCCAATGTATCCTGTAACCCCTATTGTTTGTTCCTTAATTTTATCATCTTTCAGCGTTGGTTGCAGTTGTTAATCTTGTTTTTTTTTTCAACTCGGTTGTCTGTGCAGTGAGCATGGGGAATCAAAGACTGCATTTGTTACTTTCAAGGATCCCAAAGCTCTAGAAATCGCGTTGCTGTTATCGGTATTTCCTCAAATTTGCTTTTCACTTTCTTGGAATTGAAGTCAGTGCCTAATAGTTATTTTTCTTCATAAGCACTGCTTGTTTCTCTCCTTTCCTTAAAGGATCTCAGTAGATTAAACATGAGAAAAGTAGCAGTATATTGGTAGCAAAACCTGTTTGGACACTTTTCTTTAACTTCAAACTACGATTTTTGTGCTTTTAGTTTTATGCTCAATGTGAGTTGCTTTAGAAAGTAAATAAAAGTTCTTCAGGAAAAAAGTATTTCATTCAATGGTATTAATACCTAAGATTTTTTTGAAAGTATAACTAAGATAAATAAGTGAATTTTGCTGAACTCCTATAGGAAGATATCAGAAACTTGAGACTAAATTAATGAGTTAAAAGGTCAGTCTTGCAATGAGATTTCTTTATTGTTGCTTGTATTTTACTCCATGGTAGCTGTTATCTACATACTCTGTTCAGTGTTATGAGATCAAATTGTTCAAGCATTATCTCAACATTTGTTGTCCTGTACGCACTATTTAATAACATATGGGTACTAAGGTTATTGAAGCTTGAAATCCTGTTAATAATGGCCTAGGCTTCTTATGTCTCCCTTATTTTTCTCTGTACAATGAACTAGGGAAACAAGAGAGATATACACTAAGTAAGCATAGATTCGTTTCCTATAAATAAAAAATAAAAGCATCGATTTGTTCATTCAAGTTCTTGTCCCTTATTATCTGTTATTTGGTGAATAGGAAAGTAATTAAATGTGAGGTAGCAATATATGGTAATATATGTCAATTCTTAAGGGAGTTTCCATGATTTCTGTTTATTGCATGTGAAATTCTCTCCTCAAATGGTGCAACTGTCCCGAAAGTATCTGACATAATCTATTGCTTTATAGATGCTTGGAGTAAGGTTATCACATGTTCAATTTACTCGTGCCATATCTTCTTCATTTCCTGACATCATCTGAATAAGAATTTTCTTCCGTTATTATTATTTCTTTTATTTTTGGATATGAATATCTTCTGCTCTCTGGCTACAGGTAATGAAAACTGTGTTATTGGTTGCAGGGAGCAACAATAGTAGATCAGATAGTGACTATATCTCCTGTTGAAAATTATTTACCAAAACTTGAGATAAAGGTAAGCTTCATTTGAAAGTGTCTGTATTCTAGTTTCTTTCCTGCATCCAAACCTTTGTATCTCATTTGTGCAATTCATGCAGGAAGTAAGGATGGTGGAAAGTGCTGTTGGTCCTGCTGAAAATGTTTCACTAAATGCTGAGGTAGTTAATGACATCACCATATATCTCATGATGTTAAGAATCTTACCTAGTTAAAAATGTTTCCTTCATAGTGATTTAAGTTTCAATGGACATTAGAGTAATCCTGGAAAAGGGTAAGATTGTGTTGAGCTTATAAATTCCACTTCGGCTATTTTAAACCTTGTATCACTTTGAAAACTCTTTAATACAGTGAGAGTTTTGTTGATGTACAAGGGCCGTCGTATGTGTCACTCTCTTTATTCCTTTGGTGCATATTCACTTGAACTTGTATACTTTTTCCCAATTTACATATCCTTCTGCCTTATAAAAAGACTACTAGGACCAAAAATCAAAGATTGATCCATTTCTGGATTGTGACTCTTTCTAGGTGGTGGTCCATCTTTAATATTATGATAATGACATGCTATAGATGATCAAATACCTAAGTGATCTATGCTGAAACCTTCTATTTACCAAGACCTTTGGTCACTGCTTATTGTTGTTTTTCCTTAAAATTTCCAAGTGTAAGGGCTCAGGGTAATGCGTTTCTGTTAGCAGGATAAAGCTGGCTCCCCTACAAATGGAAGGGTGTATGTTAATAAAGCACAAGATGTAGTGACAACCATGTTCGCAAAAGGTTCAGCTATTGGACAAGATGCCATGAATAAGGCTAAAGCATTTGATGAAAAACATCGGTTGACGGCAAGTGCATCAGAGAAGGTCATTTCCTTTGACCGGAGAGTGGGGCTTACAGAGAAATTGACAGTAGGCTTAACCGTGGTTAATGAGAAAGTGAAGTCTGTTGATCAAAGGCTTCAGGTCTCGGATAAAACAATGGCAGCAATATTTGCAGCAGAGAGAAAATTGAACGATACGGGGTCAGCTGTCAAAACAAGCAGGTTTGAGCCCATATAAAATATGATCTGCCAATCTACTTTTCACTTTTCTACTGCATGTAAATTATTGTATACCTTCTGAAAGTGAAAAATGAATTGATAGTAAATAACCAGGGCAGTAAGGCAGATTTTTTATTTGTTTAACTTGAAGCCTATTTCGTTTGGGTATCTATAGACCATACTTGTCTGAAGTTTATTGTGCGTACTAGGCTTAGGTTATTTCAGTAGGAAGCCATAACACATTTTTCAAATGAACCAAATATCCAAATACTCATAAAAGCTAGATGTAAAAAATGAAGATCCCATATGTGGGCATCAAAATGTATAAAATCCAGTGCCTCTCCACCCATTGCCAATTGTTCTAAATTGGATGTCATAACTTTGGTAGTATACAACTATATATACATTGTGTGCATACATTCTGTAAAGTTTGAGTTTGTAGGTTCTTCAATTTCTGATTTTCTTTTTCTTCACAAAGTAACTGTTTAGTAGACAATGGAAACATCAGCCCTGGATGTGCTAAAAAGTAAACCCAAAAAGAATAACATAAAAGTAAAGGTGTAAGGTAGAAATTTGTAGTCCCCAACATCAAAAGACTAGATAAATTTATTCAGGAAGAGCTACTATCATTACCTCTCAAGAATCATTTCCTACATCTCTATTGATTAGTGGAGAAGAAAAGAGAGATTTTAGTTGACAAACTCTTAATGGTGCTGCCAGGTATGTTACTGCGGGAGCAGCCTGGCTAAATGGTGCTTTTGGTAAGGTGGCAAAGGCAGGGCAGGCTGCAGGTACGAAAACCAGAGAGAAGTTGCATTTGGCGGTCTCAAACTTAACTGCAAAGGTTGGTTTACTACGCAATCATTTGTTTTACCTTATTGCTCTTATAAGAACCAGTAGTTTTGTATGGTTTTTTCTTTCATGGTATTTGCAGTTTTAAGTGAAACCCAAATATACATGTTTTTCCACCCATAAAAGGACCACAAAGCCATATCCATCTATCTGTAGGTTGACTTTGAGAATTGGATTGTGCTAGAAACTTCAGTGAGTAAATGTATTAAAAACTGAATCCAGAAATGAAGTGAAATTATGCATGGTTATCTTCAATTATAATCATGTCTTTCTCCTCATATGCAGGAATCTCCAATCGCTGCATGAGCCAACGGTTCTCAATTTGATGAACACATTTGACAACCATGTTGCGTTGGTGATCAATTTGAGGATAGGGGTCCTATAAAATAGATTGCAGGTTCGCGGTATAGATTGGGAATGAATCGTGCAATCTCTCTCCGTGATGGTTTGATGTGTGCACTGAAGTTTTGCGTTCATTTTTTATTTTTATTGGTATCATTTAATTCATAGGGTATTGTGCCTGCTGTGGCATCTTTTGTAATTTTTCTCTTCAGTTTGGTTGAGTGGAAGAACATATGTAAAAGAAAAGGAAAGAGTAATTTGATTGAACTTAAAGAAATCAGAATTGTCAAAGAATCATGTTATCTGTTTTTCTTGACAAGCACTTCATTTCAGTTTATATAACCTTTCATTTTTGTAACTTCATTTTTTTTTAGACAAATTTGTATGATTTCAATCAAAGTGTGGAATAGTGTTCTTTTGTTTGGTTCGACGGAGGAGAGAAGGCGATGAAGGAAAAAGAAAATCTAGACTAAAAATCATTTTAGTGTGGAATAGTTTCTTTAAAAGTCCTTGCAAAGGTAGGAAATTAAAGTGCGATTCATGATACATTGGGTCGGTTGGAAGAATTTGATTTTGATTGGAAAATTTGAGAGTAATGAGATTGATTAGCAGCGTGAGAAAATAGCAGGTGCCTATAAGTCTAGTTGTTTAATTATCTCTAATACAATCACCATTTGTTTTCTAGTTTATAATTTTATAACATAGAAACACCCGCAAACACTGAATGGATCTTGGCTGTTACGTCCAGCAACTACAAAACGGTTAGAAATTTTAAACAACGACTAGAAAGCACGTGGGGCATGCCAATTGCGATTGCTTTGAGGTGCTTATAAATTATATATATGATAGCTGTAATTTAGTCACTTCAAGTTTATAATTGTCGCGTATAAGTAATTGTCAAAATTAAGAAGGTATTACAGATACTAGCTTTCAATTTTAGAAGATTTCATCACGCATAAACAACGAGTTTAACAATATCACTTTCAAATTAATTATTCTCAAGATTTTTTTTTAAAATTCAAAATGATTATACATATTAGGTATCGACCTTATTCTTTATAATAATACTAGTGACAATTATTTTTCACATAAATTAAATTTACCGATTGCCAAATGTAATAACCAAGACATACATATAAAATAACTTTGGCGTTCGCGGTATCTTCTTCTCTCTAGACCTCTCCCTCAAATGATCTAGTCTTATTAGGAAATAATCAAAATATTAGAGATTATTCAAATTTAATAAAGCATTGTTGGAGTAATATGGTTTCCAGTTATAAATAATGTTGATCATTAGAGATCAATTGAACTGAATTGGCTCAAATGTGCTATCTCTGGGACTTCAAACTCTACCAAATAAATGGGGGCAATCATTGACTAAACACTATACAAATATACATATGAGTGCAAGGGTGAGTCTAAAATTAAGAAAAATTACTATTAAATTAGTAGTGGCAAAAAAATATGTTGGATAATACTTGTATTTAACTCCTTGAGGTATTCTTCATATAACCCTTTTGATTTATCGAATAATTCTTATAAATATATCATAATCGGAAATTGTTCAACTCCTAAATCATTCTTTCAAGATCATTTCCACACAAAAATCATTCTTTCAAGATCATTTCCACACAAAAATCATTAACATTGGAGATTGTTTAGTTACTTATATGTATCAAACAAATCAATCATATTGGTAACAATTAAGTTTTTTATAGTGAGTCGTCCACTTAGTTTATACATATGAATGACTTGATAATTTTTAATTTGATTCATTTTTTATATAAATAATCTTGAAATGATCATTTAAAAAATGAAATATTTCGATTGTGATGTATAAGAATGATTCGATAAATCAAAAATATGGTACAAAAACACGTAAATTAGAGATTTTCCAAATAATACCAAAGAAGACTACACTAGACGGTAATATTATTGGAAGGTAAATGTAAAGAAAAGTTGTTACATCATGAAAATGAACACGTGTAGGTTAGGAGCAGACGTGTCCAAACGCGGAGGTGTTCACCGAACAGCAGATGGCCGAAAAACGAAGCCCAAGTAGCAAAGCATGGCACCAAATGAGGGCTTCAGACCCAACTCTCTCGCGCTTCCAAGCACGCATTCTTCGTCAAACCAAATTTGTTCACTCAAATCCAAATCCCCAAAATGCCCTTTCAGTTCAAGACTCCGTGCCCCCTCACCTCACAGCGTTTATGCCTTTGTTCCTTTCTTTGTGATAGAGGTATATTCTCGTTTTCGATACTCTTCAATACAGGAAAACCGGCACAGGAGCACCATTAATACATAGATGTTCAAGGATTCTTCTCTGCTGTAAATTACTGAAAATTCTCTCTCGCAACACCAATCAGGTAATGTTCATATTATTCTTTTCTTGGGTAATTTTTTCACGCTTTATTTTGAAATTCGGATGCGATTCAAGTTAGTTGCTGAGTACTTTTCTCTGCGAATTATCTCGGTTTTTGTGAATTTTATGAAGGAAAATGGGCATTCATTGTTTTCATGGTGTGTCTCCGGACCACCGTTTTTGGTGGTTAGTTTCTTGCTGTTATCGTCATTCTGGTGTGTTAGTTCATATTTCATTTTCTTCATGTGACTTCAATTTTCTACTTTTTCTGGCGGTGGGTATAATTTTCCCTAATTTCCACGAATGAAATTCATCTCTTTTCATTTCTACTTTTCTTAATCCGGGTTTTGAAAATTATAACTTGATCCGTAGGTGTGTGATGGCGATGCCAGTTTTGTGTTAAAGTTTGCATTTTGAATTTGATTAGGTATTACAAGGACGATTAAGTTGGTATTTTTTATCTGTATTTCGTGTTTCGGTTGCTATATCTTGATCTATATTTCAAGTGTAACCCGTCTGTTGAGGAAAAATAGGTGTTGGAGATGCACAAGTAATAACTGATAATCCGACGTCTGCCGATCCCTGCATTGGTTAGATTTCTGACACAGTTTGTGACCAAGATTAGTTCTCTTAGTAGGTGCTTGCTTTCATTTTTTATTTTCTTTTTGGATCTGATTGACTTATACTTTCCTTTGGAATTTCATATACTGTGCAAAGGTTCTATACGTAAGTTTGCGTTTTATACTGAATGTAGAATAACAATGTGGTTGGTGGAATTGCTACTTGTACCACTTTGCGAATTTACCAGTCTCTTCTGTTCAACTGATTCGTATATGAAATCTACTTACATTTCTAGCATTTTTTAAAAATGGATTCGGCAGTAAATTTTGTAGATTACATGCATCTTTTTTCAGCAATGCATGCAAGTTTTGCTTTATTTCTTACTGTTCTTCTGGATTTGTTTCAGCTGGTCAGTTTGAAGGTATATTATACTGTCGAAGTAACTGTGAATGCTGTCTGTCGCCTCACTTGTATGTCCAATATTCTGTCTAAGAAACGGTGACTGGAGTCTGTGGATGGCTTCTGCAAGGGGTTTGTGTTCAAAATAAGGATGCTGATGATGGCTCTGGGTACCAGTATTTTCTACGTATTGGATATAATAATCGACTGAACATGAATTAGACAAAAACAACTTCAACAAGGGCTTTTGGGGGTGGTTGGGCATGAATTGGCATTCTACTTGTCTGGTGACAACATATTAATTGTTAAGTAGTGGCATTATCCTCGTTATTTAGACTAATGGAAGTCTCACCTCAAGGACAAAAGCAGAATTTGCAGACACATGCTCGCAAATTTCTGTCAACTGGAACCCGGAAAGACATGTGGCTTGTTGTGCGAGAAGGATCGTTGGCTGACGTGGATTCAGCATTAGCACTGCTGAAGAAGAGTGGTGGTGATATTAATTTAAGAAATATATTTGGTCTCACTCCTCTTCATATTGCAACATGGAGAAACCATATTCCCATCGTTAGGAGGCTTCTTGCAGCTGGTGCTGATCCTGATGCTAGGGTTTGTTGCTTTACTGATCTTTAAGTTACATGCTTTTATGTTTATTTCTATTGGTTGCGAAGTTGCTTGTTTTATATTAGATTTTATTATTATTATTATTATAGTTATCATTTTTATTATAGTTATTATTGTTATTATTATTTTTATTATTATTATGATTATTACTTTTCCTCATAATTCTCTTGCGTTGATTCTCCTGCACCTGTGAATCTGAGATCATATTCTGTCTTCTCTTCCTGTCATCTACTGTATCAAAATGATGTAAGTTTACTAAGACAATGCTATACTACCCAATTTTCATGTCAATATTTTTATTATAACCTAAGTAGCGGTCGCTATAACTGGCTTTGTCCACAAATCGCGGGTTATATCGCTTCGTGGTCCAATAAGTATTTTTTTTTGTTTTGCGCTTCTAGAATGCTTTTGTCTTGCTTAATTTACTTTCCTTGCAGCGTTTCAAATTGATATATAATAATGACGAGCGGTTTTGCTTGAAAGTGGGAAAGAAAAAGAGAAAATGAATATATCTTTGCAAGTTCAGCATTATGTTTGTTGGATTTTCATTTGAATTTGTTGATCTTGTTTAACATTGTTTTGGTGCCATTTGAATTTGTTAATCTTGTTGAATTATCTCTTTTTTTTTTTATAACTATATTTGTATTCCCAAATGGCTTATGCGACACTGTGTAGTAGCTTCCGTGACTTGATATCAGCCAAACTTGCGTCTGGATACGCGATTGGGATTTAAAACATTGCATGCAATGGTGCATTTTTATTTTTCTACATGTGATGGTGAGGTGGCTATATCATTTTCCATGCATGTAGGGAAAAGAAATTGGGATAATTAGTATCACTTTTGCTAATGCTGTATATCTTGAAATGTGATTGGAAATTCCTATGTTGAATTCTGATTGCAGTAATTTCACCAGAACTAAGGCTAGCCTAAAGATAAAGCTACACTAATGTGATCGGTCTTCCTGTTCCCTCATCTGGCCTGTAGTTTTCATTTAGCATTAAGACCAAATGACTAGACAAAAGTTGGAATCTTTCTGGTAAAAGAGAAAGTAGCATTCCTGATTATTCAGGATTTAATCGAATGCATTTACTTAAACTATAGGTTGTAGAAATAGGTTGTTAGTGGAAGAATAGTGATTGTATTTCTAGATAATCATGTTATATGTGGAATTTTTCTGCTTGTGAGGACCATATGAGTCTATTTTTACATTTCTTCTGTAATGTTCTATAGTAGTCACTGGTCTTTTGACATCCCCAAAATATTTTATAAAGATGAAATTGAAATGGAAACGCCCAATTAACCTTTAGTGGTAAATGTCTACCCAAATTTGCAATTCCTAAAATTCTTACATGGAATTGTTATCTATTTATTGCTGACAGCAGTTTCTTGTTAACATTATGTGTATATTGTTTTTTTTTCTTCGTTTTTTGTGAAAATAAAGAATAATGTTTTATCACCTTACTGGTTTCCTCTCATGTAACACTTGTTGATTATTTGTATGAAAGCTTCTGTAATTTCTTTGTGAACTTTGTCGTCCTTGTCCTTCGAAACTTTATTAAAATAATCTTCTGTAATTTGATTTGGGTTTTTTTAATGTTTTTCTCCTTTTGAACATTTACGTAGTCAAATAATTGGTTATTTGTGAATTTTGTTGTCCTTGCCCCACGACACAGTTACATTATCACAAGTTTCTAGAGTATTCTTCTTTTTCCAGTCTGTATAAGGTGGATTTATATATGAGAATATAGTGTCCTAGAAGATTAGGTTGATTTGACAAATCAGAAATTTTATTTGTATTTAATGATAAGTCCAAACACCATTTGAATTTTTTTAATATGGTTCTTTTATTGATCAGGGAATTCGTAAGCTGGTCAGTACTTACTGGTTGTTGGGAATAGATTAACTTTCTATGTATAGAATATGTGATAATGTTGTGAGTTTTCATTGTTTTTTATGTAATGCTTTACGTTCTCGTGAGGACGGTATTCCAATTATTGCAAAAAGAATTTACCCAGGGATGTATGATTTATTCATTTCTAACAAAGTGAACCGAGATTCTGAGTGATGCTTTTCTCTTTCTTTTTTGTTTTTTTTATTTTTTGGGTGGAAACTGGTTTTTATGATTTTCTTTGCCTGGCCCTTCATATCATTAATTGCAGGATGGAGAATGTGGATGGAGTAGCCTTCACAGGGCTCTGCATTTTGGTCATCTTGCTGTGGCAAGTGTACTTCTCCAGTTTGGTGCTTCAATCACACTGGAAGACTCTAAATCTCGAACACCTATCGATCTCCTATCTGGTCCTGTATTGCAAGTTCTTCAAAATGGACATGATTCTGGTATCTACCGCTGTGTTTTGCCAAGGTTTCTGAGGATAATTTATTGTTTCAAACTCATTTTACTTGTCCTTAGAGGTTAGCTGAATTGCTGTTGTTGTCTTTAGTTACTACAGAGGTTTATAGTTGGGGAAGTGGTACAAACTATCAACTTGGAACTGGAAATGCACACTTACAAAAGTTACCATGCAAGGTTGATGTTCTTCAGGGGTCTTCAATCAAGTTGGTTTCTGCTGCTAAGTTCCATAGTGTAGCAGTCACTTCTCGAGGAGCAGTCTACACTTGGGGATTTGGAAGAGGAGGCCGACTTGGTCACCCAGATTTTGATATACACAGGTATAAACATTTATGATACTATTTAGCCTGGTAATACAAGAAGTAACCGTGGTTGATTTAAATTTCTCTATGCCATCTAAAAGTTTAGCAATGAAATTCTAAAGACCCAAGAATCCTTTGAATAAAACAAATTCTTTAGCAACATCAAATTTCAAATGGTAATATCATAAAATTTGATTGTGTAATATCATCCGAATTTGGTGGGTGTTATTTCAACAATTATGTCCATGTACCCAAGGACACAAATATGCCTGTCCCAATGGAACAATGGAAATGATATAAATAAGAGCATCCCCCAACTCTGCTTGCCTTTGTAGAAATTTGAAGAGTAAAAAAGCTTTGCACTCAAACAGAATCTTTAAACTTGGGTACCTATTTATTTTGAGTTATTTTTTTGGGGAGTAGTTTTGGTTGATGTGGCTATTCAAATCAAGCATTCAAAAGCTTTTGTAGAGCCTGTTGGGGATGCTCTAGGTTGGCAGAACTTTTTATCTTGGACTTGTAAAAACATTGACATATAATCATAAAAGAAAAATAAAGCCCTAACGTCTCAAGGTTTATTCTCTTATAAAGTAGAAGTCTTTTAACTAACAAATGGCTAATCCATCAAAAAATTTCATGCTCTAGCTACTTTTACCTTTATGAATCATCAATCAGGTCCATTTTATTATATGCATTTCAGTGGTCAAGCTGCAGTTATCACACCTCGTCAGGTGACTTCTGGTCTAGGGTCCCGTCGAGTGAAGGCAATTGCAGCAGCTAAACATCATACTGTTATTGCTACAGATGGTGGGGATGTGTTCACGTGGGGGTCGAACAGAGGTAAATCACAAGGGGACTCAAACTGCCAACTAAAAGGGTTTTTAATGATCAAACTACTTAATAGTCATTACAAAAGAAATCCAAAGTTAGTTGTATTTATTCAATAGGTTGGTGCAAAAATCAAGATATGGGAAACTAGATTGGTTGCTATCAATGCATTCTATTATTAATAAGTGGCTTATCTGTGATTATTTTATTGTTGGCATTGAGGATTAGTGAAAACTGATTTACTTTCACATGATGTTGTGCAGAGGGTCAGCTTGGCTACACTTCCGTGGATACCCAACCTACACCTCGTAGAGTGAGTTCCCTTAGGTCAAAAGTTGTTGCAGTTGCTGCAGCAAACAAGCACACTGCTGTTGTTTCTGATACTGGTGAAGTTTTCACATGGGGTTGCAATAGGGAGGGTCAGCTTGGCTATGGTACATCTAACTCTGCGTCAAACTACGGTCCTAGAGTAGTTGAATGCTTGAAGGGCAAGGTTTTTACAGGGGTTGCGGCAGCAAAATATCACACAATTGTCTTGGGAAGTGATGGAGAGGTAATTTTAGCCTGGTTTAATACTTAGATTCTTCTCTGGTACTTAGTTCAAGATACATCTAGAGTTTTCTTGTTTCCCTGGGCTCTTGCCAATAGTTCTCAGCCTATCAGCTTTAGTTGACCTAAATCCTGTATATATTATATGTTCCAGGTATACACTTGGGGGCATCGAATTGTTACGCCAAAACGTGTTGTAATTGCTAGAAACTTGAAAAAGAGTGGAAATACGACTTTGAAGTTTCACCGCAAAGAAAGGCTTCATGTAGTTTCTGTAGCTGCAGGGATGGTACATAGCTTGGCTCTGGCAGATGATGGCACATTATTTTATTGGGTTTCATCAGATCCTGATCTAAGATGCCAACAGGTTTGACTTGAGGATAATAGTGTTTTAAAGATTTTTATCATTCCAAGTGACATATGTTAATTGCGAATCTTCTCTATTTTCTATTTTTTGTTTAGCTGTATTCCTTGGGTGGAAGAAATATGGTGAACATATCTGCAGGGAAATACTGGACGGCTGCAATTACAGCAACAGGTGATGTTTACATGTGGGATGGGAAAAAAGGTAAGGATAAGCCACCAGTTGCAACCCGCTTACATGGTGCAAAGCGGGCTACTTCAGTTTCCGTGGGTGAAACACACTTGCTGATTATCGGTTCCCTTTATCATCCTGTCTATCCTTCCAATATGGTTCAGAATTTTGAGAAACAGAAGTCTAATGTCATAAATGAGCTAGAAGAGCTTGATGAAGATCTGATGTACCCTGAGATGGAGTCTGATGATAATCTTATACCTACTGTCCAAATTGATGAAACTGGGAAGACACCCATACCAAGCTTAAAAAGCCTTTGTGAAAAGGTTGCTGCAGAGAATCTAGTGGAGCCACGAAATGCAATTCAACTGCTTGAAATTGCTGATTCACTTGTGGCAGATGATTTACGGAAGTACTGTGAGGTATTCTTCATGGACTGCATAATGTGAAGCAAAATTATGAAATTTTCAACCTGTTTGAAATGTTCCCAACTTGGATCTATGTCTAGCTTTCTGTCTGTTGTGATCATCCCATGTTTAGTTATGATATGACAGGCAATTTTTAATCTCATCTGAGAATCATCTGTCATCTTACTCATAAGTCCACATTGGCCCATTTATTCTCTCTCTGGTTTGGATTATTGGTGATGGCTGAATTGAAGGGAAGGTCTTTGTATTCCTAAAATTTGTCCAAACAATATCTGATAATTGAGCTGTCAGCCATTAGTGTGGGCCACTTGGATATCACCACTTGTTGACCTAATATAAGGTGGCCTGTGCCAGTTCTGGAAGGCCATTGAGTTTTTCTTCTTCCCCAGAAAGTTCATTTGTGGTTTTATCATCAATATCCCATGCAAAACAGTTGATGTGAGGTTATTTGGTTTGAACACTTTACAAATTACAGATGATTATCATGCCTCTGTAGCTTTGTATTTTACATTTAGTTGCTTGATTTAAATTACTGAAGCTCTGATTTTTATTGCAGGATATTGCTATACGCAACCTTGATTATATTTTTACGGTTTCATCACAAGCTATCGCTAGTGCTTCACCAGATATTCTAGCAAACCTTGAAAATTTATTGGACCTGAGGTCATCTGAACCATGGAGTTACCGTTGTCTCCCAACTCCGACAGCTACTTTTCCTGCTATTGTTTATAGTGAAGAGGAAGATAGTGAGAGTGAGGTTCAAAGGACGCGGGACGACCATACAAAGCAATCCACCGCAAAAAATGAAATACATCAAAGAGTAGATTCCTTTCTACAACCCAAAGATGATCCAAATCATGGAATCGGCAAGCAAGTTCGAGCCTTGCGGAAAAAATTGCAGCAGATTGAGATGCTCGAAGCAAAACAGTCTAATGGTCAGCTTCTTGATGACCAGCAAATTTCCAAACTCCAAACAAGGTCAGCTCTAGAGAGCTCACTTGCTGAGCTTGGCGCTCCAGTTGAGACACCAATGTTGAAGGCATCATCTTCAGCTTTGCCAGATGGAAAAGGGAACAAAAAGGTTGAGCTATCAAAAAAACAGAGGAAAAAGAACAAAAAGATGGCAACACAATTGGATATCGGGACCTGTTTGCCAGGAAATGAAGTAGAACCAAAACAAGGAAATGGTTTCTCGAATGAAATCTCTCAAACCTCAAAGAATAAGGTGATCTTTATCGTTTTAAATAATTTTCTTATCAACATATTTATCTATTTATTTTTTATTATGTTGATGTTTGAAACTTTGAATGGAGATTAGGGATTCTTTTCAGTTGACAAGAATATTTGAAGGTGGTTTAACGCTCCGTACTTGTTTTTTTCTTGCTTTATACAAATACAAGATATTGCTTTTGACATTACCCTATATCAAAGGCATTCACCCATTATATTATAGTCTAATTACAACTTGGTGGGAACAGAAATATTTAAGAATATATGTGCAATAGTTCATCTAGATTTCTGAATTGTTTGATTTGTACGTGATAGGAGGAAGATACCATGATTGAAGGAATGAAGACAAGCCAAAGCACTAAGGAGTCGGCGTTTACTGTCCAGAAGGACAAATTAAACCTAACCAAGACCAATTGCACATCACCAATAGTTTCGAAGAAGAAGAATAAAAAGGGAGGGCTTTCTATGTTCTTGAGTGGTGCTCTCGATGATGTCCCCAAATATGTTGCACCCCCTCCACCATCCCCAAAAAGTGAAGGCCCTGCATGGGGTGGAGCTAAAATTACCAACGGATTTGCATCCCTTCGCGAGATTCAGGATGAGCAAAGCAAAACCAAGGGAAGTCAGTCAACTAGGAATAAAGATCACGCAGAAGATCCTACTAATGCTGGAAGTGATGGGAAGATCCGACTGAGTTCGTTTTTGACTTCCAAGCCAATACCAGTGGTCTCAACCCATAATACTTCACTGGCATCTGATGGAGAAAGAAGTACACCCCCTTGGACTGCCTCAGTAACTCCTCCACAGCTTCTTTCTCGTCCATCTCTTAGGAACATCCAAATGCAGCAGGTATGTAGTTTCTATCTTTCTCTCTATCTCCCCCCTCTCCCCCTCTCATGCTTGACTTTATTTTATGTCTTAAAGCAGGGAAAACAGCACCAGAGTCTTTCCCACAGTCCGAAGACAAAAACGGCGGGTTTCTCAGTGACTAATGGTCAGGGTTCACCATTGGATGCTTCTGGAATGAATCGCTGGTTCAAGCCAGAGGTTGATACACCCTCATCCATACGTTCAATTCAGATCGAGGAAAAGGCTATGAAGGAACTGAGGCGTTTCTACGACTCGGTTAAAATTGTCAAGAAACCAGATGCAATTAGGTAGAATTTGAGGAACCCCTCTGTTTCAGCTTAGTTTACGTTTTGGGTAAATATGCTGCTGTAAATTTGACTGTATAGATTACCTCCATTCCCTTCCAATGCATAAAGTAGCAACAGTTGTTTTCTTTTATTTAAATATTTGGTCCATTAGCTTCTAGGTTAGGGCATGACCCTTTGAATTTAGGGATTTTAAAGTTATGTTTATAATAAATAATGTCGATGAATCCACAAAGGTTCCATTTTTTTCTAATTGGAAAAAGTTGGCATCAGTTATTCATTGTGGTCGGCCATTTAGATAGTATCTTTGCAGTTCTTCAAACTCGTGCAAATTTTGTTGTTGACAACTAATAATCTGAGATTGCAGAGACATTGCACACAAGCATTTTCCTTAAAAGGAATTACTTTGATCAAATATATCAAATAACTATGGCGCTGAACTTGGTAAACCTATTGAATGTAGCCTCGCAATCCAATTAAAAAGAAAAAAAGAAGGTAGTTTCGCAATCCAATCCAACACAAAAAGAAGACTAATTCTCACATTATAGCTACCTAGCACTTTTATAACTTCTTAGGGGAACGTAAATGTAAAGACACGATTCATTCATATGAGTTTCATTATAGCTATCTGGTACTTTTATAACCTCCTAGGGGAATGTAAGACACGATTCATTCATATGAGTGATCAATAGAACAAATTTTAAAACAAATAGATGAATAGAACAAAAATGTGTCAATTAAGTGATCAATAGAACAAATAACATTATTTGTGAGCTCTGTAGCTACAGTGATGGTTTTGTTCATCAAGCATTGAAACACGATCGAACGAAAGTAGTTTTCCAAGCAATGAAACTGGGATTTATACGAGTGTGGAAAGGGGTTGGATCAGTAGCTAGCTAGCTTTTCTAGCTACGTAGTGTCATATCTTTGTCAAATGTAATCTTCGGTGATCATGAAAAGCAATATGCTGGGTGACAAAAACCAGCTAGGTCGGTGACACAAAAGTTGGGTCATCTTTGAAAAAAGCTTCAAGATGTCTACAATCAAGCTTCCCTCTTATAAGACTATCTATGTATTTCTTATTTTAATCTGTGGTAATTAATGCCCAAAAGGAAAAGGGAAAAGCCAAAACTGAGACAGAATCTTCAGCTCTCAAAGCTTCTTCAAAATCAACATAAAATAAAGCTGTTTCTTATCTCTGCCACCCCAACCTTTTTTCTCTTTTGCTTGCCCCATTGCCCACCCAACTGGAATCCCACTTCTCTTCTTCTTTTTTCATTATACAATTCTATATATACTGAAAAGAAAATTAAGAAATTCATTAATACCAAAATCTTTTTAATACAACCTTAACCTTAGTCGAGGTAATCTTAACGTCCCAACCTTTTACTTTAACAATTTTTTCTTATAAAAAAAAAAATCATAATTGCCATTGTTTACCTCTTAAGTCATTATTTTAAAATCTCTTTTGTAAAAGAAAAAAAAAAGAACCGACCATTTTAACCGTTTCTAAAAGTATTTATTTATTTGGTATGCATGAAAATGATCACTAATTTATTTCATTATTTAGAGAGATTATTTGAAAATAATGATTTAGAGAATTAAGGATTCCGATTGTAAAATAAATATACAGAACAGTCACAAAATGAAAATGATGAAATGATGGAGCAAGTTCTCCCATAAGAGAAACGAAACATGTGAACTCTACTTTTATTTGTAAAGGCCAATTAGTGCTATGATCTAACATTATTTCTTTGCATGTGTTAAATATGGGAGGTCTCAGGTTCGAATTTTGTAGATAATGAAATTAATACCTAATGTGTATATTGTAATCACATCATCCCCATATCATTATACTTTTATTAAAGAATGGACAATACTTGCATCTCACCCTAGTGGTACCTCTCCGTACCACCTTTTCGATTTATCGAATTATTTTTGTACATATATCATAATCGAAACTATTCGCTCTCTAAATCATCATGTCAAGGTCATCTTCGTAAATAATTAACATGATTGGAGGTGGTTTAGTCATTCATATGTATCAAATAAATAAATGATTTTGATAAGAATTAAGATCGTAATGGCGAACCGTCCATTTATTTGATATATATGAATGACTAAACGACCTCAAATCTTATTGATTTTTTTATGGAGATGATCTTGACATAATGATTTAGAGATTGAATGATTCCGATTATGTTATATGTACAAAGACAATTCGATAAATCGAAAAGGTGATAGGAGGAAGTACCACCAGGGTGGGATGCAAGTATTATCCTTAAATAATTTAGTGTATAAGAGATGCCAATTTATAATTAATTTGCTTATTAATTAGTAAGGGCCAATTAGTAAACCTAATTAACTAAGAAATCTCAACACTCTCTCTCAGTCATAGTATATAGTTCTTTTCTATAGCCCATGATAGCTCTTCTCTTTCTTTCTTGAAATTAAGTAAAGTATGATATTGGCCAAGAAATACTACTACATATGAGAGTTGCATGCATTCGGTGTGAAGTATTAATTCATTGATGGCTACCGTCCGGAAACTGATAGTGGAGGTTGTGGACGCTCGCGGCCTCTCACCAAAAGACGGCCACGGCACGTCCAGCCCTTATGTTCTGGTGGACTTCTACGGCCAGCGAAAACGAACCCAAACCAAGATCCGGGACTTGAACCCGCTCTGGAACGAGTTCCTTGAGTTCAACGTCGGCAAGCCTTCCGATGTGTTTCAGGATGTTCTTGAGCTCGATGTTTACCACGACAAGAATTATGGCCCTACCCGGAGGAACAACTTTCTTGGTAGGATCCGCTTGAGTTCCACCCAGTTTGTGAAGAGAGGTGAGGAGGCTTTGATTTATTTTCCCTTGGAAAAGAAAAACTTTTGGACTTTTATTCAAGGGGAAATTGGGTTGAAAATTTATTATGTTGATGAGGTTGTTCCGCCGCCTGCACCGCTTTCTCCGCCTCCACCTCCGCCACAAGTGGAGGAAGCCAAGGTTGAAGCCGCACCACCTCCGCCATCGGAATCTGACCCCATCCCACCACCAGACAAACCACCTACTGATGATGCTGCGGTACCACCTGAAGCGGAAAAGGCACTACCTTCTGAGTCCGAGAAGCCTGCCGAAGAACCACCGACTGAGGCAGCTCCGGCGTCAGTGGAAACTGCAGCTAGTGAAGTTGCAGAATCTGATCCCACTCCACCGCCACCCCCACCCCCACCACCACCACCAACCTCTGAGGATGCAAATCATGGTCAGGTGGACCCACCGGCAGCTGTAGCACCTGAAGCACCCATGCAACATGATCATCATGATCATGAAATTGAGATGACGGCAGCGTCCGTATCCAAATCAGTACAAGAAGTCAAATTCCACGGAATCAACGGTCCACAGCCAATGCCAAGGCGTCCAGTATCAGGAGTAGGAGTGCTACCCTATACGACGTCGTCGCAGCTGGAGCCAACTGAAAGCATGTCAATGGATCGGCCGTCGTTCGATCTGGTGGAGAAGATGCACTATCTCTTCGTCCGAGTGGTGAAGGCGCGGTTCCTCCGAGCCAATAGCAGTCCGCTGGTCAAGATCTCCACTGCCAACTACCACGTCACCTCCAAGCCCGCCATAAAAAACCATTGCTTCGAGTGGGACCAGACCTTCGCCTTCGCCCGCCAATCACCCGATCAATCCGACGCCTCCATCCTCGAAGTCTCCGTATGGGACCCACCAGTGTCTGACCCAGCAACCGCCTCCGAGGTGGCCTCCGGCCATCTCTTCCTCGGCGGAATCTGCTTCGACGTCACGGAAATACCCCTGAGGGACCCGCCGGACAGCCCCTTGGCCCCACAGTGGTACAGACTAGAGGGCGGTGGGGCGCGAATGAACGGCGATCTGATGCTTGCCACGTGGCTTGGCACCCAGGCGGACGAGTCTTTTCCGGAGGCGTGGAAGACCGACACGGCTGGCAACCCAAACGCCCGTTCCAAAATCTATCAGTCTCCGAAGCTTTGGTACCTCCGAGCGACCGTCCTCGAAGCCCAAGACGTTCTCCCCGTAACGGCGTCGTTAAAGGAATCCACGTTTCAAGTCAAAGCCCAGCTCGGATTCCAGTCCCTCAAGACCGAACCCGCCGTCACTGGAAACGGCACGCCGTCCTGGAACCAGGACTTGATGTTCGTAGCCGCCGAGCCCTTCAATAACGACCGCTTAATTTTCGCCGTAGAGCACAAGCTACCGAAAGGAACGGTCACCTTGGGCGTGGTGCAAATACCACTGACCGCAATCGAACGACGGGTCGACGATCGCAAAGTAGCGTCAAGGTGGTTCAGCTTGGAAAATATAGACGGTGACGAGAAGAGGACGTACAGAGGAAGAATGCACTTGCGTCTTTGCTTCGACGGCGGATATCATGTGATGGACGAGGCAGCTCACCTGTGCAGCGACTACCGCCCCACCGCGAGACAGCTCTGGAAGCCACCGCTTGGCACCGTGGAGCTCGGCGTCATCGGATGCAAGAGTTTGATACCGGTCAAGACGGTCAACGGGAAAGGTTGTACGGACGCGTATTGTGTGGCTAAGTATGGATCCAAATGGGTACGCACGAGAACCGTATGCGACAGTTTGGAGCCCAAATGGAACGAGCAGTACACTTTTAAAGTCTACGATCCCTGCACCGTGTTGAGCATCGGCGTTTTCGACAGCTCCGGAACTGGATTGGAAATCGACGGCTCCAAAGACGCCACGCGTCCTAACTTCCGCATCGGGAAGCTGCGCGTCCGTATTTCTACCCTGGCTACGGGTAAAGTGTACAAGAATACGTATCCTCTGTTGGTATTATCTCCCGCCGGTTTGAAGAAAATGGGTGACGTGGAGATCGCGATACGCTTCGTTCGGGTAAGTCCCACCTTGGATTTGATCCACGCGTACTCACTTCCTTCGCTGCCGTTGATGCACCACATAAAGCCGCTAGGGGTCGCCCAGCAGGATATGCTGAGAAGAGCGGCGGTGAAGATCGTGGCCGCACACTTGTCAAGATCTGAACCTCCGCTGGGGCGCGAGGTTGTGATTTACTTGCTTGATGCGGATGGTCAAGGATTTAGCATGCGGAAAGTGCGCGCCAATTATTTCCGAATCATCAATGTCGTTGCAGGGGTGATGGATGTCGTTGGGTGGATAAACGACACGCGATCGTGGAAGAATCCAGTGGCCACGATTCTAGTACACGCGCTGCTGGTGCTGCTTGTTTGGTTCCCTGACCTGATTGTCCCCACGTTGGCGTTTTACGTGTTTGTGATTGGTGCCTGGAACTACAGGTTTCGTTCCCGGGCCCCACTTCAACACTTTGACCCGAAGCTCTCGTTGGCGGAGAGCGTTGACCGCGATGAGCTGGATGAGGAGTTTGATGCGGTGCCGAGCAGCAGATCATTTGAAGTGGTGAGAGCCAGGTATGATAAACTGCGGATGCTTGGGGCACGTGTTCAGACGGTACTGGGTGACTTTGCCACGCAAGGGGAACGCGTGCAAGCGTTGGTGACGTGGCGTGATCCACGTGCGACGGGGATTTTTGTTGGGCTTTGCTTTGTGGTGGCGGTGACATTGTACATGGTGCCGTCGAAGATGGTGGCAATGGCGTTTGGGTTCTATTATCTGCGGCATCCGATCTTGCGTGATCGGATGCCGTCGCCGGCTTTGAACTTCATCCGAAGGCTTCCTTCGCTGTCTGATCGACTTTTGTAGTACCACATGGCTAGCAAGGTTGGTCGATAACTGATCAGGTTTTATATTAATTAAGTTGTTGTTTTTGTGTAGTTTAATTTGTAATATTTGGTGTAACTGTGTAAGCAAATGGAATTAGGGGCAACGAAGAGAAGTAATCAGTAATAAGCATATTATTATTATTATGACACCACATTTATAAATCTTCTGATGTGGCTGTGGCTGTGGCTGTGGCTGTGGCAGTTGAGGTGGAAGGCCACATCATATAAACTCAATTTAATATTTCTTGTTTTTCAATTAAACCACATACAATTCTTTAGTTGATTTTTATTTATTTTGAATACATTTATAAAAGTCTGAATTAAATCGGGTTTCATACAAACCATTTCTTGCTCTTGACTGCTTTAAAAGTTATGGCATTGTTAAACAATAAAGCTTCCTCTTTTAAGAAAACATGAGGATCACTGGTCACTGCATACATATATCACTCCTACAAATTTCACTAATGCATTACCATATCATTTAGGATATGATGAACTCAATGAACTCATATATAAATAATATCACACCAAAGAACAAAACAAACCAGAAACAAAAACGCCCATTGAGGAACTTTAACAACCAACCATTCACAGAAAGCAGCAGAATTTCGAATCAATCGAAACCAACCCCGCAGAAAAATTAGCCTTTTAAACTTATCATTATGCAAAGCATATAAACATATTAATACCTTAGATCTGAACTTGTTCATTAGATCAATAAATTAATTTCTTTCTATCCCTGTAAGCAGCAACGCACCGGCTGTGCAGACTTGGGGATGCTGTCATAAGGTTGCTCTGCAGGAATAAACTTCTAACATATTGTAGAAATAATTCATGACTATTCTGAGATCACATTCAAGCTGTTGAAAATAAATGGCATAAAATAATTACCTTTGTTGCGCCAGCATCAACGCTGTTGAAGACCAGCTCCTTAAACTGAGTCAGATAAAGAGTTTC
This sequence comes from Oemleria cerasiformis, assembly GCA_037349345.1. Lineage (NCBI taxonomy): Eukaryota > Viridiplantae > Streptophyta > Magnoliopsida > Rosales > Rosaceae > Oemleria > Oemleria cerasiformis. The sequence continues at coordinate 10,374,528 of JAZGTL010000007.1, forward strand.
AAAAATAAGAAGATTCAAACGAACCCAGAACTAACCATATACAGAATTCCAATAGAAACACCAAAAATGGAAAAAATTAAATACAACTATAAAAGAAGAAATAGAACATCACCTGAAAATCAAATCAGACCCATATCAGAATATGGGTTGTGCGCAAAGATTTATATATAAACAACATGATTATAAATCATATTTTTCTATTTCTTTTCAGTGATGGCTTTGGAAATCTTGTTCAATGTGTGAAGTAATTGTCTGTCATGATTGAAATATGGTGAGTTTAGTGAAAATTGAAATGATTATTCAATGGGAATTGTTATAGCTGCTTATTATATCTGTCATGTTTTACTCCATGGTTGATTTGGTACATTACATTTGCATGAACCACCTGTGAAGGAATTGCTGATTCTATCCTGTAGCTAACAGAATCCTAATCCAGTTTTGATTTCGTAAGCAGGCGCCTAAGTCAGAATAGTAGTTGAATAATATTGTAAAGGCAAATGCTCACATCGTAAATCATATCTCTAATAAAATTAGGATCCGTTAATGTAAATAAGAACAATTTGTCTTAGACACGTGGTCTACAATGAGATTTTTCTAGCATTTTTCATGTCTTACACAGTTACCGTTGATAACAAAAACTGGGGAGAAGAATATCCATCGAGTGTATCCTTTGATTTCGTACCAAGCCTAGCAATTTTCTGTTGCCTAATTTCTATTAGAAAACAGAGAACACCATATAAAAAACCAATCAGAATCATAAATTTTGATAAAATTAAACATAGAGCAAGCTGATGTTTCAGCAGAACTTCAAAATTAACGGAGCAGAAAAGATGAAACACTTCACAATTTATACCCTTCACAATCTTTGTACTCTTAGAAAATAATATGAACACTACACAATTTATTTGAACAATTCAAAAAACAAAAGTAAACATGAAACATAAAACTTTCCTGATTCCCAAATTATCAGACTCATTCCCAAATGCACAACAACAGAGCAGAAAAGATGAATAAATTTACTCACAGGGTAGTTGCAGAACGACGAAATTGCACCCTGATCCCGAACCGTCGCTAACTGCTTTCTGGCACAAATAAGAGATTCAAAATCATCTTTCTTTGTACCAAATATCAAGTTAGTCTTCAAGTATTGACTAATCGAACCAAATACCAAATTCATGACCAGCAGGAAGTCAAGAAAATAAGAGTAAAATGATATCAATTAAAATGAGACATTATTGACAGAGGACGAAAAATCTGCCGCAACTTGAAATTGCAATTGAGACATAGGAAAGAGTGAAATGATATCAATAAGCAGCCAAAGTCATAAACTATAAGAGTAAAAATGACAACATTACCTTCAAAATTTATCTACAACAGTTCCTCTTCCTTCATCCTTCACAAAAAACAATTATATAACACCAAGTTTCAAACAGTAGCAAGAGTGGAAATCTATCGGCATAAACAATTGAAGAAATCTATCAGCATAAACAATTGAAAAGCGAAAAACATTGGTTGTCATATCACCTAAGAATGCAGAGCCAGTAGAAAAAGAACGTGAATCTACAAAACCCATTACCAAAAATTTCATTTAAAAAAAAAAAATACACTTTTCTCTTCCATTTGGATCAAACCCATGAAGCAAAGAGCATGGATCCAAAGAACCCATTACCAGATACCCAAAAGTCTAACAAAAAGCATTGGAAAAACAATCACATTCCCATTAATCAAAATCAAAAGCCCAGAAAACTTATTTCATCAAATAGCAAAAAAATGACCAAAGAACAAAAATTTCATTTTAATTTTTTTTAATGTTAATTGGGTTTTACTTTTATTTTTGACAATTGTCTTAATTTCCCTTTAATTTTGGGCCTTTTGGCTACCACGTAAGAGAAGTTAGCGGAATTGGATGGAGTTAACGAAATTGGTGTAATATGTTGTTAACGAAATTGGTGTAATATGTTGTTGTTAACGAAATTGGTGTAATATGTTGTATGGAAGGTGAATTTTGAGTGTTAAGTGAGACAAATGAGCATATTTGGTGCAAAGTGAGATTAAAGTGCAGTTTTGAGTGCATTTCAAGTAAAAAATCTAAAAATTATTATAAAAGTAGTATATTTATCAAATATAAAATAAATACAATAAGAGAATAATTTGCATAGATGTATTTCGCTAAAATACTAAAGATGATTTCAACCCATACAATGTACCAAAATTTATTAAGAACTACCCCGCAAACTCCAACAATGTAATGTACTAGTTCTACTAGTGACTCTATTTATTGTGTAGTAGGAGGTCTCAAGTTAGACATTCATATAGAGGGAGGTTTCCAATTTACATTCTACTTAATGTAACTATCTGTAACTTAAAACGAATTTAATTGTAAAACTAAATTAGAAAATGACGATTTTACCGTCGGGTTTAGGAGGGGTTCGAAAGTTACTTTTTGTTCGGAGACACTTTTGAAAGTTTTTCTTGGACCGTTGTGTAGGTCTCAAACTCACGAGTTCGTAGACAAGCGGCACGCGAAAATCGGGGTTCATTTGAGAGAGTTATGGGTCTAGAAGCTTCATCGGCAATTTAGTAATTTTGGGAGAGAAGATATTTTTAAGTTATCACTCTCTCTCCTCCCCAGATTGGCCAGCTACCATCTCTCTCTTCTCTCTACTTTTCTCTTTCCTCACCCGCGACATCACCACCGACCACCATTACCGACCACATTTTCGAACGTTTCGAGCCAAACCAAAGCCACCATCTTCATCCTCTCGACCTCACGAATCCAACCGTATAAACCCCCAAGATTGAGGATCACCGTGGGCCGAGAACCGAGGAGGAGAATATCTTCAAATTTTTCCGGCTATTTTTCGACCACCACAGATAAGGGTTCTCAATTTTGACCTCAGATTTGGATTCCTAGGATTGAGTAGATAGATTTAGACTATAAGTTTGTGATTTTTGGTTGAGTTTGGAAGAAATTGGAAAAGCTTGGAAATCAGCCTTCAATGGCGTTTTTCGGCGACGGAGGACGGCGGTTCGGTTGTCTTCTCCGGTGAGGCGTCCGGCGATTGGGTCTGATAGGAAGTTGACCTGGCAGCCACTTGGCAAGCCACATAGAGCCATGTGGCAGCCACCTGTTAGCCATGTGGAGCCATGTGGCAGCCTAGTCAGCTCCCAGTCAGCGCGCGTGTAAGCTCGTGGGCATTGTAGCCGGCGCGTGGACGAGCAGCCGGTCTTCAGTCGGTTTGTGGCGGCTCGTGGCAGCGCATGGGACAGGCCACAGTGGTGGGTGTTAACATGTTTTCGATATACCGGTTCTGTTGGCGCAGGTTTTAGGTCAATCAGAGTTCGTTTAGGGGCAGTTTTGGAGCCTGAAGTTGTTGTGTTTCTAATTAGGATGCGTGTATGCCTCTTGGGGTTTAAGGGGGCCAAATTTTAGATCAATAATTTTCGTTTAATAATGCAATGTGTCATTTTGACAGGCGTGATGGGTTCGAAGGTCACGAGAGATCAGTTAGCTTGGAATTAAACTTGTTTGGACCTCGAGGTGAGTGGACTTAGTTTCCTAGATTGTAAACCATGCTTAAGTACATGTTTTAACTGCTTAGTAGTAATTATAAGATTCGGAAATTAAGTATAATCGAGTTAGCATATTTATTATTGGTTATAGTTTGGGCTTGTCCCATATATGGATGTTGGGCTTTGGCCAGGGGTTATGGATTTTAGCTTAGGGTGATTATGTGAGTTGGGGCTTGGGGCCAGGATTGTGCTTTGGGCTTCAACCCGGGTTGAGTATTTGGGCTTTAGTCATGGTGAGATGGTTTAGTGAGAGTTGGTGAGGTATGACATGGAGGATTCCCTCATACACTCGGTGAGGTATGGCAGGGAGGATTCCCTCATACGCTCGGTAGGATAGAAGGTATGGCAGGGAGGATTTCCTCATACATTCGGTATGGTATGAGCTATGGTATGGAGGATTCCATCATATGCTCGGCCCTGGATATCGAGCTACGGCTCAGGATGATGGTTATGGCCAAGATGTGGGGTTACGACCAGGATATGGAGCTACGGCTAGGGATATCGGCTTCGGACTGGTTCTTACGATGGCATGTATAATTGGATATGGCGTGGGCTCCACTTAAGTAATTAAATGGTGCTCCGGTAAGTTGTAAGAATAAATAAATACGATTTACCATGAGGTGGGTTGTCTTGATTATTCTTGTTATTATTATTATTATTATTATTACTTAATTAGCGTGTGTATGCGATGATAGGAATCTATTGTCCACTCACAGTTGTTTTGGTTTTATGTCTCAAGCCGTAGCGAGACGAGGCAACGAGACTAGGAGGAAGCATCTTCTGTTGCTGCGCTACCGCCATGTAGGACCTTATGTAGTTCTATAAATTAAGGATTACCTAGTTGCTCTGATTCTTTTTTTGGTATTGTAAATTATTTCGAGGGCTTGGTAGTTTGAGTTCGGATTTGTGGTTTTATGTAACGACCCGGACCAGAAATTAAACTATTTTGAGGATTGGACAATTTTACCCTCAGTTTTGGACGGGTTCGGGAGTCACTTTTTGACTGGCAAGACTTTTGGGAATTTTTCTAAGGTCGTTGCGTAGGTCTCGAACTCACGAGTTCGTAGACAGGCGGCACGCGGAAAACGGAGACCCGATGAGTTCGTTACGGGTCTAGAAGCTTCAGGGGTAGTTTGGTGATTTTGGAGAAGTTGGAACTATATAGTAGATATTTTCTCTCTCCTCGGCAGATTGGTCAGTATGGTCTCTCTCTCCTACCCGAAAACCCCCCCGTGTGAACACAAAGCTTGATTTTCATCGGACGGATTTCGATCCGAGTTGAGTGAAACCAAGGTCGGGAGGATCATCCCCGGGACCCCACGAGCATTTTGGGGTAGATATTGGAGCGGGAGCACCGCCGTAGACGACGGACGGAGGAGGGAGGTGAACCGAAACTTCTCGGCCGTTTTCCGGCCAAACCAGGTACGATCTCGGAACTTTGACCTCATATTTGGATTCCTGGTGAAAAGTAGATAAATTTCCATGTATAGATCGTGAAAAACGGTTAAGAAATGAAGAAGTTAGAAAACTGGTAGTTTCGGCCGGAAATGGGGGATTCCGGCGAACCAGACGGCGGCGGAGGTGGCGGTCCGGTCATCTTCTCCGGCCAGCCTCCGGCGACGGTGACGGCAGTCCGGTCGTCTTCTCCGGCGAGTCACCGGTGACCGGTCGGGTCGAGTTGAACCGGTCGGGTTGAGTGAACCGGTCGGGTCGAGTTGGACCGGGTCAGGTTGAGCCGAACCGAGTTGGACCGATTCAGGCGCGTGAACACTGTAGCAGCGCGTGACCGGCGCGTGAGCGCACGTGGGCGCGTGTGCCGACCTTCTGGCGGCGCGTGGGGCCGAGACTGAGGTCACGGCGGCGCGTGGTAAGTAGTTTTCGACGTTCCGAGTCTGTTGGTACAGGTTTGAGGTTGATCAGACGTCGTTTAGAGGTGGTTTTGGGCAATCCCAGTGGTAATAGTTGACCGTATTAGCGGGTTTTGAGCTCGGGAAGTCAAGGTAGTTGGGACATTATTGTGCATGTGTTGCTTGGGCTAGAGCGTCCTTGAATTAAGGGTCGGTTGATGTTTGTGAGTGGACTTTGTTTTATAAACTGAAATACATGCATTCAAATATCATTGTTTAAATACTGTTATGTATTGTGGCATTGCATTTCTGTATTTTAAGAAATGATTATTGTATACATGTTTTCCACTATTACTGTGAAAGTGTGATTTGAGAAACATCATGGTTTTAGACTCGATTTTGATATCGTTTTGACGAGGAGATTATAGAGTCAATGATTTGGGTTTTGACCCTGTTACATGAGTTTATCGGATTTGGTCAAATTGAGGGAGGCTAGGACTCGGGACGAGGATCCGTTATTAACGGTGAACCCGGTGAACCTCCAATATAATAATATGATATGATATGATGGTCGATGATACTTACCGACTAATATGATATGATATGATGGTCGAGGATACTTACCGACTGATATGATACTGATATGATACTGATATGATATGATATGATGGTCGAGGATACTTACCGACTAATATGATATGATATGATGGTCGAGGATACTTACCGACTGATATCATACTGATATGATATGATATGATGGTCGAGGATACTTACCGACTAATATGATATGATATGATGGTCGAGGATACTTACCGACTGATATGATACTGATATGATATGATATGATAGTCGAGAGATGCCGACTATGCCGATTGATATGTTATAATAGTCGAGAGATGCCGACGATATGATATGATAGTCGAGAGATGCCGACTGATATGATATGATAGTCGAGAGATGCCGACTATGCCGATTGATATGTTATAATAGTCGAGAGATGCCGACTGATATGATATGATAGTCGAGAGATGCCGACTGATATGTTATGATAGTCGAGAGATGCCGACTATGCCGACTGATATGTTATGATAGTCGAGAGATGCCGACTATGCCGACTGATATGATATGATAGTCGAGAGATGCCGACTGATATGTTATGATAGTCGAGAGATGCCGACTATGCCGACTGATATGATATGATAGTCGAGAGATGCCGACTATGCCGATTGATATGTTATGATAGTCGAGAGATGCCGACTGATATGTTATAATAGTCGAGAGATGCCGACTATGCCGACTGATAAGTTATGATAGTCGAGAGATGCCGACTATGCCGACTGATATGATATGATAGTCGAGAGATGCCGACTATGCCGATTGATATGTTATAATAGTCGAGAGATGCCGACGATATGATATGATAGTCGAGAGATGCCGACTGATATGTTATGATAGTCGAGAGATGCCGACTATGCCGATTGATATGATATGATAGTCGAGAGATGCCGACTATGCTGATTGATATGTTATGATAGTCGAGAGATGCCGACTATGCCGACTGATATGATATGATAGTCGAGAGATGCCGACTATGCCGACTGATATGATATGATAGTCGAGAGATGCCGACTATGCCGATTGATATGTTATGATAGTCGAGAGATGCCGACTGATATGTTATGATAGTCGAGAGATGCCGACTATGCCGACTGATAAGTTATGATAGTCGAGAGATGCCGACTGATATGATATGATAGTCGAGATATATGCCGACTGATATGATATGATACATGACTAGCACACCCCAAGAGATACCCTGGTGGCTAGGGATATGATAGTCGAGAGATGCCGACTGATATGATATGATAGTCGAGAGATGCCGACTGATATGTTATGATAGTCGAGAGATATGCCGACTGATATGATATAATACATGACTAGCACACCCCAAGGGATACCCTGGTGGCTAGGGACAGGATAGTCGAGAGATATGCCGACTGATATGTTATGATAGCCGAGGTTTATACCGGCTGATGATACAATAGGATAGCCGAGGATATATCCGGCTCTAATATGAAACAGACGACAATGGTCATGGGCTTAATCAACCTATGAAAATACTTCGTCAGCCGGGTCAGTGGGTAGGTGTGGGCGGTGACCCAGAGGGACGAATTATGGTTGGTTCACAAGTATTTGACTAGTCTGTTGTCTTGTGGTATTCCAGTAGAGATGTCAGCAGTGTCTGACCTACTGACGTTTGGTGACATAGGGTATTCCTATTTGGACCACCACTATTCCGAGGTTTTGGTTTTGACCAGTATACTATCCTGCGTCTGACAGGTATGAGTGGTCAGTAAGTACAGAGGTTCTGTCGGGAACCCTGTAAGGTTTAATACAAAAAAAATTATTCCAGAACAAAGGGTATTTCTGGTGTTTAAATTTTGAAGTAAAGAGCTGTCAGACGGGATAAGGGTTCTTTCCGGGTTTCGAGGGAAAATTCGGGAAGGGTCCTTACATTTTAGCTGGATTGCTTGGTTCTATATTGGTTGTTGCATCCCTCGTCTGACAGGTGGAAGACGGTTTGACCCGGTTACGGGGGATACCTAGCCCAAATCCCCCATATACTTGGCTTTTAAAATTTGACAAACACTTCGTGTATTTTCTAAAATGTAACAACATGGCCTCACGATGTTTGTAGTTCTTATTTTCTAACCGTTATCAACCTCATTAAAAAAACATATCTACCAAAAAGTCGTATCCTCAAATTACCCTTAAATAAAATCTCCATTTATTTATTATATGTTCTTTCAACTATAGCATGTAGGTGTGAGTTTGTTAATAAGATTTGGAGATATAAGATTATCTAGTTATTTATTTAATGTGTTTGAAGTTCGTGTTCAAAGATCAATTTTCAAATATTCTTCATACACACCACACAATGAATGAAAACAAATAATTTTTCTATCATTCATGTATTGGTGTTAAGGTTCTTCCTCGTGCGAATGTGAACAATAGACATTCAAGTTTCAACCAATTGTAAAAAAGTTACTTTATGAGTCCATGAATGATGAATGAAACAGACAAATTTACTTTCCTGGCAACTGGGAAAAGGATCTGCGTCACCTTCCTTACCCGCTAAAAGTTGTTGTTACTCTTTTTATGGGTCGGTCCTTGGAATTTAGAAGATGTCCTTTCTAAATTTTTATCTGCTAAAATAATATCCATATTTGTGTGTATTTTGACTAAATACACTCTAGAAGCATAATAAAATATTAAAATCAAATGCTCAAGTGTAACAACAATATGAATATGTGAATAGAATTAGAAAGAAAGCTTCAGTACTTTTTATGGGGTAGGTTGTTTCTGATTTCAGTTTTATCAGTCAAAAATTCACGATTGAAATTAGAAGTGGTCTAATATAGAGTCAATTTTTCATCTTAGAAAAATTGAATCAAAATTTGGCAAAACTTATCTTAATATATCTGGATTATATTTCATTATTAATTGTAACATGTACAAACAAATTGCTAATATTTTTATATTGAAATTATAAAGTCATAAGAAAATAAAGGCAGTAACTCAAATTAATTGTAACATGTAAAAACAAATTGCATAAAAGTATTTTCATACCCACTCATAGGCACTAGTAGCATCTAGCGGTTCTCAAACGCTCATACCTACTAATTAGGCACAAAGTGTTTTCATACCCACTTCTAGTCAGAATGGTACTTAAAAGGGTTTCAAACCCTATACTTCTAGTTGGGTACCGGGTGAATCAAGGAACACTAAAATAACTCATAGAATTTTATTTTTCTCACCTTTGTGGTCCGTGCTTGATTTTTATATTATTGTATTCCTAAATAAAATAAAGGGCTATTTTCCATGGCCCATTTTCTATAAATGCCACTTGTGCCATACACTGTTTTATTCAAATCCCAACATCAAGTTTTCCCCAAACTCTCTGTCTCTTTCTCTCTGCCTCTGACTCTCTTCCTCCAACAGAGCAGAGGTCACCGTTTGCCTGTTGGGCCTCCATTGTAAGTCCTGAATTCCTTGTATTTTTCAGTACCTCCTACTTGTTCTAGATGCAAGTTCATTAATGCCATGTTTGTTTGCTGAGAAAACAGAAATTTATAGTTTTTCTTTTATTTTCCTTTTGCTTTCCTAGAAACCAAACAGATACTGACAAATGATATCAATCAAATCTCTTGTTCTGTTTTTTTTTACTCGAGTTTTGGTAGGGAATGAGAAGCTGAAACTGTGCATGCCCCTCACTTGAAGAAATGGAATCTTTTATTGTGTTTTAGTTGCTTCAAAACTGGGTTCTCTTTAATCCTCTGTTATATTACGAGGGTCCTTCTGATTCCTTGCTCTAGGCCTAATTTTAGTAGCAGATTTATTTTAATCTGCAACTATTCCATTGGTGCTTGAATTCTTTGAGAATCATAATAACATGGTAGCATTATACTTTTCTTTAAATTTTCTTCATCTTTTACTGTTTTTTTAGTTTTCGACATCGTATCATTTTCCAGAATTGGATTCATGATTCCTATATATGGCTTACATTCATGAGTAAATGTTTTGGGGGCAGGAAATGGCTACAACTCTATTCTCGATTGGGCTTCTTTTGTTATGTTTGTGCCTAGCAGAAGCAGAGCACATAAAATACAAAGACCCGAAACAGCCACTTAATTCTAGAATCAACGATCTCATCAGCCGCATGACTTTGGAAGAAAAGATCGGCCAAATGGTACAGATAGACCGCAGTGTTGCTTCAGCTGAGGTGATGAACAAGTACTTCATCGGTAAGCATCACTCCACTTTTCTTTTTCTGCACTCCTCAGTTTCTTAATGCTTGTCCATTTATTCTGTTTTAATTTACTCAATTTGATTACTAGAATAAATAACGTAGTACAAGACGGGAAATGAGAGTGTAAACCAACTTGCTTTTTTGTGTTTGACTTATCAAAAGTGTGATTATGCAAATAAGCTGGGTTTAATGGTGGAAGAAAAATGTACATATGTTTTGGGCAGGGAGTATATTAAGTGGGGGTGGGAGTGTTCCAGCACAAAAAGCTTCTCCAGAAACATGGATTAAGATGGTGAATGATTTTCAAAGGGGTTCTTTATCAACTCGGCTTGGGATTCCAATGATTTATGGCATTGATGCTGTTCATGGCCACAACAATGTCTACAAGGCAACCATTTTTCCTCACAATGTTGGCCTTGGAGCTACCAGGCAAGTACATTACATATATATGCCTTCAATGCTAACATATTTCACTTAATTTGTTTCCTCAAAATAACTTGAAATGAATCAGGGATCCTGAGCTTGTTAGGAGGATCGGAGCTGCAACTGCGCTTGAAGCAAGAGCCACCGGCATTCCATATGTCTTTGCACCGTGTATCGCGGTAACTAACTAAAACAAATTGTGCATTTTGATCAGTAGCATCATAAGTCATCATTTTAAGCTGATGAACTTGAATTCCTCTTAATGCTGTGTGTATGCAGGTCTGCAGAGATCCAAGATGGGGTCGGTGTTATGAAAGCTACAGCGAAGATCACAAGATTGTTCAAGCAATGACTGAGATCATACCTGGATTACAAGGGGAGATACCAGCTAACTCTAGAAAGGGTGTTCCCTTCGTAGCCGGAAAGTAAGAATTCTAATCCCTCTATCAGTTGTTTTCTTCTTCTTAATTTGCTTGATATTAAAGGCATTAGCTAGTGCTGGTGCATTATGGTCATGTTCTTCTTTATTCTGCCATTTGCCTTGATTTTCCGGGTGTTGTGGAAAAATTTATTGAGATTAGTTTTACCAAAGATATGCTGTTCCTAATGTTGCTGTGTCATTTGGTAGTAAAAAGGTTGCAGCTTGTGCAAAGCATTATGTGGGAGATGGTGGAACAACAGAGGGCATCAATGAGAACAACACACAGATAAACCGACATGGGTTGCTCAGCATTCACATGCCAGGCTACTATAACTCCATTATCAAGGGTGTGGCAACCATTATGGTATCTTACTCAAGCTGGAATGGAGTCAAGATGCATGCTAACCGTGATCTTGTTACCGGATTCCTTAAGAACACTCTCCGTTTTAGGGTAAAATCGTCTTTTGGACTCTGTTTTCGGTGTTCTGTGTCCCCTTTACAAATTTCATGTTGAAAAAGACAATTACAAGACCTTGTGGATTGTTTCAGGGTTTTGTCATCTCAGATTGGGAGGGTATAGACAGGATCACCTCTCCGCCTCATGCCAACTACTCATACTCAATTCAGGCAGGAATCAGCGCCGGCATTGACATGGTAATCAACTTATACTAATCTGTTCTTATTTCTTTCTTACTTAAATTGCATAAAATCGATCCCATTACTTGTCTTACAAGTCCCATTAATTTCTATGCAATATGCAGGTCATGGTTCCACTCAACTATACAGAATTCATTGACGGTCTAACTTTGCTAGTGAACAATGGAGTCATTCCCATGAGCAGAATTGATGATGCAGTCAAGAGAATCTTGCGAGTTAAGTTTGTCATGGGACTATTTGAGGAACCGCTGGCCGATCTCACCCTCGTCCACCAGCTTGGCAGTCAGGTATATATATAAGTAATGATGAAAATATCATTTTTCACGAAAATATCGACAGTCAAATTTATGAAAATGTCAATGGATATTTCAATATCGATATCGCTTGCACCAAGGATACTTTACTCGTTGAATTTCACTAAAAATAAGTAGAGTGTTTATCGAATTCGAAATTGTATTGGGATTTATCTACCTTGACACAATCATTTTGCCAAGTAATGCTACTTGCCAAGTGGAATAGGGGAAAATTTTTCTTCCCTCCCTATTTTTACGCCGAGACTTCAAAATACAGATATATCCACAGAAATATCGCGGATATTTCTTCCTCCTTATTTTTGTGTCGAGACCCCAAAATACGGATATATCGCGGATATTACGGATATATTCATCCATGTATATATGTCGGTAATTTGGTAAATATGTGGGCTTTGAACAAGCAATGTGGGAAGCATACTCTAATTTTGTGGCATTACTCTTTCACAGGAACATAGAGAATTGGCAAGGGAAGCTGTGAGGAGATCGCTAGTGCTGCTAAAGAACGGCGAGTCTGCCGACGAGTCATTGCTACCCCTTCCCAAGAAGGCCTCAAAAATACTTGTAGCCGGCAGTCATGCAGACAATCTTGGTTATCAGTGTGGTGGCTGGACAATTGAGTGGCAGGGATTGAGTGGCAACAATCTCACACAAGGTAAACTCAAAGCCGTGATTTTCAGGCCCATTTCTAGCCGTTATACTGAGTAAATTAAAGCAAAATCAATAGATAGAAATAAATTGACAAGTGTAAAAGGCAAAAAGTGTAGTATTACTAACATGTATTTGATCAAACAGGTACCACAGTTCTTACTGCTATAAAGAACACAGTGGATCCAGAAACCCAAGTAGTGTACAAGGAGAATCCTGATGCCGATTTTGTGAAGTCAAATGATTTTTCCTATGCCATAGTTGTAGTAGGAGAACATCCATATGCAGAGACATTTGGTGACAGCTTAAATTTGACGATACCTGAGCCCGGCCCGACCACCATCACAAACGTTTGCGGGGCTGTCAAATGTGGTGTCGTCGTCATCTCCGGCCGCCCTGTTGTGATCCAACCATATGTTGCCTCCATGAATGCTCTTATTGCAGCTTGGCTTCCAGGCACAGAAGGCCAAGGAGTAGCTGATGTTTTATTTGGTGATTATGGTTTCACCGGCAAGCTTTCGCGGACTTGGTTCAAAACCGTCGATCAACTGCCTATGAACGTCGGAGATCCACATTATGACCCTTTATTCCCATTTGGATTTGGCCTCACTACAACACCAACTAAAACAAACTAGGAAAAACAAATATATTATGTATATCATTAACTTAGAGGTGTAATAATACATTTGTAATTAAGAATTTAATTGTTGAGTAAATTACACTTTATTACCTTATGATTTATCCCTTGTAACCTACCTTTCAAATATTACAATACCCATGAACTCCACAAAGTGTGACACTCTGCCCCTCCGTTAAATTTTCCCTTAGATGCTAAAGTGCGCTATATGTAGGTCTTATTTTCTACCTATTACCAGTCTCATTAAAACATACGATATGTCAATTTTTCCATTTTACCGCCCAAAACTGATAGAAGAGAAACAGAACTGGAAAAAAAAATACCCGAATTGAGAGGCAAAATGGGCAAGTTGATAGATATTCCCTTTTAATAATGTTGATAACAGTTGGAAAATGGATCACGTCTAAATCTAACATAAGTTGGGATGGAACATTTAATGGATGGGTTAGGATGTCACGTTCTGAAGAATTTAAGGAATCAATGCAATATTTGAAAAGTCAAATATAAATATGTTAACAAGACACGTGGTAGTAAAATGTAATTTGCCCTTAATTATTTAAGTTGATAAGAAAAGTTTGGGATTATGCAAGACTTTTTTCAATCTTTGTTCCATGGGTAGCAAACATCATATGAGCCAGTTTGGCTGCTGTATCTGCATGGACCATCGGGTTGTATTTGCCAGAAACAAATACGGTCTTGTTCGAGTAGACAACCTCCATCTCTGCGTTGAACGTATATGTCGAAATAGTGGAAATGATCTGTCCACTGAAAGCTGCAGTAGAAGAGGGTGGTTCGCCATATGTTTGGTGAGAAACCAAATCCATAGCCCTCAAGAAGAGGGACTTGGTGAACTCCAAGATCGTCGTCTTTGGATTTGCAATGGACGGTCAGCAAGGAGTCTTCCATATTATTGTACAAATAATTTTCGATTGTAACATGAACTTTGGCATCACACATTGTTAGAATCAACAAAGTAGGCACCATTAGCAGAAATACATTTCTTCTGATGAACAAGGCCATGGCTCTTCTGGGAAATTAACCACAAAAATATACATATATATATATATATGACTATATTTCACTTGGCTAAACATGCAAAAGAAAGAGTACAATTAGTCACAGGAAGTTGGTGACTAATATATAAAATTGTTAGTTTGTTAGTTAGCAACTCAATAATCGGAATTGCACATAGCATGAGCGACTGTACGTTGTTAGCAGCATTTCGCCTCGTTTTACCATCATTTTAATCAAATCATTTAAAGCACCAGATACTATATCAAGTTTCGAATTTAATTTTTTATTTTGAATGAACGATAAGTTTATCATTTTATAATTTAATTTAATTGTTGAAATTTTTTTTAATAAAAAATCATCAGAAACAGAGTACAGTACACCACTAAACCCTAACCAGTCCTCTGTCATTGGCCATAATACCACAAGCCTCGTCTCTTTTTCCTCCTCACACCCACTAATCTTATCAGTCACTCTGTTAATAGGAGGAGGTTGGCATTGGCATGCATCCTGTTGAAATCCCTTACTCACCACCATGCTACTGTTTCGTTTCAAAAGCTACATAATGTTATACATATTTGTGTTATTTGTTGTTGGTGCTTAAGCTGTTACGAAGCATCTAGGTGGCTGAGACAAGTCAGCAAAGGATGCAATCAAAGCTGTGAAGATTCTATTACAACAGAAAGAAGAGCAGTGTGTGTGTGAGCCAAACTTGGCGCCCAAGTTAGAAGAGCCGTGAGAAATGAGTGTGTGTGTGTGACATCATAGTGTCATCACACTAACATATTGTAAGAGAGAATGTAATAGGTGTGTGTGTGAAAAATCAAGTAATTCAATCATAATTGAACAATCTCTCTCTGTTACAGCAGAGAGATCATCCAACGAAAAGCTTAATTTCATAGAAGCATTCCATCAAACAGTTAGTGTGCAACACACAATACCATTCTATTCCTACAGAAATTAAAACCTAATTGTTCATCACCCGAAGGATTCATTCCTACATCTAAGAACAATCAATGGAAATATGTAATCAAAACTTTAATCAAATGAGGTTGTGTTAAGAGAACTTACCCTATTGCAAGGAGAATCACTTTCCGATTGTGTTGAAGCTTCTGAAATCAACATGGTATCAGAGCAATCTGATCCGTGAGCATCGACATAAGGGACGATCATCTATGAAGAAGAAGCAGCCGTGTCTAACATAACAGGAGCTAGTGGATCAGAGCTACGAGCTCCGATCTTTGATGGAACCAACTATGAATTTAGGAGCATCAAAATGCGGACCATACTCAGGGCACATGATCTCTGGGAGTATGTTGATGTTGGCCTGCATGAAAAAGCAGGAGATGCTGCCGGTGATGTGGTTAATCAGCCAACACGAGCAGATTACATCAAGGATGCAAGAGCCTTGGGGATGCTTCAAACATCAGTTGCTGATACTATCTTCTCAAAGATCTCAAACGAGGAGACTGTAAAATCAACCTGGGATCTGCTGAAAAAAGAGTACATAGGTGATCAGAAGGTAAGAGCAGTAAAGCTACAATCCTTGAGACGTGATTTTGAATATACAAGGATGAAAGAATCTGAATCCCTATCCAACTATCTATCTAGACTATATGAAATTGTGAATCAAATGAGAACCTATGGTGAAGATGTTACTGAAAAATGGTTAGCACAGAAAGTACTGATCATCTTAACTAAATCCTATGATTCTATAGTATCTATTATAGAAGAGACTAGAGATATGGACACTGTGAATGTTGAGAATGTAGTAGCATCCATTAGAGCTTTTGATCAAATACTAGAAATGCATGAGAATATTGTGGATAAGGCATTTTCTAGTTTATCTATGCATGATAAGGGACAACAAGGAACTGGACAAGACAAATTCAAGAAGCAGTTTAAAGGAAACAAAAACTGGAATCAGAAGTTCAATTCTGGAAAGTCTAACTACAACCAAAATGTGAATTCCAGTAAAGCTGAGAGCAGTGGTACTAAATGCAAGACCTGTGACAAGCTACACTATGGGGAATGCTGGTTCAAAGGGGAAACCAAGTGTTATCAGTGCAACAAGTTTGGTCACATGGCCAAGGACTGCAACGAGAAGCAGAATGCAAATGTTGCAAGGCAAGCAGATGAGGAATGTGCAATGTTCTATACCTGTCACTCTGCTACAACTAAACCTAACACTGATATCTGGTACCTTGACAGTGGCTGCAGTAATCACATGACCTCAAATGAAGCCTCATTGATTAACCTAGATAAGTCTCTAAGATCCAAGGTGAAAAAGGGGACTGGTGAACTTGTGGATGCAAGTGGTAAAGGCACTTTGGTGATCAAGACACATAATGGAGACAGATTGATCAAGGAAGTGATGCTAGTGCTAGGTTTGGATGAGAATCTGCTCAGTGTTGGACAAATGGTGGAGTATGGATACAATCTTGTGTTTGAGGATAAGATTGCTAAGATCTATGATTAGGGAAATGAGGTTGCAACTGTTCCAATGACTAGGAATAGGTGTTTCCCACTCTCATTCAACCAAGTCATACCATTAGCAAGGATAGCCATTGAAGAGGGATGTTCCTGGCTATGACATAGGAGGTTTGGTCATTTGAACCACTCTAGCCTAGCTGTTATGTACACAGAAGATATGGTTGTGGGAATGCCTAAGCTATCCAAGAAGAGTGAAGTGTGTGAAGGCTGCATTGTTGGAAATCAGCATGTTGAGAGTTTTGACAAGGATAAAGCTTGGAGAGCATCAAAACTACTAGAATTGATTCACTCTGATGTCTGTGGTCCAATGTAGACTGAGACAATGGGACGAAACAAGTATTTCCTAACATTCATTGATGACTACTCTAGGATGTGTTGGGTCTACTTCCTAAGGCACAAGTCTGGGGTGTTCAATGCATTCAAAAAGTTTAAGGCAATGGTTGAGTTGCAGACTGAGAACAAGATCAAACGGTTGAGAAGTGACAGAGGAGGTGAATTCACATCACAAGAGTTTCTGACCTACTGTGAACAAATGGGAATAGAAAGACAGCTTACTATGGCATACTCACCACAGTAGAATGGGGTTGCAGAAAGGAAGAACATAACTATTGTGGAAATGGCAAAGTCTATGCTGCATGACAAGAAAATGTCATATTAGTTTTGGGCTGAAGCTGTTAATACATCAGTTTATTTGCTCAACAGGTGTCCTACAAAGGCAGTTATAAGGATGACACCATTTGAGGTGT
Source organism: Oemleria cerasiformis (assembly GCA_037349345.1). Lineage (NCBI taxonomy): Eukaryota > Viridiplantae > Streptophyta > Magnoliopsida > Rosales > Rosaceae > Oemleria > Oemleria cerasiformis. Next base: position 10,392,105 of record JAZGTL010000007.1, read on the forward strand.
ACAGTGGGAGGAAACCAGGAGTAAAACACTTAAGAGTGTTTGGTTATGTGTGCTACACTCATGTGCCATCACAGCTTAGACATAAGCTGGATGAAACTGCTACAAAAGGTGTGTTTGTAGGCTATGGGAGTTGTGAGAAAGGATATAGGGTTCACAATCTGGAAATCAAGAAAATTGTGATTTCCAGAACTGTGACCTTCAATGAGAGAGCAATGTGGAGTTGGAAAACAAATGAAGAAATCAGTGTTCAAGTTCCAAATGGAATAGACACTGAGTTGGAAGCTGAAGTTCCTACGGTTCAAGAACCAAACCTACAAGCTCATGACTCACAACCAAGTCCAAGCATCAGCTCATCCTCAGAAACATCATCTGAGTCAGGAAACATTCCAGCAAAGATGAGAAGTATAGGAGATATCTATGCTAGGTGTAACCTAACTATTGTTGAGCCTAGGAATTTTGAAGAAGCAGTGAAGGACAATGCCTGGAAGAAAGCAATGGAGAGTGAAATTGAGATGATTGAGAAGAACTCAACCTAGGAGTTGGTTAACAGACCAACTGATAAACCAGTGATTGGGGTTAAATGAGTGTACAAGACCAAGCTGAACTTAGACGGCTCAATCCTGAAGCATAAGGCAAGGCTAGTAGCTAAAGGCTATGCACAGAAGCCTAGAATTGACTTCAATGAAACATTTGCTCCTGTTGCAAGACTAGATACAATCAGGACTTTGATTGCACTAGCTGCACAGAAGAAATGGAGTCTATATCAGCTTGATGTCAAATCAGCCTTCCTAAATGGTGTTCTAGAAGAGGAAGTCTATGTGGATCAGCCTGCTGGTTTTGAAGTACAAAGAGAATAAGGGAAGGTCTATAAGCTTAGAAAGGCCTTGTATGGATTGAAACAAACCCCTAGAGCTTGGTATGGTGAGATAGATTCTTACTTACTCAGTTGTGGTTACCTAAGGAGTCCTAGTGAAGCTACACTGTACATGAAAGCAACTAAGGATGGCAGGACCTTAATAGTTTCCATATATGTGGATGACATTGTCTATACTGACAATTGTGACAGATTGATGAAGGAGTTCAAGGAGGACATGATGACCAACTATGAGATGACTGATTTGGGGCTTCTACATCATTTTCTTGGTATGGGAGTTATTCAAACAGAGAAGTGCATCTTCATTCATCAGCAGAAATATGCACAGGCTTTACTTGACAAGTTTGGAATGAAAGAATGCAAGCCTGTGAGCACACCACTTGCTACGGATGACAAGCTCAGCAGAAGTGATGGTTCAGATGCTGCAGATGAAGGTACCTATAGACAGATTGTTGGTAGTCTGTTATACTTAATTGCCACTAGACCAGACATCATGTTTGCATCTAGTTTGCTGTCTAGGTACATGCATAATCCTTCAAAGAAACACTATGGTACAACTAAAAGAGTGTTGAGATATATTCAAGGAACTATCTCTTATGGAATTGAATATCAAAAGGGAAAACGAGCTACTCTAGTAGGGTATTGTGATAGTGATTGGAGTGGAAGCTTGGATGATATGAGAAGCACCTCAGGTTATGCTTTCTCATTTGACAGTGGGGTATTCTCTTGGGCCTTTGTGAAACAGCATAGTGTGGCCTTATCTACTGCTGAGGCAGAGTATGTTAGTGCATCTAAGGCTACTGCTCAAGCCAAATGGCTGAGATTCGTGTTGGAGGACTTTGGGGAAGAACTAGTTGGAGCTACACCTATCCTATGTGATAATACTTCAGCTATAGCCATGTCAAAGAACCCAGACTTTCACCAAAAGACTAAGCACATCAACATGAGGTTTCACTTCATAAGAGAAGCTATGAAAATTGGTGAGATTGATCTAATCTACTGCAGGTTAGAGGAGCAGCTTGCAGATGTGTTTACTAAAGCACTACCTAAAGGCAGATTCTACTACTTGAGAAGTATGCTAGGGGTAATGCCAGTGAACAGCTTAGGAAGGGATGTTGGTGCAAGCTGTCACGAGGCATCTAGGTGGCTGAGACAAGTCAGCAAAGGATGCAATTAAAGCTGTGAAGATTCTGTTACAACAGAAAGAAGAACAGTGTGTGTGTGAGCCAAACTTGGGGCCCAAGTTAGAAGAGTCATGAGAGATGAGTGTGTGTGTGTGTGACATCATAGTGTCATCACACTAACAGATTGTAAGAGAGAATGTAATAGGTGTGTGTGTGAAAAATCAAGTAATTCAATCATAATTGAACAATCTCTCTTTGTTACAGTAGAGAGATCATCCAACGAAAAGCTTAATTTCATAGAAGCATTCCATCAAACAGTTAGTGTGCAACACACAATACCATTCTATTCCTACAGAAATTAAAACCTAATTGTTCATCACCCGAAGGATTCATTCCTACATCTAAGAACAATCAATCGAAATATGTAATCAAAACCTTAATCAAATGAGGTTATGTTAAGAGAACTTACCCGATTGCAAGGAGAATCGCTTTCCGACTGTGTCGAAGCTGCTGAAATCAACATTTGTGTTATTGGTGTAAGTGTGTGTTTTCAAGGTCTCGTTGGTGCCACTCTTAGCATGAACACTCGATCTTGTGGCAGCTAGCTTTGCTTCTAGGAACTGATTGTAGGCCAATGAGTAGCTGATCTTCTGTTTGATCAGCTACTTATGAGTGTCATATATGCACACTATGATCTTCTCTCCCCCTTTTGGATTTCGCCTCATTACAGCACGCACTAAAGCGATCTAGGAAACTATATGTAGACTCCTTCAATAATGGAAAGGTATCCAGCTATATAGTACGTTTGTATTCAATATGACCGACTGACATCTATCGATCAAATCAGTCAATAAACATGGGCGAACAAACCTCGCAAGACATTAAGACACCAGTCAAATAACCATCATGGAGGTGCTGATCGACAGGTCGTGCTCACTAACCCTGCCATCCGATCCAGCCAACGTGATCGACAGCTCTTGATCGGCAGGGACAAAATTACGCCACCTCACAGTTCCGGGATCACCGGGACACGTGTTAGCACTATATCTATATATAAGATGACATTTATCTCACATAGAAAAGTTTCAACAACCTCATTTACTCCACTATATATAAGCGCAATAGAAAACCCCCCCTTAAAAAATAACTGACAATCTTGTCCTTACACTGTCAAATTATTATCTAACGCCTCCACAACCTATTAAAATTTTCATCGGAGGCTATTTGCCGGCACTGCACCTGTGCTTATCACCCTTCTTATCTTTTTGCATATCACCAATCTTGATAGTATATATTGATACATTTTTGGCATCAACCTGCATAATAAATACAAATTTATAACCCTTTAATCTATTATATTCAAAAGGAAAACTTTCCGACATGGAACTTTTTACATTCCCCAACACAAAACATAAAAAACAACAACCTTATTCATCAGTTATATATGAATCTTGTATATAATTACAGCTAACTAGTTGTAATTCCATGCATAACAAATATCATATATATTGCCCATTTTTTCCATTGAACATGCATGCAGGGACCATTGGGCTGTATCCGCCAGTACTTAGCAAAGATCTTGTGCACAATGCCCATCTCTTTTATAAATGTATATATCGAAATGGTGAAATGCACCTTCCCACTCAAAGCTGCAGAAGAAGAGTGCATGTGTCCCCAAATATGCTTGCTCCGAAAACAATTTCGAAGTATTCATTACGAGAGAGTACGTGAACACCAAGATCATCCTCCTTGGACTGACAGTGAATGGTGAGTTGGGAGTTGCCTGCTCCGACATCCCACAAATAATTTCTGATATTGACGTGAATTTTGGCATCACACGTACAGCTGGGACAGAGTTATTAGAATCAACAAACTAGGCAGCAGCCTTGGCAGCAGTACTACATTTCTTGTCAATAAGGCCAACACTATATATTAACTTCAATTATATAATATGGTTTTTCTCCTGTGAACAAGCACCAGTACGTCATATTAATTATATATGTAGCCAAAAGTCACTTTTAGTCGGTCAATGTAATTTGTTCGATCATATTCTTATTTTAATCTTTATAGTTTTAATTTGACTTATTTTAATTTTGTAATTTTATATACTCATAGTAATTCAATGACACGTCCAAATTTTCATTTAATTTGTCACGCATGAAAGACTCATAACGAAAACTCCTTCATCCAATTAATTTGTTGCACTGTAGTTTAGATGAACCGGGGACCCATGAAAACTCTGAACGAAAAACACCTATTATCATAGAAAGAGGTTGGAGATTAGGGTTAACTTTTACAACCTAATAGGTTTTTATTTTATTTGTAAATATAATTAATTGGTATAATTTTTTTTTATTTCCATGTCATTTCCACATCATTTAGTAGTTTAAAATCGATCTTGTGCCCCTTGAAACCTAACCCATCGTCATTGTTCCATGGTTTTCAACTAAAACTCCTCTATATCGAGTTCATTAATCAATTTTTTCTATCACATTGGATCTGAAGCGTATTTTGAATTTTCCCAGAAACATCACTGTCAATGTATAATATGTATGCAGATTCACCAATTCACCATGCACCTAGTCAATTTTGCATAAGTCAATTGGTCCGTTTGCTGTATTAAATTAAAACCGAAAACGATATATAGGCTTAAGAAATTCGCTTGCTTCCTCAAGATATAAAATCATAACGAAGTTTAAGGAAAACAATCACTACAAGAAGATCAGGGTTGCCCGACAAGATTTTACCCGACGAATCTATTTTCGCCGAGTAAAGAAAGTTTGTCCGACGAACATGAAGACTCGTCGGATAAACTGTTGACGGGAAAAGCAAGATATTGGTGCGCAAAAAAGGAAAGGTTTGCCCGACGATTCGTGTAATCCGTCGGGAAAAATTATATTTAACGACGATATTATTCGGCGAAGGCTCGCCGGGTAAACTGTTGGCTCGATTGTTGCATGACAAAGTGGACTTTCCGTCGGACAAGATTATATATAACGACGATTATGCGTCGTCGGGTATCACTAGCGTTGACTCTATGTTGCCCGACGAATCATTAAACTTTGCCCTGCGAATGGTATTCGTCGGCAAAAGTCTAAACACACTAAATACCCGAGACGCTCTCTTTTCTTCTTCTTCTTCCTCCTCTCTGGTTCATCTCTCAGTCTCTGCTCTCTCTCTCTCTCTCACTCACTCACTCTATTTCTCTAGCTACTATCATCATCTCATCACCATTTTCACTACCAATCAAATCTTTTTTCTCTATCAATCACCAAATATCAAATTTTAAGGTTTGATAAATTAAATTTTTTTTTTTTTTTTTGAAATTTTGATTTTTGATTAGAAACTAATTATGTTTTTTGTTATAGGAATTTTGTGATTGATTTGAAGGAATAATTTTAAAAAGGTATGTGTGTTTACCTCTCAATTTAATTTTGTTAAGAATTTTGGATATAATTATGTTAGGAAATTTTGTATTTATTGTGGAAAATGTGTAGAAATTATTTAGAATTTGTGGAAATTAGAAATTAGAAAATTTGTTAGGAAAATATGAAAATAGAAAATATGTTATGAAATTAGGAAATTAGAAAATTTTGTGGGAAAATAGGAAAATTAAAAATATGTAATGAAATTATTGAAATTAGAAAATATGTTAGAAAAATAGGGAAATAGAAAATATGTTAGGAAATTAGAAAATATTTTAGGAAAATAGGAAAATAAAAATTATGTAATGAAATTATTGAAATTAGAAATTATATGTTAGGAAATTAGAAAATATGTTAGGAAAATAGGGAAATAGAAAATATGTTAGGAAATTAGGAAATTAGAAAATATTTTAGGAAAATAGGAAAATAAAAAATATGTAATGAAATTATTGAAATTAGAAAATATGTTAGGAAATTAGAAAATATGTTAGGAAAATAGGGAAATAGAAAATATGTACGGAAATTATAAAATTGTAAACTCTGTTTTATGCATAATTAATATATGTTTGTATTTGTGAATTTGTTGTGATATTTTTTGTAAAACGCTTTATTTAGTTCCGACGGAGTGAAATACGTTCATATTTCATAACCTTTTATACGAAATTAATCGAGTTGATTAATTTCATATAATGAAATTCAATGAAAAACCTTAGACCCGTTTGAGAGTTAGTGAATCGGGTTGATTGACTGACATTTGAATTGTCCATTTATTCGGACAGTTTGACGGTGCGCAACTATGTGTTGTGTAGTTGGTGGTCTACGAGGTTAGGTTTCGATTGTGGGAAATTCGGTTTGTATCCCCTCAATGTTCTCCGAATACATACTAGATATTTGTTTATAATATCTACGTTGTGCATTTGGGGAACTGTAGGGAGATGCTGCCGAAATTTCCCTCGATCGAAACTTAGCCTCGTAGGTCGCAAACTACATAGCACAGAACGTGCACTCTCGAATGGGATAAGGCCAAATCACCAGAGGCATAAGGAGAAGAGTTGATTTTGATTTTAACTTGTTCTATTTACTGGACAATGTTAACTGAATTACTTACGTTGACTCTATGTTGTGAAAGCAGACACAATGGACAGAGGGTGGATGCAAATGTTTGATAGATATTCTGATCAATATTTGGATGGGATCGACAGCTTCATTGCCTTTGCACGTAGTAATTGCAATGATGACAGACGTATCAGGTGTTCGTGCCGTAAATGTAATAATTGCATTTGGATGCCGTTGAATGAGGTCCAAACTCATCTCGAATGGAATAGGATCGTACACAACTACACGAATTGGATCTATCACGGTGAATAAATATTTTCCGCATCGACATCTTCGGTTCCTGGGACCCGTCGGGACGAAAGTGGTTTGGATCAGCGATGTGATAATGATCAAGTCGTTGAGTTATTAACCGATGTTTTTCCTCCCGCATCATATGATATGGGAGATGATGCGCCCAGGTTGCAACCCGAAGACTCTGAGCTCCATTACGAGAGATTGTTGAAAGAAGCTCAGTGCGAATTGTACCGCGGTTGTAAATCATTTTCAGTTCTAGGGGCAGTTGTGGAGTTGATGCACATGAAAGTTGAGTATAATCAAACGAACAAGCATTTTGATCACAAGATGGACATCATCATCCGAATGCTCCCTGAAGACAACTGTCTGCCTAAAGATCATTATAGCTCAAAGAAGTTGTTAAAAGGCCTTGGTTTAGGGTATATCAAGATCCATGCATGCAAGAACAATTGTGCATTATTTTACGGTGAAATCGAGCAGCTTGACAAATGTCCCGTGTGCAATGAGCCTAGGTTTCAAAAGAACAAGATACCTAACAAGGTGTTGCGTTATTTTCCACTGAAGCCAAGGTTACAAAGATTCTACATGTCGTCTCACACAACCCGTGATATGAGGTGGCACAAGGATGAATGCATTGATGCTGATGTACTGAGGCACCCGGCCGATGGAGAGGCTTGGAAGGAATTTGATAAGATGTATCCCGAGTTTGCTGCGGAGCCAAGAAATGTCAGATTAGGGCTCGCTACTGACAGGTTTAATCCGTTTGGGAGTTTTACAAAGCCCTATTGCACTTGGCTGGTGGTTATGGTTCCGTATAACTTGCCTCCTTGGAGATGCATGAAGAAAGAATTCACAATCCTCAGTACTTTGATACCGGGGCCCAAATCGCTGAGTAATTCCATCGATGTGTATTTGCGGCTGTTGATTGATGAGCTCATGGATCTGTGGGAAAATGGTGTCTGAACATACGACAAGTGCAGTGGAGAATGTTTACTCTACGAGCGGCCGTAATGTGGACAATTAATGATTTTCCTGCTTATGGTATGTTGTCGGGATAGAGCACCATGGGCTATCTTGCTTGCCCGACATGTGGACTAGACACAACATCCTTTTGGAACACATCTAAGGTATGCTACTTGGGTGCGAGAAGGTTTCTACCCTAGGATCACTGATGGCGAATGCAATCTGACTCATTTGATGGTAAATCAAAGTTAAGAGGTCGGCCAAGGGAGAGGTGCGGTGATGAGATATTATCCAAAATGAACAATATACATGACTTCGTTACACGAGGATCCAAACCAGCTGAACAGGAAAATTGGACAAAAAAAGCATATTCTTCCGGTTGCCATATTGGTCAAAATTGAAAATCAGACACATCGCCGATCCTATGCACATCAAGAAGAATGTTGCTGAGAGTGTTGTGGGAACGACTTTACCCATTGAAGGCAAGTCAAATGACACAAAAAAGACTCGTCTGGGCATGAAAGAAATGGGGATTCGGCCTAATTTGTGGCCAAATGTCGTCAATGACAAATACAGCATGGCTCATCCAAGTTATACATTTACGTCAGAGAATAAGAAAAAATTCTTGAAGTGGTTGTAGGGTGTGAAATTTCCCAACGAGTACTGTAAGGACCCTTCCCGAATTTCCCCTCGAAACCCGGAAAGAACCCTTATCCCGTCTGACAGCTCTTTTACCTCAAAATTTAAATACCAGAAATACCCTTTATCCTTAAATAATTTTTAGTAAACTTTACAGGGTTTCCGACAGAACCTCTTTACTTACTGACCACTCTTACCTGTCAGACGCAAGAAAGTATACAGGTCAAAGCCAAGACCTAGGAATAGTGGTGGTCCAAATAGAAATACCCACTGACACCAAATGTCAAAACGTCAGATACTACTGACATCTCTACTGGAATACCACAAGACAACCGACTAGTCAGATACTTGTGAACCAACCAAAATTCGTCACTTTGGCTCACCGCCCACACCAACCAACAGGCCCGGATGACGAAGTATTTTCATAGGCTGATTATGCACATGACAATCGTCGTCAAACCATAATAGAGCCGGAAATATCCTCGGCTATCATATCATATAAGTCGGCAAGTATCCTCGACTATCATATCATATCATCAGCCGGTATAACCTTCGGCTATCATATCACATCAGTCGGCATATCCCTCGACTGGCATATCCCTAGCCACCAGGGTATCCCTTGGGGTGTGCTACTCCTGTATCACAACTTTATGTACTATGATATCACATCAGTCGGAAAGTATCCTCGACTATCATATCATATCATCGGATGGTATAACCTTCGGCTATCATATCACATCAGTCGGCATATCCCTCGACCGGCATATCCCTAGCCACCAGGGTATCCTTGGAGTGTGCTAGTCCTGTATCACAACTCTCTGTACTATGAAATCACATCAGTCGACAAGTATCCTCGACTATCATATCATATCATCAGCCGGTATAACCTTCGGCTATCATATCACATCATTCGGCATATCCCTCGACTGGCATATCCCTAGCCACCAGGGTATCCCATGAGGTGTGCTAGTCCTGTATAACAACTCTCTGTACTATGATATCACATCAGTCGGCAAGTATCCTCGACTATCATATCATATCATCAGTCGGTATAACCTTCGGCTATCATATCACATCAGTCGGCATATCCCTCGATTGGCATATCCCTAGCCACCAGGATATCCCTTGGGGTGTGCTAGTCCTGTATCACAACTCTCTGGACTATGATATCACATCAGTCGGCAAGTATCCTCGACTATCATATCATATCATCAGCCGGTATAACCTTCGGCTATCATATAACATCAGTCGGCATATCCATCGACTGGCATATCCCTAGCCACCAGGGTATCCCTTGCGGTGTGCTAGTCCTGTATCACAACTCTATGTACTATGATATCACATCAGTCGAAAAGTATCCTCGACTATCATAACATATCATCAACCGGTATAACCTTCGACTATCATATCACATCAGTCGACATATCCCTCGACTGGCATATCACTAGCCACCATGGTATCCATTGGGGTGTGCTAGTCCTGTATCACAACTCTCTGTACTATGATATCACATCAGTCGGCAAGTATCCTCGACTATCATATCATATCATCAGCCGGTATAACCTTCGGCTATCATATCACATCAGTCGGCATATCCCTCGACTGGCATATCCCTAGCCACCAGGATATCCCTTAGGGTGTGCTAGTCATATATCACAACTCTCTGTACTATGATATCACATCAGTCGGCAAGTATCCTCGACTATCATATCATATCATCAGCCGGTATAACCTTCGGCTATCATATCACATCAGTCGACATATCCCTCGACTGGCATATACCTAGCCACCAGGGTATCCCTTGGGGTCTGCTAGTCCTATATCACAACTCTCTATACTATGATATCACATCAGTCGGTAAGTATCCTCGACTATCATATCATATCATCAGCCGGTATAACATTCGGCTATCATATCACATCAGTCGGCATATCCATCGACTGGCATATCCCTAGCCACCAGGGTATCCCTTGCGGTGTGCTAGTCCTGTATAACAACTCTATGTACTATGATATCACATCAGTCGAAAAGTATCCTCGACTATCATAACAGATCATCAACTGGTATAACCTTCGACTATCATATCACATCAGTCGGCATATCCCTCGACTGGCATATCCCTAGCCACCAGGGTATCCCTTGGGGTGTGCTAGTCCTGTATCACAACTCTCTGTACTATGATATCACATCAGTCGGCAAGTATCCTCGACTATCATATCATATCATCAGCCGGTATAACCTTCAGCTATCATATCACATCAGTCGGCATATCCCTCGAATGGCATATCCCTAGCCACCAGGATATCCCTTGGGGTGTGCTAGTCCTATATCAAAACTCTCTGTACTATGATATCACATCAGTCAGCAAGTATCCTCGACTATCATATCATATCATCAGCCGGTATAACCTTCGGCTATCATATTGCATCAGTCGACATATCCCTCGACTGGCATATCCCTAGCCACCAGGGTATCCCTTGCGGTGTACTAGTCCTGTATCACAACTCTCTGTACTATGATATCACATTAGTCGACAAGTATCCTCGACTATCATATCATATCATCAGCCGGTATAACCTTCGACTATCATATCACATCAATCGGCATATCCCTCGACTGTCATATCCCTAGCCACCAGGGTATCCCTTGCGGTGTGGTAGTCCTGTATCACAACTCTATGTAATAAGATATCATATCAGTCGGCAAGTATCCTCGACTATCAAATCATATCATCAACCGGTATAACCTTCGGCTATCATATCACATCAGCCGGCATATCCCTCGACTGGCATATCCCTAGCCACCAGGGTATCCCTTGGGGTGTGCTAGTCCTGTATCACAACTCTATGTACTATGATATCACATCAGTCGGTAAGTATCCTCGACTATCATATCATATCATCAGTCGGTATAACCTTCGGCTATCATATGACATCAGTCGGCATATCACTCGACTAACATGTCCCTAGCCACCAGGGTATCCCTTGGGGTGTGCTAGTCTTGTATCACAACTCTCTGTACTATGATATCACATCAGTCGGTAAGTACCCTCGACTATCATATCATATCATTAGCCGGTATAACTTTCGGCTATCATATCACATCAGTCGGCATATCCCTCGACTGGCTTATCCCAAGCCACCAGGGTATCCCTTGGGGTCTGCTAGTCCTGTATCACAACTCTCTGTACTATGATATCACATCAGTCGGCAAGTATCCTCGACTATCATATCATATCATCAGCGGTATAACCTTCGGCTATTATATCACATCAGTCGGCATATCCCTCGACTGGCATATCCCTAGCCACTAGGGTATCCCTTGGGGTGTGCTAGTCCTGTATCACAACTCTCTGTACTATGATATCACATCAGTCGACAAGTATCCTCAACTATCATATCATATCATCAGCCGGTATAACATTCGGCTATCATATCACATCAGTCGGCATATCCTTCGACTGTCATATCCCTAGCCACCAGGGTATCCCTTGGGGTGTGCTAGTCGTGTATCACAACTCTCTGTACTATGATATCATATCAATCAACAAGTATCCTTGACTATCATATCATATCATCAGCCGGTATAACCTTCGATTATCATATCACATCTGTCGGCATATCCCTCGACTGGCATATCCCTAGCCACCAGGGTATCCCTTGCGGTGTGCTAGTCATGTATCACAACTCTCTGTACTATGCTATCACATCAGTCGGCAAGTATCCTCAACTATCATATCATATCATCAGTCAGTATAACCTTCGGCCAACATATCACATCAGTCGGCATATCCCTCAACTGGCATATCCCTAGCCACCAGGGTATCCCTTGGGATGTGCTAGTCCTGTATCACAACTCTCTGTACTATGATATCACATCAATCGGCAAGTATCCTCGACAATCATATCATATCATCAGCTGGTATAACCTTCGGCTATCATATCACATCAGTCGGCATATCCCTCGACTGGCATCCCTAGCCACCAGGGTATCCCTTGGGGTGTGCTAGTCCTGTATCACAACTCTCTGTACTATGATATTACATCAGTCGGCAAGTATCCTCGACTATCATATCATATCATCAGCCGGTATAACCTTCGGCTATCATATCACATCAGTCGGCATATCCCTCGACTGGCATATCCCTTGCCACCAAGGTATCCCTTGGGGTGTGCTAGTCCTGTATCACAACTCTCTGTACTATGATATCACATCAGTCGGCAAGTATCCTCGACTATTATATCATACCATCAGCCGGTATAACCTTCGACTATCATATCACATCAGTCGGCATATCCCTCGACTGGCATATCCCTAGCCACCAGGGTATTCCTTGGGGTGTGCTAGTCTTGTATCACAACTCTCTGTACTATGATATCACATCAGTCGGCAAGTATCATCGACTATCATATCATATTATCAGCCGGTATAACCTTCGGCTATCATATCACATTAATCAGCATATCCCTCGACTGTCATATCCCTAGCCACCAGGGTATCCCTTGGGGTGTGCTAGTCCTGTATCACAACTCTCTGTACTATGCATAGACAGCCTCGCGACCCGGCGGAGCCAAAACTCCACAATGCCAGAGTCGGAGCACTCAATGAACCAACGGAGTAAAACTCTCGACGCTAGTCGAAGAAACAGTACTCAATTATTTTGGAGGTTCACCGGGTTCACCGCCAACAGCGGATCCTAGTCCCATATCCTGGTCCTCCTCAAATATATTTTACTTGGAGGTTCACCAGGTTCACCACCAATAACGGATCCTAGTCCTGGGTCCTGGCCTCCCTAAAATCAATGTTTATCTTGGAGGTTCACCGGGTTCACCGCTAATAACGGATCCTAGTCCCAGTTCCTGGCCTCCCTCAAATATGTTTATCTTGGAGGTTCACCGGGTTCACCGCTCATAACGGATCCTAATCCCAATTCCTGGCCTCCCTCAAATATGTCCAAATCCGATAAACTCATACAACCGGGTCAAAACCCAAATCATGGACTCAATAATTTCCATGTCAAATCGATATCAAACCGAGTCCAAAAACCATGACATTTCTCATCATACACTTTAACTGAAATATTGGAAAATATGTCCAGCAATTATTTCTAAATTCCGGAAATTCAATGCAACAATACATACCAGTATTTAAACAAAGATACATTGATGCATGCATTTACATTTATAAATGAAAAGTCCACTCACATATATCATCCAACCCGAAATTTATGGACGCTCTAACCCAAGGAACACATGCACAATAATGATCCAACTACCTTGACTTTCTAAGCTCAAAACCCGCTCCATAGTCAACCATTACCGCTGGGATTGCCCAATCGGGCCTAAACGAACTCCTATGGCCTCGAAATCAACAAAATCTTATCCGGAACGTCCCAAAACCCTAGTCCCGCGCCGCCGTGACTTCGGGAACAGTCCCACGCGCCGCCACGCACCACCGGAAGGTCAGAACACGCACCCTCACACATCCTCACCCGGTCCAACTATACCGGACCGGTTCACTCAACCCGATCGATTCAACTCAACTCGATCGGTTCAACTCAACCCGATCAGTTCAACTCAACCCTACCGGTTCACTTGACCCGACCCGGTCTGAGCCGACTCGACCGGTCACCGGTGACTCACCGGAGTAGACAATCGGTTGCCGGCACCGTCGCCGAAGTCTGGCAGGAGAAGATGACTGGCTATCGCCGTCTGGTTTCGCCGGAATCCCCTATTTCCGACCGAAACTTCATGCTTTTATAACTTCCTCAAAACTCAACCATTTTCCATAATTTTTATGTCTAAATCTATCTACTCAAACCCAAGAATCCAAATATGACCTCAAAACCACAAACACGTACCTGTGTAAGCCAGAAAATCGATCGGAAGATCCAAAACTTCCTATACTCGGTTCGGCTTCCCCCGTGGTCGTCTCCTTCGATGATTGGTACGGTTGTGATCGTGGGAAGGAGTAGAATACGATTGGTTGATCAAAAATGGAAGCTAAAGCCTTGAATCAAAAGTTGACTTTGTGGGTTTTGGGTGTGTTTTTCGCACGGGTTCGGTGTGTTTGTGTTTCAGCGAGAGAGATGAGTGATAATCAGATGAAGATGAAGTTAAGATGTCCATGAAGATGTAAAAAAATGATTGGGGTTAAAATATCTTCTTCCGAACCAAAATTACCAAAATGCCCTTGCATATCTAGACCCATAACTTTCGTACACGAACTCCATTTTCTGCGTGCCGCCTGTCTACGAACTCGTGAGTTCGAGACCTACACAACGGTACTTGAAACACCACCTAATAAGTTCCGAAACAAAACTTGATTTCCATGCCCTTTACCGACCAAGGGTAAAATCGTCATATTCTCCAAATAATTAAATTTCTGGTCCGGGTCGTTACAGGTACGCCGGAAACATATCCCGGAGTGTTAGCACGGACGGTGGGACCGTATCTAGTATGAAGAGCCATGACTATCATGTTGTGCTACAACGACTCATTCAGATTGGTATTCGACCCTTCTTGGAGGCTGGTGTTGTTGAGACGATAATTTATTTGTTTCAATTCTTCCAGATACTATGTGCCAGATCATTGGTTAAGGGGAACCTTCAAGCAATTAACGAGGATATTGTGTACATCATGTGCCGGCTAGAGCAAATATATCCACTTGCATTCTTTGATGTAATGGTGCACCTACTAATACATCTGCCAGATGAGGCAAAGCTAGCTGGCCCGGTACATTATCGTTGGATTTACCCAATCGAGAGGTATAACTTATCCCTACTATTTGATAATATTTCCTTACTATTATGAATATATGTGAGTCATAATGTAAATTTCCTTGCAGAATGTTAGGTACGTACAAGCGGTACGTTCGGAAAAAGACACGTCCCGAAGGCTCTATAGCCGAGGCATACATTGCAAATGAGGCACTGAAATTTTGTGTAATGTACCTTCAGAATGTTGATACTTCCTTTAATAGGGCATCGCGCAACGACGATGGTGGTCAACGTCCAGAGACCCTATCTGTATTTACCCAACCTGCACGACCATTCGACACTGGTCCAATCTCGGAGCCGTTTATCAATAGCGACATGGAGGTGGCTCATTGGTTCATACTAAACAACTGTGACGAAGTTTGGCCCCTCCGCGAGCAGCACGAGGCGTTGATGAAGGCCCAATTTTCTTCTAATTAGGAAGAAATGGACAAATAATTGTTTCCACGTTGGTTTTTCGAGCATGTAAGTCAAATATTTTATTTGCAAATTTCTTAAATTGATTTTAAGCTTACCAATTTCGTTTCTTGTGTGTATCTTACCAGATGGCACAGCTAAAAGATGTCAACTCGCTAAATTTCAATAAAGAATTAATGCAGCTGCCCATTGGCCCATTCCGAGGAGAAACATGCGCTGGTTGTCACGTTAACGGAGTTAAGTTCGTGTGCACAGAACGAGACGACAAGTTGTCTACGCAAAACAGCGGTGTCTTCGTGCTGGGGGATGGGGAAAATGATGATACGGGATTCTACGACAAATTTTTAAGTGAGGTTAAGGTGTTATACGCAGACCGCAAGGAAGTCATCTTGTTCAAGTGTCATTGATTTGATACGAACCTAAGTATCCTTGGAAGTGTCATTAAAGATCAGTTATGTACCTCTGTAAACACAAACACCCGGTGGTTTGAGAGTGATTCCTACATCCTTTCTAGTACGGCGAAACGAGTATTCTATGTAGATGATCCAAAAGCTGGTGGTGGTTGGAGAATAGCTGAGATGGTGAATCATAGAAACATTTGGGACTTGGATGATCGATACCATGAAGAAGATGGGGAAACAGACGATGACCAAATCGTTTACCAGGTGGATTCCTCGACATCCAACCAAAACGTGGATGGAGTACGGACCAATGACATTATCCCACCAATTGCGATTGATGACATTTTTATTTATCTCGGGGAATTAGAAAAAATTGATAATGATTCAGAGGCATCAGGTATTGTACACATCTTGGATGACGAGCGTGAATGGGAGGGGGAAAGGGAATCTGACACCGAATGAAAGTTATAAATTAGAAATTTCATTTATATATGTAATATCCATCTTCAAATCAATAAATGTGATTTATATGTATGTTGTATGATTTCATTCACAAAAGTTTCAATTAATCTTTTATATATGTACTAAAGCCACAAACTTTTGATGTCCTCATCCTTGAATCGACTTCCCATATTCCAAGAAACTAAATAAATAATTAAATATTATTGGAAAAGAGAATACATTAAACAGTAGGGTTTCTCATACAGGAAGCAAGCTCTTTTTCAAAAAAGGTAAAACTGAAAAGCCTGCTTTCGTGTGTACTAAAAAAACGTAGAATTTGATTACAGGAAGCATGCTCTTTTCAAAGATTTAGTCAAAGATTTTGATGATAAGTCATGAAAGTCAATTTGATAAGTCATGAAGATCAATTTTTACTCACTAGTGCAATGTGAAAGAGAGAGAATCCAACATTAATATTGATCGAATAAGAGACAACAAATTTTTATAAAAAATTGTGAATAAAATGTGCTATGATAATATTTAATTTACTATTTATTTAGATTTATTTGTATTTATAATAAGTAAAAAAGTTAGATCACATTATACTTAGTACATAATTAATTTGGTTTGAATAAAATTTGATGGATACAACTATCATTTTTTATTTGTACAAATCTTATAAACATTTGTTGTCTATTTTGTTTGAAATTTTTTTTTCACCTTGTTCATTTTTTATTTGTACAAATCTTATAAAAACTAATAGACATTTGCCTAACGAATATGTTACATCCGTCGGGCAAATGTTTCAAATAGCATCAGTACGTGTTTCTATGTTCGGTGGGCGGTTTCCGAACTGGGAGATTTAACCCGACGAATATTATCTATATTCGTCGGGCAATATATACCAGATTCAATTTACATTTATTTATTAAACAACTTTTTAAAATTACTTACGAGCTGAAATAGACCGATCTAACCGTCATCTTTTATGGTAGATACTCATAGATCGCCTACGCGAAAAATTACTCAATTTGGAAATCCCGGGATTAGGTAACGGTGCGCGACGATTCAACGGTTACACAACGATTCTTCACGATCGGACGACTTGAAAACCTCAAAACATCAAGATTTTTTACGGACGAGATCTAGGCACATAAAATCAAAAAATGAACGGTTAGATCTGTAAAATTCAATATTTTAAACATCAATAGAACCAACACTTCGCAAAATGTAATGAAGCTTCCATCAAGAGTTTAAACTCCTTGGTGAATATGCTTGTTTTCCGATTTTCAATAATTTACAAATTGAAATGGACTGATCTAACTGTCCACATTTATGGTAAGTACTCATAGATCGCCTACGGGAAAAATTATCCAATTTGGAAATCCTGGGATTTAGTAACGGTGCGCGACGATTCAACGGTTACACAATGTTTCTTTACGATCGGACGGCTTGAAATCCTCAAAACATCAAGAGTTTCGACAGGCGAGGTCTAGGCACGTAAAATAAAAAAATAAACGGTTAGATCTGTAAAATTCAATCGTTTGAGCATCAATATAACCAAAACTTCGCAAAATGTATTGAAGTTTCCATTAAGTGTTTAAACTCCTTGGTCAATATGCTTGTTTTCCAATTTTCAATAGTTTACAAATTGAAATGAACCGATCTAACCGTCCACATTTATGGTAAGTACTCATAGATCGCCTACTGGAAAAATTACCCAATTTGGAAATCCTGGGATTTGGTAACGGTGCGCGACGATTCAACAGTTACACAACGTTTCTTCACGATCAGATGGCTTGAAATCCTCAAAACATCAAGATTTTCGACGGGCGAGATCTAGGCACGTAAAATAAAAAAATGAACGGTTAGATATGTTAAATTCAATCGTTTGAATATCAATATAACCAAAACTTCGCAAAATGTATTGAAGTTTCCATAAAGTGTTTAAACTCATTGGTCAATATGCTTGTTTTCCGATTTTTAATAATTTAAAAATTGAAATGGACCGATCTAACTATCCACATTTATGGTAGGTACTCATAGATCGCCTACGCGAAAAATTACCCAATTTGGAAATCCCGGGATTTGGTTACGGTGCGCGACGATTCAACGGTTACACAACGTTTCTTCACGATCGGACGGCTTGAAATCCTCAAAACATGACGATAACGATTGATGGGGCTTTAGGCATGTAAAACCAAAAATTGAACGGTCCCGATGTTGATTATTCTTTCGTCGGACCTGGTTTTCAGATCAATCATAAACACGACATCATACAACTCAAGCCTGACGAAGAAAGCCAATCGCTGGGCAAAATGTACATTGTGCGTCGGGCAACATTAGAATCGTCGTCGGGCAAAGTAACAAAAACGCGCAATTTTTTTCACCGAAAATTTCAAAAATCCCGCCTAAATTTTCGCGAAATCTCAAAAATACCGCGTACTTGTGCCCGACGAATATTGAAAATGTTACCCGACGGATAATCAACGATTTTTGTTACCCGACGAAGTGTATAAACGGTTGCCCGACGAGCATTCCGCCAAAAAATTTCGCGAAACATCAAACTTACCGCCGAATTATGCCCGACGAATATGTTAACAGTTACCCGAAGAATATTCACCGCATGTTATTACCCGACGAATCATTTAATGGATTGTCCGACGAAGGGTGCGTCGGGCAAGGTCAATCAGACTAATAAATATGACTGACTCTTCTTCTTCATCCTCAATTTCCTTATTTTCTCCGGAACCCAGTCCACTCCCCCTGCAACTCAGCCGACTCGCCCTCACTGCAGCCTTCTGGTCACCTCAACTCCAACCCTTTCTCACTCTCTCTCAGTCAGACTCCAGCCGGACGTTTCTCACTGCAAATTGCCGCCCATTTCTCACCGAGGTTAACCGTCACCGCCGTTGCCACCGCCCCTAGCCTCGCTGGTTGTTTCTTCAAGGTCGAACTCATTGTCCTTCTCGCTCTATTGTTAATGTAGATTGGTTATTGTTAATTTTGATTGGTTAAATTTTAATTTTAGTTTGGATTGAAATTTTAATTTTAATTTGGTTTGGATATTATGAAATTGTATTGAAAATGAAATTTAAATTTGGATTTCATTATTGTAGATTGTGCTTTATTGTTAAATTTGCAGATTGAGTATTTAGGGGATTAGTTGAATATTGTGATTTTGGATTGGATTGGAATATAAATATTTGTTTGGTATATTATTGAAATTTTGAAGATTTGTTTGGATTGGAATATAATAGTTGAAGATTTGTTGAAATTTTGATGTTTGGTATAATGTTGAAATTTGTATAATGTTATCATTTTTGTTAAGATTTTGGATATGAAATTTATCTGAATTTTGGATATGAAAATTTTATGAATTTTGGATTTGAATTTTAAAAGCAATTTGTGAAATTTTGATATGGTGTAGTGTAGTATATGTGATTTTTGGATATGTGAGTTTTATAAATTTTTAATATGTGAATTTTATGATTTGGATATTATTATTGTATGTTTGGATTAATTTGTAAGTTTAATTTTATTCCCGAAATTTGGATTTAGAAATTTAGGTATAATGTTGTGAATTTTGAGTTTAGTACTTTTGGATTAATTAGTATTTTAGGTTTAATTTTCATTTGTGTTGATTTTATTTTTAAAAACAATTTGGTGGTTTTAGTTTTTAGATACCAATTTACTAATTTTTACTAAAAAACAATATTGCTTTATTTATTTACGTTTATTGGAATTAAAAAATGTTGGTTAATTTTAAATGTGGTTTTGTTTTTATTTTTTGAATTTAATATTTACTATTAAAAATGTTTGGTTTTTTTATTTAATTAAAAATATGTTGGTTAATTTTATATTAATTATTTTATATTTCTTATTGTAGATGTTGCATCGCACTTTAATCACGTCTATGACCCGCCCCTGCCCTGATCATGTTGATGATCAAGCGCCGCAGGAGGCAACCACAAACTCGGGTGCCTCAACAGCGGCGTCGGTCCAGCCATCGATGTCGGTTCATAAGCGACCCGGTGCCCGATCGGCTCGTCGACATCATAGCAAGAAACGAGGGAACCCCGTATCGACCCTCAGCCCCCACAGGACGACGCCGGAGCAGATGAAACATGGCCTAATGTTGAAGCACTCCCTAAGGGTAAGTTTATTATTTTGTTCATTTAACCAACCGTTTTTATTTGTTACTCATTTTATGTATGAATGTTCATCGAATTTGCAGGTAGGGCGGTGAACGTGCGCGGGATAAACTGAGGTTTGGCATCCCAGCGGATTTGCAGGACAACGAATGCAAAGATACTGGTGGTGTACGTGTCGCGCCGGTAAAAATTCACAGCCTCCTGGTGCATGACATTGGTGCGATTCTTCGCACCAAGTCCCTAATGATGGGGGAGACTTTCAGAACCCAACCCCCGGAGGAGATCACGCGCTGTTGGGGAGAGTAATCGGTATGTGTTTTTCCCATTTTTAACATTAATTTCATATTTTTTAATTATTTTACTAACTTTAATAATTTATTGCAGATAAATTTTGAGTTCGACTTGGAGGACGTCGAGCTCAGTAGATACCTGAGACACCACTGGCAGTTACGGTACGCCGACTGGAAGTACGAGCTCCACAAGTACTACAAAACCTGGCCTTCCCCGGAGGAAGCTCGGACAAATCCTTTGGAGGAGTTGGACGGGCCGAAACTGGCAGGGTGGTTATGGTTGTGCGACCATTTCGTGACCCCCCACCTATGTGGTACGTATTATCCACCTAGTTAATTAAATTATTTATTTTTTATGTTATTTTCCATTTGAAAATATAATTTTTGTTTTTACGAATGAACAACGGAAATCAGTTGCCAACACATCAAACCCGGGAGCGAAGAAATTCAACCACCATGGGGGGTCGCGATCCTTATCGGCCGGGCAGGAGGATGCCTGAGGTGGATGCCTGGGGGAAAGTGTACGCTGGACGGGGGGACCAAGAGGCTGACCACATTCACGTAAGTTTATTTTTTGCAGACTAAACATTCTTTTTTAATTTGATAATTATATTTCTAATTAATATTTATTCGAATTTGTAGGATACGATGTAGCAAGACGTCCAGAAGACACATGATGAGCTCACACAACAGCATCCGGAAGTGCCATTGGAGCAGCAGCTCCCCAATCCTGAGATGTCGATCGCCATCCTGGAGCGACGACTTGGGAGGCGTCCAGGGAAGATCGTTCGGAGGGCGGGTGACGGGATAGTGCGAGATGTCTCTAGTCACTCGTGGAGTTCATCTCAGGCAGCAATCCCGAGGAGATGTCGGACCTCAGGAGAAGCTTCGAGTTCCTCCAAGCCGAAAATGCTGAGATCAAGACTCAATATGCGGAGATCCAAGCCCAAAACAACCAAATCAAGACCGCCCTTGCCAAGGTCCTTAACCGCTTGGGTGACCGTGGATTGGATGACTTTTTCTCATAGCCTCAGCCGCCGCCCCACCCCCCCCCCCTCCCAACTGCCCGCCTAGGATCCCGACTACTTCTACCCGTCGACAAGTAGTTAGAATGTAATATATGTAAAATATTGTTTTAGTTTTAATTATGTAAAAACATAACATTAATTTTTATAAATATTTATTTTATTTTATTTTTATTCTTTTAATTGAAGATTTATAATTTGTTTTATTTTTAAATATATATATTTATTTAATTAAATAATTTATTAAAATTATATTTTTAAATATTCAGAATTTACCCGACGAATACACATTTCGTCGGGTATAGTAATTGAAATTTTTTAATTTGTTTATATTTTTAATTATATATATTTATTTAATTAAATAATTTATTAAAATTATATTTTTAAACATTCAGCGTTTGCCCGATGACATTTTCTTCTGTCGGGCGTAGCAATAAATTTCGATAGACACCCACCGAAGATTTGTACATTTGCCCGACGCAAATCGGTCTGTCAGGCAAAGGTTGTTGACTTTTGCGTTGCTTGACAAATAATTGGCGACGAATACATGGTCGGACAAGATTTAATTGCTCGACGAATCCATTGTTGTCTTCGACTAACATCAAGCTCGACTGCACTAGCCCGATAAAGATTGTCCGGCGAAGATTCGCCATTTTTAATGTTACTCGACGAAGACCAAACTTTACTCGACGAAATATGTTTGTCGGGCAAGCTCGATTTTACTGTAGTGAATGTACAACTCATATATATATGCTCTGGGGATGTACATGTCTAATTTATTGAAACTATAAACAATCTGAAGTCACCAAGATTTTTTGGGATCCAGCGCTCTCTTCTTAACCATTGCTAGTTTTCTTGAAATTTATCTAAACAAATATAGGGCAAATAAGTAAAATTACATTCTAGAAAAATGAATTTGTTCTATCGTTTGTGAAAAAAAAGCAAAATTAATGGTACAAAGAAATATTTATAAAAGAATACAAGTATATGTGGCTTTTTTTTTTTTGATAGTCGTACGTATTTATCTGAAAACCGTAGCTAGCTAGGTAGCTAGAGGATAATTAATGAACGAGAATCAAGGCAATATTTGCGATAAAAGTGGAGGGACAGTTGGTGTAATCATATTCGAATAAGAAGGATTTGTATTAGGGCATGGAGAGACTTGGCTTACAAGTCAAGCTAGTTTTTTTCAGCCGTCTACTATGTAGCTAGCTACTAGTATAAATACTAAACCTGCCTACTGCCTACTGCCTACACTCTTCACAGTCCACACTTGGATCACTCCACAAATTAAGTTGCATATTCCCCAAATCGTCTCTTCAAGAAACCTTTCTCGATCGCCTTCAAGAAGAAAGCTTGCTAGCCAAGAAAGCCATGGCAGATTGTGTGAATCTGCCAATTGGATTCAAGTTTAGGCCAAGCAATGATGAATTACTGGAATACTACCTTCTCTACAAGATTCGTGGAGCACCATTTATGTTTGAGGAAATTGTGCCGGAAATCGATCTTTACGGCGAAAAAGAAGCGTGGGATATATGGGATGAGTATGGTGGAGGGAAATTAGAAAAGGGTGAGGCCCTTTATTTCTTCACCAAACTGAAAAGTGTGAATGGCGGCAAGGGTTCTAGAATGGCTCGAACTGTAGGGTCTGCAGGGACATGGAAAGAAGACTCGGGGAGTGATGTCAAGAATAAGAACAATGTGGTTATAGGGTTTTTAAGAAGGTTTAGCTACAAGAATCCTAAAAGATCGCATCAAAATGGTGCTTGGAGTATGCAAGAGTTTAGGCTGAACCCATCATTATTGACCAATTCGAGGTCTGCTGCTTCTGCTGGGTGTCAAAATCAGATGAATGATGGTGAATATGTGATCTGCCGAATTAGAAAGAACCACAGGAAGAGAAATTGGGCTTGTTGTAACGAGGATGAAGATGATGTTACCGCACCGCCACAACCACACATGAAAAAGATTGATACAAAATCAGACCGCCACTTGCCAATTGCTGAGCCTCATCCACAGCCACAACCACAGCCATTCTACTTTGATCCAAACTACACATTGACGACTGCAACTTATGATCAGCAGCAGGATCAGGATCACCAGACCAATATTACAACGAGTGCCGGTCTGAATAATAATGGCAATTATATCATCCCTGAATCTCAGCCTGATCAGAACTGGATTGCAGACCCAGCGACTATGGCCTCTTCAGTTGCTAGGCTACAACATGATCAACATCTTCAGCCGCCTAATCAGAACAACAACTTGGGCAAATTTAATGAAGACATGATGATGAGAATGGATTGGAGCTGGCAGTGCCAGTCTACTAGTCACATTGTTCCACTTGATGTGCAGCACTACAATCATGCTACAAATAATATTGGCCCAACTGATCAGCACAATAAGCAGACAATAGTCACTACTAGGAATTATGGCGGTGTGAATAATGTTACAAATATTGGTTCAACTGAAGAGCCAGAGAAGTTGTTGAGTGCTACTGAATCTGAATATCCAATGAGTAGCAACAATAATGGAAATTGCATCTCTGAATCTGAGCCTGCAGTGGACTGGGTTGCTTGGGAAAACTCAAATTTTGGTTCGGCTGATGATTGGGCAGAGCTACGCCAACTTCTAGGTGACGATGACGACTTGAATGATCAACACATGATATCGACATCTGATGTTGATACTACTCAACAACAAGGCTTTCCATCACTATGATTATAATGTATACTCAAATTGTTGATGATATATATGATGATCATACTTTCAAATCTATAGATTGTAGATTGTAGATATATATACATATAGCCCTCCCTTCTATTATTAGGTTACAAGACATTTTGTTGTTGCTGTATGTTCAATGTACGTACGTACTGTCTCACAAAATTTTATGTGGGTTAACTTAATTAATTGACTATGTATGTTTCCAAGTGGTATACACTTAATTTATACTTTTTGAATACAAGAATATTGGGGAAGTGGGATTACATTACCCGAGACCTCTTACATAACAAGTGGAGAGGAATACCTTGTGAAGCAAAATAATTTTCATTTAAGAATGAAAAGAAATTTTACTTTCATATTAAAGCAAGATAATCAAAAGGATGCAAATATGAGGTGCATGCCATGTGAAAGAAAAGGGAAAAAGAAAAATTGTATATCATCTACAAATTTGGATCCGAGTGGCGCGTACCGATCGATAATAATAATGGTTAAAATGAGAGAGGAAAGATGGGTAAAGTAATTTTGGTGTACGTGAAGGGTTATTGAGTAGTAACTGAGAGGGTAGTACGTACTAACTAGTTCAATGTATTGCAAGTAATAAGGTAGTGAAGAAAAAAAGGGAACTGTAGGATCAGATAATATGCTCTCCAATTGAAATCCCAGTTCAAAAAAATCTAGCATTAACCACGTCTGTTTTTTCGTGTTTTAAACTACCAAAAAACACGAAAATTGGTGTGCTATGACAATAGCTACGATGCAACCGCGATGGAGGAGTCGGTGGGTTTTGTAGGCGTTTCCACTACTCATTCGGCACCTTTTTAGTTGTTTGTTGCAAAAGTATTAAGTACCATTTGTGCTTTTGTTCTGACAAGCTTTTTTAATTGGTACAACTATGATTAGAGCACAATTTTCAGATCATGCTGATAGTCTAAATATTTTATATAAAAAAATTTCAATAGCAATAATGGTTTCACTGATCAAAACACCAAATTTAAAATTTTTTCATTTTCCCACAAATTTGAAACATGCAGCCTACAATTCATGATGCGAGATTGCAAACTATAAAGCAATCGGAGAAGACTAAAGAAAATTTTAGGGAGATTAATAAATTGCTGAATCTTGTGTTCATTATAGAATAATATATTAATTACAAGACATTTGATAGAATTGGATCAGGATTTGTAGACAGGGAAGATGAAGAGATTAAAGAATATCAACAAACTATAGAGCAGATGAACTTGAGTCTATTTTCTTATTACTTCATAACCAACTACACAAACTATATATACCTTCTACTACACAACTATAACTAACTAACAAACTAACAGATTCTAAACAAATGAGATAGCTGTTTACAGCTGTATTTGAACAAAGGAAATACAAGTTTTTAGCTATGTTAACACCCTCCCTCAAGCTCAGCTAGGGCAACTAGTCTGAGATTGATACAATGGGACCGAAAAAGAGGAGAAGGCAGTCCCTTGGTCAAGATATCAGCTGTTTGTTCTGTGGTAGAGACATATTCCAAGCAAAGATCATTGTGTTGAACTCGTTCTCTAACAAAGTGAAAGTCATTATCCAAATGTTTAATTCTGGAATGGAAGACAGGATTAGAAGCCAAGGCAATGGCAGATTGATTATCACATCTCAGCAGAGGGGCTTGAGGAATAGAAACATGCAGATCACATAACAAATGACGAAGCCAACTAACCTCAGCAGCTGTATTGGCCAAGCTCCTGTATTCGGATTCAGTGGAGCTTCTAGATACGGTTCCTTGTTTCTTTGATTGCCAGGACACTGGACAGAGACCAAGGTACACAACAAAACCAGTAGTTGATCTTTTCTGAATAACCTCACCAGCCCAATCAGCATCACAATAGGCCATGATATGAGCATCATTAGTTAGAGAACCAGCAGAGCTAAAGAATAACCCTTTCTGTAAAGAGCCTTGTAAATACCTTAGAATACGTTTGACAGCAGTATAATGAACATCAGTGGGACATGTCATGAATTGACACACTGTATTGACAGCATAGGCAATATCTGGACGAGTGAAAGTCAAATACTGTAGAGTCCCAACAATGCTTCTATACAAAGAAGGATCTCTGAGAGGGATACCTTGAGTTTTTGTCATCTGAGAATGAGGAAGACAAGGAGAACTGCAAGCCCGAAGGGTAGTCATTCCTGTCTTGTTAAGCAGATAAGTGGCATACTTGGTTTGACTTAGGAAAATGCCACCGTGAAGCTTAGTAACCTGTAAGCCAAGAAAGTAAGACAAGGTGCCAAGGTCCTTCATGTCAAAAACCATACTCAGCTCAGAGATAACCTCATGAATACCAGAAGTATCAGACCCAGTAATGACAATATCATCAACATACAGTAATAATGCAACAATACCGCTAGAAGAGTGTCTAATGAATAGACTAGGATCAGAATGAGAGAAAACAAACCCCAAACTTGGCAGGAAACTAGTGAACTTTTCATTTCATGCTCTAGGTGCCTGCTTGAGACCGTAGAGAGTTTTGTTGAGAGAGCACACATAATCAGGATGAACAGGATCAATAAAACCCTGTGGTTGAGTCATGAACACTTCTTCTTTTAAGTCACCATGCAAGAAGGCATTCTTAACATCTAGCTGGCGCAGTTCCCAGTCATTCATGGCAGCAAGAGCTAAAATAACCCTCACCGTGCTATGTCTCACAACTGGACTAAAAGTTTCATCATAGTCCATACCTTTGGACTGACTAAACCCTTGAGCCACCAATCTAGCCTTGTATCTGGAAATAGAACCATCAGGATGCTTCTTGATTTTGTAAATCCATTTGCTGCCAACAATATTCCTGTCCTTGGGGCAGGGAACTAAAGACCATGTACCTTGTTGTTGTAAGGCTTCGATTTCCTCAAGCATGGCAAGATCCCATTCAGGTGTGCCAGTAGCAACCTTGAATGATTTGGGTTCAAGCATATCACAAATGTCAGTGATGGCAGTGAAGCCACCAAAGAAAGGAAAATCATCATACAGCTTCTGATGAGAGACAGCCGAAAAACAATAGAAGTCGTCAAAACTCTTTGGTTTGATGATGCCATTCTTAGCCCTGGTCATCATGGAATGAGCATCATAGTTTTGAGAGGCAATAAACTCCAACTCCGGGGGAAGATTAGGAGCATCAATATCGCCATCAAACTGCAAGCCATTAGACACATTAGTAAGGCTAGCAACAGGACTGTCGGAAGACACACGAGTCACCTCAGGAAGAGGAGGAATGATCTCACCAGCAGCAGCAGTATGAGACACAGGAACTACAGCACAGTCAAGGCTACCACTAGGCTCATTATCAGAGACAACCAAACGGTCATCAGGAGGTCTAGGGGCTGATGCAACATTCTGAGAACCGGCAAGATTACTGGCATCATTGGACCGGTCAATACGGGAAAACTCTCACTTGAAGGACTAGAAGCATGGACATGCATCTGAGGAGGAGGAGTAGTAAGGTGGACAGAAGAGGGAAAAAATTTAGTAGGCTTAACAGGAGAGGATTGAGGTTGAGAAGAGGACAAAAAAGGATAACATGTTTCATCATGCACAACATGCCGAGAGACCCAAAGCTTAGCATGAGAGATGCTGTAGCACAAAACCCCCTTGAAGCCTAAGACATCGCCGAGGAAAACACATTGAGTTGTTCGAGGATCGAACTTGTCATGACTATATGGTCTAAGATATGGATAGCATGAGGAACCAAAGATCTTAAGCTGTGAGATATCGGGAGGTTTATGAAACAAAGCAGCATAAGGGGAAATCATATGTAAGGATCGACATGGCATTCTATTAATAAGATAGCATGAGTGAACAACTGCGTGGAACCAAAAGAGTTTAGGAATACCAGCAGTAGAGAGCAAAGAAATAGCAGTTTCAACAATATGTCTATGCTTTCTCTCAGCAACCCCATTTTGCTGAGGAGTATATGGACAAGTGATGTGATGTACTATACCTTTCGAAGAAAGAAAGTTAAGAAAAGCTTTGCTATTAAACTCCCCACCCCCATCTATTTGAAAAATCTTAACTGAAGAATCAAATTGTGTGTGAACAAAGGCACAAAATTTCACAAAATGAGCAAGAACATCTGATTTATTGACAAGTGGGAAAATCCACACAAATTTAGTACACTCATCTATGAAAGTAACATAGTATTTGTATCCTTCTATGGAAAAACATGGGGCAGGACCCCACACATCAGAGTGAACTTTATGAAATGGCACAGAAGAATTAGAAACTGATTCAGAAAAAGGTAATCTATGCATTTTGCCTTCTAAACAATGAGTACAAACTTGACTAGGTAATGAATTGGACATCCTTATTTGAGAGTTAGACAAAATCTTAGACACTATAGAGTGAGTAGGATGACCTAAACGCTGATGCCAAACAGGATATGTAGAAGTTGGACTAACAAAGGCAGAATGAGATAACAGTGGAATGGAAGATAAATGGGGAGTATGGAAAAGAAACAAGCCTTCCTCACTACTCCTTCCTTGGTAGAGAATTGTTTTGGATGCCTTGTCCTGCACAGCAATGTTAGATTCATCAAGTGTGATGAAACAATTGTTATCGCGACACAGTTTGGTGAAAGATAATAGATTCATAGCAAGACCAGGAACATGTAGAACTTTGTGCAGGTTTAAAACATGATCAGCATGTTTAATATAGCTAGAACCAGTATGAGCAATATGCAAACCTGTTCCATTACCAATGGTGATTGTGTTATCTGAAGTATATGGTTGGGCAATAGTCAAATTACGAAGGTCTGACGTCATGTGATGAGTGACACCAGAGTCACCTATCCATACTTCATTATTGACATGAGGATTGGACGAGAGAGCACTATTTGATGTAGAAGCACCAGCACTCGGATTAAAACCACCAGGAAAGCTAGAATTAGAGACACCACCAGTGGAAACAAAGTATGTACCACGAGAAGTACCATTACCATAAGGTGTAGTTGTATGAGCAGATAAAGCTGTGAGAGAAGCTGGTGGCTCAGATCCTTGATAAGCAAAGTTTGTTCTGTGTAAGCAGTTCAATGCAACATGTCCTTTAAGTCCACAAATCTGACAGGTAGGGATAGAAAGTGAGGGGTGATCAGCAGGTATATCAGTTCTGTAAAAACAGTTAGCAGCTGTATGCCCTTTCTTGGAACAGATTTGACACTCAGGGGATGGTCCAGTGGCCACTTGTCTAGGTTGTGACGATGTTCCAGATTTGTACTCAGGGTTCTGATAACATTTGCTCGTCAGATGACCATGTTTACCACAAATCTGACATTTATGAATACGAAAACAGGTGTCAACAGAATGGCCTTTCTTTCCACATGCAGGACATTCAACACTAGGATTGCCAGTTTTGAAGCCTCTTTCTTTCCCTATATTTCCAGTCAACCAGTCTGAGCTATCTCCATTGCTTGCACCTGTCCTGGTCTCCCCTTTAGCCACCATTGCACTCATAGATGAATGAAGAGAAAAGCTTCCTTCAATACGTCTCTCAGCAGCTAGCATTTGAGACCTCAAATCACGAAGAGTGATTGAGGTCTCCCGTCCTTCAACAACTGTCCTTAATGTAGCATACTCATCTGGTAATCCATTCAGAATAACAATAATGACATCCTCATATGGAATAACAACACCAACAAAGACCAATTGATCACGAGCATTCTTCACACGTTGAAGATATTTTTCAATGGATTCACCTCCTTTCCTCATCGTTTGCAATTCAGTTTTAAGCTGCATGATATTCACCCGTGACACAACAGAGAAACGTTCTTGAAGAGCAAGCCAAGCCTGTCTAGAGGTTTTGCTCCCAATTATAACATCAACAATGTCCTCATCCAGGGTTGCCATAAGCAGGCTCAACAATGCCATATCATTTTGCTTCCATGCTTTGTAGGCAGCAGTCTCTTCATTAAGAACTTCTCCTTCAGGACTAAGAACATACCGCGGTGGTGTAACCTCAGTGCCATCAAAATAACCAAAGAGGCCATTTCCAGCAAGAGTAGATTGGAACTGAAAACTCCATTTTAAGAAATTTCGTTCTCCAAGTCTAATGTTAATAACACTCATCAATGAATGTACATCATTGTGAGTCAGAGCAGAGGTTGAGTTTCTAAACGTCATTACTAAAGATGAGCAGACACACACACAGTTTGCCCAATTTACAACAAGAGCTCTTTAAGAGACAAAATAACAACAACTCCTCAAGAACCAGATATATGAGCAGACACACACACATTTTTACCCAATTTTCTCCAATTTAGCTCAGGACCAATTTTGGACAGCAAGAACACTACAAAACTGACACTCGTATACCCAATTTTACTCGATACTCTTCAATTTTGCTCAAGATTAGCTCAACTAAACATGTCTCACAACTTTTATATACATACATCACTCGTCATATAGAACACATACACAATGAACTAGTCAAGATCAGTGATTCACCTGTAAAATTAGTGATGAACACGATAGATTCCGACAACGTTAGGACACCCAGAGAAGACGGCGGGTACCACGAGACGATTCAGCGAGTCGAACCGTGAGTTTGAGGATCGAGAAACGACGGCCCGAATCGTGAGTTTGAAGCCGAAGCACAAAAGATAAATGGAGCTGTGTACCAGTGTACTATGCGGTTGTCGGAAACCCAGAGAAGACGGCGGGTACCTCGAGACGATTCAGTGAATCAAACCGTGAGTTTGAGAATCGAGAAACGAAGGCCCGAATCGCAAGTTTGAAGCCGAAGCACATCAGGTAAATGAAGCTTGTACCAGTGTACTATGCGGAAGTGTATGTAGGTCTAGGATCTTGTTGCTTTGATACCATGATAGAATTGGATCAGGATTTGTAGACAGGGAAGATGAAGAGACTAAAGAATATCAACAAACTATAGAGCATATGAACTTGAGTCTATTTTCTTATTACTTCATAACCAACTACACAAACTATATATACCTTCTACTACACAACTATAACTAACTAACAAACTAACAGATTCTAAACAAATGAGATAGCTGTTTACAGCTGTATTTGAACAAAGGAAATACAAGTTTTTAGCTATGTTAACAACATTAAACTAGCTTTACTAAAATGCTTAACATACAATCCTGAGAAACACCAAAATAGCTACAAAAAATACTCCTCTGTGTCATCCTGTGAAGAATCTTCTTCTACCATTGTGGTGAAGGCTTTGATATCCCCACAAGTAGGCCCTAACACAAAACGTTATAAAAAAAATAAGAAAATGTAAGATAAATTATAAAGAGAAAATTACCGATGCATGGTAGATCCGGGTGATCCGTTAAGAGAGAGAAACCAGATATGGGTTTATGGAGGGAGATAACATATCTGGTTTTATTGCAGAGTCACTCCCATGGAGCCACTGCAGATCTGGGTTCATGGAGGGCGATAATATACGAGATTTTAGATCAAGATTATAGGGACTGAGACTAATGAGGTTCTTCGATCGGTGAGATCTAGGTATCTCCCGCAGAGACGACACCGTTTTGGAACGTGATATACTATGGTTGTAAGAATATATGAGTAGAAATTGAGTTGCAGGGAGAGACGATTTGGAGGTTGGAAGGGGAAAAGGTTAACAAATAGGCTAGTACTTAATCTCTCAGCGAGAAGGTGGACAGCAAAGTGAGTCAGAGGTAGAGCATCAGCAAGAGAATATATATCCAAAATGAAACCATAAAAACTCAATAAACGAAAAACATGATTGAGGTTTCGTGTTCTGTGTAGCCAATAGGACACGAAAAAAAAGTGTATTAATAAAATAAGTAAAAGAGCACAAATAAGGTCATTAATAAAGGATTTAACAAAGGACATGAATGTAGACCAATGGTGTCAAACATCTCGTGCACTAACACTGTATATGATGTGACTATCACAAGGCACAAAATATTGTTTGCCAAAATTCTATGAACACAAATGTATCCTTCACTTGCTCTTTTGGAGCTCGAAAATGAGTGCCTTTTTTGTATTGGGCACTATTTGCCCATATTTTATGTTCAATAAAATGATGAAACACGAAAATGTTTTTCATGTTATATAAATTGCAGTTGTTACCCATTTTTCTAGTAGTAGTGACTCTCCAATCTTTGGTCACCATCCAGCTTTAGAGGAGCTTCAACTTCAAAAAGTCTCGAGGAACTAACATGAGGAGGAGGGAAAATTAGAGTAATTTCTTGATGTATTATATATTATCCAAATTGGAAGCTTTATGTAGTGATACAACATATCTAAATTATGTATATATGAACAGCTTATAAATCATGTATAAATTATACAAATTGGAGGCCTTGTGCCACCTAAAGCACAATGGACCAAGAGCTAAAATTCGATCTTGGTTCGGGAACGAACAAAATGTATACTAAAACGTACTCGAATGTAGAATGACTAACCATTAGTCAAATGGTTGATTAGAACCAAATTACTCGCTAATCGAAGTCGATGTGTGAACCATAAACTAATTCGGATAAGTTGGCCAAACGTCAACGCTCAACGTGAACCCCGCTTAGGGCCCAAGCCCTAGAATTCGAATTTAGGATTTACGAACCTCAGAATTTATTCGAAAGTTCGGATTGATCAAGAATGAATCCACGGTAATACCTCGAAAATGGGACGTCGATCCAACAATTGGATTTTCATAGATCACATAAAACGCGTGTCGGTTCACTCGAGTTTCCCAAACAACATTCAAATTTCGCGAGACCCTCCTAAAAATGGTTTCACGAGGTAGTAAACATGTCTCAACCAGGGAGATGATGAATCGAGAGCAGCTCCACGTGTTGCCACACACGGTGATTTCAAGTATACGTGTATACCAAAATTTCAAACTACTCTGAATGCCAAAACCAAGTGCATCATCATGTAGACCTAGACAACTAGATCAAAATTTATACCTAGGTTGACCGTTAAAAGTGACCGAAATCTTAAAAAAAAACCCGGGAGGAGCCAACATATTCTCGCGTTCTGTCAGGACCCGTCCCGAATTTCCCCTCGAAACCCGGGAAGAACCCTGATCCCGTCTGACAACCTAAGGAAAGGTTCCCAAATACCCTTCAATCCTTAGCATATGATAATAACAATAAATAATTTCTCTTGTCAGACAAGGGATTTAAGCACTTAAAATTCCCGTAAGTAAATACCAACCAAATACAAGAATATCAGAGCGTCTAAGTAGGATCAATGTACAAATTAGATATCCTACTCAAGTACAACTACACAGCGTAGCGGAAGTGTAAATGCCTCTGCCTCGAGATACTGTCCGCGTCAACTCTACGGCCTGAAGGGGGTTTAAACACAAAAGTTGTGAGTGGACAAAAATAATCGTTTATAAAACGTTTTCCAAGGAATATTACCTTTTTCCCCCTCCATTTATAAAACCATGCATGCATCACATAAACAATTCATGTTATAAAAACATCATCTTTAAATCACCGGCATTTTCATGTTCAAAACCATTTATTTCCACCTAGACACATAACATCTCAAATCCACTGTCATCGACACATCCACTAGCCACCAGGGTATCCCTTGGGGTGTGCTAGTACTGTATCACAACTCTCTGTACTATGCTATCACATCAGTCGGCCTATCTCTCGACTAGCATATCATATCATTTTATTGGATTAGTCGGCCTATCTCTCGACTAGCATATCATATCATTTTATTGGATTAGTCGGCCTATCTCTCGACTAGCATATCATATCATTTTATTGGATTAGTCGGCCTATCTCTCGACTAGCATATCATATCATTATATTGGATTAGTCGGCCTATCTCTCGACTAGCATATCATATCAGTCGGCATATCTCGACTATCATATCATATCAGTCGGCATATCTCGACTATCATATCATATCAGTCGGCATATCTCGACTATCATATCATATCAGTCGGCATATCTCGACTATCATATCATATCAGTCGGCATATCTCGACTATCATATCATATCAGTGTTTATCCTGGAGGTTCATCGGGTTCACCGCTAATAACGGATCCTCATCCCGAGTCCTGGCCTCCCTAAATTCAATGTTTATCTTGGAGGTTCATCGGGTTCACCGTTAATAACGGATCCTCATCCCGAGTCCTGGCCTCCCTCAATTATGACAAAATCCGATAACCACATACAACAAGGTCAAAACCCAATTCATTGACTCAATAATTTCTACGTCAAAACGTTATCAAAATCGAGTCCAAACCATGATATTTCTCAAATCATACTTTAACTGAAATAGTGGAAAACATGTGTCTAGAAATCATTTCTAACATTCAGAAATTCAATGCCACAATACATAACCGTATTTAACAAAGATATTTTGATGCATGCAATTCAGTTTATAAAACAAAGTCCACTCACAAACCTGTTCAAGCTAGCTCAATCCCGTCTCGCTCGTTCCTCTGAGGTTCCCGGAACGATATCGCCTGTCAAAAACAACAATCGGGATTACCGGCTAGTAATAAGACTCGTATATAACAACTTCCTAATCTCGGGAAGTCTACCCATGTTGTTCCTAAAATCACAGCAACTTCGGACACTTAAAACGACCTCTAAACGATGTCCGATCAACCTGAAACTTGTACCAACAGATTCAGAACGTCGAAAACTGGTTACCACGCGTCGCCGTGACGTCAGCCTCGACCCCACGCGCCGCCATGCGCCGCCGGAAGGTTGGCACACGCACCCTCACGCGCCGGTCACGCGCCTGCTACAGTGTTCACGCGCCTGAACCGGTCCAACCCGGTTCGGCTCAACCTGACCCGGTCCAACTCGACCCGACTGGTTCACTCAACTCGACCGGTTCAACTCGACCCGACCGGTCACCGGTGACTCGCCGGAGAAGACGACCGGACTGTCGTCGCCGTCGCCGGAAGCTGGCCGGAGAAGATGACCGGACCGCCACCTCCGCCGCCGTCTGGTTCGCTGGAATCCGCCATTTCCGACCGAAATTCGAAACTTTACAACTTCCTCAAAACTCAACCGTTTTACACAAATTTTACGTCTAAATCTATCTACTCAAACCCAGGAATCCAAATATAACCTCAAAACATCAAACACGCTCCTGTATAAGCCGGGAAATCGATCGAAAGATCCGAAACTTCCTTTACTCGGCTCGGCTTCCACCGTGGTCCTCTCCTTCGATGGTTGGTACGGTTGTGATCGTGGGAAGGAGTAGAATACGATTAGTTGATCCAAATGGGAAGTTAAAGCCTTGAATCCGACGTTGACTTTTGGTTTCTCTTCGGGTAAGTTTCGCACGGGTTGGGTGGGTGTGTTTGTGTTTTATTTGTTACAGAGAGAGTGAGTGAGTGAAGATAAGGAGATGAAGATGAAATGAGTTGTACAATAATTGAGGTTAAAATATCTCCCCTCCATGGAAAATTTCCAAAATGCCCTTACACATCTAGACCCACAACTTCCGTATACGAACTCCGTTTCCTGCGTGCCGCCTGTCTACGAACTCGTGAGTTCGAGACCTACGCAACGGTACCCGAAACACCACCAAAAGTGTCTCGAAACAAAACTTGATTTCCAAGCCTTTTACCGATCAAGGGTAAAATAGTCATTTAATAAAAATAATTGCATAAAATCAATTATGAAAAGTCCGGGTTGTTACAATCTACCCCCCTTAAGAAATTTCGTCCCCGAAATTCATTCCTAATCATGAAATAAATGAGGATACTGTGCCCGCATTAGTTCCTCAGTTTCCCACGTGGCTTTCTCCACGTTATGATTCCTCCACAACACTTTAACTAGAGGAATAGTCTTTCTGCGAAGTACCTTTTCCTTCCAATCCAGAATTTGCACTGGTTGCTCCTCAAATGTCAAATCGTCTTTCAGCTCAAGTGGTTGCTCTTCCAACACATGAGACTCATCAAACAGATATTTCCGGAGCAAAGATACATGAAAGACATCATGAACTCTGGATAATTCCGAGGGTAAAGAAATACGATATGCCACTGGTCCTATCCTTTCCAAAATCTCATATGGACCAATGTAGCGAGGACTTAGTTTTCCCCGTCTACCAAAACGTACCACTCCTTTCCATGGAGATAGTTTCAAGAACACCCAATCACCAACCTCAAACTCAAGGTCTCTGGTTCGATGGTCTGCATAGCTCTTATGGCGATCCTGAGCTATCTTCAACCTTTCTCTGATGATTATAATCTTTTCCTCAGTCAAATCCACCAACTCGGGTGTTAACAGTCTTCTTTCACCTATTTCACTCCAACACAAAGGTGTTCTGCACTGCCTCCCATACAGTGCCTCGAAAGGTGACATCCCGATACTCGACTGGTAACTGTTATTATATGCAAATTCCATCAGAGACAAGTGTGAATCCCAGTTCCCTTTAAACTGTAGTACACAAGCCCTCATCATATCCTCCAAAACCTGGATTGTTCTCTCAGATTGACCATCCGTCTGAGGATGAAAGGCTGTACTGAAATGCAATGTGGTGCCAAATTCCTTCTGCAAACTCCGCCAAAACCTGGAGGTAAATCTCGGATCCCTGTCCGAAACAATAGACTCTGGAGTCCCATGCAGCCGTATGATCTCATCCACGAACAATTTGGCATACCGACTCATCCGAAAATCTTCTCGTACTGGCAAGAAATGTGCAGACTTCGTAAGTCTATCCACAATTACCCATATCCCATCATGTCCTTTCCGTGTCCTTGGAAGTTTATACACAAAGTCCATCGTAATGTGATCCCACTTCCATTCCGGAATAGGTAATGGTTGCAGTGTCCCATAGGGTTTCTGCCTCTCCGCTTTCACTTGCTGACATGTCAAACATCTACTCACAAACTCAGCAATTTCTCTTTTCATCCCAGTCCACCAATAGTGTTTCCTTAGGGTATGATACATCTTGGTACCTCCTGGATGCATAGCATAAGCCGAACTATGAGCCTCATTAAGAATTTCCCTCTTTAGCTCCAGCTCATTCGGTACGCACAACCGTCCATCCTTAACCAATGCTCCATCATCCCTAACCGCATAGTCCTGCCTGTTTCCAGCCTCTAACTCCATCCTGATAATGCACAACGTAGGATCCTGGAGTTGAGCCTCAATAATCTGATCAATCAGAACAGGCCTCACATGGAAACTAGCCAACAAAGCCCCCTGGCTATCCATGTCCAGTACAATCCCTGCTCTACGGAACTCTACTAATAACGGTAAGTAGACTGTATGCAAATGGGCCAAAGAACCCATAGATTTCCTACTCAAGGCATCTGCCACAACATTGGCTTTTCCTGGGTGGTACTCAATAGTACAATCATAATCCTTTATTAGCTCAAGCCACCTTCTCTGCCTCAAATTCAGGTCCTTCTGGGTGAACAAGTACTTTAAACTCTGATGGTCGGTGAAGATCCGACACGTCTCCCCATACAAATAATGTCTCCATATTTTCAGTGCATGCACTACTGCAGCCAACTCCAAATCATGTGTGGGGTAATTCCTCTCATGGGTTTTAAGTTGTCTGGAAGCATACGCTATCACTTTCCCATGCTGCATCAGCACACAGCCAATACCCCGCAATGATGCATCACTATATACCTCAAAACCCCCGTTACCATCTGGAAGGGTTAATACTGGAGCAGAAGTCAATCTTCTCTTTAGCTCCTGGAAGCTCTGCTCACAATCAGCATCCCAGTCAAATTTGACTCCTTTCTTAGTCAACCGAGTCATTGGTCCTGCTATCGTAGAAAATCCTTCTACGAACCGCCGATAATATCCTGCCAAACCCAGAAAACTCCTCATCTCTGTCACTGTCCTCGGTTGCTCCCAGTTTGCCACTGCCTCCACTTTTTGGAGATCTACGCTGATACCGTCAGCCGAAATCACATGACCCAAGAATCCAACTTCGGTCAACCAAAACTGGCATTTACTGAACTTGGCAAACAAATGCTTTTTCCTAAGCATATTCAGCACCAACCTCAAGTGCTTCTCATGTGCCTTGGCACTCCTTGAATACACCAAGATATCGTCGATGAACACAATTACAAATTGATCCAAATACTTTTGGAACACTCTGTTCATCAAATCCATAAACGCTGCCGGGGCATTAGTCAACCCGAAGGGCATCACCAGGAACTCATAATGACCATACCGAGTCCTGAAAGCTGTTTTCTGAACATCCTCTTCCCGGATTCTCAACTGATGGTACCCGGATCGAAGGTCAATTTTTGAAAAATACTTTGCCCCTTTCAGTTGATCAAATAAATCGTCAATCCTTGGAAAAGGATACTTATTTCGCACCGTCACTTTATTTAACTGCCGGTAGTCGATACACAATCTCAGACCACCATCCTTTTTCCTCACAAATAATACCGGTGCACCCCATGGTGAAACACTTGGGCGAATAAATCCCATATTCACCAAGTCCTGCAATTGAGTCTTTAACTCTCGCAATTCTGCCGGTGTCATCCTGTACGGTGCCTGTGAGATAGGTTGAGTACCTGGCAAAAGCTCGATTGTGAACTCAATCTCACGGTGTGGTGGTAATCCTGGAAGATCATCTGGAAACACATCAGAGAACTCACTCACCACAGGAATATCCTCCACTCTCATCGAAGTATTCCGAGCATCTATCACATGAGCCAAGTAACCCTCACAACCTTTTCTCAACAATCTCTCAGCTGTTAACGCTGATATCACTCCATAGGGTAATACCCTACGATCTCCCCGAAATGTAAGTTCATGGAATCCTGGACTCCGAAAAACTACTGTCTTATTATAACAGTCTATGGAGGCATGGTGCATGGACAACCAATCCATCCCCAAAATCACATCAAACTCAAAGATATCTAAGGGGATTAAATCTACCTCCAAACCATGGCCTTCAACCATCACCGGACAACTGCGAATCACTAGGTTCGCCACTAACATATCTCCGGTAGGAGTACTAATACCCATGTCCCAACCAATTGGAGACAATTCTCTATCCGCAAACAATGCAAAATCCCGAGAAATAAAAGAATTAGTTGCTCCCGGATCTAATAAAACACAAGCATTGCGGTTAGAAATAGATAACGTACCAGTGACCACATCCGGTGCTACTCGAGCTTCCTGTTACGTCATGGCAAACACTCGAGCTGGTGTACCTGAAGATCGACCACGATCCCCATACCTGCCTCTAGCACTGCTGGTCCCACTAGCTCTACCAGCCCCACCGAAATAGGTCTGCCTCTCAGCTGCAGTATCATACATCTGTCCTGCACTCGGGCTAGGATCAGTCGCACCACGACTAAAGGAACTACTGCCCGGACGACGTTGTGGACAGAATCTCTTGATGTGACCAGTCTCCCCACAGAAATAACAAATGGAATCACTGAAGCCACTAGATCTGCCACCCTGTCTCCTGTTGAACTGCACTGAGGCACCCCGAGACTGTGCAAAAGATTGTCGTGTCTGACCAGCTCCGCCACTGCCTGTACTAGATCTCCCAGAAGATCCAGAACTATGACTGCCTCTTTTTGATGGTCCCTGACTAGAGGATCCGGCAGTCCAGTGATCTCGACGTCTCCTGTACCCACTGTACTGCTGTGGCATTGGAAAACCCAA
This sequence comes from Oemleria cerasiformis, assembly GCA_037349345.1. Lineage (NCBI taxonomy): Eukaryota > Viridiplantae > Streptophyta > Magnoliopsida > Rosales > Rosaceae > Oemleria > Oemleria cerasiformis. The sequence continues at coordinate 10,432,325 of JAZGTL010000007.1, forward strand.
ACTCAACTCTACTCGAGCTGCAGCATCAGCCAAAGTCCTCAACGAAGTGTGGTCCATAGACGTAACTCCTGTTGAACTGCACTGAGGCACCCCGAGACTGTGCAAAAGATTGTCGTGTCTGACCAGCTCCGCCACTGCCTGTACTAGATCTCCCAGAAGATCCAGAACTATGACTGCCTCTTTTTGATGGTCCCTGACTAGAGGATCCGGCAGTCCAGTGATCTCGACGTCTCCTGTACCCACTGTACTGCTGTGGCATTGGAAAACCCAAACTCAACTCTACTCGAGCTGCAGCATCAGCCAAAGTCCTCAACGAAGTGTGGTCCATAGACGTAACTGCTGACCGAATTTCACTCCGCAGTCCACTCTCAAATCTGTGGCACTTGTCTGACTCGGTCGCTACCAACGTCGGTGCAAAGCGACTCAGCGCTATGAATCTTTGTTCATACTGGGCCACCGTCATGTCTCCTTGCTGTAAATGCAAGAACTCGGCCTCCTTAACGTTCCGGTGTGAGCGAGGGTAAAACTGCTCCAAGAAGCGTTCCCGGAAAGTCTGCCAAGTAAGCGTATGGACATTCCAGCCTGACACCTCCAATGAGTGCCACCAGTGGTAAGCAGAACCACCTAGTAAAAATGTGGCCAGTAGAACTCTCTCCTCTAGAGGACACCTCATAATCAAGAACACCCGCTCCATGCGAGTAATCCACTCCTCAGCCTCATCTGGGCTAGAGTCACCCATGAATATCGTCGCCCCCAGTCTCTGGGCTCTCTCAATATCAGAGACTTCATGAGAAGCTCTATCCTGGAGTACAGAAGCTAAAGTCTGACCCAGCTGTTCCAGTGTCTGCCTCAAATCAGGCTCCACTGCAGGTTCATGGTCATCTCCACCATTCCCTGACCGTTGACGGAACTCTTGTCTCAGAGGCATTATACGCTGAAAAGAAGTTGTAAACCATTAATACCAAAATTTCACCTGTACACTAGATGTACGGTCTACAGGAATTTAACCTAGTGCTCTGATACCAATTGTCAGGACCCGTCCCGAATTTCCCCTCGAAACCCGGGAAGAACCCTGATCCCGTCTGACAACCTAAGGAAAGGTTCCCAAATACCCTTCAATCCTTAGCATATGATAATAACAATAAATAATTTCTCTTGTCAGACAAGGGATTTAAGCACTTAAAATTCCCGTAAGTAAATACCAACCAAATACAAGAATATCAGAGCGTCTAAGTAGGATCAATGTACAAATTAGATATCCTACTCAAGTACAACTACACAGCGTAGCGGAAGTGTAAATGCCTCTGCCTCGAGATACTGTCCGCGTCAACTCTACGGTCTGAAGGGGGTTTAAACACAAAAGTTGTGAGTGGACAAAAATAATCGTTTATAAAACGTTTTCCAAGGAATATTACCTTTTTCCCCCTCCATTTATAAAACCATGCATGCATCACATAAACAATTCATGTTATAAAAACATCATCTTTAAATCACCGGCATTTTCATGTTCAAAACCATTTATTTCCACCTAGACACATAACATCTCAAATCCACTGTCATCGACACATCCACTAGCCACCAGGGTATCCCTTGGGGTGTGCTAGTACTGTATCACAACTCTCTGTACTATGCTATCACATCAGTCGGCCTATCTCTCGACTAGCATATCATATCATTTTATTGGATTAGTCGGCCTATCTCTCGACTAGCATATCATATCATTTTATTGGATTAGTCGGCCTATCTCTCGACTAGCATATCATATCATTTTATTGGATTAGTCGGCCTATCTCTCAACTAGCATATCATATCATTATATTGGATTAGTCGGCCTATCTCTCGACTAGCATATCATATCAGTCGGCATATCTCGACTATCATATCATATCAGTCGGCATATCTCGACTATCATATCATATCAGTCGGCATATCTCGACTATCATATCATATCAGTCGGCATATCTCGACTATCATATCATATCAGTCGGCATATCTCGACTATCATATCATATCAGTGTTTATCCTGGAGGTTCATCGGGTTCACCGCTAATAACGGATCCTCATCCCGAGTCCTGGCCTCCCTAAATTCAATGTTTATCTTGGAGGTTCATCGGGTTCACCGTTAATAACGGATCCTCATCCCGAGTCCTGGCCTCCCTCAATTATGACAAAATCCGATAACCACATACAACAAGGTCAAAACCCAATTCATTGACTCAATAATTTCTACGTCAAAACGTTATCAAAATCGAGTCCAAACCATGATATTTCTCAAATCATACTTTAACTGAAATAGTGGAAAACATGTGTCTAGAAATCATTTCTAACATTCAGAAATTCAATGCCACAATACATAACCGTATTTAACAAAGATATTTTGATGCATGCAATTCAGTTTATAAAACAAAGTCCACTCACAAACCTGTTCAAGCTAGCTCAATCCCGTCTCGCTCGTTCCTCTGAGGTTCCCGGAACGATATCGCCTGTCAAAAACAACAATCGGGATTACCGGCTAGTAATAAGACTCGTATATAACAACTTCCTAATCTCGGGAAGTCTACCCATGTTGTTCCTAAAATCACAGCAACTTCGGACACTTAAAACGACCTCTAAACGATGTCCGATCAACCTGAAACTTGTACCAACAGATTCAGAACGTCGAAAACTGGTTACCACGCGTCGCCGTGACGTCAGCCTCGACCCCATGCGCCGCCACACGCTGCCGGAAGGTCGGCACACGCGCCGGTCACGCGCCTGCTACAGTGTTCACGCGCCTGAACCGGTCCAACCCGGTTCGGCTCAACCTGACCCGGTCCAACTCGACCCGACCGATTCACTAAACTCGACCGGTTCAACTCGACCGGTTCAACTCGACCCGACCGGTCACCGGTGACTCGCCGGAGAAGACGACCGGACTGTCGTCGCCGTCGCCGGAAGCTGGCCGGAGAAGATGACCGGACCGCCACCTCCGCCGCCGTCTGGTTCGCCGGAAGCCGCCATTTCCGACCGAAATTCCAAGCTTTATAACTTCCTCAAAACTCAACCGTTTTACACAAATTTTACGTCTAAATCTATCTACTCAAACCCAGGAATCCAAATATAACCTCAAAACATCAAACACGTACCTGTATAAGCCGGGAAATCGATCGAAAGATCCGAAACTTCCTTTACTCGGCTCGGCTTCCACCGTGGTCCTCTCCTTCGATGGTTGGTACGGTTGTGATCGTGGGAAGGAGTAGAATACGATTAGTTGATCCAAATGGGAAGTTAAAGCCTTGAATCCGACGTTGACTTTTGGTTTCTCTTCGGGTAAGTTTCGCACGGGTTGGGTGGGTGTGTTTGTGTTTTCTTTGTTACAGAGAGAGTGAGTGAGTGAAGATAAGGAGATGAAGATGAAATGAGTTGTACAATAATTGAGGTTAAAATATCTCCCCTCCATGGCAAATTACCAAAATGCCCTTACACATCTAGACCCACAACTTCCGTATACGAACTCCGTTTCCTGCGTGCCGCCTGTCTACGAACTCGTGAGTTCGAGACCTACGCAACGGTACCCGAAACACCACCAAAAGTGTCTCGAAACAAAACTTGATTTCCAAGCCCTTTACCGATCAAGGGTAAAATAGTCATTTAATAAAAATAATTGCATAAAATCAATTATGAAAAGTCCGGGTTGTTACACGTTCAGTCAGTAAAAACATGCTATTATATGAGTGACTCAAGGTCATAGGCTTGTTTGGTTCGAGAAGAGGAAGAAAATGTTACCAGAATTGTTGGTAACAATGACAAGACAACGAAGTATCGCCGGGTCGGATCGCTTGAGCTTTCGTGGGTAACGGGTAAAGACTGGGGGATCCAATAGTGCCATTTTTTGAACATTTATTGGGTTATATTGGTCCTTTACACTATACAATTTTTCCAAAAATACAAAAATGTCCCTGCACTTAACCAAATATACCATTTACAATCCAATTTAAACTTGCTTTTCACAAGAAAAACTTAATCTACAATTTGTATGAAATAAATTGACAAAAAAGTACAAATTGGGGCAAGTTAACAAATTTCTCAAAAAAAAAAAAAAAGAATTTGGGAAATGGAACAACCAAGTGGCGCATCGATTTTCATATTTCTGCTGGGTCGAGAGCAGAAAGCGGCCTTCTCTCTATGTGTCCATCAGAGACTCTAGACTCTGATTCCATCTCCAATTCTCGCCATGGCTACTTCTTCCTTGGTTTTGTATTTTTTGTCTCAGCGCCGTGTTCCCGGCCGCTCAGTCGGCCATTTTTTTCTCATACCCACAAGCTTAGCTCTCGTAACCTCTCTTCTCATTCTCTTTTACATTTCCACGACCTCTAATCTCTTCACCCATCATCCTCATCCTCACTCTCACTCAAACACACCACTTCAATTCAATTCTTCTTCCTCAATCCCTCCTCCTCATGGCAGTTCCTCGAGACTTTTTGAAGTTGAAGCTCCTCTGAAACTGGATGGTGATCAAAGATTGGAGAGTCAACGCTCACTAGGACTTCAATTGGGCTCAAATGGTATGCCAATCTTCAATTTTGTGTTCTTTTGGGACTTACTAATTATGCTCAATGCTTTGATACGTTTGATGGGTTGTCTTTGTATTCGTATGTGGACTTCACTTATGGACAAAACCAAGAAAACTTGAAAATTTCTTATTTGGAAACTGTCCTTCTAATGGTGATTAGAAGTTTATGATTTGGAAAAATAAAAGTAAATGAAAACTTTCAGAATTTGTTGATCTTCTTTATGACAGGTGAGTTAAGGTGGTGCCAAATTCAAAGGTGAAACTAGTATAAATGTAAATCTTTGAAGAATTTACCAAATTGAATATAGCATATACAACCAGGAAGAATTATTAGCAGCAAATCACATATTACTGTAACCTAAACAAAACAATGAACAAATAGAACGATTAGCATACGCCACCTCCTACTCTTAGTTTAGAGTCTGTCACCTAACCAAAACATAGGATCATGTACTTCTACAATTTCTATTGCTTTGGCCTTGTACAGTTACATACCTAAGCTCCCTTAGCATTCGGTTTTACAATTCTTTCGGTTAAAAATTAAAATATATGCACCATGCCCAGAAGTTCAAGCACTATCTAGTAATGCATTTCATTGTTCTTAGATTACAAATCATAAGTTGAACCTAATTCGGAGGTTCGAAAAATTTCAGCAGATCAATGTAATCATGTCCAGTTGAAAGTTATTTTGGCTAGTTATTGATTGTTGGATGATGGGCTCCTTGTTCACCTGAATATATTTTAAAAAATACAACTTTTAATTTCAGCATCGGAAACTGTTGGTTTGTTCAGGAAATAATGTCAATAACAACGAGGTGTTCCATGATAGGCATATCTTTTTGGAAGACTATAAAGAAATGAAAAGGAGCTTTAAGATATATGTTTATCCTCACAGGAAAGATGATCCCTTTGCAAATGCACTTTTGCCTGTGGATTCTGAACCTTCAGGTAATTATGCAAGTGAAAGTTACTTCAAGAAGGTCCTTATGAAAAGTCATTTCATCACAAATGATCCAACCAAGGCAGACCTTTTCTTTCTGCCTTTCTCAATTGCAAGGTTACGACATGACCGTAGAGTTGGTGTGGGAGGTATCCAAGATTTTATAAGAAACTACATCTTCAACGTTAGTCAGAAGTACCAATATTGGAACCGGACTGGTGGCGCAGATCATTTTTATGTTGCCTGTCATTCCATTGGACGTTCAGCTATGGAAAAAGCAAATGAAGTCAAATTTAATGCCATTCAAGTTGTGTGCTCTTCAAGCTACTTCCTACCTGGTTACATACCACACAAGGATGCATGTCTGCCACAGATTTGGCCAAGAAACGAAGAGCCCCATGATCTGCTTTCATCAAATAGGTGGGTATTTTTACTTCACCTTCTACTTCTTTTAAGTATACTGGATATGCTTTTATATGTTTCTTCTATAGAAGAGCCTCATCAACTGGGGTATAAGCATTACACTTAAAAGATATAAATATGGTATTCTGGAGAAGTTAGTGTGAAAATTGGTAATTTGTTTCTTAATATCATGCATTTTGGTTTTACATTAAAAAGTGAGTTTGTCCTTGCATGCTTCTTAGTCTCCTTGTTATCTACTGATGTGTGGTTGCCAGCCAGTTCCCTCTCAGATTAGTGGGTTGCACACATCATTTATCTGCAATATTCACTTTTGACTGTATTTAGGTAGTTTTTTTTAACCATTTGGCTGCTTGGTTTTTGAAATATGCTGTTTAATTAAAATTCATAAAAGATATTATTATGGACGTCAGTCATGTTCTTGCTACACAAGCGTAATTGAAACTAGTGGCTGTCTCGGTTCTTACTTCCTCCAATGTAAATAATACATAGTTGGTATGAACCGAAAACTCAAATTTATTTATCTGATACTATATATTAAGAGACCTCATTTGTCAATTATCTTTTAAAGTGCCAAATTTGCCCTTATTTACAACCCACTAAAAGAAAAGATCAATACTTTTTTACTGAGAATTAAATAAAATCCCCAATTCCCCATATTTTTCTTCCATTTTTTCCTTTTTCTATTTTTTCCTCAAATTCTCAAGCTCTTATTCCAAAAATAAGTAAAATAAAATAAAATTCACAAGCAATAATTGTAGCACATGCATAGCATTTGTGTGATTGCTAGTGTCAATTATGTGCACTCTTTTGATTGAGCCTATAGATTCCCTCTTTCATTGTTTCTCACCTTTTGGACGCATGATGATGATGAGGTGGTGTGAAGAACATATCAAGTCTCTGAAATTGTCCTCCCAAACTCAGCTTTACTTACCTAGGAACTCTTAATGGGTGTACTATTTCAGAATTTTATTGAAGTCAGCACTTTTTGGTTGAATTATATCATTTTTTGTGTCAAGAAAATATTTTCCTCATAGATAGAAACTATTAGGGCCAAGTATGTAACACTACGAATTTAGTGTTTTTTCTTTTATTGGCAACTATACAAAATGCTTACTTGTGCTAGGCATTTGAGTATACCTTTGTGGTGTTGCATGATGTAGCATTCCTACAGCATACACTTGTGAAATATCAGTTATTATAGTTCTCCATTACCAATGGTGAACCAGTCTAACTCGAACATAAAAGCCAGAAATTATAACATAGGAAGAAAATACTTTGAGTTTGCTGATAAATCCATCAAACCAGGTTTACATTCGTGATAAGGAAAATGAAATTGATTGATGGTTGAACTTCTCTGGTGAAATTTAGAATCTAGGTTCATCTCATTTCCTTTAGCCTCCAAACCGAATTGTTTGTTAGAATTCAACCAAACACAATGAAAAACACATTGGAACTATCAGCATATTTTGGCAATATGTTGCTTTGCTCTCTGCATGCACTGGAACTCATGTTTCTCCCTTTGATTAAAAAAAAATGCAGAACAAAACTTGCGTTCTTTGCGGGAGGAATAAACTCCCCTGTACGGGAAAAGCTTCTTCAAGTCTGGAGAAATGACTCTGAGATTTTCGCGCACTTTGGCCGGCTTACCACACCATATGCTGATGAGCTGCTTGGTAGCAAGTTCTGCCTCCATGTTAAAGGCTTTGAAGTAAATACAGCTCGTATTGCAGATTCATTATACTATGGTTGTGTCCCAGTGATCATCGCCAACTACTATGATTTACCATTTGCAGACATAATAAACTGGAAGAGCTTCTCAGTCATAGTTCCCACTCTAGATATCCCGTTGCTGAAGAAAATTCTCAAAGGGATCAGCTCTGATGAATATATGCGGTTACAAAGAAATGCATTGAAGGTGCGAAAACATTTCCAGTGGCATCTTCCTCCTATTGATTATGACGCTTTTTACATGGTTATGTATGAGTTGTGGCTCCGGCGAAGTTTTTCCCCAGTTCCCTTGAGTAGTTTTTAGAAAAGGGAAATGTAGTTAGCAATATATAATAGTCATATTATGCACTCCATATTCTTTATATTTTGCATCGATTTGGAATACAGGATGGCTTTTATGAAGTTCCAATGGCAGCTCTCTTCAAAAATCTCAATCAGAAAATTACTTTTGACCTGATTTTCTCCATTTCAACTGGATTCTGCCCTTATATTTTTCTTTTAGCTTGCATTTTACTTCATAATCCTGACTTTGTTCTTATTTTTAGGTTTCTCAAGTCGTGTTTTGACTTGTAACTCACTTTCAATACAAAAAACTTAACACAGTTGTTTTTTTAAAACTAATGGAAGAGCACTATAGTAATAAAGATGAGAAGCATGTAAAATCTAGAAAAATTGAAAAAGAAAAAGAGGGATTATGTTTGCCTTTTTCTTATTTTATCATTGTGCGAGAGTTTTGGATTCAGAATCTCTTCCAATATTTAGACGGTTACAAATTCAATTTAAAAAATGAGCTATTAAAAATGCTTCACAAATATTTTTGTATTTGAAAAACAAAAAACTGTTATGTAAAACGTTCCCAATTATACTCTTTAAGTTTCAAAGTTTTTCAAAAGATCAACATTTCTTCAAACTTTCGATAAAAAAAAAAAATCATTTCTTCAAACAAGTAGGGGTCTAATATTATTCATCTTCATATGTAAATAAAAGATCTCATGTTCGACTTACATTAATGATGATGACAATGTATATCGATATCAAATTAAGTATCAAATTAGGTATCTAATGGTTGATTTATTATATGATTTAAGTTTAAACCTCATCACAATATTGTTGTTTAAGAAGAAAAATAATTACACAAACGTGTCATTTTCCAACATTTTTGTAAGTTTTTAACATGATAAAGAAAACCTATGCTAGGAGAGCATGAATCAAATAAATGTTAAAAGTTTTAAGAAAAAAAAAATTGTAGTGTAAATTAGTAGTGATGTTAGGAAAGTAGGAGGCAAACAAAACAAAAGTGAGGATCTTGAAAAGAGTACGAACGCCGAGTACACTTGAAACGACAAAACAAATAGAGAAAATTCCCGCAGCGTAAATATTTTACCTAGTTCCCTCCAGATTCAAGGTTCCACCCCCATCCACACTCTATCCCTTCATTTTCTTCCTTCCTTTTCAATTTTTCCAGGATGAAATGCTTTGTTTTCTAAAACCCATTTCAGAATTATCTTTCATCGAACCCATTACTCTACACCCCAGATTCGATCTTTCTCCGTCTGCCTTCTGTTTGGTTCTCGAGAAAATATTTCCATGTTTAATTTTCTGTTTATATTTGAATCAGTAGATGATCCCTGCTTTCGAGGTTCGTTGACTTAAATGATCGATTTCTTGATTTCAATTGTAGATATATGCTATTCTTTTTTTTTATCTGAAGATATCTGCTATTCTAGTTGAGAGCATTTGATTTGAAATTGGCATATGTTTGTAGCCTTTCTACACCAGTGGTCTTGTAATTGAAAAAAAAAAAATTCCAGCTAAAATGAGCATTACATGGGTATTTCTTTATTAATTTATCCTTATAGCTCGCTTGATTGTTATTCATTTCTGGGCATTAATTTTGAATGTGATTGTCCCTTCTAACACGGTTGTTGTTTTTGAGTAGGAAATCTAGTTGAAATTGGTTTTGGAATGTGATGTTATTGGGGAAGTCGAATTCGGTGCTTGATGAACCAAGATGGCATTCAAATCTAAGATAAAATGGGTTGCTCTTTTTGTCCTCGTTTTATCTTTTGCATCATTGCTTCGGCACCTCTCTATAGCAAAGTACTCGACTGTGGATTTAGTCCAGTATAGTGCATTAACCGCATTCCATAACGATTTCGATTCTATCTCAGGGAGACTGGTGGGGACTTGATCTATTTTCTGTGTTTATGCAAGTATTTTCAATGTATGTATTGGGTTGTTTGATGATGGGCTTCTTTTGGTTGTACAATCTTGCAGAGTATTCCTAATAGGAAGCTATGGGGGCCTGTAAAGCCCCTGCAGGCTCTGCAGCCTTATGCCAACCCCAGAAGCAACTATCCTGGTGATGGTTTTACTCTTATTCTTTCGTTTGTGCATTTTCTTGGTTTTTATCCATGTCTTATTTATGGTAATTTATATGGAATAATTTAAGAATTTACTAGTTAGAAGTTAGGACCAAGATGAATTGATTTGGGACCAGTTTTTTTATTGAAGTAGGAGGTGCCCATGAGACACTTAACATGTTAAATTGACCAATCTGCTATGTTGCATGCATGACCCAGAACATTTTGTAGTCTCGACACTTCTGTTACTTGTCCAGGAGTATGAGAACTTAAATTAGTTAATCATTTTCAACAAGCTGATATCTTTGTTATTCTGACTTTAAAATAATTTTCATCTTTCTTTGTACTTCTTTGGGCCATCAGAGGATTTGATGACCTACAACCGTTCACGTTTGACCTGATTGATTACTATTATTTTCTTTACAGTTCCAAATGATCAGAGCAATGGCTTCATTTACGCAAAAATATTTGGTGGATTTGCAAAGATAAGGAATACGGTACGATTTGTCAAATGTGTGAAAGTGATTCCATGATCATTTGTATATGGTGTTCATAAAATCTTTGTTAATTTTCTAGATCTGTGATCTGGTCACCATATCCAGGCTTCTAAATGCTACTCTTGTCATTCCAGACATTCAAGAAAGTACTCGTTCAAAAGGCATCAGGTTCTTTATTCCGACTTGCTCTTTTTTTAATGCCAATTTTCAACACTATTTGATCATTTAATTTTTTTCTTCTTACCATTTTTTTAATTAACTTTTCCAGCTCTCGTTTCAAGAGTTTTACATATCTCTACGATCAGGAGCAATTTATAGCATCTCTTAAAAATGACATAATCGTTGTAAAGAGCCTGCCAGATAATTTGAAGGCTGCAAGGAAGAGGAATGAATTCCCTTCTTTTAGACCCAAGAATGCAGCTTCTCCTAATTTTTATATTAAAGAAGTCCTACCAAAGTTAAAGAAATCCAAGGTTATTGGCTTGGTTATTGCTGATGGTGGATGTCTGCAGGTATCCCATGTTCTACTATTATTAATACTATAATCAGCTATTGCGAAAGCACATCTACTTGAGAAACATACACATTCCTATCAACATTGATAACCACATTCTTTTGTGTGCTAGAACTGTCAACTATGAACCAATTTTAATGAAGAAAATAAATGATGGAAAACTAGTCACTACAACTTGAGTAGATCGGATATTGTAGATAATGTTGCACTACACTACTTCAAGATGACGCGAGTAACAGAACATTAGGCTTCAGGAGCTTAATTAACAGTACTTTCTTAGAATGTCAATATGCTCTAAAAATACACTTTATAATCATTCTCTCTGTACTACCCTAGTTGAATTCAAAATGTGTTATGCAGTGTATAATCAATTCACATGACACATTTTTGATCTTTAGGATCTTCGCTCCATTAGTGTATCATGTGGGGATGATCTATAATTTTTGCCTCAATTTAGACTTGTACTTTTTGTTGGCCCGATGGAACTTCTCTGCTTCTTTGCTATTGATCCAGAGGGGCCATTCATTCTATGTCTCATGGTCATCCATATGGTCGTGTCAGTAGTCAATGTGCTTTTCTTTCATTTTGATTGAGTCTATATTCCGAGCATGCATGCTTCACATTTAATTTTTGAGTTTTCTTAAGGCAATATTATCCATTTTTCAGTCAATCCTTCCACCAAGCATGGCCGAGTTGCAGAGGCTTAGATGCAGGGTCACCTTTCATGCACTTCAATTGAGACCAGAAATTCAAATTCTTGGACACCGGATGGTGGAGAGGTATGAACCTACCAACCCAGCTTATGTCTAAGATTTGAATCGTTTGAGTGCATTGTTGTTTAGAGAACTTGATCAGTGCATATAGCTTTTAGACCATATCTGATGCAAGGTTTTTCCAATTGAATAAACTGATTTTTTATTTGAAGGTCATGGTTGGGTTTGAAAGGATTAGGCATATATAGGGTTAACTGGAGGGATAAATTTATGAAATTAGGAGATTTTATCAGTGAAAGTTCGGTCTGTTTTCTGGACAATCAGATATAGAATGTATGAAAATAAAAATGGATGGTATATGTCTAGGGGATACGCCTGGGTTTTCTAAGCAGTCGAAATGAACACACCCTCATGAGAGGGGGTACACATGTGATTTGCTTTAGAAAAGGAGTTCTAATTGTTGTCTTTCTCCTAGTTTTTGTATTATGTGTAAAACGAAAGGAAAGGATGCAGATCATTGCCTCATTGGCTTGTCCACTTTCCAGTAGCTCTAAATGTGTGATTTTCCATTCTTCAAAAAGGCTGCAGTGAGTTTGCTAATTCCCTGGTGAAAGTCTTGTTGCTTTTGGTATGAGAAGGCTAGAGCGTTGAGGCGTTGCTGCAGGATGGTTGTTTTGTAGGTGATTTGGATGGAGAGGAACAAGAGTATATTTGACAATGTTAAAGGGTTGGTGTATAAGAGCTTTGGGGGAGTGTGGGGGTTTTGTCATTCGCTTTGGGCTTCAGTTACTTTCATCAGAGCTTGGATCTAAAATTTTCGTCTATTTTATTAAATCAAAAGGCTGCTGTAGGATAACTTGATCGTTGTAGTTTTGGTTGTATTCTCTTGTAATCAGTTGTGCTGCTGGACTTCTCTCTCACTCCCTTTATGTACTTTTCCGTTGTGTTTTTATAAAATTAGTTTCTTTTAGAAAAAAGAAAACTGCAGGTTGATGAATAATGATCCTCATGGGCCATAATATTAAGTTTAATCTCTAGAACTTTCTAGCAATTAATTGCTTACTGACACCAAAACAAGGAAAAACATGGGTGTAAAAATAAATATCTGGTAGCATGGCCAGATTCTTCTGTTAGTACCTTCTCTAGAATTTCACTTCTAAGAATGTTTTGCATTCAGTTGATCAAATGTGGGTTTTATAATATATTGTCATAGGTTACGTGCATGGGGCCAACCTTTCCTAGTGTTTCATCCTGGTTTAGTGAGAGAAACCTTGGCATTTCATGGCTGCGCTGAACTTTTTCAGGTAAGATGTTCAAGCCTTTTTATCATCTGTTTTTGGGAGAATATAAAACAATTGTTGACCCACATGCTTATTTTTTGCTTAATATTTGGGGAATACTGGTAAAATGAACTTGATCATGGTATCGTAGTAGGAAATCCTAAGTTTGAATCCCTGCAATTGCAACCTCCCAATATTGAGTTGAGTTCCACATGTTGGCCTTTAGTGAAGGAAAGAGGCCTGCTTGTGAGGGGGTCTTACAACTTAAAATTAATAATTGTCCCAGATCCTGACTGCTTAAGCTTTCAGGTTACAATCTTTTCATATATCTTCTCTGAAGTCTAAGTTATTTGTTAAACCAATTGTTATTCCCGCAGGTTATCGTGTAAAGGTGGTTCTACCTTGAAATAACTTCGAAATCCATTCATTCACTATCATTGTTTTTAAAGTTATTCTTTTAACTTGGTACTTTTGTGTAGGATGTTCACACTGAACTCATACAATATCGAAGGGCACAAATGATAAAACGGGGAATTTTTCATGAGGAACTAAGCATAGATTCACACTTGCGTAGAGAAAATGGTTCATGTGCTATGCTGCCTGAAGAGGTAAGCTCAGTACCAAATTTCACATGCAGCTTATGTTTATGTAAGCACCCGTGTGGCTTCTAGTCCACACTGGTGTTTCTTTCCCGTCTTTTTCTGGTTCTTTTAAAAAATTTCACTTTCCAGTGCCATAGGAATATTTACAAATTATGGATGGAATACCTCTGATCACTTAATTAAGCCAACCTTATCGTTTTGATAGAAAACTGTATTAATATATTAATTACTAATATCTTTGTTTTCAAAGGGGAAATGATAAATAGACGATGAATAAGAGTCAGAAATGATCCTTTCTAAAGGTATCCACTTAAAATATAAATCTGTGTTGCCGTGATTCTTCACTTGCCTATTTGACTGACCTAACTGGGTTCACCATATTTCCAAATGCATAAAATAAATAAATAAAGGGCAGGAGAGAATGAAAGACCGGAGGGCCCTGGCATTGTCTTGTGTTTCCATATGAAGTGGCTGTAGGTTAGGACTCAAAACAAACAAGGTTGTTCATAAAAAACACAGGCTCCATTTCAAAAAAACCTTGTATGTGAAAGCAAGCTCAAGCCCTTATGCCTTGGCTTGACTAATAGACAAGCTCAACTCAAGCATTTTATATGTTCCTGAAGTAGCTCGTGACTAAGAAGCATGTTACAAATAGATTTTCAATTTTTTTTTATCTAATTTGTATACACGCAAGATAAATTGTTCTTTTGTTTGCTATAGGTGCACAGATGAATCCCCTTGCACCTTTAAAACCATAAATGGCTTATTAATAATAAATCATTCTCTTTAAACATAAATCCACATAAATATCACCAACGTGTAAAGAATAAGGACGGATTCAATTAGTTTTATGAAGATATTTACTCATTAGGAGCTGAAAAATATAGAAAGAAGAAAGCTCTCTTTGAAAACATGGGATGTAAAATTTTTACTGGTGCATTAGGTAATATATTCTTTCTGAGACTTTTACAGGTTGGAATTCTTCTTCGTGCAATGGGGTATCCTTCTAAAACAATTATATATCTGGCTGGTTCTGAAACATTTGGTGGTCAACGTGTTCTGGTCCCTTTGCGTGCCATGTTTCCCAATTTAGTGGATCGTACTTCTTTGTGCAGCAGTAAAGAATTGTCTGATATACTTGGACCTGAAACACCTCTTCCTCAAAATCCTCTTCAATCACGTCCAGCAAAAAGTGAAGAACAACTTAAAGAAGAATGGAAGAAGGCTGGTCCTAGGCCTCGGCCTCTTCCTCCACCTCCTGGTAGACCTATCTATCAACACGAAAAAGAAGGGTGGTATGGTTGGATTACTGAGACTGACACTGAACCAGAGCCTTCTGCTGTGGATTTAAGGATGCAAGCACATAGACTAATTTGGGATGCTCTTGATTATATTGTCTCCGTGGAAGCAGACACATTCTTTCCTGGTTTCAACAATGATGGCAGTGGATGGCCAGATTTTTCAAGTTTGGTTATGGGGCACCGTTTGTATGAGATTGCTTCTTCTAGAACATACCGACCAGACAGGTGAGTTAAGATGGACTTGAATAAATTTCATAGTGTACAACGATGTTCTGAAAGCCCCCGCCTAGGAAGTTGGGTCAATTTCAATGGCCTATGAAGGAAGTTGGGTCAATTTAACTTCCCCAGGTTTATTTGAATCCTAAGAGGCCATTTATGGGAGGGTTGGGAGAGAGAAGCGGGAAGGAGTGCTTTGATGGTGATAGGTTTATAGTATATCTCTATTCTTACATCTTGAGGATCTGTTTCTTTATTTAGCTTTTTGATAACCAAATTTGAGGATTTATCGAAAATTATGCTTTACATACATGGTAATTGAACCTCTTGTTCAACTTTATTATTTATGTGAACATGAAATGTTTTCTCCATTGTAATATGATGGACTATATAGTGGGTCTATGAAAAACGAAGAATTTCTTAAATTGACTTTTTAGGGTAAATGTTCTTATTTGACTTCGTATGTGCTCTTTTGTAACAGGAAAGTTGTTGCAGAGCTTTTCAACATGACTAGGGACAATGTCTACCATCCCAAGCATAATTGGACAGTCTCAGTGCATGAACATCTTAGCAAAAGCTTAGGTCAGGAAGGCCTAATAAGGCAATCGCTTCTGTCGAAGCCAGCCTTATTCATTTCCCACCCTCTCCCTGAATGCTCTTGTAGAATATCATCTGCCGAGGTTCCAGTTCATGTGAAAGGTAGTGATGGCCAAATTGTATATGGTGGCGAAGAAGAGTGCCCTAAGTGGATGCAGCGTGGTCAAGAAGCTCCTTCGGAGTCTGCTGGGGAAGAGGGTAAAGTGGAAGAGAATGAATTGTCAGAATACGGAAGCACCCTGCTTGAACAATCAGAGTCAAATGACAGTGACAGAAGTAATGCTACTCTAGTCTTTGATCAGGACGATGAGATGGACCCAAACGACTAAAATTGGATTTAGGTATGACACAATTTCTATCTTTTAACTTTAAGGCGGCATTCGGTTTCCATCGTTTTCTTCTGAAATGGAAAGTTTTGGAGGTAGAGTAAAATACTAAGGTCTGATTCAGGGTTCCAACTTTGCCATTCTGAGAGATATAGATATTCAAACATATTCTTTGGGTCCATTCTTGGGGTTTTCTATAGCAACACAAGACTTATTTGTTTACCTTCATACGTAAGGAGGATCCACAAAAGCAATGCACTTGAGGCCAGCCAGCTGGTGAATTTGTACACCTTTTAGCGATATTGCACTTCTTTTTGGCTTTTCAGTTGACGATGTTGAGGGTTTTTAATCATAGGAAAAGTTTTACATGTTATATAAGCCAGCCCACCTGTGTAAATGTTTTTTTACAGAGAAAAAAATTACAAATACATTGAATTACTTTTATAATATTTTTTTTGTTGGATTTGGTTCCTTATTGATTATAGCATGCTATAGTTTTTTCGTTGTACAATTAATATTTTACCCAAATTAAGTCTTACTCTAATGAAGTCGTTGGACCTCTCTGAGTCTCCCTCGGTGTTTTAGACTTTTAGAGTTCAATTCATGCTGAAGTTGAAGTTATTTACCCCAAAAAATAACACGCTAGTTATTGAATAAGTTAAAAATGATGAATGAAAATTATGTCATGTAAACCCAATAAGTATTTACGCAAAAAAAGAATTCAAAGCTAGCTCAACAAATGGAGACAATTTGAATGTAAGAGAGGAAAACCACACGACATCTCAGAAGAAGAAAAATAGTATAAACTCCCAACTTAATGAACATAATATTTCTCTGTAATTTACACCTTCTTAAACTTATCTTCTTACAAAACAGTCTATAATTTACACCAGATTAGTTTTATTCATTACTTTACTAGTGAAATGCAGTACCATTGGGTTCTATGCTGCCGCTGTCGATGGCTTCTCAGCAACGGCGACACTTGCACCTTCCGCTTCTGCTATCTGCCTCATGATGTCTGCCTTTTCTTCAACAAGGGCTTCTATTTTCGCATTAATCTTCTCCAGCTTCTGTCTCAGCTTGCCTGCATCTTTGCTCTTCTCCTTTCCATCGAGTTTTCTTTTCCTCTCGCCCTTCTCCTTTTTACCTTTGTCTTTCTTCTCTTTATCTTTCTGCGTCTCCTCTGATTCTTGGACATTTTCTTCTATCTCAATCTCCCTGGAACTAACTTGAGATTGGGGCTTTTCCTCATCCACATTTTTGTGTACCTCCTTTCTCTCCTTGTCGTCTATCTTCTCCTCTTTCTTCTCCCCCTTCTTCTTCTCGTTTCCATCATCATCACCCTTGTGTTTGTTCTTTTTCTCCTCCTTGTCTTTCTTCTTCTTCCCTTCTATTGTATTGTCATCTTCTTTTTCTTCATCGTCACCCTTGTGTTTGTTCTTTTTCTCCTCCTTGTCTTTCTTCTTCTTCCCTTCTTTTTCTTCATCATCACCACCCTTTTGTTTCTTTTTTTTCTCCTCCTTGTCTTTCTTCTTCTTCCCTTCTATTGTATTGTCATCTTCTTTTTCTTCATCGTCACCCTTGTGTTTGTTCTTTTTCTCCTCCTTGTCTTTCTTCTTCTTCCCTTCTATTGTATTGTCATCTTCTTTTTCTTCATCGTCACCCTTGTGCTTCTTCTTTTTCTCATCCTTGTCTTTCTTCTTCTTCACTTCTTTTTGCTCACCATTTTCCTTCTCATTTTCATCATCATCACCCTTGTGTTTCTTCAGTTTCCTCTCCTTGTCTTTCTCTTTTTGTTTGTAATCATCCTTCCCTTCTATCTCTTCTTCCCCTTCCTCTAACTCTTTACCTTTGTCCTTCTCTTTTTTGCCTTTCTTTTTCTCTTTTTCTTCCCTCTTTTTATGATCATCTTTATCCTCTGAGCCTGTAATTTCTTTGTCCTTCTCCTTTTTCTTCTTCTCTTCCTTGTCCTTCTTTTTATCCTCCTTGCCCTCCTTGTTATCTTTCTTCTTTTCCTTCTCGTCATCTACATCATCATGCTTCTCCTGACCTTTTTTATGTTTGACCTTTTCTTTTACCACCGACTTGGTCTTCAATTCAAGTTCCATCTCGGTCTTCTCCTTCTTCAAATCATCTGGTTCTACATCCTCGGCCTTGATCACTGCATGGAATTCTTCCTTTTCAACCTTCTCTTCTCCTCTATACTCAGGTTTGCCTTCCATCTCTAAAATTTATTTTCCAAACGTTGAAATGCAAAACAGTTTCCTCTGAATCTGAGATTGCCTAAAACAAATGTACGTAAAAGCGCAATAGGTAAGCTAACAATAAACAGCAAGTAGAATACACAAATTCTACCACTTGATGAATCATGAAATCACATCAGAAACAAGAACCATATGTAAGCACCAGAGTACATACAAAATACGAAAATTGTACTCACCTAGCCTAGCACCCAAAGATTCTACTCTAAAAGTAGCAAAAATCTGGCCGATGCGCGCATAGCCAAAATGGGAATCAATCAAGGGCATCAAATAATTCTAATTATAATTCTATTCCCTCAGCTGCCCAATTACCAGAAAGCAAGAATGATATATCATTAGCCACTACATTACTTGGTGATTTAATTCATAAACTTCCCTATGATTTCTAACTTAGGCTAAAATTGAAGAGCAATTAGTTCCTTCCAAGATGTCATTTTAAGTTGTAAGAGCGAGCTTCTGAATATAACAATCAAATCATCAATGGATCCATCCTTAACTGATAATCAAACGACACGATATAAATGAGCAAGAGAAATTAAAGAGACGAATTGATTGAAATTAAATGAGAAACCAAAATTGGAATTTGGAACAGAGACAGAGTAGGTAGCTAGTAGATGCAGAGTGATGATATGATTAAGCAAAAGTGAGAGTAAACAAGCAAACACAAATGGATTAGACCTTATTATAGTATTGGATTGCCTCAAAGAAATTAAGGAAGCTGACTGAGGCGGAGGCGGAGGCGGAGGCGGCGGCTGAGGCTGCAAGATTGGTGTGTTGTAGAAAGTAGAAAGTAGAAAGAGCCCTTTGGTTTGATTTGCATATTCATGGGTTCGGTGGTTGGCTTATATATAGGGAAAAAACATGGACAAGTATGGATAAAGCAGCCCCGTCCTGTTTTATGGAATTGATGATGTCAGCCATCTGCAGAGTTTAGTGCAGTCCAGACACGTGTCGGTTCTTTCATCAACGCGGAATCGACTGAAAATTGACACGGCGCACAGTACAGCGAAGCACACACTTTAATAGGTCGGTGGTTCTTCTTCTTCTTCACCTTGCAGCCTAAGTTAACGGAGAAAATTCACTTTGCACCTGCTCCTGTGACCTGTCAAATTGACCGACGTGCAAGTGCCACCAGTAGAGCCCATTATTCAAAAGGAACAAATGTGACCTTGAGAGCCCATTATTTAAAGGAAGAAAATATGTGTTTTTCTAGTTTATTATGGAATTTCTTTTTGTGTGCATATTTAATATATTGTGTAAAAATCACCCATCTACAAAAAAAATAACTCAAATTAAAAATCATTTTGATTCTACAATTTTGCAAGCGTGTGAATTCAACAAATAGTATTTTTTTTTTTATACGATGATATTGAGGGTGGAAATTACAATATAACCATTAAGTATCGATTTTGTCATTTACGAGAGTCGAACCCGAGAGCTCCAACATAATGTATGAAAAGGAATACCACTAGGTCATAGTATTAAGTGGCTCAACAATTAGTAATTAGGATAAGTACTGACATGACCCTTCCCGAATTTCGACTCGAAATCCGCAAAAAGCCCTGCTCCCATCTGACAGCCTTTGACCACAGAAGGTAATACCTGAAATACCCTTAATCTTTGGAAACAACAAATGAAACTTACAGGGACTCCAACAGAACCTCCCTTGTACTTGATTGACCTTCACCCACCTGTCAGATGAAGGACAGACCGGCAGTTCACAAACTACCTCGGAGGACCTCCTCCGCAATCAAACAAGACAATTGACGTGTCACCCATGTGTGAACCGTCATCAACTCGTCAATCTGGGTCACCGCCCAAACCACCCATTGACCCTGATGACGAACGTACCCTTGCCACATCTCAGGCATTGGTTACACTTCGTGACCGTAATTAACGTATATATACTTAAAGGTTCTTTGGTTATCATATCGTCGATTTGGTTCGCATACCATAGCTATTCTCTGAATATGCTAATCTGGTCGAGTTTCTGTTCATGCCTCAATGATTTAATCCAACTCAATGTTCAAACTTGGTTGAATTGAGACTCACTTACTTTACTCCGAGCCATAATCCGATATCCCGGCTCAGCCCGAGCCGTAGCTCAATGTAAGGACCCTTCTCGAATTTTGCCTTGAAATCCACAAAAAGCCCTTATCCCGTATGACAACTTTGTTTCCACAGAATTTACTACCAGGAATACCCTTAATTCATAACTATATTAAATAAACCTTACAGGGGTTCCGACAGAACTTCTTTGTACTTACTGACTACACCTACCTGTCAGATGCATGATAGCTTACAGGTCATAGCCGAAACCTCGGAATAGTGGTGGTCTGAAAAGGAATTACGCTCTGACACCAATTGTCAGTAGATCAGACACTGCTGAAACCTCTACGCTAATAACACAAGACAACTGACTTATCAGCCTCTTGTGAACTGTCAATAACTCGTCAATCTGGGTCACCGCCCACACCAACCCACTGACCCGGATGACGAAGGAACCAGACTTGGTTGAATTGAGTCTCACTGACTCGCCCCGAGTCATAATTCGATATCCCTGCTCCTCCTGAGCACCC
This sequence comes from Oemleria cerasiformis, assembly GCA_037349345.1. NCBI lineage: Eukaryota > Viridiplantae > Streptophyta > Magnoliopsida > Rosales > Rosaceae > Oemleria > Oemleria cerasiformis. The sequence goes on from JAZGTL010000007.1 coordinate 10,453,217, forward strand.
TGAGTGGTAACTCGATATCCCGGCTCGTCTTGAGCCCTCAAGTGGTAACTCGATATCCCGGCTCGTCATGAGCCCCGAGTGATAACTCGATATCCCGGATCGTCCTGAGCCCCCTAGTGGTAACTCGATATCCCGGCTCGTCCTGAGCCCCCGAGTGATAACTCGATATCCCGGCTCGTCATGCGCCCCCGAGTAGTAACTCAATATCTAGGCTCGTCATGAGCCCCCGAGTGATAACTCGATATCTCAGCTCGTCCTGAGTCCCTGAGTGGTAACTCGATATCCCGGCTCGTCTTGAGATGATGAAGGCACCTAGATTACCACCATTGCCAAAATGGCCTTTGACCCATGATACATTTTCCTCTAGGTAAACCCATGTTGAGCCTTTGTTTAAGCCTTTTTGTTTCATAACCTTCATTTTCCTCACCTAGCCTAAACACTTTCATTCTTACCCTTTTTCTTAAGGATTAGTGAAGCATAATTTGTAGAGACTTAATTGTGAATCAAGGAGTGTTTAAAGAGCAAGTTTAGGGGAATGTTCAAAAAAAAAAATTGAGATAAGAATTGTACACGGTTCGGAGTGTGCACCAGAAAAAAAACAAAATTCAGCATTTTGTTTGGATTGTTATTCCCTTACCATTCATGGATTGATTGTTGAAGTATGGTCCATAATGTTCAGATCAGCCATTGAGTGTATGTACTTGCTCGGTACTTATATGATTTTTAAGCCTTGATGGTGATACAAGTTCTAATGTCTTTAGCATCTTAGCATGATTCTACTTTTCTTTAAGAACCTTGTGTTATCCATATCCATTCTTTCTTTAACCCCTTACCCTTTGGCCTCATTACAATCCTCATAAAGACCTTATGATCTTGTTTGTTGTGTTTATATCAATATGTGGAGATTTGAATGAAGTATGAGCATATGGTGTCACTTGTTCTTGCATTCAAGTAGTAGCATTCCTTTCATGAGTCATATTCATAAGAAAAATTTTGAAAGTGCCTTTCTTTCTTGTTATATCGTATGTGAGCAATTTGTTTCCATTTTACATCAATCCTCGCACATATAACAAGTATAGGAAGAGTGACTTAACCAGAAAATATGAGGTAAAATAAGAGCTTATTCGGTGAGAATTTTGAGCTAATTCTTTGCAGCATGTATCTCTCTTTGTACTTGTGCTTTGATTGATTTAATTGTGAGCATGTGTATGATTTCTATGAAGGTGTATTAACTCTCGGATCATGTGGACCAATTCTTATGCTTATGATGAATCTTAATATGTCATGATTCATTGAAAATCTCTGAGACAAATGTTGGAAGGTTTAGGTTGAAATATTGAGTCTTTGTTTTTCTTTCATTCTTTGTTTTTGTTTTGCTCGAGGACTAGCAAAAGCTAAGTGTGGGGGAATTTGATAGGAGCATATTTATGCGACGTTTTATCTTGTTTTCTTATGATTTTCTTAGTATGTTTCCAATGTTTTCTTAATACTTAGCTTGTTTTCGTGTTTTGTAGGATTTTTGGAAGCAAAGTTACAAAAGGAGTTACTGAGTGCTGTTTTGGAAATCTAAAGAGGAAACTTTGAAACAGACTTCAGCAGATGTGTCAACTTCTCGTAATTAACTGAACCTACTCGGGAAGAACTAGCTGATGGACCATATATCGTTGGAAAGATACCAAAGTCTAGTTTCTAAAGGAATTTACGGTTCGTGAATTGGAATTTTCTAGAAGGAGTTATGGCCGTTTTAGTATAGCAAGTCAGGTTGCGCGGGAATTCAGCATTCCTTCTATTTCAAGTTTCCTAATCCTTATTAGGCTTGGACGACTAGAAGCCCAGTTTGTTAGGGTTATGAGAGGAGCCTTTTTAATCAGAGAAAAGATGAAAATAAAGAAAAAAAGGAGCAGCCACGGGACATAAATTCTTGGCAGCTAAGGGACAAAGAAACGCTTGCTCTCCCACATTCAGCGAATTAATATGCACATAAATTCTTGGCAGCCAAAGGGCAGACACACACACAAGAGAGAAGCAAAGAGTCTCCCCCTCACCTCACTTGGAACGTCTCCTTATCTCCCTCAATCAAAAAACGTGAGGCACACACACAAGGTAGCAATTTCTCTTCCTTTTTCCCTCACTTGTCAGCGACTCAGCCACACCATCCCATAAGGCGTCATCCAATCATTCTGGCTGACCAACACATCATCAAAGAGCTATCTTCTTCCTATTTTTATTTTTTGTTTTATATGTTCTTGCTGTCTATTTAAATTATGGGTAACTAAGTACTTTAGTTAGGGCTCGATTTAAGCCCTAATCATGTTTCTTTAAGGATTTCGATATGTCTTTACTATAAACTACTTTTGTTATTCTTAATTGATTAATTTCAGATTATATTTTACTCTTTACATACGTTATGTTATGCTTGATCACCATATGCATGTTGTTATTGAGTCTGTTACATAGGTAAATTTAGATGACCGAATCTTGTGCCTGTGAGAGTAACAAAAGAACTAGTTATAAGTTCTTGAAATTAATCATCATGAATAACTAGAATAGATACCATGTTCTAGGAGTTGTGTGTTTGTCGTTTTCCATTGTGTTATGCGTTCTTAAAGTGCAACTTAGTAGATACCATGCTAAACACTTTAAGAATGAAAAAAGTTAGCGTAGATACCCATGTCTAACTTGTTGCTTAGGGAAATCAATAGTTTAAAGAGTAGATATCATGTCTTTAGGTTGACAAACATGAGCATCTAAAATCTGTTTTGTAGCATTGTGCATGTTGTTTCCTTAAGGAAGAAGATTAGCGGTGAACATCGAATCCCTAACTGGTTTTCTCATTGTTTTAACCTCGATCCAATTCTATTTTTAATCAAACGCTGTCTTTAATATTTTGTTTCAAAATTTTCAGGTTTCAAAATCATCGTAAAATCATCCTTTTGAACATCGAGTGCCTTTGTGTATTGCACATAAACTTTGATTAGAAATCTTAGGGTTTGAAATAAGTTTTTTTTATTAGGGTTTTCTTTCACTTCTGCATTCTTAGTTTGTGCCATTTAGTTAGTAGTTCTAGGAAATCAATTTTAAACACATATTAATCCAATCCTCGTGGGAATGATCTCGTATTTGCTTTCTATACTATTTGTCTGATCTTGTGCACTTGCGAGTTAAAACGTGCATATAGTTGCATAATTTTTAGGTTGCTATTTGTATAACAAGTTTTTGGCGCCGCTGTCGGGGACTGTGTAACTAGTTTGTGCTGAAATTGATTTTTGGTTTTCTTTTACAGGTTGAATTTAGTTTATGCAAGGTCGTCGATCCCAAAATTTAGCGGTCGGTGTTTACAATCCTGAGATTGAACGAACTCTTAGACGTCTTCCAAAGCAATCTGAGAGGGCAAAACTTAACACACAAAGAGAATATTTTGAAGAAGGAGAAAGATCCGAATCTGTGAACGAAATGGGGGATGAACAGGTTCAAAGGCCAATGAAGGACTCCTTTGTCCCTCAAAACCTTAATCAACCATCATGCATTGCCTACCAACCAACTGTGCAAGGCAGCTTCAATTTATCACCTCAATTGCTTAACATGGTGCCACACTATAGAGGCACACCTTCTGAGGAACCATACTTGCACATTAGGGATTTCTTCGATCTCTGCAAGACTCAGAACATCCAGGGCTTAACTTCAGAAGGAATAAGGTTAATTCTCTTTCCTTTATCCTTAAAAGATAATGCTAAGTTGTGGTTGAATTCTCTAGCTGCAGGTTCCATTACTATTTGGGAACAATTGGCCACTAAATTTTTGAAGAAGTTTTTCCCAGCCCAAAAGACAAGACAACTTAAAAGGGAGATTCAAGCCTTCCAACATAAGGATGGAGATCTTTTCTTTGAGGCATGGGAGTATTTCGAGAAGTTTCTTATCAAGTGTCCACACCACAATCTATCTCAAGACGATCAGGTACAAGCTTTTTATGAAGGTTTAAATGATATTAACAAAATTCTTGTTGGTTCAGCTTGTGGAGGTGTGCTTATGGAAAAGAGCAGTGATGAAGCCATTGAGCTATTTGAGGACCTAAGTGAAAATTCTCAGCAATTCTCATCAAGAGGGAGATAAGGAGTAAAAAGTAAAGGTGTTTACGAAGTTAGCACAAATAGTGGAGTCTAGAGTCAAATGGCAGCAATGGAGAAGAAGTTAGATATGCTGGTGAAAACAATGTCATCTCAGAACATCTCTCAAGTTCAACAAGTTGCTAAAGTAGAGGTATGTGCTATATGTTCTCATTCTAATCATACTACTGAGACTTTTCCTATGTCTTGTTTTACAGATCATGAGCAAGCTAATTATGTGGGGCAAAACAACTATCATCCCAAGAACAACCCATATTCAAACACTTATAATCCAGGATGGAAAGACCACCCAAATTTCTCTTGGAGCAACAATCAGAATGTGCTTAATCCATAAGGGCAGCAGAAGAATTTCCAGCAGGGAAGTAATTATCATGCTTCGTCACAGGTGGCACAACCAAATACTGACCAGAAGAAGAATAATCTTGAAGGTGCCATACTTCAGTTCTTGATTGCACAGCAACAGACAAATGCTCTAACTAGTCAATACATTCAGAAACTAGAAGCAACAACTAGCCAAGCTATTCAGAGATTGGAGGCACAAGTAGGGCAAATGGCAAAGGAGTTAAGTGAGAGGAAGAAATGAGAGTTTCCATCACAAACCATAACTAATTCGGGAGGCCAGGAGCAGCTCAAGGCTGTGAAAATCCTTAGAAGTGGCAAAGTAGATGACAACAAGGTAGGGACAGATGAGAATGAACCAGAAAATGTTGAACCACCTCCAGCCACAAAGGTAGGTGAGAAGGAGAAGGTTAGTTAAGCAAAAGAAAGAAAAACATCTTCTTGATATTTTTGAAACTTTGAGAAAAGTAGAAATCAACATTCCTTTACTTGATGCAATTAAACAGATTCCATCTTATGCTAAGTTTTTAAAGGATTGTTGTACACACAAAAGACAGTTTCAGGAACATGAGAAAGTTGCGTTGACTGAGGAGGTAAGTGCGGTTTTATTGAGAAAGCTACCACCTAAACTAAAAGATCCAGGTAGTTTTACTATTCCTTGCAGGGTTGGTGACCGTATGTTTGAACGTGCGTTGCTTGATTTAGGAGCAAGCATTAACTTGATGCCTTATACCGTTTATGAGGAGTTGAGGTTGGGGGAGCTCAAACCAACCTCAATTATATTGCAATTGGCAGATAGAAGCATCAGAAGACCTAGATGTATATTAGAGGATGTTTTGGTTTAGGTAAATAAATTTATTTTGCCTGCTGATTTTGTTGTTCTAGATATGGAAGATTCCCCTATGCCATCTTCATTACCTATTATTCTTGGTAGACCCTTTATGGTAACTGCTGATACAAAGATAAGTGTGAAAAAGGGTACTATACGCATGAAAGTTAATGGTAAGAAGATAGAATTCATGTTGTTTGACACTATCAAATTGCCATTTGATAACCATGATTGTTTCAAGATTGATGTGGTAGGAAGTGTTGTTGAGCAAGTGTTTCAGGTACATAGCATTGACCCTTTGGAGGCATGCATAGCCCATAACCTCACAAGGCTGAATTATGAACGTGGATGTGATGTTACATAGATAGACCTCCATGAAGTTGTGCTTTCTCTTGAGGCTTCTAAGCCTTAACCAAGTAAGTATGTACCTCCCTTTGAAACTCTTGTGTCTACTAATACTACTCTTGTCCCTTCCTTTGTCAGGGCACCAGAACTAGATTGAAGGAACTACCTGAACAATTGAAGTATGCTTACTTGGGAGAGAACCGGACATTACCAGTGATAGTTGCTGCAAACTTGAGTTTGGTGGAGCAAGAGAAGTTGTTGAGAGTTCTTAGGGAGCACAAGACTACATTAGGGTGGACCATTGCCGACATCAAAGGCATAAGTCCATCCAAGTGCATGCACATAATCCTCCTTGAAGATAATGCAAAGCCTAACAGGGATGCTCAGAGACGGCTTAACCCACACATGAAAGAAGTAGTGAGAGCAGAGGTTCTTAAGCTCTTGGATGTTGGCATCATCTACCCCATCTCAAATAGCAAATGGGTGAGTCCAGTTCATGTTGTGCCTAAGAAGAGTGGAATCACGGTGATGAAGAATGAAGAGAATGAGCTTGTTCCTACCAGGCTCACCACATGTTGGAGAGTTTGCATTGATTATAGAAAGGTCAACAATGAAACCAGGAAAGATCATTTTCCTCTTCCCTTTATTGATCAGATGTTAGAAAGGTTTGCATGTCATAGTCATTACTATTTTCTAGATGGTTATAGTGGTTATAATCAGATTGCTATAACACTAGAGGACCAGGAGAAGACCACATTCACATGCCCCTTTGGCACATTTGCATACAGAAGGATGCCATTCGGTTTGTGTAATGCACCTGCCACATTCTAGAGGTGCATGATGAGCATATTTTCAGACACGGTGGAGAGATTTATAGAGGTATTTATGGATGATTTTAGTGTTTTTGGTTCTAACTTCGATGATTGTCTTAACCATTTGCAGCTTGTTCTGAAGAGATGTGAGGAATGCAACCTAGTGCTGAATTGGGAGAAGTGCCATTTCATGGTACAACAAGGTCTTGTTTTAGGTCATGTAATATCTAGCAGGGGCATTGAGGTGGACAAGGCAAAGATTGACATCATATCAAAATTACCTCCTCCTACATCTGTGAAGAGTGTGAGAAGTTTTCTAGCGCATGCAGGGTTTTACAGAAGATTCATAAAAGATATTTCTAAAATTTCTAGACCTCTTTGTGCGTTATTGTCTAAAGATGTTGAGTTTGTGTGGACAGAAGAGTGCATGAATGCCTTTAACACATTGAAAGAGCTACTCACATCTGTACACATTATGATGGCACCTGATTGGAACCTCTCATTCGAGCTCATGTGTGACGCCAATGATTATGCTCTGGGAGCTGTTCTAGGTCAGAGAGTTAACAAGGTACCTCATGCTATTTATTATGCTTCTAGAACTTTGAATGATGCTCAGCTTAATTATTCCACTACTGAAAAAGAATTGTTAGTTGTTGTATTTGCTGTAGAGAAGTTTAGGTCCTACTTGATTGGTTCTAAAGTTATTGTTTTTACTGATCATGTTGCTTTGAGATTTTTGTTTGATAAGAAAGATGCTAAACCTAGGTTGATTAGATGGGTGCTCTTACTGCAAGAATTTGATCTTGAGATTAAGGACAAAATGGGTAGTGAGAATGTGGTTGTATATCACTTGTCCAGGTTACTTCATGATGAAGAAGGGAACAAGCTTCCTTTGAGTGAAAACTTCCCAGATGAGCAGTTATTTGAAATTGATTTACAACTTCCATGGTATGCATATATTGTTAATTATATAACTACTAAGGTTTTTCCTCCAGGTATGTCTAGCCAAGAAACGAAGCGATTAGTGTCTATGTCTAGGCACTACTATTGGGACGAGCCTTACTTGTTCAAATTTTGTCTAGGTCAAATTATCAGAAGGTGTGTTCCAGAGGGGGAACATATGAGCATTCTCCAACATTGTCATCATTTTGCATGTGGAGGACAATTTGGAACGAAGAGAACAACACTTAAGGTATTACAATCTGGGTTCTATTGGCCTAATGTGTTTAAAGATGCTTTTTGGTTTTGCAGCTCTTGTGACAGATGCTAATGAATAGGGAACATCTCTTCTAGAAATCAGATGCCATTGCAAAACATTCAAGTGGTTGAGCTCTTTGATGTGTGGGATATCGACTTCATGGGTCCATTTCCTAACTCATTTGGTTATTTATATATTCTTGTGGGTGTGGATTATGTATCTAAATGGGTCGAGGCTGTCCCCTCAAAAACTAATGATCACAAAGTTGTTGTGAAGTTCTTGCAGGATAACATCTTTACTAGGTTTGGCAGACCAAGGGCAATAATTAGTGATGGAGGTAGCCATTTCAACAACCAGGCTTTTGCTTCCTTAATGAAGAAATATGGGATCACACATAAGGTTGGCACTCCATATCATCCTCAAACCAGTGGTCTATATGCTTGAATGATGCATTGTGGGCATATCGGACTGCGTACAAGAGCCCCATTGGCATGTCCCCATATCGTCTAGTCTTTGGGAAGACATGTCACCTACAAGTGGAGTTGGAGCATAGAGCATATTAAGAAATTCAACTATGATATGCAACAAGCAGGTGACAAGAGGAAGTTACAGCTGAATGAGCTTGAAGAATTGAGGTATGATGCATATGAGAATGCTAAGTTGTATAAGGAACAAACCAAGGCGTATCATGATAAGCGGCTAGTTAGGAAGGAGTTTCATGTGGGACAGAAGGTGTTGATCTACAATTCAAAATTGAGATTTTTCCCTGGTAAGCTCAAGTCTAGGTGGTACGGTCCTTATGTTGTTACAAAAGTTTTCCCTCATGGAGCTTTTGAGGTTCATAGCTAAGAGAAGAATAAGACATTCATGGTGAATGGGCACAAAGTAAAGCCCTATATTGAGATGAGCTTTGAGCCTAGAGAGGAGGATGTGACTCTCCAACATGTTCAGGACATTGCATGAGAGTCCAACAGTCTGGTTGAAGACTATAAACTTAGCACTACTTGGGAGGTAACCCAAAGGGAAGTTGGGAGGCAACCCATGTGAATAGGATGATGACAGTTTTGGCACTCTACAACCACTGACAATCAGATTTGCTTTCTCTCACCCTGTCCTTCTTTGTCGTTAACTTTGCCTTCGTTTGTTTTGTTTTGTTTTATTTTATTTTATTTTCTTTGTGTGTGTTGTCGCTTGTTTCTCCTTCCTTAAATGCGTCAGTGCAAAATAAAATAATAAAAAAAAGAAAAATTTTGACAGCATTGTTTTTGCCTTAGTTTGTGTCGGTTTTAGTAGTGTTATTTGGGTAGTTTTTGTGTTTGTTTGTGTCTTAGGTTTCTTTCCAACACACTGATGATATTTGGTTTTTAATTGCATGACTTTAAGATGATTTCTAAGCATGATTCAAGGTCTAAAATTATTCTTTGGTTAATACTCAATTATTCATGGTTATCATATGCAAAATCACATGTAATCACCCGAGTAAGTGGTACCCAGAAAATATAACTAGTATAGGAAGAGTGACTTAACCAGAAAATATGAGGTAAAATAAGAGCTTATTCGGTGAGAATTTTGAGCTAATTCTTTGCAGCATGTATCTCTCTTTGTACTTGTGCTTTGATTGATTTAATTGTGAGTATGTGTATGATTTCTATGAAGGTGTATTAACTCTCGGATCATGTGGACCAATTCTTATGCTTATGATGAATCTTAATATGTCATGATTCATTGAAAATCTCTGAGACAAATGTTGGAAGGTTTAGGTTGAAATATTGAGTCTTTGTTTTTCTTTCTTCTTTGTTTCTGTTTTGCTCGAGGACTAGCAAAAGCTAAGTGTGGGGGAATTTGATAGGAGCATATTTATGCGACGTTTTATCTTGTTTTCCTATGCTTTTCTTAGCATATTTCCTATGTTTTCTTAATACTTAGCTTGTTTTCGTGTTTTGTAGGAGCAAAGTTACAAAAAGAGTTAATGAGTGCTGTTTGGGAAATCTAAAGAGGAAACTTTGAAACAGACTTCAGCAGATGTATCAAGTTCTCGAAATTAACTGCACCTGCTCGGGCAGAACTAGCTGATGGGCCATATATCGTTGGAAAGATACTGAAGTCTAGTTTCTAAAGGAATTTATGGTTCATGAATTGGAATTTGCTAGAAGGAGTGATGGCCGTTTTAGTACAGCAAGATCAGGTTGCGCAGGAATTCAGCATTCCTTCTATTTCAAGTTTCTAATCCTTATCAGGCTTAGACGACTAGAAGCCCAGTTTGTTAGGGGTATGGGAGGAGCCATTTTAATCAGACAAAAGAAGAAAATAAAAAAAATAAAAAAAGGAGCAGCCACGGGAGGAAGGACTTGGCAAGCAAACAAGCACACAAGATTAAAGAAACGCTTGGTCTCCCTTATAAAAATAAAAATAAAACTGTCTCTGTCCCTCATTTAGTGAATTAACATGCACATAAATTCTTGGCAGCCAAGGGGCAGAGAGGTATACAACAGAGAAGCAAAGAGTCTCCCCCTCACCTCACTTGGAAACAACTCTTTTTCTCCCTACAAACTGCAGAAAACGTTGGGGGCTCTCACACAAGCGACTCAGCCACACCATCCCATTCTGCTCCATCCTTCAAGGTTCCAAGGTCAAAAAGGCTTAGGAAGCAAGGAGGAACGTCAACGCGTCATCCAATCACTCTAGCTGACCAACACATCATCAAAGAGCTATCTTCTTCCTCTTTTTATTTTCGGTTTTGTATGTTCTTGTTGTCTATTTAAATTATGGGTAACTAAGTACTTTAGTTAGGGCTCAATTGAAGTCCTAATCATGTTTCTTTAAGGATTTTGATATGCCTTTGCTATAAACTACTTTTGTGATGCTTAATTGATTAATTTCATATTATATTTTACTCTTTACATACGTTTTGTTATGCTTGATCACCATATGCATGATGTGTATTGAGTTTGTTACATAGGTAAATTTAGATGACCAAATCTTGTGCCTGTTGTTGGTAAAATTAGAGAACAAGGAATAATTCTAACAGTTATAAAATTCTTGCAAGTGCACAAATCGATAAGAATAGTATAGTAGCACAGCAAGAGTCAATCCCTCGAGGACTTGCCTCAACGATTAATCTAATTAAGTTCAGATTTAAGTAACTTAGATAAAAGCACACACACACACGCCAAAGGAGGGGGGGTTTATGATTTTGAGAAACACGCACGACAGTAAACAGTAAATTAAAATGCACGAATGATAGATTGATTGATTATTAATTAAGGCGAATTAAGGATTACTATCCACTCTAACCAATTATAGTCCTTAACCAGATTTTCTTGACCTAATTACTATGCAACTTCTGAATTAAGTGCCCATGCAAAGGTCCCGATGGTTGGTCCACTCCACATATATTATTTTCTCTTACTTTGCATGTTCTAAGCATGATGTGTACTCTAGAACGTCTATCACCTACCATTTAAGATGATGCATGAAGTACAAAGAGAATTTAATGACACTACACTAGCCTAGAAAAGTGATGTGCATTCGTAGAGCGTTGTGAATTCCGACTACAAGATCGTTTCTTAACCTCAACTTCTTGATGCTCATGAATTACAAGATGATATAGTGGTCACTCAAGCAATTCCATCAATAATTTATGCAAACAAGGTAGCAAAGCTCATAAGCATAAAGGAGTGGCAGTTAAAGTAGTAATCAGAGTTATTCAACATACATAACAATCAAAATCAAGAGCCAAAATCTAATTAAAAAAACTAAAATGGTTAGGGCTTCAAGTAGCCCTAATCCTAACAAGAACTACTCACGCATAACTGGGATTAAAACATATATAATTGAATTCATAATTAAATTGCAATGAAATAAAAGTTTAGAGTAAAGAACACTGATGAACAATGGTGCACAGCAGAGACTCGGCAAAGCCTTCCTCTCCAAGCTCCACGCCCAAAAAGTGCAAAAAATAAGAAACTGTTTACTTTGAACTGAGTTACAATGTAAATTGCGGTTAGGGTGTCTAGATCTCCTCTCTAATCCTATTTCGTCTAAAAATAATGGTCTCTCTAAACACTGAACAAAGGCCCCCTTTTATAGACAAAGGGAAAACCTTGTCCTATAAGGATTGATATTAAAAACCCTATCCTAGAATGTTCTGGAATAGTTATTGTACTTCTAATTAAATGCAAATTCCTTAAAATCTATTAGAACCAATCTGAGCACGGTTGGGAGTGTGAATGCAAGCTGGCCAGTGGGAACACAAGCTAGCCGCGGGCAGCCCGCGGTCTTCCCGTGGTCTTCCCGGAATTTAGAACTTGGCCTTTGGAATGTCTTCGTCATAGGGGTTTGGGACTGCGCTTTTAAGGCACACCATGAGTATAGTAAAAGCGCATCTTCGCTCAGGCTAGGTGCAAAGGCTGTCAGGCTTAACGCAGAGGAGGAACTGTGATCCACGTCTGACGGAACAGGAACCCGGGTTTAGGCGCAGAGGCTGGGCTCGAATAGGAAGTTCTTGGGACATGTACTCGACATGTCCTAGAAAAACCTTGGCACTTCTAGGACATGAACTTGATGTCATGAGACATAGGTTTGGGACCCAGATGGCATGATATGAGGTACTTGGTCAAGGACTCAAAATAAGCGCACTGGCGCACTCAGGACCTAATTCAGAACCTGATATTGAAATGAGGACATCTCCTTCATCTAAACTCCGATTTGAGTCATTCATTTTGCGTTCTTCTCAGAATTTACCTATCTTTCCAAATATGCACAAGTCTCACAAGATTGATCATTTTCTACAATTGATGACACAAAATCATTCAAAAGACATGTAAAAGAGGCATATAAAGACATCAAAATGATGCATAAATAATGACTGATCACCTATGAGAGTAACAAAAGAACTAGTTATAAGTTCTTGAAGTTAATCATCATGAATAACTATAATAGATACCATGTTCTAGGAGTTGTGTGTTTGTCGTTTTCCATTGTATTATGCGTTCTTAAAGTGCAACTTAGTAGATACCATGCTAAACACTTTAAGAATGAAAAGAGTTAGCGTAGATACCCATGCCTAACTTGTTGCTTAGGGAAATCAATGATTTAAAGAGTAGATATCATGCATTTGGGTTGACAAACATGAGCATCTAAAATCTGTTTTGTAGTATTGTACATGTCGTTTGCTTAAGAAAGAAGATTAGCGGTGAACATCGAATCCCTAACTAGTTTTCTCATTGTTTTAACCTCTATCCAATTTTATTTTTAATCAAACGTTGTTTTTAATATTTTGTTTCGAAATTTTCAATTTTCAAAATCATCTTAAAATCATACTTTTGAACACCGAGTGCCTTTGTGTATTGCACATAAACTTTGATTAGAAATCTTGGGGTTTGAAATAAGTTTTTTTTATTAGGTTTTTCTTTCACTTCTACATTCTTAGTTTGTGCCAATTAGTTAGTAGTTCTAGGAAATCAATTTTAAACACATATTAATCCAATCCTCGTGGGAATGATCTCGTATTTGTTTTCTATACTATTTGTCTGATCTTGTGCACTTGCAAGTTAAAACGTGCATATAGTTGCGTAATTTTTAGGTTGCTATTTGTACAACAGGAATTTGAGATCATACCTGGTTTGATAAGAAACTGGCCGTGAAGTTCCGGCCAAATCCCTCTCTTCGGTTCTCCGTCTCCGGCAGTGTTCAGTTCTCAAACTTGACATCAATCTACTCGTCGGGACTAGGGGTGCTGTTTCTTGCCTCTGTTTGGCTCGAATCGACCCAAAATTGAGTCGATGATGAAGGTGGTATGCTGCGATCACACGGGAAGAGAGATACCGAGGGAGATGAGAGAGAGAGAGAGAGAGAGAGAGAGAGAGAGAGAGAGAGACTGAGCAGAGTCTCCGAAGAGAGAGAAAAATATCCCCCTAATTTTAGACTTTTAAGAAATTACCAAACTGCTCCTGAAGTGTCAGGACCTGTCCCAGATTTCCCCTCGAAACCCGAGAAAGACCCTGATCCCGTCTGACAACCTAAGGAAATGTTCCCAAAATACCCTTCAATCCTTACAAATATAATATGAAATTTCTGCCTAAATCTTCAGCAGAATCTCCTCTTAGGGACTTAAATAACTGGTTTCCACCTATCAGACAAGGGATTAAAAGCACTCCAAATTCCAATAGACAATAACCATCCCAAAATATATCATATCAGAGTGTCTAGGTAGGATAAATAATACAAAATTAGATATCCTACTCAAATTTAGGTACAAAGTGCAGTTGTAAAGTCCTAATGCCTCCGCCTCGTAAGAAGTGCCCGCGTCAACTCAACTCAACAACTTGGAGGGGATTTAAAACACAAAGTTGTTAGTAGACCAAAAATAATCATTTATAAATTCTTTTTTGAGGAAAACTTATCTTTTTCCCCCTCCACGAATAAAATCATGCAATGCATCATATAAAATACTTTATGATAGTAAACATCATTTAATTCGACATGAACACATAATATCTCAAATCCACTGGTCCCGACAAATCCACTACACACCAGGGTATCCCTTGAGATGTGTAAAAATCTGTGTTACTTGGCCTCGACCACAATCTCTGCAAAATCACCTTTTATATTGGAGGTTCACCAGGTTCTCTTCCTCAGCGGATCCTAGCCCTGGCTCCTGGGCCCCCTCAAATCGGTATTGTTATATTGGAGGTTCACCGGGTTCACCGCCAACAACGGATCCTAGCTCCAGCTCTTGGGCACCCTCAAAACAGTATTGGATCCAAAACCAAATTACTACGTCAAAACAATATCAAAATCGAATCCAACAACCATGCCATTTCTCACAACACACTTTCACTAAAATATTGGAAAAATAAATGTCCATAAATCATTTATAAATTCCAGGAAATCATTGCAACCATACACAACAGTATTAAAATCAAAGATATTGATGCATGCATTACAATTTATAAACCAAAAGTCCACTCACAAACCTGTCGAAGCAAGCTCAATCCCGAATTGTACGCTCCCCTTTAGTTCCTCAAGCAGTGTCGCCTGTCCAAATTAATAATTGGGATTACCAGCTAATAATAAGAACCTTAAATATAAACCCCCTAAACCCCGTGAGGTCTACCTATGCTGGTCTAGAAAACGCAGCAACTTCAAACGCCCAAACCAACCACTAAACAACGTCCGATCGACCCAAAACCTGCACCAACAGATCCGGAACGTCAAAAACTAGCTGCCACGCGTCACCGTGACCTCAGACTCGGTGCCATGCATCGACGGAAGGTCGGAACACGCGCCCACGCACCGCCACGCATCCTCACGCGCCGGTCACGCGCTTGCTACAGTGCCCACGCGCCTGGACCGGTCCAACCTGCCCTAACTCGGCCTAACCCGATCCAACTCCACCCGATCGGTTCACTCGACCGGATCGGTTCACTTGACCCGATCGGTTCACTCGACCCGATCGATCACCGATGACTCGCCGGAGAAGATGACCGGCTGCCAGCGCCACCGTTTGGTTCCGCCGGAATCCCCCATTTCCGGCTGAAACTTCAAGCTTTTATAACTTCCTCAAAACTCAACCATTTTTCACACATTTTATGTCTAAATCTATCTACTCAAACTCAAGAATCCAAATATGACCTTAAAACAACTAATATGTACCTGTGTAAGCTGTAAAAACGATCGGAAGTCCGGTTCTTCCTATACTCGGTTCGGCTTCCCCCGTGGTCCTCTCCTTCGATGGTTGGTACGGTTGTGATCCTGGGAAGGAGTAGAATACGATTAGTGGATCAAAAATGGAAGTTTAAGCCTTGAATCAAAAGTTGACTTTGTGGGTTTTGGTTGTTTTCTCACGGGTTCTATGGTGTTTTTGTTTCACAGAGAGAGAGAGATGATAATGAGATGAAGATGAAAATGAAGTGAAGATGTAATTGAAGATGTAAAATGATTGGGATTAAAATATCTTCTCCCAAGCCAAAATTACCAAAATGCCCTTGAAGATCTAGACCCAAAACTTTCGTACACGAACTCCATTTTTCACGTGCCGCCTGCCTACGAACTCGTGAGTTCAAGACTCACGCAACGGTACCCGAAACACCGCCTAATACGCTTCGAAACAAAACTTGATTTCCAAGCCCTTACCCGACCAAGGGTAAAATCGTCCTTTTACCAAATAATTTATGTAATACAACAAATAAATTTCTGGGTTGTTACATGAAGCTTCTAGACCCACAACGCTCTCACAGGGTCTCCGTTTTCCACGTGCCACCTGTCTACTAACTCGCGAGGTCGAGACCTACGCAACGGCCCAAGAAAAACTTCCAAGCGTGCTTCTAGATAAAATGTGACTCCCGAATCCCTCCGAAACCGAGGGTAAAATCATCCTTTCCCTAATTCAAATACCAAATTACGTTAATTCTTGTGTGCAACCTGCACGTTTCTGTGTTCCGGTCTCAACAACAGACCGTAGGCGAGAACAACATCCAGGAGATCGTGAAGGCACCATAATGCTTAATATCTAGGGTAGTTCAACTCAGAAATCTACCTTTTTTTTTTTTACCTAAGTGGAAGAGACCTCAAAGCAATGATCAGAACTCGAGAGGTCCAACTCGGGGCCTACTCCCTACATGACTAAATATACCACAACTCATGACGTCGCATGACCGAATATACCTCGAAGTCATGTGTCAGATAGGTACACGTGCATTCGAAGATATCGTGAAGTCATGCAGATCCCTGTACCACGGTTAGTCAGCTTCAATGATCTGGCGGAGAAATACCCTACCACACCAACATCAGAAAACATCAACGATCTTGACAGAGGAAATACCCTGCCATGCCAGTTTCGGAGAACTCCCTCCACATATCCGAGTATCTCAAAATATGCAGGTCCCGATACGACGCATAGACAACCTCAACGATGTGGCGAAGAAATACCCTGCAACGCCAGCATCTGAGAAACCCCTCATCGATCTAGCGGAGAAATACCTTGTAACGCCAGTATCGGAGAAACCTCAACGATATGGCGGAGTAATACCCTGCAACTCCAGCATCAGAGAAATCCCTCATAGATCTGGCGGAGAAATACCCTACAACGCCAGTATCGGAGAACCCGCAATGATGTGGCGGAGAAATACCCTGCAACGTCAGCATCAAAGAAACCCCTCAATGATCTGGCGGAGAAATACCCTACAACGCCAGTATTGGAGAACCCTCAACGATGTGGCGGAGAAATACCCTACAACACTAGCATCGGAGAAACCCCTCAACGATCTAGCGGAGAAATACCCTGCAATTCCAGTATCGGAGAACCCTCAACGATCTAGCGGATAAATACCCTGCAACGCTAGCATCAGAGAAACCCCTCAACGATGTGGCGGAGAAATACCCTGCAACGCCAGTATCGGAGAAATCTCAACGAATACGTGATGGGAAATACCCCACATCATGTGCCGGAGAAAACAAACTATGACCCTTGGGGAAAGTATACATAGTGGAAATAAACCCGTAAAGTAAAATCCAAATCCAATTTTGAAATCCTTGTTTCTTGGCCTAAGCCAAATTCATTGAAAAATCGGGTCTATGCCCAAATCTAATAAAGTCACAAATCCGGGTCTAAAACCAAAAATCATGGACTCAATCGAAACCCAAAATCTATAAAGTCAAAACTCCATAAAAGCAGAGTCCAAAAAGCCAGGCCACAGCCCAAAACGTCATTTCTAATTTATTATTGAGAACCTGTGGCCAATAATGATTTAATAGAATAATTATTCTAAATTCTAGAAATTTGCCAAAAATAATACTTAACAAGAAATTATTTAAAATAAACTTAACAAGAAATACATTTGTGCATGCATGACAATTTACAAACCAAAGTCCACTCACCTGCAACGGCGAAGCCTACCTCGCCCGTACTTATCATGGCTCCCAACCTCAGTAGTACTTTTACTCCATACCATCCTAATCATCGCCCGACCAAACGGATCCAGGGTCTGCCCCAATTAGCTCAACCACAGAATCCTACACCTTCTCCACTATGCACTCTCCGCCTTCCTCAGTACTAGGCCGCTGATGAGACAAACATCTCGTAGGCATCTCGCTGACAAGAACCACGAAAATATTCTGCACACAAGTGTGCGGTCTGCAGGAAGTTAAACCTAGAGCTCTGATACCAAATTGACAGGACCCTTCCTGAATTTCGACTTGAAATTCGTGAAAAGCCCTGCTCCCGTCTGACATCCTTTGATCACAGAAGGTACTACCTGAAATACCCTTAATCTTTGGAAATATCAAATGAAACTTACAGGGATTCCAACAGAACCTCCCATGTACTTGATTGACCTTCACTCACCTGTCAGACGAAGGACAGATTGGTAGTTCACAAACTACCTCGGAGGACCTCCACCGTAATCAAACAAGACAACTGACGTGTCACCCTCGTGTGAACCGTCATCAACTCGTCATTCTGGGTCACCGCCCAGACCACTCATTGACCTTGATGACAAAAGTACCCTTGCCATATCTCAGGCATTGGTCACACTTCGTGACCGTAATTAACGTACATATACTGAAAGGTTCTTTGGCTATCATATCGTCGATTTGGTTCGCATACCATAGATATTCTCTGAATATACTAATCTGGTCGGGTTTCTATTCATGCCTCAATGATTTAATCCAACTCAATGTTCAAACTTGGTTGAATTGAGACTCACTTACTTTACTCTGATCCATAACCCGATATCCCGGCTCAGCCCGAGCCGTAGCTCAATATCCCAGCTCATCCCGAGCCGTAACTCTATATCCCGCTCTTCCCGAGCCATAGATCAATATTCCAGCTCTTTTTGAGCCTCAATCGAACATTTCCTATCACACTTCACATCTCCCCGGGTATATGAGGGAATCCTCCCTACCATACCCCACCGAGTGTGTAAGGGAAATCCTCCCCGACATACCTCACATCACAATCCCGGTTCAAAACCCTAAAATATATTCCTTTAACCTTAAGCTTTAATTCCCGAGTCTCAAAAGGCCCTAATATATTCCTAATAATTTCTCCCAATTCCCACCACTCACAATTCGTGGTATGACATAATACATAGAAACACACATGCCTTGCAATCCTGGAACCTCAGTCTGTTCACAGTACATCTCAAGTACCAATTCAAGGAAGCCCTAGCCCCAAGGACCCCTTTAACATACCAATAACCAAACTACCTTGACCCCTCGAGCCAAAACCCACCCCGTGGTCGTCCATTATAGCTGGGCTTACTCAATCGGGGCTATAAACGGACTCCAATGGCCTGAAAACCACCAAAAATTTATCCGAAATGCTCTAAAACCCTAAACACGCGTCGCCGTGGGTCGGGAAACAGCCCCACGCGCCACCACGCGTCGATAAAAAACCTGACCACGCCCTACGTCCCGGCTACGCGCCCCCACGCCCCGGCTACGCGCCCCCACGCCCGTCTGCACTGTCACGACGGAATATTTTATCGCTCTGACGGAATATTCCGTCGAATATGACGGAATATCCTGACAGAATCGGAATCTTCCATCCAAACTAACGGTGTTAAGGTTCCGTTATAACACTGTTACCTTTTGGCGGAATATGCTGACGACATCATATTCCGTCAAACCCTGACGGTGTCAGTTGACCCAACGGTCAACTAACCGCTGATTGTACTGCCACGTGGCTCCATGTGGCAGCTAAGTCAGCAAATGACTGGTCACCATGTGGCACCACGTGGCTGCCAGGTGGCATGCCACGTCAGCATACCACAGTTCTAACCAGTCGTCGGAGTTCGTCGGGGATGACGACCGGACTGCCTCTGTCGCTGCCGTCGTTGGCAGTCGGAATCTGAAAATTTATCACCCGAAATTGCCATTTCTAGTGAGCTTTTAACTCTCCCCAAACGCCATGAACTCGGAAATGAGGTCGGGAATTCTAGATCATACCTGGTTTGATCAGAAAATGATCGTGAAGTTCCGACCAAATTCCTCTCTTCGGTTCTCCGTCTCCGGCGGTTTTCAGTTCTCAAACTTGACATCAATCTACTCGCCGGGACTAGGGGGTTATGTTTCTTGTCTTTGTTTAGCTCGAATCGACCTAAAACTGAGTCGATGATGAAGGCGGTGTGCTGCGATTGCACGTGGAGAGAGATGCCAAGGGATATGAGAAGGAGAGAGTCTGCGCAGAGTCTCCGAAGAGAGAAAAAATATCCCCCTAATTTTGAACTTTTCAGAAATTACCAAACTCCCCCTGAAGCTTCTAGACCCACAACGCTCTCACCGGGTCTCCATTTTCTGCGTGCTGCCTGTCTACGAACTCGCGAGGCCGAGACCTATGCAACGGCCCAAGAAAAACTTCCAAACGTGCTTCCAGACAAAATGTGACTCCCGAACCCCTCCGAAATCGAGGATAAAATCGTCATTTCCCTAATTCAAATATCAAATTACGTTAATTTCTTGTCCGGATCGTTACAAGTAAGATACCATTTCAACATAGATCAAATAATTTATTTATATTTTATCCAAAGCGAGAAAATTACATTAAGTAAAACAAGAGATTGTTATAAATGTGAGTTTTCATATGTGTGACCTGATTAAAATTTTATTGGCAATACTCACAAGGAAAAAATATAACCAACACCAATAAACATTAATTTAAAAAAAAAAAGTAATACATAATTTCTACGTAATTTCTTTTTTGTAACCACAAATGTATCTAGCTCCATTATGTTGAGTTATAAGTTAATCTAGCATCAAATCTTTAATATGGAGCTACCTAAACACACTTACCTCCCCCACTTTTGTTGCCGGTAGCTCCAAATGAGGCTTTCATTTTGGGTGGCCTTAAAACTCAATTCACGTAGTTGTATTTTATTTCTTTTTCGTTGTAAATTATTCGAACAATATAATTTCATATTAAAAATTTATTAAAACTAATATATTATATAATAAATAATGTCACATTTAATACAACCGAAATTTTTTGAAACAAAATCCAACACCTTCTTAGGCGATCAAGTATAAAGAACATCGATGTTATTAATAAAGGAATAATTTGATAAGCCATACGAATATGCGGATGTTCATGTGATGTAATGCGGAGAAACATAACCGATATGCGGATGTTCAAAAATAGAAAGTGACACTTCTTTCTTTTTCAATTTTCCACATTTTAATAAAATAAATATTTAAACGAATCAGTAGAGTGAAAAAAAAGATTCAAAAAAGAAAAGAAAAGAAAATAGCTTCCTACACGTTCCGTCTCTGATCCCTCTCTCTCTCTCTCTCTGTTTCCAATTTTTGCAACGCAAAAAGCACATTCTTTCTCTTTCGTTTGTTACCCTTTCCTCCTTTGGGAACCCTAAGTGGCCTGGTTTTTTTTCAATTAACCAGGTCAGCACAGGAGAAAGCTTCATTTTCTTTTTAATTTTTGTTTTTTTTGTATCTTTAGTTTCGCAAATTGTAGCTTCGTTATTGCATTGGTCAGCTGCCCTCGACAATGAACGACCTCCTAACGGTAATGTATTTACTTTTGCTTCATTAATTTATGCTACAATGGTTTTTTGGAGGTTTTCTTGTTCCCGTTTTCGTAATGATCTCATCCGGCTGTCTTTGATGTTGTTGGATCTGCTTTTTTAAATCAGCTATTTTGAATTTTGGGTTTTATTTCTTTTCTTGTTTGGTTGGAAAGAAAAGGAGGGAATGTAAGGAAAATTATCGATGTGAATAATAAGATTTTGTATTGTCTGGGGATAATACTCCCTCTGCTAGTGGTTGGTTTACTTCATTGAAGCTCAATCAACATGAACTACAGTAGGCTTGCTCAAAAAAACATGTTTTCTTTTCCTTCTTATTTTCAGTTTCTCTGCTACCAAACAATATTGATCTACATTGGTGTTTGATAGTTTGATGTTATAGTTAATGAAAAATACTTCATTTTTATTTTATTTTTGGGATTATGGTGTGGGTTTGATGAATGTT
Organism: Oemleria cerasiformis; assembly: GCA_037349345.1. Lineage (NCBI taxonomy): Eukaryota > Viridiplantae > Streptophyta > Magnoliopsida > Rosales > Rosaceae > Oemleria > Oemleria cerasiformis. Next base: position 10,474,847 of record JAZGTL010000007.1, read on the forward strand.
GTGTACTGTTGTTATTTTGAGTTTTGGAGTCTGAATTATCCCAGAAGGGCAACAAGGACATGGATGGAAGAACACTTGACATATCTGGAACCCAATTTAACTGTAATTGAGGGCTTAGGGTTTCCATCTATGTCTGGAGTTTGCATATATACTAGAATGTGTCCTTAAAAGTTTGATAGTTTTCTTACCACGGGGTTATAAAATTTTGAGTGACAATTATGGGATCTGTTATTTCCTTTTAACTTTGCCTCTCTCTCTCTCTCTATGTGTTTTTGTTTCCTTAGAGTTCCGTGGCGAGAGTATCCATGTAATTGAACTCAAGTAAGGCTTTTTTAGAGTTTGGTTATGATCCAATTACTACTTGCAGAATTCTTTTGAGATCCCCCGGGGTCAAGCTCCTAGAGTTGGAGATATTGAACTAGGAGCAGATGCTTCAATGAATTCTGGAGAAACCGGTTTGGAGAATTTCTTCAAAAAGGTGCTTGAGTTTCCTAAGTTTCTTCAGTATCCCTTAAAGGCAGACATACATGATTGTTTCTTTTACTTTTTTGTTTATTTTCTTCAATTTTTCCTACAGATAATTAGTCTCGATATGGAATTTGTATGATGTTTACTATCTGTTGTGACATTTGTCTTATGGCTTTCATGAATTTCTCCCCAGGTACAAGAGATAGAGAAGCAGAATGAGAAGCTAGATAAACTTCTGAAAAAGCTCCAGGTATTTATGCTTTCTAATATTCTTTCCTTTACTTGCCTGCACCATGACAGTTAATTTGATAGTTTCAGCTCTCTTAGATTTTTCCAAACCATGTTCTGATCATAGTTCCGAATTGCTTTGGTAATGTTAATAACTTTCACTACTAATTAGGAATCGTTTTAGTATTGTGCTTATGAATGCAGCTGCTAGACTTTATTGAGGTTGAATTTGTTTTTCCAAGAAGGTCAAAGAGTTGAGTCCTATTTTGCTTTGGCATTGTTGTTGTCGTTGGAATTAAATGCTTGATTGCTATATATGTGGTATCGTCCATGGTATCATAAAAGCATTTCTTAGTTACATATAGGAAGAGTCTTCATTCAAATTGGGAATTTTAGTTATAATGTTACAAATATAACAGGAAAGAGCCCAAAACTTATAACATACTGTGGCCTTGGTCTAGGTAGCTTATAATTGTATCTCCACTGGACCGAGTGTTATTTATTTGCACGATGATGCAGCAGCCAGATTGGTGATCTTCCTGCTCTCTAATTTAAGAGAGGCGGCTCTTTGGGGGGGGGGGGGGGGGGGAGAGGAGCAACTTGCACGATTGCACAGGCCCCCCAATCTTTTTTTCTTATACATTGATCATTGATGCATTGAGAGTGTTTTCCACTGCAATATGCCAATATGGTTTATTTTGCTGCATCTTTGGATAATGGAGAAGGTAGAGAGAAAAGCACGAGAGAGTTAAAGTAATGTAAGAGATAGAAGCAGTGGAGACAGATAATTCTAAGGGAGGAAAGTGCTGGTTTGTATCACATATTTTTTTTTAATTTCATTTGCTGCTGACCAGTAGAGGCTACAATCTCTTACCATAACTGCTCTTACTTGTTAATTAATGATATCATTATATGGTCCTTTTTTTTTCAGAGGGCTCATATATGACATTCACTGAAACAAAGAAGCAATAAAATCTTCAAGGACTTGATGGTTATTTCATAAATTTTACTTTCTTGTAAGATTTTCTTAATAAGGGCCATTTCTACCAATAAAAAGGACCCATTTATGACCTTTGCACAGGGCCCCTGAAATCTCAGAGACAGCCCTGTAATTTTAATATCGATAAACTCTTCTTTAACAAATTTTGTGTTAACTTTTAGTTGCCTCCCAAAGCGTAGAGAATTAGTAAGTGTTACATTTGTAATGAATCTTTTGTGATATAGAAAGAACTTTTTATCATTTATTTATGAAATTCGTATGCAGGGGGCACATGAGGAGTCGAAGGCGGTGAGTAAGGCTCCTTCAATGAAATGTAATCTCAAACTTGTTTTATCTTTTTGATAATCATGGGAAGCTTTCATGCTTATATGCATAAATGCTTTGATGAAATTTTTATGCAGGGGGCACAAATATGTGTGTTTGTTTCTTTAATATTTTTGTAAACTTAATGCCTATTATGGATTAAGATGAAGGGACAAAGAAACAATATGTATGCAGAAAAGCAGCAAAAATGTCAGAAATTGTTCTAGTTACGTAGATACTAAACAGTTCTAGTGCATATTACGCATAGATCAAATGTTCATTTTCTTTTTGTTCTACACTGCATCCCTTGAAAATGTGATATTGTCGTAACGTTTGGTGTTTCTAAGTCCTCTCATTCAAGAAAAATGGAAATAGACCTGGTAAGATGAAGGGACAAAGAAACAATATGTAGGCAGAAAAACAGCACAAACATCAGAAATTATTCTAGTTACGTAGATACTAAACAGTTCTAGTGCATAGTACGCATAAATCAAATGTTCATTTTCTTTTTGCATCCCTTGAAAATGTGATATTGTCGTAACATTTGGTGTTTCTAAGTCCTCTAATTGAAGAAGAATGGAAATAGACTTGGTAAATTTTTGGCATATTTTTTCTCAGTGCTCACTTGTTAAAAACGAAAAGGATATTGTCAAATATGTTTATGGATGTATTTGCTGATATGTGTGCATGCACATCACACACATGACTACTGAATGTATTAAAGACAAAAAAGCACAGCCGTAATGTTTTAATTCTTGTTTACTTCCTTAGTAACTCAAAAATTTTGATGGATCCTTTCACATGTGCAGCAATCAAGCAACGGATGGCGAACGATGTCGATGAAGTTGGAAAAGTTGCTCGTTGGACAAAGTCAAGAATTGAAGAACTCGACAAAGAGGTAAAACCTGACAGAACAGAAAGCTGCTTTTATTTCTGTGGTGAACCGTAACTTTACTCGTATGACCTATCCTTCTTGGTCCAGAATTTAGCAAATAGACAGAAGCCTGGTTGCGGAAAAGGAACGGGTGTCGATCGATCACGAACAGCAACAACCCTGTAAGTTTGTACTCCTACCATTGCCTTTTCCCCCGTTCTTTTTAGCTTCCACTAAATTATGGGGTCACCAATGATTTCAACAACACAGGCTTCTTGTTGATTTTATTTTTTATTAATATATGGTATGTAGTGATTGGCCAAAAAGAAAAAGACAAAAGACGAAATGATCATCTTGGTGTTCTTTATCGTTGTAGTTTGCATAAGAAAAGCTTCGCACCCCTTTTTTTTTTGGATAATCTACTAGTTGTGTTGTAGTTTCTTTCATATAATTTTACTTTATGGCCAAGTTTGGTGGGCGGGATTGGATAACTCATCAAATTCAATGTATTTTTAATGTAAACATGCATGTGTTTTCATTGTAGGAGGATTAGATAGGATTGGACATAGATGGAAACTTACCTCTTCTAATCCTACTATTTGGAGGTGATCAGATTGGATAACTTATCAAATTCACTGGGCATGGTCTTATTTGATTTGCAGTGCTGCTCTATATTTCACCATTTTATACCTTGTTATTATTGGCCTATCTTTTATTTATTTTTTCAAATTTATAAATTGTTATTGGTCTATTCTTTTCAACTTTTTATATTGTTCAAAGACAACTATATTTTCTGGGTTTGCACTTCTATTTTTCTTTCAAAATCTCTCTCTTTTCCTTAATAGAACATATCTGTCCAAACTGAAAAGTCTGACTCAATGGGATTGTATTTCTCAACTCTTGTCTGACTTTTCAATTGTCCCTTGTTTTCTATTGTTACAGTAGCTTGAAAAAGAAATTAAAAGACAAGATGGCGGAATTTCAGGTAGGTGACTCTTCTACACTCCACTTCTCTCCTTCTGCACTCCTTCGTCTGGTCTGTCCATAGATTTTGCTTTGAGTTACTCAATCTAACGATAAGAAAAAATGGATGAGTGCATAGAGTGAAAAGGGGAGTGTGAAAATCAGTTCCCTAAAGTTATTGGTTTAATCTTTGTTTATTTCGTCTGCTATTAAATTCTCTTGATTTTAAAATATACAGACTCTACGTGAAACCATCCATCAAGAATATCGCGATGTTGTCGAGAGGCGTGTTTTTACAGGTTCGAACCTTTCAATTATCACTGACCAAAAATATTAGAACACCTTTCACTTGATACTCATCAGTGGCTAGTATTCTAAAACTTGTACTGGATATACCGTTATTTTGAATTAGTTTTTTATTTCTTGTACTTTTTGTGATGGTAACAGTGACAGGCGCAAGAGCTGATGAAGAGGTGAAACTTATTGCACTGTTGGAATTCCAGTATATCTATTCCATTGTAAAAGCTCATGTTCTAGTTCTTTAACAATGTACAGACAATTGAAAGATTAATCGAGACAGGAGACAGTGAACAAATTTTTCAAAAGGCAATCCAGGAACAAGGAAGAGGCCAGGTTTGTCAATTTTTCTTTGCTCTCTCGCCCCCCAAGTGAGCACTTTTAACCTTAGCTGTCAGAATTGGGAAATTTCTTAGCAACTTAAAGAATGCATTTTTAGACACACTGAACAATTTATACCCAGCGCCTATTTCATCTCCTAAATTTGTTATCTTGGTCAGTTGAAACATTATATTTACTAATTTTGTTTTCACTTTTATCCTCTATTTGAAAAATAAATATAAAAATAAAAGTGTTTTAACTTTTGGGAGGATGTCCTGTATTTCTTGGCCGATTATGATTAAGATTGATCACATCCAAGTTACATAATCATGTATCATATTGTAGATAATGGACACTCTGGCCGAAATTCAAGAGCGCCACGATGCTGTTAGAGATCTGGAGAGGAAGCTTCTTGATTTACAACAGGTATCTTCTTAGTTATGCGTACTCTCAAAGGAAGACTTGAAGTTGCTATAATGCAGTTTGTAGGCCTTAGAATTCAAAGTTTTCGGTGCAGTTTGGTTTTTCATGTTGTGATATTGACATAAATGAAATAAACATTGAAGTGCTTCGTGGGATTTTGTAAGAATGTGAGGGGTCACTTTGATCATGAGCTTGCCTCGTGATATGTGAAGCCTGTGCATAATCCTGTAGCTCATAAACCCTAGTTATTGTCCACTTTTAATGCCATAGTTTATTGACTTTTACCTTGAGTATAGCCAAACAGCCCTGAAAGAAGCTTCATGTCCAATTAAATGGTATCTTTGCCAGCCAGATGATGTCTTTGAGAGCAAGTTTCTGGATTGACATCGGCTATCTTGTTAGTTTTGAGTCTTTCTATATGGTGTTGTGTAAGCTTGTAGTGGATCAGTTTGATCATGTGGTTCTCTTTTGATGTGTTGAGCACTCGAGACCGTGCTTTGCCATTTGGCTCATAGAGCCATTTGTTTTTCCACTTTAAATGACATGTATTGCTGTGGAAGCCATTGCTGTCTGTGTTTCTCCATGAGTATGATAAATTTGGAAACTTGTGTTAAACACCATTTCTTGTGCATCAGATATTTCTGGATATGGCGGTGTTGGTGGATGCACAAGGGGAGTTGCTTGATAACATAGAAACCCAGGTAATCACCAGATTCTCCAAGCACGAAAACATTTTATTTCAAAATTTACGTGCAATGCCTCTCTTAGATAACACTTTGGTAGACGATGATGAACTCAAATTTTTGGCCTTCTAGGTATCAAGTGCAGTAGATCATGTACAGCAGGGGAATACTGCTCTTCAGAAGGCGAAGACTCTACAGAAGAGTTCCAGAAAATGGATGTGCATTGCGATCCTCATTCTTCTTATCATTGTTATAATCATCGTCGTCGCCGTGTTGAAGCCATGGAATAGCAACAAGGGTGCTTAATTTAGCTGCTCTGGTAATTTGTACTTACATAAATATAGTGGATTACAACTGACACCTCTGGGACTCCAGCAAATCATGTGAATCATTCCTACCATTTTTTTGTTATCCTGTGATAATGAGTGCATGTAACACTAATTGAAACAAACTGTCACAATATTATTTGATATACATATATCAAAGCCCTTTATTTTTTTCATTTTTTTCTTGAATGTCATGTTCTAGCACCTACCTATAAAAGAATAATTATACGAGATGTGTATAGTACATGAAAAATACGTATATAAAAGAAAAACAATACTGTCGCGGTATGTCATTTGTTGCAGATGTACTGCAACTTTGACATGCAATAGCAGTATGGGGAAATAAATGTTGGACGCTTATAATTCCTGAAAGTCCCCTTCTTGGTGCTAGATTCCCCCTTGCAGCCTCGATTTTGGGATTTGTCTAGGCGTCTCTGGCACCAACTAAGCGGTCGATTATGGGCTACGAAGGGGAAGGTGGAAATATTTTATTTTATTAATATTTTTTATTTCTATTTTCAGGAAAAAGAGATTTTTTAAGTTTATTTTTATATTTACGATTCTAAAATTTCTATATTTTCACATTTATATTTTTCAATATAATTATTTATTTTTTCTATTTTTTCATATTTATATTTTTCAATATAATTATTTATTTTTAAAAATACTAATTATTCTAAAATTATTGAAGTATTCATTAATTAGAAATTTTTTAATATTTTAAAGTAAAAAAAAAAAACCGATTAGGCCAACCTTAGTCTCTGCCTAGGTTTCTAGACACTAGATCCCATACTGCGCCGATTACCGTCTAGCGAGTTTAGAACATTGTGAAAAAGCAAAGTTCAAAACGACGGCCAAGGTGGCGCCTATGCGCACGGCGGTGAAGAAACGCCCTGAGTATGGACTTGGCGTTTGGGCTAGGCGGCACACACCCTAGGCGTCGCTTAAGCGGAGTTGGGCGGCCGAAGAATTCTGGGCTGCCAGGGAATTCTGGGCTGACTCCTCGAATCAGTTGACCGCGTCGGCGACGTCTCCATCGATCGTGAGTCGGCGACGATCCATCGCGAGTCCGAGGCGTTGGGGAGAAACCAATTTATGGGTTACAAAGGACAACGAAGGGGATGAGAATGCAATGTTAATTTCAAGATTCATATATAATAGAATAAGGTTGTTGTTTTTCACTTTTTATGTTGAAGAATGTAAAATTTTCTGCATCGAAAAGTTCTCCTTATGGAATGTAATAAATTGAAGTGCTATAAATAAGTACTTTCTTCTAAGTTAACAATAATTTTATCCACTATTGAAAGAGTAATAGCTACATACTCACCAAACAGAAAATCAGCGACTCATTGGCCTTCCCTATAAGTTCCTGGAAGCCAAGCTGCAACCAACAGTGTTAGGACCCAAAAGTGGCACCAACGAGAACGTGATGAGACGCAGAGTTTTATTTTGTGAAACATTGGTTGTTTGGATCGCAATGGCCATGGTGATGTGCAGGTGATTTCAACAAGATGTATGTGTGACATTATGACGTCCAGGTAAGATTATTTTGTGTTTTTCGATCATGCGCTTAGTGTAAGTTTTTCGCCTAGGATCATTGTCATAGTGGAAAAGGGATTACACACAATGAGGAAGAATCCCGCTAAATTACTTTTCACAAAACTTAGAGATCCTTTTCAAATTGTGGATCGAACTAATACGTTGACACAAATAATTCACGGAGAAAATTGAACTATCTGAATCACTGGAGAATTAACATATAGTACAAGTTACTCGAACTGAAATTAACTAACTAATAGACGAACAAACTTCTAATTTTTTTAGGGCAAATTATATTTTACTACCTTATGATTTACACCTTGTTACAGATTCATACCTGAACTTTCAAATGTTGCAATTATTCCTATGAACTCTTCAAACCGTGACAATATGGTCATTCCGTTAATTAATCCGTTAAAATTTTTGTTAAATGGTGTCGTGGACAAAATTGAGATATACTATTTAAATAATAATAAATTAATTTCAATTTTTTAAAATTAATTTGAAAAAAAAACTAACCGGCACCAAATCACCCCCCCGCCCCGCGCACCATCTCCATCTCTGCCATTCCAACCCACCCCCAACCCAATTTTCTTTATTGATTGGATTTTATGGTTTTAAAACAAAAAAAAAAAAACCAACCAGATCTCCATCTCTGCCATTCCAACCCATTCCAACCCACCCCCCCACCCCAATTTTCTTTATTGATTGGATCTCTGCCATTCCTATCCACCCCGCACTCCAATTTTCTTTATTGATTGGATTTGATGGTTTGGATTTATTCCCAGTGTGCCATCATTTCACAGAAAAAAACAACCAACGAATTGAAAGTGGAATTGAAGAAGCATAGAAGAGAGGGAGAGGAAGAAGAAAATTGGAGAGAGAACGAAGAGGGAGAAGAATAAAATGGGAGCAATAAGCCATTAATCGGAATATTAGTGTTGGGGGAATTTTTTCGATGCTTTTTGATGTGTTGTAAGGTCGGAAATAGTTTTCAAGTGTTCAGAAAATTTTCTGCATTTTCTGGAAAAAGTATGAGTTGGTTTGAATGTTTCGTCACGAAAGGTATGAACATCTTTAGCAGCGATAAATTCAGATGAACAGCGTCGCAAAAAACCCTTTTTACTACGCTGTTCATTTGTTTTTTCGTTACTAAAGGTATTTCTAACTTTAGTGACAAAATATGCAAATAAACTCATACTCTTTTCAGAAAAATTTCAGAAAATTCACAAAATTCTTGGAATTTAATCGGAGGGGTTTGAGATAGGTGAGAGGCATATAAGATTATTATAACTACAATCTAAAGTCTTTTTCTTTAATTTCTCCACATTTTTACATTATTCTCTCTCTCTCTCTCATTCTTGCATTCAACAACCCATTTTTTTTTAATTTGTTGTTTTGTTTTTTTATTTTGAATATATTATTTTTTAAATTTATGGAAAAAAATTAGTTTTAATAATTTTATATTAAATTATTATTATTATTTTTACCACTTAGCACTTACTTGTCATTAAATTAAATTTAATAATGGATCCCATTTTGTTCAAATTAGTATTTAACAGAAATCTCAACAGAATAATTAACGGAAGGACCATATTATCACGGTTTGAAGAATTCAGGGAGGTAATTGCAACATTTGAAAGTTCAGGTATGGATATGTTATAAGGTGTAAATCACAAAGTAATATCTGTAATTTGTCCATTTTTATATTACAACTTGTTGTGAGTAAAGTCTTTTTTCCTTAATTACAGTGCTACAACTTGTTGATATATATATATATATATATATATATATATATATATATATATATATAGAAAGAACGTGAATGATGAAAACTAAACGAAGAACACTTCACATTAATAGTCATGGCGTTGCTAACAAGAAATGTAGTATTGCTAATGGCGCCTGCTACTACTTTGTTCATTCTACCCTACATGTGTGATGCAAAAATTCATGTTGTAATCGAAAATTATTTGTGGGGTAACGCCTCGTAACTGACGATTCACTGCAAATCCAAGGACGATGATCTTGGTGTTCATGTGCTCCCCGTTCTCGACTCCTTTGAAATTAGTTTTGGCGAACCACACTGTTTTACTGCAGTTTTGAGTGGACTCCTATGTTTGTTCTTGGAGGATACAACCCAATGGTCCCTGCAAGTACAATGGGCGCACTGCACTGGCTTATATGATATTTGTTATCCATGGAAATTAAATTAAAGTAGGTTTTAATTATAAATGTATAAGTACACATATATATGAGTTAATGATATCATTATTCAAATGTTTTTCTAGTTGGTTTTTGTTGGGTGGTATCAGAGTGTCAAAAAACTCAAAACACCTCGACTGCCTCTGCTGCCACCATCAATTTCTCTACCTCCACCTTCCCTGCAACAAGCACTTCAATCGCCACCGCACAACCTTCTCTACCTCTACCTTTGTCTCAAAAGCCACCTCTATCGCCACCATAACCATCTCTACCTCCCTCTTCACTGCCATAACCCAGCTCCATTCCTATTTCAAAATCACCACCACAACCACCATTTCCTCATAAAGTTTCAACATCATGTTCATTTTAGTTATGATCATCTCGATTGCAAAAATTTCACATTAAAATTTATCAAATTCTATTACACATTGTGCAAAAAAATCAAACCAATTGAAGATCATTTTCTCATTCATATATATCAACTACATGGATGGTTCACTAGGAGGATCTTAATTGTTATCACTGCCGTTAATTTGTTTGATATATATGAATGATTAAATGACTTCAAATCTTCTTCATTTTTTGAGAAGATGATCTTGAAATGATGATTTAGAGAATGAATGGTTCCGATTATGATATATGTATAATGAAACTTCGATAAATCAAAATTAGGTGGTACAAGAAGGTACCCTAGGGGTAGGATGCAAGTATTATCCATTGAAAATTAACGACCAACTATATATAACTATAGTATCGGGTATTCACATGTTTCTTCACTTGTACGTAGTTGATGAGAGATCTCAAGTATGAATGACGTTGACGTTATTTATTAATGCATGTAGAATTTGATGATACCTATTGACACTACAAGAATTTGGGTCTTGCCTAACCAGATTTTGCCCGACGAAGAACATTTTGCTGCCTAAAGATGATTTTTCCTGCGAAATAAACAATTCGCCAGATAGAAACTTGTACAATCTAGCCCGATGAAGGATTTCGTAGGGCAAATTTGGTGCTTGGGGCAATGTGTTGGCGCGAAATAGAAATCTTTCCCGTGTAATTTTGTTTACTTTGCCAGCGAAAAAGTTGGTAGGGCAAGACTACTTAGTCGGGTAAGATTTTGGTGCCAAAAAAAAATTTGGCGCGTAATTACATATCTTGCCCGACAACAATTTTGGTCGTGAAACTCACCACTTCGTCAAGCAAGGCTTGCGCTTTGACTGGGATGAAAATTTGATATATATGAAATTAAATTAGTATGGAAATTTGATATATATGAAATTAAATTAGTATGAAAATTTGATATGAAATTAAATTAGTACGAAAATTTGATATAAAATTAATTTGGTATGGAAATTTGATATGAAAATTAATTTAGTATCGTAATTTGATATGAAAATTAAGTTATGAATATTGGATGGGATATTGGCTAGATTCGTCGATGTGAATTAATTATATGGAAATTAATTTGGTATGGAAATTTGATATGGAAATTAATTTAGTATGGAAATTTGATATGAAAATTAATCTATGAATATTGGATGGAATATTGGCTAGATTCATCGATGTGCATTAATTTGATATGAGATTAATTTGGTATTGAAATTTGATATGAAAATTAATTTGTTATGAAAGTTAATTGGGTATGGAAATTTGATATGAAAATTAATTTAGTATCGAAATTTGATATGAAAATTAATTTATGGAAGGAATTTGATAAGATGTATCCCAAGTTTGCTACGGAGCTAAGAAATGTCAAATTAGGACTTGCTACTGACGACTTTAATCCGTTTGGGGGTTTTGCAAAGCTCTATAGCACTTGGTCGGTGGTCATGGTTCCGTATAACATGCCCCCTTGGAGATGCATGAAGAAAGAATTCACAATCCTCAGTACTTTGATACGGGGGCCCAAATCGCCGAGTAATTCCATCGATGTTTATTTGCGGCCGTTGATTGATGAGCTCGTGGATTTTTGGGAAAATGGTGTCTGAACATACGACAAGTACAGTGGAGAAATATTCACTCCACGAGCAACCGTAATGTGACCAATTAATGATTTTCTTGCTTATGGTATGTTGTCGGAGTGGAGCACCAAGGGTTATCTTGTATGCCCGACATGTGGACCGGACACAACGTCCTTTTGGCATGCATTGAAGGTATACTACTTGAGTGCTCGAAGATTTCTACCCTGAGATCACCGGTGGCGTACGCAGTCTGACTCATTTGATGGCAAAACAAAGCTACGGGCACGACCAAGGGAGAGGTTCGGTGTAGAGATATTTTCCAAATTGAACAGTATCTAGGATTTCATCACACGAGGATCGAAACCAGAGGAACAGGAAAATTGGATGAAGAAGTGCATATTCTTCCGTTTGGCGTACTGGTCGAAATTGAAAATCAGACACATCGCATATCCTATACACATCGAGAAGAATGTTGACGAGAGTGTTGTGGGAACGACTTTACCCATCGAAGGCAAGTCAACTGACACAAAAAAGATCAGTCTGGGTATGCAAGAAATGGGGATTCGGCCTCATTTGTGGGCAAAAGTCGTGAATGGCAAATACATAATGGCTCATCCAAGTTATACATTTACGTCGGAGAATAAGAAAAAATTCCTGAAGTGGTTTCAGAGTGTGAAATTTCCCGATGGGTACGCCGACAATATATCCCGAAACGTTAGCACAGACGGTGGCACCATGTATGGTTTGAAGAGCCATGACTATCATGTTTTGCTACAACGGCTCCTTCCGATTGGTATTCGGCCCTACTAGGAGCCTGGTGTTGTTGAGACGATAGTTTATTTGTCTCAGTTCTTACAGATCCTATGCGCCAAATCATTGAGCAAATATATCCGCCGATATTCTTTGATATAATGATGCACCTACTAATACATCTGCCGGATGGTGCAAAGCTAACTGGCCCGGTGCTTTATCGTTGGATGGCCCATTTCGAGGAGAAACGTACGCTGGTTGTCACGTTAACGGAGTTAAGTTCGTGTGCACAGAACGAGACGACAAATTGTCTACTTAAAATAGCGGAGCCTTCGTGCCGGGGGAGGGGGAAAATGTTGATACAGGGTTCTATGGCAAATTGTTAAGTGTGGTTCAAGTGTTATACGCATACCGCAAGGAAGTCATTTTGTTCAAGTGTCATTGGTTTGATAAGAATCCAAATATCCTAGGCATGGTCATTAAAAATCATTTATGTACCTCTGTCAACACAAACACCTGGTGGTTTGATAGTGATCCCTACATCCTCGTTAGTATGGCGAAACAAGTCTTCTAGCTAGATGATCTAAAAGGTGGTGCTGGTTGGAGAGTAGCTACGATGGTAAATCGTAGAAATATTTGGGACTTGGATGACCGATACCATACAGAAGATGGGGAAACAGAACATGACCAAAATGTTTACTAGGTGGATTCCTCAGCATCCACCCTAAACGTGGATGGAGTACAGACCAACGACGTCATCCCACCAATTGCCATTGATGATATTTTAATTGATCTCGGGCCCTTACCACAAATAGTTGAAAGTGATGCTGAGAAAACAAGTATTGGGCACAGTTCGGATGACGAGATTGATTAGGAGGGGGAGAGCAAATCCGATTGAATGAAAGTTGAAAAGAAATTATTTCATTTGAATATGTAATATCCAATCTTTTATAATATGTTTTGATGTTTGATAAAATAGTGTATAGATGACTTCAGTTACATATGTAATATCAATATTAAAATCAATAAAATTAATGTTTTAAATGTATAGCAAATAACAACATAGTAAACATTTCCCCTTTATTACACTCATGCATGGCATGGCATGGTATAGCATCCAATATACACTCTGATTCCCAAAACCAAGCAGCTCATTATAATTATAGTCAGCATGTTTTGCAGTTGCACACACCATTACACATTTACACTCTTTGCATCCCATCATCCGGGTGGAATACCTGCCTTGTCTACGGAAAGCAACCCAAAAAATCCACAGTCTGGTGGTGCACGACATGGGCACGATTCTTCGCACCAAGTGCCGAATGATGAGGGATACTTTCAAGAAGCAAGAACCGGAGGTGATCACAGACTGTTGGTCTGAGTTGTCGGTATGTGTTTCTCCCTTTTTAACATTATTTTCATTTTTTTAAATATTTTACTAACTTTATTATTTTATTGCCGATCAATTTTGAGTTCGACCTGTAGGACGCTGACGTCAATGAGTACCTGAACTTTCACTAGCAGAAACGGTATTCAGACTGGAACTACGAGCTCAAGTACTACAAGAGCTGGACTTACCAGGAGGAAACTTGTCCAAATCCTCCATCCGAGTTGGCGGTGGGGCCTCAGTTAGAAGGGTGGCTGTGGTTGTGCACCTACTTGCCAACGAATTGAATTTTTTCTTTATTTTTTATTTAATTTTCCATTTGAATATATGATGATTATTTTTACTAATGAATAGCGTAAATCGACCGCCAACACAGCAAATCGGGGGAAGAAGGAATTCAACCACCACGGGGGGTCGTGATCCTATGCGCACTGACAAGAGGACCGAAAAAACGCCGGGTCGATGTGGCCAGAGGTGGATGTCTGGGGGCAAGTCTACGTTGGTTGCGTTAACCATGCGACTGACACTATTTACGTAAGTTTCTTTTTGCATATTAAATTTTAATTTTTAATTTTCATAATTATATTTCTAATTAATATTTATTCGAATTTGTAGGCGGCGATGGAGCAAGACATACAGGAGGCACAAGCTCAGTTATCGCAACATCAACCTGAGGTCCCGTTGGAGTAGCAGCTACCGAATCCCGGCAGGTAAGTGGAGATCCTGGAGCGACGATTGGGTAGGCGCCCCGGGAAGATAATACGGGGGGGGGGGGGGGGGGGGGGGGGGGGGGGGGGGGGGGGGGGAGGAGGGGAGATGTGATAGTGCGGGATGTCACGAGTAGCTCTTTGAGTTCTTCTCGGGGAGCTGATCCCGGGAGGTTCACGGAGATGTAGACAAACTTCTAGAACCTCCAAACCAAATGCGCGAGCGTCAGGGCCGAAAATGCGACCATCAAGGCCACCCTCGCACCGGTCCTTGAAGGCTTTGTGTGCACATGGCATGGATATTCCTCTACCACAGCCTCATCACCCGACCCAGCAGCCTGACCAGCAGCCCGCTCTAGACCCCAGCCACTCCGACCAGCACCCCGACCAACCGCCGTCCAGTTAGATATATAAGACGTTGTAATTTAGTTTTAATTATGTAAAACATTAATTTTTAGAAATATTTTCTTAATTTTATTTGATTCCTTTTATTATTTTAATTATATTCATTTAAAATATATTTATTTTAATTATACATATTTATATATTTCTTTAATTATACAAATTATTAAAAATTTTAATTTTTTTTTTCTAAAATTGAAAGCTTGCCTAACGAACTAACAGATTTCGCCAGGCAAGCTGACAACAAATTCGGTGGACAGCTGCCGAATTTTAGAATCTGAATTCGGTGGAATATCGCCTTATTTTTTACACTTTTCCCGGCGAATTGTGGTTATTAGTCGGGCAAGGTGAAAGACTTTTGCCCGGCCAATTTCGATTGCTTGACTTGATTGCTTGACGTATCTTCGGCGACCATTATCCTTTGTCGGGCAAGTTGCACTTTGCCCATCGAACACACGTTTTTGGATGGGCAACATCATGCCCGACGACGGTTGCCCGACAAGTTTTGCCTGACGGAGGTTCGCCGGTGTTAAGTTTGCCCGGTGAATTATCATCATCTTTGCCCGACGAACTTATTTCGCAGGGCAAGACCAGATTTCTTGTAGTGTGATTTGCTTATTGTGAGTGTAATTCTCAACCTAGAATATTTAGATAAAAATCAGAGTTTAATTTATAATATCCCTCCAAAAGATCACAGTCACTCATGCTATGTGCATGCAATTCCCATTCTTGAGTAGCTAACTAATAAACTTACAATTTTCTATATTAGTCACAAAATTTTTGTGAATAATTAAACCTTTTTTTTTTCCTTACATTGCTGGAACTTCTTGATTTGTTTGTTCACAATTTAGCTATAAATATATATATATATATATATATTGGTATATTTTGTGCTTCATTTCCCAGAAACAACAATTAAGCAAAGGAAAATACCCTTTATTATATAAATTAAGAGTCACATATATATATATATGGCTTTGTCCATCATCAGAAGAAATATTGTATTGCTGACTTTGTTCATGATTCCAAGCATAACCATGCGTAGTGATGAAAAAGTTGATGTTCTTGGTCTGAATGACCAAGTTCATGTTATAATAAGAAATTATTTATTGAATAATAATAATAATAATACGGAAGATGACGACTCCTCGTTGCAATTGCTGAGCATTCACTGTAAATCCAAGGACGATGATCTTGGGGTGCATCAAATTCCTGTCCTTGACAGCTACGAAATGGATTTTGCACCAAACTTCTGGGGAACCACACTCTTCTTCTGCAGTTTTGAGTGGACACATCATTTTGAGTATTTCGATATATACATTCAATCAAGAGATGAACATTGTACAGTTGAAGTGGGCAATATTTGTTTCTGGCGGATCCAAGCCGATGGTCCCTGCAGGTACAACATCCACACTAGCCTATATGATATATGTTATCCATGGAACAAAGATTGAAATTAACAAAATATCACATTCACATATATCCTAAACTTTTCTTATCAACTTAAATTAAAGGCTTAATCATAAATGTATAATTACATGAGAGATTTAGATTTGAATTTGGTAGATATACCTTCTCAAAAATCCTAGCTAGCTATAACCACAGTATTGGTTTTATGTTGATGATATACAGTTAATTTTCCTTTCCCTATGGAATGAAGTTCCCTTTTCCCTTTCTTTCACAGCATGCATATCTGATCCTTTTAATTCTATATATTGATTTTTAGTAATGTAAAATTTCATTTTATTTTTAAATGAAAATTATTTGCTTCACATTATTAAGTAGGTATAACTGAGGATTTCGCTTCACTAGCTTGTTGAATGATATATAGCACATGGCAATTCATTAATAAACTCATACAATAAATTAAAAAGACGGTTTGATTAAGTATGAATCAAGTCTAGCTCTAGCTAGCTAGTACTTGGAAACATATATAGTAAATTCAGAAAATTTTGTGAGACTTACATTGAACATATACTGCAACAAAAAAGGGAGGGCTATGTCCATATCTATATATCTACAATCTAGATTGAGTGTATGATCATATATATATATATATATATATATATATATCACCAACAATTTGAGTATACATATAATCATAGTGATGGAAAGCCTGCTTGTTGTTGAGTAGTATCATCATTAGATGTCGATATCATCTGTTCATCATTCAAGTCGTCATCGTCACCTCGAAGTTGGTGTAGCTCTGCCCAATCATCAGCTGAACCAAAATTTGAGTTTGCCCATGCAACCCAGTACGTCCACTGCAGGCTCAGATTTAGAGATGCAATTTCCATTACTATTGCTACTCATTGGATATTCAGTAGTAGTCAACAACTTCTCTGGCTCTGCAGTTGATCTAATATTTGTAACATTATTCACACCGCCATAATTCCTAGTAGTGACTATTGTCTGTTCATTGTGCTGATCAGTTGGGCCAATATTTGTAGCTTGATTGTAGTGCTGCACATCAAGTGGAACAATTTGACTAGTAGACTGGCACTGCCTGCTCCAATCCATTCTCATCATCGTGTCTTCATTAAATTTGCCCAAGTTGTTGTTCTGATTAGGCGGCTGGAGATGTTGATCATGTTGTAGGCTAGCAACTGAAAAGGCCGTAGTCGCTGGTTCTGCAATCCAGTTCTGATCAGACTGAGATTCAGGGATGATATAATTGCCAGTATTATTCAGACCGGCACTCGTTGTAATATTGGTTTGGTGATCCTGATCCTGCTACTGATCATAAGTTGCAGTCGTCAATGCATGTGTAGTTTGGATCAAAGTAGAATGGCTGTGGCTGTGGATGAGGCTCAGCAATTGGCAAGTGGCGGTCTGATTTTGTATCAATCTTTTTCATGTGTGGTTGTGGCGGTGCGGTAACATCATCGTCATCCTCGTTACAACAAGCCCAATTCCTCTTCCTGTGGTTCTTTCTAATTCGGCAGATCACATATTCACCATCATTCATCTGATTTTTACACCCAGCAGAAGCAGTAGACCTCGAATTGGTCAATAATGATGGGTTAAGCCTAAACTCTTTGCATACTCCAAGCACCATTTTGATATGATCTTTTAGGATTCTTGAAGCTATACCTTCTCAAAAACCCTATAACCACATTGTTTTTATTCTTGACTTCACTCCCCGAGTCTTCTTTCCATGTCCCTGCAGACCCTACAGTTCGAGCCATTCTTGAACCCTTGCCGCCATTCACACTTTTCAGTCTGGTGAAGAAATAAAGGGCTTCACCCTTTCTAATTTCCATCTACCATACTCATCCCATATATCCCACGCTTCTTTTTCACCGTAAAGATCGATTTCCGGCACAATTTCCTCAAACATAAATGGTGCTCCACGAGTCTTGTTGAGAAGGTAGTATTCCAGTAATTCATCATCGCTTGGCCTAAACTTGAATCCAATTGCAAGATTCACACAATCTGACATGGCTTTCTTGGCTAGCAAGCTTTCTTCTTGAAGGCGATCGAGAAAGGTTTCTTGAAGAGACGATTTGGGGAATATGCAACTTAATATGTGGAGTGATCCAAGTGTGAACGGAAGAGTGTAGACTACTGGCAGGTTTAGTATTTATACTAGTAGCTACATATATAGTAGACGGCTGAAAAAAGCTAGCTTGATACGTAAGCCAAGTCTCTCCATGCCCTAATAAAAATCTTTCTTTGAATATGGTACGCCAACTGTCCCTCCACTTTTATCGCAAATATTTCCTTCATTCTCGATCATTAATTATCCTCTAGCTATACCTAGCTACGGTTTTCAGATAGGTTTCTAAATATTACTTCTACTAGCTAGGATGCCCCCAAAAAAAAAGTCACATACTTGTATTCTTTTATAAATATTTATTGGTACCGTCAATTTTTTTTATTTATTTACAAACGACAGGACAATTCATTTTTCTAGAATTGTAATTTTAATTATTTGCTCTTTATGATGGAAGGATGAATTTTTCCGATTTGCCCTTTCTTGTATTTTTTCTCTAAATATTTCCGATTTGGAAGCATTTTTATAGGGATGATCTTTGATGGGAACTACCAAATAAACTATTAATTAGATTGTTATATTATTTGGTGTAGTAAGTTTAATCGAGTGGTTGATTCCTTATTATGCAACCAATTAGCTGGTTCTTGAGCGTATTATATATAGCTTCCTCTTCGTCTCTATTGCTGCTGGACCTAGTAGATTTCATCTTGTGAGCAAAGTGAGGGGCACTACAATAAAATTCATCTTGCCCGGCAAAAGGACGTCGTTGAGCAACCATAGGTGTTCGTCGAGCAACTCTGAAAACGGCGAATCTCCGTCGGGCAACTTGCGTCGGGCTTGATGTTAGTCGACGACAACAGTGTATTCGTTGAGCAACTAAAGCTTGCCCGGCGGAGGACTTCGTCGCTTACACCTTCGTCGAGCAATCTAAAGGTCAACAAGATATTACCGACGGAGAATGTTCGTCGGGTAACCTTCATATATTCGTCGGGTAACGTTTTAAATCTTCATCGAGTAACTCGATACATATCCGTCGGGTAACTTTTTACATATCCGGGTAAATATTTACATATCCGTCGGGTAACGTTTTTCATATCCGTCGGATAATGTTTTACCTATCCGTCGAGTAACTTTTTACATATCTGTCGGGTAAGTGTTTACATATCCGTCGGGTAACGTTTTACATATATGTCGGGTAACTTTTTATATATCTGTCGGGTAACCGTTTACATATCCGTCGAGTAAATTTTTACTTATCTGTCGGATAACGTTTTGGTATTCGTCGGGTAACTTGTACCCCATTCGTCGGGTACAGTTTTAAAAAATTTCATTCCTATGCCCAACGCCTTGACTGTTCGTCGGGCAAACGTTGAATATTTAAAATATATTTTTAATAAATTATTTAATTAAATAATTAAAAATATATATAATTAAAATTTTCAATTAAAAGAATCAAAATAAAATAAAATTAATATTTATAAAAATTAATGTTATGTTTTTACATCATTAAAACTAAAACAATATTTTACATATATTACACTCTAACTAGTAGTCGACGGGCCGAAGTAGCCGGGATCCTGAGGGGACTATTGGGTGGGCGGTGAGAAAATGTCATCCAATCCACGGTCACCTAAACGATCAAGGACCTTGGCAAGGGCGGTCTTGATTTGGTGGTTTTGGGCTTGGATCTCCGCGTATTGGGCTTTGATCTGAGCATTTTCGGCCTGGAGGAACTCGAAGTTTCTCCTAAGGTCCGACGTCTCCTGGGGATTGCCTATCTGAGATGAACTCGACGACTGACTCGAGACATCCCGCACAATCCCGTCGCCCGCCCCCCGAATGATCCTCCTTGGGCGCCTCCCAAGTTGTCGCTCCAGAATAGCGATCGACATCTCGAGATTAGGGAGCTGCTGCTCCAACGGCACATTCGGATGCTATTGGGTGAGCTCAACTTGTGTCTGCTGGACATCTTGCTCCATCGCCTCCTACAAATTCGAATAAATATTAATTAGAAATAAAATTAAAAAATTAAAAAATAATGTTTAATCTTCCAAAAAAATAAACTTACGTGAATTTTGTCAGCCTCTTCATCCCCCTGTCCAGCGTACACCTGCCCCCCAGGCATCCACCTCTGGGAACATCGACCCGGCGATCCACCAATCCTCCTACCGGGCCAATAAGGATTGCGACCCCCCGTGGTGGTTGAATTTCTTCGCTCCCCGGTTCGATGTGTTGGCAATCGATTTTCGCTATTCATTCGTAAAACCAAAAATTATATTTTAAAATGGAAAATAACATACAAATTAAATAATTTAATTAACTAGAAAGATAATACGTACCAGATAGGTGGGGGACACAAAATGGTAGCACAACCACAACCACCCTGGCAGTTTCGGCCCGTCCAACTCCTCCGGAGGATTTGCCCGAGCTTCCTCCAGGGAAGGCCAAGTCAAGCAGTACTTGTGGAGCTAGAACATCCAGTCGGCGTACCGTAACTGCCAGTGGTGGCTCAGGTATCTACTGAGCTCGACGTTTTCCAAGTCGAACTCAAAATTGATCTGCAATCAATTATTAAAGTTAGTAAAATAATTAAAAAATATGAAATTAATGTTAAAAATGGGAAAAACACATACCGATAACTCTCCCCAACAACGTGTGATCTCCTCCAGGGGTTGGGTTCTGAAAGTCTCCCCCATCATCAGGGACTTGGTGCGAAGAATCGCACCAATGTCATGCACCAGGAGGCTGTGAATTTTGACCAGCGCGGACCGAAGGCGCGGCACGTACACCACCAGTATCTTTGCATTTGTTGTCCTGCAAATCCGCTGGGATGTCAAATCTCGGTTTATCCCGCGCACGTTCACCGACCTACCTACAAATTCGATGAACATTGGTAAATAAAATGAGTAACAAATAAAAACGGTTGATTAAATAAACAAATTAATAAACTTACCCATAGGGAGTGCTCCGACATTAGGCCCTGTTTCGTCTGCTCCGACGTCGTCATGTGGGGGCTGGGGGTCGGTATGGGGTTCCCCCCGTTTCTTGCTATGTTGTCGACGAGCCGATCGAGCACCGGGTCGCTGATGGACCGACATCGGTGACTGAACCGACGTCGCTGTTGAGGCAACCGAGTCAGGGGCTGCCTCCTCCGGTGCATGATCATCAACGGGATCAGGGCAGGGGCGGGTCCTAGACGTGATTAAGGTGTGATGCGACATCTACAATAACAAATATAAATTAATTAATATAAAATTAACCAACATATTTTTAATTAAATAAAAAAACCAAACAATTTCAATATTAAATATTAAATTCAAAAAATAAAAACAAAATCACATTTAAAATTAACCAACATTTTTTAATTCCAATAATCGCAAATAAATAAAGCAATAATTTTTTTTAGTAATAATTAGTAAATTGGTATCTAAAAACTAAAACCACTAAATTCTAATTTTTTTAAATAAATCCAACACAAACGAAAATTAAACTTAAAATACTAATTAATCCAAACGTACTGAACTCAAAATTCACAACATTATACCTAAATTTCTAAATACAAATTTCGGGAGCAAAATCAAACTTACAAATTAATCCAAACATATAATAATAATATCTAAATCCTAAAATTCACAACTTAAAAATTTATAAAACTCACATTTCCAAAATTCACTTATACTACACCATATCAAAATTTCACAAAATTGTTTTTAAAATTCAAATATCCAAAATTCATAAAATTCACATATCCAAAATTCACATAAATTTCATATCCAAAATCATAACAAAAATCATAACATTATATCAATTTCAACATTATACCAAACATCAAAATTATCAAATCCAAATCCAAATTTGACAATAATTCCCTTGTTGTATCTGCAAATTTGACAATAATGCACAATCTACAATTATCAAATCCAAATTTAAATTCCTTTTTCAATACAATTTCATAATATCCAAACCAAATTTAACTTTAAATTTCAATCCAAACAAAAATTAAAATTTAACCAATCAAAATTAACAATAAACCAATATATATACATTAACAATAGAGAGAGAGATGGATAATGAGTTCGACCTTCAAGGAACTCGGTGAGAGATCGGTCCGGCGAGGGGAGCGACGGCGACAACAAACCTCGCTGAGACAGAGGCGGCGCGATGGACTGCTGGGGCGGCGGATTGAGGGAGACCGAGTTGCAGAGACTGGAACACAGCAGGCGGGCGGGAAGGTGATATTTGCAGAGAGCAAAGAAGGAAACTGAGGAAAATGAAGAACAAGGAACAAGAAGAATAGTCGATCTGATTTATCTGTCTGATTGACATTGCCCGACGAACGTATTCGTCGGGAAACACTTTAATGATTAGTCGAGTAAGTACAGCTGTCGGTATCCGTTGGGTAACATTTTCAAAATACGTCGGGTAATGACACCGGTCGGCTATCCGTCGGGTAATAATTTCAAACTCCGTCGGGCAACAAAACGCGAAACATTTGAGATTCCCGAAAATTTAGGCGCAGTGTTCGTCGGGCATGACTTAAAAACCTCCGTTGGGTTAGGTCATCGGCCGGCTAACCGTCGGGTAATAGTTCCAATATTCGTCAGGCAAAACTACGCGGGAATTTTGAGATTTTGCAAAAATTTAGGCGCAAATTTAGAAATATTTCGGGAAAAAAAATTGCGCGTTTTATTTACGTTACCCGACGGCGTTTCTAATGTAGCCCAACAGCCTTTTGCCCGGTGAATTCCTTTCTTCGCCGAGCAACATTTTCTGATGTTATATTTAGCATTAATCTGAAAACCAGGTCCGACGAAAGAATAATCAACATCGGGACCGTTCAGTTTATGCTTTTACGTGCCTAGATCTCGCCCGTCAAAAATCCTAATGTTTTGAGGATTTCAAGCCGTCCGATCGTGAAGAAACGTTGTGTAACCGTTGAATCGTCGCGCACCGTTTCCTAATCCCGGGATTTCAAAATTGGGTAATTTTTCGTGTAGGCGATCTATGGGTACCTACCATAAATGTGGACGGTTAGATCGATCAATTTCAATTTGTAAGTTATTGAAAATTGGAAAACAAGCATATTGACCAAGGAGTTTAAACTCTTAATGGAAACTTCAATATATTTTGCGAAATGTTGGTTATATTGATGTTCAAACGATTGAATTTTACAGATCTAACCGTTTATTTTATGCTTTTACTGGCCTAGATCTCTCCCGTCGAAAATCGTGATGTTTTGAGGATTTCAAGTTGTCCGATCGTGAAGAAACGTTGTGTAACCGTTGAATCATCGTGCACCGTTACCTAATCCCGGGATTTCCGAATTGGGTAATTTTTTGCGTAGGCGATCTATGGGTACCTGCCATAAATGTGGACGGTTAGATCGGTCAATTTCAATTTGTAAGTAATATCCAAAAAGTTGTTTAATAAATAAATGTAAATTAAATCTGCTAAATAATGCCCAACGGATATTCATGTATATTCGTCGGGTAAGTACAAGCAGAGGCCGGTCGTCGGGTAACCCTTTACGTATCCGTCGGGTAACACCAATTCTTGCGATTCGTCGGGTAACACCAATTCTTGCGATCCGTTGGGTAACATGTTTAATAAACGTCGGGCAAAATTAATTTATAAAAATTGTTTGATAAATAAATGTAAATTTAATCTGCTAAATAATACCCGACGATTAATCATGTATATTCGTCGGGTACGTACAAGCGGAGGCCTGTCGTCGAGTAACTCGTTAACTATCCATCGGGTAACGTTTTACATATAGTCGTCGGGTAATAGTTACGCATCCATCAGGTAAGACCAATTGTTGCGATCCGTCGGGTAACATGTTTAATAATCGTCAGGCAACATTACTTTACAAAAATTGTTTAATAAATAAATGTAAATTTAATCTGGTAAATAATGCCCGACGGATTTATAAGTACATTCGTCGGGCAAATTGGTATCATATGGAGTTTTCACTTCCACTTCAAAAAGGGTTCTGGACGCCTTTATGAATCTCCAGCAAATAATAAATAATTCATTCATTGAATCGAGAAAGAATTAAAAAGAGATAGAGAGGAGATTAAAGCTAGAGAGAGAGGGGAGCTTACAAGTTTGCTGTCTCTTGAGAAATCATTTATAATGAGCTCGAAAAAATAAGGTTTATTAAAGGAAAATGCTGGAATGTGATGAAGAGAAGCCATGGTTGAAGACTTAGATAAGCGATTCAAAATCTTGATTTTTGAGAGGTATTTGAAATGAAGGTAGCTAGCTAGGGCTGTGAGAGAAGAGCATGGAGTCATGGAACTAGGGAAATGGAAGAGATAGAGGCTTGGGATTTGAGAATGGTGAGTGTGGCCATAAATAGAAGATGGGAAAAGATTTTGGACGGAGCAGTATTGTGGTGACTACTGACTAGACTACACTCTGATGTAATCAATCCTTTAATCTTTCATCTCTGACAATTGTTTTTTAATGGGAAAAAAGCCATGATTGAAGACTTAGATATATTATCAAAGCACATTTTATGGACAATATTTGTACAATTTTATTCACAATTTTTATAAATAAATATATTATCAAAGCACATTTTATGGACAATATTTTTCATAAAAAATAGTTGTATCTTATTTGGTCAATATTAATGTTGGGTTCTATTTTTTTCAAATTGCACTAGTGAGTAAAAATTGACCCTCATGATTTATCAAATTGACCTTCATGACTTATCATCAAAATATTTGACTAAATCTTTGACCTTCATTTATTTTGAAGTTGGGTAATTTGTGAAGTGCATGTATGGTCTCCTCAATTGTAAGAAAAGCTGCCGAGTAGTACATATATAAAAGATTAATTGAAACTTTTGTGAATGAAATCATACAACATACATATAAATCAAATTTATTGATTTGAAGATGGATATTACATATATGAATGAAATTTCGAATTTACAACTTTCATTCGGATTCGCTTTCCCCCTTCCCATTCACGCTCGTCATCCGATATGTGTACAGTACTTGATTCCTCCGAATCACTATTAATTTGTTCTAATTCCAAAAATATCATCAATCGCAATTGGTATGATGATGTCATTGGTCCGTACTCCATCCACGTTTTGGGTCGATGCCGAGGAATCCACCTGGTAAACAATTGGGTCATCGTCTGTTTCCCCATCTTCTTCATGGTATCGGTCATCCAAGTCCCAAATGTTTCTATGATTCACCATCTCAGCTACTCTCCAACCACCACCAGCTTTTGGATCATCCACATAGAATACTTGTTTCGCCGTACTAGCGAGGATGTAGGGATCACTCTGAAACCACCGGGTGTTTGTGTTTATAGAGGTACATAACTGATCTTTGATGACACTGCATGGGATACTTAGGTTCGTATCAAACCAATGACACTTGAACAAGACGACTTCCTTGCGGTCTGCGTATAACACCTTAACCACCGTTAACAATTTTTCGTAGAAGCCCGTATCAGCATTTTCCCCATCCCCTGGCCCGAAGACCCGCGTAGACAACTTGTCGTCTCGTTCTATGCACACGAACTTAACTCCGTTAACGTGACAACCATCGTACGTTTCTCCTCGGAATGGGCCAATGGCCAGCTACATTAATTCTTTATTGAAATTTGGCGAGTTGACATCTTTCAGCTGTGCCATCTGGTAAAATACACACAAGAAACGAAATAGGTAAGCTTAAAACCAATTTAAGAAATTTTCAAATAAAATATTTGACTTCCATGCTCGGAAAACCAACGTGGAAATAGTTGTTTGTCCATTTCTTCCCAATTATAAGGAAATTGGACCTTCATCAACGCCTCGTGCTGCTCGTGGAAGGGCCAGACTTCATCACATTTGTTTAGTATGAACCAATGAGCCACCTCCATGTCGCTATTGATGAGCGGCTCCGAGATTGGACCAGTGTCGAATGGTCGTGCGGGTTGGGCAAATACAGATAGGGTCTCTGGACGTTGACCACCATCGTCGTTGCGCGACGCCCTAATGAAGGCAGTTTCAACATTTCGAAGGTACATTGCACAAAATGTCAGTACCTCATTTGCAATGTACGCCTAGGCTATAGAGCCTTCGGGACGTGTCTTGTTCCGAACGTACCGCTTGTACGTACCTAACATTCTGCAAGGAAATTTACATTATGATTCACATATATACATGATAGTAAGGAAATATTATCAAATAGCAGGGATAAGTTATACCTCTCGATTGGGTACATCCAACGATAATGCACCGGGCCAGCTAGCTTTGCCTCATCCGACATATGTATTAGTAGGTGCACCATTACATCAAAGAATGCATGTGGATATATTTGCTCAAGCTGGCACATGATGTACACAATATCCTCGTTAATTGCTTGAAGGTCCGCCTTAACCAACGACCTGGCACATAGTATCTGGAAGAATTGAGACAAATAAACTATCGTCTCAACAACACCAGCCTCCAAGAAGGGTCGAATACCAATCGGAATGAGTCGTTGTAGTAAAACATGATAGTCATGGCTCTTCATACCAGAAATGGTCCCACCGTCCGTGCTAACACTCCGGGATATGTTGCCCGCGTACCCGTCGAGAAATTTCACAACCTGCAACCACTTCATGAATTTTTTCTTATTGTCCGGCGTAAATGTATAACTTGGATGAGCCATGATGTATTTTCCAATGACGACTTTTGGCCACAAATTAGGCCGAATCCCCATTTCTTTCATGCCCAAACGAGTCTTTTTTGTGTCCTTTGACTTGCCTTCAATGGGTAAAGTCATTCCCACAACACTCTCAGCAACATTCTTCTCGATGTGCAAAGGATTGGCGATGTGTCTGATTTTCAATTTCGACCAATATGGCAACCGGAAGAATATGCTTTTTTTCATCCAGTTTTCATGTTCCGTTGGTTTCGATCCTCGTGTCATGAAATCATGTATATTGTTCAGTTTGGATAATATCTGTCAGGACCCGTCCCGAATTTCCCCTCGAAACCCGGGAAGAACCCTGATCCCGTCTGACAACCTAAGAAAAGGTTCCCAAAATACCCTTCAATCCTTACAAAATATAATAACAATAATAAATACTTCCTCTTGTCAGACAAGGGACTTAAGCACTCAATAATTCCCGTAATTAATGACCAATCAAATACCATATAATATCAGAGCGTCTAAGTAGGATCAAGAGTAAAATTTAGATATCCTACTTAAATATACAACACAGCGCAGTCGGAATACTAATGCCTCAGCCTCGAGATCAATGTTCGCGTCAACTCTATTCAACGGCCTGAAGGGGGTTTAAAACACAAAAGTTGTGAGTGGACAAAAATAATCATTTATAAATTCCTTTTCGAAGAAATACCTTTCTTCCCCTCCATTTATAAAATCATGCATGCATAACATAAAATAATTTATCATATAACAACATAATATGTAAATCACCAAAATTCACATTTCTCTTTAAAACCACTTAGTTGGACTCACATAAAATCTGTATAATAAAAATACCTCGTGATCCACAATTTGGTTTGAAAACTCTCTTCAAAGGAGTTTAAAATCATTTAATTCAATCTGGACACAAATTATCTCAAATTCAAATCATTTCGTTCCATTTGCCACATAATATCTCAAATTTCACTATTCCCGATATATCCATAACACACCAGGGTATCCCTTGAGATGTGTTCATATCTGTACAACTCTGTGTACCATCTGTACTATCTGTACTCTCTGTACTATCTGTACAATATGTACTATCTGTACAATCTGTACTATGCATAGACAGCTTCGCGACCCGGCGGAGCAAGGCCCCTCAACACCTAAGGTCCGAACCCTCAACAACTGGTAGAGCAAGGCCCCTCAACACCAGTCAGAGCAACAATAACCATCGGGACGGGAACCAGTGAATCAAATCCATACTTCGAAATCTTTGTTTCTTGGCCTAAGCCAAATTCTTTGCAATATCATTTTATGACCAAAATCAATAAATCATAATTATGGGTCTCAACCCAAATC
Source organism: Oemleria cerasiformis (assembly GCA_037349345.1). Taxonomy (NCBI): domain Eukaryota; kingdom Viridiplantae; phylum Streptophyta; class Magnoliopsida; order Rosales; family Rosaceae; genus Oemleria; species Oemleria cerasiformis. The sequence goes on from JAZGTL010000007.1 coordinate 10,503,187, forward strand.
ACATACTCAAATAGTTACCACGTCAAAACGATATCAAAATCGAGTACAAAAACCAGGCCATTTCTCAAAACACACTTTCACTGAAATATTGTAAAACATGTGTCCAGCATCATTTCTAAAATCCAGAAATTCATTGCACCCATACATGACAGTATTTAAATCAAAGATACATTTATGCATGCATTTTAGTTTATAAACCAAAAGTCCACTCACAAACCTGTTCAAGCAAGCTCAATCCCGAACTGTACGCTCCCCTGAAGCTCCTGGAGCAGTATCGCCTGTCCAAATTAATAATCGGGATTACCAGCCAATCATAAGAACCTTAAATATAAACCCCCTAAACCCCGGGAGTCTAACTATGATGGCCTAGAAAACGCAGCAACTTTAAAACGTCCGAAACAACCCCTAAACGACATCCGATCGACTCGAAACCTGCGCCAACAGGTCCGAAACGTCAAAAACTACTTGTCACGCGCCACCGTGACCTCAGACTCGGCCCCACGCGCCGCCACGCACCGACGGAAGGTCGGAACACGCGCCCACGCGCAGCCACGCGCCCTCACGCGCCGACCACTCGCCTGCTACAGTACCCACGCGCCTGAACCGGTCCAACCCGGTTCGGCTCAACCTGACCCGGTCCAACTCGACCCGACCGGTTCACTCAACCCGACCGGTTCAACTCGACCCGATCGGTCACCGGAGACTCGCCGGAGAAGACGACCGGCTGCCGTCGCCGTCGCCGGAAGTTGGCCGGAGAAGATGACCGGCAGCGGCGTCGCCGCCGTCTGGTTTCGCCGGAATCCTCCATTTCCGGCCGAAACTTCAAGCTTTCCTAACTTCCTCAAAACTCAGCCATTTTTCACAAATTTTATGTCTAAATCTATCTACTCGAACCCAGGAATCCAAATATGACCTCAAAACCACAAACACGTACCTGTGCTAGCCGGAAAATCGATCGGAAGGTCCGAAACTTCCTATCCTCGGTTCGGCTTCCACCGTGGTCCTCTCCTTCGATGGTTGGTACGGTTGTGATCGTGGGAAGGAGTAGAACACGATTAGTTGATCAAAACTGGAAGTTGAAGCCTTGAAATCAAAGTTGACTTTTGGTTTCTCTTCGGTGAGTTTTCGCACGGGTTGGTGGTTTTGTGTTTGTTTTTCCCAGAGAGAAAGGAAAAGATGAAGATGAAATGAAGATGAGGATGAGGTGGATCAGAGAATATCTGATTTGGGGGTTAAAAATATCTACCCCAAGTCAAAAATTACCAAAATGCCCTTCCACATCTAGACCCATAACTTCCGTCCACGAACTCCGTTTTCCGCGTGCCGCCTGTCTACGAACTCGTGAGTTCGAGACCTACGCAACGGTACCCAATACACCACCGAAAAGGTTTCGAAACAAAACTTGATTTCCATGCCCTTTAACAAGTAAGGGCAAAATCGTCATTTTACATAAATAATTTACTTAAATCCAATAATTGAAATTCCGGGTTGTTACAATATCTCATCACCGTACATCTCCCTAGGTCGACCTCTTAACTCTGATTTACCATCAAAAGAGTCAGATTGCATTCGTCATCGGTGAACCCAGGGCAAAAACCTTCTCGCACCCAAGTAGCATACCTTATATGTGTGCCAAAAGGACGTTGTGTCTGGTCCACATGTTGGGCAAGCAAGATAGCCCTTGGTGCTCCATCCCGATAACATACCATAAGTAGGAAAATCATTAATTGTCCATATTACGGACGCTCGTAGGGTGACCATTTCTCCACTGCACTTGTCGTATGTTCGGACACCATTTTCCCACAGATCCACGAGTTCATCAATCAACGGCCGCAAATACACATCGATGGAATTACTCGGCGATTTGGGCCCCAGTATCAAAGTACTGAGGATTATGAATTATTTCTTCATGCATCTCCAAGGAGGCAAGTTATACGGAACCATAACAACCGGCCAAGTGCTATAGGGCTTTGCAAAACTCCCAAATGGATTAAACGCATCAGTAGCAAGCCCTAATCTGACATTTCTTGGTTCCGCAGCAAACTCAGGATACATTTTATCAAATTCCTTCCAAGCCTCTCCATCAGCCGGATGCCTCAGTACATCATCATCAATGCGTTCATCCTTATGCCACCTCATATCACGGGCTGTGTGGGACGACATGTAGAATCTTTGTAACCTTTGCTTCAGTGGAAAATAACGCAACACCTTGTTAGGAATCTTGTTCTTTTGAAACTTAGGCTCATTGCACATGGGACATTTTTCAAGCTGCTCGAATTCACCGTAAAACAATGCACAGTTGTTCTTGCATGCATAGATCTTGATATACCCTAAACCAAGGCCCTTCAACAACTTCGTTGAGCTATAATGATCTTTTGGCAGACAGTTGTCTTCAGGGAGCATTCGGATGATGATGTTCAAAATGTGATCAAAATGCTTGTTTGTTTGATTATACTCAACTTTCATGTGCATCAACTCCACAACTGCCCCTAGAACCGAAAATGATTTACAATCGGGGTACAATTCGCGCTGAGCTTCTTTCAACAATCTCTCGTAATGGAGCTCAGAGTCTTCGGGTTGCAACCTTGGCGCATCATCTTCCATATCATCTTATGCGGGAGGAAAAGTATCGATTAATAACTCAACGACTTGATGATTATCACATCGCCGATCCAAACCACTTTCGTCCCAACGGGTCCCGGGAACCTAAGATGTCGATGCGGAAAATATTTCTTCACCGTGATAGATCCAATTAGTGTAGTTGTGTACGATCCCATTCCATTCCATATGAGTTTGGACCTCATTCAACGGCATCCAACTGCATTTGTTACATTTACGGCACGGACACCTGATACGTCTTGTATCACTGCAATGACTACGTGCAAAAGCAATGAAACTGTCGATCCCATCCAAATATTGATCAGAAGATCTATCAAACATTTGCATCCACCCTCTGTCCATTGTGCCTGCTTTCACAACATAGAGTCAACGTAAGTAATTGAGTTAACATTGTCCCGTAAATAAAACAAGTTAAAATCAAAAGCAACTCTTGTCCTTATGCCTCCGGTGATTTGGCTATATCCCATTTGAGAGTGCACGTTTTGTGCTATGTAGTTTGCGACTTACGAGGCTAAGTTTTGATTGAGGAAAATTTCGGCAGCATCTCCCTACAGTTCCCCAAATGCACGACGTAGATATTATAAACAAATATCTAGTATGCATTCAGAGAACATTGAGGGGATACAAACCGAATTTCCCACAATCGAAACCTAACCTCGTAGACCGCCAACTACACAACACATAGTTGCGCACCGTCAAACTGTCCGAATATATGGACAATTCAAGGTCAGTCAATCACTCTGATTCACTGACTCTTAAACGGGTCTAAGTTTTTTCATTGAATTTCATTATATGAAGCTAATCAACTCGATTAACTTCGAATAAACGGTTATGAAATATGAACGTATTTCACTCCATCGGAACTAAATAAAGCATTTTAAAAAAAAATATCACAATAAATTTACAAATACAAACATATATTAATTATGCATAAAACGGAGTTTTAAATTTTATAATTTCCATACATATTTTCTATTTCCCTATTTTCCTAACATATTTTCTAATTTCAATAATTTCATTACATATTTTTTATTTTCATATTTTCCTAAAATATTTTCTAATTTCCTAACATATTTTCTATTTCCCTATTTTCCTAACATATTTTCTAATTTCCAAACATAATTTCGAATTTTAATAATTTCATTACATATTTTTTATTTTCCTATTTTCCTAAAATATTTTATAATTTCATAAGTTCCTAACATATTTTCTATTTCCCTATTTTCCTAACATATTTTCTAATTTCAATAATTTCATTACATATTTTATATTTTCCTATATTCTAAAAAAAAAATTCTTATTTCCTAACATATTTTCTATTTCCCTAATTTCCTAACATTTTTCCTAATTTCCAAACATATTTTCTAATTTCAATCATTTCATTACATATTTTTAATTTTCCTACTTTACAACAAAATTTCCTAATATCCTAACATATTTTCTATTTTCCTTATTTCATAACATATTTTCTATTTTCATATTTTCCTAACAAATTTTCTAATTTCCACAAATTCTAAACCATTTCTACACATTTTCCACAATAAATACAAAATTTCCTAACATAATTATATCCAACATTCTTAACAAAATTAAATTGAGAGGTAAACACAAATACCTTTTTATAAGTATTCCTTCAAATCAACAACAAAATTCCTACAACACAAAACATAATTAATTCCCAATCAAAAATCAAAATTTCAAAACTAAAAAAAAAAAAAAATTCAAACCTTAAAATTTGGTATTTGGTGATTGATAGAGAAAAATGATTTGATTGGTAGTGAAAATGGTGATGAGATGATAATGTTAAGTAGAGAAAAGAGAGTGAGTGAGTGAGAGATTGAGAGAGAGAGCAGAGAAGTGATGAAGGCAGAGAGGAGGAAGAAGAAGAAAAGAGAGAGTCTCGGGTATTTAGTGTGTTTAGACCTTTGCCCGACAAACCACATTCATCGAGCAACTTTTAATGATTTGTCGGGCAACAAAGAGTCAACGCCAAATGTTACCCGACGACGATTATTCGTCGTTGTATATAATGTTACCCGACGGGGGTTACATATCGTCGGGCAACACCTTCCAATTTTGTGCGCCAACGGCTTTCTCTTCCCACCAACAGGTTACTCGGCGATTCTTTTTATCCGTCAGGCAACCTGTTCTTACCCCGCGAGATTGTCTTCGCGGGCAAAATCTAGTCGGGCAACAACGATTTTCTTGTAGTGGGGTAAGTTTCCATTTTTTTTAATCATCTAGGTCATGAGCAAATAAATAACAGTTTTGAAATTCTAGGATTTGGATTTTGAATTTGGAATTTTCGACGAATCAATTTGATTTAGAGTCTGGACATAAGTTCTTTATCATTTTAATTGTTTGATATTGGGATTTGGGTTAGCGAAGGTCAACTCTATTCCTAGTTATGGGTTTAGAAAGCTAAAACTCCCTTAAGCTTTATAGACAAGCAATCAAGACTACATAAACCGTATCCTAATCTTCCGACTTGGATATGTAATTTATGGTATTTTTTACAAGAAACTATCTATTAAGTATCACCTTCCGGTTTCAACCTAATCCTTCCAAACAATCAATTAGTGACCAAATAATTGAAAGCTTTAATAATAGTAAACAAATACTCAACAAGCATAGATAAGTTGAAAATAACAAATAACAAGAGATTCAAATATAGTCATAGCTAGGCTACATAGTAGCCCTAGTATAATAAAATTAGTTCATCATTCAATTTCATTCATCACCGAATTCTAAAGAGAGGAAAAATGAGCTTGTGTTGGTCCGACGTTTTCTATCAAAGATTTTGGTGTATTCTATACTTTCCATCAATTAAACGCATGGCTCTCCAAGGATTGTCTTGACTTAATTTCCAAGAAAAATGATTCCTCCTCAAAGTGGGCGGCAAGGATGAATGGTGGTCCAAAGATTTGATGCTGGCCGAATTTGATTTCCTTTTTCGATGTGTAAAAGATCTCCAATTTGTCTCCGACTTGATTCATTTTAGCTCCACCTTTCTAAAATAATATTTCATTCAAGACTCTCACAAAACCCATTACACCCAACAATTTAATTCAAAAACTTAGCAAATAAATGAAGACTCTCACAAAACCCATTACACCCAACAATTTAATTCAAAAACTTAGCAAATAAATGAATAAAAGAGGTACTGAAATTATGCAATTAATCCATATATCAAAAACCCCCCAAACCTATCTTTTACTAGTTCTCGAGCAAAAATTAATTAAAACAAAATTAAAAGACTCGATCTTACTTAGATAGAGCATTTAAACCCTTAGGTGGTCCTAGTAGGAGTAGTTTTGTCTCCTAAGGGTTTACGGGAGTTATGATACCTACACACGTTTTATTAAAAAAAATGAAGACGTTAATAACATTACTTTTAAAAAATTAATAAGAACCAATATATGAATGTTAATCAAGTTTCCTATACTAAAGTGATGCCATTACAAGAGTGTATCATAGTGTTAAGTGTGAATGCCAATAACCAAAATAATCAAGCATAAAATCACTACATTCAAATGCCATAGAATGATTTCGCCTCGACTCTAATCCTCACTAGGTATCTCTCAATATTCACTAGAATCATAGTCTCACACTCTTATCAAACATATGTGATGAGTTTATGTAAAGGAGATCAAATTTAATCACATATGAATTTTGAAGAAAGAACGCTAATTTCATAAACTAATCTAATGAAAGAAATTAAAGATTAAGAACTTAGATACTTACCTCAATTCCATGCAAGACACCCATAAGATCCATTAGGTCTTCAATTAGGTTGTTGTTCAGTCATTATTTATTTATACATCATTTTGATGTCACTTTGTGCCTTTTTACATGTCTTTTGAATGATTGAGTGCCAACCATAGTAGAAAGTGACGCATTTTGTGAGACTTGTGTATAATGGAAATATAGGGATATTCTGAGGAGAATGCAAAAAGAATGGCTCAATTTGGAGTTATAAAGAGGAAGTTGTCTTCATTGCGATATCGGGCCCTAAATCATGTCCTGATCTGAAGCCATGCGCCCTATTTAGAGCTAGGACTAGGAACCTCGAATCAAGCCATGCGGACTAGCAGATCAAGTTCAAGGTGAGTCATTGTTCATGCCAAGATGTGTCCTTGACATGTCTCAAAGATACCTCATATGTGCCCCAAATCGAGTCCCAGAACCAGCCCCAGACGAGCCATAGCGAGTCCTTCAGAGCTCTCAGCCAAGTCTTAATCGTGTCCCCTGACACGCCCCAGCCCAGCCCACGGCCTAGCCCATGTCCCTGCCAGACTAGGAAACATGTTTTAGCGTTTCATTAAGCGTTTTTTGGTCCTTTGTTTTCTGTTTTCAATTCCTTGTTTCTAGGGGAAGCTTTAGGAGTATTTAAACGAGTTTTTAACGTGAAACTAGGGTTCCTAACCGCATAACTTAGTTTAGTTTAGTTTTTCTGTTTTTGAAGAGGGGGTTGAACGCAAGGAGGCTGGGAGCTGCTGCCTTGGACGTCTTCAGCGCAACACCATTCTTCCAAGAGTTTTTTCTTCTTTCTTCTTTTAGTATTCTGTAATTATGGATTCGTTTATGTTTTTATTCAATAATATGTGTGAGTAGTTCTTTAAGAATTAGGGTTGCTTGAAGCCCTAGCCATGTAGTTTCTTGACATGAATTTGGCCCTTGATTTCTGTTATTATGAATGCTGAATATGATTACTATTTGAATTGCTGCTCTTTTATGTTTACATGATTAGCTACCTTGTTTACATAAATTATTGATGAGATTACATCGAGAGGTTGAGGTTAAGAAACAATCTTGTAATCAGAATTCATGACAACCTAGATCATTAAACCAGACTAGGGGTAGTGTGATGTCATTAAATTCCTTTTGTATTTCATGCATCATCTTAGATAACTAATCCTTCTCTAAGATTGATAGACGTTTAAGTAGAGGAAACGGTTAGGACATGCTAAGTAAGAAGATAATAATATGTGTGGGGTGAGCTGTAATAGGACTTTTGCATGGGCATCTTATTCAGAGAATTCATAGTAAGAGGATCTTGGAAATCATGTTAGGAACTTGAATTGGTTAGGGTGGATAGTTAGCCTTGATTCGACTTAGTTAATTCATTCAATCATCACCTTTAATTATGTTTCAATTTGTCCTTGCACTTTAAGTTTCTGTTTTAATATCTTGTTTCAAACACATCAACCCCCCTTTTTTACTTATTTCCGTGAGTCTTAATCTGAGTTAGTTGAGTCTAAATACTGAAGTGGACATAACGTTGATACAAGTCCTCAAGGGATTGACTCTTGCTGTGCTACTATACTATTCTTATTGATTTGTGCACTTACAAGGATTTTATAACTGTTAGAATTAGATTGCATGTTTCTTGTTCTCTAATTTTACCAACAGTTGTAATAGGGCTCCATTAAAAGTAGGGAAGAAAGGGAAAGATGCTAAAAAGTTTGAGAAAATGCCAAAAAAAAGAACTTTTTCGAATTAGCTAATCGTAGCCTTTTTCTAACATTTCATAGCCACTTTCCCTTCTTCTTATACGATGTCGGCACATTGCTACATTGTTTCTTTTTCCTTTCACACGTGCAAAGCATATTAAAGTCTTCCTTTCTCTTCATCCTTGTTAATTATTTCTTCTCGTCTCTTTTATTTTTCTTTTTCTTTTTTTTTTATGGTAAGATTTTCCACTAATTTTTCTCCATGTCAACCTTTTCAATTTCCATTTCACCATTTCTCCATGTGCATTGCCTTTAATAATAATGACCATGAATTCAACCATTCTTTTAGATTTATCCCCTTGGCATCTATCAAACCACGTTGGTTAGCTTGAATTTTGAGGGTTAATTGGATACAATGATGTATGGTAATGAAAGAAAAAGGTATAGTATTTGGCTTCAAAGTTAACTAATAATGCACACAAGGGTACGTAAGGAAAAGGCTTAATATAAGTAAGTATGTATAGCCTATATCATCTCTTATGGGTAATCAAACCTTAAAATTCAGAGTACTTACATGAGAGATTAGTCCTTAATCAATGCAATGAATGCTAATGAGATCATATAATAAAGAACAAAATCGAAGAGTGTATAAGAGTAGAAAAATCCTCTCAAAGAGAATGGAAAATTAGCTCAAAACTCATAAGGGTAGTCTCCACTAATTTCCTATGGTTCACTTAAATGTAGCAATTTTATGCACTTAATCGGTAGAGAGCATGGGATTGTGTAGTGCAAATTTATGATACTAAACCTTCATGGCACAACCTTAGCAAGGGATTGGTGAATAAACAAATCATATTCATCCTTATTAGTAAGCAAAAAGTAACAAAATTAACAAAAAGTTTGAGTTTTTGAAAATTCCCAAGTTCCAAAAGATTCACAAATTGCTTTTAAATTCCACGTTTTACAACCCCAAAAAATTATGTAAATAAAATTTGTAAGTCACTTATATGATTTAAATATGCTTAGACTTAAAGATTTGATTTTGATGTGGTAAATTAAATGAATAATTAATTAAACAAAAAAGATGAGGCGTGAACTAAAGTTAACTTAGAATGCAAGAAATGCCAAATTTTACGATGAAAAGGAATGATCACGCCTTAATTTCGGTCCATTGGTTGTTTTTGGGTGTATTGGAGGGTCTGTAATTGTTCCCATGTGCCTCGGAATTTTCTTAGTCTTTCTTTATTTTTTTGGAAAATATGGAATTGCATGAATATTTCGTCACTAAAAGCTAGAGACCAAAAAACTGAAGAACACCGTCGCAAAAGGTAGCAAATACGCCCATTTCTGGAAAATTCCGAGAAATTATGCAGCAAAATAAAGATTTTTTTGGCAACTCTTTGGATTTCTAGGCACCCCAAATCTTCCCTAAGCCGTTTCTCATCCCAAAACCTGACCCAAAACATCATATATGATATTTTAAACGCGTTGGCGTCCTCAGATTAACCTGAAAAACATCAAATTTGGAGATGGGTCAAAATTTTAAAAAGGACCAAAAATAGGACCTAGTAAATGAATTCTAAACCTGCTATAACCATTCCAACACTTCCAGCAAGTCTACTTTGGACATTAAAATACGTTCCAACTGACGAACACCCGAAAACCCAACTTTTTGGAGATTTGGGTACTTAAGACCCCCATTTTATGACTCAAAAACATGAAAATTAACTAAAAACAGAAAATTAAATAGTTTTCTCACCCCCAAACCTAAATTTAATATTGTCCTCAATGTTAAAAACATGAAACTTATTGGTAAGTCAAAATTAAGCCTAGAGAGTAGAAAATCATAGAAAAATGCAAAAATTAGAGAAAAATAAAAGGAAAGAAGGTACGGGTTGCCTCCCGACAAGCGCTTAATTTTAAGTCCTTCACCTGACTTTATGTGGACATTTACTTGGGATTGATGAGAGAGAGGGCCTCCACCTGTCGAAATTGGCCACCAAATATGGTTTGAGATCTTGACCATTGACAGTAAAATTAGTGCCAAGAACATCATGTTGAAGTTTAATGGCGCCATAAGGGAAAACTTGCAAAACCGTGCATGGTCCGGACCAACGCCACTTGAGCTTTCCGGGAAAAAGGCGAAGGCATGAGTTGTATAAGAGAACTTTTTGACCCACATGAAATTCCTTACAAGTGATATGCTTGTCAGGCCATTGCTTGGGTTTCTCCTTATAAATCTAGGAACTTTCATATGCATCACGTACGGCGAAATTCATCTAAATTCATTCAACTGCAAAGCTCTCCTCTTGCTAGCTGCTTGTATATCGAAGTAAAGAGTCTTGATAGCCCAAAAGGCTCAATGCTCCAATTCTACAGGTAAGTGACATGCTTTCCCAAAAATAAGTCGAAAAGGGGACATACCAATAGGTGTTGTTGAATACCGTACGATAAGCCAATAATGCATGCGTCATCCAATTTCAAAGACCAATCTTTATGTCAAAGACCAATCTTTATGGGAAAGACTCGTGGTTTTTTCAAGAATGCATTTCAATTCTCTATTGGATACCTCTACTTGCCCACTTATTTGTGGATGATACGGAGTAGCTACCTTATGAGCAATACCATATTTAGTAAGAAGAGCATTGAAAGAATGATTGCAGAAGTGTGTACCTCCATCACAAATAATGGTGCGTGGCACCCCAATATGAGTAAAAATATTCTTCCTCAAGAATCCGATCACACTTTTGGCATCATTAGTAGGTAATTAAGGCGATGGCTTCCACCCATTTAGAGACATAATCAACTGCTATTAATATGCAGAGGATTTTATAATAAGATGGTGGAAAATGGCCCATAAAGTCAATAGTAACCCACCCATCAAAAACCTCAATTTCCATGATATTATTTAATGGCATAATTGGTTACGTATAAATATTAGGCCAAGTCATTTATCTTGATAGTAGATTGTTTTATTTGTTTCCTAATAGTTGATTTGCGAATTGAATGCATGGTAAAACATCATTTACTATTTAGACCTTAGAATTTGAATCAAATACCCACCAAAGTTGAGTGAATTGTTGATGACTCATGTCTGACAGTAACTAAATTGTTGAATTCAATTGGAGCTCATTTTTATGTCGATCATGATATACAGTTTTCCTTTCCCTATGGAGTATGGAATGAAGTTCCCTTTTCCCTTTTCTTTCACAGCATGCACCTCATCCTTTTCATTATAAATTTTGATTTTTAGTAATGTAAAATTTCATTTCATTCTTTAAGTTAAAATTATTTTGCTTCACATTAGGTAGGTATAAGTGGGGATGACGGAGACAAGATTTGGCTTCAGTATAGCTTGTTGAATGACATATAGTAAATATATAATTGAAACATAGATGGCAATTCATTAATAAATTCATACAAGAAATTAAAAATACGGTTTCATTAAGTATGAATCAAGTCTCTAGTACTTGGAAACATCTATAGAATATTCAGAAAATTACATACAGCAACAAAAAAGGGAGGGCTATATCTATAATTCTATATCCAGAATCTAGATTTGAACGTACATAATATATAAATGATCAGCATTGTGATGATAGTGATGGAAAGCCTTGTTGTTGAGTAGTATCATGAATAGATGTCGATATCATCTGTTGATCATTCAAGTCGCGGTCACCATCAGCGAACAGAAATTGGTTTAGCTCTTGCTCTTCCCAATCATCAGCTGAATTAGATGAGTCCACATTTGAGTATGCCCATGCAACCCAGTCCTCTGCAGGCTCAGATTGAGACCTGCAATTTCCATCACTCATGCTACTTATGGGATATTGATCAGTAGTATTCAAGAACTTCTCTGGCTCATCAATACTTGGACCAATATTTGTAACATTATTCACATCGCCATAATTCGTAGTTGTAACTATTGTCTGCTCATTCTGCTGATGATGAGTTGGACCAATATTTGTAACATGACTGTAGTGTGGCTGATCATCAACTGGATCAATGTGAGCAGTGGAGTGGCACTGGCGGGTCGAATTCATTGTCATGATGTCTTCATTAGATTGGCCCAAGCTGCAATTGTTGTGATTAGGTGGCTGAAGATGTTCATCATCATGTTGTAGGCTAGCAAGTGAAGCCATAGTCGCTAGGTTTGCAACCCAGTTCTGATCAGGCTGAGATTCAGAGATGATATAATTGCCATTATTATTCAGACCGGCATTCGTTGTAGCATGATTGTAGTGTGGCTGCAGATCAACTGGATCAATGTGAGTAGTAGAGTGGTACTGGCTGCTCCAATTCATTGTCATGATATCTTCATTAAAGTGGCTCAAGTAGTTGTTGTAATTACGCCGCTGAAGATGTTGATCATGTTGTACAAGTGAAGAAGACATAGTCGCTGGGTCTGCAACACTCTTCTGATCAGGCTGAGATTCAGAGATGATATAATTGCCCTTATTATTCAGACGGCCACTCGTAGTAACGGTCTGGTGATCCTGATCCGGCTGCTGATCATAAGCTGCAGTTATTGGGCAGTTTGGATCAAAGTACAATGGCTGTGGCTGTGGATGAGGCTCGGCAATTGGCAAGTGGCGGTCTGATTTTGTATCAATCTTTTTCATGTGTGGTTGTGGCGGTGCGGTAACATCATCTTCATCCTCGTTACAACAAGCCCAATTTCTCTTCCTGTGGTTCTTTCTAATTCGGCAGATCACATATTCACCATCATTCATCTGATTTTGACACCCAGCAGAAGCAGTAGACCTCGAATTGGTCAATAATGATGGGTTCAGCCTAAACTCTTGCATACTCCAAGCACCATTTTGATGCAATCTTTTAGGATTCTTGTAGCTATACCTTCTCAAAAACCCTATAACCACATTGTTCTTATTCTTGACATCACTCCCCGAGTCTTCTTTCCATGTCCCTGCAGACCCTATAGTTCGAGCCATTCTAGAACCCTTGCCGCCATTCACACTTTTCAGTTTGGTGAAGAAATAAAGGGCTTCACCCTTTTCTAATTTCCCTCCACCATACTCATCCCATATATCCCACGCTTCTTTTTCACCGTAAAGATCGATTTCCGGCGCAATTGCCTCGAACACAAATGGTGCTCCACGAACCTTGTTGAGAAGGTAGTATTCCAGTAATTCATCATCGCTTGGCCTAAATTTGAATCCAATTGGAAGATTCATGCAATCTGCCATGGCTTTCTTGGCTAGAAAGCTTTCTTCTTGAAGGAGAGATCGATCGAGAACGGTTTCTTGAAGAGAGGTTTCTTGAAGAGGCGATTTGGGGAATATGCAAGTTAATTTGTGGAGTGATCCAAGTGTGAAGAGTGTAGGCATTAGGCAGGTTTAATATATATACTAGTAGATAGTAGACGTACGGCTACTAAAAAGCTGGCTTGACTTGTACGCTAAGTCTCTCCATGACCTAATACAATCCTTCTTCCAACAGAATTAGACCAACTGTTCCTCCCCTTTTATCGCAACCATTTCCTCTAGCTACAGGTTATTGCTTCCTCTCCAGTGTTGGTGTGCCACGTGGTGGAGGAAAGTTGAAGAGTGATTCGAATGTGTAGATAATTAATTGTTGGCCTGTTCTTGGTGGATTAGCATATAGCATTGTGGTATTCCTAGTACTCTGGGGATAAAAGGGTGTGGCGGTGGATCATGAATCCTCCTTCTGGCTTATCCAGTCTCCCCTTCCTTCTGGCTTCCGCTAGAAAGCCTATAACTTGTTTGCGTGAGTCGGTTTGGCCGCTTGGGAGCTGCGAATATGGGGACGAGAGAGGTGTACGAACAGATGCTGAGTAATGGGAATCTCCATCATGAATCCCGGCCTCGGCACCCCTCGCTGCCCTCGCCGTCTCTCTCTCCTTGACCATGATTCGGTAGCAACCCATAACTCAGATTACTTGTTTGATTATTTGTTTGATCATGCATCCTCCATTGGTGGTTGGAATAAGAGAGCAACGCATTAGGGTTACAAGAGATCCTGTTTAATTAAGTTCTAAGTTTTTTATTTTTATTTTCTAAAAGAAATTAAACGTAATTTAAAATCCATCTTAAAATGAAATACTTAGAATTTGAGGATATGGTTTTGTGACCCAATTTGTGACCCAAATGCCACATCATTTTGTGAACCAATTTGGTTTTTCAAATTTGGGATGCTTAGTATTACTCTTTCAAATAGGTTTCTAAATATTACTTCCATTTTGTAGGATTAATAAAAAAATTCAAAATAAAAAGCCATTTACTTGTATTGTTTTATTTTTATTTTTCGAAAATGATTTACTATATTGTTTTATAAAGATAGCCCTTCGTCAATTAAAGACGATTCGAATTTAAAGTCCAAGTTAGATAGAGCACCTCAAAAGTCAAAACCCAAAAAAGGTCGCTCGAGTGTTATTGACTTGACAACCTATTTCTATTTGGAACTTTGATAGTCTGATGTAAATATCTTTTCTTTACAATAACCTTATCAAAGCCAAAAATTCAAATTCCCAAATCGTAATGATTTCCGAAAACACCTCCCACAAATGTAACATGGCGTGAAAGATGTCCCGATTACAAAAATTTGACAAATTTGTTGCTACTTTAGGATTCAAATAGACTTGCTCTTACATATATGCAATACAACAATTTCCAAGAAGAAATAGCATCCATTGCATCTCTCAAGTCTCAACCAACTGGATCTAAATCAGCCTCCGGCTCCATTTCACCTTCAATCACCCCTGCCTCCACCTCAGCATCTGCTTCCATCTGCCCTGCCTCGTGGCCAACTTCCGTATCAGAGCTTTGCTTCTGATGTTCGTCGGGGATTGGACTGCCACCTTGTGACATGTTGCCAGCGGTATCAGTGTCCATTGCTGTCACTGAGGGTTCAAGCCCCGCTCTGAATCCTTCACCATCTGTCTCGCTTGCAGGTGTTGAACCCTTCAACAAAATTTAAAACGAAAAATTAGCTCTGAAATCATGTGGAATACTTCCATCGTACGTACGCATGCATTTACTGGATCCTCAAATTTGAAAACACCTCAAAGACAAAAAAAGAAGATGAAATAAAGAACAAAACAAAGAAATTTAAACATCTGTCATTTCATTTTTCAATTTCTAGATTGAAGATGTGCACAAAGACTGTTATGCTTCAATGACTTAACCATGCAAAGTTATGTAAAACCAACAAAGGGATGTTTCTTTCTATATATATATTTACTTTGCCATTTACGTGTTCAACTTTCATCAGGAATCAAAGATCTCAAGACTAAAACACTAATCAATCCAACACACTGCAAATTATACCAGATTTTCATCTGCTTGATGCACAGCACCCTTTGTTTCTTCCCTTTTAGCACGTTTAGACTTCTCATTTGGTTTAGCTTGGTATTTAGACCGCTCATCAGGTGACAAAAGTTCCAGAGGCACTACTCCTTCAATACCATGGTCAGTAAACTGCAATAACATCCACACAAATGGTGCGAATTTCAGTGAAATCAATTTATTATACATCAACAGTTTTTGCATAGTTAGCTGTAATATTAATCATACTCTAGAAAATCCTTCCAAGTCTTGTCTAGCTGAAAATCGAAGACCTTTCCAGCAATAAACCTGCATAAAGAATATTTACTATCAGATAAGTGGACTCACATAATGAATGCTAACTTATCTAATAATTCTAATAATTTCAAAAATTTAAAAACAAGAGTAACACACATTTAATCACATGATGAGAGACTTGAACAGTGCAAACTGTAAGATAAAATGGCACTCCATATTAGCAATGAATGCTAGTCAAAATTCCTGATAACTTTATCTAATTCCTGCACCATTGTCTTCTGATGCGGGTGAAAAGTTTTTTTTTTTTTAATACAACGATATTGGGGAAGGGGGATATACATTCGGGTGACCAGTTAGCTATTCAAGATACCTTTTCCTCATGTTAGTTCTAAGATATTGAAGAACCATTGCAAACTACAGATTAAGAATTTTTAAACTATTCCCAATTTCTTTAAAAAAGAAAAAATAAATAATTCTGAAGTTTATTCATAATGTTTAAAAAAAAAAAAAAAACTGAATACATTGAGAAACAATAAAGAGACCCTAAAAGCCAAAAAAAAATAAACCACACTTGCAACAAAAAACAGATCAAACCAGATGGATCAAGCTAAGGGAGAGATCCTTAAATCTTTACAGATGGAAACCCAAAGGGAAGCAAAACTAGATTTTTATTTCAAGGTGAGATCACCTCTTCTTCTATCATAAAAAAATCTTCCATTTCTCTCCCACCACACTACCCAAAAGAAGCCAAAAACAGCACAATACTATAAAGAAATAATTCCCTTGTGTACCATCCAAATGATTTTTTTTTTCTTTTGACCAATATGGGAGGGGAGATTTGAAATTGGGACCTCTTCCAACATTGGAAGATTAGTACCAGTAGACCAAGAGCTTGTTGATCCACAATCTCATGCAGCAAAGGACAATAAGATGATCAAGTATCATGTTATCTATCAAAAAACTAATGGATGCTCAGTTCAGTGGCAACTGCCAAGCCAACAACCAAGATCCCATTTTTATTGTTGGTTCATAGTTAAAGAACAATTAAGTCAAGGAAGTTAAAGAGAGTTAATTAATCATTTATGAGGAAGTTGACTATTATGCTTCCAGAAATGCTAGAGAGGGGTGGGGGTGAGTTGATTAATCGTTTCATACCACTTGTCACTATGAGCCACATTCTTCTCCTTTAATATTGATAACCATACATCCATTACCTATATCCAAATATGCGGAAAATCTGGCACTCCCAAATTTTCACAAATTCCCTAATTTTACAGTGTTCCATTATCATCTGGAAACTGTACCCCGAGAATTCAAAAAATTTCCAAAGCATGTCATGAGAAGAAATAAAAGTTGATTGATAATAATGACTAATAAGCTCATGTTGAACCAGTGTAGGTCGAACTTAATAGTAATAATTCACAAAACTGAACATGAAATTCCAACTTCTAAGAACCAACACTCACTCGGTTATTTTTGTGGTGATATTCAGCTTCTATTCCAGCTGCTGGATCCATCTGTAATATGAAGAAATGAATTTCATATTTAATAAACCGTTACAGAAACAAATAAAATTACATAACACAAGGGACAAGAGTACACAGATGCACACACAACATGTTATGTGGGCATTGAGAAGCAAATAGCGCTTACATCTTCGGCCAAGGGCTTCCAGTAATCAGTGATGGCAGGTGTTCGAACACGTTGGGGATCAGTTAAAGCATTCTGGAGATGTCAAAAGAACGCTTGAGCACAAATACTAGAAACTTTATTCCAAACCATTTTGAGGTTAACAATACTGAAAGAAACTGTTACTACATATTTTCATGTTTCTTCCTCACTGACTAGGTCTGTAATTTATTTTTATTTTTTTGTAATAGGAGTTAAACAGATGAATGTGAAAATGAATCTATACTATTGTTTCCAAATTCAATTTATGATTTTTCATCTGCGAGGTACTTATTTCTGTCCAATTTGTAGCCAAGAAAACCAAAGAGAGGAAGTTAGAAAAATAAGCTAATCTTTAAAATCATTGTTCTGCCCTGGTTTGTGTTTCTCCCAATTTCATTTCCAGCAAGAATTTTAAACTTCATTTTCTTAGTTGCAATCTAAAACACACAATGTCTTGCACCACTAACTTGCTGCAGAGTGCCCAAATAATAGTGTACAATGGCATATTTTGTGAATCAATTCTTCATTTTTCTATGAGTTCATGTACTAATTCAGAAAGGAAAATGGGCATGAAGAATCAGCAAGGATCCTATAAATTTTTTCTGTTACTAGCTGATTATAAACATTTATGTATGTATATGTCTATAGGACAAATCCATCAAATCTGGTTTTTTCTCAATATTGAATTACAGAATCAGTGAAGATTGTGAATATTGTAGGTTGACAGCACAATTCAAGTCCTAGAGGATGGTTATCATATTGAAGCTGTAATCAATACAGAAATCATGTCATTTGGAGTAAGATTGCGTTCCAGATTAACTGAAATCATGCATACCGGATTCTGATCTGCCCACTTCCACAACTGAGACAGTTCTTTATTTCCCATTCTCCACCTCGGCCTACTATTGAAATTAAGAAAAATGAGCAAAAAGTTAAATGCATTTATTAAATGTCTACATCAACACTAAAAACCCATTAATATTTTATATGACAAGTCACAACAAACAAACTAAAGCCTGCAGTACATTTGCCAAGCAATTCAATTATTTTCTATGCCGTAATCTTCAAGAGATATTGCTGGTATTTTGACCAATTCTCAAGTTCATGTCCTGCTATGGAAAATCATCCCTTGTCTGTACTGAACCATCGGTGACCCAAAATTTTGGCAAAAACAAAAATATAAGTGAAATATTGGTGTGTTGCGTCAATATCTTCATCACTGATCAGAATATAGCAATCTAAAAGACATAGATAGCAGGCAAATCCTACCCACAACATACCCATACCAATAAGACTTACTATGGCCAACATGAAATAACTAAAGCAGAATTGCATAATATGGCTAGAGAGGATGGATGTTCTTTTTATCCGCTTTAAGTATTCTTAGTAGACCTATACCCAGAAAGGAAAAAATACTATTGCACTTATTATACTAATTAAAGTAAAACACTTCAAAATGGTAAAACACTTCAAAATGAACTATAGGACCAACACAAACAAGCCACTAAGGTGCATACCGCTTTTTGACTCCTTGGACCACTTTCTTCTCTATTGGCTGCTTTTCAAATGGTGGACAACCATCGCGTTTCCACCATACCTAAGAAAACATTAAACACAGATTATGCTTAAAACAACGATTCACACAAAACAGTGTGACTGAGGTCAGAGAGCATTCTCACCCAATTCTTTTCACGTTCTAATATATGATCAATTTTATCAAGAAAATCCTTGCCCTTGGGTGGAGTCATTTCAAGCAGCTTTTTCACACGCTCCTCACAAGATTTTATTTCCTCTTTCTGAAACAAACAGGGAAATGTTGTTTAGCAAACTCAGAGTCTAGGACAGATATACTAAGCAGACTTCATTAACAAGACATAATTACAGCACTAACCATGCTTTCAGAAGGCAAATCTTTTTCACTTTTCCCTGGAGCCTATAATCAAATAAGAGTTGGTCAGAACATTAACCATTAACAGTGTTTTTTTTTTTAAATAAAAAGCAAAACAAAAAATGGGAAACAAATATCAACTCAAAAGTTAAAAAAGGATATTAGAACTAGCCCAATGCTAAGGGAGGTATCATAATATTTCCCCAAATAAAAAACAAGACCTGCTACCTTCAGATAATCAAACAATATGAGGCACTGCACAAGAATGTGACGTCGGAAACTAGGATCCTTCAACTGTGCCCACAAGAAAACAGAAAAAATAAATAAAATGTTTTAAATCAAAATCATGATCTGCAACAAATAAAAAGATACAACAATCAACAGTCCAGCATTACTAACCTCCAAACCCATCAGTTTACTGCTCGTAAGATATTTTATGCTAAAATTTGCAGCTTCCTCCTCCAAACTATTGGCATCGCCCTCTTCATCAGTTAATGGTTGAGCTTCAAACGTATTCAGGACAACCTGACAAAGAATTCGAGAAAAGATTATTTGAGTGAATAATGAAACAGAGAAAAAAATGGCATACCATGAAGATAATAAAAGGAAGACATCAGAAGATAACTGTTATACCATTAAACTGGATGTAAATTTCATCCACTTGGTAGGAGCAAGAGTTAAGGAAGGGGGATTACAAAAGTGTTCCTGAAAATCCAATCAGACAAGTTTATCAGAAAATTTAATCTGAGATACCACCTATCCACCTTAACTAAAAGACATCAGGCTAATGCTTTACACTACTGGTTTACAAGCATTCCAAAGAGAAACTAACATAATAATAATGCAGGGAACTTCACTTATATCCATGAAAAAACCGAGCATGGATGCTTGGAGCTGTGGGATTGCTAGTATTTAAAATATAAAGAAATTCCAAAGAGTTTCTCAAAATGATGAGGCACTTCTAGAAAACGCAAAAATACAGAAGAAAGCAAGGAAAGAAAAACTATCTTACCGGTACAGCTTAGAATGGGGAAAAAATGAAAATGCAGGTTTTCAAAAGTAAAATTCCAAGCTCATCAACACTGAGACCTAGTTTGTAATATCCCTTTATAGGGGACTTTATGGGAAAGCAGATAGGCGGCATAAGTGGTGGTCTAAAATTCTGATGCTCAATTTCCTGTATTAACCAGAAAAACGTTTTACAGCAAAATTATTGATTTGAAGACTTAACAATTAAAAGAATCATTGGCCAGTTTTGCCCCACATAATAGCAAGTACTAGGCTACAACTCAGAAGTTCCAGAATAATAGGGGTGCTCATCTTATTTCTTTGACAGGAAACACAACTTTCAATAATAAAGCAAACAGAAAATACAAAGTAAGGAGAGTACCGACAGAAAATTCCAAGATTACTGTGGTATTAATGAATCATAATGAAGACAACTATTCCAGATGGCCAATTATCCATACATGGACATGGGATACGACATGACTCGAAATGGAGACTATTCCTAGTGGCATAGCTTACCTGTAAACTCCAAAAGGTCTTGTAGAAATTGAAATCGATGGAAATTCCTGAAATTGTAAAACAGAATAAAATATGTCCTTGAGATACCCTCCGTTCACAATAAACTAGATATATTCACATCAAAGTTGAGATATCAAGAAACCGTTTAGCAAGGATTACCATCAGGGGGATCTTTCTCATATTTTGTCTCATTTGAAGTGTTGAAAACTCCTTTTATATTTACAGCTGCAAGTATTAACCAGAAGAGCAACTTAAATATCCTGAGAAATCATTTAATGCCCAAGAGAACACCAGGTTTTGGAGAAATTAAATTACTAGTGAAGACAAACAGGTACCTGAACGCTCTGATAATGGGAAAAAGTGTGCTAAAAACATTAGAATTCGCCCACAAAATACCACGTCATTTGCCTATAAGTCAGGTTCAAAGAAATTAGTACAACAAAAACAAATAAAAACTTTTACAAGAAAATTTTAATTATCAAATTGGTTATTAATTTATCAAATACTGAACTCTTCATACAAATGAAAGAATAAATCAAATCACCTATCAGATGTGCAGCTAAAACAGTTTTTTTCCATTAAACATTATTTCATATCATTTACAGAGCAATGATTCTCAGACCACATCCACATATTTCACTGTATTTCAATAAATAGTTGGGACAACTTCAGTGTGCCAGTTATCCTTCGGTGTTTTCTACAAAATTTTCCGCATGACAATTTTAAGATTTTTGGGTATATACCTTACATTTATCACATATGTAATCTATTCAATAGGCGTCTAATGAAGGCAAACTTTCCCTCTACAAACAGCATGCCGTTTAAAGTAAATGCCAACAATAGTAACCTTGACTCAAGAACAAAAAACTGAAATCTGAAAAATCAAGCACAGAAACAAGAATAATAAAGAACACAACTTCTAAATATGGCAATGTTTGAATTAAATGTATAATCAATGCCAACATCACAAGCTGGGTGTAAAACAAAAGGAAGAAAGAACATTCCTAACAGACTGCACCATCCTCAAGTTTAATGTGTTCCTACCATCAAAAAATTTGGGGTACGGCACAGATGAACTGAGCACCTTTAGTTATTCATAATGGTTATAAAATAAGCTTTAGATTTAACTTTACACTTACTAGTCTGTGAAATGAAATTAGACTGTAAATCAATTATGGCTACTATGATTAGTAACACTACCTTTGACAGACGACGAAGAAGTTGATTGCAAGTTCTCAACATCACAAGTTTTCCTCGAGCAAAAAGCTCTGGCTGCATGGGAGGATCCATAATTAAAGCAGAATGCAAGGAGAAAGAAAATAGAAACCTTTAAACAAAGAAAAATAAATCTTTTGACTCTTATGAAAGCACAAACCTTTCCTAATATATCTTGTTTACTCTCTATATAACCGAAAACGTCTTTGCAGTTTCTCATAGTAGACATTTCTGTCAAGTCTTCCAACAGCTGAAATATCATGCCACCTTCAACATGCTCTTTCTCACAAAGATACAACACGATGTCTGGAACAACAAAAGATAAATATAACTGCGTTAGGAGGGGGAGATAGAGAGAGACAGAGACAGAGACAGACAGAGAGAGACTGAGACAGAGCAAGAGACAGAGAGAGAGAGAGAGAGAGAGATATAAGAATCATCAATTGTCTTCTTCATCAAAACCATTTTTACAAGTCTTTAGCCATTGAATATCTACTGTTCTATAATAGACAATATAGGATTCTACAAGTGAAAATCAAAAGACATTACTTATTGTCAGAGAAATTTAAGATCTAAGCAAGTAAACCACAATAAACCCATCAAATTGGTTCATACTGGAACACCAACACGACACCACAGAAAGCTCTTTATATTAATTCACAAGCTTCGACTTATATATCAGATCAGTACTTCTTACAGAAGGGTTCCAAATATTACAGAACTTGAAGAGCATGTAGGCTTCCTTTAAAAGGAAGCCAAGATCATTAGATACACACAACTAAGTGACTGAAAAAGTTTAACAGGGACATATACAGACCAAGAAGACGTGGAATATGTCCTTTGGTGGTTTCCCCGTCATCAATTGGTTGACCATACTGCATTATCTGCTCCCCAGACTGTACTGCAGAAGACTGAAAATCTCGAGTTACTAACATAAAATGTCAAATAAAACACCTAAGAGAACTTGTGCGTTGATTCCTAAAATTTAAAGAGGGTTCTGGCTGATGGGAAGTCAAGTATCTATGATCTAGAAAACAAATGTAACAAAATTTGCCACATCAATTGCAGATTGAAGATTTCTGCTATTTTGTAAAGGTAATCGGATGGGAACATTGGGAAGCAGTAGCCCATATGAGGGTTCGGAGAAGGAACCATAAGTCATGAGACATACTCAAAGGTGATTTTGAGTATCACCATAACGAAATAGAAACTTTTATTAATAAGAGTGAAAATGAATTACAAGAACAGGAAAGACAAACACGTCCATCAATGCCCAAAAAACACAGTGGAGTCAAATAAGTACAGGGTCTTCTTTGTTTAGCATATCACAAGCATTCATTTTCCCATGCTCCCCAAACCATGCCGAAATATGATGAATGAACTAGAAATATAGTATAGTTCACAAGAATAATCGAGAAATTAAAACATTTTGTGAACAAGTATCAGAAAGAGATACATACCACCAGTTCCTGAAGTAATGTCCGCAGGATATTTTCTAACAATTGATTCTCATCTTGGACTAACTTTGTTTGTTTCTGTCATGAAAAAAGTAGTTGGCCCAATTAGAACTAAACAATCAACTTCATCTGAAAAAGATTAAGCATTTGACTCGCCATCATTGTACATGTCACCATGTACAATCGGGATATATGTGAAGAAGGTAACGCTATGATGACTCCCTCCAACAAAGGATCAAGCATTGAATCGAGTGAAAGACTAATCAGTAAATAAGAAATCGGAGCAGCTGTATCAAAATGTAAACGACAGAAAGAGACTGAATACATATTTGTGTTTCAGTCCTCAGAACCAAGGCCATAGAATCACTAAACATGCATTTTACACCCAAACTAAACTTATCAAAATCCTTCTTTCTTCTTTGGGTACCACATAATATGGCTAAGCTTAATGTTGAACATGGAGGATCAATTCTATAGCAAAAGTTTCTTTTTTGGTTACCTGAGGCTGTATAACTTGTTGAACTGTCTGCAGGGCAAAAGTTTCAGGTGGGCCAGGTTGCAATATGGCCCTCCTAAATACTTCCTGAGAATTTTAAACACAAAGAAAAGCTTAATCATATCTAAAGAGAAGACAAATGAACCATAACAATGATAGCAAGAATGACAATGTGATGAACATAAAAGGCTAACCATGTTGAAGACCTCAACCAGACTGAAAACAGAGACCCAATAACAAATCCTTGCCAAAAGCTTACTTAAAATGGCTCGAGAAACTTTCTGGAACAGAACAAAATATAATATGGCAGTGTTAAATAACAAGATACGAAATTGAACCAACAGCGAAGTTTTGGCAGTGTAAAATCACCCAATATCGAATCTATATCTTCAAAATCATGATATCCGCTCAAAATATAGTCGAAAAAGAGTGCAAAATCACCGATTTTGGTTGCAGCACATATAGGTTTTAGTTTTCAGAGGTGTTCCTCCTCAAGAAGCAGACTGCTTAAGACTATTTTCTTTTCTTTTCCGAAAGCAATTGATCATACGTCGTCGTTTAGCGTTGGGCTTCTTGCTTTTTGAATGACTTCCATCGAAATGAGGGAGGATGATTTATTAACTTTATTAATTTGCTTCGTGAATTTATGTCTTCTTACCAATTTTATTATACGAACATTTATTTCAGTAAATCTCGCCCAAAAAGTAATTTTATGGGCCATTTGGGAATAAAGATTTGGATTTCAAATTAAAGGAAATCTCTTCATTTGTCAAGGATTTCAAATAAGCAATTTCATTACACAAATTGAAGGATGAAAGAGAAATATGAGTGGTAGAAGAGTAAGAGAAGATAAGGGTGGTAGAGGAGGAGAAGATAAGGGTGGTAGAGAAGGAGAAGATAGGGGTGGTAGAGAAGGAGGAGGAGAGAAATGGACAACAAAGGTGGATAAATGAGGAAAGAGAAATATGGGTGGCAAAAGAGGAGGAGAAGATAGGGGTGGTAGAGGATGAGGAGGAGAGAAATTGACGACAAATGTGGAGAAGAGAGAAAAGTGAGCTGATATAGGGGAAAAGAGAAGGGGAATAAAGAAGAATGAAAAAAAATATGAAAAACAATTAGATGAAAGATGATGAAAAAAAATAGAAGGATAAAAAAAAGATATGGAAAAAAAGGATGAAAAAAATAAAAGGATGGAAAAAATGAAAATAAAGATGTTTTTGGTCAAGGTAGAAAAAAAAAATGAAGAACCAAAGATGAAAAATAAGAAAGAACAAAAGATGAAAAATAAGAGGATAGAAAAAAAAAATAAAGATGTTTTTTGTCGTGTTAGAGAATTAAATTCATTCAAATGAACTTATAAATTCCTCTATGTATTTGGATCAAATCCAAATCTAAAACCAAAAATTTGTCTTATCATAAGAATTTAGATTTGGAGAGCTCAAATCCAAATTCAAATTCTCTAAATTTAAATTCTTATGTATTCAAACGGACCCTTAAGTCATTTCCCATATCCTCACTAATTTTTCCGGTTGGCCCAACTCAACTTGCACCCAAGAGCATATTAGGAAAAAATAATAATAAATAAAAATTGGGATGAGGGGTGAGGGGTGAGTCCCGGAATTCCAATTATGGGTCCAACAAAAACAGAGAAGACTTGGTAATAATGGGGGTAAAGTAGTAAATTGCTTACATGAACTCTATAAATTACATCCGAAGAAGCCCTAGCACTCCACAAACAGGTAGGTTGAAGCTGCGCTGCTCTCTGGTATCTGTCAATAAATCTTTGTGTGTTTTGTTGTTCTTATTTTTTTTCAATGCCTCTTTTGAGTAGCCGTATGATTTGATTTCGATATCACATATGGCTTAGTTAGGAGGCAGATATTAATCCCGTGTTTTGTGAACGAGACCTTTTGAGGGGACTCTCTGTCTCTTTCTCATCATCAATTGTCCTCCAAGCAGCCTCACACATTCCCCTTCTCGATTCTTCAATTTTCTTTATTTAATTTCTGTTCCTGATTTTCTTGCGTATATATAAATTAGATTGAATGATCGCCTTTTGAATATCCAGAAGGTGAGATGCAAATCGGACACCGTTTGGTTCAGACAGGGGCGCAAATTGATTCGAAGAATCTCGAGGTTGATGAACTCCATTTCTTCATCCTCGATTAAGTTTTATATACTTTGCTTCGAATATTTCTATTTTTATTCATTATTAACAAATTAAGTCGAAATTTTAATTTCTTTTTATTAGTTTGGAATTTTTGATAAACAAAAAAGAAAGAAAGAAAAATTATGTGACTTGTTTTTAAGTTCCAGAAAAGAAAAAAAACAATGTCGTGGTTCCGCCTTTCAGCTTTGCCTGATGCAGCAGGTTTTATGTTCTGAATTTAGTTTTAACAAGATCTAGAATTTAGTTTTGACAAGATCTTGAATTTAGTTTTGAAAAATCAGAACCATTTTTAAGGAATTTAAATTAGAAGGGAAAAGACAATTTTAGGCTTGATTACCTGAAGCTAGGATGCACCGATTATATGATAATTAAAATAACGTATATTTAAAAATAATAATAATAAAAACCTTAAGTTGTTGTAATAACATTAAAGGTAACATACATTATTAATTACTGTAGTTATGTTTAAAAATGATTTTGGCCCCTGTAATTTTAATTTTATAATTTTGATAACTATTTTTTTAAGGTAACAAATTAAGTTATATAGCTAATTTTTGTTAATTAAACAGGGGGATTTTAGAACTTGAACCCAAAATTATAAAAATAAATAAATAAATAAAATTCCCTCCCCCTCATCCCTGACCTCTCTCCCCTCAACTCAGCCGAAGCCGCTAAAAATGGCAACCCCACACCCAAGCCTAACAGCAGCCATCCATGGCGCATAATAATGCCTAAAGCCAAATTCTTCTGATTCGGTCCTCTTAAAATACGCAGCGGTTTTGCCGTCGATGTCACCTTGCTTTTGATGAGTTCTTTGGATCTTGCATGAACTGCTTGAATAGTTAGTTACGCCCAAAGTTGATTTGACCATTCTCTTCTTGTGTTTTCAAACTTTTAATAAACCTTCTTTTGCGGTTTTGAGAGAAAAACAAGAAAGACTTTGATAATCAAACTCCATTTCCCAAAAGATCAGTAATGAAATTATACATTATCGGGAGTGGGTAAGGATGGGCAAAAAATATCGCGGTTATTATAATTATTTATATTAAATTATATGGTTATAGTTTAATCACTTATCTAAATGGTATGGTTATGATTTTTAACTATTTATCTAATGAATAAACTATTTAATTATTTAAATATAATTATTTAATTATTTATTATATAATTGTTTTTGTCATATTTATTTAACTATTTATATAGCGTTGTTTAATTAAAGTCATTTGAAAAAAAAAATTTAAATTAACAAAACTTAAAAAAAAAAAAAACTCATCATAGACCTGCGTGGGTGACCAGTAACGCCGACGGTCGACTCGACTTTTCTAGCCATTTCTAGCCACCTCAAGCGGCGATCTTGGTAAGTTTTTGTTCCTCTCTTCGAATCTAATAAACCTATGTCCTTAAATTTCTTAAATCTTAGTCCATTTTTGTGGATCTAATTTGAAAAGTTTCGTAGCTGTGAGTATTTTTCAAATTTTTCGACTACCTTTACCCATTTTTGGTCGTCGACCCAAGTATTAAAGTTCTTCTACTCGTCGAGTACTATGCGGTGATATAAAATTTGTTGATACTTGAGATGGTTGATTATCCTTTGCAATTTTACCTACTGTTGTTATTTTTGATTTTTTTTTATCTTTTTAAAAATATTAATTAAAAATGGCCTTGTTCAATTAACAAAAATTGACTATATGACTTAATTTGTTATTTAACAAAAATACAGTGATCAAATTTATAAAATTAAAACCATAGTGACAAAAATTATTTTTCAGTAAACTACATTGACCAATAATATATTTTATCCTAAAATTAAATTAGCTTACGAGTTTATTTCTTGTGGAGTTTTCAACGTCATATGGATATCCTACTAAAATGGATAGCCCGGAGTCGGTAGAGATAGTTGGTCCTGAAAGGATTTGAAGGAAAAATGCGATTAAGAGCTCGAATTTGAATTCGTTAATCAACTTCAAAATCCCACTTGAAAAAACTTAAAACATCCAAGGCATAAAATAACTCAGGTTTGGGCCGAAACTGAAAAATGTTGACCCCCAAAATACAAGTACTCTTTTTTCTCCAGCTCAGTAGGCCCAAAATTTTGGGCCCAAATATGTTAGGAGGGACTTGGGCTTATTAATTAGCTTCGGCGAGGTTTATCTCTATCTCTATAATTATAAAGAAAAATTATGGATTCGGCTTCCCTAAAATATTAAAAAAAAAAAATATATATATATATATATATATATATCTCTAAAAGTGTATTCCAATGCAATTTTTTAATATTATATTATATTATCAAGAATTCATTTGTAAAATTTCTTATTTGGATAACATCATACAACATTTTGGAAAAAACAAGAAAAAAAAAACTCATACAACTTAGTATTTCATTAAAATTGAAATAAACTTGTAGATGGTGTCTGCAATATGAAATTGAAGAAAAAGTTTCATCAACTGGACACGTGGGTTGTCGAGAACAAGTCACTGAGGGTCGCATTCAATCTAACTACAATTTTAAGCCACCAGAGCCGAATTTTAGGCTATTATAACGACAATAATTTTCTACTTTCAATTTTTCATTATATTATTTTCCAATCCTTTTAATTTTTCTTTATTCACTTTGTAATTCATTTTGCCTGTTAATTTTCTCTGATTATTTAATTTTAAATGTCAAAATTGCCAAATATAAAAACAAAATGAGGAATCTTAAAATAGAATTCGCATTCCCTAAAAATTATAGTGGAAAATAAACAAATTCTTGAAATTTTCTTTCCTCTAAGTCCCAAAGAAAAAGCACATCAAGGTCTTCCCTCCTCTACTCTAATGTTTTCTCCTTTTCTTTTGGATTAATAATAAGAGTTCATTGTGGTAACTGTCTGGTCTGAATCATGTTCATATTTGAGTTGTCTATTATTGTTATTTTTCTAATTTTTTCAATCCATCATTTTATATAAAATATTCATTTAAAATTTATTTTTTTTTTCTAAATCTTGTTCTACCTTGATGTTGGAGGAATTTGCTGTAATATTTCTCATTGATTTTGGTCACAGTAATTAGATTAGGACTTTTGGTTTTTTATTCGCTTTTATGTACAATTGGATTGCTAGAGATTAAGTCTTCCTTAGATTCGCCCATGCTCTATATATTCTTTAAGATCAAATGTGATGAATTTGACGGCGATAATTATTTCTTTTAGTGGAGGTAGTTTGTTAAGGGGTTATAGGTGTTGTAGGGTTTTGGTTATTATAGGCTTTGTGGGCGTGGTTTGTAATATTGTATAATTTTAATGATGTGAATTTTTTAATTATTTGTATACTTTTTATTCGTGTTAATATTACCGTATTAACGTATGCGTCTTATTACAATTACTTACTTTTAATAAAGTTTTTTACTCAAAATGCCCCTTGAATATTAACTTTAGTCTCAAAATGGACCATAAACTCAATTTTGTACTAAGATACTCCATAAAATCCCATTTTTGTTTTAAGTTGTCATTTTTTAATTATGTCTGCTAACTTAGCATCAAATGGAAAGGTAAAATAGTCATGTTGGACAAGTCAGCATATGACACACCATTTCAATCCCAAGCCGTGCTTGGTCCTCCACTATCGAAGACGAAACCAGATGAGCAGAAGCAGCAGCACAGTAGTGGAGTGGTATTTATAAACTCACTCATAACTTGCCAAACCCACTAGTCACCGTGGTTTTGACTACAATTTTGATCGCAAAGACTCAAAAGTCTTGAGCTTCAGACCAAGTTTTGATGATGGTGATGGAAATGGATTGAGTCATGAGTGTGGATCCCACCCACTTCCAATCAAAGCCATTCCTTTGTATTTTTTTTTTACCCTTTGAAGAATCTACCCCTCTTGTAAGGCTCCCAAACCCAAATCCTCAATAAAAACCCAGTCCCCGCAGAGCCTGATAAGTGGGTCAACGACAGTGGCTTGGCTTGTGGCGAAGGCCATGGCCGCTCGGTGGAGGCCATCGAGCTCGGAGCGAATAGCTTTGTGAAACAGCAAGAAGATGAGAATTGGAGACTTGAACCCTTCTTCTATTTTCTATTTTCTAACCTGCCCTTCACTGCCATTTCTGCTGCTGCAGATGATTACCGATTGCAAGGATATTTTTCTTTTTTATGAGCGATTATGATTGAGGAATATTCCTGGGTTTTATTGGAAGGGTTGTAATTTTTTTTGTTTTTATGAAATTGTTGATTTTTGGTTTCTGGGTTTGCTTTGATTTGTAGTGCAGATTTTTTGTTTTGTTGTTTGAGTTGTGTGTGGGAATAAGGTGGGCTGAGCTTTAATTGCGATATTGAAAGCTTTTGGAGGTGGGTTGATAAGAGTTGAGCATTTTAAAGGAAGAATATTTAATTTTGTTGTTCCAGCGCATTTTATTCTTTAATTTGATGGCAAGTTAGTAGATATAATGAAAAATAGATAATTTAAAAAAAAAAATCAGAAATTTTATGGGGCATTTTGATACAAAATCAAACTTAAAGGTATATTTTGAGATTAAAACCAAAAGTCAATTTGCAAATAGCTTCTTGAATAAAAAGTCATTTAATAATATATTTGTACATCCTTTATATTCTAATAAAATATCATTTTAATTTAAAAAAAAAAAAAAAAAGACCCTTCGGATGGAGAGGCCTTTGCCAGGAATGCCAATTGTGTGCATGAATTATTTGTAAGGTGGCACATGTTACAAGCACATGGCACCCAAAACGTAAATCCAACGGGAGTTATCACATCATCAATTTGTAATCACTTAGTCACCGTATTGGACAAATTGTCAATTGGGGACTGAAACTCAGAAGTGGGCCATGACTCAATAAACTCATTTGGTTGAAGGTATATGGTGTTCAGTCAGTCCCATCATTCATGGCATAACAAAATATCTACAACGATTGTAGCAGAATTCTTATTAAGTGGGCAATTAATTATCTAGCTCATTGTGCACCTGCATCGGGCTTAAAATTATGGGAAATTCGCTTAAATGCCCCTTTCTAAAAAACTTTCAATACAAAATACTTTATTTTCTTAATCTTATTCTAAAATATCCAAAAAATTAAGCTATTTGTCACATGGTTCATGGTATATATACGCCTCTCTCCCATTTTCTCCCCTTTCTTTGCAAATACATCATGGCTGTTGCATCCTTGACCTTATTTCGTTTACCTTAATTTGGTTCGTAATTCCTCCTTAGTTTAGGTTCAATTTCGTACATCTTTTTTTAAGAAGAAGGGAAAAATGAGTGATTGAGAAAAAACACAATTCCCTAAAAAACGTAATTTCTGTATATTTTATAATTCTTGTCTATATTGTTGTTTTATATTTCAATAATAACATCATCATAAACTACATGAAAAACCATTAAATTTGGGCTTTTAAATCACTCAAAATTGTTAAGAAACAAGACAGTTATGCAAAATACAAGACTGAGGCATTAATTGTAAATTTTCCAGATCCATCTAGCGACCCTACGAGTATTCCGGTCACACGGAAAATTCTTGTATAATTCATATACATTTACTTTAAGGACACTATAATTAATGGCGTAGCCAATATTAATCTGAGAGGGGGCCTTTCATAAAATGCTTAGAAAACAAAATTCAGCTTACAATACATACCAAAGTAATCAAATAGTTCAAATTAACATAATACATATCAAACTAACAAAAAGATTCAGAGCATCAAATCAAATTAATAATTTATTATATTCATCGTTATCCTTGACAATTTATCATTTTTTGAAGTCGTTACAACTCAATCAATACATATTTGATTTTGTTTTGTGATATTTTTCCATAACAATATTTACTAAGTTTTAATTCAACCTATTCTAATAGAAATCAATACATAGATAATATAATAAAAATAAGAAATTACAAATAGAAAGTCAGGAGGGCCCATAACCACCCTAGACCACCCATCATCCGCCCGTGACTATGCTCTTTTACATATATACTATCTACGTATATATGTAGATTATTAAATTCAAAATATTATCAACTTTGTGTTGTTAGATTAGATGTGTTTCATGAACTTAATTTTTCCTTGCTCTTGTTTCCATGTTTTGTTATGTTATAATTTGTTCCTTTTGTCGTGAATAATAAAAATGACACAAAATAGGATTCTAGCCGAGGTCGAACTAGGAACCTATTGAACAAAAATAAATCACTTAATATAAAACATGTTGTTTCTTTTCTCATTTAAAAATAAGGATCTTTTAGCCACTTAGTACTATGGCGTAATGGTATTCCTCTCTGTTAGAAGTATTGGTTAGATTGTATAGTTATATTGTTATGTTGTTAGGTTTATTACAATATATAAATAGCTAAGATACATAGTAAGTGAGTGTGAGAGTCACTCTATTATTGAGACATTTGCTTAATGAAAATACCCAAATTTATGCTCACAACTTTCTCTCTTTTCCTTCTCTTGTTTGACCCATGAACCTGATTCCCTCATCACTAACATTCTCACCTAAACTCCATTGATACACTAACCTAACCTCAATTGAATAAGGATTCATGATTTCTTTCATGGTATTAGAGCTTCAAAGCTCATCGCTCCTGATCCTGTTCTTTCTACTCTAATTTTGTTTTCAATTTCCTAAATTTTGTTAAATTGAAATTGGTTACAGGTTTGGCCTAAGTTTTTTGATTCATGTTCTGGTTCCGCTGCACTTCATCTTCAATCTTGCATTGCTGTCTATCCTGCGATTGCTTCAATTTCATGAACTGAAGATTCTTGCATAGACGAAGGTTTCTACTTCGATCTTGCCTCTGTTCGATCGAAGTTTCTACTGCTTCCATGGCGATGGAGTTCTCTGTGTTCTTCGATTCCAGCGAATCCTGCAATCCTCGAATCCTCGACGAGTGTTTCTGGCGATCCTCGAATCCTCGACTCGTTTTCAATTCTTGAATCTTGCTGCTTCGATGTTGGTCAGCTTCTCGGATTTTCAAGATTTATGCTGCATCGAATCTTCGAGCTCTTCAATTTTTGCTTCGAGTCTACTTCAATCCTTCGAGCTTGTCAATTTATGCGATGACTTCGAATCTTGGCTTGCAGATTTCTCAGACATCTTCGTTCAATTGGTACGAGTTTGACCTATAATTGGTGCAATTGAAATTGTGCGATTCTTGCTGCTTCGATCTGCTGTGCGAGTTTGTTGTAGCTTATCTGCGAGCTTTTCTTGCTTTGTGCTTCCAGTCTCCGATTAAGCACTGAAGGATTTGTACGATTGAAGTTGATTTCTTGGCTCAATCTCAGTTTTATCTGCTCATCAACGATTGCTTGCTTCGATCTTGCTTATGTTCGATCGAAGTTTCTGTGTTTTCCTGCAATCTACTGCGATGGCTTCGTTTTCTCAACTTAATTGCGGAAGTTTATATGTTTTCCTGCAATCTACTGCGACGGCTTCGTTTTCTCAGCTCAATTGCAACTGCGATTTCCTGCACTCTTCAATTTCTGCGACGACTGCTCAACTTCTTCAATCTGCGACGACTTCGTTTTGTTGCGTTTCTTCATTTTTGCTCAGCTTCTACTTCTGGTTTTCTGCTTCTACAATGGCTTCGTCTCTCTCAGACTTCTTCGACCTTGAACTTCAGTTTTCTCAGTTTGTCTTCTAAGCTAAGCTTCTCTTTATCGATCTTGTTTTCCAGATTTCTCAATTGCACTTGTTCTTCGATCTTCAATTTCTGTTTTCTGTCTGGTATGTGGGTTTAATCCTCGAGCTCAGGTTATTCCTCAATCTTCTTTCGATCCACTATTCGATCTTCTTGCTCCTTTCTTTCGATCCTCAATTTCTTGATTAAACACATAATCTATTATGAGCCTTATCTTGTGCGAATTTGGCCTGATTCTTGAATTCACTATGGCCTCTACCTTCTCTTTCTTTCTACCCTCAATTCAGTCCATTCTCTCTCTCAATTATCTCTCACAATTGAATTGTTCTTCGATCTCTCATTCTTTCTTCTCCATCTTGATTCTCAAATTTGATTACCTTTTTGAGATATATTGCTGAGATATAATGTTGAGTTGTGCTGCTATGTTTTGGTATGAGATGAGTTCAAGTGTCTGAGATGAGCTATTGATTTGTGTCTGAGTTATATTGTCTGTGATGGTCTGCATTGCTGGTGAATTGAGCTGAATTGTAAAGTCTATATGATTGGAATGGACCTCTTCAATATGCTATAGTGTTTGTGCTACTTAATTGGGTCCGCTCCCATCTTCCTATTGCTTGTTTGAGTTGTGGATTTGTTTACTGAGTTGGGCTGTTGTGTATTTTGCTCTGTCCTGAGCTGTGGAATGGATGATACTGAGTATGTTGCTACTGTAGTGTTTGTGTATGCTGTTGAGTTTGTCAGGACCCGTCCCGAATTTCCCCTCGAAACCCGGGAAGAACCCTGATCCCGTCTGACAACCTAAGAAAAGGTTCCCAAAATACCCTTCAATCCTTACAAATTATAATAACAATAATAAATACTTCCTCTTGTCAGACAAGGGACTTAAGCACTCAATAATTCCCGTAATTAACGACCAATCAAATACAACATAATATCAGAGCGTCTAAGTAGGATCAAGAGTAAAATTTAGATATCCTACTCAAATATTCAACACAGCGCAGTCGAAATCCTAATGCCTCAGCCTCGAGATCAATGTTCGCGTCAACTCTACTCAACTGCCTGAAGGGGGTTTAAACACAAAAGTTGTGAGTGGACAAAAATAATCATTTATAAATTCCTTTTCGAAGAATTACCTTTCTTCCCCTCCATTTATAAAATCATGCATGCATAACATAAAACAATTTATCATATAAAAGCATCATATGTAAATCATCCAAAATTCACATTTATCTTTAAAACCATTTAATTGGACTCACATAAAATCTGTTTGAAAATCTCTTCAAAGGAGTTTAAAATCATTTGGTTCAATCTGGACACAAATTATCTCAAATTCAAATCATTTCGTTCCAACTGCCACATAATATCTCAAATTCACTGTTCCCGACATATTCATAACACACCAGGGTATCCCTTGAGATGTGTTCAAATCTGTACAACTCTGTGTACCATCTGTACTGTCTGTAATATTTGTACTATGCATAGACAGCTTCGCGACCCGGCGGAGCAAGGCCCCTCAACACCAAGGTCCGAACCCTCAACAACTGGTAGAGCAAGGCCCCTCAACACCAGTCAGAGCAACAATAACCATCGGGACGGGAACCAGTGAATCAAATCCATACTTCAAAATCTTTGTTTCTTGGCCTAAGCCAAATTCTTTACAATATCATTTTATGACCAAAATCAATAAATCATAATTATGGGTCTCAACCCAAATCACATACTCAAATAGTTACCACGTCAAAACGATATCAAAATCGAGTACAAAATCAGGTCATTTCTCAAAACATACTTTCACTGAAATATTGTAAAATATGTGTCCAGCATCATTTCTAAAATCCAGAAATTCATTTCACTCATACTCAACAGTATTTAAATCAAAGATACATTTATGCATGCATTATAGTTTATAAATCAAAGTCCACTCACAAACCTGTTCAAGCAAGCTCAATCCCGAACTGTACGCTCCCCTGAAGCTCCTGGAGCAGTATCGCCTGTCCAAATTAATAATCGGGATTACCAGCTAATAATAAGAACCTTAAATATAAACCCCCTAAACCCCGGGAGTCTAACTATGCTGGCCTAGAAAACGCAGCAACCTTAAAACGTCCGAAACAACCCCTAAACGACATCCGATCGACTCGAAACCTGTGCCAACAGGTCCGAAACGTCAAAAACTACTTGTCACGCGCCACTGTGACATCAGACTCAGCCCCACGCGCCGCCACGCGCCGACGGAAGGTCGGAACACGCGCCCACGCGCCGCCACGCGCCGGTCACGCGCCTGCTACAGTACCACACGCGCCTGAACCGGTCCAACCCGGTTCAGCTCAACCTGACCCGGTTCAACTCGACCCGACCGGTTCACTCAACCCGACTGGTTCAACTCGACCCGACCGGTTCAACTCGACCCGACCGG
Source organism: Oemleria cerasiformis (assembly GCA_037349345.1). NCBI lineage: Eukaryota > Viridiplantae > Streptophyta > Magnoliopsida > Rosales > Rosaceae > Oemleria > Oemleria cerasiformis. Next base: position 10,539,291 of record JAZGTL010000007.1, read on the forward strand.
TCACCGGCGACTCGCCGGAGAAGACGACCGGCTGCCGTCGCCGTCGCCGGAAGCTGGCCAGAGAAGATGACCGGCAGCGCCGTCGCCGCCGTCTGGTTTCGCCGGAATCCTCCATTTCCGGCCGAAACTTCAAGCTTTCCTAACTTCCTCAAAACTCAACCATTTTTCACAAATTTTATGTCTAAATCTATCTACTCGAACCCAGGAATCCAAATATGACCTCAAAACCACAAACACGTACCTGTGCTAGCCGAAAAATCGATCGGAAGGTCCGTAACTTCCTATCCTCGGTTCGGCTTCCTCCGTGGTCCTCTCCTTCGATGGTTGGTACGGTTGTGATCGCGGGACGGAGTAGAACACGATTAGTTGATCAAGACTGGAAGTTGAAGCCTTGAAATCAAAGTTGACTTTTGGTTTTTCTCTTGGTTTTTCTTCGGTTTCGGGTGTGGTTTGGGAGGTTTGTCACAGAGAGAAAGAAAGAGATGAAGATCAAATGAAGATGAGGATGAAACAAATCAGATAAGTCTGATTTGTTAACAAAAATATCTCCCCTCCATGGAAAATTACCAAAATGCCCTTGCACATCTAGACCCATAACTTCCGTCCACGAACTCCGTTTTCCGCGTGCCGCCTGTCTACGAACTCGTGAGTTCGAGACCTACGCAACGGTACCCAATACACCACCGAAAAGGTTTCGAAACAAAACTTGATTTCCATGCCCTTTAACAAGCAAGGGCAAAATCGTCATTTTACATAAATAATTTAATTAAATCCAATAATTGAAATTCCGGGTTGTTACAGAGTTTGCTACTTCTGTATGCTGCTGTGTTTCTATTTGAGTTGAGGTGCTCTACATTTGGTTTGGCAAAGTGTCAAGTCCGTTATGCTGTGGACTCTACTGTTTGCTGCAAAGGTTGTTTGCTGAGCTGAGCTGTTGTGTTGTGGTATGGCCTGCAATGGATCTCCTTCTGATGTCTACTGGTTTTGTGCCTTCTTGCTGATTTGCATTTTGCTTTCCCAATCTCATGATGGAGCCACTCCACATGAGATTGAGGGGGGATGTTAGAAGTATTCGTTAGATTGTATAGTTATATTGTTATGTTGTTAGGTTTATTACAATATATAAATAGCTAAGATACATAGTAAGTGAGTGTGAGAGTCACTCTATTATTGAGACATTTGCTTAATGAAAATACCCAAATTTATGCTCACAACTTTCTCTCTTTTCCTTCTCTTGTTTGACCCATGAACCTTATTCCCTCATCACTAATATTCTCATATAAACTTCATTGATACACTAACCTAACCTCAATTGAATAAGGATCCATGATTTCTTTCACTCTCCACTTGTTACGTCAGAGGTCTCGGGTTCGACTCTAGTCGGGTGAGGTCGATAGCCACTGTTTATACAATGTAATCCCCCTTCCCCAATATTCTTGTATCAAAAAATAAAAAAAATAAGGATCCTTGATTGTTTTCATTAAAAAAAAGATTTTTCATCACCTAAACTAATAAGACGGCATCGTATGGTTTTCACCAATATTCTTGTATAAAAAATAAAAAATGATAAGGATCCTTTAAAGATAAAGATTGTTTTCATTAAAAAAAAAGGATTTTTGATCACCTAAACTAATGAGACGGCATCGTATGGTTTTCATCACCTAAATGCCTTGTTTGTTACGTCGTATTGTACTGACTATTTCAGTCGGATAGACTAATCTGTCCACCGGATAGACTGACTATTTAGTCGGGCATTTGGTGCTCTACCGATTAAAATGCCGACTATATTATACTAGCAAAATTATATTATACTAATTGATAAAAAATATCTATATATCATAAATATTATTTTTGTATATCATTATTATTATTTATTATTTATTGATATTATTTATTGATATTATTATTATTACTATTTATTTAATTATTATTAATTATTAAAATTTATTATCATTATTATTGTTATTATTATTATTATTATTATTATTATTATTATTATTATTATTATTATTATTATTATTATTATTATTATTACTTTTCAAGATTTCTAGTCATCCGACTATTTAATACGAACAATTTCGATGATATTATTATAGTCGGTGTGGACCATATAAAGATACTCAACCGTATTAACTTATTCGGTGACTAATTAATACGAATGGTATCAAACATCAATTTCATACTATATTATCTTATATAATTCTTTATACGGCGTACCAAACGTAGAGTGTGTTTGACAATGAGGAGTACAATGATATTAGCAGCGGAGGAGCTCCCCACCACCCCCCCCCCCTGGTTTCTTGAATTTTTGCGCCACCCAAGATTCGTTGACGGATTTTCTTGAATACGTTGTGGACAACTTTAGGTCAAGTTTTTTGGGTGGGGAGGAATCAACTTCCTACCTTCCTATGCAAATTTCGGCTAGTGACCCTCCTTGCCCAAATGTGCGTCTGCCACTAAGTAGTATTCCTATTTACTCCAATTGGTAGTAATATGTCTTAAATTTAACTCTAGTGAAAAACGAAGTCAGCTAGCAGCGGGCTTGTTCTAGTGGAAAGAGATTTCCGAAACAATTATAAAATTAAATTGTTTGAGTCCACAATTTTTTTTCTTCGAAATATTTGATATTTTGAGCAAAATCTCTTTCTACCGGGAGTTCAAAAAGTTTTTTTTGTGTAACAAATAAATCACAAGGATCAAGATCAAACGAAACATTCATTTTTTTTTTTGTTGAAGGAAGGTGTATTTTTAGCCTTTCCAAATTAATGTGACTTGTGAAGTATAACAATTGTTAGGAAATAATCGAGTTAGAGATATAGCTATAAGTGCTACATATGAGAGTAAGGGGTTAAAAGCCCACTAGAACTATAAATATAACCCCCGAGGGGCCGGTATGTATAATCCTCCTCTCCCTCCACCCCATTCATTGTATAAAAAAGAAATAACTTGAAATTTTGGGGATTTTAGTTGAAAAATTCCAACTAGACCTTTGTTTCCTCAACTTTTGTTATTCCTTTTTTGATTGAAGCAAACCACCCAAACCCCCAACATTTTACTCATCCTTTCATGAAAGGAAAAAAAAAAAAAATAAGTCCCCAACCCATAATATGTGGCCAAACAAATGGACCACGTGGAATCTACAAACCAAAACTGAAATTGAAATAATTATGTGGCCAAAGAAATATTCAATAGGGGAATCTAGAATACAAACAGGATTGAGAATCTGTACACGCATCCCATACAATACAAACAAGATTCAGCAGTGTACAAATATTGACCTTATATCTGTATACCTATTACCTAATTAGAAGAAGGAAAATAAAAGTAAATAAAAATATATAGGCCTGGTTTCAGAAGCTAAATATGTAATAGTGGGTGGGGTCCAATTGATGCTGAAGGAATGGGCCCCACCCGATTATAGACCATTGTAGTAACCACCAAATGTGACATGAGCTCTGGTTAGGGGAACTCCTCTGACTGCGGAAAATGCGTCATTGAATTTGGTTGCATGTTGAACCGCCTGCTTCATCCTCTGCATCCACAACTCACATTATTAACTTAATTAGGTAAAAGCTATTGTAACATTACGTCCACATGCCTAAACCTAATGTGATTAGCTCAAACTTCATTCGTTATTACAATTGTTATTTCCAGCACAGAAAATTGGGGGGGGACACGGATGATGAAGCGTTCATGGCCAGAGAAACAAGATCCGATAAAATTTTTGCTTTCAAGAAAACACTCATCGATTAGGAACTAGAGAGGTTCAGTTGGAGGGAGGAGGAAACACGGTTGGGGTTTTTAGGTTTTAGGAGCAAAATTACTAAAATGCCCAAGTGTATTTAACGGAAATTGGTTAAATGACTCATTTGTTAACGGATTATAGTACAATGATCAAAATTATATAATTAAAGCTACGGTGACCAAAATTATTTTTTCTCCAAATCACAATGATTAAAAATATATATTATCCACATAATCTAAAAATTACTTATAGTTATAAGTAACCTAAGAACACGTCAAACTTTATATTTTATTGGTTATTTTAAAACAAAAAAAAATCTATAATCAAAACAAAAACATAAACAATAGAAAGCATAATATTTTGTAGGTAGAGATGTAATTTGCTGACCTTATTGTCATCAGTGTAGATCTGGAATCGATTCTGGTTTTGTTGATACTGTTTGCTTCCCTGATGGGTACCAAAGAACAGAACACAAATGGTGGCCGCAGCAAACCCAAAAGAGCAAATGGCTCCGATCCCAGTCAAGCTCACCTTCCAGATATTGTTGCCGTTGCTGCCATGGCCTCCGCCGTCGACCTCCTCCTTATCTCCATCCTCCTCCCTCTCTTCTGCCTCTAAAGAGCTGTTGTTCTCACTCACTTTGATCATTCTCGGGGAGCTGATCTTGCTCTCCATGCCCCCCTGATCATACGATCCTGATCTGCAAGTCGGAGACTTCGGGGACTCTATTTTCATCATGTCGGCAAATTCATTTGATTCCCAAGTTTTCTTGAAGTAAACTTGGGAGAGTGAGGTGTCTTGATCCTCACCATCCGCGGAGGGAACCGCCACCGCCGGCGGCTTAGTCACTACAGTTTCTTCTTGCACGGCAGCAGCCTGGATGAATTTCGGAGGTGGCAGTTCCAATTGGATTGGAAGAAGAAGCTGATGACTTTTGGGCGCCATCGGCGGTGGCGGTGGGTCGATTGCTTTTGGTCTGGAATTGGGGGATGGGATTATGAAGTAGTTCATGTTGAAGACAGTTTTGGAATTGGAATTGGTTGATGATGAGAAAATCCTCTTCTCTTCATTCTCTTCATGTACACCAAGAAACGCATCATCAGGGAGGTATTCCCAGTCATCAAGATCCATTTTCTTGGTTAATTTCCAAACAAAATATATGATTAGATGATCAAAGGAGGAGGAAGTGGGTTATCTATAGTGATATAGGTATTAGAAATGTACTAGAAAAAATGAATTGGGAATTGAATTGAAGTTTAGATGGGTAGTAATAATTGAATCAAAGATGGAGGCTGGGTTTGATGGAGTTTTGTGTGGAAGTTGAGTGTCCTCTTGCTCTTGGACTTGGAGTGTGAAGAAGATTGATTCAGAAGCAAGCAAGCAGGCAAGCAAAGCAAGGAAGCTGCTATTTGACATGCTTTGATTGCTTATCCATTCTAATTGTGACAAAAGAAGGGATGGTCCAGGTGGGACCCATTCAAGAGAATTGCCCTTCTATTTCTTTTCAATTTCTTAATGCTTCCTTCAAATTTAAAGTTTGATTAGTATTCCACCAACACTACACTACAAGATTACAGTAACTCACATTCATATTTAAATGTCAATAGATTTATTAATTTTTTTGGTATGGAGGGAAACATACTTAAAACGCACTACATTGAATGCAATTCAATTTTGTGGCCAAACCCCACAAGGTAAGAGAGGGTAAACAAGGGAACGAATAAAATATTACCAAGGGATCTGGCACCCGATAACTCTGCTAGGGTTTCATTTCGGTTTTCTCCTTGCGTGGCGTAAGGGCTGGGATCCGCCTTCTCCACGCTTGGTTGTGAGGCTAAGGCTCGCGTGAGTCTCGATTAGAATCCTACAAGCTAGAGAGTGGGTAGATTGGTACTTGTGGAGCTCGTTTCTTAGTTTGGGGCTGGATTTGGGGGCGAATCTAGGGTTTGTGAGTTTTCGAGTTCAGGATAGAGTGCTTCTTTTGGCCTTTCCTTCTTACGATTCTGGGTTTGATTTTCTTGCTTGGTATACCTGGATGAATGGGGTTGATTCAGGGAGTTGGGTGAGTTCGCTAGATACTAGGATGCCGATGCGACAACCTAGTGGATTGAGTTATTTGGGCGTTTCGATTAGGGCTAAGGAGTTTGTTCTTGGTTGCAACTTTCTTGCAGCTGGATAAGTTTTACAATCGTGCTGGGGGATCCAGCTTAACCCCTTTCCGATGAAGTTTATAGTCTGGAACTGCCGAGGTTCTGCTCGGCCTTCTTTTCTTAGTCATATTAGCTATCTGAATCGAATAATGAACCTTAATTTGTTGTGCTTGTTAGATACTAGGTCTAGTGTTGATCAGGCTAAGGTCTTAGGTTCTAAGTTGCCTTATTAGTGTAATTTTGCAGTGCCTTCCATTGGATTTTGTGGTGGCATTCTGCTTTTATGGAATTCAGTTTCGGTTTCGATTTTAGTCTCACATGCTCGTTTTATCCACTGTAGAGTTGATTGCCCCAATTCTGATATAACCTGGTTGGTTACCTTTGTTTACATTCCTCCACAAAAACCAAACCAAGAACCAATTTGGAATTTGCTATCCCAGCTAAATGTGCACAATGAGGCTTGGATTCTTTTAGGTGATTTTAATAATATCCTCTCTCTGAATGAGAAAGTTGGTGGCACTACCATTCATACAACTTCCATGAATAGATTCGCAAGTTTCATCAATGCTAATGGTTTAACTTCTTTGGATGCTACTGGTTCACCATTCACCTGGTCTAATGGTCATAAGGACCACACAATCATTTTTTAGCGCCTAGATAGAGGGTTAGCCAATGCTGCTTGTTTGTAAAAGTTCCCCAACTTCAATCTCCATAACTACCCCATTTCTGGATCTGATCACAGCCCAATATGTCTTACTACATCTCCCTTAGTTCATAGGAAGAGAAAAGCTTTTAGGGTTGAAGCTATATGGTTTAAACACCCTGGTTTTGAGGAGGTTGTTAAGCGTGCTTGGTCTAACAATGAAGTTATTGGAAATCCGTGTCAACAATTTTCTAAACTTTGTAAGAGTTTTACATGCGTGGCAAGGAATTGGAACATAATAGTTTTTGGTAATTTTTTGGCGAAGGTAAAAGAGGTCAATGATGAGCTTAGCTCCATACAAGAACAACGTATGCTAAACCCAGATTCTAACTACCTTTTAATAAGAGAAGGGGAGATTCAACGGTCCCTTTATGAGATGCATCTTCAAGAGGAACTTTTTTGGGCTCAAAGGGCCAAGGCTAGCTAGCTGCAGCTTGGAGATAAGAACATGAGTTTCTTCCACACTGAGGCTACTCTTAGTATAAAGAGGAACTTTATTTATAGGATTAGGGATGAAAGGGGATTATGGCATGATGAGAAGAGTGGCTTGAGTCGGGTTTTCATCCAAGAATTCCAGAAAATATTCAACCAAGATAACCACCCAAATCAAGCACATATTAATGAGTTTCTTTCTGTTTTAGATTCTTGTGCCACTAACAATCAAAATGATCTTTTAACTGCGCATGTTTCTTTGAAGGAGGTGGAGGTGGCTACCAGGAGCATTGGTGCCCTCAAGGCGTTTAGGCCTGATGGGATCCATGCGGGATTCTTCCAACATTTTTGGTATGAAGTCAAGTTCAAAGTCCTAAACCTAGTGAATGATTTATTTCTGAATGGTACTTCTCTTAAAGCTTTGAATCACACTAACATAGCCTTAATTCCTAAGATTGAAATTCCTTAATCCACTAATCACTTCAAACCCATTAGTTTATGTAATGTTGCTTACAAGATTATTACTAAAGTCATCATCAGTAGACTTAGGAACATTCTGAAAAACTTCATTTCTCATAACTAGGGAACATTTGCTCCAAAAAGGTCCATTTTTGATAACATCCTAATAGCTCATGAGCTGTTTTGTAACAACCCGTCCCGGTCGCACCGGCATGAATTGTTATGGTCGTGGGTCCCACCCAGTGCAGCCCCTGGTGACAGCCTTGCGCATGTACACCAGCCCAAAGATATTGTTAGCGAGGCCCCTGTCCAAATCCTCTAGCTGCAGCCTTTGAGGATCGAACCCAGGCCAAGCCTTTTTATTCCACTCAAGGTGGACACCTTTCACCAACTAAGCTGCAGCTCAATTGGTGAAAGGTGTCTTCATTGAGAGGAATAAAAAGCCTTGGCATGGGTTCGAATCCCTGCAATGCTGCAGCATTGGGATTTCGAATGTGGCGAGGTAACAATACCTTTGGGCTGCGCTGGGTGGGACCCGGTGGCCGTAGCAACGCAGTGAAGGGCCTGTGTGGTTGGGGCGGGTTGTTACATGTTTTCTGATTTCAAAAGGAAGAAAGGTAGAACCGGTTCCATGGCTATTAAGTTGGACCTGGAAAAGGCCTTTGATTTGCTTGATTGGAGTTGTATCAGACAGTGTTTGTTAAGTTTTGGTTTTTCATTTAGATGAACTAATCTTGTTATGAAATGTATTACTTCATCCTCTTTTTCAATGCTCAGTAACGGTAGCCCTGAAGGTCATTTCACCCCCTCGAGGGGAATAAGACAGGGAGATCCTCTTTCCCCTAATATTTTCATTTTGTGCATGGAACCTCTTATTAGGCATCTTAATAATTTGGCAAGTTCTTCTAAATCTCAGGTTGGAATTTTATCATCTCCTCATGAGTTTAGAGTTTCTAATCTCATGTTTGCTGATGATTGTTTAATATTTTGTAAAGTCAATTCTACAACTGCAAGAAATGTTCTCCAGGTGCTTAATAACTTTGCTAGAGCCTCTGGACATAAAATAAATTTCCATAAATCTTCCATCTTTTTCTCTAAAAATGTGGCAACGCAGGTAAGAAATAATCTAGCCTCCTTATTGAATATTCAACCCAAAGCTACAATTGGTAAGTACTTGGGAATTCATAACATTGTGTTTTGGAAAGATCCTATGAATGCCAAAGAATTGCTTCTTAAGATCCAAAATAAACTTGCTGGTTGGAAAAGAAATACTCTTTCGAGAGGTGGTAAGCTCACTCTATTGAAATCTAGTATTACTAGTATCCCTAATCATGTTCTTTCGTGTTTTCCTTGTCCTAAGAGACTTTCTAAAGCTATTAACAAGGAATGTAGGGAATTCTTTTGGGGAAATCTCTCCTCTGCCCTCCGATAGCTTGGAGAGATGTCTGCAGGTCAAAAAGAAAAGGTGGTCTTGGTACCAGGACAATTGAGGCTTTCAATATGGCAGGGCTTGCTAAATTGGGATGGAAGATCCTAACAGATTATCAGAATTGGTGCGCTAGACTCATGAGGGCCAAGTACTTGAGGCATAAGCCATTTTTCTTGTGTTCTAAGCAAGCAAATCACTCCATGGCTTGGAAGGGAATTTTGGTAGCAAAGAAGCTTCTGTACAAGAGCATGGCTTAGATCGTGGGTGATGGGAAGGACATTAACTTCTGGGCAACTAACTGCGCCTTGCCTTGCCCTCTGGCTAACTTGTTATCTCCCTCTGAGCTCTAGAATATTGATTGGAGTTTAACTGTGGACAAAGTCATCTCTAATTATCAATGGAATCTACGGGTTATCAGCAGTTTAGTGCCAGCGGATGTGGTTCAACTAATCAAAGCTATTCCATTACCTCTACTTGGAAGCAGAACTAAAGATAAAATTGTGTGGGCTCCTGACCCTAAAGGTGTCAATTCCATTAAGTTTGATGTTCAATTCTTAGAGAAAAACGCCATGGACCATCCTCAGTCAAAGCTTCTCAACAAAATGTGGAAACTGAGTATTCCTCCTAAAGTGAAGATTTTCAGCTGGATGCTTATCAGAAATAGATTAAATACGAGAAGTCGTCTACAAGCTGTAATTCCATCTATTGATTCCTCATGTGGTATATATGGTGACTCTGAGGAATCTGTGAATCATCTTTTCAGGGATTGCTCCTTTGATCATCAGGTTTCGAGATTGGAAGATGTTGTTAGGCCGTCAAATGCGGACTTGTTAGATTGGCATTCTTCCCTGAATTCAGTGAATAAGAAGAAATTGTCTCAATTGGGGAAAGCGCTCATGGTCTGTTGGCATATCTGGACTGCGAGGAACAAGCTGGTTTTCTCTAATGTTTCTCCTCATCCTTATAGGACTATGAGGATGGCGCAATTACTAGGGGGCAATTACTTCAAGGAGAATGCCCCAAACTGGTCTGAATCTACACATTCTTGTGGGTGCCCCAGGGGATCCTCCTTGTTTTAACTTGTTCTTTATTGTTTCAAAAAAAAAAAAATATATTATCAATTTAGTAGTATTTATACGCATTCCAATAAATTCGCTAAATTAAAAGTCTTAAGTTCGACTTCTGAATGGTTCTTATAGCCAGTGAGATCTAATGTAATATCACCACCTCTTTAATATTCTTTATATAAAAAATATATTCATATTCAGCTAGCTGGCCCTTGAAAATAGAATATTTTTTTGTGGGAAGGAATGAAAGTTGATTACTATAATGTAACTTTGGGTAGAGGTTAAATAATGTTCATTGATGCTCAAAATAAGAGGCTAAGCAGCTCCCAAGGAGTCAAGGTTGCCTTTATGACGTGTTCCTACTTGCGAACACTTCTTCTAGAGGGAGGAGGAGAAAGAAGAAAGTAAAGTTTTTACTTGGAAGGCAGATTTTTTCTTTTGTTAGTCTCATTCTGCCGAAGAGATATAAAATTATAACTACAGTGTCGGTTGCTTGTTCAAGTTCGCTTGGAATGATAGTGATGGATGGATATGTTTTGAAACGGGGAAAGAATTGAGAAAAATCAAAATAAATTTGAAAGGGACAAAAGGGCCATCAAACTGTTGGAATCATTGAGAGGAGTTACAATTTTTATTTATTTATTACGTACGTTGTGAAAAAATTAGACCTAAGTACTTAATTTTTTGAAAGTTTATATCATTAGGCTCTAGTTAGTTTGACCGCTAAATATCTACTTAAAAATGATGACTTCTCAATTCATATGTCATTAATGTCTTCGAACTATTATTGGTACAAAAAAATGTCATCTTGCACTCTTTCAAGTACAAATTTTCCTCATGTTTGTTCAATTTTGAATCTTTAATTAACTTTTTTAGGATGAATGGTGATTTACGGTTATTAATTTGGAGTCCAAGTAAACCTTACACGTCTTTGTCATGTTGATATTTAAAGCCTAAAAATGAGAGATAAAGGAGTTTGTTTTTTTAAAAGAATGTGATTCATTAAAGTGGGAATCGAAATGGTTGGGTAATGAATATGAGAGATAAGGAGTTTGGCAAGAACGTTAAAGAAAATAGAAGCTACAATCTTCAAAAACGACATTACTAGGGGAAAATAATGATTCTCAAGCTAAGAATTGAGGAATGTTGGAAATTGGAGAAACAAGTGAAGAATACATCCGCATTTTTTATTTTTGGACGAAGAAACTTCATTTGATAAGCCCACTGGACAATGAAAAGGAAACATACAAAACAGAGAAACCTGCAACACGCAGATGTAAAACATAAAACATCCCTGCACCTCCAGACAATGGACCTAGGAGCAGCAAGACTAAGCACGCAGGCCCGTCGCACCTAGGCCATCCTTATATCGTTACCGGAGGGCATGGAAGTCCATCATTCAGTAAGACAAAACACAAGGGAAGAAGGAGGTCTGGAGTCCCAAACCATGTCACTCAACTCCCTTTTCATTAAGGATGCAATTGCATCTGCTGCCTGGTTCGCCATTCTCGGCATCCATCGCCAAACATGGCCTTCCAAATTTGAAACCTTTTCTCTAATCTCCATCAAGTATGGAAAAAGCTCCCACTTTCCTTTCTCTACATTCCCCATTCAAGGCTGTGATCAGGACTTTTGAATCTGATTCAAAAATGACTTTATCATAGCCATATCTGCTGACTACAGATACTCCTTCCAGGACAGCCATAGTCTCTGCCTCCAGCTGATCCTGCTCTCATTCTCTTTACCCCCAAGCTCCTCTAAAATTACCATAGCAGTCTCTGCAGACCCCCCCCAACACATGCTGCCGATGAAGACCTCTCCCATGCCGCCGATGAAGACCTCTCCCATGCCGCATCAACATTCATTTTCATGAAGACATCCTCATTAAGTTTTATTAATTCTACCATCACTTTTTATCAATTCTCATAATTTAAACATTCATTTTCATGAAGACATCCTCATTAAGTTTTATTAATTCTACCATCACTTTTTATTAATTCTCATAATTTAAATTAAAATGACTTTGAATATTGAAATGTCCTTGCATAAATATCAACACCATAAATTCCTTAGACTTATAAGCCTTATATATGATTATCCTCCATGCATTGTTTATATGCAGAATAGCAGAAGAGTGTTATAAATGTAGGAATGTGGATGAACACCATAAGTTCCATTGCCTCCTTTTTTTTAGTGTATTGTAACCAAATACGCTTAGTTTTAGTACTAGGTCTACTGGTATTCTTCACTATATATTATGTGAGAGATCTTGAATTCAACTCTCGTAAAGAATGAGGTCAATACCAAATATGCATAATGTAATATCCATATTCCCATATCATTGTATATAAATATATAAAAATTAAAATAAAAACTTACAAATTATAGGTTCAATGTCTATTATTGTAAGTTTATTAATAGGTGCATATAAATGAAAAAAGATAGACGAGTTTTTAATTGCCAATTATGTTGTTTTTGTACGCCCACCTCTCTACTATTTTTGCTAATTACATAACATGTTATTAACCAAATTGTTTTTCAAATCCATTAAGGACACATTTACTTACTAGGAATGATTAACTAGTCTACTGGTAATGAGAGAAGTAGGCAATCGGAGAAGTGGGTAATCATTCTCATTGAGTTGTTTACTGACTATATAAAATTATAGCAGTAATGAGATTGATTTTTATTATTATTGTTTACTAATTCCTATCAATCGGAATAAAAACTAATTTGATTATTAAAATACCCTTGCATATATATTTTCTTTATTTTGTTTTTTTTAAGATCGAAGTTGAATCTTACATAGCCAATTAATAACAAATCCAAAATGTCATATCTTGTTGTAATTATTCACTAATAAAATATGAGAAAATATGTCCGATTGATTTTTTTAAATAATATATAACTCATTGATAAATATTATAAATCATATTTTTAGTTATTGAAGGAGTTGGCTCTGAAAATGATGATTTATTCACATGAGTACATCATTACTAGTTAGAATTATTGTAATTAATACTTGTAAACTATGTTCTTAGTGTTTTTTTTTAATATTGGGTTGGAGTATTTGGAATTATTGTAAAATTATAGGTTATTTTAGTAAATTAAAATAATGAAATGAGGTAATTAAAATCATTAACACTCATCCCCTAGTTAATGAGATTACCCCAAAATGGATAATTGAATAATCTATTTTGAATGGATAATGATTAACTAGTTGTAAGTAAACGTAGAAGAAGTAAGTAATGATCGACTATTAGTTTCATTCCCATTACAAGTAAACATGCCCTAAGTTCTAAGTAATGATCGACTATTGTTAATCTTTAGGATTTCCACAAGTAATGAGTAATGCCTCACAATAGATCACAGCTATCCAAGTTAAGTAGAACGATAGAGAACCTATTTTGGAATTACAATACAAATACGGGCATACAGCCCTTCTCTATCTCAATATTCTTCATCACATAATTAGGGTATAGAATTCATGTCAAATCCTTAATGTGAATAAACTAGGTGCATATGATTCATTACGAACATGAATAGCAACATCTTTCTCAATCATATTCAATGTTTCGGCCTGAAACTCCCGAATCATATTTCAGAGTACTCTTTTTTACTAAAGATTGAGATTCATTGTCGTACACTCACATGCCTCTATGAATCAATCAAGGACCCTGGTCCTTGATTGAATGTGGCTATCAAATTATCAAAGTTTAACAATGCATCCATAAGACAACCAAGGTGCACCAGATATAAGGACTAATTTACATTATTCCAACTAAGAGCTCGTGTTTGACACAAGGCATCCTAAAAGTCTTCATCACTAGGGCATATTCTAACACGAGATAGATACATATACAATAACCCTTACTTAACAACTGAGTTTATTTTTTTATACAAACGATATTCTATTTTAATCTAATCTTAATAATACACGTAGGAACATTCTAAATTCCTATAAAAATCCAACAATTAATAGGACAAAGGAGAATAACACATAAATCTATGACCACTCCAACTTCTACTCAGTGGTTTGCTACATAATGAATCGGTCAGTATAAATACTAGTGATAAGAGGAATGTCAAAATGCCAAATAGTTATCCCTACTAAAGTCAACAAGTTTCTCAACCACTAGATCAGACAGAGGTGCATTGAGATACATCTCAACCGCCATACTCAATATCACGATTGAAAACTGATCAAATGACATCATTAAATATCCTCGTTAGAAACTGATGTAGATATTAGCCTATAGAATAGCTATTCTAATGAGAATCATTAGCTTGATATAAAAGGTTGAGATGCACAGAAAATGCAAGGAAGTAAGATGCATGTCAACTGTTCACATCCAAAATTAAGAACTTGTATCATATATGATATCCAATGAGGGTGAGAGTGCGTATCATATCTGTGTACCATGATTTACCAGCTCAAATGCACCTTCACCCAACCACACACGCAAACATCATTCTTTCTACATTATCCAGGTTTCGATTAATTCTTTATACATAACTGTGTGTGAGTGTGAGAGAGAAAGAGAGAGAAAAAGAGAGAGAGAGAGGTGTTAATACTCTTACATTCGACTTGTATAAACTAAGAGACGTTTCCGTCAGATGACAAGTAATGTACAAAAAGGAAAGCTATTCTCAAATTTACATTGCTGGTTTTCTTTCCCCAAAAACAAGCCCAGCTCAAACAAGGACAGCAAGCTATCACCACTACCAGTAAAAATATATTGAGAGAAAGAGAGAGAGGTAGGGCGGGGCGAGAGAGATAACTACCTGGCCCAAGAGCATCACAGCAGCTGATGATACAATATTAGTTGGAAATTTCTACCCTCAATTTGCCTTGTACAATATTTTAATTTCTGCATTTAAGATGATGATGATGATCTTGCTGATGAAGATTCACCCAAAGAGACAGAAGTCAAGGAAGAAGCCCAAACCCTGGCATTCTTTGCACCCTCGTGGAAGTTCCTGGTCTTGCATAGTCCCAGCTTGGTCCAAATCCTCCTAACATCAACCATGTGGAGGATACGCCCCATAATTTGACTAGTCTCCCCAAATATTCCCAAGTTAAAATGGGGAACGTATAAAACCCAGAAAGCTTGGAGGTGATTCAACACCTTAGGGAATGCATGCAAGAGTACCCTCAAACAGAGGAACAACATAGCAAAAACTAAATAGGGTTCCTTCCTTGATATCTCTCTTAGTGAAGTTTTACTCATTGACTGGAATATGGATTTTTCACCACTTCCCAGGCTGCCAGGTTCATTGCCATCAAAATATTGAACTGGTTTAAGCCCTGAAACACAGAATCAGATGGAAATGACATATATGTCAAGTCCAGAAGATAAATGCTACAGATTAGTGCAGAAGCATATGAAAAGGAAAATAATAAGAACGAAAGCCTACTGCGTATTCCACCACATGCATATAATATTCTTCATTTTAGGAGAACTTTACCTGTAGCCTTCTGGTAAAATTGTACAAGCGAAGATAAACTTTTTTGACCATGATGTCGCACCCTTGAAGTCTGATTGACAATTAAAATCGAAGGCAAGCTATGGATCCCATATCTCGAGAAAACACTACAATATACACATCAAAGGCACATGATTAGACATGATAGTATTACTAATTCTTCAAAGATTAGATAACTATACAAATTTGCAGTATCCCCTAAATAATGTAGTAAAGAGTCAGAACCAGGGGAAACACTTTTGGAAACACTCTATGACACTTAAATACTATTAGATTAAAGCGCTTACAGGGGCTGGGATTGCATCTGACAAGTATCGTTTATTTTAAAAACTTAAAGTACTTGGGGGAAAAACTATACTAAGCGCAGATCGTTATTACTTCATATTCTCTCTCCTCAGACCAAAAAGAAACTAAGATGGGAGAGTTAATCTCTTAAAATTTCCAATCTTCTTCCCCTACGTGAAAAAAATTCAGAGCTTCTTCATATTTTTCTGGAAAACTTACCTACAATGATGGTGAAGAAGGTATAGCCAAAGAAGATGTACTGTCGGTGGGGTGGACAGGGTGGTCTTGGGGGGTGATGAAGAGAGAGGAGAGAAAATAAAATATATAAGATTTGAAACATTTTGTTATTCCAATGTGTATAATCGTCTCGAAAAGAAACTAACAACCTAATCTAGATGCAATTTAGCCATTGAATGCTCTATCTACTTTGACCCAAAAAAAGGCCACCTCTATTTAATTGTTTATGTATGTCATAAAAGTGTGTCCCTCAATCCTAGATCTTAAGTAAATGTCTCACCCAATCGAATATGGCAATAATTAATAATGCTATTTTAACTGAAACACCCCACCATAAATATCTTCGGAAATTAGTTTATGCTATGGATAACATTCAAAATGCACAGGAAAATTACACTAGATTATTCTCCAATCAATGTTTGCCTACAATATCTAGCTAGTCATGCTCAACAAAAAAAAACACAAAGAACATTGCACAAAAACAAGAAAAGAGAAATAAGAGAGACAAAAGCATATCAAGTTCAAAGCTTTGCACCTTGGCAAGGCTAAAGATTGTTCAATTTCCAAATGTTCTACTTGAGGGAACATGAAGCTGAGCATTTCAAATGTAGGATATATACTGCGTGAAAATGGGCACCAGGAAGCATAAAAGAGCACTACGGTATAACCAGTCCTCTGTTTCGATGCTAAAGCTCTGTCAAGGAAGTTTCCATCCACCTGAAGAAGATAAAACAATAAATACTAACATTCAAAAGCTCCATCTTTTACTGAGAAAAAGAAGGTCATGAAATTGTTGTATACTTTCAAAACAATGGAATACTACCATCAATTGATTATTATGACATAAGAAAAAATAGAATCCTACTATGTAGACGAGTAGACAATTAACGGTAGAAAGCAAGTGTACTTAATTTCCCTAAACTTAAAAATGACTAAAGAGTTTCTTCCATCATTCAAACCAGGTGGAATGAGCCATCCAAATTCCCAAAACAAAAACTTGAGTAACAGAGTAGAGAAAACAAGTACACTACTTTCTGTAAACAACTTAACAATAACTAATAAGGTCTTCCCTCTTTCAAATTGGACAAAATAACCGACCTGTTTACTAGGAACATGAGCAGAAACCATGATTCAAAATCTACATCTCACACCTCAATCAAGCTATTCATTTAGTTATCAAAGAGGCTGGAAAGGACATGTCTACAGTATTCCCATTGATGATTATAACGACTGTATAAGATTAAATATTGCTTTCAAGCAATGAAGCAGTGCAGTGTCAAGTCAAACAAAATTTACACAAGGCAGTTTTCCCTTTTATTTTTTTCGATAAATTAATAACCAGGCAGGTTTAGTTTCCTGGCCCAAACACAAGACAATCTTTTAACATTTCTTTTATAAGTAACCCAGATTGAAGTCAATAGATATTTTCCAGTCCAACCCTCTATTCCTCAAGCTTTTCTCCAAACTCACCCTACCATAAGGCAACACATAATTATGTGTCCTACTTCTTATAAATATTTCACACATGACTTTGTGTTTTAGCTCCATCCCGCACCTTAGCATGTTTTATGCAATACCAAAAATAATCCCAGAATTCACCCAAAAACTGTTCCAAAAATTCTCCAAGGCAGCTATACATTAGTGTTAAGTTAAAAAAAAAAAAAAAACTAATACCACCAATTTTCATCATTCCAAAAGATAAAGGCTAAAGCATCCAAAAGAGAGCAAGCACCTGATATTCTGATTTTGCATTTCTGCACTATACAAACACTACCAGCCAGAACCAAATCGTATGACATACGAACTACTCGCAATTAAACCTCCAAAACCGAAATACCCCCAATCGACCCAATTTCATTACAAATCAAACATACCCAAAAAAACAAATATGAGACATCACTAACCCATTAATCTACCCTCAATAAAAAAACGATATTCAATAATCAACAGAGTCAAAAAAATAATCCGTCAACTAAGATAAATAAGTAAACGAATAATTAAGCACGTATGTATGAAATCGAAGGGTATAACGTACCTTGAGGGGTGGGGATGGGGAGATCGAGATGGGGCATTGAGATTGAAGACTGGAAAGGAACAAATCCGAATCTTGAGGGCAGAGAGTGGAAGACGAAACCAATCGTACCCAAGCCAAGGCCGTGATATACAAGAATATTAGAGACTTATCCATAGATGAACAATAAGCCATCAAATCGAAGAAGGGGAAGAAGAAGAATACACAGGAGCAAGAAGGGTGAAATGGGAATAAATGAAAAACCAAAAAAGTAGGAAATTTTGTCAGAAACAAGATGTTGAATTTTTTGTGTGGGAAGGGAGGGGATGGTGGTTGGGTGAGTAATCTGAATGTTCTCTCTAATTTGGAGTCGGTGGTGGTTTTTGGTTTTTATCTTCATTCATTGTTGGGCCAATAAAAGCTCTGAAAAAGACTTTCAAGTTGTAGAGGACATAGAAGACTAAGACTAGCTTCTCTCTTTTCTTTTTTGATTTTCCAGCTCAATATCAAACTCAAAATTCAAATTTCTCTCTACATACCAACCTTTACCAAATAATAAAAATCATTTTCTCATAAATAAATTTAATAATATTTTTCTCTTCATGTTTCATGAGCCAGGTCTAAACCCAATGATTATAATATAGTTTTCTTTATCATTATATATATAAAAAATAAGATAAATTACATAAAAATACTCAAACTATAAGGGTCATTTCAAGTTCGTACACCAACTATAAAAATTGGTATCTAGTTACCCAAACTATCAAAACACAACATTTAGGTACCCACCATTAGTAATCTGTTTAAAAAATATGTTAAGTGCCCAAGTGACATTTGTAGGGCCATTTTTTATGCTGACATGAACGCCATGTAGACAACAAATAAAAAATAAAAAATTGATATATTAAAAATAATTAATAAATTTTAAAATAAATTATAAAACAAAATAAATAAACAAAAAAGTTAAAAAAACCAAATCACTTCTCCGATGCAACCTCTCCCTCCTCTCTAGACCCACCCTTACCTCTGCCGAACCCGAACCAGTCTTCACCTCCGTCAAGTCCTTTGCGCCCACTACGGTGGCTAATCTCGGCCCGAGATTTGACTTCCTTGGATGTGTCGTCGATGGGCTTGGCGACTTCGTCTCCTTCACTCTCGACCCCCACGTTTCTCCGAGCGAGATTTCCATATCTGAGATCTCAGGTGACCACAACTCCAAGAAGCTCAGCAAAAACCCTCTATGGAACTGTGCAGGAATCACTGCCATCGAAGTCATGAAAATGCTCGGAATCCACTCGGTAGGTCTCTCGCTCACTCTAGAAAATGGATTGCCTTTAGGCTCCGGGCTAGGATCCAATGAAGGATGTTATCATGTGTTAGATTTAGTTTTAGTTTTTATTTTCTATTATTGGGTAATTGTTGCTTGACTTTGGTGTGAAGGCTATTGTAGAAAAAAAATGGAATGAAGGATGTTATGATGTGTTTGGGTTTTGATGTTATGATGTGTTTGGGTTTTGATGTTATTGGTTTGTTTTGCAGGAGAAGCACAACCACCGGTCTTCTTTATGTGTGGGGGATGGGGTTGGGTGTTCATCGACTTGAATTGGTGAATTGGGGGCTTCTATTTTGTGTCTATTTTTTTTATTTTATTTTGGGTGTTCATCGAATTGAGTTAGTGAATTAAGGATTAAGGTCCATGAGAGATCAGATTTATTCTAATTTTCTGAGTTTTACGGGGTTTTTGATTTCTGAGTTTTACGGGGTTTTGAATTTATGGGTTTGTGTTTGGATTTGTTCGAATGTTTCTAGGTTTATGAGTCTTTTGGATTTATGGGTTTTAGGGGTTTTGAATTTCTGGGTTTTGTGTTTGGATCTAAGATTTCAAAATACATGAGTCTTCTTGGCTCTGATATGGTGACGCGGTCTTGGTGGGGTGGCGTAGAAGAGGTTGATGAAGATGAAGATGTGAGGATGATGTTGAAGATGAAGATGTGGGGATGATGTTGAAGATGAAGATGAAGATACTGAGGATGATGTTGAAGTTGTTGTGGTTGGTTCGATGGTGATTGCCTTTTTTTTTCTTTTTTTTTGCTTGTTCTGTCTTCCTTTTTATTAGTTTTTTTTTCTTTTTTCATAAAAGAATTTATTATTATTATTTTTTCCTACATGGATTATTATACTTAGATATTTATTAATATTTTGTCTACATGGCGTGCATGTCAGCATAAAAAAAGGTCTCACAAATGTCACTTGGGCACTTAACAGATTTTTTAAATAGATTGCTAACGGTGGGTACCTAAATATTGTGTTTTGATAATTTTGGTACTTAAATGCCAATTTTCATAGTTGGGGTACGAACTTGAAATGACCCTTATAGTTTGGGTGCTTTTATATAGTTTATCCAAAAAAATAATAAAATAAAATAAATAAATAATCAAGTTTCTTAAAAAGAATATGTTGGATCAACAATGTTAGAAGTAGCTATTTAGTATTAGAATCTTGTGATATTTCTTTCCACATGCTATGTGGGAGGTATCAGGTTTAGCTCTCGTGAAGGACAAAATCAATATCTAATGTATATAATATAATTTTTTCCTCTAATAATTTTGTATAAAAAAAAATGTTAGAAGTACCAAGTTTTTATATTAACTTTTTGTACTAAGTGTGATGTGACAACATTTAATTTGTTATTTAGATCCACTTGTCTTTCTAACATTTAATTCGGTGTCTCGACGGATCAGGTTGCCAGTTAAATTCTTGTCTTCAGTAGCTTGATATGCCTTCAAAAGGGTTTTACTCGTATGCGGTCTTGTGGGTTTTGATCGAGCGCTCGCGGTCCTCCATTGGTGGTGGTGGTGTTAATCATGGTTGATCGGAGTATCTATGAATGGTGGTGGACCGTATTCCACAAAGACGATTATGGTGGTAGTGATAGATGGTGGCAACGGAAGAAGTGGCCTACTTGAGCCTTTTGTTGGGTTGCTTGTTTGTTAGTTATTTTTTTTCCTTTGTGCAAACCAAGAACTCTTATATTGGGTTGGCTGTATTTAGTCGCAATCTCTTATTAGAGTTTTTTTTTAGTATCTCTAGCGCGCTAGGAGAGTTATATTATTTGAATTTTCAGTGTCGGCACCACATATCTATTTGTTTGGACTACTTTATGTTAGCTCATCTTTGGAGATTGGTGTGTGAGGTTCTGCAGTCGGGTTTCCGTTCTTAATGCTTTGATTGGACTAATGCTTGTGGATGGCAGATGGTTGAAGAATGTGTTGATGCACACTATTTGGCCAAATATAACTTGTGTGTGTCAATTCGTGCATATAGGTTGAAGAACCTCCATATTTTTATATTTAATTTTTTATTTGAGGATTGTGATTTCGTTGATTTGTTTGGATGCGTCGTATTCTTTTTCCTTAATACGTCTAAAATGACAAGTCTTTAATAATTTAACTAGATCACCTGTATACGCCAGGCTTATCTTCTATTGTATTATCCTTATTGTTCAATGAAATTTAATATCTTTATATTAAAAAAAAAAAAAAATTATAATTGAAATCGAGCCCACATTCATCTCATCTCATCTCATCTCATCTCGTAGAAGCGTGTCTGAAAGAAGAAGCCGCTTTTTTTCTCTTCCTTTATCAACATTTCAGTCGCTTCCTTCTTTCTTCCGGTGGTTCCTTCGTGTTGCCTTGCAGAAAAGGAGAAATAGAGGGCGAGTAAATTAGGGGTTTTTTTGGAGGATGGAGTTGGTAGCGGAAAAGAAGAACGGGAACAACAACAACAACGAGAAGAGCAACAGCAACACTACGAGTTATGCACAAGCACTTGTTGATTCTCATGATAATCCTAACAAGGAAACCGACCAAGTTCGTGACCGTCAAGCTCGCGACCTCAAATCTGGCCTCCATCCCCTCAAGGTTCTATCTTTCTCTACATATATACATATAGAGTTTGATTCAACTAAATTTTTTGTCATCTTGGTTAAATTTTTGTATTTCATTGGAGAACTCTTGCTTATCAGCTGGCTTTATTTTCATAAATCGTTAATTATGTAGTTTGCGCTCATGTCTTTACTGATTGGGTTTGGTTCTCTGTTGAATTAGGTATCTAGGGCTAGAATTCGGGTTCAATTTATTTTGATCTCCCTCTTTTTTGTTCTCACGCATGGTATACATTGATATACACCGATATGGTTCAATTCAGTTTGTCTACTTTCTTGCCACTTTTGTGTTCCTCCATTCTCTGTTGGAGGATGCCATCTTGTTTGTTTTAGGCTATGTGTCTTTGTAGCACTTAATATTTTTTTGTGTTTGTATGATCAGCACAAATTCGTGTTTTGGTACACTCGCCGAACACCAGGAATTCGAAGCCAAACACCATATGAAGACAATATAAAGAAACTTGTTGACTTCAGTACGGTAATACCTATTTTTAATGTCAGAAGGAGAAACTTGATTGAGTGTAATCAATTTTTTCCTTATGAAGTCCTTGTTGCTTGTATACTTATAGGTTGAAGGTTTTTGGGTCTCTTATTGCCACCTAGCCCGTCCTTCTTCGTTGCCTAGCCCAACAGACTTACATATCTTCAAGGATGGAATTCGCCCTCTCTGGGAGGTAAATATCTGAAACCTGGCTTTCACTTTGATCTAAGCACGGGCGACTTCTCTTGTTTTTCCTTGACTTCTTCCTATGGAATGCTATCAAGAATCGCATTAAAGATATTGATCTGTTTAGACAACAGATTGCCAACTTCTGTGAAATTTTTGGTTTATCAGGACTCTGCTAATTGCAATGGTGGTAAATGGATAATACGTTTCAAGAAGGCTGTTTCGGGACGTTTTTGGGAGGACCTGGTAAGGAGAAAAGCTTGAATTTTTTTTTTTTTTTGGAAATGTGATGTTTCCAAGCTACTTTCATACTATGAGTTGTTAGTACTATTTCATTTTAACAGTATTATTTGGAGCAGTTATCCTTCTGAAAAGTAGTGGCTTTTAGTGGAATATTTTCATGTTTTGTTAACCATTCGGAAGTGTCGACCAAATTATCTTGAATTAATGGCTTTTGCATGTGAAAAACAATATTCATAATTTATTGACAGTTCTAGCCTTTTGGGTTCTACACAAATTTGTTTGAATTGGTATCTTGATTTACATTAAATTTCTGAACATCGTCTTCAATTTGGATCAGGTATATAGCCTGCATATACATTTGACATGAAGTCAGATTGAATTTTTTTTTTGGTCAGAGAAGTCAGATTGATTTAAAAAGGGAAATTCTGGAACTTTGATTTATGAAGGTTTATGGTGGCAATTTATATACTTTTCTGTATTGCATCTGGTTTACTATCTTTCTTTTCTTTCCCAATAGTGTATTTCCATATTGTACATACAGGGATGGAAATATAGGTAGTGGGGAATACATTAGTACCCTGGATTTAGTAAAAGTTTCAGCCATGTAGAAATATTCAAAAGTATCTAAATTAAAAATGAAACTTGTGGAGATGCTAATTGAATAATCAATGCATCAACTAAACTTGTAGACTTTGTATCATCAACTAGTAATAATCATGAGACTTGAAAATTAAGACAAGAAAATGCTGAAATTTTAAGACTTGTATCTCCAAATAATCATGAAACTTGAATTTTACTCTTATGGAAATATTGTATTGTATTCTCGTTAACGATGGTATGAAGAAATTTTGAATGATAGGAAAATGTACCCGTAGACCGAGGCTGGAGTTTAGCATTGGTCTGAAGAGAAAGAATGAATTATTCTTCCTCCTAATAGAATCATAACACATAAAGTAAGTTTCAAATTTTAAGATAACATGATGTTAGCATGAACCATCAATTCTGAGAACCTCATATTTCACTCGCTCAGCATATTTAATAGATTTAAACAAAAAAACAAAGAAAGTTTAGAATTCTTAGGTCACAAGACATAAAATCAAACCCAAAGCTGAGGCTGACCATGGATATGAAATCCACCAAGAAGCTTAATACTCTTACTTGAAGATATCAACCTAATTGATGGCCTCCTCCCTGCATGGAGCAATGTGCAAATGTGAGAGTGACTAGCTGTGTGTGGCTCAAGCCAAAAAATGTACAACCCTCAAGTTTGAGAAGATTGTTAAAGCCGCTTTCCTATCCACCTGTCGTTGCAACATATGTCGAGACCAACAGGATTAGGAAGCTCGCTCGTCAGGACCAAGGACCTCTTCATTTGCCAATCACATAGGAACATAATTTTGGTGTTTATTCATCAAAGCTATAAGTTTCTTTCAGTAAGATGCTGGGAAATTTTTTTTCCTTAGTGCCGAACGTTACTGATACTTGCCCATCTATCAATAACATATTGCCCAAGGGTTTGATACCAGGGAAGAATGTACCACCCACCCTCATATAGTTGTTAGCACCTTAAAAAATATGATATTTTAGGCATTGCCTTCACCACGTATTCTTAGCCAACTTATGGGCTATAGAGATTATTGTTTTCTGATCATCGAAAAGAAACCAGATATCTTCTTTGAGTCACTTAACTTGGCTTGAATCTAGTTAAGCGTTATAAGGTACTTGTAGGTTATAGAAAATTGAATGACATCTACTTACAAGTTTACCACAATGGAGTTCACTTAGTATAACACACTGCATATTTGTCCAACTCTCATAAGTAATACTTTTTTTTCTTGCTTGAGACATCCCTTAAGAATTAATTTTGCCTTGTAGCGATTTGGAAAGTAGGTGTAGCAATTGAGGGATCTAAAAGAGAATTAGCAAACTTACTGTGGTTCCGAACATTTGGCTTTTTATTTTCCTTACTGCAGTCGAAGTCCAGTGAGGAACTGCCCAAGTTAGGTAGAACTTTGGAAAAGGGGACGGGGAATTTGGTTTGTTCATCTTGGTAAGGAATTTAATACATGATGAAATTCGGTTCTAACTTTAATGTCTTTTTTTTAAACCTTTGTGCGCATTACATTAATAGGCCTCACTCACTTGTAAAGCAGGAATCAGACAGGTTCTCTTCTGTTTTCGGTCGGTATCAAAGAATTTGAGTGAGGGGCTTGTAATGGAATTAAGTACCTTAAATCATTACTGAGCTCTCTCTTTACATTGGTAGTGTGTCTCATTCATTTTATTGAGTGCTGAAATGATGCTTTGATTGCTTTCAATAGTTTTGCACTGATCTAAGAAGGCAAGTTCTGCAAGCTTGAGGTGTGGGATCCTGTTCTGCAGGATTCCAGGCTGTGCAAACAGCCATCATTGTGTTTTGTGCTTTTCTGACTACGGTTGATAGCTTTAGGATATGACAAACGTTTAAGGCTTAGGTTTCAACACTAGGGACAAGTTTAACACCCAAATCGTGAAGTTAAAATCTAAACCCTACACGAGCTCATTTTATCATCTATGTAATACGTATTCCTAGGTATATCTATTGTGGGTTACAAATGTAGTGTCTTTCCATGATCTTTTTTTTTTCCAAATCAGTGTGGGGGGGGGGGGGGGGGGGAGTGGTGGGGGCGCGGGTGGGTAGGGGGGCGGTTGGTTGGGTTGTTATTTGAACCTAAGCTCTCCTCTTTAGAGAGGGGTGGCTACCGTTACTGTATCCTAGTGTTGGAACTTGAAAGCCTTATTATAGTTTTTCTAATGTATGCAGGTTCTTGCCTTGGTGGGTGACCAACTTGATTATGGAGAGAACATATGTGGTGCGGTTTTAAGCATAAGGTTCAATGAGGATATATTAAGTGTTTGGAATGGCAATGCTTCTGATCATCAGGTTGGCAATTTATAACTAATTGCATCTTCCTTTGCTAGTATATTTCTCTGTCCCTTTCTTCTCTCTTTCTCTGTGCGTGTGAGTGCGAGTGTAATATCTTGTCCTTACTTTTCTTAACCAGGCTGTAATGGCTTTAAGAGATGCAATCAAGCGGAACTTGAAGCTTCCACACAGCTATGTCATGGAATACAAGCCACATGACGCTTCACTGCGTGACAATTCATCATACAGAAACACATGGTTGAGGGGTTAGAGATTTGCTGATTCCTTTAATGCCGCCACCATATAAGAACTCCCTTTCAGAAAAGATTTTCTTGAAGGAAGGCTACTGATGCACAGGACAGGTCATTATGAAAATCAGTTAATGTTGCATGGTGAGAGTGAGATGTGCAGAGAATCTCTATAGACTTGATAGTTGGTGGCAAACTGTAACAGAGTCATATCTGCACTAAAGTTACCGATGGATTATCAAACGAATTACTGATTTCACCTGACTGATTCTATGCTTTTTCCTTATCAAACAAATCACTCTAATTTACTGTTTTGCATTCATCGTGTCGTGTTACAGCTAGCTCCAGCTTATATGTTTAGCATTGGTAAATCTTGGTCCATTGTTAAATATCAAGCTTGGTTACTAAATAGTAAACAATTAAGGCCAGGATTACATATGGTGTTTGCTAAAGAAAACCCATGAAAATTGTTTTTACACATATTGAATCATCTGGTCTTTGCTGATAAAGAAGCAGGGAGGTTTTTGTTACCGATGTAAACAGTCGTCAGATTGGGAATGGTTCGCAACCGTTTCAAATGTGAATTGGTAATTTTGTGTGAGAATTTAATTTGTTTTTTGTTGTAACTCTCTAGTCCCAACAACCAATTAGAAGGAAGTAGTATGTTGTTATGTTCTTAAGTTGTTGATCTAGGTTTAGTTTCATTTCCTTGGTACTTTAAACTTACCTAATTTCTAAAAAAGAGGGTTGGAACTCGGGATATAGATGGGAGGGAAAAAACTTGTGGTTTAGCCAATTTAGATATAAGAGAATCTATTTAGATAAATTACGAAGATAAGTTTAAATAAGTTCAATAAAAATGGATTACAATTAAACCGATGATAATTCTTTAGTTTCCAACTCTCATGTTAGATCAAACATTCTTTCTCTTTGTTATTAGGTTAGAAGTGATCGAAATAAAAGAATTGATTTAGATAAACTACGAAGCGAAGTTCAAACAAATTCACTTAGATATTTCTTTTCGTTATTAGGTTAGAAGTGATCGAAATAAAATAATCGATTTAGATAAATTACGAAACGAAGTTCAAACAAATTCAGTTAGATAAACTAAGAAGTGAAGTTCAAACAAGGGAGTCAACGTTTGGGACAACCCGATCAACAAGCAAGCCAAATATGAAGCCCTTATCATTTGAAGGGAGAATTTTGTAGAGTTTGGAGCTAAAAGGGTAGAAATGTAAGGAGACTCTCAGTTAGCGGTGAAACAGATCACAGGGCAATATGAGCGAAAAAATCTGAACTTTATTTTTTGGGACCCAACTATAGAGCACATAACTAGGGAGGATAATTGTGCAGCCAATGAGATGGCCCAGGTGGCCTTTGGAGGAGAGCCCGAAAGGTTGATCAAAATACAAAGGCTTTTTCATCTTAAATTCGACGTCAAGTTTCATTTGCACCCTATTTACAAATTTATTTCAATCTGCGCCTGAAACTCTCTCGTCCAATTCAACTCATTTTCTGTTCACTCCGTGGAAACTAATTTACTGCCACTGGTTGTGGTTTAGTGCAATTAAATTAAGGCTTAAATTAATTATAGAGACCCAATCACAGTGGGTCTTCCATCTTTTACTTTTTGCCTTCTCTGTGAGAGACTGAAGGAAATATTCGCCACCGCTCTCTTCACGAACAATTCGAAAAGAAAAAGAAAAAAATCCAGAAAACGAAAGAGGAAGGAAACTCTCTCTCGTCGCTAGTTGCGTCGCCGTCTTCTTCTTCTTCTCGCTGTGTTGTTGTTGTTGGTCTGGTTGGTTTTGAGTTCCATATGTAATGGATCAGAAGAAATCAGAAGCTCAGATCGGAAAAGAAAGCATTGGCGTCTCTTCCGATAACAACCCAATCTCAGCCGCGTCGTCACCGCCGACGCCTTCTTCAATTTCGCACCAATTCAATCATATCTCTCAATTTCCTCACTACCCATCTCAACATTTGCCCCAAAATGGCCCCCCAAATCCCTTAAACGACGCCGTATAAGCGACCCCTTTTGACCCAAGCCCACTCCTCCATCCCCAAATCCCTGACCCTTTTCAAATTCCCACATCCTCCACAAAACCCACCTTTCCTTTCCCCTTCTCTCGCTGCCAAACTCGAGACGGAATGTGGGTCTTCCATCTTTGACTCTTTGCCTTCCCTGTCGCAGAGGCCAAACTCGGGGCAGCACAGCCCCTCCTACCGCCTATGCGCAGTCCGATTCTAGGAAAATTATCGGGCTATATAAAGAGAAAGAGTTAATTGGTACATCAGATGTAGAGTTACTTTTGTGCCTTTCTTCAGCTTCGTTTAAGACACGTAAGCACCACGTCTCCATATTGACGGCAATTGGCCAGAAGGAGTGTATGGAAAAAAAGTTGAGTTGGAAGAGTATAGTATTTCAGGGTGCTGATCGAGCAAAATCTGAGAATAAGGTACAAAGTGAAACTTAACATCGAATTCATAGTGCATTTAATGTAAAATTTCAAATCCAAAAAGGCCATTACCCTCCATATGGACAAAGATGTTGGGTCCAAAACAATGATTAACTTAATTGTTAGACCGAAGGAAGGGAAAACTTGTGAGAATGTCTTAATTGCCCATATAAATTTTACTAAATTACGGCCACATAAGTATCTCAAACTGCGTTAGTAATTGTATAACTAAATTGGTGTAACAGAGTAAATGGAAATCATGTTCTGGGTCCAAAGTGACGAATTCTTTTTCTTGGTGCAAAGTGAAACTTCGTATCATCTTCTGGGTGCATTTCAAATAATAAACTTTATTATATATAAATATAAGTTATATTATTTATATATAAAGGAGGAAATTACGAAGATGAGGAAACAAAAAATTCAAGTTAAAGTGGCAGAGGATTAATAAAAAGTGAAGTGACTGTATCTTTCATAAGTTGTCCAACATGTGTTAAGCCATCTCCAGTTTTGTAAAGCAGATTCACAATTCTTGTGAGATTAAGAATACGATTGAGAACATGCATTGGCACATCAGTTTGGCTCAACAATTCTTGGTTTATAACCTTCCACAAATTCTCAACTTGTTTGTTCAAAACATTTATCGTCTCTTCCTCTGACACCTCATATTGCTTCATGTAGCAATCAATACTACCGGCAACATGTCCTCTTTCTTTATCAAACTGCAAACATACAATGCAAAACTAGATATTAGTGATTAATCGTCTTATGTTGTATGTATGTATATATATCCGGTATCAAAATTTTGGAATTTTCTAATGTTCTAAAACTCACCTAGGCGCTAATCGGACTTATTTTTTCTTCTTTTGTTACTATTTGAACCATCTTAATTGACCACATTTGATGTGGCATTCTATTTACCACAAAAAATAAATACAAGATAATTTAATTTATTGAAATAATACTATTCATTAATTGTCACATAATATGACTCAATTGATGTGGTTAATTAAGAGAGTTAAAATATCATTTATCCTATATACAATGAAGTGCAGTAATTAATTATTGAGTCTAATTTAAGAACTTGTTTATCAATGGCAAAACTAAGTACACATTTATTGAACTTCAATTTCTCATGCACCAAGACAAGAGTGTAACTAAGCCGGCCGTGTTACTAATTTACTATATATATATATATATATATATATACTATACTAACCACATGTAAGAGAGTAGGCACCGTAGGAGTTTTAGTTAATTATTGTATATTATTGCGTGTTTATTTGTGTAATACATTATATTTTAGTCATGTACGTAATAAAAGACAAGTGCTTATATCAATTAAAGATTATTTTCAGTCCCTCGTAACAATACTTACTAATTTTAACATAGAAATTAGTTAAAATATATTTTAATTACCAAATTTAACATGTTTATTAATAGCTATTTAAAAAAAAAAATACTAGCTATTTCAATTATTGTAACAACCCGGAATTTTAATTATTGGATTTACGTAAATTATTTATGTAAAATGACGATTTTACCCTTGCTTGTTAAGGGGCGTGAAAGTCAATTGGTGAAAGGTGTCCACCTTGAGTGGAATAAAAAGGCTTGGTCCAGGGTTCAATCCTCAAAGGCTGCAGCTAGGGGATTTGAATGGGGAATTCGCTAACAATATCTTTGTGAAGGTAAGATTCCACTGTTAAAGGTGGTGAACCTTGGGCTTCGCTTTGGGAGGATTCCCGGCGGCCATAACAATGGCCATCCCGTAAGGCTTACGAGCGGTGGTGGGTTGTTACATAAAAAAAAGGAAATATTTATTTGGAAAACGATTTATAAATGATTATTTTTGTCCACTCACAACTTTTATGTTTAAACCCCCTTCAGGCAGTTGAGTTGACGCGAACACTTATCTCGAAGCAGAGACATTAGTACTTTCGGCTGCGCTGTGTAGTTATACTTGAGTAGGATATATAAATTATACTCTTGATACTTAGACGCTATGATATTATATTGTATTTGGTTGGTCATTATTTACGGGAATTATTGAGTGCTTGAATCCCTTGTCTGACAAGTGAAAGTAACTATTATTATTATTATTTGTAAGGATTGAAGGGTATTTTGGGAACCTTTCCTTAGGTTGTCAGACAGGATCAGGGTTCTTCCCGGGTTTCGAGGGGAAATTCGGGACGGGTCCTGACAATTGGTATCAGAGCACTAGGTTAAATTCTTGTAGACCGTACACTTAGTGTACAATTATTTTGGTATTGATGAGTTATAGTTCTTTTCAGCGTAATGCCTCCGAGACGCGAGTCCCGTTAATAGTCTGGAAACAGTGGGGACACACATGAACCTGCAGTGGAGCCTGATATGAGGCAAACACTGGAACAATTGGGTCATACTTTGACTTCTGTACTTCAGAGTAGGGCTACTACTGAAGGTTCGGACATAGAGAAAGCCCAGAGATTAGGGGCTACAATATTTATGGGCGACTCTAGCCCAGATGATGTAGCGGAGTGGATTACTCGTTTAGAGCGAGTGTTCTCAGTTATGAGATGTCCTCAGGGGGATAGGGTGTTGTTAGCCACTTTTCTGCTAGGTGGTTCCGCTTATCATTGGTGGAACGCATTAGAGCTATCAGGTTGGGATGTCTATACAATTACCTGGGGCGACTCATTCTTTCATTTCTCGGGGTTTTACATTGTTTGCTGATAGAGAATTGTCTCCAATTGGTTGGGACATGGGTATTAGTACTCCTACTGGGAATATGTTAGTGGCGAATCTCGTGATTCGTAGTTGTCCAGTGTTAGTGGAAGGTCATGCATTAGAGGCAAATTTAATCCCCTTAGATATTTTTGATTTTGATGTGATTCTAGGGATGGATTGGTTGACTATGCACCATGCCTCTATTGATTGTTATGACAAGAAAGTGGATTTCCGGAGTCCAGGTTTATCGGAACTTACGTTTAGGGGAGATCGTAGGGTACTACCCTGTGGAGTGATATTAGCTTTGACCGATGAGAGATTGTTGAGGAAAGGTTGTGAGGGTTACTTGGCTCATGTGTTTGATTCTCGGAATACTCCGATGAGAGTGGAGGATATTCCAGTGGTGAGTGAGTTCTCTGATGTGTTTCCAGATGATCTTTCGGGATTGCCACCTCACCGGGAGATTGAATTCACCATAGAGCTTTTACCAGGTACTCAACCTATCTCACAAGCACCGTACAGAATGGCACCGGCAGAATTGCGAGAGTTGAAGATCAGTTGCAGGACTTGGTGAATATGGGATTTATTCGCCCAAGTGTTTCACCTTGGAGTGCACCAGTGTTATTTGTAAGGAAAAAAGATGGTGGTCTGAGGTTGTGTATTGACTACCGGCAGCTAAACAGGGCTACGGTGCGGAATAAGTATCCTCTGCCAAGGATAGATGATTTGTTTGATCAACTTAAGGGGGCAAGATATTTTTTGAAAATTGACCTTCGATCCGGGTACCATCAGTTGAGGATCAGGGAAGGGGATGTTCAGAAAACAGCTTTCAGGACTCGTTATGGTCATTATGAGTTCCTGGTGATGCCTTTCGGGTTGACTAATGCCCCAACAACATTTATGGATTTGATGAACAAGGTGTTCCAAAAGTATTTGGATCGATTTGTAATTGTGTTCATCGATGACATCTTGGTGTATTCGAGGAGTGCTAAGGCACATGAGAAGCACTTAAGGTTGGTGCTGAATATGCTTAGGAAAAAGCATTTGTTTGCCAAGTTCAGTAAATGCCAGTTTTGGTTGACAGAAGTGGGATTCTTAGGTCATGTGATTTCGGCTGAGGGTATCAGCGTAGATCCCCAAAAGGTTGAGGCAGTGGCAAACTGGGAGCAACCGAGGACAGTGACAGAGGTAAGGAGCTTTCTGGGTTTGGCAGGATATTATCGACGGTTCGTAGAAGGATTTTCTACGATAGCAGGCCCGTTGAACCGGTTGACTAGGAAGGGAGTCAAGTTTGACTGGGATGCCGATTGTGAACAGGGATTTCAGGAGCTGAAGAGGAGGTTGACTTCTGCTCCAGTATTAACCCTTCCTGATGATACTGGGGGATTCGAGGTGTATAGTGATGCATCATTGCGGGGTATAGGCTGCGTGTTGATGCAGCATGTGAAGGTGATAGCGTATGCTTCTAGACAACTTAAACCCCATGAGTTGAATTACCCCACACATGATTTGGAGTTAGCTGCAGTGGTGCATGCACTGAAAATTTGGCGACATTATTTGTGCGGGGAGACGTGTCAAATCTTCACCGACCATAAGAGTTTAAAGTACTTGTTCACCCCAATGGACCTGAATCTGAGGCAGAGAAGATGACTTGAGCTAATAAAGGATTATGATTGTACTATAGAGTACCATCCATGGAAAGCCAATGTTGTGGCGGATGCCTTGAGCAGGAAATCCATGGATTCTTTGTCCCATTTGCACACAATCTACCTACCATTGTTGTTAGAGTTCCGTAGAGCGGGGATTGTATTTGACATGGATAACCAGGGGGCTTTATTGGCTAGTTTCCATGTGAGGCCTGTTCTGATTGATCGGATTATTGAGGCTCAACTCCAGGACCCTACATTGTGCATTATTAGGATGGAGTTGGAGGCTGGAAACAGGCAGGACTATGCACTTAGGGATGATGAAGCATTGGTTAGGGATGGCCGGTTGTGCGTATCGAATGAGCTGGAGCTAAAGAGGGAAATTCTTGATGAGGCTCATAGTTCGGCTTACGCTATGCATCCAGGAGGTACCAAGATGTATCATACCCTAAGGAAACACTATTGGTGGACTGGGATGAAAAGGGAAATTGCTGAGTTTGTAAGTAGATGTCTGACATGTCAGCAAGTGAAAGCAGAGAGGCAGAAACCATATGGGGCACTTCAACCATTACCTATTCCGGAATGGAAGTGGGATCACATTACGATGGATTTTGTGTATAAACTTCAAAGGAAACATAAGGGACATGATGGGATATGGGTAATTGTTGATAGACTCACGAAGTCTGCACATTTCTTGCCAGTGCGGGAAGATTTTCGGATGAGTCGGTATGCCAAATTGTTCGTTGATGAGATCATACGGCTACTTGGGACTCCAGAGTCAATTGTTTCGGACAGGGATCCAAGATTTACCTCCAGGTTTTGGCGGAGTTTGCAGAAGGCTTTTGGCACTATCTTGCATTTTAGTACAGCCTTTCATCCTCAGACGGATGGTCAGTCTGAGAGGACAATCCAGGTTTTGGAGGATATGATGAGAGCTTGTGTACTGCAGTTTAAAGGGGATTGGGATTCACACCTGGCTCTGATGGAATTTGCTTATAATAATAGTTATAAGTTGAGTATTGGGATGTCTCCTTTCGAGGCACTGTATAGGAGGCAGTGCAGGACACCGTTATGCTAGAACGAAGTGGGTGAAAGGAAACTGTTAACACCAGAGTTGGTGGATACGACTGAGGAAAAGATAAGGATCATCAGAGAAAGGTTGAAGACAGCTTAGGATCGCCAGAAGAGCTATGCAGACGGTCGAACCAGAGATCTTGAGTTTGAGGTAGGTGACTGGGTGTTCTTGAAACTATCTCCTTGGAAGGGAGTGGTACGTTTTGGTAGACGAGGGAAACTGAGTCCTCGCTACATTGGTCCGTATGAGATTTTGGAGAGGATAGGACAAGTGGCATATCGTCTTGCTTTACCATCAGAATCATCCAGAGTTCATAATGTTTTCCATGTATATTTGCTCCGGAAATATCTGTTTGATGAGTCTCACGTATTGGAAGAGCAGCCACTTGAGCTGAAGGATTATTTGACTTTTGAGGAGCAATCAGTGCAAATTTTGGATTGGAAGGAGAAGGTACTGCGCAAAAAGAGTATTCCTCTAGTTAAAGTGTTGTGGAGGAATCATAACGTGGAGGAGGCCACGTGGGAAACCGAGGAACTAATGTGAGCGCAGTATCCTCATTTGTTCCAAGGGTAGAGTTGAATTTCGAGGACGAAATTTCTTAAGGGGGGTGGATTGTAACAACCCGGAATTTCAATTATTGGATTTACGTAAATTATTTATGTAAAATAACGATTTTACCCTTGCTTGTTAAGGGGCGTGAAAGTCAATTGGTGAAAGGTGTCCACCTTGAGTGGAATAAAAAGGCTTGGTCCAGGGTTCAATCCTCAAAGGCTGCAGCTAGGGGATTTGAATGGGGACTTCGCTAACAATACCTTTGTGAAGGTAAGATTCCACTGTTAAAGGTGGTGAACCTTGGGCTTCGCTTTGGGAGGATTCCCGGCGGCCAAACAATGGCCAACCCGTAAGGCTTACGAGCGGGGGTGGGTTGTTACATAAAAAAAAGGTAATATTTCCTTGGAAAACGATTTATAAATGATTATTTTTGTCCACTCACAACTTTTGTGTTTAAACCCGCTTCATGCAATTGAGTTGATGCGGACACTTATCTCGAGGCAGAGGCATTAGTACTTTCGGCTGCGCTGTGTAGTTATACTTGAGTAGGATATCTAAATTATACTCTTGATCCTACTTAGACGCTCTGATATTATATTGTATTTGGTTGGTCATTATTTACGGGAATTATTGAGTGCTTGAATCCCTTGTCTGACAAGTGAAAGTAACTATTATTATTATTATTTGTAAGGATTGAAGGGTATTTTGGGAACCTTTCTTTAGGTTGTCAGATGGGATCAGGGTTCTTCCCGGGTTTCGAGGGGAAATTCGGGACGGGTCCTGACAATTAATCTTAAATAATGATTATGTTAAAATTGATAAAATGAAGTGCAAACTAGCTAGGGAAGGTGCTTGTACCCAAATGAGAGAGAGTGCAAGCAATGGGATAATTTTTTAGCTACTACTCTATATTCACATAACTAATTTAATATGACATTTAGCTAGTTTTTTTGGAGCAAAAATGTGAAACTTTAGGGATTGAAAAAGCCCAACAATAATCGTTTTTTTTTCTTAAGGCCAAACAATCATGTTTATTTTATTCTTTTTGTCGAAATCATATTTAACTTGTTTTTTTTTTTTCAAAGAATATTTAACTTGTTATTTTTAATTAGGGACTACACAATGTATAGTCACTGAGCCAGCAAAGTAAATATAAATATCTATAAAAGTAAATATTGAATACCCCAAACTTTTACAAACACTTTAAAATTTGTAATTGAATATATCTAAATTTTTATTAGAAACTTTTAAACTTTATGAAAAATACATCCCCTTAAATCTTAATATAAACAGGGGTTGTCCTCCTCTTAGTAGTCACACATATAGTTGGGCTATTTGATTTGACCGCAGCCCCAGCTCATCATGGATGCATGACTACGCAACTACCAGACCACGCACCTGGGCTCGAAGGAACTGCTCAAAATTAAGTTTCATGCATATGTATAGAAATAAAAGATAAAAACAAAAGTTTGCAATCTAACTGTGATTTGTATGGTTTACTCTCATTGGCTTATTACTTAAAACCAACTTTAAATTTGTCTGTATCGTTTACTCTCATTTTGACTTTAGTTTTTCTCACTTATCCCTTAATATGGCCATTTAAGTCTAATCGGATGCATATGATTCAACCTTGAGGCTCTATGGTTACCCGGGCTGGGCTCATGGCCCACTGCCACAAAATTCAACAGCCCCATGTGAACGGAGTTGGACTCCAATCACTCTTTGCTCAAGGCCAATAGGATGGTGCAACGTGACAATCATTCAATAAACTAACTGTTACTTTTTTTGTTTTCAAGGCAGAAATAGCCTGTGTAAATTTTTCTCTTTTAAATTTTTTTTTTACTCTTATAAATACTCATCATTTAATCATTATTTATCACACATTTTATTATCTCCAATTCACATCCAAATTCTTCATATTTATATTTTTTTACATATATTATAAAACAAAAATGAAATCACAATTTATGTTTCCTTTTTAATATAGTATTTCGGAGAATCCCACTGATTGCAAGGTGAGAATGGGATTTCGATTTAAAGGGGATATGACTAAGGTGAGGAGGCATCATGAAAACTGATACCTGAGTTGGATTTCTTTGGATTTCATGGACTGGGAGGTGTGGGGAATACGACTTTGGGTGTGAAATCGAGTCGGGTGGGTTTAGGGAAATTTTGTGGGATTTTTTTTTAAGTTTTACTTTTAATTTTTTTATTTAATATAAAAATTAACTTGAATTAATTGAAGTTAAGACTAAATATCTTAATTGCCCTTATAAATTTTACTAAATTACGACCACATAAGTATCCTAAACCGCGTTAGTAATGGTATAACTAAATTGGTGCAACAGAGTAAATGGAAATCTTGTTCTGGGTCCAAAATGACGAATTCTTTTTCTTGGTGCAAATTGAAATTTTGTATCATGTTCTTGGTGCATTCCAAGTAATAAGCCTTATTATATATAAACATAAGTTACATTATTTATATATAAAGGAGGAAATTACAAAGATGAGGAAACAAAAAATTCAAGTTAAAGTGGCAGAGGATTAATAAAAAGTGCAGTGACTGTATCTTTCATAAGTTGTCCAACATGTGTGAAGCCATCTCCATTTTTGTAAAGCAGATCCACAATTCTTGTGAGATTAAGAATACGATTGAGAACAGGCATTGGCACATCAGTTTGGCTTAACAATTCTTGGTTTATAACCTTCCACATATTCTCAACTTGTTTGTTCAGAACATTTATCGACTCTTCCTCTGACACCCCATATTGCTTCATGTAGCAATCAATACTACCGGCAACATGTCCTCTTTCTTTATCAAACTGCAAAACATACAATGCAAAACTAGATATTAGTGATTACTCGTCTTATTTTGAACGTAAGTATATATATCTGGTATCAAAATTTTGGAATTTTCTAATGTTCTAAAACTCGCCTAGGCGCTAATCGGACGACAAAAAGGGGCCTAGCATCTACAGGTCTAGTTGGGGCTTAGGCGGCTTTTCTTTACTCAAAAAAAAAACATACAAAATAGGAAAATGGGATCAAGAGGTCGAGAGTTTCAGTGAAATTTAAACCAAAAACTTCTAACCAGCACAAAAAATACAAATAGAAAACATCAATAAAATAAAATAAAATGATTTTGCCTAACCATCTACTCCTCCTAGCCTATAGTGGGATGGCTAGGTGATGCTTGAGGGGCCTTAGTTACACTGAATTTTGATTATTTAATCCAAATAGCGATGTAAATAGGAGGAAAAGAGCAATCTAATAATATTACCATAGAATTAAATACCTTGTTGCCAGCAATGTCATCCATGAGCCTAAATATGACATTGGAAGCTCTAAGAATTGTAGGGTTTGTGGACAACCATTCAAATGCGTCCTTGCTTACAATGTCTCCCATGCCAAGTAAGCATATAGTTGATAGTAAGTTGTTACCGACAGAAGCTGTAGCAACATGCATATACTCCTCCATGCTTGGGATACATCCCTTTTCTACCCATCTGGCCTCCTCAAAGTATGCTTGGGCTGTAGCTTTCCACTGCTTAATCAATTGTCACAAATGTAAGACCAGTGATCGATCAATTGTCACAATTAATGAAATGAAATAACATAAACCTAACACTGGAAACAAAACAGTTTGCAAAAAGGGGCCCTAAACCTTGTTAAATCAAATGATTTCATGGATTCACTCATCCAATGGAATCACCATGTGATGGTTGATTCGTCACTATATTACGATATCAACCATCAGATGGTGGTTGCATTGGATGAATGCGTCCACGAAATCATGCATTATCCCAAAACATTAATTCATATATATATAATAGTTGAATTAAAAGGCTCCAACTAGCTATATTGGATTTTACATACAGCTTCTTTTGCATAGTAAACTCGATACGTTCTTCCTTCCTTTGCTAGCTCCTCCTCAATTTCATTGAAAAGACTCAAAAGTTCTTGATAAAACAATTGCATATAGTCTGGTAGTTCATCCTTGCAATTGACATCCCAACTGAAGATTGCAGGCATGCATGCATATATAAGATACAGAAATTAATATTAATTAAAAAAAGAAAAAACATATATAGGAATGCAATTGATAATGATTTTTAATTTATTTTCGTGTATATACCGCGTAATTACTTCGGTAAACTTTTGAAGTTCGTCGAATGTACCGAATGAATCGTATATATCATCCATTACCGTCCAGAGGGCCATGACTTTGGTTAGAATTTTTCTGGCAGCCGAGTACTGAGGTTCAAAATATACTGCCATTGCCCAAAAGTACAACTCCACTATCCTGTCTCTTGCGAATGGCAGCTTCCTATCAAACTCTAGTTTTTTCCACCACCTAATTAATACAAATTAAACAAGTATGATATGTATTAATACGTAATTTATTATATATATATATATATATATAGGAAAATTGTTGCATTTCACTCTGGTGTTACCTTCTCGTACCGCCATACTCACCAGTCACCAAACATGGCCTAAACGAGCTAGCAAGCTGAATTATTAATAGCGTACGTACCTAGTAATATCACTAAGCTCCTCTTTGTGCAAAGACTGAAGCAGATTGAAATCTAACTTTGCAAGTTTCAATAGAGCTTCATTGTGGGAAGCTTCATTTTGGTAGATTGAGATGTAATGCCTTGCACCCAACCTGGGTAGACATTTCAGCAAAGGTCTCTCCAAGGCTTGACTTATTTCTTCTTCTTTTGCTGCCATTGAAGACCTAATTACATTCCTTGCAGAGCACCCGAGCTGATCGGCGGTGAAGAGAAGACCCTCATCTAGGACATCTTCTCCTTGCACCCTCACATGTGTTGCTTCGTAAAAGCTTAGCATGCCCGACTCTTGATAAACTAAGCTTTCCTTGAAGTCACCATTTTCATCTTTGAACTTGTTGAATATATCTGCTTAATTAATTAATGATTGTCAAACATACGGACAGAATGAGGATAAGTTTATAAGAAATATGCTAAACAATTGTTATCGTCATTTAATTTAATTTACTTAAATTTTACTGTTCGTCCATAAATTTCAATATTAGAGTATGCCATTTCTGAATTTTATCCATATGTTCAACGATTGTTCTATTCCGTCAAATTTTTGAATGTGTGTTTTCTGTTAAAATTTAAGGTAGAGATGTCATTACACATGGCGGGTTTTAACAGAAAATGTTCAAAAAAGTTTGCGTAAAATTTAGAGACCATAGACTATAACATTGAAATATAATGAATATTGGATAAAATTCAGGGGACGTGTAATATAATTAATGGGCAACTTATAAATATTGACTATATACCTACCAGATGAAATATTATGTCGATGTTGCCTTAGTAGTCGGAAAGCAAGAGAAACATGATATAGATCATGAGAATAATGATGATTTTGATGATCATAAATATATGTAGAGTAGATTCGTTCCAGTGCTTCTTCGATCTCTGTTTCAAAATGGTACGCGATGCCAAGGCGCTCCATTGCATCAATCAATTTGAGTTGATGTGAAATATTCTTGTAATCACCACCTCCACTAGTTCTCAATAATTCCCTCCTAACTACCTCTTTCAGTTCCTCAATCTCCTTTTGCTGATGGCCTTTATTTATTATCTGCATGAACAAAATCACCAAAAGTATATATATAATGGATATACATATATTAAAAAAAAACAAATGAAGAACAATAATATATAAAAAAAATATTGCATGAGATTATTAAGTACAAGTGAGTGTGAAGAATGACGATAGTTGAGGAACTGATCTCCCCAGACGCTTGGATGAAAGTTTGCTGTTGGGCGAGAAATTTGAGGATTATTAGCAGGTTGTGATGGAGATTGATTATTTACTTGCTGGGTAGCCCTTATCTTGATGAGTTGCACTGATTTCTTCTGTTTACACAAAAAATTTATAGGAGTTGATACAGCTGGTACACCACAAGTAATCATTGTTCTTAATTTGAACTATCAATCTAGCTACGTATAAGCTTGTTCCAAATTAGAGTATATATATATATATATGTGTGTCAGCAGAGTATATATATCCACTAATTAATTAATTAATTGGATACATTATTGTTGAATTTATATATATCACTAATTAAGGTGCACTAATTATTAATTAATGAGTAGGCATACATTTATTAAAGTGAGCTGGCCGGCTGGCCACGTTACCATACTATAATCTATATATACTGACCACGTGAAAGAGTGTAGGCACCCTTTGAAGTTTATTTTCAGCCCCTCATCTTAGACTCCAACAATACTTACTAGCTATGTATATATATATATATATATATAGATGATAGTTTTAAGATAAAAATGAGCTAAAGTGTTACACCTCGTTCTGGAAATCCAACTGATAAAAATGGTAGATTGACACGTAATGCGTTGCACCTAACCTGGGTAGATATTTCAGCAAAGGTCTCTCCAAGGCTTGACTTATTTCTTCTTCTTTTGCCGCCATTGAAGACCTAATTACCTTCCTATCAAACTCTAGCTTTTTCCACCACGTAATTAATACAAATTAAACAAGTATGATATGGATTAATACTTAATTTATTATATATATAGGAAAATAGTTGCATTCCACTCTGGTGGTACCCCCTCGTACCACCCTACTCACCAGTCATCAAACATGACCTAAACGAACTAACCAGCTGAATTATTAATAACGTACGTATCTAGTAATATCACTAAGCTACTCTTTGTGCAAAGATTGAAGCAGATTGAAATCTAACTTTGAAAGTTTCAATAG
This sequence comes from Oemleria cerasiformis, assembly GCA_037349345.1. Taxonomy (NCBI): domain Eukaryota; kingdom Viridiplantae; phylum Streptophyta; class Magnoliopsida; order Rosales; family Rosaceae; genus Oemleria; species Oemleria cerasiformis. The sequence continues at coordinate 10,580,499 of JAZGTL010000007.1, forward strand.
AGCTTCATTGTGGGAAGCTTCATTTTGGTAGATTGTGATGTAATGATTTGCACCTAACCTGGGTAGACATTTCAGCAAAGGTCTCTCCAAGGCTTGACTTATTTCTTCTTCTTTTGCTGCCATTGAAGACCTAATTACCTTCCTATCAAACTCTAGCTTTTTCCACCACCTAATTAATACAAATTAAACAAGTATGATATGGATTAATACTTAATTTATTATACATATAGGAAAATAGTTGCATTCCACTCTGGTGGTACCCCCTCGTACCACCTAATCACCAGTCACCAAACATGGCCTAAACGAACTAACGAGCTGAATTATTAATAACGTACGTATCTAGTAATATCACTAAGCTCCTCTTTGTGCAATGATTGAAGCATATTGAAATCTAACTTTGAAAGTTTCAATAGAGCTTCATTGTGGGAAGCTTCATTTTGGTAGATTGTGATGTAATGCCTTGCACCTAACCTGGGTAGACATTTCAGCAAAGGTCTCTCCAAGGCTTGACTTATTTCTTCTTCTTTTGCTGCCATTGAAGACCTAATTACATTCCTTGCAGAGCACTCAAGGTGTTTGGTGGTGAAGAGAAGACCCTCATCTAGGACATCTTCTCCTTGCACCCTCACATTTGTTGATTCGTGAAAGCTTAGTATGCCCGACTCTTGATAAATTAAGCTTTCCTTGAAATCACCATTTTCATCTTTGAACTTGTTGAATATATCTGCTTATTTAATTCATGATTGCCAAAAATATGGACAGAATGAGGATCAATTAATTAATAAGAAATAGGCTAAATGGTGGCTTTCCTCATTAAACTTTACAAGTTTTACCAACCGTCTCTAAATTTCAATATTAGAATCTGTTGTCCATAAACTTTCAAAATGTTCAATTATATATGGTCATTCTGTCAATTTTTTTGAACGTTTTCTGTTAAAATTAAGGATAGAGATATCATTACACTTAACGTTTTTTCAAACGAAAACGTTCAAAAAATTGGCAGAGGAACCATGATTGCATTTTAGGTAAAGTTTAGGGACGACAAATTATAATTTTGAAGTTTACCTCCTCGTACCACTTTTTTAATATAAAGAATAATCCTTATACATATATCATAATCGGAACTGCTAAACTCCTAAATAATCATTTCTAGATTATCTCCTTAAGAAATCAACAACTTTCGAAGTCCTTTAGTAATTCATGTGTAAAATAAATAAATGGTATTAGTAACAATAAATTAAGATCCTTACGGTGAAACGTCCATTTAGTTTACACATATATATAGCTAATGATTTCCATTTTGGTTGATTTTTGTATAAATGATTTTTAAATGATGATTTATAAATTAAACGATTTCGATTATAATATATGTTTACGAACTATTCAATAAATTTACAGGATGATATGAGCTAGGAGGTACCAGAAGAGGTGACATGTAATAATCCTTAATAAATATTGACTACATATACCTACCAGATGAAATATTATGTCGATGTTGCCTTAGTAGCCGGAAAGCAAGAGAAACATGGTATAGATCATGATTTTGATGGCCAAAAATAAGTGTGGAATGGATTCGTTCCAGTGCTTCGTCGATCTCTGTGTCAAAATGGTATGCGATGCCAAGGCGCTCCATTGCATCAATCAATTTGAGTGGATGTGAAATATTCTTGTGATCACCACCTCCACATTCACCCCCATTAATAGTTGTCAATAATTCCCTCCGCACTACTTCTTTCAGTTCCTCAATCTCCTTCTGCTGATGGGCTTTATTTATTATCTGCATGAACAAAATCACCAAAAGTATATATATGAAAAAAAACAAATTAAGAACAATAATAATAATAATAATAATTTGCATGAGATTAATAAGTTTACGTACAAGGTCCTGTGAGTGTGAAGAGTGATGATAGTTGAGGAACTATGTTGAATGATATGGTTAGCTGTTGATATGGTTAGCTGCTAGCTGTCCTGATTAGCTAGCTGTATTGATAGTTGGTTAGTTAGCTTGATTGTTAGTATTTAACAGATTCAGTTAGGTTGTTAGGTTCTCTCCTCCCTTAGCTGTAGGTTAGTTTCTACAGCTATTCTAAATTAGTTAGCTATCCCTAGCTGTCATACACTGCAAGAACTTGTTACTTGCTGTAAATAATTTCTATATAAGTAGTGAAGTATTGTATGTATTAATAAGTGTGAAAATATATGAGAAGCAGGAATTATACTTCATCTCTTTCTTCCTATACTCTACTCTCCTCAATCATCTCTTTCTTCATCTTGAATCCTTTATGTGCTAACAACAAACTTCCTTCATGGTATCAAAACGGGTTATCCCACGTGTAAGGCTTAACCGCCACATGTGCTCCACATTACCCAATATGAGTTGTCCACGTGTTAGGCTTGAAAATTCGCCACACGTGAGGGGGCATGTGAGAATGTGAAGGTACAAAAGTCCCACATTGGAAAGTTGGACAACTTTGCAAGGGCTTATAAGGAGTTGGGCATTTCCCCCAATTGCCAATTGGTTTTGGGGTGGAACCTCAACTTCCTTCATATGTATTAATAAGTGTGAAAATATATGAGAAGCAGGAATTATACTTCATCTCTTTCTTCCTATACTCTACTCTCCTCAATCATCTCTTTCTTCATCTTGAATCCTTTCTGTGCTAACAACAAAATTCCAACATGGTATCAGAGCTTGAATGCTCACATCTGATTGAATATGGTGTTTCCTGTGCAAGTATATACGAGATCGTGATTAGCCTATGGTGTTCTTTCTTCCTTTGAATCCGATTCTTCGGGCGTATTTTCTGCTCACTGTCTGGATCTCTCACGTTGAGATCTTCTGCAAGATAAACGTTTCTTCTCCTCTTCTGCTCACTGTCTGGATCTCTCACGTTGAGATCTTCTGCAAGATAAGTGTTTCTTGCATCTCGTGCTAGTCGAGTACTCAATATTGAGTTTATACTTTTCTGTGCTTTTTGTTTCGTCATGACTATTGGTATGGATCTTCTTAAACATGTCACGGACTTCATGTCTATGAAGCTAGATGATACCAATTATGTGTCTTGGAGTATTAAGATTCAGCGTTTGCTGAAAGGTTTCCATTTGTTTGGTTATCTTGATGGTTCTAGTTTGTGTCCTTTGTCTACTGATGCATCGTTTCAAAATTGGGTTGATATGGATGTTGCTTTACTTAATGTTCTGATTGCAACAATATCGGAAGATGCCTTCACTGAAATAATGAACTGTGAATCCTCACGTGAGGCTTGGCTTACACTACAAGAACGTTTCTCCTCTTTGTCAGAAGCTAACCTCATGCAGCTGAAGACCAATCTTCAGACCATCCAAAAAGGTTCTGATTCTGTTGAGACATTCATGAGTAAGATTCAGTCTGCTCGACAACGGTTGGCTAGTGCAGGTGTGCCTGTGTCTGACAAAGATGTAATCTTGATCACATGTAATGGCCTGCCATCTGATTATCATCCCTTTAAGTCTCACATTCGGGCACGGCCAATTCCTGTTACTCTTACTGAGCTTCAGACTCTTTTCCTAGCTGAAGAAGCAGACCTTAACAAAGTTGCAACACAACTTGCTTCACACCAATCCTTGCTTACCGCAATGGTGGCTACTAAAGAAGGTCAAGGTTCTCAAAGTGAATCCTTGAATGTAACTACCACATCTCAATTGGGAGGTACGGGTTGGAATAACTCGAATTGGCAAGGGAAGGGTTCTAATAATTGGAACAACAATAGAGGTCGAGGTCGGTGGAATAATGGTCGAGGACGATGGAATAACAACTGGAACAACAATTGGAACAACAACAATAGGGGTAATCGTGGAGGTTATAATCGTGGATTTAATCATGGCTATCCTCCGTTTTATGGTTATAATCAAGGTTCTCAACAAAACTATGGCTATTCTAATGGTGGTAATCAGTCCTATGGCTTCAATCCTTACTTTTCACAGCCACCACAACAACCTCAATAGTTGCCTGGTCACACGAATCCTAGTGTTTTAGGGGCTTCCCCTCAGTACATGCAAGCTCTCCCATCTCCTGTGTGTCAACTATGTAAGATTCCTGGCCATGAGGCCCTGGAGTGCTCACAACGGGGTCATTTTGAAGTGTCTACTCCACCTGGTACTCAGTCTCAGGCCTATTCAGCTACTCCTATTTGTGAGTTCAATGATCCTAACTTCTGGCTCGCTGATACTGGTGCCAACAATCACATGATCTCTGATGATTCTCACTTACAACAAGCTCACGCTTGTCCCTCTAAATAAGGTATTTCAGTTGGTAATGGAGCTGTTCTTCCTATAGCTAGTGTTGGTTCTCTTACCTTGCCTATTATCGATCATGCTTTTCAATTGAAGGATGTGTATCATGTACCTCGTCTTGTTCATAATCTGCTTTCTGTGCAAAAATTTTGTTTGCATAATGGTTGTCAAATGCTTTTTGATGCTCACTCTCTTCGTATTCAGGATCACTCGGGGAGGACTCTGTACACACTTCCTAGTGTTAGTGGTTTATATCCCCTTCCTAAGTCTTTATCTTCATCTTCTTCGTCTCCTCACTTGTCGTCTATTGCTTGTGTAGGCAAGACAATACCCTCTTCACTATGGCACCGGCGGCTTGGTCATCCTGCCCATGCTGTTCTTTCTACTATGCTTGCCCAAGCTCAAATTACTTGCTCTCCTGAATTAACTTCTCATGTGTGTCAACCTTGTCTTCAAGGAAAAGTATCTCGATTGCCATTTTCTGCTTCTGTCAATAGGACTTCTCACCCTTTTGCTAAAGTTCATTCGGATGTTTGGGGTCCTAGTCCCTGTTCTTCTTTTCTTGGTCATAAATACTATGTTCTCTTCATTGATGATTGTACTCGCTACACTTGGATTTATCCTTTACTGCATAAATCAGATGTTTACTCTACTTTTGTGAAATTCTACTCTTATGTTCTTAATTTCTTTGAAAAATCTATAAAAGTGTTCCAAAGTGATGGCGGAGGTGAGTTTGTCAACAAAGCCATGACTGAGTTCTTCATGTCTAAAGGCATTCTTCATTTCAAGTCTTGTCCTTATACACCACAGCAAAACGGGCTTGCTGAGAGAAAACATCGACATCTCATTGAAACTACCATTACCTTGCTACAAACAGCTTCTATGCCCCCTTCTTTTTGGTTTCATGCTTGTTCCACTGCCAATTTTCTTATCAATCATATGCCAACTGCTGTTCTTCATATGAGCTCTCCCTATTTTCTGCTTTTTGGTTCTTATCCTTCTTTCCGATTTTTAAAACCTTTCGGGTGTGCATGTTACCCTTTTCTCCGACCCTATACTAGTCACAAACTTGAATCCCGGACTGCCCAATGTGTCTTTGCAGGTTACACTCTTGATTATAAAGGATATATGTGTTATCATATTCCCTCCAAGAAAACCTTTGTGCCTCGCCATGTTGTATTTGATGAGAGTCAGTTCCCTTTTTCTTCCTCTCATGCATCCATGAACACATCCTTCGCACATGATCATGGCTTGGTGAATCATCCTAGTTGTACTCCATTGTATACTGTTTGTTCTCCACTTGGCAGGGTTTCCTCTCCTGCTGCATCGGGGTCTACTTCTGTGCATCCTGTGGTTCATTCACCATTGTCATCCTCTCATGCTCTTGGCTTATCACCAGTCTCTATGGCTTCATGCTCTCCATCCGCTCCTACTCATGCCTCTACTGGCTCCACGCCCTCTATCGACTTAGTGGTTGACATGACTGTTCCCGTTTCATCTCCTGTTCTCTCTGCCTTGCCTTCTTCCCATCCTATGGTCACTCGGTCTAAAAATGGCATCTCCAGACCTAGGCGTCGTGGCTTTCTTTCTTTGCACGTCACCTCCTCGGTTGGTCCTCTTCTTGAGCCAGTGACTTATACACAAGCTTCCCAGGTTCCTGAGTGGTGTCACGCCATGCACGAGGAATTTTCTGCTCTCCAACAACAACACACTTGGCGATTGGTTCCATTACCCGCTCATCGTAGTGTTATTGGGTGTAAGTGGGTATTCAAGTTAAAGCGCCATGAAGATGGCTCGGTGGCGAGACACAAGGCACGCCTGGTTGCTAAGGATTATCTCCAAGAGGCTGGGATTGATTATGATGAAACTTTCAGTCCGGTTGTCAAGCATACCATGGTGCGGCTCATTCTTGCTTTGGCCGCTCAGTTCAATTGGCCTTTACGGCAGCTTGATGTCAAAAATGCTTTTCTACATGGTGTTCTTCATGAAGAGGTTTACATGGACCAACCTCCGGGTTTTGTTGATTCTCACTTTCCTTCTCATGTGTGCAAGCTGGAAAAGTCTCTTTATGGCCTGAAGCAGGCACCTCGCGCTTGGAACGCTCGGTTTACTGGTCATATGCTTACTTTGGGGTTTGTTCAATCACTTTTTGATTCTGCCTTATTTGTTCTTCATCAGGGATCGGTTCTTCTTATTGTTTTGCTATATGTCGATGACATCATCGTGACTGGGAATGATCCTGCTGCGATGACCCGTTTGATTTGTACCTTGGGCACTGAGTTTGACATGAAGGATCTCGGGGCTCTGTCCTATTTCCTTGGTCTCCATGTGCGTTATCACACCAATGGTTTGTTTATTAATCAAAGCAAGTATACCCGGGAGCTTCTGAGCAAGGTTGAGATGTCTAATTGCAGTCATGTTTCTACTCCTTTGGTTCCTGACACTAAGTTACTGCTTACTGATCCTACTCTTTATCGGAGCATGGTTGGTGCTCTACAGTACTTGACGTTTACCCGCCCGGATATTGTTTTTGCTGTTAATACTGTGTGTCAATTCATGCATGCTCCCACGGACGTTCACATGATGGCTGTCAAACGTATCCTTCGCTATCTAAAGGGTACTATGGCCTTTGGCCTCCGTTATGTCTCTGGCACGCTTCGTCTTCACGCCTTCTTCGATGCCGATTGGGGTGGTGATCCCAATACCTCTGGTCATATTGTCTTTTTTGGTCGCAATCCCATTTCGTGGGGTGCCAAGAAGCAGACCACCGTATCTCGCTCTTCTGCCGAGGCGGAGTATCGGGCTCTTGCCAACACTGCTTGTGAACTACAGTGGCTAAGTCACCTGTTGGCTGAGCTTCATCTTCCTCTTGCTCGTCCGCCCCTGATCTGGTGCGATAGTGTCTCGGCTATTCAGATGGCCCATAATCCGGTCTTTCATGGCCGTACTAAACACGTTGAGATCGACGTGCATTTCGTTCGTGAGCGGGTTCAACGTAAAGATCTGCACTTGGCGCATGTCTCCTCTCAGGACCAGCTAGCTGATGTTATGACTCATGGGCTGCACACGCCTCGGTTTGAGTTTTATCGGGACAATCTCATGCTTTGGGACTCCAGCATTAGATTGAGGGAGGCTGTTGAATGATATGGTTAGATGTTGATATGGTTAGCTGCTAGCTGTCTTGATTAGCTAGCTATATTGATAGTTGGTTAGTTAGCTTGATTGTTAGTATTTAACAGATTCAGTTAGGTTGTTAGGTTCTCTCCTCCCTTAGCTGTAGGTTAGTTTCTACAGCTATCCTAAATCAGTTAGCTATCCCTAGCTGTCATACACTACAAGAACTTGTTACTTGCTGTAAATAATTCCTATATAAGTAGTGAAGTATTGTATGTATTAATAAGTGTGAAAATATATGAGAAGCAGGAATTATACTTCATCTCTTTCTTCCTATACTATACTCTCCTCAATCATCTCTTTCTTCATCTTGAATCCTTTCTGTGCTAACAGCAAAATTCCAACAAACTAATCTACCCAAATGCTTGAATGAAAGTTTGCGGTTGGGAGAGAAATTTGAGGATTATTAGCAGGTTGTGATTGATTTACTTGTTGGGTACCCCATATCTTGAGTTGCACTGATTTCTTCTGTTTACACATAAAATTTATAGGAGTTGATACAACTGCTACGCCTCCGCCTCCGCCTCCACAAGTAATCATCATTGTTCTTAATTTGCAGTATTAATCTAGCCAGCTACCAGCTTGTTCCAAATTAGATCGAATTTGCAGTACTGTGCATTCACTCATCATTGCATGACAATAATCATTGTTCTTATGCCCTTGTGCATGCACAGTGAATGCACAGTACTTATGCACTGTGCATTCATTGTTCTTATGCACAGTAATCATCATTGTTCTGAATTTGCAGTATTAATCTAGCCAGCTACCAGCTTGTTCCAAATTTTTAGCCAAGACTAGTACCGTTGAGATGAAGTACTCCTTCCGTCCCCTTTTGTCAAATTCCGTCCTCAAGTTTTATGGCTCCGTCATCAGTAGATGCCTCTACCAAACAGTACCACACATGCATATATAAAAATTTCGATTCCCATCAAAATCCATTGGCTTGATTTGAAACTTTGAAATCTTACATATGAAATAACTAAGAAGAGCTTTACTTGAGGTCTTCTGAAATCTTAGAAATCTCAAAACAGATATGAAAACTAAGAAATGAAAAGAGAATGAAGTTCGAGTCCTTTGTAACTGGGAATGAGCTCTCTTTATATAGGCAGAGGGATCATGACATTAATGATTATAAAATACTGTGACCGAAAGTAACTTTGGCGTTTACTGTGGCAAGTTGCCAAACTGTTCATGAATAGTGTGTTGTCGGAATACTGTAACATCACGAGACTGGTACTGTTGGTGAATAGTGACTTTATTAACTGTAGCTTCACGAGATTGGGACAGTGGCCTCAGAGTTCATTGAGATCATAAGGATCGTAAGGATCTTGACTATCTTGAAAGTCGGACCAAAGAATCTTCTTCTTTTCTTTTGACTGTTTACTGGATGATGGGTGATCAGTAGCAGCTTGATTTTCCAGGGGGGAGGAATAGGTTGACTTGTGACTACTTGGAGAGGATGACTGTGAAGGGCATTTATCATCTTCAGAATCATCACCTTCAACGCCTAACTGCGAAGCTCGAATCATAAGCATTTGGGCCAATTCTTTTAACTCTGTAGGGGACTTGTCATCTAGAGATAGAGTGGAGGAGGAAGAGGTAATGGGCTTGGAAGGGTTGACTGTAAGTTCCTTATGGACTGGTGACTTTGTGACTGAAAACTCTTGATGCACCTGAGAAATGATGCGATCATGGTTGAACTTATCCCACCATTTGACTGAGAAGTGACGAACCAGAATTTCATTGTAAATCTCATAACGCCACTTAAGTATCCATGACACCTTGTATTTAGCCATGAAGTGTAAAAGTAGCGGGAACTCTCGATCTGTTTCACTGAATGAATGTCGCTCAGTGAAGAATTTGACTGTGTCTTGGAGGGGCGGCGGTAGGAGCCGGAGCATTGGTCCAAAGTCGGACCACCATTTTAAAAACCATTTAGGAAAGGATCCTTTGAATTTACTGTCGAAGTTGATAAACCAGGAGTGACTGAAAGTCTCCGTTTGATGGAGAAATACCTTACTCCAGGCATCAATGTAATCAAAGTACGTGAAAGGGGTATCAGAATTGGGGAGATCATGCCTGTCATATGGGGGACGTTTCCACTGAGACAGGCTGACAACTTTCATAATGTAAATTGAATGATAAAGGATGTTATTGGGATTTCTTTTGTCATGAATTGGCTTGAGGTGAATAGATGCAGTATGGAGGAGGATCTCCATGTAAAATTTGATGGACTTTTTGGGGTGAACTGGGGCAAAGTGCCAATTTGGGGGAAAAATGCTTTTGGCAATGTCTTCAGGAGATTTGAGCTAACTAAGGGATTGTTCAATGAAGAAAAGATTGTGACTAGGGTCTTTGGGAATATAAGGGGAAGAAGGAGAATAAGGGACTGGGCTTGACTGGGGTTTTACTAGAGATTGAAAAAGATCATAACTGGAAACCAGGGCTGACTGATAATTAGGCCTAAATTGGCCCAAGGTAGAACCGAGGACAGTGTATTGGTTTCTGATGGGAATTGGTGAATGACCAGGGTAAAGGACTAGGGAGGAAGGAGTGGATGACTCCTGTTTGACTGGTGCTAAGGAGGCAGGGAGCCTCCGGGTTGACTGCTTGTCTGGAGCCTTATCAGACATGTTTACTCTGCAAGAATTCTCTAGTTAAGAAATCTGGAATACAATTGTCTTTCCCTCTCAAATATTCTATTTCAAAATAAAAAATACTTAAAATAGCTTGCCAACGTGCAAAAATTTGTTTAGATGCAACATTTTGAACATGTTTTTCAATAACATGCTTGGCGCTTTTGCAATCGACTCTGACTAAAAAGTTTTGGTTTAACAAATCATCTTGAAATTTTGAGATGCATAAGACTATAGATAAAATTTCCTTTTTAATAGTACTATAATTTTTTTGGGATTGGTTCCAAATACCGGAATGGAAGCGAACAATTTGTTCTGATTGACTCTGGGGAGTTCTTTGTTTGAGAATACCGCCATAACCGACGTCCGAAGCATCTGTTTCAACAATTTTGAAAGAATTGGCTGAAGGAATACCAAGACAAGGAAGAGTCTTGACATGTAATTTGATTTGTTTGACTATGTTGGTATGAGTGACTGTCCAGGCAGGAGGATTGCTCTGGAGACGATCAAATAAAGGCTTACACTGTTTTCGCAGATCTTGATAAAAATCAGAGACATAATTGAGGGATCCGAGAAATCTTTGGAGTTGACTTTTATCTAAAATTTCATCTGGAAATTTATCAGCGAATTCAATGACATGGTTAATTGGTTTGACGGTGGATTGGAATATATCAAAACCAAGGAATCTAATTTTGGTTTGGAATATCTTGACTTTTGATGTTGAAACAACTAAACCATTCTTCTGGACAATTTCTAAGAATTTACTAAGATGTTTCCAATGCTGTTCAATTGACTGGGAGAAGATAAGAACATCATCAATGTAAACTATGGAAAATTCACTGTATGGATTGAATATTTCACTCATTATGTTCTGGAATTCACTAGGCGCATTCTTAAGACCAAATGGCATTACATTCCACTCGTAATGGCCAAAAGGGGCGACAAAGGTAGTTTTGTACCTATCATTCTCATGAATCTGGATTTGCCAAAATCCGCTCTTCATATCGAATTTTGAAAAGACTACGGCATTTCCTAGACGGTTGACTAGATCTCTTTTATTAGGAATTGGGTATCTAATCCATTCAAGAACTGAGTTAAGAGGTTTATAATTAATGACTAACCTGGGGACTCCTCGTTCTAATTCGGCTTGCTTTTGGACATAAAATGCAGCGCATGACCATGGGGATTTACTTTTCCTAATTATTCCTTTACTGAGTAATTCATTTATTTCTGTCTTGCAGAACTCCATTATTTCTTGACTCATTTGGATTGGTCTTGCTTTTGTAGGTATTTTACTTTCATTGAAGTCTTTAACATAGGGAAGACGCACTAAATGTTTCTTCCTATGCCAGAAAGCATTGGGAAGGTCAGCACAAATTTTACTTTTGATACTTGCTTCAAACGATTGTATTTTAGATTGAAGTGTTTCCTGTTTTAACTGGTCTTCAATTCTTTTAAACTTGATTTCTTCCTTAAGATAAGATAACTGTTGGGTTTTACAATTAATTAGATTAATGGTTTGTGATATGGAATCCTTTTGAAAGGCTTTGATTGTTTGAAGTGCAGGATTGACTAGAAATTTGAATGTGACTTTTTGATGCATTGGGTAAGTGGTTATTGACTCATAATCTGTTGTGAAAGGATATAATAACGTGATAAATGGGAGACCTAGAATCATTTGATCACTTATATTTTTTATTAAAACAAAGGGTGTTTTAAAACAGACATTATCTTGGCAAATATGGGCTTTTGGGATTTCATATTTTAGCTCCATTTTACTACCATTCGCAGACTTTAAAGATTGGGTTGATTTAATATAATACTTTGTTGGAACTAACCCTTCCTGAAGGCAGTTTAGATCGGCACCGGAATCAACTAGGCAATAGTCGTTAATTCAAAATCTTGAATGACCAATCGGACCGTGATATACCATTTTTTAATATGAATTTGTTGTATAAGATTTAAAATATTAGCATGACTTGGGTCTCTTTCATCTTCATGGTAGGATTGTTCGGCCTCTAAATTATTGGTATTGATTAACTGAGTTTTGATTTCTTGATTTTCAATTCGTAACTCTTGACTTGTAAGTTTTAACTGTTTGATATCTTCTTTAATCTTGTTGACTTCAGAATCTAAATATTGGATGGTTACTTCTTTTTTAACTTTATTAAAGCGTTCTAATGTTGTTGTAAGACTTATTGTGCCAGATGGTTTTTTAACTGGATCTTGTTCCTGTTCATTTCTTATAATGACTCTCCTTAACTTTTTTAAGTATTCTGACTTTAATTCTGGGTTCTCAATTTTCCTAATTAGATCTATCAGTAACTCTTCTTGTTCTTCTTGTTTAGTAAGGACGTTGATTGTTTTACAACAAGTGTCTTGACAACCTATTTTTATTCCCGGGGAACTGGACATTTCATCATCAGTAGATGTGTGATTACTAGATTCGGAATCAGAAAGGACTTCTTCACTGGAGTCAGTATTTCGTAATTCTAATACTCGTATTAAGTCTTCTTTTTCTTCATCAGTAATTTTTAATTGATTAATCTTGTTTTTTATTGGGCACTTATTTGCAAAATGGCCAGGCTTTTGACACTTATAGCACTTAGCTGTTTGTTTGTCTGTGCGTGTTTTGGGTATCCAATTTTTTGACTTGTGTGGCCAATGTTTTCTTGGTCTACGCTTCTCATAAAAATTATCAGTCTGAAATTTGTTTTTATTATATGGTTTGTAAGTTTTAAAATATTTCTTATTACTGTATTTATGTTTCTTTTCAAAAATATGTTTATTTTTTCGTGAGGGAGGAATAGGAGGTAGACCATATTGTTCACAGAAATTTCCTAGTTCATATTTTGCTTTTCTTTTATCATTATTAATTTGCCTACTTATTTTCATATCAATGCACATTTTTTGGCCTTCTTTCTGGATGACACTTACTATGTTTCCATAGGTGAGTTTATCATAATTAATGTGACCTTGTTCATTACTGAGGACTTGTCGAATTTTGTGGGCAAATAGATTTGGTAGACCATTAATAAATTTTTCTTTCCAAAATGATTGATTACTATCTTCTCGTAGCATTACTCTAGATATAAAGACATCTTCATACCACCGAAAGTCACTTAATGTTGGACATCTTAGGTTACTAAGTTGATCGTGAATTCTTGTAGTGACATTACTTGGGGTTCCTATGAAATGTTCAATTATCATGAGGAGTAAAGTGTTAACTGCATCAGGAACTCCTGCTCCAATTCTTTCATCAAAGACAGGGAGGCCTTCCTCATCGTGAAGGACTGAATGTATAATTTCTTGTTTAGAATGTTCAGTGAGATGTTTTTCCCACCAAGCACGTAGGGTGCCGGAAAATCCGGTAATGAAGAGATCAAGGATCTCTGGTTGACTGAGGTTATGGTTGGTAGCATAGCTGTTGGCAACCAGAGATCCTTGATCTCTTCATTACCGGATTTTCCGGCACCCTACGTGCTTGGTGGGAAAAACATCTCACTGAACATTCTAAACAAGAAATTATACATTCAGTCCTTCACGATGAGGAAGGCCTCCCTGTCTTTGATGAAAGAATTGGAGCAGGAGTTCCTGATGCAGTTAACACTTTACTCCTCATGATAATTGAACATTTCATAGGAACCCCAAGTAATGTCACTACAAGAATTCACGATCAACTTAGTAACCTAAGATGTCCAACATTAAGTGACTTTCGGTGGTATGAAGATGTCTTTATATCTAGAGTAATGCTACGAGAAGATAGTAATCAATCATTTTGGAAAGAAAAATTTATTAATGGTCTACCAAATCTATTTGCCCACAAAATTCGACAAGTCCTCAGTAATGAACAAGGTCACATTAATTATGATAAACTCACCTATGGAAACATAGTAAGTGTCATCCAGAAAGAAGGCCAAAAAATGTGCATTGATATGAAAATAAGTAGGCAAATTAATAATGATAAAAGAAAAGCAAAATATGAACTAGGAAATTTCTGTGAACAATATGGTCTACCTCCTATTCCTCCCTCACGAAAAAATAAACATATTTTTGAAAAGAAACATAAATACAGTAATAAGAAATATTTTAAAACTTACAAACCATATAATAAAAACAAATTTCAGACTGATAATTTTTATGAGAAGCGTAGACCAAGAAAACATTGGCCACACAAGTCAAAAAATTGGATACCCAAAACACGCACAGACAAACAAACAGCTAAGTGCTATAAGTGTCAAAAGCCTGGCCATTTTGCAAATAAGTGCCCAATAAAAAACAAGATTAATCAATTAAAAATTACTGATGAAGAAAAAGAAGACTTAATACGAGTATTAGAATTACGAAATACTGACTCCAGTGAAGAAGTCCTTTCTGATTCCGAATCTAGTAATCACACATCTACTGATGATGAAATGTCCAGTTCCCCGGGAATAAAAATAGGTTGTCAAGACACTTGTTGTAAAACAATCAACGTCCTTACTAAACAAGAAGAACAAGAAGAGTTACTGATAGATCTAATTAGGAAAATTGAGAACCCAGAATTAAAGTCAGAATACTTAAAAAAGTTAAGGAGAGTCATTATAAGAAATGAACAGGAACAAGATCCAGTTAAAAAACCATCTGGCACAATAAGTCTTACAACAACATTAGAACGCTTTAATAAAGTTAAAAAAGAAGTAACCATCCAATATTTAGATTCTGAAGTCAACAAGATTAAAGAAGATATCAAACAGTTAAAACTTACAAGTCAAGAGTTACGAATTGAAAATCAAGAAATCAAAACTCAGTTAATCAATACCAATAATTTAGAGGCCGAACAATCCTACCATGAAGATGAAAGAGACCCAAGTCATGCTAATATTTTAAATCTTATACAACAAATTCATATTAAAAAATGGTATATCACGGTCCGATTGGTCATTCAAGATTTTGAATTAACGACTATTGCCTAGTTGATTCCGGTGCCGATCTAAACTGCCTTCAGGAAGGGTTAGTTCCAACAAAGTATTATATTAAATCAACCCAATCTTTAAAGTCTGCGAATGGTAGTAAAATGGAGCTAAAATATGAAATCCCAAAAGCCCATATTTGCCAAGATAATGTCTGTTTTAAAACACCCTTTGTTTTAATAAAAAATATAAGTGATCAAATGATTCTAGGTCTCCCATTTATCACGTTATTATATCCTTTCACAACAGATTATGAGTCAATAACCACTTACCCAATGCATCAAAAAGTCACATTCAAATTTCTAGTCAATCCTGCACTTCAAACAATCAAAGCCTTTCAAAAGGATTCCATATCACAAACCATTAATCTAATTAATTGTAAAACCCAACAGTTATCTTATCTTAAGGAAGAAATCAAGTTTAAAAGAATTGAAGACCAGTTAAAACAGGAAACACTTCAATCTAAAATACAATCGTTTGAAGCAAGTATCAAAAGTAAAATTTGTGCTGACCTTCCCAATGCTTTCTGGCATAGGAAGAAACATTTAGTGCGTCTTCCCTATGTTAAAGACTTCAATGAAAGTAAAATACCTACAAAAGCAAGACCAATCCAAATGAGTCAAGAAATAATGGAGTTCTGCAAGACAGAAATAAATGAATTACTCAGTAAAGGAATAATTAGGAAAAGTAAATCCCCATGGTCATGCGCTGCATTTTATGTCCAAAAGCAAGCCGAATTAGAACGAGGAGTCCCCAGGTTAGTCATTAATTATAAACCTCTTAACTCAGTTCTTGAATGGATTAGATACCCAATTCCTAATAAAAGAGATCTAGTCAACCGTCTAGGAAATGCCGTAGTCTTTTCAAAATTCGATATGAAGAGCGGATTTTGGCAAATCCAGATTCATGAGAATGATAGGTACAAAACTACCTTTGTCGCCCCTTTTGGCCATTACGAGTGGAATGTAATGCCATTTGGTCTTAAGAATGCGCCTAGTGAATTCCAGAACATAATGAGTGAAATATTCAATCCATACAGTGAATTTTCCATAGTTTACATTGATGATGTTCTTATCTTCTCCCAGTCAATTGAACAGCATTGGAAACATCTTAGTAAATTCTTAGAAATTGTCCAGAAGAATGGTTTAGTTGTTTCAACATCAAAAGTCAAGATATTCCAAACCAAAATTAGATTCCTTGGTTTTGATATATTCCAATCCACCGTCAAACCAATTAACCATGTCATTGAATTCGCTGATAAATTTCCAGATGAAATTTTAGATAAAAGTCAACTCCAAAGATTTCTCGGATCCCTCAATTATGTCTCTGATTTTTATCAAGATCTGCGAAAACAGTGTAAGCCTTTATTTGATCGTCTCCAGAGCAATCCTCCTGCCTGGACAGTCACTCATACCAACATAGTCAAACAAATCAAATTACATGTCAAGACTCTTCCTTGTCTTGGTATTCCTTCAGCAAATTCTTTCAAAATTGTTGAAACATATGCTTCGGACGTCGGTTATGGCGGTATTCTCAAACAAAGAACTCCCCAGAGTCAATCAGAACAAATTGTTCGCTTCCATTCCGGTATTTGGAACCAATCCCAAAAAAATTATAGTACTATTAAAAAGGAAATTTTATCTATAGTCTTATGCATCTCAAAATTTCAAGATGATTTGTTAAACCAAAACTTTTTAGTCAGAGTCGATTGCAAAAGCGCCAAGCATGTTATTGAAAAACATGTTCAAAATGTTGCATCTAAACAAATTTTTGCACGTTGGCAAGCTATTTTATGTATTTTTGATTTTGAAATAGAATATTTGAGAGGGAAAGACAATTGTATTCCAGATTTCTTAACTAGAGAATTCTTGCAGAGTAAACATGTCTAATAAGGCTCCAGACAAGCAGTCAACCCGGAGGCTCCCTGCCTCCTTAGCACCAGTCAAACAGGAGTCATCCACTCCTTCCTCCCTAGTCCTTTACCCTGGTCATTCACCAATTCCCATCAGAAACCAATACACTGTCCTCGGTTCTACCTTGGGCCAATTTAGGCCTAATTATCAGTCAGCCCTGGTTTCTAGTTATGATCCTTTTCAATCTCTAGTAAAACCCCAGTCAAGCCCAGTCCCTTATTCTCATTCTTCCCCTTATATTCCCAAAGACCCTAGTCACAATCTTTTCTTCATTGAACAATCCCTTAGTTAGCTCAAATCTCCTGAAGACATTGCCAAAAGCATTTTTCCCCCAAATTGGCACTTTGCCCCAGTTCACCCCAAAAAGTCCATCAAATTTTACATGGAGATCCTCCTCCATACTGCATCTATTCACCTCAAGCCAATTCATGACAAAAGCAATCCCAATAACATCCTTTATCATTCAATTTACATTATGAAAGTTGTCAGCCTGTCTCAGTGGAAACGTCCCCCATATGACAGGCATGATCTCCCCAATTCTGATACCCCTTTCACGTACTTTGATTACATTAATGCCTGGAGTAAGGTATTTCTCCATCAAACGGAGACTTTCAGTCACTCCTGGTTTATCAACTTCGACAGTAAATTCAAAGGATCCTTTCCTAAATGGTTTTTAAAATGGTGGTCCGACTTTGGACCAATACTCCGGCTCCTGCCGCCGCCCCTCCAAGACGCAGTCAAATTCTTCACTGAGCGACATTCATTCAGTGAAACAGATCGAGAGTTCCCGCTACTTTTACACTTCATGGCTAAATACAAGGTGCCATGGATACTTAAGTGGCGTTATGAGATTTACAATGAAATTCTGGTTCGTCACTTCTCAGTCAAATGGTGGATAAGTTCAACCATGATCGCATCATTTCTCAGGTGCATCAAGTGTTTTCAGTCACAAAGTCACCAGTCAAGAAGGAACTTACAGTCAACCCTTCCAAGCCCATTACCTCTTCCTCCTCCACTCTATCTCTAGATGACAAGTCCCCTGCAGAGTTAAAAGAATTGGCCCAAATGCTTATGATTCGAGCTTCGCAGTTAGGCGTTGAAGGTGATGATTCTGAAGATGATAAATGCCCTTCACAGTCATCCTCTCCAAGCAGTCACAAGTCAACCTATTCCTCCCCCCTGGGAAATCAAGCTGCTACTGATCACCCATCATCCAGTAAACAATCAAAAGAAAAGAAGAAGATTCTTTGGTCCGACTTTCAAGATAGTCAAGATCCTTACGAGCCTTATGATCTCAATGAGCTCTGAGGCCACTGTCCCAATCTTGTGAAACTACAGTTAACAAAGTCACTATTCACCAACAGTACCAGTCTCGTGATGTTACAGTATTCCGACAACACACTATTCATGAACAGTTTGGCAACTTGCCACAGTAAACGCCAAAGTTACTTTCAGTCACAGTATTTTATAATCGTTAATGTCATGATGCCTCTGCCTATATAAAGAGAGCTCATTCCCAGTTACAAAGGACTCGAACTCATTCTCTTTTCATTTCTTAGTTTTTATATCTGTTTTGAGATTTCTAAGATTTCAGAAGACCTCAAGTAAAGCTCTTCTTAGTTATTTCATATGTAAGATTTCAAAGTTTCAAATCAGTAAAACAAAGTTATTTCAGTCATTCATGATTTTGAGCATAATCAATTTACATATCATTTTCTTATTCATATATGTAATTATTTTGCATATCATTTACATTCTCTCATGCTATTTAAATTATTACCTTATTCCTAAATTTCTTAAGATAATTCGTATCTATGCCCTTGACATGCTTGATTTGTGGAATCAATCACACTAGTAATTGCTTCCGTCCCCTTCAAATTTTTAGTAACTCCTTCCGTCTTGGGCCAAATCTAGAACAATCGAAAGGGGACGGAAGGGCTTGACTGGGGTTTTACAAGTAGACTTCCGTCCCCTTCCGTCCCCTTCCGTCCACACAGGCATATAAACATCATGGTCACAATCCCATCCATCTACTAATTAATTATTTAATTGGTTCCATTATTTTTGAGTTTATATATACAATATTGAAGTGCAGTAGCTAATTAATTATTGAGTCTAATTTAAGAACGTGTTTATCACTGGCAAACAGATCGAAGAGTGTAACTGAGCCATGTTAATTAATAACCACACGAAGCAGCTAGACTAGTGTATCTCCAAGACGTAGGTACCTTGCACCCCGTGGGAGTTTAGCTAATTAATTAGTGTATATTATTGCGTGTTCATAGTTTTATCAAACGTTATATTTTAAATTTTAATCATGTAATAATAGATATAAATGCTAATACAAATTAAAGATTCTTTTCAGCACCTCATCTAAGCCCAATTTTTGACATTTATTATTCTACGTTGGAAACTAAACGGTGACTAAATGTTAAAATTCTCTCACTAAATTAAAATATAATATTACAAAAATATAATATTTTTAATGATCAATAAGATTGAGAGGCTAGTGCCGTCAGGTATCATGCATACCTTTGAATATATTTTTTTCTCATTTTATTAATTTTTTTTTGTTTATTTTTTTTCTTTAAACAATAAATAAATTCATGTAAAGTTTGTATTATTTAATTACTTATAATTCCTATAGAGAGTAATATATGATAATAGATATCGGTAGGATACCTAAATTTTATTAAGTCTATTGAAAAATAAAACAACCACAAATAATATTGTTTAAGCCTTGTATAAAATCTATAAAGGGGGTGGGTGGGTTGTGGTGTGGTGGGGGGAGGCTAGATAAATAAAAAACTTGCTAAAACATAATTTACACTAAAATGTTTGTCAAACTCCATAAAACTCTATCATTTCATGAAGTCTACAATATTCATTGATTTTTTCAATGCACCTAATTTTTATGGAGTTAGGAAATGTCATAATTGAATACACCTCAATTTTTAATAACTTTATAAATCTCTATAAAAATATAGATTGAATACTCCAAACTTTTGCTAACTTTTTAAAAGTCCTATTTGAATATATCTGAACTTTCAAAGATATTTAAACTCAATGAAAATCTTAATTGAATACACCCCTTAAGTGGCAAGTAATTTGGTACCAATTGGGATCTAAGGGAAACTAATAACAAAATTCAATTTAACTGTAAGATGAATATGAAGTTCAAAATGACGATGAAAACCCAACTTTTGGCATTTGTTTTTGAAAAATGAACTGTAACTAAATGTTAACTAAGTGGCAAATAATTTGGTACCAATTGGGAATCAAGGGGAAACTAATAACAAAATTCAACTTATTTTTTTTTCTTTCCATGTTTGGGTTCTTGTTGTTAAACTCAAAAGTCATAAAAAAGTACTTCCTCTCACATATTGAACTTCAACTTCACCTTCACTTTCATTTTCAGCTTTTCTCACTTCTCTACCTCTCCTTTCTCTTCCACTCTCCCTCTCTTCTCTTTCTTCCAGATCTACCCAAAATCGTGACTAAAAAAAATATATCTGGAGATGAGCCCAGCCACATAGAGAAGAGAGAAGAGAGAAATATACGAGTTTTAACTAACTAACAAAATTGTCCTTGGAGTATATTTATAGTTGGGCATAAAGTTTAAATAACAAAACTTAATTGTGTGTTTAGATGAAAAATTTTAAGATTACCAAGAATTTATAAAATTACAGAATTTAAATTGACGGAAATTAATTTTCTAGAATTTGTGAAATTTCTTGTTTAGGTAACATAAAAATAAAATGAAATTTAAACATATAATTTAATGTTCATACATAAATAGTAATTATAAAGATAGAATTTTGAAAATGACGCATTTTTATATGGATTTTAAACTTGGAAATTGTGGCATCCAAATTCCAAATTTTTATTTTTCTTAAAATTTTAAATTCATATATTAATGCATCCAAACAAGAGAATTTTTACATAGGAAACTTGAAATTCTAATTTTTTAACAAATCTCATATTTTTTTCCCTCATCCAAACACACCCTAAATGGAGTTTGAGTTGGTTATTAACAAGTGGGTAGTATAGGTTAGTTTTTGTGGTAATAGGGCATTTGAGTCAATTCCCCCTTAACAAATTGGAAATAATTATTAGATGTTTAAAATAATAAAATGGGATGCGTTTTAGCAGTTTTTACTGTTTTAGCTAGTACTAGTAATTCACAAAACTAATTTAGGTAGCTTTTTGGAGCAAAAATGTGAAATTTTGTGTTTTTTTGGATGATTAAAATGTGAAACTTTTTTGGGATTGAAATAGCCTTTTTTTCTTGTCAAGCTAATTGGCCAAACAATCACGTTAACTTTGAAGATGCAATATTTTTAGGTAGGGACCACAAAATTTGTAGTCACTGACTCAGAATGTATAACTTTTTCTTTTTCTTTCTCCAGTCGCTTCCGCTTATTTCTTTTATTTTTCTTTTCCTCTTCCTGGCTTGTTTTTAATCCTAATCCTCCCCCACATGTCGCCTGGGATGGCCTGGGTGGCAGGTGGCAGGTGGCAGGTGGTAGGTGACATGAATTATCGCACCACATTTCACCTTGGTGCCATGTCCCTTTCTTTAATTTCCTCCTTTTCCTTCTCTTCATGTTTGTTGGTGGCATGTTTTAATCGCACCACGTTTCACCTAGGTGGCATGAATCAATTACACCACATGTCACCGGGGTGGCATGTTTTTATATTTTAAATTGTTTTTCATTATTTATTTTCTTTTTTTACCAAAATCACAGCCAAGTAAAATGCTATAAAGTTATAGTGACCTCAAAGTTTATGTAACAAAATATTTCGACCAATTTTCTAAATATGTAACAAAATCCATATAAGCTATAGAAAACTTTCAGGGTCTCACAATCCAACAAAATCCATATAAGCTATAGAAAACTTTCAGGATCTCACAATCCACTCCTCTTGAAAAACATTTCGCCCTCGAAATTTGAGAAACAAAAAATCGAATCACCACCTATGATCCTGTTACAGTTACTTTCATTTTAAACCTCAAATTTACCAAAAAATTCTCGGTCTTCATTACTATTCATATGTAGTAATATTAAGAGTAAATTACACTTTAATACTCTATGTTTGAACTAAGTTTAAGAGTTATATCTGACTTTTTAAATTTTATATTTAAATACCCTAAATTCTTTAAAACGTAACAATTTGGTTCTAACGTTAATTATTCAATTCAAATTTCTATTAAATAATGATGTAAACGTAATGAAACCCACCATTTATTTAAATTAAAGATAACCAAGCACCACGTGATAAAAATAATAATTAATTAATTAAAATAATTAATTCATGATAATAATAAATTTAAAAGAAAAATTATTTAAAAAAAAAAAATCTCTCTTCTGTTTCCCGAAGACCACCAAATCAACCCAACTCATGCCGCCTCCAATCCGGATCCCTCCCATTTTTCCTCTTCGATTTTCGGAACGGCCTTGTTGAAGCTAGAACACATCCCTACTTTTTCATTCATAAAAGAAAACAAAAATCATTTAGTTTGAAAATTTCGGGATCTTTTCTGGAATTTCTGGATAAAGTGTAATTGTCTATGAATATCTCGTCACTAAATCTTTAGAACAGCTTTAATGACGAAATTTCTGACGAACAGCGTCGCAAAGGTTGAAGAGGATATCTTTTTTGCGACGGTATTCATATGCTAATCCGTCACTAAACCTAGTTACGCCTTTAGTGACGTAAGAAATTCATACCTTTTCCAAAATTTTTCCAGAAATTCCAGAAAAATCCAGAAGTTTCCAAAATAAATGGATGAAGACTAGATACATTTTTCTTTAGGTTTGTTCTTGGAACTGAGACAGAGACAGGGAAAGAATCGGGAAGAAGAATACCCATGTCAAGGTTTTGGCGGTCGACATGGCGGAATTGAACAAAAATGCAGAGTACATAAAATTGAGGTAAACAGAGACAGGGAGAGAATCGGGAAGAAGAATACCCAGGTCAAGGTTTTGGCGGTCGACATGGCGGAATTGAAAAAAAATGCAGAGTACATAAAATTGAGGTAATAATAATTTGTGCTTAATTTACAAATGCTGTTGAAAAAGTTTGAAATATGAAAGGTTTTAATTTGACAGTGAGAAAGAGAGTGTGACATGAGTGAGATGAGGAGTTGTTTGTTCTCTTCTTCTTCATTTCAACGTTGGACTTGTGGGTAGCAGGCTTGCAGCTGGGGGCTTCGAGAAATAGGAAAGAGAGAGATAGATTTTTTATTTTAATTCTAATCTATTTATTATCTTAATTAATTATTTCAATTAGTAATAATAATTAGTTTTGTAGCGTGGCGTTTAGTTATCATTAATTTAAATAAATAATGAGTCCCATTATGTCCACACCATCATTTAATAGAAATTTTAACGAAAAAATTAACGATATAATCAAATTGTTACGTTTTAAAGAATTCATATTACAAAAATATAAAATTTAAAAAAGTAAGTATAATTCTGAAACTTTATTCAAATAAATGTAATTTGTTCTAAGATTAATAAATTTAGTACGCATCTTGGGAACATTAACCAATGGACCGTGACTCCTTCGGATTATGTTCATTTAAGTATAACTCCTGCTGTATTTGTGAGCTCTAATTACTGTTACAGCATTAACCGCCTCAGATTATGGCCACCTAGTACACCACCCTGCTGTCTTTTGTGAGAAGTGTTAAGTATAAGGAAATCGAATTAGATAAACTACAAAGCAAAGTTCAAATAAATCTACTTAGATAAACTAAGAATTGAAGTTCAAACTTGGGAGTCAACCTTTGGAACAACCCGATCAAGAAGCAAAGCCAAAAAGGGCTGAAATGTATGGAGACTCTGAGTTAGCAGTGAAACAAATCACAGGGCAACATGAGTGAAAAAAATCAGGACTTAAAGATTTTTTGGGACCCAACTATAGAGCACATATCTAGGGAGAATAATTGTGCAGCCAATGAGATGGCACAAGTGGCCTATGTTAGGGAGCCCCAAAGGTTGATCAAAATCCAAAAAGGGCATTACCTTCCATCATGGACAAAGATGTTGGCTCCAAAACAATGATTAACTTAATTGTTAGACTGATGGAGGGGAAAACATGTGAGAATTAGAAGGAAACAAATTCCGGCATTGGAAAGTTGATTAGTCTTACAAAAGTTTATAAAGAGTTTGGCTATTTTTCTATTGTCGATTCGTTTTGGGATGAAATCCCAACTTTCTTCATATTGCTAGATTAAGTTAGTCAACATGTGAAGCCAAACAGCCACACGTACTCCACGTAACATAATATATATTATGATAAACTACATAAAAGTACCCAAATTATATGAGTCATTTCAAAATTCGTACTCCAACTATGAAGATTGGATTTTAGGTACCCAAACTATCAAAACACAACATTTAGATACCCACCGTTAGCAATCTGTTAAAAAAATTTGTTAAGTGCCCAAATGGCTTTTGTGGGTCATTTTTTTTATGTTGATATTGACACCATATAGACAATTATTTTTTTAAATTTTAATAAAACCTTAATAAATAGGAAAAAAAATTAATAAAAATTCATTTTATGAAAAAAACAAGAAAATAAAAAACAAATAAATAAAACATTAAGCAAAAATTAATTATACACAGGAGCCTTCATTGTCTTCATCACCTTCATCGCATCAGCCCAAGAACCATCATCGCTTTCATCGCAATATGAAACCCCAGAAACCATCATCGATTTCATCATCATCACTACCAACCGTCGAACCCAACAAAGGGTCTCCGATTCCGCTTGGATCGTCTCCGAGTTGGGTATTTTGACTCGGTCTCTCTCTCTCTCTCTCTCTCTCTCTCTCTCTCTCTCTCTCTCTCTCTCTCTCTCTCTCTCTACGTCGGTCGACCTCTCTACTGGAAGCTCATAAATCGGTAGGCTGGTACCACGACGAGGCGGACTCGGGTTCCCGCGAAGATCGGGTTGCGAAGAATGTCCGATTGGCGACGACTCGAAGGCTGTTGCTCTTTCAGGTTTCATGAAATCCCTTTACTGGTTCTTCAGATCTATCCCTTCCTTCCCCGCACCAAGATCAACGTGGACGTCGACTACGCCGTCACAGTCGGATCCGACCTCCACGGCGAGATGCTCGGAGATAGTGTTTCTCCGTTTCAAACTCGCCTTCCCACAATAGCGGCCGCCCTGCGACTTTGGGGGCAGAAACGGCGCGCTGCTGTGGGGTACTTGACTTGGCGGCCTCGATGGAGTCATGGTGCGGCGGTTGGGTCTGGGTCGTAGTCGGAGTCTGAGGCTGGGTTTGGACCTGAGTTTGGAAGTGGGTTTGGACCTGGGTTTGCTCGCCCATATGTGTAAGTACGTTCAAATTGCCTCAAATTGAACGGGTGGGTTGAAATTGAATTGAAAATATAGGGGTGGCAATGGGTGTGTCGGTGGCGGAGTGGGTGGTGGTTTATCAGAATGATTGAATTGAAGCCATCGAAAATTAGGAGTGAGGTGGAGTTGGAGAGGACGAAGAAGACGAAGGAGGGGTCATTGTTCTCGGTTTTGGGAGGGATTGGATTTTGATATTTTTATTTATTTATTTATTTTAAGATTTTATTAATTAATTTAATAATATTCAAAATAAAAATTTGTCTACATGGAGTCCATGTCAGCATAAAAAAAGGCCTCACAAATGCCACTTGGGCACTTAACAGATTTTTTTAACAGATTGCTAACGGTGGGTACCTAAATGTTGTGTTTTGATAGTTTGGGTACCTAGAATCCAATTTTCATAGTTGGAGTACGATTTGAAATGACTCCTATAGTTTGGATACTTTTATGTAGTTTATCCTATATCTTATCTACGTATTAAAAGCAAAAGGGTCAACATATATTTTTGGGCCAATCGTGAGGGCCCAACATATTATGGGTCGAAACAAGAAATTACCATTTTACCCTTGATTTATCGATGGGACCGACATTGTAGAATATGACAGTTGAGGGTTAGAAACGATATGAATGCTAAATTACTTCGGAATGAGTATAAGCTAACACTGTAGTAGAGTATTTCAAGTGTCGATTCTGAGATACGGATTATGATATCGAACCATGAGTTAAGGGTGTATATCGATGTGAAATGAAGAATTCAACGAGTACGATAATCGAGACAGAGTGATATGTGGTCGAGGTGCTATCTCCTAGGGTTCATGCTGGGATAGCATATAAGTCAGTGTTGTCATACTACGACCGAGGCATGCCGGTCTAGTACAATGTCGTGTGTCAGTCCTGAGTCATGTGAAGTCGTGTTGAGTTGTATGTTTATGTTGATCCATGGTATGCCCATATGGTGGTCGCTGGTGTCGTACCTATTTTTAGGCCACAGACAAATTCTCCATGTGATCGTTCACCTACGCTCACTCTATACTAGTTAAACAGCGCTAGTCCTGTCCCCGAGCCCATATGAGTATTTGTGGTCCCAGGGCTACTAGGGGGACTCGTGGTGATGGTGCTTGCACCCAATCCTTCACGTGGTTATGGTACGAACGAAGACACCCAGTCCTGTCACGTTCGCGTGACTCATGCGACTACAGTGTCATTGGGATACCCAAGATGATGATTGAGTCATGATATGATAGCCGAGTGTTCATGTCGGCTTATATGATATGATAGCCGAGGGTTCATACCGGCTTATGTGATATGATAGCTGACAGGACCCTTCCCAAATTTCACCTCGAAATCCGTGAAAGGCCCTGTTGTCGTTTGATAGCCTTTGGCAACCGGGTTAAAACTTGAAATACCCTTATTTCCTCAGAAACATCGAATGAAAATTTACCGGGAACCCGACCAAAACTCCCCTGTAACTAATTGACCATCATCCTCTTGTTAGACGAAGGATATACTAGTAGATCACACTACCCCTGAAGATTTCTACGAGGAGCAAAAAAAAAAAACTGACGTGTCACCCTCGTGTGAACCATTAATAACTCGTCAATCCGGGTCACCGCCCACACCACCCATTGACCCTGCTGACGAAAGTACCCTTGCCACATCTCAGGCATTGGTCACACTTCGTGACCGTAATCATTGTACATATACCGAAAGGTTATTTGGCTATCGTATCGTTGATTCAGTTATCACCCATAGTTATTCAATGTTCAAGACTTGGTTGAATTGAGACTCACTGACTTTAGCCCGAGCCGTAACCCGATATCCTGGCTTTTTCTGATCCATAGTTCAATATTCCGGCTCTTTCTGAGCCTCAATCTAATACCCCAGCCGTAGCTGCCACTCCGAGCCTTAGCTCGCACTTCATCGGCCTATGATGGAATCCTCTATGACCGAGGTCGTAATATTTGTCAATGTCGAACCCAAACCACAATCCCGGTCCAAAGCCCAAAAATAAATTATTAGCTAGGTCTACGCCCCAACCATATAACCTCGAGCCAAGCCCGAAACCCATATTCCAAATCAATATCCTTGTCAATAATAAACCAAAAATATAATAAATCACTCTTAGTTTGAGAAATGCATAATGTTAAGACATTCAATAAATCCATTTATACATTAAGCTTTAGTTTTCGTGCCTCAAAAGGATGCTAATATATTCCTAGTTTCTCTCAATTTTCACCACTCAGAATCTGTGGTATTACATAATACATAGAAATAAGCATGCCTTGCAATCCCGGAAATCTAATATGTTCACAATACGTCCAAGGTACCAACTCAAGGAAGCTGAAATACCAAGGAACCCTTTTAACGTCTTCTTGACCAAGCTCCCTTGACCTTTGAACCAGAACCTGCCCCGTAACCACACAATCCAAACTGAAATGAATTAATAGGGGCCCTAAACAGAATCAAATGACCTCAAAATCGCCAAAAACTGATCTAGAACGTGCCAAAACTTTAGACACACGTCACCGTAGACCGGGAAACGGCCCTACGCACTACCACGACCGGTAGAAGACTGGACCAAGCACCGACCACACGCCCCCCAAGCGCGCGTCTGCACTGTCACGATGGAATATTTCGTCGCTCTAACTGAATATTCCGTCGAACCTGACGGAACCAGAATATTCTGTCCAACCAAATGGCATTAGGGTTCTGTTATAATGTTGTTACCCTTTGACGGAATATGCTAACGCCGTCAGCATATTCCGTTAAACCCTGATGACGTCAGTTGACCTAACCGCTGATTGTACCGCTGACTGGTCACCATGTGGCTGCTAGTGGCATGCCACGTCAGCATACCTCAGTCGAACTAGTCGCCGGAGCTAGTCGGGGACAACGACCGGACAACCGCCGTAGTCGCCGTCGTCGGTGGTCGAAATCTGGAGACACTCGCCGGAATCTGCCATTAACGGTCGAGAGCTCAAGATTTTCCAGATTCCTCCAAACCCCACCATTTTTCACAATCTACCCACCTAGATTCATCTACTCGACTCCAGGAGTCCAAATCTGATCTCAAAACTGGAGAAACTCACTTCATTTAGCTAGAAAACCGTCGAGAAGAGTCGGCTCCATCTCCAACCTTCGATTCTGCCATGTACGGTGGTTTCCATGCCTCGAAACTGGCATCAATCGACTCGTAGGGTCTAGGGGATTACTTCACTGGGCTTGGATTCAATCGAATCAACCCCTACCTAATCGAAAACGGTGGTGGTGGAAATTCGAATCTCACAGGGAGAGAGAGAGAGAGAGAGAGAGAGAGAGAGAGAGAGAGAGAGAGAGAGAGAGAGAGAGAGAGAGAGAGATAGTGATTCTTGAGGAGAAAGGGGAAAAATCTGGAAAAGGGTCTTCGTGTAAAATATATGCTGCCCAAATTACCGAATTACCCCTGGGCTTCTAGACCCATAACTTCCTTATCCGAACTCCGTTTTTCGCATGCCGCCTGTCTACAAACTCGTGAGTTCGAGGCCTAAGTAACAGTCCAAGAAAAACTTCCAAAAGTGCTTCCAGACAAAATGCGACTTCCGAACCCCACCGAAATCGAGGGTAACATCGTCATTTCCCTAACTAAATTCTCAAATTACTTTAATTTCTGGTCCGGGTCGTTACAATAGCCGAGAATTCATGCCGACTGATGTGATATGATAGCTGAGGGATATGCCGGCTTATGTGATATGTCAGCCGAGAGTTATGCTAGCTGATGTGATAAGATAACTGAGGGATATGTCGGCTTATATGATATGCTAGTCGAGGGTTCATGCAGGCTTATGTGATATGATAGCCGAGGATTTATGCCAGCTTGTGATGATACGATAGTTGAGGGTTATGCCGGCTCATTCTGTTTGACTACGATTATCACGGGCTGTGATCAGAAACTGAAAATGCACATTATCGCGGCAAGTGGGTTTGGTGAGGACGGTGACCCGGTCGATGACAATATTGATATGTTCGCATGAGTATGACATTGAGACGATCGATATCGTTCGTAGAAGAGAGACGACAATATCGAGGTACTAACGGTTAAGCATTAAATGCTTTATTTATGATCATCGATTATGTGTAAACATGCTTTGGGTTCCGCTATAGAAGTGTAATTGAGTAATAGGAAGTTACCATTTACCGTTTCACTCGACTTCTTAAAACGCAACATTTTAGTTTGACTCTCGTCACTTGGACTCGACGTCCAGGTATCGGCCAGCATTCCGGTATTCCGATTATCTAGTTGGATTTCCGGGGCAGGGTGTGACATCGCAATTGTTTCAAATGTGAACTGGGAATTTTGTGTGTGAATTTAATTTTTTTTTTAATTGTAACTCTCAAGGCCCAACAACCGATTAGAAGGAAGTAGCATGTTGTTATGTTCTTAATTTGTTGATCTAGGTTTAGTTTCATTTCCTTGTACTTTAAACTAACCTAATTTACAGAAAAGTGGATTGGAACTCGGGGTATAGATAGGAGTCAACCTTTAGGACAACCCGCTCAACAAGCAAGCCAAATATGAAGCCCTCATCAATTGAATGGATATTTTTGTACAGTTTGGAGCTAAAATGGTAGAAATGTAAGGAGACCCTGAGTTAGTGGAGAAGCATATCACAGGGCAATATGAGTAAAAATAAATGAACTTGATTTTTTGGGACCCAACTATAGAGCACATATCTAGGGAGGTTAATTGTGCAGCCAATCATATGACACAAGTGGCCTCTGGTGGGGAGCCCGAAAGGCTTATCAAAATCCGAAAGGGCATTACCTTCCATCACAGACAAAGATATCGGCTCCAAAACAATGATTTACTTAATTATTAGACTGATGAACATGGGATCAATCTATAAATATGGAAGCAAATTAAAATGGGTTGAATCTCCAATATTTGACAATATGTTTGATGCATAATTTTCCTTAATACTCCCCCTCAAGTTGGAGTGTATGTTGATGACTCCCAACTTGCACATAAGCACTTCAAACTGTGTGGAACTTAACGGTTTGGTAAACAAATATGCAGGTTGATTTTTGGTTCGAATGTAGGCCGTCTGAACCACTCCTTCTTGAATCTTTTCACGCACTAGGTGACAATCTATCTCTATATGCTTGGTTCTTTCGTGAAACACTAGATTTGATGCTATGTGTATAGCTGCCTGGTTGTCACAAAATAGAACGGCTGATTGAGTGTGGCTGACCTTCAAGTCTTTCAAGATGGTTTTCAACCGTGTGATCTCACAACACATAGTGGCCATAGATCGATATTCTGCTTTTGCACTTGACCGTGACATTGTGGCCTGCTTCTTGGTTTTCCAAGATAATGGCGCTACACCAAGCAACACGCAATAACCTGTAATTGACCTCCTTGTGTCCTTGCAACGATCTCAATCGGCATCACAAAATGCCCTTAACTGTAGTGAACCTGTGGATGGTAGGAGTATCCCTTTCCCAGGTGTTTGCTTGATGTATTTGAGCACTTGGTGAGCTGCTTCTAGGTGCGACTGTCGAGGCTTGTCCATGAATAGGCTTAGGACATGGATAGCATAAGTCAAGTCTGGTCTGGTTATGGTTAGATAGATTAGCCTCCCGACTAGTCTTCTATACAGTGATGCATCGTCCAAGAGCTTGCCATTTGTCTGTGTGAGCAATAAGTTATGCTCTACAGGGAACCGAGACTGTTTGACACCTAAGAATCTGACATCCTCAAGTATTTCCAAGGCATATTTGCGCTGTGACAAGGTGATCCCATGTCATGATCTTACTACCTCTATGCCTAGGAAATACTTGAGTTGTCCTAAATCCTTGAGTTTGAATCTTTGAGACAAGAACCTCTTGGTGTTTTCTATGTCCTGCAAATCATTTCCAGTCAATATCACATCATCAACATATACCAGTAAGGCCAGAAAGCTACCTTGGCGATGTCAGACGAACAAAGAATAATCGGACCACGATTGGTGAACCCAGCAGCCTTGAGTGCAGTAGATAACTTGATGACCCATTGCCGAGAGGCCTGTTTCAATCCATACAACGATTTGTGCAATTGGCAGACACGGTTCTCCCCCTTTCGTCTGAAACCAGGAGGCAAGGTCATGTACACGTCTTCATCAAGATCACCATTCAAAAATGCATTGTTAACATCCAATTGATGGAGATGCCAACCCCGCAAGGATGCCACACTAAGCAGGACACATACAGTGACTAATTTGGCAATAGGAGCAAAGGTCTCCCGATAATCGATCCTTTCAACCTGGCTATATCGCTTGGCCACCAACCGTTCTTTATGACGGTCGATCATCCCATCATCCTTCAATTTGATCTTATAGACCCATTTGCAACCGATAGGGCATTTATGGGGTGGTCAGGAGACAAGACTCCATGTGCGATTGGCATGTAAGGCGGCAATCTCAAGTCTTATAGCTTCACGCCACTGAGGGTATTAAACAGCTTGATGGAAACTAGTGGGTTCTTTAGTGAGTGTAAAGGCGGTGGTGAAGGCTTAATGAGCAGGAGAAAGAGAAGCATAGGACAAAAAGTGAGAAAGAGGGTGAACAGTACCTAAAGTGTTGGCTGCGTTCGTGGAGGATGATGGGTCGGTTCATGAAGGGAGAGTCGTCTCAATGTGAAAGTCCTGCAAATAAGAAGGGTGGGTGGTGCGACGGCTGAGACGTCGAGTGGGCTGAGAAGGCTTAGTATGGTGTGGTGGTGAGGAAGCGGTGGGAGAGGAGGGTGGTGAGGCGAGATGGGTAGGCGAAGAAGGAGGCAAGGTGTGCCGTGCGATTAGCTCTGGGTTGTGTGGCGTTGGAGCTACGAGAAGAGTGGCTAGGTATGGCCTTGGGATGGTGGATGGGTGATCTGGAGGAGACGGTGGGCCAACAGAGGTGGAGGAAAGAATGGGCTCAGAAAAGGAGTCCTTATCAAATGGGAGAAGGGTCCGGTCTAAGGGTTGTGATGAATGGTGTGAATTTGGAGAAGTTTGAAAAGGAAATATGCCATAAAAGAAAATGATATCCTTGGAAATCAAAACCTTATGGTGAACAAGATCGAAAACGCAATACCCCTTTTTCCCATAGGGGTATCCCAAAAAGATGCATCGTGATGCTCTAGGATCAAATTTCAAAGGATTTTGTGCATGAGTCAAAACAAAACACAAACACCCAAATTTTGCAAATGGGAATAGTTGGGGACTTTGTTGAACAATTTCTCATAGGGTGTTTTTCCTTGAAGAAGAGGAGTGGGTGTTCTATTAATGAGATAAGCAGAAGTGAGAACAACATCCCCCCAAAAATGTTTAGGAAGGCCAGCTTGGAAGAGTAAGGAACGTGCCATATTTAACAAGTGCCTATGCTTTCATTCGACAACCCC
Organism: Oemleria cerasiformis; assembly: GCA_037349345.1. NCBI lineage: Eukaryota > Viridiplantae > Streptophyta > Magnoliopsida > Rosales > Rosaceae > Oemleria > Oemleria cerasiformis. The sequence goes on from JAZGTL010000007.1 coordinate 10,613,214, forward strand.
ATTTTGTTGTGGTGTGTGAATGAAACTTGTTTGATGAACGATGCCCTTGTGAGCATAAAAACTCTCAAGTTTAAATTCAGGGCCATTGTCACTGTGGACGATTTTGACCTTGAGATTAAATTGAGTTTCAACCATGTTAATGAATTTGACTAAGAGATCCCTTGTGTCCGATTTATGCTTCATGAGATAAATCCATGTGCATCTAGTGTGATCATCAACGATAGTGAGAAAATATCTTGCACCAGAAGTAGAAGCAATTTTATAACCACCCCAAATATCAATATGGATTAAATCAAAACAAGATGTAGTAGAAATAGAACTTAAAGGGAATGGCAGCCTTGTTTGTTTCGCCAATGGGAAAATGAAACACTTGTTGGAATCACAAGATTTATGTTTGAAAGCAGAAATAGGAAATAATGAAGAGACTTTGGTTGAGGGATGCCCAAGGAGTTGGTGCCAAAGAGATGTGTTAGGGGCTTGGACATGGTGGCATGTTCCTTTCTTGTATTGATCGAGATAATAGAAACCCTCCCGTTCAATTCCCGTCCCAATCATCTTCCCCGAGCGTAGGTCCTGAATCACACAACATTGGTTTAGAAAGACAGCTATGCAAGACATGTCCAATGTTAATTTGCTAATTGAAACCAAATTCAATCGAAAGTACGGGACCCATAAGACATTATTTAGAACCAAGTCAGGAGATATGACAACTTTGACAATGTGGGTCACTTGTGCTACTGAACCATTTGATAACTCAACAGTGTGATTGATAACGGTTTTGGAGTGTGTGAGTAAATTGGGACTGCAAACCATATCATCTATGCAACCACTATCCAAGATCCAAACATTCTTTTTGCCATTAAAGGCGATTGAAAACACTTTACCTGAAAGCTCTTCATGAGTTGAGGGATTACCAACTAGATTGACAGAGGAATTCCTACTTTTCAACATGCTTAGAATCTGCTTGCATTCGTCAGTTGAGAAGGGAAAACTCTCCTCCTTCTTCTCTGCCAGATGGGAGGCCACTTGGTTCCTTTTCAAAGCCATTCCAAAATTGGGTCCAGCCTCTTCTGCTGCCTTCTTCTTGCGGTAATATTCGATTGTGTGCCCTTTCCAACCGCAGAAGGTACACTTAAGGTGAGCACAACAATTCTTGGCCGTGTGATTGGCTTGTTGCATTTGAAGCATGTCTTCTCGGCTTCAGGCTCCCGATAGGAATTCCTCACGGCGAAGGCAGCGGTGTCGGATTGGGTGTTGCTTTTCCCGGCGGAGACCTCCACTTGTTTCTCTTAGCGAAGAACCAGCTAATGGACTTTGTTCACTATGGGCAGTGGCTCTTGTAGCAATACATTGCTACGAACACCCGCATATGCCTCGTTGAGTCCCATAAGGAACTTCATGGTTTTCTACTTCTCCATAAATTCAGCAACTTCTTTGATTGTGCCACAGGTACAGGTTGGGAGAGCGTATAACACATCACGCTCATCCCACAGACCTTTCAATTTTGTGAAATATGAGCCCATATACATGCTTCCTTGCACACAGTCATGGATCTCGTTCTCAACATGGAATAATTGGAGAATATTCACCTATGTGAATCGTTCCTTCAAATCGAGCCACATTTGTTTAGCTTCTTTGCAATGGATGACGCTGCTGGCAATCTCCTTCGACAATGAACCCAATAGCCAAGTTTTTACCAGATTGTTGCAACGATTCCATTGTTGCAATTCGTCTAGGTCTTCTTCATCCGGTTGCTTAATTGAACCATCTACGAGGCCAATTTTGTTCTTCACTGTTAAAGCCATAGTCATGGATTGACTCCATGTGCTATTGTTGTCTTCGACCAGGACTTGTGGCACAAGAATTGCACCAGGCTGATATGAGTAATGAAGGTACATCTGATGGTTGGGGTTGTCCCATTTTGTACCCGAGGGCTTGCTCTTCTGCTTCTCATCTCCCATGGTAGGCGGTTGGTGTTTGTTAATTTTCCCAGGTCAGTGCTTTGATACCATAAATAAACACAAGATGAATAAATTGTTTATGTTGATTATTCACAAAGGAAGAGTACAATTTTATATCCACTACGACACATCAAGATCCTAATCTATAGCCTACAATTAAGTATGTGAGTCTACAAATATGGAAGCAAATAAACATGGGATCAATCTCCAATATTTGACAGTCTGTTTGATGCATAATTTCCCTTAATAGTTAGAATAAGTTTGCCCACGTATGAAGTCAAATAGCCACACGTATTACATGTCACATAATATGTCTTATTCATATGTTAGATGAAAAAAATAAATAAACCTATAATGTAATTTAACTCACAACAGTATTCAAATTATTCAAATCATGTAAACTAAATAAAAATTCAAAAATCGTATCATATTTTTTATGATTCATTACATAAAGATATATTGACTAATAAAAACCCAAACAAAAAATGTAATAAAAATAAGAAATGATAAACACAAAATTATATTGTTTATTTATTATTTATAAATTGTTATTATAAAGGAGGAAATTACAAAGATGAGGAAACAAAAAATTCAAGTTAAAGTGGCAGAGGATTAATAAAAAGTGCAGTGACTGTATCTTTCATAAGTTGTCCAACATGTGTGAAGCCATCTCCATTTTTGTAAAGCAGATCCACAATTCTTGTGAGATTAAGAATACGATTGAGAACAGGCATTGGCACATCAGTTTGGCTTAACAATTCTTGGTTTATAACCTTCCACATATTCTCAACTTGTTTGTTCAGAACATTTATCGACTCTTCCTCTGACACCCCATATTGCTTCATGTAGCAATCAATACTACCGGCAACATGTCCTCTTTCTTTATCAAACTGCAAAACATACAATGCAAAACTAGATATTAGTGATTACTCGTCTTATTTTGAACGTAAGTATATATATCTGGTATCAAAATTTTGGAATTTTCTAATGTTCTAAAACTCGCCTAGGCGCTAATCGGACGACAAAAAGGGGCCTAGCATCTACAGGTCTAGTTGGGGCTTAGGCGGCTTTTCTTTACTCAAAAAAAAAACATACAAAATAGGAAAATGGGATCAAGAGGTCGAGAGTTTCAGTGAAATTTAAACCAAAAACTTCTAACCAGCACAAAAAATACAAATAGAAAACATCAATAAAATAAAATAAAATGATTTTGCCTAACCATCTACTCCTCCTAGCCTATAGTGGGATGGCTAGGTGATGCTTGAGGGGCCTTAGTTACACTGAATTTTGATTATTTAATCCAAATAGCGATGTAAATAGGAGGAAAAGAGCAATCTAATAATATTACCATAGAATTAAATACCTTGTTGCCAGCAATGTCATCCATGAGCCTAAATATGACATTGGAAGCTCTAAGAATTGTAGGGTTTGTGGACAACCATTCAAATGCGTCCTTGCTTACAATGTCTCCCATGCCAAGTAAGCATATAGTTGATAGTAAGTTGTTACCGACAGAAGCTGTAGCAACATGCATATACTCCTCCATGCTTGGGATACATCCCTTTTCTACCCATCTGGCCTCCTCAAAGTATGCTTGGGCTGTAGCTTTCCACTGCTTAATCAATTGTCACAAATGTAAGACCAGTGATCGATCAATTGTCACAATTAATGAAATGAAATAACATAAACCTAACACTGGAAACAAAACAGTTTGCAAAAAGGGGCCCTAAACCTTGTTAAATCAAATGATTTCATGGATTCACTCATCCAATGGAATCACCATGTGATGGTTGATTCGTCACTATATTACGATATCAACCATCAGATGGTGGTTGCATTGGATGAATGCGTCCACGAAATCATGCATTATCCCAAAACATTAATTCATATATATATAATAGTTGAATTAAAAGGCTCCAACTAGCTATATTGGATTTTACATACAGCTTCTTTTGCATAGTAAACTCGATACGTTCTTCCTTCCTTTGCTAGCTCCTCCTCAATTTCATTGAAAAGACTCAAAAGTTCTTGATAAAACAATTGCATATAGTCTGGTAGTTCATCCTTGCAATTGACATCCCAACTGAAGATTGCAGGCATGCATGCATATATAAGATACAGAAATTAATATTAATTAAAAAAAGAAAAAACATATATAGGAATGCAATTGATAATGATTTTTAATTTATTTTCGTGTATATACCGCGTAATTACTTCGGTAAACTTTTGAAGTTCGTCGAATGTACCGAATGAATCGTATATATCATCCATTACCGTCCAGAGGGCCATGACTTTGGTTAGAATTTTTCTGGCAGCCGAGTACTGAGGTTCAAAATATACTGCCATTGCCCAAAAGTACAACTCCACTATCCTGTCTCTTGCGAATGGCAGCTTCCTATCAAACTCTAGTTTTTTCCACCACCTAATTAATACAAATTAAACAAGTATGATATGTATTAATACGTAATTTATTATATATATATATATATATATATAGGAAAATTGTTGCATTTCACTCTGGTGTTACCTTCTCGTACCGCCATACTCACCAGTCACCAAACATGGCCTAAACGAGCTAGCAAGCTGAATTATTAATAGCGTACGTACCTAGTAATATCACTAAGCTCCTCTTTGTGCAAAGACTGAAGCAGATTGAAATCTAACTTTGCAAGTTTCAATAGAGCTTCATTGTGGGAAGCTTCATTTTGGTAGATTGAGATGTAATGCCTTGCACCCAACCTGGGTAGACATTTCAGCAAAGGTCTCTCCAAGGCTTGACTTATTTCTTCTTCTTTTGCTGCCATTGAAGACCTAATTACATTCCTTGCAGAGCACCCGAGCTGATCGGCGGTGAAGAGAAGACCCTCATCTAGGACATCTTCTCCTTGCACCCTCACATGTGTTGCTTCGTAAAAGCTTAGCATGCCCGACTCTTGATAAACTAAGCTTTCCTTGAAGTCACCATTTTCATCTTTGAACTTGTTGAATATATCTGCTTAATTAATTAATGATTGTCAAACATACGGACAGAATGAGGATAAGTTTATAAGAAATATGCTAAACAATTGTTATCGTCATTTAATTTAATTTACTTAAATTTTACTGTTCGTCCATAAATTTCAATATTAGAGTATGCCATTTCTGAATTTTATCCATATGTTCAACGATTGTTCTATTCCGTCAAATTTTTGAATGTGTGTTTTCTGTTAAAATTTAAGGTAGATATGTCATTACACATGGCGGGTTTTAACAGAAAATGTTCAAAAAAGTTTGCGTAAAATTTAGAGACCATAGACTATAACATTGAAATATAATGAATATTGGATAAAATTCAGGGGACGTGTAATATAATTAATGGGCAACTTATAAATATTGACTATATACCTACCAGATGAAATATTATGTCGATGTTGCCTTAGTAGTCGGAAAGCAAGAGAAACATGATATAGATCATGAGAATAATGATGATTTTGATGATCATAAATATATGTAGAGTAGATTCGTTCCAGTGCTTCTTCGATCTCTGTTTCAAAATGGTACGCGATGCCAAGGCGCTCCATTGCATCAATCAATTTGAGTTGATGTGAAATATTCTTGTAATCACCACCTCCACTAGTTCTCAATAATTCCCTCCTAACTACCTCTTTCAGTTCCTCAATCTCCTTTTGCTGATGGCCTTTATTTATTATCTGCATGAACAAAATCACCAAAAGTATATATATAATGGATATACATATATTAAAAAAAAACAAATGAAGAACAATAATATATAAAAAAAATATTGCATGAGATTATTAAGTACAAGTGAGTGTGAAGAATGACGATAGTTGAGGAACTGATCTCCCCAGACGCTTGGATGAAAGTTTGCTGTTGGGCGAGAAATTTGAGGATTATTAGCAGGTTGTGATGGAGATTGATTATTTACTTGCTGGGTAGCCCTTATCTTGATGAGTTGCACTGATTTCTTCTGTTTACACAAAAAATTTATAGGAGTTGATACAGCTGGTACACCACAAGTAATCATTGTTCTTAATTTGAACTATCAATCTAGCTACGTATAAGCTTGTTCCAAATTAGAGTATATATATATATATATGTGTGTCAGCAGAGTATATATATCCACTAATTAATTAATTAATTGGATACATTATTGTTGAATTTATATATATCACTAATTAAGGTGCACTAATTATTAATTAATGAGTAGGCATACATTTATTAAAGTGAGCTGGCCGGCTGGCCACGTTACCATACTATAATCTATATATACTGACCACGTGAAAGAGTGTAGGCACCCTTTGAAGTTTATTTTCAGCCCCTCATCTTAGACTCCAACAATACTTACTAGCTATGTATATATATATATATATATATAGATGATAGTTTTAAGATAAAAATGAGCTAAAGTGTTACACCTCGTTCTGGAAATCCAACTGAATATTGAAATCACCGGGTGTTAGCCGACACCTGAACGTAGAGTTCAGATGACAAAAGCTAACTAAAACGTTGCGTTTTAGGAAGTTTAGTGAAAGGTGAATAGTAAACACTAAGTTACTGTTTCACAAAGCAGCACCAGACAACCCAGAGCACAATTAAAATACAAATGATGATCATAATTAAAACATTGAATGCTAGAACCGATTATGACCTTATCACGCCTAACACGTTGTGGTGTTAGCACTGTCACTACAGGATTCCCTCCTCGAATCCACGGGCATTCTTCTGTAACCTGAGGGATATAAAACGGAAAGGTGAGTGGACCTTAGTAGTTTTTAGTGAAAAACAGTTGTAAACATAATATAATAACCCCCTCAGTTATTTTATTTTATTTTTCTGCAATGATATTGGGGAAGAGGGAGTTTATCGCAATATCTCCCATTGGTTTTAGTCACAGTAGTTAGATTATGATTTTTTCTTTATTCGCTTTTATGCGTAATTGGATCACTGGAGATTAAGCCTTCCTCAGATCCGCCATGCTCTACAAGTTCTCTACAAGTTCTTCAAGACCATATGTGATGGGTTTGACGGCGATGACTGTTTCTTTTAGTGGAGGTAGTTTGTTTAGGGTTATAGGCGATATTAGGGTTTTGGTTGTTTTGGACTTTGTGAGATTGGTTTGTAATTTTGCATAATTTCAGTGGTGTCGGTTTGTTAGCTGTTAGTGTGACTTTGTCCGCGTTAGTATTGCCATATTGACTTGTGGGTCTTGCTGTCATATCTTGATTTTGATAGTACGGTTGTACTCTTTCTTTATGATATACAATGATATCACTCTTGATAGTATGATTTTGAAAGTATGGTTGTACCCTTTCTTTATGATATATATATATATATATATATATATATATATATATATATATATATATATTGGGTATCGACCTCGCCCACGATAGTCGAACCCGGGGCCTCCCACATAACGTGTGGAGAGGAATACCGCTCAATTTGATCAAAACATTCACAAATACTAGATGATTAATATAACACGCAAAACGAGGTACAACATTAAAATAATGATAAAACATGCTAATAACCCGCAGGGCTGGCATTTAATACAACACATATTGTAAATAAATCTTCGCATGTAGAAGATAACGGATCCAACCATAAGGATAAAACTTCTAGTAATATATCGATATCATCGTCTCTCTACGAAAGATATCGGTCATCTCAAATGTCGCACTCGTGCGCATATATCATAACTCGTCTATCCGGGTTACCGCCCACATCATACCCATTGACCTCAATAATGAATGTGCCCCTGCCGATATCTCAAAAATCTAGTTTACTCCTGGCAAGAGTCATAAGATGTATCCCGACGACAAAACCCTCGACTATCATCATATCGCACATAAGTCGACATAACTTTCGGCTATCATCATATTACATATAAGGTGGCATATCCCTTGGCTATCATCATACCACAAATAAGCCGGCATATCCCACGGCTATCATCATGACTCAATAATCATAACGTGTATTCTAATGGCTTTGTAGCCGCACGAGTTACGCGCACGTGATAGGACTAGGTGTCTTCGCTCGTACCATGACCACGTGAAGGACTAGGTGCAAGCACCATCACCATGAGTCCCCATAGAAGCTCTTGGACCACATGTACACATAAGAGTTTGGGGGCAAGATTAGCGCTATTTAACTAGTATAGAGCGAGCGCATGTGAAAAATCATGTGGAGGACTGGTCTGTGGCCTACTGATAGAAGAAATATTGAACACAATAATTTTGAACTTTATTTCTACTAAGTAGAACTTTGCAAGCGCACAAAATCGATGGAGATAGTATAATGACAAGCAAAGGTCGATCCCTCAAGGACTTGTTCAACGAAGAAAGTAAAACAATAAATTAAAATGCACGAATGATAGATTGATTATTAACTAAGGTGAATTAAGGCTTACTATCCATCCTAACCAATTATAGTTACTAATCAGATTTCCTTGACCTAATTACTATGCATTCTCTGAATTAGGTGCACGTGCCTAGGTCCTGGCATTGGTTCACTAGACACATCTTATTCCCTCTTACTTAGCATGTTCTAAACAGGGCATATGCCTAGAACGTCTATCACCTACCGTTTAAGATTATGCATGAAGTACAAAGAGAATTTAATGACACCACACTAGCCTAGAAAAGGGACATGCAATCCTAGGTCATCATGAGTTAAGATTACAGGCAAGTGTCCCAAATACCCATGATGCTACAAATCACAAGATGATATGACGGTCACTGAAGCAATTACATCAATAATTATATGCAAACAATGTAGCTAATCTTATAGGCATAAATTAAGGTCATTAAGCAAAGTAATCTAACTTATTCAGCATGCATAACAATCATAATCAAGAGCCAGAAATCTAATCAACGAACTAACATGGCTAGGGCTTCAAGCAGCCATAATCCTAAGAGGAACTACTCACTCATAACTGAAATTAAAATAACTATAATTGAAATCATAAGTAAATTGCAATAATAAAAATACGGTTACAAAAGAGATTGTTGAAGAATAAACACAGCAGAAGACATGACAATGCCTTCCTCTCCAAGCTCCACACACAACACTCTCCACTTTGGGAAAATAAAAACTATTTGAATTTAAAACTGAATTACAAAGAATGTATGCGGCTAGGGTTCTCCAGTGTGGTATCTCTAATAATGTGTGAAAATCTCCTCCTAAAACACTGAACAAAGGCTCCCTTTTATAGACAAAGGGAAAACCTTGTCCTACAAGGATTGGAATTAGAAACCCTAGCCTAGAGTGTTCTAGAATAGTTATTGTACTTCTAAGTAATTACAAAGTCCCTAAAATCTATCAGAACCAATCAGAACACGGTTGGGAGTGTGAATGCACGTTGGCAAGTGGGAACACAAGCTGGCCGCGGGTAGCTCGCGGTCTTCCTGCGATCAGACGCTGGAAACTTAGAACTTGGCCTTTGGAATTTCTTCGTCGCGCTTTGGTGGAGGCCAAGGAGTTTAAAACCGATTCATGTCTCGATCGAATGGCATAGGTATGAAAAGGGCCTCATTGGAACTCAACTATGGCGCAGACAAGGGCGCACTTAGGCGGATAATGAGGAAGTGTCCATATAAGGATCTGGAACAACGCTTTTGAGGTATACCATGATCATAGTAGAATAGCATCTTGGTTTGGCTAAGTGCATAAGGTTCAGAATTGGCGCAGAAACTAGGCGCAGAGACTTGATACATAGCTTTCGGCTGGGATCCTTGGGACATGTCCTAGCATGACCTTGGCACATCTTGGACATGAACTTGATGTCATGAGACACAGGTTTGGGACTCGGATGGCATGATCTGAGGTACTTGGCCAAGGACCCAAATTTCGGCGCACTGGCGTACTCAGGACCCAGTTCAGGACCTGATATTGAAATGAGGACATCTCCTTCATCCGAACTCCGATTTGAGTTGTTCTTTTTGCGTTCTTCTAAGAATTTACCTATCTTTCCAAATCTGCACAAATCTCACAAGATTGATCATTTTCTACTATTGATGGCACAAAATCATTCAAAAGACATGTAAGAGAGGCATATAAAGACATCAAAATGATGCGTAAATAATGACTGATCAAATACCCCCATACCTACCTTTTGCTAGTGCTTGAGCAAAACAAACTTAAACAAAATGAAAAGACTCGATCTTAGTTTAGATAGAACATTTAAACCCCTAGGTTCACCTAGTAGGAGGAGTTTTGTCTCCTGAGGGTTATAGCAGCACGATACCCACAAACGTTTTACTTAGACAAATAAGATGCTAGAGATAGTACTTTTAACAAGCTAATAAGAATCAAAGTAAGTAAACATGCTTTGCAGAACTAAAAGGAATGCCATAGCCATGAGTGTCATGTGAAGGTGTAGATGTTTAAGTGCCAATTTATTTCAAGTGATCATGTTTGAAACCAACTTCATCTAAGTGCCCTTGAAAGATTTCGCCTCGACTCTAATCCTCACTAAGCAAATCTCAATTCGCACAAGAATCCTAGGCTGTCACTCTTTTCAAGCACATGTGATGAGTTTATGTTTTGAAATTCAAATTTAATCACATATGAGTATTAATGAATAATAGCAATTTATGGAAATTAAAATCTCATGAAAGGAACTGAATTTTAAGAACATAGATACATACCTTAATCCTCAGCATGATTGTCCATAAGATCATTTAGGTCTTCCTTTTTAGGTTGTAACGGGGCTATGCTTTAGGGTTTAGAAAGGAAGGATGGGATTTAATAGAACCTGAGTTGTGCCAAGGCATGAGAAGTCATGAATTGAACTTGGAATTTCTGAACTGAATCCTTTCTTAAGGCCCACAACATTGTACTTTCTTAATGGCTTATTTTGAGGCTCTTGGCTCACTTGGCTCAATCACTTTGTTTTTCACTTTTTCTTTTTCAATGTTTTTTCTATTCTTTTGTTATATATATATATATATATATATATATATATATATATATATTATTTGATTTCTTTCTTTTGATTTGAATGTTGCTTCTGTTCTTTCTTTGAATTGAACCAATATCATGCAATGATTTCCTGAAACTTTCTTGCAGCTTGTCATCTATAAGCTTGTCTTTAAACTTTTGAACTTTGAATTGACGCCAATGTCCTTGGAATTGGGCAGCATCTTCCTCCACCTCTCATTCTCACCATGAATCTCATTTAGGGCAACCTTAGCACAAACTAAGATTATAGGGTATGGGTTTTGATGAGCCAAAAATATACTTGTATTTCCCATATATTTAAGTAGTTATTATTATTATTTTGGGAGGAATTGATACTCGAATTTATTATATTGACAGATTTATTCTAGAAGGAGTATTTGGAGCAAAAGAAGGAAGTATATCAATGAAATCCCAATTCAAGTAGGAGAGGGCATATGCTTGCCTATTTCTGTTCAAACTAGGAATTAGATTTTCTTATTTTTATTTTACTCCTTTTCAAAGTAGGATTAGGAATCTTTCCTTATAAATACCCAAGCTTGGCTTAGATTTAAGGAGACCAGATTTCAGATTACAATTCCCCATCTAAGAGCACGGCAAAGCTGGGATTTCGGCTACCCTTGTTCTACAAACTGTTTGTTCTCTCAACTTCAATTTTAATGAAATTATTTCTATTCATTATGAGCATGAGTAGCTAATTTTCTCACTAGGTTTAGACCTAAGCCTTAACATGATTATGTGATTTATCATTTTTCTATGTTGTCGTATATGCATGCTTTGAATCTTTAATCACTGTTTAAAACTATCTTTATGTCTTAATGCTTGATCACCCTTAGGATATCTAGACAAGTAATTTGAAGCAATTTTATAGGAATGCCCACCTAAAAATTGGGATTAGCTTCTTGTGATTAAGGATTGTAATACATCTAGGTTAAATGCCATAACTAAGAGATTGCATGGTTATAAAAGATTTTCATGAACTTAATGAATCTTGCATGTAGAATTAGATCTAAATGCCATAGACTAATCGCATGTTAGGTATACGTTTTCACTTGAATGCCCACGAGGAAAATATGCTTTCGAAAAATCTAACCTTCAAAGTTGCATGTATTGATTCATAGATTATTTTCTAAGTCACATATGATTGTTAATGGTGAAGGTTGAACCCTAGTACTTGTTTAATTGTTTTTAAACTCAATTTACCCTTGTATTTGTTGCTTGATTTTTATTCCATTACCAAACTTCTTGAAATTTACTTTATTATTAATTAAGAGTAAATACTAAAATAAGAAACATCAATATCAGTCCCTGAGGAAATCGACCCTGCTTCCAGTGCTATACTACAATAGCCCCGTACTCTTGCATGTATTATTTATGTGATTTTAACCCTTGTTTTACAGGTGGGAAAAATCCTATCAGGTTTCATGAATGGCTAAGTATTTGGGTTAGGTCATATTTTGGGCGATGAAAGAAAAGGCTAAGTGTTTGGCTTCAAAATTGGCTTAGGGAGCATGCAATTGGATAGGATAAAGCCTTTAAAGGTTAAAGCACACATATCCTACATCACTTCTTATGGCAACCCACACATTAAATCAAGAGTATCTAAATGATGTTAATTCTTTAAAATTCAATGCAAAATGATGTAATGAGATCAACAATTGAGAACAAAAGCAATGAGTGTTTAAAAGTATAAACAAGTATATCCCTCAGAAAGAATGGCAATTAAGCTCAAAGATCTCACAAGGTAGTCTCCACTAATTTTCTAAGGTTTACTCAAATTCAGCTATTTTATTCACTTAATCACTAAAAACATGACATTGTGAAGTGCATATTATGAACTACTTGACCATGGCATGACTCTTAGTAAAGCAAAGACAATTAACATAGCATATACATCCCTATTAACAAGTTATCATACTAATACTACAAAATTTAAACTAATTGATACTTAAAAGTTCAATTTTTCTGGCCGTATGTCTCCCCCAAACCTAGAGGTTTCTATATATAAATTTTTAGTCCACACCCCCAAACCTAAACTGAACATTTTCCTCAATGTGATAAGGAATATGCATGACAACAGTACAACGGTTTGAGAGATATAAAGGGCAGAAACAGCAAAGGAGGAGAAAAATACAAACCAGGGCTAGGTTGCCTCCTAGGAGCGCTTTATTTAATGTCTAGGCAAGACGGGGCTGGCATGTTAGGCATTTGATGGTGTGCCCAAGATTTCAGCTCCAACAAGGAACCGATTATGAGCCTCTTGCTATAGAATTTGCGTTGCATCATGGAGAAAAAAGATAGAAACACACAAAGGAATCCAGCGACGAGAACGTAACTTATCGGGAAAGATATTGAAGAGTGATTTGAATGAAAGCAGATTCTGTCCATTTTGGAATGTTTTCCTTGGACAATACTCATGATGGAACAACTTTGGTTGTGCCCTGTACATTTTAGACTTCATCCTTGGTCCTTTTCATTGATTTTTCCTTCGGATCTTGAAGAGGGGGACCAAGTTGAGGGCCTTTAGCATATTCTTGGTGTTTTTATGATGGAAGCTGCACGGGAAAAGTTCAACAGCATTAGGAGCTAACTAATAATTCAAATCCAAGTTTGCCTTATTAAAATGAAATTTAAGTGTTTTAGGATTGAGTTGAGAAGGCGCATTGAATTTCAAAACTGGGTCCTTGTCCGTGGGCATGGGCTGAGACACGGCTGGCAGCAGCTTGGGAGGCACAGGCCAATCGTTGGGTTCTGCCATGGACATGTCTTGAAGCTTGGCCGCAGCGCTGCCCACCTTAGATGTGGGCTAGGAAGTTTCTGGTGCAGTGGCTAAGGACTTGCTCTGCAGTGAATCAGTTGGCGCAGCTTGGCGCATTGAAGGCGTGCCCTGGACATGTCCAGGTTCTGTGGCGCTGGGATGGGGCAACGACAGGGCATTTGGCGAGTCCTAGGACTCAGCAGGATCCTAGGTTTGCGGCAGGGCATGTGCAGCTTGAGGCAGGATTTGGGGTAGAGACTCAAGCGCGTCATGAGGCAGAACGTGGTCATGGTTGTGGGACACGACTTAGGGCAGTGCGTTGCTGCTGGGCAGCACATAGGGTAGGGGCATTGGTTTGACCTGGATGTCCTTGTCACCATCATTTGTCCTATTCTCTTCCTCCCAGTTTTCTTCCATTTCGCTTTCCAATCTGTGAGTGCAAGGCAAAGAGGTATAGTTAGACATGAAATTAGAATAAGAAACATTATAAAAGGAAGAGTATATTGGAGGGTATGAATTGGGTGTGTCCCACTGCTCAATCTGAGCATAATCAGGAGACACTGTCACGACATGGCCTTGGGTGGAATTCATGGCATCCATGGCAAGCACTTGTCGAAGTGTTAGCTTGATGATGTCCTCATTATGCTCATCATCCGTGTGATGGTTTTGATTACAAGCCTCTATGTTTTGTATCCTGGTCCACAACAAAGGTTGGGTTAACTTTGCGGCCTCCATGGCAAGCACCTGTCGAAGTGTTGGCTCGATGATAGCTTCATCTTGATCATCATTCACGGCCTCACTTGGTGGGGAACGTGCCCTTTCTTCGATTTGGCGCATGATGAACTCAAACTCCCTCATGCTCTTTTCCAATCTCTCCTCCATTCGCTAGTTTTCCTCTCTGATTTCTTCATAAGCGGCTGCCATGTATTGAGCACAAGCCTCCCTGCATTGTATCAAGGCCCTCAGCGAAGGTGGGAGGTCAGGAGTTGCTTCATAGTGAGGAACTATTTGAGGGGAGTTCCATGTGAAATTAGGTTGCTTGCACCATCTTGGGTTTTATGGTTTTGGGTGTTCTTGATAATGGAATTCCAGCTGATTACTCCACCCTAGGTTGTATGGTTATGGGTTTTCTTGAAAATGGAATTCCGGCTGATTGCCCCACCCCTGATTGAATGAAGTTGGGTATGGATCTTTCCAAGCTCCCGTCTCCATGTATGGATAATTCCATGGTCCCACATCCATGTATGAGTTGTTCGTATGTACATGAGACAGATGACAAACTAAGTTAGTTAACAATCTAAATGAAACCTAAATAGTTAATATACAAAATTGAGTTAACGAAATCTGAATTGATGGGCACCGTTGAGGGACAAGTCCCCGGCAACGACGCCAAAAACTTGTTGGTAAAATTAGAGAACAAGAAATATGCAATCTAGTTCTAACAAATATAAAATCCTTTCAAGTGCACAAATCGATAAGAATAGTATAGTAGCACAGCAAGAGTCGATCCCTCGAGGACTTGTATCAACGTTATGTCCACTTCAGTTCAGATTCATGAACCAGGGTTTAGGCGCGGAAGCTAGGCTCGGATAGGAAGTTCTTAGGACATGTACTCGACATGTCCTAGCATGACCTTGGCACTTCTAGGACATGAACTTGATGTCATGAGACACGGGTTAGGGACCCGAATGGCATGATCTGAGGTACTTGGCCAAGGACCCAAAATAGGTGCACTGGCACACTCATGACCAAATTCAGAACCTGATATTGAAATTAGGACATCTCCTTCATCTGAACTCCGATTTGAGTCATTCTTTTCGCGTTCTTCTCAGAATTTACATATCTTTCTAAATCTGCACAACTCTCACAAGATTGATCATTTTCTAATATTGATGGCACGAAATCATTCAAAAGACATGTAAAACAGTAAATTAAAATGCACGAATGATAGATCGATTGATTATTAAGTAAGGCGAATTAAGGCTTACTATCCATCCTAACCAATTATAGTTACTAATCAAATTTCCTTGACCTAGTTACTATGCATTCTCTGAATTAGGTGCCTATGCCTAGGTCTTGGCGTTGGTTCACTAGACACATCTTATTCCCTCTTACTTAGCATGTTCTAAACAGGGCATATGCCTAGAGCGTCTATCACCTACCGTTTAAGATGATGCATGAAGTACAAAGAGAATTTAATGACACTACACTAGCCTAGAAAAGTGACATGCAATCCTAGGTCATCATGAGTTAAGATTACAGGTAAGTGTCCCAAATACCCATGATGCTTCAAATCACAAGATGATATAACGGTCACTCAAACAATTACATCAATAATTATATGCAAACAAGGTAGCTAATCTTATAGGCATAAATTATGGTCATTAAGCAAAGTAATATAACTTATTCAGCATGCCTAGCAATCATAATCAAGAGCCAGAAATCTAATCAACGAACTAGCATGGCTAGGGCTTCAAGCAACCCTAATTCTAAGAGGAACTACACACTCATAACTGAAATTTAAATAACTATAATTGAAAACATAAGTAAATTGCAATAATAAAAATACGGTTACAAAAGAGATTGTTGAATAATAGACACGACATAGCCTACCTCTCCAAGCTCCACGCACAACACTCTCCACTTTGGGAAAAAAAAAATTGTTTGAATTTAAAACTGAATTACAAAGAATGTATGCGGCTAGGGTTCTCCAATATGGTATCTCTAATAATGTGTGAAAATCTCCTCCTAAAACACTGAACAAAGGCTCCCTTTTATAGACAAAGGGAAAACCTTTTCCTACAAGGATTGTAATTAGAAACCCTAGCCTAGAGTGTTCTAGAATAGTTATTGTACTTCTAAGTAATTACAAAGTCCCTAAAATCTATCAGAACCAATCAGAACACGGTTGGGAGTGTGAATGCACGCTGGCAAGTGGGAACACAAGCTGGCTTTGGTTAGCTCGTGATCTTGCTGCGGTCAGACGCTGGAAACTTAGAACTTGGCCTTTGGAATGTCTTCATCACGCCACGGTGCAGCTTGATACTTGAATGGCTTCTACACAGGCCAAGGAGTTTAAAATCGCTTCATGTCTTGATCGAATGGCCGTAGGTACGAAAAGGGCCTCATTGGAACTCAGTAGACGTGTCTTTAGGGAGCACCTAGGCGGATAATGAGGAAGTGTCCATATAAGGATCTGGAACAACGCTTTTGAGGTATACCATGATCATAGTAGAAGCGCATCTTAGTTTGGCTAAGCGCATAAGGTTCAGAATTGGCGCAGAAACTAGGCACAAAGACTTGATACCTAGCTCTCGGCTGGGATCCTTGGGACATGTACTCAACATGTGCTGGCATGACCTTGGCACATCTTGGACATGAATTTGATGTCATGAGACATAGGTTTGGGAGCTGGATGGCACTCAGGATCCAGTTCAGGACCTGATATTGAAATGAGGACATCTCCTTCATTCGAGCTCCGATTTGAGTCATTCTTTTTGCGTTCATCTCATAATTTACCTATCTTTCCAAATCTGTACAAGTCTCACAAGATTGATCATTTTCTACTATTGATGGCACGAAATCATTCAAAAGACATGTAAGAGAGGCATATAAAGACATGAAAATAATGTGTAAATAATGACTGATCACCTACAGACAAGTACGACACAAAAAACCATCATATAAGTATACCAAGACTCAACCATGTGCTAAGTCTGCATGTCCCTTGACTGTAGCATCTCAACATAACTCATACATGACACATGACACATGTGCTAGGCCGACATGACTCAGCGACAATAGCATCTCGACACTGACTCATATGCCAGGCTTGTATAACTCCTCGGTAATAGCTTCTCGACACTGACTCATGTGCTAGGCTGGTATGACTCCTCAGCAATAGCATCTCGACACTAACTCATGTGCCAGGCTGACATGACTCCTCGGTAATAGCATCTCGATCATATATCCATTCTTCCTCGATTATCACGATTTTCGTATTCAATATTTCACATCGATATTTCTCTGTAACTAGCGAATCAAAATCGTAAACTATATCTCAGAATCGACCATCAAGATCTATTATTATCATTCCATCAGGATTACAACCCTCAAATAGGATAATCAAACTAATTCTGGGACCTAAACAAACCCCTGGCATAGTCTATGGTCCTTAGCATCATCACCACATATAACCACACAATACATCTAACTTCCCTATGCATACTCATTCATACAAGCATATAAGTATGAGTTTTGGGAAAGAGGTGATCAGTCATTATTTACGCATCACCTACAGACAAGTACGACACAACAAGGAAGCACGTAGAAATTTTGTGTCATTTTGTTGATAACTTGTAACCCCACCACCTTTGAAGGTTTCAATTCCTTTCATCCCAATTGGCAAAACTGGGAAGTTTCTAGCTTTGAGTTATCTTGGTGGTAATCAGGTAAGAAGATGGAAACGAATGAATTAATTTTTTTTTACTTTATTAAATCAAATTAGTGGGGTTTCACGTGGTCGAGCTGCCCTACCGAAGATTTTCTTATCAAAAAAGAACCCTGAACATATCAACTCATAAGAATTTCAATTTGCCTTAAGATGTTTTGGTTGGGGATGTGACTATATGAGTCCATATAGTCTATATACTACAAATATTTTATTATGCCTAAACCGTCCGTATCGATCCAAACCAAACCGTTAGTAATGGTTTGGTTTGAAATGGTTTCAATTCTAATTCTAGAAAATCCAAACCGTATCGAACCGTTAATATTTTAACGGTTTGGATTTGGGTATTGCCAATATCCGTATCGAACTGCACCGTGCCCACCCTACCTGCACATGTCCGCCTCATTAGCAACCAAATATGGGACATATCGGGATAACTGCACAAACCTCTACTCGTACTCTGGTACCGTCATCGTACCCTGTCTCAAGTGCAAACGTCAGCCTGCATAGCATCCCTGTAGGACTAAGGGTAGAACTGTTCGAAAAATCTCATCCGAAAAATCTCCCAAGTGATGGTGCGGACATCCCACCCTGCCATCTCAAGGGCATGCCACCATCGATAAGCATGCCCATCTAGGGGAAAGGTGGCTAAACGAACTCGGTCATCCAAAGGGTAACTCAGTTAAGAAGTTCTAAGTTCGAGTCATGACTTCTCATGCCTTGGCACAACTCAGGTTCTTTGAATCCTATCCCTCCTTTCTAAACCCCATAGCTTATCCCCATTACAACCTAAAATGAAAGACCTAACTGATCTTATGGACAATCATACTGAGGATTTAGGTACATATCTATGTTCTTAAAGTTCGATTCCTTTCATGAGATCTTACTTACCATAAAGTGCTTTTCTTCATTGCTAATCATATGTGATTAAACTTGAATTCCATAACATAAACTCATCACATATGCTTGATAAGAGTGAAAGCCTAGGATTCTTGAGTGAATTGACAGTTTCCTAGTGAGGATTAGAGTCGAGGCGAAATCTTTCTAAGGCACATCGATGAAGTTCTTTTTAAGCATGATCACTTGAACTTTGGCGCTTTTACACATAGCATATGACACTCACGGCTATGGCATCTCTATTAGTTATGCAAAGCATGTCTACTTACTTTTATTCTTATTAGCTTGTTAAAAGTACTGTTTCTAGCATCTTAGTTGTCTAAGTAAAACGTTTGTGGGTATCGTGCTGCTATAACCCTCAGGAGATCAAACTCCTCCTCTTTGGAAAACCTAGTGGTTTAAATGTCCTATCTTAACTAAGATCGAGTCTTTTTGTTTAGTTTGTTTTCTTTTGTTTTGCACAGGGACTAGCAAAATGTAGGTTTGGGGGTATTTGTTCAGTAATTATTTATGCATCTTTTTTATGTCATTTAGTACCTCTCTTACTGAAAGTTGTATATCAGGCCTACACGCACAGATGCGTCACTCTCACAATCAACAGTTGTAGAGTTGTAGACTGCGACTAGTTACGCCGAGAAACAGCACGCAAACACAAGCAGTGCACACACGTTCAACACAATCACACATGCTCCCTTCAAAAATACTTCACAGCAGTGACACCTTATGCACTCAGAAGATCCATCAATGTAGGCAGACCTGTACTAGTTCTAAGTGAGCTGGTGTGTGCAAAAACAGCAAGAATTCTCTATCATTTCATATCAGATGAATTATGCAATATATGAACAACAAGATACAGTCACACAAAGCATTTAGAACAGATTCAAAGCATCATAAGCCAACAGAGCAAAAATAAAAAGAACACTCAAAGCTTGATACCCAGAAACCTTCCTCAAGCGGAAAACTGGGGGTTGATCCGCTGACCAAGAAATCCACTAAGTTTAATATTCAATACAAGATAAAACCTAGCTCAATCTCTAAAAACTAAATCTAGAGGTAGCCATACCTTGTGCAATATCAAACTCCTTCAATAACAGTGCTCTGATTGTAAATCACCATTCACAGCATCACCGTTCTCCATTGATGATTCTCACGAGGTCAACAAATCAATGGCAACGTCCTTGCTTTTCATTGACTTGGCACCCAAATGACCCATATGTATGAATAGAAATCTGGATGATAAATCTCAATCCAAGTTCATCAAATCATGATA
The DNA here is from genome assembly GCA_037349345.1 of Oemleria cerasiformis. Taxonomy (NCBI): domain Eukaryota; kingdom Viridiplantae; phylum Streptophyta; class Magnoliopsida; order Rosales; family Rosaceae; genus Oemleria; species Oemleria cerasiformis. Next base: position 10,633,508 of record JAZGTL010000007.1, read on the forward strand.
CTTGATGAACCCAGAAAAACGGCTTCAATAAAACTAATTTGGGGATGAAATCAAAATATGATTAATCTGAGTTCTTCAAGCCATGGACCTTGAAGAACATAGATGAATTCAAGAACCTAGAAATTTACCCAAAAACAGATTTCAAAACCAAGTTTGAGAAATCAAAATCAGATTTTCAAGAATGAAACATCAAGGAAAATCATATATCCAAAAACCATTTTACCTCAGTAATGTTCTCAAGAAAATCAATTTTGGAAAACTATTATCAAAATCCAGAAATCGCAGCAGCCCGCATTGAGAGCTCAGCAACCTTCACTTAAAGCTCTCAGCTCAATTTTCCCAAAAACCCAGAAATCTCACAGGGAACCCAGCTGAGTCTAGCTAATCATCTCTCTGCAGATTTTTCACACACACACACAACGTGAAAGAGGAGAAGCACGCTGATTTTTCCAAAAACTGTTAGACCCAAAACGCACACTTTACAGCTAATATCAAAGATGTGACTTAAACACGTGGGTGAAAAGAAACACACTCAGTTAAAAACTTTTTAATAGCTGACAGTAAAAACTTAAAAACGCTGACTAGTCATCCAACGTTAAGCACTTTTAACTGATGCAGAAATATGTTTATGAAATGCAATATACCTTCATTCTCACAGCTTCCATCATCTTCAAGATAAAACCCCATCATGACTTAGAGATGCTAACTTCCTAGATTGAGCTAAGGTACATAGTAAGAAAGTTTACAATGACAAGAAAAGCCAATTACAAGAACATGCCTAAACAAAGAACTAACAATCTCCCCCTTTGGCTTTGCCTTGTCAAAACCCATCAATCAACCTAAGGAAGACCTATCTCACACCCCATAACTATTCATGATCAACCTGTGATTTGGAAAGACATAATCCTGTAAAGAGAAACTTAAGACCAAGAACAAGTGATCAATCCATGTTAAAAGCTTAAGCACAATGAGATAGAAATCAAGGGCAATTGTAAACTTTCTCCCCCTTTTTGACAGGGAAAGACAAATAACATATCCCTGCAAAATCCAATCAGGATATTGTGAAGCAAGCAGAAATAAACAAACCCCAAAATCAGTTGCACAAATAGGAATGAGAACAATCCAAACGCCAAGAACAAACACCAATCAAAGTGACAACAAATAAAGACAAACCAAGTGAATGCCAAGAGATGGATAGAAAATGACACACATCAAGTCATATTGAAGTGAACTCGAGACAATAAGGCATAGAATAACAAGCCACAAATGTGAAACTTCAAGCCAAATTCTCACCAAATAGATAGGAGAGTACTCCCCCTCAATGGAGTACAAAAGAGACCCAATAACACAAGAAACAATAGCATGAGAAGCTCCCCCTACATATCAAACCTCACACACAAATCTAAAGCATAAAAGCAAGTTCCATTGTGTAAGCTAAGCAGGTGAACCCTCTATATCGCACAAGGTAGTGAGTATAGGAATGTGCACAACAGCCTTGTAATTGACTAAATGACCATAATTCGCTCAATAACCAGAAAGTGCAAAGGACCAAGAAAGTAGAAGGACTAAAAGCACGAATTTAATCAAGTGGTGGAAAGAATAGCATGAGCAAGGAAGAATCTCAAAACAATCTTAAATACATAAGGTAGCTCAGTGAAATAAACAAGCTCTCCACCACCCCCCCCCCCCCCCCCCCCCCCCAACATATGCTTGAACTGAATTAGTTCAGAGAAAACTATTTCAGAGATGACAACATACATAGAACTAAGGTGACAAACTAGGATCCACTCTTTCACAAACGGTGATGCCGCAAGCAACACAATGATCATATTGCATGAAGTAAAAGGAAATGTGTGTAATGCTCAAAGTATGTATCAAAGAAATCAGAGTTCACATGATATCATTCAAATATCAATTCAAAACATTAGAGGCAAGTAGTCCACTTGACTAACAAAAGAATCAAAGGGATTGAAGTGTTCAAATTTCATTTGAGCACATGCACAAGTGTTTTTGTTTTTTTTTTTAATATTTGAAATGGCCGAATTTTGTGGTTCTTTGTCCTAAATCACCTGAACCACCCTTGTAACACCTTAGGACCGTGACTTCTTCAGTCACACTTCAAGCACCCTTTTTACCCTAGAACACCTTATATCTCCTTATATCACCCTAGGGTCGTGACTACATTGCCCCTTCAAAACAAACTGTTTTTTTTAATACTCTGGTTTCACCTCCATAATTTTTTATTTAAGAAACTAACACTCAATCACCATGATAATTAAGTTAGAACGGTGAAGTAGATGCAGCAATACTAAAAGAAATTGAGTATTATCATGTGAGCATAAATTTTCAAAAGCATGAAAACTTAATGGAAAATTTGATAAGAAATACTCACACACATATAATCATAGTCAAAGTTTTGCTTAGGGACTCAAATTCTGAGAAAGAGTAGATCAAAGGTCAACAAATCCTTTTTATTTTAAATTTAACACAGAAAATGAGTAAGAACTAATAGTCAAACACATTAGAGGAGAGAGACAAACTTAGCTCACTGAACACACACTATGGAGCATTCAAGATGATTAAGATATTTTATTTTTCTAAGTGAAACACTCATAACAACTGACTTTCTAGAACAAAAGTAAAAACATGCATCCTTCCAAAACCAATCAGTATATTCCACTGCACAAATCACAGACCAAAGCAGATGACTAGTCAGCTAACTGCTTCGTACAAACTCAGAGAAGGACATTAAGAACCAGATGCAAAACAGTATTGAACACACAATTAGTAAGAGATGGAAATAACATTAGCAAGAAAACATCAAATGAATAGAAATAAAATAAAAACACATGCATGACATGGTGTCTAGGCTACATGAAGCACATGGAAACCAATTTAACCTAGACACAAACAATAAGCAAACTACTCAACAACAAGAGGAAGAACATGGTCTTCCTTCTTTACCGACACTTTCTTCATATGTGACCCACTAGGAGTCAAAGAGATCAATTTAGAAAGTTTGACAAGTTCATTAAGAAGATCACTCACTTGAGCTTGAAGTGAGTTGTGTTTTAATATGATATGGAAAGGATGGCCTCTCAAACTCTCTGAGCTTAGGACACCTAGATCTTATGTGTCCTAATGTGCCATAGTGATGACATGTAGGATTGAACCCTTTTGACTTCAGTGAAATAAATGGAGCAAGTGATGGAGAATCATCTCTTTTTGCACTTATGCCAGATTTTTCAATCTTGGATCCTTTAGAACATGGGACATGATTCTCAAGATTATTTCCTTTGAAATTTAAAGACTCACTCCTAAGAATATTACACCTAGGCCGAATGTGACCAAGTGCCCCACAATGATGACATGTAGGAATGAATTTCTTAGCTCTAGAAAATGATGCAGTTTTGAGAGGCAATGACTCGGCAGATTGAGATTGAATTCAACACACTTTGAGAGAGTTTTCAACTTGTTGACGTTGAGATAAAGATTTAGACTTATTGACAAATTTAGTGACAGATTTAGTACTAGTGTTTAAACTTGTACTAGCAAACCCAAGTCCGCTCTTATCCCCATGCAACTTCCCCATTCCAAGCATTTTATCAATTTTTTATGCTCCTATGGTTAGTTGGATTATTTTCTCATTGGCTACATTCAGTTGACACAACAAATTTTTGTTGGACTCTTGGACAGTGTGATTAGTAGCAGTTAAGACATTTACTTGACTTTCAAGATGATTTTTCAAGAGAATCAAACTATCTAACTCAACTTCTAATGACTCAATTGTGTCACTCAAATCCTTTTCAGTTTCCTTGAAAGTTTTATTTTCCTTTTCAAGATCTGTGACTTTCCTTTGAAACAACATATTACTCTCTTTAATTTTACACGTCTCATTGAAAACCAAGTCATATTTTTCACACAACCCATTGTATGACAGAGCATCATATGACTGGTCATCTTTATCATACAACTTATCATCATCACAAGACTCTGTTTTTCCTTCATTTCATGCGAAATACTCATAAGGAATAGAGTCACAAACTGACACAGAAAGAGTAAAAAGTCATGTTTTGTCATTAGAGGGAGATGAGAGCACAAATGATTCATCACTACCACTTTCACTTGAACATTCCATTTGAGCTTTACCCGGATTATTATAGCCTTGCTTGCTGTTGTTTGCACACTCAGCAGCTATATGACCAATCCCACCACAAGTAAAACAGCTGATTGATTTTTTATTCCCCCTATTATTCTTGAAACCTAAAAATCTATCATTTTTTCTATCATTTTGTGCTTCAAACTTCCCTTTGTTCCCAAAGTTCCCAGACTCAGACTTCCCTTTATTCCCGAAGTCCCTGGACTGACTCCCACTTGCCCGTGCATCTCTACCTTTGTCTTTTAGTATCCTCCTGAATTTTTTAGCAAAGAGAGCCATTTGATCCTCCACACTTTGGGAAGAATCAAACAAAAAATCAGATTCAGTTTGAGCATATTGGAAAGCAATGTTTTTTCCCTTTTTAGAATCCAAATTTTCCATGTCCATTTCCATTTTAAAAGTCATTAGTTTACCCACCAACTTTGCCAACCTAATCTCTTTTAAGTTTTGAGCTTCCATTATTGCAATTTTCTTAGGTCTGAATTTGTTGGGTAAGACTCTAAGGATCTTTTGGACAATGGTCAGTTCAGCAATCGGTCCTCCAAGACTAACACTTTCATTAGTTATAGACTCAAGCCTTTCATAAAATTCTGAAAAAATTCAAACTCATTCATCCTAATTTTTCCAAACTTTGCTAAAGCCATTTGAAGTTTGAGATCTCGGACTTGAGCATCTCCTTCATGTACAATTCTTAGCTTATCCCAAGCTTGTTTTGTTGTGGTGCAATTCCTAATGTGTGAAAACTGTGACATGGAAAAGGCAGTGACAATTGCATTTCTAGCCTCCTTATTGGAGGATGAAGCAAGTGCTTCTCCTTGAGTCCAATTTGACCTTGGTTTATTTACCACCTCACCATCTACAATTTTCCTAGGACACTTCCAGTCAATGTTCATATAATCATATGCATCAAGAAAAATTTCAAATTTTTCTTTCCAAGAAACATAATTTGTACCATCAAAGAAAGGAGGAGCATTACAAGAGATTTTATCACGCTCCATCACTTACTCTAGCCGGGACCAACTCTATGTGTATCTAGAGTTGGCTCTGATACCCACTGAAAGCTGTATATCAGGCCTACATGCACAGAGGCGTCACTCTCACAATCAACAGTTGCAGAGTTGCAGACTGCGACTAGTCACGCCGAGAAAAATTAAGCAAACATAAGCAGTGCACACACATTCAACACAATCACACACGCTCCCTACAAAAATACTTCACAGCAGTGACACCCTATGCACTCAAAAGCTCCATCAATGTAGGCAGCCATGCGCTAGTACTAAGTTAGCTGGTGTGTGCAAAAACAACAAGCTTTCTCTATCATTTCATATCAAATGAATTATGCAATATATGAACAACATGAACAGTCACACAAAGCACTTACAACAGATTCAAAGCATCATAAGCCAACACAACAAAAAATAAAAGAACACTCAAAGCTTGATGCCCAAAAACCTTCCTCAAGGTGAAAACTGGGGGTCAATCCGCTAACCAGGGAATCCACAAAGTTTAATATTCAATACAAGATAAAACCTTGCTCAATCTCTAATAACTAAATCTAGAGGCAACTACACCTTATGCAATATCAAACTCCTTCAATAACAGTGCTCCAATTGTAAATCACCATTCACAGCAGCACCATTCTCCATTTATGATTCTCACGAGGTCAACAAATCAATGGCAGCGTCCTTGCTTTTCATTGACTTGGCACCCAAATGACTCATATGCATGAATAGAAATCTGGATGATAAATCTCAATCCAAGTTCATCAAATCATGATACTTGATGAACCCAAAAGAACGGCTTCAATAAACTAATTTGGGGATGAAATCAAAAATTCAATATGAGTTCTTCAAGCCATGAATCTTGAAGAACACAGATGAATTCAAGAACCCAGAAATTTACCAAAAAACAGATTTCAAAACCAAGTTTGAGAAATCAAAATCAAATTTTGAAGAATGAAACACCAAGGAAAATCATATATCTAGAAACCATTTTACCTCAACAATCTTCTCAAGAAAATCAGTTTTGGAAAACTACTATCAAAACCCAAAAATCGCTGCAGCCCCCATTGAGAGCTCAGCAACCTCACTTAAAGCTCTCAGTTCAATTTTCCTAAAAACCCAGAAATCTCATAGAGAACCCAGTTGAGTCTAGCTAGTCATCTCTCTGCAGATTTTTCACACACACACACAGCGTGAAAGAGCATAAGCACGTTGATGTATCCCCAAAACTGTTAGACCCAAAACGCACACTTTACAGCTCATATCAAAGATGTGACTTTAAGGACTTGGGTGAAAAGAAACACACCCAGTTAAAAACTTTTTAATAGCTGATAGTAAAAACTTAAAAACGCTGACTAGTCATCCAGCGTTAAGCACTTTTAACTGGTGCAGAAATATGTTTATGAAATGCAATATACCTTTATTCTCACAGCTTCCATCATCTTCAAGATAAAACACCGTCATGACCTAGAGATTATAACTTCCTAGATTGAGCTAAGGTACATAGTAAAAAAGTTTACAATGACAAGCACAACCAATTACAATGACATGCCTAAACAAAGAACTAAAACTTACATATCTTTTGAATGATTTCATGCCATCCATAATATGAAATGATCAATCTTGTGAGACTTGTGCAGATTTGGAAAGATAGGTAAATTCTAGAAACAACGCAAAAAGAAGGGCTCAATTCGGTGTTATAACGAAAGAGATGTCTCAAGTTGAAGTTCGGGCCCTAAGTCAAGTCCAAAATCGAGTCTTGGCGCATGCCAATACAAGCTGAGAACCAAGCCCAAATCTGAGTTCCTGAGAGGTCCTACCGAGCCCCTACTGTGCCAAGAAACGAGCAAATTACATGCCCTTGACATGTCCTAAGACATGCCAACCAAGATCCGAGGACATGCCCAAAACATGTACCTATCGCAAGACCTGCGCAAATTTTGAATCCCATGCGCTAAGCCACGTCATGCTAAGCCAATGACAAGTTCTTGATGTGCCACAAAAGTGGAGACCCAAACCGAGTCTTGGACACGTCCTTAGTCCGCCAACGACAACATTGCGCCTAATTCATATCACCGGGAAGGCCAAATTGGGCCTTGACCTGGAACACGATCAATCAAAGCTAGACACCACCCACAGTTGGACTTCACAACACATATCTAAGCTAATTCAATCAGGTGTCTTGACCAGAAATGCCAATGACATGTTCATGTCCTGTTTTGCCCTAAAAGGAGTCCCGTGAGCCCTGATTTGAGCCAAGTTAGGCCATCGACTTTTCTACAAGCCTTTGAACGGGAAAAAGCCCATAATCATGTTAGAAATATCACATGGAAGTGCCCATAGGGGTTTGTCTTGATTAGATTGGGCAATGACATGTTGAAGTTCTTGGTGGTCCAAATTGGGGTCCTAGGAGCCCAAAATCTAGCCCAGCCACGTTTGAAGAACTTAGGATTGGCTAAGCCTAGTCCTTGACATCCAAGCAACCTCCAGAAGCTGCCTTGGCATGCAAGAAAGATCATAGAGCTGATTTCAGCATAGAATTCCAAATCCTTAGCTTTCAAGGATTACCTTTTTAGTCCATTTTTATAAATAAAAAAAACAAGGATAGCAATTAGTTAGTCAGTATTTGACTAGGTTTTCTAAGTAATCTCCTATTAGGTAAAGGTCTTGATCTCCTATAAATAGGAGCAAAAGCCTCACGGGTCAAGGACCCAATCTCTAGACACCCTAGCCGCATATTACATAGTTTTCAGCTTTGAACACTGTATTTTCTGTATTGTGAGAGAGTTGAGCGTGGAGCCCAGAAGGAGCAGCCTTGGCGTGGTCTTTGTTGTGCCTCATCTTCAACAATCTCTATTGTAGTTTTACTTTCATTGTTTTCAATTTAATTATGAATTCAACTATGCTTTGCTTTTCAATTATGCGTGAGTATCTTCTTTTAGAATTAGGGCTGCTTGAAGCCCTAGCCATGAGAGTTGTTTAATATGGTTTTGGCCCTTGATTTGTATTGTTATGGATGCTGACTATAGTTTGAACTACTGTGGTTAATTTATGTTTATTGCTTTTGAGTTTGATCTGCTTGTTTTGCATGAACTATTGATGAATGTGTTAGGTCATAATTAATACATATTTTATCCACGATTTAATACCCTTTTACTTATGTTTTGTTAGTATTTCGTTCTATACAACTAGATAAAATGATATAGCTGTGAGAAGTGTACAGAATTAGATAGAGCTTGGAATTACAAGAATTTGGGCTAAAGAATCACATCAATCGGAGTTATAATGAAGAAGTTATGAAGAAAACAAGTGAGGCCACCAAGAAGAGAAACGCCTCCGTTCGGAGCGTGCCTACCAAACCTACCTACTTTCTTTCGGCACGGGTGTCCTGAAGTTCGCATGTCCCATTCGGCCGACATCTGCCGAAATCCATTTCCCAGCAGCCTTTGCGCGTTACCTGCCATTGACACCGCCCTTTGGTCTCCTATTTCGGTGGATAACCACCGAATCTACTCTAGAAGACTTTCCAGCTACCATGCGAGTTGTCCTCTTTATTTTTAGGGATTTCCAAGTGTGTGTTCACATTTGTCTCCATATTGCGTAGGGATTTCAACCCTATTTCATTCTAGAATATTATTTTTACTCCTTTTATTTGGAGGAAAGCTTTTTAATTAGTTTTCTTAAATGTTTAGAAAACATTTTCCTTGTAGAATTAAATGTAAACTTCTATTTGTTTGATGATTGATAATTCTCCTATAAATAGAGGTCCTAGGGTTTTGTAAAAGGAGAAAGGTTCGGAGAGGAAGAGATCGCCAAATAATGCAAAGAGCAAAAATACTTTTCTTTTATTTTGTAGTTTTTTTTTATGTTAGGGCTTCTTGAAGCCCGAGCCATGATTATTCTTTAATATGATTTTGGCCCTTGATTTTTATTATTATGAATGCTTAATACAATTTATATTACTGTGTGTCATGAGCTTAGTTTATGTTGATTAGATTGGTCATCTTATTTGCATACTCTATCCATGAATAATTGCTTGTTTGACTGACCATCTACTTGTGATTATTAGCATCAACGGTATATGGCTTTACATATATTTGTAATTTGAATTCATGACAACCTAGATCATTAAACAAGACTAGGAGTAGGGTGATGTCATTAAATTCCTTTTGTACTTAATGCTTTCTTTTGTGTTATAATCGCTTATGATATGTGACATAATCTTAAGAGAACTATTGCCTAATTGAATAGACGTTTTAAGCAGGGAAACGGCTTCGGACATACTAAGTAATAGGGAATAAAATGTGTAAAGTGAACTGTAACCGGACCTTTGCATGGACATCAGATTCAGATAATTGATAGTAATTGAATCTTGGAAATCATGATAGGAAGTAATTGTGGTTAGTGGTGGATTGAGAGCCCTAGCCTATTATTTTTATTATTTGTGTTATGTTAGTTATTTTATTTGTTTATTTTTAATTATGCTAAACCCCCAACGTTTATGAGTTTTATTTTATTTCCTATTTTTATTTTATTAAGTTACTAAGTTAATTAATCAATCTAAGTAATAAAGTGAATTTAAACGCTAAGACAAGACCTTGTGAGATTCGACCCTTGCTTATTTGCTATAATATCTATTCGATTTGTGCACTTGCAAGGTTAAACTGAATAGAATAGATTTCATACTTATGCTTTCTATTTTATCCAACAGAATGATTGCTTGTTAGACTGGTCATCTTCTTGTAATTGTTTGGCATCAAGGGTAGTGGCTTACATCTTACTCTTAATTCAACTCATGACAACCTAGGACTGCACATCACTTTTCTAGGGATAGTGTGATGTCATTAAATTCTCTTCGCACTTCATGCATCATCTTGATAAAATTTGATAGACGTTCTAAGGTACTCATTCGGCCGAGAATATGCTAATTAAGAAAGAATAATATATGTAGAGTGGGCCTTAGTCGGACCTTTGCATGGGCATCATATTCAGAAGTTTCATAGTAATTAAATCTTGGAAATCATGTTAATCACTTAATTGGTTGGTGGTGGATAGTTTGCCTTAATTCACCTTAGTTAATAACTTTAATCAATCATCATTCTTGTTGCGTTTTTAATTTCTTGCATTCTAAGTAATTGTTTTACTTTTTACTTTCAAAAACATCATAAAACCCCCTTTGCCGTTTTCTTATTTTGAGTCTTCATTGAGTCCTTGTCGTGTGTCTTTGGTAGTGTCCTTGTGTGAGTCTTGCATGTCAAGTTATTGTTTGAGTCTAATCTGGAGTTCTTGACGTGTCTTTAATTCCTTGCATACCTAAAGTAGTTTGTGTTTTTGTCTTCCTTGTTAAGTTTGAGTCTTTTTCGTTGAGTTGATAAATCTAAACTTAGGTGGAATTTAACTGTTGAACAAGTCCTCGAGGGATCGACCTTTGCTTGCTACTATATTATCTCATTTAATTTTGTGCACTTGCAAAGATTTTAACTAGATAAAATATGTCACATTATTGTTGCTTGTTTTATTTCATATTAGTACCCCCCCCCCCCCCCCTGCCCTGCAAGACTGTAGTAATCACTCTACTCAACTTATCTAAGGTCTTTTATAACTCGAACTCCCTCACCGGATCCTGTGCACCTGGCAAATTGTCAGCTTCTTCTCGAAACTAGGTTGCTGACGAGAACGACATCTAGGAGGCATCACGCTGATACGAAACAAAAATTCGTCAGTAACACAAATAACATGCACACTAAGTGTGCAGTCTGTAGGAATTTAACCTAGAGCTCTAATACCAAGTTGACAGGACCCCTCTAGAATTTCCCCACGAAATCCGTAAGAAACCCTACTACCAACTGACAAAACCTAAACCTCAAACTAAATCCAAAAATTACCCTCACTACACCAGCAAAGGCCCTACGAGAATTCTACCGAAACTCGGCAGAGTATCCCCTATAACCAGATCAAACCGTCTTCCACATGTCAAACGAAGGAAGAAACAACAAATATAAAACTAAACACTCCAGCTAAAACCACAAACTACCACAAATCCAAACTTCAAATACCAAGCCCTCAAAATAATTTACAATAACAAAAAGAGGATCAGAGCAATTAGGTAATCCTTCATTTATAGAAAGTAAAGAAGGTCCTAAATGGCGGTAGCGCTGCAATAGATGATGCCTCATCCTAGTCTTGTCGCCTCCTCGCCTCGTCCCGCTACGGTCTGGGGGCACAAAACCAAAATAACTGTGAGTGGACAATAGAATCCTATCACCGCGTACACACGCTAATAAAGTAATGATAATAATTATAATAATCAGAATAATCTTGACAACCCACCTCATGGTAAATCATATTTACATTAAAACCCTCCACATAATATATGTATCTATATATACCTACAACTTACCGGAGTACCATTTAATTACTTAGGTGGAGCCCACGTTATATGCAATTGTACCTGCCATCGTAAGTACTCGACCGAAGTCGATATCCCGGTCCGTAGCCCAACATCCTGGTCGTAGCCCCACATCTCGATCGTAGCCGTCATCCCGAGTCGTAGCTCAATATCACGAGCTGAGTATATGATGGAATCCTCAATACCATAGCTCATACCATACCAAATTTATGAGGGAATCCTCTCTATCATACCTCTTATCCTACCGATCGTATGAGGGAATCCTCCCTGCCATACCTCACCGAGCGTATGAGGGAATCATCCATGCCATACCTCATATCCTACTGAGCGTATGAGGGAATCCTCCCTGCCATACCTCACCGAGCACATGAGGGAATCCTCCCTGCCATACCTCATATCCTACTGAGCGTATGACGGAATCCTCCCTGTCATACCTCACTGAGCGTATGAGGGAACACTCCCTACCATACCTCATATCCTACTGAGTGTATGAGGGAATCCTCTCAAGATCCACGTGACTAGTTACTGAATCATAACTAACATTCCAGACATAATCAAGCAATCAATTCATATCATATGTAACGACCGGCCCCGAATCCTAGGTAACGACCGTCGTGCCCCACTAAGGACCTTTTCCAAGTACCGCAAATCAGCCCCAGATCGAGTCCTCGAAGAGCCCTTGACATGTCCCAGGACGTGTCTCAAATCTGCCCAGAAAGAAGACCAAGACATGAACCTGGAACATCACATGAACCAGGACAGGCGTAGGGTGTGCCCAGAGCTTGGCCCTTGACTCCAATAGAGGAACAAAGTGGGCCAATTGTGGAACAAAGTGAGACATAGACTATAAACAACCTTTAAACAATATTTTTAGGTGAATGACGTGCAGGAGCCTGCTTAGAATTGGCTAGGACTAGTCCATGGCCTATTCTTCCAAAAAAGGAAGGTTTAAAGACACCAAAAGAGGAACTTTGTGTCCAAACATGTCCAAATGGTGTCTTGCTACCCAAGAACGTTCAAAGAATACCAAGAATGAATGACTTGTCACTCAAGACACCCCTGAGCTGCCACAGGAAAGATTACCACACAAGAAGGAGCTTTCTTGCACCTCAAGTCACACGACTAAGGAGGTGATGTCAGCCTGTGTCCCTGCCCTATTTAGGAAATTGTCCTAGGGTTTTCATTAAGGGCTTTTTCAGTCTTTTATTTTCCTATTTTAATTCCTAACTTTTAGGGGATTCCTAGGGGGTATTTAAAGGGATTTTAAACGTAGTTTTGGGGGTTAGACACCCTAGCCGCATAGTAGTTTTTCCTTTGACGTAGAACATTACTTTGCCGCACCGAGTTTAGTTTCAGACGTGAATTTGGTTTTGAAGAAGCTTGAACGCGAGAAGTCTTGGAGCTGCCTTGAACGTGTCTTCACTCAACGCCGTTCTTCGAAGAGTTCCTTCTTCCTTGCTTCTTTATTAATTCTGTAATCATGAATTCAATTACGTTTTTATTCAATATACTGTCTGAGTAGTTCTTTTTAGAATTAAGGTTGCTTGAAGCCCTAGCCATGTAGTTCTTTAATCTGATTTTGGCCCTTGAATTATATTGCTTTGAACGCTGAATATAGTTTGGATTACTGTGCTTAGAACTTAGTTTATGTTTATGAGTTTGACCTTCTTATTTTCATGGACTATTGATGAATGGTTGCTTATTAGATTGGTCATCTTCTTGTGATTGTTTGGGATCAAGAGTATGTGGCTTTACACATACTTGTAACCTAAACCCATGACAACCTAGACTATACAACATCTTCTAGGGGTAGTGTGATTGCTCAGATTCTCTTTTGTACTTCATGCATCTTCATAATTAAGTTGATAGATGTTTTAAGTGCTCACACGGCTTAGAACATGCTAGGTAAAAAGAGAATAAAATATGTGGAGTGGGCCTTAGTCAGACCTTTGCATGGGCATCATATTCAGCCTTTTCGTAGTAATTGTGAAAGTTGGATACCAATTGATTTGGTCAAAAGATCTTGGTCCAATTGTGAGATTATAGGTAACCCTTGTCAATAATTTGTAACCCTGTATAGTAGCTTTGCTTGTGTTGCAAGAAATGGGAATAAAACAGAATGTGGGAATTTTCTCCTAAAAGTAAAGAATGTGGGGATAAAAACACTAGTTTTTTCCATCTTCAAGCCACATTGCCTAGAAAGAGATACTATTTCCAAAATTAGAGATTTGAATGGAATTTGGCACGGCGATGGAGATGGAATGAGTCAAGTGTTCATTTTAGAGTTTAAGAAGAGATTTAGTCAAGATGCCTCGCCTAATTTAGCTTAGATGGATGAGTTTTTGTCTATACTGGATCCTTGTATTTCTAATGCCCAAAATGAGTTTTTACTTGGGCAAGTGTCCATGAAGGAGGTGGAGGTTGCTACTAGGAGCATTGGGGCTCTCAAGGCTTCTGGTCCAGATGGTATACATGCAGGTTTCTTCCAACATTTCTAGATTGATTTTAATCATAAGATTCTGGACCTAGTCAATGATTTTTTCCATAATGGTACTTCTGTAAAATCTTTAAATCATACCAACATTGCCCTAATTCCAAAAATTGAAAACCCGGAAACTACTCATCAATTTAGACCTATTAGCTTGTGCAATGTAGCCTGTAAAATTATTACGAAAGTCATTATTAATATACTTAGGAAGATTCTTATGAAAATAGTTTCTCAGAACCAGCGAGCTTTTGCTCCAGGTCGATCCACTTTAGATAGCATTCTAATAGTTCATGAATTATTTTCTGATTTCAAAAGGAAAAAAAAAGAGGATTGGTTCTATGGCCTTAAAATTAGACTTGGAAAAAGCTTTTGATTTACTTGATTGGCACTATATTAGAAATTGTCTTTTAAAATTTAGGTTTTCTACGTGTTGGACAAATCTTGTGATGGAATGTATATCCTCAGCCTCTTTTTCCATGTTGATAAATGGATGCCTAGAAGGTAACTTTGTCCCAACTAGGGGGATTCCAAAAGGTGATCTGCTTTCTCCTTATTTACTTATCATCTGTATGGAACCATTCATAAGGCATCTCAATGCTTTAACTCTTTCCTCTAAGAACCATGTTAGAATTCTTTCTTCGCCTCATGGGCTAAGAATTTCCAATTTAATGTTTGCTGATGATTGCTTAATCTTTTGCAAAGCTAACAACTTTGCAACTAGAAAAGTTTTGCATGTGATAAATAACTTCGCTAAGGCTGCAGGTCAGAGGATTAACTTTCACAAGCCTTCTTTTTTCTTCTCATCTAATGTGACTTCACAGGTTAGAAACGCCATAGCTACCACCCTGAGCATTCAGCATAAAACTACAATTGGTAAGTACTTAGGAATTCACAATATCTTTTTTTGGAAAGACCCTATGAATGCGAAAGAAATGTTGCTAAAAATCCAAAATAAGCTTGCTTGTTGGAAACGTAACTCTCTTTCGAGAGGTGGAAAGCTTACTCTTTTGAAATCCAGTGTGACTAGTATGCCTAATCATGTGCTTTCTTGTTTTCCTTGTCCTAGAAAGTTATCCAAAGCTATTAATAAAGAATGCAGGAATTTTTTTTGGGGTGGCAACGATGGCCCTCCCCCAATAACATGGAGTGAAGCTTGTAAACCTATTGAGAAATGAGGGATTGGCCTTCGTTATGTGGAAAATTTTAACATTGTAGGGCTAGCCAAGCTTGGTTGGAAGGTTTTAACTGATAACCAGAACTAGTGGGCAAGACTCATGAGAGCAAAATATCTAAGACATACTCCTCTTTTTCTTGCAAGAAGAAAGCAAACCACTCTAGGGCTTGGAAAGGAATCTTGGATGCTAAGAAACTGCTCTACAAAGGAATATCCTGGATTGTAGGTAACGGTAAACATATCAGTTTCTGGGCGGACAATTGGGCACTCCCTTTCCCTTTGGTCAACATCTTAAACCTGGAGGAGCTTCAAAACATTTACTGGAGCCTAACGGTGGACAAAGTCATCTCTGGAAATCATTGGAACATGCATGCTATCCTCAACTTAGTCTCTGATGATATAGCTCAGGTAATCAAGGCAATCCCTATCCCAACATTAGATGGCACTATTAAATCTTAAAGGACAGAATTTTTTGGGCCCCATATCTTAAAGGAGTTTTCACTATTAAATCTACTGTGAAATTCTTGGAAAGTGGGATCCCCTTTCATCCTCAAGCTAAACTTCTGAGATGCATGTGGAAGTTAAAGATTCCTCCTAAAGTCAAGGTGTTCAGCTGGACTCTCATCATAAACAGGTTAAACACAAGGAGTCGGCTTCGGAGATTCTACCCTGATATGGACCAGGCCTGTGGGATTTGTGGCCTCTTTGAGGAATCAGAAAATCATTTGTTTAATGAGTGTGCTTTCGCTCATCAGGTTTGGAGTTTGGAGGGTAATGCTTTGCGTCCTACCAATGGGGACATTATTCAGTTGCTTTCTTCCTTAAGTGCTAATGAAAATGGTAAGCTCTCGCAGCTTGGAATGGCCTTACTTAGTTGTTGGTAAATTTGGATTGCTAGAAACAAGAGGGTGTTTTCCAATGAAAATCCCCAACCTTTCCGTGTATCAACTCTGGCTCACACGTTGGGGGAAGACTACTTCAAAGAGAATTCCAGTTGGGTTGGCCACAATAGAGATGATGCTCTCATAAAATGGTGGCATCCGGATGTGGTGTGGTGCAAGCTTAATTTCGACCCATCTGTGAAACATGGTGAGTCCGCTGCTGCAGGGTTTGTCATTAGGGATCCGGTAAGGGTGCAGCTTTGGTGGAGGGTCTGAGGGCTGCCTCAGAGCTAGGATGCAACAAACTTATGGTGGAGGGTGATTCCAAGGTGGTCATTGATGCAATCAACAAGAGGCTTAAACCTCCGTGGAGGATTTCTAGAACTATTTCAAATGCTAAGAGGTTATGTAAGAGATTCCAGGCTATTAGCTTATCCCATGTGTTTCGGGAGGCTAATTTTGTTGCTGATTCGCTGGCGGAGATGGGTCATCCTAGAGACTTGAATCAACGGTGGGAGAGATCTACTCCTAAGGAAGCATTGGAAGTTTAACTTCTTCAGTGGTGGTTGTCCAAGAGGCTCATTTGTTTTAGATTTTTTTTATTTTGTATAAAAATAAAATAAAACAGTTTTTCAAGAAGAAAAAAAAAACAATACCAAGCGGAGCCGTAATATGATATTTAGATTTTTTTTGGAGCAAATATTTGAAACTTTTGGGATTGAAATAGCCAAACAATAATTGTTTTTCTTTTCTTCTTATCAAGGCCAAACAATCATGTTTAACTTTTTTTTTTTTCTTTCAAAATCATGTGTAATAACTTGATTGAAGATGCTATTTTTAATTAGGGACCACACAATGTATAGTCACTGAGCCAGCAAAGAAGAGTGGCCAACCCTAAAAAACCCACAAAATGGTGCAACACAATTGGACTCAATTGGAGTACTCACAAATTAGATGCCAATATAAAACCACAACAAAAAACAAAGATAGTAAGCACATGACTTTACATGTCGGTCTTGTCCTCCTCTTAGGCTAGCTTTTAGTAAGCACAAATATAGTTGGGCTATTTTATTTGACCTCACGTACCCCCAGCTCTTCATGGATGCATGACTTCACAAACTACTGGACCACACAACTGGGCTCGAGGGAACTGCTGAAAATTACAATTCATGCATATATGTATAGAAATAATTGATAAATAAAGATAAAAACAAAATGCTGCAATCTAATTGTGATTGATGTGTGATGGATCTCCATTTTTCATTCGCTTATTAGTTCAAATGACCTTTAAACATGCAGGCCACTTATTCTCACTTTCTCTCTCGAATTTTAATTGTTCTCATTTAACCCTTTTTTTTTTAGAAGAGATGTTTTAATTTTTTAAGACATCGTGAAAAGTTTACAATAACAGAGACACAGTCTCTTGCATACCCAAACGTGAATAGTCGAAACAAGAGCAAGATCTTAAAAAAAATTTGCGGCATGAACTAATTAACCGGGAACAAAGTCAAAACTTATAAATACAATTAAGCAAAATTTTACAAATTTAGTAATGACTTCAAGTTGTTGGCTTATACAACGATGTTATTTTTTCCAACATCAACTGAGGATATGAGTATGCCCTTCGTTCTGCCTCGTTAAAACTTTGGCATAGGAAAAAGAGTGCAACACTTTTGAGGCTGTTATGAATTTGAAATCGTTCCTTAGTAATTCATCCTTTAATTATAGGAGGTCTGCAAACCAGAACAAAAGCAACTATCAATAATTTGAATTGCATCAGAATTTGTCATGTAACATTGAGAAAACCATTAATTGAAATGGAACCTAAGATCAATGCTGAATAACAATATTACAGTAGACCAAAGATAATAGTTAGCATTCTAGTATGCCTCACTAATTAGTATCTTTTAAAGACAATAATAATAATAATAATAATAATAATAATAATAATAATAATAATAATAATAATAACAATAATAATAATAATAATAATAAAATGATAATAATAATGATAAAATAATAATAATAATAATAATAATAATGATAAAAAAATATTAATGTTGTTGTTAAGCTAAAGCAGCCAAAAGTTAAGAGTATAAAAACTTATCTGGTTATAATTGGTTATAATGACTGCTAGAAGTTGCGTGGTCCTCATTTGAAAAATCTTAACGGCCAAAAAAACAATCATCAAATTGAACAGCAAGAAAATTTCTAACAGTGAAACTTGAAGAAATTAAGATTGGAAAAGTCACAAATGATACTCTAATCGTCGATAACCATCCCAAACCGACTCTAATTGTCGATAACCAACGCCAATAACCATCCCCAACCACCTCAAACTAGATTTTTTTATCACGTAGATCAAGAACCATAATCGTTGATCACTTAAATCAAGAATTAGAGTCGTTGATCATGTTGATCAAGAACTAGAATAGTCGATCTCGAAGATAAAAAAGAGTGGACAATCTCCTAAACAATGGAAAAAACAAGCCCAATGCCACTTCGATATCCGCATCCCTTAAAACCATCTTCTTCATTCCCCGCCTCTGCTCATGGCCTTGGCTATTATTGTCCGAGCGATGGCCACTCGATCACAACATATATGAATTTGCAAGGGTGGTGAGCGAATTTGAAGGATCGATCGATGACCCATCATCTGTCGCTCATCTTATTGATAATTAATCTTTTAAATGAATCCACGGAAAAAGCTTTAGAGATAGAAGAGGTAGAGAAAAAACGGGGTTTGCAAGTTTCTGCTGATGTTGAATTCTGAACCAGAGTTGGGATAGGGTTAGAAGTCCATTTATATTGAAAAATGAAAACTTGTTCCAGAATGAATCCCTCGAGGAATCCTAGTCGGGGAGAAGTATTGAATATTAAAGATGGTTTTTTGGGAATGCCAAAGGTTGTTAGTCTTTTAATTTTTCTATGTATTAGCTGTTGAGCTAGTTGGAATGCCAAAGGATGTGTTAGTCATTAATCAGGCTCAGCTGTTTAGGTTATTTAAATTGTTGAGAAGGCTGTTGCCTTTTGGACTCCTATTTTGCAGAAATCAGTTTTATGCAGAGAAAATAGAAAAACCTGCTTGCTGCAGTTTAGTGTTCCTATTATTTCTGGTTTGTTCTTCTTCCCAGATTGGTTGTGGTCTTGAGTTAGAGGGAACCTTGCTCTCTCTGTATTTTTGTTTTACATGGTATCAGAGCCCCAAGGGGGTCATTGAGTTTTTTGATCACTTGGTGGAGTAGATCAACCAGTGTTCTTAGAATGGAATCGTCAGGCCGGGTCGCTGGCCTTGGAATAGAGCTGCTGAATCAATCAAATTACAAGATTTGGAGTCTTATCTTGTTGGAGAAGACTTGTGGGATGTTGTTGGTGGATCAGATATCACCAAACCTGAAGATGATGATGATGCCTTCAAGAGATGGACAACAATCAACGCAAAGGCTGAGTTTGTGTTGAAGCGATCAATTTCCCATAGTCTGTTTGATCATATTATCAAGTGTAAGTCAGCCAATGATATTTGGGAGACTCTCAAAAGGTTGTTCAATAAGAAAGACATTGGAAGATTGCAGATGTTGGAGAATGAATAGGCAAATACAACTCAAGGTGATCTCTCAATTTCTGAATTTTTTCTGAAGATAAAAAATTTATGCTCTTTGATCTCTCTTTTGGATCCGGTTGAACCTGTGTCTGAAGCTCGAGTAAGGAGGCATATTGTTCGTGGATTGAAAACAAATACACTCCTTTTGTCACTTCAATTCAAGGATGGGATCAGCAACCGTCTTTGGAAGAGTTTGAGAATCTTTTATCTTCTCAAGAAACTCTAGCACGTCAAATGGCTGGAGTGTCAATTTCCAATAATTCCGGAGATGCCCTCTTTACCAATCGAAAGAAGAATTTCAAGATGGACAAGAAGAATGATTTCCACAAGCAAGACAGCGGTCCTGGAGAATCATCTAATCAAAAGTGTAAGAAAGTTTTCAAGTGTCATCGGTGTGGCAAACCTGGTCACATAAAGAAATATTGTCGGGTCAAACTAAATGAAGGCAACGTGGCTGGAAAAAAATGGCAGCTCTCATACTTCCAACAAGTCAAATGATGAGGAGAATTGGGGGAAGTGTTTTCTTGCAGAAACTTCAAACGTTGATGCCTTGGCTATTAATTTTCAAGATGAATGGATTGTAGATTCTGCTTGTGGCCATCCTTTAACTGGTGATGAATCTAAGTTCTCCCATTTACAGCCACACAAAGGGAATGAAGCAATCGTGACAGCCGACAACACAGTTCACCAAGTTGAAAAAGAAGGCACTGTGATCATCAATGGTGGAGGTAATGAGTGTATCACCTTGAAAAATGTTTTTCATGTTCCGGGTACGAAGCAAAATTTATTTTCAGTTCCAAATGCTGTAGATGCTGGTAATTATGTGTTATTTGGATCAAAAGATGTAAAATTTCTCCGGACTATTGAAGTTTTAAAAGCAGATGTAGTCCACACCGGTAGGAGGGTAAAAGATACATTTGTTTTATCTGCTTCTTCATCATATATTGATAAAGTGAGCTGCAATGATAATTCATCTCTATGGCATGCTAGATTGGGGCATGTAAATATGGATAAGTTGAAGGTTATGGTTCGAAAACATTTGGTTAATGGCTTGCCGAATTTGACAATTTTTTCCAGCAAAGAAGTATGTGAAGGATGCCAATTTGGAAAAGCACATCGTCTTCCTTTTGAAATATCTTTTTCAAGAAGCAAGGCTCCATTGGAATGTGTTCACGGAGATGTATTTGGACCTACCAGAACGTCTTCATATTCTGGTTTTCGTTATATGTCGATCCTCGTCGATGATTTTTCTAGATACACATTGGTGCATTTTATAAAGCACAAGTTAGATGTTCTCTCCAAGTTTCAGGAATTCAAAGAGACAGTGGAGGGTGTTCTTGGCTCAAAAATCAAATGCTTCCGGTCAGATAATGGTGGGGAGTTTACCTCTCATAATTTTTGGGACTTTTGTCGGAGACGTGGCATTAGAAGGAAGCTATCATGTGCAGAGACACCGCAGCAAAACGGAGTAACTGAAAGGAAGATCAGACATCTCATGGGGACATGTAGGAGCTGGATACATGCTAAAAATCTGCCCAAGGCTTTGTGGGCTGAAGGTATGATGTGTGCATGATAGAAGAAAATATCGAACACAATTAAGATGAACTTTATTTCCACTAATTAATTAAGTAAATATGCAAGAAAATAAAATGCAGCAGAGATTATGAATTGATTGATTAAAGTTAACTAAGGCGAATTAAGGTCAACTATCCACCACTAATCAATTAAGTCCTTAACATGATTTCCAGGATTTGATTACTATGAAACATCTGAATATGATGTCCATGCAAAGGTCCGACTAAGGCCCACTCTACATGTAGTATTATCTCTTACTTAGCATATTCTAAGCATGATGTGTACCTAGAACGTCTATTATCTATTGTTTAAGATAATGCATGAAGTACGAAGAAAATTTAATGACACTACACTACCCCTAGAAAAGTGATGTGCAGTCCTAGGTTGTCATGAGTCGAATTACAGGTAAGATGTAAGCCACTACTTTCAACGCTAATAATCACAAGCATATGGCCAGTTAAACAAGCAATCATTCATCAATAGTTCATGCAAACAAGCAAGCCAACCTTATAAGCAATAAACATAAATTAAGCATAGTCATTCAGACTATATCCAGCATCCATAGCAATACAAATCAAGGGCCAAAATCATGTCACACGACCCTTATGGCTAGGGCTTCAAGTAACTCTAATTCTAATAAAATCTACTCAAGCATAATTGAAATTAAAGAAATAATGTAAATTCTCATTTATAACAACAACGAAAAAAAAGCGTAAAGTAAATAATGATGATGGACAATGAGGCACAGCAGAGACACGGCAAGGCCTGCTCCTCTCCAAGCTCCACGCCCAACTTGCAGAAATTAACTTGAAAAATGTAAATGTTTAAATTATAAAAATAAAGTACAATGTAAATTTGCGGCTAGGATCTAAGACTCTCACCCATGAGCCTTAAGGGTCCTATTTATAGGGTGCCTAGTCCCCTAAAGTTTAGGAGACTAATTAGGATAGAAATCTGATTACAAACTGACTTAAACACTGATGTCCTAGTTAGGTTAGAAGACGGACCCAAAAAGCAATCCTTTTTGGACAAGGACTAGGAATACCAAGCAGCAACCCCTTTTCTGACTCGGTCTTGGACTTCTTGTGCGGAAAGGCAGTCTTTGAGATCCTTCTAGGGTTTCTTGGATGTCAAGTAATGGGTTGGGCCAAGCCTTGGACGTTCAGCGCACATCTGAACCTCAATTAAGCACTTTTGGGCATTTTTAAAGACTTCTTGAAAACTGAGCATGTCCTGAACCTAAGCACCTAGCCCAAACCACGTCATGAACTCATTTGCAATGTAACTTGATGGTTTATTGTCCACGGCTCACTTAAAAACTAGCTGAGACACCTGATCACAAAACTGCACCCTAATTAGGGTGCAGACACGTCCTGGAGCACGTTTCTGGACATGATCTAGACACGCCCCAATCCTTGCCCTAGTAGTGCACTTCTGTGGTGCATCCCACACTTATTAAAAGCGTGGCATGAAATGACTAAGCGCATAGGTTTGATTCTGAAGGACCTGGAACTTGGCGGAACAGGTCAGAGACTTGGGACAAGTCCTGGGCTCTCAAATGGGCTGTCTTTGAAGGATCAGAGATGCGTCCATTGCTTAATCTGAGACTGCGCTTCTAAAGTACTCCCCTGGCTTGTCAAAGCGCATAAGGGTCTTGGCTTGGCGCATGACATTGAAAGTTGGCTCACAAGGTACGAATTGGGTGCATCGTTGGCGAACCAAGGACACGGTTTAGGCACATGCGCTGGGCTCAGTAGGTACTTGGCAGGGACACACCCGGTACTCAATAGGGATGTCCTTGGGACATCTGCTTGGCACGTGGCTGGGACAGGTCCAGGACACATCTAAGACTCAGTTTTTGACCAAATTTTCAACTTGAGATTAATTCTTCGTTATAACTCCAATTCGAGTAATTCTTTTTGTGTTCTTCTCAGAATTCACCTATCTTTCCAAATACGCATAAGTCTCACAATATTGATCATTTTCTACTATTGATGGCATGAAATCATTCAAAAGGCATGTAAGAGATGTACTTAATGACATCAAAATGATGCATAAATAATGACTGAACAATGCATCTTATGTGATTAATCGTTTGCCTCTAAATCCTAACAACATGAAGACCCCTATGAACTTTTGTTTTGAAATAAACTTAGTGTGAAGCATTTCAAAGTCTTTGGGTCAGTTTGTTATGTCCATGTGCCGGAGTCAAGGAGAGGAAAGCTTCATGCAAAAGCAAGAAAATGCATTTTTGTTGGCTATGATGAAAGAAAAAAGGGTTTCAGGTGTATGGATCACTTATAATTGTATTGTGTCAAGAGAAGTTGTATTTGATGAAATCTCTTCATTTTATGGCTTGGAACCGAAGCATGCTAAGGGGAATTAAATGCTAAGCAACCTGCAGTTGTTGAATTGTCAACATCTTCAATTTTTCCAGCTGATTGCTTGCCTTCATCTTCACCTCCTCCATGCCAAGGTGAAAGGGGGAGTTCTTATTCCCAAGATGAGGAGATTGTTGAAGATGGAAGACCCACACAAGAAGATGAAGATGATTTTGAATCAAATCAAAGGCTAAGGCCTAGGAGGGCCATCACCAAACCTGCAATATACCAAGATGAAAATTTTACAAGCACTTACTCTTGTTTTTTCGCAGGTCCAATTGATGATGAAGAGCCTTCTTGTTATGAAGAAGCCAAAGATATTAAAGGGTGGAGACATGCCATGGATGATGAAATGAATGCCCTTATAATAAATGAAACTTGGGACTTGGTACCCAAAGCTGATCATGTGAATCTTAACACATGTAAATGGGTCTATAAATTGAAAAGGAAAGCTGATGGGAGTGTTGATAGGTTCAAGGCCAGATTGGTTGCCCGTGGATTTTCTCAAAGCTATGGGGAAGATTATGAAGAGATTTTTAGTCCAGTAGCCAAAATGTCATCAGTCCGTTTGGTGATTTCCTTGGCGGCCTCTCAAGGATGGAAGCTTTGGCAGCTCGATGTAAAGAATGTGTTCTTATATGGTGACTTGGACAAGGATATTTATATGGAGCAACCAGCCGACTATATCTCTAAAGCTCATCCAGATTTTGTGTGCAAATTCAAGAAAGCTCTCTATGGGCTAAAGCAAGCACCGCGAGTATGGTATGGAAAGATTGCTGAATTTTTACAATTTTGCGGTTATTGCTCTTCAAATTCAGATTCTAGTCTCTTTGTTAAGAAGACTGGTGGCTTGCACATGGTGGTTCTCTTGTATGTAGATGATATGATTGTAACAGGAAATGATGAAGATGAGATTGCAAAGTTGCGGGAAGAACTCTCCACTCATTTTGAAATGAAGAATTTAGGTGAGCTAAGTCACTTTCTTGGTCTAGAAGTGAAAAATTTGAAGAATGGAATTTTTCTATTTCAAGAAGGATACAGTAAGAAGTTGGTTGAAAGATTTGGGTTGAAACTCAGTAGGAAAAGGACTACTCCTCTTTATCATAATGAGAAGTTAAGGTGTAATGAAGGATCAATTCTCCCTGATCCAAGGCCTTACCGTGCTCTTGTTGGTAGTCAGTCTACTTTATCTGACTATAACAAGACCAGATATTGCATTTTCTGTTGGGCTTGTGAGTCGGTTTCTGCAAGAACCTAGGAAACCACATCTAGAGGCAGCAAAGAAGATTTTGAAGTATGTAAATTCCACACTTGATTTTGGATTGTTCTACAAAAGTGGTGGTGAATTTCTGCTACATGGCTTCACAGATGCTGACTTGGGGGGAGACCTGGACCAAAGAAGATCGACATCTGGTTATGTTTTCTTTTGTAGTTATGCAGGGATTTCTCGGTGCAACAAGAAGCAAGATTCGATGTCTCTCTCTACAACTGAAGCAGAGTATAAGGCTGCTACTCTTGCTGCTCAAGAGTGTGTTTGGCTTCGAAGACTCATCAATGATGTTTATGTACCAATTGAGCAGCCATAAGCTGTGTTTGGTGATAACCAAAGTGCAATGAAACTTGCTTCAAATCCTGTTTGTCATGCGAGAACTAAACATATTGCGATTGAGCATCACTTCATCCGTGAGAAAGTTCTTGATGGTACAATTAGCAATCTGGAGGTAAGGAGCAATGTGAACGTAGCAGATATCTTCACCAAGGCTCTCTCAAAAGGTCCATTCAAAATTCTTCGTGCAAATCCTCGGACTCATTTCCAAAAAATAACTTTAATGGGGAGTGTTGAATATTAAAGATGGTTTTTTGGGAATGCCAAAGGTTGTTAGTCTTTTAATTTTTCTATGTATTAGTTGTTGTGCTCGTTGGAACGCCAAAGATTGTGTTATTCATTAATTAGGCTCAGCTGTTTAGGTTGTATGGGTTATTTAAATTGTTGAGAAGGCTGTTGCCTTTTGGACTCCTATTTTGCTGAAATTAGTTTTATGCAGAGAAAATAGAAAAACCACTAATTGACCACTGCAACATGGCATGTAAAGTTGCAAACCCATATCTCCATCTCCCATCTCCCATCTCGCCCTCCTCTTTCTTCCTCTAACTCGCACGGTCAGTCTGTCGATCACCCGCTCACCCCCTCCTCCCCATCTAGAGCTACAAAAGGGAAAGCACCTTTCTAACCTGCTTGAAGGATAATCCTTTCAACGAACTCTTTGCCATAAACAAAACTCAAACTAAACGTTATCCCGTTTGAGAAATCAAACATTTAGCCCTCAAATTGATCATTTTGAAATACTCTGACACTCTTGGTTCGATCCAACTGTAGTTGATGATACCATAAGTTCACAAAGAATCATGAAATGAGCTGAGGTTTGAGCTTGAAAATAGCCAGAAAATCATACCTTGAGCTCGAAGAGTACCAGATACCTCATCTAGCTTGATTTTTATTTAAATTCCACTTTACTTTCGAATATTCTAATTAACATCTGGGGGGAAAATCAACCAAGTGCTTCCCATAATTCAAAAAATCAATGGATTCACCTGCAGTTTGGTCCGTAATTTATGTCCGCGAAACTAGTCATTTGAATTCTTACTTTCTGCTTTAAGTGCCCTTTTAGAAATAGTTGTTTGTCAGCAATAAAGTAATAATAAGTTGTTCATAGATCATGCAGTTGATCTTCCAAGATATATTCACTCACAGTTTCCCTATTTCTCCTTAAATTGACCCTAACCTGGAACTAACACGAAAATAATTGAAGTCTTTTGATCTTTAAGGCCTCGTTTAGTACGCCGTACTGTACTGACTATTTCAGTCAGATAGACTAATCTATCCACTACCCACCAGATAGACTGACTATTTAATTAGATATTTGGTGCTCTACCAGATTATATTATACCAGTTGATAAGAAATATTTATATATTATAAATATTAATTATCTATATTATTATTATTATTATTATTATTTATTTTAATTAATTATTGATATTATTATTATTACTATTTATTTAATAGTTATTAATTATTAATTTATTATTATTCTTTATTATTATTATTATTATTACTATTTTTTAAAATTGCTAGTCATCGGATTATTTAATACGGACAATTTCGAGAGTATTATTTTAACGGATATGGACCGTATAAAGATGTTCAACCGTATTAACTTTTTCAGTGCCTAATTAATATGAGTGATATTAAACACTAATTTCATACTAAGTTATCCTATTTGGTTCTTTATACTTACGTCTGAATGCATAGAAAACAACAAATGATAAGTGAGTACCTCACTTATGGCACAATGGTTTAATTAAAAGTTCTTGTTTCGGTAGCAAGAAACCGAATAGACATCCTAGTCTGTCTAATAATGGTCCGCCTAATTAAGGTATCCCTGACTTGACTTTGCGGATTGGCCCATATATCAAGGGTCCAGCCAAACAAGGGGTTGGAGTTTTCAATTAATTTTCTGTCTTATATTGTCAAGTATTTCTTCATATTTTGAATTCTGTTTCTGAAAATTAACTCCATCATCTCTGATATACCATAAAAATTAGTCAATTTCAATGAAACCTATGGATATACCTAGGGGTGCGTTTGGATGGAAACTTCAAAACATGGATGAAAATATCCTCGA
Organism: Oemleria cerasiformis; assembly: GCA_037349345.1. Taxonomy (NCBI): domain Eukaryota; kingdom Viridiplantae; phylum Streptophyta; class Magnoliopsida; order Rosales; family Rosaceae; genus Oemleria; species Oemleria cerasiformis. The sequence continues at coordinate 10,660,861 of JAZGTL010000007.1, forward strand.
TATTTTCATTGATATATCCGTATTTTTGAGTCTCGACATAAAAATAGGGGGAAAAAATATCTGCGATATTTCCGTGAATATACATGTATTTAAAGGTCTCGGCATAAACATAAGGGGGGAAGAAAAATCTTCCCCCAATTACCACGATATTTACCACGATATCAGTATTAATCTTATATAAGTATTATTAGGTGTTTAAGTTTTATCCAAAATTTCGTTCAAAATTTTCAAGTTTTAGACTAAATTTATAACATTTTTTTGTTAAGCGTGAACGATATCGATATCAATATCGAAATATCCATCAATATTTTCATAAATTTGATTGTCGATATTTCCGTGAAAAACGATATTTTCATCCTTAACTTTAGGTGTTATTTCTAGTTTAGGCAGAAAACTCATTTCGTCCACTTGATTTCTGAGGCAAGACTTTTGGTTTGGGCCCTCCTTCATAGACCCAAGGACTATGGGTATGCCCTTTATTTAAACACAATGTAGGATTTGTAAGTTTTGACTTTTTCCGAATGTAAATAATCACATTATACTCAAAATAATTATACTAAATTCACTCTTAATATGGAAAGAAGAATGGTAGGTCAAGTGTTTTCAAGACGCAATGGTATTAAACTAATAATGTTGGTGTTGTTGATGAGTACTCCAGCAATTGCAATTAGGGAATGTGTAGGCATCAAGTGATTCAATTCAAGTACAGAAAGTGGCTTCCGATATTCCATATAACCATATATGTGGGATGAATTGCTTCACTCACAAGTCAACTACCAACTGATATCCAAACTACACTCCATACATGTATAAACTTTTCTCCCAATTTATTATTATTATTAGATTACTTAAATATATTGTAACTCATACAAATCCTTTCAACCGATTTTACGATAAGTTTTCATGATTTAAAATTTTAAACGGTCATTTTGGTTCTTTAATTTCAAACCAAATGTACTTTGTATTCGTCATTTATGTGCAGTTTATGTGAGTCAAATTTGAAATCTCTCAATTATAAATAAAAATCAAATCAAATGTGAGATCTCCCACATATAAATAAGAAACCGTCAAAATTGTAACTACTCACTTACAAATAAAGAGAAAATTGAACTTTAAAGTTTCTCACTTTTATAAGAAAGTCAAAATTGAACTCTCTCTCACTAATAAATAAAACAAATATTATTACAGTGTAATTATATATATATATATGCAGGCACGTAGGTTGCCTTAGGAGGCAAGTACAACACAAAAGAGTGGTGAACAAATTAGTGAGCTAATTATTTCCGGCGCAGATTTCGTAATCTCTTTTAAGTACATAATTAATTTCTTAAAACCCACCCCAAACAGTTTCTACATATAATAATATCATCACATATCTATATATATATATATACGTACTGCACAAATTCATGTACGTACCATATAAGAGTATATAAATACCCTTAAATTAACTCCAACTTTCATAAATCTTTACATTTCAAAAACCATCTCACACTGAAATCTGAAAAGCAGCAAGAAATAAAACTAACCCTAAATTGAACATGGCTGAGGTTACAACTAGGTTTCTCTGCAGAGTTAATGTAATACTATTCATAATTCTGGTCATTTTGCATCAATCATCCGTTGCTAAGAGTGCATCAATTTTCAACGTCCTCAACTTCGGGGCTAAACCGAACGGTGCAGTGGATTCAACCGGAGCTTTTCTCAGGGCATGGGCGGCAGCATGCGCCTCCAACGACTCTTCAACGATAATAAGTGTGCCCAAAGGAAGATATTTGCTGCCTTCTGCAATGAAGTTTAAAGGTGACAAGTGCAAAAGCTTTGATATCACTTTTAAGATTGATGGGACGCTTGTTGCTTCCTCTGATTACCGAATCCTAGGGCAAGCTAACAACTGGCTCAGCTTTGAACGTGTCACTGGAGTCTCCATCGTTGGAGGGATACTTGATGCCCAAGGTACCGCCTTGTGGGCTTGCAAGCTATCCAGAACTAGTAATGATTGCCTTAGCGGAGCCACGGTTAGTAAATTAATTTACTCTTATTAATTGTTCTCATCAAACACTTTATATTGACAAAATTACATTTTTTATTTTTTATAAAATGATACGGGGAGGGGATTACATAATATATGTTACGTATCGATCTCGCCCTTTACAAGAATTAAACCTGAGATCTCCTAAGTAACATGTAGAGAGGAATATCACTAGACCGTAATACTAAAAACATCGTCAATGGACTAGCTAAATGAGCTCCTAAGTCAAATTGTAGAGAGAATACTCAAAAATTCAACTCCAACCATATATATATACTTGCTATCTACCTCCCAAAATAACTTAGCCACTAGGAGCTCCTAAATTTGAAGACAGAAATGAGCTCCTAGTGACTCCTTAAAATTTAATGTTATTAATGGTTACTATTTTAGTATTAATTTAACAAATATTTTTGATTTTTTGTTATTATTTAATAGTATTAATATTTACGCTTGGTAAAAATAGTATTTATAACACTCTAAATTAAGGAGTGTAGTTGGAGTAAAAGGGTTTTAGGGAGCTCCTAAAATAACGTTTTAAAAACCGTTTGAGATTATTTTTTTGTCTTAAAAATCTGCTTTATTTAAAAGCGAAGCATTACAAAAGTGTTTAGTAAAAATAAAAAATCTTGTTTATTTTTTGAAAGGCAATGAACTTTTGACAACAACTTTTACAAACAATCTACAAGTCTTTGAAAGCTGATTTTACAAAAAAAAAAAAATTTATTGTAGTCAAATGTATTACATATATAGGATCCCATTTAAATTCTGGCAGACAGCCGACCGGCCCTGATTTATACATTTGTGACAAACTCGTAGTACTAAACTTTGGATGCAGAGTCTGAGATTTACAAACTCGAAAAATGTACGCATCAAGGGAGTGACATCATTGAACAGTCAAATGTTCCACATTGTGATCAACGGTTGCCAAGATGTTGTGATCGAAGGGGTTACCGTTAGTACGTCGGGCAATAGCCCCAACACTGACGGCATCCATGTCCAACTCTCAAGAAATGTTGCCATCTTCAACACTTCCATCAAAACTGGAGATGATTGTGTTTCTATTGGCCCCGGCACCAAGGACCTATGGATTCAACAAATATCATGTGGCCCAGGCCATGGCATTAGGTTAGACTTCATACAAATGTCTACTAGTAAAGTGAACCGTACTTTAACAAATTTGTATATATTAATGTCTTCTAGTGTAGTTAACCGTACTTTTTATATTTTAGTGTTGGCTTATGCATAAATATGGGTGTGATTATTGTGATTGCAGCATAGGGAGCTTGGCCCAAGACTTGGATGAGGAAGGAGTTCAAAATGTGACAGTTAAAAATGCAATTTTCAAAGGTACCCAAAATGGGTTGAGGATTAAATCTTGGGCTAGGCCAAGCAATGGCTTTGTGCAAGGTGTCCAATTCCTTGATGCAGTGATGCTTAATGTCCAAAACCCCATTGTAATTGACCAAAATTACTGCCCACGCAATATTAACTGCCCCGTTCAGGTAAGAAAACATGTCATACTTAATTACTTGCCTTCGTATTAAATTGTAAGAATGAGATATCCTTACTAATCACCGCGAAATATGGCTTCTATATGTAGGGATCGGGTGTGAAAATCAGAGATGCATTGTACCGGAATATTCAAGGAACATCAACAAGAGAAGTAGCAATGAGATTTGATTGTAGTGCTACAAATCCATGCAGTGGGATAAGACATGAAAACGTGAGTTTTAGTTGCAAGAATAAAGTGGTTCAGTCACATTGTGCCAAAGCAAATGGAACCACTTTCGGCACTGTTGAGCCGAATAGTTGTATGTAATATCCTATTGAACCACGAATTAGGGATGAAAATACTTGAACATATACCATCAAACACACACATTGACATTGGTAGTGAGTAGTGAGCATTCTTTTGTTGTATTTCTAATGTAAAACGAGGAGAAGGTTCTTTAGATTTTTTAAAAAAGAGAAAGAGGAAGAGGAAGAGGACCACCCCACCACCACACCAACCCAACCCCCCCCCCCCCCCCCCCCCCCCCCCCCCCCCCCCCCCGCCTCCAAAGGATCAAAAGAGAAAACTTAACCAAGAAGCAGACGTGCATTTTCCAAATAAAGTATTCATATTCCCATAGGCAAGCCACATTATTACTACAAAATTATACAATGCTAAGACCTCTTTCTATACAGATGACTGAAGGCCAATGATACCTGCCCAAAATCAATACAACAAATGTTAACTAGCCAAAAGTTTGGAGAAAGTAAGGACTAAAGGAGGATAAAAGAGAGAAAAAAACAATTTGCTTGATCCTACTCCTGACATTGATTGATATAAACGATTTTCCTGCAACAAAAGGGTAGAAGAGAAGTGAACTACATACCACATCCAACTCTTGCTCCTGCATTCCCAGTAGACTTGCTGAGTTCATGTCCGCCTGTTGTGTTAAGAATATATAGAAATCAGGGCACAGCATCCAGGATAACACTCAGCATGTGGGGAGATGAATCAGATGATGAATCCCCACAGTACTGACATTTGCATTGGAAGACAGAATTTTGAAATAATTGAAGATGGCACAGCAAGTTATTGACAGAAAAAGGCAGAAGCCAAAATGCTTCGTGTTTTGTAATTAGTTACCACCATGTTGCCAAGATGTAATTCATGGCTTCACTTATTATGAAGACGATATTAGTAAACAAGTTACTCAAAAATTTCAAAGCAAAATAGCATGCAAGTTTTTCCCTAAAGGGAATCATTCCACAATTAAAGGGAGGTCAAGCTTTCAGTGAATCATTTCACTCCTAATGGTAGTTCATCTTTAAGCTATCTCAAACTTTTTTCCCTACTCTTAGAGCATTTCAGATATGCAGCCATGCATGGATTCTCTCAGAATCACAAGCCTTGGTGGTTCAGCCTTCGTGGATACTCTGAGGCCAGGGACACTTGGCCCTGTTGGTCACTCAACAATGCACTACTTTAACCCTTCTTTTAGGACCTCATCAACTCCTCCAAGAAAAAAGCCACTTTCTTGTATCTGCAGATAATAACAATAATGCCACAGAAGGGTCTGGCTTAAAGGGCTCATCTTTTTCTGGGGGTGGTGGAATTAGACAGAGCAATAGGGCCTCTATATATCCTTTGACTGTCCTAATAACCAGCACATCAGTCATCAGTCCCAATAACCTTTGACTGTCGTACTGCAGTACCAATCTCATGTAATCATTCGAACAGAAACACTCCAGCATAAAACATCCACCAGTTTCCAATATTTATTGATACAATATTAACAGTAGTAGCACAAACTGGAAAATTATCTATGGATTTTATTTAAAAAAACACATGATTTTGAACACAATGAGAAAAGGTAAACATGTAAAGTTACCAACTTTTCTAACTCCTGAAGTCAAATTGTAGTACCAAGTATAAAGAGCTAATGAGACAGTCATTTATAATTTGAATGAAAAGGTGGATGAGTCATTAGTTCTTTCCTAGAGTGTTGTTTGATTGACACAACCCTGACAAAAGTTGGAATCATTTCATAAAATGATGATAAGAATGACCTTAATTAAGTCTAACTTGTGAATGGCTTGACATCTTTTTAGTATTCGCACAAGATTCAAGTAGGTTCTTTAGGAAATCACAAAGTACATTAATCGATCGTGGTGCAGTATCTCATTAGCTTTATAACGTTAGTGAATCCTAAGGTTTCAATTCCCATGAAAAGCAAAATACGTCGGTACTAAATGGAGTAGAATATCAAATTCGCAAAAATGTTGACACTATTGACATAAAGTTATATGAGAAGAAGTAAGTATACATCCCCACAGTGTAGTTATTTGCAATTAGAAAGTATTACTAAATCACTAAATGGTCCAGTATCAATTGATACTTATTCCTCAGATTCATAACTTAAGTGAACCATCCATTAAAATGGAGAGGTGGCAGGAAATTTATAATCAAGGGCCACAACCACAGAAAACCATATTGTGAAGCATGTGAAATTCCTTTTTGGGCAAACTTATCATAGAATAGGTCTTATTTATTGCTTACATGTCGAGCAGATATAAGAACGGTAGTCAAATACAAATTGTATCACATGGATGAAATTGTTATGAAACTATAAGAGGATTTTTGAAAGCTCAAATGTAATGGAAAAATAAAATAAAGTTCCGAACACAATATAACATTTGTACCTTTGCCAAGATCATCAGGATCAGCATGAACTACAACTGCCCTCCCAAGAATGGAATGAGGTCCAGTGAGGGGAATCTGAAAAATACATCCAGAAATTGCAATATAACTACTAAAGGTGGACAGGAACCCGAGACATACACTAATTTCATTGGTAATAATACGGTAGCATTGTTACAAAGCACATAGATTTCAATTGAATTAAAATACATCAGCTAGACGCCTCCATGTTACAAGTTTAGAATACTTGACTCGCAGATATTGTCAGCAAGAATACAATTCACAACAAAAAGAAGCTACTACAAAAGAGTTAAAACTACCTGCCAGTCCTTGATAGAAACCTCAGCAACTCCTGCAAAGTGCAAATTTAGTAAAGGCAAACAGCTGCATTCTGAGGAGGAACAATTCCATTCTGGGTAGTACAATACTAAATTACACGCAGAAATCAAATACTTATCATACCATCTGGGCCTGCAACAACGTTACCCAAATCGCCGGCGTGACGCTCCTTGTCTGAAGGAGCTCCATGCTCCTTCTTCAGTGGATTATAATGAGGTCCTAATAAAAACCAACGTCAAAATTCTAAAATTGAAAAGTCCCAACCACCCACCAAGGGAGAAAAAAAAAAGAGACTATAAATTAAAACCCATTATAGAAACAAGAATCAAGAGCCTAGAAGCAATGGGAAATTGCATTAAAATTAAGAATTGGAGCTGAATTCAGAGAGAGAGATGGAGAAGGAGTACCAGTGGAATTGCAACCATTGGAGGTATCACCAAGAGCGTGGATATGGAAACCATGAAGGCCAGGAGAGAGCCCAGTGATCCTCCCCTTTACTTGGGTAGGTCCTGTTCATATTCATTCATGTCATTATTAGCATGATTCGCTTTAGCAGCAAAAATTCACACCAAAACACACCCGCTGCCGCAGAGAGAGAAAGAGAGAGACCGTTGGCGTTTGGGTCTTGAACGAAATGAAGAGCTCCTCGGACTTTGGTATCTCCGGTGACAAGAGCCACTGCTTTCACACTAGCCATTTCCTCTGCCTCCCTATATCCCTCTGTCTGTTTCTTTATAGACGGTGCGAAACTTAAACCAGATTGGTCTAAATGACAAATTTTTTTCTACTCTAATCTAAAATAACGTTATTCTAAAGTTCGATCCGAAATAACTTTCTTATAACATGAGACGACGAAAAAATCACACATGAACAAAATCGGGGAAAGCTAAAATGCAAATTTCAAAAACTTATTTTCTTAGAGTGTATTTGGATGAAAAAATTTAAGATTACTAAGAATTTATAAGATGAACGAATTTAAATTGACAAAAATTAATTTTTTAGAATTTGTGAAATTTATTATTTGTATATATAAATATAGAATTAAATTTAAACATAAAATTTATTGTTTATACATAAATTATAATTATAAAGATAAAATTTGAAATTACACCTTTTATATAGAATTTAAGTGGGGATTTGGGACATCTCTAAATTCCTTTTTTTTTTTTTTTTTAAATCTAAACTAAGAAATTGATGTATAGGAATTTCAAAATTCTAATTTTTTACTAAATCTCTTATTATTTTCCTTGTCTAAACATCCTAACATATAGAGTCACTGATCCTATATTGAAGCAGCTAATCTCCAATTTGTTGGGTATTCGGGTGGTGGAGTGCCATGAGAGTTATCTGGGTCTCCCAACAATACCTTCTAGGAATCGACGGTTGATGTTTAGGAAGGTGAGTGAGGCTTTGCGAACTCGTTTGATGTCCTGGAATGTTAAACTACTCTCAGCGGCAGGTAAAGAAGTTCTTGTTAAAGCAGTGGCCCAAGCCTTACTGGCCTACACTATGAGTGTGTTTCAGCTCCCAAAAGGGTTATGCCATAGTTTATCATCTCATATTGCTCGATTCTGGTGGGGGAAAGCTGGTAAGCATAGTATTCACTGGTTAAGTTGGCAGAAATTGTGTTCTCTTAAGTCGAGGAGTGGATTGGGTTTCAAGCACTTTGAGGGTTTCAAGCACTTTGAGGGTTTCAACAAGGCGATGATTGCTAAACAGGCATGTAGGCTTCTTGAATTTCTCGATGCATTGGTCTTTAGAATATTAAGGGCTCGTTACTTTCCAGATGGCAACTTTATGGCAGCTGACTTAAGGGCTGATCATTTTCTTGTTTGGAGAGGGATTCTTTGGGGTCGTGAGATTATTGAGGAAGGGATGATCTGTAGGATTGGAGATGGTGTACAGATTTCGGTTTTTGCTGACAAATGGATCCCAAGACTATATACCTTTCGGCCTATAATGAACTTGGGATTACCGATTGATGCTAGAGTGGCCTTTCTCATCCGTCCTGATGGTACTTGGAACTGGAGCTCTTACAAGGCGTTTTCTGTCCAGAAGATGTGGCATCAATTTGTAGCATCCCTTTATGTTCTACTATTCCATTTAAGGATGGAAGATAATTGGTTTTTTTTACTAAAGATGGCAAATATTCGGTCAAATCGGGATATCATATTGCTTTGACACAGCTTGATCTATATGCTAGTGACCGAAGAGAGTGTTCTTCTAGGGGTCAAGCTGAATCTTATTGGAAGCGATTATGGAATATCAGAGTTCCTAATAAAATTAAAAATCTTTGGATGTCGAGCTAGCTTGGAGATATTGCCTACATCCTTGAATCTTTGGTCCCGTAAGGTGGCTATTTCTGGAATATGTTTTTGTTGTGGGAAGAAGGTTGAGGACTATTTCCATGCTATTTGGGGTTGTAAGTTTAGTCAGCAGTATTGGGTTGAGACGCCATCGTTCCTTTATGGATTTGCTTGAAGCGGTGAGTTAGTTTCTGAGCTCTACTGACCTAGAGAGGTTTTTGTTTGTTTGTTGGCAGTTGTGGAATTGCAGGAACAAAGCATTACATAGGTTGAAGCAACTGAAAACTGCTATTCAAGTTGATCAGGTCATGAAGGCTAATCCGGCGTTCATGGGGCTTCATGGTTTCATTCCAAAGGCTACAAGGTTGCTGGTGCCAGTTCAATCGACAAAACCTCATGGGGGTTTTATTAAATTAAACACATATGGAGCTTTGGATAACCGTGGGCTGATGAGAGGCATTGGAGGTATATTTCGTGATGAAACTGGTGCTGTTTTGGCTAGTTTTTCAAGTCCAGGGGCAGCGGGCACGTCTTTTTTGGCAGTGGAGATGGAGGCTATTAAGGAGGGGCTGGTGTTATTGATGCATGTGGGGTGGAAGAAGGTGCAACTTGTTTCTGATTCTAAAGAGGCAGTGGCGGCAATACTCAAAGCAAGGCATGCTTGGACGGATACGGCTTTGCTTGCATTGGAGATAGCTGAGCTTCTTAGACAACTGGGTTTGAGCACTTCTAGTCTTTCTTTCTTCCCCCGAGCTGCTAACAGGGTGGCTCACGCCTTGGCTAAAGAAGGGTTGTACTCCCAGCACCGTGTGACATGGATCCCAGCACCGTGCTATTTGGGATTACCGATTGATGCTAGAGTGGCCTTTCTCATCCGTCCTGATGGTACTTGGAACTAGAGCTCTTACAAGGCGTTTTCTGTCCAGAAGATGTGGCATCAATTTGTAGCATCCCTTTATGTTCTACTATTCCATTTAAGGATGGAAGATAATTGGTTTTTTTACTAAAGATGGCAAATATTCGGTCAAATCGGGATATCATATTGCTTTGACACAGCTTGATCTGTATGCTAGTGACCGAAGAGAGTGTTCTTCTAGGGGTCAAGCTAAATCTTATTGGAAGCGATTATGGAATATCAGAGTTCCTAATAAAATTAAAAATCTTTGGATGTCGAGCTAGCTTGGAGATATTGCCTACATCCTTGAATCTTTGGTCCCGTAAGGTGGCTATTTCTGGAATATGTTTTTGTTGTGGGAAGAAGGTTGAGGACTATTTCCATGCTATTTGGGGTTGTAAGTTTAGTCAGCAGTATTGGGTTGAGACGCCATTCCCTCTAGAAAAATTTCCTGCTCATGGTTCCTTTATGGATTTGCTTGAAGCGGTGAGTTAGTTTCTGAGCTCTACTGACCTAGAGAGGTTTTTGTTTGTTTGTTGGCAGTTGTGGAATTGCAGGAACAAAGCATTACATAGGTTGAAGCAACTGAAAACTGCTATTCAAGTTGATCAGGTCATGGAGGCTAATCCGGCGTTCATGGGGCTTCATGGTTTCATTCCAAAGGCTACAAGGTTGCTGGTGCCAGTTCAATCGACAAAACCTCATGGGGGTTTTATTAAATTAAACACAGATGGAGCTTTGGATAACCGTGGGCTGATGAGAGGCATTGGAGGTATATTTCGTGATGAAACTGGTGCTGTTTTGGCTAGTTTTTCAAGTCCAGGGGCAGCGGGCACGTCTTTTTTGGCAGTGGAGATGGAGGCTATTAAGGAGGGGCTGGTGTTATTGATGCATGTGGGGTGGAAGAAGGTGCAACTTGTTTCTGATTCTAAAGAGGCAGTGGCGGCAATACTCAAAGCAGGGCATGCTTGGACGGATACGGCTTTGCTTGCATTGGAGATAGCTGAGCTTCTTAGACAACTGGTTTTGAGCACTTCTAGTCTTTCTTTCTTCCCCCGAGCTGCTAACAGGGTGGCTCACGCCTTGGCTAAAGAAGGGTTGTACTCCCAGCACCGTGTGACATGGATCGCGCCAACACACACCAACCCCCCCCCCCCCCCCCGGCTGGATGTTTTAATCAATTCTGACATTGTTGTTTAATCTTGTTGCTTTATGCCGGGGTGGGGCACTTTTTTTCCTCACTGGATTTTTTCCGAATTAGCTGGGTTTTCATGGTGAGGTTTTAATGAGGCCCCCTAAAGTTTAAGCCCCAACTTTGTATTCTTTCATCATCAATACAATTTCTTTTCGATAAAAAAAAAACATATAGAGTCATGGACTGTATAACAATGTATTGATACCATAAGCATATACATAGTTTGACACCATATAGAAAATATTATAGAATTTTGAGTGTTCATGGTGTCTCAACGGGTTTTCTTTGTAATGAGCCAATTTGGTATTGTCTTTCGTGTTTCTGTCGAAAATGACACCAACGAGGCCGTAAAGATTATGCACACACACCAAGACACAAGTATGTACGTGGTTCATCCGAATCGGACTATGTCCACAAGACTTACTTTTTAGATATTATTATTGATAATACATTTGTTACATTGTGCAAATGGATAACTACCCTTATATAGTCAATGGCATATTAAATTAGGGCTTTTTTAGTCGACTTAAGCTTAGCTTAAGTGGGGGATGAAATCCTGCACTAATACGCCATACATTGCTTATATACCTAGTAGTTTTAAGATTCGTTAAATTTTCTGTTTAGGTGGGGCTTCTGGCCCAGTATCTATTCCTTTAATAAAGGATGTGTAGGTCGTAACCTAATAATGAGTAACCTAATCCATTTCCATTGGGCTATAAGCCTATAAAAGTGTAAGAACACCATCCCTTAAATTCTTCAAGTATATAATTAAATGATTTGTCAAATGATTTTTGGTTTGAATTCAACCTCTGAAATTTGTAAAGCAGGCAATCTCACCTATCCTTTTTATGTGGTAGATGGCATTATTATTTACGAGCCTCATTGTGCAAGAGGCATTTCGGCGTGCTACGCGCGACTTTATAACTGAATAATAAATTGGTATATACGTGCGCAAGATATTTTCATATCACCACTTTAAACATACTTAAATTTATTCTATATGCGCGTGTCAATTTTTATTTTTTTAAAATATAAAATGTGATTACATTTTTTAATTTTACTTTTTTATTTTTTAAAACAAATGAAAAAAAATCAATGTAAATGGATGCCGGTAGTTCCATGTTCGTAGAATTTGGTTTTCTTTTGGTAATTGAAAAAAAGAAAAGTGAATGTGGGTATGTGAAAGAAATTACAACCAAAGAATACCCTTATGATTAGAGGTGGGCATAAATCCGTTGAAATCGGAAGTCGATTCGATTCAAACCGTTATTGGCACTTTGGTATGGATTTGACTGAATAAAAGTCAAACGTTTTGAAAATTCAAACTGTTCCATTAGTAACAGTTTTTTTTTTGGATTTTCATTTTGAAACCCGTTGAATTCGAAGCCGAACCGTTAAGGTTCTTATTTATTTATATTTGTTAATTAATAATTTTCATTTTATAATATGTTAATGTAAGTTTTCATTACATACCCTACCTTACTTAATCATTACCCATTTTGTTATACTTTCGAATTTAAATTATATTTACACATAACCCGTCATATTTCAAAGTTTAAAATGTTGAAAATTTTCATTTGTTGATATGTATGAATGAAATATTTATACGAATAAATGAAATCTTGATGTGAATAAATGAAATCTTGATGAGAATGTTGGAATTTTGGGAAGAAATTTTTTTTTGGAAGAGTCTTTTTAGTGAACAAATTATATGAAAATTTTATGCCTAAACCGTCCAAACCGATCCAAATCAAATTGCTGATAACGGTTTGGATTGGAACTGTTTCAATTATATTTTTTGAAAATTCAAACCGTATCGAAATATTAAGATTTTAACGATTTGGATGATATCCGTATCGATTCAAACTATGTCCACCCCTACTTATGATAACCCAAAACAAAGAATATGTTGATTGCTTTAAAAATCCAAAAATATTACAACAATGAAATATTTATATATATTTTTATTTCATTATCCATTTTACTATTTTACCCTTAATATATTAGATTGTATTTTCTTTAATATTTTCTTCGACCAATGACTTTTTTGGGTTTATTGAAAATTTAACCAAAATCAAGTTTTTGCTTTAATATATATATTTTTACTCTTTAATTAATATATTTTTATTTTTTAATATTTTAACCTCACTTATTAAATTATTAATTTTTGAATAAATTTGTTAAATAAGAATATTTTGAAGATTTTGAGAAATTTAATCTATTTTTATTATTATGCCCTCACTTATTAAATCTTCCAATTTTAAATAAATTAATTTTACAAAGGTATTTTTGAATTATAGAAAATTTAACCAAAAAGTCGTTTGAGCTTTATATATATATATATAGATAAAGCAACTCCCAATTTCATGGTGACTTCTATGTTGCTATCATATAGTAGCCACCAGAATCCAATTGTGTCCCAACACAATATTCTTGGAAAGTGCTTTTCCTTATTCACCTCCATTCCTTTGTCTTTCTGCTGCTGTCCACACTTTCTTCAACCACCGACGATTTTATTATAACGAAAATAAATGATAATAGAACTCATTTTCGTGTAAAATAGGTTAAGTTTATAATTAATTACTTTGACAAAATCCTTGAGAACGGTAATCTCAAGTGATGAATTTGTTTCATATCATTATGTGTATACGCGTGTTCCAATATAAATAAATGACATGCTTAATATGTACATTAGTAGAGTTAATTATTTTGATACAACAATATTAAAGGAGATAATTATAAGCATTAGGGATCCACCGTGCACTTTAATTTTTAGGAGAAACATTTGTAAACAACGTTATAAACAAAATCTATAAAGAGGGTGGCCCTTCCGATAATGGAGGACCTACCTATATTGGAGTCAAATTCAAAAACTAAAGAATTATCAAATAAGTGTCTTATATTTTTGCTATTTAGGGTTATCGTCTAATAATATTTTTCTCTATATGTTATGTGGGAGGTATAGGATTCGACAATCATAAAGGACGATGTCTATACCCAATATGTATAATGTAATCCTCATCTTCCTAATATCATTATATCAAACCAATATCTTATATTTTCAGTTATATCATTATATAAAAACAAATGTCTAATATTATCAGTTATATCATTATATAAAAACAGTGTCTTATATTTTCAGTTTTTTTATAACTGGAAACTAGAAATAAGAAACAAAGTAAAATTAAAAATAGTAATGATTATCAATTGAAACCAAAATTGACTTAAAATTATTTCTTTTTTCATATAAATTTTCGTCTCTATTCATTTCTCATTTTTCTTATGAGCCCTCAATTTTAGGGTTTACATGAGTGAGCTTTATGACTTCAAATTTTAAAAAAAAACTAAGTTGGAAAGTGCAATCAAGCACCCAACAAATCATTTTGGAGATGATGAGGATTGGGGTTGAGGAATGGACACAGAGTAGTCCAATCAGCGGTCAACCCTCCCTCTATTATGGATTCATGTATGCCATGTGCACGCCAGATCATCATTGTATATCATCATCGCATACAATGTGTTATACAATTTAACCCCAATTAACTAAATCGCTTCGGTTTATCTATATTATAATTAAATCACACAATGATCGTATTAGATCAGTGATGGTTTTTGCAGCTAAAATTTAGATAGGCTAAACGGGGAGTTTGCGTTACGCCTCTCCAAAACCCTAGCCTCCTCTCCAAAATAAATCTTCCTTCAAAAAACTTGTTCTTCGACTGATCTTCTTTGGGTCCAAGGGGCTTTTCCCTGGTATCCATAGGAATGTAGTGAATAAACCGGATAATCCAACCGGTCTTGGTGTCGATTTCACTGAAGTTTGTTCGTCTTCAAGCGTCATTTTCTCGTCATCGTCATGGTGTCAATCATGGTCACGGGTTTTACCGTTCCGATGGGTCAAATTGTCGGTTAAACTCTTGTATTCAGGAGCTTGATTTGCCTTCACAAGGTTTTGACTCTTGATGTGGCCCGGTGGGTTTTGATCGAGTCATCGTGGTCCTCCATTAGTGGTGGTGGTGTCAATCATGGTGGATTGAAACATCCGCGATATGGTGGTGGACGGTATTCTCGCCGTCTTCGGAATTCCGTGGAGGTGACAATAATGGAAATGATAGGTAGCGAACGGTGGAAGCGGCCCATTTGTACCTTTTGTTGAGTTATTTATTTTTCTCTTTTTAGTTTGTTTTGTGCAAATAAGTCCAGCGACTCTTATTTCGGGTTGGCTATGTAAGGTTTTCCCTTTTGTAGGATTGCAATGATTTGTTATTCGGGCAGTAATATCCTTGATGATACTTAGGGGATTTAAGTTATATTATTTTGTGCGTTATTCCTTTTAGATCGTTTCGACATATATCGAACCTTATCACTTGAGATATTTACCCATGTTTGTCATCAAGCTATTGCAGTCTCGCTTGTCTTTGCTCTGTATATTTGTTTAATCAATGAAATTTCATATCTTCTCAAAAAAAAATTAGAAAAAAACAATTTTAATGAAACATATTATTAAACATAAACGGAATACAGCTATTTCCCAATGAAATATACTATTAAACATAAATATATACATAAACATCCATAAAAAATAATAACAAAATTCTAAATTTTATTACAACTTTAATTAGTAATTATTTTTCTGCTGAAAACTTGGATGGGCTATAGCACATCCAGCCATGTGCATATCCCCGTCACTGCATTAGATTATCTCCAGATAGACTCCCTCCATATAAACTCTGTCGAAGTGTCGATGGACTTCACCTTGCATCCGTTGTCGATGATGTGAAAGGCCACCATCTTTTTCTATATTTTGGTTTTGGTTTTCAAGTTTCTACAGTGAGAGAAGGAAATGGAATCTGGTGAGCTAAGAGAAAAAAAAATGATTTGGGAGTACTATGGAGGTAGTGCTACATTGGGATTTGGGAGAAGCATTTAGATTTTGGTCAAATATGTAAGGCTTATTACTCAACTTGCTCTCCGAACCGGACATGTAATCTCAATTTGCTCTCCCAACGCGAAATCGTAACAATGTAACCCTTGAACCCCCATTCTGTCAAATCTGTTGCACCAACCGTTAGTCTTCGTTACTAACGGTGTTTAGAGTGCTTATGTGGCACCTATGTGGCCCACACGTGTGGATCCCACTAAAACGACGTTGATCGGGAGAGGGAGAGGGGTGAATCAGTTCGATTTGGGGATAAATTACAGGGGTGGGCGAATTCTAGGGTTTGTAGAGAAGATTGACGAGGCGGAAACTTTAATCAATCGGGTAAAGGGTTGTTGGGGGTATCAATCGGATAGCAAGGCGAGTTCAATCTGTGAAGAAACCGAGGATGACAATCCCTCGAAAACCCGGTGGAAGTCAACCTCAATATGGTAAGTTTGAGTTTTGAAATTTTGAAATCTGAAATGGTTTTGGAAGTTAATTGTCCTATTTGGTTAAAAGATTCAATGTTTTGGTTGGTGTTTGTGTAAGCCTTTGAAAATTGAACTTTTTAAATTTTGTTGGCACTTAGTTGTGCCAAATAATATGGCGGGTGGGTTTAGAAAAAGTTGGTAGTTGGTTTACAATATGTGAACTTTTTGAAAGTGGCTGGTAGTGGGTTTATAATATGTGTTTGTTGGCTGGAAAGTTTTGATTTTGATAATGTGGGGTTTAGGTTGGGGCATTTTGGATTAGAGTAAAGGGTTTAGGGTTGGGCTGTTTGGAACATAAATTATGATATAGGGTAGCGTATTTTGGATTAGAGTTGATTGTGTGCACACCAACCCCAATATGGTAATTTTGATGTTGGCTGTTGGTGTGAGTGTAAATTTAGGCAGAGAGTTGTGGATTTGCAGTGAATTGTGATGTTGGGTTTGATTTTTGGATTAGGGTTTAGGTCTAGGTTTACAGTTTAGGGTTTAGGTTTAGAGTTTAGTGTTTAGGTTTAGGGTTTAGGGTTTAGGTTTAGGGTTTAGGTTTAGGTTTATGGTTTAGGTTTAGGGTCTGCTGTTGGATTAGGGTTTGATTTTCTATTGTATGTTTGGTGTGGATGATTTAAGCTTATTATGCATTAAATTTTTTTGATTGGTGTAGGGGACTGCAATGACATAGTGTCCATCGCACTACATCATGGTGGCAAGATAATACATAAAGTGGGAGAGTGGACATATGCAGATGGGGCAGTGAAATTGTATGACTGGTGTTGTTGGTACTACAGTTCACTGATTGAATTGAATGCACTGGTGAAGAATGAAGGGTACATTGAGGATAAGGTGAAATTCTACACACAAGAAGCCAGAAGTGGAGTGTTTTTCAAACTATGCACAGATCAGCAGCTTTTGGTCCACATTCGAAGGGCTGCAAAGAGAGCAGATAAGGCACTACATGTGTACGCTTCCTATGCTGTGGACCAAGTGGCAGATGAAGATCTAGTGCATACTATAGAGGCTGGTCCAAGCACATATGAAGCATATGGTCCAAGAACAGATCCAGATGCTGGTCCAAGCACATATGAAGCAAATGGTCCAAGCATAGATCCAGATGCTGGTCCAAGCACATTTGAAGTAGCTGGTCCAAGCACATATGCATATGCTGGTCCAAGCACATTTGAACCACCTAGTCCAAGCACAGATGCAGATGCTGGTCCAAGCACAAATGCAGATCTAGCTGGTCGAAGCACAGATCCAGAGGCTGGTCCAAGCATAGGTCCAGTTAAAGATGTAGAAGATGTGCCTGAATATGAAGAAGAAAGTAGTGAAGCTGATGATAGTGAAGACGAATTGTATGAAGTTCGAGTGGAAGAAGAAAGTAGTGAAGAAGTGGATGAAGAATTTGAATTGGAATAAGAAATGGAAGAACTGGATTTGCAAGATAGTGGTGGCCAGTGTAGTCAGAGACCTGGTAAACAAAAGGTGAATGAGGGTGATAAAGAGAAGGGCAACCACGAGAGTGGAAATGATAGTGGCCAATCTGAGGAACTTGAGGACTTTGAAGATGATGGTTATGGTGAAGGGGATGCTAATGCAATCTGTCTAAGTGATAATGATGTCATCTTCGAGACAAATGATGAAGAGGTAGTTCCTCCTCCTCCACAGATTGAGGAAGATTTTGAAGAAAGAGAGGTTCCTTTGTCACCAAGGGTTGCTACTGTTAGTGTAGACTCAGATGAGGAAGTGGCCAATAGGAGTAGGAAGAAGAAACCACTTCCAAAGACAAGAGACTTTATTCCTGAGATGGAGATGAAGGATCCTCATTTTGAGATAGGGCAGAAGTTTGAATCAGTTGCCATATTTAGAGAAGCTGTGAGGATCTACTCAGTGAACAATGGAAGACAACTAACTTTTAAAAAGAATCAGCCTAATCGAATTAGGGTGGTTTGTGGGAGTGGCTGTGAGTTTATGCTTTATGCTTCAAAAATAGGAGGCAGCATGACTATGCAAATTAAAGAGTTTAAGAGTGAGCACAACTGCGGTGTGGGGACGAAGAACAAACATGCCAATGTTAAGTGGATGTCATGGAAGTATGGGAGGCAGTTGGCAAGCAATAAATGGGATTGGGTGGAATTCCAAGACTTGGTTAATGCAGAAACTGGTTTAAGACCCTCAAGAGCAGCATGCTTTAGGGCAAGGGCCAGTGTATTGGATGTAGTGGAAGGGACCTACAAGAGGCAATATGAAGTGTTGGGGGAATACTGCTTGCAAGTGCTAAAGACTAATCCTGGTTCTATAGTGATAATCAAGTCTTAGTTGGAAGCTGATGATTGCCCTCGATTTGAGAGAGTGTATTTCTGTTTGGAAGCTTGCACACAAGGTTGGATGAAAGGCTGCAGACCCTTCATTGGGTTTGATGCATGCCATATTAAGGGCATTCACCCTGGGCAATTGTTGGCAGCTGTAGGAGTGGATCCCAACAATGGGATGTTTCCCATTGCATATGCTGTGTGTGAATATGAAAACTTTAGTTGTTGGAGGTGGTTTATGGAGTTGTTGAAGGAGGACTTGCAAATTCAAAACTCACACGCAGTTGTGATAATGACTGATAAACAAAAGGGGCTGCTAGATGCAGTGAACCAAATATTCCCTGATGCAGAACACATGCATTGCTTGAGGCATCTATATGGAAACCTCAATGCGACGCATAAAGGATTGGCTGTCAAACTGCAAATGGAGAAGATTTCTAGGGAACTACAATACCTTGGAACAATGAAGAAATGAAGAAAATGCAAGTTCTCAATCAGTCTGCTCACAATTGGCTAAAAGAAAGGGATGCAAGACAGTGGTGTAGAAGTAATTTCAGGACTGACTATAAGTGCGACATATTGCTGAATAATCTATTGGAGGCCTTCAACAAAGCCATTCTCTCATTTAGGCCTAAGCCTATTATATCTATGGTGGACAAAGTCAGGTAATACCTAAGTGCATTCATGAATAAGAGAAGAGATGAAGGTAGTACTTGGAGGGACCATCTGGTTGGTAAAAGAATCCAGGGGCTTCTGGAGGTCAATAAGAAGGCAGGGCATAGCTTGATTCCTAGTCATTGTGGTGGGAACATCTTCGAGGTCAAGCATTCACATAGAAGAAGATTCTCAGTTGATTTGAATGCTCACACATGATCATGCAGAAGATATCAACTTACTGGGATTCCCTGCCCATATGCTTGCAATGCCATTAGTCGATTAAATGGCAACCCAGAGAAGTATGTGCATGATTGCTACTCCCATGTTGCCTATACTAGGACATATGAAGGGATTATCAAACCAGTTCCTAGTGAAGATCAGTGGGAGAAGGTTGGTGCAGCAACCCTAAAGCCACCAAAGTATCGTAAGCAGCCAGGGAGACCAAGGGTGAAAAGAAAGAGAAGTCAGAACGCGCCTCCTCCTCCTCCAGATCCTACCAAGTTCCCTCGATACCATTCTACCCTTAAGTGTGGTAATTGTGGTGATGATGGCCACAGACGAAATGCATGCACACAACCCCTTGACCCTACCGCTGAAGCTAAGTTCAAACGTAAGCAAGAAAGGAGGAAACAACGTGCTGCAGCCAAAGCTAGGGGGGACAAGCTACCTATAAGTATACTATCGTAATTCAAGTTCATTTGAATGCTTACACATGCACATGCATAACCTGTTATTATAGCTGAATCTAGAATTATAGTATCACTTAACATTCATGGACTTATGCCTACGTATCACTTAATACCCTGATTCTGTCATATCGTATCACTTAACACCCAAAACATATATTAGTAGTCTCAGGTTACACCAATATTACGAATGTGTTTCTTGGCAGTCTGAGGTACAATGTGAATGAAGTGAGTTGTGAAGGGAGTCTGATCTACATTGTATTGTCATTGAATTGAATTGTGATTGAAGTGAGTTGTCTTTATCATTGAACTCAATTATGGCTAGGTGTTTACTATGGATTTGTATTTGATTAGGTCTGAAGACGAACAAGGAGCACTACCCTTGGAAATGAGGAAGGCAGGGCTGCCTATACGCAAGAATCATGCCCAAATCATGTGCCAACAAGTACAACCACTGCCCCAAGGCAAGAATCATGCCCAAATCCACCACCAGCAACTACCAGCACTGCCCAGAACCCTCAATCAAGCACCACACCTGTTGTCCAACCTGTACTAGTGCATCCAAGCTCTACCACTACTCAGCCAAGTGACAGTTCACAACATCAATCACTTGTATCAAGTGGAAGGAGGATGAGATTCAAGTCGCATGCAAAGCGTGTGAAGAAATAGTTGCTTTACTGTTTAGTGCTTAGTGGAAGGACTTGTTATTTTGCTTTGCTTACTGTTCCAAATATTGTGACCCTATTTTGCTTAGTGGTGTTCCGTTTGTTCCTTTTGTTTAAATGATATGATGGTTTGTGAGGGTCCCAATTTGGTTTGTTATTATCAAAGTTTGATTCATGAATGACTTTGGGATGTTTCTCATTCTTAATTTATCAACTTCCATTCTTACTAGATATAAAATGCATTGCATAAACATCTTACATATTTCCACAATCCACCAAACTAATTTTTACATAATACAAAGCCCTAAACATAACTAATAGTGCCAAGCTTGCAAACATAACCTAACACATAACTAAAGTGAAGGATTGAAGATGATTCCAACCACTAAGACCCAAGTAACCAAGAGTGCAATCCAAAGCTTAGTCACCTTCCTCTTCTCATTCAACAATTGTTCTTCAATTCTATCAAGCTTCCTTAACAACTCCGGAATTATTGTCATTGACCTCTTGCACATTTTTCGATCATACCACTCCCAAAAATCACAATCTTTCTCTCTACCTCTACCTTGTCCATTATGCTGCAAAATAGATTACAATTTCAAACATATCGCCAATCAATCAAAACAACAACAATCAAAACATCAATTTCATTTTCTTCTTATTGAATCATTGTAGTTTCTCATAAACCCAGCAAATTTTCTTCATATTGACCCAACCAACAATCAAAAAACACCAATTCCTATTAATATCATAACCTAGAAACCAAATTCCCTTTCACTATTAATAAAAAAACTGCTTCCTTTTCATCCCTTTCACTTACCTTAGCATCTGGACAGACAACAAACCTCCGCCCTGGGTTTTCATCCGTCCATGACGTTTTCATTCTCCCCATCTTCCCACAAAAGCATCTTCTCGACTGCATGGTAAATCCACTCTCCTCCATATCTCAATATCCCTTTTAACTACAAATTGATTGATGATGTTGGTGTCTTGTGGTTCACAAACCTTTATAAAGGTCCAATTCGCAACTTTTTGGTGGGATTACTGCTGAATTTTTCGAAATTTCCCCCCCTAGTGCTGCGATTTCCCCTGGGTTGGGGTTGATTTTGCCGCCCAAATGTCATCCCAACTCCATCCTCATGTCGTCCCATTGACTTCTTGCCACGTCCTTGCCACATATGTGCCACATAAGCACCCTAAACACCGTTAGTAACGAAGACTAACAGTTGGTGCAACGGACTTGACATAAGGGGGGTTCAGGGATTACATTGTTACGATTTCGCGTTAGGGGAGTAAATTGAGATTACATGTTCGATTCGGGGAGCAAGTTAAGTAATAAGCCAATATGTAAATACATGGTAGTTGAATTTAAAATGGAACAAAATTGGCGAAAGTGATATTTGAACTAAAATCCCTATATAATTTATTTTGTTAACCCCATTTGAGACTTTCCATACACATTTGTACTAACTGATAATATTGAAAGCTTTGCTTTACCAATATCATAGAAGAATTTAGAAGTTTAGTTCAATCATCAATGGTCATCTGCCATTCAAACATTTTCTTATAAAAATATATTACTAATGGATTAAGATCAAAGAAAACACATATTTTTACATTAGTTTTGAGCTTTTAGATTCACTGCATACTATTCAATGACCCTAAATATTTGTTGGGATGAATCACCTTAAATTACTAAATGATGTAGCGATTATTTATAAATTAAAAATGAATTATGCCTTTTAAATATGTTTTTTACGAAATAAAAAAAAAAAAAACTTGCCTATTAGATTACAAAAATTAAACATCTCCATCATCATCTAATCCCTAATTCCCAACCTCTTCCATGATAGGAGGTTTCTTTGTTCTCATCTCCCCCCTGCCGGCTTGTCTACCACTCACCCACCACTCCTCATAGAGGGCACCCACCCCTCCTCATAGAGGGCACCCACCCCCACGTCCTCACAGAGGCACCACCCCCACCCCTTCTCTAACGTCAAATCTGTGAGGATATCAAATTTCCAATTTCTATAACAGATGGATGGGAGGAAAAGGAAATGGTTAAAAATCCAGACTTACAGTATCAAGTTAGGCGTTTAGGCATGAGAAAGAAAAACTTAAAATTGTAGAAAAATAAATACATTCCAAAACAAACCCAAACGAACTCCTCTCCTCCACCTACGGTAGATATGATAGGCCGGCGGGGGAGATGAGAGCAAAGAAACCTCCTACCATGGATAAGGTTGGGGATTAGGGTTTAGAAGAAGATGGAGATATTGAATTTTGGTAACTCTTTATTTTTTAAAATATATTTCAATTGGCATAAGTTTTTCTTATTTCTAAATCATCACAACATTATATTTACTAGTTTACGATAATTCATCCCAGCAATTATTTAGGACCATTGGCTGGTAACAAATTTAAGGGCTGAAAAATTGTGTAAAAATATGTGTCAATTGATCATAACTTATTAATAATTATACATATGTAAAGTAATTTACTAATTATTCTCTAAAATTGTACTTTATGCAACCAATTTTTATAAGAAAATAAAAAATGTCATCAAATCTATTACTAAAAATTATATTATTTCCAAGTAATTTGTCAATTTGTTTTCTACCGTTTAAATTTGTATTCATTATCGATTTCTCTTTTGATCTACGTTATTATAATTTTTTTTAGAATAAATTACATAAAAGTACACAAACTATATGAGTCATTTCAAGTTCATACTCAAACTATGAAAATTTTCATATAGGTACTTAAATTATCAAAACACAACATCTAGGTATCCACCATTAACAATTTATTAAAAAAATATGTTAAGTGCCCAAATGACACTTGTGTGATCATTTTTTATGCTGACATGAACTACAAAAGACAAAAAAAAATAATAAACTTGAATATATTAAAATCAATTAATAATAACTGTTATATGAAATGACCCTTATAATTTTGATACTTTTATGTAATTTTTTTTTTTTTAAAGAACTGTTATATTTTTTTTTTCTCTGAAAAAAATTAGAAAAAATATGCTGGTAAAAAAATATGATTCATTTATAATAGTTTAGAAAAAATTGACTGAAATTGTGAGACACATATTAGAAACTTGAAAGAGAAATGGGCAAGACAATCTTGAATGATTACTAAATAATGGTAAGAAATATTTAGATGAAAGCATTCATCTGTAGTTAATTTTTTGGGTAAAAATAGGATTTGCAGTTGGGAGGAGGCGAAGAAGAAAAAGGCGCGAAAAGCAGCAGATGATGTAAAGAGTAAAGAGTAAAGAGTGGGCCATGCCTCGAAGCCTCCAAGCCATCAACAACGTGACAAGACGAATACAAGCCAACGCTCATCAGAAAGTGAAAGCTTACAGTCTCTGCTGCTATGTCGTGTCTTTGATTTTAGTCTTTCTGATTTTTAAATAAAATCCAATTTTCAAATCAAACTTGAATTCATTTCAGTTTCAGAGCATTATGCCTTATATTTATAATTATAGATATGGATTTCTCTCAGTGAATCAATAAAGCTGCTTCCCTCCTGCTCCGCACGAATCTTTCTTTTTCTTTTGCTTTCATTTCCAGTCCACCCTCCAACTATGGCTTCCTTTCAGTTTCGCTTTCCAAAAAGCAGAACAAAATATTCCTCGAATGGTAAAATAAATAAATAGACAAAAACAGAGAGGAAAAACAGAGTGAGATTGTCGGTTTGTTTGTGTTGCAGTTAATTTGCATTCAAAGTATGTTTGTTTGTTTGTTTGAAGACGTAGAAGATTCGTCGTCTGTTTGTGGTGCGAAGAGCAAATACTGACTTGTTTTGGGAAGAAGAAAGAATAAGAAGAAACCCACCTTTTCTCTGTCACTCACTTAGATTTTCTGACACCGCTGATTGTTCAACCAGTGAGTGGTTCACAAATTTTTGGGATTTAGTCCAGCTGCAGCAGGTCTGTATGTTTTTTCTCTTTTAAATATGTATTTATTTAATTACATTTTTAATATTTGTTGAAGTTTAAGATTATTAATCTGGGTAGGGTTTGTGTTTATGTACTTTCAAAGCTTTCCTTTCATTGGTTTGATGGTGAATACTTGCTTGATTTGAAAGTCACAATCATTTGTTTTATCAGTTTTGACTTTTAGCCCACTATCTTCACAGGGATTTAGCAAAAGCTTGCGGATTTGTAATTGGCTGCAGCATCTTCCAATTTTTTTTTTACTGTGAAAGGAAATGTCTTGAAGATTAACTCTCTGGGTTTGTTTGATCTCAATCTGGTGGACTGCCATGTTGGAACTCTCAAGCCCAGCTGATTCATTTGTTTGTTCAATCTATTGAGGTAAGTTACTTTTTGAATCCTCAAAACTTAAAAACCTATGTGAAATTGTTGAGAGGGTTTTCGATTTGAGTTACTTTTGGCACTGATTTGTTCAAATCTGTGTATTTACATATCGTGTTAATATGATGGCAGGGCTTTTGTATGAAGAAACTAGTCCAAAATTGAAAGGTAGATATAAATAAATCGAGCTCCTCTAGTTGATCCTGCTTCCATTTCTATGGCAAAAGTATCTGTGTGTTCCCTGCCTTTGGTTCTTGTTATGATTCTGTTTTCAATTACTCATTCCGAGCAACATCTATCATCCCAAGCTCAGACTCTTTTGAGAATTATTCGATTCTTAAACTTTCCATCTGTTTCAAACAACTGGAATAACCACACTGGTGTTTGCAACTTTGAAGTAAGTTCTTCATTCACTGTCGTCTGCTACGAAGGAAACATAACCCAGCTGCATATAATCGGCGAAAAACCAGCTCCTTTGTTGCCTTCAAACTTCTCAATGGATTCCTTCATAACAACTCTTGTGAAGCTTCCCAGCTTGAAAGTCCTCACGTTGGTTTCTCTTGGTTTATGGGGCCCCTTGCCTGGGAAAATCGCACGTTTATCATCGCTCGAAATACTCAATGTGACTTCAAATTTCCTGCATGGTGCCATCCCTGAAGAGCTCTCATCTCTCACAAGCCTCCAGACGATTATACTTGATGACAACATGTTTTCTGGACAAGTTCCCGATTGGTTGAGTTCACTTCCAGTTTTGGCTGTTTTGAGCTTGAAACATAATCTGTTGAATTCATCTTTGCCGAATTCCTTGAGTGATTTGGATAATCTCAGAGTTCTCGGGCTTTCTCACAATCAGTTTCATGGGGAAGTGCCTGATTTCAGTGGTTTGACAAACCTTCAAGTTCTTGAATTGGAAGACAATACTTTTGGACCTCAGTTTCCGAAACTTGGAAAAAAGCTGGTCACTCTTGTACTCAGCAAGAACAAATTTAGGTCTGCCATCCCTGCTGAAGTCACCTCCTATTATCAGCTACAACGGCTAGATGTTTCGTCCAATATGCTAGTGGGGCCATTTCCACCTTCACTGCTATCTCAACCTGCAATCGCTTACCTCAATTTTTCAGGAAACAAGTTAACAGGAATGCTTTTCGAAAACATGTCCTGCAATGCTGGACTCAAAGTTGTGGATTTGTCTTCCAATCTTTTGACCGGAAGCTTGCCTAAATGTCTTGGGTCAGATTCTAAGGACAGGGTTGTTCTGTATGCTCAGAACTGTTTCGCTACTAGACATCAGCATCAACATCCATTTCCATTTTGCCGAAACGAAGCTTTAGCTGTTGGAATCATACCTGAAAGAAGCAAGCGAAAAAAGGCTCACAAAGCAGCTCTTGCCTTTGGTATAATTGGAGGCACATTCGGAGGAGTTTTGCTTGTCGGTCTTATTTTCTTGTTATACAGAAGAATGAAGACCAACAAAACAACGAAAAAATCTCCAACAAGATCAATAACAGAGAATGCATCAAGCGGATATACCTCAAAGTTACTATCTGATGCAAGTAAGTTTTCATTTATTAATATGCAGATAACTAGTTAATCTTGCAAGTAAGTTGTAATAATATGATTGTTTTCTTTCGCCTGAAGGATATATATCTCAGACAATGAAGCTGGGAGCGGTTGGGCTTCCACCTTATCGAACCTTTTCACTGGAGGAACTTGAGGAGGCGACAGACAACTTTGATACATCTACTTTCATGGGTGAAGGCTCACACGGACAAGTATACACCTTACATTAATTAACCTCTAACTCGAATAGAATCAATTTTTCGTATTCTTCAACTTAGGATATGCTTATGTTTAACTTTGTGGATTTGATGAATGATCTCAGATGTACAGAGGGCAGTTAAAGGATGGTTGTTTTGTTGCCATCAGATGCTTAAAAATGAAAGGAAGTCACAGCACTCAAAATTTCATGCCCCATATTGAGCTCATTATGAAACTAAGGCATCGCCATTTGGTCAGTGCTCTTGGACACTGCTTTGAGTGTTACTTGGATGATGCTAGTGTCAGCAGAATATTTCTCGTCTTTGAATATGTACCCAATGGCACTCTACGAAGCTGGATCTCCGGTAATTTTATGACCTGACATTTGTTATTCCTACCTCCTGGCATTTTATCTTCTGATATGTTATCCATTTTTGTTTTGGAATTGGAAGAGGGACATCGCAGACGGTCACTTTCATGGACACAACGGATAGCAGCTGCAATAGGCATAGCAAGGGGCATTCAGTTTCTGCACACAGGAATCATGCCTGGTGTGTATTCGAGCAATCTCAATATAATAGACATTTTACTGGATCAGAATCTTGTTGCAAAAATTAGCAGTTATAACCTTCCTTTATTAGAAGAAAATATCGAACAGGTAAGATGAAAGGTTGTAATTTGGTTTCTGGATGTAATCATTATTCATAATGAATTCATTTTGAGCTCTGCTTATGCCTGCAGGGTGGACATGGAGCTTCTTCGAGTGGATCCATAAGTTCAAGTCTTGGTTCAAGGTTGGCATTGAAATTTTGTTAAAGGCATAAATTACATACTAGATTAATAGTTAAACTCAACATTACTCCATCGGCATGTTATATGATGGTATGTTGGTTGACAGGATGAGGCACGATAGTAGGACTGATGTTCACGACTTTGGAGTAATATTGCTGGAAATGATCAAGGGAAGACCAGTCAAGTCCGAGACTCAAATAGAAGTTTTACAAGATCAGGTACAAGTCTCTTCTTTTCCTTATATGACACTTTGTTCAACAGCTTTTCACAGTTGTTCATTTGTTACTACGGTGATGCAGCTACATCTGGCTCTTACTACAACTGATGAAAGAGCTCGAAGAGGCATGGTTGATCCGAAAGTTAGGCAGACGTGTGTAGGTCAGTCATTGAAGACAATGATGGAAGTTTGTGTTCGGTGTCTGCAAAAGGAGGCAGAAGATAGACCTTCCATTGAGGATGTTCTGTGGAACTTGCAGTACGCTGAACAAGTCCAGGATGCATGGCAGGGAGGAGAATCCTACAGCACCGACGAAGGCTCTCCGGTTTCACCTTCACATCCTCAACCCCTCACCTTTTAATTACTACACCATTAATCCACTATCACTGCAGATTAGCGCGGGGGGAATATGGCACCAGTAAATAAAAAATAATCTGTCCATCTTCCCCCTCTTGTTTTGTGGTTTTTTTGAGCATTTTCTAGCTAGCTAGCTCCTATTTCTATAAGATAATTGATGGTTAAGCACGTTGTGGTCACGTTTGGTGAGCGGGATTGGATTGGTTAACTCTTCAAATCCAATGCATTTTGAGTATGAAAAATGATGCAATTTCATTGTAGGATGATTAGATAGTATTAAACATAGAAGCAACTTACCTTTTCTAATCCTACTATTACCTTTTCTTCTATCTCTACTCCCTCAAATTCCCTTACGATAAATACACATTTATATTTATGTTCAAAACACATTGAATTTGATAAGTTATCAAATTTAATTCAATTTCATCCCATAGTACGAAGCAGAAGAGCGTCACATAGCTTCCAGCAGGACAGGACAGGACAGGATCCTAGAATGACTTGTTGGCGGTCTAGGTTCTGCAACCATCAGTTTAGTTTTCTTGTTTTCAAAGTCGAAATTGTAAAGGATTGTAATGCATAATTTTGACCTTCTATTCTACATCTTATTTCTTATTTCTTATTTCTTGTTTGAATTCCACAGAGTTAAAGGAGAGCATGACACACACATCATCACCCATGCACTTTGAGGTATTTCACATATCCCACATACCACGGGAAATACAAATCTTGTGGCTCTCCATCAACAACACTCGCACAACCTTCTCTCCAACTTCCATACAAGTATCATTTACTATTATTATACTACTACTTAAAAACTAACACCATTACTCTAATAATTTTTTTTTTTTTTTTTTTTTGAGAATGATACTCTAATCGAACACAAGAAAATTCATTATCCTACTCAATTAATTAATTTGGCAAAACCAATCAAAATTAAATTGGATTATAATTCGTGAATTGCACATGACACCTCACACACGCATATCAGGCAGCACACTCATTTCACTCATTCACTCAAATATTTTCCAAACTTTCACCAACCATAGCGTCTCTTTTTTTTTTTCTCTCTCTCCTCTCAAAGAAGGAAGGCAAAAAAGAAAGAAAGACTTGGCACACACTCATTTCACGAGACTAACGTGCACTTGTAACTCCATGGTTTCCTTAGAAGCACCAACCTCACCACCCTTCTCGTTTGCTCCCTCTAATTAATTAATAATTAGCCCTCTAATTTAACCTTACTATATATATATATATCTATAGCTGTAGCTATAGCCACGTTGTTCACATTGTCATTCATTAACCAACTAATGGCTGATCCGCCTCACATCACCTCGGAAATCCGGCAAAAGGCCACATCCGGCGGTGGTGGTGGGAAGCGTAGTTCTAATAAAGAGGCGGAAACGAGGACAAATAATAATAATAGCAGAGTAGTAGTTGTAGGTAGTGGGTCAGCTCCATGTGGGGCGTGCAAGTTCTTGAGGAGGAAGTGCGTAAGTGGGTGCATATTTGCGCCACATTTTGGCTCCGACCAAGGAGCCGCCCGCTTCGCCGCCGTGCACAAGGTGTTTGGGGCAAGTAACGTGTCGAAGCTTTTGCTGCACCTTCCCTTGAACCGCCGCCACGACGCAGTCGTGACTATTTCCTACGAGGCTCAGGCTAGGCTGTCCGACCCCGTTTACGGCTGTGTCTCCACCATTCTTGCTTTGCAACAACAGGTTTCATTGGATATTAACAATACTATCTATATATACATTCTCCTTCTCAATAAACAAAGAGATGATGTTGCAAATATGTGTATGAATCGAAGAAAATAATATCACAATCTACACTATTCATTTTTAAAAATATATTACAATCTAAACAGTTCACTTTTAAAAAAATTCTTATTCGAAGATGTAATCACATAATATACTCTTTTAAACAAAGAACATACTTGTTATGCTCAGATTGAGAAAAGAAATATCGGAAACTAAAACTGCTAAATTTTTTATTTATTAATTAGGATTCGTCTGGAACTACTTATACAAAAAACACTTTTACTCATAAACGCTTTTATTATAAACATCTACTTATGCGAAAAAACTTTACTCATAAGCGCTTTTATTATAAACATATTAAAGTTCAATAGAATAGTCGAAGTGGTTCTTGAAGAAGCACTTTGACTTGTGCTTCTCCAAAATACACTTATAAGTTTTTCTATCAAACGATTAAAAGGGCTTTTGGTTGTCAAAAAGCAGTTTTAGCCCCTTAAGAAACCCTCACAAACAAACCCTTAATTAGTTAAAAATGTGTCCAGGTTGCATCTTTGGAAGCGGAGCTTGCAACGGTTCAAACTCAGCTGATAAATAGCAGGTTTGCAATTGCAAATGCCCTTCAGATCAGCTCCCACTCCCACTCCCACTCCCAGCAGCAACAACATGAACAGCAGCAGCAGCAGAACATGGCATTAATGCTTCAACCTGCCTATTCCAACTCCAACAACTCTTCGGCTTCCAACAACCTCGTAAACATAAACGCAAACATGAGCACCTTCACCTCTAACTTTGAGCCCTCTTCCCACAGCTTGGAGCCTCTTCAGCTTTCAAGCAGGCCATCCCAACATGAAGAAGAGGATGAGGAAGAAACTCGACTTCCCCGATACACTTGATTTAATAAACTCTAAACCCTCCATCCCAAACCCTAACCCTAGCTATATGGTACACCACCACACCTTAATTGTGCGTCTCAGAATATGCATCCTGATTCCTGAACTAGTCTTAGTAGAAAGCTTTAATACAAGGAATACCATAACATTACACAAGGAGAAGGAGCAATTACCAAAGCAATCAATAAATAACATACAACAGTTTGAGGTGAGACACTCCATAACACAGAACTATTTATGTTGGGTTAACCTTGCGTATTCACCTTTAACGTACGAAAAAATTAAAAAGGGAAACTGTTAGAGAGGAGGACAATCTCCAATATCAAAAGATTTAAGTGAAAACAAGAGAGCTTTAAGGCATCTTCAGGGCATAAACATCTAGTTTAAGCGGTGCTTAAATCTTGCTGGAGCCACAAGTCTCCCCTCAAAATGAAAAACTTTGAACAAAGCCTATCAACAGGCTATATACAAACTAACTTGATCAAACCAGACTCATCAACCAATTGACTTGAGTATTGAGTGCATATCATGACCCACCATCAGACACATAGAAATTAATTTCCCGATCATCCATGTTGCACTGACCCACCATCAATGTTGCATAATTTAACTGCATCCGAAGAGCATACCTCAAGTTAAACGATTTCAAATTTGTATTTGAAGAATCATATATATCGAACTAATGGTAGTATTTTCTTCACCTCATTCTCTCTTCCCTTTTCATTCAAACCATGCCCCCAATGATCCTTTCCTCATTATATATCTTAGAGACAGAATTCAAGTTATTTCCCAGGACTTCTTAGACTAGACTTTAGCGACGAAGAGTATAATTAAGTCAGCTCTGAGGGCAAAATTCCAAGACAGCAAGAACTCCCACAAAAGCACTGCAAACCCTTCGACCTTTCCCTAATTTCACCATAGCTAAAAGTAAGCTCTTCATCTTCTTTTATGTCTTTTGAAGCAAAAAAGCAAAGGCGTGGGAGTATGGCACCTGAGCTTCTCACCAGTGCTGTGGATAGATTACCACCATCGCATGAATGGTTGATGAACCTTGATACATTCCCAACTCTTGTCGCATCAATATTGAATCTTAAACATGCCTTTCTGGATGGAAGATGCTCCCTCACAACCAAAAGAGCAGGGGAAAAATGGCCAACTGATGCAAGCTCATCGTATATTTGTTGCCGCAATCTTGCTTCTCTGGTTGTTAAGAGTTCACCTTTCTCACCAAAATAAGAAAATAAAAATTTACAATGTCAATATAATCCAACCAGCAGGATACACACATACATGTATGTCTGCAAAGACTAAAGAGAGACAGAAAGAATGAGAAAAATTTCCCATGCACGGTACAGATAAACTTGCAAACAATCATTTGGAGAAATCATGATATTCAACCTAAGAGTTTGACCAAAAATAAAACCTAAGAGAAAGTATACAGAAGCATTCCACGGAACAATCTTGATAATGGTAAAGCAAAGGATCATTAATTCATAATCCCTTGTGATCCAAGTAGATTTGTCACTCCTATTATAGGGTTTGTGGCATCAACTATAGCATTGTGCAGAACCTTGAGCAGCAGCAGCTGAAACAATTAATGAATCTCAACAACATACAATCGAACGGTCAGACTTAGCAGTCCACTGTTCACTGCACTGCAGTTTCTGCAGCGGTCAAGAAAAAAAGGGAAAGCTCCTTAACTGTCTCTTCCATTTCTCATCTTTCCTTTCCGTCTTCCCTAAAAACTTCCTATTCCACTCCTTGATCTTTTCCTTTTCTTGATAAGAACATTTCACATGTGAACAACATGTTATTTATCCAACACGACAACAAGAGCCCTACTCCAATTGGAAGCTTGTTCTCTAAAGAAGTAATGCTACTACTGACAAGCAAAGCCAGAAGACAATGAACCATCTATATGTCATGTCCCACTGATTCGTACTTGAAAAAAAAAATTAGGACTCAACTCTTACTTCTTATGGCAGGCCTTTCGGGTTCATAACCAGTCTTTGATTTTGACTCATTTGATGTGTATGAATTAGTGAACCAAAATAACTGTACCAATTTCAAAACTTCCCAACCCAATTCAAGTACATTTCTCATAATATCTTTACATTTCTATGTCTGCAAATATTAAATTTGTTCACATGTTATCTGCAATAAATTCCAAATCCAAATGAACAGAAATCACGAAAACAGGACTCACATACCATCAAGAAACACAAAATTGCATATATATTGTTCAAAACAAAATCTAATTCCCAAATGTGATTTATTAATAATTACCTGCATACTCACAAACAAATCGATCCTTTGGAATGAACTGGTCAGCATACAAACTCCATCCTTTTCTCCTGTCCCTCACAATCTTTAACTTAACCTCAATCCCTCTCTGAGTCAACCGATTCCCACAATCCAACCCACACCCACAACGCGGCCCACACTCGGTAACGAGGTCGTTAAAGCCACCAAACCTAAAACACGGGCACCCATCACCCCCATCTGCCTCTTCTCCACATATCTTGCACTGACACCCAGACGCACCCTCTCCCGAATCGTCAACAAGACGCAGCATTTCGACGCCAATTTCAGTTACCGAGCTTGGTTCATGAGCAGAACAACTGGAGCCCCAAGGTTGGCGTACTGAAAATTGTGAAGAGGAAGATGGGGTGTAGATGAAATAGGCATATGGATGTTGATCGACCGAGTTTTGGAATGGGATGGGATGCGTCTCGAAGGCTCTGGAGGCGTCGGAGGCTCTCCGGAGAGTGATGGATTTGCAGATTGTGTGGAGGGTGGTGCAGGTAACAGAGATGGTCGCAAGTTCTTGTGGGGTCAGCCATGGAAGGATTAGCTCTGAGCATTGGAAGAGAGGAGGAGAGTGAGAACGTTTGGATGGCGGTATTGACGGTGGCTGTGTTTGATGCATTGGATTTAGAGGGAGTTCTTCGGCTCTAGCCTCTCCGTCTAGCATTTCAATTTTAAATAGGGTACTTTGCAGTTTTGCCCTCCAAACCTCCATTGTTTTTTTTTTTGGGTCAATAACCTCCATTTTTTTCCTCTTAAAAACAGCTTTATTTGAAAGGGCTATAAAAATGTTTAAAAAAACCTACTATATTTGAAAGTGCTATAAAAATGGTTAGTAAAAATAAAAAATAAATTTTTTTTAAAATTATCTGGCTATTGTTTTTAAAAGCTGCTTTTACAAAATCCATAAGTCTTCTAAAAACAATTTTATTCTAACCATGCTCCATAACTTTGAAAAATTATCTGGCTACTGTTTTTAAAAGCTGCTTTTACAAAATCCACAAGTCTTCTAAAAACAATTTTACTCTAACCATGCTCCATAATTTAGAGTAAAAAATGTCTTATTGTTTTCTTAATTCAAGAAGAAGACATATATGAACACTCGACTGGATTAGTTCATATAATCGCTCACTTATGGCAATTGCTTGAATTTATTAAAACGTATTTACTTACCATATTAGAGACAAAGAAGTGAATTCTCAACTCCGATTTGTTTTGTCGTTTTCGTAGCATCACAGTGAAATGAATGGATGGAGGGCGTCCTCCTTACGACACACTTGATAACAGATATTGGAAACTTTAAATCATAAGATAATGATATACACACTGAATTGTTAAACTTAGGGATTTCCATCAGACGGTATAAAAGTCATGAACGTGCTCTTGCTGAGTTAGATTCATTAACCCTTGAATTTTTTTAGCTGAATAAAAATTTGAATGGAGGCCACTTTGAAAATGGAAATTTACTTTACTAGGTTGAATGACTTTGATTACTATTATTGCTCTTTTCTATGAAAATGAATGAAACAAAAATGGAGTTTGAGATATGATACATCAAAATGTGGTTACAAGACCTATACCTAGCTCCTCTGCAAGCTCATCCCATACCGGAAGAAGAGTGAGTACAACAAGAAAAACAGCCACCGTAACAATTGTTTTCCGCCACATCCCAACCTCTGTTACATCATTTAGGCAAGGCTTCTCCGGACTCCTCTGAAAATATACAGTCATTACAATATCATGAGGATTGTTGAAGCATGAAAACACAATATATAATATATCAATTCTTATTTGCAAACCTGGCATATGAGCACATAGAGTCCCCATGGAAGTGACAGAGGTCCCCCCAGCTGAAAGGAAAAAGGAAAGAAAAGAATACAACTCAACTAAAATCGCAACAAATATAATACAGAGATGACGGGGGGATACATGAATGACATCACAAGATGAATTACTGAATTGAATAGGCAATCGAAGAAGCGTGATGATACTTGTGAAAACCCAATGTTGGAAGCAAACATTGATATGTTAGGTTTAAGTTGTAAAAGTTGGACATACCACTCCCAATCCAAGCAACGTGTATGTCGTCAAGCCAAAGGCAATTACTGCATTCTTTCCAAAAGCACCCTGCAATTATGTCATAATAAAAAACTCAGGTTATTGCTCAAGATAGCTTCTGCAATTTTAATTTGGACATTATTCAGACACAAAAAAACCTTACCATGAATGGACAGTTGTAAATTAGAAGAAAGAGAGTGAGTATGTAACACAACCTACCAAAAACTAAAACACTAAGCAAAAAGAAAGGAAGAAACTACCTGCTACGGCTACTATAGATGGTACTAATTTCCAGAATGTCGTTTTTAATTATATACTTAAGATATAGAATCAAATATTAAAAAAATATGTACAGAAGACAGTTTTTGATATGTTAATTTGAATATTAATCATAGAAATTAAGAGTCATCCCATGTATTGGGCGGTCGCAGATAAATTTGAAGCAACAACTGAAAACAACTTTGTAAGCAATATAAGAGAATAACTACTTGCTACTGTAAGAGAGATAGACAGACCGAAAAGGCCCCCTCTCATATGCTAATGACAACGTCCCTTTCTTCATGTGTAATAACTAACAAGTGAATAACTTTTCAAGACACAACCTGAAGGTTGGTGTAACAAGTTAACAATGTCCCTTTACTAATGTATTCTTTCTCCCTTCATCACCCAACTGACTCCCATTAGTGAAAAAGGCATCATGCATCTCTTGCAACCGAACACTAAAGGAAAAAGACGATGCACTATCTCATAGCTGGATCTGCACATACAAATCCAACCTATAAATACATGTATCATAATATCTCAAAATTGTCCACTATGAGAATTTCTCCCATAGTAGCTTCCTAACCCCAATGCCAACTTTGTGGGGACTACCAACTTCTCTTACCAGGATAATTGTCAATCCTACCACCTCTTGAAGCATGATAATGAGTGTTGAGATCAAATGACCACCTCTTTCAGGAAGCCACATCATCATATTGTTCACATCTGGTCTACCATTCACAGAATAAACATATCTGAATGGGACCACAAATTACAATACTTAAACTCGCCAGCCTATCTGAAATTGCTTTCACCATAGCCATGCATTTGACCAATCTATATAATTACCCACCATCCCATCCTTAGTAGAAGCAATATGGTAGATCTCTGAGAATAACTCCTTCAAAGAAGACTGCCCACACCAAATACCCGATAGAAAAATCGAATGTAGCTACCATAACTGCAAAAAGTCTACCTTCTACTACTTAAAAAATCAAATTAAATAACGAGTTTGTGAATTCATCATAATAAAATTATACAGAAATACACTGCAAAACTTTTCAAATAGGATCTCATACAAGCTCCATTTCATATCTTTGATTTATCAAGCCTCATTGACGTAAATCACCAGTTCAAAACGAAAGGAAGGAAAAGGTTACCTGGACAGCTCTTCCACCATCAAGACACCCCACCGGAAGCATATTAAAAGCTGTTGTTGTCAAGCCACACCTGCAATGTTAAACTTGGGTCACAAGCATGTAACACATTGCAGTAAAGGTATTAAGCTAGTCCAGGAATAGGACATTACCAGCCAGCAATCATAAGAGGATGAATTGGAACAGTTGCAGCATGCATTGATCTGCATGTTTAGCACGCTACCATGTCAACTATGAATATCATGAAGTGAAATGATGAAATTCCTGATATATTAAATTAAAAGGATTTCACATGCATTGTATCTATATATGTAGCTCATACACAACCAAAAATTTCGGGCAAATAACGACGCTACAGAGATTAAGGGAGGACATACGCATAACCAAGTGTAGCTCTACTTATGAGTCCAAGTAGCAAAGAACCCTGAAATAGCATGCTTGGAACCTGCACCAGCTCTCCTGTGGCACTGGGATTAGATGAGAGCAGCAGACCAACTGCAAACATTGAAAATGACAATGCAGCACCAGCAAATGGGCCCGCAAGTGATATGTCGACTTTTGTGCTCCGATCAGGAAGAATGGATTTAAACTACAAAACAAGTGACTGTTGAGTAGAACCTTGCTGGAAGATAATAACAAAAATAGGTGCAGGCGCACAGATGAACCAGTTCAAGCAAATGTAGCAAAAAATCTTGGTCAAACTACTGCATCAAATACGACATACCTATAACTACAATTGCAACATAAATATCAAATTTATAATCTATTCAAACATAAAACATGGGAGAAATGGATAAGTCAAAACTGATGTTCAGAACAGAAGCCTATTTTATACCTTCCTCGACTCTTACAAAGAAACTTTCTAATAGAAGTTTATCTCAAAAGTCAAAGGAAGCAAAAAAAAGAAGCCCAAAATTACTAAAATCAACCAGATGCCAACTCATCCAATGTCCTGTTGGATAAGGTTAAATTACCCTGATGAAGGCTCTGAGTATTTCCATCTCTAAGCTGCTTAAATGGATGACTTTAAACTGAACTAGCAGCTGTATCTCTTTGCATTATACTCAAGGATCAATTATAACAAATAACTTTCTGAAACCTATATATAAGGGTTTCTTGTCCATAAGTGATTCCCCAGTTAGTACATTGGATACCTTTGTATTATTTGTTGCATTTCTTCCAATTATCAAGCATTAAAAATCACTTAAACCAACACTGCTAACGTACCGAAGTCATTCCTACTCAGATTCCATACTGAAATATTATAGACAAGTTCAGCCACTTAACATTTACATGTTTTGAATTGCTAGTTGGATAATTAGAGGTACCTGAGTGATTGCACCAAAGCTTCCAAGAGTAATATTAGGAATAAAGAAAGGAATGCTAAGTTTAACTTTCTTTGGGAAAGCAGCCAGAAAATGCCCAACTTCCTGCATGTGATTGACTCCATCATGATAATATTCAAATAAGGTGAAACTTAAAATTGAAATACCAAACTACAATTTATAGAATATGGACTGATTCATAACAACTCAAAAATCAGTAGAGGAAGCTAAAAATGAGTATATCTGGAATAAAAAAAATTCAAAATAAAAATTCAAAAACAAATAGCTTTGATTATTTTAGCATTTTCAAATAAACATTATGCAAGTCATCACATTTTCTTTCATTTAAAACAGGCAGAATTCAGTTGCAAAGAAATAAAAGAACTATAAACGTACTATATTATTAAGTCTGAGTTGGAGCTTTTGGTTTAGAGGAGCCTTTAATCAACACAGTTTTCAACTTACAAATTCCTGCCTGCTATATTTTCACTTCGCTTTGTGGACGCACATAAACCAAGAACAAGTTTATCTATAGAGCGACCGATTCAGAGTCCATTCATTTGAATACCTCACATCAGTGTAAAATTTGATGTACTTATTTTGGACAGTTATAAAATGTCAGAGAGTCAGAAATTGCAAACAACATAACAAAGTAAATAATACACAATTTCATTTGTACATAAGAGCACAAGATTAACACCATCAGCCTACATGGTCAGACCGTCAGAGTAATCAGCTTGAACAATGAGCATGGTGAGTTTATTCAAAAACATCAAATCTCACATTAAATATAACAATGTAAAGGACTACATTTAGTCAGCTCTTCTCATCTTGGGCTGGGCATAAAAGAAGGCCTTAAAGATCCTACTAGATGAATAAAAATGATGTATAACAAATTCCCTTTTTTTTTTTGATTAGTGGAAATGAAAACTTGACCTAAGAGCATAATGAAATATAACAAATAAACCTATATATATATATATATGTATATATTCAACGTGCAATAATGTTTTTCAAATATGAACCAAAGCCAGAAACCAGTAAGATATCTCACTCACATGAAACAGCAGAACCCCTAGAACACCATACGCCAGGGGCAAGGCTGACTCTACAAATGGGAATAGTAACTCCATATCTGGTGGGTCACTGGCATTTGGATCTGTGAAGTATTTCACCACCTCTGGTGGAAGTCTATTTATCTGTTTAACAAAAAATAAGTGGTCGCTCTAAAATGAGAAAGAAATAAATTGTTGATGAACTGGTACCATTTATGGCATCATGAAAAAATAAATAAATAAAAGGTAAGTGCATTGGTGTACCTGAGTTGCAATTCCTAACTCCACAGAAGATCCAATTGTTAGAAGGAATAACAAGAAAGCAATTACATATTGCCAAAGTGTTGTTGGCCCTGGTTCTGAGACCTCTTTCCGCAGTAAACCAAAGCTAACACGTGGCCCACCACGTGGATCTAGATCTTCTGCATTGGGTTCCTCTACCATAAAAAGGTTGTACTTGTTACCTGCGACCTCAGCCAGTAGAATCTGAAATTTTTCAAACACATCTTCTCTCTTCCCCCTCAAATTCCCAAGGAAGAGAATTCCCTCACCAAGGTCTCCAAAAGGCTCCTCTTTGGTCACCCAAAAGGTAGAATAACCAAAAAGCTTCTCCTTAATCAGCTTTACATCAGCAGGATCAACCTTCTCGGGTCCAAGGAGTTCCATCAGTTTAAACGAGTCAATTTGGAAGTTATTGTAAGCGGGTCCAAGTGGCGATATAGTTGGTGGCTGAAATTGACACATTAGACTATTAGAGACGGTGCTATGTTATTAAGTAGGATGTATGAGTGCAGAAACACTCAGCTGTCCAGTTTTTTGTTGTAATTGTACTCTTGCACAGCACGCATATTCAACTTTATAGGTTCATATGCATATATCAGCAGTGATAGTCAGTTACCTTACAAGGACTATGATCAGTGATTACATGGGAGATTAACCATAAGGATCAGCTGTAAGTGTGTGCGGGACATTACTGCAGCTTTTAGCAAATCAGCACTAATACAAGTCATGCATTCAGTGAGAAATGTTTTTCTCTTCATAATTGAGCTGTCAACCATTGGATACATTCAATCGCTAACAGTTAAGGTCCATAATGCTTAATACAGTAAAACAAATACCCTAACTGTTTCAACACCAAATGCTTAATACAGTCAAACAAATACCCTAATACTAAAACAGATGTTGAACTCAAAGGCATCCCCTTAAAATGCAACTAAAACCCACCATTGCATTGGGATCAATTTTTGTTACTAGTATTATAAATATCATAACGTCATCATCCCACATAAACCCAAGTGACTAAAATGGAAAATTCTACAGACATGGAACCAGTTTACTTCTTTTTTTTGCAGAACCCAGAACTGGTTTTTGATTGTTATACAAGTTTCTTTATAAAAGACAAGTGCAATTAAATACATAAATTTAAACATAAAAATGAAAAGCTTGTAGGTAATGAAATTAAGATAAAAACATTTTAATGCAAAATCAACCACTAATGCAATCACTTTGACCAAAAAAAAAAAAAACCCTAATGCAATCACACAAATGGTTTTAAAGACACATACAGCGAAGCTAAGCAATGTACCCTGGAAGAAACCGATGGAGGTTCAAGGTCATAGTCGTTGGTGCGTTTATCTTCGGTTACTTCCGGCGGTAAGGCTTTTTTCGTGGTTTTCGTTGCCGTTGAGTCTGTGGACTCTTTATTACTAGCGCTACTACTCTCTCCGCCGTCATGGTTACTCCCATTATCACTAGAACTATAACATCTAAGCCTACCAAAATTTCTACGCCGAAACCAAACTCTCTGGCTCTTTATGCTTCCTCTGCACAAGAAGCATGAACTCTTGGGTTTCTTGGGTAATTGAAACCTCGGAATTTCCCGGGATTTGACAGTGAAATTGAAATCCAGGGTGCTAAAAGTGCAGCTGGTGAGCGTTCCCATTCAACTCAATGAAAACCTTCGGATTTAAGAAGAGCAGAAAATCACAGCAACATTTGGAATTTGGGAACCGAGGGTGGGGGAAGGGGGGACCGGAGGGTGCTGCACCTTTTAGCTCGTTTTGCTGTGAATGAGAATGAACAACTGAATATCCGATGACTTCTTAAAAAATATCCTTTTTCAATTTTCTTTTGTTATCTTCTTATTACAAAAATAATTAGGAGTCCTTCGATCAGTTGTAACTTGTAAGTTGTAACCACAATCCTTTATCCCACTTTTGGACTTACTCCTTCCACTTTTTTTCATTTATCCAATTATTATATTATATTAATTTTTACCTCAACTATTATAAAACAAAGAGGAAAATAGTTTGGGTCACATACTTCACCTAAAGAAATTGGACAAAATAACTCTAAAACAAAAATCTTAACTCACACTAAATATTTTAGTTTGCCAGAAACAATTGGATTTTCTCGTAGGTTGAAGTGTCTTCTTCGAAGATATTTCTGGTAGCGTCATCGTAGGGTACTGCCTTCCATAAAAGAAACTTTCATAGAAGAGAACGACATATTGTCAATGACATTCTTAAATGGAATACACATCCGGAAGATACACACAAGTTAAATTTTGATGGATAAGTCAATCAATTAGGCCTTGCTGCCTCTGGCTTTATAATTAGAGACTGTAATGGTTTTCCTATGTGGGCGGAAACAAAACAAACTGGTAACACATATGTGCTAATTGCTGAAGGAATGATGATGATCGGTGGTCTTAAGAGAGCCAACTGGGTGGTTGTAAGGACCCTTCCCGAATTTTCCCTCGAAACCCGGAAAGAACCCTTATCCCGTCTGACAGCTCTTTACTTCAAAATTTAAACACCAGAAATACCCTTTGTTCTAGAATAATTTTTTTTTGTATTAAACCTTACAGGGTTCCCGACAGAACCTCTGTACTTACTGACCACTCATACATGTCAGACGCAGGATAGTATACTGGTCAAAACCAAAACCTCGGAATAGTGGTGGTCCAAATAGGAATACCCTATGTCACCAAACGTCAGTAGGTCAGACACTGCTGACATCTCTACTGGAATACCACAAGACAACAGACTAGTCAAATACTTGTGAACCAACCATAATTCGTCCCTCTGGGTCACCGCCCACACCTACCCACTGACCCGGCTGACGAAGTATTTTCATAGGTTGATTAAGCCCATGACCATTGTCGTCTGTTTCATATTAGAGCCGGATATATCCTCGGCTATCCTATTGTATCATCAGCCGGTATAACCCTCGGTTATCATAACATATCAGTCGGCATATCTCTCGACTATCCTGTCCCTAGCCACCAGGGTATCCCTTGGGGTGTGCTAGTCATGTATTATATCATATCAGTCGGCATATCTCTCGACTATCATATCATATCAGTCGGCATCTCTCGACTATCATAACTTATCAGTCGGCATAATCGGCATCTCTCGACTATCATAACATATCAGTCGGCATCTCTCGACTATCATAACATATCAGTCGGCATCTCTCGACTATCATAACATATCAATCGGCATAGTCGGCATCTCTCGACTATCATATCATATCAGTCGGCATAGTCGGCATCTCTCGACTATCATATCATATCAGTCGGCATAGTCGGCATCTCTCGACTATCATAACATATCAGTCGGCATCTCTCGACTATCATAACATATCAATCAGCATAGTCGGCATCTCTCGACTATCATATCATATCAGTCGGCATAGTCGGCATCTCTCGACTATCATAACATATCAGTCGGCATCTCTCGACTATCATATCATATCGTCGGCATCTCTCGACTATTATAACATATCAATCGGCATAGTCGGCATCTCTCGACTATCATATCATATCAGTCGGCATAGTCGGCATCTCTCGACTATCATAACTTATCAGTCGGCATAGTCGGCATCTCTCGACTATCATATCATATCAGTCGGCATAGTCGGCATCTCTCGACTATCATAACATATCAGTCGGCATCTCTCGACTATCATATCATAACAATCGGCATAGTCGGCATCTCTCGACTATCATATCATATCAGTCGGTAAGTATCCTCGACCATCATATCATATCATATTAGTCGGTAAGTATCCTCGACCATCATATCATATCATATTAGTCGGTAAGTATCCTCGACCATCATATCATATCATATTAGTCGGTAAGTATCCTCGACCATCATATCATATCATATTATTATATTGGAGGTTCACCGGGTTCACCGTTAATAACGGATCCTCGTCCCGAGTCCTAGCCTCCCTCAATTTGACCAAATCCGATAAACTCATGTAACAGGGTCAAAACCCAAATCATTGACTCTATAATCTCCTCGTCAAAACGATATCAAAATCGAGTCTAAAACCATGATGTTTCTCAAATCACACTTTCACAGTAATAGTGGAAAACATGTATACAATAATCATTTCTAAAAATACAGAAATGCAATGCCACAATACATAACAGTATTTAAACAAGGATATTTGAATGCATGTATTTCAGTTTATAAAACAAAGTCCACTCACAAACATCAACCGACCCTTAATTCAAGGACGATCTAGCCCAAGCAACACATGCACAATAATGTCCCAACTACCTTGACTTCCCGAGCTCAAAACCCGCTAATACGGTCAACTATTACCGCTGGGATTGCCCAAAACCACCTCTAAACGACGTCTGATCAACCTCAAACCTGTACCAACAGACTCGGAACGTCGAAAACTACTTACCACGCGCCGCCGTGACCTCAGTCTCGGCCCCACGCGCCGCCACGCGCCGTCGGAAGGTCGGCACACGCGCCGGTCACGCGCTGCTACAGTGTTCACGCTCCTGAACCGGTCCAACCCGGTTCGGCTCAACCTGACCCGATCCAACTCGACCCGACCGGTTCACTCAACCCGACCGGTTCAACTCGACCCGACCGGTCACCGGTGACTCGCCGGAGAAGACGACCGGACTGCCGTCACCGTCGCCGGAGGCTGGCCGGAGAAGATGACCGGACCGCCACCTTCGCCGCCGTCTGGTTCGCCGGAATCCCCCATTTCCGGCCGAAACTACCAGTTTTCTAACTTTTTCATTTCTTAACCGTTTTTCACGATCTATACATGGAAATTTATCTACTTTTCACCAGGAATCCAAATATGAGGTCAAAGTTCCGAGATCGTACCTGGTTTGGCCGGAAAACGGCCGAGAAGTTTCGATTCACCTCCCTCCTCCGTCCGTCTTCTACGGCGGTGCTCCCGCTCCAATATCTACCCCAAAATGCTCGTGGGGTC
This sequence comes from Oemleria cerasiformis, assembly GCA_037349345.1. Taxonomy (NCBI): domain Eukaryota; kingdom Viridiplantae; phylum Streptophyta; class Magnoliopsida; order Rosales; family Rosaceae; genus Oemleria; species Oemleria cerasiformis. Next base: position 10,705,057 of record JAZGTL010000007.1, read on the forward strand.
CCGGGGATGATCCTCCCGACCTTGGTTTCACTCAACTCGGATCGAAATTCGTCCGATGAAAATCAAGCTTTGTGTTCACACGGGGGGGTTTTCGGGTAGGAGAGAAAGAGACCATACTGACCAATCCACCGAGGAGAGAGAAAATATCTACTATATAGTTCCAACTTCTCCAAAATTACCAAACTGCCCCTGAAGCTTCTAGACCCGTAACGAACTCATCGGGTCTCCGTTTTCCGCGTGCCGCCTGTCTACGAACTCGTGAGTTCGAGACCTACGCAACGACCTTAGAAAAATTCTCAAAAGTCTTGCCAGTCAAAAGGTGACTCCCGAACCCGTCCAAAACTGAGGGTAAAATTGTCCAATCCTCAAAATAGTTTAATTTCTGGTCCGGGTCGTTACAGTGGTATTAAGATTAATTGAGGTAGGAGGAGACTCCAAAGTCTTGATTGTTGCGATCAACAAAAGTATCTCTACACCATGGAGGCTCAAGACAATCATAAGAAGTGTAAGCTCCCTAGCGCGCAACTGTCATCACATATCCTTCAAATATATCTTTCTAGAAGCCAATTTCTTTGCATATTCCCTTGCCAAATTGGGCCTCTCAATGCATATTCCAAGATAGTGGGTTAGATCTCTTCCTGATTCCTCGAAGCAAGCTTGGAGTTTCGATTTACTTAATAGTGGTTGTCTAAGGGGTTTCTCCCTCTAGGTGTATTTTTTCCTTTCGTATTTTTACTTATGGCTTTTTTAATCTATTATTTTGAAAATAAATGAATTTAAAAAATATGAAGAATGCAGAGCTAGTGCTTTAACAAAAAAATAGCCTCACGTACTTGTTTACACGTGTGAATTATTTATTTATTTTTAAAATAAGGAGAATTAAAAATAAATCCAAAATATAAAAAATAAATAAAAATGAATGTGAGAGGGGGAGTAACTAACTACTTTCTCCATTTAAATATTAATTATTTAAAATTTTAATTAAAATATATAATTTTACTAGTTGATTCTTGTTTTTTAAATCTTCTTTTAGAATTTTCATTAAATTAGGGCATTTTTGTCTAAAATATTTTAGTGAAGCCTACTCACCATCTTGCCTTTATAATAACTAAACTCTTGGCACCCGCTAACGCGTGTGTTAATTTTTTTTTTTTTGTTAGAAAAAATTAAAATAAAACAAATCACATTAATTTTTAATTTTTTTTAAACAAAATTAAGAGGAATAATTACCTGAGCTCACTACCTTTTTTTTTTCCACCCATACCTTCCATTAACCATTATTATTATTTTTTTAATTTTTTAATTTAATATTTAATTTTACTATTATATCCTTAGCTATTAAATAATTTAAAGGGTATTTTCGTCAGAATTTTTTGGTGAAGCTTTTTGACCCTCTTGGCTTTATAATAATAGAGATAATAGAGATGACACAAGCCCATCGCGAGTCTAGTTATTATAAAGTCAAGAAAAAGAATTTGATATTACAAGCTTGACAAAAAAAATATGGAACGAAAATACAGTCACTTAAAAAAATAATTTATTATATAGAGATAAAATAGTAAAATCAGATATTTTAAATTAAAAATTTAAAAAAATCAACATTTTTCTAAGGAAAAGTTAACATTTTAGTGGAGGGAAATGGATACTTACTCCACCCCTATCCCCACCCCCCCCCCCCCCCCCCCCCCCCCCCCCCCAACCCCTTTTTTTTTTTTAACATTTTTAGGATTTATGTTTTATTTTTATTTTCTATTTTTTAACTTCTTTTTGGATTTAGTTTAATTTCTCATTTTTTTCAAAATAAAAAGGATAAACTACATAAAATTACCTAAACTATAGGGGTCATTTCAAGTTCGTACCCCAATTATAAAAATTTGCAAATAAGTACCCAAATTATATTGCCACCAACAGAATAGTACATCCGTTACATTTTCCGTCCAAAATGGCGTTAAAAGTACATGTGGCACAAATTTTATCCACTCAGCTCGTGATGTGGCACAATTTGAAGGGGTGTTTTCAGATTATCACAAAAGGAGTCCTTCTTCCTATTCTACCACATCGTGAAGCCCCAAATCTAAACCCTAAATCGATTTTGAAACAACCCCCCACCCCAGACAACCGCAAAACCTAGAAATTTCGTGGGTCGAATCCACCCTCGACCGTAAATGACCACCGGGTGAGATAGCTGCGAACAACTTCGAACCACTCCACGATCGAAAACTGTAGCAGGACAAACCTAGGGAGTGAATGGGAGGGTGTGACCGGACATCGTGAAGAAATCCACCCCCAAATCGCAAAGTTTCTCTGTCGCGTTTGAGCTTCGAAATTTCAAGGGAAATGAAGGAGTGGCGGTTGAGGTTGCGAGGAAGAAGGCATCCTAAATACGGTAAGGGCTCCTTACTTTAATAATTGGATTAGCTAATTTGTCTTTGTCCTTTTGAATTTAAATTATAGTTTTTATAGGAAGATGAAAGCATTGGTCATTTTTGGGTCCTTGTGTTTTGTGTGTGGCTTAATATTTATGTTGGGAAAAGGATGGGTGGTTTGTCTGTATTCGGAATAGGGAATATATTGAAGGCTGAAAAGCTTGGAGGCATGTGCTGAGTTTGTTGGCTAGAATCTTTATTGAAGGGGACCACATCCATGTGCTTTGTTGTTGTCTGTTTGTTGTAGAAAAGTAGGTTTGATAATAAGCTTTGGGTAGGTTAGTTACTGAAGTTGAAAGTTGGGTAGGTCTATAATTAAACAAAAGTCTGGGGTTGTTTGTGGAGTCAATGTTGTTTGTAGTGACTTAAGACTTTAAATTTTGCTTAATTGTAGGTCCCTCGGGTTACTTTACATTAAAGGTATTCCATGGTGGGAAGTGGGCTGATGAAAAGTATCAAGATGGACAAGTTGACTATTTTGATTTTTGTGAGAAAGACATGATGTCCCTGTTTAAAGAAGGAGTTGGTGGTAAGCTGCTAAAAGACTCTGATGTGCTTAAAATGTGTGAGGCGGTTCCAAGTGTCATAGAGATAGAATTGTTCTTAACACACATTAATGTGAAGAACTCGATGGCGTTTTAAAAGATGTTAAAAAAAGGGAAAAGGAAGACAAGTAAAGAATTGGTGGTGACCAAGAAATCCACAGTTGTGATTGAGGAGTTAGATGAGGAGACTGAAGCCACGACCACGACAACAAAACCTGAAATGAGTATATGACCCTATAAGGGTAAGGCAGAAGTGGTTGTAAGAGAATTGCCACCTCAAAGGCCAGAGTCAGAAGCTGCCAATCTTGGTGAAGAAGTAGTGTAAAAAAAAGACAAAGGAAAGGGTAAACTGTCTACAGAAGAGGATGAGTTTGAGGATGGGTTAGTGGAGGAGTATGAGGACTATGAAGCATCAACATGTTCTAGATTTGCTGACAGTGGTGATGAGGCTATTCCTGCTAAGGAGAAGATGTTGGATAGACATATTCTAGAGGGTTGGCTGCAAGAAGCTTCAAACTTGGATGAGTTCTTCACTGATGTTGGGGGAACTTCAGAACCTGCTGCACATGAAGCCCATGGATCCTCAGAAGCTGATGCACCTAAACAGGCTGGAACTTCAGTTGATGCTCCGCCAGAAGCTGATGCTCAACTAGAACCAGCTCCAACATCAGCTGCTGCTCTAGCAGAAGCAGCTGCAACTTCAACTGCTGCTCCTCATGCAGCAGCAGTTGCAACTTCAACTACTGCTCCACCTGCAATAGCTGCAACTTCAGCTGCTGGAAAATGTTGGAGGGCCAAATTCACTCCTAGTCATGAATTAAGAGTGGAAGATATAGAGGATGACCAACTTGAAGAGGGGGATCAAACACAACAAGAAGACTTGAGACCAGTTGTGGATGGTGATGATGAAAATGTTGTGAAAGGGGGAAGTGGCAAGAATTTTACAGAGTACAATCCAGAAACTGATAGAGTCAGGCCAATCTTTGATATTGGTTTGATGTTTAGTGATTGTGGTGTCTTTAGGCAAGCTATTAGGGACTATTGCCTATACACTAGTAAATATGTGAGGTACAAGAGGAATGCAAGGTACAAGTTAAAGTGTGAATGCAGAGCAGGGGGGTTGTAAATGATAAATATATGTGTCTAGGGTGAGCACAACTGACAACACATTGGTTGTCAAGCACCAGAACCCTCTACACACATGTACAAGGGTTTATACAAATAAACAAGCCACAACTTCTTGGCTTTCTCAACACTTCCTACAAAGAATCCAGGAAAACTCGAAGATGCCCATATATGCAATTGTGGAAGTTGCATATGCTGACTTTTCCATTGGGATCAGCCCTATGAAGGCATATAGAGCCAAACACAAGGCTATGTAGTTAATAGATGGATCCCTAGCAAAGCAATATGGTATGTTGTGGGATTACTGCCATGAGTTGAAGCGAACTAATCCAGGTACTACCACTTCATTGGCTTGTGACTTCGTGGGTGGAGACCAACTTTTCAAGAGGCTTTGTATTTGCTTGGAGGTATGTAAGAAGGGTTTTAAGGAGTGTTGTAGGCCTTTCATTGGCTTGGATGGTTGTCATCTTAAAGGAGTCTCTGGTGGACAGTTGTTGACTGCTATTAGATTAGATGCCAATAAAAAGACATGGGTGATTGCTATGGATGTGGTTGAAATGGTAGCAAAGGACTCATGGACATGGTTATTGGAGTTGTTGATGGTGGATTTGGGGATGCAAGACTGCTATGGTTGGAGTTTCCTTACTGACAAGCAAAAGGGACTTGAAGCAGCCATTGAAGCCTTAATGCCTAGTGCTAAGCACATATTTTGTTGTAGGCATTTGTGGAGTAACTACAACCATAGTTTCAAAGGTAATGTCTTAAAGGATGCTCTTTGGGATTGTGCAAGAGCAACAACAGTTCAGTCTTTCCAAGAGGAGATGGAAAAGCTAAAAGGATTAGATGAAGCATCTTGGAAATGGTTGGTAGAAAAACCAGCTCATCAGTGGTCCATGTCCCATTTTAAAACATGGTCAAAGACATACATGCTACAAAACAACTATTGTGAAACCTTCAACAACACCATAATGTCTGCCAGAGATAAACCAATCATCACGATGTTTGAGATGATTAGGTATTTTTTGATGAAGAGGATACAATGGAGAAGAGATAAGATGGTTATTTGGCCTCATAATATATGTCAGAATGTATTCAACCATGTGCAAAAGTTGAAAGTGGATTCGGGGCATTGCAGTGTTAGATGGCCTGGTGGACCAAACTACGAGGTTCGCGATCGTAGAGGAGAGCAGTTTGTGTCAATTTGGAGGCCCACATGTGTTCTTGCAGAAAGTGGGACCTCGCGGGAATCCCATGTGTGCATGGGATAACAGCTATAGATTACAAATGTGGCCCCTCGGTGGAGGAATATATTGATCCAATATATTCTAAGGAGACCTACATGAAGTGCTACAACAACCTAATTGAGGCTATAAATGGCCCAAAACTGTGGGAGAAAACTGGCCATCAAACTGTTAAGCCACCAACAAATAAGAGGCAACCCGGAAGGCCTAGAAAAGTTAGAACAAATTATCCACATGAAACAGTCGATCAAAGTGGGAAGAAGAAATTGGGAAAACAGGGCATTCCTATGCGTTGCAGTATTTGTTCATCACAAACTCATAATGAAAGAACTCACCATCGACACTTGCCTCCCAAGGAGAAGCTACCACCAAGGCCACGAGGCAGAGCAAAGAAGAATGTTGCAGATACTTCTGCTCCAAATGTAAGTACCATTTTAATTTAGAGCATTATTCAAGTCATTGACTATATAGTCCTAGTTAGATTTTGTTTCATGTAGACTCAAGGATCAACCACATCTTCTAGAAAGACATCCAAGACAAACAACCACCCTAAGAGACATGCTCCAAATCAGGCATATAGACCATTGTACCCCTTCTCATGGTTGTTATTGTTGTATTAATCTAAAATAGTTGTCACAATTCAATTCCATAAGTTAGCTTATAATGCCAAATTCTTCATATGTAGGATCCAAGTCAACAATCCACAAGTGCTGGTGGCAGTGATAGTGATTTGAGAAGAAGTAAAAGGAGAAAACAAACTTGATTTCAAGTCATTGACAATGGTGAAATAGCTAGGGAGTAGAGTTGATTTCAAGTCATGTAGTTTTGCTATTTTGAAACTGAGGTTCTAATGTATGTGATTCTGATACTTGAATGGTTGAACCTCATATTTTTGTGGTGAATTAGCTAGGTTATTGACAAGTTCAATTGAAGATGTTGTTATACTTGAATGTCTTTGTCATGTTGATGATTATTGTTGTGGAGTTGTATGACAGCTTTTGACAACTTTATATTATGATCATGAAGGTGAAGCTTTGTTTATTATGTCTGAAAATGAAGTTGAATCTTTGCATTTTTATGATTTGAAATGCTTTGCATTGTCATGCTTTTAATTGGTTTGGATGTGTTGTAGGGTGTTATGGATGTGTCTGATAAGGTGAAACACCTTCATTATTTCTCTCTAGCTATCTTTCCTTCTTGCATTGTTTCATTAGGTAACCGAAGGCACTCTTCTGTAACCATTCTCTAAAGTGGCAAAACCTCAAAGGCATTCTTTCTTGCATTGTTTCATTAGGTAACCAAAGGCACTCTTCTGTAACCATGCTCTAAAGTGGCAAAACCTCAAAGGCACACTATGGTTATTGCATTGTTTCATTATGTAACCAAAATGCACTCATAATTAACCATGCTCTACTCTTGCAAAACCTCCAAAACACTCATAATTAAACCAAGCAGAATATTACATTGCAAATTCACCATTCATATTACAATCATGAAGAGCTAATTGCATAATACAATTAAAACTCAAGAGCTAGATTGACATTCTTACTGGACAGAGCCCTATCATTTCCCCTAGCTCCACCGATAATCATTCCCACAAACAAAACCACCAACATCCAGGAAGCAGCAACTAAAAACTGCAAACACCTCTGCCTCTTCACACCAGCTTTAATATGCTTCTTCAAACTCACGATTTCTTCATCTTTCAACTTCAATTTCTTCAATAGACCTAGAATTGGATCGGGTGACTTCTCGTTGAGCTTTGGGCCGCACCATTGAAAAAAATTGCACCCACTACCTCCTTATCTTCTCAGATTTCTCTAAATCCCAAATCGAGTTTTAAATTACAATAAAAAATTGAAATCTACACTACAAATGTAAACCTAAATACCAATTAAGATCAAACATAAACTTACCCCATAACCATCACAACCCCATAATCTTCTCCTTGGATTTTCATATGTCAGACTTGTCATCAACTTCGATTGTTTACCACACTGACAAATGAGGGCTTCAAATTCCATCATACCTTTTTCCATCTTCGACATCCTCGATTTGCAACTGGGAATTTCAAATGAGAAGAAGAACAGGCGGAAACAAGTTCAAACCTTTGACAAAGAGCCTTCACGCCTTCGACGGAGAGGGACAAGATGCCTATGTAGTGCGCCGTTGGAGGAAGAAGACGAAGCCGCTTATGTCGTTGCCGTTGGACGAAGAGGGCTGTCACACGTCTGTTCTACATGATTAAGGTTGTAGCCATTGGGTGGGTTTCTTCACGATTTGGGGTTGGGTTTCTTTGCGATTTGGGATTGGGTTTCTTCACGCTCTTGGGGTTTCTCGTGATACAGATTTGGGGCTGGGTTTATTCAAGATAGTGGTGTTGGTCGTGCTACATATTTGGGTCTCAGCCTCCTCTCGAAGCTCTTCATAGTCAGGATGGGGCTTCGCGAAGTGGTAGAATAGGTAGAAGGAGTCCTTTTGTGATAATCCGAAAATGCCCCTTCAAATTGCGCCACATCACGAGCTGAGTGGACAAAATTTGTGCCATGTGTTCTTTTAACGCCCTTTTGGACGGAAAATGTAACGAAGGTACTTTTCTATTGGTGGCAATATAGTTTGGGTACTTATTTGCAAATTTTCATAATATAGGTACGAATTTGAAATGATTCTTATAATTTAAGGATCTTTATGTAATTTATCTAAAAAAAAAAATAAGATTATAAATTGAATAGATGTAAATGTTTGTGTGCGGGTTGCGAAAAAGCAGGCAGTAGCGAATGCCCGGTGCAATGGGAACTTCTTCTTCCTCCACCACTCTTATTCTCTTCGCACTCTGCCTCTCTGTTTCGACCCCCTCACTTGCCACTGACGTCGTCACTATCAGAGGTACCTATCGTTCACCCGTTATTTCCCTCTACCTTCAATTTTTTTGGTATTTATCGTCGCTTGATTGGAGAAAACATGCGGAAATCAGTGAAATTTTGATGCTTCAGTATCTGGGTTTTTTTCGTTTGTTTGTTTCCGTTTAAGAAAATAAAAGCTGGTACCTTACTTGTTTTGCATTTACTTGGCATAGTTAGTTTTTTGTTAATTCGTTATGGAAATTATTCCTGCCACGGTAGCTAGACCGACTGGTAGGATTTTTTTATGCCTCTTTGGTTTATTTGGCTCACTTTGTTGCTTCAGTGAAGTTTCAAATTGTTTATTGATGTAGGGTTTCAAAAATGTCGATGTTTGGCCTAAAAATAGAATGACAGTTTTAGTTTAGCTTTATCTCGCTTTAGATTTAATCTATTAACACATGCATTGCACCTAACCCCTCAGGGTTCTGTGAGGGTGAGATCAATAACATTCAGTAATCTGCACACTTTATTAAGATATGATTCAGATTTTTAATCTGTTATACCTAGTCAGTTGGTCCATTGTGTTTCTACTGATATTGACGTCGAAGAGTTTGATCGATCCCTTTATGTATTTTTTTGTTGTTGTTTGTACTTCTCTGGGTTTGTCTATGTTTGAAAATAACTTTTAGCAATCACAGGTGTTGATCTTGAAAACCCAGTGCTAGATGTCAGCCCAGCACCGCTTTTTGGGCACCCAACTACTACTGGTTCTAAAGATGTTATATCTTGTGAACGGGTACGAGTTTCTGGTATATCCAGGTTAAAACTTGGGAGTTATGCAAGTTCACTTCGAATTACTTTGCTTCCATCTCTTGGAATCCCAGATAAATTGCATGGCAAAATTGAGGTCTGTTTTCACAGGTGAGTGAAATGTTGCATCTTTTACGGTTGAATGCAAGCTTAACCCTCCCTCTCTCTGTTGCTCTGCGTCTTGTTCATTTCTGTGGATTGCTTTGTTGGACTCATTAATTGTTTGCAGGAATAATTCGATCGGATTATGTCAGTGTGAAAAGGATGATTGGAAAAATCTTCAGATAGGGTCATGGAGTTCTGTCATGTCCCCTTATGATGAAAAGTATATTGATGTCAAGTTTGTTGGTGAAATACGTGGCTCTGTCACCATATCTGTTGAGGAAGGTCTACCTCATATAGTATAAAATCTAGCTCATTATAATTCTTATATTACAATTTGCAGACGTTGATGATTACTTAATTCTGTCTTTGCAGATTTTCAGAGATGGCGCCTTGTTTGTCTAGCACTTGGTTTCGTTTTACTATTTCTGGCACCAATTGTCAGCAGTTGGGTTCCTTTTTATTATAGCAGTTCAATGGTTATTGGAGTTTTTCTGGTCATTATAATCCTTCTTTTCCAGGTACTTTTCTGTGTGGCTCAGATGTGTTCTTGCCCCCAGTTGAATAGTGTTCTTTTTCTTTTTCTTTCTTTCCAATTTCTTCATTGATTTATATTACGATTTGAATCTTTAATGTAGCGCATGATAAGCATAACACAAGCACAGACGTCAATTTATAATAAATTCAATTTTACAAAGTTTTGCAAAGAAAGTAAAATCAAAGATAACTCGGAATTACTGGTCTTCATTGGATAGACAAATAGAAAGCTAGAGTTATAACTACTTATATGTCAATAGCTCATCCCTTGATGTCCAAAAAAAGAAAAAAGATGGAAAATAATTTTGTTATTTAACCATATCTTTTAAATCTAAACTGCATTTAACTCTTCTTAAATACTTTATATCATATGCATTTTGCTGAAGTAAATAATTAAAAGGGAACATTTTGGAAGTCAATTTTTTATCATGAATAGATCCGATACCAACTTTAATGAATATTTCCTTATGCACTTTGCTCAAGTAAATAATTAAAAGGGAACATCTGGGCAATCAATTTTGTTTAATGAATATCTGATACCAACTTTGAGTCTGATTTTATGATGTCCATTGCACTATACTTAACTTCTACACTTATGGAATGTTTACTTACCAGGTATGGATGCCCATACTTGACGAATCCTGCCTTTTAGTAATGCATAAGGAGTCAATAAATGTGTAGGTCCCACATAAAAATTAGCCCCTTTCATACATGATTTATTCAGGTATCCCGTACCCAAGAGAAGGGGTGCTATTACATAACCATACCTTCTCATACCCTTACCCTCCAAAGTAAACGTGCCATGTGGCCAAATTAATTTAATCCTAAACCTTCCTTTAATATTTCAAAACTACCTTAAATTTTTTTTATGCACTTTCTCGAGTAAATAATTAAAAGGGAACATCTATCCGTTGCTTGTATTGCTTCCGTTGCACTTTATTCAACTTCTGCTCATGGTTTCCTCTAAACTAGTTGTGCAACATAAAATCAAGATTCTTGTTTTTGGCATTCTGTTGCGCATGTGTCTGCGAGTGCGTGCAGTAATAAGTATGTAGGAATTAATGTGCACTAACCTTTTGGTATTCCCATAGAATCTAAGCTTCAGTAATATTTTTCCTCAAGGAGTACATTTTCTATATAAATTATCATCAATGGTGAGTTTTAAACTTTCTTGTTGTACCACACATGTATTGAGTATACTAGATGAGCAAATATTTAGTGTCTGCCATTCTCACACTCCTGGAACCAAATTTCAGCAGTTTGATTTATAACTAGCTTGTGTTTGGTTAGCGGCCAATGGTCTAAGCTGGCCTTAAAGCATCTTGTTCTTAATTATCTATGCACTCTGTGAAATTGTTTCTCTGTTGGTGAAGGTGCAGTCTAGCCATTTGCATTATTCATATCAATTGAAAACTTCCATTTATGTAGCTAGTTATCCACAGGAACTAAATGATTACTCAATTTTATCTGTATGTTTTTTCTTCATGGAAAAATTGTCTTGCACTTTTAGATCTCATGTTGTGGGTGCTTAAGCCTCATCTAAAGGTTTGAAGTAATCTGAGGTTTTAGCATTATGGAATCCAACAGGAACTAAATGATTACTCAATTTTATCTGTATGTTTTTTCTCAATGGAAAATTTGTCTTACACTTTGACATCTCATGTTGTGGTTGCTTAGGCCTCATCTAGAGGTTCAAAGTAATCTGAGGTTTTAGTATTATGGAATCCAAATTTTAGCGTGTCTCTGGAGGTTCAGGGACTCAGCATGGTGAAGTAGGACTAAGCTGGACATTGTTGGACATTGTTCAGGTTGAACTTTAGATATCTGCTTCCAGCTATGTTGACAAGTAGGGGATCAGTAACACCCACACATTTTGTTCCTTAGTTTCAAAATAAAGTTAAAAGATCTAACTACTGTTAGCTAATAGAGAAATAGTCCTCGGATTTATAGTCTTAAGTATTGGTCTTTTAGTATTTTCCCAATCTTTTTCAATTTATTCTTTTTATTTCTTTTGACACACTTTCTTACACCCTGATGACTGAAGGAGTTTGTTTAATTACCGATCTCCTCTAAAAAATCTGTAATTTCAGGCTTTTGTGTTGAGTATCTTTCATATGCAGTGTTTATCTTGCAAATGTTTGATTTCAGTTCTCCTTAGTGCACTTAAGGAGTTTGTTTGGTTTCAGACTCCTCTAAAAAGATTTGTAATTTCAGGCTTTTACGATAAGTATCTTTCATATGCAGTGTTTAGCTTGCATATGTGTAGGTAACGATTGCCATCGTCTTTTTTCTTTTATCTTTTAGGGAATGAAGTTGCTGCCAACTGGAAGAAAAAATGTCCTTTATCTTACTATATATGGATCACTGGTAAGGCTTGGTGTCTTGGATATTCAGTTGCTGCAGAGTAACTTAATTGACTATATGTAACATATGATGCATGCAAATCTCACAATTATATGCCTTTGACAGCTTGGAGCAGGATCTTTTCTTGTGCATCAATTTTCTATGATGGTAAATTCAATTCTTTTAAATTTTGGGCTAAGCGAAGAGATGCACAACCCGGTAAGTATTTATTCCTTAATATTATTCTAACTTTGTTCAAATGTTTATATTGGTTCCAGTTGCAGTAATATGCATATCTTTATTATTTTCAAAATGTCATGAAAATATCAAAATATCAGATGGACCATTGAATTACTGATGAATATCATAGCATAATTGCAGATGACATTTACTAACAGATATCAAGGACACAGCTAATTGTTCCTTTTTTATACTTGTTTTACTCTCTCTCTGTCTCTCCACGCACACATGAATGAAATTATTATGCATATGTGATGTGTGTTCTGAAGCCTTGCTTATGTCTCAATAATCAATATTGACCAAAGGAAAATATTTCATGCAACGTTTCAATCCTTAACTATAAAGGCATACACACACATGAATGAATTCACCATGCATGTGTAAAGTGTATACTGAAGCCTTCCTCATATCTCAATAATTTAAACTGACCAAAGGGATTTCGTGCAACATTGCAATCCTTAACAATGAAGGCACACCATGCGGTACCAAGTTGCTTATAGTGAACTTGTAATTATATTATACTGAATTCACACAAAAGGAAGGGAAAAGGGTTCTCCCTAGACATTTCATGATATGGCTATTGTAATATTGAATAATTTTTTGGATGGGTTTTACTATGCAGACTACCTTATTTATCGTTTCCTAACACTTTTTCTTCTTATTTTAAAGAAAGAACCGGTAGATATATAAGAAATGAGAGATTGATGAGATATGCATTCATATACAAGACAAAGTAAATTTATAACTGTAAATATGTCAAACGATGGATTAGATTAAAGCTCTATAGTTGCTGGGGTTACAATTATGTGAAAAACCACAACATAAGTACATCATTGAAGAGGAATTCTTATACAACTCATTGTTATTTGGAATCCAATATGTCGTCCTTTACTACTTTACCTGAAACTTTGTTTTGTTTGTTCTGGTGCTTTGAATTAGCAATATTGCTTTGCACCAGCAAGCAATTAGGACGTCTTTGATTATGCATGTGTGCAAATCAACTTTTTAGATTTGTATAATGTAAGGCCTTTGCATAATTATATGCGATATAATGTTGACAAACAATTATTTAAGTGAAGAAAATTATGGCAAGACAGTTTATACTAATTATCTGCTTCTGGTATTTTACATTAGGATATTGTCTTGCCTGGTTACCTTATCATGTTTTTCTGGCAGGTCTCTATATTTTTACTGGTGGGTATTATCCTTGCCGGAGCTGCATTAGGGTACTGGATTGTGAGGAGGTTTGTCGTCTCAAAAGATGGAACAGTGGATGCTGGAATAGCCCAATTTGTTAAGTGGGCAATGCGCATCATGGGAACCACCTCTATCTTTCAGGTGTTCTTTCTAATACGAACACGGAAATAATTGAAAATTTTATTTGATTGAAAGAGTATTCTTCCTATATATTTTATTTTTTATTCATAGAATATATTACTCCACGTATTTGTTTTGGTTGTATCCAGGATATTCAAGACAAAACACTTCCCTGCTTAATTAAATGCTTAATGTGGGATAGCAATTTGTACCTGTACTATTACATTGAACCTAGTACCCATGTCAAGACTAAAGCAATATTTACGGGGTTAACTATCTTATCATCACATATCCAACTAGCATGTGTAAGAATCCTACCAAGCGAAAATTATTTTGCATGAAATTTCCCTGCAAACAAAGTTTGAGCAGTTTTTAGCGGAAATCTGCTCAAGGAGAATAATTGGAATAACTGGATTTTAAGGCCATGTCTTTGTGTCCTAAGATTTAGCTATTAGATAAATGAACAATCCATACTTGGTAGACAAATACCGTTTCTCACTTTCTATAGCCAAGTTTACTAAACATGTATTTGTGTTTCTGGTACTGTTGTCTTTTTGAGAATCAATTTTCAACCGTAGGAACAGAATTGACCTCTTTATGGCCTGGCACTATTTAGTGGTCTACTGTTAAGTTTAGTTGTATGAATTGATGTAAGCAAAAATATTGTGTTATTGCTCTTTCCATATTCTTATCTGTTATTAATGCATGTACCTTTTCCATTTTGCATTATTTCTCAGAGCACTCTTGATACTCCTTTAGCCATGGGGATGTTGGTTTCTTGCTGGATCATCTGCAAACTCATCACTTCTCTGAAATGGAATTTGACAGCGTAAGTTACATACTCTCTCTCTCTCCCTCTCTCTCTCTTCTATATATATTTATATATATATATGTATGTATATATATATATATCTTTCTGTATCTCTCTCTTTGCATGTTCTTGGCATTGAACAAGTGAATTCTTCTTGGCAGTTAATAGTTTTTTTTTCATGACTGTCACATAATTAATTGCAACTTTGTCAATAACAGTATATTCTTCTTGAAGTAAGTTTAGCGTTACTAGGTGGATTTTGTATTTGGAGGGTAAAAATTGGTAGTCCAAGAAAGTCTGTTTAGATGAATGGATGTGGTCCTGGCTATTAATAAGAAGATTCTTTGAATTTTCATGGGAATGTGGTCATTATGCTCTTAGCATTTGAACATATTAGTATGACTATATGCAGGCATCCGTCGAATGCAAAGGGTGGTAGTCCTTGGCTACAGCAGGGCAGACAGGCCAAGGGTAAACACGGTCGTCCAGAATTTCTTAGCAGGTCTAGTCCTCAAGAGAAGAACTGGAACAGTCCAAGGAGTTTACCTGCTTTGTCTGACTCTCCAGTTAAAGGTACTTTTATTTGGTTGTTACATTTATGCATGTTGTGATTGATTCTTTGTTCCAGCTGCTCAATAGTAGATGCATTGTTATCTCATGTATATGTTCTGGTTATTCAGAAAAGGCTGAGTCTGTACGCAAAATACAGATAGCTCTCATTTCTAAAATGTTACATTGTCATTGAAGAATTTTGCCCCCTATGATTAAGTGACAAATATTCTTCAAGATTTTTCTCTCCTGTTTTGTTTTTACCCCTTAAGGTTACTTTCTTTTGGTGTGAAAGGAAATTCTCATGAAATCCAGTTCCATTACTTTTTCTTTTATCAGTGATCACTTTATAATAGTCTGACTCATGGGGCAAGGTTCTGGGACTGCCATTTTAACTCTTTGAGTATACCATATGCTGCAGGTGTAATGTCACCATCCTTGAGGACGCATAATCAACAGGAGTACTATTCAACCTTCCACAAGATGCAAAACCGAAAGAAGTTCACGAAGAAAGAGTGGGATGATTTCACACAGGAATCAACCCGCCAAGCTCTAGCAGAATGGGCAGCGTCTCCTGAAGTCCCTGATTGGCTCATTGAACATGCTGACCGGATACAACTCCTGCCAAGCGAGAGTTCAGATGAAACTGTGGGAAGTGAATCAGATTCGACTGATGAGAATGTCGTGCGGAGCACAGATCATATAGGTTTTCTTAAGTGGTAGTGGCGTTTGCAGTTGGCAGCGTAGGTTGTAGGTTGTATTTTGTGACTGCTAATGTAGATCAGACTAATTGAAGGAACATACATGCAGAGCTGTATAGAACGTGAGCCTCATGGCAATTTTGCTAAAACTAGTTAACCTTGTCATGGGCTCAGATTTTCGCGTGGGCGAAATTTTGGCTAGTAGTTGAAGACACAGAACCAGGTACTGCAGCTTGTACTGAATTTGTGTAGGGAACTAGGAGGATTCAGGTTTCTGTATATCTCTTCGCCAAAGATGTAATCTTCTTCCAACCCTATATATATCATCACGTTTGCTTATTCATCTTTTACTATTGTGAAAAGCATTTGTGGTTGCTGTATAAATGTTTATGGGAGGAGACTTTGGCATTAAAATTTCCCTATGTTACTACTCACTGCCGTTGATGTGAATATATTATTATTAGGCTAGGTTAGGAGGTACGGTGAAATTTCATTTTACACAATTTTCTTTAACTATCTATGTGAATAAATGAACACAAAATTTGGAAAAGAAAAAAAAAGGTACAAAAATGCCGTATGCAACTCTCGGTTGTACTGCGCTCTTTAAGTGTGCTTGTTTCACCCTTTTTCCTTATCATGGCAAGTCTATGTGAAATATTTTCGATGAGAAGAAAAAAGAAGGCATCAAGAGACCCTCCTGCCCCAACCCTAGACACTCTAAGATATGAAGTTTTCTAAATGCGTCCGGAATGTTTTGTTTTTGACATCATATAGCTTATACTTACAAAATCAAATTAATGAGCAATATAAGTTTGGGCTTATTACGAGTATAGAATTGTTTGGAAGTGTAAAAGTGTTTTGGCAGTTAATTTTAATAGTTTTTTATGCTTAATTGTTGAATTAACGGTGAACTATATAGAAAATAATAAATTTGTGTAAACTCATAACCACATGAAGTAAAATAAGAAATTGAAATCTCGTATTATATGGATAATAATTGCATCATACATTGAGGGTTCTTTCTCATTCCACCATTTCGATTTATCGATTTTTTTTATACATATATCATAATTGGTATCGCTAATTTTCTAAAATCATTCGTTCAAGATCATCCCATAAGTAAATTAACAAGATAGGAGGTCGTTTAATTATTTATATCAAACGGTATTAGTAACAATTAATAACAGCTTTAGAAGGGAGCAAATTGAATGTATGCTTTCTGTTAGAAAATTTGATTTCTAAGACTTTCTGCAAAAAATTTCATTCCTAGTTTTTCAGGATGTGTGGTATGAGATTGAGGTCACTGAAGAAATGCTGCGGTAGTGAGAGGATAGGATAGGAGGAGGACAGTAAGGCTTGCAGGTGGAGTGGTTTATATAGACAACATAACATAATCCGATGTATCACCAAACATATGATCAAATATTATACGGTAGACATATCAATATATTCGGTAAAAATAGTCAATATTATTCGATGCATTAAGCGAGACTTTACTTGATATATATGAAAAATTAAATAATCTTTAATTTGATTAATTTTTTATTTTGCATAAAAAATCTTTAAAATGATTTTTCTTTTTTGTTTTGTTAGAATCTTGAAAATAATTTTAGAAATAGAAGGATTTCAATTATAACAAAGGATAAAGTATCCTCCTTTATATTCTGGGGTTAGTGCACAAAAATGAGGGTAGCCCAACGTTTATGGGCTTAAAAGAAAAACCCTCTTAAACCTCAGTACGGCAATATACCTTTCCTCCATGAGTGACTGACTAGTAACAAACGTAAAATATGCTCCTCCAGAGGCAGCGCCCCGCCGTATTGACAAAAGCCCTCCAAATCCAACTCCGACGCTACACCCAATCATCCGCCGCCCTCCTCCAACCCGACCCGGAGCTCGATCCGGACCTCCAAGCCAACACCTTCCCCAGACCCGACCCCAAATACGCAGAGACCATCTTCGCAGTCCCACGCACCGACTCCGGCAAAAGCATCTCGGCCAAAGAGCGCAAAGCCGGCCGCGTCCCCAGCATCGTCTTCGAGCAAGAAGACGGCCAGCATGGCGGCAACAAGCGCCTCATTTCTGTACGGACCAACCAGATCCGCAAGCTCGTCAGTCATCTGGGCCGCTCTTTCTTCCTCTCAAGGCTCTTCGACCTTGAAGTTCGCTCCGACTTTGACTCTGAGAACGACGTCGTTGAGAGGGTCCGCGTTTTGCCTCGTATGGTATGCTACTCTACACTCTAATCAACCTCAGGAATTTGGTGTTAGGCTTTATTAGATGGTGTGGTTTTGTATATTCTGTTCAGATTCATCTGCACTCGGCAACGGACGCTCCTCTGAATGTGACGTTCATAAGAGCCCCTTCTCATGCTTTGTTGAAAGTGGACATTCCTCTCGTGTTTCGAGGAGATGATGTCTCTCCTGGATTGAAGAAAGGTACAAAAAAAAAACCCCCCTTTTTCCACTTCGATGGGATTTCATTTCATTGTTCTAAGTTCGCAATTGCAATTTCTTTTTCTATTTTCTAGTAGTGTACCCCATTAGGGGTAGAGCAATTTTCTTGAAGAAATAGGTATTAGAGGGTTGACCTGAGATAATTATTTACGTGCCAGTGTATGGATAGCTAAATATTTGGATTCTGCTCTTGTAGTTGATTCATCTTATCAGGTCTATACTCGAAGAATTGTTTACACTCAAAATAAGTTCATTAGACTTCTTGGGACTTGCCATAGTATTGCTTTCTTATCCTCTGAATATATTGCTTATAGTTTCAATTTCAAATTTGAATTCTTGTTAGTAGGAACAAAATGCAAGCAGAACGTACTTACTGCAGCCTATTGGGATAGTACCACATCTAGTTTTAACCATCCTACAATTACTAAATCTCAGATTTTAAGGAATTTTTTTTTTGTGTTCGCTTAGAACTGCATTTTTAACCAAAAAGGATTGTTCTGACAAATTTTTTTTAAATCCCTTACTTCTATTGTTAAATTAACAATAGAAATTGTACTGGTATGGCCTCATTGATGTGTGGCAGTTTACATGAGCTTGGCACGTTAAGTTGATGACCCACTTGTTCTGTTTGGGTAGATGTAATTGTATGTATAAATTTTTTTAATCGTGAGTCTCTGAGGGTACGTGCCCCGCCTTGGCTTAACCTGGCTTCACCCAGGTATGCCATGCCTTGATTCAACATTAAGGTTGCAAGGGGTCGTTTATCTTCATCTTTACAACCCATCTATATAGTTATAACTGCCTTCTGTGTTTTGTATGAACTGTTGTGGTTGAAAAATACAATACTTGCTTTTGTATGAACTGTTGTGGTTGAAAAATACAATACTTGCTCTAGATTTGTTCCTGGGTAATTTATTTCCATAGAAAATGAAGAATATAGGTGCATGTTCATTTTGATTTCATTTCAATATAGCATCAGAGTATCTCCAGATTTAGTTCATTATTTTATATCCTTCTGTGGTGGTGGAGCCTTCTGAGTGGGAAGCACAGATTCGGGTAGGTTTTCTTGAGTGGTACTGTGGTACCGCTGTTTGCAGTTGGCTTAGGTTGTATTATGTGACTGCTGATGTAGATCGCAGTCATCAGACTAATTTGGACTGCCTAATTGAGTTGTATAGAACGAGGTAGCTGCATAGTGGATGAATGAACCTAGTTATTTGCAACAGTCAGCATTATTTTGCACCTCCTAACAAATTTGTTAAAAGTACCTAACTATGCCATAGCCTCGGCTTGTCTAAGGCGTCCAAACTCCGAAGTAATTTCTGCTAGTAGCCTTTTGTTAGTTTTAACTCCAGGGTCTTGTAAGAATAATGTGGAAAGAATTCTTGATACTATATCTTCTCAAAGACACAGACAAATCGGGTTTGTAGAAAAGAAGATAGGCAGTGTTAGATGGATTTTATTTGTTATGTATAGCTTTTCAAAAATCTTGGATCTGATTGCTAGCTTTAAATTGTTTAAGGGGGAGGTAAATTGGAGGCTTGTTCTCAGCGATATTTCATATACCGTAAATTTAATTCCCTAAGTCATCGAATGGATTACTTGTTATTGGCTTCTTATGCAGGACACATAGTTTGTAGTTTTTATTTGAGATCTCTACTCAGAATCTATAGAGTTGCTTTATATTAATTTTTCTGTGTCTTGTTAAGATAAATCCGATGATCATGTTGAGTTAAACTGTGACTTTTTACCGACTTGGCAGGTGCTTATTTAAATACAATCAAGAGGACTGTAAAGTTCCTTTGTCCTGCGGATGTGGTTCCTCCATACATTGATGTGGATTTGAGTGAGTTGGATGTTGGGCAAAAGCTAGTAATAGGAGACCTCAAGGTTCATCCGGATCTAAAGCTTCTTCAATCAAAAGACGAGCCTGTTTGTAAGATCATGGGAGCCAGAGTTTCAGAACAAAAGAAATCTAAGTAACCTCTGCTATAGAAAGTTGGATTCTGGTTACCCATTGTTAAAAAATTTGGTGCCTCCAACCTCCTTTATCGATCCTTCTCAGCAAACATGTTTACATGTTCGATTGACCGCATTAATTCTTTTGATTTGTAATGGCTGTGGAGGACAAGGCAATGGAATGACATCGTTGGCTTTCACCATCTTTTGCATTTTGGTTTTATTTCTGTTTTGATGTCAAGGCAATGGAATGTCAGGAATGCATGCCATCAAAGAGAGGAAGAAACTGGGTCTGATTTATTCGTATCTATTTTGAATCTGATCCAGAATTATTTGGTTGGTAATAAGCACGGTAGCTAGTTTTCTCAATGCTCAATTAGACAGATACTTACTCAATTTCTGTGTTTCTTTTATCATATCTCGTATTGATTACTATTATTTTTATAGTTCAAAAGTTGGCCAACTTTCAAAAAATTGGAGGCAAATAAAAGCAGTGACCCGATAGTAGAAACATTAACAAGAAACCTGCACCTATAAGTAGTCCTGTTAATTGGTACAAAAAAATCGACTGAAAAATCGGATCGTCTCGAAAAAAAATCGAACCAAGAAGAAATTGAATCGAATCTAGCAAAATCGAACCGAATTAGAACCGGTTCGGTTTTGGTTTTCAGCTTTCCAGAATCGGATCGAACTGAACCGAACATCCTTTCCTTAATGAAACTACATCGTTTTGACCTCTCATTCACTTCGATATTATCGAAGCAGCACACCTCGTCTTCGTCTTCGTCACTTCGATATTATCGAAGCAGGCTAGCAATAGCAGCACATCGTCACCAGTCACATTATCTTCGTCTCATTCACACCAGACCACCATCGAGTAGAGACCACTTGAATTCAATCTCACCCTTACCTCACACCGCACCGGGCCACCAGCGACCATCTCAAAACCCTAATGCCTCCCCAGTCATTGCCTTCACCTCACTCCTCACCCTCACGCCTCACCAGCCACCATCTCAAAACCCTCAAGTCTCACCCTCACGGCCTGACGCCTCATCCTCATCGAATCGGACCAAATCGGACCAAGTCTCACCCTCTTCTCTGACTCTCTCCCACAATTGCACCTCGTCTATCAGACTCCCGGTGCCTCCGCCTCGCACCCATCGCATCCTGTAACGACCTGAAAACTTAGTTATTGAATTTTTGTAAATTATTTTGCAAAAAGACGAATTTACCCTTGGTTGTTAAGGGGCGTGAAAGTCAATTTTTGTTTTGAGACACTTTTAGTTGTGTTTCGGGTACTGTTGCGTAGGTCTCGAACTCACAAGTTTGTAGACAGGCGGCACGCGGGAAACAGAGTTACTATGCGAAAGATGCGGGTCTAGATTGTCAGGGGCATTTTGGTAATTTGGTAGGGATAGATAATTTTTTTACCCCTAAAAACCATTTTATCTTATCATCATCTTCAGTTTTCACTCTCACTCTCTAGAGACCACCAACCACCCCCCCCCCCCCCCCCCCCCCCCCCCCCCCCCCCCCCGAGCTCGTGTGACCCAAAAACTCAGAATTTGAACTTTGATTCAAGGGCATGTCTCCCATGTTGGTGGAACAAATCGGAATCTCCTCCTTCCCACGAGCACAACCGTACAAACCATCGAAGGAGGCACCCACGGTAGATGCCGGACCGAGGAAAGGAAAAACCCGAAAGTTCAAATCGATTTTCCAGCCAGCACAGGTACGGGTTTAGTGTTTTGAGGTCATTTTTGAATTCCTGAGTTCAAGTAGATAGATTTAGATGTAAAAATTGTGAAAAAACGGTTGAGTTTTGAAGAAGTTAGAAAAACTTCAAGGTCGGCTGGAAATGGAATTTTCTGGCGATGACGCGGCCATCTTCTTCGGGGAGTTATCGGCGAAACTCCGGCGACAACGGAAGGTGGCGCGACAGTCTTCTCCGGTGACTGGTTCGGCCGACGATTGCTGACGTTAGATGTCAGTTGACCGTTGAGTTAATTGACGCCGTTGAGTTAATTGACGCCGTCAAGGGTTTGACGGAATATGCTGACGGCGTTAGCATATTCCGTCAAAGGTTAACGGCGGTTGACGGAACCCTAACGCCATCAGGGTTGACGGAATATGCTGATTCCGTTAGGAGATTTCGTCAGGGTTCACGGAATATTCTACCGTGAACAGTGCTGGCGCGTGGCGGCATGTAAGGGCGCGTGGTCCGGCCTTCCACCGGCGTGTAGCGACGCGTGGGGCTATTTTCGACCCACGGCGATGCGTGGCTAGGGTTTTGGGACGTTCAGGATCGAATTTTGATGGTTTTGAGGCCATAGGAGTTCGTTTAGAGCCCCGTTTGAGTAATCACAACGGTAGTGGTTGACTAACGGAGCGGGTTTTGACTCGGGATACTAGAGGAGCTGAGATGTGCTTATATCAAAGGGTCCCTCGGGGCTAGGGTTTCCCTGAGTCGGGACTTTGTATATACTGGGAACGAACTAGGTTTTCGGGATAGCGGGGCATGAATATTTCTTCAAGGTATTAGGTTATACCACGGGATTCTCCGATGATTGGCGTGGAGGGTGATTTTCTCCGCTACATTGTTGAGGGTTCTCCGACTGGCGTTGGAAGGTATGTCTCCGCCAGATCGTCGAGGGGTTCTCCAATGTTTGCGTTCGAAGGATCTTTCTCCGCCATATCGTTGAGGATTGAGATTGCTCAGGAGGAGCAGGGATATCGAGTTATCACTCGGGGTGCACAGGACGAGCCAAAATATTGAGTTATCACTCGGGGTGCTCAGGACGAGCTGGGATATCGAGTTACCACTCGGGATGCTCTAGAGGAGCAAGGATATCGAGTTCGACCCTGGGTAAGTCAATGAGACTCAATTCAACCAAGTCTGGTTCCTTCGTCATCCGGGTCAGTGGGTTGGTGTGGGTAGTGACCCAGATTGACGAGTTATTGATGGTTCACAAGAGGCTGACAAGTCAGTTGTCTTATGTTATTACAGTAGATGTTTCAGCAGTGTCTGACATACTGACAATTGGTGTCAGAGCGTGTTACCTTTTCGGACCACCACTATTCTGAGGTTTCGGCTGTGACCTGTAAGCTATCATGCGCTTGACTGGTAGGTGTAGTCAGTAAGTACAGAGAAGTTCTGTCGGAACCCCTGTAAGGTTTATTTAATATATTTAAGAATTAAAGGTATTCATGGTAGTAAATTTTGTGGAAAAAGAGCTGTCAGACGGGATAAGGGCTTTTTGCGGATTTCGAGGTGAAATTCGGGAAGGGTCCTTACACTTCCGCCTCGCAACCATCGCCTCGAACCCATTATGAGTCTCTCTCTCCCTCAATCTCTCCGTCTCCATTTCTCCCTTTTTCTTACCTTGGAAACTGATCCCGATACCGATACCGATCGATCCGTCTGATTTTCGATTCAAAATGGGAATGTGGCAGTTACCGAATTGTACCGATACCGTTCTTCCCATCGGTTCAGTTTCAGTTTCGGCAAAATTACCGAACCGAATTACCGATTAACAGCCCTACCTGTAAGGTCTCTCCTGTGTGTTCCTCTCTATCCTTGCAGATACAAGTTTCTTTTCTGTTAATTTTTTTATTATTATTATTTATTTATTAAAAAACCAAGAAACCTACAGCTATAAGGAGTCCATTTTTTATTGCAATACCGAAGTTTTTATCCGTGTTGCAAAAGAAAAGGGAACCATGCGCACCTCAATTTATCACTATAAAACGCTTCCAGTCATCCGAACCACTGGCGCCACCTACTTATTTATCTGTTTACTAAATACTCTAAACTCAATCAATTTCTTCATAGATGATGGCTGAATCTCTCTCCAATGAAATATGTGATGCTGACACTGGTGACGATTTGTCCCGACGTCTCCGCATCCGCTTCAAGAGCCCCACCTCCGCTTCAAGGGCCTCGCCTCTTCAGCCGAGTGCGCCGCCCCCGACGACAATTTAAGTTTGTTGATGCATACAATGGATCAATAGAACTGTGAAAGCACACACTCATACCAAGGCACAACGATGTACGTGGTTCACCCAAATCGGGCTACATCCACGGTGTTATCCCACTCTCATTAATTATATGTATTTGTATATGTTACAATAGGCATTGAGCCTTATAGATAGTGATGTATGTAGAGAGAAGGGAGAGAGATTGTCTGTAGAGAGAAGGGAGAGAGATTGTCTCTAAAGAGAGAGTGAGAATTCTAGAGAAAGAGAGGATTGTGTTGAATGAGAGAGGAAGCTCTCTATATATAGGCAATATCTGGGTTAAGATCATGGGCCACAATGGTGGGTCTTAGGCATGGGCCTCGTTGATAGGCCTTGATGACGGGCTTGGTCTTGACCCAAGTGCTCTTCCGGGTATTTTCGTTGCTTGGTCATATTAGGTACGAACAGAAGTCCCCCAAGTTCTTGACTGAGGTGGATTGCCTTGGTGGAAGACTTGTAACAAGAGTGCACTGACCAAGCAACCTCTTTGTTTCTATCTACCAATCCGTATGGTGCACTATATCCAGTCCCCCAAGTCCTCCATCGAGGTGGGATGCCGAGGGAAACTCACTTTTTGTTGTAGTGTCTGATATGACAGTGGGAGGAGAGCCGTCTTGGCGAGGGTGAACAAAACTGACTGCTCCGCTTTGTGGTGTCTTGGGCTTGTTTTTGTTGATATCGAGTTGGCCTGGTTGTGATGGGAACCTTGTAGTCCCTAGGTGATGCCTTCGGCCGAGCTGTTGCTTGCAAGGTCGTGTTGGTCGGCCTAGGTGATGTCGTCGGCCGACCAAGTGCCACTTTGCTACCTTGAAGTAGTGGTGGGTATGTCATGTTTGTACAGGCCACGAAGGGGGAACCTTGCATGGTCATGTGACTAATCGGCCGTGGAGAATGTCTTGTTTTAACTGGTCGAGAGCCACGTGCAAGATGACTGTATGTCATCTTGTACGGCCTGCAGGAGTGGGACCTTGCACGATTAGGTGGCTGATCGGCTAGGAATGTCCATGGCTGATCGAGTGCCACTTGCAAGATGAGTGTATGTCATCTTGTACGGCCTGCAAGAGCGGAACCTCGCACGATTAGATGGCCGATCATCTAGGAATGTCTATGGTCGATCGAGTGCCACTCGAAGTGGTGTGTTTGCCACCTCGTACAGGGATGTCTGCAAGGTCGTGTCAAATGATAACAGGGAATGCCTGCGAGCATGTCGATCGGTAGCAGGGAACGCCTGCGAGTATACCGATCTATATGGAGGCGTATGACTGTCCCTCTTACAGGGATGCCCGCGGGCTCTTGCCAAACAGTAACAGGGAATGCTTGATAGCTCATGTCGATCGGTAGCAGGGAATGCCTACGAGTATGCTGAGTGATAGAGAGGCGTATGACTGTTCCTCTTACAGGGATGCCCGTGAGCTCCTGCCAAACGGTAACAGGGAATGCCTGTGAGCTCATGTCGATCGGTAGTAGGGAATACCTGTGAGTATGCTGATCTATAGGGAGGTGTATGACCGTCCCTCTTATAGGGATGCCTGCGAGCTCCTGCCAAATAGTAACATGGAATGCCTGCGAGCTCATGTCGATCGGTAGCAGGGAATGCCTGCAAGCTCATGTCGATTGGTAGCAGGGAACACCTGCGAGTATGCCGATCTATAGGGAGGTGTATGACCGTCCCTCTTACAGAGATGCATGTGAGCTCCTGCCAAACGGTAACAGGGAATACCTGCGAGCTCATGTCGATCGGTAACAGGGAATGCATGCGAGTGTGCCGATCGATAGGGAGGCGTATGACAGTCCCTCTTGCAGGGATGCCTGCGAGCTCATGCCAAATGGTAACAGGGAATGCCTTTGAGCTCATGACATGTGTCGAGAGGCGATGATGTTAATATGATGCTCATGTGTCGTGGGCAGTGATGTGCGCATGATGATGCACAAGTACCGAGAGGCTATGATTTTAATATGATGCTCATATGCCATGGGCAATGATGTGAGCATAATAATGAGCATGTGTCGAATGGTAATGGTGTGAGCATGATGATGCACATGTACTGAGTGGCAATGAAGTAAGCATGATGATGCGCATGTGAGTCTGATACTTATAATGTTATAAAAAAATATTGCATCAAAAGACAATATGTAATTCGAATGTAGCGTAAAGCTTGTCGAGAGACAATGATACTTACGTGTCGTGATGTTCGTCACTCAGTGACAAAAGTGATTGTCTAGGACTGCTGGAGGAGTGACATGTGTCGCTCGGCAAGAAAGGTGGTCATTGCGGGGCGAGCCGGCTTGAGCCGAAAAATTGTCGTAGACATGCAAGTGGGATGCCGAAAGGCATCGTAAAGCATGTTACCGAGGGGTGAAGATGACTGATTGATCATGTCGGTCGATAATCGGGTCATTTGGTAATTCCTGATAATAAGAGATGAATTTACCAATCCATAAATCTGTAGGATTTAATATTATATTTGTGTGTTGCACAAATTAGACTATGTAATTGCTTAAACATTTGCATAATAGGCATACTCAATGTGTGTGGGCAATATGTGATTAGAGTAAAAATTGCGATATGTGTAATTGCCTAATATGATTACTATACCTAATAGTAATTGGTATAATAAAAATAACACAATTAAGTGTTTGGGCTTCTATGTATGTCCATCATAATGTGGCGTCATCCCACGTTGTAGGATGACATAATAGGCCAATATGACACCTTAAAAAAAAATGATGAGCCCATTTAAGCAGTGAAGGGGTTTGTACAGTTTGTACTCAGCCTAACTGTTTGTTGAGCCCAAGTTTTTTTTTGTGAAATATTTCAGCCCAATTTTTGTGTGGTTGAATTACTCAGCCCAATAAGTAACTTCGATGGCACACTTGAAATTAAGAAGACAAAGTGGACTTATCTTCGTCGATGGTCGAGTGATGTAGATGAAGTTAGAGACGGAGCGACGCTTCGCGGTCTGTCGCGGGGGTATCGTGCAACATCTCCCGAGTGAAGAGCTCAGATCGGCTGAGGGTCGACGTACGGTATCACGACCTGTAAACCCACGAGGATGCGTGGTGATCATCTCAAGAGAAAAGAGGTCGAGGATGGCGTCCTCGAGTCGGTGTGAGGAAGGTCCGACGCATTCGATCAGGTCGGTGGGAGATTGGTCTGGTGCCCTCGATCAGGTCTCCTCATGAGGTGAGGAAGCAGAGGAGACGACCGGATTGCAGGAGGTGAGGAAGATGGCTCAACGGGAAGTCGCAGGGGTCGGTCGCAGTTGGACCTCTTGATTGTCCTGTCCGACCACGGTGGGTACACATGATTGGTGCTACCGGCGATTGAATGCATCGTTGTGGGTGCGATCATGATTGTGATCCTCAAGGGCGTCGTCCATGGGGCAAAGACATCTATGGTGAACTCGATGATTGGGATTTCGTTCCTCCATCCTGCTGTCGAAGTCCCTCCATCGTTCTGGTCCTGTAGGCCGTCGGGTGAGAAGGTGGAGAGTGACGATGGGCGACGGATTGGGGCTGCTCGACGGTAGCGACTGAGCCGACCCAGCGAGCTCGAACCAGAAGAGCCTGCTCTGCCTCAAGACGAATCAACGGTGGCGCTGGGCGTTGAGAGCAAGTTGGTGATGGTTGGAGTACGCAGAGGTCGATATAGCAGAGTCCCTCGGTTCCATTGGTGGTGGCGATGTCACACAGAAACGAGTGGGGAGAGGCGAGTGGAGGAGGAGGTGGAGGCCGTGAGGTTGGACTCGGAGGTGGAGCTTGTACTGCGTTTGGTTGTGGTAGTGTTTGTTGTGGTGAAGGTGGTCCAAGTGACTGGCTGAACAGATCAAAGTCCCCTGTTTATAGCCATGGTGGTGTGTCGCACGGAACCATTGGAGACAATGGCAGCGGCGGCTTCGACTTTCCGGTGATGTGCCGGCTGTTTTTGGCAACGATGAACGACGTTGGTCGCATGGGCTTTGTTTATCGAGTAGACATGCGAGGCATGAAGCCGGGAAACACAGTGACGACGCCTTCGTCTTTCTCCCTCGCCCAATCTCATTCTCTCTCTCTCTCTCTCTCGCCATCAGGGCCGGAATCTCGGCAGAGCTGCTCGTGACGATCCTAGAGAATTCGGGGTCCGAGAGGCAGGTGCTGGCGGTGTCGCATGGTGGCGCTAGGTGGCAGAGAATTTGAGCTATGCGACTCTCATTTCCCGCATTTTGGGTCCGAGCCGATGTCCCAATCGATTTTGTTTCAATTTTTTTTTCTATTTTGCAGACTTGCAAATCCAAGATGTAGGTATGTATCTCCTTTGTTTTCCTTCACTGCTGTTTTTAGTGTGTTGAGATGGGCTTTTACACGGGGAAGGTTTTTGGATTTTTCTTTGTTGCTTGTCTCTGTTGGTATGGTGTCGTGAGAGACTGAGTGAGAGATGTTTGAGATGTGTTTTTTGGCAGATTTTTCGGGCCATGACTCAGAGAGAAAAAAATGAGAAATTTTCTGGTTTCTCTTTGGTGTTCTGTTTTCTCTTCCCTGAGGAAGAGAGGTGGGAGGTGAGATGGGAGGCCATCTAATTTTTGGATGTTGGCAGAGAGGGAGGAGGTCCTCCTCCATGGTGGTTTGAAGAGAAGAAAAAGAGATTTGGGCCGGAGCCCTTAGGGATTCTTTTTGCAGAGAACCAATCTGGGTTTTCTTTGGCAATGAGCGAATCTAGGTTCTAGGCTGCGTTGGTGTTCTTGGGTGTTCATGGTGTTTCAGCAGGAATGTGAGTTTTTGAGAGGGAACCGACCTGGATTTTTGTCGCGTTTCCCACAGACGGCGCCAACTGTTGATGCATAAAATGGATCAATAGAACTGTGAAAGCACACACTCACACCAAGGCACAACAATATAGGTGGGGTGTTATCCACTCTCATTAATTTTATGTATTTGTATATGTTACAATATGCATTGAGCCTTAGAGATAGTGAAGTGATGTATGTAGAGAGAAGGGAGAGAGATTGTCTCTAGAGAGAGAGTGAGAATTGTAGAGAAAGAGAGGATTGTGTTGAATGAGAGAGGAAGCTCCCTATATATAGGCAATATTTGGGTTAAGATCATGGGCCACAATGGTGGGTCTTAAGCATGGGCCTCGTTGATGGGCCTTGATGACGGACTTGATCTTGACCCAAGTGATCTTCCGGGTATTTCTGTTGCTTAGTCATGTTAGGTACGAACAAAGCTTGACTCCGACACCTAATCCTTTTAAAAGCTTGGAAAGGAACAAAACTGCCCACAAGGGTAAGAAACTTGACAATATACGATAGTTAGTGTTGTAATTTTTCTTTCTTATATTTGATTATTAGAGAAAATGGTGAACACAATCGATAGAATTTTGGGAATCATATGTATGTTTGGCCCTGAGGAGTCTTAGCTTAATTGAAAATTTGCTAGTTATTTAGTCATTCTGAGTCAATGTCGTATCGTATCCGCATTTCCGAGCACAAAATTTGAAATATCCGGTAGGTTGAAATAATACTGGCTTGTAACTATGTAATGGAATTTCTGAGTTTTGGGAAACGTTAAAACTGATGTGATGCTGCTTGCTTTATTTGCTTCATTTGTCATGGAGGGATGTCATTAGCTTTTAAATGTATTATGCATAAGAAACATGAATGATTTACGCTCGGATTTACAAAATCTTTGCAGAAATTCAATCTAGTGATGCGAAACGTTTTGCCAGATCAATCTGCAAAAAGAACAGATCAGATGCTCCTACCAAAGGTAGGAGTAGATCCCAGTTGTCTCTTGGATTGCCAACCTCTAGAGAGTTAAAAAGATCAAAGAGATCATCATCAGCAGAAAGAAGAGCTTCATCAAATATTGAGGATCTCCCTGACGTATTACTGGCTGACATCCTTTGTCGACTTCCATGCACTAAAACTGTTTTTCTATGCAAGTGTGTGTCCAAGCGGTGGCGGACTCTCCTCACCGACCCTTATTTCATTCGCCTTTTCTTAAATTCCCGGAGTTAAAAGAGGACTCCAAAGCCACGCACTCTGATTAATTGGAGAGCGCAAGAATTCCCTCCTAAAGAGTCGTCCTCACCAAAACTACTCACTCCGGTGCTCAAAATACTCGAGAGTCTCCACCAGGATTTGATAGAAGAGCCAGCTGTTGTAGCCACACATGACGACTTACTTTTGTGTTGCCTAACTATTACTATGTCTGCAATGCATACACGACGCAATGGGTTGCTCTTCCTCCCATCTCAAGTCGATATCACGACAGAGTACGAGTGGGTCTCGTCTGCGTGACTCCCTACTACTACTAGTGTAAGAAAGGAGGAGATGACATCCAGGTCAACGATGAGTGGAGGTTCAAGGTCGTGAGAATTCTTCCTCCAGATGTATTTTCAAATGATGAGAAGAATCTCAAGTAGATATCAAGACAGAGTACGAGTGGGTCTCGTCTGCGTGAGTCCCTACTACTACAAGTGTAAGAAAGGAGGAGATGACATCCAGGTGAACGATGAGTGGAGTTTCAAGATCGTGAGAATTCTTCCTCCAGATGTATTTTCAAATGATGAGAAGAAATATTGGGGTTTATTGAGATTAAAGGTGGAGATCTTCTCGTCTGAGACCGGTGATTGGAGAGAATCTATTGTGGCATCAAACAGTCCTTTTAACTTGGATGAGCTCTGTCATGAGAGCTTTGAATACAATGGAAGGTTATATTGGTTGGAAGATGAAATTCAGCGTCGTTTTATTGGTTTGGGTCCGTTCGACAGTAACAATAACAGCAGTAGTATTGGTAACGGTGATGGTAATGGTGGTGGTGATGAACTTGGTTTCAGGGTATCTAACCATACTCGATTACGACTGTATACATATAGGATTGATTACTTGGGATTGTTTGGAGGACGTGTCCGAATTAGCGGATTCAGTAGGACCCATCCTGAAAGACTTTCCATTTGGGAGTCGAAGAGGAAGGTGAAGAATGATTGGAAATTTCGTTTGAAGCACCGCGAGGTTTATTTGGTGGACCGAAAAATGTTTCCGCCGGATTGGTGCCAAATGGAGGATTTCGACCCAAATAACAAGGACGTTTTGTATGTGCGGCTTCATTCAAGTATTTTCAAGTGGAATATTCGCACAGGAGAGTGTTCAAAGATAC
Organism: Oemleria cerasiformis; assembly: GCA_037349345.1. Classification (NCBI taxonomy): domain Eukaryota; kingdom Viridiplantae; phylum Streptophyta; class Magnoliopsida; order Rosales; family Rosaceae; genus Oemleria; species Oemleria cerasiformis. The sequence goes on from JAZGTL010000007.1 coordinate 10,736,216, forward strand.
TTGAACACTGTACAATGGACAATACTGTCTTTTTCATAGTTGGGCTCCCATGGTGGCCTACACCACTACCTGCACTAACAGCTATTTCTACTTCACCATGCTGATTGCTAGCTGCATGCCCAAGGCCCAAGGCCCAATGCCCAAAGTCCAAACCCCAAGCCCATGGTCCAAAGCAGATAGCTGCAAACATAATGGCGATAAATGTAGAGAATCATTTACCTATTAATAATGCTTATTACTCAAAATGCACCATGAACAGGATATTGAGTTTCAATTTGTATTCCGAACATGAAATCGTAACAATGTGCATCCAGAACAACCGTTTTGTCGGCCTCATTGCACTAAACGTTAGAATATGTTATTAACGCCGTTAAAAGTGCTGATGTGGCAGTAATATTATAAAATTTGGAGGAACAATTAAGATATTTGCTATATTTTATTACATTTTATATTAAAATTCTTTTTAAAAAATTAAAACTAATTTAAAAAAATTCTCTCTCTCTCTCTCATCGTCCCCAAGAGCTCTCTCTCTGCAATGGCTTAAACGCCTTCATCTTCCAAATCCAATCATAGCCACACAACCCAGATCAAGACCCCACAATCCAAGCATCGTCTCCAGTCCTTGAAAGCACATCAATTTCCAAACCCTAACTCTACTGCAAAAGACCTACCCGCAGAGCACCCGGTCGAGGTTCTTGCTTGAATCCGAGACTACCCATACCAAAAAGAACCACTGACATCAGTTCTTCAAATCAATCCTCAAAAGCAGAGCATCTGGGTCTGGGCTGGTCTCCATGTCCTTCTTGGGTGTTGATGCACACCAACATCGGTCTTCATGTCCTCACTGAACATCTCCGACAACTCCCAAACCCAACCCCTCATCCGCTCCAATCTCCATGCCTATAACAAACTCCTCCACCGATTGAAGCAATCGCTGCTTGGCTCCCACCATCTGCGGCAACGGCGGCGTCACCTCCCTCTCCCCCTTGTTGTCCTCCTCTAGATCATGAGGTTAGATAATTTCCCCAATTTCTGCATTTTTCTAGGTTTTGGAGAGGTTGAGTTTTGCTGGGTTTTTTATTTTTATTTTTAAATAAAAGCTTTTCATTGGGGGAGATATGATGGATTTCTTCGTTTATTTAGGTCTTTTTTTTTTTTTTAATTTGGGAGAAATCAATTGGATTTCTTCATCGGGGTCTGGGAATTCTGCACTGGTTGTGGTGTGCAGGTTGAGAGATTTGCGGTTTGGAGTTTGGGTACGTGGGTGTAGGCTGAGTGGGTATGCGTGATTGGGATTGTTGCAGCGAGGGATGAGTGGTGGTGATGAGGGACAAAGGGAGGCGGGAGTCGGGAGCTAGGAGCCGGTTCCGTTCGAAGTGGTGGTGTGCAGACATCGGCCATGGCAGAAGACGGGAAGAAAGAAAGAGCGAGAGTAGATAAACCCAGTAGAGGGAGACATGTGGGTTGGGGAAAGATTTTATTAGTTTTAATTTTTTTAAAAGAATTTTAATATAAAATTTAATAAAATATAGCAAATGTCTTAATTGTCTCTAAAATTTTTGTAATATTACTGCCACATAAGCACTTTTAACGGCGTTAGTAACAGATTCTAGCGTTTGGTGCAACGGGGTTAACAAAATGGGGTGTTCTGGATGCACATTGTTACGATTTCGTGTTCGTGGTGCAAATTGAGACTCAATGTCTTGTTCATGGTGCATTTTGAGTAATAAGCCTATTAATAATGGGAAGGAAATCAAAGATGTTTATTACTTATTTTTCATGCGTTTACTTGCAAATAGCAATATGTAATTATTAAATACGTAGGACCCATTTTGAGATATGGGATTACGCAAGGGAATTTTGTTTTTATCAAAATTAATATCAGTGTATTATAATGAAGGGTACAGATATACCATCAAAATCAAGTTATGACAACAAGACCCACAAGCCAATAATGTAAATTAATGCGGACAAAAGTCGTACAAACAACTAAAATACCCACATCACTAATATTATGAAAAATTACAAACCAAGGCCATAAAACCCAAAACAACCAAAAACCTAATTACATCACCTAACCCTAAACAGACTACCTCCACCAAAAGAAATAGACACCGCTGTCAAACCCATCACATCTGGTCTTGAAGAACCTATAGAGTAGGGGTGGATCTGAGGAAGGCTTGATCTCTAGCGATCCAGTGGCGCATAAATGCAAATAAAGGACCAAAAGTCCTAATCTAACTACTATGATCAAAATCAATGAAAAATATTCCGGCAAACTCCTTCAACAATAAGATAGAACAAGATTTGGGGAAAAAGAATAAATTTTAATGAAAGATTTTGGGCAAGGGGATGGATTGAAAAAATTGCAAAATAACAATGATGAGGAAACTAAATCTGAGCATGGCTCAGACTAGACAGTCACCACAAGAGACTCTTATTACTAACTCAAAAGCAAAAAGAAAAACAGTAGAGGGAGGAGAGAAGAAGATAATCTTCCCCCTCCTCCCCCTTGGTGTGCTTTTTCTTTAGGACTAAGAAGAGAGAAAACGGATGCTAGGGTTTTGAAAAATCCATATTTGAGCTAATGGTTACGGAAGGGAATTGATGTTAATGACTCACATTATTTTCTTTCATTATTATCTTTATCTACCACCTCCAACTTCACAATAATTGCAATAAATCAATACAATATTTAAAAAAAAAAAGAAACTAAAAACATAGTTTACAAGTATTAATTACAATAATTCAAAGTAATAATTTTCTAATGTTAATCAATCATCAATTTATTATTAATTGGTTATATAAGGCTCAACCCCAATATGAAAAATATAATATATTTGTCCAAGGGCATTTTATTAATCAAGTTGATTTTTATTCCAATTAATATGAGCTATCAAATAATAACAATGAAAATGAACCCCATTAATGCCCTTACATAAATATATAGGAATTAGTAAATAATAACAATGAAATTGGACCTTGTTAATATCCTAATTCTATATGATTAATAAAAAACTGAATGCAAATGACTACATATTTTCTCCTATTACTTGGAGGTAAACGTGTCATAAATTTCAAACCCAAGAAAACAAGATAGTGCTGCCCCTGGAGTTGACGTCGCGAGTGCCGCTTTCACCAGTTCTTTCATCCTCACCAGTTGACGTCGTTAGCGCTCTCTAAAGATTGTCTCTTTCTCGGCCAGATAAAAAATTTGGTTGGCGCTAGACCCCATAATCCTAGAATAGCTAGTGGCAGAAACCAACCGAGTGGATGCTGCCATTGCAGGCATCGCCACACCAACTAGTTGGCTATGCCAAAGAAATTAGGATCGCCAAAGAAATTAGGATCACCAAATAAATTAGGATCGCCAAAGAAGCTGCCGCAACCAAAGAAGCCATCGAGTCCATAACCAAAGAAGCCATCGAGTCCATAACCAAAGAAGCCACAATCACATAAATGACTGCCTCAGTTGATGAACTTTTTATACAACTCCTTTGCGTTGCTCTAGAGGATGTAGCGATCCATGGTATAAATGGAAAATAAGCACAACTTTTTTTTTTTGTGGGGAACAGACAGCAACATGATAGAGGAAAGGGCTATTTTTCGTTGACGAAGCGTTCACATTTCCAGTATTTACTTATTGAATTGGTAAGAACAGTAACTCACCATTTTATGGTATAGTTAAATGATTCTTTTAGTGTATATAACGAAGTTTCTTTTGGTAGGGCTTTTGAGAAAGGGAGGCCGAAGTTGGTGAAGCTTAATAAACCCAATAAGGCTCTGCCACTACCCATTAATTGGCCCTGCCAAAGAAATTGCGGCAGTCAAAGAAGGCACAGGCGCCGCAACCAAAGAAGCCAAAGAAGGCGCAGTCAAAGAAACTAATGTCTGAGCCGATGAGTTTTTTATACAAAACTTTTACGCTGTTCTAGAGGACGCAGGAATCATAGGTTATCAATGAAAAACAAGGACTGCTTTTCTATGGCGGGAAGAAGAATACAACATAATGACTACTTTTCGTCGATAAAGCATTTGCATTTCAAGTATTTACTCTTTGGAGGTAAGAACAAGGTCCACCTTGTTGCTGACTAAGCTAACAGCTGGCTGTCTACAAAGCAACTAAGGGTTAATTGAAGCCTAAAGGGTGCGGGTGAAGCTGTAACAGACTAGAGAGAGTGCCTAAAGTGTGTGAGACTTGCGTGGGTTGCAAGGAAGTCTGTTAGAACAGACTAGACTAGGTGTCAAAATATAATAGGTTCTTGTGATGTCATAGCATCCAAGACTAACTGAATGAGTGAGAGTGTGTGTATGTATGCATTCAATTTACTCATTTTATTTAATACAACTGAGAATCTATGTCATAGCAGAGAAGAAGCATTCAGAAAACGTTTAAGGCATTTTTCACAAACACTTGGAGTGCATTGATCATCATAGTGATCATCACGCGTTTCAATCCAGAAATTCAATCCATAAATAGAAAAGAAGAACATAATTCATATAAAGAACATCACAGGCTAGTCCTGATTCAATCAGATTCATCTAGGAGTTTCAATTAGAGACAATACCTGATTGTTGCTATTGCAGCTCTGCACCAAGTCCTCACGATCCTTTCATCTGAGCTATTCAGCATAACCTTATTCTCAATATGGTATCAGAGCTTTGTCTCTGATCATCATCATCTGGGCGTGGATCTGTGCAGTGCAAGAATATAAGCATCAAGAAGTTGTGTGATCTGAAATGACATAAACACATGGTGGAGGTGAGCTAAGGACTCCGATCTTCACAGGTTCTAACTATGATGTGTGGAGTATCAAAATGATGACTGTGCTAAAAGACTATGATCTATGGAAGTATGTAGATATGGGATTACCTTAAGCAATAGCCGTAGAAGGAGAAGCTGGAGTTGTTCTGAACCAGCCTTCTCATACTAATCTGGTGAGAGATGCTAAGACACTGAGCATGCTTCAGAATGATGTTGCTGATGACATCTTTCCCAGGATCCAGAATGAAGAAAGTGCAAAAGCTACATGGAATGTGTTGAAAAGAGAATATAGAGGTGATTCAAAGGTTAGAGCAGTCAAACTACAATCTCTTAGACGTGATTTTGAATATACAAGAATGTAAGAAGATGAATCTTTGTCTGTGTACATGTCTAGATTGTATGGAGTTGTAAACCAAATGAGAACCTATGGAGAAGACATTTCAGAAAAGAGATTAGCTCAAAAGATCCTAATTAGCTTGACTAAACCCTATGATTCTATTATTTCTACCATAGAAGAAACCAGAGATATGGAATATGTGGATGTTGAAAGTGTCATTGCTTCAATTAGGGCTTTTGATCAAAGGATAGAAAAATAGTGAAGGGAATGTTGATAAAGCTTTTGCTAGTTTGTCTATGAATTCTAAGGGGCAGCATGGCAACTCTCAAGGAAAGTTTAAGAAGTTCTACAAGAATAACAAAAATTGAAATCAAAAGTCCAATGCCACTGGTAACTCCAGTTACCACCATAATGCAAGTTCTAACAAGGCAGCGAGCAGTGGAACAAAATGCAAAGTGTGACAAATTACACTATGGTGAGTGTTGGTTCAAGGGAAAGCCTAAATGCTACAATTGCAATAAGTTTGGTCATTGTGCCAAATATTGCAATGGGAAGACTGTGAATATGGCTAGAGAAGTGACTGAAACTTCTAGGAGACTCAGAAGTGATAGAGGTGGGGAATACCTCTCAAATGAGTTTGAAGTGTTCTGTGATGAGGCAGGGATAACAAGACAGTTGACAATGGCTTATTCTCCTCAGCAAAATGGTGTTGCTTAAAGGAAGAATAGAACCATTGTTGAAATGGCTAAAGCCATGATGCATGGAAAGGGAGTACCCTACAAATTCTAGGGTGAATATGTGAATACTGCAGTGTATTTTCAGAACAGATGTCCTACAAAGGCTTTGAATGGTAAAACACCATTTGAGCAGTTTAGTGGAAGAAGGCTAGGGGTCAAACACCTAAGGATTTTTGGCTCTATTTGCTATTCTCATATTCCTGACCAGTTGAGGTAGAAACTGGATGAAAAGGGAGCAAAGTGTGTATTCATGGGATATGCACATTGTGAAAAAGGCTACAGGTTGTATAATCTTCAAACCAACAAGATTGTGATATCTAGGAGTGTGGTTTTTGATGAGAATGCAAAATGGGAATGGAATGCTACAAAGGCTGAGGCTAGTGGCACTCTTATACTGAACTATGGTTTTAAACATGGTAATTCTCAGCCTGAGAATACAACTGAGGTCCCTCAAGAACCTGCAGCTGGAGATGTGCAAGAATCTGAACCTCATAATGAAATCCAGATAAGTGAAGTACAACCTACAGAGGAATCCATTACTGGAATACCTGTCAAGTTCATAAGTATTCATGATGTGTATGCACGATGTCACATGTGCATCACTGAACTAGAATCCTATCAAGAAGCAGCTAAAGATCTAGCTTGGAAGAAAGCAATGGAGGCTAAAATTGACATGATTCAGAAGAATGAGATATGGGAGCTAATGAACAGACCTATGAATAAACATGTCATTGGGGTTAAATGGGTTTACAAGACAAAGTTAAGCCTAGATGGTTCTATACAGAAGCACAAGGCCAAACTAGTAGCTAAGGGGTATGCACAAAAGCCTGGTGTGGACTTCAATGAAACCTTTGCTCTAGTAGCAAGGTTAGATACCATTAGATCTCTCATTGCTCTAGCAGCTCAGAAGAACTGGAAACTATACCAGTTGGATATGAAATATGCATTTCTGAATGGAGTACTAGAAGAAGAAGTGTATATTGATAAGCCATAGGGTTTTGAGGTTCAAGAAGAAGAGGGAAAAGTCTACAAACTTAAGAAGGCTCTCTATGGACTCAAGCAAGCCCCAAGAGCCTGGTATGGAGAGATTGACTCCTATCTATTGAGTTGTGAGTTTAAAAGGAGTGCTAGTGAGGCTACACTATACATAAAGTTTGATGAAGCTGGTGAAGTCCTAATTGTGTCTATCTATGTGGATGACATAATTTACATTGGAAGTTCACAAGCATTGATCAAGGAATTCAAGCATGAAATGATAAGTAAGTATGAGATGACAGATTTGGGTCTACTTCATCATTTCCTAGGAATGGGAGTGATACAATCTGACAGAAGTATCTTTATACATCAAAGGAAGTATGCAACTACACTTCTTGAGAAGTTTGGTCTCAAGGATTGTAAACCTATGAGCACACCTTTGGTTCCTGGAGATAAGCTAATGAAAGAAGATGGAAGTGAAGCTGCTGATGAGCAACTTTATAGAAAGATAGTAGGAAGCCTACTTTATTTGACATCAATAAGACCTGACATAATGTATGATGCAAACCTCTTGTCTAGGTTTATGCATGGCCCTACAAGCAAGCATTATGGAACTGCCAAAAGGGTCCTGAGATACATTCAAGGTACACTTTCCTATGACATTGAGTATGTTAAGGGAAAAACCTCTACCTTGATTGGTTTTTGTGGCAGTGACTGGGGAGGTTCTGAAGATGATATGAAGAGCACTTCATGCTATGCATTTACTCTAGGAAGTGGGGTATTTTCATGGGCCTCGGTGAAGCAAAACACAGTGGCTTTGTCCACAGCAGAAGCTGAGTATGTTGCCGTTGCTGAGGCAACATCTCAAGCTATTTGGCTTAGGTTTGTGCTTAAGGATTTTGGAGAAGAACAAGGAGAGGCAACACCATTGTTTTGTGACAATATGTCAGCAATAGCAATGGCAAGAAACCCAATGTTTCATCAGAAAATTAAACACATAAACATAAAGTTTCATTTCATCAGGGATGCACTACAAGATAATCAGATTGGTCTGATGTTCTGCAAATTAGAAGAACAGATAGCTGATATCTTTACTAAGGCTTTACCTAAGGAAAGAATAAACTACCTAAGGGGTTTGCTTGGTGTTAAACCAGCAGCTAGCTTAGAAGGGAGTGTTGCTGACTAAGCTACCAGCTGGCTGTCTACAAGGCAACTAAGGGTTAATTGAAGACTAAAGGGTGCGGGTGAAGCTGTAACAGACTAGAGAGAAGCTGTAATAGACTAGAGGGAGTGCCTAAAGTGTGTGAGACTTGCGTGGGCTGCAAGGAAGTCTGTTAGAACAGACTAGACTAGGTGTCAAAATGTAATAGGTTCTTGTGATGTCATAGCATCCAAGACTAACTGAATGAGTGAGAGTGTGTGTATGTATGCATTCAATTTACTCATTTTATTTAATACAACCGAGAATCTCTGTCACAGCAGAGAAGAAGCATTCAGAAAACGTTTAAGGCATTTTCACAAACACTTGGAGTGCATTGATCATCATAGTGATCATCACGCGTTTCAATCCAGAAATTCAATCCATAAATAGAAAAGAAGAACATAATTCATATAAAGAACATCACAGGCTAGTCCTGATTCAATCAGATTCATCTAAGAGTTTCAATTAGAGACAATACCTGATTGCTGCCATTGCAGCTCTACACCAAGTCCTCACGATCATTTCATCAGAGCTATTCAGCAGAACCTCATTCTCAATACACCTTCCAACACAAGTCCATCTATATTTAGAAGGGCAAACCAGATTTGCTAAAACATATAAAATTTGATGAGCCGATAAGGCACCTTCACAACTCACTAATTATTCCTACCAGCAAGCAAAGAAGCCACCGAGGCTGCAACCGAAGAAGCCAAAGAAGCCACAGTCAAAGAAACTACCGCCTCAACCGTTGAGTCTTTTATACAACACCTTTACGCTGTTCTCGAGAATGAAATGGTCCTAGCTAGGTTATATATGCAAGGAAAGGAAACATATATCAATATGCCAGAGCAGAGGAAATGGTGTGTTGTTAAATGCTTTTTAGTAGGTTAATCATAGAAGTGGGTAATCAAAGAAGTAGATAATCAGAAAAGTGGGTAATCGGAGAAGCATGTAATTATTTCCATTAAGCTGATTACTAATCATATAGAATTGGGTCATTGATGGGATTGATTATTATTGTTATTATTTACTAAAATGTATGGGATTGATTATTATTGTTATTATTTACTAAAATGTCTTTCCACAAATCCATTATATTTCCTTTAAATTTGTTTTTAGTTCTTATCGGGGTTGAACTTGCATAGCTAATTAATAACAAGTCCAAAATGTCATATATCTTCTTATATTATAAAATATGAGAAAACATGCCTTATTTTTTTTTTTTGGATGCAATATATAATTTATTGATAAATATTGTAAATTATGTTTTTTGTTAATAATAAAGGTGGCTCGGAAAATGAGAATTGATTCACATGTGAAAACTATTACTTAAAATTATTGTAATTGATACTTAAATTTTAGTTTATCTTATTTTTTTTTAATATTGTTTTGGATTATTTGATATTATTAAAAAATTGTAGAGTATTTTGAAAGATAGTGCTAATGAGAGGCATTAACACCTCTCCGTTAGCTAATTTCCTTACTAAAAAATGAGTAATGAAATTACCTATTTGAATGTGCCCAACGTATTTAATGATTACTTACTTACAAGTAATCGCAAAAAAAGTAACATTTGATTTCATTCTCATTACTGGTAAGTATACGTGTTTGTAGTGTCATATTGAATTATAATGTGTTGCGTCATGTTGGATATGCAGTGTTTTCGTGTTGTGTGACTCGTGTTGGATTTGTAGTGTGTTCGTGACCTGTTGGGTGGAAATGATTAACATTTGTGTACTGAAAACATTTATGAGAATTAACTTTTATATTTGGCGAGAAAAATTGAGGGTAATAATAGTAATTTCTATTTCTCCTAAGTGGGGGCATATCATTTTATAGAGTGAGAAAAAAATAAAAACAAAGAAAATAAAATGATAACCAATTAAATCAAATTTGATGTCACATTTAATAGATTAGACTCATATATATTAAACTCATTAGCGTAAAATTTATGCTAAATAGCAACAACGATAGAGGTACACGTTTTTATACTATAGTTTTGTAGCATTTGTATAGTAATGGCATAGCTCTAATCGTTTTTGTACGGGCCTCCAACAAATAAAAAACGGCCACATTATTCTTTTTTTACACGTCTGATTTATGTATGAATAACAGGCACCATTTGGTTCGTCTTTGTTCATCCTTCTCAGCGGAAACATTTCGCTCAGTCGAGAAACTTAGCAAGAAAACAATAAACCAGAAAACAGATCGTCAAATTGGAAGGAATTGTGTAGAATCTGTGTAGTTGGGTGGGTCGAAATTTGAGCTTTCATTTCCCAACAAAGAAAAATCTGACCTACTTGACCGGTTGGGCTATTCCTCCAATTTTTCAAACCCTAAATTCAAATGTTGTCAGGCAGACACAAGACCCCTCTGGTCTCCCCCTCCAGCTCATGCTTCGTGACTGAGACCGTCAATGGCTCTCATAACTTCGTCATCAAAGGCTATTCCTTGGCCAAAGGAATCGGCGTCGGCAAGCACATTGCCAGTGAGAATTTCAACGTCGGAGGCTACCAATGGGCCATCTATTTCTACCCAGATGGGAAGAACCCTGAGGACAACTCCGCTTACGTCTCCGTTTTCATTGCCCTCGCTAGCGAAGGTACCGATGTCCGAGCTCTCTTCGAGCTCACTCTCGTAGATCAGGGCCCTCAGGGGAAGCACAAGGTCCATAGCCATTTCGATCGTTCTCTCGAGAGCGGGCCATACACACTCAAGTATAGAGGTAGCATGTGGTGAGTTAGTTGATATGTATATTCTTTTTCTAATGGTTTAATTTTGCATCTTTTGCATTTTCATTTGTTAAAGATTAGTTTGTATCTGGGTTTTGGTTGGAATTTTTTTATTTTCTGTGTAGGAAATTTTTACCTTTTCTTTCATATCAATCTTGTCTTTGATATTGGCGATTCTTTGATTTTTACTCAACATAAGTAGAGGAATTTAGGCATTTTTAAAAATCTGTGGAAGAGTATATGAGCATTTCATTGGTATTGTTACGTTGTGCGATGCAAATGCTATGGAATTCACATAAAAGATAATATCTCTGTTTTTGTTTTTTTTCTCTTCTTTAATTTGAATCATTAGATTGCTTAATCCTTTCACACTAAACCATACAACGCCCTTAATGTATGATACTATTGACTAGGAGGATGTAAATACAGTCAAGCATGGCATCTTGAAGTAAGGATACCTCCTAGAGCGTTGGTTAGAACTTAGAAGTAATGTGCTGGAAAGAACTTTGAAATAGTCATTAGTATTTCAACTTGCAACTGAAGAATTTTGTGTTTATACCAATGTTCCCTATATGCAAGGTGAGACGGATCTAGTGAAGATGAATTGTAAAGGTGAATTTAGTTGTATTTTTGAGATTCTGGTGGTTGGATGGATGGAATGTGTCTTTAAGTAAAATACTGTATGTGTGCGCGAGGATCATTGATCATGCACTAGAAAGAGGCTCTCTCTCTCTCTCTCTCTCTCTCTGAGAGTCTCGGAGGTGGAACTTTTTGATTTCTCCCAATGCTTCTTCTATCTTCATTCTGAGTAAAAGTATAATGCAATTTAATCTCAGTCCTTCTTAGATACCAATGTCGTCCAATTTCCATATTTTTTTAAAGCCAGCCCACCTCACTTAGATGACATATGGGGAGCACACTTAATATCTTATCTTCTTTCTTTTTATTTTTTGGGTAGAACCATAACAAGTTGGGTGTAGGTTTTGTTGATGCTATCAATGGTTATTCAGTAAACTGAAATTAACAGTATTATGAAATAATTAAGACCTGGGGAAATGAATATGCAATGCCTTAATGAATTTGTGCATGCAGCCTTTAGATAAAACAAGAGTCCGCAACCTCCACATGAACAGCTTCACAAGCTAATGTAGTAAAACTCAACTGAACCATGATTGAACACAACGAACTCCTAACTATTACAGCTACTGCCTGCTTGCCACAGATGGGTACATTGAAACCCCTTTATTTAAGATAGGGTTGTTATAGGACATGATCCGGTTTTGGTCTTCTTTTTGGGCTTCAGTTGCTATGGAGTTCAGGGATACATAGTATTCAAATATTTCGTTGGACTGGAAAGCAACTATCTGTGAGGTTTTGGGGAGTTTTATTATGTCTTAGTTATAGGGTTCTTCTGGTTTATGATTTGTGTTTCTTTTTTGTGTTCCATTATGTGGCCATCTTGACCATGCTTGTAAATTTATTGTTTTGAGCAATAAAATTTGTTTCTTTTCAAAAAATAATGTAATAAAAAAAGTTGTGTAAATTAACAGGAAAATTGGAGGGTAGTGAGAATGCATTATCCAATTGATTGTTCTTCAAATTATGTATCTACAACTGGGATCTACAGAAACAAGAAGTTAATGTAACAAAAAGAAAAGGATTTTGGGCAAGAGTTAAGAAACTACTAAACTACTAAACTACTTCATAATTCATTGATTAAGGTAGGTTCATATATAGTACTTCCATGATAAATATAGGGAATGGAACTTAAGAAACTACTAAACTGCTTTATAATATATTGATTAAGGTTGGTTCCGATATAGTACATCTGTGACAAATAATTGACATATAGGATGAATACTACTACTTCTGGCGTATATATGTTCCTCAAATTTAAATTTCATTTGCAGTAACTTATTAATTTGATTAAGCATGATTACAAAAGCATTCTAATGGGTAAAGTTTTATTTTTTATTTACAAAGCACACACCATAACAAGTTTATATATAATTTATATCAGTGTCCAGAGCTAGCATTGCTATTGTAAGATTTGCTTACTAGGGGTGTGCGGTGTGCCTCTTCTGAAAGACTGCTCATTAAGCTTTCAACTAACATGGAACAATATCCAGAACTAAGAACATTTCAGTCTTAAAAGTGTGTTCCAATGGGTTAAACTTTATTGGCATCAAACATATGCTGGTGATATCATTCCACCACTTACTAATACCCGTGGCATCAAACATTTTAGTCTTAGTGACAGATCATCCATATGCTGGTGATATCATTCCACCACTTACCAATACCCATGGCATCAAACATGAAAATTTTGATGGACAAATTGTTATATTGATGAATATTTTAAACATTGATTGAATCAACCATATATATTCCTCAATGAGATAAATCCCCTTATATAGTTACTCAAAAAAGTATTCGATCAAACCCTTTGGGTTTGCCCAAGTGGTTAGAATTAATTATTATGATCAGTTCTTCCACTAAAAAAATTAAATTTAGTTCACACTTTTTCTACACACAACCACATTATTTGTTAGCTTTTCTTATAAATTTACTTGAACAAAAGAAACATTATAATTTTTTTTGCCACTTATTTATATTAGAAGTTTCTAGTGTTGTTCAATAAGGGTTGCATAGAATATATTTTGATATAAGTGTCACAGACGTTACTTGTCCCCCTGATTGTTTATTCTCTTTGAAATGAAAGCAAATTATTTTATTCAGAAATAATTTATCTAAATTACTATCATTAGGGGGAACTTCATGTTCTTAAGAAATTGTTAGAAGAGAATCACATTAAAGAGGATAAAACAGTAAAGTCAAATATAGAAAATAATTAGTTTCCTTTTTTATTTTTACAACAAACAGCTGCGCTTTCTTACTTTATTTTTTCCTCTTTGTATTTTAATTTTCATCACATTAATAACTTCCATTATATTATACATACATTGCATTCGTGATGCTTCTACTATAGGTTATCTATCAGGGTTATAATTACTCTATTAAAGTCAGAGATAATATTTTACCCGTCATCTTTAATAACTCTCCCAATTAGGGGACTCAGGTTATTATGCTATGTGTAAATGCTATATTTTTCCACAGCAAGCATTGTTGGTAGTTTCACATTTCCTAAGTTTTTTGTTTTCCAAATTTCGATTTTTAAAGAAAATTCCCAGCATTCTTGTAATTTGTACGGATATTCTGCAGATTTAGATTATTAATTTTGTAAGTATCACATTGTAGTTTACCACATGGAAATTTCTAGCCTCAATATTTTTAGTTATTTTAATATCTTAAACATCTGAATGAGAATTGCACATTCCTTCACTATGTGCATTGTGGACTTTTTGGAGGATACATGTAACAACTGAAGTTTCCATTTATTGACCCATAATCTCATTTATTAAAGGGTAAAATACATTATTAGTTATTGTGGTTTTACTCAAAAACTTTTGTTAGCTAACAATCTAGGTCATATAGCCAAATTTCTGTGAGTTAGGCTGCGACATTTTAGAACTTATACTCCAAGAAATTTAAAAATTAAAACATAAATAAAAAACTGCATCTTGCCCCACCGCAGCCACCTCCCCCTCTTTCCTCCTCCTTATCTCGCATATTCCCTTGCCCTTCCCCTGTCATTCGACAAATAAAAACACTCCAAATCTTCAAACTTATAGATTTAACTCAGAGCTGCAGAGATTCACCAATCCAAACTCAAAGATCACAACAGATAGAGTGAAAATATCAAAATATCCAAGAAAAGATGGGGAAAAGCTGAATTGTATTTTTGGGGTTCTGATTGGAGTTTCGCTGTCGTGGGATGCTGGGTGGTTTGCGTGGGTGGGTTGAGAACTTTTCTGTTTGATAGGTTAAGAATATTTGCTCCTTGCAAGACTATTATTGTTATTATTGCATTTGCTCTGCATAAACAATTCAGGCACACGCAAACACAAGCTGCACCCTCACAACCACAGTTAAAATCTTCCATTTATATAACCTCAGGCCTTCTCTACTTGACTGGGAAGGGGGGCAAAAGGGGAATTCAGAGGAAAAGTGAGATGAGGAGGAGAGAGCAGGAGGTGTTTGGCGGCTGCGGTGGGAGCAAGATGCAGTTTTTTTTTTGAAAATCTCTTATTGATAAAATTTCTAAAATGTCCCTTCCTAACTAACAGAAATTTGCTATAGGACTTAATTTGTTAGCTAACAAAAGTACCGTGACCAAAATTGCAAAATTGAAATCCCAGTGACCAAAATCGTTTTTGAGCAAAACTACAGTGACCAATAATGCATTTTAACCCTTTGCCTGCTACCAGAATGGACTCCTTTCTTGTATATGTTTATCACTTCTTAAAATATTATTTCCATTTGTTTCATTTAGGGGCTACAAGCGGTTTTTTAGACGGACTATCCTTGAATCGTCGAGTTTCCTTAAGGATGACTGCTTGAAAATCAATTGCACTGTCGGTGTTGTGGTTTCTGCAATAGATAGTTCAAGATTACACCCCATAGATGTCCCCGAGTCTGATATTGGAGCACATTTTGGTATGCTATTGGAGAATGAAGAAGGTTCAGATGTTACTTTCAATGTATGTGGGGAAAAGTTTCATGCGCACAAACTAGTATTGGCTGCTCGGTCTCCCGAATTCGAAAATGAATTTCTCAATGGAATGGAAGAGGATAATCATGAAATAATTGTTGAGGATATGGAACCCAAGGTCTTTAAGGTATTACTTGTCAGAAATTAAGTTCTTTTGTATGAAATGAAGCCTTGTACGAATGAACAAATAAACTTTTTCTTATGTCTGGAAGACAATGTATCTACCATTTTATCCTGATATTCTTAATCATTTGTTCTGAGCAGGCTTTGCTGCACTTCATATATACAGATAATCTTATTGAAGATGAAGAATTCTTAGTATCAGTATCAAGTTCATCTTGCATTCCATCTTTATCCGAAAAGTTAGCTGCAAAGTTGTTAGCTGCAGCAGACAAATATGGGTTAGCTAGGCTTGGACTGATGTGTGAATCTGTTCTCTGCAAGGATATATCTGTCAATTCTGTTGCCAATCTTCTGGCCTTGGCTGATCGTTACTGTGCAATGGATCTAAAATCCGTTTGCCTGAAATTTGCTGCTGAAAATCTAGTGGGTAAGTACATCTGTCCTTTTATTGTGTATGTTTTCTATTTACGTATTAGGATATTAGCAGTTCTATCTAGCCCTATACAAAGAAAAATGCGATTGGTTTTCTATGAGTTGCCTTTTAATATCCATTCAAGCGTTCAGTTTACCAAGTTGCGTTAGAGATATCTAAATATACTTTTGAGTGAGTTAGTTTTCTGTTCGGTCTACAAATATTAATGTTAGGTGGAAAGGTGGCTTATTTGTCTCTGAGTTTTCAGATGATTTGCGATAGCCTTTCATTGTCTCCTTGTCTCGCCATTGGGGCAGCTATCTGGATACTGTTTTAATGGCTGTACTTGTGATTTGTGGTGTTTCATCGCCATTGGGGCAGCTATCTGGATACTGTTTTAATGGCTGTACTTGTGATTCATGTGGTCTTTCATCTTAATTGTAGGAGCTATTAGAGTTCTCACTGTCCTAAAAGTACCAGCTAAAACCAGAATGGCAATTTACTCCTGTCATTTCAGAAAGTTTACTTGCCAATAATGCTAACATTTGAACTGTCAAGATCCTTTGAGTAAAATCAAATATCAAGAGTTCCCAATTGAGGTTATCTCCATGAAAATATTGGCTTTGCAGATAAAATTGATAGTCAAAGTTTACAGATATATTGATATCATTTCCGATTTGAGGTTGGTAAATTTGATTTAGATTAGATGTATAACTAGCGGATTAAAACACTTATTAGGATTGGGGGTGTCATCCTTGCTTCTTCCTCTTCTTTCTCTTTAGAATCAACGCTAGTAGAAATCCAGCATTTATAGTTGATATGATGGAAATGTCAGAGATAAAGGGGAAATCTCGGGTACCGGGGGGAAATCTTGAGGATACGGGAGGAAGTAATTGCTTCACCCCTAGTATCTGTATTGATCTCTTGAAAGAGGGATATATTGTGTTACCAAAAAAAGAGAGGGATAAATTGTGTTACCAAAAAAACAGAGGGATATATTGTGTTACCAAAAAAAGAGAGGGATATATTGGTGTATTGTGAGATATTTTCATCTCGGGTCTTCTCCAACTGCACCTGTAGGAGGTTATCTTTTGTTTCCTCTTGAAGTGCTGTATGGTAAATTTTCATTCAGGTGGATGAATTAGAATGTTCTAGTCTTGCTTGATTTATTTATTTACTAAAGAATATTTTATGAAGAAAGAAAGTACAATAACAGTGAACAAGTCCACTACTAAAAGACCATTAGAAAAGGAGCATAGTCTTGAACTCTTGATTGATTTGCAAGTGCATGCTACATTACTTCCACCATGCAACTTGTTACATTACTTGTATGCAATTTGCAAGTGCATGCTAAATCTTTCTTTCAACACACAAATTGTTACATAACTCAAAGACATAACTTAAAGTAAAACAGATAATTAAAGATGACTCAAGCCGCCAGATCATGGAAACTGGAATGCCTAATGCTTGTTAGCAACAACTATAACTGATAACAAGGGGCATCAAGTTTTCTTCAAGGCCTATGATTGGAACCTCAACAGAATAAACAAATAGCAATAGTGTGAAAAATGTCAGAGGAGAAACATGAACAACCAGATGTTTGGTGAAGAGAATGTTGAAAAAAAAGAGAAGAGAACTCTTTTGAGAAGAGAGGAGAGAATAAGGATTACTAACCTTGACCTTTAAAGTTTTGAAAAGAGTACAGTTGTAGTCATAGTTGCAAACTAAAGAACAACCAAATCACCTAATTTAGGAAGGCAGTTAATAGTAGAAACCAAGTACTCTTAGGATTCATAATAACAATATTCTTTTATCACCCAACACATGCACCACTCAAAATACACCTCTCTTTGTTTTGGGTTACAGAATGCACTCCTCTTTACTTGCCCATTCATCGAACCATTGGAAGTTGGTGTTGTAACAACTTTGCTTTGCAACTTTCTATTTGATGAGTCCTGGACGTGGTTGTGTTTTTTTGTAAACTATAATGGAAGTGAATGAGATAAAGTGATCTAGTTTACGTAAGTACTTGTAGTTCTTTCTTTTATTGGGAATTTACACTGTGCCAAGAAATTATGACAAATGGGAGATTTTTGTCTTGAGGAGCTTCACCTTCATGTGTCACTTCTTATTTTAGATTACTTAAGTAGGCTTAGGGAGAATTACCTGGTATTCACTAAACTTTTAGCGTTTTGACATTTTGAGCAGCGTCATGTCTTCTTTTGGGGGTGAACTGTGGAAATTTACTTCCCTGCTACAATCCTTATGTATAGCGCCATCAACGTCTTCCTCTGCGCTTTCAAGATCATAAGTTGCTTTTACATGTGTAGATATATTTCGGCCCAACTGTAACCAATGAATGTAGTAATTCAAATCTCATCTCGAAACATTAATGTCAAAATTAGTTTTGCTCTCCAGGAGGTTATGAAGTTGTTTGACGCCTGGAATCGGGAATATAGCAATGAGTTTCTGTTTATTATTATTTTTACATGCTACAATGATGTTTTAAACTTTTCATCACCACATTCTTGATTACTCCTTTTCATGCAGCTGTCATGGAAACAGATGGGTTTGAGTTACTGAAGGACAACTGTCCATTGCTCCAGTCAGAGCTTCTGAAGACAGTTGCAGGAACTGAGGAGGAAGTCAGTGGAGGGGGAAAGAGTCGAAGCGTGTGGGCCCAGTTTTCTGATGGCGGAGATACGACTGATAGGCGTGCAAGGCAACAAACCTGGGAAAATGCACGAGAGAGAGGTAATTGGGGCCAGTCTTCAGATGGTGGTGATGCAAGAGGTATGAGTCCCGGGCAAGAAGGTTGATATGTTGTTTATGGTAAATGATTTAGATTGGTTTTTTTGTTGCACAAATGGCTGGAAAGGGATTTAGGAACATCGTGGTAGGAATGTACAAAGAAGAAGAAGAAAGCATAAAAGAAAACTCCTTGTATCTTTTAAAATCTCTGTTTTACTTTATGGTGAATCCGCGATAAAAATGTGGTGCTGTGTACTACTGGGGATTGTGCCTCAGGTGCAAACATTATTAGCATTTGAACTTTTAGTTCTGAGTGTTGTCATTACAAGAAAATGAGGACTATAGGCCTTAGATTTTGCTTTTTGCTCTCTCAAAATGAGAACTAGTGTTGTCATTTTAGTTCTGAAAGTAATCTGTACTGAAAGGTGTAAATTCATTTTAACTTGCTTGAATCATCCTAATTTTATCCTACCTCAACACCGCAAATATAGAACTTGAACAAAATTTCAGAAGTTCAGCGACAAACTGAAATTTGACGGACTTTAAGGGTACGGGTATGTTAGGATGAGGAATTTCAAAATATCAAGGTGGATTTTAAGGTAGATTACTAAAAATTACACTAAAAACAAAAAAATAATTGAATATAGTAATTGTAAGTAACTAGTTGAGTAATTAGCATAGGAGTATATACTTTGTATGAGCATAATAAAATAACTGAAGAAAGGATTTTTGAAGTAATACCTTAAATGCCTCGAAATGTATTGCACCTAATCATTTGCACCTAATCACTCGAAATGTATTGCACCTAATCATTTAAAGTTCATTGATATTTTCATCCTAATGGGAGTCATTGGGAAATAAAACTATGGCTCGAGTTGCAAATAGGGTATCAAGGTAGTGAAATTTGGTCCATCAATTAGCTTATACTAAAGAGTACGTTTTAAAGCAATTTGGAATGGTTGAAAACCTAACACACTAAGCAAAGGACCAAATGGTTGTTTTTGTATTTCACACTAAAAAAGATAGGTTTCATCCAAAAAAAGAAGATGAAATGATTATTGGACGATAAGTACCTTTTCCTCGTGCATTATGATTTTTTTTTATTCAAAATGATATTTTCATTATAATATAACGAGACAAATATAATCATATCTTCATATCAAGTTATGATAGTAAGACCAACAAGCTAATACGACAATACTAATATAAACAAAAATCGCACAAACAACTAAAGTAACTCACATCACTAAAATTATGCAAAATTACAAACCAAGCTCACAAAGCCCAAAACAACCAAAATCCAAACAACACAAATAACCATAAAGGACTACCTTCACTAAAAGAAACAACTACAACCATCAAATCCATCACGTTTGGTATTGAAGAACCTACAGAGCATGGACGGTTCTGAGGAGGACATGATCTCTAGTAATCCACTTGTGCACAAAAGCGAATAGGAGACTAAATGTCCTAATATGACTATTGTGAGTCTGTGATCAAATTCAATGAGAGATATTGCAACACACTCCTCCAACAACAATGTAGAACAAGCTTCAGGGAAAAAAAGAAAATTTAAAGGAAGAATTGGGTAAGGGGATGGATTAAAAAAATGGCGCAAAATCACAATGATGGGGAACCAAAATTTGAGCATGGCTCGAACCAAACAGTCACCACAAGGGACTCTTATTATCAACCCAAAAGAAAGGAAAAAAAAGAGAGGGAAATTAGCATAAATATCCCCTTGACATAAAATTTAACAGCAAATATCCACTTCCTCCTACTCAACCACATGTGGTAATTATTTCTTGCTATTTCTTACACTTTTTGCCCAACTTATATATACCCTCCAAGGACTTATTTGCAATTTTATCATTTATCTCCCTCTCTTTTCTCTTTTCTCTTATTTTTTTCTCTGAAGAAGATGAAGATATGTGACGAAGATGATGAAGATCTGTGATAAAGATGATGAAGATATGTGATAAAGTTGAAGATGATGAAGATCTGTGATGAAGATAAAGATGAAGATCTCCTGATGAAGATGAAGGGGGAGGCTGCATCCTCTTCCTCTTAGTCTATTTTTTTTTTTTTTTTTTTCAGATGATGATGATGAAGATGGGTAGGTTTGGGTCGAAGAACTTGGGAGAATAAGATGGAGAGGGAGGGAAAGAGTGGGTAGAATTGAAGAAAGGTAGCTGAAGAGGAACTGAATTCCATGGTTTCCCATTTAGTTACCAATTAGTTACCACTTACATACCAATTGGTAACCACTTAAGGGCCCGTTTGATATCGTTTTGTAAAACAATTTTTGAAATATTGTTTTGTAAAACGATAACAACAAATAGGATTTTGTGTATTTAATATTTGAGAATACATTTGGTAGTTTATTCTGAATATGAGTGTGTAAGAATGAAATGGTAATAATAGACATAGTGGTAGTGTGATCGGGTGGAGGTGGCGAGATTGGTTGTCGGGTGGAGGAGGTGGTGGTAGTGATGGAGGTGGCGGTGACAATGGTGGTTTTAGGGTGGTGGCGCTGATGGGGTGGTGGTTTTAGGGTGGTGGCGCGGATAGGGTGGTGGCGCTGATAGGGTGATGGTGGGGGTGGCATCATCAGTGATCGTGGTAGCGGTGGCGATGGCGGTGGTGATAGGGTGGTGGTAGGAGTGGCAACGCTACTGGTGGTGGTGGTGGTGGCGGCAGCGGTGGTGATTGTGGTGATGGGGCGGGGTTGGTTGTGGTGGTGGTTGTGGTGGTAGTGACTGATATGAAATAAAAAAAGCACAAATAATATAACCTATTTTGTCCAGTTAAATCTTTGCAAGTGCACAAAATCGAATGAGATAGTATAGTAGCAAAGCAAAGGTCGATCCCTCTAGGCAAATTAATTATGAATTAATTGATTAAAGTTAACTAAGGCGAATTAAGGCATACTATCCACCACTAACCAATTAAGTCCTTAACATGATTTCCAGGATTTGATTACTATGAAACTTCTAAATATGATGCCCATGCAAAGGTCCGACTAAGGCCCACTCTACATATATTATTCTCTCTTACTTAGCATATTCTAGGCCGGATGAGTACCTTAGAACGTCTATCAAATTTTATCAAGATGATGCATGAAGTACGAAAAGAATTTAATGACATCACACTATCCCTAGAAAAGTGATGTGCAGTCCTAGGTTGTCATGAGTCGAATTACAGGTAAGATGTAAGCCACTACCTTCGATGCTAATAATCACAAGCAGATGACCAGTCAAAGGTCCGACTAAGGCCCACTCTACATATATTATTCTCTCTTACTTAGCATATTCTAGGCCGGATGAGTACCTTAGAACGTCTATCAAATTTTATCAAGATGATGCATGAAGTGCGAAAAGAATTTAATGACATCACACTATCCTTAGAAAAGTGATGTGCAGTCCTAGGTTGTCATGAGTCGAATTATAGGTAAGATGTAAGCCACTACCTTCGATGCTAATAATCACAAGCAGATAACCAGTCAAACAAGCAATCATTCATCAATAGTTCATGCAAACAAGCAGGTCAAACTTATAAGCAATAAACATAAATTAAGCACAATAATTCCACTATATCCTGCATCCATAGCAATACAAATCAAGGGCCAAAACCAAGTTAAACGACTGTCATGGCTAGGGCTTCAAGGAGCCCTAATCCTAAAAAAAACTGCTCACACATAATTGAAAGTAAAGACATAATGTAAATTCTCATTTATAATTGCAATGAAATAAAAGCGTAAAGTAAAGGAGGATTAATGAACAATGAGACACGGAAGAAGAACACAGCAGGGTCTGCTCCTCTCCAAGCTCCACGCCCAAATCTCCTTCTCAACTTGAAAAATAAAACTGTTTAAATTTAGGATAAACTACAAAAAAATACCCAAACTATAGGGGTCATTTCAAGTTCATACCCCAATTATGAAAATTTTCATCTAGGTACCCAAACTATCAAAACACAACATATAGGTACCTACCGTTAGCAATCCGTTAAAAAAATCAGTTAAGTGCCAAGTGACAATTGTAAGGCCCTTTTTTATGCTGACATGGACACCATGTAGACAAAAAATAATAAAATTTGAATATTATTAAAAGTAATTACTAAAATTTTAAAATAAATTCTAAAACAAAATTATTTAAAAAGAAAAACCCCAGTGTCACCTACAACCTCCCGAACCACGACCCAAGACCCACCCCACCTCCATTCTCCATCTCCATCTCCATCAACAGTACCGGAAAACCACCATTAACTCTGGCATATCTGAAACCAGAGCTGAGAGAGATAAACACTAATCATTTCAACTGAAATTTTTCGTAACCCAGAATATCATCAACCCAAAACCCCAAAATTTACTGAAAATTGAATAAAAATCAAGTCTCGCTAAAGATGGTACCTAAAAATTTTAGCCTCTTCTTCCTACACAACATCCATACCCACCTCCAAATTCGAACAATCGCCCAAAAAAAACAGCCACCAGCGAAAAGCCCAGAATATCATCAACCCAAAAGCCAAAATTTACTGAAAATTGAATAAAAATCAAGGCTTACCCAAAACCCAAAATATCTTCAACCCAAAACCCAAAAACAAAAAAACAAATTGTCTGCAACCTCTATCACTGCCTTCTGCAACACCCTAATTCTACCTCTGCAACCTCCCCCAACCACCGAATTCGCACCAATCCTACCATCCCAATGAACCGACACCCAATATTATACCCTCTCGATGGACTCACACCTCACTCTCCTACCTCCCCCAACCACCGAATTTGCACCAATATTATACCTAAGGGGCTGCACAATCTGCGCCATCTGAACCCAACCCTACCGCTCCGCCGCCTGAACTCAACCCACAATCCCTGCACCTGAACATAACCCACCATCTTGACACCTGAACCCAACTCACCAGGATTGATGGTGACGAGCACCAGGACCGAGTTCTGAAATGGGTCAACATGCGACCTGATTAAGCCTTCAGATATCTCGGAATCGAGCTTCGATTTTGGAATTACGGACAACGTCAGTGACAATAGAGTGGTCTGAAACAGACCGAGTTCTTTCACCAGTTTCTTCACCTTCATCAGCTTGATTCTTAGTGGCTTCATGTTTTTCTGCGACGAGCTCTCTCTGTCCCTTGCTAGGGTTTTCGTGCTGGATTTGTGATTGTGGAGCTGATGAGGACAAGAGTCGACTCACAGAGTTGATGGCGGTGCAAGTTAGAAGTTCGGCTTTAGTTGGGGTTGAGAGAATGGTTGCTGATGAGAATAGAAGGTCGAGATTGATCGCCATTTCTTCCTCTTTTTGTTTTTTTTCTTTCTCTGTAAAACGGAATAATGTGTGGTTTGTGATATTGAATGAGGTTATGTTTTGTTTTTTTTAATTGTTTTGTTTGTTTGTTAATTTTAAAATTTTATTAATTATTTTGTTGTCAATTTTATTAATTATTTTTAATATATTCAAAAGTTTATTATTTTTTTTATCTCTATGAAGGACATGTCAGCATAAAAAAGGGTCCCACAAATGACACATAGGCACTTAACAGATTTTTTTAACAGATTGCTAACGGTGGGTACCTAGATATTGTATTTTGATAGTTTTGGTACCTAGATGAAATTTTTTATAGTTAGGGTATGAACTTGAAATGACCCCTATAGTTTGGGTACTTTTATGTAGTTTATCCTTAAATTTATAAAACTGAATTACAAAGGAACTGCGGCCATGGTGTCTAAGGGGGCTCTGATCTGACCCCTAAGGCTCCTATTTATAGAAGACCACGCCCCTAAGAAATAGGAGACCAATTACGGTCAGAATCTGATTACAAGCTGATTTAAACACTGTTATCCTAGTTTGACAAGAAAGAGGACTAAAAAAGGTAATCATTTTTGAACAAGGACTAGGCTTACGGCAAAGACTAAGATAAAATCTTCTTGGACTTTCTTGTACACCAAGGCAGCTCTGGAGTCTTCTGGAGGTTGATTGGACGTTACTCAATGGGCTGGGCCAAGCCTTAGACAATCAGAGCGCAGTTGGACCTTAATTTAACTGTTTAGGGCCTTTTAAAGACTACTTGAAGCTTGGCATGTCATGAACCTTAGCAACTGACCCAAATCATGTCTTGGGCTGGTTTGCAATGTAACTTGATGGTCTATGGCTCAGGGCTCACTCAAAAGCTGGCCGAGACACCTGATCACCAAACTGCGCCCTAATTAGGGTGCAGACACATCTTGGGACACAATCTAGAACGCACCCCAATCCTCGCCCTGATACTGCGCTTTTGAGGCACACCACTGGCTGGTCACAAGCGCATATAGTTCTAGGTAGGCGCACTTGGCACGTCGCAGGCACATGAGTGTAAACTTGGTGCTACCACTAGCGGACCAAGGACATGTGCTGGGACATGTCTTGGCGGGGCGGAACTGGCGTAGGAACTTGGCGGGGCGGAACTGGTGCAGGAACTTGTCGGGGACATCAATCTGGGCGCATGGCTGGGACGTGTCTGGGATACGTCCATGACTCAGTTTTGGACCCAATTTTCAACTTGAGATAACTTCTTTGTTATAACTCCGATTCGAGTCATTTTTTTTTTGTTTTTCTCAGAATTTACCTATCTTTCCAAATCTGCACAAGTCTCACAAGATTGATCATTTTCTACTATTGATGGCACGAAATCATTCGAAAGATATGCAAGAGAGGTACTTAATGACATCAAAATGATGCATAAATAATGACTGAACAATGACGGTGGTGGTGAGGTGGTGGTGGGGGTGGAATTGTTGTGTGGGGTGGTGGTGATAGGGGTGGTAGTGTTGGTAGTGGTGGAGATGGTGGTGGTGGCAGTGGCAGTGGAGGTGGTGATAATGTGGTGGGGGTGGTTGCGATGGGGGATGGTGGTGGTAATGGTGGGGGTGGTGGTGGTGGTGGTAATGGTGGGGGTGGTGGTGGTGGTGGCATGGGTCGTGGTGGTGGAGGTGATGGTGGCGATGGTGGAGGTGGTGGTGGTTGTGTTGGAGGTGGCGGTGGTGGTGGAGGTGGTGGTGGTGCCGGTGGCGGTAGCAGTGCTGGTGGTGGTGGCGGTGGCGGTAGCAGTGCTGGTGGTGGTGGCGATGTTGGTGGTGGTGGGGTGGTGGCAGCGGTGGTGATGGATGTGATAGTGGTGGAGGTGGTAATGATGACTATGTTAATATTGTGGTGACATTTTACTTAATATTGTGTATATATATATATATATTTATTTATTTTTTTTGGGTTGTATTAAAAAATTCAGAAAACAATAATTTGTTGTTTTATAAAACGTAAACAAATTATTGTATCTTGTGTTTTCATTTTCTAAATTCATTTTTCAAAACTGAGTTACCAAACACGTTTTACAACTATTTTTGTATCTGAAAAATGAAAAACTGTTTTGTAAAACGATACCAAACGGGCCCTTAGTTACCTAACTGTTTCTGGATTTTCTTTATGGGTTTCCATAGTTTCACAGTTAGTTACCGATTAGATCCCACTTACATACCAGTTGGTAGCCACTTAGTTACATAACTATTTCTGGGTTTTCTAGATGAACATGAAGATGAAGATGAAGAGAGAAGAGAAAAAAGAGGACTCAGAGGAAGAGGAAGAAGACAAAGAGGAAGAGGACGCAGCCTACCCTTTCATCTTCATATGGAGATCTTCATCATCTTATTGGTCACAGATCTTCATCTTCTTCTTCATATGGAGATCTTCATCATCTTCTTCATCTAAGATCTTCATCATCTTTCTTGATCACAGATTTGGGTTTCTAGGTTTCCATGGTTTCGCAGTTAGTTACCAATTAGTTCCCACTTACATACCCGTTAGTAACCACTTAGTTATATAAGTATTTCTTGGGTTTCTAGATGAACATGAAGATGAAGAGATAAGAGAAAAAAGAGGACGCATCCTCCCCCTTCATCTTCATCTCGAGATCTTCATCTTGTTCTTCATCACAGATCTTCATCATCTTCATCACATATCTGGCTTTTCTGAAAATTAGTCATTGGAGAGTATATATAAGTTGGGCAAAAAGTGTAAATAGTAAGAAATAAATACCACACGTGGTTGAGTAGGAGAAAAATGGGTTTTTATGGTTAAATTTTTTGGCAAGGGAATATTTGTGCTAATTTCAGAAAAAAAAAAAACAGTAGATGGGAGGAGGGAAGAAGATGGTTTTTTTCCTCCTTCCTCTTAGTGTGCTTTTTCTTTGGGACTCACATGAGAGAAAACCTAAGAGGAGACTATTGGTTTGCATTATGATCTTCTTTTTACTTTACTTATTGTACTAGATCCGAATATTACATTTTCTAGTGCATTTATTAGCAAGATATAACTACATCTCATATTTCACTATTGAAAATAAGTGAAAGCATATCTTATACTATTTTCATGAAACATCAAATTTGGGTTAATTTTGTTCAAGTGTGTTTTCCAAGAACTCAAGTTCGATGAAACTTAGTTTGGTTAGTATATCTACTTCTCTAGTCCTTCATGTTAGGAGAACATGTGATCTACCTTCCACGATTATGTTGTCACTTTCAGATATGTTGACAACATTTCTTGATATACCCCGCCCCGGATATCCACCTTGACACCGGTAATTACGGGTGCTGGTCGACACTTGGACGCTGAGTTCCGGTGATGAAAGCCACTAACTAGTTTCTCGCTCATAGCGAAGCATGGGGATCATCTTGGTGATCATAAATGAAGCCCTAGAGGCTAAGGCCATTTTCGACTTCTTTTCTACTTCAGCAAGCAAAACATCAACACTTTCTGAAGGACAAGCAGTAGCCAGTTTGTCCTTAGGATGATTAAGTAAAAACATCAGCACCATCGTTACATTGAACGATGGCGGTCAATGAACCGTCGCCCTTATGCGACCAAACAAAGCTCGTCTATGTCATCGCCCACACCAAACCCACTGACCACGATAACGAGTGTTGACTCACTGGTGCTTTGAATCCCAGTCAAAGCCCGTGACAATCGTCGTTAACTTATTTTAGCCGGTACGTCCCTTAGCTATTGTATCATAAAATCCGATATAGGTCATCGGCTATCACATCCCATATGCCGATATGAATCTCCGGCTATTAAGTAGGGACTCGTCCATCTCGTGGATGACTCAGATCACTATACCTCACTCTCGTCGTCCCTCTATGAACGAGATCGGTATGCTCAATGTCGAATTCTCATCGACACTCTACGTACGGTATCACATAACTCGACGTCGTACTCATGCGTACAGACCAAGACTCTCATTAACAGGAAAACCCTCGGCAGGTATCACACGTAAGCCGACATGTCACCTCGGCTATCATATCGCATCATTAGCCGGCATAACCCTCAGCTGGCATCAGCCGGCATGTATCATCGGCTGGCATAACACATCATCAGTCGGCATGTATCATCGACTGGCATCAGTCGACATGTATCATCAGCTGGCATCACACACACAAGTATCCCAATGGCACTGTAGCCGCACTAGTCACCCGCACGTGACAGGACTGGGTGTCTTCGCTAGTACCACGACCACGTGAAGAACTAGCGCTGTTTAACTAGTATAAAGTGAGCTCAAGAGAACGATCACGTGGAGGCTGGTATGTGGCCTACAGACAGGTATGACACAAGCGGCCACCATATGGGCATATCAAACTGACACATGTGCTATGCCGACATTACTCCTCGGCAATCATCGCACCATTATATGGCTCATGTGCTACAAATAGCAACCTAAAAATTACGCAACTATATGCACGTTTTAACTCGCAAGTGCACAAGAATATACAAATAGTATAGAAAGCAAATACGAGATCATTCCCACGAGGACTGGATTAATATGTGTTTAAAATTGATTTCCTAGAACTACTAACTAAATGGCACAAACTAAGAATGCAAAAGTGAAAGAAAACCCTAAAAAAAACTTATTTTAAAACCCTAAGATTTCTAATCAAAGTTAATGTGCAATACACGAAGGCACTTGGTGTTCAAAATGATGATTTTAAAGATGATTTTGAAAACTGAAAATTTCGAAACAAAATATTAAAAAACAGCGTTTGATTAAAAATAGAATTTGATCGAGGTTAAAACAATGAGAAAACTAGTTATGGATTAGATGTTCTCCACTAATCTTGTTCCTTAAGCAAACTACATGCACAATACTACAAAACAGATTTTAGATGCTCATGTTTGTCAACCTAAAGGCATGATATCTACTCTTTAAATTATTGATTTCCCTAAGCAACAAGTTAGGCATGAGTATCTATGCTAACTCTTTTCATTCTTAAAGTGTTTAGCATGGTATCTACTAAGTTGCACTTTAAGAACGCATAACACAATAGAAATCGACAAACACACAACTCCTAGAACATGGTATCTATTCTAGTTATTCATGATGATTAATTTCAAGAACTTATAACTAGTTCTTTTGTTACTCTCACAGACACAAGATTCGGTCATCTAAATTTACCTATGTAACAAACTCAATACACATCATGCATATGGTGATCAAGCATAACATAACGTATGTAAAGAGTAAAATATAATATGAAATTAATCAATTAAGCATCAGAAAAGTTGTTTGCAGCAAAGGCATATCGAAATCCTTAAAGAAACATGATTAGGGCTTCAATCGAGCCCTAACCAAAGTACTTAGTTACCCATAATTTAAATAGACAGCAAGAACATATAAAACAGAAAATAAAAAGAGGAAGAAGATAGCTCTTTAATGATGTGTTGGTCAGCCATAATGATTGGATGACGCCTTGACGTTCCTCCTTGCTTCCTAAGCCTTTTAGACCTTGGAACCTTGAAGGATGGAGCAGAAGGGGATGGTGTGGCTGAGTTGCTGCCAAGTGAGGGAAAAAGGAAGAGAAATTGCTAACTTCTCCTAGAGCCCCCAACGTTTCTGCTGTTTTTTCTAGTGAGGGAAAAAGGAAGAGAAATTGCTACCTTGTGTGTGTGCCTCACGTTTTTTTGATTGAGGGAGATAAGGAGACGTTCCAAGTGAGGTGAGGGGGAGACTCTTTGCTTCTCTCTTGTGTGTGTGTCTGCCACTTGGCTGCCAAGAATTTATGTGCATATTAATTCGCTGAATGAGGGAGAGCAAGCGTTTCCTTGTCCCTTGGCTGCCAAGAATTTATGTCCCGTGGCTGCTCCTTTTTTTCTTTATTTTCTTCTTTTCTCTGATTAAAAAGGCTCCTCTCATAACCCTAACAAATTGGGCTTCTAGTCGTCCAAGCCTGATAAGGATTAGAAAACTTGAAATAGAAGGAATGCTGAATTCCCGCGCAGCCTGACTTGATGTACTAAAACGGCTATAACTCCTTCTAGAAAATTCCAATTCACGAACTGTAAATTCCTTTATAAACTAGACTTTGGTATCTTTCCAATGATATATGGCCCATCAGCTAGTTCTTCCCAAACAGGTGCAATTATTTACGAGAAGTTGACACATCTGCTGAAGTCTGTTTCAAAGTTTCCTCTTTAGATTTTCAAAATAGCACTCAGTAACTCCTTTTGTAACTTTGCTTCCAAAAATCCTACAAAACACGAAAACAAGCTAAGTATTAAGAAAACATAGGAAACATGTTAAGAAAAGCATAAGAAAACAAGATAAAACGTCGCATAAATATGCTCCTATCAAATTCCCCCACACTTAGCTTTTGCTAGTCCTCGAGCAAAACAGAAACAAAGAATGAAAGAAAAACAAAGACTCAATAATTCAACCTAAACCTTCCAACATTTGTGTCAGAGGTTTTCAATGAATCATGATATATTAAGATTCATCATAAGCATAAGAATTGGTCCACATGATCCAAGAGTTAATACACCTTCATAGAAATCATACACATACTCACAATTAAATCAATCAAAGCACAAGTAGGGGGATACAAGCTGCAAAGAATTAGCTCAAAATTCTCACCGAATAAGCTCTTATTTTACCTCATGTTTTCTGGTTAAGTCACTCTTCCTATACTAGTTATATGTGAGAGGATTGATGTAAACTGGAAACAAATTGCTCACATACGATATAACAAGAAAGAAAGGCACTTTCAGAATTTTTCTTATGAATATGACTCATGAAAGGAATGCTACTACTTGAATGCAAGAACAAGTGACACCATATGCTCATACTTCATTCAAATCTCGACATATTGATATAAACACAACAAACAAGATCAGAAGGTCTTTATGAGGATTGTAATGAGGCCAAAGGGTAAGGGGTTAAAGAAAGAATGCATATGGATAACACACGGTTCTTAAAGAAAAGTAGAAGCATGCTAAGATGTTAGAGACATAAGAATTTGTATCACCATCAAGGCTTAAAAATCATATAAGTACCGAGCAAGTACATACACTCAATGGCCGATCTGAACATTATGGACCATACTTCAACAATCAATACATGAACGGTAAGGGAATAACAATCCAAACAAAATGCTGATTTTTTTTTTCTAGTGCACACTCCGAACTATGTACAATTCTTATCTCATTTTTTTTTTTGAACATTCCCCTAAACTTGCTCTTTAAACACTCCTTGATTCACAATTAAGTCTCTACAAATTATGCTTCACTAATCCTTAAGAAAAAGGGTAAGAATGAAGTGTTTAGGCTAGGCGAGGAAAATGAAGGTTATGAAACAAAAAGGCTTAAACAAAGGCTCAACATGGGTTTATCTAGAGGAAAGTGTATCATGGATCAAAGGCCATTTTGGCAATGGTGGTAATCTAGGTGCCTTCATCATCTCAAGTATGTCATGCAAATCAATTCAATGCCTCGAAAAGAAATTAGTACCAGTTCTAGCATTTAGTTCCAATGATGATAAGCAATTCAAGTAGTAACCCGAAAGATGAGCTCATGCAACAATTTAATTGACAAGAAAGTGATAGATTAAACAAATACAACTCTCTCAAACAAAGGATAAAGGCTCAAAAGCTCACAAAATGGTTGTATTGAGCTTCATTCAATTAAGCATGTTAAGGTTACCACTTACTCGGGTGATTACATGTGATTTTGCATATGATAACCATGAATACTTGAGTATTAACCAAAGAATAATTTCAGACCTTGAATCATGCTTAGAAGTCATCTTAAGGTCATGCAATTAAAAACCAAATCTCATCATTGTGTTGGAAAGAAACCTAAGGCACAAAAAAAAAAACACACAAAAACTACCCAATTTAACACTACTAAAACCGACACAAACTAAGACTAAAAACAAAGTTGTCAAATTTTTTTTTTTTAAACCAATGCAAAATCAACGGAAAACACAAGGGTTTCCCCTTCACACCTAAATCTAACATTATCCTCAATGTTTGAAAGTTAAAGTATAAACAATGAAGCATTTAAGGATGGAGAAACAAGCGACAACACACACAAAGAATATAAAATAAAATAAAACAAAACAAAACAAACGAAGGCAAAGTTAACGACAAAGAAGGACAGGGTGAGAGAAAGCAAATCTGATTGTCAGTGGTTGTAGAGTGCCAAAACTGTCATCATCCTCTTCACATGGGTTGCTGATAGGATTTTTCCCACCTGTAAAACAAGGGTTAAAATCACACAAATAATACCTGCAAGAGTACAGGGCTGTTGTAGTATAGCACTGAATGCATGGTCGATTTCCTCAGGGACTGATATGGATAATTCTTATTTTTAGAATTCACTTTTAATTAATAATAAAATAATCGCAATAAGTTTGGTGACTGAATAAAAATTAAGTAAACAATTTAAACAAGTACTAGGGTTCAACCTTCACCATTAACAATCATATGTGACTTAGAAAAGAATCTATGAATCAATACATGCAACTTTGAAGGTTAGATTTTTCGAAAGCATATTTTCCTCGTGGGCATTCAAGTGAAAACGTATACCTAACATGCGATTAGTCTACGGCATTTAGATCTAATTCTACATGCAAGATTCATTAAGTTCATGAAAATCTTTTATAACCATGCAATCTCTTAGTTATGGTATTTAACCTAGATGTATTACAATCCTTAATCACAAGAAGCTAATCCCAATTTTTAGGTGGGCATTCCTATAAAATTGCATCAAATTACTTGTCTAAATATCCTAAGGGTGATCAAGCATTAAGATATAAAGATAGTTTTAAACAGTGATTAAAGATTCAAAGCATGCATATACGAAAACATAGGAAAAAGATAAATCACATAATCATGTTAAGGCTTAGGTCTAACCCTAGTGAGAAAATTAGCTACTCATGCTCATAATGAATAGAAACAATTTCATTAAAATTGAAGTTAAGAGAACAAACAGTTTGTAGAACAAGGGTAGCCGAAATCCCAGCTTTGCCGTGCTCTTAGATGGAGAATTGTAATCTGAATTCTGCTCTTCCTAAATCTAAGCCAAGCTTGGGTATTTATAAGGAAAGATTCCTAATCCTACTTTGAAAAGGAATAAAATAAAAATAAGAAAATCTAATTCCTAGTTTAAACATAAATAGGAAAGCATATGCCTTCTCCTACTTGAATTGGGATTTCATTGATATATTTCCTTCTTTTGCTCCAAAAACTCCTTCTAGAATAAATCTGTCAATATAATAAATTCGAGTATCAATTCCTCCCAAAATAATAATAATAACTAATTAAATATATGAGAAATACAAGTATATTTTTGGCTCATCAAATACCCCCAAACTTGAATTGTTACTTGTCCTCAAGTAAATAAAACAAAACTTAAGAAAACAAATATAAGAAATAAAATGCCACTTTCGCAGGGAACTCGATAGTGTTGAGCAAACACTACACGCCTTTAAACCCCTAGGTGTCCCTAGTAGGAGGAGTTGTGTCTCCTGAGGGTTTACCAGTTACGATACCCACAAACGCTTTCAAAATTTGTTAAACTTAATTTATCCTTCCTTCCATTGAATATAAAGTAACACTTATAAAAGCAAAATCAAAATTCTCAAGTCATAAGCAATGCTAAAAGAGAGAACAAATCCACACTTTCAAAACAGAAGATTACCAGATTCTGGTGAGCAATCCATAAACCATATTCGTGTAATGTGAATCCCAACAAAATTGTAAGTGTTAAACCAGTCCCTCACTTGCATTACATATGTACCCACCAACTGTAAAATTACTTAACCTATCACCATCCAAAGCATTCTTGCCTGAAAATTTTATTTTTATTTTTATTTTTTTGTTATTTATTATTATTATAATTTTTTTTTTTTTTTAACAAAGGATGGAATTTTATTTAACATTAAGCAAGCTTTCTATCCAACCCATGTAACGAGCTTTAGATCGATGACTCCCAAATCAGATGACTTTAGGGCACCAGACAACAAATGTCCCAAATGATTTATTTACTCGAATTGGAAAGGCTAGCATGTAATTGATGGGTAAATGCACACCCTTATTTTAGGGCTCGGACTCACCTCCGATTTATTTATGGCTTTCACTTTTTCGAACCTTGGATGGTAACAAATTAAATAACCCACAATCTTAGAGTAAGAAAAATTAGCATGCTTGAAACAAATTTAATTTCCACAAATAAGTTGATGTGCATGTGCGAAATTGAATATGGTACGAATTGTGTGCAAAAATCAACTATATGTTCTTGGTGGCCATGCTCTAATATTTAATCTCACTTATGAAGTTTCAAATTTCGATCATAGCAAATAGAGTGCATTAAAAATAATTTAGGAAGGAAAATCAAATTAAATCTAAACAAAAATCTTTGTTATTTTTTTTTTTGTTTTGTATTTTTACTATTTTTTTTTATAAAACAGACAAACAAAATGATAGTTTCCTACCCCCAAACTTATCATGCAACATGTCCCCATGGTGCAAAAGAGGAAAGGACAAAGAAAAACTAAAGAAAAGAAGAAAGAAAAACAAAACAAAATAAAGAAGTAACACAAAAATAAAAGGAAAATAAAATAGAAAGAAAGAATAGCACCTGGGATCGAAACAGAGACCTGAGTTGTGCCCCCTGCTCTTAAAACGACAGCAAGGAGGAGTAGCCAAGAAACGGCGTCGTGCACAGTTTTGGACAAAAACGGCGTCGTCGCATTTATGGTGGTCCGAGTGAACAAAACACCACCGTGGATATGGTGGCCGGTTGCTAGCTAGTGCTGCCATTATGTCAGCAATATCGTCCTCAGTTTGGCTAAGGATGGAGTCATTGAGGGCTGCCTCTATAGGGTCATCGTAGAGCAATTGTCTTTGTTCCATACAGTTCACATCCTCCAATACTTCAATTCGTGAGCATTTTGAAATTTCAGCGGGTCTTTTGGCCATGTCAAACAGGTTTAATACCACAGTTTGGTCTTGCACACGAAATGTAAGAGTGCCGGCTTCTACGTCTATCAGTGTGCGGGCTGTGGCCATGAAGGGTCGGCCAAGGATTAGGGGCGTCTCTTTGTCTTCCACCATGTCGAGTACCACAAAATCGATGGGTAGATATACTTTATCCACCTTGATGATGAGATCTTCAATGATGCCCTTGGGTTAAGTGAGGGATCGGTCAGCCAACTGGAGAACCATTGGTGTAGGCCTGAGCTTTCCTGCTCCTAATCGCTTAAATATTGAGTAGGGCATAAGGTTGATGCTTGATCCGAGATCTATTAGAGATTGCTGAAATTCGGAATTCCCTATTGTGCAGGAAATAGTAAAGCTGCCCGGATCTTTTTTCTTTGGTGGCAGTTTGTGTAGAAGGGCTGCACTACACTGTTCTGTCAAAACCACTTTTTCCAGGTCTGAAATTTTTTTCTTATTGGCGCATACCTCCTTCAAAAATTTTGCATAGGAAGGGATGTGCTTTATAGCATCTAGTAGAGGTAGATTGATATGGACCTTGGCTAATGTCTGCATGAAGTCAATGGTCTGTTGGTCTTTGTTTGAGCGGCGCTGCTGCCTTTGTGGGAATGGCAGTGGCGGAGTGTAGGCAGGGACGTTGGATGGAGCAAATTTAATTTGTGGAGTGAATAGTTCAACCTGAGGTTCAGGTTCAATATTTGACTCGGTGGTATTATTTTCTGAATGGGATGACTTTGATGCCTCCCGATTGTCATAACTTTTTCCCCCTCGTAAAGTCCTTACCATCTTACAGTGCTCGGCTCCTCTCGGGTTTGGTATAGGTTGACTGGGAAAAACCCCTTTATCCCTTTCAGAAATTTCTTGGGCCAGTTGGCTAACTTGCTGCTCCAAGTTTTTAATTGATGCTTGAGTGTTTTGTTGATTCTGGGTAGAGATCTCAATAAACCTGGTAAGCTGCTCTTCTACACTCAATTGGCGTGGTGCGGCCGGTTGGGTCTGATGGTTGAGTGGCTGTTGATAATTCTGCTGGTAATTGGGCCGGACCTGGTGTTGTCCATTCCACCCAAAATTTGTATTATTTTTCCATCCAGAATTATATGTATTGGGGTAGGCATCATTACGGGGTCTTGGGAAGGAACTCATGCCATTTACTTGTTCTTGGACAAGGTCGGGATACCCATCCTTCTGAGGACATTGGAGGACATTATGTGTAGGGTCCTCACATATGGCGCAAACCTGTGTTGTCTTTGGGGCAGCGGTGGTGAGCATAAAACTGTTGATCTTCTTTTCCAATTGGGTGATTTGTGCTGCAATATTAGGGGTACCATGTCCCTGTGCTACATCATAGACGTGTCCCCTTGTATGAGAGCCATCATCCGTCCATTGTTGAGATTCATTAGCCATTAGCTCAAATATTTCAAATGCTTCACGGGCTGTTTTGGATATGAGAGAACCACCTGCGGATGCGTTGACGTAACTTTTGGTGATGTGGTTGAGTCCATCATAAAAGATGTTCACCTGCATGTCTGAATCCAATCCATGGTGGGGACAACGCATATACAGGTCATTGTACCTCTCCCAAGTATCATGAAACGACTCATTAGATTTCTGGGCAAAGGCCAGTATTTCTTTCTTCAAGGCAAGAGTCTTGGATGATGGGTAGAATTTGTTTAGAAACCTTGTCTGTAAGTGTTCCCACGTTGTTATGCTCCCTGGAGGTAATGAATGTAGCCAAGACCGAGCTTTATCCTTCAAGGTGTAAGGAAAAAGCCTTAATTTAATTGCCTCATTTGAAATTCCCCGAACAATGATGTTGTCACACCCTGACAAGAATTCAGATATGTGCATGTTTGGATCACTATTTGGGAGTCCATGAAAAGTGGGTAGAAGCTCAAGCATGTGATGCCTGATCTCAAAAGTGACTCCGTCATGTACCTCGGGGTACACGATGCATTGTGGTGTTCCATTCCCACGTGCTGCAAGGCTTTTGCTAAGCGGTGCGCCGATTGCAGGTATTGTTAACGCCATTGGTGCTGGCACTGTGTTGTCTATCCCGGTGAACAAATCTGCAATGAAAGTCCCTTGGAGTGTGAACTTTGCGTTAGTTGCTTGTAGTTGTCTTCTTCTTCTTGCTGTTCTTTCAGGTTCAGGATCGAATTGTGCTAGAATCGGGTTCGTAGATCGTGTAGCTATAACCATGCACAATTAGATATTCCTGCAAGAGTAGAGACTTGTGCGTAAATGTTGATTTGGAGAAGTAGAGAAAAAAAAAATGAAAACAAATAATTAACTAAAAGTAAATTAAAATAAGAGTAATCGGCACAGTCCCCGGCAACGGCGCCAATTTCTTGATAGGATTTTTCCCACCTGTAAAACAAGGGTTAAAATCACACAAATAATACCTGCAAGAGTACAGGGCTGTTGTAGTATAGCACTGAATGCAGGGTCGATTTCCTCAGGGACTGATATGGATAATTCTTATTTTTAGAATTCACTTTTAATTAATAATAAAATAATCGCAATAAGTTTGGTGACTGAATAAAAATTAAGTAAACAATTTAAACAAGTACTAGGGTTCAACCTTCACCATTAACAATCATATGTGACTTAGAAAAGAATCTATGAATCAATACATGCAACTTTGAAGGTTAGATTTTTCGAAAGCATATTTTCCTCGTGGGCATTCAAGTGAAAACGTATACCTAACATGCGATTAGTCTACGGCATTTAGATCTAATTCTACATGCAAGATTCATTAAGTTCATGAAAATCTTTTATAACCATGCAATCTCTTAGTTATGGTATTTAACCTAGATGTATTACAATCCTTAATCACAAGAAGCTAATCCCAATTTTTAGGTGGGCATTCCTATAAAATTGCATCAAATTACTTGTCTAAATATCCTAAGGGTGATCAAGCATTAAGATATAAAGATAGTTTTAAACAGTGATTAAAGATTCAAAGCATGCATATACGAAAACATAGGAAAAAGATAAATCACATAATCATGTTAAGGCTTAGGTCTAACCCTAGTGAGAAAATTAGCTACTCATGCTCATAATGAATAGAAACAATTTCATTAAAATTGAAGTTAAGAGAACAAACAGTTTGTAGAACAAGGGTAGCCGAAATCCCAGCTTTGCCGTGCTCTTAGATGGAGAATTGTAATCTGAATTCTGCTCTTCCTAAATCTAAGCCAAGCTTGGGTATTTATAAGGAAAGATTCCTAATCCTACTTTGAAAAGGAATAAAATAAAAATAAGAAAATCTAATTCCTAGTTTAAACATAAATAGGAAAGCATATGCCTTCTCCTACTTGAATTGGGATTTCATTGATATATTTCCTTCTTTTGCTCCAAAAACTCCTTCTAGAATAAATCTGTCAATATAATAAATTCGAGTATCAATTCCTCCCAAAATAATAATAATAACTAATTAAATATATGAGAAATACAAGTATATTTTTGGCTCATCAGTTGCCTCCCAACTTCACTTTGGGTTACCTCCCAACTTCCCTTTGGGTTACCTCCCAAGTAGTGCTAAGTTTATAGTCTTCAGCCAGACTGTTGGACTCTCATGCAATGTACTGAACAGGTTGGAGAGTCACATCCTCCTCTCTAGGCTCAAAGCTCATCTCAATATAGGGCTTTACTCTGTGC
Organism: Oemleria cerasiformis; assembly: GCA_037349345.1. Taxonomy (NCBI): domain Eukaryota; kingdom Viridiplantae; phylum Streptophyta; class Magnoliopsida; order Rosales; family Rosaceae; genus Oemleria; species Oemleria cerasiformis. The sequence goes on from JAZGTL010000007.1 coordinate 10,774,830, forward strand.
CCATTCACCATGAATGTCTGATTCTTCTCTTTGCTATGAACCTCCAAAGCTCCGCGAGGGAAAACTTTTGTAACAACATAAGGACTGTACCACCTAGACTTGAGCTTACCAGGGAAAAGTCTCAATTTTGAATTGTAGATGAACACCTTCTGTGCCACATAAAACTCCTTCCTAACTAGCCGCTTATCATGATACGCCTTGGTCCGTTCCTTATACAACTTAGCATTCTCATATGCATCATACCTCAACTCTTCAAGCTCATTCTCTTCATTCTTCAACACTGTGATTCCACTCTTCTTAGGCACAACATGAACTGGAGTCTCCCATTTGCTATCTGAGATGGGGTAGATGATGCCAACATCCAAGAGCTTAAGAACCTCTGCTCTCACTACTTCCTTCATGTGTGGGTTAAGCCGTCTCTGAGCATCCATGTTAGGCTTTGCATTATCTTCACGGAGGATTTTGGGCATGCACTTGGATGGACTTATGCCTTTGATGTCGGCAATGGTCCACCCTAATGCAGTCTTGTGCTCCCTAAGAACTCTCAACAACATCTCTTGCTTCACCAAACTCAAGTTTACAGCAACTATCACTGGTAATGTCTGGTTCTCTCCCAAGTAAGCATACTTCAATTGTTCAGGTAGTTGCTTCAATTCTAGTTCTGGTGTCCTGACAATAGAAGGGACAAAAGCAGTATTAGTAGACACAAGAGTTTCAAAGGGAGGTACATACTTACTTGGATAAGGCTGAGAAGCCTCAAGAGAATGCACAGCTTCATGGAGGTCTATCTCTGTAACATCACATCCTCATTCATAATTCAGCCTTGTGAGGTTGTGGCCTATGCATGCCTCCAAAGGGTCAATGCTATGTACCTGAAACACTTGCTCAACAACACTTCCTACGACATCAATCTTGAAACAGTCATGGTTATCATGTGGCAATTTGATAGTGTCAGACAACATGAATGCTATCTTCTTACCATCAACTTTCATGTGTATAGTACCCCTTTTCACACTTATCTTTGTATCATCAGTTTCCATAAAGGGTCTACCAAGAATAATAGGTAATGAAGATGGCATAGGGGAATCTTCCATATCCAGAACAACAAAATCAGCATGCAAAATAAATTCATTTACCTGAACCAAAGCATCCTCTAATATACCTCTAGGTCTTCTGATGTTTCTATCTGCCAATTGCAATATAATTGAGGTTGGTTTGAGCTCCTCTAACCTCAACTCCTCATAAACGGTATAGGGCATCAAGTTAATGCTTGCTCCTAAATCAAGCAAAGCACGTTCAAACAGACGATCACCAACCCTGCAAGGAATAGTAAAACTACCTGGATCTTTTAGTTTAGGTGGTAGCTTTCTCAATAAAACCGAACTTACCTCCTCAGTCAATGCAACTTTATCATGTTCCTGAAACTGTCTTTTGTCTGTACAACAATCCTTTAAAAACTTAGCATAAGATGGAATCTGTTTAATTGCATCAAGTAAAGGAATGTTGATTTCTACTTTTCTCAAAGTTTCAAAAATATCAAGAAGATGTTTTTCTTTCTTTTGCTTAACTAACCTTTGAGGGAATGGTGGCAATTTCACCTTCTCCATCTCACTTACCTTTGTGGCTGGAGTTGGTTCAACATTTTCTGGATCTTTCTCATCTGTCACCACCTTGTTGTCAACTACCTTGCCACTTCTAAGGATTGTCACAGCCTTGAGCTGCTCCTGACCTCCCAAATTAGGTATGGTTTGTGATGGAAACTCTCCTTTCTTCTTCTCACTTAACTCCTTTTCCATTTGCCCTACTTGTGCCTCCAATCTCTGAATAGCTTGGCTAGTTGTGGCTTCTAGTTTCTGAATGTTCTGACTAGTTAGAGCATTTGTCTGTTGCTGTGCAATCAAGAACTGGAGTATGACACCTTCAAGATTATTCTTCTTCTGGTCAGTATTTGGTTGTGCCACATGTGATGAAGCATGATAATTACTTCCCTGCTGGAAGTTCTTCTGCTGCCCTTGTGGATTAAGCACATTCTGACTGTTGCTCCAAGAGAAATTTGGGTGGTCTTTCCATCCTAGATTATAAGTGTTCGAATATGGGTTGTTCTTGGGATGATAGTTGTCACATAATTAGCTTTCTCATGATCTATAAAACAAGACATAGGACAAGTCTCAATAGTATGATTAGAATGAGAACATATAGCACATACCTCGACTTTAGCAACTTGTTGAACTTGAGAGATGTTCTGAACTAACATTGCTTTCACCAGCTTATCTAACTTATTCTCCATTGCTGCCATTTGACTCTGGACTCCACCATTTGTGCTCACTTCATAAATACCTTTACTTTTTACTCCTTGTCTCCCTCTTGATCAGAATTGCTGAGAATTTTCACTTAGGGTCTCAAATAGCTCAATGGCTTCATCACTGCTATTTTCCATAAGCACACTTCCACAAGCTGAATCAACAAGACTTTTGTTAATATCAATTGAACCTTCATAAAAATCTTGTACATGATCGTCTTGAGATAGATTATGGTATGGACACTTGAGAAGCAACTCCTTGAAATGCTCCCATGCCTCAAAGAAAAGATCACCATCCTTCTGTTGGAAGGCTTGAATCTCCCTTTTAAGTTGTCTTGTCTTTTGGGCTGGGAAAAACTTCTTCAAAAATTTAGTGGCCAATTGTTCCCAAGTAGTAATGGAACCTGCAGCCAGAGAATTCAACCACAACTTAGCATTATCTTTTAAGGAGAAAGGAAAGAGAATTAACCTGATTCCTTATGGAGTTAAGCCCTGGATGTTCTGAGTCTTGCCGAGATCGAAGAAATCCCTAATGTGCAAGTATGGATCCTCAGAAGGTGTGCCTCTGTAGTGCGGCACCATGTTAAGCAATTGAGGTGATAAATTGAAGCTGCCTTGCACAGTTGGTTGATAGGCAATGCATGATGGTTGATTAAGGTTTTGAGGGACAAAGGAGTCCTTCATTGGTCTTCGAACCTGTTCATCCCCCATTTCGTTCACAGATTATGATATTTCTCCTTCTTCAAAATCTTCTCTTTGTGTGTTAAGTATTGCCCTCTCAGTTTGCTTTCGAAGACGTCTAAGAGTTCGTTCAATCTCAGGATTGTAGGCAATGACCGCTAAATTTTGGGATCGACGACCTTGCATAAACGAAATTCAACCTGTAAAAGAAAACCAAAAATCAATTTCAGCACAAACTAGTTACACAGTCCCCGGCAACGGCGCCAAAAACTTGTTGTACAAATAGCAACCTAAAAATTACGCAACTATATGCACGTTTTAACTCGCAAGTGCCCAAGATTAGACAAATAGTATAGAAAGCAAATACGAGATCATTCCCACGAGGACTGGATTAATATGTGTTTAAAATTGATTTCCTAGAACTACTAACTAAATGGCACAAACTAAAATGCAAAAGTGAAAGAAAACCCTAAAAAAAACTTATTTCAAAACCCTAAGATTTCTAATCAAAGTTAATGTGCAATACACGAAGGCACTTGGGGTTCAAAAGGATGATTTTAAAGATGATTTTGAAAACTGAAAATTTCGAAACAAAATGTTAAAAAACAGTGTTTGATTAAAAATAGAATTTGATCGAGGTTAAAACAATGAGAAAACTAGTTAGGGATTCGATGTTCACCGCTAATCTTGTTCCTTAAGCAAACGACAGGCACAATGCTACAAAACAGATTTTAGATGCTCATGTTTGTCAACCTAAAGGCATGATATCTACTCTTTAAATTATTGATTTCCCTAAGCAACAAGTTAGGCATGGGTATCTACGCTAACTCTTTTCGTTCTTAAAGTGTTTAGCATGGTATCTACTAAGTTTCACTTTAAGAACGCATAACACAATGGAAATCGACATACACACAACTCCTAGAACCTGGTATCTATTCTAGTTATTCATGATGATTAATTTCAAGAACTTATAACTAGTTCTTTTGTTACTCTCACATGCAAAAGATTCGGTCATCTAAATTTACCTATGTAACAAACTCAATACACAGCATGCATATAGTGATCAAGCATAACATAACGTAAGTAAAGAGTAAAATATAATCTGAAATTAATCAATTAAGCATCACAAAAGTTGTTTGCAGCAAAGGCATATCGAAATCCTTAAAGAAACATGATTAGAGCTTCAATCGAGCCCTAACTAAAGTACTTAGTTACCCATAATTTAAATAGACAGCAAGAACATATAAAACAGAAAATAAAAAGAGGAAGAAGATAGCTCTTTAATGATGTGTTGGTCAGCCAGAATGATTGGATGATGCCTTGACGTTCCTCCTTGCTTCCTAAGCCTTTTAGACCTTGGAACCTTGAAGGGTGGAGTAGAATGGGATGGTGTGGCTGAGTCGCTGCCAAGTGAGGGGAAAAGGAAGAGAAATTGCTACCTTCTCCTAGAGCCCCCAACGTTTCTGCTATTTTTTCAAGTGAGGAAAAAGGAAGAGAAATTGCTACCTTGTGTGTGTGCCTCACGTTTTTTTGATTGAGGGAGATTAGGAGACGTTCCAATTGAGGTGAGGGAGAGACTCTTTGCTTCTCTCTTGTGTGTGTGTGTCTGCCCCTTGGCTGCCAAGAATTTATGTGCATATTAATTCGCTGAATGAGGGAGAGCAAGCGTTTCTTTGTCCCTTGGCTGCCAAGAATTTATGTCCCGTGGCTGCTCCTTTTTTTCTTTATTTTCTTCTTTTCTTTGATTAAAAAGGCTCCTCTCATAACCCTAACAAACTGGGCTTCTAGTCGTCCAAGCCTGATAAGGATTAGAAAACTTGAAATAGAAGGAATGCTGAATTCCCGCGCAGCCTGATTTACTGTACTAAAACGGCTATAACTCCTTCTAGAAAATTCCAATTCACGAACCATAAATTCCTTTAGAAACTAGACTTTGGTATCTTTCCAACGATATATGGCCCATCAGCTAGTTCTTCCCAAGCAGGTGCAATTAGTTATGAGAAGTTGACACATCTGTTGAAGTCTGCTTCAAAGTTTCCTCTTTAGATTTCCAAAACAGCACTCAATAACTCCTTTTGTAACTTTTCTTCCAAAAATCCTACAAAACACGAAAACAAGCTAAGTATTAAGAAAACATAGGAAACATGCTAAGAAAAGCCTAAGAAAACAAGATAAAACGTCGCATAAATATGCTCCTATCAAATTCCCCCACACTTAGCTTTTGCTAGTCCTCGAGCAAAACAGAAACAAAGAATGAAAGAAAAACAAAGACTCAATAATTCAACCTGAACCTTCCAACATTTGTCTCATAGATTTTCAATGAATCATGACATATTAAGATTCATCATAAACATAAGAATTGGTCCACATGATCCGAGAGTTAATACACCTTCATAGAAATCATACACATACTCACAATTAAATCAATCAAAGCACAAGTACAAAGAGAGATACATGCTCACAATGATTTCCACGGGCCGCCACACACAGGCTGAAGGTCGGTGGCTACCCCACACGCTGCCACACGCCTCACGCACCGGACATGCACCTCACTCGCAGGCCACACACCTGGACAGTCATGGCGGAATATTCGGTCACTATGACGAAATATTCCGTCAAGTCTAACGGAATATTCTGACAGAATTAGAATATTTCGTTAGCATTAACGGCGTTAGGATATGTTCTAACGCCGTTAAATTTTAACGGAAAATGCTAACGCCGTTAGCCTATTCCGACAACTATTGACAACGTCAGTTGACTTGACGGTTGTATCTTTGCTAGTGCACAAAATCGATTATGTCAATATAGTTGCATGCAATGGTCGATCCCTCGAGGACTTGTTCAAAGATTAATCCAAGTATGTTAAGATTTTATTAACTTTAAACAAAAGACACACAAGATAACAAGCAAAGACACGGCAACAAAATCTAATTAACCCTAGACCTAACTTGTGACGCAAACAAGACAAACAATGACTCAAACAATAACACACGGCAAATGGGGGGGTGTGGTTTTATCCTTTTAGGATTGAAAAGGATTGAAAATTAAAGTGCAGAAAATAACAATGCAGCAATGATGATGGATTGATTACTTGTTAATTAAGGCTTACTATCCAGTCTAACCAATTATAGTTATTAACCAGATTTCCTTTATTCAAGGGGTGGTTTTATGCTTTTAGGATTGAAAAGGATTGAAAATTAAAGTGCAGAAAATAACAATGCAGCAATGATGATAGATTGATTACTTGTTAATTAAGGCTTACTATCCACTCTAACCAATTATAGTTATTAGCCAGATTTCCTTGATTCAATTACTATGCAACTTCTGAATTAGGTGCCCATGCCTAGTTCATGGCATTGGTACACTAAACATATATTATTCTCTCTTGCTTAGCATATCCTAAACAGGGCATATGCTTAGAACGTCTATCACCTACTAGTTAAAATTATGCATGAAGTACGAAGAGAATTTAATGACACCACACTAGCCTATAAAAATAGCATGCATTCCTAGGTCGTCATGAATTCCGATTACAAGATTGTTTCTTACCCTCAACCTCTTGATGCTAATGAATTACAGGTTGATATGACGGTCACTCAAGCAATTCCATCAATAATTTATGCAAACAAGGTAGCAAGTCTCATAAACATAAAAGAATGGTAGTTCAAGCAGTAATCAGAATTACTCAGCATGCATAGCAATCAAAATCAAGAGCCAAAATCTAATTAACGAACTAGCATGACTAAGGCTTCAAACATCCCTAATCCTAAAAGAGATTACTCACACATGATTGAAATTGAAACAAACATAATTGAATTCATAAAGTAAAAGCAATAAAAGTAAAGATACAAAGGAGATTATTGACGATGAAAAACAGCAGAAGACCATGCCAAGGCTTGTCTTCCAATGCTTACGTCCAACTCTCTCCCTAGCAGAAACTAAAAACTGTTTAAATTTTAAAAGCTAAATTACAATAAGGTGCGGCTAGGGTGTCTAGAGGTCCTCACCCGCGAACCCTAAGGTCCTTTATATAGGCCTCTAACCCTTTACAATGTAGGAAATATTTTAGAACAAAATCCTAATAAAAAACTGACTCAAAACTCCTATCCTTGTATGAATTGAGAAGGAACTCAAAAAGGCAATCCTTGTTGGAATTGGAGTAGGAATATGCGGAAACTTTGTGAAATCAGTCTTCTGAGCTTTCTTAAATACCAAGGCACCTTCTGGAGTCTTTTGGATGTTGCTTGGACGTCAAGAACTAGGTTGGGCCTCCCCTGGACATATTTTACATGGCAAGGCCCTAAATTAGCACTTCTAGGCCTTTTAAGGACTTCTCGAGAACTTGACATGTCCTGGACTAATGCAACTGAGCCAAACCACGTATTGGTCTGACATGTGATGTAACTTGATGAATTATGGGCTTTGGCTCACTCAGAAGCTGGCAGAACATGGAGATCGCAAAACTACACCCTAAATAGGGCGCAAACATGTCTTTAGGGCGCACTTAGAAGCTTCATGTGTCTTCAGCATTTCCAGGTGAGACACAAGCTTCCGTTAGCTCGTATGGGTCATTTGAAGTTCAAATGTAAATGGTCTCTTGCATTGTTCCATTGGGTTCTAGGTCAGGACCCATCTTTAACTTCCCGGGCCTATGATAGGGCGCAAAGGACTGCTTAGGATTTGGAACCAAAGAAGCATTTTTAGCACGAACTAGGACTGCGCATTTGAGGCACACCATACACTTGTTTAAAGCATGGCATGAAAGGGCTAAGCGCATAGGTTAGGTTCTGAAGAACCTTGAATTTGGAGGAACTGGTCATGGACTTGAAAACAAGTCCTGGGCTCTCAGCTGGGACTCAATTGGCGCATGACTTGAGCTCTCGGTTGGGACTTCATTAGGGCACAAGCTAGGACTTCGATAGGATGTCCTTGGGACCTCATTTCGGCACATAGCTCAGACCTTTAGGGCATGACTAGGACATGTCAAGGACATGTCCTTAACCTTGATAAGGCTCTTTTGGGACTTGATAGGGACTCGGTAGGGATGTCTCTGGGACATGACACGGGACATGTCCTGAGCTAGTTCTTAGCAAGTCTTGGCATGCGCTAGGACTCAGCTTTGAGACCCGTTATTCAATTTGAGACATCTCCTTCGTTATAACTCTAATTTGAGTCATTCTTTTTGCGTTGTTCTCAAAATTTATCTATCTTTCCAAATCTGTACAAGTCTCACAATATTGATCATTTTCTACTATTGATAGCACAAAATCATTCAAAAGACATGTGAGAGAGGTATTCAAAGACGTCAAAATGATGCATAAATAATGACTGAACAAATACCCCCAAACCTATCTTTTGCTAGTCCCTGAGCAAAACAAACTTAAATAAAATGAAAAGACTCGATCTTAGTTAAGATAGAAAGGTTCACCTAGTAGGAGAAGTTTTGTCTCCTGAGAGTTATAGCGGCACAATACCCACAAACGTTTTACTTAGACATCTAAGATGCTAGAAACAATACTTTTAACAAGCTAATAGGAATCAAAGTAAGTGGACATGCTTTGCAGAACTAAAAGGGATGTCGTAGCCACGAGTGTCATGTGCAGGTGTAAGTGTATAAGTGCCATGGTTCTGAGGGATCATGTTTGAAAACAACTTCATCTAAGTGCCCTAGAAAGATTTCGCCTCCACTCTAATCCTCACTAGGCAACTATCAATTCACACAAAAATCCTAGGCTTTCACTCTTTCAAGCATATGTGATGAGTTCATGTTATGGAATTCAAGTTTAATCACATATGAGTGTCAATGAAGAATAGCACTTTATGGAAATAAAGATCTCATGAAAGGAATTGAACTTTAAGAACATAGACACGTACCTTAATCCTCAGCATGATTGTCCAGAAGATCAGTTAGGTGTTCAATTTTAGGTTGTTATAGGGCTAAGCTTAGGGGTTAGAAAGGAAGGATTGGGATTCAAAGAACCTGAGTTGTCCCAAGGCATGAGAAGTCATGACTTGAACTTCGAATTTCTTATCTGAATCCTTGCTTAGGGCCCACGGCATTGTGCTTTCTTGATGGCTCATTTTGAGGTATTTGGCTCACTTGGCTCAATTCACTTTGTTTTTCACTTTTTTTTTTCGTTCCTTTCTTTTTCTTTTCAACGTTTCTTTATTTTTTTCTTCTTTCTTTTGTTTTCTTATTTTTTTTTCTTTTTTCTTTTGTTTTCTTAATTTTTTTTCTTTTCTTCTTTTGAATTGAATTGAACAAAGATCATGCAATGATTTCCTCATTCTTCTTATGTAGCTTGTCACTTGTAGAGCTTTTCACTCTTCAAAACTTTGAACTTTGAACTTTCATCATAGTTGACTCCAATGTCTTGGAATTGGGTAGCACTTTCTTTCACTTCTCATTTTCACCATGAATCTCATTTAGGGCAATCTTAGCACAAACTGAGGTTATAGGGCCTGGCTTTGATGAATGGCTCAGTATTTAGGTTAGGTTATAATTTGGGTGATGAAAGAAAATGATGAGTGTTTGGCTTCAAAGTTGGCTTAGGGAGCATGCAATAGGGTAAGATAAGGCCTTTAGAGGGTTAAGCACACATAGCCTACATTACTTCTTATGGAAAACCACACATTAAATCAAGAGCATCTATATGATGTTAGTTCTTTAAAATCCAATGCAAATATGATGTATTGAGATCAGCAATTAAGAACAAAAGCGATGAGTGTTTAAGAGTAGAAACAAGTATATCCCTCAGAAAGAATGGCAATTAGGCTCAAAGATCTCACAGGGTAGTCTCCACTAATTTTCTAAGGCTCACTCAAATTCAGTTGTTTTGTTCACTTAATCACTTAAAGCATGGCATTGTGAAGTGCAGTTATGAACTACTTGACCATGACATGACTTTTAGTAAGGGACATATAGTTAACTTAGCTTGTACATCCCAATTAACAAGTTATAATACTATCACTAGCAGAACTTAAACTAATTAATACTTAGAATTTTTAATTTTCGTGGCCGTGTACCACCCCGAAACCTAGATGTTTCTACATGCAAAATTTTAAATCCACACCTCCAAACCCAAACTGAACATTTTCCTCAATGTGATAAGCAATAAGTACGACAACAGAGTTAAAGGTTTTGAGAGATAAAAAGAGCAGAAACATCAAAGGAAGAGAGAAACACAAACCAGGGCTAGGCTGCCTCCTAGGAGCGCTTTATTTAACGTCTGGGCAAGACAGGGTTGGCATGCTAGGCATTTGGCGGTGTGCCCAGGATTTCAGAGTCACCATGGAACCTATTAAGAGCCTCTTGCTGTAGAGTCTTTGCTGCAACATGGGGAAACATGTTAGATACACAAAAAGGAATCCACCGACGTGAATGTAACTTATCGGGAAAGAGATTGAGAAGTGATTTGAATGAGAGAGTGCTATGTCCACTCACAAATGTCTTCCTTCGACAATGCTTGTGGTGGAACAGCTTTGGGTGTGTCATGTACGTCCTAGACTTCATCCTTGGTCCTTGCCGTTTTCGTTTCCTCTTGAACTTGAAGATAGGTACCAAGTTGAGGGCTGCCACCACCTTCTGTTCGTTTTTGTTGTCGAATTTGTGAGGGAAACATAGAATATCGTTAGGAACTAAATCAGAATTCAAATCCAAGATTACAATAATAGAATTAAATTTAAATGTTCTAGATTTGAGTTCAGAAGGCTCATTGTGTTCCAAACCCATGCCATTGTCCTTGGGCTGAGCCGCGGGCAGCAAGGTAGGCAGTGCCGCGGGCAGTAGGGTCTGAGGTGAGGCATGGTGCTCAGCTTGGGGCAAGGTCTTGGGCAGATCATGGGGCACATATTGGGGCAGTGAAGTCACATAGGGCAGGGGCATGGGCTTGGCCTGGATGTCCTTTTCACCATCATCCTTCCTATTCTCTTCCTCCCATTCTTCTTCCATTTCACTTTCCAATCTGTGAGTGCAAGGTAACGAAGTATGGTTTGGCATTGAATCAACATTACAAATATTAGAAAAGAAGGAATAAATTTGAGGGTCAGAAATTGGGCAGTCCCTTTGCTCAATCTGAGCAGATTTGGGAGGCCAGGTCATGTCATGGACTTGGTTGGGGACCATGGCCTCTATGGCAGGCACTTGAAGTGCTGGCGTGATGGTATCCTCATTATGCTCATCATTCACAGCCTCACTTGGTGGGGAGGGTGCCATGTCCTCGCTTGGACGCATGTAGAATGCAAATTGCCCCATTTGATTGTCATGTCTCTCGTCCATGTGATTGTTCAGCTCTCGGACTTCTTGCGTAACGGCTTCAATGCTTTGATTACAAGCCTCCATGCTTTGTATCATGGTCCACATTGAAGTTTGAAGTTCAGGAGATGGATCGTAGTTAGGAACTGTTTGAGTGGTGTTCCATGTGAAATTAGGTTGATTACACCATCCTGGGTTGTAATGATCTAGGTGTTCTTGATAATGGAATCCGGGTTGATTGCTCCACCTTTGATTGAATGGATTTGAGTATGGATTGTTCCAAGCTCCTATATCTATGTATGGATCATTCCAAGGCCCCATAGCCATGTATGCGTTGTTCATATGTACCCAACAAGAAAAACAAAATTGCAAACTGAGTTATTATACAATCTAAATGAAATCTGAATTGTTAATATACAATATTAAGTTAACTAAATCTGAATTAAATGGACATCGTTGAGGGACAAGTCCTCGGCAACGGCGCCAAAAACTTGATAGTTAAAATGATGATCACAATAAATATGAACTTTATTCCAACAGTTATATCTTTGCAAGTGCACAAAATCGATTATGTCAATGTAGTAGCAAGCAAAGGTCGATCCCTCGAGGACTTTTTCAACGATTAATCCAATTATGTTTAGATTTTATTAACTTTAAACAAAAGACACACAAGATAACAAGCAAAGACATGAAAACACAATCAAATTAACCCTATACCTAACTTGTGATGGAAACAAGACAAACAAGGACACAAATCATAACACACGGCAAAAGGACTCAACCCTAGACTGATTACTTGTTAACTAAGGCGAATTAAGGCTTATTATCCACTCTAACCAATTATAGTTATTAACCAGATTTCCTTGATTCAATTACTATGCAACTTCTGAATTAGGTGCCCATGCCTAGGTCCTAGCGTTGGTACACTAAACATATATTATTCTCTCTTACTTAGCATGTCCTAAACAGGGCATATGCTTAGAACATCTATCACCTACCAGTTAAGATGATGCATGAAGTACGAAGAGAATTTAATGACACCACACTATTCTAGAAAAGTGGCATGCATTCCTAGGTCATCATGAATTCCGATTACAAGATTGTTTCTTACCCTCAACCTCTTGATGCTAATGAATTATAGGATAATATGACGGTTACTCAAGCAATTCCATCAATAATTTATGCAAACAAGGTAGCAAGTCTCATAAACATAAAAGAATGGTAGTTTAAGCATTAATCAGAATTACTCAGCATGCATAACAATCAAAATCAAGAGCCAAAATCTAATTAACGAACTAGAATGGCTAAGGCTTCAAACAACCCTAATCCTAAAAGAGACTACTCACGCATGATTGAAATTGAAACGAACATAATTGAATTCATAAAGTAAAAGCAATAAAAGTAAAGATACAAAGGAGATTATTGAAGATGAAACACAGCAGAAGACCACGCTAAGGCTTGTCTTCCAATGCTTACGTCTCCTTTATATAGTCCTCTATACCTTTACAATGTAGGAAATATTTTAGAACAAAATCCTAATAAAAAACTTACTCAAAACTCCTATACTAGTCTGAATTGAGAAGGAACTCAAAAAGGCAATCCTTGTTGGAATTGGAGTTGGAATATGCGGAAACTTATGTGAAATCAGTCTTCTGAGCTTTCTTGCACGCCAAGGCAGCTTCTGGAGTCTTCTAGACGTTGCTTGGACGTCAAGAGATAGGCTGGGCCTCCCCTGGACATATTTTACACGGTAAGGCCCTAAATTAGCACTTCTGGGCCTTTTAAGGACTTCTCGAGAACTTGACATGTCTTGGACCAATGCAACTGAGCCAAACCACGTCTTGGGCTGACATATGATGTAACTTGATGAATTATGGGCTTTGGCTCACTCAGAAGCCGGCAGAAAAAGGAGATCTCAAAAACACAAACATGTCTTTTGGGAGCACTTAGAAGCTTCATATGTCTTTAGCTTTTCTAGGCGAGACACAAGCTTCAATTAGCTCGTATGGGTAATTTGAAGTCCAAATGTAAGTAGTGTCTTGCTTTGTTCCATCGGGTTCTAGGTCAGGACCCATTTTTAACTTCCCGGGCCTATGATAGGGCGCAAAGGACTTCTTAGGATTAGGAACCAAAGAAGCCTTTTTAGCACGATCTACGACTGTGCTTTTAAGGCACACCATACACTTGTTAAAAGCGTGGCATGAAATGACTAAGCGCATAGGTTTGTTTCTGAAGAACCTGGAACTTGGCGGAACTGGTCAGGGACTTGAAAGAAGTCTTGGGCTCTCAGCTAGGACTCAATTGGCGCATGACTTGAGCTCTCCGTTGGGGCTTCATTAGGGCGCATGTGATAGAAGAAATACTGAACACAATAATTTTGAACTTTATTTCTACTAAGTATAACTTTGCAAGTGCACAAAATCGATGGAGATAGTATAATGACAAGCAAAGGTCGATCACTTGAGGACTTGTTCAACAATTAACCCAATTAAGTTCATATTTGTTAACTTTAAGAAAAATACACACACACACACACGCCAAGGGGGGTTTATGATTTGAGATTTGAAAATTAATGACAAGTAAATCAAAGTGCAAAAAATAACAATGCAAGAATGAAAGGTTGATTGTTTGTTAACTAAGGAGAATTAAGGTTTACTATCCACTTTAACCAATTATAGCTCTTAATCAAATTATCTTGACCTAACGAGCTAACATGGCTAGGGCTTCAAACAACCCTAATTCTAAAAGGAACTACTCACTCATAACTGAAATTAAAACAAATATAATTGAATTCATACGTAAATTGCAATGAAATAAAAGTTTAAAGTAAAGAACGCCGATGAACAATGGTGCACAAAAAAGATACGGCAAGGCCTTCCTCTCCAAGCTCCACGCCCAAAAAGTGCAGAAAATAAGAAACTATTTAAAACTGAAAATTGGAGTACAATGATGTCTTGCGGCTAAGGTGTCTAGATCTCTAAAATAATGGTCTGTGTCAAAATAATCTCCCTACAACACTGAACAAAGGCTCCCTTTTATAGACAAAGGGAAAACCTTGTCCTACAAGGATTGGAATTAGAAACCCTAGCCTAAAGTGTTCTAGAATAGTTATTGTACTTCTAAGTAATTACAAATTCCCTAAAACCTATCAGAACCAATCAGAACACGGTTGGGAGTGTGAATGCAAGCTGGAAAGTGGGAACACAAGCTGGCCGCGGTCAAACGCTGGAACTTAGAACTTGGCCCTTGGAATGTCTTCGTCATAGAGATCTGGGACTGCGCTTTTGAGGCACACCATGAGCATAGTAGAAGCGCATCTTCGTTCAGGCTAGGCGCAGAGGTTGTCAGGCTTAGCGTAGAGGAGGAACTTTGATCCACCGCTGGCAGAACAGGAACCAGGGTTTAGGTGCTGAGGCTGGGATCGGTTGGGAAGTTTTTGGGACATGTACTCGACATGTCCTGGCATGACCTTAGCACTTCAAGGACATGAACTTGATGTCATGAGACACAGGTTTGGGACCCGTATGACATGATCTGAGGTACTTGGCCAAGGACCCAAAATAGGCGCACTTGCGCACTCAGGACCCAGTTCAGGACCTAATATTGAAATGAGGACATTTTCTTCATCTGAACTCCGATTTGAGACATTCTTTTTGCGTTCTTCTCAGAATTTACCTATCTTTCCAAATATGCACAAGTCTCACAAGATTGATCATTTTCTACTATTGATGGCACGAAATCATTCAAAAAACATGTAAGAGAGACATATAAAGACATCAAAATGATGCATAAATAATGATCGAACAAATATCCTCAAACCTATCTTTTGCTAGTCATTGAGCAAAAAAAACTTAAACAAAATGAAAAGACTCGATCTTAGTTAAAATAGAACATTTAAACCCCTTGGTTCACCGAGTAGGAGGAGTTTTTTCTCCTGAGGGTTATAGCAGCACGATACCCACAAAAGTTTTACTTAGACAGATAAGATGCTAGAGATAGTACTTTTAACAAGCTAATAAGAATCAAAGGAAGTAAACATACTTTGTAGAACTAAAAGGAATGCCATAGCCGTGAGTGTCATGTGAAGGTGTAGATGTTTAAGTGCCAATATTTTCAAGTGATTATGTTTGAAAACAACTTCATCTATGTGCCCTAGAAAGATTTCACCTCGAATCTAATCCTCACTAGGCAACTCTCAATTCGCACAAAAATCCTAGGTTGTCACTCTTTTCAAGCATATGTGATGAGTTTATGTTACGAAATTCAAATTTAATCACATATGAGTATTAATGAAGAATAGCACTTTATGGAAATTAAAATCTCATGAAAGGAATTGAACTTTAAAAACATAAATACGTACCTTAAACCTCCGCATGGTTGTCCATAAGATCAGTTAGGTCTTCCTTTTTAGGTTGTAACGGGGCTAAGCTTCAGGGTTTAGAAAGGAAGGATGGGATTCAAAGAACCTGAATTGTGCCAAGGCATGAGAAGTCATGACTCGAACTTGGAATTTCTGAACTGAATCCTTGCTTCAGGCCCACGGCATTGTGCTTTCTTGATGGCTTATTTTGAGGCTCTTGGCTCACTTGGCTCAATTCACTTTGTTTTTCATTTTTTTTCTGTTCTTTTCTTCTTCAACGTTTCTTTCTTTCTTTTGATTTCTTTCTTTTGATTTGAATGTTTTTTCTGTTCTTTCTTTTGTTTTCTTTATTTTTTTTTCTTATCTTTGAATTGAATTGAACCAAGATCATGCATTGATTTCCTTAAACTTTCTTGCAGCTTGTCATCTGTAAGCTTTTCTTTAAACTTTTGAACTTTGAAAACGCCAATGTCCTTGGAATTGGGCAGCATCTTCTTTCACTTCTCATTCTCACAATGAATCTCATTTAGGGCAACCTTAGCACAAACTGAGGTTATAGGGCATGGTTGTGACGAATGGCTAAGTATTTTGGGTTAGGTTATACTTTTGGGTGCTGAAAGAAAAGGCAGAGTGTTTGGCTTCAAAGTTGGCTTAGGGAGCATGCAAATGGGTAGGATACGGCCTTTAGAGGTTAAAGCACACATAGCCTACATCAATTCTTATGGCAAACCACACATTAAATCAAGAGTACCTAAATGATGTTAGTTCTTTAAAATTCAATGCAAAATGATGTAACGAGATTAGCAATTAAGAACAAAAGCGATGAGTGTTTAAGAGTAGAAACAAGTATATCCCTAAGAAAGAATGGCAGGCTCAAAGATCTCACAGGGTAGTCTCCACTAAGTTTCTAAGGTTCACTCAAATTCAGTTGTTTTGTTCACTTAATCACTTGGAACATGGCACTGTGAAGTGCATATTATGACTATGGCATGACTCTTAGTATGGCTAAAATAGTAAACTAAGCATATACACCCCTATTAACAAGTTATCATACTAATAAAAATCAAAAAATTAAGTAACTAACTAAACACAAAAAACTAAGGCTGAAAATTCAAAAGTCATGGCCGTGTATCACCCCAAAACTTACTTATTTCTATATGCAAAAATTCTAAATCCACACCCCCAAACCTAAACTGAACATTGTCCTCAATGTGATAAGCAGTAAGCATGACAACAGTAGAAAGGTTTGAGAGATATAACTGGCAGAAACATCAAAGGAAGAGAGAAATACAAACCAGGGCTAGATTGCCTCCTAAGAGCGCTTTATTTAACGTCTAGGCAAGACGGGGCCGGTATGCTAGGCATTTGATGGTGTGCCCAGGATTTCAGCATCAACATGGAACCGATTATGAGCCTCTTGTTGTAGAATATACGCTGCATCATGGAGAAAAAGGATAGAAACACACAAAGGAATCCAGCGACGAGAACGTAACTTATAGGGAAAGAGATTGAGGAGTGATTTGAATGAGAGCAGTTTCTGTCCACTCTTGAATGTCTTCCTTGGACAATGTTCAGGCCGGGGAGGGGGGGGGGGGGGGGGGGGGGGGGGGGGGGGGTAAGAGGCTGGGGAGAGGGGGAGGAGGAACAGCTTTGGTTGTGCCTTGTACATTCTAGACTTCATCCTTAGTCCCTTTCGTTGATTTTTCCTTTGGAACTTGAAGAAGGGGACCAAGTTGAGGGCCTTTAGCATATTCTTGGTGTTTTTATGGTGGAACCTGCACGGGAAAAGTTCAACAGCATTAGGAGCTAAATCAGAATTAAAATCCAAGTTTACCTTATAAAATGAAAGTTAAGTGTTTCAAGATTGAGTTGAGAAGGCGCATTGAATTTCAAAATTGGGTCCTTGTTTGTGGGCATGGGCTGAGACATGGCTGGCTGCAGATTGGGAGGCACGGGCTGAGACACGGTTGGCTGAAGATTGGGAAGCACGGCTGGTCCTTGGGTTTTGCTGTGGACGTGTCTTGAAGCTTGGCCGTAGCGCTACGCGTCTCAGATGCGCGCTAGGAAGGTTCTGGTGCAACGGCTAAGGATTTTCCCTACAATGAATCAGTTGGCATTGCTTGGCGTGTTGAAGGCGTGCCCTGGACATGTCCAGGTTCTATGCCACTGGGCTGGGGCTACGACAGGGCATTTGGCGAGTCCTGGGACTCAACAAGATCTTGGGTTTTCGGCAGGGCATGTGCAGCTTGAGGCTGGATTTGGGGTAGGGACTCAAGCACGTCATGATACAGAACGTGGTCATGGCTGTAAGACACGGCTTGGGGCAGTGCGTTGCTGTTGGGCAGCACATAGGGCATGGGCATGGGTTTGACCAGGATGTCCTTGTCACCATCATCTGTCCTATTCTCTTCCTCCCAGTTTTCTTCCATTTCGCTTTCCAATCTGTGAGTGCAAGGCAAAGAGGTATAGTTAGACATGAAATCAGAATCAGAAATATTATAAAAGGAAGAGTATATTGGAAGGTATGAATTGGGTGCGTCCCACTGCTCAATCTGAGCAGAATCGGGAGACACTGTCACGGCATGGCCTTGGGTGGAATTCATGGCATCCATGGCAAGCACTTGTCGAAGTGTTAGCTTAATGGTATCCTCATTAATTCTCTTCATCCGCGTGATGGTTCTGATTACAAGCCTCCATGCTTTGTATCCTGGTCCACTGCGAAGGTTGGGTGGACTTCGTGACCTCCATGGCAAGCACTTGTCGAAGTGTTGGCTCGATGATAGCTTCATCATGATCATCATTCACGGCCTCACTTGGTGGGGAAGATTCCCTTTCTTCGATTTGGCGCATGTTGAACTCAAACTCCCTCTTGCACTTTTTCAGTATCTCCTCCATGCGCTGGTTTAGCTTTCGGATGTCTTCAGAAGCAGCTGCCATGTATTGAGTACAAGCCTCCCTGCATTGTATCAAGGCCCTCAGCGAAGGTTGGAGGTCAGGAGTTGGTTCGTAGTGAGGAACTATTTGAGGGGAGTTCCATGTGAAATTAGGCTCCTTGCACCATCCTTGGTTGTATGGTTCTGTGTTTTTTTTATAATGGAATTTCGACTGATTGCTCCACCCTTGATTGAATGAAGTTGGGTATGGATCGTTCCAAGCTCCCGTCTCCATGTATGGATAATTCCATGGTCCCATATCCATGTATGAGTTGTTCATATGTACATGAGAAAAATGACAAACAAAATTAGTAAACAATCTAAATGAAAACTAAATAGTTAATATACAACATTGAGTTAACTAAATCTTAATTAATAGGCACCGTTGAGGGACAAGTCCCCGGCAACGGCTCCAAAAACTTGATAGAAGAAATACTGAACACAATAATTATGAAATTTATTTCTACTAAGTATAACTTTGAAAGTGCACAAAATCGATGGAGATAGTATAATGACAAGCAAAGGTTGATTTATCAAGGACTTGTTCAACGATTAACCCAATTAAGTTCAGATTTGTTAACTTATAGAAAAACACACACACACACACGCCAAAGGGGGGTTTATGATTTGAGAATTGAAAATTAAAGACAAGTAAATTAAAGAAAGGTTGATTGTTTGTTAACTAAGGCGAATTAAGGCATACTTTCCACTCTAACCAATTATAGCTCTTAACTAGATTATCTTGACCTAATTACTATGCAATTCTGAATTAGGTGCCCATACCTAGATCCTGGCATTGGTACACTAAACATATATTATTCTCTCTTACTTAGCATGTCCTAAACAGGGCATATGCCTAGAACGGCTATCACCTACCAGTTAAGATGACGCATGAAGTACTAAGAGAATTTAACGACACCACACTAGCCTAGAAAAGTGATATGCATTCCTAGGTTGTCATGAATTTTGATTACAAGATTGTTTCTTAACCTTAACCTCTTGATACTAATGAATCACAGGATGATATGACGGTCACACAAGCAATTCCATCAATAATTTATGCAAACAAGGTAGCAAGTCTCATAAACATAAAAGAATGGTCGTTAAAGAAGTAATCAGAATTATCTAGCATGTATAGCAATCAAGATCAAGAATAAAAATCTACTTAACGAGCTAACATGGCTAGGGATTCTACTAAAAGGAACTGCTCACTCATAACTGAAATTAAAACAAATATAATTGAATTCATAAGTAAATTGTAATGAAATAAAAGTTTAAAAAAAAACCGCTGATAAACAATGGTGCACAGCAGAGACACGGCAAGGCCTTCCTCTCCAAGCTCCACGCCCAAAAAGTGCAGAAAATAAGAAACTATTTAAAACTGAAAACTGGTGTACAATGACGTCTTGCGGCTAAGGTGTCTAGATCTCCGAAATAATGGTATGTGTCAAAATAATCTCCCCACAACACTGAACAAAGGCTCCCATTTATAGACAAAGGGGAAACCTTGTCATACAAGGATTGGAATGAGAAACCCTAGCCTCGAGTGTTCTAGAATAGTTATTGTACTTCTAAGTAATTACAAAGTCCCTAAAACCTATCAGAACCAATCAGAACACAGTTCGGAGTGTGAATGCAAGCTGGCAAGTGGGAACACAAGATGGCCACGGGCAGCCCGCGGTCTTCCTGCGGTCAGACGCTGGAACTCAGAACTTGGCCCTTGGAATGTCTTCGTCATAGAGATCTGGGACAACGTTTTTGAGGCACACCATGCGCATAGTAGAAGCGCATCTTCGTTCAGGCTAGACGCAGAGGTTGTTAGGCTTAGTGCAGATGAGGAACTTTGATCCACCGTTGGTGAAACAGGAACTAGGGTTTAGGCGCAGAGGCTGGGCTCGATTGGGAAGTTCTTGGGACACATACTCGACATGTCCTGGCATGACCTTGGTACTTCTATGAAGTGAACTTGATGTCCTGAGATGCAGGTTTGGGACATGGATGGCATGATCAGAGGTACTTAGCCAAGGACCCAAAATAGGCACACTGGCGCACTCAGGACCTAATTCAGGACCTGATATTGAAATAAGGACATCCGCTTCATCTGAACTCCGATTTGAGTCATTCTTTTTGCATTCTTCTCAGAATTTACCTATCTTTCTAAATATGCACAAGTCTCACAAGATTGATTATTTTCTACTATTGATGGCCCGAAATCATTCAAAAGATATGTAAGAGAGGCATATAAAGACATCAAAATGATGCATAAATAAAGATTGATCAGCAGGCTAGGACTTCGATAGGATGTCCTTATGACCTCATTTCGGCGCATAGCTCAGACCTTTAGGGCGTGACTAGGACATGTCCTTGACCTCGATAAGGCTCTTCTGGGCCTTGATAAGGACTCGGTAGGCATGCATTAGGGACATATCACGAGACACGTCCTGAGCAGGTTCTTAGCTAGTCTTGGCATGTGCCAGGACTCGGTTTTGAGACCCGTTATTCAATTTGAGACATCTCCTTTGTTATAACTCTTATTTGAGTCATTCTTTTTGCACTATTCTCAGAATTTACCGAATTTTCCAAATCTGCACAAGTCTCACAAGATTGATCATTTTCTACCATTGATAGCACGAAATCATTCAAAAGACATGTGAGAGAGGTATTCAAAGACATCAAAATGATGCATAAATAATGATTGTACTGGCTCCACGTGGCACTGCGTGTCAGTTGACTAGGTTGCCACATGTCAGCTGACTAGGCTGCCACATGTCAGCTAAGTCAGCAGCTGACTGGGCAACCACGTCAACTCACAGCTTCGAACCAGCTCGCTGGAGAAGACGACCAGAAAATGCCATTTCCGGCAAGCATCCAACCAACTAAAATCTGCACCGATTCCTACGATCTATACATGTAGGATCATCTACTCAATGCAAGGAACTCAAATCCAAGCTTAAAATCGATCAATCTAAACTAGTTTGGCCGGAAAACGGCCAAGAAGTTTCTACCAACTTCCTCTCCTCGATCCGCCTTCCTCGGTGGTGTTCCTGCCTCGAGGTTGACACCAAAAGCTTCGTGAGGTCGAGAGGAACCCATCCCTAGCCTCGATTTAGATCGAAGAGACCCAGAAATGGGTCGGTTGTGGTGGTGGGTTCGGTGTTCGCACGGGGAGGAGAGGGAGAGAGAGAGAGAGCTCAAGGAGAGAGAGAGGGTCTGATCCAACTGAGGGAAGAGAGAGAAAGCCCCCAAATTTATATTTTTGTACTTTCCAAAAATTACCGTTACGTCTTCAAAGTTTTAGACCCGTAACTTTCTCGTGCGAACTCCGATTCTCAAGTGCCACGTGTCTACGTACTCAGGAGCTCAAGACGGATGTAATGGTCAGGGCAAATTATCCAAAAGTGTTCCCATTCAAATAGTCACCGGGCCCACCAATACTACAGGGGTAAAATGGTAATTTCACGACCATACTTTTAAACTTCGGCCCATCAATTCATTGGGCCTTTACGATTGGTCCAAAACTCTTTTAGTTCAACTCAAGTTACCGTATTCTCAGGTTAATTCTTTAATTTCTATTTTATAATTCGGAACGGGTCGTATCAATCTACCCCCCTTAAAAGAATTTCGTCCCTGAAATTCGCGGGTGCTTGGAGGTAGGGTATTCTCCCTCAACCAAGTTAGTTAACCACTCGGTCTATCTATGCCACGTAGACGCTGCGTTACTCTGATTTAATGCCACCTTACATCACTGTGCCTCCTGCAGTCCTTAGCAGAAGAGGTTGGATTGTATTTGGTTCATGAAGTGAGATTCCATCACTTCCTCTGTTTCAAGTGTAGAAATTCATCTTCCATCATGTGGACATCCTCTTTGAGATACAATTTGTCCTCAAAACTTTATCTGACAACCTCCCAAATGGGTAATTCTTCCACATGCAATAAATGCCTCTCGGGTTTACTCACCTCGTACTAGCTGTTACACGCATAACGAAAGCAGTTGTGGAAATCCATTGCTCTGGTAGAAGTTCCATCACCTCAAAGGTCTCATCTACATCATCAATCCAGAATTTTGCCTGACTCATTGATGGCATCATAGCGGAATCTTTACGATGGGGTACTTCCCATCCGTGTACAACACATTGTCTCCCCACATTTGACCATTCTGGGTATATGGGTCGACACCTACCTTGAGCAAAAACATCCCTCACAACCACATAATCCCAAATTCGATTATTGGTTGTTGAGATCCGAACAACTTTACGCATTTGCTTCCTGAAGTAGGGAGACGAGTATACAGTTCACACTTGATTTTTGTTGCAATTCCACTTTAATCTCCAACCAGTAATATTTGTTGAGAGCTGTCATTTGAGCCGTCACAAATCCGACGTTCGGTGCTTCCCCACCAAGCTTAAGTTTGACCAATTTATGCTCTCATGAGATTGAAGGTATTCTTTTCCTTATCAGCTCATTCCAATTTGACACACAGCCTGGATACTTGACTCCAAACAATTAGGAGTCCTCCTTAAATTTTTAACTGCTTATACACAAAACAAGCAAAACCTTTTAGGCCTCCACGCCCATAACATACCACGTGACCCATATTGCGTGGTTTTGATGCTCCTCGGGCAATAAGAGCTCACGCTTCGCTAGTAAGCCAAGAACTCCAAGTGAATGCTCAAACCACAATTGCAAAGCATCAGGCTACACCATGTGTGTCAGACCAAGTTGCTTACGATCACGAGGCTTCTCATTCCGTCACTTGACTTATATCACCACTTGATAATCGAGAGAAGTTGCAACCATGTTGAAAGTACAACCCACAACCCCGAACCCAGGGGTAGGAAAGGTTTTCACCTCAGTTCCCTCACACAGTATGGCAGGTTCTAGTGCGGCGTGGATTCTCGGAAGGATGACTAAGGGTTTCGGATCCCCTTACTAGTCATTATATTTCTCCATCATCCCCGTCCTTTGCACTTTTATTTTTTTGTGTATAGTTGTCCGTCACCATAAATTAGGAACTTCACCCTACCAAGTAGGCTGCCACACTATGTCAGAGGCTGGTTTGGCCTATTGTCAATTCAACATCCTTACCACGTCTATCTCACCCTGGTTTCAGACCATTTTTAGATGTCATAAGATCTTAAGGTGCGGCATGTGTTCCGCTTTTCATTGCATTTAACCATGCCATTTGTTGTCTTGTCATTCCCGAACACTGGGGTGTCATCGGACAATAGTCATTTGCTAATGACGACCTCCGGCCAAAAGCCTCATACCAATTCTCCAATTATTTCACTAGTGCAAGGAAACTGCCTCTACATGCTATATGTCCGATGCCGAAGATAGTATCACTTAGTGAGTATACTCTATGACCACTCATCGTGCCATCATACGTCAAGACCCTCGTCTACAGACGTAGATTGGCAAAGTTAGTCGCCTCTTGAGCAAATTCAGCATTTGCATTCGTGTGGTATAGTTCATCCTCGGATTACGACTGGTTACTAGACCGAGCAAATCCCTCTTTCTCCAATTGAGAGCAACTCATGATAGTTGTTTCAATGCTTGATCCTTGTCCCCCAACTAAATACTTTTGTAGCTTAATCTCATCTTCTTCGACTTCGAGGAAAGGAACAATTTGATGGTAACGCACGAAGGCTTCTTGGACTAGAGAAGGCACCATCATAGTCCCTAAGCCTTTCGTTGTCATAATCAACTTTGTCCTTTATGGGACTCTTCATTGTAGTGCTAATCGTTGAATAACTCGTTCACACCGCCCAGACGAGCCTCGATACTCGTTTACACCACCCAAATGCGAAATTCGATGAAAATTTCACACGTCAGTTCCACTACATCATTAAGGTTGTTGGGCTGGTCCACTCTTGACCATCATTAGTGAAGACTTCCCACCTGCTTGGGTTAAACCGGTTAACTGTTTTACAACACGGCCTCAATCAGGGAAGCGCACTAACACGCTCATCATGGCATTTATGATCATCCTGGGGTCGTACCTAACGACGCTGCCTATGACCATGCTCTGATACCAATTGATACACCCTACCCCGGATATCCACCTCAACATCGGCAATTACGAGTGTTGGCCGACACTTGGACGCTGAGTTCGGATGATGAAAGCCACTAACTAGTTTTTCACTCACAGCGAAGGATGGGGATTATCTTGGTGATCATAAATGAAGCCCTAGAGGCTAAGGCCATTTTTGACTTCTTTTCTACTTCAGCAAGCAAAACATCAGCTCTTTCTGAAGGACCAGTAGTAGCCAATTTGTCCTTAGGATGATTAAGTAAAAACATCAACACCATCATTACATCGAATGATGGTGGTCAATGAATTGTCGCCCTTATGCGACTAAACAAAGCTCGTCTATCCGAGTCACCACCCACACCAAACCCACTGACCACGATAACGAGTGTTGACTCACTGGTGCTTTGAATCTCAGTCAAAGCCCGTGACAATCATCGTCAACTCATTTTAGCTGGTACGTCCCTTGGCTATTGTATCATAAAAGTCAGTATAGGTCATTGGCTATCACATCCCATATGCTAGTATGAATCCACGGCTATCAAGTAGGGACTAGTTTATCTCGTGGATGGCTCAGATCACTATACCTCACTCTCGTCGTCCCTCTACGAACGAGATTGGTCTGTTCAACACTGAAATCTTATCATCACTCTACGGACGGTATCACATAACTTGACGTCGTACTTATGCTTTCGGACCAAGACTCTTATCAGCTGGTAAAACCCTCGGCTGGTATCACACGTAAGTCAACATATCACCTTGATTATCATATCGCATCATCAGCCGGTATAACCCTCGGTTGGCATCAGCCGGCATGTATCATCGGTTGGCATAACACATCATCAGTCGGCATGTATCATCAACTGGCATCAGCCGACATGTATCATCAACTGGCATCACACACACAGGTATCCCAATGGCACTGTAGCCGCACGAGTCACGCGGACGTGACAGGACTGGGTGTCTTTTTTCATACCACGTCCACGTGAAGAACTGGCGCTGTTTAACTAGTATAGGGCGAGCTCAAGAGAACGATCACGTAGAGGCTGGTCTATGGCCTACAGACAGGTACGACACCATCGGCCACCATATGGGCATACCAAACTGACACTTGAGCTATGCCGGCATGACTCCTCGGTAATCATCGCACCGTCATATGGCTCATGTGCTATGCCGACATGAATCCTCAGCAATCATTGCACTCACATATGACTCATGAAAACACGACTGATACATTTGTTATACCGGCATGAATCCTCGGTAATCCTCGCACGAAAATGCATACTCATGTGCTATGCCGGCATGACTCATCGGTAATCCTCACACTATCACATGACTCAAGACTCGGACACATGATACATGTGCTAGGCCGACATGCCTCGGTCGTAGTACCCCAATACTGACCCACGTGGTAAGCCGGTATGACCCCTCGGTAATAGCATCTCGATAGACACACATGCTGTGCCGGCATGACTCCTCGACACTAGCATCACGACCATAAAATCTATCTCGAATAGCGCACTTATCGTGACAGTCGTAATCGTGTTGATCTCTCAATAACTCTCGATTGTCGTCATCTTGGAAACTCCCCTCAACACATCCTAAAATGGTAGTTTGTACTCATTCCTGAGTATTTATCTTTCATCGATATATCTCGAAATCTATCCTCGAGATTTATAGTTATTATCTAGTTTATACTCGTTGCGGAGTATTCACTATACGTAGGGTTTCCAACCCTAAAGGTTATTTTCTACAATGCCGGGCCCTGAAGGTAACCCATGGCATAGTCTAGCATGTACTATATCATCCAGGCACAATCAATTCTATTTGACTTCCCTAAGCATCACATTCATCAAGCATTCATTGATATCATAAATGTGTAAACACAAGCTTAGGGAAAAAGAACCACTCACCTTGCTAGTTTACTTGTTTCCGCACTTTCCTCGATGTCTGTCTCAAATGGAGTGACTCTCCATCGTTACCTCGTCCAAGACACCAATAAAAGGAAGCTTTAACATCAATAAAGTCTTAATTAAGTCATTACTCAAGGCCCCCTATCTCTAGGGTTTACACACGCCCCTTAAACAACTCAATCTCATAATTAGATTACTCAAACGGGGCTCTAAACGGATCCCAATAGGCTAAAAAATGTCAAAAATAGGTCCGAGACATCTTAAAACCCATATACGCGCCACCGTGGGTCGAAAATTGGCTCCTCGCGCCACCACGGGCCGGCAGAAGGCCGACATCCACCCCACGCGCCGGCCCCGCGCCTGGACAGTTATGGTGGAATATTCTGTTACTCTGACGGATTATTCTGTCTGACGGAATATTCTGACATATTCTGACGGAATATTCTGACAAATTCTGACGAAATCAGAATATTCTGTTAGCATTAACGGTGTTAGGGTATGTTATGATGTCGTTAGCTTTTAATGGAATATACTAACGCCGATAGCATATTCCGTCAATTGTTGACGGCTTCAGTTGACTTGACAGTTGACTGATGGCTGATTGGGCAGCTGATTGTGTTGCCACGTGGCACTATGTGTCAGCTAACTCAGTTGTTGACTAGGCTGCCACGTGGCTCCACGTGGCACCACATGTCAACTAAGTCAGTAGCTGACTGGGCTGCCACATCGGCTCGTAGCTTCGAACCAACTCGCCGTAGAAGACGATCGAAAAATGCCATTTTTGGTGAGCTTCCAACCAATTTAAATCTACACAGATTCCTACGATCTCCACATGTAGGATCTTCTACTCAATGCCAGGAACTCAAATCCAAGCTTAAATTCGATCAATCTTACCTGGTTTGGCCGGAAAGCAGCCAAGAAGTTTCAACCAACTTCCTCTCCTCGATCCGCCGTCCTCGGTGGTATTCGTGCCTCGAGGTTGACCCCAAAAACTTCGTGAGGTTGAGGGGAACCCATCCCTGGCCTCGATTTAGATCGAAGAGACCCAGAAATAGGTAGACTATGGTGGTGGGTTCGATGTTCGCATGAGGAGGAGAGGGAGAGAGAGTTCGAGGAGAAAGACAGGGTCTGATCCAACTGAGGGAAGAGAGAGAAAGTCCCTAAATTTTAATTTTTGGATTTTTCAAAAATTACCGTTACGTCCTCAATGTTTTAGACCCATAACTTTCTCATGCGAACTCTGATTCTCGAGTGCCGCCTGTCTACGTACTCAGGTGCTCGAGACAGATGTAATGGTATAGGAAAAGTAGCCAAAAGTGTTCCCAATCTAAAAGTCACTGTTGGGCCCACCAATACTACAGGGATAAAATGATCATTTCGCGACCATGCTTTTAAACTTCTGCCCATCAATCCATTGGGCCTTTACGATTGATCCATAACTCTTTTAGTTCAACCCAACATTCCGGATTCTCAGATTAATTCTTTAATTTCCATTTTATAATCCAGAACGGGTCGTATCATTTCTTGTATAATTCAAATAGAAGAATAGTTCATTAATAAGTGATGAAAATAAACACATCAATAATTCTTCTAAACCATGAGCATGAGGTTTTGAGAAGTCAATAAGTTGAAGTAAAAAAATTCGTTCTCAAGACAATTTGGCATACCTTGTTTATCTAAAGTCTCCAAAGTTTACACTGCGAGAATTATTGTAGCGTATCAAGATACATTGATTTTATAAGTAACTAGATTGACACTTGTTAAGACGAGAGGGAGTTATCGATAAAGGGGAATTTCGAGAAACATTCTACATAGGACAAATTCGCATTGTGCTCTTTTTCCGTTCGTCGAAACTTTTTTTTCCACTAAATTTTTCCTAGAAAGATTTTACCGATGTAATATTAACATCATCCAACGTGATGTCAATAATCTAGACAAGGTCATATTCTTTTCCCTTTATTAAGATTTTTTCCATTGATTTTTCATAGTAAAGTTTTTAATGGGGCAACTTCTTATTGATTATCGGACACTCAAGGGGATACCAATTAAAGTTATCCATCATTCAGAGATTGGTTTGATTTACGTAGTCATGATTTCCATTAACTAGATTGATGAACAATCAAATATGATTAGCATATATTTCTCCTTTGTACTTTGTACAATTAAGTGCTAACCGCAAGTGAAATAAACGCATCATGAATTCTCTTATTTCGTTGTCTTCTCATATATTTTTGTACTTTACAATAATATGTTATGTATTGTTAATTATAATTAAGTTACACATGCAATTATTTGGATAGAATTAAGGATGAATCATGATTAGACTTAAGATTATCCAAATATGAAAAATTATATTTTAATAATTTACTGGACAAGAAGAGTCAATATTTGAATGTGATTACCACTTAGTGCTATGATCTGTTGGTATTAATCTCCACTTGTTATGTGGGAGATCTCAAGTGAGGTCGATACTTATAAAAAAAAATATTTGAATGTGATTATATAATTAAACACGGAGTAAAAAATTGTTATATTTTTTTCAATTCTCTATTTGGTTGATTTGTTTTTTCTTTTAACCTGTTAGTAAGAAAATTGTTTTGCCCAAAAAGTTGCGAAAGCGGGCCCAAGGTCGCTTTCGGTGGATCTCCGTCGAAATCGGGGCGCTTTGAGAAGGAGCGGGCTCGTATGGGATTCTCTTAGTGATGAGTTGTATAGACAATGTGGATGAGTTGGGTTGAAACCAGTGGGCTAAGGAGCCTTTGAGCCACGATCCTTCCCTAGATGAGCTGACCAGGAAGCAAATAGACCTTAGCTGCCTTCAAAGTAGGCGTGCCACTAGTAGAGACTGTTACTAGACTGTTGAGAGAGGGGTTTCGTTTGCAGCCCAAGAACCTTTCTTTTAATCAAGTGATTGTGAGGCAAGCGGGCAAATAGCTTGCGCTATTTTTTTCTATGCCTTCTTCTTAATGTATCCAAAGACTTTAATAAAAAAAAATTCCAGTTTAGTCCAAGTTCATGTGATTTCCAAAGTGTTCATGTTAGCAGCTTGTTATTTAGTTAATTAGCAGTTAGATACACGGGTTTCCTTAAGTCGGGATGATAGTATTGGACCAAAACACATAGATGGTTTTACGACTTAGAGGCAGCCATAAAACACAATGGTTGGTATATTCCGAATACTTAACTCTCCTTAAGAAAATCCGTTATATTGGAAATGAAAGTGAAATACAAATACTGAAAGAGTAATTGCATTAGCATTGAATGCATAAAGTAAATTACAAGTGTTGTAAGTAAATTATTTCTTTCAGAATCAAGCCTTGGAAAGGCACGTTCTGCTAGAAATCATCAACTGAATGAACATCAGTCGGAATCATGCCATATGTTGGCAGAGCATTCGAGAGATGTTAAGACGTCAAGAGTTGAGTGTCTGGATGCCTCAAAGACTGATTTGAGTGGCAGTCGGGATGAGGTGAGTGTTTGGTGATCTTCAAGACTAACTTAGGAAGCAGTCAGGATGAGGGAAAGCTTTGTGTTCTTGGTTTAAAAACTGAGAGAGGGTTGAGAAGAGAACTGAATCATGATCCTGGATCGAAGAAACAGGTTGTGCCTAAAGAGGCGAGCCTTTGAACAAAGAAACTTTTGAGGGTTTGCAGTTGTTTTGAAATTGATTGAGTTTGATCAATTTGTTTGTTTGATTGGTTGATTGGTTGTCTTTTGAGAATAAGGTTTCTTCTCCATTTATAGGAGGTGAGGGGTTGATCTGGCTTGCCATGTAGACCTCTGCGGGACCCTATTGGTAAAATAAAGGACAAGAATATGTACTCTGTCTTTAACGGTTATATCTTTGCAAGTATACAAAATCGATTATGATAGTATATAGGTAAGCAAAGGTTGATCCCTCGAGGACTTGTATCAACGATTCATCCCTCGAGGACTTGTATCAACGATTCATCCAATGAAGTTCATATTTGTTAACTTAGAGAAAAACACACACGCAAAGGGGGGGGGGGGGGGGGGGGGGGGGGGTGTGTTTGTTTGATGCTTTTGGATTATCATGCAAGAAAGTAAAACAGTAAATTAAAATGCAGGAAAAGTTGATTGATTTAACTAAGGCGAATCAGGGCCTACTATAGCTCTTAATCAGATTATCTTGACCTAATTACTATGCAAATTCTGAATTAGGTGCCCATGCCTAGGTCTTGGCGTTGGTACACTAAACATATATTATTCTCTCTTACTTAGCATGTTTTAGATAGGGCATAAGCCTAGAACGTCTATCACCTACCAATTAAGATGATGCAGGAAATACGAAGAGAATTTAATGACACCACACTAGCCTAGAAAAGTGATATGCATTCCTAGGTTGTCATGAATTCCGATTACAAGATTGTTTCTTAACCTCAACCTCTTGATGCTAATGAATCACAGGATGATATGACGGTCACTCAAGCAATTCCATCAATAATTTATGCAAACAAGGTAGCAAAACTCATAAACATAAAAGAATGGTAGTTAAAATAGTAATCAGAATTATCCAGCATGTAAAGCAATCAAGATCAAGAATAAAAATCTACTTAACGAGCTAACATGGCTAGGGCCTCAAGCAGCCCTAATTCTAAAAGGAACTACTCACGCATAACTGAAATTAAAACAAGCATAATTGAATTTATTAAAGTAAAAGCAATAAAAGTAAAGATACAGAGGAGATTATTGAAGAAGAGACATAGCAGAAGACCACGCCAAGGCTTGTCCTTCAATGCTCACATCCAACTCTCTCACAAGCATAAACTAAAAACTGTTTAAATTTAAAAGCTGAATTACAATGTAAATTGCAGCTAAGGTGTCTAGATTTGTCTTCACCCACGAATCCTAAAGTCCTTTATATAGGCCTCTAAACCTTTACAATGTAGGAGATAGTTTTGGATAAAATCCTAATAAAAAACTGACTCAAAACTCCTATTCTAATTAGATATAAAAAAGGACTTAAAAGAGAAATCCTTCTTGGACTTGGACTAGGATTTGCGGCAATATTGTACAATAAGTCTTCTGAGCTTTCTTGCATGCCAAGGCAGCTTCTAGAATCTTCTGGATGTTTCTTGGACAGCAAGTACTAGGCTAGGTCACCCCTGGACATGTTTTACACAGCAAGGCCCTAAATTTGCACTTTTGAGCCTCTTACAGACTTATTGAGAACTTGTCATGTCCTGGCCCAATATGACTGAGACAAACCACGTCTTGGGCTGGCATATGATGTAACTTGATGAATTATGGGTTTTAGTTCACTCAGAAGCTGGCAAAACTTGGAGATCGCAAAATTGCGCCCTAATTACGGCGCATACATGTCTTTAGGGCGCACCTAGGCGCAGAGACTTGATACCTGGCTCTCAGCTGGGATCCTTGGGACATGACATTGGGGCGCAAAGCAGGACCCCGCTAGGTGCATGACAGGGCTCTGATGTCTTCAATTTAGGGCGTGACTTAGGACATGACAAGGGCAGGTCCTTGACCTCGATAGGAGCCTGATCAAGGACTCGATAGGGACTCGGATGGGAAGTTCTTGGGACATGTACTCGCCATGTCCTGGCATGACCTTCGCACTTCTAGGACATGAACTTGATGTCTTGAGACACAGGTTTGGGACCTAGATGACCTTATCTGAGGTACTTGGCCAAGGACCAAAAATAGGGCGCACTGGCGCACTTAGGACCCAGTTCAAGACCTGATATTGAAATGAGGACAACTCATTCATCTGAACTCCTATTTGAGTCATTCTTTTTGCGTTCTTCTCATAATTTACCCATCTTTCCAAATCTGTAAAGTCTCACAAGATTGATCATTTTCTACTATTGATGGCACGAAATCATTCAAAAGACATGTAAGAGAGGCATATAAAGACATCAAAATGATGGATAAATAATGACTGATCAGACCCATGCTGCAGTTGGCTTGTTGCAAACATCCCCTTTGCCTTCTTATCCTTTATGTGCGTCAGAACTGACTTCCCCTTCTCTAAGTTTCCACGTATGCACGCTCCAAGTGGGAGCTATTGGGTTGGGCCTTGTGAATTGGGCATTTAAATTAGCTGGCCATTTGCTTTGGCCCAAAGCATGATTTTTTCGGGTGTAAACATTGCCCCCTGAATTTGAAATTTTTTAATCTTAAAACAATTGAAATTCATCTTACTGCCCTTACCCACTCTCCACTTTCGCGATTTTGTCGGATCCATTTCCCGAAGCCTTTTAGTTTGGGTATTGGCGATTTTAGGTCCATTATCATGATTACTCCTATTACCTTCTATCTCCGAGTGAATCGCCATCTTTCCCCTTTACCTTCCAAGACTCAAATTTCCTCTTGCTCTAAAGAAGGAGGTCTCCTAAAGTAGTTTCGAAAGGAAAAGCCCCAGTTGGTTCTTCACCTTCCTCTGGGTTTGTGGATGGTCCCACTCCTGAAACCCATTGGATTACTGGGCAGGGTTTTGAAGACTGTTGTATTTCTTCGCGGAATAATCTGCGAGTTTGTGAAGAAGGAGGTCATATTGCTAATGGCCTTATTCTTGATGCGGATGCTGAACATCATTTCACCATGGGTCCTAGTTGGCGAGGTCGGGTTCCATAAGAGGCAGCTTCCCTTTACAAAGACCTATATGGGTTCCAGGCCCCCTATACCTACCAACGGTCTTCATTCCCAATGGTCTTCACCCGCCCTTATTTTCCTTCGGATCCTGATCCCAAAATTGTTAGAGCTCACCCTCATAAAATTAGCACCCTCACTCCGTACTTAAATGCTTTCAGCCCTTATCATTTGGATGGGATTCTTAGAGATGAGAAATCCTTCGAGGACTTAGGAATTTCTGGTGGCTACTTAGGTACGGTTTATGAGATGTTCCAGTTTTACCACTTTTGGTTAGATTGGTTCATTTTCCTGAATGCCTCTAAAGGCATCAAACAAGAGTGGGTTCCCTTAGCTGAAGCCCTCGCCTCTTCGAAGGATGTAGCTATGGGTCCAATCGTTCTGGCCCAAATGTATAGTCTTATGTACTCCATCACTTGCTATCCTGGGTCAAAACCCTCTTTGAAGGGGCCATTATGGGTGGTACAAGTATGGTTGAATTGGTCATTTCATCAACTTCGACAAAAAGCTCTTTCTTTTGTCTTCGGGGTTGTTCCGGGTCAACGGTTGATGCACTTAACTCCCGCGGCTATTCTGCTAAGGACTGTTTATCATTCTTCTTTCATCTAAAATCCTGTCCAAAAGAGCATTGGGAGGCAAGCGTAGTTTGGTACTACCCCTTGTTTGAGCATGGGGGTTATCTGGCTGTCCCTGAGAGCCCGATTTGGAAAATGTCAATGGTCAGGGATTTTATCAGCTGCGTGACGACACGAGATCTGTTGAAGGGAGGGAATCGACATACCAAATCACACCCTGGTTTTGAAGTTTACCAACCCAACTTCTGTGCGCGCCAATTTGGTTTTTGCCAAGCTATTCCAGTGCCATTTGTGAGAGGCATGAATGAATGTGGGTACTTCTTTCCGACTTCAACAGTTTCCTTATAGTATTACAATGACCGTCCGCCAATCTTTTATCGATGCGCGTATTCGGCTTATGCCTGGTATGGAAGTGTCCTATGAATGTACGTGTGCTTTCGCGTTGTGGTGGCCTTCTTACTTTGAGAGAGCTTTCAAAGCATCTGCACAAGAGGTTTCCGCTCAACAATTTCAGTCTTTTAGAAATTCAATGGAGTGTACTACTACCCTTATCTCTACTCTCAATCGGACAATTCGTGATCACAATGCTAATCCTCTCATTGGTAAGTTTCTTGCATATGTATATGCAGTATCTTTGTGTTAGCGATTTCCTTTCCTGATGGCTCTATTTGGCAGTTGGAATCGATGATATGGATTTGCTAGTGGAGGGGGTTGATGATCCATTGTCCCTCATTGAGGACATTCCTGATGAAGCTCCAATTCTTGAGAGACTTGTGGGTCAGATTGGAGAAGATGAAGAGGAGTCAGTTATCCCATGGCTTCTAGTAAGCAATTTGAATTTCCTTTATCTGTGCTTTCATCGTTTGTTTTCTTCTTGCTTTCTAACTTTTCCCTCATTGTCCGAGGTACTCTTGGTTCTTCCCGCAAATCTTCTGGCAAGGGTAGGAAAGCAGGTTCTTCATCAGCTGTAGCGGCAACATCCTCGGTTTCTGCTTCTGTTATCCAAACTGACTATGTGGTTCCAGAGAGGAAGCGAAAATGATGTCTGCTTATGGAGTAGGACACAAGTGATGAGGTGTCTTTGTCGGAATTCTTGCATAGTAGGAAAGTTTCTAAGGGTGATAAAGTGCCTTCATCATCCCAGGATCCTACTCCGACTGTCCAAGCTGCTTCACCAGGAACCCTTCCCTAAGGTGATGTTCCTCTGGATAGCTCATTTCGGACTCAGGAGGTGAGAATATCTCTTTCTAACTTCATCGTTATGCGTAATGGCTTTTGGCATTTCTCTAATTGGAGGATCCTTTCTTAGGTGGCTTCTTCAACTCCTGATCCTTCGAGCATGGTTACTCCATCCCGTGGTGTTTCCATGGCTGGTCCTGGTCTAGTAATTGATCTTTCCTCAGAACATTCTAATTCCAACCAAACTTCCTCAGCTTCACCCGAATCTCGGGATGCTCTGATCTCTGAGTCAGCTTTAATTGCACCTTTCACCACGTCTCATGTTGCCCTTCCTGCTAAGAAGTATATGGTTCTTTACAAGGGACCATTTATCCTTTCTCTAGGAGTGGAGTTGAGCGTTCCCGCTACTTCTGTTGTAACCTCTTCTTCCTTACCATCATCTGTGACTGGCTCCATTGGAGAGGTTGGTACTTCTCGTGGGACAATTTCTTCAGTCTCAGTGGCGATGGCATCTGGTTCTTAGGATGTTTTTGTTGAGGCTTCTTCCAACATTTCCATGTTACAGGAAGACCTTTCTCCCGTCAATGAAATTTCTGTATTAGCTGTTTTCCATTCTTCCTCAGCTTTTTTGGAGGAATTGGCTTCAATGGTTGTGGACTCTCCAATGCCAATGTGGGAAGCCAGCACGCCATGTCCCTCTTTGATTGTTTTCTCCAAAGGTGGTTCCAGTGGTGGGGAACAGGGAGCTGTTCCTATGTCTAGAAATGTACTCTTTTATTCCTTTCCCTTTTCTGGGTCTTTTTGTTTGTCTTGATTCTGACTAACTCCTTTGGTTTAGGCGTTTAAGTCTCCTAAAGTTGAGCTTTTGGAGAAGGAGGTAGAATCTTGTGTCGCTTTGGCTTCGAAAGCTTCAAATCATACTCCTATTGTGGTGCCTCCTCATCCCGACTACACAACTGCTCAGGATATCATCAAGGCTTTTGCTGATGGGAAAGATGTTCGGGATCTGGAAGAAGTCAGAAAAGCCTTTTTTGTTCTGCCTAATTTCTTGCCAGTGGCCTCTGCCTCCACTCAATCCTCAGCAAAAGTTTTGGACGATTATCAGAGGAAATTCTCTGAATATGCACGACACCGAGACATTCTTTCAACAGAAACTCCATCTTCGGATGAGTTGAAAATGTTAGAACAGGACATCCTCAAAGGTAATGAAGAATGTGTTCAATAGGGCTGCAAGTTGACCAATGTGACTCAGCAGTTGGAAGATCTTAAGGCTAGCATTGTGGCTGCTGAAGTGGAGTGTGCGTTCGTCAGGCAGGAATATGACTAAGCAAAAGCCAGGAAATTGACTAGTGAGAATAGCCTTCGAGAAAAAGAGACCCAAGCACGAGCTGTTCACAAGCGGGAAGATAGTCATTCATTAGAGTTGAATGTAATGTGGACTGGGATGCAGGCCATGTTGGGCTTTCTATTAGAACTTTAAATCTGGGCTTTTTCTTTGATCTTATTTGGCCTTTGTAGCAGTGTACTTTTTATTTGCAATCTTTTGCGCGTGCAAGTGCTTATTTCGAACTCTTCGATTTCTACGCCCTTATTTAATTATGGCATGGTAACCATATGTCAGGCGATCATTTCCTCTCTTAATTCTTCTTTTGCCCACTTGGTTTCACAAACCAATGTCGAGAAATCTTGAAACAAAACTGCCCTTTCTTCTTAATTTCGTCTTTCGATTATGGCCTTGTGTGCTTCCTTTGATTATACTAGTTCATCCTCCCGTTCGGTCGAGTCCTCTCCAACATATGACCAACTGGTTGACGATCTCGGTCGCCTTCGCTATGAAAACTCCATCCTTGAGAAAAAAACTAGCAAGGGCGGAGACTCTCTAGTCAGAAAGCAAAGCCAAAGTGGAGGAAAAGGGCATGGCTCATCGGGAAAGGCTTCTTATCATGCGTCAGCAGAGGGAAAAAGTGCTAACTAAGCTTTCAATGATTGCAAATCTCGAAGGAAATCGTTCTGAGACTCGTGACGAGGATGTACTTCGTACTCTGAACAGGGCATGGTGGGAGTCAATTTCTCCTGCCGCTGAAGATTTATATTTCCCTTGTATTTTCCCTTTTATCATGAATAAAATAACATTTTCCTTGGATAAGCTTTATTTCTTTCAATTCCATGTTTATCTGTTGTCCATCGCCATTCATTTGTCTATAAAATGCCATGCATCTGTATTCCCTTTCTGCACACAACGCAATAACGATATGGCCTCTAGTAGTCTTGACCCTCTAGAGGTCCTTGTCTCGTATATACACAGATTGTGCAACGTCTCCAAACTAAATCTCAGGATCAGGTAAGGTTCGTTCGTGATCTGGAGAAAAAACTTCATCTTCTGGCCACTTCAGCTGAGGCGCAGACCCATGAGACTTATCGCGAGAAGGCCTCCCTCTGTGCTCATGCCATAAAGCTCAGAGATGCGCTGGCAAAAACTAGGGAATGCATGATCCCTCTTGAGAGTGAGTTGGCCGCACTCCGTGATGAGGAAGATCACTTTTTGGCTACCTTGGACTCTCGCGATAAACTGATCCATCGCATGCGTCGTTTGGCTTATCGGGATGGGTTTAGTCAGGGTTTTGTAGATAGGGTAGTTGGGAAACCTCATCTAGGGGTTGCAAGTCTGTAATTTCTTTTTACCACGATGAATAAAGTACTTTGCTTTATCTTCTGACTCAACACCACACCTTTTTCTGTCCACAATATTGTCTAGCAATTTTTTGGCCACGTTTCCATTTGTCACACTGCCTTTCTTTCTGATGTTGATGACGTGTCCTAAGGAAAATGACTTAACTTTGCATGTAATATGATGCTGGCACATGTTGTACTTGCACAATCCTTCTCTTATAATTATGCTTTGGTAAGCACTCCATGCAACTCTAGCCCATATGGCCATGTCGAGTGATTCTTCCAATACTCACTTGCATGGTTCTCGACCACTCGTGGCTTCTCTATATGATCAAGTTATCAGATCCCGCTGGTCGGTGGAAGGTAATACTCACGATGTTCAATTCTTGCAACACCAAGTCCATCTTGGTCAGATTGATAAACTAAATACCTTACACAAGTGTTTAGTCTCTTCCTCAATGCTTCATCGGCAAGTACGATCATTAGGAGATGAGGTCCAAAGGAAGAACTGAACTTTGCAACGACTGGAAGATGACCTTGTTGCTTTCAAAGCCAGGATTTCAGATCTTGTGGACATGATCAAAGCTCGCGATCTTACTCCTGAAACGTTTCCCAGAAATCTCTCCAGGATGGCTATGACGATGGGTATATAAGTCTAGCCGCCGATCATCTCCACCCTCAGGAATGGTCTAAAGATAAGCTAACAGCTCAGATCGAAAGTCGCTCTAGTTCATCTTAACTTGTTAACCCTTATCCCCTTTGGCTTTCTGGTTTTCTGTAGGTCATCTTTTCTTCCGGCCATCTATTGGCCTTTGTATGCAGGTTTAATATGTAGCAAACATCTTTTGTCATTGTTTTCCTGATGCAAACTTTCATATTTCCTTTTTGCATTATTGGAGCAAACATGATAATGATCCCGACCATGTATGAGGGATTTCTTTAAAGGGATTGCCCCCTCGTTTTACTTCTTCCAAGCATACCCTCTAGCAACCCTATTTTTATAGACCCGGTTGTTCTTTATTTGGTCTATTGTTGGAGGTGTGAACTACCTGTCATGGAAGCCCCATGTCAAAAGGGGCCTCTCCCATTCTTCATGAGTTAAGAATCCTTGTTCCAGTAATTTGTGGGTTGTCATTTTAGTAGGGCGGCCATATTTGTATTCCCTTATTAGCTTGATGCTCCCCAACTCGAGATCATAGAAACTGGCTTCAGCCACGGTGGGAGTTGCTTCGAAAGGCCTTGAATCTGCTTGAATGGTCTCCCAAAAACCTCCTTCAAAGGTAGCTTCATTGGGATTCCAGATAACGATCTGTTGGTGTAACGTGGATGGCACACACATGCTTTTGTGGATCCAATCCCTGCCTAGCAACACGTTGTAGCTAGCAGTGATGTCTACTACAAAGAATGCTAACATCAACTTTTTGGACCCAACCGTGATCTCTAAGGGTAAGACCCCGTGAGTCTTGGTGATGATCCCACTGAAATTAGATATTATGGTCGTAGTCGGCAAACAGTCCTGAAGGGTTCGGTTTAGTTTTTTTAACATCTTGGATGGTAGAACATTGATGGAAGCTCCTCCATCAATCATCATTTTATCAATCAGGATCCCTTCCAGATGGGCCATGATGAATATAGGTCGTAGGTAATCCGTCATTTCCTTAGTCGGTTTAGAAAACATCATACTTTCCCTGTGGAGAGTGGATTCTGAGATGATGTCCTGATCATCTTCACGATTAGTTGGTATTTCAATCAAAGCTCAGGATGGCTCATAGGCAACAACATCGCCCTTCATCTAGTTAACATGGTGGTAAACTACCGCCAAATGTTCTGGCAGTACAACTACCAAGTTAACTTCAATCTGAATCTCTTGTTGCCTCTTCTCAAATAATTCATCCATTTCCATGACTTCCAACAGGTCTTTCTCGAACTCCTCTAATTCCTTCTCGTTCATCCCTTGACCATCATCTTCTTGGATGTCTTGTTCATATCCCCCTTTTGATGTCGGGATATCTACATTCTTGAGTTGCTTGTCTGGCAAGTTTTCTTGCTCAAAGTTACCGAATACAATTCGCCTCCTTATCTTGGTAGAGGTCTCCGAGATGGAGTCTGGAAGTGATATAGTTATTAGCTTGTTGACCATGACCTCTTTCTTCTTCCAGTCCTTTTTAGGAAGACTCGTTAATTCATTTTTGGTTGCGGGAGGGGTTATTTGCTCTTTTTCTTCTTTGGGAAGAACTGCCCCCAAGTTCTTCTGGGTGGGCATGTAGGCTATGTATTGCCTCTGGATCCTTCGCTTTTCGAATCTTCCCAATTCTTTGACTAATTTTCCATCTATGCCAGTCATATACCACTTTTCTTCCATGATCATTGCTTTTTGGGGCTTTGTTTTTTAGGCCGTGTGCTCTGGAAGAGTATGCTTCTTGCCGTTGAAACTCCACTAGCTAGCTTGCCCCCTACTCTCTTGACTAGCAATCCATTCATGTTTTCTTTTGATGTTTCCCAACCTTTGGAAACAGAGCTACGAGGTAGCTTTCCTTTGGGACTATGTGGGCCAAAGTTTGCCTCCGGGATTTTGAGGAAATCCTTATCCCGATGATCCTCTGAATTTTCAAGTTCCAAGTCTATTTTAGCACCTGAGGTTGGGATCTCTAGGACATGTTCTGCCCTATACTTGCTGCACATTACTATTCCAACTACAATTGTAGCAAGCAACTTCTCGGGTTGCTGAGTTTCTTTTCGAGATCTTGGTTTATCCTCATTTACTATCTTGGCCTTCTTTTCAGATTGAGGCCATTGAAGATTGAGCATATTAACTGAGGCCATTGGGAAAGGATTAGTATCCACTCCCATTGGTGCACTAGGAATTAGGGCTAATGCAATGTGCCCCTGGTTAATCAAACTTTGAATTGTGTCCCTGAACTGGACACAGTTGGTTGTGGCATAATGTGGTGAAACGTGCCATTTACGTAATTGTTTCCCTTTAATGTCCTCCGGCCTAGGCATTTCTTATTTGGGATCAGGTTTGATTACTTTCGCCTTCACTAACTCATCGTAGATCTATCCAGCTTTGGTGAGGTCGAACGAGTATGAGTTGGAAGCTGGTACCTTCTTCGTGAAGTAACCTCCAGTCGGATTGATTGGCCTCTGTTCCCGAGTGGGTTTAACCAATGATTTAAGGGTTACTGGTCCCTTTCCAGTGGTTTGGATCTCGGTTGTTGCAACCTCTAGTTCCTGCTGTAACAACCCGTCCCGGTCCCCCCGGCATGAATTGTTATGGCCGCCGGGTACCCCCCACCGCAGCCCCTGGCTCCCCGCCAGCACAAAGGTATTGTTCCCAAGGCCCCCATCCGAAAATCCCCTAGCTGCAACTCAATTGGTGAAAGATGTCCACCTTGAGTGGAATAAAAACCCTTGGTCCATGGTTCGAGTCCTTGGAAGGCTGCAGCTAGGGGATTTTCGGATGGGGGCCTTGGGAACAATACCTTTGTGCTGGCGGGGAGCCAAGGGCTGCGCTGGGGGGACCCGACGGCCATAACAATTTGTGCCGGGGGAACTGGGACGGGTTGTTACACTTGCCCCTCTTCTTCTGTCAAAGATTCTTCCTCGATCTCCTTGTGCTCTTTTTGATGCACAGGGATCTTGCTTTTGTAAAAAGGGGTTACTTTAGAGTTGTGCCTCTATCTTTGTTCCTCCTCCAGTAACCTTTCAAACTTAGTTACTGATACTACGATTT
Organism: Oemleria cerasiformis; assembly: GCA_037349345.1. Taxonomy (NCBI): domain Eukaryota; kingdom Viridiplantae; phylum Streptophyta; class Magnoliopsida; order Rosales; family Rosaceae; genus Oemleria; species Oemleria cerasiformis. Next base: position 10,816,085 of record JAZGTL010000007.1, read on the forward strand.
CTTGAAGATCGGAAAAGGTAATTTCATCAAATTTCTTTCTAAGCAAGAATCTTAGAGCTTTTTGCGCGATAACCACCATCTGGGCATTGTTCATGGGGAATCTGCACTTCATCTTGAGTCTTTTGAACCTGGCTATGAAACTCTCAGTTGTTTCATGCTCTCCCTGCTTGATAGCAGTTAGATCACTGATTGTGATCTATGGTTCAATCCTATAGAATTCCTCGTGGAACTTAGCTTTCATTTGCCCCCAAGTGTGTATGGATGCTTCTGGTAACGAAGTGTACCAAGAGAAAGCATCCCTAGAGAGGGAACTACTGAATAATCAGAATTTGAGGTAAGAGTTATCCTTTACAGCAACACATTGTGTTGAGAATATTCCGATGTGCTCTAAGGACGAAGTGCTGCCATCTCTGTTGAAGAGTGCAAATGTTGGTGGTTTGAAGTTTCTTGGAAATGGGTTGTCCTGGTCTACATAAGCTGGATAAGGATTTCTGTAGATCGAGACATTTTCTCTTCTCAGAGGTGCCGCTTGGCGTTGCACCATTCGTCTTATTTCTACCATCTCGCTCATGATGGCCTGATGCTCTGGATTACGGGGTGGCCTCTAGTTAGGTCCAAATTCCTCTTCTGATCCTATGTTGTTTGGATCAGATTTCCTCCAGTTCTCTAACTCACTTTTGCTTCCGGTCGGGACATTTTTGGGCATTTTAACTCTTAATTCTTCCCGACTGACCATAGGTGGTCAGTATTTGGAAGACATTCTGAATTCTTCCCTTGACATTCCATCGTGATTCCTACTTGTCTTCGGGGTTTCATTCCCGAAGCCTTTTGAGAAGATAGGTTCTGAGATCAGGGGTTCAAGGATTGACGTCCCAGATCCTGTAGTTTTCTTGCCTTTGTCAGGGCTTAGAACTTACAAGGGCGAGACGTTCGCTTCTTTTTCTTCAGTTTTCCCTTGCTTGGAAAACTCTTGGACCTGACAATTCAGGGCCACTATCTGTGTACATATGGGGGATAGGAAATTCTTAATGAACTTCATCAATTCTTCCTTGGCTATCTCATGGTTGGTGATGTCCTCAACCTCTCCTTCACGGGAAGCTTCCATGTCAGTTCCTTGTAGTGACAACTCAGGCACCGTTTCTCGGGAAGTGCTTTTCACAAATCTTCCTTTAGCATCTCGGCGTCGCTCAGAGTATTTGAACTTGGACATGCACTAAAAGGAGTCCCACTGGGTGTGCCAGATTATGATTTGCCCAAAACGTTGCGACAGTGGGCTCGGGGTCGCCTCTGGTGGATCTCCGTCAAAATCCAGGCGTTTTGAGAAGGAGCGGGCTCGTGTGGTTTCTCTTAGTGATGAGTTTAATAGACTATGTGAATGAGTTGGATTGAAAGCAGTGGGTTAAGGGGCCATTGAGCCACGGTCCTTCCCTAGATGGGCTGACCAGGAAACAAGTAGACCTTAGCTGCCTTCAAAGTAGGCGTGCCACTAGTAGAGACTGCTACTAGACAGTTGAGAGTGGGGTTCCGTTTGCGGCCCAAAAACCTTTCTTTTAATCAAGTGATTGTGAGGCAAGCGGGCAAATAGCTTGCGTTGTTCTTTTCTATACCTTCTTCTTAATGTATCCAAGGACTTTAATAAATTTTCTTTCCAAGTTCATGTGATTTCCAAAGTGTTCATGTTAGCAGCTTGTTATTTAGTTAATTAGTAGTTAGATACGCGGGTTTCCTTAAGTCGAGATGATAGTATTGGACCAAAACACATAGATGGTTTTACGACTTAGAGGCAGCCATAAAACACATTGTTTGGTATATTCCGAATACTTAACTCTCCTTAAGAAAATCCGTTATATTGCAAATGAAAGTAAAATACAAATACTGAAAGAGTAATTGCGTTAGTTTTGAATGCAGTAAGTAAATTACAAGTGTTGTAAGTAAATTATTTCTTTCGGAATCAAGCCTTGGAAAGGCACGTTCTGCTAGAAATCATCAATTGAATGAACATCAGTCGGAATCATGCCATAGGTTGGCAGAGCATTCGAGAGACGTTAAGACGTCGAGGGTTGAGTGTATGGATGCCTCAAAGACTTATTTTAGTGGCAATCTGGATGAGGTGAGTGTTTGGTGATCTTCAAGACTAACTTGGGAAGCAGTCGGGATGAAGGAAAGCTTTGTGTTCTTGGTTTAAGAACTGAGAGAGGGTTGAGAAGAGAACTGAATCCTGATCCTAGATCAAAGAAACAGGTTGTGCCTAAAGAGACTAGCTTTTGAACAAAGAAACTTTTGAGGGTTTGCAGTTGTTTTGAAATTGATTGAGTTTGATCAATTTGTTTGTCTAATTGGTTGATTGGTTGTCCTTTGGGAAGAAGGTTTCTTCTCCATTTATAGGCGGTGATAGGTTGATCTGGCTTGCCATGTAGACCTATGCGGGACCCATGCTGCAGTTGGCTTGTTGCAATTATCCCCTTTACCTTCTTATCCTTTGTGTGCGTCAAACCCGACTTCCCCTTCTCTAAGTTTCCACATTTGCACGCTTCAAGTGGGAGTTATTGGGCTGGGCCTTGTGAATTGGACATTTAATTTGGCTGGCTATTTGCTTTGGCCCGAAGTAGAATTTTTTCGGGTGTAAACAAAAATAACATTTTTTTTCCAGCCGAGAGAATTTATTAATTACAAACAAAAATAAACATTCTGAGTTAGAAGATCCAAAATGCCAATCCAGTTCATACTCTTTTCAGATATGGCAATCTCCCTCGATATGGCAATCTGGGTCAGGGATGGCAAATGCAACAATAGTATGTGCTACTTTGTTACAAGGCGTCTTAACAATTATCCATTGAAACTGTCAATAGAGAGCCTGAATGCGTTGAAGCGATCCTTGATTTGAGATTTGAGATTTGAGACACCACCATCAGCAATTTTGGGTTAAGAAAGGAGTCTCCGAAAATGTAAACAAGTCTCCTCCTTTTTCAAATGTTGTGTATTTATTGCCTCTTCCCCCAATTTCTAATACAAAGAAATTACTATCCACATGTATAAAAAAAAAACTACTATCGACCTTTTCTGTTGTTTACCTATCTATCACTATCAACCTTGAAGAACAAAAGAAATTGTATCACTATCAACTATGACAAAAACAACAGGTACTTGTCCTGGGCGCAACAGCCCATATTCCTCTTATCTCTAAACACCAAAACCCAAATTGATTACCTTTTTTTTTTTTGTTCTTTGATGATATAAGTCTGACATAGAAGAAGCAGGGTATTTGCGTGTGCTTGGTTTATGAGTGTTGGTGTTGATATGCAAAGCTCTGGCAATGTTTCTGGTGTTGGAAGCAAGTGTTTTTGGGGGTTTAGAAGCTTGATTCAGAGGAAACAAGTTGATTCAGTTCATGTGAGGAGCGAGGGGCATCAATTGGCTCGAAAATTATCTGTCATTGACCTCATTGCCATTGGTAATTAATGCCATTAACTTGTTTCTCTCTTGCTGTTTTTGAACTGGGTTTTGCTTGTTGGCTAATTTAGCTTACAGCTTCATTTAAGTCATTCTTTGCCGGTAGTTAATGCAGCTGCTTGAATTATGTTTTCCTGTGAATTGATTGCTTAATTTTCTTCTTCTTTTTCTAATGTACAGTAATGGGTTTGGTGCATATGGTTTTATTGTAATTGCTTGGAATATTTTTCTCTTAAATTAACCTTGCCAAAGCGTGTACAGATTTCAATTCTGGCTCATGCTAGGTTCATTGTTTGTTTCATTGGTTCTATAAATCTTTAGAGTAAAACTATTTGTCAAGAAACACTCCGATTATCTTTTGATTTTTTCTTATTCTTTGCATGGTATAGAGATCCTTTTCTCCACATTCTTCTCCCAAGTTCCAAACCGTCTCTGTTCTTATAGCGTCAGTCCCACCTATATTACTGTCAATTCGGTTATATTTTCGCAGATTAAAATCATAAAATACCATTTTTTTTAATTTAAATTAATTGCCTATGGATCTTCAATACATTTTATTCTCATGGACAAACAAACAACTGACATTTTTTGAAAGGTCCCTCCTTCTCTGGTGTCCTTCGACTATGAGACAACTTGATGCGTCATTCTATCCTCGTCATTTCACGTGGGGTGTTGTTGTATCTGTGCAGTCTACTAACAATTTAATTATCCATGTAATACATGTAGGACAGTCATAAAGCCTTACATGTTTAGTATGTATTTCTGCTTATTATAGGTTCGTTGGTTATTGGAAATCAGTGGGAGGTCTGTATAAAAACCTTCATGTCAACCTGCTTATCATCTTCTCCCATTTTATATTCTTCTGTTTACTTCTTTACATGCTGTACTATTTTTACTGGTTATTGGTAATTCTATGTCTCATTTTTTTTTCACTGGTAATTCTATGTCTATTGGGTCTTTAGATAAGAACCATCTTAATGAGATTAAGGTGATTTATGTTTTCACTAAAAAGTGAAATTTGATGCTCTTTGGTGTTTCACTAAGGTATATATTGTTTTCATGTTTTCATTATTACATTGATTTGAAAACCTATCCTCTTCCATTTTCCCTTTGATTTTCATTTCCTTACAAGCATAGAGATGATCTTTGAAACTTCATTGCAATCAGGAGTTGGAGCTACTATAGGTGCTGGAGTATATGTTCTTGTCGGAACAGTTGCTAGAGAGCATGCAGGACCGGCACTTACCATTTCATTCTTAATCGCTGGGATAGCTGCTGCACTCTCAGCATTTTGTTATGCAGAGCTTGCATGTCGTTGCCCATCTGCTGGGAGTGCATATCATTATTCATACATATGCGTTGGAGAAGGGTAATATATGATCTCTTTAATAATTTGAATGGTAATCTTTATCCATGGTATGGACCAACTGAAAGTCTCAACTTCAGTGCACGTTAATTTATAAGAGAAATCCACTTTTTCAGGTACGCAAACAGCAAAGTTATTTGTTAGGAGATTAGGTTCAAGGTTTACTGGTTAAAAATTTTCAGACTTCAATAAAAAGAAAATTTTCTTTATAGCGAAAAACAAAATTGTAAGTTTGAGGGCCTGCTTAAACTGTCCCAGAATACTGCTATAGTGCTAAGTGCTTCTTAAGGTGTCGGTTGGGGGATATGTTGTTGTTAATAACTTAATCAGATTTAAAATCTTGAGGATCTTTCTATTTATTTATGTTTAGGGCTCTTGGGTTAGTGACTGACATCTTTTGGTTGCTTTAGTGTTGCATGGTTGGTAGGCTGGGCTCTGATTCTAGAGTATACTATTGGTGGTGCAGCTGTTGCTCGTGGCATAACCCCAAATCTGGTATAGTGTATTTCTTGTCTTCTCTTGGCATCGTCATGGGCAATTGTGCATATATTGAAATGTGTTGATGCGAAATGCATATACACCCACCCACCTGCACACATGAATATGAAAAATCTTGGGAAGGAGGGGACTTTTGCAGTTGGAGTGTGGACACATGAAAAGTACGAAGGCCTTTGCACTTTATCATTTATATATATATATAGGCTTTTAGGAGGATTATCCACATGGGCCTTTATATATATATACATATATAAAGGCTTTTAGGAGAACAATAATTACCTATCAGTTATATATTCATCTTCCCATGTGGATAATCCTCATAGGAATGAACTTCTGTTCCAACAGTAGACAAAAAAATTCCCCATTTCTCCAACAGGATGATAATTTAGGGTGGTGCAGAAACCGTTTAGGGTGGGGTATAGGTTTTAACTCTGAGATTTTGACATTTATTTGAAATCTAAACCTTAAGCCATTACCGAGCACGTTTTGGAAGGAAAAAAAAAGCTTCCTTTCAAATGGCAAGGAATATGTTTCTTTGAGGACTATTTATTAAAAATACTGATGTATACCTGTGAGGACCAGTTGTATGATCATTTGACCAGTCTTGTTTTTCACTTTGCAATGAGTGTAAAATAAGCCTTCTTTGACCTCATAAAACTGACTTTTTCTTTCTTTATTTTTATTTTTATTTTATTTATATTTTTACAAAAAAACTTAAATTAACTTTTGTTTTTGTGACAATATCTTTAATTGAGTTACAGAGAAATGACAATATCTTTGGAGAGATGTGCGAGAGTGTCAGTACAACTTTAGTAATGCATATGATGCTAGCAGCAGAGAAATCTGTACATCTGGTTTAATGCACATCTGGTTTAATGCATGGTGGTTATTACACATATTTTTTTAAAGTGATTGACTATTCAAATTTAGTGCTATTATATCAAACTATGTGGTAGATCCTCAATGTTAATAGATACAATGTTGTCCTTCTGTTTCTTCAATTCAGGCCTTGTTTTTTGGAGGTTTGGATAAGTTGCCTGTATTCTTGGCCCGACATACCATCCCTGTGCTTGGTACTGTGGTTGATCCATGTGCAGCAGTATTAGTTCTCATTGTCACTTTTCTATTGTGCACAGGAATAAAGGAGGTATTTATTTGTCATTAAAAAATCATTGCAATCTTTTTCATCTGTTTGATTTTCTTGTCCTTCGTTTCATTTTTTACTAAAGCAAGGAACCCTGTTTCTCAGAGTTCATTAGTACAAATGATTGTTACATCAGTAAACGTGTCTGTTATGCTATTCATCATGATTGCCGGTGGATATTTGGGTTTCAAAACTGGATGGGTTGGATATGAACTTCCCAGCGGGTAATGGGGTCATCTTGTCTAAACTTTCTTATATAATAATCTCATTAGACTACTTCTTTACCTTACATTGTACTTCAAAACTTTTAGGTACTTTCCATTTGGAATAAATGGGATGTTTGCTGGGTCTGCTGTGGTCTTCTTTTCATACATTGGTTTTGATTCAGTTACCAGCACAGTTGAGGAGGTAAGAATTTTTTTAGTATATTATTCGTGATGTGGTATGGAGCCTGCTACAAATTTTAATCCACGGTTATGGATGTGTTGGAAATATCTATGTATATTTACTGGCCGATTATTTGTGAAATAAAAGCAGCATTAGATCCCAAAGGATTAATTATCTCTGGTAATATGAAAGTTTTACTACAATAGAAGCATAGAAATGTAGCAATGAATCCCAAAATCTACTCTGTTTGACACTTAAGGCACACTTTTATATTCTGGTAAGCTTTTATCAATGAAAATTTCAGAATGAATGATTTGCATCTCTCTCTCTCTCTACCTCCTGACAAACTTTTTCCAAGCTGTTGTGTATCTAATGGTCGAATTGAATTATAAATTATTTTTGGTTTAAGGACGTACATTTTTTTTATGACAGGTGAGGAATCCTCAACGAGATTTGCCCCTCGGTATTGGAATAGCATTGTTAATATGCTGCATCTTGTATATGTTTGTATCTTTTGTTATTACGGGCTTGGTACCATACTATGCCTTAGATCCAGACACTCCAATCTCCTCTGTATTTGCAAGCTATGGGGTGCAATGGGCAGTGTAAGCATATTTGCTTCTTCATTCTGTTGTTACATTGTTCAGCAGGATTGAGTACGTCCACTTAAAGCTGTTTGTTGTGAGACTCATATGTATATATTGCAGGTATATCATAACAACTGGAGCAGTTACTGCTCTCTTTGCAAGTTTGTTGGGTTCCCTACTTGCCCAGGTGTTTTAATAGTACTACAGTCGTCTTTTTTTTTGTTGTGGAAGTACCTTCATTTTTTATTTGTTTAGCATAGTTTTACTCATAAAGACTGAACTTGTATGAAGCTCTCACATTTACTCCTGCTTGCTCAATTACGTATTGGTTGATTCTTTCGGACACTCCTGACAATTTTAAACAAATCTTCCTGTAGCTTTTGTGTCAATGCCTGAAGAGCTGGCTGTTTGAGAATGTCTGTTCATTCTTGTGACTTTCATTGAAATTTAATTCCATAATTGTTGCGATATCCAATATTACTATCTATGTCTTCATAATTGGAACATCATTATATTGGTCGAAGTTGATGTTTGTTTTGTTTCAGCATGTGCATACTTAGCAGTAGACCATCCTCTGTTGCATGCGGTCACTTGTCTGTTTGTTTGGATATATATTCGGCAGGCCCCACAGTTGTGTGATTCAGGAATTCTCATTTAAAATTTATGTGACAAGTAAACAATAACCATTAACAAAAGATGATTACTTCTAAATAATATATTGGGGTCTGGTCAACTGGATTCTAAAGATAACAAAACATCTATATGAGTTCTCTTTTGATGCTTTCTCTAGTTGAAAAGGTATTTGGGGTAGAGAATGTTACTCTTCAATGGCCTACTGTAAGCTTATACCACCAAAGCCTGACTGTAGTGTGTCATCAATAGGTGTTTTATCTGCTATGCTTCTTAATGATTACCTTAATTTCAATTTATTTGGAGGTACTTTGTTACCTGCATTATCGTAAATCAGATATTTGTTCTAGCTGATAATTGGAAATCCCTCGGTTTATTTCGTTTTCCAGCCACGGATCCTGATGGCAATGGCTAGAGATGGGTTGTTGCCATCATTTTTTTCAGACATTAATAAAAACACGCAAGTTCCTGTAAAGAGCACTGTTACAACTGGTATCTTTGCAGCAGTTCTAGCATTCTTTATGGATGTTTCACAATTGGCGGGGATGGTAAGTTGATCAAATTTTTTGGACTGGAGATAATAAAGTTGAATTATATATTGATGTCTAGTGGGATGCTCGTCTTTCTTTTTTTATTTTTCATCCTTACCTGTAGCATATATTTCTTGGGTACAGGTTAGTGTTGGTACGCTGTTTGCATTTACAACTGCTGCAATTTCAGTTTTGATACTCAGATATGTTCCACCAGATGAGGTGCCACTTTCATCATCACTTAAAGAGTCTATTGAGTCAGTATCATTACGATTTGGTCGTAATACACAAGAAATTGATAGAAAAAACCTTCAAAATCCCGCTGGGTCATCTGAGAATGATAGTCAAAATTTACATGAAATTGGGGAGGCGTCACTTGGCTATCCCCTGATTCAGACAAACATTTCACAAGGTAATAGGATCTCATATGATTTGACGAATAAGAAAACAAATATTGCACTTCAGATGTACCAAAGTCATGGAATGTGTGTCCTCTATGGAGGATTTAAAATAGAGAAAGTTACCAATCCTTGTAGTTTGGGTGTTATTTTAATTAAACCTCTCCTTTTTTTACTCGGTTTCTTATTGTTAGTTTCATTTACAAACAACGAAAATTTAAGAATCAGTCAATTAGCTGTGCAGAAGATATATATTTTTTCATTCAGATTGCTATATTTTCGTTTAAAATCAGGTTGACAGATGCTTCAGTTTTCCCTTGATTGTAAAAAAAAATGTTAACTAACTATGACGACCTGATTGGAAAAGAAAAAAAGAAAAAAATTACAGGCCCAAATTTAAAAACACCTAAACTGCGAGACCAAATTGTTCTTTTTCCCTTAAAGTTAGGATGGTCTCAATTCCACTAGCCACAAGGACCTCATCCCAAGGACTGAAGATGGCTTCAGTTTAAGTTGACTGAGTTCTATCCTCTATGGTCATTGTTTAACAACCTACTGTGATCTTCAAAAATGAAAATTTGCTTTTTTGCCATATAGTAGCATTTAAGCCCATGTATATTCCACTACAATTTTGATAGCTTTCTTCTTCGCCATGTCTGAACTCATTATGTCTGGACTTTTCGTTGAAAGACGAAGACTTAAAAAAAAATGCATATATATGTATATATGCGTGTGTGTACGAATAAATTATTTGACTTCAAACTCAAATTCCTAGCTTTTTCATATGGGTTTGGGGGAGGGCACAGGTTGGGCTGCTATGATCTTGGCTTGTCTTTTCAAAATGGGGTACCTAGTATGTTCGGTTGAAATTTCTAACTACTATCTATATGAATCTTGTTTTTTTCATTTTGAGAGTTGTATATATTTTCATTATTCTTTCTGGTTTTTTTTGTCTCTTTTCTAAAGAAAAAAAATCTTTCTGCTTTTAGAAGTGCAATATTTTGCAAAATTGTTCATGAACAGCATTTTAGAAGATTGATTTTTCTCTTTTTGGCTCATAATCATACAGACAATCAAAGTGAAGAAACAAGGCGGAAGATTGCTGGCTGGACCATAACCTTTCTCTGTATAGGGGTATTTATCTTTTCATATGCAGCTTCAGCTAAATTCCTTTCCAGGTTTGTCACTTTTCAAATACCTTTATACAGGTTGACATTTGGTTAATGACCTTTTTCATTTTGTATTTGACCAGAATTTTGACCCTAGATAGGTTGTTTGACTTATTAAGAAGAAACTTTTGTTAGCTTTATTTACATTGTTGACCCATTCCCTAACAGCTTAAGAGTTTTTTACTTATGATTGTATAAATTGATATTGGAGCTCTGGTTTGAATAGATACTGGCTCAAAAAGTCTCATCCCCATTCCCCACTTGTTTGCTGATTTGCAATTTAGATTGGGTTGTACCTATATATATATATATCCCTGTCTGTACCTATCTGCCTCTCCACTTGCTTGATGAGACTGCAAGTGGTGAGTGCTAGCTTGATATACATTATTGACACGTTCTTCTAATAGCTTAAGCTATTGGGGTATAGTGGTTTTCTAGAAAACAACTTCCAGTCTCCTACTCAGTCTCTTCCGAATAGAGTGAAGCTTGTCAATAGTGTGGTGTATTGGATGCACATTCCCTTCAAGCTATATCATTATTGTTTTACTATTTGGTACAATGTTTGCAGTTGAATAAAAGGCTTCAAAATCATAGCTCGATAATCCTAGGCATGTTACATTTTTGAACCTCTGTGGTAAAAAAGAGAAGGGCCCGTTTGATAACCATTTGGTGTTTCGTAGTTTGTTTCACTTATTGTGCTTGGACATAAGGGAAATTATATAGGGAAAAGGAGATATGAAGAAGAGTGATGGTAGGACGGATAAGAAATAAGGAAGAATGAATGAAAATGAAACAACTTAATATAAGGCTCGTTTGATAGCCATTTAATTTTTGGTTTTTAGTTTCACATTTTGTGCTTGAGATATGAAAATGAGGGATGATGAAGAGTGGAGGAATGATATGGTGGAAGAGATGGAGAACAAATGCAAAAGGAATACACAAAACGAAAACTAAAAAGCAAAAACTATTTTGTGGGTTTCACTTTTTAGATCTTCTTTTCATTCTTCCTTCTTTATTGCTTCCTCTCCATACTACCACTCTTCTTCATTCCTTCTTTTTCTCTTATACTTTCTCCATATCTCAAGCACAAAAAGTGGAAAGTGAAAACCAAAAATGAAATGGTTATCAACTGGCCCATAGGTTTTGGTTTTTAGTTTTCGTTTTGTGTACATTTCTTCTATATCTCTCTCACCATCCTTTCTCCACTCTTCTTCATCCTCCTTTTCCCTATATACTTCCCTTATACCTCAAGCGTAAAAAGTAAAAACCAAATGGGTTATCAAACGGCCCGAAAATTATTCCAAATGTCAAATATCATCTGAAATTGGCGTTGCAATTTCCTTCATAGTTAGATCCATTAAAAGGTTGTTTACGTATGGCAGTATAAGCCCATGCAGCCAAAGTGATTCCTAGCACATATTTTTTATAAGACATGACATTGCGCTAACCTTAATAGTCTAGAAAACTAGCCCTATTTAGACAAATTTGGATCCGAAAGATGTTACTTTATTTTGTGAAAATTCTTAGATTTGACCAGAATTCTATGAAGATCTATCCGGCTTCTATATGACCAGCATTGGGGATGAAGTCTCTTATGTGAATGGGGCGAGATCAGAGATTCAGACATATATATATCTAATAATTTTATCAGATTTAATTTAACCATCATAACTTTGTTCCAATTTGTTGATTGTGCCAGCATTCTTCGCTTCACTGTGTGTGGGGTGGCTGGAGTTCTTCTGTTGTCCTGCTTAATTGTGTTAACCTGTACAGATCAAGATGATGCAAGGCACAGCTTTGGACACAGTGGAGGTACAATTGATTTCTATCTTATAAATATTGTTCAGATTGATTGGCATTAGTTAGTGTGGATGGGTCCATCCAGAGAATGTTGACCATCTAGAATATTTCTTCTCTTCATTTTCTGCTAGTGTTGAGGGTGGACTTCCTACTAAAAAGTTTAAACAAATCATTTATTAGACTCAATGCAGTTTAGAAATTTGTAACCTTTCTAGGTTAAAGTTACTTTGTGAGAAACTTATCTAGGAGGGTAAGCGTAGTTGATGAATTAGGAAGTCTGGTGCCGGTTGGACATTCAGATGAAGCCTGAGGTATTTTTTGAAAGCTGCTGACTCACAACTTTTTGTTTGTCTCTCCAGGTTTCACTTGTCCATTTGTTCCATTCTTACCTGCTGCTTGTATCCTCATAAATACCTACTTGCTAATTGACCTAGGGTGAGTGCTCCCTTCCCTTCTTAACAGTTAACACGCACACAAATAAGCAAATTCACCTCCAAACACACAATCTGTAAGTGTTCCAAATATGTGCCTGTTGACTAATTTTTTGTTAATTTCTAAATCTTAGAGCTGCCACATGGATCCGCGTCTCTCTATGGTTTGCCATAGGGGCATTGGTCTACTTGTTTTATGGCCGGAGGCACAGTTCCCTTTTTAAGGCAGTGTACGTACCCTCCGCCTATGCTAATGAGATCTATCGCTCCTCATCAGACTATCCGACCTAGTCTTTTTTAAGGGAAAGAACCACTTACCCCATGGGAGGTCACAAAGTTTTTCTGCTATCATTTATGTAGTTTTATTCTGTAAATTTTATATTGCAATTTGTAATGTCTGAACATAACCATTCATCTCATTGTAAGATGATATTCTTGGGGTGGTTTGGTAAGTGTTGTGGAAAAGCATGTAAATAACTTAAACTTATTAATTGTGTCTCAATCTCTTCGGAAATCAAAAGCAGTCCTTGAAAGTTGAAAGAAAGTGAAAGTTCATAGAGAACCAATGAAGCTATGTTTTTATGACTTCAACCATATTACCATTGCACGCATTTGATCCCTTTTGATAGCGGAAGTCCAATATCTTTGAAATTCTCAACAGATTCGGATGCAAAATGTAGTGAATGTCATTTCTTAATCATATTTGCAGAATAAGTTCTGACATTGACAATGCTAACTTTATGAGATGTATGGCCCATAATTATAATTAAGGGAGTCATAGAAAGGTGCCTAAAATACCGGAAACACGGATTAGAACATGACATTAAAAACTCATTTTGACCAGATTACCAATCATGGCGCAACCGGTTCTACACATTAGGCCATCATCTCTTGGATGGATTTTTTTTTATTATTATAAAAAAAATAATCAAATTTAAATTCATAATTAAACTTTTTGCAAAACTTTTTTAAATAGGCAAAAACCTACTTAATAATACTCAAATACGCTTAAAATTATAACACCGTTAAAACCCACAAACCAAACCATATCAGATCTAATCAATAGAATAAAATAAAAAATTGAAAAACATTATCAGATAAAACTTGGTTTTGGTTTTCTGCAATTTTCCTAGGGTGTGTTTGGATTAAGAAAAATAACAAAGAATTTGGTAAAAACTCATAATTTTGAATTTCCTATGCTTCAATTCTCTTGTTTAGATTCATAAAAATTGAAATTTAGAAATTCAAAAAACTAAGAAACAAAGAATTTGGATGTCTCAAATCCCCACTTTAAATTGGACAATACTTGCATCTCACCCTAGTGGTACCTCTTCATACTACCATTTTCATTTATCGAATTGTTTTTGTACATATATCATAATCGGAACAGTTCATTCTCTAAATCATCATGCCAAGATTATCTCCGTAAAAAATCAAATAGATTGGAGGTCGTTTAGTCATTCATATATATCAACTAATTGGACGGTTCGCCATGAGGATTTTAATTCTCACTAAAACCGTTGATTTATTTGATACATACGAATGACTAAACGACCTTCAATCTTGTTGATTTTTTATGGAGATGATTTTGACATGATGATTTAGAGAATGAACGATTCCGATTATGATATATGTACACAGACAATTCGATAAATCGAAAGGGTGATACGAGAATGTACTACCAGGGTGGGATTCAAGTATTTTCCCTTTAAATTTCATATAAAGAGGTGTCATTTCCCAAATTCCATCTTTATAACTATCATTTATGTGTAAACATTAAATTCTATGTTTAAATTTCATTCTATTTTTATATTATCCAAACAAGAAATTTCACAAATTCTAGAAAATTAATTTTCATCAATTTAAATTCCGACCTTTTATAAATTCTTGGTAATCTTCAACTTCTTCATCCAAACACACTGTGCCTAAGCTACGAAGGTTGAAAAAATTGGTTACGGGCAGAGCATGCCAATTGTTGTTTACAACTTAATTAACAATGATTATTTTTTTAGAGCATACTACACTTTAATACTCTATGTTTACACTAGGACCTTACCAATGCTGCATTTAAGTACTCTGAACTCTTTAAAAGTAAGCAAATTAAACTTTAGTACCATGTGTTTTATACCAAATTTCAAAGTTATACTTGACTTTTCAAATGTTGCATTTAAGTACTATGAACTCTTTAAAACGTCACAACTTAGCTACATCGTTCATATTCCGTTCAAGAATTTGTTAAATGCTGATGTATCACTTGTGGGATTTATGTTTTAAAGTTTTTTTTTTTAGGCTTATTACTCAAAATGCTCCCCGAACCAGATCTATAATCTCAATTTGTTCCCCGAACGCGAAATCATAACAATGTGCTCCCAGAACCTCTGTTCTGTCAGCTCCGTTGCACCAAATCGTTAACAGCGTTACAAACTCTATTTAGGATGCTTACGTGGCAGTAAGGGATTGGATGTTTTATTGATTTTGTAGCAAAATATTAAAACTAAATATCAAATAAATAAATAAAAACAAAATATGAAGAAGAAGATGATGAACACCATATGGGTTTCTCAACTCATTCCCATGCCCACCGCCCACCCGTCCACCCACCCCACCATCTGGGTTTCGAAGAAGATTATGAAGATCAACTTATCTGTGTTTCTTTATGGGCCCACTTGGTTGCAGTTGCATAGACCCTCTTAGACCACTTGATGATGATGATGAATTCTCTCTATTGCTTGCTGATGATGATCATATTCTTGGGATCATGATCTTGGGTTTGTGATTCCTTTTTGCATGAAGATGAAGAATTTGAAAATTTTTGGGACTTTTCTTTTGTGTCCTCTTTCTGGGTCAAGCACCAATTGCAAATTCTATAATTTTTAGCATTTGCGTAGAGATTGTTGCAGTACCTAATCCCAATTGGAGCAATCACATGTATAAATACAAATTCCTATAAATGCATGACCTAGAAGATGTTGAGGGCATCGGCAAGGGAGAGGAGAGCGTGGCGGTTGGAAGAAAGAGAGAGGAGTTGCTTAAGGGAAGCTCTGTCCTGATTCGAAACGGCGTCGGAGAAACCTCCCAAATTCTTCCATCCCCCGAACCCATTGAAGAAAAACCAGAAGAATTAAGCTGGGTTGTCAAAATGGGTTCGGATTCGTTGCCCATGAAACCGACGCCAATCCCAATCCATGATGAAGACCCTCCGAACCTAGCTACGGTGCTGCTCTCTTTCAACACGGACTCATCCATCACCTCTTCACCTTCGATCCCATCCTCTTCTCACAAACCCAGCACCACCCTCATCTTCATCTCTCTCTTGCTCATCACCTGTATAGCTCTCTCCGCCGCTGCTGCTTTCATCTTCTTCTTTCATCTCTTGTTTTTTTTTTTTAATATTTAGTTTTAATATTTTTCTACAAAATGAATAAAACATGAATCCCTTGTTGCTACATAAGCATCATAAACAGAGTTTATAACACTGTTAACGATTTGGTGCAACGGAGCTGACAGAACGGGGGTTATGGGAGCACATTGTTACGATTTCGCGCTCGGGGAGAAAATTGAGATTCTAGAACTGATTCGGGGAGCATTTTGAGTAATAAGCCTTTTTTTTATACGAGGAAAAACTTAAAATTTAAACCCCCTAGGGCAACAACTATTAATATGATCCAAGTGAAAAGCACATAAGACAACCGGAGGAATAGGGTGGATCTAGATATGAGGATCATTCCTCACATGGCCCAAGTTGGCTAACGCATCTAAAACAAAGTTGGCTTCACGGAAAACATGTTTGAAACGAATGAAATTGAACTTATCCATAACCAACCAAATATCTTCAATAACCACAACGAGTTTCCAAGGAACGCTACATTTACGATTGATGCAATCAATGACAAGCTTAGAGTCTCCCTCAACAATAAGATTCATGTAATCCACTCTAGTGCCTTGGAGTATACCATCTCTTAACGCAATACTTTCCATAAGAGAAACATCAAATGGACCTATTGGGTGCGTACCAGCAATGAGAGGGTTCTCATCCTCGCCACGAAAACCAGAACCACCCTGAGAAGTCTGCATCAAAATTTAGTTTAACAAAATCTAGAGGATGCATCCACTTGATAAGCTTATGATTTGCTGAGATAAAAGAGCCATTAGAGTTCTTCCGAGAATGAGAGATAGCCTAGAGATCATCACCAACTTTTTTAGCAACACGAAGGACTGGAGAAGGATGAGGTCTAATATTTCGAAAGATACTATCATTTCGAACATTCCATATCTACCAACATAAAAGCAAGATTTTGCAAAGATTTAGCTCCTCATATTGAGAAGAAGAACGTTTGCATAAATCAGTAAGCCAAACCATAAAAGGAGATTCAGTACTCACCGGATTGGGACAATTAGAGACACATCCCCAAATGCTTTATCCGATCTAGAAATGCTTTTCTTATATGGCACTATAGATCTTTGTTTCGCAGTAACGCAGAGTGAGGCACTGTGCCTTAGACTCATCGTACAATCATTGGAGGAGCCCGCCTTTACATAGTTTCTTAGGCCTGAGGCTTAGTTGTCTAAGTAGAAGTAAGATAAATTGCAAGTATCCTCAGAATGAGCACCACATTAGAAGCCAAGCAAAGACTTTCACCTAAGGAGGAAGGGAAAGCTTCCACACTTTCTGAAGAAAACTTGCATTGGGATGGGATTGAAGGTCTGCAAACTGTAACATAGTAGCATATTTGACAGAGAAAATGTTAGAAAATTAAATAGTTAATTTCTAATAATGTGAATGGAAATTGAAAGGACATTTTCGTTGGACCATTAAACCTTTTGGAATTAGAGTTTGACCTTAAAAAATGCTTAATGATTTTGTGGATAAATATTAATTTGTATAAAATTAATATTTAGATTAGAAAATTACAGAATATATATATATATATATATATATATATTCTCTATTATTATAAAGCTAGGAGGGTCAAAAAGTTTAACTAAAATATTTTGGATGAAAATACCCTTACTATGATTTAAAAAATATGAACAAAATAGTAAAATCATATATTTTAATTAAAATTTTAAATAATAAACACTTAAGTAGAGGATTTTAAGGGAGAATATGTGGGTAATTACTCCCTCTCTCCCATTCTTTTTTAATTATTTTTTATCTTTTGCCAAAAATTTTAAAAAAAAAAATTACAAGCGTAAACTTGTGCAAGAGGCTAGTATATATATATATGTGAATGAAGGTGCGATTGGATTGGCTGCAAGTCCATTGAATTTGGACTCGAAAGTTGCTGCCAATCCATTGAATTGGTTCATGGCAAGCATTCATGCCGCTTGCCAATTGAAAGGGCATGTTTAAGCATCTAATCAAATGGCGCAAGCCATTAGAAGGAAAACGGGGAAAGCCGTTTGAGGAGAGGCATGGTCCCAAATGAAAATGAGAATAGATGTATCTCTTAGAACTTTGTTTTAAGAGATGTATCTCTTATAAAGAGTTGTATTTCTTATGAAGATCTCCTATGAAGAGATGTGTTTTTTATGAAGAGATGTTAATATACCTATAAATAGAGATACCCACTAATGCATTTCATTCATTTAATAGACATTCAATTATTCAATACATTTGTATGTCAAATTGATACTCTACAACAAACAAACAAATACACGATAACTAATGCAGCGGAAATCTCAATCTACGGATTCATGGCCCATGAGTGCATACCAATCAGTATATTGCTATATGCGATTACAAAGATTTCTGAAAGGTTACAAATTACAAGTCTAAGTCAAGCCTTATATAGACAACAAATCTTATATCCAAAAGGATAATACAACCTAACTTTCCCAATACTATGCAAACTAATCTTTATTCAACAAGTAACCAAGTAAACCAAAACAGGTAAGTAACAATTCCTAATTCTAAACCAAAAACGAATTCCTAATTCAACCAATACTTGCCAACACTCCCCGTCAAACTCATGATGTTGCATCTTGAGTTTGCCAAGAACGATGTTGCAGATACCGTTGCTATGTCGATGTGTTGCTGATGCCATGCCAATGCGATGTAATTGCGCTACACTGCCGATACGCTGCCGATGCAATGCAATTCCGATGTGATGCCTATACAATGCGATGCCGATGTGGTGCTGATGCGCGCGTTGCTGATGCGATATTGATGACGATGCCAACATGGAAGCCCAACGAACAAAGTACTAAAGACGGTCCGAAAGATCGAAACTGCAATGATTCCATGTCAAATTGATACTCTACAACAAACAAATAAATACACGATAACTAATGCAGCGGAAATCTCAATCTATGGATTCATGGCCCATGGGCGCACGGAGAAACTAAGCTCCGCACACCCATATGGGATGCAAGCACCCTAGGAACCAATCAGTATATTGCTATATGCGATTACAAAGGTTAAGTCAACAAAGGTTAAGTCAAGTCTTATATAGGCAACAAATCCTATATCCAAAAGGATAATACAACCTAACTTTCCCAATATTATGCAAACTAATCCTTATTCAACAAGTAACCAAGTAAACCAAAACAGGTAAGTAACAATTCCTAATTCTAAACCAAAACTAATTCCTAATTCAACCAATACTTGCCAACATTGTGGAGATTGAATATTAGTTCCAGAAAGCATATAGTTTTAGAATATTTCAATAGAGAGTTTTAAACACAGTTTGAATTCGTTATTCTTGAGGATTGAAGTGCTGCTTCCGCAAGAAGTCGATTGTTATATCCTGAGAGACGTTTGCGAAGCAAAAATCCTTGAAGCACCGGTGAGGAGACAATTTCGTCTTAAAGAAATAGAACCAAGTTCTAGACTCGATCACCTGTAAAGTGTCTCTTACTTTGCTTTTATTTTGTAATTCATTTTGAATATAAAGTTTGTTTTATTTTCATATTTCTGTAAATATAGCAATTACCAATATTTTTACAAACATAAAATACCATTAGAAGAATGTCCCAAACAAAATTATCAGGTTTAGCATTTAAAGAAAAGGGAACCATTAGATTTTTAGAGGCAATATCTGCCGAAACCACATTAAGGAGAGTTTTGTTTCAAGATAGAATCAGAAACACGAAGAGTCCCAGTTAAAGACGACCATTGAGTTTGATCAATCAATTAGAGAGAGGAAAAGCATATTTCTTGACAATAGATTCCAGAAATAAGGAAACATTACGAAGATATTTTCTAGAGACGATTTGAATCCACCACTTCTGAGGTTGAGTGATTACCTTCCATGCTAGCTAGTTTAACAATAAAAATGTCTAGAGGTATTCAATTGTAACATTTAAGTTTTAAAATGTTCTCAAAAATTCTAGTGTATCCAATTATGTTTTTTAAAATGTCCAGATAAATTTAGGTATATTCAAAAAGACAAAGATTTTTTAGGGATGTGATTGAGTAGGGAATTCTGGTGGATTATAAGGTGAAAAATATAAATAACAAAGCTCATAGAAAATCCACCCTTCACCCCTGTAATTGTTTTTTAGGAGGTCAAGATAGAAGTTTCCTACTTTCTTTCTGTAAATTTCTATGTCGACACACGTTATGTGAAAGGTCTTGGGTTTAACTCTCGTAAATGGCGAGGTTATACCCAATGTGTATCATTCCCTCCCTCAATATCATTATATCGAAAGAAATAATTTAATTTATGAGTTTTTTATTTGAGAGTTTCTTGTCCAAAATTTATTGGTAAAGTTTGTGACCCTAACAGTTTTTGTTCCCCATTACTGTTTTAATTATATATAGTTAGTAAACAACTCAATGAGAATGATTACTCATTTCTCCGATTACCCAATTCTCCAATTGACTACTTCTCATATTACTCATTATTCTCATTCATAGTAAGTAAACGTGCCATTAGTGTGTGAGTTATCTTGGTGAACAAGATATGTCATGTTTCACATCCACAATGACTTTAAATGTAATTGGTTATAATTGATTGTGATGACATCACAATGACATAACACTCTAACACTAATTTGAATCAAAGTGTGTGTAGCCTCATATGTAGCATGTGAACTGATTCCACCATCTCTCGTATTTCGTTCTCTCTAACATTTCTATCATAACAAACATTAAAATACGAATCAATGTGTGTGTGTGAGCTGATTCTACCATTTCTCTTATTTCGTTCTCTTTAACCTTTCTATCACAACAAACATTAATTTGAATCAAAGTGTGAATTGAACTTAAACCCAAACCAACGAAATGGGAAGTTTTAAAAATTCAAAATACGAATACGGCTAAATAATACACCGATTCAAAAAAAGATTATAAACATAAAAAATTGCAGAAATATATAAAAATAAATGGCATTACCCAGTGTCAAACTCGAAGTTTTGGAATTCTTTAACAAAGGCTAAACCATTAATGATGTTTCCTCTTTGAAATCAATATAAACGCTTCAAATATAAAATAGGGAAATATACACTAATATCCCCTTATCACAAAAAAAATTCATCAATACTCCTTTTTGTATATCTTTGCAATCCAAAATAATTGAGTTTTGGTATTTGTAAATTTGTCCCAAGTATATAAAGGAGTGAGTAATCAGATAACACCCATTTAGTTACTTTGGATTGTGAAGAAGAAAAGAGCAGGAGAAGAGCGAGAGAGAGAAGTTGGGTCTCCTTGGGAAACAAGGAGAGAGGGAGACGCTGTAGTGGAAGTGACGTGCGGGTTGGAGCGATTTCGTTGGGAAACCAGGAGAGAGGGAGGCGGCCAGGTGCGAAGTAGCGAAACGAGGAGAGAGGGTATCTCAATCTCAGCAAAGTCGAAGAGGTTTTTCCCCCAAACCCTAACCCTAATCTTTACCTTTCGAATTACTTTTTCTTTTGTTCGATTTCACTCATCGATTTTTTCCGCTCGGTTTTTCTCAGGCGTGTTCCGATGCAGTTCACTACCAGCACATGGATGCAGTTCATAACGGTATAGTGCCGATGCACAAGGTCAACTTGGACGCCAAGAGCGAGTACGAGATGATCCAGAACTACAAGGTCCTTCAAGACGTTTTTAACAAACTCAAATTCACCCAGGTCCAATTTTTACTTATTTTTTTCTTTCAATTAATTCAACTTTTGTTTTTAAATTTAACTGAGGCTATTTGGATATGAAGATTTTCTTGAATTTATGTGCTTTAATAGTTTATTTTTCTCTGTGTGTGTTTTTTTGGGGATTTTTAGCACATTGAGGTGAGCAAGCTTGTGAAGGGAAGGCCGCTTGATAATCTGGAGTTCATGCGATGGATGAAACGATACGGTGATTCTGCTAATGGAGGCAGTATGAATAAGTAAGTTTTAGCCCTAATTTATGATCTCTTTAAAATTCCCTTTCGTTTGGCTTCTATGGTGGCTTGGATATTATGATGTTGTCTGGTTTTGTATACTACTACATTCTTTGGAATAAAGATTCAAATCCGACATATTGTACTCATGTTTTCTAATCTTCTTTCTTTTTGCAAGGACATTTCAGTTTGACCAGATACCTTGGTTCATACATGTATGATCTTGAAAATTAAATATCCCAGTTTCTTAGATGAGGCACAGTTAATTGATGTTCGAGAACCTGAAGAAGTGTTTGCTCTGATCTTTTATCTTCTGTTTATGTGGAGCATCTTTTTTTTTTCCTTCTAAGGATGCACTGATTTAAAATCCTAGAATTTCCTAGAATGTACCTTTTCAATTTATGTGTTATGACATTGTTGTTAAGTTGTCTGTCTCTGTTTGTGGGTAAGTTTTAGTATTGGTATCTATGTGCGATCAAATTATACTGATAAGTTCAAATTTGAAAGTTTATAATTGACAAGAAAACTAATAAGATATAATTTGTGAACTATCATAAAAGAGCATTCTATTCCAGGGATATTTTCATTTTATAAGTATATCAAGAATTAAATGAGTTATAATAAGGAATTCTTGATTTGAGGAAAATTGGAGAAAATTGCAATGTCTAGTACAGTTGTGAAAATTTGAGGAAATGTCATATATGCATTATTGTTTTCTGTTTAATGTGCAATGCTAGTTGTGAGACAGTGGATCATCTTCTTTATTTCGTTAACTACTCAGTTGGTAAATATTTGTATTGCTTTGTCTTGTAGTTTCTTTATCTCTACTAACTTGTCAAGAAGTGATGAGTTCAATCAGGATATGATTCTGAAGTTCTCTCAAATTAACCATCACTTTCTGTTGTTACTTACCTTGGGTTATGTTTGATGACTTATAGTCAACTTTGCTTACTCCTAACTCTGAAGTCTCATGAGCCCATGTTGTAATTTTAGATTTCTTTCTTATTATGTGATATGATGTTTGTGTATAGGTCCTACTTTAGATCGTTTAGTCAATCAATGGTTTTTTTTTTTCTTCAGAAAAGAAGTGCTACTGTCTATGCAGAATTTCTTGGTGGAAGCTTCACATGTGATGCTTACCACATGACTGAGCCACACCAGATGGTAATATTCTTTATCTTTGCAGCTCTGAGTCTTCAAGCTCAGAAATAGCCGAATACCCTTAACACCCTTAACATGAAGAGCCTTTGAACCTGATTGCAAGTGACGACTAGGATGGTAATATTTTCATTCGTTTTAACTTGTTTTTTTATATTGTTTATGTGATTGAATAGCTCTATACTTAAAGAGAATTTTGAAGGACATGTTAGGAGGTGCCCATTAGTCAAACAAGTGGAGACTTTCGCTCTCCAGCCCCTTTATCAAAAGGGTATCAATGATGCCAAAGAAGAGGACCAAGAAGTAGAAACACTCAGACCCGGAGGAGTTGAAGATTCTAAGTCTTTGAACAACATTGATTCGGAATTGAAGAGGAATGCTTTCTATAGTATGACTGTACCTGATTTCTATACATTGATTGAGAAAATTGAGTCTATTCATGACTATATGTAAGGATATACGACACCCCATTTCTATATTTGGTCTCACTATTGCCCACATCACAATATCTTTATTGTCCTGCTTTGTATTGGTACCTTCTGATTATGCTTTTCAGGGCTCCTCATACACAACTTGGAACCATTTCTTTGTAGGTCTTTCAATTCATATCACGTGATGGGCATTACAACAAACTCGCTCCACAAGCTCCTCATAACTATTACTATCCGAAACTAAAATCCCTTTTGTTTCTCCAGTATATAGAATTCCTTCCTTTCTTCACCTATTTCCCATTGTAACAAATCAAATTTCCCAAGGCTTCACCCATACCTGCATATCATCAAACACTTGTTTAGTTTCATTTCGATTCTACCACTAAACGGTAGTTTAGTGGTCTTTAGTTACAACTTAGAACATGCTTAGTTATCCAGTTCCTTTATTTTGGGGAGTATACCGTTTAGTGGTCTTTAGTTACAACTTAGAACATGCTTAGTTACACAACATTATCTAGTTCCTTTATTTTGGGGAGTATACCGTTTAGTGGTCTTTAGTTACAACTTAGAATATGCTTAGTTACACAACCTTATCTAGTTCTTTTATTTTGGGGAGTATACCGTTTAGTGGTCTTTAGTTACAACTTAGAACATGGTAGGAATAAGAAGTTGAAAGGCTCACCTGGTGGACTGTATCATGGTAAAAGTCATTCAACTTCAAGGCATGTGCTAGGCTTCCAGTCAGACCTCAAGGTTCGCCAATATTTGCACCAGCATACTCTTTGTAAGGAAATGCATATAGATGACCAAGAGCATCAACTTAGAAAAATTTACAACCACTCTACTGCATCGGCTCAATCATTAATTTCTTGAAGCCATGCAAAATCTGAAACATAATCAGAGCAACCTCTATCAAGGTAAAGTTCTAAATCAAACGATAGAGATTGAATAAGAACCTATAAATTTGGAATTGAATAATGCTTGGGTAACTAAGCATGGTATAAATTGTAACTAAGGAGGACTAACATGTAGTTAAGTGGTAATATCCAAATTATAAGTAACAAATTGTGTTTGGTTATCCAAAAATTAGTGTGGTTTAGTGTTATGTTCGTTTTGATAAGCATGTTTGTATGAGAAGCAAAAAATGAGGAACTCAATAAGGTTGTGTAACTAAGCATGTTCTAAGTTGTAACTAAGGACCACTAAACAGTAGTTAAGTGGAACATAACAATTTATAAGTAAGAAAGTGTTTGTGCTTATGCAGATTAGTATGAGTTTGTGTTCTCTTCCTTTGTATAAGCATGTTTGCTAGATAACCCCAAAATAAAGGAACTAGATATGCTTATACAAAGGAAGACAACACAAACCCATACTAATATCTGCATAAGCACAAACACTTTCTTACTTAAAAATTGTTACGTTCCACTTAACTACAGTTTAGTAGTCTTTAGTTACAAATTAGAACATGCTTAGTTACACAACCGTATCCAATTCCTCATTGTTTGCTTCTCATACAAACGTGATTATCAAAACGAACACAACACTAAACCACACTAACTTTTGCATAACCAAACACAATTTGTTACTTATAATTTCGATTTTACCACTTAACTACCCGTTAATCCTCCTTAGTTACAAGGTATACCATGTTTAGTTACCCAACCTTATTCAGTACCAAATTAATAGGTTCTCATTCAATCTCTATCGGTTCCTAACAAACCAAAACCTTTTCAGCCTATCCAATATAACTCAGTTACGTAGACAGTAATGCGAGAAAGAATGAGCCGAAAGAACATCAATCTTTTAGTGAGTAGAACTGGTATACCATAAACATCACCTTACACTTTTATTTACGCAACATCTTCCCAAAATCAAAATTGAAAAGGAAATAACCCAACTCAATCATCAATTAATTAAAAGCGATTTTAAATAAACTGACAAACTAACCTTACCTGAAAATTTGTCGAAAGGAATTGGAGACCGAAAAGCCTCCGCAGCTAAATAAAGCGAAAGCTTTTGGAGAGAAGAAAGGAAGCAAAGCAAGCAGCGAGAGGAAGAAGAGAGACATAGAGAGAGAATGAGTGGGTTAGTGAAAAGGAATATGGTGGTGTCTGGTTGGGATAGAGAGACGCGGGGGAGCTAGGGTTAGAGAAGGAGATAGAGGTAGAGTCAGAGTTGGAGTTTTTAGGGTAATGACAGAAAGATGAGGTGGTTGTGGTAAAGAAGAAGATTTTTCTTCTCCGATAAACACCTTCTGCCGTTTGGTGACGAGGGCTTATCCTCGGAAGATGGCGATCGTTGAAACCATAACTCTCTCTCTTCGTTTCCTTTCTTTTTCTTTTTCTTTTTCAACAGAAGTAATATAGCGTAAAATTTAATGGATATATATATTTGGGTCAAAATTATAAATATCAAAATTCATTTACTTTAGATGGTAAAGATATAAGAAAATGAGTATGGATGAATTTTTTTTTGTGATAAGGGGTTATGAATGATAATTTCCCTATGAAATATTAGGTATGAAAACGTTCACTTTAAACCCTAGTAGACATCTTCCCAACACTTGAATGAGCCGCACGCCCAACTTCCTCATCTCTCTTCGTCCCTCCCTCTAACTCTCCATCTCCCTCATGAGTGAAACTTGCTACTCAACCTCCACAGGTGCCCACTAATTCTTTCTTCTTTCCCCATCTCGCCGTCGAGATTGACAGATTCCAATCTCGTCGATCTTCTCACTGCCAAGCTTCAAAAAGGTCTGATTTTTCTCTTCTCGGTCTGATTGGCATCGCGATATCTTATCCCGCGGGCATCTCCGTCGTAGGTTACCGTCTGGGCCGCTGCAGCTATCTCCGGTGAGTGACTCTTTCTCTCTTTCTCCTTCTTGTTTTCTTACAGAATCAAATTCTTCCAGTTTTGCTACTCTGCAATCGAGCTATGATGAACTCCCGGATTTTCTAAAAATTCAGTGCACAATGAGCCAACTTCTAGAAATATTAGTATCATTAGTTTCTAAAAGCTATTTGCCCATTACAAACCGAAAATTATCAACAGCCTACTAATCTAAAACTAATAGTAGAAAAGTATCTTCTTTTACCCCTTCTTGCATTCCTTGTTCTTGTGCAATGTGTGCTTCTTGCACTCCTTGCTCTTGCAGTAAGTATTCTTGGTTTTGGGTACGTTCACCATGGCGACGGCGGGTCTTGACACTCGAATGGAGATGAAGCTTGGTCAAGCAGAAACGGCCTTTCTGTTTTGGTCTTGTTTTAAGATACTGATCTCAACATTCTGGAACTCCCCTTTAGTAATTAAGATGAATTTGTTGGTATTTTCAGAGTATTGACAGAGCAGATTAGATTCAGGAATGGTTTTCTAACTCTTCCTCTAGCTGAAATGGATTTGTTTGATAAAATTCTGAAACGGATGGTTAGTGATTTGTTTGATAAAATTCTGAAATGGATGGTTAGGGATTTGTTTGATAAAATTCTGAAACGGATGGTTAGGGATTTGTTTGATAAAATTCCTCGAAGGAAAAATTGAGAGCCTAGAAAGTATGGTTTTTGTATATATAGGTATGGTGTTTGTCCGTAGAAAGTATGTTCTCATTTTGTAAGAAAGCCTAAAACCTAGCATACCTTTTTATTTCAAATCTATGAAATTGCTCTATGACTTGTGTAGGCTTGTTAACTGCACAGGTTCACCAAGTAAATTTTCAAGCATTGAAATGCATCAGTAATTATATATTTACATACCTATATTTATATATATCTTTATGTGTTTGCTAATTTTTTCTTATTTAGTAATTTCGATGTTTGTTTAGTTGATGTTGATACAACTAGTTTCTAGGTCATTAACAGAAGATCCTAATCAGAGACTTGGAGCTAGAGGTCGATACCCAACGTATATAATATAATCCCTTTCCCCAATATCATTATATCAAAAAGAAAAATATAATATATATATATATATTTTCTTGTTCCTTTTTTTGTAAATACCACGAGGGTTCCCCACACCCGAAGGGTGGGCCAATCCCCGCTCAGGATGCGGCTTGCCCCTAGCCACAAAGTGCTCCCATCAAGTTTCGAACCCTTGTCAGTTAGGCATCAATAAATTCGACATATGGAGGTGCCAGTTTGTCAAATGCACCACACCTTGTGGTTTATTTCCTTGTTCCTTTGAGACAACTGTAACCAAAAATAAAAAAATGAAAAAAATCAGATAACCTATGTTTGTTGTAGGAGGAGAAAAATGGAGTGTCAAAATCACTATTCCTTTTTGATTGATTAAGCAGATAAACAGGCCAACCCGTCACTGGTCTCACTTTCTAAACGTCTAGGGTTTCAAGCATAGAAGCAAAACACAACACAGCGACGATGGAGAACAACGAAAACAGTGGCACTCAGCAGACGAAAAAGGGCAAGCACCGAAAGCCGAAGCCTTGGGACGATGACCCTAATATTGACAGGTGGAAGATTGACAAGTTTGACCCTTCTTGGAACGAAGGTGGCATGCTTGAAGTTACCTCTTTCTCTACGCTATTCCCTCAATACAGAGGTGTGTCTTCCTCTCGTATTCTCCGTACTCCTCTTAATTGATTTTGTTTGTCTGCCTTAGAAACGGTGGGAAATGAAATTTCAATTTTTAGTTTTGAAGCTTTGGTCATGAGATAAGTGTTTGAGATTTTCTTCTGCAGAAAAGTATTTGCAAGAAGCCTGGCCAGTGGTGAAATCTGCTTTAAAAGAGTATGGGATTACATGTGAATTAAATCTGGTATGTCTCAGTAAGGTTTGTTTTTGCAGCTGCAAACTCATATGAATGATGTAGCTCATAAATTGTTTCATTTATAATTTGGTTAGGTTGAAGGTTCCATGACAGTCTCTACAACCAGAAAGACTAGGGATCCATATATTATTGTCAAAGCTAGGGATCTTATCAAACTTTTGTCTAGAAGTGTTCCTGCTCCTCAGGTACAAAGTCAGATTCTTTATTCTTACTATCTTGTTATTTGTGAATTAGCATTTCTTTAACTTCAAATGGATTGAAGCAGTTTCTGAGTTATTTGTTTTTTCGAAGGTGTTCCTTTTCTTTTTGGGGTATAGTATTGGTTTTGGAATCAATAATAATCGTAAACTTTTGATTTTGGGCACAGGATAAATCTTATCTGCCTATTGTTTATGATATTTATGCTGAATTTTCTCTTTACTTGGGAACTCCATTTTTTTTAAGGAACTGGTTTATGAGTTGAGCTATTTTGTGTTAATTTTCTGATTCAAGTTTCAAACTTTTAAATTCAGGCAATAAAAGTACTCAATGATGAAATGCAATGCGACATCATCAAGATTAGCAACTTGGTCAGAAATAAGGTGCGTGAACTATTAAGTTGCTTATGGAAGATTTAACCCACCAACCTCCAATTAATTTAGGACCTTTTAGTTTGACCTTAGAAAGGTTTAGTGTTGGTTTTGTTTAAGTGAAACAGGAATACAAGGATAAATTAATGTGGTTATCAATAATGGTGAGTAAAAGGAATGTTATTGTAGTTCAGAAAGGTGGTTTGGGTGATTGTTGAACCTATTTTTCCTGTACTTTGGTCCGTACAAAATAGGAGGTACCCCTCCATGTCTTAAATTTCTTCCCAAGACCATGAGGAGTTGGACCCAAGAATCAGAAAATGAAGAGAAAGTATCCTTCGGGCCCAACTACCTGCCCCTTAATACTAAGCGATGTAGGACACGACTACGAGAATAAGCAGTGACTGTTGAACTTTTATAATACATAGGTATGCAGGAACTGTCTTTGAAGCTTGTTCCAATCTCTTCTATTGTGTGCAGGAGCGATTCATTAGACGCCGGCAACGTTTTATGGGCCCCAATGCGTCCACTTTAAAGGTGCATAAAGTGCTCAATATGTCATGTTTTACTGACTACACTCACCCACAAAAAGGAAAAAGAAAATTTGGAATGAAAATATCTGTGATTTACCATTCCATTAGGTAAATCTTTAAATTTGTCTGTTGTTTCTCTAATCTTTCCCAATATGATTTTGATTTGGATACAGGCACTTGAAATACTGACGGGCTGTTATATTCTGATTCAAGTAAGTATTCTATTCCATGTGATTTTGATCCTATTGCACATTTCTATTGAAGCAAAATGATGGATAAAAGTTTTTTAATTTTCTTGTCAATGAATAGGGAAACACTGTTTGCGCAATGGGTTCATTTAAAGCGTTAAAGGAAATCAGGAGGATTGTTGAAGACTGCATGACGAATGCAATGCATCCCATATTTCATATCAAGGTAATTATGGTTGTATTTTCACTTTACGAAGTTTCTGTCTCGACTGAAGATCTGTGAATGGATTTCTCTTCACACCTTTCATCTCTTCCTTTCTTGTAAGCAGACTCTCATGGTCAAGAGAGAACTTGAAAAGGATCCAACACTGGCAAATGAGAACTGGGATAGATTTCTTCCAAAGTTTAAGAAGTATGTGCATTTGTTTGTAATTGTGTATACTTATGTTCGGTAGGTCTGTTAGGCGCTATTCTTTCACTTTTTAAAACTATTTCTTTCGCTATTCTCAGGAAAAATGTCAATCAAAGCAAGGTTAAGAGTAAAGAGAAGAGACCATACACTCCATTCCCGCCTCCTCCGCAACCTAGCAAGGTGAGTAATTTCCCTCGGACCCTTTTTGTTTAATGTTCCTGCAAGGTTTCTGTAGTCCTGCTATGTATGCTCTTATCATTTTAGGTTCTACTTGAAAATATGTGAATAATACATTCTTGCAATGTTTTTTAAACTATTTCAGGAGGACATACAATTAGAAACCGGAGAATACTTTTTGAATGACAAAGTGAAATCAGCAAAGAAGTGGCAAGAGAGGCAGGAGAAACAGACTGAGAAAACTGCAGAGAACAAGCGAAAAAGAGAAGCTGCCTTCATTCCTCCAAAGGTAGGACATATGAGTTCCACCTGCAAGTTTCTGTTTTATTTGGTGTTATGTGCTCTGATTTTATTTTGTATTTATATTTTTCTTAACAGCTATTCTTATTTTCCTTTTCCTTTTTTCAATCAGGAGCCTGTAGTTCAGGATACCAAATCTGATGGTGGTGGCAATGATCTGGCTGCCATAGCCATGTCTCTAAAGGTAAACCAAATTACGGAATCCTCTAATTAAAAGTTTTCATTTTGATCACCCCCGAAAGAAACATGCCTTCTTGTTTTCTTTTTACCTTTCATCCTTTTAGTTAAGTGCATTCGCTGGTTGTTTGTTTTTTTTGTTGTTGCAGAAAAAGGCTAAAGAGTACGAAAACAAAAATGCAGCTGAGAAAGTAAATGCGGAAGCCTATATTGCTGAATCAGGAGAACCTTCCAAAAAGAAATCAAAGCGCAAGCATTCTTAGATATTTTGAGTGGTGGGTATTGATCCATAGGCTCATCATATAGATGATTAGTGTTGGACTTGTATGATGTGATGAAGCTCTGAATGTTTTGGGATGTTTGGAAATGCTGTCCACAAGCTCAGATTTACGTTGTTAATTGCATAAAGTGAACTTGAAAAGTGATACATTTTGAGGATTGGATTTCTGACATTTAAATCTTTGGTAATCAGCCCAAGTAACTACAATCTACAATACCATTTCCAATGTTACATTTCACATTAGGTTAAAGTTTGAATACAATTGAATCAGAATTCCACCCGACTTGGAGTAGTTAAACGCTTAAACGAAGCACTGTCAGAGCTCAAATCCGGTACCCGAAACACCCGTTCTGCCGGCCGTTGCCAAGACCGAATCCCAGATTTCTTCGTAGGCAGAGGTATTCAGAACAGGCGAGTCTGCTTTCTCACCAAGTTCAAAATGTACTTCGCTAGTAATCGAATTTGTTTCTCGATGTGGCCAACTATAAGGTAGACTGACTCAGCAGTCCCTCAGAATAATTTGCAGAAATCGCTCTGAGCTGGAGCTGTCGTTCTTCTGATGGATACTGGAGGTGGGTTTCCAGCGAGCCGCGTGGCACTCAAGTCCCGTTTGTGGGTTGAGGCGGCTTATTGTGAAGGCCATGTTTGGAGGTCCAATGCTTGCTAAAAAGGGGCCAACCCGTCAGTCCGTCACTGGTCTCACTTTGGTTTCTAGTACAGAAGCAAAACACAACACAGCGACGATGGAGAACAACGAAAACGGTGGCGCTCAGCAGACGAAAAAGGGCAAGCACAGAAAGACGAAGCCTTGGGACGATGACCCTAACTTTGACCGGTGGAAGATTGATAAGTTTGATCCTTCTTGGAACGAAGGTGGCATGCTTGAAGTTACCTCTTTCTCTACGCTAGGGATCCATATATTATTGTTAACCGTTGAATTTTGGGTGTTTTCCCTCTTGATGTGCGTGAAGAGCTTTGAAATTTTTGGAGGTTTTGTTCAATTTTGCAAATTTTTTTGTAGACAACTTCTTTTTAGTTTAGAGTTTTCACTAATTAAGGGTTAATATTGTTTTTAATGAAATAAAATTAACGGTTAAGATTGTTTTTAATTAAATATAATCAATAATTTTATAGTTTTAATTAAAATCTAATTAAATAAATTAAATCAAAACACTCTTTCTTAATAATTGATATGGAAGACTAGACCTTTTATTTTTTTATTTTTGGGGAAAATCTCCTGTGTTATCTTTGTCCCTTTTGGACTTTTCCAATTTGCTACAGTCGCCAAAAGAGAAATAAAATAAAAAGAAATCAAGAAAAACACCAACTTCAGATTATTTTGGATTGGTATCTGCACGAGCAATCATCACCAACCCAAAGGGAAAGAGGGAAATCCTCCCTTTCTTCCTTGATCTGCCCGCTTCCCGATTTGGCCTAAGGTTTCAAAATTGTGTTTCGGGAGCGCAGGCAGGTTGACTCAGTGTATAAATTGTTTAATATTTTTTATTTTCTATTATCAATTATAGAAGTTATCACTAGGATCAATTCACAGCAAAGAACCCAATTTGTCTTTTCACTTTGGAAAACGAAAATCAGTCTGGGAAGATCAAACTTTTGAGCTTTCTTTGAGAAAATTTGAGTTTGTGGTGTTAGTTTGATGGGTTTAGTGGCGGATTCAAAAGAGGGTGGTGGTGGTGTAAGTGGAAAGCAGGGTTCATGGGGTGGTCGTAACAGCTTGATACGAAGGAAGCAGGTGGACTCGGTTCATGTAAAGTCTGGGGGTCATCATCATCAATTGGCCAAGGAATTGACTATTCCTCATCTTGTTGCAATTGGTAAACTTGATCCTTCTTAATCAGACTCTGATATGTGTTTGATGTTTTGAATAATCTCAGCTTCGACTATTCATATTCATATGCTTATGGCTGCTATATTCATGTAATTGGTTTTCACTTTTGATCTCCTTTTCATAGAATTACTCACTTACTATGGTTCCTTTGCATATGATTTAGTTGATTACTAGTCTTACTAATTATTGATATTCGTGGCCCTTTCTGTCTTACACACACGTTAGCACCACTTGAAATTTCTTACTGAAATAATGAAACGAGTTACTACCCTTTTTGGATCATGACTTTGTAAATGTTTTTCAAAAATAGTTTACCACTAGTTCTCATGTACTTTGATTAGGAGTTGGCTCGACTATCGGAGCAGGAGTCTATATTCTTGTTGGAACAGTTGCTAGAGAGCATTCTGGACCAGCCCTGGCAATTTCCTTCTTAATAGCTGGAATAGCAGCAGCTCTTTCAGCCTTTTGTTATGCTGAGCTTGCAAGTCGGTGCCCTTCTGCTGGGAGCGCCTATCACTATACATACATATGCATTGGAGAAGGGTAATTTCTCATTGATTCTTCTGATGAAGTGTTTTCCATAGAAATTTGAAAAGAGAAGGGAGAGTACATTCTTGTTCGAGAAAAATTGCTTGTACTAAACTAATTACGTTGAAAGTATTCATGTGCATCAGTTAGTGATATTGGACTATCATTTTTATAGTGTTGCTTGGT
This sequence comes from Oemleria cerasiformis, assembly GCA_037349345.1. Classification (NCBI taxonomy): domain Eukaryota; kingdom Viridiplantae; phylum Streptophyta; class Magnoliopsida; order Rosales; family Rosaceae; genus Oemleria; species Oemleria cerasiformis. Next base: position 10,849,344 of record JAZGTL010000007.1, read on the forward strand.
TGGTTGGTTGGGCACTGATTCTAGAATATACCATTGGTGGTTCAGCTGTTGCTCGTGGCATATCCCCTAATCTGGTACAGTTGATTTTCTTGAAAATATTTAATTTATGCATTATTTCTGCAAGATAAGTCTCATTTTATTTTTCACCTTTTATGAAGCTTTGTACATTCGTTTGAATATGTTTATTGTCTGCTTCATTTGAGATGGTTTATTGTCTGCTGAGCTGGAATTGGTAGAACTTGCAAATTTATCCCAACTATCCTTGAGTGCAACCATTTTTGGTTTAGTTATCTGTTCTTGACTATCTAATGGAAATATTATGTTGTCTACTTACTTTCCTTATTACAAGTGTAAGTATGGGAAATTATTTTTAAACAATATCTCATTGAAGTATGACATGTAAAGTGAATGCATCTGTGCTCCTGTCCTGGTTGAATTTGGGCTATTTCAATTTCTCGAATTAGAATGGCCCCTTCCATGGATGGGAATTTCTCATTTGCGTCAATTTAATTTTTGTAAGGGACAATATAGTAGTATATATTTCTTTTGATTTAGTCGTTTCTAAGGTTCTTCCTGCATGCTTTGACCATTTTCTGAGAAAAAAGTATGTTGCATATGTCTTTATGTTTGTTTGTTTTCTTTCTCCAGGCATTACTTTTTGGAGGAGAGGGCAGTCTGCCTGCTTTTATAGCGCGACAGCATATTCCCGGGCTTGATGTGGTGGTTGACCCCTGTGCAGCAATTCTAGTATTTATTGTCACAGGGCTCTTGTGCGTGGGAATCAAGGAGGTACTTATATATCTTTTTTTCTTTTTGCATGGAAAAGAAAAAAAATCCTTAAACTTGTGAAAATTTTTTGTTCTTATTTGTGATGAATGTTTTCTTTAATGGAGAACTTAATTTCTGCAGAGTACGGTGGCGCAAGGCATTGTGACGATAGCGAATGTATGTGCAATGATATTTGTCGTAGTAGCTGGTACTTATTTGGGTTTCAAGTCTGGCTGGGCTGGATATAAACTTCCAACTGGGTATTTGGTCATCCCTATTTGTATCCACTCTTGTTTTATCTCTAAAAGAAAGTTATCAAATGTCCTTCCCTATTATTGATGTAACAGGTACTTCCCCTTTGGGGTGAATGGTATGCTTGCTGGGTCTGCAACTGTCTTTTTCGCATATATTGGTTTTGATTCAGTTGCCAGCACTGCTGAAGAGGTAAATATGTTCTTGAATGCCATCCAAAATAAGTATTGTTGAGATGCTTTAACGTGTGTAGAATTTGAATAATTCTTTCATGTATTTCTAAAGGTGAAGAATCCTCAACGAGATTTGCCACTGGGTATTGGTGCTGCGCTATCAATTTGCTGTGCATTGTACATGTTGGTTTCAATAGTCATCGTTGGTTTAGTGCCTTATCACGCAATGGATCCTGACACACCCATCTCTACTGCATTTGCTACCCATGGGATGCAATGGGCTGCGTAAGTGAACAGCATACTAGTGTTTACCGTGTATTTACATTTCACTTGGCAGTTAAGTTAAATTTTGTGAATTGAGGGCCATTTCCTGCTTGTGGTTGAAGGTATGTGATTACTGTTGGAGCTGTTACTGCCCTATGCTCAACACTGATGGGTTCTATTCTTCCTCAGGTATTCTTCATTGATCTATTGTCATGGTCCTTTTTTCTCTTCCTTTTCAAAAGCTACCATGCACGGCCTTAGCTCCCTTTTGCTTTGTTGTATTTAATCTATTTAATATGGATGCCTTTTATAATCTTGTATCTTTTAGCCACGAATCCTGATGGCAATGGCTAGAGATGGATTGCTGCCGCCATTTTTCTCAGATATTAGTAAGCGCACTCAGGTTCCTGTCAAGAGCACAATAGCAACTGGGTTTGGTGCTGCAGTCTTGGCTTTCTTCATGGATGTTTCACAGTTGGCTGGAATGGTAAGTTGACCCTCATGCAAAGATCTGGTATTGTTTTTGGTAGGTTGGACAACGTGTTTATTACTCTTTGTTACGCTCAAAGGCACACGAGTATATTTAATGTTAATGCTATAATATGGGGGTATACCAGACATTAACTTTATAAGGTTGTTCCCTTGCATGCTTAGGAGTCTAGAAAGTTTTTTTTTTTTGCAGTAATATTTCTTATCCTTGATAGTATTAGAAAAATGCACGTCTCTAACAGAGGTGAGGCCCACCAATACAAGTGGGTCCCCCTTCTATAAGGGAGGGGTTACATAAAAGTGGTTTCCCTTGCATTGCTCATCATATTAATATCCTCTTAACAAATTCTGATGCCATCGAGGATTCTATTTTCTGGATCATGATAATGACCCGAGGAACTTGATCCAGATGGCAATATTTTGGGTTTTATTGGCCGAAAGGAATAGAAGTATATTTGAGAATGCTGTGAATAGAAGTATATTTGAGAATTCTGTGAGTGAGAATGTTGAGTGTTTATGGGAGAGGGTGCATTTCTGGGCATCTGTAGCTTCAGAGTTTAGGGATTAATCTTTTTTTTCTATTTTGATAGTTTGGAAAGGAGCTGTTCAGTATTTTATTTGGAGTATGTTGTTGGCTTGATGCCACTGTGTTATGGTTAGTCATGTAGAAGTGGACTGCTGGTTTGCATAAAATTGTAACATATCTTCTTTTTAAAGAATATTTGTTTTTAATAAAAAATAAACAAACTGTTATTTGTGCTGACACCATTCTTTATACTGTATTAGTGAATGTGCTCTTTCTAATGAAAAAAACTGTTATTTGGTGGAGACTGACTTGTAGCTTCTTACTGATGTTTTGCAGGTTAGTGTGGGTACACTTGTTGCATTCACTATGGTGGCAATATCTGTACTGATACTGAGATATGTCCCACCGGATGAGGTGCCTTTGCCTAAATCTCTTCAGGAGTCCATTGATTCAGTGTCAGTGCGGCTTCGAAGGAGTTCTGAGGAGATCGGCGAGGAAGATCCTAAGGCTAATGTTGGTTCTTCCAAGGAGAGTACGAAACCTCTACTTGACAAAGTGGATATCTTAGTTGAACTTCCTCTGTTGGAAAAGCAACTGCCTCTTGTTAACTGTAAGTTATTTATAGGTATAGTCTCTTAATTGCACTGTTTTTTCAACCATTGCATTAGTATATATATACACAAACATAGGGAGAGTTCGGTTCGGTTCAGGAGTACACATCTGCACTGCAAATGTCCCATGCTGTAAGAACACACAAATATACCGTGGTAGAAATCCACTACCAAACTATTAATCAGGACTGAACATTCACCGGTGATTATACATACTCAAAAGGCCTAATTGATAGCCTGAAACCATAACAAGGCAGACTAACTGGGAGAAGATTATTCTATATACATAATAGTATATTTTTATAAACACTTATAGTATATTATATTATATAATAATATATATATATAGAGTCTTCTACTATCCGGTAAGTCAGGTTGTGTATATTAATCAATAGGCTGTATGTTTGTTCCACTTGCAACCCATGATGACATACATGGGTAACGTAGATGTCTTCACTTGAGCATAAGTTCATCATATTTTACTATTTTGTTTGTTTTGTCTATTATCTGGTAGAACTATCATTGCAATGTCTCAATACTCATGCATGAGCAACATTTGCTTAGATTTTATCTATGATTATCCATGCAGTACTTCATCCTGTCAAAATCAGGGCACTGCATCCAAGTTTACACAGGAAATAGTAAATTTGCCCTTTAATATTGCACATAGCAGCATGTCCCTAGTTTAAGAAAATACCGACTTCCGGAAAGGAGAATCCTCCTATCATTCTTACATTGCCAGACTGAATATTCAGGCTAGAGTTAACCTGATAAATAGTCCACATTCACACACAAGGATGAAAATATAGTTTTCACGGAAATGTCGACAATCAAATTTATGGAAATATCGACGGATATTTCCATATCGATATCAATATCGTTCATGCTCCATAAAAAAATGTTGGAAATTTAGTCCAAAACTTGAAAATTTTGAATGAAATTTTGAAAATACTTAAGCACCTAATAATACTTATATAAGACTAATACAGATATCGTTGACATTAGGGGAAGATTTTTCTTCCCCCTTATTTTTATGCCGAGACCCTTAAAACACGAATATATCGAGTTCCCAAAATATGGATATATCCACGGAAATATTGCGGTTATTTTCATCCATGTATATATATATATATATATATATATGCATGTATAGATGTGTGTATGAGCACTTCTTAGCTTGCTATTTGTGTCCAAACATCTGTTTCTATAGTTTCGTTCTACTTTCTTGTTATGTCGGTTATTTTGAAATGGTTTTTCACTATGTATATTCATTATTACAGACACAATAAGCGAAGATAAAAGGAGAAAAATTGCTGGCTGGACCATATTGTTCACATGTGTCGGGGTGCTTCTACTGACATATTCAGCTTCGGATTTGGGCCTCCCCAGGTTTGTTGATTTTGTTCTTTGGCTTAGCTGTTCGGAGAATGATATTTTTCTGGTTCCATGATTATAATTATTCACTTTCACCTGTAAAACAAATTCTAGAGGAATTTAGTTGACTGATAGTTCCTCGGTGTATGGGTCTTAACACCATATTAGTTTATCTTTCACTTTCTCCCAGCCATATAGTTTAATTCTTTGTTTCACATTGACTAAAGCAATATTGCTATTTCCAATTCAGCTTTCTTCGCTATACATTATGTGGAGGTGGTGGTATTCTTCTTCTATCAGGCCTGATTGTACTCACATTAATAGATCAAGACGATGCTCGACACAACTTTGGGCACACAGGAGGTATGCTTACTACTGTTCTTCAAATAAATAAAACACAGACCCTCAATTTTGCAAGCCAAAGAACCATGCAGCAATAAATGATTAGCTCATTCCACTGCCTTTTTATGCATTCAACAAGAAAGGGAGAGCAAAAATAGGAAATCCACCCCAAAAAAAATAAAAATAAATCACTGTTTAAGTTTTCCAGGAAATATACCAATACACCTAGCCCAATATCTAAAGGAAATTTATTACTTTCTACAAACATGAGTATGGGAAAGCATCCTCATCAAATAAGGAGTCTTAAAGACTTGGGAGATCAATTGGAGTCCTATGACACCATAGAATGTTAGAATCTTGCACTTCTTTGTACTTGGAAAGCCATCTTATTCTATATATGAGTGGCCTCTTGACCCGTGCTCATGTGAGTGTTAATAGTTTTTCTTTTCATTTCCTTTTCAATTTTATTTATAGAGCATTTTGGTTGGACATATATGGAATGTTATTTTCTTTTATTTATTGTAATTGTTCGTATTTTAATAGATCATTGTTTCCCGTATTTGTCCCGTAATCAATTACTATGCATTTTAAGTTCTTTATTAACTGAGGGCATTTTTGTATTATTTGAAAATTTAACTATAAGGGACTTTGCTATATATATATATAATATACTAGATTAAAGTCGCATTCTATGCATGTGTGAAGGGTGAGAGGGTAGTTATTGCAGGAAAGTGGCTGGAAAGATGAATGGTATGAAAAAATAGGTGGAGGAAAGGAAGTGGCAAGTTAAACTAATGGTTCCTTACTATATTACACATTACAATCATACAGAATTGTTTTATAACATGAAAAAGGACAAATTTTCATGTCACCCTCTTTGGTTGACAAGGACGGTTCTCCTGGTATATACACACATCAGAGAGAGAGAGAAACAGAGTATAGACATAGATATAGACTAGAGAGATTCCTCATTTTCTTTGTGACAAGGGATTTGGTGGTCAGCTCAGCTACTATTGGATCAAAATTCAATGTTTAATATTCAAGTCCCAATTAATTACTTTACTACCATGACTTTGATCCAGCAGTTGGTCACTCTGGACTTTCAAAGTTATTTGCAGTATTTGGAATATTTTTTACATTGCATTAAGTTGTTAGGTTACTATTCAGTGATAAAATTACTGTTTGTCTTGTTAATAACAATGATGTATTGGATTCCTTTCAGGTTTCATTTGCCCATTTGTTCCATTGCTACCTATTGTCTGTATTCTCATCAACGTCTACCTACTGATTAATCTTGGGTAACTATCCAATTAAAGAGTCCATTTCTTTTTTCTGTTAATTACCTTATTTTCCTAGCTTTCATTATTAGGCTATGTTTGGATGAAGAACTTCAAAAGACCAAGGAATTTAGGCTAAAATAGTTAGAAATGCACCACAAACATTAGCTGGAGGGATTTCAAATGATTAGATTCAATGCACTTAAGAGGGATTTGCAAGTACTACTTGATAGGTGTGTTACTTGGAATTCCCCTGTTTGGTGGTTTTGTTATGTTTATATGGTGCATGTGATCCGTAGGTAGTTGCTCAAGTAGCTACTTACAAATCCCTCTATTAGTTGTTTCGTTTGTAGTGTATTTCTTAGTAATATAGCCTAAATCCCTTGGTATTTTGAAGTTCCTCATCCAAACATACTGTTAAGTAATTGTTTTAGCCCTTCTCATAGTAAGGGAAAGCCTACATACTGGAAATGATTCTAGTACTCTATACCTCTATAGAATTATCAAATTGGTATTGTGTTCTCACCTAGTGAATCGTCACTTTGAATATGTATTTTCTTTTTATTTTTTGTTTTTTTATTTTTAAATATTGTTTCATTTGAAAAATGGAAGGGTCTGCTACATCTGGAGTAAAGTGTGGAGGAATATGGTGGAAGTTTAAATTTAAAAATAGCTAACGCAACCTATTTTATACTTTGGTGTTAAGATGCATGATTGGTTCTTTGGTCCAAAAGGAGGAACTGCATTTGTGTTTTGCAACATCACTGAGCATTGGTTTGCTGAATTTGGAAAAAGAAGTATTTGTGGCCATGGAAGAAAGATTTGTTAAATTAATACAGCCCTAGAGCTTCCTTGATTTATCCTAAATTCATTTATTGTTTCATTTTTCAGAGCTGACACCTGGGCTCGTGTTGCTGTATGGCTGTTGGTAGGGGTGATAGTTTATGTATTTTATGGCCGAAAACACAGCTCATTGCAGGATGCAGTTTATGTGCCGGCAGCCCATGTTGATGAAATCTTCCGCAGCTCAGAAAATTATGTGTCTTAAGTATGTTTGTACAGCAAATGCGTTTCTTCCCAGTCTGAGTCTGGGTCCGTCCTATGTGATCTTGTTATATTATGAAATCTACTTGTATCGGGCCCCGCACGCTGTGTATTCCAATTATGTGTTGTTTGTAATCTTATTGTAGCAAGGAAGGACGGAAATCAGTCCTTTGTAAAATAGATACTATATTTGGTTGATGACTTGATGCTGGAGATGTTGAAGGAAGCAATGTAAATAATTTGCAATTAATGAAAGTTTCCACTTTCCTTACTTAGGAAAGTGGCATTCAACCCTCTTCCCACCTCTCGCTGTTCATTGCTTAGCCGTTGGGCGCTCGAGCAAACATTCACAAAAGAGTCTAAACACACATCACAAACTAATACACTCGTTGGTAAATGCTTAAATGTTATGTGCCTTACTATATTAGTTTTTCTTGGTACAAGCTGCAGATTAGAGATTACATCTTAGCTTGAAATTAGGGAGTGGATTCTTAAACTTCAAAATTACATCCACGCAGACCTTAAAAAAAAATTCAAAACTCGCCCGCCCCCCACCTAGGGTCACCTAGGCGGTCATTTAATCATCAGCCGATTACCTCTTCGATTTTGGACATATCAAAATGGTGCTTGAGCGCCCAGTGCTTAAGCGGCTGCCTAGGACCTTTTTTGAACATTAAATCCTTTTACAAAGAATCTGCATCTATTTTTACATTTGTAAAAATACTTTCAATTCGATTTAAAAAATTATCTAATCAAATTTAATCTAATCTCACTCACCAAACATAACTTAAAATTTCTCATCCAAACATAACCTTAAGAATAATCCAAATCCAAAAATTCACCATATTCAAGCGGACAATAACTTACATCTTTAGACGGCTTGAATAATAACTTACATCTTTAGACAGTGCCGATAGAGCGGGATGAAAGTATCATATCAAACTATATGCGGGACCACCAACACCACTGCTGTAGGAGATCACGACTTCTAAGTTTAAAACGGTAGTAGCATAAGCGAAAGCTTACTCCATTTCAGTCGTTCATCTCCATCGACCTCAAACCGAAAAAGTAAAATCCCTCTACACAGAAGAGAGAGTAAAGAACTCCTGATAAAACGAAACCAATTTCAAATCAAATTCGTAATCGAAACTTGATTGCTGTTTCTGTAAGGTAATCGAAATTGTTGAATTGGCAGCTTAAGTCATTGAAACCCTAGTTTTGTAACTTGGAATATGAAGTTGGATCTTCTCTGACTCGATGTTTGTTGTTTTGAAGGAGGGAAAATGTCCACCGATTTGCTTCTGAGGTCTTCGTGTAGCGGATGTGGATCAACCTCGGAATTATACGGAAGCAATTGCAAGCACCTCACTTTGTGCTTGTCCTGTGGCAAAAACATGGCTGAGAAACGCGACAAATGCTTTGAATGTGGCACCATTGTCACTCGCTTAATTCGAGTTCTCTCTCTCCCTCCCTCTCTCTCATATATATATATATATATACTTGATTTTTTTATTAGAGATTTATGTATTCTTCGGGTGCCTTTGAAATAGGAGTATAATGTGCGTGCGAGTACCGTCAACGACAAAAACTACTTCATCGGAAGATTTGTGACAGGGTTGCCAAGTTTTTCGAGGAAGAAAAATGCTGAAAATAAATGGTCTCTTAACAAGGATGGACTTCAAGGACGCCAAGTTTCCGATACCTTGCGGGTAATTCAATTCGATATTTTCCCACTGGCTTATACTTGCTTGGTTTTTACCCTTTCAAAAGTAGCAATTAGAGATTGTGTTGGTATAACTATAAACCATCATTCAATTCTGAGTTTTGACTCGTTTGTAGCAGCATTTTTCTTGTGCATTGCACTTCAAGTTCTCTGAGTTCTTGTACTTTTGTTTTTTTTACACTCCAAATTAGTAAGTTGTTATATGTTTGATGAAATTCCATTGAGGCTGTTTGCGGGTTCACACTAGTCAGGTTTATCTCTTTTTCTTATTACATTCAATTACATTACGTAGGAAAAGTACAAGAACAAACCGTGGGTCTTGGAGGATGAAACTGGCCAGTTTCAGTTCCAGGGTCATCTTGAAGGCGCACAGACTGCAACTTACTACATTCTAATTAAGCAAGGAAAGGAGTTTTCTGCTATCCCTGCTGGTTCTTGGTATGCCCTCCCAAACTGTTTCTGCTAGAGCTCTTTTTAGTTTGTAGTTGATCGCTATTAGTATTAGAGCTCTTTTCAAATTACCAACTGTCCTTGCAATTCAGTTTATCTCTTTACTTATGAAAATCAGGTTGTTTTGATAATATCTCTTAGGTTTAACTTCAACAAGGTTGCACAATACAAGCAACTTACATTGGAGGAAGCCGAAGAGAAGATTAAGAATAGGAAAAAGACTGCGGATGGATATGAAAGATGGATGATGAAAGCTGCAAATAATGGAGCTGCTTTATTTGGTGAAGTAGAGAGGTTTGAAAAGGATAATGGTGTGGCTAGCGGGAAGGGAAGAAAAAAAGCAGCTGGTGGTGATGATGATGAAGAAGGAAATGCCTCAGATAAAGGGGAAGAGGATGATGAAGAAGAGTTAGCAAGGAAAAATAGACTGAACAAAAGAGGAGGTGGTGATGATGATGACGATGAAGGTGCAAGGGGAGGTGATGCGGACTTGGATGATGATGATATCGAGAAGGGTATGTCCTTTAACTATTTTTCTTTTTAAACAATACATTACGAGTACTATCTTCTTTCTTCCTTGCTAACAACCTCGAATTGATACCCAATACCATCATTTATCACCACATATTTTCAGTAGTGAAATCCAGCTGGGTCCTACTTACCTTGGAAAGATGATGCATATATAGGCATAATAGTAGCATCCTTTTTACACACTTTTTTATGTCTTGTACAAAGTAATGTTCGTTATCCATCCCCTTCTGTAAAGTATTTTAATGACTTCATAAGTATGGATTTTCATGTAGTTCCATGTTTGGTCATCCATTGTAAAGTATTGGATTACTTTCTAAGTATGGCTTTTCTTGTTGTTCCATATTTTGTCATTAATTGGGGAAGTCATATCAATTGGTTTCTTTTTCTTTCACGTGACTTGTCTCTATGTCTAGTAATTGCTTTTCACCTTAAGCATAAGTTCTGAAAGGGGATCTTGCATTGCAGTGAACTTGACCATATCTGGTGCTATCATTGTTAAATGATTGCAATTCTTGTCTAAATGTCTTCTTTTTCTGAACATAGATGGGGAACCTGATGTAGTCCATCATGACCATTTCTGCATTTATTTATAGTCATTTTCCACTTACTGTAGGCGATGATTGGGAGCATGAAGAAATATTCACAGATGATGATGAAGCTGTTGGCAATAATCCTGAGGAAAGGGAAGATTTGGAACTTGAGGTTCCAGCTCCTCCAGAAATTAAGCAGGTTTGCTGATAATGTCCTGTAATTGGTTAATTTGGGGTTCTATATGATCTCTTATGTTTTTTCGTGTTCCTTACTCTTCTGTTTAACTACAATCATGCCAGCAAGTATTACTTTTTAAGATATAAGTACATGCTTAAGTTGCAGCCAAAATCAGGGTGAACTGGAGCTGTAGCCGTATTTAATTTATAAAAACTTAGCTGCTGCTACTACGCATTCTTTCTGTATTATTTTTACTCCTCTTTTGCCAATTGGGCTAGTGAAAAGTGTTTTCAGATATCAACATTACATGCTGTTGACAGAAATCCCAAATAATTAGGGTGCAGCTAAAGGAACAGTATCATAAAAAATTAGAATTGAAAGTAGTAGCATTTATTCCATTCACAAATTTTCTTTTTAGCATCTAGCACCATCTCCCCAACGCAATCTCTCATGAGAATGAAAAATTCATAAACATAAAAAAAATGAAGAATTTGTTGCATACCCTAAACTTGAATCAGTAGAAAGCATGAGAGAGATAAAGGAGTATACCTTCTACTAAAAAATCCCTAAGTGGATGTCTCATACCTTGGTGCGGATTGGCAAAGGTGAAATGGAAACACCCAATTTTTGAGTTCTGAGGAACTTAGAGTCGGCTGCTGCAAGGAAAGAGAGAGAAGTTTGGGCTGTTGTATTGGAGTTTAGGGTGTTAGTCTGTTAACAGCAGGCACCAAAAAAAAAACCTTGAGGATATGTCCCGTGTTTGTAGTTTTTACTACTGTCATTGGCCCATTGGCCTATTAGAAACAAACGATGGTAAAAAGGAAAGAATACATATCGGTATTCATAACCGCTGATGTCTATAATCTTTCACACACATGCATACTAAAAATATGATGTCAAAATATTTATGACTTTTTTTTTGCATAGTGATGATGTGTATGTGGTGATACATATGTCCCTTTTTGGCCTAATGATGCTTGATAATTTCCATTTTCTGTTGCCGCTTATGTATAGTTTTGCACCATGTATCTGGTACTAGAGTGGTAGTCATGCACTTGTATGTCAATTGTAGAGGTTGTGGGATTTTTTACAACATAAATATTGCATTGTTTATTTTCCTTCACAGGATGAAGATGACGAGGATGAAGATGACAAGGAGGGTGGACTGAGCAAATCGGGAAAAGAGTTGAAGAAGTTACTTGGGCGAACTGGTGGGCTGAGTGATTCAGATGCAGAGGATGACGATGATGACGATGATGAAGATGTAAGGTTATTTTTTTAGTCTTTGGGATACCTTACCTCGGTACATTGCCATTTGTCCCTTTGTTTGTCAGAACTGCATCAGTTATATGATTATATTTGCCCTGCACTTTGTTTTCTCTGAAAAAGTGAGGCAGAACTTATGTTGAAGAGAACAGTTCGTTGTATTGATCAAATTAGACTTTTTTAAGTTTGATTATGTACTGTGAAAGTGCATCGCAACTTTGCGTCCACTAATTATACTTTGCTTTCTGGGTTGTCCAGGATGATGATATTACCTTTCCTCAAGTGGTGCCACCAAAGCAGAAGGATGCACCCAAAGAGGAACCATCTGACAACAGTCCCTCAAAAACAGTGCCTTCTGGGTCTGCTCGAGGGGCTCCATCTAGTTCCAAGTCCGCAAAGGGAAAGAGAAAAGCAAATGTCGATGATGCCAAGGCATCTAACAGTGCCCCTCCCAAGAAGGTGAAGACTGAAAATGTAAGTTTGCTACTAACTTGAATTTGAGCTTCCTGTATGGAATTTTTGGAACTTGCCATGGTCACTAAGAATGGTTTTTGTTTACATTGTATCTAAATTAGGAACAAAAAACTTCCATCAAAGAGGAGCCTGTGTCTGTTTCTAAAAGTAGCGTGCCTCCCAAAGGAACTACATCGGTGAAAACTGAGCCAACATCATCTGGTGGACCCGTCACTGAGGAAGAAATCAGGGCTGTTTTGGTGCAAAGAACACCTGTCACCACACAGGATCTTGTTGCTAAATTTAAGGGAAGACTGAGATTGCAAGAGGTATGATCTTATCACGTTTCATACTATGGTTTGCCCAATTTTCCTTGCTTTGCCCTCTTCTGTGTAACCAACACTCGGTTAATGTAACATGCGTGACTGTTGCAATAGTATATCCATTGACGCCAGAGCCAGACTCTTTAGGTGAATGCTAGTTCTTTGGTTATATTAGTGCATGCGTACGTATATTGTCGAAGGTATAGGTTGAGCTTGTGCTGCCTGCAGTTTATATAATGGATTATGAAAAGTTTTGAACGCGTTACGTCTTTCTGTCAAATGGGGTATACTGTAGTTTTTAAGCCGTGTTCCTCTTCTCTATCAATTATCAATTATCAATTATCAATTATCAATTATCAAATGCGTATGGTTTGTATCATATCATCTGTACTTTGCATAACAATGAGTGCTAATTTATGTACTAAATTTGAAGGAACTACCTCATTTGTCTTATATGGTGCAGGACAAGAAAGCTTTTGCAGATATCCTCAGGAGAATTTCTAAGATACAGAAGACTAACGGGTCCAGCTTTGTTGTTCTGAGAGACAAATGAGCCGACACTGCCACTGCGCCCATCAATGGCTGGGCTCTGGACTTGGCACGTGGGCGACTCATCTTAGCATTTCTCTTCTCTTCAATTATACTATAGAGGTGCCCTAACTAAGGAGTTATGTGTGTGTTGTATTATAATAATCAATGAATAAATGTCTACTAAATAATTTAAACTTTCGTTTCTTAATAAATATCTAGTCCATATTAAAATCCAAATTCATATTTATCGTCACCTATAGATTTATTTAATACATGGATAATCTGCCAATTTCCTACGTGCCGTAGGACAACATTTCATTTCATATAATTTATTGTGAAACATTTATAGGTTGATGTAAAGTGAGTAAATATGAAATTGCCTGAAATTAAAGAGAATACAAATTCATGGGGCAAATGATAAATCAATTATAAATGGGATTAATACATAGTAAAGCTGGCAGCAAATGGAGTCTGGAGAGCTGTAAAAGATACACAAGTAAAACTTTCAATATCGTATTTTCTTAATTGTGATCCCAAATACTACAAACGAGTTACAACAATCAGTCAAAAGGGCACTGAAGATGTCTCAATCTACAATATCAAAACAAAGCTTAGCTTCATCCCAAGGACCATTTATCTCAAATTTGTATTCCTGCATTCGTATAAGCCAATATGGACACACCACAGTTACAAAAACCAACAACCCTAACAACATCACAAACAGAAACAAGTGCAGTGTATAAACAAAAGCCAAGGTCACAATCATCAGACCGAACGAAAACCAAAGGTGCAAACGGAAGGAATACTTCCTAATACAGTAAGTAACCAATGGAGCAAAAAGGAAAACTTGCAAGGAGAAAAGCATGAGCGCAAAAACAAGCAGACTTGACGGAAGCTGTGAAGCAATAAAAACGGACGCCACAACAGAAGCATTTAACGAGATGCAACTTGTCAACATTGGATTTTTAAGAGACCCCTGAGTTCTTATAGTGGATCCAAAGTAGTCGTGGAGGAAAAGATGAAGAACAATGAGTGAAACTGTTACTGCCAAAATTGAGTCTGAGCTAATGGATCTTGTAAGAGTTTGATAAATGGGAGCCAAAAGATATAAGCCCGTGGTAAAAAAAGAAATATTGAGCAAGTAATGGAAGAGAAGATTGAGGGAAAACATTTCTTGAGTTAAAAGGAGAATAACAAAACCTGATCCAAGAAGGGTGACATCAAGAAGCAAAAGCGACTTTTCATTAATAGTTGATTTGAGGGTGTAGGTCCAGACCAAACCAGTGAGAGCTACAATGCACAGATATTGGGAGATGGAAACTGAATCCTGCATCACTTTTAGCATGTCCCTTTTGCTGACATTGGCATTTGTGATCATATCTTCAAGAAAAGATTCATCTGTGTGATTGTCATCAAAACCAGGTTGCATCCCGCCATAAGCCACTTTTCTCCATTTCGGTGCGGTGCGAGACATTCTTTCAGTCGCACTGGTAACCATTACAATCCAAATGTCGAGCAAAAACAAAATCTATTCTCAGTTACATTAAATCTCATGGATGTACTTTGCTCTATCAGTTTCAACCTGTCCAAGAATATGGTACATAGATAATGAATAATAGCATACGAAAAATTATTGAAAGTAATCTATCGGCTTAAAGTTACTATTTCCATGTTATTTTTTTAGGTGATAAATTTCTAAGTCACCAAAGATTCATATGGAAATATAACAGTGAATAAAGAAATACCTCAAACACGCTAACACAGAGTCGTTGTTGCGAATGCATCTCCGCCCGAAAAATCTCAGACATCTATCAAGGTTATTGCGGAGCTCTGATCATGCGGCAGAATCTATTGAGGAACCTAGAAATAGAGAACAAAGTAAAGTCTACAAATGAACTTTGGGATTTTTAAATCATAGCCACGAACAAGCAATATCAAGCTGATATGAAGAAGCAGCCAAAAATTAAAGAAGAGTAAAATGGCAAGGTTTTGCACAGATCACAAAAAACAAAGTAAATAAAGCATTTGAAGCCAGAAAATGAAGAAGCTTTTATCACAATAATATGTGAAACACCAGAGAAACCATACAGAAATAAGCAAACATGAAAATGGGCAGACATCATCATTCGTCATATACTAAGAAACAATTAAACAAACCTCGTACTCTCAAAACTGTTAATTATACATTTGGTGTCAAAAATTCAAGTTGTTGAATTGTCGTAGTAGAGTAAAGATAAAGATGCACAAAGAAATAACCATTAAAAAAATCAGAGAGATAAATTAAAGAAGCGAGCTTAATTACTTACAAGCTGAGTTTGTGCTAGTGGGAACGCCAAAGAGGAGATAGAAACCAAGATTGAGCTTTACTTTGGAGCACAGCAGAATTAGGGTTTTCAGGAAAGTTTCATTTCATTTTGGGGCTAAGGCTCCATCGGGGGTAGGGGAAGGTGCTGTAGAAGCACGGAAAAACGACGTCGGATGTTCGAAATTTGAATATTTAGTTCTGAAAGCTTCCATTTATAAATATTTCATTTTTTTGCCACGTGGTCTTATCTGATTCGTTATCTTAAGAAACATTTTTTTTTTTTATAGGTTATCTTAAGAAACTTACGATAGTCATTCCCACACCGAATCCTCGAAGCCTATTAATTCAAACCCTAGCCCGCTTCCCGGAGGAGACGGACATAATCGATTATTCAGACATCGTCTTCCTTTGATTCCTAAAAACTTGTCGTTCACCTGTTAACGATAACAATGGCGGACGACGATTTTAACGACAACATGGACATGGGGTTCTCTCTTTATCGATATCCTTACTTATTTAGAACTGATTTTGTTTCGTTCATGTGTAAGAATTTGACACTCAAAAACCTTTTTAAAACTGATTGTCATTTTTTTTTGCAGATATGAGGATGAGCCACCAGAGCCAGATATTGAAGTAAGGGTTTCTATATCTCTATTTTCTCTTTCTTTTTTTGTTATTGTTTGAATTTGTGTTAATATACATTACTAGCTAGTTATCTGAATGAAGCAGAAACAGAAATTTGGTTTGAGAAAAATAATGGATTGAATAATTGGAATAATATGGACAGGAAGGTGCAGAGGAGGACGTGGAGAATGCCAATGATGATGATATTCCAGTTGAAACCATTGAAACTAACGAGAAAGAAGAACTACCAGCTGGAGAACGATCTCGGAAAACCTCTAAATTTATGACTAAGTACGAACGTGCTAGAATATTGGGAACCCGTGCTCTGCAGATCAGGTATTGCAAATTTCAAAATTTACCTTTACCGCTCTAAAATTTACATTTTAATTTTGTTGGTTAATTTGGGCTCTGACCCATCATAAATTTTTAATTTTTAATCTTTGGATGAGCAGCATGAATGCCCCTGTGATGGTTGAATTGGAGGGCGAGACTGACCCACTTGAGGTAAGACTCACTCCCCTTAGCCCTTGTAATTGCATTAGCATCCCCTCCCTTGCAAATGTTAAAATCTCAATTATCTAACGTCAGCCCCTATTTGACAATGTTATTTTCTCCTTTTAAGGTGACATGCATGAAATCAAGTCCTTGCATATTGGATATTCCATACAATTCTTGTTTTCTTTAATACTTCTCTGAACAATTTGCTTAAGAGGCAAAAGTGAAGGAGTGAAACTTGTGTATAGAGAGATTGTCACTTGTCAGCAAGGTTTCCAGAAGTGCTGTATTGCATGATGGGAATAAGACCAGAAGTTCTGTGCTGTGCTTGTGTATTATCCTGATGGCATCTAAATGTGTATAGTACGATGTAGATAGACAACAAATAACCTGAATCATGCAATGCGTATAAAATATAAAGATACATGGTTCGTGGACGGTTGCATGGGATAAAAATTAGCATTTGTATGTGGGTTTCTTTCGCTAGATTTGAGATTGTTACGATCATTGTTGTAGTGGGGATAATCAGATAAGGAGTGCTAGTTATCTGGATTAACAGCTTGTAAGAATATCACTCCACAAAGATAATTTTAACGCTTCATTAATCGGAAAGAAATTGAGTGTTAGTATCGGAAAGGTTAAACATTTTAGAAGACCTGTTAGGCCAATGGCAATGCCACTCAAAATTGGAAAGGTATGGTAGCTGTTACAGTCATGGTTTTGCACGAACAATTTTCATTCATTTTCTAGTCTTTAAGTTCTTCCGAACTGTTGCTCATAAATGCATACTTTACTCAGAAATTTAACAGGCTATAATGGTTTAAATTGGATCGTTCCTACCCAAGATTTAATGATTGACACATTCAGGTGGCTTTACATATATTTTTTTAATCTTTTCCTGTTTCTTCCTTGTGCTTTCCTTCATCTCCCAGAGAGAAGTTCTCCTTCCCCACTCTTATCTCTGTATTTGAATTTGATGCCATTTGTTTATATCTTCCTCCACATCATCATGTGTATATACTGACATGTGAGGGCTCCAATTGTTAGTACACAAAATAATACAATACATCCCATGCTATTCCCTTATGCTACACTCTAGTATAATTTGGTGACTTTTGAATTGTTTAGATTGCAATGAAGGAGCTTCGTGAGCGCAAGATCCCCTTCACCATACGCCGCTACCTACCTGATGGAAGGTGAGGTTCTGTTTTAATCTCTGCCTATCATTTGTGAGGGTCTTGGTTTGAAGTTCCTGTTTACAACTTTGAGAAGTAGTAACATGATGGCGCGCACACGCACGAGACTCTCTGTAACTTGTAATCCTTAGGGGTTTAAGAAAAATGTTAATTGCATCTGAAATTTTCAGTTACGAAGACTGGGGAGTGGATGAATTGATTGTGGAAGACTCCTGGAAGAGGCAGGTTGGAGGAGATTGATCAGATTCCGTATATGCATGGAGAATGTTTTCCAGTGTCAACTAAATCTAGGATCTCGTTTTTAGCATTGACCATCATAAGAACTTACTTTGGGAAAGATACATGCTTCTTTTTTGGTACATATTTTTTAAATCAAATATCAACAATGTAGTTCACAACGGTGTTTTCCTTTTCTCCTTCTTAGTCTTGTTAATCGCTCCCCTTCAACTGCATTTCCTAGTCTCAATTGTAGCCGTTAGATTGAGGTATTGCATGCAACCTGAATTGCTCTGTTTTGTTTTGGCTCTTGGATTGGAGATGCTATCAGATATTTGCCAACACTCGTATCATCAATATACTTGAAGTTGAAACAAACAGAATCCTGAGTTTCGAGTTCAGCATCATAATATTTGCCATCTCATTCACTTTCCAAGTGAACTGCCGTCAATGGATGCCGTTACATATATCCTTTTAACGTGATAATTTGGTCCTAGCTAGTGGAACAAGAAAGACTAGGGCTATTTTTCTATTTCACTGCCATTTTTTATTTATTTTTGGAGATAAAATTGACATCTCGGGAAAAATTTAAGAGGGACCGTTTCAAAAGACGGGTGGCAATAAAATTACCTAATGCTGATTTAACCATGAATGCATTCTAAGGCCACGCCATGCCGTGAGGCTTTTGAATGAGAAAAACAAGGACAATATTACCAAAATGTTGAGGTACTCAATTATGATGTTTACACGGAAAAACAGAAACTACCATGCCAAAGTTAATGAATGCTTTGATTACATATTAACCAAAAAAACACAATCTACACAAAATATGCAGCATGACATGACATCCTCCTCTATTGCAAAAGAAACGCTCAAGTACCTAGCAAGGAAATTTACCCCACACCAAAATGGAGCTCTTCTGCCCATCATAAGCCTTCCCTTTCTTAAAGATCACAGCATGTAGTTGCTTACATTTAGTCAGGTTCCTCAGTTTTGTATAATGTGACACTTTCACTACAATGCATGCCAGGCTAACCTTTTGGTAACGTTCTAATAAGCAATTTCCTGTCCAAAAAAAGAGAGAAGGGTTTACAGCATTTCTAATCAGTAACTGTTCAAATGACTTGTATACAATTTGCAGTTTCAATGAATCAGAATGAACGCTATGGCCAATTTCTCAATATGGTCTCCTTCCTATATCATGGTCCTCTTACTCTGGCCATGGTGCAACCCCCTGAAAGACAGACTACTTATGATCTAGTAGTCGCTTGCTTGTCCCTTCTTCCCTTTACTGTTTCCTTTTTTTTTTTTAATACATACCATAGAGAATGAAATTCACAGAGACCATGTTCATCATGTTTACTTTGCCCCGCAGATCACCAAACACCCACTAAATATTACAACTTATACACAAGCATGAAACTAGATCAGCAGAGTGCTAGTGAATATACTTTTATCTTTATTTTATCTTCAATCTTTTTGCTGTGCTCACAGGCTTCAATTACGATAACAATGAAAAATGCATATGAAGATCATCATTGTTATCATAATTGAAGCTTATACCAGATATATAGTGCCATGTTGATCTTACAGACCAGATAAATGTGCCAGGTAGATCATATATACCAGATAATGTGCATCCATGCAAACATGAAATATTTATAGAATATAATAGTAGATAACTCATACCAGTTCTTCCTGTAAGCTTGGAGGCATTGCACCATTATCAACATGGACAACGGGACCAACAAATAATCCTCATCGGTAAGTCAAGAAGGAAATATCCTTACTATCCAATGTTAGCCTCTCCATTCACTAAACTATTTTCGTCCTTGCTGGAGACACTACTTACTACCTCACTGCAGCTCTTTGTCTTATCTTTGTTGATATTTGGTCCATCTTTGGTAGTGCTGACTAATCTCCTTATGAACTTCTTTTGTGGAAGGAGAGTATTCTCAGCTGGATTGGTTTTACGTGAGCTTTTAACTTTTGGTGTGCTGAGTTTATCCTTGTCGATGCTCTCTTCAGCTAAGTCCCCCTTTGGAATGCTAGATAAGCCCTTGCCAGATGCTTGTTGAGAAGCTACAACATCCTCAGAGTCACTTGTAGGCTGCTTTTCACTGGCATTCTCTTCATCTGTATCCGGAAGTAGTGCTCGGCGGCTAAGGCGAAGTTGCCCCTTCTCATTGACCTGCATTATACAGAGAAATTATCCGACTGCACTTCTTCAAAGCAGGTGAAACCCAGTAAAAGAATACTGGATGAAAATATATCTTGTGTACAGTTTCATGTTAGATTTTTTCTTTTTAAATACATCAGGAATAGTAGATAGACTTTACCTCAATAAGTTTGACATCAACATGATCTCCAACTTTAACAGCCTGTACAAAATAATAATGAACCAATTTTTATTTTCATGCTCTTTACACACACACACATATGTATTAATGAGAAATAGTAATCTAGAAATGTGCTTACATCTTCTGCCTTTGCCAGCCAATTTGAAGTCAACTCGCTAATATGGCAAAGTCCCTGTAAAAGGTTGAAAATAGAGAAGTCTGCTCATGTGCCTCAACCTCATTTACTTGTAAGATGGAACAAGGTTTATGAAACTCGCAAGGAAAAAGAAATAATAAGTTGGTTACTAAGGATGCAATGCATTATACCTCTCGCCCAGGTGCAATTTCCACAAATACTCCATATGGGGCTATTGATTTGATCTCGCAGTTCCTGAAACACCAAATTCAAACAGTTAGCTAGTGGTTTAATGTGTAAATAACCAAACAGAAGATATATTCTGTTCCTAGAATACACTATGAATATGCCAACAAGCATCGGTTCAGGTAGCAGCACACAAAATTCAGATAGCTATTTAGCTAGTAAGCAATAGAGGGCTTGGAATTCCTAATGCTTTGTCCAATTTCGAACTATTTATGCAATGTTTATATTGATTATTTCAGTGCTTTGAATTTTTGGATTTAACATCCCAATGTGAAAGATACAGTAAGTCTAGCACAATCTTTTGGCTAAGCCTCTGAAGAAAAAGTAAAAATTTTAATTTAATTATAAATAAGCTTTAGATCCAGGTCCTTAGCCCCATAAGAATTTGAGAAAAAGTTAGAGAAATTATTTCTATTTTCTTTTAATTGAGGTTTCTATTTTTACGGGCAGGCTAACTCTACATTTTGTAAAAATGTCACTAATGCCTTTAAATATAATAACTACTTTTCCTTAGAACTTAAAATACTATTACTTTCATTCAACGTGTCTGTTACATAAATCAGAAAGAAGGAAGATCGAGTCATTACTATCAAATCAAATGGGCAGGTTCCAAAGCATATTCATTAAAAGAGGGGATAACCAGATCTACTAAAGACTTCAGTGGTTTCTTCCATTTTTTTTTTCCAGTTTTGTATTTAGAAAAATTAATAATCATACCTGTGAAACAGATATATTGTCAAAATCCTCAACAATTTATCTCGTCACATCAAGGCAATGTACCTGTCTCAGAGCTACAGCATACTGATCCAACATAACTCAATCCTTCTACATAACTTTATATTCATTATATGGTTTTTGACAACTTATTTTCTGGACATCAAGGAATGCTCTCCAACAGTATAAATGATGATATGCAGAAACTGAATGAAGTTAGGATACTTTAAATTTGATAAAATATAATATACCTATGATATTGATACTTTGAATTATAAGCGTAATAACGGTATCTTTTGAAAACCATACAGTCAACCGATAAATTTGAGCACACAAATCATCAAACGAGGGACCTAATCCAGAAGAAAAAGAAGAACATGCAATTGGGACTAATGTCAACGGCAGACCTTCATATATTCTCTACAAGGGAAAAATAAACAGCTACCTGTAGATATCACCAACTGTTGGAACCATTGTTAAATTAGTAATGATAGCTTTAGACCTTTCGATACTAGCCAAATCCCTGGCAGTAATTTTTACCTGAAATAACCAGAAAAAAAGTTATGTTGATGGTCAAACTATTGAAAGAAAGCATATGGGAGTGGAAAATTGTTTGGTCTTACTATCCCGTCTTCTTGTGTGTCAATTGCGTCTACCCCAGTCTCTTCTATTATACTCTTCACCTTTTTCCCGCCACTACCAATAATTAAGTTTACTTTTTCAGGTTTGACCTATCACCATAACAAGGTCGTAAGCAAGAAGTTTATTACAAATCAAGGACATAAGTTTATGGAGCAATATTGATTAATAGGTAATTAACAAACCTTCATTATGTGAATCAGTGGGGCATACTTAGAAAGCGTTCTTGAAGGAGAAGGTGAGCATTTCAACATTTCCGCTGAATTTTTAACCAAAATAACAAAAAAATAAATATTAACTTCACCTTCTAAGGACAAGACGAAGTATGATAATAAGATATAACGTCTCTAAAATACAACCAACTAAACTCAATCATATTTTGTGGCTGTTTAGCCCCAACGAAAGTGTAACAAAAGATCATATGAATTGACCAAATAGCTCTCAGCCAGTAAGTTAAAAAATTCCACTATTTGTTTACATATGCAGCCGCCTAAAGCAGGGACATTAATTACTTGAACAGAAGATACTTCGCTGGTTGTGTTGGGAATGTTTAGAAATGATTCAGGAATAGGCATTTTTACCTGGTAGTAGTTTTACACAGTAGTTCTTTTGTTAGAGGCATATAAATTTTCATAAAAACCAAAGAGGTAAACTAGTTCTTATGGAAACCCTGCTCCAAAAAGCAGTAAAAGTGCTTTTTATAACCAAAGCAAGACACTCTTTCTGTCAAACACTAAAAAAGTGGCTTTGGTAATTTCAAAACGCTCTTGATACCAAAAAAAAACACTCTCAAATACATGCTTAGATTTCACTACTCGCAATTGGGTGCAACTAAACGAAAAATTTATACTGATTCCACCATTCGCAATGCCACTGTCTGACAGAAAAATTACATACGGCAAACAGTCTCACAAGAAAATTACATGAATACAGCTCACCGACTAGTTAAAACCTTCTTAAATCTAATCACACCTCCAACTATGAAAAGAAGATATTAGTTAGTTAACTTTACCAATAATATGCTTCCGGCCTTCCTTTGCTTGTAGGAGTGCCTCTCTCATAACTGGTACTGTAATCCCACTCACCTATGATAGAAGGAGGGCATCTGGTTATTACTTGTTATAATCAACAGGAAACCAGAACAGCACAATAGTACACACACATACATAGTCTTACAGAATCCTGTCACTTGGAGTGTGAAGTGGGTTAGAAGGAATAACTATAAAAAAAAAAACTCTGATCCCGGCTACTATTGTGAAATACCAAACTTAGCCGAACAGAGTGGACCAGTGGAGATGTAATTTATCTTGAAGAAACTATAACGATATAAGTAACAGCTGACCTTTATGTCCATCTGAAATGCAGTTACACCATCTCCATTTCCAGCAACCTGCAATCACTGAATTATTCAATAAAATATTTTGCTATTAAATCTCATCTTTGTACACCACTTTTTAGTTCGCACAGACAGCAAATGCTTTCAGATTGGAACAAAATCAAGTCAAAACAAATCAAAAACTAAGATAGTCAATTAAATGAATTACAGAAGATAAGACCTTGAAATCCATATCCCCAGATGCATCTTCAGATCCAGTTATGTCAGATAGAATCAGTGGAGCACCATCGCCCCCAAATTCCTCAGTTTCAAGAACCATGCCCATTGCTATCCCTACTATAGAGCACTTGATTGGAACCCCAGCATCCTGCAATGCTAAGCAACCCCCACAGACAGATGCCATACTGTATCCCGCAAAAATGGTGTTAAGAGGTAAATATTAGTGTGCAAGTTGCACCGTGAATTACATGCAAAAACATTCCTCACAAAATTGAAAATGTAAAACATTCTTAAAAAAATTGACCGTGTTATAGACACCTATATAATTTGATAACAAATAAATTATTTGGTTTATGAAATAAGTTCTACCTTGAAGAGCCATTGCTTTCAGTAATTGTACTCTCAACACGGATAGTGTAAGGAAAGTCATCTTCAGAAGGCAAAATTGGTTCAAGAGCTCTCTCAGCAAGCATTCCGTGACCAATTTCTCTTCTACTAGGTGCTCCATTTCGTCCCACTTCCCCAACACATGAAGGGGGAAATGTGTACTGGAAAGTTATTACATTATTAGACTCGCCTCAATTAAAAAAATATTTAGAAAAGGAAATCCTAATAATTGCAGCATCATTTGCATAGTAGAACTCAAACATAAATGAAAGGTGATGATTCCAAATGGAGAAAAAATTGTCATGAAATCAAACAGCTTGTTTATATATAACTTCATCAATGACCATGATGGTATTGTGAAGACAACAGTTCAAAAAGAAAACAATCATAGAACTATCCAAGACCACTTCCACTCCGCGATGGCAATTTGATAAGTTAAATGCTTATTCGGAGCAGAAGAAATCACAAAAATATCAATCTACAATATCGTATCTACTGAACTATGAACAGATTTCCATTATCTGTATCTGCAAGAAACTAAGTGTGTACCAGAGCCACTAAATTTCCGAAGGATGGTACAGCACACAGTTCAGTTAAAAAGAAAAAGATATATAGAGAGAGACACCTGTAGATAAAACCTCTTCCATTCATCTACACCCACTAGGTTGTCTACCCTTTGTGCCATCAGCTTATCACCGAGTGTAACAACCGCCAATGACTACAACAGAAAAATGAGAAACGGTTACTGACACTAAAGTAAAAAATTAACAGCCTTGTAATATCCAGAGAACTGAATAAATAACACTAGTTAAAAGAGTGGCTGATAATTCCTTTTCTGATATGACATGTTAGATTAAACAAATGAATATAAGAATGGTAATGTGATAGACTAAAAAAGATTTTTAGACGAATTGTGCATTCAGAGAGAAGCAGCATGCTCAGTTAGAACAAATTAGAACCAACTTAGAAGCTTTAAACAAATACAGGGTGTGATCAAAGAGTCAATGATACTTTTCTGCTCAATTACTAGTATACTGATTTTATTTACAACATATAAGAGATAACCAGCTTTGACCATTGGGGTAGCTAGACATACCACAATTTCACAAATTGAAATTCACCTTAATTTGAAAAGCTATTCATACTATTAAAGACACCAACAAAAAATCTGAAGATAATGTAGCTCCATGGATGAGACTAAGTTCTTTGAATAGAAAAATCATGGTTAACTACTTAAGCAGTTAGTATTTGACCATGGATGAGACTAAGTGCAGCTCCCATGATCACATACATACAGAATAGGTAACTATCTGGACGTGTGACTGCTTAATAATAGTATAGAAATCTCACACTTTCTTTGCTTGTGACGTAATTTTTGTTGTGCAAGTAGAGAAGAAATGGGAAGAGGGTAGTAGTGGGAGAGAAACACGGGAAGATTTTACTTCATTTTTCAAATGATTGCTAATTACAATTTATTCTTATTAGATTAGCTTTTTATTTAATGTAAATGCAAATAGGGGTATAATCTACTCAAAAGAGAAGTTCCAATACACATAATACAATCAGGTACTCATCAAGGAATGCTGAATAATAAAATTCAAAACCTGTGTTTCGCCACGAGTGAAAAGGGCACTTCCATGTGCCCTTGGAAGTAGTCCACATTTTGAGTTAATTGGACGAATCTCATCTGGGGTACGTCCATCACTTCTTCTTCCGCCCTGCAGCAACCACAGAAAAGAAGGGCATTTAAGACATGAATTTGACTAGAACTCGTAATGTTTAGTAATATATATATTCTTACTGCTAGTCTGCTTTATTGTAGCCAGTTGTTATTATGCACTAACCATGGGCTAGTTCACAAAGATACTTAATGCCAAGAATAGCAACTTACTATTCAGTGACTCAAATGAGTCACACTAACTACTTTAATGTTTCTAAATAAAAACCAAAATAATCAGTTAGGCGTTGAAATAATAGAAACTAAACTGATCAACACATCTAGTATTGATTTGGGGTTGACCAGAGAAGACCATAACTGTTCTCTACGTCCCGATCAGACTCTGGTTTAGAACAGAGGTTGAAATTGATCTCAGACAAGCCCCCAAATCCAACCCTAAATTCTCATAGCACTAAATTTGGTTTAACTTTCTTTAAAATAAGAAATAAAACTCCTTATATTAAATATAATTTAAGGTCGTAAGTTTAGCTGACAACATTACTCCTAGTTAAGTATATACCCGCTTCACATCTACCTTAAATATACTTAAGTAAATATATCTAACTAAAGCAAATGCTCATACCTCCACAATGCGCCTCCGCAAAAATTTAGATGTAACTTCTTTGAAAACCAGCTTCACATCTACCTCACAAAACAACTAGAAAACAAACAAAGCACTTCATTAAACCTTGCACACTATTAGTTATTCAATACTCCAAGAATTCAATTGTCAGTTAAATATTCAAAAAACATGAAACCAAATCAAATAGATAGTATTCAAGTATTCAACCACCGAAAAATGCTATTGGAAAAATTCATTGGCCATATAAAAAGCAGAATATAGCTGCAGCAACACAATCTATAATATGTAAATGAGCCTAATGTCAAGCATAAAAATAGAAATTATAAAGGTCAGAACAAGGGGATACAGGGTCTTACACATGAAAGTTATATGAACATTTTTTGACACACAGGACTCTTTGAACTTCTTTTCAATGTTCTGTTCCAGCTACAATTCAAAATCATGTAATGCTTAAGCCAATAATAAAAGCAAGGAGATAACAACACTGATGGATAGAATTGTAGAAATCAGCATTTTACAAAGCTTTTAGGTGAAATTTCACAGCTGGATGCTCCTTAGACATAGTAATTGTTTGGTTATCATAGGACATAGGTAGATTGCAGATCTAAGAAATTTCTCAATGCCATTTTAGAGAACTTTTCAACAATTCAAGATTTTTAGTGCAAATACAAATAAAAATAAGATTATCCCATAATTCTTAAATATATGCATATGCGTACATATATATATAAAATATGCATATGCATACATACATAAGTGCAAGACTTTTCAACACATATGCATACATATATAAAATATTATATATATAGATATATAAATATTTATATATATAGATATATAAATATTTATATATATACAAAAATAATAGAAACATTATCCACAGAACAATAAAAGACTAGAACACAGAATAGAAAGAATTGTACTATACCAAGGGAGTTGACTTTCGTGAACTAGGCTTTATATGAATATCACCTTCATCTACTTCACCATCCACAACCACTTCCTCATCCTCATCCTCATCTTCATCTTCAAATATATCCGGTATTGTTTCACTCCCTCCTAGAGCCGCATCCTTACTAACATATCCCTTTTCTGTGAGTATAGTTAACACTTCCGCTTCCAATGACAATAGAGCTTTTCTTCTAGGAATCTTGCCCCTAATCTGCAGAACTCTTACCAACTCATCACCAGCAATTTCCTGCACATGGTAATATATAATTAGAGACCACTTAATGCTTCTTCATAGGATAAGTAAATTTTCCATTGTATGAGATGAAAATAGACCAAGACCATATAAATCAAGCAAGCTAAACACAGAGTACATAAATAAAGAATATTGAGAAATAGTGAGCATCATTCATCGTATTAAAGGATGGATTCTTAACCAACTGTACGCAAAAGAACTAAAGAGTCGTTTTTTCTTGAGGACCAACCGTGCATCTATCTTTTTATCACTATGGTGTTGCAATGGAATATGATACTCCTATTTTCCTCTTCCAATTCCATTAGGGTCTAGTTTTAAATGATTCCAAGTTCACCACAAACACAGAAGATAGACATTTTCACTTCCCTGTCCATGACTCCCATCGACGCGTTTGAACTTTGAACAATAGGCAAAACACTATTAACTACTTAAACAAAGCTATGATTAAAATTTGAAAGCTCCTGGAATATTGAATCTTAATTTATTATGCTCTCAAGCCAACATAATTAATTGTCTTTTCCATATACCAATATGTAAAACCTTCATATCCACAAAATAGAAAAGGAAAACATTTTTTCTTTTTTATGAAAAACTAATTACTCCTTTGACTATTGAAACTAGAAAGAATGAGTCACAAAGTATCCATTAAATTTAGTGATCAAATTCACTTTAGATCCATATACCAACATGTGAAACCTACATCTCCACAAATAAGAGAGAGAGAGAGAGAGATACACATATGTTTTTCAGTAAAGAACATATATATCTTTTTCAGAAAAGAGTAAACAGACAGAAAGCATACCTCAACATGACTATACAGTTCAGGGGGAGGTAATTTGATTGCATCGAGCATTTTTGGCTTTCCACACTTCTTAACCAAAGCCTCCACCTCCTTGCAAATTGCTCTTACAGCATCCTGATATTATCGTGTAAGCAAAATTTATACATCTATCTGGATTTTATGTTGGGGGGCTCTGGTAATAAACAATCAAATAAATAACTGACAACTTTTCACCAACCAAATAGAGTTGTCAATTTCTCAGAGCAGCATCGAATATATAATTTAAGAATTTTTTATGCTCAAATATAAACAGTAGAAAATAATATGTAAGATATACTGTATCCACAAATAACCACTAACCTTCCCCACCACACACACACCCACCACCACCCCCCACCCCCCAAATGGACATAACCCACTCCCACTGTTTCTTGAAGTTATTCCTAAATTTCCTATGACGTAGCTACATGTTCTAAAGCCCGGAAGGCAAGGATCCTATCTAAAAGAGCTGGTACCAAAACATGTAGCAAGGGCATCCTACCCTGATCAGAGCCTCTTGTCTTGCAGTCAGAAGCATCTGCCCAAAGAGGAGAAAAGGAGAATTTATCACTTCCAAAACAAGCCAACCTCTCTCTAAAGTTGGACATAATGTATTGAGTAATGTGCAAGCTAAAGTCTCTCAGTGAAGAATCCCAATAAGGTTGGCAAAGTCCATGCTCCAAGTCACTCCACCCCAACCTAGGCTCTTTGACACAAATCTGACCGGATTAAAATTTTGTATAAGCCATAGAACTCATCCTCCTGATAATTCCACCTCGCACACACCAAACAAGACCCACTTACCAGAAAAAAACACCACTCCTGACCTTCCTGCTCTCTTATGCATATAGATGATGAATGTTGTGCTATGATGTACTCTGGAACACTAATAGATCAGACATCCCACAAAAATAGAATTCCCCCAACCTTGCACAGACCAATGCACTGTTAATTAAATGGTAGTGACAACATGATAGGCAGGCCCAACCCCATTGAAATCTTACGAAATATACTGCAAGAAGGATTTCTACTACTAGAAAAGAAGACAATGGCTTTAACTTTTGTTGACAACATTAGTAATCCCCTAAAGATAAAAATCATCTCTAAATTATGTATCCTGCATGACAGCAAGGCCAAGATAATTGGATTGTAGCATTGCCTTCATGAACCTATACAAAAACAGAAACTATAACTTGTGCGCCAGAAAATAGACAACATACTTAAATGAAGTAACTACCTGCCCGACTTGTACTGCCTGTAGCAACTTTTCCTCTGGGAGAAAATCACAATAGCCCTGCAAAGAAGATGTTATACATGACGATGGCTCTGAGTCACCATGAAAATAAGGAAAAACTATGTGCAAAGTTGATTCCCGAGGCTGAGTACAGAATATTGTTACCTTAAAAGTATTAAATCCCACAAAAGGTGCCTAAAGCCTGTTTTATAGCAATAAAGCCGCGCTGTGGACTGAATATAGTTGCATGATTTCTGTTAGGCCTTCCACAGCAGGACTGAATTTTTAAGTTTAATTCCTAGTTTATACGAATCAAACTCATACAGTGGACCAGAAAATTTTTGAGAACCATATATGGCTCTCATGATATTGATTCCTATTAAATAGAGGGCCATAGCTATCAAACTCACACTACTGCAGTTTCCATGTTATAGGAATCAAACTCATGTTGCCTTATTCCTATATATGGGAATCAAACTCACTCAAACCACTGCGGAAGGCCTTACAACTGTAATGCAGTTATGCACACTAAAGTTGACAGGGTTAGAATTGCCAAATATTACATTTAACTTTTCACTAATAATTACCTCTATCATCAATATTGCATTATTTGTGCCAGCTAGCAACAAGTCCAACTCAGAGTCTTCCATCTCTTTCGTTGTTGGATTCACGACAAATTTGTCACCAATGAGACCAATTCGTACTCCTGCTATGGTTTTTGAGTTTGGAACTTCTGAAAGAGCCCTGATGAATTTGAATAATTAAGCCTAAGACAGGGTCATTTTCTTTTATAAGAAGGGTGAGCAGTCAAACTTACACTGCTATTCCAGCTGCTGTGACTGCCAAAGAATCAGGAGAGTGCAAACCATCATAACTCAGAACCTGTAGGGAAATGTTGAAAGGGGAAGTTGTTATAAGACGAAACTTAAACCAAGAAAAATAATGGCACCAGAACTCTATATTGATCATGCTATTTAAAAACTCTATTATTGATTTACATGCATAATTAACAGCACACTTAATCATAGTATAAGTAGCTAGTAAGTGCTCAAGTTGGCATACATGTAGGTTAAATTTGATTCTCTCATTAATTTATATTGACTAAATCCTAATAGGACAATAACTGGAGTCAAAGCTGGCCTAGGAGGATGAGTTAGACATCATGGTCATCATTTTCGTGCATTTAAGAAAGCTGGAAACCCACTTTCTGCATTAAGGCATGAGCTAAAAGCCCTGAATACTGCAACACAGAGTGCAGAAACGCTCACCATTGTGCATGATTTTTCATTTGATGAATGATATATTGGATTCAAAATGAGATTTCTAGTACTTGTCAGAACGAAGAAATAAATACTTGGCCTCATCAAAGTCTTCTCTGACACTAACTAATCAAATATTTTAATCAATCATCCACAGTATTGGGTATTTTATCAAGAAAAATCTGTGGGAGGCATCAGGAGGAAACGAGGAAAAGTTGTCCAAGATAATTGTTCACCCTTTGTCTTAAAAATAAAATAATACTAAAAAAACTAAAAGAAGAGGATTAATTAGATTCGAGTACGTATGCCACTTGGACAACAAGAGAATGGAACAAGTAATTTCTGTCAAGGAAGTATATTATTACTTATAATTTATTAAAGAGCATGTCAACAATATAGCAGTTAATGCCTTTAAAGCAATCAACACTACTACAGAAATAGAACTAAGGCAGTAAAGACAAAAGGGGACAGGGCCTACATCACATTACGACCACCAATATAATGTAGATCTCATACTCTGCTATGAAGTAAGCAATGCCTTTACAAAGAACTATAACAAAAGGTATCTATATCTTGTCTTCGGGAATCAAAGGTGGGATTTCACTTGTTGTTACATAAACTCAGCCACTTACAAAGTTCTTCAACTGTATACTATTGCATTCTATCCATATGCACCAGAAACACTTTAAGTAAATCAAATTTAAAGAGTTATAAGAAAATAAAAATAAACTATAAACAAAGTCGCCCATTAGTTATTTTCTGAAAATAAACAGTTAACAAAGCTAACATCAGATATAAACAGTTGAAATTTATATCAGACATACCCACGATAGGATCTGAGTTTCATGGTAGAAGCCACTCAACATAGTTGGACGCAAAGGCCTATCAATCAATCGACAAATGAGAACCTGCATACAAGGGGAAACTAGAAAAAATTAAATATAAAATAAGAAAAGGGAGAATGCTGAGTTACGTACGATCAATAAATAACAATGCATTTATAACTTGTAAGTATTATGAATGATCACTTGCTGCTAGGTCAAACAAGTTTAATAGAGAATAAATATGATATGTGCATGCTTTGATAAGAAGTCATGTCTAGAATAAGGGGAGTACAGATTCGCTAACATTTTATTTTATTTTATCATTTTGTTTGGCAAATCAACTCACAACCAGACATGACACGAAACCACTACACCTTCCACTCTTATGGGGAGAAGATTTGCCCATTGGCCAAAAGCCACACTAAAGTTGTGGTGGCTGATAAAGGAGCACCGATCTCAAAATCACAATCAAAGAAAAGATCGTTTTTAACAAAAAGAAACCGTAAGCATTGCAACTTTGACCATTAAATATTGATCCTTTCATTCCTTGGGCTTAAATGTTCCACATACGACTTAAGAAAGCAATCTGTTGCACACTTTCTAAGAAAAAAATAAATAAACACAGCAGAACCATAAAACAAAATACAATAGGAAGCACATGAAATAAGCATCTTGAACTGAATTTCTATGATTTAATCAAGATAGGTCCAGCTTTCAAGTGGGGGATCAAGGGTTCTTAATACTAAAAAGCCAGTGGTTAGTACCTCGTGATCTTTTGCCCTTCCTTCTCGTTTGAAAAAACCTCCACTGGAACAATGACACATACAAAGTATTGAAGAAAAATGTAGCAATAAGTAAAATTCAAAGCAATTAAGATACAGGAAAAAATCCAAGACACACCTAGTTCGACCTGCTGCCGAAAACCGCTCCTGATAGTGTACGGAAAGAGGGAAGAAGTCTGAAGGTTCACTTGGAACGTCAGCCAAACAAACAGAGGTGTAAACAATCTACAACAAGAAACATAAATCAGCTAAATTTTCACTGGCAGAAAACCCAAGTTCAGCAATACAGATAACAATAAGAAATAAAGATGATAATCCAAACTAACACATAAATATATTACTTTGCAGTTAATTTGTTTTTACTGCATTACACAATGTAAAACCTTTCACCTTTCCATTATTAGATGAGAAATCTGTGTTTATCCTAACAAAGGGAGAAAATATTGATATCGGTAGAAATACCAATATTCCGAATATGAATTTATGAAAATTAAAAATATAGATAAAAGATAGGTAAAAATCATGGAAATGATGTCAGGTCAAACATGGATTTGAATGTTGTTTTAGAAAATAAGTCAATAATATATATATAATAACATGTAAGTTTCATCAAATAGTATATCACTTATATATATCATATAGACATTCTGATAAAAGTGAAACCACTTACTGCATACAAATAAATTGTCTGCTCATACATAAAATTATGGATAGATACATTAGTAAAACTTTAGTAATATCAATTTTTTTCTTCAATGCTAAACTTGCAATTAATAAGATTGAAAAGCGCAGCAAAAGAAAGCAGAAAAAACAATTGACCGAAAATATAATGTCAACCCAATTTGTGTATGGCACTAACCAAATCCAAAACCTGCTACATTAAAAACTTAATAAAAATAAAGAAACGAGCCCTTTTTAAATTTATCCAATGTAAAAAAATACCCCTTTTTGCATGATAGAACGAAAATGAAGCCCATTTTAAATCCAGCCCAATTTCCCTAATTGGTGTTGAATCTATGTTTTTGTGTTGGCATTTGTCATTTCCTTAGCTAAAATTGAGTCTGTATCTGGTTAGAAATTAATCAATATTGAAGTAAGGATACCCAAGTTACTTGATATGGTGTAAGCAATGAGGGATTTCAAAAATTTTAAGTCTCAATTATGCATTGGCTTGTTATAAAGGTAGCTAACTCAAAAGTCCCAAATCTCACGATTTAGGTAGGCAGGTGATTACATAATTACATCTGGTCACTCCAAGTGGCTATAATTCCACGGTTACATGATGATAATAATTGATTTCATCATTCAAAATAAAAAACTGATTTGAAATTATGTTAAGAACTTCTGGGTAAATCACTTGTTCCGCATGTCTCAGCTAAACAAGGCTGGATCCGATCAGTGGAGACATGTGTGCTTGAAAATTTTCCAATGATTTTAAGAACGAAACAAGTTAGTCCTTTTCCAGTCGAGCTCCATAAATAGTATCTTGGTCAAATTATGTTGCTTCAAGAAATTTTCTAACAATCCTATTTTTATTTTTGAAGTTTCCTATTCAATTTAAGCTTGTTCTAACTTGTGCTTTTAGATTGGGGAAGTTAGGGTTTCTACGACCTAGTATGACCATGTCAATATATAGTTTGCAGAACTTGATAGAACAACTTTGCACCTTGACATGTAAGAGAGATTTTTTCTTTACCTTTGTGCAAAGCTTAAGAGCTTTGCAAACTCTCAAACTAGTTTGTAAGTTCAACTTGATTTTCAGAGAACTCTAGCCTTTAGTTTTCACACATGATCATTGCATCCTACCATTATCAGTCCTTTCTCATTGGCACCTTTTTTGCCCAAAAAGAAAAAGAACCCCGAATTTTTTTCGTTAAACCTTCAGTACAGAAGAATAAGATATGCATATTTCAGGACAACATGGTGCCTTAGTTAAGGTTGTTAGAATCAACATCTAATATATATGTAAATTATCAGCCCAATTTAAGTCCTCGAATCCTATCAGTGGACTCATTTCATTTGAATATGAAATAAAATTAGCAGTGGAGCTGGGTTTCCATGTAGCTGCATGGCCACTGAATTTTTAGGGATTCCTTAACAATCTGAAGGCTTTCAAATTTTGGGATTTGGTGTTGGAGATGCTTGATAAGTGATTGGAGAGATGGAAAAAAAGGTTTTTTTTCCTTCTAAAATGAGAGGTTCACTCATATGATTCACCAGTTCTAACTTCTAAGCAGTCTACCAACTTAGTACCTATCTTTGTTTAAATTTCCAACAGGGATGGAAAAAGGTTGAAATTGATGAGTTTGCAAAAGGGCAAAGTCGATGCTAGTTGATTAAGTATGTCATTTTTTCTTTTTGAGAAACAAGATTTATGATTATTAATAATTCATTCTATCCCAGCTTAAGTTTGTGATTTTTATTTTTCCAAGAAACAACATTTTATGATTCTTGATTATAATAATTCAATAAACTTAATGAGCTTGATTAACATTTTGAGTGGTAAATAATTAATATTACAGAAATCCTATTCACCCCCTCTACAAGTTTTTATTTTAATCTAATGTATTAGGAAACATTTTCAACAGGTACTGAGAAGAAAAGTTAGTCTTTCACTTCTGGTCATTGTAATCTGAAAAATCTAAATCTCAAAGAGAAACATACCCATGAGAATAACTTACTACTGCAGATAAACGCAAATCTACCATCAGGTTCTTCTTCACTTATCTTAGGCCCTTCCTCAGATCACACACCCAAAATTTTGGCAAAAGAAATTGTTGATATACCTCAAAACTTAAGCAACATCCACCAAAATATTTACAATGGGTATATCAGAAAGATTTCATAAAAATGAGGTTTATTTACCTCAAATTTCTACCATTACAGAAAACAACCAACATGCAATCAACATATTGCAGAGATGTCAGCCACAAATTCTGAAATGTTGACCGACATTTTCGGTGTTAGTCAACATTTTAAACCTTGGTTCTAGCTATATCTAAACCTTTTTCTTCAGAACAACCAATTTATGTTTCTTTCCCCCCTCTTGCTTCCGTACTAAATTAATAAAAAAATTAAAACACAACAGAAAAATAGTACAAGACTAGGATAAGACCATTTTCATTCAGGCACAAATTACAACTTACAGTTTCTCCATCTGTCACTGTAACAGAAGCACTGGCTTGTCTCCCAATATGACCTGTCTCAACCAAAATCTGTAAAGATTCCAAAGAAATATTACATGATAATACAATCCGGCTTAATTTATTATATCTTTTCAATTAAACAAGCAGCAATACCACAATACTTGATACAACTTAACTGATAAACATCTTATTTGAATCTATTAAAACTTCTTTCTCTAAACCATTTCCCAAGTTGACCCCAAAATCTTACTATCGTGGAGTTCAACAGATTAAAGAAAAGTACAAGAGATAACTTCTGCAAAAACATACACTTTTGGAATCACTTTTCAGTCCTAAGGAACGTCCATACAGTAGGAATCAATGGAATAATCTTGGAAGAATCAAGTTAATGCATTCTGTGGAAATTGGTTTTTTTTTTTTTTTTGGAGGGGAAAAAACTGCATATGCCAGGTGCAGATGAGTGGAACACACTGGCCTTTTCAAAAAATGGGTTTGTCATCCTATCCTACTATTTTCAATATGTCATCCATTTCAGCTTTGATTAACGGTAACAGACAAAAATATATGATTTTCTACAAAAGCTTCGAGCAGAGAACACCAATTTCACACAACTTGGCAGTAGTTATTCAATACACTTTATACAAAGCTGAAAGTAGCAAATTTCTCAAAATTATACTCACGTGTCTATCACCAACGGGAATTTTGACAGAGTATGGCTGAGGGTAGCCCGGAGGAACATTCGTTGAAATTCCAGGCTCGGCCAAAGCTCTGATGCCGCTTTTTCTGGGCAGAAGCAGGGATAAATGGCAAAACTTGGACTTGCTAGTGAAGTAGGGGGAAC
This sequence comes from Oemleria cerasiformis, assembly GCA_037349345.1. Classification (NCBI taxonomy): domain Eukaryota; kingdom Viridiplantae; phylum Streptophyta; class Magnoliopsida; order Rosales; family Rosaceae; genus Oemleria; species Oemleria cerasiformis. The sequence continues at coordinate 10,885,711 of JAZGTL010000007.1, forward strand.
GAGCGCAGTTTGGTAAGAGAAGACATTTGGGCCTGTTTGGATGCAGGAATTGTGAGGGCTTAGAGCAGTGCAGTCTGCCGCTGTTAGGGTTTGCCAACATTTCTTTCTTCTATCACTTGGGCGCTTCACTCCTTGGTGAGAAGAGAGAAGCAGACAGACCAGGGAGCAGACTTTATCCGCTTCCTATGATTTAAAGGCGCGCAAGGTTGAAAGAGAAATAAATATTAATAAAATAAACAAATATGTTATCTCTATTATTATAAAATCACCATGGTGAGTAGGTTTCACCAAAAATTTCAGACTAAACAACGCTTTCACTAACAACCTTTAAGAAAATAAATCATTTAATAGTTAAGGATACAATAGTAAAATTAAAGGCAAACATCATTTTACACCCCAAGGTTTGTGGTCAATTTCAAAATGAACCACTAGGTTTCAATTTCATCATTTTACTTCATATGGTTATGAAATCACATCAATTTACTTTATCTGCTTATTTCACTACTAAATCATCCATTAAGTTAAGGGCACTATTGGTATTCATTAAAAAAATTTACCCATTTTATTTTTCATTAAGTGATAATTATTTTAATCTAACTATTTTTTTAAATTAGTATATTTAAACAAACTACAAGAGCATTACATTTACATTTACGTTAAATTTAATTAATTATGCTCTTGTAGTTTTTTAAAATGCACTAATTTGAAAAAGTAGTTAAATCAAAATAATTAGTCACTTAATTAAAAATAAAATAGGTAAGAATTTTAAATGAATATCAATAATGTCCTTAACTTAATTGATAATTTAATAGTGAAATAGGCAGATAGGATAAATTAATGTGATCTCATAACCACTTGGAGTAAAATGATAAAATTGAAACCTAGTGGTCGATTTTGAAATGGAAACTACTTGCATCCCACCCTAATGGTACATCCTCGTACCACAATTTCGATTCATCGAATTGTCTATGTACATATATTATAATCAAAACCGTTCATTCTCTAAATCATCATGTCAATATCATTTTAGTAAATAATCAACAAGATTTGAGGTGTTTTAGTCATTCATATTTTTTAGTAAGAATTAAGATCCTCATGGTGAATCGTCCATTTAGTTGATATATATGAGTGACTAAATGACTTATAATCTTGTTTATTTTTTACATAAATGATCTTGACACGATGATTTAGAGAATGAACAGTCCTAATTATGATATATGTAAAAAGACAATTCGATAAATCGAAATAGTTGTATGAGGAGGTACTACTAGGGTATGATGCAAGTATTGTCCTTTTGAAATTGACCCACAAATCTTGGAGTGTAAAGTGATGTTTGCCCTAAAATCAAATATTAAATTTATAAATTAAAATAATAATAATGGTTAATGAGAAAAGTTGGGGTAAAAAAAAATGGGTATTGGGGTACTACTCCTATTTTCGTTTTTTTTTAATTAAAAATTAAATTTATTTCTTTTTATTTTAATATTTTTCTAACAAAAATTAAAAAAACAAATTGGAACGCAAGTACTAAAAGGTTTGTAAAAAATAAAAATTAACAAAACATTGAGAAAAAACTATAAGGGAGGTATATTCAATTGAGAATTTCATAGAGTTTAAATGTCTCTAAAAGTTAAAATGTATTCAATTAGGACTTTTAAAGCGTTGGTAAAAGTTTGAGGGTATTCAATCTATACTTTTATAGAGGTTTATAAAGTCATTAAAATTTAGATGTATTCAATCATAACATTTTATAACTCCATAAAAGTTTAGGTGTGTTCAAAATATCAGTGAATATTGTAGACTTTGTTAAATAGAAGAGTTTTATGGAGTTTGACAAACATTTTAGTGTAAATTATGTTTTACCAAAGTTTATGATTTCTCCAGCCTCCCACCCTCGGATTTCTACCGATTTTATACAGGCTTCAAAAATATAATTTGTGGTTTTTATAATTTTCACAGGCTCAATAAAATTTAAGTCTCCTACCGATATCTATAGGAATTATAAGTAATTAAATAATACAAACTTTACAATAATTTATTTATTGGTTGAAGAAAAAATAAACAAAAAATAAAAATTAATAAAATAAAAAAATATCTATATTTCACAAGCATGCATGATGCTTAACAGCCTTAGCCTCTCAATCTCATTGATCATTAAAAGTTTTATATTTTTTAATTATTTTTTTAGTATTAGAGATATTATTTTATTTTAATTTAGTTAGAGAATTTTTAGTGAAAAAATAATAATGATTTCATTATACAATTGATAAAAAAAAATATATATCAAATTATATAACTCAATATTATTTTCTGCAAAATCCAATCACAATATATAAAACTCAGTATGATTCTGTAAAATATTGTCATGTAACTCTATATAATTTATTTATTAACTCTGTAAAAGTTTATGAAAATTGATAAATCTACAAAATTCGATTATTTCAAAAAATTCTGTATAAATCTAAATTAAATACACCCCCAAAAGTTTGGGCAGGACTCCTTTTTCACTTTTTCGTGTTTGATCAAAGTCATATATGGCATTTGTTGCGAGTCAATCTGTGGAACAATAATATAGAGATTATGGATGTTAAGTTTTGGGCCAAGAGAAGAAGTTCAAGAGCTACAGAAGGCCAAACTAAGTCCAACATCAAGTGGAAGCCCACACTGTGTTTCAAGCCGAAAATCAGAGTTTTTAGGTAGCAAGAAATCAGGAGAAGAACAAAGGTTTGTGCTTTGTATAAGGTTTTACTTACACAGCTGGTTTCGCACTTCTCCAACCGTTTATTTATGCAGAAAATATATCATCGGCTTTCCCAAAAATTAGGAGAAAATTGGTACTCACAATGCTAATTCGCCAAAACTTCATCATGTACATATCAGTCAAGTTGGCGGATTAAACTATAATTCCTCAGAAATTAAGAAACAAAAAATGCCCACATATGGATGGAAAGTCCCCGCATATCTATTTTCTAACCTAATTTATGATTTTTCTACAGCAAGATATAGAAGTTTTAAGGCCAAGTTTTAATACACAAAGGTCACTCTGCACGCGAATTATGTTCCCTACAATTAAATGTATCAATGAGTCATATTTAAAGGGAGAAAGTGAATCCCTATTTTCTAGGGATTCATATAGCTAGAAAATTATTTTTCTTTTGCCTGTAACATACGTTGAAAAATCAGAGTTGACAAAAAAAAAAGCAGAGAAATAATCACCAAAAATGGTCTAGCGGTGATGACACAAGTTTGGAATGTTCCAAGTATTGGGTTCGAAATCTCTTGGGTTATTTTTGTGTGGCCAGTCTCCAAGGGTATAGAGAAGTTGGTTCGAGAGGGAGGACTGAGGCATATAGTTGTAAACTCAAGCATGTTTAGTTGTTCAATTTCTCGGTTGCTTTGCGAGTTCCTGGTTTACCTTATCTTGCCTTGTGAGGTCTGAGCATGAAACGGGGTTATTGTGCTTTAGGCGCATCTAGTGTGGTCCATCTTAGGTATATTTCCCTAAATAACAAAAAAAAAACAGGGAAAAGGATGAGCGGTTCTCCTAAAAAATAAAAGATTATAAGGCTGATTTTGCAGTTTGAGTGAGTAAGGGAGTCCTTGAACGTATGGTTGTTACGGGGAACCGAAAAACCGATCGAATCGTCTTTAGGGTTGGTTATATGTCATTGAATCTTGAATTGAGAATTATTTAAATTCAGGCTAATCCTATAACCCAAATAAATAATATATAGGACATATGGCCTTACATTGCACCCAATTCAGCAAAAAAATGGGCCTTCTCGTGTCTTGTCATCATTTTAATAGATTTTTTAACAAAAATGGGGTGAGTTGAGACGAGTTTATAGTTTTAGGGTTTAGTATTACGAATTTTGAATTGGGAGGCAATGTTTCAGGAGATTTAGTGTTACGAATTAGGAGATAAAGTGAGACTTACTGTTAATTTCAGGAACATTTGGAGTAAAAAACCTTAAAAAGAAAAACTCCAAAAGCCCAAATAACCCACATTTGGTTTACTCAAACCCTAATACTCACTGCACTACCCCTTCCCTTCATTATATACTGTATTTTCTTTCTATATTCTCCCCATGTGAGATTTTTTAATAGTAAACACATACGACCCAAACTCTTCACTACGTGGAAAGTGGAGTCATGGATCAACTATCACACCCTCACTCCCAATCCCATTACGTGGAAGTTATTAGCTGAGAATGACTCATCATCCACCACTGGTCATTTGCAACTGTTAGCAGATCACGACAGAGGCCATCAACTACCACATGCCATCTGCAACCGACCAGATTGCATCAGCCTTACCTATAAATACAACAACACAAGTTAAAATCTAGGATGGAGAAATTTTAGTATATCTCATGCTTATACCTTCCAACACATTTTCAGAAATATCTTTACTAGCTTAGGCATCAAAGATTCTTTGACAGACACTACACCAGTGTCCCATTCAACATTTAATTTTGTATTGCTACCACAAAATCAAAAATTGAACGGGACATTAATCTGAGGTGAATTAATACATAGACGTGACAAACTATATGTATAATTATAATGTCATTTTATATGCTATATGTGTTAAGGATCTAAAATGAGGACATATACGATATAGTTGAACTCATATTAATGTATATAAATCACGACTAATAAACTCACTAGCTTAGGAATAATTGTATGGGATTAATTGTCGCCTAGTCAGGTGGCCAACTCAAGGGACTTGATTCCTATTAATATTCAACCTTTAAAAAAAAAACTATTATTTCAACCTTTCAAGAAGAAAAAAAACTATTATTTCAACCAACAAAAAAAAAAGAAAAAGAAAGGAAAATTGTAAAATGCCCTATTATAAAAAAAATAACCTATTCTACACACTTCCCATATATTCAACCAAATACATTTTTTCTTTTCGCTATTTGCATTTTTAGTCCAATTATAAAGACTCATTACATTTACTTAAGTTCCCACTTAGTTACCTCGTAGTTCCCCTGGCAACTAAACATCCATTCTTCCCCTTCTTGTAAAATTGTAAAAAAAAGAGGGTTGCAACAATCAAGAAAACAGTGAAAAACTGAAAAGATTCAGTTGAACTGAATTGAATTCCCATTCAGCTCTAATAATCAATTTGAAGCCAACAAAATTAGTGGGATGAAGGGAATGAAGAATCGGGGTTGGTTGGCTTGCTGTTGGAGAGAGAGAGAGAGAGAGAGAGAGAAATTTATTGCGGGAGGAATTGGGCGGTGAGGATGTCCGTGGTAGATATGAGTTCCTAGATGTCCTCAGATTGGAGGCTATGACGGAACGATTGACCCACAACTTGGCACCCAAACTTTGAGGAACAAACCAAAAAGAAAACCCAACATGCAGATTATAAATTAGAAGCAAGAAGCCATTACTAGGCATGTATTCAGTTTACCCAAAAAACAAAAATTTTCATTTTCAATTTATTCTTTTCACCTTCCTATTTTCCTATTTCTCATATAAGTTTTGTCTTTACCGAAAATTTGACCGTCCCAATTTCAAGATCTGCAACTCTCTTTTTAACCCAGTCCTCATCAGAGCAAACTACAACTCGAGAATGTTTTTTTTGTGAGAACAGGGGGCAAAAGTACAAGAAGAAAGAACCTTAACGAACAAGATGAGACCGTCCAACTCCAGTGGAGTCGGCGGCCAACAGCGGAAGAACAGAAAAATAACTGAAGTAAACAGCGGAACAACAGAAAAAATAACTGAATACCAAGGGGAAATTGAGCCTATTCTATTTTGGTTTTATATCTGGGCCAAAAATGAAAATAGCAGGAGATAATAAAGTATTTGGAGTTGAGTATATAGAAAGTGGGTAGAATAGATTAATTTTTGTGGTGATAGGGCATTTTCGCCAAATTCCCAAAGAAAACAAGGGCACACGAGGGCTTGGGAGTTGGCACGGAGCACGGGCATAACTTGGGCATAGTGGTAACAGAGTAACCAAAGGCCGCAAACCCCAGCTTTATTTTGATAGTGATCGCGCCCGGTGAAGCAACTCTTCGAAACCTCGGCTCTCGTATACGCTACCACACCATCCTAGACGGCATGGGTAAGTTTCTTTTCTCTACTTCAGAGGTCAGGCTGTGGTTGCATTCCCTCTTTTGTTTTCCCAGTTACCAAACAGATTTTAAAGGCTGTGGTTTTGTGCATATATATGCTTGTAGAAGTGAAACTTTCTAGAAAGGGATCAGTATTATAATAGTCTTATTTTGAGAGTTTTGGCATTTCAACGCTTTTTCTTTGATCCATTGATAAAGAAAGTGATTTAATTTAAGTGTGAGAGACACATGCTTGTGGGTGATAAAGAAAGTGATTTAATTTAAGTGCGAGAGACACATGCTTGTCAGTTGCCTAGAATCTTGGAAACAAGAGTGACCCACGTTATTTTTGGGTATATTTGACGCTTAAATTAATGGTAGACTAATTTTGTTTTTCTGGATATGGTTAAACCAAATTCGGCTGGGAATTGGGAATTTGGGAATTTGGGAGCTGCGTGTTTTTTAGAGTCTAAGTCGGTCAATTCCGTAGGGTGTCTTCTCTCCCTAAGAAAAAGCTTTGGACTGACTTTTTTTAATTTTTTTAAACATTGAAGGTCAATTGAATGTAAAATTAAATAATATGTGCTTGATCAGGAAATTCCTTTTTTAGAGGGTCATATAGCTCAGGACAAAGAGAATAATAATTAATAATGAGTCACTTAAATTTATGCTAAAACATAGTTGTACTCCTCGAAATGGAAAGAAGCTCTCATGGAGCTGGATGAAATTACCCAGTGCCACCTTTCATATGCAGGAATAAATTCCGAAATGTATGGTGGCTCAAGGGCAGGCACATATTGAAAAACACACGTTTACTGCTCTTAACCTTCTATTGATTTGAGGTCCTAAAGTTTCCCACAAAATCATCTCTTCTACTCGGCCTATGAGTGAATTTTATCCCAAACAGTTTCATGGAGAAGCTCACTTTTTGGCTGTGTGTGAGTTTTTATTTTCTGGACAACCTTTACTTGTCAAAACATAGTTCTTTACCACTTGTAACAAGGACCTTCAGCTGGTTTGTTCTGAAGGATGTTATGTGAACCTCCTATAGCCTGCAGGGTTCCCAATTATTACCCATACTATAGTAAAGGCTATGAGAAGGAGTAGCTGGTTTACTACCCTTTGTTGTATTATGTATGATGTAATTTGTTGTATTATATATAATGTCCCTTTTCTAGCTTAACTGTAATTTGATTTCCCTGCAGAAGTGGTGCTTTATGCTTCCCAAGGAAGTTTGATATCTTTGATTAATGAAATTTGAGGTTGATCATTTTGTGGTTCTTCCAATTTAAGTAGCACTTCTGTGATGTAAATCTAGAAAGTGATTGATCTTATTTCCTCCGTTATGAATATGATTTTTATTGCGTCTTTGTAGTCAGGTTACTTTTTTTCCTTTTATAGATGAGTTTGTAGTGACTGCTGAGTTGATGCTATAAATTCTTGCAGTTAGCTTCTGGTATTCATATGCTTCATTGGTATCTGAAGAAAAGTATAACAGTTAGAAAATGAAAACTAAACTAGGACAGTTATCCAGCTAAGCTTGATTTATTACTACGTTTTCTCATATAACTTCCTCTTTTCTTTCTTATTTGAAAATAAAAGAAGCGAACGAACAAGTGTGCTTTAAGTGGTATGCGGTGGGTGGGGTTGAGGGCAGAGATCCTAGGGTCAAGCCTCCCTGTAATAAAAAGAATTGTTATTTCAACGTTTCCCTTAACAGGAAATCACAAACACAATTATGGTATTGGATATGAAAGGATGTCTCCAGCAACAAAACCTCATGGAAGGGATGAAAGGGGTATTGAGTTTCGCATTCACCATATGGAAGCAGAGGCATACCATGCAGTTTTGAAGGCTTTTAGTGCTCAATCTGATAATCTAACTTGGGTAAATTTTTAAACGTAACCCTTTTTATGCACTTATACATTTCCTAATCATGTTTCTTTTTCCTTCTGTCATTAAGGTTTTTTTCCTTTTCTTTTTTGTGTTATCTTAATGTCCATAAAGTCTTCTATTCTATAGGCACGAGAAGCACTTATGACTGAGCTGCGGAAGGAACTTAATATTACAGATGATGAACATGGAGAGATGCTCATGCAGATTAAATCAGATGTGTCAATCAAAGTGATAAGGTCCCCATAATTCCTTCTGGTTTAATCATCTGACTGATATTTTGTGATTCTTATGGTAGCTTAGCTATGGATAACCTTATTCAGTCTTTCTATTTTATTTTATTGATGGTGTATTTCATGCAGGGAATGGAGAAGGGATGCCCATTGTGATCAGGAGTGTGCTAAGGATGCTCCTATATATCCTCCTAAAGAAGTGAGCAATGCTCAACAGAGAAAAGTAGAGACTTCACATCCTCCTGTTTCAATATCTCAGAAATGTGGCTCATGCAGTCTGCCTTGTACAGAAATGATCCCTTCTGCTGCACCAGTAAGTAAGGTTTCCAAGCTGAAGATGGTTTATTTCCATTACATTTAATTTAAATCACATTTTTCCTACATCCCATGGAAGGGTATTTGTCTAAATAATCTATTTCAAAACATCACAGATTGCCCAAACGAAAGACAGCGGTGGAATGAGAGTGAAACATAGAAGAAACTTAACCGAAGGAAACAGCCTTGTTTTCAGCTTGAAGGCATGTATTTGTTTGATTTTCTTTTATGCATACTTGATCTATTGTTATAGTCGCAAACGTCATCTCTTCGTCTCTTTCGCCCTCTCTTCGTACTCTGTCTCTCTCTCTCTCTCTCACACACACACACACACACAGACATGCTCAGTCTGTCACTCTCACACATACACAGAGATGTCCCTCTGGAAAAGCATAAGCTCTCTGGTGCTACAAGCAAACACATAAGTCCACAACATGCATGAGTTAATGATGCCAAAAGTTAGGGACACATGTGCAAGTTGTCGTTGCGAGAGAGAGTGGACATTTCATTTAGAAGGTACATAGTGGGCCTACCCAAACATATCCTTAGTGGTGCGTTATAACTGATAGATGATAACTCCTCTTTGTATTCTTGTGTACTTCAGCCTTGTTCTCTCTTTACAAATGGAACATCCACAACCTCATTGTGATTGAGGCGTTCAACCATTTATTTTTTGAACACTAGTAGCTATAGATTTGTAAACTTTGTTGGCAAGTCAGATCAATGAATCTTATTTTCAACTCACTTCTTCAACTAGATCTCTTCCTTTAAACATCATGCATAGTATGGGCTATCAAATTATACTTTTTTCTTGACAGGAAGAATTGTATCAATGGTTTTCTTGATGTCTTTTGTGTTTAACATGGGTAAAACAACACTTTTAAATTTGATTCAGCAATTATTTATCCGTTGATTTACAACTGGATTTATGGATCTGTCCTTATTATTGTCTATTCTTTTGATGGATACTCTAATATACAAGTAAAGGAGGTAGCCATTGCACCAGGATGTAAGAACACAATTGATGCCTAAAAGTTGCAGTCAGAGGACAATCATGTTGGCTTGGAGAAGTTCTAGGAATTATAAAATTAAAATTAAAATTAAAATATGTTTTTGTGGGGTATGCTGATTTAAGCTAGATCAAACTAGATGTAGCACATTGAATGGTCAGTGCATTGTGAACTTTCAATGTACATAAATTACTGTAATGTAGAATGAATGTACATCCATTATTATTAAACGTAATTGCATTATAACTAATAATTCGTGCAATATGAATTTACATTTCATTACTGGATGATTTAGTAGTCGTGTCCTGATGGACTTCTTGTCCATCCTGTTTCTGTTACTTCTTTATTTCCTTAATAAATTGTTTTCTACAAAAGAAAAGAGAATAAAGGATAGGATGTCGTAGTCTTGACTGGATTTTCAGGTTTGCTTTCATCCTATTAATAAAACTTTTCGCAGCTTTTACTTTCCACTCTAGGATATTCAAAGTCCTTTTAGAGAGGATTTATCTACCTTCCTTACAATTTATCTTTGAGGAATTTTAGATTTACTTATTTCTTCCTTCAGCTACATTAACCTTTGCCTCTGATAGATTAACCATGCTAGTATGTAATCAGGTCATTATTACTTTCTTATATGAGGCTGGTGAGTGAGATTTCTGCTCATTGCAGTCATCTACCCAACGTCACCTATCCTGTACCAAGGACAGGTTCATTTTATAGTTTCAGATTTCTGTTTGATTCTTATAATTTCCTTCAAATAATACAGTACCAAGGACAACTTAGCAGTGATCAAAGGATTGGTGACTTGGAAGTACTCTCCTCTGGGAATGGTAAGCAATCTATAAATAGGAGATGCGATAATCCTCAGGCTTCGTCAAGTAGAAGAAGTACTGTACTGGTTAAATCGCAATTGAAGACAGGGTTTCACGAACCTGGATCTGACAAACTCAAAAAAAGTTGTGATATCATTAAGATTCGTGCTACAGATAAAGTTATTAATCAGGTGAGGCAAAAGTTGCCTTAATATTTTTTTCATAATGTTTATATTTATTCATTGCAATATATCATGAGCTTAATTTAATTCTTGACTGGATTTTGGTGCTGAGTTTAGAGGGGAAGATTAAAATTATGAAGTTTGATCCAGAAATAGAATAATGAAGCATAATTTTGTATAGTTATTTTTCAATAATTATGGTCTATAGAACATGATGTACCAACCATTGCAACCCCAAACTCTGGTAATAGTGAAGGTCAGATAAATAAGGCTAAGCTGTGTTTGAAGAATCTTTACCTTTATAAAAATATGAGTTGGAATTTGATTGGAGATTAGTAAGTAGGTATAACTTATATGTTATAACAATATTCCTTCAACATTTAGAACAACATTTATCGTATGAACCTTGTATACTTGTAGCTTTTCATAATTTTATTTTTGAAAAAGAAAGAAAAAGAAATGGATTAATTTTAGACTGGGATGTCATAAAGACAACAAATACAGATAACAGTCCACCATGACTCAGTTCCAAACTGCCTACCGGTCTGTCATTGTAGTATAACGACAATGGGCAATACACATAAACAAACATAAGAAAATGCATAAACCAGACTAAATTCAATATCCATAGTAATAGAGCAAGCTAATCCTTTTAAATAAAGGAAAGTAGTGTGTCCCCAAAATCCAGTGACAATATTAGTTCTAAAAGTTTTTCTGCAGTTTTATTTCTAAGAGTATCTTTTTTTGTCTGAACATTTATAATATATGTAATGGACTCATAGAGTGGTTCTTAGTTGATTTATTTATTTTATTATTTTTATCTATTTAGGATCTTACACCCATGTGGTTCATATTGGTCAATAACTTCTATACATTTGTGTCGCATCTCTTTCTTCACAATTTCAGTCCCTTGATTTTTCTGTTGGGTGCTTTCACCAAGCCATGCTAGCCTTGAACATATATTCTTTCCCTTTGTGTTAGGTCATTGAGCATTCTGTTGTACTAAACAAGACTGCATCAGTAAAAGTTTCATTTTCTTTCTTTCCTTAGGTGCCATCTCCTACTTTTGAGAATGTATGTTTTTGTAGTTCCTTAGGTGCCATCTCCAACTCTTGAGAGTGTGCTTTCTTGTATTCCCAACCTATGAAGTTGTTTTCAGCTGTGCCCCTGAAAGGTGGTTAGCTCGGGATACAGAAAGCATGTGATTGATAATTCTATTATTATAGCATCATATCATCTATTCCAAGGTGCTCAACTTTACTTCATTGCATATCAAGCTGAACTTTGACATGGCCCATCTATTTCAATGTTCTCATTTATTGTCCATGCCTTAAGAATGAATAATTACTGGACATTTGAAATTTTTGGCTTAATTTTTTTTAACTTTTGGATCATCTCAACAAGTCTTTCGCCAAAAGTTTGCATTGCAATGTGGCATGCCAGTATGGTGGGTAATAGTATATTTAAGCGATTCTCTGCACGTAATGTCTGTTGCTGAGGGTTTCCATTACATAGTGAAATGCAGCATGACTCTACTATATCTCACATATTTCTTGGTTTGGTGATCCAGTTTATGGTGATATACCTTGCTTGTTGTATACCCCGAAGGTGTTACTTGTCTGTGAGTTTCTTTATGTCCCACTTTTGATTCTGACAGGTTGAGAAGCTGATTAATCGTCCAGAAAAACTTGCCCCTCTTCATGTGTTGAAGGCAAAGTTAATCCTTAAAGTAATTTCTGCCCCATTCTGCAGCAATGCACATAGTACCATTTTGTTTGCATTTAATTATCTGGTCAATAAGAGCTCATTTATGATTATTAAAATACTATAAATAAATATATTTATTTTGGTTTAGGACCATGAAAGAGCTCTCGTTGAAGCACTTGGTAAATTGCCTGATGTGGGTAAGGACTTCTCATATATTGAATCCTCCCTGCTTTCTCTTTGACTACTGAGATACGAGTATTGATAAGTGCTTCATTTTGCAGACAATTCTCCCAAGAAAATGCATCCTCATGAGGAGCTTCCAGGACTGGGCCGCGAAATGTTGATACACAGTGACTTCTATGGACAGGCCGGTTGGCTGACATACTAAGGATTCTGTTCAAAGTGAGGATTGCTTTCATTGACATGCAAGATGGTGAAGCTGCCACTTAATTTAACCTGGTAATCTTGGAGATTTTAGTTCATGTATATATATGACACTGATCTCAACACACCTTCTATCTTATGGGCAGGCTGTAGAAATGGTGGTTCTGGATATTTTTTCTGCTGTGTACCTCTTCCATCCATTGTCTATTTTCCTTTCCGTTGTCAAATATAGATCTGTAGCCGTAACTCGTAACGGGCTACTAGTCTGAACTGAACACTAAGATAAGGATGTTACTTTGACAGCAAATTAGGGCTCAATAGTGTTATCTAATCTAGTGAGGGCTCGTTAGTCGAACTAATTAGATTGGATTGGATAAATCATAAAATTTAATGTATTTTGAATATTAAAATAGATGTGTTTCAATTGTAAGAGGGTTAGAGAGAGTAGAAATAGAAAATGTAAGTTTTTTTCTATATCTAAACCTATCTAATCCTCCTAAATGAAATCGTATCCATTTTTACATTCAAAATACATTGAATTTGAAGAATTATCTAATTCAATTCAATCCTCATAACAAAACGTGGCTCGAGATGCGGAATGCTGAGGGATTATGTTTTGTTTTTTTCCTAAGTGGTACAGTTGCCATTCAAAGTTGAAATTCAACCTTGTCCTCCCAGTCAATACTCAGTCAATCATGCCTGCAGTTTTATTATTATCTACTAATTTTATTATTTCGGCGTCTCCAAGATTACTACTGGAAGTCTGGAATGGCTGAAAGTGTTTATATATCTTTATCGGATTTTGTGTGTAGCTTTGGCCCATCCTGCATGGGCTCTTGCTCTTATTTTTACAATTTTTCTAACTTTTAGCAGTCCCTGGTTGTTGTTCTTGCTTTTTTGAAGACATCACATGTAACAATTCAAAGTGCCATTTGGTTGTTCAACCGAATACTCTTAGGCATCATTTGGTGAGCGAGATTCGATTAAATTGGATAACTTTTCAAATTTAATATGTTTTGAATATAAGAATGAATACGGTTTCATTGTTATTTTCTATCCTACTATTTCAAATAGATTTGATTAGATAAGTTTTCTTTTATAACTACTCCTAATGAAAACACATTCATTTTTACATTCAAAATATATTGAATTTGATGAGTTATTCAATCCAATCCAATCCAATCTTTAAGTCTTAACGTTCGATGAAGGAGTTCCAATCAGGCAAACTGATTCGAAAAACCCCCGAGGGGTTTGTCAAATACTACTAATGGGGTTCACCTGGATCGAGCTTCTAAAAATTCAGTATGTTACCTAGTTTGATAATCAATTTAGGTAATCTAAATGAATTGTGTGTTCCACCTCAAATATGTGGATATGGATTGATTGGAAATGAATTGTGCTATTATTGTACGTGTGTTTGTTTGATTATTAACTTTGGACAATGTCTGCCACTAGGACTATTGATTTGGAAGTATTCCCGCACATTGCACATAGGAAGTTTAAGATTCGACCTTTGTACAGGATAAAGCCGGTATTACAAAAAGGAAAAAAAAAAAAAAATGAGTAAATAAAACAGTGCTGGTATGGTTTTGGTTGTAGGCTTGTCGGGGTAAATTGACTGTGTTGCTATTTCGTTGCTGGTTCTTGGAAATTTCGTTTGCTAACTTATTTTGGGCACACACAGCGCAGAGGTTTCATTGGCATTTTATATCAGACACTGTCAGAATATATTCTTTTACCTTCTCATTACTCATTACTCATTAGGGCTATTAATTAGGGGGGTTAGGGACCTTCTACTAACAAAATGAAGTGAAGCTTTCTCCTTGATGAATATAAAGTCGAACTTTCCTAAAAAAAGTCCTGATCATGATAGTGAGGTCTCACCATTTCTTGTCAATTAGCTTTAAATAAGTGCATTATAATGTCAACATATATATAAAACATGTGATTCGGACATTGAGTTCAACACTTACTTATGCTTTAACTTGTGTTATTTATAATTGAGTTTCAATGATGTCACATGTAAAGTCGAATGTTAAGGCATGTGAAATCGAATCCTTACATTCTCAAAGGAAGTTTTTATATTCTCTATAATGTTGTAGCTATAGCCCGGGGTTTAACTAATAATTTAAGTAAAATGATAGTATTTAACATAAAAATATATATTTTGAATATAAAAAAATGTATTTAACATATTTAACCAAATTCAATGTATTTTTAATATAAAAAAATGGATATGTTTTCATTATAAGGAGATTAGAGGGAGTAAAGATAGAAAAAAAAAAAAAAACTTATCCAATCCAATTCCTTTAAAATAGTATGATTAAAAAATGTATGTGTTTTCTTTTATGTCTAATACTATCTAATATTTCTACAATCAAAATTCATTAAATTTAAAAAGTTATCCAATCTAATCTAATCTCGTTTCTCACCAAACGTGACCTAAGTACATATGTTGATCCACATGTCATGTATGAAATTTAGTGGAACTCAGTCCTTGTTAAGTAATATGGGAAAGTAATTAAGTTACTTGTTCCCTAATTTGTCTCACACATTTCTAATTAAGCACCAACTAGCATTGGGTTATATGGTAATTTCCAATCCCATGCATGACCTGCCTAATTTGTTCTTCATTCATCCTTTTCAGTCAGTCTAGTGCATGCATGATTGAAATGTTGCTTTCTTCAGTTAATACCTATCACCACATGTTACCTATCTCCCCAGTCCCAGAGATAACAGATTCCCCCCTCCACAACCTCCAAAACTGGAATTCAATTAATTCAATCTTCATTTCATAAATCTTCTTCAAGCTAGCTAGCTAGCCCACTTTATTCCTCAATATATCTCCTTCAACCTCAATATTCATCTTCTGAATATATGCATGGCAAGCATAGCCTCCATACCTCCCAAGAACCTCCCTTGGCTCTTCAACATCTCCTTTCTCTTCCTCTTATCTCTCTTTCTCATCACAACATATATCCAACCCAATCCCAATAACACCACTAAAACCGATGAGATTCACATCAGATTCTTTGTCGTTGATGCATGCACAAATCTCCACGACCACGCAGATTATGAAGCCAAGTGTTTGTATATCAATACCCACAAGGGTTGCAACCCTAAAGGCTACATAAACTACCTCCAAATCTTCTACTGCAATCTTGGCAAGTTCCCCATTTTAGGCCATGTCACACTTGTACTTTGGCTTCTTGTTCTCTTCTATCTATTAGGCAACACAGCCGCTAATTATTTCTGCTCCTCACTAGAAAGCTTGTCAAAGATCCTGAAGCTCTCACCGACCATCGCCGGCGTGACACTTCTTTCGCTGGGGAACGGGGCATCTGACGTGTTTTCGAGCATTGTTTCGTTCACGAAATCCGGTGATGGGGATGTCGGGTTGAACAGTGTGTTGGGAGGTGCCTTCTTTGTGTCAAGCGTTGTGGTGGGAGTGATTAGTATAGTAATTAGCCCTAATCACCAGGTTTCAGTTGATGAGGCCAGTTTTGTTAGAGATGTCGTCTTCTTCTTATTCTCTCTCTCATCCCTCCTTGCAATCATTATTGTTGGGAAAATTAATTTGTGGGGTGCAATTTCTTTTCTTTCTATTTATTTTGTTTATGTTGGCACCGTTTCAGCTTCTCAATTATACAAAAGGGGAAAAAATAGAGGAGGAATGTTAGGGGACACTGCATGTGCTACATCTGCGAATAGCACTGTCATCAGTACCCCGTTACTAGGGCATATTGATGAGGAGAGTATTAAACCCGTTTTCGACCCGGATTCGAAATCTGATGATGATCAAGGGCAACAGAATTCAGGGTCTTGTTGTAATTTGGGAACAACATTGGTGAATGTGTTGGAGTTGCCTCTCTACTTGCCTAGAAGATTGACTATACCAGTTGTGAGTGAGGAAAGATGGTCCAAGCCCTATGCAGTTGTTTCTGTAACTTTGGCACCAATTTTACTGGCTGCCCTTTGTAACACACAGAGGGAAAATGTGAGTTCAAGGGGAAAATTAGTAACTTACTTGACAGCTGGGCTGATTGGGATGGTTTTTGGAAACCTTGCCTACGTCAGCACTAGTAAGTGTGGCCCACCAAGCAAGTGCTTGCTCCCATGGCTTCTTGCTGGGTTTCTGATGAGTGTGGCATGGACTTACATCACTGCTGAGGAATTGGTGAGCTTGCTGGAAACTTATGGGAAGATTTTAGGGATTAGCCCTTCAATTCTAGGACTTACTGTCCTAGCATGGGGTAACTCCCTTAATGACTTGATAACCAATGTTGCCTTGGCAGTGAATGGTGGGGCAGATGGGGCCCAAATTGCCATGTCGGGATGCTACGCGGGGCCCATGTTTAACACGTTGGTCGGAGTGGGGTTGTCATTCGTTTTGTCGTCATGGGCTGAGTATCCATCTTGCTATGTAATTCCCACTGATCATTCTCTATATGAAACGATACCGTTTCTGATGGGTGGCCTGCTATGGGCCCTTGTGATTTTGCCGAAGAAGGACATGAAGCTGGATCGTTACTTGGGAAGTGGACTTGTGGCGATTTACTTGTGTTTTCTGTTTGTGAGGTTAGCAAGGTTCTTGCTCAATTGATGAGTTTGTTTGTCTTTTTTTTTTTTTTTTTTAATATCTTGGTAAAGGTCATCAATGTGTGATTGTGTCCAAAAATTTACCCTAATTTCTGTTTCAATGTACATGTTAATTACATAGATTCATCCTCAGAAATTCGGATGAATGACTTAATAGGATTATATTTAATGAATAGTATATAGTTATATTTCATGAATGTTATAGAATTCTATTTTACGATTTCCAGCAACAAAAGATTATGCTATAGAATTCATTTAATAAGAAGCTTAGGAAGTCATCACTTGCACTTAAGTCAATTCCTTAATAAAGGGCTAAATTTAGAAGAATTCATAAATTTTAAAATTTTAAAATTTTAAAATGATTTTACGACACTTGTTGAAATGAATTTTGACCATTTTAACCCTCTCCTAGATATTGACCTTAGAAACTCATGCTTGTGTCTTTTCCCAACCATTTGCAAGTTCTAAATTCCTTGTGTTTGAGGCTTTGCTCTTTGTAGGAAAGAAGTAAATGAAATGGCATTCCTAAGAATCGTTTAACAATAGTAACTTCTCAATACGTCATTAATTAGCTTCTCATAGTAGGATTTGGGATTAAAACTAGCAAGTAAGATCAAACTTGAATTCCGCTGCGTGAGCAACTTGACTGTGTGTTATCAAGTAATTCCAAAAGAGACATATTTTTATTATTAAACAGTGGCAGTTCTCTCCATACGTTATATGAGAGGTCTCGAATTTGACTTTCATAATCGACGAGATCGATACCTAATGTGTATAATGTAAGAACTTCATCAAAAGAACAACATTCTTATTTAGCGATTCAATTCAGTCTGTTATTTTGATTTTTCTTTTAAAATTTTTGGTTTAGTTTGGAGTTTTAAGTAGTTAGGAAAATAAAATTGAAATGAAATAAAGCTTTGTTCAATGGTTGGTTTCAGTAGGGTTGGTTGTCTTAAATTTTAATTTTTAATCCGTTGGAAAAATAATAATTGTATGTTTGATTGATTTTTGAAATTGATGGCACACACCTAATTATTGACGTTCAAAACCATTGAAATCCTTGTCGCCTTATATTAAAATTGTCATCTTGTTACGTGAGTGTTAAATCTTGTCAAGGTAGCTAGGTGTAAAGCTATGATGCACGAAAATTTCAAATTTTATATTAATGAAGTATCAGATATGTGGATACAATATAATACGGTGGAGATACAAATATATAGTATTGGATATGTCACTTGGCATATGTATTTGGGCACTAAATTCGGACACGTCTCGAATACGTCGGGAATACATTTGAAATATGATCAACGATACGGTCGAAGAGTATAATGGAAAGAAATTTTGTGATGGTGCTACATGAGTGTTAAATCTTGTGAGGCTAACTGGGTGTACAGAATAGCAGGATATGTTCCTGTCATAGACTCCTACTGTGGAATTAAAGATGATCAAATGAATGGCTTTGACATGTATGTGCCCATGTGTTGCCATTGTACTCCCCATGGACCCCATCTACATTGCAACTTGGGTTGCCAAACACCAAATTAGCCATAACTTGTGGCAGCTTTTGAATGGACTCCAACGGGCCTCAAGAAATGAAATCATGATGTAGTAGTTACGTATTGCAAAAGTCTCATAATCTACCACAATGTGGTGGCTCTTTGCCTACTGCTAGTGTCACTTCTAGGTTTTAGCTATTCATTAAAAAACGAAATCAAACCGCCAAAATCGACCTGAACCGAATTAAATTGTATAAGTTGCACCCAAGCAGACCAAAAAACCCTAATCGCTGCATGCGTTTAGTGGCCTAGCCACTGTTTTGATGGAATATTGAAGTCTTATGAATATTTGGTGATCAAAGTTGTAATGATAATTAAGTCTACTTATTAAATAGGGAGAAGCTCACTATAGCACGTTTCTTTATCTAAATTATTATGAGTCGTCTTCATACTTTGTCTCAACCTCATCAGTCTTCTAGCTGCCTACTTTTCTTTTCGTTTATTTTTGGATAAAAAAATTCAGTCCAATGTTCAATAAAATACATCTCATTCATTGATTTGAGTTGATATCAAATTTGCGAGGATCAGAGGACCTGTAGTTTTGATGGGAGTGGCTGACAAGCCAAACGAAAGTAACGAAAATGAGGCCGAACCACAATTATGCATTATTTGGCTCCAAATGAGCTGAGGACCACCTAGCTAGACAACATTCCAAGTTGATGTGGCCTTCCTCAATCCACTACTAGATAATTTGATATCATTTTAATTTCATATTCATATTCATATTCATATTCATATTCATATTCATACCATTAGGCATTACCTACCCTACTGAGTCTTGTCTTGCCTACCGTACCAAATGGGAGCATTTTTGCTCACCAACATGCTCACCGCTTCATTGTAAGACTATCATTTGTCATTTAAAATTACTACTAACGTTTATATCTGTTATATTTCATTTGATAAATAACTGATCGCTACGAGGCCTGACATTTCTAAAAATACTCTTTGACCAGCCAATTGGATGCCTCCACATGGACACACACTTAAGGAGGGATAGGGATGACTTGTTGACCAAGGGCTTGGATGATGCCACATCACTATCGGGCCCACCAAGAGAGGTATAGGTCATCTCAAGGCACATCCTTAGTTAAGCACGACGACGTAGGCTCGGAATCTGACCCCACCTTGAGTGCTGACCTCAAATCCTAGAGCCATGCTCAAGACATGAACAGTGGACGAGGTCAATCATTCCTAACTCGAAACTCAGATACAGTTCATCAGAAGTCACATGTAGATAGGTGGGGATATGTGACAAGTAGTCACAGCACCCACATGCTCCTGATCTACCCCGCAAATTCAACAAAGTGTGGAGTCCCAAGAAGGATAGGGGCTTATGTCACCCTTAGAGAGGAATAATGCCCTAAGCCTAATCTTTATACATAATTTGGTCCCTAATTCATAGAGACTTGTCCCAAATAGGCCTCTATAAATAGAGGCCACTCTCCACTATTGAAGATGAGGCTTCTACCCCAAAGGATACACCAAAATGGATGTAGCCCGATTAATCAATGCGTCAACCACTAAAATATCTTGTGTTCGTGTGTGACTGTGATTACTTACGGCTTAGTTATAATCAAGTCCTAAGAGTAATTATGGTTAACACTTAATAATTATGATTTAATGAAGAGAAAGAATAGTTTAAAAAAAAAAAAAAAATATTCTCAGCACTTTATTTTCCTCCCCAAATCGATCCCAATGGCAACAGCTCCATATTGACGATAGCTTCAATCGGGATTA
Organism: Oemleria cerasiformis; assembly: GCA_037349345.1. Lineage (NCBI taxonomy): Eukaryota > Viridiplantae > Streptophyta > Magnoliopsida > Rosales > Rosaceae > Oemleria > Oemleria cerasiformis. The sequence goes on from JAZGTL010000007.1 coordinate 10,906,216, forward strand.
AAATTATCCATCATCTAAACATGAAGCAAATGATTATTCAAACTCATTGTTGGATTCTATTTCTACGTTGAAGAATGAAGAGTAAGTATTTGTTTTTTGCTTTGATCTTTTTAAGGGAAATCCAAAAATATCTTTGACAAATTATGGACTTGGTGGGCTTGGCAATATAGCAAATATTATCTGGTATTTTTGGGCCGTCTGGAGTCTTGGGCCAGGCCGCAACTATGTGGCGTTTTTGGCGAGTGAGGAAACGTTCCAGGACAATGGCAATGGAACATTGCTGATGGAGGAGACATTCTTGACTGTTTGTTTTGGTGACTTGGTTATGGAGGATTAGTCAATTAGGGGATTTCAACTTTTGCATCTCTTCCAACGTCTAGAAGAGAAATAGAAATAGAAAATCAATCATTTTCTAAATCACAATCTTTCGTATATACAAATTGTACACAAACATAATTTGGATAACAATTAAAAATTTATACAGTGAAGATTTGTTGTGAAAATTAAGGCTGATTTTACGATTTCAGGACTTTGAGACAATCCTTTTAATTTGTTGTAGAAAATTAGAGTTGTTCAACCCTTTTTACATTGTGAATACAATTATTATGTAAATGAGTCTTATTATCACTTATTTGTTACAACTTAAATGACATTATTATTATCACTACTTTTATAATCGGGTGAAATTCTTTTTCAGTGTATGTTAAAATTGATGTCTCGTATTTTAAATTTGGCATTATCAAATAAATAAAGAATATAAACGGTTTGTTGTTTGAAAATACCTACAATGGTAGGTTTTACAAAGAAAAAAAAAGTCGTACGGTACAGACTACTAAGTATAAAGGGAATATCATGGTACAGTAAATCTTCATCAATTGAAATTAGAGTGATTTTATAAAGTTATAAACCACAACGAATGACGATTCGAAAGGATCTGTTTACTTCTTGTTCTAACACATTTATGATTATGAATCATTTCACTCAGCATTCAACTTCTTCTTCATGTTTCATCAACAAATGATTGAAATCCAACGACTCTCAAGTTGAATTCAATCTCCATTCACTATCTTCTTCCAGTGAACCAGATCTCAGCCTCTCTCTCAAATCAATCTCCGCCTGTTTGTGTGCGAGAGAGAGAGAGAGTCGTTGACCAATGGCTCGGCTCTTCGAATACTTAGTGGTGTGCGGGATCGGACCCGAGATTCGGACTCTCGACGGCGGCAAAGGCTTCCATGGCTTTAACATTTATTACCTGCCGTCTCTTCTCGACCAGTACCCTCCTTCCAACCACACTCTCTACCCTCCTCCGCCGCCTCAGCTCCCCACCGTAAGTACTGCCAGTGCCACAATTACCACAACCACCAATCTACATTGCTTTCTATTTCTGGTTTTATTGTTTTTGTTTTCCGAAATCGACCTTGCATTCAAATTTAGCAGGGGCTTAGAATGATCTGAAAGTTTGTGTGTTTTTCTTGTTTTCTGTTTCAGTGTGTGTTGCCAGCTGGTGTGTTGTTCTACTCGTCAGGCTTTGATTCCAATGACCCGTACTCGATTCCACGGAGCTACCCCATTGTTCTGACTGGTACGCTTGCTTTAAGCTCTGTTCTCTGCTCTTTGGATTCTTCAACAATGTGTTTCCTTGTTATTAAACTTGTAGAAGAAAATGTAGAGTTTAAGTTTGTGTTGTTGGTTCGAAACTAGAATTATGAAACATAGAGGTTTTGACACATTTAGGCTTCCTTTGTTTAGGTAGGGATTTGGATTGCATTTGGATTTGGTAACAAGGCTAAATTGCTACAAAAACTAGATGTAGTCTATTGAAGGGGATTTGAAATAACAACATGCACGAAGTCATCTAAATCCATTTTCTTTCTTCAGTTTTCTTCTCATTCAAATCCTGGCATACATGGATTGGAATAGTCTTTTTTTATCCTTGTTATCAAATTCAAATCTCTATCTAAACAAACCAACCCTTATACATTTGGGATTATTTGGAATTTGTGATGACACAAAGCTTTCGTTAGAGTTATTTATTTTCTGTTTAATATTTATGCTTCATTTCAGGGTCGATTCTATTGTTGCAGTTGCTTTCTTGCAAGTGTACATGTAGCTATGCCTAATTGTTTGTTTCTAAGAGTGTTTTCATAATTTGCTGCAGAGGGTGATGGGACAAAAATTTATGTTAGTTGCATTGCTTTCCGGGATCCCGTCAGTGAGGATATTGCTGAAGCTTATTCCATACCTTCAAATTCATTTGCTGACAAATGTATCTGTCTAGTTTCGCGGTCACCAAGCTTTCGTTTACTTAGGAATGCACTAGAGGAATTATTTGCACTTTGTTTTTCCCACAGTGGAAGTAGGTAAGAATCCTCTGCTGGTAAAATGTGATGGCATTGGATATGGAAATCTATGGTGGTAAGAATACTAATGTTTCTGTGAAATTTACAGCAAACCGTTATGGGATGTTATTGCATCTTTGGTGTCGACTGTACCTTTGCCTACTCCAGGGAAAGATCGTGTTTTGTTTGCTATTGAAAATAGTCTACTCTCTGTGGAGGCTCCACCAAAGGATGGGCTTCCCCATGTTGATGTACAGCGTCCATTATTTTCTTGCTTTGTTAGTCGTATGCTTCTACCTTTCTCCGAATATTGATCTGGTTGCTTAATTTCCCTACGGTGTTTCTTCAATGCAGATATCATTTCAGCCATTGGTACAGTGTCTAGATGTTGACAACTTAATTAAATTTTTCACAGCCGTGTTGCTTGAAAGGAGAATATTGATCCGATCTAACAAGTACGTATCTGACTTAAGACGGTTTAATACTGTGCATTTGTACATCCTTAAGATAACTTGTCGTCCTGTTGGCAGGTATTCACTCTTAACCCTTGTATCAGAAGCCATTTGCCATTTACTTTATCCATTTCGGTGGCAGGTAAAGTTTGTTCCTTAACTGCTTTTTTATGAGTCTAGGAGAGATTTTCCTCTGTTCATATGCATTTATCTTGTGTCATTATGGTGGAAAAATCTCTTACTTTCCACATTTTGCAAAGAACTGACTTTTGTTCAAAGATGGAATGACTAATGCTGTAGTATGATCTTTTATGCTTCTTGTATTTGACTCTTGCCTAATTTGTGCATGTTTTGTTGTTGGAAGCAAGTCTACATTCCGTTACTCTTTTTCAGTGGAGTAGACTATATTGATGCTCCGACGCCATATATGATGGGTCTCCATTCAGGGGTTGATACATCTACTTTGGCCATGGATGGTGTAAGTTATGCATAAATGTTTTCCAATTTATAGTTATTCATTTACATGTGCTGGTTCAGAAATACATCTCATGGTCTTGTATATGTACTCTATCATTGTTAGGTTCCAAAAGATTGCAAAATCATGATCAATTTTGTAGCATGTAAGAAAGTTAAACTGATGTGATATTTGTTTTCTTGCCTTCTGTGCTTTTAGGTAGTTGTTGTTGACCTTGAGTGCAATCGTATCACAACAACAGAAGATATACCTCCTATCCCAGAGCCAGAATTGAGCGAATTGCATGGGGAGATAACAAATCTATTGCATCCCAATGTTGTGGGGATTGATAAGATGAAATATGGCTTATATAGTTCATCTGAGCAATATCATAAATGTGGCAACAAACCTTGGGGAGAGGATCACGATCTTCAACTTAGGTGATACTTGGGTGCCAAGAAAAATAATTATGAAGTTTAGTAGTCTCATTTTATTGTTCATTTAAAATTCAAGATGCTGATGCCTTGTTGTAGGGGTTCCACTTTTGTGGTAAAAGATTAAAAAAGCAATTATGTCTTGATAAAATTTTAATTTTGTGATAGCATTGCAGATTATGGGTAATCATGTATACTTCAAACATACAGCATTATTAGGCATTGTTGCTCACTTGTTTTTTTCTTTCTTTCTCTTTTTCTTAAAGTTCAAGGTATGCAATAACCTTAGAAATGTTTAATCATTAGGTGATTATGGTCTAAGTCTTCCATCTGAGCAATAACTTTTTAGTTGCTTCTAGATTGTGCGGAGATATTAAGTTTCATCTGTATTCCTCTAAGTTTTCATACATAATCCTTCCATTCGATTTCTTGTGCAGGTTAGTGTTCTTAAAGTTCTTTGCATCACTTTTAAGTGGCTACCGCAACTTCATAGTAAGGAACTTCTTATCTAATTTGATTTTTTTTCAATTGGTTTTATTCATTTGCATTTGTAGGTTCCTTTAAATTTATTCAGTAGAATTGTCTTTTTCTCCCAAGGAAATTTCTGCTACTCAAGTCTTCAACTCTCAAGCATTCTTGACGATGCGCTCTCGGTCAACTGGCCAACCACCAGAATCCATGGTATTTATTTTCATTGCTCCCATCTTTATCTTCCAGATATCAACTGAAATTAGCCATATCGGTTAATTATGGGTATATATACTGGCCATAGTCATGATTATAATAAAAGTTATGACTAATACAGTTATGATGGTGGTTCTAATTGTTATTATCATATTTAATGTGTTTATTTTTACTAAGTTTTTTTCCTTTTCTTAATTTTCTTTTTAATCTTCATTTCTTGAAATATCTTGTCCTAGGCTCTCGGTCTTATACTTATTTCTTTGTTCGTATTTACAGTTAACACAGTTCCTGGATTCCCATGGTTTCATGGATTATCTGGAGAGAGGTTTGGGTTCTGAAGAAAACACTAATAATCTACTGGATAAGTTACAAGATGCAATTAGAAGGGGCCAAAATCCTATTTCAATTCTTCCTTCAAATTCTGTAGAGCCTGAGATTATAACAATTGCTGATACGCATGAGGGAACATCAGGTGAATTTGATTGCTGTTTATCCATGACTGAATTTTACGGCAAGGGAAGAAGATTTTACTAATGTTAAGTTTGATATGGTGTTTTTTTTTTCTCCTCAATTTATTTGGTTTTAGGATCCGGTGGCAAATACACATATGATAGGTTTCCCTCAAACATTCGGACACAAGAGGAAGAAGAACAGAGGAAGCAGATCCTTGCTGCAGCAAGTGGAGCATCCGCTAGGTATATGAATATGAAAGTTGTTGCAGATGAATATGAAATCTTGTTCATATTTTCAGTCAATCTGCAATATATGCAAAGTTTTCATAGGAGCTAATCTTGGGTCTTTTCTTGTTTCTCTCTCAGCTCACCTTCTGTCATAGTGGGTAAAGACTCCAAATCAGAAACTCTGACTCCATTGGAGAGGGCTGTAAGTTCTATACTCCCACATGATGCCTTGTATTTCTACTTTAGATCTTTTCTTAAGTATATTAAATATTGGTCATTCAGGCGGAGAGGGAGTGCATGGTTTTGGACATAAAAGTTAAGCTGCAGGTACAATTTTTTTTCTCTTTCTGTTCTTCATGTAGTTGTGGACATAAAACTTTGCATATATTGCACATTTGACTATTATAGTGCATGATATCATATTACTGGAGTACTATGTTATTAGGTTCTCTTATACATTGGTTATGATCATTTTGCTAATCTAAAAAAGAGTATGTATATCTTCATGGTCATATAGGATTATCAGTTCTTGTAGTTCACAATGCTTTTCTTTTCTCTGAAAAACTATTGGCCATATAACCTTTGAATATTGAATGACAATGTTGGTTAATATTTGCTATGCATAGTAAATGTTGACCATATTTACTATGCAAATTTAATAGAGGTCCTTTTTGACATTTGTATTCTAGTGTTAAATAATGTGATTGTGTTTGATGACCAGGGTCTGTGGCTGCGTCTTCTGAAATTGGGACCTACTGAGGATCCTCTTTCTTCATTTGAATATGGCACAATCCTTGGTATGTCTGTTTGAGTGTTCAATTCTCGCATGTATTTTGACGAGGCGATGTTCTGATGGCTGTTTCTGGGAAATCCATTTTTCTTTATGGCTCAGTGGGCCTGTTAATTAACAAGCATTTATATATTGTCTTTGCAGCTTTAATTGAATCTGATGCAGAGGGGATTGGTGGCAGTGGGTTCGTTGAATGTATAAGGGAGCACATAATTCAGGGCTGGCACTGTCAGTTGACTGAAGAACAATTTCTTGCTGTGAAAGAATTGGTATGCAGATGCAAACACAATATATTTTGGAAGATAGAACTAATTTATTAATAATAATGAATTTATATTTGTAATATGATTCCCTGGGTTCACTTTTTAGCTGTAGATATAGCTATTGTAATTCAGAAAAATACAAAAATATTTTCTCGGTTATATAGAACACAGTTTCATGGTATAAGGGTAGTAGCCTCCCCACCCGACGCATACACACTCCGAGACTGATTTATATTCACATTTCTGTGAAGCTTATCTGAAGAAATATTATTGACTATTGCACATTGTCTTATATCCCACAGTTTTCATTAGTGTATTACACTTTATACACATATATTTTATGATAATTATTCTGTTTCATTTTTTATTGTTTCCAAATTAACTTATATTTAAATTCAGCTTAAAACAGCTATCAGTCGTGCAACTTCCCGAAATGATTTGTTGACCGTCAGGGATGCCCTTGAAGTATCTGCTGAAATGTATAAGAAGGATGCACTTAATGTTTCAGACTTCATTCTGCGCCATCTTATTTCTTTGTCCATCTGGGAGGAATTACGGTATGTGGTTACTAGTCATTTGGCTCTCAATTTGAGTTTCATCAATTCATTCTGGTGTTCACTTTTTCCCCCTTGCAAATAAAAATGTGATTGGTTCCTCTCATAAATGTTATGCTGCTATTTTTCTCTTATGTTCTGTCAAATTATCTAACTTGGGTCAATCAGATGCAGAGTAGAACTCTAAATTTAGACCAGTGTAAAGTGTAATACACCCTTATATTTCGAGTCTCCTTTGAAGTTCAATTCAAAGCTGCGGAACTTTAGTATAATGCCAAACTTACAGGACAATGTGGATATTTCAAAGTAAAGAAAACCAGATGATCTGTCTGGAATTTATTGTCTGTGCAAAAATAGATAGGAATATTGGGAGGTAGCAATGGATGGCACATTGTTGTTAAGTTACATACTTGCAGTACTTGAACCTAATCAAATGAAAAATTTGCTATAACTTTCATGTATTCTTGTTTGTAGGCATCTTTAACTAAACTCTATAAGATTTTTGAGATTTGTGTTGTAGTTCCTGTGCTTTTCCTGCTCCCTAGTGGGTATTTTTTCTTCTTTGGTTTTATGGCCCTCAAGCTTCTGTTTCCTTATGCAAAATTACCTTTTGAGTTCGTGTGTCCTAACTCCTAACTAGTTGTTTACTAAGTTAACTGCCGGTTCACTGTGTGTATTAATTCTTCCACTATCTATAATTGATGCGTTTCTCATCCAGCAAAAATCACATCTTTTATATTTATTTATGATTTTGCAGCTTTTGGGAAGGGTACTTTGACTATCTAATGGAAAGGTCTTCAAACAAGTAAGAATTTCAATCAATTTATCTTTTTATTTTGCTTGTTAGATATAAGTTACTAATCCTGCATTTTAAATTTATCATCTGCTGCTCTTTCTTTTTCTGTTACTTTCAACTTTTTCTTGGTGTCTACTTTAGGTTTTCCCAATAGTACAGACCTTGTGCCTTGACTTAAATAGTAACCTTGAATATGAAACTGGCATTTAAGCCATATCCCCTGTATCATACAGGGCTTTACGACTGTAGCATGTCTTGTATTTTATATGGTGCTCAATTTTAAGTTGTTGGTTGCATTGAGTGCATACTTTTGCTATGCATGTAAGTTTAAGCGGCTCATAAATCAGACTGGCTTTTGGATGCGCAGGACAGATATTTAGTGATTTATAGGTCATGAGGATGTTAGTCATCCCATCTGTGCGTATTTTATTTGGAGAATCAAATAGAATTATCAGGATAAGGGTGGACAAGTTCGTTTATATGTTGTGGAAAACCACTTAGTTACAAACACCCAGTATCTCATTATGCATAAATATTTTTAAGTCTCCAGCTTAGTGCACAAGAAATAAGAAACTTCTATTGCACCATGTCAAATGCAATCTTTTGCAAAATAATGCTTGTTTTATGTTGTTACATCAGGTCGACCAACTATGCCGCTTTGGTCACTCAACAGCTAATGCTTGCACAATATCACATGGTGCTGTTTCTTCTTTATATTTACAGTTTCATGGAACTTCTCAACTTTCTCATAGGTTTTCTCATAGGTTTTCATTAGTTGATTACTAGTATTTTTTTTTCAAAAATTTCAACATGAAGGCTGGGTTGGGACTTCCTGATATCGATGCTTGGTACATGATTGAAACAATAGCAGAGAAGAACAACATTGGATACACACAATTTGTAAGTTATTTTTTCTTGATACTTTTCCATCCTCATTCAAGCTATAACCCATGATCTAAATCCCAAGCTTCGCAGTTTATTGAATTTTTCCCCACTCTTATCTTTAATTGTTGTCACCAACATAATATAACCCTGAATATCACTCTAGTAGTTTTTTTGGAGACGAATTGTTTCCTAATCATTCTGGAGATGGATGGGTTGGAACTTTCTCCTATGTCAGTTCTCTTATCATATACTTTCATAACTTATTTATTGTATCATCCATTAAAAAAGAATAAACTTTTCCTTTGGGCTATTGTTTAGTTTATATTCACTGCTAGCTGTTGTCTCTGTCCTCTAATTCCTTTTTGGAGACTCCTTACAAAAGCCCTATGTCAGTTTCTTCATATGCTTACTCATTTCATGACCTCTTCATTGTTTCATTCATTCAACAAAAAACGTTTTTCCTTTGTGCTATGGTTGAGTTTATACCTGCTGCTAGCTGTGCTCCGACCTCGCGTACAACTATTGAAGTTTGACATTTCAGTTCAGCATTACCACATACTAAATGGAAGTTCTTTGTAGTATATTTACTTGAGTTATTCTCTTGATCTGGTGTACTGTAGGTATACTTTTCATCTCTTTATAAGATGTTCTTGAATTTTTCGTTCTTTCTTGTACTGCTTTTGCGGGTTGGATTAAAGACCACTATGATGCATTGGTGAGATCCATGAGGAGCCATGGTCAAGTCTATTGCCCCTCTCCCTTTTGCCACGTGAATGCATGTAACTGAAGTTTTCTTGGTTTTTCAATTCATTGCTGATGGTGCTTCTTAATTATGTCTTTTCAGATAATTCTGAGAGGGTTCTTGTCGCGTGTCGAGCAACGCTTTATTAATTATTGGGGAATCACTTCTGTCAAGGCTCAATCCATGTCTCATGGATTAGCATCTCCACGTTCAAAAGATACCACAGTTGAGAATCAGCAGCCTTCTGAGGCTTCTGGTGTTGGAAGGAGCTGGGTTCAGAGCATGTTCAGCAGAGATACCAGATCCTCCTCTTTCAGTCGAGTTCGTAAGTGGACTTCTGATGGTGGCTCTTCAGGTATTTTTGTTGCTAAGATAGGCTCTTGCATGCTTGTTTGATTTTCGTAATCTGCATGTACATCACCATAGTTTCTTTTCATCAAGCTACAAATGAAAATGGAGCTCCTCGTAAGCGAGATTTATCAGCTGCTGGGCAGAAGAAGACTCAAACCAATGTTCGTGTGCTTAGAGGTCATAGTGGCTCTGTTACTGCTTTACATTGTGTAACCAGGAGAGAGGTTTGGGATCTTGTGGGTGACCGTGAAGATGCTGGTTTCTTCATCAGTGGAAGCACTGACTGCACGGTAAGTTCCGTATATCTGCCATACAATCCCATTGCATATTAGTCTGTTCTGTAAAGGGGTAGTATTAATTCTTTTCAGTGATCTTTCAGGTTAAGATCTGGGATCCTAGTTGTCGTGGTAATGAACTTCGGGCAACCATGAACGGACACACAAGGTTTTGTTGTTTCCTACCATGCTATTGTTCTTACAATCATCATTTTGTTGTTTATTTGTTACAATTACTAGTTTTTACTATGAAAAAATCTACTCTAGTATTTCTGAATTCCTGTCTTGTTGCAGAGCTGTCCGTGCAATAAGTTCTGATCGAGGAAAAGTAGTATCCGGATCAGATGATCAGTCCATTTTAGTATGGGATAAGCAAACTACTCAGCTTCTAGAAGAGTTGAAAGGTCATGATGCACCGGTGAGCTTACTCACTTGGCTTATTATATCGGATGCTTCCCGACCATGAAAAATCAAGCACTTGGTTTTATTTTATGATACAATGAAGGCCACGTATAACTGACCAATATTTCCATTGGCATTAAATATCTCATCCTTGACTTCCTATTGTCCATATTGTAGGTTAGCTGTGCACGCATGTTGTCTGGTGAACGTGTCCTTTCTGCTGCTCATGATGGAACTGTAAAGATGTGGGATGTTAGAACCGACACTTGTGTGGCAACTGTTGGTCGTTGCTCAAGTGCGGTTTTATGCATGGAATATGATGACTCCACAGGAATCTTAGCCGCGGCTGGTAGAGATGCGTATGTATATTGAAATGGGCGATTAAGCATGCATCATTAAATTATCTGATGAAAATTTTATTCAAATAATGTGTTGGACATTAATCCACTGAGTTCTTTTCATTATCAGCGTTGCTAACATCTGGGACATTCGTTCTGGTAAACCAATGAACAAGCTTGTAGGGCACACAAAATGGATTCGGTGAGCTATACGAGCCTAGCCTTAGCCTTTACGAGCCTAGCCTTAGCCTTTCCTGCTTGTGTATCTTTTTTATAATGATTAAGTAGCCATTTCTATATACGTCAATCATGCAGGTCGATTAGAATGGTCGGGGACACGGTAGTTACTGGCAGTGATGATTGGACTGCAAGAATGTGGTCTGTTTCCAGAGGAACTTGTGATGCTGTTCTAGCAAGCCATGCTGGTCCTATATTAAGCGTTGAGTATTCCACACTTGACAAAGGAATAATTACAGGTTATACCATCTTCTGTTTGCACTGTTATTTTCCTAGATCGATCCTTTTGGTTGCTATGCTTTTACACATGCGCCAACAGGAACTATTAGAATTGTAACACGTGATTTATGTTCCAGGTTCAACTGATGGGCTACTCCGCTTTTGGGAAAATGTGGAGGGTAAGAGAATTTAATCTCTTGGCTCTCAAATTTTCATTGTTCATTCTCTCATCGAAATGATTAGTTTAGCTTCGAATTACTGTAAGTTAGAGATTTATTTTACATTGTATGCAGGAGGTATAAAATGCGTAAAAACCGTTACTGTTCACAATGCTGCTATACTGTCCATCAATGCTGCGGAGCACTGGTTAGGAATTGGAGCCGCTGATAATTCCATGTCTCTTTTTCATCGGCCACAAGAGAGACTGGGTAGCTTCTCTAGCACGTCGGGATCAAAAATGGCCGGGTGGCAACTGTACCGAACACCCCCAAGAAACGTTGCTCTGGTATGCAGAATCCTCCTTCCTACATGCCACAGTCGACAACCAAACATGCTTTTCTTTTTATTTATATATACGTCCCCATATGTATATCGACAATTCCACATCAATGATTGGGTAGGGATGTTAATGATTTATTGTTGAACTCCCTACCTTGTGCTAGGTACGTTGTATTGCTACGGACCTCGAGAGGAAAAGGATTTGCAGCGGTGGTCGAAACGGAGTTGTTAGACTTTGGGAAGCCACCATAAACATCTAACTTGTGTATGTATTCTTAATATTGAATGTCACAGGGCCTTTTTCTTCCAAAGAAGGATTATTTTTTGCCAATATTTTGTAAAAGTTGTACGTCGCAGTTGTAAATTGAGGATCAATCTAAATACGAAAGGAAGAGAATGGGGTGGGAGTTTGGGTTGGTTTGGTTTTGTTGCCCCGGTTTTGTATTATTATGGATCATTTTGGGAAATTGATGGAAATAAAATTCTCTATAAATTTATTCAAAAATAGAATATTAAAAAATGTGTTTACAAAAATAGAACCTATATAAAGGGGATGGTAACCTCATAGTAACTAGCTGGTGAAATGTCACTCATCTTCATGGTTTTCCTCTCATCTTTCTCTCATCTTCCTCATCTTCCTCCCATCTTCTCTCATCTTCTCTCTTCTTCCTCTAATCTTCTCTTTCGAACCCTCCATCCCTCCCACGAAATCGAACCCTCCTTCCCTCCCTCTCTCTTTCGAACCCTCCCTCCCACGAGATCAAACCTCCTTCCCTCTCACGAAATCGAACTCTCCAACGAAATCGAACCCTCCAGGCCTCCTTCCCACGAAATCGAACCCTCCCTCTATGGCGACTTAGGACTATTCAGGCAGTGGTAGTGGTTACTCGTCTCGAATAGGTGAGATAGAAACAAAGGTGGATAATAGCAACATAGATCTAGTCTTATAGTGCTCCACTAGTTTAGATCTAATCTCATAATCCGATAGTGTCCTCATAGTCAGAGTAATGAGAATTGCTTTTTTTGGGCAATGATAATTGGATGTATTGGTCTGAAAATTTCATCAACTTATGCTTGTTTATGTCCTTATAGTCAGGTAGTGTTCTCATTATTCGGTAGTGTCCTCATAGTCAGAGTAATGAAAATTGTTTTTTGTGGGCAGTGAGAATTGGATGTATTGGTCTGAAATTTTCATCAACCTATGCTTGTTTATGTCCTCATAGTTAGACAGTGTCCTCATAATCAGTGCAGTGAGAATTGCTTTTTGTGGGCAGTGAGAATTGCTTTTTGTGGGCAATGAGAATTGCTTTTTTGTGGGCAGTGAGAATTTGATGTTTTAGTTTGAAATTTTCATCAACCTATGCTCGTTTATGTCCTTATAGTCAGGTAGTGTCCTCATAGTCTGGTAGTGTCCTCATAGTCAGTGCAGTGAGAATTGCTTTTTTTGGACAATGAGAATTGTTTTTTTTGGACAGTGAGAATTTGATGTTTTGGTCTGAAATTCTCATTACCCTGACTATGAGGACACTACCGGACTATAAGACTAGATCTAAACTAGTGGGGCACTATAAGACTAGATCTACAATTCGCCCTGGTTTCTATGGCCTTCTACCCAATCATATTCCCGACCTCACACCTCCAAATTCATATTCCTCACTCCCCAATTGGTTATTTGCTTTAATTTCTTGAATTGCCAACACTTGTGGTTCATCCACCTTAACAAAAATCAAACGTAGGGAAGATGAGAGAAGATGAGAGGAAGATGAGAGAAGATGAGAGAAGATGAGGAATATGAGGAAGATGAGAGAGATTTCACCAGCTCTCTTGCCCTCTCTTCTAATTTCAAACCAAGTTTGAGTCTTGATTACTACAAGGTTACATTTCCCTTTATATAGGTTTTATTTTTGTAAATATATTTTTGAGTGTTCTATTTTTGAATAAATTTGTGGAGAGTGTTCTATTTATATCAATTTCCTTTTTTTTTCTTTCTGTAAACGTGTGAAATTTATCCCCTTAAATACTACAAAAAAAATCCATGATGGTTGCACAAGCTGTATGCATGTATGGCAACATCATGAACACCAACAACATCATTAGTTTTACTTAACATCCAAATGTTAATGCATTATAATCAAGAAAATATTTATGGTATATTTGGATGAGGAACTTCAAAGTTCCAAGAATTTAGACAAAATTAGTTAAAAATGAGGAACTTCAAAGTACCGAAGAATTTGCAAATAATTAGATTCAAAACAATTAGATGAGATCTGTAAGTAACACCTATTGAGGTGTTACTTTGGAAATCTCTTGTTTAATGATTTTGCTATGCTCATGTGGTGCATGTGCTCCCTTATTTGTAATGCATTTAATATAGAGCAAATTACACTTTAGTACCCTCACGTTTACACTAAATTTCAGAGTTATACCTAACGTTTTAAATTTTACATTTTAGTACATTGAACTCTTTAAAACGTTTCACTTTTGTTCCAACGACACATTTTTAGGCTGAATTTCTGTTAGTTGATGACGTGACGCGTGTGGGGACCCCACAAAAACAAATTCTTCGGTGACTGTAGGCATAATTACTTAATTAACACTTGTTTATCTCTCACTCAGTATTTAAGCGGGAGATGTTAGATATGAGATAACCAATGACTAATTATGTAATTTTGCCCAAAGTCACTGTGTAATTTGTTTTTGTGGGGCCCCCACACGCTTCACGTTATCAACCAACATAAATTCAGCTGAAAAATGTGTCGTTGGGACAAAGGTGAAACGTTTTAAAGAGTTCAGGGTATTAAAATGCAAAATTTAAAACGTTAGGTATAATTTTGAAATTTAGTGTAAACGTGATGGTACTAAATTGTAGTTTGCTTTTTAATATAATATAAACTCCTTGGAAGTTTGAATTTTCTCATCCAAACATACCCCTAGGAAACCTTATTTCTATAGCAAAATTTGCAATTTTGTTTCCATTTATTCACATAGTTGGATATTTAGGATGTAGAGTATAATTTTGAAATTTAGTGTAAACGTGAGGGTACTAAAGTGTAATTTGCTCTTTAATATAATATAAACTCCTTGGAAGTTTGAATTTTCTCATCCAAACATACCCCTAGGAAACCTTATTTCTATAGCAAAATTTGCAATTTTGTTTCCATTTATTCACATAGTTGGATATTTAGGATGTAGAATCATCATTTAGAGCTTCGATTTTACGTTGGTGGTCTTGGATTGCTTAATCGCTTCAATTTTAGGTTTTAAGTATCAAATTTAAGGCTTTGCCCAAAATTTGATAAAACCTTAAGTCAAGCTCCAAAGACTATTCTACACCCTAATTCAAAATTTGATACTAAAAATTTAAAATCGAAGCTCTAAACAGATACACCCTAATTAACCAATCATGTCAGAAAATATGATCAAAGTGGAAGAAATTAATATTGCGTATAGAGAGAGGTTTTCACTATACGTCCGGTTCATAATAAATAAAAAATGTGATACGAGGAGGTATTATCAAGATGAGATGCAAATGTTAATAATTAAAATACGACCAAATCGATGAATTTGAATCAAAATGAATCAATTGAAAACCAAAATTAAGCGTCCAAAACCGACAGAAACCGATTCAAATTGTATAACTCAGTGAATTTTTCCCATAAAAATCAAACCGAGCTAAATAAAGCATTTCAATCCGATTTGGGTTTTTGTATAAATTGCACCCAATCATACCAAAAACCCCTTAGCCACTGCTTTTGCTAAGATAGTGGCCTACATGGGTATCATTATCAACGGTTGGAAATGCAGAATCTAATCTGTCCAAAATTTAAAATTTGAAGAGTCTAATATGTCTCTTATCCAAATGCATAATTACGAGTCATCTTCAACCTTATCACTCTTCTGTCGACATTGCTTTCCATTTCTTTTTGGATTAAAAATTTCAGTCCAATGTTGAATAAAAGAACATCTCATTCATTCATTGGTATTTGACATCAAATTTAAGAAGAGCTGTAGTTTTGATGGGCGTGGGCCGCGTGGGAGGCAAGACGCAGGAAAGTAACGAAAATGAGGCCAAACTACAATTATGCATAATTTGGCTGCAAATGAGCAGAGGACCACTTTGACAAAATTCCAAGTTGATATGGCCTTCCTCAATCCACCACTGTCTAATTTCATATTCATATCATCACCAGTCCTACCCTCCTTCCTCAGTCCTGCCTACTGTTAAATCCCAATCAATAATTACTTCCAGCGCACATACAAACACGTACACGAGCATGTCGCCATCGACTCCACCCCTCTACAATTATTGTTTATTGAGAGGATCAGCGAATAGCAGTCAATTTTATCCAACGACTTAAATTGAATAGACTCCGGTGAAACTGAGGTTAAATTATCCCTCAGCCAATCCATCCTCGCCATAACACCACCGCCCGGCCTGTCTCCTCGCCAACTCTGCCCATTCAAATTCCAAAATGGTAGGTTCACTCGTCTCCTTCTCTCACTCTAAGAGGTGCTGTCGGAGGAAAAATTAGAGAAAGAGGGAACTGCTATCACACACTAGAAAGGTCATACAAGGATGAAGTGCAACATGATTAAGAAGGAAAAGCAAACAAAATCAAAGTGGAATGGATTTTTATATTGCTGTAAGATTAATGTACACAAGAAGGAGAAACTAGGGTTTGTCAAACTACATTAAACAAAGCTTGTAACTATTTTGCGTTAAGCAATTTACAATTCAGAAAGTAGAGTTTGACCCTAGTGTTTGAAGCAACCTCAGAGACATAGCAGTGATGTATATAATTAAAAGGCCACCTCCCAATACCCCATCAAGCCTCATATCCCTCCTTGGTAGAACCACAAGTGCCCAAAGCAAGCCACCAGCTAAGCAACACACAGTTTCCAAGAGGTATGGATCCTGACGGATGACAACCGATGCCGGAAACCTTGACCAAGCAGACCCAACAAGTGATAACCCTAATCCAAACAGAGTGTTGAAGATGGGACCAGCATAGCATGCTGAAAATGCAATCTGAGCTCCTTCAGGTCCACCATTCAAAGCCATTGTCAAATTGGTTATCAGGTCCCCAAGTGAGTTGCCCCAAGCAAGGACTGTTAGGCCTAATAGTGAAGGACTTACCCCTAATATGTACCCTAGTGAAACTAACAGCCCTACCAATTCCTGAGCTGCAACAAAACTCCAAGTAACACTCATTAGAAACCCACCAGCAAGCCAAGGAAATAAGCACTTCTTTGGTGGCCTTGAATTCTCAGTTGTGACATATGCAACAACCCCAAAAGTCATTCCGAAAATCAATCCCATAATGTAGATTACCAGCCTTATCTTGAAGCTAGCATTTCCAAATTGATGGTTCCAAAGGGTTGACAATAGCACTGGTGCTAGTGTCACTGAAGCAACTGCATATGGCTTACACCATCTATCCTCACAAACAACAGGAATAGTTAGTCTCCTAGGCAGATAAAGCGGCATCTCAACCACGAAAATCAGCGTACGACAACAAGCCGATGATCTAAGATTAAAGCAGCATTTCTTGACTTCCACTTGAGAATTGTCTTCTACAAGTCCTTCCTCTACATCACTAGCACTACTAACACGATCTTCTTCCTTTTCCACAGTGCTAAGAATTGGCACACTCAAGTCACTGGCAGTGCTTGAATCCATGTTTGATTCACTGCTTTTTCCATTGTTGTTCTTCTGATGCTTATGTGAGACGTAAACCACAATTACATAAACAATATACATTGAAGAAAAAGCCATAGCAGCCCAAACATCTATTTCCTTCTGGACCAATATCAGACTCAAGCATAGAATCACCAACAGGAAGAAGAAAATGTCTCTCATAAAGTCAGATTTCTTAACACGAATGCGTATTTTGTGCGTTGAAATGCTTATGACTCCAACCACAACACATGACACAAAAGAAGCACCCCCTAAAACTGTATTGAGACCAATTTCGCCTGCCCCACCACCCATGAACGAAACAAGGCTGGAAAATACATCAGGGGCTCCATTGCCAAGAGAAAGCAGAGTAACCCCAGCAATTGTAGGAGATAATTTCAACAGCCTTGACAGACTCTCAAGTGAAGAACAAAAGTATTCAGAAGCTGTATTTCCCAAAAGATAGAACAAAACCAGGAGCCACAAAAACATAAAAAAATAACCCCAAAGGGGAAAAGTTCCAAAATTGCAATAGAAAATGTAAAGATAGTTAAAATAGCCTTGGGAGACACATGGGTTTTTGGATTTAAGGTAAAAGCACTTAGCTTCATAATCATCTAAACTAACAAAACCCTTGCAATCTAGTGTGTTGATACCTTTAAAAATGGCAGAGCTGGAACTGGAACTGGGACTGGTTAGAACCAGAAAATTTGAAGGGTAAAAATGTATAATCAAGAAAGCACATGCAACTGATAGAAATGATAAATTCAAGAAAATGATGTAATTCCTGTACTTGGGTATGAAACATAAGATACCCATAAGAGAAGGAAATTCAATCTGAGACCAAAAATGAAAAATAAAAACACAGAATTTCAATCGAACCTGCCTTGTGCACAAGAATGGTGGGAGTAGATGATGATGACGAGCATTTGAGCCAAACTCAAGGGGAAAAAAAATTGGAAGGACGAAGGGTTTTGAATTTTGCAGTTGTTTGGAGGTTTGGAATAATTTAACAATGGATTTTGGGTATGAAGATTCGTTTCCACATTGTGGGAGTATTGTTCACCTTTTCCGTGTGGAAGGTGTAAGGTGTAAAGCATAGATCATGGATGCTGACATGGGGTGACACACGTGTCACATGGTGGGGGCGTAGGGCCATGACCGTCAATGAAAATCAGTCGACCACAGGATTGAAGCTATAAACAATCTTGGTAGGCGTCATCTTTCACGGTGAGTTATAGAGTTGCATCACAGCTTTCGACGTCAAGCGCCATCTTTACTTTCCCATCCCATGAGAGCCTGCCTATTCAGCTTCACATTTTTCTTTCCTTCTCATATATGCTTTTAGATTCTTCCCGACATTTTAAGATGGACCGGCCAGAAATGTTTCTTATATATTAATTAGTAATTAGTCTATTTCACATGCGTCTTGAGTTTATACAAGAACTTATCTATTACAAATTTACAACGCGCCTACATGCTATTTAATAAAATATTTATAATCTATTAACTAATATTTTCACACATGCTCTTGGATATGCAAACGCATTACGTGCCATTTAATAAAATATTTACAATCTATTAACTAATATTTTCACACACGCTCTTGGATATGCAAACGCATTTCGTGCTACTTAATAAAATATTTTAGTTTTATGCACATGAATACGTTCTAAAAGTTTTTCGGTAAATTGGCTGATATGCACTACATGCCAACCCAAAGTGCTAAAATAACTCAACACCCAAAACCATTTCAGGTCAGAAAAAACTCACTATTAGAGCATCTTCAATGCAAGATCTAAACTCATCGGGATGAAAATTTTATAACTTCGAATTCCAATTTTGTTATCTAATGGGTCCGAAAAGCGAAATATAAATTTAACATTTAGTCGGAAATTATAAAAAAAAAATTGAGTCCCTCCGCACACGATCTTAATTGTACAAAAAAACTGATCTATTACGATACGCTACCTACTAAGTGTTACTTAATAAAATATTTTACTATATGCACATGAATACGTGCTAAAAGACTTTTGGTGGCCGATATGCACTACATGCCAACTAAAGGGCTAAAATAATGAACCAACACCCAAAACCATTTCAGAAACAAACTCAACTACGTACTGGCATTACCAAGGATCAATTTTTTTTTAATAAAGTATTAATACCACCTAAGGATCAATTTTTTTCACAACTTCCCGCTAAATGTATAATTTATATCTTGCTTTTCTGATCTATTGGACCATAAAAATGAATTTTCAATTTGTAACATTTTCATTCCGGTGACTTTACATCCTTACATGGGAGATGCTTTAACAGAAAAACTAATTTGGCTTGTGACTTCTTAATCCAGTCCCTCTATATATGTATGTCTATTTACTTCAATAAAAATCAAGCATGATATACCTGTTCGGTGCTTCTCGACTTGGCTTGTGACTTCTTAATCCAGTCCCTCTATATATGTATGTCCATTTACTTCAATAAAAATCAAGCATGATATACCTGTTCGGTGCTTCTCGACCGAGGGGTCGTCTTGCGTTCGAAGGAGAGGGCTCGCTGGGGGTTTCTCTTAGTGGATGAGTTGTGTGGACTGTTTGGATGGGTTGAAAGCTGTGGGCTAAGGGGCCTTCGAGCCACGGTTCTTCCCTAAATGGGCTGACCAGGAAGCAAATAGGCCTTAGCTGCCTTCAAAATAGGCGTGACACTAGTAGAGATTGCTACTAGACAGCTTGAATATGAGTTCCGTTTTACTGACCAAGAACCTTTATTTAATCAAGTGATTATGAAGCAAGCGGGCAAATTGCTTGCACTGTTTTTTTCTATGCTTTCTTCTTAATGTATCAAAGGACTATAATACATTTTCTTTCCAGTCAAGTTCAAGTTCAGTTTATGTTATGTCCGAAATGTCCATGTTAGTAGCTTGTTATTTAATTAGATGGCAGTTAGACAAACATACTTCCTTAAGTCGGGATGATAATATCGGACCAGAACACGAAGATGGTTTTTTGACTTAGAATCAGTCATAAAACACATTGGTTGGTATATCCCGAATATCTTGAACAACTTAAGGAAATTTGTTGTATTTGCGATGAAAGTGAAGTACAAACACTTAGAAAGTAAATGCTTGAGTATTGAATGCAGAAAGTAAATTACAAGTGCTGAAAGTAAATTATTTCTTTCGCAATCAAGCCTTGAGAAGGCACGATTTTCTAGAAATCATCAATTGGATGAACATCAGTCGGAATCATGCCATAGGTTGACAAAGTATTAAGAAGACATTGAGACATCGAAGGTTGGGTGTTTGGATGCCTCAAAGACTGAATTGAATGGCAGTCGAGATGAGGTGAGTGTTTGGGGATCTTCAAGACTACCTTGGGAAGCAAGTCGGGATGAAGGAGAGTTTTGTGTTCTTGATGTAAGAACTGAGAGAGGGGTTGAGAAGAGAACTGAATCTTGATCCTATATCGAAAGAAACAGGTTGTGCCTAAAGAGGTGAGCCTTTGAACAAATAAACTTTTGAGGGTTTGCAATTGTTTTGAAATTGATTAGGTAGATCAATTTGTTTGTTTGTTTGATTGATTGGTAGATCCACTTTTTCACGTTCCCAAGTGGGCGCTGTTTGGGCTAGACTTTTAAAGAGTAGGGTCTTTAATTTTGTTGATTTTTGCTCATGGCCCAGAGCATGATTTTTCGGATGGAAACAATACCTACTCATTCACTAGTGTGTGTGTGTATATATATATATATATATATATATATATATATATATATAGAGTGACTGTTATAATTCAATTCCACCGCTTCAATTAATCATTCACTATATTTATATACATAGATTAGAGTGACACTGTTATAAATCAAAGTTTAAAAGCGCATGGGATGGAGTGATGCGATTTCCTAAACGTTTGGAAGTCCAAGAACAGCTTAATTTACTCCGCATGCAAATTGCAAACGGTCCATTTATTATGAAGAATTGGTAATTTGAATCATTTCATACCTTTTCCAATTCCAAAGAAAATGCTTTTGCTTCAACGTTTATAAATAGCCACTCTATTTCATAACAACCTTACATACATTTACATACAGTTCTTCCGGATATATTTAGATAAAATCCAACAATTTAGAAATATATGGCGGGGGGAAAGCGGAAATCGAATGCTGGAAACCATAGCAAACCAAGTGCTTCAATCTTCACCGACGGCAGAGAAGGCTCACTAGCAATTGTTGAAGCGCCACAGCCACGGGATGCAGTGCCTCTCAACTGTGCACCCATTGTGTCCTCCTACAATGACAAAATCCGTCCTCTCCTCGACGCGGTTGACAAGCTTCGCAACTTGATGGTGATGGATGAAGGCATTCAGCTTCCGACGATTGTGGTGGTTGGTGACCAATCTTCAGGCAAGTCTAGTGTGCTAGAATCTTTGGCCGGCATCAGTCTTCCCCGCGGCCAAGGCATCTGCACAAGGGTTCCTCTTATAATGAGGCTGCAGCACCATCCAAGTCCTCAACCAGAGCTTTCTTTGGAGTACAATGGCATGGTTGATCACACGGATGAAGAAAATATTTCTGATGATATTGTCAAAGCTACTAATTCTATTGCTGGAGGAGGTAAGGGAATTTCTAACACTCCCTTGACTCTGTTGGTTAAGAAAAATGGTGTTCCTGATTTGACTATGGTGGATCTGCCTGGCATTACTAGAGTGCCGGTTCATGGCCAGCCCGAAAACATTTATGATCAGATCAAAGACATGATCATGGAATACATAAAGCCAGAAGAGAGTATAATTTTGAACGTGTTATCTGCTAGTGTTGATTTTGCCACTTGTGAATCCATTAGGATGTCACAGAGTGTGGACAAGACCGGCGAAAGGACTCTTGCTGTGGTTACTAAAGTTGACAAGGCACCGGAAGGACTGCTTGAGAAGGTCACAGGAGATGATGTCAATATCGGACTTGGATATGTCTGTGTCAGAAACCGAATTGGGGACGAATCATATGAGGAGGCACGCGCCATTGCTCATGAGCTATTTCAAACTCATCATCTTCTATCTAAGATTGACAAATCAATTGTTGGGATTCCAGTTTTAGCAAACAGATTGGTGCAAATTCAAGCGACTAGCATTGCAAGAAACTTACCGGAGATTGTGAAGAAGATCAATGACAAGCTCACTCTTTGCATTGCTGAACTCAATAAAATGCCAAGGAGTCTCTCATCTGTTGCTGAGGCAATGACTGCCTTTATGCAGATCATCGGTTTCACCAAAGAATCGCTGAGGAAGATTCTTGTGAGAGGGGAATTTGATGAGTATCCGGACAACAGACGCATGCATTGCACCGCGAGGTTGTTTGAGATGCTCAATGAGTACTCGGTTGAACTTCACAACTGCATGGAAAGTGATCCAAAGATAAGCTTTTTAATGGAAGAGATCAAGACTTTGGAGGAAGCCAAAGGTATTGCCCTCCCAAACTTTCTTCCTCGGAATGCTTTTCTTTCGATTTTGCAGGGGAAAGTGGGGGCCATTTCGAGCATACCCATTGGATTTGTTGAGAAAGTGTGGAGTTACATTGAGGATGTGGTTATTTCTGTTTTGACGAAGAATTCAGAGAACTATTATCAGCTGCAGCTCTCAGCAAGACGCGCTGGGCACAATCTGATGGCGCAGATGAAAGAAAGATCAATCAAGTGGATTATGGAGGTAGTGGAAATGGAGAAGCTCACCGATTATACATGTGATCCGGAGTATGTTTCTGAATGGAATAGGCTGATGGCTCAGCAGACGGCATTCCTGGACGAGGTTTTGGATGATGAGGAACGCCCTTCAACTGTGACTATACAAGGCTTTGGGAAGGTGGAAGTTGTGGCTTTGAGGCAGCACCCTCATGTGTTAGAGCAAGCCTTTGATCTGAAAATGAGGATGAGTGCCTATTGGAAAGTGGTTTTGAGAAGGTTTGTGGATTGCATGGCGCTGCATCTTCAGCTGTCTGTTTCAGAACTGGTGAACAAGGAAATGGAAGTTGAGATTGTGAATGAGTTGATGGGGCCTTATGGTGGTGGGATTGAGAGGATGCTGGAAGAGTCACCCGCGGTGACCGTGAAGCGCGAGAAGCTCAACAAGAGTATCAAAAAGCTTAGGGAATCTAAGGAGGTGGTCGCCAAGATCATGGACAGCATTATTACTTATGGTGATTAGCTTACTAAGCCAAACCTAGAGGCTGGAGCTAAAGGGAACTTTGAAATGGTCTATTAGAGAAAACTAGAATGATGCATTTGGTTTCTGCTATGTTGTTGCTTAAGTTCTTGTTTTTTCTCATCTAACGATAATTTCAATGAATTTTCAGTGTTGTTTATTTTCCCATGCTGGAAAGACACACCTTATTTATACGGTACCGTACGTTTTTTGGGTTTAAGCAGGTATAACTGAGTGAGAATTGAACCCGAACCAACACAAAAAAGAAAAGGAAAAAAGAAAAAAGAAGGGAACTTTTGTACCAAAATGTTCATCTTGACAGGGTCCAAAACCATAAAGATGAGGTAATCAAAGGAACTCAATAACAGAAAGCTTTCTTGAAGAAGAAGCGATCTAGTTGATCCCAATCCATGAAATAAATCCGTTCTTTTGTGGAAGGATCTCTAAGTCCAAGAAAACACTAATAATCTATTGGATAAGTTACAAGATGGCGTGTGAGAATGTGAAGGAACAAAAGTCCCACATTGGAAAATAACATAACCTTGCAAGGACTTATAAGGAATTGGGCCTCTCCCCCCTTTATCATTTGGTTTTGAATTGGAACCTCAACTTCCTATCAGAGCACTAACCTTTGGTGCCTCTACCACAAACACTTCCGCTGTCCCAAACAATCATCAATTAGACCTCAACCAAACTATCAATATGGCTGAGCCAAAACCATCAGGCTCAGAGAATAACGCATATGACCCTCTTACCTTACATCCCTCAGATTCACCAGGCCTCGTCCTCGTTTCAAAGCTTTTGGAAGGCCACAATTCGATCGATGCGTGAAGCTCTAAGCGCAAGGAACAAAATTGGACTCATTGACGGCACCATCAAGGCTCCCGCAAGCACCGATGCCAAATTTTCCTTATGGAAACGATGCAACGACATGGTCCTATCATGGATCCTACATTCCATACACCTTGATATCGCCGGTAGCGTCCTCTATTGCACCACAGCTTTTGCTGTCTGGACAGACCTGCTTAACAAATTTTCACAGGGGAATGATTCCCGAATTTACCAAATTCGCCAAGAGATCCCGAATTTACCAAATTCGCCAAGAGATTGTCGAATTTCGACAAGAGAACATCTTAGTTACTGAATATTATACCAAACTCAAAACCATGTGGGATGAACTAGCGTCATACAACCTTCCAATTACCTGCAGTTGTGATGGAGCCGAAAAATTGGCTACAAGGGAGGAGAAGGAACGAGTAATGCAGTTTCTCATGGGTTTGAACGACTCATCCTCCTCCGTGAGAGGGACAATTTTGCTGATGACGCCTCTCCCAGACACCAGGCTCGTCCACGGCCTCATCCTCCAACATGAGAGGCAGATGGATGTCGCCAACTGACGAGATCATCACTGAAACAGTCACGCGATGCAGAGCAGTCTCTATGCAGCGACGAAGCCCAACAACACGACCAAGGGAGGCTCGAATTCTGGAACCGGCAACGCAGGTGGGCATGGAGGCGTGAGCAAAGGGGCGAATTTCAATTCGCAGAAAGCCCTGAAATGCAACTACTGCGATGAGGACAGTCACACCGTGGATCGTTGTTATTTCCTTATTGGGTTTCATGTGGGCCATAAATTACATGGTAAGGATGTTAAGCCCAAAGGCAAAAGATCCACAACCCACAACGCTGAATTAATCCCTCACTCAGCCCACGTGGAACCAGCCAACAATGCTGCTACTACGTACCGGCCCAACTTTTACCGACAAGGAGTACAAACAACTCATCGCGTTACTACACAACAAACCATGTAACATCCCCCCACTTGCAAATTCAACAGGTATCATCACACCTACATCTGATTCCATAGATATGTCACATTCCACCCTAAATTGGATAATTGACAATAGGGCAATGGACCATATTTCACACAATCCACCATCACACAACAAAAGTAACACGGAGAATGAGTTTGTTGGCTTGCCTAATGGAAATCAAGCATAAATTACAAGCTTTGGCTCCATGAATTTTTTACACAATATGACAATTGATAGAGTACTTCATGTACCGAAATTTAATGTGAATATGTTATATGTGAGCAAATTGACACAAGGATTACACTATATGGTGACTTTCTTTGATGATTTTTGTATCGTGCATGACGTGGTTACGAGGAGGACGATTGGCCTGGGCAAGGAATTTAATGGCCTTTACTACCTACAAGCAAACCAAAATCCACATCTCGCTCATCAACTCCACCACACATCCAACATTTGGCATCAACGTTTAGGACACCCCTCACCTGCACCGCTTCAATTTTTATCTCAGAATAATTCAGATATTGTTTTTGACTCTAAACATGTTTGTGACTTTTGTCCCCTTGCAAAACAAACTAGATTGTCTTTTTCTCCTTCTATTTCCAACTCTTCCAGTTCACCATTTGATTTAATTCATTGTGACATTTGGGGACCACATAAAATTCATACACCTACAGAAGCCCGTTATTTCTTAACCATTGTTGATGATTTTACTCGTTTCACATGGATCCATCTCATGAATTTCAAATATGAAACACAAACTGTGATCCGCTCATTTTTTTTCTTTGGTTAAAACACAATTTAACCTAACAATTAAATCCTTAAGAGTAGATAATGGTGGTGAATTCCTTTCCCTTCAAGCCTTTTTCAAAGATCAAGGCACTTCCTTTCAACTCTCTTGCTCATACACACCGCAACAAAATGGTGTGGTGGAACACAAATATTGCCACCTTTTGAATGTGGGTCGTGCCCTTCGTTTTCAAGCCAATGTGCCTCTCCGTTTTGGGGGGGGGGGGGGGGGGGGGGGGAGAGAATCCAAACCGCATGTTACCTCATCAATCGACTTCCCACACCCTTAACTTAAACACAAAAGCCTTTACGAACTTTTGCATCACCACCAGCCCAATTATTCACACCTTAGAGTTTTTAGTTGCTTATTTTATGCAAGTAGTCTCCTTCCCAAACACAAATTTGATGCACGTGCCCGTCGGTGCATTTTCCTTGGCTACCCACTTGGGCAGAAATGCTATCGGGTACTTGATCTCATAACCCAGCGCATCTTCTCCTCCCGAGATGTCATTTTCCACGAGCAAATTTTCCTTTCTCTCATTTAGCACCATAAAATCAAGAGGACATCCCTATTCTCCCTCTGCCCCAAACTGAACCCATCCCACTTTTCGCAGCCTGTTGAGAGGCAAAATTTCACTCAAAGTAAATATCTCAAGAGATAAATATATTTATTTCAAATAAATAAAGAAAAAAAAAACAAATTGGATGCCTCATTATCCGTACATCAGTGAAGTGAAGATGGCTTCCAAGTTAAAAGATTTTTAGTCCTAAAGTTTCTCCAAAGTGAGAAGCAAACTTTTCTCTCAGATAGAATTTGGAGGATAAGAGTAGGTGTTTGAAAAGAAACAAACACTAAGTGATAAAGTTTCAAGTTGTCGTCTTTATCTGGAACGCTTTCAAATGAAGCCTATATAAAGGCATGAGGGCTGAGAGAATAACAACACCGGAGCAGTAAACATTTGAGGAGGAGTAAGCCGAGACCACCAAGTTGCTGAAGGAAATAAGCAGAAGGTAAAGTCTGATGCTTTGCTGATTTGGTTTCTTACCGTCTTTTTGTTTTATACGCTCAGAAGCCATAAGTGGAAATGAGCAAAATTCATCCCAATGAGTCAAGCCCTCAGGTGTACAAATCTCGCTAAGGTGTTGTTTGAAGAGATAGCAAAAAATCCCAGAAATCCCTTTGCTCGTTAAGAAGATATCGAGCATACCATCAAGCCGATGAAGAGAAACAATGCAATAGAACTTGTAACATTTTTAGGTGCTGTTCGATTTGCTGTTCAAATGGGGGGGGGGGGGGGGGGGGGGGGGGGGGGGGGGGGGGGGGGGGCGCATCGGCTGAAGAGAAAAAAAGTTGATCAAGCAACAAATCTGTTAGTGACTAAGCTATCAGCTGGAAATTATCAATTGAAAGCCAAGGAATGCGGGAGAGGTTATAACAATCTAGAATCAGTTTCTAAGAGTGTGTGACTTGCGTGTTAAGCAAGCAAGTCTGTTAGAACAGACTAAGTGTAGGTGTCATCATGTAATAGGCTTAATGAGATGTTGTATCATCTAACTAATCGAGTGTGAGTGTTGTATGTAATCATTCAGTCTACTCACTTCAATACACATAAGACAATTCTCTCTGTTATAGTAGAAAAGTAGTTTTCAGAAAACCTCTAAGGCATTTCCACAAACACTTGGTGTGCATTGATCATCACCCGTTCAATTCAAACATTCAATCCAGAAACAAAGAAAGAGTAATTGAGAACAACACAGGCTAGTCCTGATTCAAATTGGTTCAGTTAAAGGATCGGTTTAGTGTGTTTACCTTTGTTTCCGATTTGGTGGTTCTCTGTGTTGTTCATCGTCTCTGCTGCTCTGCAATCAGTATCCCTTCACCATCGACTAAATCAATATGGTATCAAAGCTGAGATTCTGATCATCATCTGGGCGTTGACCGGTCGCCCTCACCGACCCACCGAACCAGTATTCCGCACAAACTCACTGTCTTTATGATTTGATACCAGAGTTCGTTCGGCCGTCAACGACTCGCCCTCACCGACCGACTCACCTAGGCCAAAATCACACCGACCCACCACCACTTCGCCACACCCAGTCCAACCGTCCACTCCGTTCCGTAACAACGACCCATCCACGACAAAAATAGAACCACAAACCCACCGATCGATCCCAGACCACAAACACACCGATCGGTCCCAGACCACAAACACACAGTTCGGGTTCCTTATCTTCGAGTTTGTTTGCGTTCGGGTTCGTCATCCTCAAGTTCGTTCGCGTTCGGGTTAGGAAACTCATTGCGGGTTGGGCATGAAGAGCCACACCCACGACAAAATTGCACACTTACCTCAAAATCGCTTCAACCGACACCACACCATCACTGTCATTACATCACTGTCATTGCAACTTCGTCGCAGTCGTTGCAGCCGTAGCCCGCAGCAATCCGCAGCCCGCCACACACCGCAGCAGCCGTATCCGTCGCAGCATGCATCATTGTCGCAATCGCCGTAGTCACAACCGCAAGGCATAATTAGCAAAAAGAGGGGAAGAAATCGCCCACATCTCGACCCCCTAGTCTGCGACAACAGCCAAACCGACGTCGACCCACCATACCGACTCGCCCTCTTCTTCGCGTTCGTTTGCTTTCAGGTTCGTTTGAGACTCATTGCGTGGCTGGATGTATATTTAATTTAATCCCGGGAAGAAAAAAAAAACCTTGTGATTTTTCTGTTTCTCATCAATTGTAAGCCAATATCATGGCCAATGTTGAAGGGTCGGAAAACAACAATCACCGGCCTACTTGTCACCAGCCTCCTCATTGCCGGCCTACTCCTCACCGGCCTACTCGTCACCGACCTCCAATGAAGTGTACCAAATGTGGTTTAGATAACCACACAATTAAGGGCTGTTATGAGATCATTGGTTATCCGGAAGGATGGGTCCACAAAGGGCGCAAGAAGGATTCGAATAGAGCCTCATTTGCATCCGCTCAGTCATCCTAGGGGACCACATCCGAACCTCCATCAGGTGCATCTGGCTCCACGGTCTTGGCCACCTCAGGTACCTCTTGCTTATCTTCACTTACTTGTAATAGATCATGGATTATTGACATTGGCGTTGCTGATCACATGACATCTAGTTTCACTGGGTTGCACTCTACCAAACCCTCAAGCCAAACACAGATTACCAGTGCCAACGGAACCACCTCCCAAGTCATGGGAGAGGGGTCCTTATCTCTTACACCCTCATTAAGTCTTGATCATGTCTTAGTTGTCCCTTATCTCGACTATGACTTGTTATTTGTTCCTCAGATCATTGATTCCCTTAATTGTACAGTGTGTTTTTGGCCATCGTATTGTCTCTTTCAGGATCTTCTCACTAGGGCCGTGATTGGATGTGGTACTAGGAGGGGAAAGTTGTATTATCTGGACTTGACAGCCGACATCAGTAAGTGATTGAGTCACGCACATCATGTGAAAGGCGATGAGTCCATCAGGATGAAGAAAATTTGGCTATGGCATCGACGGTTAGGGCATGCTTCTTTTGGTTATCTGAAACTTATATTTCCAGATTTGTTTTCCTAGTTTCATGAATCAGACTTTCATTGTGAAACTTGCATTTTGGCGAAAAGCCATCGTATTTCTTACCCATTAACATTGAATAAAAGCTCTATGCCCTTCACGATTGTCCATTCTGATGTTTGGGGACCATCACGAGTTCCCACTATTAGTGGTTTTAAGTGGTTTGTGACGTTTATTGTTGATTGCACCCGGATGACTTGGGTCTTTCCCCTACAACAGAAAAGTGACGTCACCGCCAAATTCAAGCTCTTTTATCAATACGTTGCTACTCAGTTTGACAAGAAAATCACGACACTTCGGTCTGACAATGGAGGTGAGTACATCAACCATGACCTACAGAATTTTTTAAGTCAACATGGTATTGTTCATCAAACCACATGCTCCTATACACCACAACAGAATGGTGTTGCAGAGCGTAAGAATCGACATCTCTTGGAAGTTGTTTGTGCCTCTTTATTTGAGGCCCACATGTCGCTTCATTTTTGGGGGGAGGCTCTTTGTTCTACTGCTTACCTCATCAATCGAACACCTTCCAGCACTCTTCAGTATCAAACTCCATTTCATACATTGACTACTCTCCTCAACATGCCATCCACACCAAATCTCGAATCACTTCTCTTTGGTTGTGTTGCGTATGTTCAGGTGTATCCACATCAGTGTGACAAGCTTGATCCGTGTGCACGACGTTGTGTCTTTGTGGGTTATGCTAACACTCAGAAGGGCTATAAGTGTTTCCATCCTCCCACTCAAACCATGCACGTTACCACAAATGTGACCTTCAACGAGAGTGAGTTCTATTACTCAGGGGGAGTCTCTGAGCATCCTCTACAGGGGGCGAGCTCTATCTTTGCAGATGATACTCAAATCATCCAAATTCAACAACATTCGTTAGAGTAGTTAGTGTCCGAGCAACCAGCTACAGTGGTGCAAAGAGCTCAAAAGTCCCTAGATACTCCATATACTTGTTTCAAAGCTTTTGGAAGGCCACAATTCAATCAACGCGCGTAGCTCTAAGCGCAAGGAACAAAATTGGACTCGTTGACGACACCATCAAGGCTCCCGCAAGCACCCTGATATTGCCGGTAGCGTCCTCTATTGCACCACAGCTTCTGCTGTCTGGACAGACCTGCATAACAAATTCTCACAGGGGAATGATTCCCAAATTTACCAAGAGATTGTCGAATTTCTACAAGAGAACCTCTCGATTACTGAATATTATACCAAACTCAAAACCTTGTGGGATGAACTAGCGTCATTCAACCTTCCAATTACCTGCAGTTGTGATGGAGTCGAAAAATTGGCTACAAGGGAGGAGAAGGAACGGGTAATGCAGTTTCTCATGGGTTAGGACAACTCAGTCTCCACCGTGAGAGGGACAATTTTGCTAATGACGCCTCTCCTAGACACCAGGCGCATCCATGGCCTCATCCTCCAACATGAGAGGCAGATGGATGTCGCCAGCCGACGAGATCATCACTACAGCAGTCACGCGATGCAGAGCAGTCGCTATACAGCGACGAAGCCTGCCGGCACGACCAAGGGAGGCTCGAATTCTGGAACCGACAATGCAGGTGGGCATGGAGGCGTGAGTAAAGGGGCGAATTTCAATTCGTAGAAAGCCCTGAAATGCAGCTACTGCGATGGGGACACTCACACTGTGGATCGGTGTCATTTCCTTATTGGGTTTCCTGTGGGACATAAATTACATGGTAAGGATGGTAAGCCCAAAGCCCAAAGATCCACAGTCCACAACGCTAAATTAATCCCTCACTCAGCCCATGTGGAACCAACTAACAATGCTGCGACTACGTACCGGCCTAGCTTTTACCAACGAGGAGTACAAACAATTCATCGTGTTGTTACTATGCAACAAACCAGGTAACATCCCCCCACTTGCAAAGTCAACAGGTATCATCACACCTACATCTGATTCCATAAATATGTCACATTCCACCCTATATTGGATAATTGACCGTAGGGCAACGAACTATTTTTCACACAATCCACCATCACACAACAAAAATAACACGAAGAATGAGTTTGTTGGCTTGCCTAATGGAAATCAAGCATAAATTACAAGCTTTGGCTCCATGAATTTTTTACACAATATGACAATTGATAGAGTACTTCATGTACCAAAATTTAATGTGAATTTGTTATCTGTGAGCAAATTGACACAAGGATTACACCATATGGTGACTTTCTTTGATGATTTTTGTATCTTGCATGACGTGGTTACGAGGAGGACGATTGGCCAGGGCAAGGAATTTAATGGCCTTGACTACCTACAAGCAAACCAAAATCCACATCTCGCTCATCAACTCCACCACACATCCAACATTTGGCATCAACGTTTGGGACACCCCTCACTTGCACCGCTTCAATTTTTATCTCGGAATAATTCAGATATTGTTTTTTACTCTAAACATGTTTGTGACATTTGTCCCCTTGCAAAACAAACTAGATTGTCTTTTTCTCCTTCTATTTCCAACTCTTCCAGTTCACCATTTGATTTAATTCGTTGTGACATTTGGGGACCAAATAAAATTCATACACCTACATAAGCCCGTTATTTCTTAATCATTGTTGATGATTTTATTCGTTTCATATGGATCTATCTCATGAATTTCAACTATGAAACACAAACTGTGATCCGTTCATTTTTTTCTTTGGTTAAAACACAATTTAACCTAACAATTAAATCCTTAAGAGCAGATAATGGTGGTGAATTCCTTTCCCTTCAAACCTTTTTCAAAGATCAAGGCACTTCCTTTCAACTCTCTTGCCCATACACACCGCAACAAAATGGTGTGGTGGAACACAAATATTGCCACCTTTTGAATGTGGGTCGTGCCCTTCGTTTTCAAGCCAATGTGCCTCTCCGTTTTTGGGGGGAGTGCATCCAAACCGCATGTTACCTCATCAATCGACTTCCCACACCCTTACTCAAACAGAAAAGCCCTTATGAACTTGTGCATCACCACCAACCCAATTATGCACACCTTAGAGTTTTTAGTTGCTTATGTTATGCAACTAATCTCCTTCCCAAACACAAATTTGATGCACGTGCCTGTCGGTGCATTTTCCTTGGCTACCCACTTGGTCAGAAAGGCTATCGGGTACGTGATCTCACAACTCAACGCATCTTCTCCTCTCGAGATGTCATTTTCCATGAGCAAATTTTTCCTTTCTCTCATTTAGCACTAGAAAATCAAGAGGACACCCCTATTCTCCCTCTGCCCCAAATTGAACCCATCCCACTTTTCGCAGCCTGTTGAGAGGCAAAATTTCACTCAAAGTAAATATCTCAAGAGATAAATATATTTATTTCAAATAAATAAAGAAAAAAAAACAAATTGGATGCCTCATTATCCGTACATCAGTGAAGTGAAGATGGCTTCCAAGTGATAAAGTTTTCTCTCAGATAGAATTTGGAGGATAAGAGTAGGTGTTTGAAAAGAAACAAACACTAAGTGATAAAGTTTCAAGTTGTCGTCTTTATCTGGAACGCTTTCAAATGAAGCCTATATAAAGGCATGAGGGCTGAGAGAATAACAACACCGGAGCAGTAAACATTTGAGGAGGAGTAAGCCGAGACCACCAAGTTGCTGAAGGAAATAAGCAGAAGGTAAAGTCTGATGCTTTGCTGATTTGGTTTCTTACCGTCTTTTTGTTTTATACGCTCAGAAGCCATAAGTGGAAATGAACAAAATTCATCCCAATGAGTCAAGCCCTCAGGTGTACAAATCTCGCTAAGGTGTTGTTTGAAGAGATAGCAAAAAATCCCAGAAATCCCTTTGCTCGTTAAGAAGATATCGAGCATACCATCAAGCCGATGAAGAGAAACAATGCAATAGAACTTGTAACATTTTTAGGTGTGGTTCGATTTGCTGTTCAAATAAGGGAGTGATCCCTCAAATGACTAAAAGTCTCACGCTCGCAAGGGAGAGACGGCTGAAGAAGAAAGGAAAAAAGAAGAAGCAGCCAGCTACTGCTAAAAAAGAAAGGGGGGGGGGGGGGGGGGGGGGGGGGGGGGCGAGGGCGGCATCGGCTGAAGAGAAAAAAAGTTGATCAAGCAACAAATCTGTTAGTGACTAAGCTATCAGCTGGCAATTATCAATTGAAAGCCAAGGAATGCGGGAGAGGTTATAACAACCTAGAATCAGTTCCTAAGAGTGTGTGACTTGCGTGTTAAGCAAGCAAGTCTGTTAGAACAGACTAAGTGTAGGTGTCATCATGTAATAGGCTTAACGAGATGTTGTATCATCTAACTAATCGAGTGTGAGTGTTGTATGTAATCATTCAGTCTACTCACTTCAATACACATAAGACAATTCTCTCTGTTATAGTAGAAAAGTAGTTTTCAGAAAACCTCTAAGGCATTTCCACAAACACTTGGTGTGCATTGATCATCACCCGTTCAATTCAAACATTCAATCCAGAAACAAAGAAAGAGTAATTGAGAACAACACATGCTAGTCCTGATTCAAACTGGTTCAGCTAAAGGATCGGTTTAGTGTGTTTAACTTTGTTTCCGATTTGGTGGTTCTCTGTGTTGTTCATCGTCTCTGCTGCTCTGCAATCAGTATCCCTTCACCATCGACTAAATCAATATGGTATCAAAGCTGAGACTCTGATCATCATCTGGGCGTTGATCTGTGTTGTGCAAGGACTAGAAGCATTCAAGAACTGTGTAATCTGCAATGACAGAAACACATGGAGGAGGTGAGCTGATGACTCCAATCTTCACAGGTTCTAACTATGACCTGTGGAGTGTAAAAATGAAGACAGTACTGAAAGGCTATGATATGTGGAAGTATGTGGATGAGGGAATACCTGAAGCAATAGTCGTGGAAGGAGAAGCTGGAGCTGTCCTGAACCAGCCTTCTCATGCTGATTTGGTGAGGGATGCCAAGACCTTGAGCATGCTTCAGAATGCTGTTGCCGATGACATATTCCCTAGAATTCAGAATGAAGAGAGTGCAAAAGCTGCATGGAATGTCCTGAAAAAAGAGTACAGAGGAGATGCAAAGGTTAAAGCAGTCAAACTACAATCTCTTAGACGTGATTTTGAGTATACTAGAATGAAAGAAGATGAATCTTTATCTGTGTATATATCTAGACTGTATGGAGCTGTAAACCAAATGAGAACTTATGGAGAAGACATTACAGAAAAGAGATTAGCTCAAAAGATCCTAATTAGCTTAACTAAACCCTATGATCCCATTGTTTCTATCATAGAAGAAACCAGGGACATGGAGTCTGTGAATGTTGAAAGTGTTATAGCTTCAATTAGGGTTTTTGATCAGAGAGTAGAGATGCATAGTGAAGGGAATGTTGACAAAGCCTTTGCTAGTTTGTCTGTGAATTCTAAAAGTCAGCAGGGTAACTCTCAAGGCAAATTTAAAAAGTTCTACAAGAATAGCAAGAATTGGAATCAGAAGTCTAATGCTACTGATAAATCCAGTTATCACCACAATGGTGGTTCTAATAAGGCAGAGAGCAGTGGAACTAAGTGCAAAGTGTGTGACAAACTGCACTATGGTGAGTGTTGGTCAAGGGAAAACCTAAATGCTACAATTGCAATAAGTTTGGTCATTATGCCAAAGATTGCAATGGAAAGGCTGTTGTGAATATGGCTAGAGAAGTGATTGAATCTTCTGGAAATTTGTTCTAAGCTTGTAATACAGCTGCTGTGAAAGATGCAAATGTATGGTATGTGGACAGTGCATGTAGTAATCACATGACTGCACAAGAGGACTTACTTATGGACATTGACAGAAGTGTTAAAGACAAAGTTAAGACGGGAAATGGAGAGGTAGTTCAAGCAGAAGGAAACGGAACTTTGGTCATACAAACTAAACAAGGTACAAGGCACATAAGGGATGTTATGCTTTTACCTGGTTTGGAAGAAAATTTTCTGAGTGTCAGGCAGATGATTCAACATGGTTATTTTCTAGTATTTGGAGAACAAACTATGGACATCTATGAAGACAAGGAACTTTGTCATAGAGTAGCAAAGATTCCTATGACATAGAACATATGTTTTCCTATGACATTTGGATGTGTAAATCCTATGGATATGAGGGCAACCATTGCTGAAGATTCAGACTTATGGCACAAGAGATATGGACATCTGAACTACACTAGTTTGAAGTGTTTACAACAGAAGGAAATGGTTGTTGGTATGCCTAAGTTACAAGGGGGTGCATATGTTTGTGCAAGCTGTGTTGCTGGAAAGCAGCATGTGGAGCAGTTTGACAAAGAACCTGCTTAGAGGGCAACCATGCCTCTTGAACTCATACAGTCAGATGTGTGTGGTCCAATGCAAGTAGAAACCATTGGAGGTAACAAGTACTTCCTGAATTTTATCGATGACTTCACTAGAATGTGTTGGTTATATTTCCTTAAACATAAGTCTGGTGTTCTAAATGTGTTCAAGAAGTTTAAAAGCATGATTAAGTTACATAGTGGTTATAAAATCAAGAGACTCAGAAGTGATAGAGGTGGTGAATACCTCTCAAATGAGTTTGAAGGATTCTGTGATGAAGCAGGAATAACAAGACAGCTAACTGTAGCCTATTCTCCACATCAAAATGGTGTTGCTGAAAGGAAGAATAGAACCATTGTGGAAATGGCTAAAGCCATGATGCATGGAAAAGGTGTACCCTACAAATTCTGGGGTGAAGCTATGAATACAGCTGTGTATTTACAGAATAGGTGTCCTACAAAAGCTTTGAATGGTAAAACACCATTTGAACAACTTAGTGGAAGAAGGCCAGGGGTCAAACACCTAAAGATATTTGGTTCTATTTGCTATTCTCACATTCCTGATCAGTTAAGACAGAAACTGGATGAGAAGGGAGCAACATGTGTATTCATGGAATATGGACATTGTGAAAAAGGTTATAGGTTGTATAATCTTCAAACCAACAAGATTGTGATATCTAGAAGTGTAGCGTTTGATAAAGGTGCAGAATGGGACTGGAATGCTACAAAGGCTTAGGCTGGTGGCACTCTTATACTAAACTATGGTTTTGAGCATGCTAATTCTCAAACTGAGAATACTAGTGAAGTCCTTCAAGAACCTGCGACTGGAAACATGCAAGAATCTAAATCACATAATGAAATTCAGATGAGTGAGTTGCAATCTGAAGAGGAATCCACTACTGGAATATCTGTCAAGTTTAGAAGTATTCATGATGTGTATGCACGGTGTCTCATGTGCATCACTGAACCTGAATCCTATCAAGAAGCAGCTAAGGATCTAGCTTGGAAGAAAGCAATGGAGGCTGAAATTGACATGATTTAGAAGAATAAGACATGGGAGCTAATGGATAGACCTATGAACAAACCTGTCATTGGAGTAAAATGGGTTTACAAGACAAAGTTAAACCCAGATGGTTCTATACAGAAATACAAGGCCAGACTAGTGGCTAATGGGTATGCACAAAAGCCTGGTGTGGACTTCAATGAAACCTTTGCTCCAGTAGCAAGGTTAGACACTATAAGATCACTCATTACCCTAGCAGCTCAGAGGAACTGGAAACTGTACCAGTTGGATGTAAAGTCTGCATTTCTAAATGGAGTGTTAGAAGAAGAGGTGTACATTGATCAGCCAGAGGGGTTTGAGATTCAAGAGAAGGAAGAAAAGGTCTACAAACTCAAGAAGGCTCTCTATGGTCTTAAGCAAGCCCCAAGAGCATGGTATGGAGAGATTGACTCTTATCTGTTGAGCTGTGAATTCAAAAGGAGTGCTAGTGAGGCTACACTCTACATTAAGTTTGATGAAGCTGGTGAAGTTCTAATTGTGTCTATCTATGTGGATGACATAATTTACACTGGAAGTTCACAAGCTTTGATCAAGGACTTCAAGCAAGTAATGATGAGTAAGTATGAGATGACAGATTTAGGCCTACTTCATCATTTCCTAGGAATGAGAGTGATACAATCTGATAGAAGCATTTTTATACGTCAAAGGAAGTATGCAACTACACTTCTTGAGAAGTTTGGTCTCAAGGATTGTAAGCCTATGAGCACACCTTTGGTTACTGGAGACAAGCTTATGAAAAAGATGGAAGTGAAGTTGCTGATGAGCAACTATACAGAAAGATAGTAGGAAACCTACTCTATTTGACACAACAAGACCTGACATAATGTATGCTGCAAGCCTCTTGTCTAGGTTTATGCATGGACCTACAAGCAAGCATTATGGAACTGCCAAAAGAGTCCTGAGATACATTCAAGGAACCCTTTCCTATGGGATTGAGTATGTTAAGGGAAAAAGCTCTACATTGATTGGTTTCTGTGACAGTGACTGGGGAGGACCAGAAGATGAAATGAAGAGCATTTCAAGCTATGCTTTTACTCTAGGAAGTGGGGTATTTTCATGGGCCTCGGTGAAGCAAAGCACAATGGCTTTGTCCACAGCAGAAGCTGAGTATGTGGCTGCTGCTGAGGCAACATCTCAAGCTATTTGGCTTAGGTTTGTACTTAAGGATTTTGGAGAAGAACAAGGTGAGCCGACACCATTGCTTTGTGACAATATGTCAGCAATAGCAATGGCTAGGAATCCAGTGTTCCATCAGAAAACTAAGCATATCAACATAAAGTTTCGTTTCATCATAGTTGCTCTACAAGACAATCAAATTGGTCTAATGTTCTGCAGATCAGAAGAACAGATAGCAGACATCTTTACTAAGGCTCTGCTTAAGGAAATGTTAAACTATCTAAGGAATCTACTTGGTGTCAAACCAGCAGCTAGCTTAGAAGAGAGTGTTAGTGACTAAGCTATTAGCTGGATGTGATCAGTTGAAAGCCAAGGAATGCGGGAGAGGTTATAACAACCTAGAATCAGTTTCTAAGAGTGTGTGACTTGCGTGTTAAGCAAGCAAGTCTGTTAGAACAGACTAAGTCTAGGTGTCATCATGTAATAGGCTTAATGAGATGTTATATCATCTAAATAATCGAGTGAGAGTGTGTGAGTGTTGTATGTAATCATTCAGTCTACTCACTTCAATACACATAAGACAATTCTCTATGTTATAACAGAGAAGTAGTTTTCAGAAAACCTCTAAGGCATTTCCACAAACACTTGGTGTGCATTGATCATCATAGTGATCATCACCCGTTCAATTCAAACATTCAATCCAGAAACAAAGAAAGAGTAATTGAGAACATCACAGGCTAGTCCTGATTCAAATTGGTTCAGCTAAAGGATCGGTTTAGTGTGTTTACCTTTGTTGCCGATTTGGTGGTTCTCTGTGTTGTTCATCGTCTCTGCTGCTCTGCAATCAGTATCCCTTCACCATCGACTAAATCAATAAAATCTTAGCTCCTCAACCAAGCTCAATGTCATGAGACATTATTAAAAGAAGGGAAAACTCAGCCTCAATGCCGTGAGGCATGCTTACTCCTGTAATCTCTCTGATGCTCATGAGGATCAATGGAGAGAGTATTCCACCACCACATATTTATCAACAAATTGGTGGGGCTGCACCAAAACCGAAAGCCATAAGGCTAGGCCACGCCAGCAAAAATTGATGAGCTTATCATCACCTACAAACAATAATGATCTTGATCATTGCTCAGTCGGAATTTGCATTATAGGTCCATGGCTGCCAAGAAAAAATCAGAAAGGTCATGGAAGAAGCTACGATCAATTCCAGGCTTGCATTAATGCAGAAACGCAGCATATGAAGACGAATTCACAGCAGAAATTCTCTCTCTCTCTCTCTCTCTCTGTATATATATATATATACTCTGAAGCAGCCAAGAAAAATGAAGAGGATGGGTTCGTTGCGAGCATGCATGCGACAATGTATTCATAAAGAAAGAGTTCATTGGTGGACTTTCAAGCATACAAAAGAATGAAGAATGTTTGTTCTATAATTCATATGGATTCAAAGCTACAGACAAGAAAATATCACTTGGCAAATGGAGGATTTGTTCCATTCATTAAATCCATGGAGATAAAGGAAAAGAGCATGGACAAAGCTTATGATGCCCAAGTACCGACTCACCTCCTTCTCCAAGCGGTGGACTTTGTCTCCTCTGGAAAAAGAAGAAATAAAGGAGAGTTAGTTTCTAAATGATGGACTTGCACAGCTCAAACAAAATGAATCCATATCTCATGGAATTTGATTTAAAAATGAAGAAAAAGTAAAAGGAAAAAAGGGAGTTTGAATCATACCAAAAAAAAGATTTGCTTCGGCAGATACAATGAAGCCAAGCTCAGTAATCCGATGCAGTTGAGCCCAAAAATAATTAATGAGTTATAAAAAAAATACTCAGTAATTAAGCCCAAATCATCAGAAAAGCCTATTTGTTACTAAATCTCTCGAGCCCAAGATTCCATAATCAAAACTCTCAATCTCCTTTCAATGTGTCATTCACTAATTGAAAATTTAGTGAACTATGCCTGTTTGATTCCCGCAGAGGGATACGTAGGCAATCTAGAAACTCAATCTAGATGCAACCGCAATCTCCGAATCCAAATTGAATCCCTGGTTTCTCTAACCAAATTCACCTATATAGTCAGCCACCCAGAAAATCAAATACAATTGTTCCATTTTCAGTGAGTCATTAACTTCCTGAAAATCCCAAACTCAAATCTCGGAACTACATCGGTTTGATCCCGCCAAGGGTACGTAGGCAATCTAGAACCAAATCTAGATGCAACCGCCCCCACCTCAAATAAAATCCTCGCTTCGCCACCACCTCAAATAAAATCCTCGCTTCACCACCACCTCAAATAAAATCCTCGCTTCTCCACACCAAGGTACTCAAACACATATCTTTAGTGGGTCATTCACTCACTAAAATTTTAAACAAATCTTCTTTCATTGAGTCATTCACTCATTGAAAATCCTTCGAACTATGTCGGTTTGATTCCCGCGAAGGGATACTTAGGAAATCTAGCATACCTACTAGATGCAACCGCAATTCAAGAATCCAAATTGAATCCCTGGTTCATTCCAATTAAATTCACCCAAACATTTGTCCCAAAATAGAATCTCTGGTTCATTTCAACCAAATTCTCCCAAACACATTTCTAAACACAATCACTCCAAACTTCTTCTTTTCGATGAGTCATTCACTCATTGAAAATTCTAGAACTACGAGTGGCCTGATTTCGGAGATGGATACGTAGGCAACCTAAGGCTCGACTTAGGTGCAGCTGCAAAAACAAACAAACACCATCTCTTTATTATGTTTCTGTATTATGGAGTCAAAGGGTTTTCCATTTAAACAAGGGGTTGTAATTAAGATGCGTACTTGTCTTGAATGGGTTGAACCTAAAATAAATAATAAAACCCCATTGCTCAGTTAGTGGCGGTGAAATTATGTTGACGAACAAATTTTTCGCCAACACAGCCCAAGACACTTCATTGGGCCTCTTTCAGCCAAACCCATTACCACCTCACCCCACACCTCACTTATCCGCCTCTCCACCAACATCAACCTCCACGCCTCATTTTCCATCTC
Source organism: Oemleria cerasiformis (assembly GCA_037349345.1). Taxonomy (NCBI): domain Eukaryota; kingdom Viridiplantae; phylum Streptophyta; class Magnoliopsida; order Rosales; family Rosaceae; genus Oemleria; species Oemleria cerasiformis. Next base: position 10,947,145 of record JAZGTL010000007.1, read on the forward strand.
CTGCCCCTCTTGACATCTCGCCCTCCACCGAGATTTCTCTCGATCTCACCCTCTCCCCATCTTCTCCCGTCGGCCATGTTCTCCCTTCACCCCCTATTTCTGCTGCCGATTCTCCACCTTCACATATACCACCCTCTGCTTCACCTACTCCATTTGTTCTACTCGACAACCCACCTCCACCTCTTCGTCGTTCCACTAGCCAAACCCCCCCCCCCCCCCCCCCCCCCCCCCCCCCCCCCCCCCCCCCCCCTCACCTGAAAGATTTCCACACCCATCATGCCATCCTGCTTGCCCCCACTGTGAATCCTCCCCTCTCCATGCCAGACACGTGAGATCCCCTACACAGTTATACCTCTATGTCCAATTTATCTGTTTCTCAACAGAAATTTGTTCATAGTGTTTCCCAATTCGTCGAGCCCACCACATACGATGAAGCTTGCTTGAATCCCAACTGGGTTGCTGCAATGCAATCTGAACTGCACACCCTTGAGGATAATCGCACATGGTCTATGCTTCCCTTGCCGCCTGGCCATCGGCCTATTGGCTCTAAGTGGGTTTTCAAGATCAAATACAACTCTGACTGCACAATTGAGCGTTACAAAGCTTGATTGGTTGCATAGGGATTTACTCAGCACGAAGGAATTGACTACAAAGAAACTTTTGCCCCCGTTGCCAAGCTTATCACCGTGTGCTGCCTCCTGACTGTAGCTGCCATTCGGAATTGGTCCCTACACCAGCTGGACGTTCATAACGCTTTTCTCCATGGTGACCTCCATGAAGAGGTATATATGCTACCGCCTCCTGGCTTCCATCGATAGGGGGAGAAGATTGTATGTCGACTCCATAAGTCCTTGTATGGTCTCAAACAAGCCTCCATGAGTTGGTTTCGTAAGTTTTCTACTGCTGTCCAAGAAATTGGTTTTTTGCAATCCAAAGCTGACTATTCATTGTTTACTCAAGTTCATGGCAACTCATTTATTGTTATACTCTTATATGTTGATGATATGATCATTACTGGTAACAATGAGGAGGCTATATGTAAACTCAAACAATTCTTAGGTCAATGTTTTCACATCAAGGACGTTGGACCTTTGAAATATTTTCTAGGAGTTGAAATAGCCAGGTCGAAAGCAGGGATCTCTTTTTGTCAATGCAAATACACTCAAGATATTTTGGAGGATGCAGGGTTACTTGGTGCGAAACCTGCCAAAATACCCATGGACCCGAATGTAACATTGTTGCATGCAGAAAGTGACCCCTTGAAAGACCCTACTCGCTAGCGTCGGCTCGTTGGAAGTCTGATTTACCTCACAATTACGAGACCTGAGATCACATATGCCATGAACACACTTAGCCAGTTCATGCATGAACCTCGGCAACACCATTTGGACATAGCAAATCGGCTCCTACACTACTCAAGGCAGCTCTAGGGCAAGGGTTATTATTCCCAGCTCAAGGCTCTTTGCATCTAAGGGCAACTGTGAGGCAGAAGGGGCTAGATATCCTTTTACACGATGATCGGTCACTGGGTATTGTATATTCCTCGGTCCATCTCTCATCTCATGGAAGAGTAAGAAACAGGTCACTATCTCCTGATCCTCAACAGAAGCCGGGTACCGGTCTATGGCAGCCACCACTTGTGAATTGACTTGGCTACGATATTTATTGCGGAATTTAAAAGTGGACCACCAGCAACCTGGAACCTTGCTTTGTGACAACCAAGCTGCCCTCTATATTGCTGCCAATCCGGTTTATCATGAGCGTACGAAGCACATTGAATTAGATTGTCATACTGTTTGTGAACGAATTCAGAAAAGAGAAATCAGAACTGGACATGTATGCACTAAAGATCAAATTGCTGACCTCTTCACTAAACCCTTGCCAGCACCGGCTTTCCATTCACATCTTGGCAAGTTAAGCATCATTGACATTCATGCTCCACCTTGAGGGGGAGTGTTAAAGGAAAAGAATTTGGTCAAAGATTGTGATCTAGTTAGTTTGAGTAAATAGAGTGATCCTAGGGTGTAATATACATCAGCAGATTCTTAAGGATGTTTACTTAGAATAGACTCAAGTTTACTTAGAATATACTCAATGAATTTGTATATATTTTGATGTATTACTTGTATTTTCTATCAAGATACATACACAATTAAGAATTTCTTCAAGAAGGGGCCAAAATCCCACTACTATCTTCCCTCAATTTCTGTAGAGCCTGAGATTATAACAATTGCTGATACGGATGAGGGAACATCAGGTGAATCTGATTGCTGTTTATCCATGATTGAATCTTATTTCAAGGGAAGAGGATTTTACTGATGTTAAGTTTGTTATGGTGTTTTTTTTCTCCTCAATTTCTTTGGTTTTAGGATCGGGTGGCAAATACAAATATGATAGGTTTCCCTCAAACATTTGGACAGAAGACGAAGAAGAACAGAGGAAGCAGATCCTTGCTGCGGAAAGTGGAGGTATAGATATAAGTTTTTGAAATCTTGTTCATATTTTCAGTCAATCTACAATATATGCAAAGTTTTCATAGGAGCTAATCTTGGGTCTTTTCTTGTTTCTCTCTTAGCTCACCTTTTGTCATAGTGGGTAAAGACTCCAAATCAGAAGCTCTGACTCCATTGGAGAGGGCTGTAAGTTCTATACTCCCACATAATGCGTTGTATTTCTACTTTTGACATTTTCTTAAGTATATTAAATATTGGTCATTCAGGCGGAGAGGGAGTGCATGGTTTTGAAATTTGTATTCTAGTGTTAAATAATGTGATTGTGTTTGATGACCAAGGTCTGTGGCTGCGTCTTCTGAAATTGGGACCTATTGAGGATCCTATTTCTTCATTTGAATATGGCACAATCCTTGGTCTGCCTCTTTGAGTGTTCAATTCTCGCATGTATTATGACGAGGCGATGTTCTTATGTCAGTTTCTGGGAAATTCATTTTGTTTTGTGCCTCAATGGGCCTGTTAATTAACAAGCATTTATATATTGTCTTTGCAGCTTTAATTGATTCTGATGCAGATGGGATTGGTGGCAGTGGGTTCGTTGAATGTATAAGATAGCACATAATTCAGGGCTGGCCGTGAAGTGCCAGAAGATCAATAAGAGTATCAAAAAGCTGAGGGATTCTAAGGAGGTGGTGGCCAAGATCATGGACATCATTATAACTTATGGTGATTAGCCTGCTACCCAACCCTGGACCTGGAGAGAACTTTGAATAAATGACCTATTATGTTGATGCTTGATCTGTTTAATTGTTTCTTGTTTTTTCTCATCTTATGATGATTCCAATTTGAATTTTCAGTGTTATTTCCCCCTGCAGGAAAGACACGTCTCTTGCCTTACAATTATTTATAAGGGTTTTTAGGGGTTATGCAATAACTGAGTGAGAATTGAACCAGAACCAACACAAAAAGGAAAGGAAAAAAAAAATATGAAACTTTAGTACCAAAATGTTCATCTTGACATGGACCAAAACCATATTGATCAAGTAACCAAAGGAACTCTAAAACAGAATCCTTTCTTGAAGAAGAAGCAATCCAGCTGATCCTAAACTACAAACAAAATCCCTTCTTTTGTGGAAGGATCTCTAAGTCAGCAACATTAGTAATAATGATGGCCATCGTCTTCCCCATAGCCTCTTAGAATCCTTGAGCTTTTTGATGGTCTTATTCAACTTCTCGCGCTTCACTTCTTGATGTAACTCCAAATCTTCTCAACAAACTCCATAGGAATGCTTGAACTTCTCCTCACTTTGCCCTGCAGGACACAAAGAAAACAACTGCGTGGAAGAAAGTTTGGAAGAACAATACCTTTTGTTTCCCCCAAAACCTTTATCTCTTCCATTAGAAAGTTGGTATTGGGGTCACTTTGAGGGCACTTTTAGAGGTCATCAGAGTACTTGTTGACCTATACTAATAGCTTGCATTTGCACTAATTTTTGGGCCAGAACTGGAATACCAACCAAAGATTTATGAATGTGAGAAAGAAGAAGGTGAGTTTCAAATAGTTGGTCAGCAGTAGCCTTTGCCTCTTCACAAGTTTCCTCCCCAATCCGATTCCTGACACACTATTGGAAGTTTTCTGATTTTCTGATTTCTTGTTTTCCGTAGTGTATCTCTTGTTTTCTGCAATTTCTTGATTTAAGGCTATAGCTGTTGTTCCTTGTTTTAAGGTCCTAGTTTTAAGGCTTTTAGTTAGGATAGTTTTGTGGTTAAGCAGCACACAGCCCTTAGGTATGTTGGTACTTAGATTGCTGCTATCAGTCATTTGGTCTGCTGGTTCCTAGCTTGCTGTGTCCTTCTCTATTTATATCTCATGTATCTTGTTCAATTCTCATGACTAAGAAATACAACACATTCAAAATTCTTCATGGTATCAGAGCAAGAATCCTAATTGGATATGCATCTGCAATTTTTCTTTTTCCTCGTTCTTGTGCTCCTTCACTGCCTTCATCATTATGGAAAATGAAGACTCTCTCAGCACTAAGACAGAAAGCCTTGATGGCAACCCAAATCTTCGTCTGAGTTCAGTGTTACTGAATGAATTCAACTACCTCCCTTGGTCAAGAGCTATTACTCTAGCTCTTGGTGGAAGGTCAAAGATCAGTTTCATTAATGGCAATATCAAGGTTCCAGATGCCTCATCAAAGGAATATGAGGGTTGGTTGTCCAAGGACCAATTGTCATGTCATGGCTTCTTAATTCGATGGAGCCAAAAATTGCTGAAATCTTCAGCTATTCTGAATCATCTCAACATCTTTGGGAGGATGTCAAAAATATGTATGGCAACCTCAACAATGTAGCTAGAGTATTACAACTCAAGAAGGATCTTGCAGGGATTCAACAAGGAGATCTTTCCTTTGTTCAACACCTTGGAAACTTAAAGATCAAATGGCATGAGCTCAATATGTATCGACCTCATACCACCAATGCAAATATATTGCTGAAAAGAGCTGAAGAAGATAATGAGTTCAAATTCTTGCAAGTCTAGGGGTTGAATATGAAGATCTCAAAAGCCACCTTCTGATGAGCCCTGAGCTACCTTCGTTTGTAACTGTATGTAGCGCCATCCAACGTGAAGAAGTGTGTAGGAAGGTGATGAATGTGGAAACCAATACTGGAGGATCTAAAGCCAGAGCTTTTGCTGCAAACAAAAAAACCTACAAGAGCAAGAGATCAGATCTTAAGTGCACACACTGTGAGCATATTGGAAGGAAAGGCATAGGTCATACAAGGGAAATATGTTGGATACTACATCCAGAACTGAAACCTAAGTTCGATGAGGAGAAGAAGAATCAGAAAGGCAACCTGCAAAGAATCTCCTATCTCTCTGGTCCAAAAGCAAATCTTAGCAATTCCCACATACTAGAAGATATGAAGAACTTCACATCCAATTTAACTTCACTCATAACTGAGTTTGCTGACTATCTTCAAAAGAAACAAGGCAATGCTGAGAGCAATGAACTGATCAATGGGAGCACAACCGTGCTCCTTGGAAAATTTGCTAGATTCTTGGAAAAATCAAACATGGCAGCCTTAAAAGACATACCAGGTATCGTTTGTCATTTCTATTGCTTTAGATGTCAGTAAGAATCATGATCTTTGGATAATAGATTCAGGTGCCTCTGATGACATAACAAACAATTCTTCCATATTACATGATTTTGAAACCTTGTCAAATCCCTCACATGTTTCCATTGCCAATGGCAAAGCTGTTCCCATTCTTGGAAAAGGAAACTTAAAACTCATCTCAAACAGTATTGAGTCTTCTGTATTGTATGTTCCATCGTTTCCATTTCAACTTCTATCTGTAGGAAGGATAACAAACACCTTGAACTGTCTAGCTATATTCTCTCCTCATGGTGTTGTGTTTCAGGATCAAGTGTCCAAGAAGAAGATTGGTGAGGGTTTCTTCCTAAATGGCATGTACTACATGTCAAATTCACGAGTTTTTTCAAAGTATTTTTTTAATAAACTCCAAATCATCGCACCAGTAAAGATTGTGGCATAAACGCCTAGCTCATCCTTCTTTTCATGTTCTATCAATGTTATTTCCTAGTTTCTGTAAAATCTCACACGAGTGTGAGACATGCCATCTGTCAAAATTTACTAGATTGCCTTTTCAACCCTCTCAATCTAGAGCAACTGAGGCATTTGAGATTGTACATTCAGATGTCTGGGGACCAGCACCCTTAGAGTCATTTGACGGCTATAGGTTCTATGTTACTTTTGTAGATGACTTCACTCGAATCACCTGGGTGTATCTATTGAAATTCAAAAATGAAGTTTTTAAGTGTTTCAAAGATTTTCATAATCTTGTCACAAATCATTTCTCATCAAAAGTTTGTATTCTAAGGTTAGATAATGGCACTGAATTTACATCCAAAATCATGACTGACTATCTTAGTTCTCATGGCATCATTCATCAAACCAGTTGCGTGGGAACACCACAACAAAATGGCATTGCATATAGAGACTTACTTGACAAAGCTAGGGCTTTGATGTTTCAAACAAATGTTCCAAAAAGATTCTGGTCCCAAGGAATTCTAACTGCAACATACATTATAAACAGATTGCCCATCAGTGTGTTAAACTTCAAATATCCCTTTGAAGTTATGAAATGTCGGAAGATTGATATAACACATCTGCGAGTATTTGGTTGTACATGCTATGTACAGGTTCAGTCGAACCACCGTGATAAGCTGGATCCTAGAGCAATCAAATGTGTGTTTATGGGGTACTCATCTACCCAAAAAGGCTACAAGTGTTACAATCCAAAAACTAGGAAGTTAATTGTTTCAAGGGATGTGTGTTTTGATGGGACTAATCCTTTTTTTCATATATCATATAATGTATTTCAGGGGGAGAACAATTTTGAGCTATTCCCTACACCAATTCTAGTTGAAGTTGCAGCAGACAACTCTGATCAGCAACCTGTGGATACAGAGGAGGTGCAAGCTGACTTAAATCCTCAAGATCATCATCAAGAAGTGCAGGCAAATACTCAACCTCGCAGAAATCCACCACGTACCAGAGGTCTGCCACTAAGACTCCAAGAATGTGTGACTTATGCATCACGGTATCCCCTAGATCAATTTGTTCACTTCAACATCGCATTTTTCAGTCAAATTGCCAATGAATTCGAACCAAGAAACTTTACATACGCCAATCAATCACCAGTTTGGAGGAGAGCTATGCATGATGAACTTAAAGCTCTTGATGACAATAGAACCTGGAGTATAGTCAAACTTCCTAAAGGGCGGAAAATTGTAGGGGCAAGATGGATCTACAAAATAAAGTTCAACTCTGATGGTTCGATTGAACGACATAAGGCAAGGTTAGTTGCTCGAGGCTTCACTCAAACTTTTGGCATTGATTATAAGGAGACATTTGCTCCCATTGCTCAAATGAACATTGTTCGAGTATCGTTATCTGTTGCAGTGAATTATGGGTGGTCTCTCTATCAAATGAATGTAAAGAATGCCTTCTTGCATGGTGATCTCAAAGAGGACGTGTATATGAGACTACCACCTGGACATCCACGTGAAAGTGAACCTGGAATGGTATGTAAGCTTTACAAGGCCCTATATGGCTTGAAACAATCTCCACGTGCTTGGTACTCAAAGCTGAGCTCAGTTCTCCTTGCATCGGGTTTCAAGTGAAGCCATGCAGACTCGTCCTTGTTTGTTCGAAATGGTAAGGCTGGAAAGTTGGCCGTGCTCGTGTATGTGGATGACTTAATCATCACCAGAGATTTTATGGACGAGATCAACTCTCTCAAGTCAGCCCTACACAATGCGTTTGCCATCAAAGATCTTGGACCATTGAAGTATTTTCTTGGGATAGAAACGAACAGCTCCTCCACGGGTCTTTTCTTAAATCAACGCAAATATGCTATTGATCTGCTTGATGAGGTTGCCATGAAAGATGACAAGCCTGCACACACTCCACTTGATAGTAGACTTAAAATGGATGTCGAAGGAGAAGCTCTTTAAGATATTTGTGCTTATCAACGACTTGTGGGCAAACTCATCTACCTCACCATCACTAGACCAGATCTCTCTTATGAAGTGAGTTTGGTAAGTCAATTTATGCATTCTCCTACTACTCATCATCTCCAGGTTGTCAAAAGGATCTTACGCTACTTGAAGGGCTCAGTTGATCGAGGAATAACTATGAAGAATAATGGTCACTTCAAACTTGTGGGATACTCCGATTCTAACTGGGTAGGAAATGCTATTGATCAAAAGTCTACAACTGGATACTGTACATTTATCGGAGGCAATCTGATCACTTGGAAAAGTAAGAAGCAAACCGTCATTGCTCGATCTAGCGCCGAAGTTGAGTACCGAGTTATGGCATCCACAACTTGTGAGGTCATCTGGTTAAAGACGTTGTTGGGTGACTTAAGAATTGCGTGCAATGAGCCAATACACCTACATTGTGACAACCAGGCTACCATGCATATTGCAGCCAACCCGGTGTTCCACGAACGCACCAAACATATTGAAGTGGATTGCCACTTTGTTCGTGATAAAGTTCAGTCCAAAATCATTGAGACTGTGTACACTCGATCATGTGATCAGCTAGCAGACCTATTTACCAAGATCCTTGCTTCCGCTCGGTTTCAACGTCTTTTATCCAAGCTTGGCTTAAGGAGTTTCCTCAATCCAGCTTGAGGGGGAGTATTGGAAGTTTTCTGATTTCTTGTTTTCTGTAGTGTATCTCTTGTTTTCTGCAATTTCTTGATTTGAGGCTACAACTGTTGTTCCTTGTCTTAAGGTCCTAGTTTTAAGGCTTTTAGTTAGGATAGTTTTGTGGTTAAGCAGCACACAGCCCTTAGGTCTGTTGGTACTTAGATTGCTGCTATCAGTCCTTTGGTTTGCTGGTTCCTAGCTTGCTGTGTCCTTCTCTATCTATATCTGTTGTATATTGTTCAATTCTCATGACTAAGAAATACAACACATCTAAAACTCTTCCCACACACATAACCTAGTGTCACAGCCTGCACAAGTTGAGGCTTGTAGGGTCTGTAACAAGCCCAAGTTCGATGGGTTTATGAGATGATGGATGTTTCTAGATAGTTAACTTTTAGAATATTCCTTTACGTTTATGTTCAATTTAACTTATGGGTAAAATTATGCTTGTAGAATATTTCGTTAAAATCGTCATTTAGTGTTATGTCTTATTGGTATTTCTCTCTACACGTGAAAAGTTTCAAATTCGACTCTTATAAATGGCAATGTCAATACTCAATATGTATTGTAATCTCCCACTTCTAATATCATTGTATCAAAAAGAAAAAATCGTTAAGTCCCTTGTATTATTGTATCGTTGGATTGCTTTAATCTTGACATCCATTTGGGGGTTAAAATTGTAAAACATTCTAGAGAGCAATATATATACCATTTATCTCTTAAAATGAAATAATGTAGTATAATCGTTTTTTTTTTTTGGCAGGGTAATGTAGTATAATCGTTGGATTGCTTTAATCCTGCCATCCATTTGGGGGTTAAAATTGTAAAATATTCTAGAGAGCAAAAATATAGTATTTTTTTTTTCTTTTTGTTGGAATGTATAATTTCTTTTTGAAAAAAAAAGTAGATTCATGAAATTTAATAAGTTAAAAAAAATACATAGAAACGAGAAATTATATAGAATTGTTATTAGTTTGTTAAACGATAAAATTAAATACAATGTACAATTAAGAAAATAAGAAATATCTTGATAAATTAATAAGTTACTAATTAATCAATAAATATGTTGAAGCAAACTAAACCCAACCCAATTTGCTGGGAAACACTTGATTCGTCGATTATACCGAAGTGTTTCTTCTTGGTCTTCTAATTTTAATTTTGTTTGTCATTACGTTACGTACTGGTTTCTGGTTCCCTCCCTGTAATTTGTTTGCAAGATTTGATATCAAAATTTATCAGTGGGTTCTGCCGCCGCTGTGAATATGGCGTCTCCGATTCCTGTCATCGCTGTTCCTTCAACAAAATTGAAACTCAATGACAAATTTCGACATGGATTCCATTTCAAACGATGTGGTGCCATCACCAGAATCGTTGCCATATCTTCCAACGGCTCTGTTTCTTCTTCTTCTTCACATGGGGTAAGCCTCTATTTCTTGCCCTTCTCTGATCGTGGATATTATTTTATCTTCCTATCAATTTTACATTGAGTTGTGGATTTATTGGAGAAAAGTGAGATTTGTTTTGGATTCAATCCGGTTGGCAATAATTTTAGTTTGATGCATTTGTATGTATCATAGTTGTTTATGTGGGTTGCAAATTCTTTCAGCAGATAACCTCTAATGTTTGTTGAATTTTACTCCTGATTACAATTTTGTAACTAGAAGTCACTTCCACCAAATCACTCATACAAATCGGTGCTGATTGGAATGATATTGTCTTAAAAAACTGTTAATAATATTTTTCCCTCTTTTCTGCTAAATGATTTGTAACGATTAGGTTGTACAAAGAATAACATTAGCAAGAGTTGGGTTTTCTGTTTCTAATTGGTGATGGATTGAACCCGAGCCTCCATTTTGGGTTGCTGAGTTTATTTATTTATCATTCGAACTTCTCTGGTGTATGTGTAATTTATGTTACTGTAAGTCGCCTCAAAATCGCTGAACTTTAAACCTCATTGAACATGTAGTGTTCTTTATAAAACTAAGGATTTTCTGTTTGATTTGATAGCTTATAATCTTTTCCCGGTCATTTTACCTTGTGTCTGCGTCTCTGTCGGAAATGTTGGATTTGACCATCGAAACTAAATTTCTATCATAAGCAGAGATCACTATTTTCTTTTGAGGAAACACCAAGGCCTTACCTAGACTTCAAGTCTGGGCCATTTTTCAATTGATGAAGATGCTGTCTAAACCTGTTGATCTTCTACTCTCTTAACCAAAAAGAAGGCCTGCCTACGATAAATGTTGAGCCCATTTGGCTCTATTTTTTTTATTTGGCTATAACTGCGTGGAATGTGTGTCGATGATCAAATGAGTTTTTATCCTGGATGAATGAAAAGCTGAAAACCAGTGAAATGAGACAATGCCACGTAATTTATTAGAACTGAAGAAAGAAAATAATGAGTTTGGAAGGAGAAATATAACCAATAAATGCTTAAATCCTGTTGATTTTCTGGTTTCTTTTCCCTTTCCTTTCCTTATGATAATCTACTTGGAATTCAGTATGATTTAATTTGGGTCTTCAAATTACTGATGCTATCTAGAGTTCTATTTCTGTGTTGCATCAATATGCATACAGCTACGTGGCCTTATGTACGCATTTTAGATAGGTTGAAGGCTCATGCATTTTTGTAACTTTTAAAATTTGAAATAGCCTATAATTTTATTCTTCTGTTATAAATGTATCATGAGTCAAATTTTCTTACAGAATTTATTTGATGTTGTAGGCTGGTTGCTCAGCTGGAGATGTGGATAAACAAAGAAGTAGTCTTGAATCTCTGTTTTGTTATGATAAGTCTATACCGGAAGAGAGAATTGAGAAGCCAATTGGGATATCTATGGATGAGAAAGTCATTGGAAATAAACCCCGATGCATTGATTGTGAAGCCAAAGGTGCTGTCCTTTGCCCAACTTGTTCTGGTTCAGGCCTGTATGTCGAATCAATATTGGAGAGCCAGGGCATTATTGTCAAAGTCCGCTGCTTAGGTAAATAATTTTTCTTCTACTAACATCTGAGTTCTACAGACACATGTGCAAGTATGTAGGAAATAATTGCACTGCCATTTATAAAATTTCTATGGTACTTAATTTGTTGTCTTTTCTTTGCTTTCAAATTTGACTCTAAATGGCATGAATCTGATATTACATGCTGCATTTTATATCAGAACATATTTTTAGTACGATTTGTGAGGATGATGTCAAAAGCTGCTGCTTTCAAATACTGTCAACCATAAATGAGAATTTTTTTTTTGTTTTTAAAGGGCCCCCTCCGTTATAAAGGAGAGGAAGAAAGCTCAATGTATCAAGACATTTGTTTTTTTTTCTTTCTCCTTTCCTATTTAAAGATAGTGAATAGGCAGGCCCCTATGAGGGGCACACACTTGGAATGGAAGGGAGTGGGTGTATGGGCTCAAAATGGACAGTGGGGGCATCTCCCATGCATTTTCTGCTCTAAATTTGTTTGGTCATAAGTATGGTCTTTGTTAGTTTCAAAAAAATAGGTACTCCCTAAGGAAGGCAGTGGAATTTGATCTTCTTCAAGTTATCAATAAACTGAAAATGCACCAGGGAACATTGCACAAAGATGTAGAACAATTAAATAGACTCTCTTACCAGTAACAACTTGCAGTATCAACAACATACGAGGGCAAAATGTTTGTTTGTCACTTCTATTTTCTTCTAGATGACAAAGTTAGATCTTTGTTTTGTCAATTCTTTTTCTGAATTTTTTTTTTACTAATTTTCTATGGAAGGTAGGACTGGTAGCAGCCGGAAGTTGTCCTTATTTTCTTATGTTATCCTCTAATGTCACTCAAAGTTAAGGTCTTACTGATTGTTTATTCTGTTTGGAAAAGGATATATTCTGCATGGATAAGATCGTAAGGTTGAGATATCTTGAGCTATAGTGGATGGTTTCCATCTTTTTAATTAAATTATTTTGACAGTGTGGAATTTAAATTTCATTACTTTCTCAACAAGTTTTTGTAATGCAGGTATCTAGGCATTTGATTGATTTGTAAAATTGTGAATTTTGATAAAATAAAATGAAACTGTAGCGTTTATTTGTTTTGGATTAATGAAATCTTATAGGTTAATAATGGCCACTTGAGAAGAGAAAGATGACTGCATGTAATTCTCAACATTTAATCTTTATAGGGTTGATTATATATGGCAAATGATAAGCTAATGCTATAATTGTTATGTGTAGGTTGTGGGGGAACCGGGAACATTATGTGTTCAGAATGTGGTGGTCGCGGCCATCTATGATGACCTACTGGTTCGCTTATGTTCACTGAATTTGTTGTATGTGCAAGTAAATTGTATTATAGGCATAATGACTACTCATATTGTTTGGGTTCCGTGGTAGGCGATTCTATGATAAATTTGCATTCAATTGTAACAGTAACGTATGTGATTCATTTACTTTTTGATATGGTATTCTTCCTCGGATTTTAAGCGCTGTTTATCCTGTTGAAATGCTCACAACTGGATATGCTGTTTTGCTTCCTCAGATTCATTTACTGGGTGTTGTTTCTTTTATACGTTGTAAAAGTGCAAAGTAAAAAAAAAAAAGCAGAACGAAGCTTAAAAGATAAAATAAAGGGTACTGCAGTGTTGCTGTTATATTTTGGTAAATTTTGAATCAACTGAATACATGCTAAGCGGTAAATTTGGGGGTCTGTTGAAGATGGAATCTATGGTTTTGGACATGTACAAAACAGAAAGGGTTACAAGTTCTCATGCATGTTTATGAACAGCATGCCATATATCTATTGTGATACCTTGCTAATATAAAGCTCTTGAATGATTTGACAATGAATCGTTAGTCAGCTGCTCCTGGGACATGATGCGCTAGCTCGTTATTGTTGCATTCTTCGTAGCTCTTGAAGGCGAACAGGTATGGTGTAGTCCATACGAGGGCAGCTTTGATTCTGGGCATATGCTACATAGTAAGCTGAAACACATGCTTGTGGCCATGCCAGAGCAATCCTACACTGTATCATCACAGAAATCATCAGCGCCAAGATGATAGCTACAAAACATGACATGAAGGTGTATATATTGATATTGGTAAGGTTATTGATGGAGCAAAGTAGGAGAAATTACCATGAAATAGCCAATGAAGAATGCATATATTGAAACCTGAGTAGCATAGCTCTTATGAATTGCAAGAACCCAAGCTCCACTCACCAGGCTGCACATTGAACCTGCTGCCACACCAGAAAGAAAACAGAATGTTCCAGTGAGATCCATGTCGATTAACTCCTCCAGTTCTGCATTTCTGAGCAACTCCCAAGTATCCGACGATGCCTGCACAAAGCCCTTGTTATGCACTCCGACGTGCACGAAACCCCACCGATTCCCATACGCCACCAGCGTTGAAGCCAGCCCTGAATAGCAGTTGGCGCATGAGAAGAGAAACTCGCCTGTATCCCCTTCAAGCAATTTCATGGCTCGGGCGGATCCCCGGATAACCCCAAGAACCGGAACCAAGATGGAGCCGATGCAGATACTCCCCATGAAGTCCGTAAAGGTTTCACGGAAAGCCGAGAGTGTGCTAACCTCTACTCCAGAATCCCAAAGCTTGTACTTGACGTGGGAGACGGCAACGATCTGGGTGTTCTTGATTACTTGCATTGTCCATGCCATGCTTACCAAGATTGCTGGGATGAACAAGGCCTTCCAATTGCTGGCACTGGCAGTGGCTTCTCCAATGCCGGATACCAAGAGACAGGAGTAAAGAATGCTGGCGAGAATGGATACACCCACTAATATTGTAGTTTTGGGAGGAGGAGATTCGGTGGAAGCTAATAGAAGGTCAATGGCGTATTTGAAACGGCTGCTCACCCAACAGGCATAGAGGGATTGACCGACACCACATACGACTGCAACTACACCGAGTGCCAGACTTGGAACAGAACCGATGGCTATGAATAGTACACCAAGTGCGCATGTTAGCAAGGGGCTAAGCCAGAAGGCTGCCTTGATGGCTTTGGAAGGGCTTGATCTAGTCACCCATTGCCAAACTACAGCAACAGCTGTGGAGCTGGCTATTGAAGCGAACAATGGAGGATAAAACTTGGTGCGTTCGAAATGGCGATTGTGAGAACTGAAGATGAGGCCATAGAGTGGAAGAGCGATTACCAAGACGAGGATGAGGATCAAGTGCAAGTAAAAAATAAGTTCGAAGAGCGTCCTTGCGAATTGCCCACCACTCGAGGTTGTTAGGATTGTATTGGTTCCAGGTTCTTGCTGTCCCTGCATCCACAGAAAAACCAATTCGATCTGAATAAACAAGAAAGTCAAGAAATTGATTTGATGATATTGGAAATTGGATTGAAATTACAGAGAGAAAGAACCTGTCCCTGCCCGACTCTGTCTCTGACTTGTTCTTCTTCTTCTCCTACTGGTTGAATTTCTGACTGGGTGGTGATTGCAGTAGCAGGAGCATTGGACGCCTCTGAAATCAAGCTTGCCATAACTGATGGATGTATGTTAATGGCTCCGAGATTCTGAAATCAAGCGTCGTTTTCTTTGATTAAAGAAATCAATTCTTTGAATTGCCTGCGAGATTGAACAAAATCAAGTGTGAAGTTGGAATGACGTGAAGTGACTAAGTCTGATTTTCTTGGAATAAACTTGTTGGTCACGCACTCTTGCTTCGGTAACTAGGCAGGTGGTCAACCAATAGCCATGGTGACGTGCTCAGGTGGTCAATTTGTGCGCCCCTGTGGGCTGTGTAGTGTATCCCTCGTGAAGCAGTTGGTTATTTTTTTTTGGCGGGAAAAACTGTTTGGGGTTTTCTTGTTTATTGAAAGAGGTGGAAACACGAGGTGGAGGAGGAAGAACAAGTTGTTGGATTCTGTTAAAACGGTTCAACTGCTCGCTAATTGATTTTAACCTTTCGCCATGGTTATCACTCTGGGGGCACACATAACATAATTACAGCATCACAACTCCAGTCACCACTACAGTATATAAAAAAATAAAAAAATAAAACTAGAAAGTCAAATTGGAGAAAACAAAATCCAGTCAACTAGCTCCACCGAGTGAATTTCAATTTTGCCCTTCTTCAATGATAAGGTCGTTATGAGGAAAAGACTACAATATTTTGGGGTGGGGTTTTGATTTAAGCCTTCGGAATGTGCTTTAATTAGGGAGGGTTGGTGGGTGGAGCTTTACGGCCCACAACACATGTGACCTTAAACTTATGTCATAAGTAAGGTCGGTCTTCTAATTTAGCCGGTCACGTAGAGAAATTGACATAAATCTTGATAAATAAATAAGAAAGGGGAGTTTTTTGAAAAGTAAATAAAATGTTGGGATCTTTATTTGTGGGGTGGGGCCATATGCCGTCACTCAATCTGTACATATTTTTCATCGGGCTTGGGCATAAGTATATAATCGACACTATTTTTTTTTTTTTTTAATCTTTGAGAGATTCTTCTATATTACAGTATAACAGTCACGTGACATTTCTACTTCATGTGTTATACCTTAACAATGAAAAATGTCAACACCTTTGCCCATTCATAATATGTTTTAATACGTGGATTGGATGTGCCAAGTGGTCGCAATACAATATAACATAATAATTTCTAGAGAAATTGGCTAAAATACCCAGTTGCATTGCCCATTTCGTCCAGAAACATTGCATGGCACTGGATTACTAGAGGAAAGGGTTCAAAAATGGTCCATAATGTTCATGCTTTGCTAATTTTAACTTTTATGATTTCCTCCCACGTCCCCCATTAAATTGGGTATTTTGATCTCTGAGTCGGTGATTAGGTCTTTGTTGTCTGACTTAATGATGATTGCAGCACAGCAGTGGCCGGAGTTGTTACCTGTGACTGAGATTGAAGAAGGGGGAGAGAGAGGTTGCGGAAAATTAATGAAGAAAAGAATTGTGGGGTCAGTGAGAAACTTACAAGTGTATAAAATAAGGTCAATTTTAATTGTGGGGTTACTTAGCAATTTATAAGAGTATAAAGTGGGGTAAAATTTTTTAGTTATTGAGAAGTTAAGTTTAAACTATACTGACTTTAGCAATGCGGGTAAACACTTTTTATAACCCAACTTGATAAACGACCACGAAATTTATTCGGGTCAATCCGCACGACTAAAATTTCGAGTCATTTTTGGGTTAACCCGTTATGATACGTTTAATAAATGGGTGAATTTCAGGTTAACCCGTTAACTTGTGTAATGATCTATTAATTCAGTTAATAAACGTGTCAATCACTAACTCATTTACCTACCTATATACCTATTAATAATTATAATTCTACCCATTTACCTACCTATATACCTATTAATAATTATAATTCTACCCATTTACCTACCTATATACCTATTAATAATTATAATTCTAAGATTATTTGAGGATGAATTCATAATATATTGGTGGTATTTATAGTATATATTGAATTTTTACTGTGTATAACATAAATTCATAAAGTTAAAAGGTCAAATAGTTTAAATAGGTTAAACAAGTCAAAGGTTAATCGAGTTTCGAACATGACCTATTTATTAACTGGTTACACGGGTTATCTGGTTCATTAATGGGTCGGATTCGGGTTGATCATCCTTGATACAATTATTAAATAGGTTGGATTCGAGTTGGGCATATTTGGGTAAAACAAAGTTTATGATACGACACAAACCTGACCCATTGCTAGCCCTAATTTCTTGATTCTCTTGAATATAGTCTTTTATACAAGTATTTTAGACGAAACCCCTAATTTCTATTAGATCTTTAATCTCTGTAAATCAAATGGATTCTTTTCTAAACTGTAGAGTTAATAAAAAAATATTTACAAATGGATTCTTTAAGGCATAAAATGTATGTGGTAACTGAATCATTTTCAGCATGATACGAGTGGTTTTAAAAACTTGTCAAGATTTAACAAGAAATGTTCTTCAATGTGTTTTTTTATTCATTAACGAATAAATGTACACAAAGAACAATGCAAATGGTAAATACTTTTATAGCATGCAATTTTAAGTGTGTGTTAGAGTATAGTAATACGTTTATAAAGTGCGCAATGCGAGCCATAAAAACCCTCTTGTGGCTTAGTGTCAAAACAATGTACCTTGCTTACATCTGGTGAAGATCAATAAGTCACAAAAATGAGGAATCGTGAAATTTATTTTGTGAATAATGAGGGAATGTTTTGTCCACTTTATTATTGCCGTGTTGGCTTGTTAGTTTTTTTTGTTATAGCTTAATATTAATGGTATGATTATAATCGTTTCGTTATGATATAACTGCCCGGAATGTGTGTCGATGATCAATTGAGTTTTTATCCTGGATGGAGAAATTATTAGGTGGTACTGGAACACCACATCAGCTTATGGCACTTCCATTTAAAATTCGTCATGTGTCGATTTTTTTCCGTGTGGATTTAATATTCTTATTATATTTTGAATATTAAATTAAAAAATCAAAATAAAACTTAAAAACCCAAACCCTTGTCGTTCTCCGCCCGCCCATCTTCCTTTCGTTTTCCCCCCAGCACCTTCCTTGTCGTTCTTACCCCCCCTCATCCTTGTCGTTCTTTTTCTCTACCCCTCTTGTTCTCTTCCCTCCCACTGCCATCGTTGCCGCCGCCATTCTCCACCTAATAGTTTCTCTATTCGAGCAGAGAGGGTTTAAGCCAAAGCCGGCGCCACAGCCTCTGTTGTCATCTCACTCCTTTCATCTGTCTCGCCACCGACCCAACCCAAAAAGATGAAGACTTCGCTCATTTCCTCACCACTCCCTTCATTGCGTTGCCTATTGGAGAATGGCGGCAGCGACGATGACAGAGGGAGGGAAGAGAACGAGAGGGGGTTAGGGAAAAAGAACGACAAGGAGGAGGGGGACGGGGAAGAACGACAAGGAAGGGGGCGGGGGGGAGAACGACAAGGGTTTGGGTTTTGAAGTTTTGAAGTTTTTTATTTTGATTTTTTAATTTAATTTCAAAATGTAATAAGAATATTAAATTTACATTTAAAAAAATAAATACATAGCAAATTTTGAATGAAAGAACTTTCTAATACCATTTAATAATTTCTCCTCTCGACCAATGAAAAGGTGAAACCATTGAAATGTGACCATGCCACGTAAATTATTGAAACTGAAGAAATAAATGTAACCAATAAATACTTAAAGCCTGTTGATTTTCCGGTTTCTTTTACCTTTTCTTTTCTGACGATAATCTATAATTTTATTCTTCCGTTGTAATTGTGTATCATGAGTCAAAATTTCTTACAGAATTTATTTGATGTTAATGTAGGCTGAGCTGGAGATGTGGAGAAACAAACAAGTAGTCTTGAATCTCTGTTTTGTTATGATAAGTCTAGACCGGAAGAGAGAATTGATGGGAAGATGCAACATTATTGGTTGTGAAGCCCAAGGTGCCGCCCTCTCTGCCCAACTTGAAGGGAGCGAGTGTGTGGGATCAAAATGGAAAGCGGGGACATCTCCCATGCATATTTTTGCTCTAAATTTGTTTGATCATAAGTATGGTCATCTATACATGGTCTTTCTCAGTTTCAAAAAAATAGCTACTCCCTAAGGAAGGCAGTGGAATTTGATCTTCTTCAAGTTAACAATAAACTGAAAATGCACCAGGGAACATTGCATAAAGATGTACGTACGTACGTGGAACAATTAAATAGACTCTCATACCAGTAACAACATGCATGCAGTAATATCCACAACGTACGTATGTGTTTCCCACTTCTATTTTCTTCTGGATGACAAATTTTGATCTCTGTTTTGTCGATCAATTCTTTTTCAGAACAAAATTTACTAATTTTCTATAGAATGTAGGATCGGTAGCAGCCGGAAGTTGTCCTCATTTTCTTAGGTTATCCTCCATTAATGTCCCTCAAAGTTAAGGTCTTACTGAGCAAGGTGCAACTTCTTCGTACTGATTATTGTTTATTCCTTCTGTTTGGAAAAGTATATATTCAGCATGGATAAGATCCTAAGGCTAAGAAGTCTTGAGCAACAGTGGATATATATATATATATATATATATATATATATATATATATATATATATATATATATATATATATATATATACGGTTTCCGTCTTTTTAAATAAATTATTGAGCTAATTATATATTAGAGTCTAATGTATAAATTAGTCCATGGTAATAAATAGGTACAGTAACTACAAAACCACGTAATATTTTGATTGTTGGTTAATCCATATCAATTTTTTTAGTCATGTGTTTTAAAAAAAAAACTTACAATAAGCTAGCATGCCATTTATGAGGAAATTGGTTATCCAGGTGTGAAATTTTAATTTTGATTTTTTTCCCCATAGGGTTGTTGAAACTTGCCTGTTTTTTGTTCCGAAGAAGGTAGCACCTTCGATCTTTTTTTTTTCTTCAAATTATTTGTTTGGTTGTGTTCACAAGTGAAATTTAATCTTCTTGGTTATGTTTTCATCCTCCTTCTGTTTTTTTTATTTGGTTCTTTTTCGTTTACTAATCCTTTCATTATATGAATGTGTATATGATTGTTAATTTACCTATGCAGTTCTATCAATATATTTTGGTATAGTGGTTTTTAATTGATTGCACGTTCAGATTCTAATTTACCTATCGTTGAGTAATTAATAGGTATAGTAGTCAAATGTGCATATGCAAGAATATACGTTTTAATTTACCTACTAAAATTGTTAGGGTAAATTATATATAGGTGTTATTTAGGATGGGTTGATTGGTTAATTAGGCATGATGGATCCAAATTCTAACTATTTTAATTTACCTGCTGCAAGGTTTTAAGGCAAATTTTTAGACCATTATATATAGGTACATTAATAAAAAAAGTTGAGCCTACCGTTGGGAATAATGCAAGAACAAGAGCGATTAATTAAGGGTGAACAAATATAGGTATATATTAGGATTGTTGGATTAGTCATATGGTGGAATAATAGAACTGTATAGATATTCTAACTATATATAACTCTCTTTTAAGATAACTTGTTTTATTTTTTATTTTTATGAACAAGTATGTTAGGCAATTATGGATTAGATATATTTATATACACATTAGTTGCAGAATTTTGGTTACAATAATATTGAATATGTTGGAATATGTAGTATATTAGGATTAATATTTATCCCTAATATTAAGAATCTGCATTGTTATTAGGGAGGTACAAAGGGCAAACATGAATATTAGTCCTAATATACTTTTATTTCTACATGTGTATCTTATGTACCTATATATCTGGGTTGGTTAGAGAAGTAATATATGCATATTGCACTTGTAAAACCATAAGATAGTATCCACGAGACTTAGACGATCATTGATTATTTTTTAATTCGTATGAAATTTATTTGGAAAAATTATCTTATTAAAATAAATATTAAAAATTAAATAGAAAAAAATTTAAATTTGAAAATTTATCATTGATATCGAATAACTAAACTCTAAAAAAAAAAGTGTATGATAACTAGTCGGTTTAAAGGGTATTAGAAAAATAAAAAAAACAATAAAATAAAATAAAAAAAGATAATATACTTAGTTGGAATCTGATAAATCAATAAATGGACTAACTTATATTTTGATTATTAAAATTGAATTAATTTATAGTTATTTTGACAGTGTAGAATTTAAATTTGATTACTTCCTCAATTATAGAACCGACTTTGGTATTGGTCTTCAATTCCTAGCTAGCCACTAATTGGGGATGTTTCAACACAATTCTCTAACTATCGATCAATACAAGTATACAACATCATCATCCTTGCCATATGCCCACCGACAATTGCCTCTACACTCCTAGCAATGGCGGTTTCTAGACAATCCTACATCTATCGAGCTATTACAATGGCTCAAGCTATGATTTCTCTAGAGTTCACCACACTCTCGTGGACTTCACTAGAATTCTGTAGCATGTTCTACAAAAATATACCTTATTTTTCAACACTCTCATCTGTTGCTGAAGCAATGACTGCCTTTATGCAGATCATCGGTTGCAACAAAGAATCGCTGAGGAAGATTCTTCTGAGAGGGGAATTTAAGGAGTATCCTGACGACCGACGCATGCATTGCACTGCGAGCAGGTTGGTTGAGGTGCTCAATGAGTACTCGGATGAACTCCACAAATGCATGGAAAGTGATCCAAAGATAAGCTTTTTAGTGGAAGAGATCAAGTCTATGGAGGAAGCCAAAGGTATTGCCCTCCCTAACTTTCTTCCGCGCAATGCTGGAAGAGTCACCGGTGGCCGTGAAGAGCGAGAAGCTCAACAAGAGTATCAAAAAGCTGAGGGATTCTAAGGAGGTGGTCGCCAAGATCATGGGCAGCGTTATGGTGATTAGCCTGCTACCCAACCCTAGAGAGAACTTTGAGATGACCTATTATATTGAATTATTGATGCTTGATCGTTTAATTGTTTCTTTTTTTTGCTCATCTTATGATGATTCCATTGAATTTTCAGTGTTATTTCCCCCCTGCAGGAAAGACACTTCTCTTGCCTTACAATTATTTATAAGGGTTTTTAGGGTTTAAGGTATAACTGAGGGAGAATTGAACCAGAACCAACACAAAAAAGGAAAGGAAAAATAAAAAAGAATAAAACTTTAGTACCAAAATGTCCATCTTGACGTGGACCAAAACCATAAAAACCATAAAGATCAGCTAATCAAAGGAACTCAAAAACAGAAAGCTTTCTTGAAGAAGAAGCAATCCAGCTGATCCCAAACTATGAAGAAAATCCATTCTTTTGTCTAAGTCAGCAGTATAAGTAACAATGCTGTACGACCATCAGCATCCTCCCCACAACCTCTTAGAATCCTTGAGCTTTTTGATGGTCATATTCAACTTCTCACGCTTCACTTCTCGATGTAACTCCAAATCTTCTCAACAAACTCCATAGGAATGCTTGAAATTCCCCTCCCTTTCCCCGGCAGGACACAATGAAAACAACTGCGTGGAAGAAAGAGCAATACCTTTTGTTTCCCCCAAAACCTTCATCTCTTCCATTAGAAAGTTGGTCTTGGGGTCACTTTGAGGACACTTTTGGAGGTCATCACTTTGAGCAAACAGCAATAGCCTCTGCCTCTTCACAAGTTTCCTCCACAATCCGATTCCTGACACACATATAGCCTAGCATCACGGCCTGCATAAGGTGAGGCTTTTAGGGTCTGTAACAAGCCCAAGTTCGATGGGTTTATGTCTAGGTTCAATTTAACTATGTGTTCAGAATGTGGTGGTCGTGGTCATCAATGATGACCTACTGGTTCGCTTATGTTCACTGAATTTGTTGCATGTGCAAGTAACTTTGCATAATGACTACTCGTATTGGGTTCCGCGGTAGGCGTTAAAATCCTCACAGCTGGATATGCTGTTTTTCTTCCTCACAAAACAAAGCAGAATGAAGCTTAAAAGATAGAATAAAGAGTACTGCAGTGTTGCTGTTATAGTGTGGTTAAATTTTGAATCAACTGAATACATGCTAAAGCTCTAAGCAGTAAATTTGATGGTCTGTTAAAGATGGAATCTATGGCTTTGGACATGTACAAAACAGAAAGGTTTACAAGTCCTCATGCATGTTTATGAACAGCATGCCATATATCTATTCTGATACTTTGCTAATATAAAGCTCTTGAATGATTTGACAATGAATCGTTAGTCGGCTGCTCCTGGGACATGATGCGCTAGCTCGTTATTGTTGAATTCTTCGTAGCTCTTGAAGGCGAACAGGTATGGTATTGTCCATTCGAGGGCTGCTTCGATTGGCGGCATATGCTACATAGTAAGCTGAAACACATGCTTGTAGCCATGCCAGAGCAATCCTACACTGAATCATCACAGAAATCATCAGAGCCAAGATGTTAGCTACAAGACATGACATGAAGGTGTATATATCGATATTGGTAAGGATATTGATGAAGCAAAGTAGGAGAAATTACCATCAAATAGGCAATGATGAATGCATATATTGAAACCTGAATAGCATAGCTCTTATGAATTGCAAGAACCCAAGCTCCACTCACCAGGCTGCAGAATGAACCTGCTGCCACACCAGAAAGAAAACAGAATGTTCCGGTGAGATCCGTGTTGATTAATTCTTCCAGTTCTGCATTTCTGAGCAACTCCCAAGTATCCGACGATGCCAGCACAAAGTCCATGTTATGCACTCCCACATGCACGAAACCCCAGCGATTACCCAACAACATCAGCTTTGTAGCCACTTCTGAAAAGTAGTCGGAGAAGAGAAACTCGAATTTATCCCCTGCAACCAATTCCATGCCTCGGACGGATCCCCGGATAACCCCAAGAACCGGAACCATGATGGAGCCGATGCAGATATTCCCCAAAAAGTCCGTAAAGGACTCACGGAAAGCCGAGAGTGTGCTAACCTCCATTCCAGAAGCCCAATGCCTGTACTTGACGTGGGAGACGGCAACGATCAGGGTGTTCTTGATTACTTGCATTGTCCATGCCATGCTTAGCAAGATTACTGGGATGAACCAGGCCTTCCAATTGCTGGCACTGGCAGTGGCTTCTCCAATGCCGGACACCAAGAGACAGGAGTAAAGAATGCTGGCGAGAATGGATACACCCACTAATGTTGTAGTTTTGGGAGGAGGAAATTCGGTGGAAACTAATAGAAGGTGAATGGCGTATTCGAAACGGCTGCTGACCCAGTAGGCATAGAGGGATTGAATGCCGCCACATATGACTGCAAGTTCACCTAGTGGCTGACTTGGAATAGAGCCGATGGCTATGAATAGTGCACCAAGTGCGCATGTAAGCAAGGGGCTAAACCAGAAGGCTGCCTTGATGGCTTTGGAAGGGCTTGATCTAGTGACCCATTGCCAAACTAAAGCAACAGCTGTGGAGCAGGCTATTGAAGCGAACAATGGAGGATAAAACTTGGTGCGTTGGAAATGGCGATTGTGAGAGCTAGAAGTAAGGACATAGATTACCAAGCCGAGTATGAGGATCAAGTGCAAGTAAAAAAGAAAATGGAAGAGCGTCCTTGCTAATTGCCCACCGCTCGAGGTTGTTTGGATTGGATTGGTGCTAGGTTCTTGCTGTCCCTGCATCCACAGAAAAACCAATTCGATCTAAATAAACAAGAAGCCAAGCAATTAATTTGATGATATTGGAAATTGGATTGAAATTACAGAGAGAAAGAAAGAACCTGTCCCTGTCCCTGTCCGACTCTGTCTCTGACTTCTTCTTCTTCTTCTTCTTCTTCTCCTTCTTCTCCTGCTACTGGTTGAATTTCTGATTGGGCTGGTTGAATTTCTTCTTCTTCTTCCCCTACTGCTTGAATTTCTGATTGGCCTGGTTGAATTTCTTCTTCTTCTTCTCCTATTGGTTGAATTTCTTCTTGGGCTGGTTGAATTTCTTCTTGGATGGTGTTTGCGATTGCAGCAGCAGGAGCATTGGACGCCTCTGAAATCAAGCTTTCCATAACTGATGGATGTATGTTAATGGCTCCAAGATTCTGAAATCAAGCGTCGTTTTCTTTGGTTAAAGAAATCAATTATTTGAATAGCCTGCAAGATTGAACAAAATCAAGCGTGAAATTGGAATGACGTGAAGTGACTATGTCTGATTTTCTTGGAATAAACTTGTTGGTCACGCACTCTTGCTTCGGTAACTAGCAGTTGGTTAATTTTTTTGGCGGGAAAATCTGTTTGGGGTTTTCTTGTTTATTGAAAGAGCTGGAAACACGGGGTGGAGAAGGAAGAACAAGTTTGGGGGCACACAATACATAATTACAGCATCACACCTTCAGTCACCACTACAGTATATAAAAAAATAAAACTCAATTGAAAGTCAAATTGGAGCAAACAAAATTCAGTTAACTAGCTTTACCGAGGGAATTTCAATTTTGCCCTTCATCGATGATAAGGACGTTATAAGGAAAAGACTACAATATTTTGGGTTGGGGTTTTGATTTAAGGTTTCAGAATGTGCTTTTGTGAGGGAGGGTTGGTGGATGGAGTTTTACGGCCCAAAACTCATGTCATAAGTATAGGTCGGTCTTATAATTTAGAGTCAATTTAGAATTGCTGTGTTTTTTTGAAAAATCTTTCATAATAAGTAACTATACACTAAAATAATTTTTGTATAAGTAACTTTTAAAAACATCATGAAGATTACTTTTAAAATTTGTTGTCAAAAAGTCCATTGATTTTTTATTTTTACCGAATACTTTTGTACTACTTCACTTTCAAATAAAACCATTTTTTAAGAAAAAACAATATCAAATTGGACCTTAGCCGGTCATGTAGAGCATAGTTCTTGATTAATAAAAAAAAAAGGAGATTTTTTTTTAAAAGTAAATAAAATATTGGGATCTTTATTTGTTGGGCCATATGCCGTTACCCAACTTGCCCATATTTTGGACCGGATTTGGGCATAAGCATTTAATCGACACTATTATTTGATCTTTTTATTAATAAGTAGGTTATTGTGATCACTTATTGTTATAATTTAGTGGTATTTTTCTCTACACGTTATGTAGAAATTTCGGGTTCGATTCTCGCAAAATACGAAATCGATATCCAATATGCATATAATGTACTCATCCGTCCCTAATATCATTGTACCCAAAAAAAAGGTCGGTTATTGTGGTTGCTTTCAATCTTTGAGAGATTCTTACATCTTACCGTACAACTATCATGTGACATTTCTATTCTATGTGCTATGATGGATATTATTAATATTATACTCTAACAATGGGAAATGCCAACACTCTTGCCCATTCATATTATGTTTTAATGCATGGGCTAGATGTGTCATGTGGCACAATACAATATCATCTAATAATTAATAGGGAAATTGGCTAAAATACCTAGTTGCATTGCTCATTTCGTCCAGAAACATTGCACGCCTTTGGATTACAAGAGGAAGGGCTCGAAGATAGTCTATAATGACCATGCTTTGTTGATTTTAACTTTTATGATTTCCTCCCACGTCCCCTATTAGATTGGGTATTTTGATGTCTGGGCAGGTCGGTGATTCGGTCTTTGTTGTCTGAGTCAATGATGATTGCAGCACAGCGGTGGCCGGAGTTGTTACCAATGGCTGAGATTGAAGATGGAGGAGGGAGAGAGAGAGAGAGAGAGAGAGAGAGAGAGAGAGAGGTTGAGGAAAATTACTGAAGAAAAGAATTGTGGGTCACTGAAAAACTTACAAGAGTATAAAGTGCGGTAAATTTTAATTGTGGGATCACTGAGCAATTTATAATAGTATAAAGTGGGGTAGAATTTTTTAATTATTGAGAAGTTAAGTTTAAACTAGACTGACTTTTAGCAATGTGGGTATTTCTTGATTCTTCTTGATCCCAAAAAAAAACACGTAGAGTCTTTGTTTCATAAAAAAGAAAAAAAAATGTAGAGTCTTTTGTACGAGTATTTCAGAAGAAACCACTCATTTCTATTAGATCTTTAATCTCTGTATAATCAAATGGATTCTTTTCTAAACTCTAGAGTGAAAGAAAAAATTATTTACAAATGGATTCTTTAAGATATAAAATGTATGTGGTAACTGAATCACTTCCTTTAAGGCATGATATGTATGTGGTAACCGATTTACTTCCTTTAAGGCATAATATGAGTGCTCCTAAAAGTCGTCAAGATTTAACGGGAAATGTTCTTGCAATGTGCTTTTTTTTATTCATTAACGAATAACGGTACACAAAGAACAATGCAAATGGTAAACATTTTTTATGGCATGCATTTTTAGGTCTATAAGTCACAAAAAAGAGGAGTCGTGAAAAATAAGTCACAAAAAAGAGGAGTCGTGAAAAATATTTTGTGAATAATGTGGAAATGTTTTGTTCACGTTAACATTGTCGTATTGACTTATGAGTCTTGATGTTAGAGTTTGATATTGATGGTATGATTATATATACTCAGCTTCGTTTTGATAGAAAATAATAATAATAATAAAGGAACAAGCTAGAGATGGCCATATGGACATGAACATGAGTATCCATGAGTTTTTAATACATAAAGTTGTACCTAAGATTTTTTTTTTAATGTATGAAAAACTCATCGGTACCCAAGCCTACACCCATGCCCATATGGCTATCCCTAGAAAGTGCCCATTCACCCCTACTCCAAGTCTCCAACCTTCTAGGTTGGTGGCCGGATCCCCCGAAAAAGACATCACTCAATCTTTTCCCATTTGTTGTGGTGATGATTGTGTGGTAATTAAGAGGGATTTATTGAAGACGATTTGCTCTGGTGGTGGTTGTTGTGTGATAGAGGGACTGAAGACTATATTTGCTTTGGTGGAAATTATGTGATGAGTTGTTTTGAGATTTCAATTAAGATTAACTTCCTTAATTTCTAAGAAATCTAATTAAGATTGAACTCCTTAATTTTTAAGAGATACAATTAAAATTGAACTCTTTATTTTTAAGATTATTGTCGAGATCTCACGACTTGAGTTATGTGGGCTCCAATTGATTTTATGAAGCTCATTCTTGAGGTAAATTTACTTTACAAACACACGTCATTAACCATATATACTGGTATCAACAAAGTTGGGAAAGTAAATGGTGCTCTTAGTATAGAGTTTTATCAAAAATAGCCAAAATTTAGTACTCAAATTCACAAATGTCACTTTGCATAAAAACTTTCAAATATAACAAAAAATAGACCTAAATAGACTGAAATACCCTCTAAATCACACCTCGACACATCTAACAGAAAAAAACTTCTTCCTATAGGCTGTAAAAAAAACCCACCCACGATGGAATCATGGATGCTTGTATGGTTCTTTGCCATGGTTGCAGCCACACCTAACTCAATTTCTCTCTTCGTAAGGGAGTTTTGATATTTCCTTGCAAAGGGAAATATTGGGGAGAGAATATTTTGAAATTTGTTAAGCGAAGGGATGAACTAGTTCCTATGATGATACAAGGCAAAAAAGAGATTGCGATCTTAACAAATAGGACTTATTTTCTGCCTTGAATTTTTTTTTTCTAGATGATTATGAAAATAACCAAACAATATAGGAATAAAGAAATTACGAATTAAGCTCCCAATGACGATTTTGAAATCGATGGTGAGGCTTCTTGGAATAAAATCTGGGTTTGACAATTGAAGAAGAATAAATAATGAATCTGAATTTGATAACTGAAGAGAATCAATTTCATGGTTTGATAAATATATATATATATATATATATATATATATATATATATATATATATATATATATGCAATTTTTGTGTTGATTAGAAAACCCCAATCATTGATCGGTACAACCCTGATCAAAATCAATCGGGACCTCAATCAAGCCTTGTCATCACCAAAAATTTCTCATGAACAAGGAGATATAGTATAAAAGATCAAGATAGATTATTTATGAGATAAGATATGAACAAGTTTTATTTCACTCTAACTTTATTGTTGGAAAGGGCATTTGAGTCAATGTTAGTTGAATTTTGGTTATATTTGAATTTTTTTTATAAAAAGTGACATTTGTGTATTTGAGTATTAAATTTTTGCTATTTTTGATAAATTCTCCTTAGCATATTCTTACATATAAAGTTTTAATCATAACAATTAACCAACACCACTAATACTACGACTTTTTTTGTTATATAAAATGATTTGAGGGAAGAAGATTACATTATACACATTGTGTATCGATTTCACATTTTACAAGATATGAACCTGAAATCTCCTACATAGCGTGCGGAAAAGAATAGTACATACTAAACTGCATTATTAAATGACCTAATGCTACGACCATAATATTGCTATCTATTTTGTAGTAAGAGGTCTCGATCCTCCAATAAAGGACGGGCATTCTAATTTCTCTCTACTAACCACAAAAGTATTATTATTAAGAGATTTTCACCGCCAAAAAAAAATATTGACAAATTACCCCAACATCACATAAATGATATAGGCAATTTGCCTCCTTGTTTTTTCCTTATACGGTAGTTTGCAGCCTAGTCCTATTGTATTGGTATTGCGTGTGTGGTTCTTGTTTGGAATTGAATTTTATCAAGATTGCTAAAGCATCCCCAGAAACAATACTAATTAAAGCAACAAGTAGACTACACACATACACCGCCTTCCCTTCAAAGCAAGGAACCCAAGGATTCATTTTCAGCTGTACTTCAAACATTCACATATACACTATTATATATCATCCCTTTATGTTTTTTTAGTATGGTTAATATCACAAATGGTCGATGAATTATACTTTTAAGTAACATTTCAGTCCTTAAATTAAATTATTATAGTTTTTAGTACCCAAAACTCTATTAAATATCCCAAGTTAGTCCTTCTTAGTCTTTTGACCATTTTACCCTCCATTTCAATCTCAATCTCAATCTCAATATCTTCTTCATTAAATTTCCCGGCTTAGCTTAAAATTAGCACTTCCTTCTCCAAACATTTTAACCACCTCACTTCCCATATTGGGCAACTCCTTTATATCTCCCAACTACAAATCAGAATCAAACCCATCCCCTCCTCTCTCAAAACCTTTTTCCTTCCACAAAACTAATCTCTGGGCAATGGCCCTCAAAGTTTTCATCACATTTTTCATGGTAACTTCAATCCTCTTCTCTCTTGTATTCATTCCAACCAGATTAACAATACCCATCCACAATTTCAAGCCCACCATCATAAATTACTTAAACTCAACCAAATCAAACACCACCTCCAAGCACTATCCAGTGACTTTTTCCTATCTAATTTCGGCATCGAAAGGCGATTCCTTGAAGCTCAAGCGGATGCTGTATGCGCTGTACCATCCCGCTAATTACTACTTAATCCACATGGACTACGGGGCCCCGACGGCGGAGCACCGGGATATTGCCGAGTTTGTCGCCGGAGATCCAGTTTTTGGGGCGGTGGGTAATGTTTGGGTGCTGGGAAAACCCAACTTGGTAACTTACAGAGGACCCACAATGCTTGCTACCACTCTCCATGCATTGTCTCTGCTTTTGAGGACTTGCAGATGGGATTGGTTCATCAATCTCAGTGCTTCTGACTACCCTCTCATCACTCAAGATGGTATGGTGAGTGCTTAATTTTGTTTTAGATGTCTTTTCTTTTTCTCTCTGGGATTTTCTTAATCCCTTATCAATCTCTTGCGTTCATTATTCATACTTGTTTTTTTCTTTTTTGCAGATCTGATTCATGCATTTTCTGATTTGCCAAGAGATCTCAATTTCATACAGCACACCAGTCGCTTGGGTTGGAAGCTGTATGTTATTCTTTCCATCTTTTTTTTTTAAAGAAAAAACTTTGTTCGATTTATTTGTTTTTGTTGCTGGGATGTAGTCATATAGGTAGAAATAATCATAAATTTGTAGTTCACTTTCAATTTGTCATCCAACCGTGTTTTAGATTTTCGAATCATTGGACATCAAACGTATAAAAATAGCCAATTTTTCCTTTAATGATAAATCTCCTCACATTCCATCCGATTTGAATTTGAGGTTAAAAATAAGCAGATTGGATGGAATATGATGGACGAGGTTAGAGAGATCATATTTGTAAATACATATTAATACAGGTAGGATTCACTTTCACAAGTAAAATCCGCATATATTAGTGAATGTGGTCTCGTTAATATTATTGAATCAGAAGTGTGATTAGATGGAATGTTGCAGTTTAGGGTTAATTATTAAAATGCTAATTAAGGGATTTTGCAGGAACAAGAGAGGGAAGCCAATAGTTATAGACCCAGGGGTGTACAGCATGAATAAATCAGAATTATGGTGGGTTATTAAGCAAAGGGCTCTCCCAACTGCTTTCAAGCTATACACAGGTTCAACTCCAACCCCACCTCTCTAATTTATTCATTTAATAATACAACCAAATATATTAGAGAGAATTCAGGCTCATTTTTTAGTATCTATAACTATTTAATACATATTAATCACTAATCAATTGTTAATGATGAGTTAGAGATATGAGATAACATTATTATCTCTGCTATATATAAAGTTTTTAAAAGACATTAGCTGCTGCTGAACTTCTGAACAGACAATTGGTATCTCTTTAAGGTACAATAGGACATGGTAGTACAAGCCTTATCAACTGATGATTTACCTTTTTTCTTTTTTCTTTTAAATTCTTCACTCCAATATGATTTTATACCCCTGCAGGTTCACATAAAGCATATTCACTAAATCAAAATCATGCAACCCTTTTGGTAAAGGGTACGAAGAACATACATGAACCTTTCATTTTTAAAAATTTAGAACCAATTGTTAACTAGTGTATTATGGAAATATGGTAATTTTGATATGCAAGGAAACGAAAATGATATAGCGAGAATTCAGTTTTAAAATAATTGTAATATAAGTGAATATTTATTCTAACAACGAAATATAAATCATATTATAATATAGCTCATGATCATACTATATGATACTATTTTTAATAATTTATGGAGTTGTAAGATCCGTATGTAGACGACAACTAATCCAAACTCATGATGAGTCGGTGACAAGATTGAAACTGATTAAATTAATAGATTATATACGTGAAAGGTGGATTAATGAGTATGACTTTATGAGATCGACCACCCGCTTTCTCTCTTTTCTTTAATTCGACTTCTTGTAGTAGGTTTGTTTTCAATTGTGGGTGAGTGATATCATCACTCATCAGTCATAATTGGTATCATGGTTTAAACGTACGTTTCATGTTTCCCCTGTTTTTTCCTTCTCTCCACTTCGCCTAACTATTGTCGGCGGACCAAACTAATCAAACACTAAATTAATTGCAACACTCAAAATTTTTGAAATAAAATGAAAGATTCCACCATGATCGATATTTGCCCCGGTAGTTTTTAGTTTTAACTTACCTACCACATTTCGTGTCTCTAGTTTCAATTTGATCGATCCGATTACTTATCACTTCTTGAAACTACTTTTTTCATTCCTTTATTCTTAGTTTGATCGATTTTAATTTCAATGAATTTTAATTCACAATTTAAGAAGTTCATTTCTGTCAATTTTTCAGAATGATCGATGACATGGAATCGCCACATTAGAAACTATTGGAACTTTAATCAATCAATTAAAATAATGGGACACAAAAACTAAAATCAATCAATTAAAAATACAGTTATCTATATTCTCGAGAAAATTAAGAGAAGGAAAACTAATCATCTGAACAAATTAACTCTTGGAATGAAAGTGTAGTTTGGCCTTTGTTTTAACCCTTAGGTAAATGTCTTGGGGTAAATATATATGGTTAAACTTAAAAGGATAGACTCTTTTACCGCACCTGCATGCACCGCACATTTAAAGGCTTTGATCTAGAAAAGTTTCACATGTGCTACCGTTGCTGCCTGTCATCTTGGAATGCACGTGTTCTCTTTCGCCTCTTGTATTTTCCAATAAAACAGAATAAAATAAAACTCTTGCAAATTTGTGAGTTTTTAAATTCTAAATAATGTTATTTGTAACATTTTTATTAAGTACATTGTTGATGCGACACTTGTCTGTATAAGAAAGGATCTCAATAATGTGCTTGATCAGTAAGTTATTTTCAAATAATAGCCGTCTTTTACTAGAGAAACGTTACGTTATTCACGCTCACAATTTATGATTATGCATTTATTATTCTCTTAATAATTTTCTACTAAATAGTAAGTAGGTAACTAGTGGGCATAGTCATTGAGATTTACTATAAATTTTATCATCCGTTCATAAACTTTAATATTAGATCAGTCTGTTATTTCTAAATTTTACCCAAATGTGCAATGATTGTCATTTCACGTGACGTTATTTAACAGGATACAAAAAATATGACGGAAGGATTATCGTTGCACATTTGAGTATATTTTAAGGATACCGGACTTTAATATTGAAGTTAATTTAGGGACGGTTAGTAAAATTTGGAGAAAAATTCAGGGACGCTGACAACCATTTGATGTAGTAAATATAAGCAATCCTAGGCCTAGCTGCTATTCATTTATAACGAATCCGTCTTTTGTTTGTGTGACATGCTCCACCACCAGGATCAGCTTGGACAATTTTATCAAGATCTTTCGCGGAGTATTGCATAGTGGGATGGGACAATCTGCCGAGGACTCTTTTGCTCTACTACACTAACTTTGTATCATCACCTGAGGGCTATTTCCAGACCCTCATCTGCAACTCCGACGAATACAAGAACACCACAGTCAACCACGACCTCCACTACATTACATGGGATACACCTCCAAAGCAGCATCCCAGGTCTCTAGGACTCAAAGATTTCAGAAGAATGATCCTCAGCAACCGTCCATTTGCCCGAAAGTTGAAGAAAAACGCCCCGGTTCTTAACAAGATTGATCTCCAACTTCTCAAACGTCACCGTGGACAATTTTCTTACGGGGGATGGTGTTCTGGGAACACACACAATGAATGCTCAAGTTTGCAGAGTGAAAACTATGGGGCTTTAAGGCCAGGACCGGGGTCTACGAGGTTGAAATCTTTGTTAACAAAACTCCTCTCCGCAAGGAACTTCCACAAGCAACAATGCAGATAATTCTTTTCTTTTAACCAAAATGAATGAATGAATACTGCATGCTTGTATTGTATATAATTATGTGTTGTCACTTGTTCATGATTTTTTTCACAATTGGGGCTTTTATTATAATCTCCAACTATGAAGTCAACTCAGCGTCGTCAAATCCTTCAAGCTTTGTTGTTCAAGTTCAACTATCGCTGAGTAAGAAGTTGGAGGCAAGTCCTAATGAGCCAGTTATCAGTTAGCCTAGTTTACAGGAAAGACCGACCATCTTCGGGTGTAAACAGGAGGGAGGAGGTAGAGAGAAAGGAAAAAGAAGAAAGAATGACTCCCAATTTTTGTCTATGTCATATATAATATGGGATGAGTATCTAAAAGGGTAATCTTGAGAAATTACAGTTGTCAGACCTAGAAAAAAAGGGAAAAGGGGAAACATGTTAGCTCTGCTAGGGTTCCAAGTTCGCGGTCGAAGGTCCAGGTTAGTGTGGCTGGTGGGCTGGCACCCACCCAAAACCCCAAATTGGGAGAGAGGGCTTTTGTTCCTAACAATGTGAGGATCATCTTCCCATGGTCAATTGCTAATGATTCCTATCTCAGAGTGCTTTGTGGTGGTCTTATTACTCATGCTGGGGTTAGGCTTTTAAGTCTTTGGTCTTTCAATTTCAGAATCTTTGGTCTTTCAATTTCAGAATCTTTGGTTTTTCAATTTCAGAATCCTTAGTCTTTCTTTCAGTTCCTACATTATCCAAGGGATTGGATGGGTTATTAATCATCATCTCAAGGTTCACATACCATGGCTTTGGACCCCTGACCCCAAATGCGGCCTGCTGTTATACCCACTGTAACAATCCGGAAATGTAATTATTGAATTTCGTAAATTATTTTGCAAAAAGACAAAATTACCCTTGATTGTTAAGGGGCGTGAAAATCAATTTTTATTTCGAGACACTTTAGGCTGTGTTTTGAGTACCGTTGCGGAGGTCTCGAACTCACGAGTTCGTAGACAGGCGGCACGCGGAAAACGGAGTTCGTGTGCGAAAGTTGCGGGTCTAGAATGTCAGGGGCATTTTGGTAATTTTGGCAGGGGTAGATATTTTTAACCCCAATTTGATCTGATCTTCATCATTTCACACTCTCTCTCCTAAACACAACCCGGACCCGTGCGACCCAAACACCCAAAACCCATAAATTCCAACTTCGATTCAAGGCAAAGTCTTTCATTCTAGTTCCACTAATCGAAATCTCCTCCTTCCCACGATCACGAACGTACCAACCATCGAAGGAGGCGCCCGCGGGAGACGCCGGACCGAGGAAAAGAAAAATTGAAAGTTCAAATCGATTTTCCGGCCAGCACATGCGATACTGCTCCAGGAACTTCGGAGGAGCGTACGACTTGGGATTGAGCTTGCTTGGACGTGTGGTCAGTGGACTTTGGTTTATAAATTGTAATGCATGCATAAATGTATATTTGAATTAAATTCTGTTATGTATGGTTTGTGACAATTTCCAGAATTTATAAATTATTACTGGACACGGGTTTTCCATATTTCAGTGAAAATGTGTTTTGGGGAAATAATCTGATTTTTGGACTCGGTTTTTTATGTTGTCTTGACGTGGTAATTATTGAGTCCGTGATTTTGGGTTAGACTTGTATTTGTGATTTCCTTATTTGGGCCATAAATGATTTTTCAATAACTTTGGCATAGGCCAAGAAACAAAGATTTCAAAACACGGATTTGGTTTTCACGGGATTTTTGTCTCCGATGGTCAAGGTTTTTCTGACTGGCATTGAGGGGTTATGCTCCGTTGGTTCGTTGAGGGTTCTCCGACGCTGGTGTCGAGGGTTTTCTCCGTCGGGTCGTTGAGGCTGTCTACGCGTAGCACATGTTTATGCACAACTCGAGGTATATCAGGTGTGTGGAGGGTATATCGGGAACAGTGGGTTATGTGTTGATATATTTGTATCTAGGTCAATTTACATGATTTTAAAGTACTTTGAGGAGGATTTTCAAACCAAATTGTGGACCACGATGTGCTTTTCGTTATATAGATTTTTCGTGGGTCCAACCAAGTGTTTTTAAAGAAAGATGAAATTCCGGTGATTTTCACATTATCTTTATATCATATTTACATAAAAAGAAATGATTATGTTATGTATGCATGGTTTTACTCGTGGAGGAGGAAAATGTAAGATTTCCTCGGAAAACTAGTTCTCAATGATTATTTTTGTCCACTCACAACTTTTGTGTTTTAAATCCCCTCCAAGCTATTGAGTTAACGTTGGCACTTCCAGAGGCGGAGGCATTAGAATATCAACTGCGCTATTACCTATACTCGAGTAGAATATTTAATTTTGTAATTAATATCCTACCTAGATGCTCTGATAACACTTTTGGACTTACTGTAAAATTTTCGATTTCATCGTTGGATGGTTGTTGTTTGTTGGAATTTGGAGTGCTATTTGATCTCTTGTCTGACAGCTAGAAGACGGTTTACCAGTCCCTAAGGGGAGACACTGTCGAACTTTTGGTAGAGTCCTCATAATTACATTGTTAGGACTTAAGGGTGTTTTCAGAATTTTCCTTAGGTTGTCAGACGGGAGTAGGGTTCTTCCCGGGTTTCGAGGGAAAATTCGAGAAGGGTCCTTACACCCACCTCATTGCATGTCTGCGATTTTGCAATATCGAACTCCAATTCTTGCCTCTGACCACAATCGCCACTTCGCGAAATGTCTTTTGAAATACCCAGTGGGATTTGGCCGGATAACTTACACAAGGAGTTGCCGCTACATAGGAGTTTGTTGGTGATGACCAGTGCCAATGCAGAATTCGCTTCCAAGTTTCTCTGTATGATCTCTTTGGTTTGTTGGTTGCCTTGGTCATATTCAGATTTTATCACCAGTTTTGTGCGAAAATGGAGGTACGTTTTTTTGTTTCGTTAATTGTCATGGGCTATTGGATTGTGGGCGGATGAGAACTGTCATAGATGGTATGCATTGGGAGGTGAGGTTGAATTGGATTTTAATTTTGTGGTCCGTGACAGGACCCTTCCCAAATTTCCCCTCGAAACCCGGGAAGAACCCTGCTCCCGTCTGACAACCTAAAGAAATTCTCAGAATACCCCCAAGTTCTTGCGATTAAATATGAGAATTTTGCCACAAATCCAGCAGAATCTCCACTTAAGGACTGGTTAACCATCTTAGCCTCTCGACTAAGCAACCATACTGGTGGCTAACCGGCCTGGTCATATCAGGGTAAGAGCCACTGCTTCGCCACAGATCACAATGTGAGAACCCTTGATCATGATTCAAAGTTTATTGCCCTCTACTAACAAGCTTTGATACCAAGTTGATAGTAGGTCCGACATTGCTGAAACCTCAGACCAGTGGTGGCCCTACAGGGTAACCTCACGAACTTGTTTTACACCCCAGCGTCTTGACTGACAGCTTTTAATACAAAAGATCAATACCTGAAATATCATTAACCTTTAGAAACATTAAATTAACTTTACAGGGGTTCCAACAGAACCTCCTATGTATTTGACTGACCCCACCTACATGTCAGACGTAAGATAGCCTGGTAGTTCACAAACTACCTCAGAGGACCCCCTCCGCAATAGAACGAGACAACTGACGTGTCACCCTCGAGTGAACCGTCAACCACCACTCAATCTGGGTCACCGCCCACACCAACCCACTAGCCCAGATGATGAAGGTACAAGACTTGATTGAATTGAGTCTCACTAACTTACCCCGAGTTGTAACTCGATATCCCAGCTCATCCTGAGCACCCCGAGTGGTAACTCGATATCCCAGCTCCTCCTGAGCACCCCGAATGGTAACTCGATATCCCGGCTCATCTTGAGCACCCCATGTGGTAACTCGATATCCCGGCTTATCTTGAGGACCTCGAGTGGTAACTCGATATCCCGGCTCATCCTCGAGTGGTAACTCGATATCTCGACTCATCCTGAGCACCCCGAGTGGTAACTCGATATCCCGGCTCATCCTGAGCACCCCGAGTGGTAACTCGATATCCCGACTCATCCTGAGCACCCTGAGTGGTAACTCGATATCTCAGTTCATTCTGAGCACCCCGAGTGGTAACTCGATATCTTGGCTCTTCCTAAGCACCCCGAGTTGTAACTCGATATCCGGCTTATCCTGAGCACCCCGAGGGGTAACTCAATATCCTGGCTCATCCTGAGCACCCCGAGTGGTAACTCGATATGTCAGCTCATCTTGAGCACCTCGAGTGGTAACTCGATATCCCAGCTCACCCCTCGATATCTGACAGAGACTTACCCTCTAACGTAACCATCGAAGAACCTCTCAATAATGTAGCGGAGAAAGACCCCTCAAATGCCAACATCGGAGAACCCCTCAACAATGTAACGGAGAAAGAGCCCTCGAATGCCAACATCGGAGAACCCCTCAACAATGTAGCGGAGAAAGACCCTTTGAACGCCAACATCAAAGAACCCCTCAACAATGTAGTGGAGAAAGACCTCTCGAACGCCAACATTGCAGAACCCCGTGGTATAACATACTACCTAGAAGTACACATACCACGCATTCCCAGAACCCCAGTTTGTTCACAGTACACCCAAAGTACCAACTCAAGGAAACCCTAGCCCCAAGGAATCCTTTGACTTCCCAATAACCAAACTCTTTTGACCTCCCGATCCAAAACCCGCTCCGTGGTCGTCCATTACCATTGGGATTACTCAAACGGGCTCAAAACGAACTCCAATGGCTTCAAAACCGCCAAAATCCGATCCAGAATGTCCCAAAACCTTAGTCACGCTACGACGTGGGCAAAAAAATAGCCCCACCTACCGCCATGTGCTGGTAGAAGGTCGGACCACATGCCACACGCCCTCACCCACCCCCACGCACCCCCATGCACCCGGTACAGTTCACGGTGAAATATTCTGTCACTCTGACGGAATATTTCTTCAAACCTGACAAAATATCCCGACGGAGATGGAATATTCCATCCAGACTAACGACGTTAAGGTTCCGTCATAACTCCGTTAACTTTTGACAGAATATGCCAACGCCGTCAGCATATTCCGTCAATCCCTGACGGTGTCAGTGGACCGTTAAGTCAACTAACTGCTGATTGTGTGGCCAGATGGCATCCACGTGGCTGCTAGGTGGCCTCTACGTGGCTCCACGTGGCTGCCATGTGGCATCTACGTGGCTCCACGTGGCTACCAGGTGGCATGCCACTTCAGCCCCGTCTGATCGACTAGTCGCTTAACCACGTCGGAGTCTCGCCGGAAAAGACAAATGCGCCGCCGTCTGCCTTCGCCGGAAAACCCCATTTCCGACCAACCTTGAGTTTTTCCTAACTTCTTCAAATTTGAACAATGTTTCATGAATTTTTTGTCTAAATCTATCTACTCGAACCCAGGAACTCAAAAATGACATCAAAACACTAAACCCGTACCTGTGCTGGCCAAAAAATCAATCGGAACTTCCGATTTTTCTTTTCCTTAGTCTGGCGTCTCCCATGGTTGCCTCGTTCGATGGTTGGTACGTCTGTGATCGTGGGAAGGAGGAGATTTCGATTAGTGGAACTAGAATGGGAGACTTGGCGTTGAATCGAAATTCAAATTTATGGGTTTTTGAGTTTTGTGTCGCATGGGTTCAGGGTAGTCCAGAGTGAGTGTGAAAAATAAATGATGAAGATCAGATCAAATTGGGGGTTAAAACAATATCTACTGTAACGACCCGGACCAGAAATTAAATTATTTTGAGAATTAGACAATTTTACCCTCAGTTTTGGACGGGTTCGGGAGTCACTTTTAGACTGGCAGTACTTTTGGGAATTTTTCTTGGGTTGTTGCGTAGGTCTCGAACTCACGAGTTCATAGACAGGCGGCATGCGGAAAACGGAGACCTGGTGAGTTCGTTACGGGTCTAGAAGCTTCAGGGGCAGTTTGGTAATTTTGGAAAAGTTGGAACTATATAGGAGATATTTTTCTCTCTCCTCGGTAGATTGGTCCGTCTCTCTCCTATTGGAGCGGGAGCACCGCCGTAGGCGACGGACGGAGGAGGGAGGTGAACCGAATCTTCTCGACTGTTTTCTGGCCAAACCAGGTACGATCTCGGAACTTTGACCTCATATTTGGATTCCTGGTGAAAAGTAGATGAATTTACATGTGTGGATTGTGAAAAATGGTTGAGAAATGAAGAAGTTAGAAAACCTTGAAAATCGACCGAAAATGGCAATTTCTGGCGAACTAGACGGTGGCGGAGGTAGCGGTCCGGTCATCTTCTCCGGCCAGACTCCATCGACGGTGACAGCCGTCCGGTCGTCTTCTTCGGCGAGTCACCAGTGAACCGGTCGAGTTGAGTGAACCGGTCGAGTTGAGTGAACCGGTCGAGTCGAGTGAACCGGTCAGGTCGAGTGAATCGGTCGGGTTGAGTGAATTGGTCGAGTTGAGTGAACTGGTCGGGTTGAGTCGAGTTGGACCGGGTCAGGTCGAGCCGAGCCGGGTTGGACTGGTCCAGGCGCGTGAACACTGTAGCAAGCGCGTGACTGGCGCGTGGCGGTGCGTGAGCGCGTGTTCTGGCCTTCTGGTGGCGCGTGGGACTGTTCCCGAAGTCACGGCGGCGCGTGACTAGGGTTTTGGGATGTTCCGGATCAGATTTTGTTGGTTTCGAGGCCATAGGAGTTCATTTAGAGCCCGGTTGGGCAATCCCAGCGGTAAGGATTGACCGTAGAGAGGGTTTTGAGCTCGGAAAGTCAAGGTAGTTGGGTCATTATTGTGTAGGTGT
Source organism: Oemleria cerasiformis (assembly GCA_037349345.1). Classification (NCBI taxonomy): domain Eukaryota; kingdom Viridiplantae; phylum Streptophyta; class Magnoliopsida; order Rosales; family Rosaceae; genus Oemleria; species Oemleria cerasiformis. The sequence continues at coordinate 10,988,102 of JAZGTL010000007.1, forward strand.
TTCTTAGGCTAGAGCGTGCATGAATTTTGGGTTGGATGATGTTTGTAAGCGGACTTTTGATTTATAAATTGTAATGCATGTATAAATATCTTTGATTTAAATACTGTTGTGTATGGTTGTATTTATAAATTGTAATGCATGTATAAATATCTTTGATTTAAATACTGTTGTGTATGGTTGTAATGATTTCCTGCGATTTATAAATGACTGCTGGACATTGTTTTCCAATATTTCAGTGAAAGTGTGTTGTGAGAAATGGCCTGATTTTTGTACTCGGTTTTGATATTGTTTTGACGTGGAAATTATTAAAGTCCATGATTTGGAGCTAAAAATCGTAATTGTGATTATATAATACACCTGATTCTCGGATACAATACGATTTTGAGGGGGCCAAGGAGCCGGGGTAAGGATCCGCTGAGACGGAGAACCCGGTGAACCTCCAATATAAACAATACAGTTTTGAGGGGGCCAAGGAGCCGGGGTAAGGATCTGCTGAGACGGAGAACCCGGTGAACCTCCAATATAAACAATACGGTTTTGAGGGGGCCAAGGAGCCGGGGTAAGGATCCGCTGAGACGGAGAACCCGGTGAACCTCCAATATAAACAATACGATTTTGAGGGGGCCAAGGAGCCGGGATAAGGATCCGCTGAGACGGAGAACCCGGTGAACCTCCAATATAAACAATACGATTTTGAGGGGGCCAAGGAGCCGGGATAAGGATCCGCTGAGACAGAGAACCCGGTGAACCTCCAATATAAACAATACGGTTTTGAGGGGGCCAAGGAGCCGGGGTAAGGATCCGCTGAGACGGAGAACCCGGTGAACCTCCAATATAAACAATACAGTTTTGAGGGGGCCAAGGAGCCTGGGTAAGGATCCGCTGAGACGGAGAACCCGGTGAACCTCAAATATAAACAATATGATTTTGAGGGGGCCAAGGAGCTAGGGTAAGGATCCGCTGAGACGGAGAACTCGGTGAACCTCCAAAATAAACAATACCGATTTGAGGGGGGGCCAGGATTCGGGGCTAGGATCTGTTGAGACGGTGAACCCGGTGAACCTCCAATATAAAAGGTGATTTTGTAAAGAGTTGTGATACAGGACTAGCACACCCCAAGGGATACCCTGGTGGCTAGGATTATGCCGACTGATATGATATGATAGCCGGAATAACATTCGGCTGAGGATACGATATGATAGCCGAGGATATTTTCGACTCTAATATGGTTTGACGATGATTGTCATGTGATTAATCAACCTATGAAAATACTTCGTCATCCGGGTCAGTGGGTTGGTGTGGGCGGTGACCCAGAGTGACGAATTATTGTTGGTTCACAAGTAATAGACTAGTCGGTTGTTTTGTGGTATTCCAGTAGAGATGTCAGCAGTGTCTGACCTACTGACATTGGTGTCAGAGAGCATTCCTATTTGAACCACCACTATTCCGAGGTCTTGGCTTTGACCTGTATACTATCCTGCGTCTGACAGGTAGGAGTGTCAGTAAGTACCGAGGTTCTGTCGGGAACCCTGTAAGGTTTAATAAAAATTATTCAAGAACAAAGGGTATTTCAGGTATTTAAATTTTGAGGTAGAAGAGCTGTCAGACGGGATAATGGTTCTTTCCGGGTTTCGAGGAAAATTCAGGAAGTGTCCTTACATCTACCCCTACCAAATTACTAAAATGCCCCTATTATTTTAGCCCCGAAAGTTTCACACACGAACTCTATTTTCCTCGTGCCGCCTATTTACGAACTCGTGAGTTCGAGATCTACGCAACGGTACCCAAAACACATCCTAAAATGTCTCGAAACAAAAATTGACTTCCACACCCCTTAATCAACCAAGGGTAAAATCATCTTTTTACAAAATAATTTACGAGAATTCAATAATTAAATTTTCGGGTCGTTACAATTTCCCCTCTTAAAGGAATTTCGTCCCTGAAATTCCCTTAAATCTAGTAAAAGAACCAACCTCCAGTTCTAAGTACTCTCTCATCACCACCGATACGAACTGGGCCTCAGCTACGATTCTCAATTGAACCTATGCACTCTGCAGATTCCCTGTTCTAGTCTCGACAACAAATCGTAGGCATGAACAACATCCAGGAGACATCCTGAAAGCACCAAAATCCATTCAATCCAGAAATTTCCTCAAAGCAAGGCTCTGAGCCTCAGAAGTCCATCGCAAGTCCTACTCCCAACATGACTAACATCACCTCAAGTCATGATGTCACATGACCGAATATACCTCGAAGCCATGTGTCGGATAGGGTCACGTGTACCAAGTGCAATCAGCCTCAATGATCTAGCGGAGAGCTTCATGCCACGCCAGAATCAGAGCATATCGATGACCTGGCAGAGGAAAAACCTTACTATGCTAGTCTAGGAAAAATTCCGTCCAACGCTAGTCGGAGAAAACCTTGGAGAACACGTCATGGAAAATACCCTTCATCATGTGTAAAACAATGCATGCATGCATAAAATTTCTTTTCAAACAAGTCCATAAAGATAAGCCGAAAACTTGCCGGAAAAATTCAACTTTTGTAAAAACAATCGGTGGGACCCAAAAAAATCCGTAATATTGAAAAACATACCATGGTCCCAAATTCTGCTTTGAAAACCCTCCTCAAAGGAGTTTAAAATCATGTAAATTGACCTAGACACAACATATATCAAACATAATCCACTGTTCCCGAAATACCCTCCACACACCCGATATACCTTGAGTTGTGCAGAACCCTGTACTACGCGTAGACAGCCTCAACGACTCGGCGAAGAAAACCCCTCAACATAGCGTCGAAGAACCCTCAACGATCCAGCGGAGCAAAACCCCACAACGCCAATCGGAGAAAACCTTGACCCTGTACACCTGATATACCTCGAGTTGTGCAGAAACATGTGTTATGCGTAGATAGCCTCAATGACCCGACGAAGAAAAATCCCTCGACATTAGCGTCGGAGAACCCTCAACGAATCAGCGGAGCAAAACCCCTCAACGCCAGTCGGAAAAACCTTGACCATCGGAGATAGAAATTCAGTGAAAACCAAAATCCATGTTTTGAAATCCTTGTTTTTTGGCTTAGGCCAAATTCATTGAAAAATCGGGTTTGAACTCAAAATTGTGGACTCGACCGAAATCCAAAATCAATCAAGTTAAACCATATAAAATCTGAAACCATAAAGCCAGGCCATAGCCCAAAACATCATTTTCACTTAAATATGGAAAACTTGTGTCTAGTAATAATCTTTAAATTCCGGAAATATGCCAAAAGCAATACATAATAGAATTTAATTCAAATATACTTGTATGCATGCATTATAATTTACAAACCAACGTCCACTCACCAGAAACATCGATGCCTACCTCGCCCGTGCATCACATGTCCTCCGCCTCCCTCAGTTCTAGGTCGCAGAAGACACAACTTCTCGGAGTCATCTCGTTGACAAGAATCCTTAAATAATCTACACACAAGTGTGCGGTTTACAGGAAGTTAAACCTAGAGCTTTGATACCAAATTGACAGGACCCTTCCCGAATTTCCCCTCGAAACCTGGGAAGAACCTTGCTCCCATTTGACAACCTAAAGAAATTCCCAAAATACCACAAAGTCCTTGCAATTAAATATGAGAATTCTGCCACAAATCTGACAGAACCTCCACTTAAGGACTGGTTAACCATCTTAGCCTCTCGACTGAGCAACCACACCGGTGGCTAACCGGCCTGGTCATATTAGGGTAAGAGCCAATGCTTCGCCACATATCACAATTTGAGAACCCCTGATCATGATTCGAAGTTTATAGCCCTTTTCTAACAAGCTCTGAGACCAAGTTGACAGTAGGTCCGACACTGCTGAAACCTAAGACCAGTGGTGGCCCTACAGGGTAACCTCACGAACTTGTTTTCCGCCCCAGCCTCTCGACTGACAGCTTTTAATACAAAAGATCAATACCTGAAATATCCTTAACCTTTATGAACATTAAATTAACTTTACAGGGGTTCCAACAGAACCTCCTCTGTATTTGACTGACCCCACCTACCTGTCAGACGTAAGGTAGCCTGGTAATTCACAAACTACCTCGGAGGACCTCCTCCGTAATAGAACGAGACAACTGACGTGTCACCCTCGCGTGAACCGTCAACCACCAGTCAATCTGGGTTACCGCCCACACCAACCCACTAGCACAGATGACGAAGGTACAAGACTTGGTTGAAATGAGTCTCACTGATTTACCCCCAGTTTTAACTCGATATCCCGACTCATCCTGAGCACCCCGAGTGGTAACTCGATATCTCGGCTCATCCTGAGCACCCCGAGTGGTAACTCGGTATCTCGGCTCATCTTGAGCACCCCGAGTGGTAACTCGATATCCCGACTCCTCCTGAGCACCCCGAGTGATAACTCGATATCCCGGCTCATCCTGAGCACCCCTAGTGGTAACGTGATATCCCGACTTATCCGGAGCACCCCGAGTGGTAACTCGATATCCCAGCTCATTCTGAGCACCACGAATGGTAACTCGATATCTCGGCTCATCCTGAGCACCCTAAGTGGTAAATCGATATATCGGCTCATCCTGAGCACCCCCTATGGTAACTTGATATCCCGGCTCATCCTGAGCACCCAGAGTGGTAACTCGATATCCCGACTCATCCTGAGCACCTCGAGTGGTAACTCAATATCCCAGCTCATCATGAGCACCCCGAGTGGTAACTCGATATCCCAGATCATTCTGAGCACCTCGAGTGGTAACTCGATATCCCGGCTCATCTTGAGCACCCCGAGTGGTAACTCGATATCCCGGCTCATCTTGAGCACCCCGAGTGGTAACTCGATATCCCGGCTCATCCTGAGCACCCCGAATGGTAACTCGATATCCCGGCTCATTCTAAGCACCCCGAGTGGTAACTCAATATCATGGCTCATCTTGAGCACCCCGAGTGGTAACTCGATATCCCAGCTCACCCCTCGATATCTGACGGAGACGTACCCTCTAACGCCAACATCGGAGAACCCATCAACAATGTAGCAGAGAAAGACCCGTCGAACACCAACATTGGAGAACCCCTCAATAATATAGTGAAGAAAGAGCCCTTGAACGCCAACTTTGGAGAACCCCTCAACAATGTAGCAGAGAAAGACCCCTCGAACGCCAACATCGGAGAACCACGTGGTATATCATAATACCTAGAAGTACACATGCCACGCATTCCCGGAACCCCAGTTCATTCACAGTACACCCAAAGTACCAACTCAAGGAAACCCTAGCCCCAAGGAATCCTTTGACATCCCATTAACCAAACTCTCTTGACCTCCCAAGCCAAAACTCGCTCCTTGGTCGTCCATTACCGCTTGGATTACTCAAACGGGCTCAAAACGAACTCTAATGGCCTCAAAACCGCCAAAATCCGATCTGGAATGTCCCAAAACCCTAGCCACGCGCTGCCTTGGGCCGAAAAATAGCCCCACGCGCCGATAGAAGGCCGGACCACGCGCCACGCGCCGTCACGCCCCCCCCATGCGCCCTCACTCTCCTCCACGCGCCCTTACTCGCTCGGTACTGTTTACGAATGAATATTTCGTCAAACCTGACCGAATATCCCGACGGAATCAAAATATTCCGTCCAGACTAACGGCGTTAGGGTTCCGTCATAACTCCGTTAACTTTTGACGAAATTTGCCAACACCATCAGCATATTCCGTCAAACCCTGACGGCGTCAGTTGACCGTTAAGTCAACTGACTGCTGACAGTGTGGCCAAATGGCACCCACGTGGCTGCCAGGTGGCATGCCACGTCAGCCCTGTCTGACCGACCAGTCGTCGGAACCTCGTTGGAGTCTCGCCGGAGAAGACGACCGTGCCGCCGTGCTCCGCCGTCCGCCGTCATTGGAAAATTGACTTCCATGCCCCTTAATCAACCAAGAGTAAAATCGTCTTTTTACAAAATAATTTACGAAAATTCAATAATTAAATTTCCTGGTCATTACAGTCAGCCCCCAATTAATTTTTATTTTTGGATTCTTTTTTGGCGATGTCTCTATGCTTGGAACTAATGAGAGTGCTCTTTGCATTTGTATGAAAATAGTAATTCATATTTGGAGTCCAAACTTGCTTTTTCGTGTTCTATTAGATGGTCTAAGTTTTTAATTTTTATGCCTTTCATTGATCTCAGCTTTATGTGGTGCTTTATGCTTATTTATCACCTACTTATTGTTTTGCTTCAGAATTTACCAATTTCTCTTTCGGATCATGCTCTTATTGTATTAACTCTTTCAACTCCTATGTACAGAAGGAATTATCAATTTAAACTAGAAGCTATGTGGATGCAACACTCTGAGTTTAAAAATCTTGCCCTCCACAATTGGACTATGGATGAGATATCGGGTTCTCCTTTGCAGAAGATCACGACTCTTATGAGTCGATTCCAATTTATTCTGAAGAATTGGAATAAAAATACTTATGCTAATCTTTTTAATAGTCTCAAAGGAACTAAGGATGCTCTCTTGCAGGTTCAATCGTCCCTTCATATTTCCCCTAACGATCAAAGCTTAGTTGCTCAGGAAGCGGCTTTGTTGCAAAAATTAAAGGATCTTTGTGCTGCCGAGGAAGCTTTCTGGGCCCAACGTGCTAGAACTGACTGGCTAACTCTGGGCGATGCCAATACAAAGTTTTTTCAAACGCAGGCTATAATTCGAAAGAAAAAAGCTCGAATTAGTTGCATTCAAAATGATATTGGTCTTTGGCTCACCGATCCTACTGATATTGCCAAGGAATTTGTTTTAAATTTTAAAAGAAGATTTAGAGCTACTACTATTCCCAATCCCCCAAAATCTGATTAGTATTTTGTCTAATATTGATGTTTTTGTGTCTGTTGATGACAATCTTTCTCTTGTTGCTCCTGTTACTGAAGCAGAAGTGGAATGTGCCCTTTTTGGCATTGGTGGTCTTAAGGCGCCAGGTCCTGATGGTTTTCATGCCATCTTTTTTCAAAAATTCTGGACCCAAACGAAGAATTTTATTATTCTTATGGGACAAGACTTTTTCTCCAATGTTTCTAGTCTTAATTTAATTAACCATACTAATATTGCTCTTATCCCTAAAATTGATTCACCTACTTTTGTTAGTCATTTTCGTCCTATTAGTTTATGTAATATTACTTATAAAATTATTGCCAACGTCTTAGTTAATAGATTAGGACCTGTTCTTTGCAAATTAATATCTCCCAACCAAGGAGCTTTTGCTCCAGGAAATTCTTTTGTTGACAACATCTTAATTGCTCATGAACTTTTTGCTGACTTCAATCGAAAGAAAGGTAAGATTAGACCTAGAAAAAGTTTATGATCTTCTGGATTGGCACTTTATTCAGGCTACTCTTGAAAAGTTTGATTTTCATGAATATTTGATTAATCTTTTTATGGAATATGTTAGATCAGTCTCTTTCTCTATATTGATTAATGGTGGACAAGAAGGATATTTTTATCCTTCTAGAGGTATTCGACTGGGAGACCCCATTTCTCCTTATCTTTTTATTCTTTGCATGGAGCCTTTTATTCGTCATTTAAACAATCTTTCTAGCTTAGCTAGGAACCAGATTGGCATCTTGACAGCTCATAGGAGATTTCGTATTTCTAATCTAATGTTTGCTGATCATTGCCACATTTGAAGTAAAGCTATCACTAAAGTTGCTCGTAATATAATATGTTGCAGCCTCTTAATTTTTTTTCCCAAGCTTCTGGGCAAAAGATTAACTTCCACAAAAATTCTCTTATCTTCTCTAAAGCTTTTTACTCAATATGCCCCATGAATATCAATTTTAGTTTCAAAATTGTCTCTAAACTCAATTTTGACCCAGGATGCTCGATGAACTCTCATTTTCGTCTCAAGTATGTCCTTTTTCGTCAACTTTGTTAATTTACTGTCAAATATAAAGACAATATGATCACTTCGGGAAAAAAACCCACCACCAAGCCCTCCCCAATCCCCCTTCCTCGCCCTCCCCAATTCCCCTTCCTCGCCCTCCCCTTCCTCTTCTACCTCCTCTCCACCGCCCACAAACTCCACCTCTCCACCAAATTCGCCCACTCCGAATCCACCCTCTTAGGCGTCGTCATCTCTGCCCGCCCAACCGCCGTCTGCATCCGCGTCTCCACTTCCTCGACGGCACCGCCCTCGACCTCCACCAAAATTCCTTTACCAAAATTCTATCTGGTTTTTGAATTTTCTTCTCTTTTTCGGATTCCATTTTCCCTTTTCTTTTTCGCATATTTGGTTTGGTGACCCATCTGAAATTCTCTTGAATTTTGGGATTTATTTGAGCTCCTTTGGAAAGAAAGCGAGCAGGCAAAAGCATGGCGGCAGCAAAGAAGAGTGGTAAATCCAAGAAGGGTGTTGAAGAAACCCAGATGGAGACAAGCTTAAATTGGCATGTTAACATAGGCAAGGACCTTGATTTTTTCTCCGAGGGGCGGCCATGGAAGCCGGGTTTTAATGAAGCTTCCATGATGTCAAATCGGCCTCTCAAGAAAATCAAGAGCCCAGAACGTCATCAAAACCCGATTCAATCTTCATCTTCTTCATCCCATCAAACATCTTCGTCATCATCTTCCAGAATCGTTTTCCCTTTTGCCTTCGATGGGCCCGAACAACCTGTACAGTTTCCTCCTCAAAACCCAATATTCCCTTCACCGCAGCTTCAACAGCAACAAAACCAGCAAATGATATATTTTGCTTCACAGCAGCAGCAACAGCAGCAGTGTGGGATGAGTTTTCCGCCGCCTTTCATCAGCGACCCGACAACTTGGCAACAGCAACAGCAGAATCAAATTCTTCAGTATTGGATACACTGCAAGTAAGCAGTTACAGACAAATGAATTGCAAAGAAACCCCACTTTGGTAACATGGGTATGAATTTGTTTGACATAACGAGAATTTTCACAAGAAAAACAGGCAGTGGCTAAGTCGCTCAATGTGTATGCTACTGATGTTACTTGGTGTAGATGCTTCTATTTCATCTCCACATAAGGATGCCCAGCACAGAGTGTGGTCTACCAAAATGCTGCCTTGATTTTGAAGCAGCTCATAAACATTTCGCATAGGCTCGACTCCTAATCTTGGTTGTCCAAGGATGAAGACGATGAAGTAGTCGGCTCGGATTGGGGAAGGCTTGGGTGGTGGTGGGTTTTTTTCAAGATTTAGTTTTAATTTTTTTTAAATTTTTTGTCCAAAGTTACCATATTGCCCTTATAATTCACAATAAGTTAACAAGTTAATGGAAAATAATCAACTTGAGCCGAAAAGAGGGGTTGAGGGAGTATCCTGGGTCAAAATTGAGTTTATGGACAATTTTGAGACTAAAATTGATGTTCATGAGACATCTTGAGTAAAAAATCTTTCTCTAAAAATATAGACACAAGTGTAGAACAGTCTATCTCTGGTATCCTAAATGTTAATCATAAGCTAACTATTGGTCATTATCTTGGAATACATAATGTAGTGACCAGGAAGGATCCTATTAATGCAAAAGAGATTCTTGTGAGATTGCAAAAGAAGTTAGCTGGTTGGAAAATAAACACACGTTCTAGAGCTGGTAAGTGAATTCTGATTCAATCTAATTTGTGTAGTGTTCCTAACCATGTCATGCCTTGTTTTTCTTGTCCCAGGAAATTAACTAAACAACTAGACGCTCAGGCTAGGAAGTTCTCCTGAGGGTGGGGAGAGGAGATAAAAGCCCCTCCCATGGCTTGGAAGGATGCTTGCACACCAAAAAATAAAGGAGGATTGGGCCTTAGACTTACTAGTGTTTTTAACCAAGGTGCTATTACTAAACTTGCTTGGAAAATCATTACTCCGCCTAGTAATTGGTGGGTTCAGGTTATAACCACAAAATATCTTAGACATTTGTTTTTTTTTCGGGTTTGTTCTAAGCAATATGCTTCAGCAACCTGGAAGTGTATCCTCCAAGCCAGAAATCTTATTCAAAAAGGTATGAGATGGATTGTTGGAAATGATAAGGATATATTATTTTGGAATTTTAATTGGGTGAACTCTTTTCCACTTTACATGGTGATTCCTGCTAGCCAATGGGATATTCTTGATTGGAATTTATCTGTGGACCACTTTATTGTGAACAATAACTGGAATAAGGAAGCCCTCCTTATTGTGGTTTCAGCAAATATTGTCTATAAAATTCAAGCAATTCCTTTACCTTTAAAGCCAAAATCTGATAAGTTTGTTTGGGGACCGTCCCCGAATGGAATTTTTTCTATCAAATATGCTATCTCTTTACAGTATGATTCTTTACCAACTCATCCCAAGGTGAAGTTTTTGCAGAAAGTTTGGAAACTTCCTATACCTCCGAAAGTCAAAATTTTTGCTTGGCACCTTGGAAGGAATCGCCTTAACACAAAAGATAGAATCACTAACAGAGGCATTAATATTGATCCAAATTGTGTTATTCGTCTAAGGCATTCTTGGGATCCTAACCATCTTTTTAAAGATTGTTCCTTTACCATGGAAGTTTGGCTTTGTGCCACCAAGTGTTTAACTCCTCTATCATCTAGTGTTTCCTTTGCAGATTGACTCTTCTCTCTGCACACTTCTGGGTCAAATCAAGATATGGATCATGAATTGAGTAAAGTGTTGCTTGTTTGCTGGCAAATTTGGCGAATGAGGAATGATGTCATTTTTCATAATGTAAGGCCTCATCGAACGAAGGTTCTAAGAATCGCTGCTCAGGTGGGAGCTAATTTTTGGCATTCCATTAAGCCTGTAATTCTAAACTCTGTTATCCCTGGAGTCCAGTCCAAACCCTTGTCAGAAAATGGAACCCCCACCTCCAAATATATTCAAGCTCAACTTTGATGGTTCATTAATTCAACATTCCTCCATGGGGTCTTCTAGGTTTATCATACGCGATGATAACAAAAATTCTCTTATGGCTGGTGCTCCAAATATAGTCAAGCTCAACTTTGATGGTTCATTGATTCAACATTCTTCCATGGGGTCTTCTAGGTTTATCATACGCGATGATAATGGAAATTCTCTTCTGGCTTGTGCTTCTCCTATTAGTCTATTTAGTGTTGCCATTGCTAAAGATTTAGCTATTCGTGAGGGTTTGGTTCTGCAATTCGAGCAGGCTACACAGATATTGTTGTTGAGGGGGACTCTAAGTTAATCATTGATTGCATTTTAAAGAAATGTTCTGCTCCTTGGAGGCTCACCACAATCCTTTCAGATATTGAATATCTTATTTCACAGTTTTCCTCTATTCATTTCAAGCATATTTATCGTGAAGCAAATTTCGTGACTGATACTTTGGCTGCTTTGTGACACATGAAAAGTTCAACATATGTGTTGGATCTATGTTATTCCTGCACCGACTTTTAAGGCTTTACAGTTTGACCATGTGAATCTTAGTTGCACAAGGAGCTTTCATCTTTAGCTTTTATTTTCTTATGTATCCAAAAAAATCTAAAAGGGTAATTCAGCCAATTTGCCCACAAGTTTTTATTAGAGGCCGCTTTGTATAAAGGTCACCTTCCTCGTATGCCTAATTTTGAACTTAATAGTGTAGCCCGCGCACTCCGACTAAAAGAAGAGCGTCACCAATTTCAGGCCTTTATTAGGAGATCTCCTTTATTAGCGGCATGAATCATGCATGGTCCACGCACCCATACACAACAACGGTCACTTTCTTCCACCTTTTCAGTGCATTATTTAAAAGTTACAATTGAATTTATAAAAATAATATTCATATCAAATACAAAAAAACAAAAAACTAAATAAAAACTAGACCAAAGAAAAAAAGAATACAGCAGTGATATTAACGACGTACTTCACCAAGAAAGTGCAACAAAAAAGTACCTACATAATCTGGTCAGATAGTGACGGTAATCGTCGGAAAAAGTTGAGGGGAACAGACGGCATGTCGTCGCGAAACCTTGGGTGGCGCAAGTAATAGAACCCCGACCCCAACACAAAAGCCTTAAATGGCACCATGTAAAACACCAACGACGCCACCAAGCAAAACACCAAAAATATTCCCGTTGCTCTTGGGTCCCGCCAATTAAAAAGGGCTTCCAGCCGCTCCCCCTCGGCCGCCACGTCACCCAAAAGAGTTTGGGCCCTACCACCGAGGGCCCGTAATCTATCATATCGGATACGAACTATCTCCAACGGCCGTGTGGACGGGAACCCATCTAGTTCCTCGTCCAGCTCATCCGGGCTCACGGCATCCACGTACGACATCCTCGGGTCCATATTATGTGAGACCCTCTGACGGTAACGACATCGCAACAGTAAAATCAAGAATGCGTACATAAATACAGTGGGGAACACCAGGTGGGGACATAACACCACCGCCACGAGCAGCGCGTGCACCAAAACAGTAGTGGGCGGGTGCAGCCATGTGCGGATTCCGTCGAGCCACCGCGCCAAAGTAGCAGCACGTGACAGGCAGCCAACCACACGAAACCAATTGGCCTTGCTCCTCCTCATGCTCCACACGTGCGTGTCAGAGTCCAACATAAACTGAACCACCTCTTGCCCCAGCGGAGGCTCGGACCTCGCTAGCCGAGCTGTGACGATTCGCATGGCAGTGTGCCTTAGAATATCTTGCTGGGCGGGACCCAGTGGGTGCACATAGTGCATTCTAGGAAGCATTGGGCTGCTGTACGCCTGCATTAGACTAAGCCAAGATGAGCATGAGAATCTGACGGCTATCTCGATCTCTCCCATTTTCTTGGCCCCACCAGGAAGCAACACAGTAAGCGAATATGAATTCATGTACACCCGATTCGTATCCAGAGTGGATAACCGTACGCGCATCTTCCCGATCCGTATATCCTTCTCGGGTTTTCCTGCTTCATCGCGCTTGTACCTTCCATTATCGAACACGCCTATTGTGAGGACCGTACAAGGATCGTATACGTCCCACGTGTACTGCTCGTTCCATCGCGGATTGAACCGGTCCAGAATGGTTCGGGTCCTAACCCACTTGGGTCCATATTTCGCGACCACATAAGTATCCGTGGTCCCACGCACACCGTTTTTGGCCTTCACCGGAAGCAGATTGGTGGCGCCCCGAATACCAACTTCGAGTAACCCAATCGGAGGTTTTGCTAGCTGCTTGGCCGAAGCTCTAACATCGCTGGTCACGTGAGCCGCCTCGTCCAGCACATGATACCCTCCTTCCAAACACACTCGCAGATGTAATCTTCCTGCGTAAGGACGACTGTCGTCGCCAACTAAGTTGAACCATCTGGACTTGGGCTCACCCCTATCATCACTCCTCCTCTCAACACTTGGCACGTGTACTTTGGCATGGCCCACCGACTGACCATTTGTCACATCTTCAACTGTTATTACCAAGAACGGCTCAAACGGCTCGGCTGCCACAAACACCAAGTCTTCGTTCCAAGTGGGGTTGGCGGAGCTCGATGACGTGGACCCCGCTGAGGTCCTATTGGTCTTGGAAAGCTGAGGACCAAGCTGTCCCTTTACATAAAGTTCAGGGTTCCTCACCTTCGTTTTAGGTTCGGATCCCGAAGCTAGCTGAAGATCCTGGGTTTGGATGACCGTTAGTCTCAAATACCAAAGCTTAGGAGACAGATAAACCTTGGCCCGGGTCTCGGGTATCAACCCACCCGAATCCGACTGCCAAGCCTCTTGAAACGCTTCGTCGGCTTGAGTTCCGATCCACACGGCGAGCATGACGTCATTCCCGGCTGAATTGTCTGACTCGAGAGTGTACCATTGAGGAGCCAAAGGACTGTCTGGGGGAACTCGCTTGGGCACCTCCTGCAAGTCAAACGACACCGTTCCGAGACTAGTCTCTGGTTTGGTGGTCTGTTCGTTTTCCTTCTTCACCTCGTCCTCTGCCCAAACAGAGACTTCAAGGGAGGTGGAATTTAAGCCTTCCTTGTCAAAGGCAAACACCTGGTCCCACTCTTTATCGATCATTTGGGTCTTGGTTTTGATGCTGTGCGTTCCAATCACAAGCTTGGCTAAAATTGATTCAGTACTCGCGCCTCCATTGCCTCTCTTGGCCTTCACAACTCGAACATAAAGGAACGGCATACGATCCACCAGATCGTATGCGCTCCGATTCCGATCCCGACCCAATGGTTGAAGCTCAAGCTCGTTGATTCCGGCATTTACCTCTACATGTTTTTCTTTCTCTACTTGCTTTGACTTCTCCGCGGTGTAAGCAATTGGCGGATTCTCAACCTCTGGTGGCCGGGCTGCTGGTGCCGCCGTCGCAATAGCTGAAGCCTCATCCGGTTTTGGAGTACTGTTTTCGTCTGGCTTCGGCTTCTCTTCCGATTTCGCCTCCTCTTTAGGCTTTTCTTTTTCTTTGGCATCCTCTTTCTTTTCCTCTGCTTTCGCCGCTTCAGGATTTTGTTGTTCCTCTGTTTTCGGATCCTCCGGCGGTTTCTCCTCCGTCGCTGGTGGCTGATCAGAAGATGTTTCTGGTTTCTTCTCGGCAGCGGCGGGAGGATCTTCGTCTATGTAATAAATCTTCAATCCGATCTCGCCTTTTATCTGAGAAAAGACGCTCCTCTTCTCCAAAGGAAAGTAAACCAGCGCCTCCGACGTCCCCAATTTGACGAAGGTATTTCCGGGGATTTTGACCTTCCCCAGGAAAGTGCTGCGTTTTCCTGTCTTCTTGTCGTTGTAGATATTGATTTCTAGGATTTCAGAGGCCATGGATTCGTTGTCGTGGACTAGAAACTCGAGCTTCTCGTCCCACTCGGGGTTGAGATCTCTCTGTTTGGTCTTGGTTCGCCGCCTCTGTCCGTCGAAGTCTACGATTGCGTACGCGCTCGCAGTTCCCTGGCCGTCTTTCGGCATCAAGTTCTTGGCGTTGCAGACCACAACGATGAGCTTGCGGGTAGAGTTTTCTGCCATATTCGAACCAGATTAAGAAATTGATAAAACTTTTGAGTCTATAAGAAAAAGGGAGAGAGAGAGAGATGATAATTAGAACGGGTTCGATTTGCTTTTTGTGGTCTGATTTTTGAATTTTGATTGAGTGGTGTGGGCGGTGGTGTTGTTATGAAAAAGATGAGGGAGCGGGGAAATTGAAGTGGGGGTTTAAAAAGAAGGGTGGGGGAGCGTGGACACGTCAGGAGGGCCACGTAAGACAAAGGTAGCCACGTGGAAGGATCTTGGGGTGCGAGTTGTATTTGGAATTTGGATGGATTGCGGGGGCAAGAGTAGCGTGGGTTGGCCTGAGAGAGCTGACCACCGTGCCTGCCCAGCGCTGAGACTCAGTGAGTCGGTGATAGTGACTTAGTGAGTGTACAGTGTGTGCGTGGGAAATTGGGCTGGAAGATCCGTTTTAAATCAACACATAGTTTTCTGTTTATTTACGTATACTACCTTATGTACTGGTTGGACAGTGGACACAATTGGTTGTGAGTTGTTAGTTGTTAGGGTAGGGTGCACATCATATATATCATGAATTGTTAATGCATGTCTATCCTTTATTTCCCACTTTTCCTTAATATTGCATGCCCTTTACTCGATCGGTATATATATATACTGCTGATTATTTCCCACTTCGTGATATTCATATATGAGGTGGACGCTGGACACAGTTGCAGCAGGGTTCTGCAAAAATGAACGTTGCTTTGTTGTTGTGCTTCATAATATATATATATATTATTGCTTTGCTCAGTGATTAAACAAATTAAGTTTCTCGATCCAGAGTTTAGCATGTGCAATAAGCACTTGGCGTTATTAATTACCAAAAAGACCGCACTTGATCTTCATCCATCACCAAAATCCAATATCTCTCAACACACACTGACACAAATTAATAATATTCTCACATTTATAATGTTTTTTTTATATATATCATGTTTTTCCTACCTCTCTTTTCGGAAATTTTATTAATCTCATTCCACAATACCCAAACAAATGAACCTATTTACTATATAGTCCATGATATATATGTATACTCCTAAAAAGACCTCGACACCTCCGTAGTTCTCTCAATCCATTCTATCTTTTCTCCGACTCACTCTCTCTGCTCTCTCCCATTTTCTCCCCTCGCTTTGTTAATCCACTATGGTTGCTGCATCCTTAACCATATTTCGTCCTCCTTAATTTGGGTTTCATTTCTTTCTGAATTTGATTTCAATTTCCTATATGTTATGAGAAAAAAAGGGGAAAAAAGAGATAATGAGAGAAAACAATATTCACTTAAAAATCTAATTTCTGTAAATTTCATAATTTATGTTTTAGCTTTTAACATCATCATAAACTACATGAAAAACCATTCAATTTAGGATTTTGAATCACACAAAATGGTTAAGAAATATGAAAGTTATGCCACAAACAAGAGTGAGGCATTTTATGAAAATTTTTCAAATTCTGGCACACTTCGAATTGTCCTACCACCAGAAAATTATTTTATAATTCTGTACACTTACAATAAGGCCACTATAAATTCACTATACGGGCACTAAACAGTAATTAAAGAGGCAAGACACTAAAACATCACTATGATGACACATTATATATGCATTTACCACCTTGGGCTCTTAGTCTTGAGCGTAAACTTCATTGACTCAGAGCTCTTGATTATTTGTACTATGCACAAATTTGTCCAAGGATATTTGTATTGATGATATATCACATTTCCTTTAGCTTCCATTGCGGTCTCCTCCTTTCAGCTTGAGGGTGTGCAAAGGGATTCACATATAAAATGTTAGTTCTCTCAGTAAAATAGACAGTAAATTTGTGTAACTGTAAATTCAATCAATACAGTAAATATTTAGGGTTGTTAAATCTATTTTAGTTGTTAGAGATTTGTTACTGAGTTATGTGAGTTGTCATCATCAGCTATATGTATGAAAGTTGATTAAATCATAATGAAAGTGTGAAAGTTGATTTCTCATAATTTATATGATGTGATTCATAAATCTTACATATAGGAATCATTTGTCATCATCCATATTATTTTTCTATCTTTCCCTGACTCTTATATTCATCTGTATACATTTGTTGCTTTACTATCTAATTCGACTAATTTTTTATAAATATTTATATTGCAACAATAATACAATTTGTAGTACCCTTATAGTGCCTTAACATTATAGTGCATTGTCTCTTTAGTTACTGTATAGTACCCTTAAGTGACTGTATAATGCCATTATTGTAAATGCATAGGAATTATAAAATAATTTTTCGATGGCTAGAAAACTCAAAGGGTTTCAGGAATCTACAAAATTTCCAAAAAATCCCTCAATTATTGTAAAATAAAGTATGTATAATTGAGAGAGAAGAAAGTTTGGAAGTGGAAAAAAATCAGTCATTTCATTCATCAGCTTAACCCCCTTTATATAGAGTTAGGGTTAGAGTAAAATACATGGACATAAATGCATTTACAATAATAACCACATAACTTATACTATTTACAACACTCCCCCTTGGATATTCCATGTAATCAGTGCCGCTTGGCTACACACTTATGTGTTGCCTCGTTAAAACCTTGCTAGGTAATAAAAACCATGTGGGACAAAAACAACCCTAGTTGAAGGAAAAAGAGTGTAACGCGCGTGAATACGGAGTAGTCGCATCAGAACCTCCGGAGGTAGATGAAGTCACTAATAGAAGAAATACTGAACACAATAATTATGAACTTTATTTCTACTAATTATAACTTTGCAAGTGCACAAAATCAATGGAGATAGTATAATGACAAGCAAAGGTCGATCCCTTGAGGACTTGTTCAACGATTAACCCAATTAAGTTCAGATTTGTTAACTTATAGAAAAACACACACACACACGCCAATGGGGGTTTATGATTTGAGAATTGAAAATTAAAGACAAGTAAATCAAAGTGCAGAAAATAACAATGCAAGAATGAAAGGTTGATTGTTTGTTAACTAAGGCGAATTAAGGCTTACTATCCACTCTAACCAATTATAGCTCTTAACCAAATTATCTTGACCTAATTATTATGCAATTCTGAATTAGGTGCCCATACTTAGGTCCTGGCGTTGGTACACTAAACATATATCATTCTCTCTTACTTAGCATGTTTTAGACATGGCATAGGCCTAGAACGTCTATCACCTACCAGTTAAGATGACGCATGAAGTACTAAGAGAATTTAATGACATCACACTAGCCTAAAAAAGTGATATGCATTCCTAGGTTGTCATGAATTCCGATTACAAGATTGTTTCTTAACCTCAACCTCTTGATGCTAATGAACCACAAGATGATATGACGGTCACTCAAGAAATTCCATCAATAATTTATGCAAACAAGGTAGCAAGTCTCATAAACATAAAAGAATGGTAGTTAAAGCAGTAATCAGAGTTATTCAGCATGCATAGCAATTAAGAACAAGAATAAAAATCTACATAACGAGCTAACATGGCTAGGGCTTCAAACAACCCTAATTCTAAAAGGAACTACTCAGTCATAACTGAAATTAAAACAAATATAATTGAATTCATAAGCAAATTGCAATGAAATAAAAGTTTAGAGTAAAGAACGCTGATGAACAGTGGTGCATAGCAGAGACTCGGCAAGGCCTTCCTCTCCAAGCTCCATGCCCAAAAAGTGCAGAAAATAAGAAACTGTTTACTTTGAACTGAATTACAATGTAAATTGAGGCTAGAGTGTCTAGATCTCCGAAATAATGCTCTCCTAATAATGTGTGTAAAAATATCCCTCCTCAAAACACTGAACAAAAGCTCCCTTTTATAGACAAAGGGAAAACCTTGTCTTATAAGGATTGGTATTAAAAACCATAGCCTATAATGTTCTAGAATAGTTATTGTACTTCTAATTAATTACAAAGTCCCTAAAATCTATTAGAACCAATAAGAACATGGTTGGGAGTGTGAATGCAAGCTGGCAAGTGGGAACACAAGCTGGTCGCGGGCAACCCGCGGTCTTCCTGCGGTTAGACACTGGAACTGAGAACTTGGCCCTTGGAATGTCTTCGTCATAGGGGTCTGGGACTGCGCTTTTGAGGCACACCACGAGCATAGTAGAAACGTATCTTCGCTCAGGCTAGGCGCACAGATTGTCAGGCTTAGTGCAAAGGAGGAACTTTGATCCACCGCTGACGGAACAGGAACTAGGATTTAGGCACAGAGGCTGGGCTCAGATGGAAAGTTCTTGGGACATGTACTCAACATGTCCTGGCATGACCTTGGCACTTCTAGGACATGAACTTGATGTCATGAGACACATGTTTGGGACCCGGATGGCATGATCTGAGGTACTTGGTCAAGGACCCAAAATAGGCGCATTGGCACTCAGGACCCAGTTCATGACATGATATTGAAATGAGGACATCTCCTTCATCTGAACTCCGATTTGAGTCACTCTTTTTGCGTTCTTCTCAGAATTTACCTATCTTTCCAAATATGCACAAATCTCACAAGATTGATCATTTTCTACTATTGATGGCACAAAATAATTCCAAAGACATGTAAGAGAAGCATATAAAGACATCAAAATGATGCATAAATAAGGACTGATCAGTCATCTCTTCTGGATTATGAGCAGATAATACGTCTATGAGATAGGGTGCATTAGAGTTGCTACACCAAAATCTTGCCCGATAAACCCAGTGGGAAAAACCCGTGCTCGAAGGGAAAAGATGAGCAAATGCATATGAGTCGAATCATATTGTCAATGGGGTGACCATACCAAATGTGTGCCTTGTTAAAACCTAGTCATGTAACAAAACCCAATGGGACAAAATAACCCTGGTCGTAGGATAAAAGAGTACACGATGGTCAAGTGAGTATGCTTCGGGATACTCAGTATACTTCGGGATACTTGGTATGCTTTAGGATACTCTCCCTGATATCGACTCCCCTTGAAGACTACAGACTAGGTAGATCAGCCAATCTACGTCAGACAATACCTCGAACATGATGTTGGTTGAAGAACAACTTTGGTGCAATGTAGTCTCCTTTAATGAAATCGGTCTTCATCTGCTCGACGCAGACAACATTATCTTCATAAATAATCGTCGGTTCATTATTGGTGGATTGCAGTCCACAAGTACTTCGAATATGCCCCGTAATGGCTCTCAGCCATATACATTCACGAACTGTTTCGTGAAGAGTTAGAATCTCTGCATGATTCGAAGAGGTGGCAACTAGGGTCTGTTTCTTAGACCTCCAAGAAATTGTTGTGTTCCCAATGGTAAAGACAAAACTAGTTTGGGAACGTGCCTTGTGTAGGTCTGATAGGTAACCCGCATCAGCATATCCAACAAGGCGTGCATCATTCCGAGGATGAAGACATTTTGATCAATTCCTCGATGCATAGGGATAAAATAAACCCATATCCGTTGTGCCTTTGAGGTACCGAAAAAATGTCTTTTTTGCCATTCCAGTGGCAGTGTGTTGGCGCAGAGCTAAATTTAGCTAGCAAGTTCACATCGAATGAAATGTCTGGTCTAGTACATTGAGCCAAGTATAATAATGTGCCTATTGCACTTAGATATGGAACTTCTGGTGTCAATATATTTTCGTTATCGTCTGCGAGAGGAAACGGGTCCTTCTTAGGATCTAGACTACGGACGATCATGGGCGTGCTTGAAGGTTCACTTTATCCTTATTAAAGTGTCTCAACATCTTCTGGATGTAGTTCGATTAATGGACTGAAATCCCATTTGCACAGTGCTCGAGCTCCTAGCCGAGACAGAAGTTCGTTCTCCTAAGATCCTTCATGTCAAATTCTAACTTCATGTGTTTAGCAGTTTCTTTGATCTCTTCAGGAGTACCAATCAGATTCATGTCGTCAACATAAATTGCCACTATAACGAACTCGGAACTTGTTTTCTTAATAAACACTCATGGGCAAAGTTCATTATTCACATATCCCATCCTGATCAAATATTCACTTAGACGGTTATACCATATCCGTCCGAATTGTTTTAATCCTTAAAGTGAATTCCTCAAACGAATGGAGAGCATGTTCCGTGGTCTGAAACTATTTGCATCAGGTATCTTAAGTCCTTCAGGAACTTTTATATATATATATATATATATATATCCATATCTCCATAGAGATAAGCTGTGACCACACACATAAGCTGCATACTCAATTTTTTGAAAACTACTTGTAACGACCCGGACCAGAAATTAAATTATTTTGAGAATTGGACGATTTTACCCTTAATTTTGGACGGGTTCGGGAGTCACTTTTTGACTGGCAATACTTTTGGGAATTTTTCTTGGGTCGTTGCGTAGGTCTCGAACTCACGAGTTCGTAGACAGGCGGCACGCGGAAAACGGAGACCCGGTGAGTTCGTTACGGGTCTAGAAGTTTCAGGGGTAGTTTGGTAATTTTGGAAAAGTTGGAACTATATATCAGATATTTTCTCTCTCCTCGAAAAAAAAAGAGGGCAGATATTTTTTTCAGTCTCTCTCTCTCTCTCCTACCCGTTTCTCCCCGTGAGAACACCACAAACCATTTTCATCGGACGAATTTCAGTCCGATTTGACCGAAACTAAGGCCGGGAGGATCTTCCCCATGACCCCACGAGCCTTTTGGTGTAATCATCGGAGCGGGAGCACCGCCGTAGGCGACGGACGGAGGAGGGAGGCAGACCAAATTTTCTCGGTCGTTTTTCGGCCAAACTAGGTACGATCTCGGAACTTTGACCTCATATTTGGATTCCTGGTGAAAAATAGATGAATTTACATGTGTGGATCGTGAAAAACGGTTAAGAAATGAAGAAGTTATAAAAGCTTGAAGTTTCGGCCGGAAATGGGGGATTCCGGCGAAACCAGATGGCGGCTGCCGGTCATCTTCTCCGGTGACCGGTCAAGTCGGGTCAGATCGAGTGAATCGGTCGAGTTGAGTGAACCGGTCGGGTCGAGTTGAACCGGTCGGATTGAGTGAACCGGTCGGGTTGAGTCGAGTTGGACCGGGTCAGGTCGAGCCGGGCCGGATTGGACCGGTCCAGGCGCGTGAACACTGTAGCAGGCGCGTGACTGGCGCGTGAGGGCGCGTGGCGGCGCGTGGCGGCGCGTGAGCTCATGTTCTGACTTTCCGATGGCGCGTGGCGACGCGTTTGACTTTTCTCGATGTCACGGCGGCGCGTGACTAGGGTTTTGGGACGTTCCGGATAAGATTTTATAGGTTGTGAGGCCATATGAGTTCGTTTAAGGCCCGATTTGGGCAATTCCAGCGGTAATGGTTGACCTTGAAGCGGATTTGAGCTCGGAAAGTCAAGGTAGTTGGGTTATTATTGTGCATGTATTCCTTGGGCTAGAGCGTCCATGAATTTTGGGTTGGATGATGTTTGTGAGTGGAATCCTTTCCTAAACTCATACCTATATGACTTATGTACTGTTATGTGATAGATTATGTGATGACTGGGATTTCAATTGAATGAGGATTGATTTAATTGTGTTAGTAGTATTTGATGTAATTATGTGTGTGGTGATGAATGTTTGGTTGACTAATAATATATTTATGGAATGAGAATGATGCAAGATGATGATAGGAAATCTAGACTATGCCAGGGTTAGCTTTAGGACCCATCATTGTTAATTATGAGATGTAGGTACTTTGAAACGAATATAAACAATACGGTTTTGAGGGGGCCCAGGAGCCGGGGTAAGGATCCGCTGAGACGGAGAACCTGGTGAACCTCCAATATAAACAATACGGTTTTGAGGGGGCCCAGGAGCCGGGGTAAGGATTCGCTGAGACAGAGAACCCGGTGAACCTCCAATATAAACAATACGATTTTGAGGGGGCCCAGGAGCCGGGGTAAGGATCCGCTGAGACGGAGAACCCGGTGAACCTACAATATAAACAATACGATTTTGAGGGTTTTGAGGGGGCCCAGGAGCCAGGGCTAGGATCCGCTGTTGGCGGTGAACTCGGTGAACCTCCAAGATAAACATATTTGAGGTAGACTAGAATATGGGACTAGGATCCGCTGTTGGCGGTGAACCCGGTGAACCTTCAATATAATTGGTTACTGTTTCTTCGACTAGCATCGAGAGTTTTATTCCGTTGGTTCGTTAAGTGCTCCGACTCTGGCATCGAGGAGTTTTGGCTCCACCAGGTCGCGAGGCTATTTATGCATAGTACATAGAGTTGTGATATAGGACTAGCACACCCCAAGGGATACCCTGGTGGCTAGGGATATGCCGACTGATGTGATATGATAGCTGAGGATATTTCCAGCTCTAATATGGTTTGACGACGATTGTCAGGTGATAAATCAGCCTATGGAAATACTTCGTCATCCGGGTCTGTGGGTTGGTGTGGGCGGTGACCCAGAGTGACGAATTATTGTTGGTTCCCAAGTATCTGACTAGTCAGTTATCTTGTGGTATTCCAGTAGAGATGTCAGCAGTGTCTGACCTACTGACATTTGGTATCAGAGGGTATTCCTATTTGGACCACCACTATTCCGAGGTCTTGGCTTTGACCTGTATACTATCCTGCGTCTGATAGGTAGGAGTGGTCAGTAAGTACAGAGGTTCTGTCAGGAACCCTGTAAGGTTTACTAAAAATTATTTAAGGGTAAAGGGTATTTCTGGTATTTAAATTTTGAGGTAAAAGAGCTGTCAGACCGGATAAGGGTTCTTTCCGGGTTTCGAGGAAAAATTCGGGAAGGGTCCTTACACTACCAAACTGATAAGGTAGCGGAACGTTATGACGTCCATTACGGGAAAATACGTCTCATCATAATCAATCCCAGGGCGTTGAGAAAATCTTTGCGCCACTAAACAAGCTTTGTATCTTACAATCTCGTTCTTCTCATTACACTTCCTTACAAATACCCATTTAAATCCTACAGGTTTAACATGGGGAGGTGTAGGAACAACAGGTCCAAACACCATCCTTTTTGTAAAGGAATCTAATTCGTCCTGGATTGCTTCTTTCCATTTGGCCAGTCTTCTCTACGTTGACATCCATCAATGGAGCGAGGTTCGATGTCATCACTAGTTATTATTTTGGTAGCTACCGCGAATACTAATATATCATCGATGATAATATCATTCTGATTCCATATCTTACTTGAGCATGCATAATTTATCGAGGTCTCTCTATTCTTGGGAGTGGGTTCAGACGTTGGAGCGTCCCCTAACATCGTCTCTTCTAGGACAGAGCCGTAATCCGGAATTATCTAGTGAGATGGATCAGTTGATATTAAGATGTCTAAGGGATTTGATTGTGCCAAATTTATCCTTTTTCGGGGATGAGAATCCTTCGAACTTATTGGTCTACCTCGCTTCTGGGCAGGGACATATGACTGGTTAGCCGCCATGGCCGTACCTCGTCCGTCTGGGACGACTCGTCCTACAGAGACGTCTATCCTTGCAGGCACATTTATAACAGGTATATGTGATCTCGTCACTTTAGCTAGATTAGAGAAAGCGTCTGCACTCTGTAGATCTAGAATTCTCTGCACTTCATTCTCATATTGTGCGGTTCGGGGATCTAAATGAGACATAGTGGGGACATTCCACGTCAATTCACGTCGTTCTTCAGGCACATTGACGTTCTTATCTCCCCCTAACAGCGGGAAGACTGTCTCATCAAAATGACTGTCCGCAAATCTAGCGATAAAAAGATCGCATGTCAAGGGCTCTAAATAGCGTATAATGGAGGAGGATTCATAATCGACATATATGCCCCTCCTGCGTTGAGGTTCCATTTTTGTATGTTGTGGCGGCGCAATTGGCAAGTAAACTGCACACCCAAAAATGCGTAAGTGCGAAAAGTCAAGTTCGTATCCAGTCACCAGCTATAAAGTGGAATAGAGTTGGGTGGCAGTGGACCTCAACTGGACCAACATGGCTGCATGCAAAATTGCTTTGCCCCAAATAGAAACTGGAAGCTTGGTGCTCATTACCAAGGTTAATGAGTGTTTCTGCGAGACCATTATGGGTGTGAACATGGGGAACCGAATGTTCAACATCAATCCCAAGGGACATGCAATAGTCATCGAAAGATTTCGATGTAAACTCTCCGGTATTATCAAGTCTTATAGACTGTATAAGATAATTCGGGTGGTGGAGCCCTCAATTTAATTATCTGGGCAAAGAGTTTAGCAAACGCAACATTTCGTGTGGACGGTAGTGTAACATGTGACCACTTTGTCGATATATCAACCAAAACCATGAAATATTTAAATGGACCGTATGGTGGTTGGATAGGTCCACAAATATCCCCTTGTATTCTTTGCAAGAAAAGGGTGGAGTCTTTACTCATCTTTGCATATGATAGTCTAGTATTCAACTTTCCTAGCAAGCAAGCTTGGCATAGTGTTTCATTAAACACAATGTCCTTATTAGTAAGGGGATGCCCATGTGATGAATTGAGGATTTGGCGGATCATACCTTGACCTGGGTGTCCCAACCGGTCATGCCATGATAAATAGTTGCCCGGGTTAGGTAGCTTCTGGCTAGCTTCTCCAATGTACGCTTGGAGCCATACAAATTGGAAGTTATGAAAAGGTAGTCTACTCCCTTTTCTTTAGTGTTTTCGGCATGATAACCATTGGCTAGAATATCCTCAAATCTCAAGAACGTTCTTCTGGAACATGGAGAATATAAGGCCTCATTAATGGTAAATTCAGTACCATTGGACAAAATCAAGTGGGCTTTGCCATGACCCTCAATCAGGTTGGATTGGCCTGATATGGTTTTCATAGAGGTATGAGTAGGCAACAAGTTTGTAAAAAAAAATTCCGATCTCGGAGTATAGTATGCGTAATAGCACTATCAGCCAGACAACAAACTTCCCCACAAGACATGCCTATTCATAAATTTAATTCAATGGATCACATGCATGGGAATAAATATTTGTATTGAATTAAATCATATTTGGGCAAAAACCACATTTTCAATCCAAAAAACAGAAATCACCATATGAATCCGTATGTGGGAACTGATCATTTGAATAAGTTGGTCTCTCGAGTTCCGCAAATGGCGTGATACTCATTTGCAACTTACGCTGGTGCACGGTAGGTGCGGTACCAGTGATCTATTCCTCCACATCTATAATACAGATCTTCCTGATTCTGGTTATGGTTCTGGTGGCGACGGGCTGGACCAGTGTTTCTATTATTTTAGGCCTTGGGGACTGAGAGAGCGCATACCCACCACATATACCTCGACCACGGGTACTTGGTTCACGGGCGCCTTTGGTCGCATGCGCCAAGGTTGCGCTGATCCCAATACCTGATCCCAGTCATAGGGGTTTCCTTCCACGTCTCAGGAGGTTGGGCCTTTTACCTCTACCAAGACCCCGTTTTCTCCTTTCGTTGTTTGAATCGCGATGAGCAACGACATTGGCTTCAGGCAGTTGCATTTGCTTCAAGCAGTTGCATTTGCTTCCGGCAGTAGCATTTGCTTCAGGCAGTTGCATTTTCTTCCGAAAAAGGTGTTTCTCTAATACCAACTAGTCAGGATTCATCATTTTGCAGTAGCAAATTGTTGTTCATTTCGACAAGCAACATGGTAGTGATCGATTCCGCGAATTTGGTATAGTGCATATCCTTGTATTGATTCTACAGGATCAAAAGGAAGGGAAAGTGGAGAAAAATCTCCTCAAGGAGGTCAACTTCGGTGAGCTCGTCCACACAAAATTTGAGAAGTGACCGGATTCGGAATTATCTCCGAATTATATTCATTCACAGATGTTATGCTAGTTATTTCTTGCTTCAGGCAAGAAGACGTCCATATGATAATTAAACTACTCTTCGAGAGCCTTTGTAGTAAACAAATAATCACATTTAGTGCTTTGGGCAAACTCATCCATAAGCAACAAATAAGAACTTCAGATTCTATAACATGGTATGATAAATCGGGTTTAAACATGTAAAATCTTCTGGTTTTATCATGTATGGTGAATTGATGAAGGAAACTCCAGGTTCCTTTTTCTTTTGTAGCATTACCGAAATCACAAGTTCGGTGTTTAATATGAACTACTGGTTCATTTATGAATTTCTAGTTTGTTTATGAACTTCTGGTTCATTTAAATATATTTAAATACAAGCATTTCCTAATAAATAATCTAAGGAAATATAAACATTTAAACAATTAAATAAGTACTAAAGAATTGTTTGGAATGATTTAAACAAATGATTCTAGCATTAAGTGGTTTAAATGTAAGATGTGGTAAAGAAATTTCAATTTTCTTTGTTTAACACTTCTGGTGCTGATGTGGCACCTTAGGTGACGTCACACGTTGACACATATCACTTCTGGTGACATCGCACGATGACGTATCATGATTATGTGGCAAACATGTTCGGATTGACCCAGTTTGGGTTGACCTGATTTAGGTTGATCGGGTTAAGTAAACCGGGTCATGTTGATCGGTTTGATTTAAGTTGACCCAGTATGACTCGGGTCAGGTTGACCCAATTTGACTCGGGTCAAGTTGACCCAATTTGACTCAGTTGATCGAATTGGGTTAACCTGGTTAGTTGGGTTCCGAGTTAGTTGGGCCATTCAGATTGGGCTCCATGCTGAGCTTAGGGATTGTGCTCCAATATGATCATGGCAGCCTTCTGGGCTTATGGCCTGATGTGTTGTAGCCTTCTGGGCTTTGTTGGTCTGCTGCCAAGCCTGCTGGGCGGATTGGTTATGTAAAAATCAATCCAAACATATCATTATTCGCAGCAGGAGTTGCCTAATAATAACATATATGCAAATTGGCACCAAATTGGAACCGATATAATATGCAATGGATTGGATTATCAAAACCAAAACCATCAAACATCCAATGGATTATATGGAATATCCAAACATCAATTCGAGGGATTATCAAACATCCAAACATCATTGAATCAATTCCGAACGGCCATAATCATCATCATAATTATCAAAATTAAGCATAAATACCGTAATCAATTCCAAACGGCCATAATCATCATCATAATTATCAAAACCATGATCATCATCATCATCATGCCAGACATGTTGATCATCATCAACATAACATTTCCAGACGTGTTGATCATCATCAACATCATTCAAACTCAATTTTAATTATATGAACAACAAGCATAATAGTGCTACTTGGCCGCAAACATCAACATTTTTTTTTTCTTCTTTGTGCAGAGCAATTAGCCATATAATTGAACCCAATTTTGGCGTATAATTTACATTCAAACTCAAATCGTTTAATTCTAGAAATATGCAATTTAATTTCAAATTAAACATATAGTCCTAAGATTCATATGTTTCTAGGGTTTCATCAATAATCACGAAAAATATAATGAACATGAAATTAAATTTGGAATCCCAAAACATACTTGGTTGAAGAGCAAAATTGTCTTTTTGAACAATCTCTAATTCCTGAGCTATTTGTGCTGATAACGTGTTGTAAAATCAAGAACGTATAATTGAGAGAGAAGAAAGTTTGGATGTAGAGAGAAATCAATCATTTCATTTATCAGCTTAACCCCCTTATATAGAGTTAGGGTTAGAGTAAAATAAATGGACGTAAATGCCTTTACATGAATAGCCACATAACTTATATTATTTACAACATCAATCTTGTTTTTGGCATACATTTCTTGTTTCTTAACCATTTAAGTGATTCAAAAGCCTAAATTGAACGGTTTTTCATGTACTTTATGATGGTGTTATTATTAAAAGCCAAAAAATATAATATAAACACGAATTATGACATTTTTAGAAGTTAGGTTTTTTAGAGAATAGTTTTTTCTTTCAATATTTTTTTTCCCTTTTCTCGGAAGAAAAGATAGGAAATTGAATCCAAATCAAGGAGGAAATCGAACCCAAATTAAGGAGGACGAAATAATGTCAAGGATGCAGCAGCCATGGTAGCTTTATAGAGGAAGAGGAGAAAATGAGGAATTTCAAATAATTAGAGCAATATATCTATAAGGATTTGTAACTAACACCTATCAGGTTGTGGTTTTATTATGCTCATGTGGATGCATGTGTTCCCTTACTGGTTACTCAATTAGTTACTTACAATCATGCTATTTGGATTTGAACTTCATATTTGGATTCCTTGGCTAGAGTAGACAGATTTTCATTATTAGAACATCGAATAACAAGTGAGATATGAAGGTTTGAAAATTGGCTGGTTATGGGGTTTTCCGATCAGCAAGTGAATAGTACCCGTTGAGTGAACAGTACCCCCCCCCCCCCCCCCCCCCCCCCCCTGGCGAGTGAACAGTGCCTCGACTGTTGTTTCAATATTTTCGACGTTCCGGACCTTTTGGTGTAAGTTTCGAATCAATCGGAGATTGTTTATAGGCTGTTTTAGTAGTCCAAAGTTACTTTGTACGCGTTAGAATGCGTGTATATATACTATCGGGGTTTAGGGGTCGGTTTTTAGATTTATAATTATCGTTTAGTAATGCCAATTGTCATTTTTTACAGTCGTGGTGGCTCCGAAGGTCACGGGGGGCCGAATAGATGGATTTGGACTCGTTTGGACCTTGAGGTGAGTGGATTTTGATTTTCAAAATATAATGCATGCATAAATTGTGTTTTTTAAACAAATGTCTATAAAATGTGAATTATAATAAATTAGAATAAGTAGTCTATAAGATTGAGTACCATTTATGAATTTCGGGAATTTGAAATAAATTTTCTATTGACTTATTTTGGGTATGGATTCTTGATAGCGATTTTGAGATGATTTTTGGCATTAAATCCGATTTCATAGATTTTGAAATGACTTGAATTCTATAATTCGGCTTTAAGGCTGGTTTTCAAGGTTTTGGGCTATGGCTCGGTTTTATGGATTTATTGGACTTATTAGATTTTGGCTTCGTGCGAGCTTATGATTTTGGGCTTAGGCCAAGAATTTTGATTTATTGGATTTTGGGCTCAGGCCCGGGTTTTCTATGATTTTGGCTTAGGCCAGGTAAAAAAGGATTTCAAATTGGATTTCGGATTTACATTACGATTTTCACTATGTATACCATCCTCGGTTATTATGGTTTTTCTCCAGCACATGATGTTGATGTCTTTTCCGTCATGTGTTCGTTGAGGGATATTTTCTCCGACACATGACGTCGAGGTATTTTCCGTCATGTGATCGTTGAGGGTTGTTTATCCGACACATGACATCGAGGTATTTTTCGTCATGTGCTCGTTGAGGGTTATTTTCTCCGACACATGATCTTGAGGTATTTTCGGTCATGTGATCGTTGAGGTATTTCTAACACATTGAGGTATTTTCGGTCATGTGAACGGATGATCTTGAGGTATTTTCGATCATGCGTGTTCATCTCCGACATATGATCTTGAGGTATTTTTGGTCATGTGCTCGTCAAGTTTACCTACGCGTGTAGTATTTCTGACACCTGATCTTGAGGTATTTTCAGTCAAGTGACCAAATGATCTTGAGGTATTTTCGGTCATGCGGAGAGTAGGTCCCCGAGTTGGACCTCTCGGCTCCGACTCGGGATTTCTTTAGAGGATGGTGGAATATTTTCATGGTTTAAATGTCCAGGTTCTTATGATTGATTTTTAAGCTCCGTCAAGGAGGGTTTTAAAGCATAATTGTGGACCACTGATTGTTTTTATATTGCACGGATTTATGTGGATCCCGCCAGGTTTTTAATTAGAAATGGCTCTTCGGTAAGTTCTTTTGTGATTATTTAATTTAGTTAGCTACTTAAAAATGATTTTACATTATGCATGCATGATTTTTCTTACGGAGGTGAAGGTTATGTTTTTCTCGGAAATTGTGTTTTAAACCATTATTATTTTCGTCCACTCTCACTTTTCCTATTTTTACGTCCTCTCCAAGGGTTGAGTTTGACGATAGCACATCTTGAGGCGGAGGTATTAACTTCCAGCTGCGCTATTACCTACGATCTTCGAGTAGAGTTTGTTAGGCTTGCACATTTATCTTTCCAACCTAATTGCTCTGATAAACCATCTGGAATTGTTGTAAATTATTTTCCGTGGTTGGTTGTTTGGACTTGTTGGTAAATTGGTTGTGTTGTGATCTGGACTATTTGGATATTAGATTAGTGTTTAAATCTTTCGTCTGATAGGTGGAAGACGGTATGACCAATTTACAGAGAAGATTCTGTCGGATTTTCGATAGAATTCTCGTAGAGTAATTACGAAATAGTGAGAGTATTTTAGGAATTAATTTGAGATGTCAGGGGTTGTTAGACCGGAGCAAGGTTTTTCACGGAATCTAAGAGAAAAATTCAAGAAGGTTCCTGTCAAATATGGGCAAAAATGGAATCACACACCACCCCCAAAGTTCAATTCATTGAACACCCACCCCACCTGCCCTTAGGCTCGAAGAGAATCAAACCCAGACCATTTGTCACTTTACAAACTCAAAAATTCCAAAATTATCACAAACTGAATCAGAAATTCAGAATCAAACCCAGACCATTCTTCCATTCCTCTCATTGTTTTCTTCTCTAAAAATTCTCCATTTTTTTCTTAATATGCAAAGATAAAGAGTTCAATCATGGCTTCTGAAGCAGAGGCGTATGAGTTTTTTTGCATTCTTTAGTGGCCCTTTACCTAATTCCTTGCTCTGTATCCTCCTCAAAAGCTCTTTGGTCACCGCCTCGGGTTCCGAATCGCCCACCAACACCGGGTTCCTCTTATTCGTTCTCAGCAAAATATCGCCAACCCTTTTAACCTCCTCTCCTCTATTTTTGTCCTGATAGCGCAACAGTGCCCTGCGGCTGCAACCTCAGATTCAAATACAAATTCCGGCTCCCGGGTGGCGGTGTTGTGGGGCCACCGACTGGAATCCCAATCCAATTGGGGAAGAATTAACGGTGGCAGAGGCAGCGGTGGCGGCGGCAGAAGAGTTTATTGACTGTTCAATCGTGGCTTTAATAGCGGGACTCGAGAAACTAGCCTCACGCATCACCCGACTTACGCTTAGGTCATCGAGAATTGATATTATTAGTTGCTCGAGCTCGACTTTGACGAAGGAATTGGAATGCGATTTGATGCATGCTTGGCGAAGGAAGTCGGTGGGGGAGGATAAAAGGGTTTTCGCCACGTGTAGCGGCGTGGTTTGACCGTGGTTCCATCGACCCGCTTCGACGATTGAGTGGTTCAACACACTCGCCGCCTCTGGGGTTAAGGTTTGCTGGATCGTACTCAACCCAACTCTCATTTCTTGGAATTCAAAGTATCAAAGAACCAAATCCGAGTCCAAATCAAAATCAAATCCAAGGATTTCAATCTTAAGGGGAGTTTTTGAGTAACAAAACTCCTAAAGGAAGCAGCTGAAGCAAAGGCAACCTTGCTCTTCTTCCTCTTTCTCTTTGCTGGGTTGGTTTTGATGAATTGGGTTTTATTTGCAAAGTCGTTGTTTTGTGAAATTTAAGCTTATCAGGAAGTTAAGAGTTGAGAGAGTAGTATCCCACCTCACCAGGCAGCAAATGAAAATGGACACACAGCTAGTCCAGGTGTGGATGCTTTCTTCAAACTGGACATATTTGCATTTTCCGAGAGAGTGAGAAAAAATTCAATCTCCAAACTAGCTTTCTACAAAACACAAACAAAATATCAAGGAAAGCAATAGCTCCTTTTGTTTTCCTAAAAGTCTAAACTCGAAAGGGATCTCCTCATCTATTTCTCTATCTAATCTCCTTCCTCTTCTTTTTTTTTTTTTTGTTACCTTTCTCGCTCTCTTTCTAACCAATTGTGTGTATATGTGTGTCACACAAAAAGACGGAATCGTGGGTCTTTGTCGTTTTGATGAAGGAATAAGAAGAGGGATCTATATGAGAAGCTTGTACTTGTGGAATTGGGGAAGAGGGAATGAGAAACGGTGGTGGAATTGGTGCAATTGGATTGGGTGAGATGTTAATGTTCAGAGTTTGGTGGATTTGGTTGTGAATAGGTGAAGTTGGAGTGCATTACAAGGGAGGGTTGTTAGGATTGAATAAAAGGAGTTGATTTGAAAGCTTGGGTTTCGGTTTTGGGTCTCTCAGCAAACCAGAAGGAAAGGGAGAAGGAAGGGGATAAAGCTATCGCGGAGAGAGAGAGAGTGAAAATAGAAAGAATGGTCGTTTGGGTTGTGATGAGTGAAGTGAGAAAGAGGGGTTTTGGTGCCACTGTGTTCATATTTCCAATTTTGCTCCAGTTTTTAACGGAGATTTAACAATTTTAAAGAAAAAATATTTGAGTAGGTCAACTCGACTGTTTCAGAGTGCATTTTAAGTGAATTTCTTAATAATATTGTATAAATCTTTTGATATTTTGAAGTTCCTTATTCCAACCTAAAGCTTCAAAGTGCAGACTTCTCTTATTTGGGGCTTGTTTTCTATGATGTACGGGCACTCGTTCAAACTATTATATATGGGCTTGTCTTTGCGCCAAGCCCGTTGCACGGCCAATGTGGCTCACCATTAGGCGCAGTAGGGTCTGACAAATGGTTTGGAATGTACATGGTTTGAAGAACCGCGGAGTATAATTTCTGGTTTGTTCCATATCTACGAGGATCGGCCTTTTATTTAATTGTCTTCGATGCGAGATATTTTTTTCCTTCAAATCAAGCTAAAAGTCCCAATAATGTTTGTACAATGATATTATCTTTGGTGCGAGCTATCTTTTTTTTTTTCGATCAAGCTAAAAGTCCCAATAATATTTTAACAAAACTCTCTTGTAAGCACCCTATCATCTTTTACGGTATGTTTTCACATTAATGAATATTGTCTTGATGTCTTCCATAAAATCAAAAAGCTAAGTTTGAAGTTTTGTTATTGACTCAAACCTAAATAACCTTTAAAAACACATTTAAAAAAAAAAGGAGAAAGAATAATAAGAAGAATACAAATGAAGGCTCAGAAGTTATAACGTCTGTTCAATAATGAGCACGTTGTTTTGATCACCCAAAAAAAAAATATTGTTTTGGAATTATTACATGTATGGAGGAGGACATAGCTACTCCATCCAGAATCCAGATGGACCAGATCCAATTAATATCATCCAACTCAAACTCTTCCCGGTGGTTTTGGATTATGTTCTGGATTTGCTCCCACCTGTGAGTAGTCCATGGTTTCAAAATCCATCCTCCTCTCAACAAACCCTTCTCCCAAATCAACCCTCAATTCCTGAATATCCATACACATATTTAAGTACCTCAAAATTAATTTCTGCCACTGGAATTTCTTAATTTATGTACTTATAATTGAACAAGTCCATAAATTTTTAAAAAAAAAATACTTAAAACTAAGAATTAGCTGATTACCTGACCACTCTGTAGCTGTAGGTCTTGCTTATTTATCTTGAGGCTTCCTATATAATATCAAAGAAAAAATGAGTGGTTTTTGGTAATTAAAAAGAAGCACATATATATAAAAATTAGGAGTTTAATTAGAATAACTCGTTGGGATGAGATTAATTACTTGTTGCAGGAGTTGCAGCAGATGATGCGAGGAGGGCACATGTAAAGCCCAAGAAGAGAAGAAGGTGTATCGAAAAACACTTAGATTGCAGCATGGATGGATCTACAAAGCAAAGCACAATCGACGATAAGGGTGATGAATGGTGAATGATGATGGAAACTGAAGAAACATGTGTTGGATGTCGTTTTATATACATGACAACACAACTTTAATTAATTAATATAACTATTGTTGATCAAAAAAGTCAACTTGCATAAAAAAAAAATGTTTTTATATAGACATCGTCGACATCATATTATAATATGTTAAATTATAGGTTAAACAATTACTATTGTTCTTGATTTTAGATAAATTTTAGGCTTATTACTCAAAATGCTTCTCGAACCAGACTTCGAGTCTCAATTTGCTCCCCGAATGCGAAATCGTAACAATGTAATCCCTGAACCCCCCTTCTGTCAACTCCGTTGCACCAAAAGTTATACTCCGTTACTAACGGCAGTTAGAAGAGGGGTATTTTGTCAAAAAATTAAAATAATTACCCTAAAAGAAAAAAATTATTCCCCAATCCACCCCAACCCTCTACAACCTTCCCAATTCTCGCCTTCAACCAAATTACCCAACCCACCACATCTTCACCTTCGATCCCATCGTCATCCTCTTCTCACAAACCCAGCACCACCATCATTTTCATCTCTCGCTTCGTCTCCCATTTCCTCTGTGTTCTTTCAACTTTTCAAGCACACACAGTCTCTGCCTATCTCATCACCACGTGAGTTTCACGTGAAGGAGGTCGTGTCCTTCCCCCAATCCATGGACGACTTGGCGGAGGCCGGAATAGAAGCGTACCTACACGAGAAATCCCTGTACAAGTAATCGTCGTCCAAATTACCGATCTTCCCCGGTCCTTCATCGAAGTTGAGGGAGTAACTCATGGCGTCGTAATTAATTTCGGTGACCGCTTGCCGCCGCCGCCGTTCCTGTTGAATCGGCGGACGAAAGTCTTCCATTTAGGACCCGCCACAAGTTTACGGATCCTCTTCCATCCCCGATTCCACCATGGCTCTTTGTAGTCGTGCCGGATCCGCTCCCATGACCCGTCGGGAGAAGCCGCGTCGGACCCGAGGCAGGGGATACATGAACAACACCTCCTCCTCCTAGCGAGCATCAAGTCGTCGGAGTCATCAGGGTCGACAGAGTCCGTGTTTGATTTTGGAACGGCCTTTTAGACGATCTTCGACGCCATTTATATTAAAAAAAAAAATTAGGGCTTTTAATTTTAAACCTAAATTGGTGGTGCTGGGTTTGTGAGAAGAGTATGACGATGGAATCGAAGGTGAAGAGGTGGTGGGTTGGGTAATTTGGTTGAAGGCGAGAATTGGGAAGGTTGTGGAGGGTTGGGGAATAATTTTTTTCTTTGAGGGTAATTGTTTTAATTTTTTGAAAAAATACCCCTCTTCTAATTGCCGTTAATAACCGAGTATAACTTTTGGTGCAACGGAGCTGACAGAAAGGAGGTTCAGGGATTACATTGTTACGATTTCGCGTTCGGAGAGCAAATTGAGACTGGAAGTCTGGTTCGGGGAGCATTTTGAGTAATAAGCCTAAATTTTATTATATGTTCTTAAACTTCAGTAATAAAGTATGTCGTTCCTGAATTTTATTCAAATGTGTAACTTTTATTCTTCCGTCAATTTTTTGAACGTATCCTGTTAAAAAGTAAAGGTTAAGATGTTATTTCACGTGATTTATTTTTAATAGAAAACATTTTCAAAAAATTAATGAAATTATCATTGTGCAAAGTAAAATTCAAAAATGACAAACTCTAATATTAAAATTTATGTACGATTAATAAAAGACTTTTATCGACAAAATATTGCAGCCTCAACCATGTAATTATCCGCTGTGGAGCACTGACTTGGTTCCACATATCTTACCTATATTTCATTCCTTTAGCGTCAGCAAAATTATCTGCTTAAGATATGATGCAAAATTAAATAAGCTTACCTTAATTCAAGCACGCCTACAAGGACAATGATATGCACAAGCACCACTATCATGCCAGTTAGATATGATGAAAAGAAAATGTTGTTTATCAATTATTTACCAACAAAAAAAAATGTGTTTGTCAATTATCATTTGGGTGAATCTTAAAAACATATCACATGGTGTTTTTATTTTACGTTTTATAATTTGAGTGTACATCAAGACTAATAAATTCTAGTTACGACAGAAAATAATAAATATAAATGTTATAATATGAATGAAAATGAATAAGAATATACCTAAACATAACTCGGCGGGCATAGAGGTATAACTTAACTAAATATTTTTAATAAAAAATTTAAATATGGTATTTATTAATAAAAGTGCACAAATATAGTCTCATTAAAATTTTGCTGAACTTTCTAACTCGATATAAGAAAGGATAGCTCATCAAACGAAATTAATAAATTCTTGTTCCACCAAGTCATGTGGAATTCTCACAAGGACTTAGCCATCGGTTTATCGCAACTTCATTTTCTTCTCTTGTGGAAGTGATGGTTGGTGTCTTCTTTAATTATAATCAATTGGGTTGGTGTTTTCTTTTGTGTATGTAGTATGATGACTAAGTTATGGTGTATAGTTCTACTTACATGATATATCGTGGTGTTTTTGAGTTCCATTTAAAATGCATGTTGCACTCGTTGAATGAATTATGGGAGCACCTTATGTGCGGGTGGCTTGCTCACCCTCATTTTCTAGTTGGTTCTTCGGTTTCGCTTTTAACTTTCTCCTTTTTGGTGGCTGTGACTATGTGGTGTTGTGGTGGCTATGGCAACTCGGTGAGGCGGCTGTAGGAGATGCAGAGGTTTCCCTAATTTCATATCTAGGGTTTCCATTAGTTTATTTAATTTTTAATATTCTAGGTTTTTTATATTTAAAGGCCATGGTGGTTCATAAATTTGCATTTTATTTGTCTTTTTAGGCTGTTCTTATTCTTGGACCTTAAATATCATATATTTGTTTGCTCTTAGAAATAAATATGTATTTCCGATCTCAAAAAACAAAAAGACATCTTCAATTTCAGTAATCTCTAATACGCAATCTTTTTAATTTTTTGTAAACTTTAGTAATTCTTTTTTTATTATATATTATTGAAGACATTGTAATCATGTCAGCCTTAATTTCAGAATGATAATGCTTAAGATGGGTGTCTTCTCAAGTGTGAATGAGACACGATGGGCGATTGGTATTGGTATCCAGTATTCAATTTAGTAGCTGAAAGATTCTAAAAATGAATTATAACTTGTAGTGCCATTTGTTTTCTCCTGATCGAAAACTGACATATAGCAAACATAGAAAAGAAGTAAAGTCGCTACCATATCCTCCACTTATTACCACCCTAGAATGTTGGTCAACTGTCACAATCTTATTTGCCCTTCAACTATTCAAGAATTTTTCCCTACACATTATAATCGCGAAGTACCATTCAATTATTACATTACCATGCAATGATCATATCTCCAAAAAACAAATATCAATCAAATTGGAAATTATTAATCATGCATATATATGTATAAAATATATAAAAAATGTTGATAATAAATAATTTTTTCATACAAATTATCCATTTAATAATAACATACGTACAAATAACTAAATCATCTCCAATAACAAAATGTTAGAGGTATTTTTCTGAGTTTGTTGGATTGGAAACTTGAAAGGGCAATCCAAGAAAAAGTTAGAGCTAAATATATTTATAAAAATAAATAAAAACAATTAGCACGAGAAAAACATTATCCTTTTTTAATTCAAGTAATTCATATCTCATCTAATCTCTATCTCACATTGCTCATAACTAGAGGCTCTAAGTAATTCAAGTAATTATTAACAGGATCAGTTTCTCGTTACAGCAAAGCGCTCGTCTTCTTTCTACCTCTTGATTCTCCACAAGCTAGGATATGAAAGATGTTTTAGGCTACATGTCGAAGGGCAGATGGGTTTTGAGTTGGTTAAGTTTTCTTGAGCGATCCCTTTGGTTTCTAAATATTTGGTTAGGGTATTGGGTTTAGGCACCCCCAAGTAGCCAAAAACATCAATTTTCTTAAATCCTCATGACGACGCAGCATAAGTTAACAAGGTTTACAAGTGTAATCCTTAAAGGAACATAAATTGGAATCCACCATAAAATAGTTGAGAAACTCTAAAATTTGATTGAATAAAATATAATATAATACCCAATACAACGTTTAAATGTTTTTATATGCCTAGTAAACCCTAGGTTGAAAAGGAAAACAAAAACCCTAATTAATAAAAATCCCGAAAATATACGAAAATCTTCAAAGCTGATTTTGAGGCCCTAAATGACCTTATTTGGCTAAAATATCCCTACCTACTTTGATTCTTCTCGTCATTCCCTTTCCTGAAAGTTATGATACGCCCAATTCTGAGCTCGGACGGTAAATATGCAAATTACCACTGTGTCCTTTTTTGCATTTTTTGGTCCATCTGATCTTCGATCCATTCTGCCATATGTTCTACATCACCTCGTAATGAGCCTTATAGATAATTTATAACAAATTCACATCACAATCCACTGAAAAAGCATCATGATTTTATGATGCTTGAATGCACTTGAGTGTGTAAGGTGGTTTGACACAATGGAGAATTTCTCGGAATTGTATGTAATTCCGATATAGACATGAAAAGAGGCATATACATAATGTTGATAAGGTTTAGGTTGTGCTCTTGTGCCTAACGGTGGCATGGTGAGAAAGAAAGAGCTACTATAACCCGAAGCGACATCCGAACAAGGACACTGCCGTATGTGACAAATGAGCAAAGTCATATGTCACATGTCCTTCCACCGTCCAAACTCAGCTCTTCCACCCAACATCAACTTCAGTTCTAGTCGCACAGATTCCATCTATATAATTGTGGTCTATTTTCAGCCAACACCTTTGAAAAACAAATATATTTAAAAAAAATACCCAATACACAAACATTCTCAATTAATAGACAAATGACCTTCTAAAATAATTAGAAAAACCAAGAATATTTTCTTCCATTAATATATCATGGGGGTCAATATCATGACAAGATTATGCTCTCCAGTTGTTTAACAACCCTAAAGTACTGCTTTGCTTTTCTGATGAAAAGGATTGGGAATTAGGAAGTGTGATTATACACATTAAATATTTACATATTTTTTACGAGAATCAGTCGAATATGAAATATTTTATTTCATGTTAAGTAAGAGTATCCTTTGAATGAAATCATATTAAGCATTACCCTATGCTCTGGCGATTAGTAGGGCCCTTTCTTTTACCGGTGAGCAGGCCCCCAAAGGGTGGCTGGGCTGGTCAACGGCATACGGTCTCCGGGAAAAATGTCCCAAAGTTTTTTCTTATATCCAAATACAAATAAATAAAAGGGACCTTTTCACACTGTAGGGCCGATTTATACTCAATTTCCTTCATTAAAAAAGGGCATATTAAGTTTGATTTATAAAATCCTTGCAAGTGCACAAATCGATAAGAATAGTATAGTAGCACAGCAAGAGTCGATCTCTCGAGGACTTGTATCAACGTTATGACCACTTTAGTTCAGATTTATTAACTTAGTGAAAACAGACACACACACACATGCATGAGGGTTTATGATGTGAGAACTGAAATTTAAAGACAAGTAAAATAAAATGCAAAAAATAACAATGCAAGAATTAACGGTTGATTGATTATTAACTAAGGCGAATTAAGGCTTACTATCCACTCTAACCAATTATAGCTCTTAACTAGATTTCCTTGACCTA
The DNA here is from genome assembly GCA_037349345.1 of Oemleria cerasiformis. Classification (NCBI taxonomy): domain Eukaryota; kingdom Viridiplantae; phylum Streptophyta; class Magnoliopsida; order Rosales; family Rosaceae; genus Oemleria; species Oemleria cerasiformis. Next base: position 11,028,246 of record JAZGTL010000007.1, read on the forward strand.
ATTACTATGCATTTTCTGAATTAGGTGCCCGTGCCTAGGACCTAGCGTTGGTTCACTAGACACATCTTATTCCCTCTTACTTAGCATGTTCTAAACAGGGCATATGCCTAGAACGTCTATCACCTACCTTTTAAGATGATGCATGAAGTTTAAAGAGAATTTAATGACACCACATTAGCCTAGCAAAGTGACATGCAATCCTAGGTCGTTATGAGTTAAGATTACAAGTAAGAATACTTTCGATGCTCCAAATCACAAGATGATATGACGGTCACTCAAGCAATTACATCTATAATTATATGCAAACAAGGTAGCTAATCTTATAGGCATAAATTAAGGTCATTAAGCAAAGTATTCCAACTTATTCAGCATGTATAGCAATCATAATCAAGAGCCAGAAATCCAATCAACAAGCTAACATGGCTAGGGCTTCAAGCAGCCCTAATCCTAATGACTACTCACACATAACTGAAATTGAAACAAATATAATTGAATTCATAAGTAAATTGCAATAATGAAAATAAGGGTACAGAAGATATTGTGAAGAACAGGTGCAGCAGAAGACATGGCAGAGCCTTCTTCTCCAAGCTCCACATCTAACACACTCAACTTCAGGAAGAACCAAGCTTTAACGTAAAACTCTAAAAAACCAAAATACTATTTGCGGCTCAGGTGTCTCTGTATCTCCCAAAAACGCCTCTAGCTAATTATCTCCTCTCTTTTGCTTGATTCTCCTTCTCTGATTTTCTCTGATCCCCTAAAACACTGAACAAAGGCTCCTTTTTATAGACAAAGGGAAAACCTTGTTCTATAAGGATTGGTAAAACCATATTCTATAAGGATTGGTAAAACCATGTCCTATAAGGATAGGGAAAGTTATTGTACTTTTAATTAATTACAAAGTCCTTAAATCTATTAGAACCAATCAGAACATGGCTGGGAGTGTGAATGCAAGCTGGCAAGTGGGAACGCAAGCTGGCCAAACTTGGATTTTGGACTATCTTCGTAATCAGGATCTGGGACTGCGCTTTTGAAGCAAATCATGAGTACATTAGAAGCGCATCTTCTTTCAAGCTTGGCGTAAATGTTGTCAGGCTTAGCGCAGAGGGAGAACCTCTGATCTACCGCTGGAGGAACAGGGACCCCGGCTTAGGCGCACATCTCACTCTCGGATGGGAGTTCTTGGGACATGTCCTCGACCTACCTTGGTGCGACCTTGGCACTTCTAGGACTTGACTTTGTTGTCATGAAACACAGGTTTGAGACCCGGAGGGCCTGATATGAGGTACTTGGCCAGTGGCCCAAAATAGGCGCACTGGCGCACTTAGTACTCCGTTCAGGACCTGATATTGAAATGAGGATATCTCCTTCATCTGGACTCCGATTTGAGTCATTCTTTTTGCGTTCTTTCCAAATTTTACCTATCTTTCTAACGCTGCACAAGTCTCACAAGATTGATCATTTTCTACTATTGATGGCACGAAATCATTCAAAAGACATGTAAGAGAGGCATATAAAGACATCAAAATGATGCATAAATAACGACTTATCAAATACCCCCAAACCTATCTTTTGCTAGTCCCTGAGCAAAACAAACGCTAACAAAATGAAAAGACTCGATTTTAGTTAAGATAGAACATTTAAACCCCTAGGTTCACCTAGTAGGAGGAGTTTTGTCTCCTGAGGGTTATAACAGCACGATACCCACAAACGTTTTACTTAAACAAAAAGATGCTAGATATAGTACTCTTAACAAGCTAATAAGAATTAAAGTAAGTAAACATGCTTTGCAGAACTAAAAGGAATGCCATAGTCGTGAGTGTCATGTGAAGGTGTACGTGTATAAATACCAATATTTTCAGGTGATCAAGTTTGCAAACAACTTCATCTAAGTGCCCTAGAAAGATTTCTCCTCGACTCTAATCCTCACTAGGCAACTCTCAATTCGCACAAGAATCCTAGGCTTACACTCTTTTCAAGCATATGTGATGAGTTTATGTTATGAAATTCAAATTTAATCACATATGAGTAACAATGAAGAATAGCACTTTATGGAAATAAAGATCTCATGAAAGGAATTGAACTTTAAGAACATAGATACGTACCTTAATCCTCAGCATGATTGTCCATAAGATTAGTTAGGTCTTCCTTTTTAGGTTGTATTGGGGCTAAGCTTTGGGGTTTAGCAAGGAAGGATGGGATTCAAAGAACCTGAGTTGTGCCAAGGCATGAGAAGTCATGAATTGAACTTGGAATTTCTGAACTAAATCCTTTCTTAAGGCCCACGACATTGTACTTTCCTGATGACTTATTTTGTGGCTCTTATGGCTTATTTTGAGGCTCTTGTGGCTTATTTTGAGGCTCTTGGCTCACTTGGCTCAATTCACTTTGTTTTTCACTTATTTTTTTCCTTCTTTTTCTCAACGTTTCTTTCTTTCTTTTGATTTGAACGTTTTTTGTTTCTGTTCGTCTTTGAATTGAATTGAACCAAGATCATGCAATAATTTCCTCAAATTTTCATGCAGCTTGCAACTTGTAAAACTTTTCTTTACTTTTGAACTTTCAATTGACGCCAATGTCCTTTGAATTGGGCATCATCTTTTTTCACCTCTCATTCTCACCATGAATCTCATTTATGGCAACCTTAGCACAAACTGAGGTTATAGGGTATGGCTGTGATGAATGGCTAAGTATTTTGGGTTAGGTTATACTTTGGGTGATGAAAGAAAAGGCTGAGTGTTTGGCTTCAAAAATTGGCTTAGGGAGCATGCAATAGGGTAGGATAAAGCCTTTAGAGGTTAAAGCATACATAGCCTACATCACTTCTTATGTCAAACCACACATTAAATCAAGAGTATCTAAATGATGTTAGTTCTTTAAAATTCAATGCAAATATGATGTAATGAGATCAACAATTAAGAACAAAAGTGATGAGTGTTTAAGAGTAGAAACAAGTATATCCCTCATAAAGAATGGCAATTAGGCTCAAAGATCTCACAGGGTAGTCTCCACTAATTTTCTAAGGTTCACTCAAATTCAGTTATTTCGTTCACTTAATCACTTAAAACATGGCATTGTGAAGTGCAAATTATGAACTACTTGACCATGGCATGACTCTTAGTAAAGCAAAGATAGTTAACTTAGCATATACATTCCTATTAGCAAGTTATCATACTAATCACAAGCAGAAATTTAAATGTCCTGGCCGTGTATCACCCCCAAACCTACTTGTTTCTATATGCAAAATTTTAAATCCACACCCCCAAACCTAAACTGAACATTTTCCTCAATGTGATAAGCAGTAAGCATGACAACAGTAGAAAGGTTTGAGTGATATAACGGGCAGAAACAGAAAAGGAAGTGAGAAATACAAACCAGGGCTAGGCTGCCTCCTAGGAGCACTTTATTTAACGTCTAGGCAAGACGGGGCTGGCATGCTAGGCATTTGATTGTGTGCCCAGGATTTCAGCGTCAACATGGAGCCAATTATGAGCCTCTTGCTGTAGAATCTGCGCTGCATCATGGAGAAAAAAGTTAGAAATACATAATGGAATCCACCGACGAGAACGTAACTTATCGGGAAAGATATTGAGGAGTGATTTGAATGAGAGCAGTTGCTGTCCATTCTGGAATGTCTTCCTTGGACAATGCTCGTGGGGGAACAGCTTTGGTTGTGCCCTGTACGTTCTTGACTTCATCCTTGGTCCTTTCCGTTTATTTTTCCTTCGGAACTTGAAGAGGGGGACCAAGTTGAGTGCCTTTAGCATATTCTTGGTGTTTTTATGGTGGAACCTGCATGAGAAAAGTTCAACAGCATTAAGATCTAAATCAGAATTCAAATCCAAGTTTGCCTTATTAAAATGAAAGTTAAATGTTTCAGGATTGAGTTGAGAAGGCGCATTGAATTTCAAAACCGGGTCCTTGTCCTTGGACAGGGGTTGAGACACGGCTGTCAGCAGATTGGGAGGCATGGGCTGGTCCTTGGGTTCTACCGTGGATGAAACTTGAAGCGTGGCCACAGCGCTGCGCGTCTCAGATGCGTGCTGGGAAGGTTCTAGTGCAGCGGCTAAGGACTTGCCCTGCAGTGAATCAGTTGGCGCAGCTTGGCGCGCTGAAGTCGTTCCCTGGACATGTCCAGGTTCTGTGGGGCTGGGCTGTGGCTGCGGCAGGGCATTTAGCAAGTCCTGGGACTCATCAGGATCCTGGGTTCGTGGTAGGGCAGTAGGCAGAACGTGGTCATGGATGTGAGACACGTCTTGGGGCAGTGCGTTGCTGCTGGGCAGCACATAGGGCAGGGGCATGGGTTTGACTTGGATGTCCTCGTCACCATCCTTCGTCCTATTCTCTTCCTCTCAGTTTTCTTCCATTTCGCTTTCCAATCTGTTAGTGCAAGGCAAAGAAGTATAGTTAGACATGAAATCAGAATCAGAATCATTATAAATGGAAGAGTATACTGGAGGGTATGAATTGGGTGCGTCCCACTGCTCAATCTGAGCATAATCGGGAGACACTGTCACGGCATGGCCTTGGGCGGAATTCATGGCATCCATGGCAAGCACTTGTCGAAGTGTTAGCTTTGTGGTGTCCTTATTATGCTCTTCATTCACGGCCTCACTTGGTGGGGGACGTGCCCTTTCTTCTGTTTGGCATACGATTAACTCAAACACCCTCTTGCTCTTTTCCAATATCTCCTCCAAGCGTTGGATTTGCTCTCGTTGTTCTTCACAAAAAGCTGCCATGCATTGATTACGAGCCTCCATGTATTGCACCAAGGCCCTCAGCGAAGGTAGGAGGTCAGGAGTGGGTTCGGAGTGAGGAACTATTTGCGGGGAGTTCCATGTGAAATTAGGCTGCTGGCACCATCCTGGGTTGTATGGTTCTGGATTTTCATGATTGCTCCAACCCGGGTTGTATGGTTCTGGGTTTTCATGATTGCTCCACCCCGGGTTGTATTGTTCTGGGATTTGGTGGTTGCTCCACCCCTGATTGAATGAAGTTGGGTATGGATTGTTCCAAGCTCCCATCTCCATGTATGGATAATTCCATGGTCCCATATCCACGTATGAGTTGTTCATATGTACATGAGAAAGATGACAAGCCAAGTTAGTAAAAAAAAATCTAAACGAAATCTAAATATTTACTATACAAAATTTAGTTAACTAAATCTGAATTAATGGGCACCGTTGAGAGACAAGTCCCCGGCAACGGCGCCAAAAAATTGTTGGTAAAATTAAAGAGCAAGAAATATGCAATTCAATTCTAACAGTTATAAAATCCTTGCAAGTGCACAAATCGATAAGAATAGTATAGTAGCACAGCAAGAGTCGATCCCTCGAGGACTTGTATCAACGTTATGACCACTTTAGTTCAGATTTATTAACTTAGTGAAAACACACACACACACACACATGCAGGGGGGTTTATGATGTGAGAACTGAAATTTAAAGACAAGTAAAATAAAATGCAGAAAATAACAATGCAAGAATTAACGGTTGATTGATTATTAACTAAGGCGAATTAAGGCTTACTATCCACTCTAACCAATTATAGCTCTTAACTAGATTTCCTTGACCTAATTACTATGCATTTTCTGAATTAGGTGCCCGTGCCTAGGACCTGGCGTTGGTTCACTACACACATCTTATTCCCTCTTACTTAGCATGTTCTAAACAGGGCATATGCCTAGAACGTCTATCACCTACCTTTTAAGATGATGCATGAAGTTTAAAGAGAATTTAATGACACCACATTATCCTAGCAAAGTGACATGCAATCCTAGGTCGTTATGAGTTAAGATTACAAGTAAGAATACTTTCGATGCTCCAAATCACAAGATGATATGACGGTCACTCAAGCAATTACATCTATAATTATATGCAAACAAGGTAGCTAATCTTATAGGCATAAATTAAGGTCATTAAGCAAAGTAATCCAACTTATTCAGCATGCATAGCAATCATAATCAAGAGCCAGAAATCCAATCAACAAGCTAACATGGCTAGGGCTTCAAGCAACCCTAATCCTAATGACTACTCACACATAACTGAAATTGAAACAAATATAATTGAATTCATAAGTAAATTGCAATAATGAAAATAAGGGTACAGAAGATATTGTGAAGAACAGGTGCAGCAAAAGACACGGTAGTGCCTTCTTCTCCAAGCTCCACGTCCAACACACTCAACTTCAGGAAGAACCAAGCTTTAACGTAAAACTCTAAAAAACCAAAATACTATTTGCGGCTCAGGTGTCTCTGTATCTCCCAAAAACGCCTCTAGCTAATTATCTCCTCTCTTTTGCCTGATTCTCCTTCTCTGATTTTCTCTGATCCCCTAAAACACTGAACAAATGCTCATTTTTATAGACAAAGGGAAAACCTTGTTCTATAAGGATTGGTAAAACCATATTCTATAAGGATTGGTAAAACCATGTCCTATAAGGATAGGGAAAGTTATTGTACTTTTAATTAATTATAAAGTCCTTAAATCTATTAGAACCAATCAGAACACGGCTGGGAGTGTGAATGCAAGCTAGCAAGTGGGAACGCAAGCTGGCCAAACTTGGATTTTGGACTGTCTTCGTAATCAGGATCTGGGACTGCGCTTTTGAAGCAAATCATGAGTACATTAGAAGCGCATCTTCTTTCAGGCTTGGCGTAAATGTTGTCAGGCTTAGCGCAGAGGGAGAACCTCTGATCTACCGATGGTGGAACAGGGACCCTGGCTTAGGCGCACATCAGTTCTTGGGACATGTCCTCGACCTACCTTGGCGCGACCTTGGCACTTCTAGGACTTGACCTTGATGTCATGAAACACAGGTTTGAGACCCGGAGGGCCTGATATGAGGTACTTGGCCAGTGGCCCAAAATAGGCGCACTGGCGCACTTAGGACTCCGTTCAGGACCTGATATTGAAATGAGGATATCTCCTTCATCTGGACTCCGATTTGAGTCATTCTTTTTGCGTTCTTTCCAGATTTTACCTATCTTTCTAACTCTGCACAAATCTCACAAGATTGATCATTTTCTACTATTGATAGCACGAAATTATTCAAAAGACATGTAAGAAAGGCATATAAAGACATCAAAATGATGCATAAATAACGACTGATGATGACCCTTCATAAAAAGGTGCGACTCTTAATGAAAAATTGTGATTCTTATAAAATAGCTGTGACTCTTGTAAGGGATGCAACTCTAGGAAGAGTTGTGACTACTTGATAAAAGCACCGCAACCTTTATAAATATACAGTTGAGTAATGCAAATCATTGATTCTAATCATACCAAAAATTCAGCCAAGGCTTATTGTTTATCTCTCCCTTCATTGTTTCCAAAATAAATATTTCTTATAAAAACCTCTAGAAATTAATATCTACAACATTAGTTTCTAAGAATTCTTTAGTGTTCTTGTTTGTCCTCTTAGTGTGTTTGGGTTTGTCTTTGGTTGTGCAAAACATTGACAAACATATTATCTTAGGCATGACTTCATTGTATCGTCATGACTGATTTGCATATCCCCATTGCACACTATTGTTGAGTCAAATAACGTGTAAAAAATACCGTAGTGCCTTGAAGCATTTCTTTCATGCTCTCATAGTCATAAGACTCATAACTCATAGATACAATTTTTCCTAACAAAGTGCGTTTTGAACAAAATTTGGTCGATAACATGACATGAAAATGACATGAGAAGAAGAATAAAGGAAAGTGGAGAAGTCACAAAGCAAGCCCATATGATGAAAGTGCTAAGTTCAATTATTTTAAAAATAAAATTGGATAAGAAGGAAATATTTGAGCTGACTTAAAGTAGTGATTCAAGGAACTTGAATTGAATTCAATTATTGTTGTAGCAAGTGTTTGTTTGTACATAATATATATTATAGCGATCTATTTTTGGTGGCACTCTATTTATTATTTTAATATTCAATTTATTTTATAAATTAAATTTTCAAATTTATCCTTTATTTTAATTTACTTTATTTTATAAAAATTTAGAAATTCTCAATAATTTAATAGCCTAACTATAAACCATCACCAAATTTACTATTTATTGCCGTCTATGTGTCTTTCTATCATATTTCAACAGAATTTTTTTATTATGTACATATGCAGTAAAATATCCATATAATTCAAGCAGCTTACAACTACCATTATACTTTTGTCATTATACTTTAATGACAAAAGCATAGTACTCATTATTGTGAAAATAGAAAGCAGGAGATATATAAAGCGGGAGAGTATGGTTTATCGAAGAAGAAAAAAGTACAAATGTTTTACACAAAAGAAAAAGGACAAATTTGGAAGAACGATTCATATAAAAAAATAATTTAAATAAAAAAGTGGAGCGCAATAAATAATTTGTAGAATGCCAAAATTAGCTCCTTATAATATATATATATATATATATAGCAAATTACACTTTATTATCCTATGGTTTACACCTTATAACAGATTCATACATGAACTTTCAAATGTTGCAATTATCCCTTGAACTCTTCAAACCGTGACAACATAATCCCTCCGTTAACTAATCCGTTAAAATTTCTGTTAAATGTTGACGTTGACAAAAATGAGATATATTATTTAAATAATAATAAATTAATTTAAAATTTTTAAAATTAATTTGAAAAAAAAAAAACCAACCGTCCCCCCTTACCCCCGCGCACCATCTTCATCTCTGCCATTCCAACCCACCCCCCACCCCAATTTTCTTCATTGATTGGATCTGATGGTTTGGATTTATTCCCAGTGTGCCAACTCCATTTCACATAAAAAAACAGCAAAAGAATCGAAAGTGGAAATGAAGAAGCATAAAAGAGAGAGAGAGGAAGAAGAAAATTGGAGAGAGAACAGAGAGAAAGAAGAATAAAATGGGAGCAATAAGCCATTAATGGGAATATTAGTGTTAAGGGAATTTTTTGGATTTTTTTGATGTGTTGTAAGTTCTGAAATCGTTTTAAAGTGTTAAGAAAATTTTCTGGAAAAATTCTGCATTTTTTGGAAAAAGTATGAGTTTGTTTATGAATTTCGTCACTAAAAGTTATGACACTTTTAGCAGCGATAAATTCAGATGAACATCGTCGCAAAAAGCCATCTTTATGTGCTGTTCATCTGTCTTTGTCGTTTCTAAAGGTATATCTACCTTTAGTGACGAAATAGTTAAAGAAACTCATACTCTTTTCAGAAAAATTTCAGAAAATTCAAAAAATTCTCGGGATTTAATCGGAGGGGTTTGAGATAGGTGAGAGGCATACAAGATTATTATAGCTACAATCTAAAGTCTTTTTTTTAATTTCTCCACATTTTTACATTCTTCTCTCTTTCCTATTCTTCCATTCAACAACCCATATTTTTTTAATTTGTTGTTTTATTTTTTAATTTTGAATAAATTAGTTTTAAAATTTAGGAAAAAAAATTAGGTTTAATAATTTTAAATTAAATTATTATTATTTTTGTCAGTGGCGCCTATTTGTCATTAAATTTCATTTAATATTGAATCTCATTTTGTCCACCACAGCATTTAATATAAATTTTAACGAAATAATTAACAGAAGGAAAATATTGTCACAGTTTGAAGAGTTCAAAGGAATAATTGAAATATTTGAAAATTTATATATGAACTTGTTATAATGTGTAAATCACAACAAAGTGTAATTTGCCCTTATATATATATATTATATATGCCTCCTCTGGTTGCTTTTTACTCGATCATCATCGATGAATATGCGCCCCAAGCACCCTTCTCATACAACACAGCTGCTGCTGCTGCTCTTATTAATATTAATGCTTTTCTCCTTCCTTGCATCTTTGTCTGCGACTCCTGCAACCAGTAAGCTAGCTAGGCTCCATAATTTCCTTTTCTTTTTCATTTCTTTATTAACTTTTTTTAGTTGATCCATCGACGTCGAGTGAAGTTGATCTTCGTGTTTAATTTGAAGTTAAATATTTGTAGGGAGCCTCAGCCCCAGGTCAAATCACGAGGAAGACTCATCACTCCGAGAATCACTGGTTCAGCTCTCGATCTATTTCTTTATTTTCCCCCTCTACCCTCTCAACTACACTTTTTATATCATTCGCAAATTGAGAGCTAAACTAATTTTTTGACCCAATTGAAATTACCAACTCTTTGAAAAGGTCAATTGAACCATCTGTTGGTTTTTCATGATTATCTCCAAAATATCAAGGTTTCTAGACATCAGTCACAATACAAATATAATCATTGAATATTGAAAAAATGAATCATTGCTGAATTCTATTTTAGTTTTATTTTTATTAATTTATTTTAAATTATTAGTTTATAGTTGTCTTATAAAATTACTCATGTGCGTGTATATATGTAACCTTTTATTTAGAGAATTATTTTTCACACTCTATTTTTTAATTGTTATATTTCACTTTTAATTTTATATTTTTAAAGAAAAAGTGAAGTAAAACAAATAAAAAATTGAGTATGAAAATCTAACTCCCATTATTCACACTTGGATGAAATCTTAAAAACAATGGCAAGTTCCAAAATCCCCTATTTCTAAAAGTTGGTAACGTAAATTGACTGAAAAATTTGTTAAAATCCCAATGTGACACAGAAAGCCTAAGATGGGCAGTTAATTTTACCTTTAATTATAGTTTTCTATCATACATATGTGCATAAGTTAAACAAATCGCAAAATAATTTATTTGAAATGATAATAATTAAGATTCATTTTATTTTGTCGGAACAACAAAATTGTGATAAGGTAGGTTGATAAAAATTTGCAGGGGGCAGTGGATTGGGTGTTAGATGCCGGAGAAGGAGAGGAAGCGAGGTTTATTGAGGGAAGGAAGGATTTAGAAAGCAGAGACTATCCAGGAACAGGAGCAAACAACCACCATGACCCCACAACTCCTGGAGCACCTTGAACATATATGGCCTACCCATATTGTATTTTTATTATTTTTATATATATACAGGTCACCATCTGAAAAGAATTTTCTTAATTTCCATACCAATTATGTGAGGCAATCTTCAAAACTAAAAGTTGTGTAACATGTCAAAATATTAAATTCTATTGAGCCCTTCTGCCGTTCATAGCATTTCAAATTAGCCTACAAGCCGCTATTGAAAAAACAATTACTTTGGCGGGCCTTGTATCAAATTTGCTTGTATCAACTTCTTTTTAGATGATAGTTTGAACTTAAAAAGAAAAAAAAAATCTTCTCTTTTCATCTTCTCTCTGGCTCACAGCCCTCCCTCCTTCTCTTTCTAGTATTCCGTCGGCACAGTGAAGCTCGTCCAGCTAAAATTATCGGCATTATTGAGCCCACTTCCTTTTTCCGAAGCTGTCCATGATCCTAATTGGAGGATTAATGGCATGCAACTGGAGCTAGATGCCACAAGCCCATTAGCTGTAAATGGGTCTATAAAGTTCAATATCACTCTAATTGTTCCATGAGCATTACAAAGATCGTTTTGTTGCTAAATGTTATACGCAGATTTGAAGGCATTGATTATTTGGAAACTGTTTCTCCCACCGCCAAGCTTACCACTGTCCACTGCTTACTCGCGGTTGTTGCGTCCTGCAGTGGGTTTCTTCATCAATTAGATGTTCAAATGAATTCCTTTATGATGATCTTAATGAGGAGGTTTATAAAGATTTTCCTCCCCATCTTTGCCGACAGGGGGAGAATTTTGTATTGCGGCTTATTAAATCTCTTTAGATCTCGTTTAGTACGTCATATTGTATTGACTATTTCAGTCGGATAGACTAATCTGTCAACCGGATAAACTGACTATTTAGTTAAGCATTTGGTGTTTTACCGGATTAAAATGCCGACTATATTATACTGTCCGGATTATATTATACTAGTTGATCATAAATATCTATATATCATAAATATTAATTTTGTATATTATTATTATTATAATTATCATTATTTATTTAATTTAATTTTAATTAATTGTTAAGCTCATAACAAAATTACTGTCGAAAAGTAACACAAAACACATTTGAAATAGCATCAAATGATCATCCAAATATGACAAATAGATTTTCTTATTCAAGCCATCTAAAGAGTTCTATGCGCATGAACATGGAAACCATGAATGTTACAACTCGTCCCAAAATTTCAAAATTAGAATTATTAAATTACCGAATTACCCTCCTATGTTAATTACCGAATTTTCGTGAAATTTACTAAGTGAGCGAAATGAATTAATTCGAGAGTTAGACTCCGAATCTTTGTAGCTTAAACTGAAAGTTGGGTAGGAAGTTGGAAATGAAATTCGAAACAAATTCGTTTGAATTATTGTAAATAATTTTTCGGGAGATTTGGAAATATTAGTAAAAATAAATTGAGTTATTAATTATTTATTATATTATTTGGGTCGAGGTGTGTCAATTTGGTATCAGAGCCTAATTAGGGAGTATTGACACCAGTGTGTCTGAGTTGTTGCATGATGATCATTGGTTGCTTCCCGTTTTTGTGTTAATATTATGCATCCTCGAAGTGCCCCAAAAGGGGGATTGTTATAGTAAGAGAAACTAGTGAAATTTTGGACACTTCACGTGAAAATTGGATGGTTATAGTAACATTTTCTTTCGTATTGCTACTAAGGTTTGGGTGGAGAGCTGAAAAGCATGTACTATCTCCTGAAAATTGTAAGAGATGGAAGCTTTTAAATAGAGGTTTTAGGATAAGTTTATACCTCTACGTTATGTGAGTAGAATACGGGATGAATTCTTGCATATTAGACAGGGAAGTCGGTTAGTTACAGGGTATAAGAGACCGTTCCACTGGTCGTTACTTCCTAGTTATTAGTGACAATAAAAAGAATCGAAGGAGCACTTCTTTAATGAAATGTGAAGGAACCCCTTCCTATAGTGACTACTAGGGGATTCGGAAGTTGTTGGGAAGTGTTTAATACAATTTTTCAGGCAAAAATAGTCTGAAAGTCCCGCTTCCGATGGTGAGTTAAGTGTTAAAGTATTATCGAGAATACAAACTTACAGATATTACTGAAATAAAGTCAATATAGTGGTAATATTTGGATTTTTATTGTTATGGGTACACATGATGTTGATGTAGATTGTATGGTGAATCATGAGTATAACCTGAGTATATCAAGATGTCATCAGTGATGGACTTGACTGTGGATGTTTTGGTAATATAATACTGATGGTTTGGGATTATTTATATAAATTGATGTTTTGAAACTATGAATTGATTGTGAAGTGTTAATGGCTAACTTCGTACCTTGGAAATCGTGGATTTCGGTGTGATATTAGGCATGGGGTGTGTATCCTAATATCTTGCCAATCTCGAATGTAGCATGAAAACAGTAACTTTCAATAGGCCTAGTCATCCAATAGTAACCTCATTGTTGAAGAAGGAGATTCTCTAGTTGGATTTATTCCTGCAATTTAGACAGAAAAGCTGTTGAAGGAAGGATGTCAAGATCACTTGGCTCACGTTGTATCCACTGATGGAGCCTTCAGGAAGCTTCCGGAAATTTCCTATGTTTAATGAGGCTCCAGATATCTTCTTGATGATCTGTTTGGGTTACTTTCTGTAAGAGAGTTTTGGTTGTTGTGATGGTAGTGAGACTCATGAGGGACTGTACATTTGGACATGAGGTTAGAACCTTGCATGCCCTCTTAAATGGGTTGGGAAGATTTAGGCAATCCAATATGGTCCTGCAAGTTCTTGATGCATTGGTCAATGTGGGCCTTCGGCCGATGGTTACCTGCTCATAACTACTGTTAAGAGCTTGTGCAATGGAAGGATTTACATAAGACTAAAGGAGTAATTCGGGTTGTTGAATCGAATATCAACGAGGTAATTGTTGTTACATAATGTGTTAATTCATGGGCCTTGCAAATGCCAGAAGGCTTGAGAAGTTTTAGAGAGCAAGAAATTGTTGGATAAAAAAGGGATTGAGAACTAATATGGTTACATGTTGTACATTGGTCGTTGATTTATGTAAAGTACATGAATTTGAGGTTAGTGTGAAATTAATAAATCAAATGATTGAGTTGGGGTTTATTCCCAGCCAAACAGCCTTCCGAGTCTCATGGAGGGATCGAGGAAAAAGTAGAGGATTGAAGCTTTAGATTGGGTGAAGAGAATGGGAGAAGTTGGGGTGACGCCTAATTTGTTTGCTTACAATGCATTGATCAATGCTTTGTGTAAAGACAGAAAACTAGATGAGGCAAAGTTACTCTTCGATAACATAGGCAAGAGAGGAATGTTTCCCAACGATGTAACACATTCTATTTTGATTGATTCTTTCGGCCGGAGGGGGGATATTGAATGTTGCACCTTGTTATTTTGGTAAAATGATCAATGTTAGGATTAGAGTAAATGTGTATCCCTACAATTCTTTGATAAGTGGATACTGCATAGAAAGAGAAATTCACAAGGTATTTAGGTTGTATCATGAATTGATGGAAGGAATGGATTGGCCAATGGTACCCTGTGCAAGTAGCAACCTTAGAAAACTTCTTAGAGTTCGTATGGAGTTATAGATGAAAGGGAGATGAATCCAGAAACTGAGAAGCTCCCTGATGCTCTAGATTACAGTATTTACGAAACCATCATGGAACTGCTGGAAACTTTTCTGGGTGAGAGGCTACAACTCCAATTTGATAACAAGAATCTAAATTCAGAGTTGATGGATAGAACAGAAGAATTGGAGGAATTAAAACATAGAAGCCTAGATTCAAATGATGTTAAGAACTTAATAGATGATATTGAAGGTATGCTAAAAGTAGAAAAACGTTGAGGCTCACGTAGATAAAAAGCTTGCTTCGTGATTGGAATCATTGGTGTCATGTCTTGTTCAGAAGTAAACAGAAATTGATGTGCATGTAGGCTTATCTAAAGAGGGTTTTCAGTCTAATTTGATGGAATCGACTTTAATGCATGAAGAAATACAGCAGTTAAATGCCTTGTGTCTTCAGCATGAAAGTGAAACCATTGTTCTCAGGAAAGTGTGCATCAGGCGGAAGAAGCCCTTTTAGTTTCTCGTTCTAAATTACAAGAGAAATAAAATGAACTTGAACAACGAGTGTCTTGCCTAAGAGAGAAGCTTAGTATTGCTGTATCCTAGGGGAAAGGCTTGATGGTATAGCTAGATGGTCTCAAGCACTCCCTTACAGAGAAATCTAGTGATTGGAAAGATTCTTGCAGGAGTTGCAATTGAAAAACTTGAGACTTATTGAGGTTGAAATAAAACTCAAGACATATTCAGAGGCAGGTGATCGTGTGGAGGCTCTGGAATTAGAGATCTCACATATTCGAGATTCTGCTACCGCTTTAAGAGAATAATTCCTTCTCTAAGACTTTGTCCTTCAGAAGATAGAAGAGATTTTAGAAGACATTGACCTTCCAAAGCAATTTCATTCAAGAGATAGTATTGACGAAAATTGATTGGATGACTAGGTTAGCTACTGGTAACACTTTTCCTCACACATATTCTGACCATCAGAGTTCATCTGGAGGAGGTCATACTCCGATGTGAGTTTTGTTACTATGGACTTCTGGAAAGATGATGTACAACTAAATTCATATTCATGTGACGACTTCAAAAGACAATACGAGGATAAGATTGAGTGGTTAAGAAAAACACCATTGGAATTGCAGGGTGATAATACGTCTTTCCAGCATAAGGTTGTTAACCTTGAAAACTATTGTGAATCACTAACAGATGATTTGGAAGCTAGACTCGAGAAGGAGAACGCAAATATGGAGACATTTATGGATGAGAGAATTAGTCGCAAAGATTAGAGGTCTTGATCAATGATCATGATAAAATTTCAAAAAGGCAGTTGAGCTTGAGCACTACATGAAAAAGTTACTGATTTGCAGGAGAACGTAGCCAAGATACGTGGGAATGAGAAACAAATTATCAGCATAGATGGTGGCATAAGAAGATTGCAGGGTCATGTTACTGATGCATTGCAGGATCCTAAAACAAAGCCTGAGTACTTGGGTGAAGGCAACATTGAGTGTCTAGAAGTGTTACTTATAAGCTTTTAGAGAATTATGCAACTCTTTCCTCATGAAAATTATTATTTGGTGGTACGGCTGGTGGTACCCGTACTAAGAAAGCTTATGTGACAGTCGATGAAACAACAATTGATGAAGCAAGAAGTGTAAGCATATCTGGTCATGCTGAATCAGATATCGGTGTTTTGAAGAAAGTGTTGGAGGAGGCTCAACACGAAATTTTGGAATGTAGAGTAGGAGATCGAGTATACCTAAAATTTTCACCATGGAAAAGTGTAGTGTGGGTTGGCAAATGAGGAAAGTTAAAACCTCGTTATATTGGCCCTATTTGGTTATTGAGAAAGCGGGGGTAGTATCCTATCGTTTGGGGTTATCGTCGCAGCTACCGCACATATCCCATGTGTTCTACGAGTCGATGTGTTCTACGTGTCAATAATACGACACCAGGTGCTGGAATCCATACCATGTATTATCATCTTTGATGCCTTTTGAAGTGAATGACGATCTAATCTATAAAGAACTACCAGACACAACCATAGACCAGAAGGATAAGTTGTTGAGGAGTAAGGTGATACCTCTGGTTAGGGTACTTTGTGAAAGCACACCATAGAAGAGGTGACTTGGGAATTCGAAGATCAAATGAGAGAGATGTACCATCATCTGTTTTATACCCGAGGACGTTATTTTTACCAAGTTATGTAAGTGTTTAATTTCGAGGACGAAATTTTCATTAAGGGGGGTAGATTGTTACAACCCGTCCTAGAATTTCAAAATCAGAATTATTAAATTACCAAATTACCCTCCTATGTTAATTACCGAATTTTCGTGAAATTTACTAAGTGAGCAAAATGAACTAATTCGGGAGTTAGACTCTGAGTCTTTGTAGCTTAAACTGAAAGTTGGGTAGGAAGTTGGAAACAAAATTCGAAACGAATTCGGTAGAATTATTGTAAATAATTGTTCGGGAGATTTGGAAATATTGGTAAAAATAAATTGAGCTATTAATTATTTATTATATTATCTAGGTCACGGTGTGTCAATGAAGCCCGGGCTTCAGGTTAGAAATATTTTAATTAATTATTGATATTATTATTATTATTATCATTATTGTTGTTACTACTTTTCAAGATTACTAGTCATCTGACTATTTAATACGGATAATTTGGAGGGTATTATTTTAGCGGGTGTGAAACGTATAAAGGCACTCAACCGTATTAACTTAAATTAATACGAGTGGTACCAAACATCGGTTTCGTACTATATTATCCTATCTGGTTCCTTATACGGTGTACCAAACGTAGCCTTAAGGTTTAATTAATTATTGATATTAATATTATTACTATTTATTATTATTATTATTATTGTTGTTGTTGTTGATACTACTTTTCAAGATTGCTAGTCATCCGACTATTTAATACTGATAATTTGGAAGGTATTATTTTAGCGGGTGTGGACTGTATAAAGGTACTCAACCGTATTAACTTAAATTAATACAAATGGTACCAAACACCGGTTTCGTACTATATTATCCTATCCGGTTTCTTATACGGTGTACCAAACGTAGCCTTAAGGTTTAAAATAAGCTTCCTGAAATTGTTTTGCCAATTTTCACATGCTATCCAACTATCAAAGTCGCAGTTTTAAGCAATCAAAGGCTGATATTCTTTTTTTACCAAGATTAATTGTGGTTCTTTCACTACAATCCTTATCTATGTTGATGACATCATTGTAATAGGAAAATATGACAAGGCAATTCAAGATCAAAATCCAAGATTTTGAGCTAATTTATGCAAAATTTTCAACAGCCACACTAGGAAGCTGCCTTACAAGTCTTACGATTCACTAAAGGCACTCCAAGTCAAGGTTTATTGTAACGACCCAGAAATTTAATTATTTAATTTTCGTAAATTATTTTGCAAAAGGACGAAATTACCCTTGGTTGTTTAAGAGGCTTGAAAGTCAATTTTTGTTTAGAGACATTTTTGGTTGTGTTTCGGGGACCGTTGCGTAGGTCTCAAACTCACGAGTTCATAAACAGATGGCACGCGGAAAACAAAGTTCATGTGAGAGAGTTGTGGGTCTAGAATGTTCAAGGGCAATTTGGTAATTTAGGCTTGGGTAGATATTTTAACCCAATCAGATAAGATCTTCCTCATTTTTCACTCTCTCTCTTGGCGACTCACCCAGACCGTGCAACCAAAATCAAAAATCCCAAGAAATTGGAATTTCGATTCAAGGCAATTTCTTCCATTTTTGTTCCACTAATTGGACTCTACTCCTTCCCACGATCACAGACGTACCAACCATCGCAGCAAGCAGCCGCGAGAGACCCCGAACTGAGGAAAGGAAAACCAACACCTTTCGATCGATTTTCCGGCCAACATAGGTATGAGTTTCGTGTTTAGAGTTCATTTATGAGTTTCTGGGTTCGAGTAGATGAATTTAGACCTAAAATTTGTGGAAAATGGTTGAGTTTTGAGAAAGTTAGAAAAAATTCAAGCTTGGCTGACAGTTGAGTTTTCCGGTGATGGCGGACGGCGGCGCACGACGGAGAGATGTCTTCTCTGGCGACTGGTTCGATCGGATGAGGGGGGGGTGGGGTTTGACGCGGCATGCCACCTGGCGACCGAGTCAGCGTCGAGTCAACACCGAGTCAGTGCTGAGTCAGACCGAGTTGGCGTGTGGAACACTGTAGCAGCGCGTGGAACACTGTAGCGGGCACGTGGGACACTGTAGCAGGCGCGTGGGACACTGTAGCAGGCGCGTGAGGTACTGTAGCAGGCGCGTGGCGGCGCGTGGTTCAGCTTTCCGCCGGTGCGAGGCGGTGCGTGTGACCGGTTCTCAAGTCACGACAGTACATGTCGACAAGATTTCGATATTTCGAATCTGTTGGCGTAGGTTTCGAGTTGATCAGACATCGTTTCGGGGTAATTTTGGGCGTCCAAAGTTGCTGCATTTTTAGTGCGATGCAAGCGGACCTCCCAAGGTTTAGGGAGTCTAAATGTAGGGTTTTAATTATAGTTGGTAATCACAATTATTACTTTTGACAGACAATACTGTTCCGGGAACTTTGGGGGAGCGTACGGCTCGGGATTAAGCTGATTTGGAGGTGTGGTGAGTGGACTTTGGTTATAAATTATAATGCATTCATAAAGGTATATTTGATATAATTGCTTATTATGTATTGTTTTGTCAAATTTCTGGATATTATTAAATTATTACTAGACACGGGTTTTCAATGTTACAGTGAAACTGACGTTTTGGGCTATGGCCTGGTTTTATGGATTCGAGTTTTATATAGTTTGACTTGTCAGATTTTGGATTTCGATCGAGTCCATGATTTTGGGTTTAGGCTCGGATTTGTGATTTATTTGGATTTGAGCGTAAACCTGATTTTGCAATGAATTTGGCTTAGGCCAGGAAATAAGGATTTCAAAACATGGATTTTGGTTTTCACTGGATTTTTGTCCCCGATGGTCAAGGTTTTCTCTGACTTGCGTCGAGGGTCTTTCTCCACCAGATCGTTGAGGGTTCTCCGATGCTGGTGTCGAGGGGTACTTTCTTCACCAAGTCGTTGAGACTGTCTACGCGTAGTACAAATTTCTGCACAACTCGAGGTATATCGGGTGTGTGGAGGGTATCGAGCTATGGCTCAGGATTTTATTTAGGAAGGAGTGGGATATGTTTTGATGTATATTTTGTGTCCAGGTCGGTTTACATGATTTTAAACTCCTTTGAGGAGGGTTTTCAAAGCAGGGTCTGGGACCATGGAATGTTTTCATTATTCGGGTTTTCGTGGGTCCCACCAAGTGTTTTAACAAAAGAAGGATTTTTCCGGTGGATTTTCGAATTATCTATATATTATATTTATATACAAAGGGATTTTATGTTATGCATGCATGGTTTTACTTGTGGAGGGGGGAAATGTAAGTTTTTCTCGGAAATGATTTTTAAATGATTATTTTGTCCACTCACAACTTTCGTGTTTTAAATCCCCTCTAGGCCGTTGAGTTGACGTGGGCATATCCAGAGGCAGAGGCATTAAATTTTTAGCTGCGCGTTTACCTAGACTATCGAGTAGGATATTTATTTCTGTATTTAATTTATCCTACCTAGATGCTCTTATAAGTCTTTTGGACTGTTGTAAATTGGGGTTACATCGTTGGATGTTTGACCTTATTGGAATTTGGAGTGTTATATGATCCTTAGTTTGATAGGTGGAAGACGGTTAACCAGTCCTTAAGGGGAGATTCTGCTAGAGTTTTTGGCAGAATTCTCATATTTATTTGCAAGGACTTAGGGGTATTCTGGGAATTTCTTTAGGTTGTTAGATGGGAGCGAGGTTCTTCCCGAGTTTCGAGGGGAAATTCAGGAAGGGTCTTGTCATTTATTTTTTCCAACTTCCAAATATCTTACACTACGAGCCTCTTGTGATTCAGACTAGTCGAGGTGTTTCGCCACTAGAAGATCAACCACATGTTATTGCATTTTTTCTAGGTGATTTCCTCATATATTGGTATCTCAGAAACAATCTTATGTGGAAAAATCAACGAAGGAAGCAAAATATTGTGCCATGGAAAAAACATGTTTAGAACTTACTTTGTTGAGCTACATATTCCAAGATTTAAGGGTTGATCAACACAATCCGACACCGTTATATAGTGATAATCAAGTTGCCATGCACATAGTAGCCAATCCAGTTTTCATGAATGCACAAAACATATTGAAATTGATTGTCACATCATACGAAAAAAATTACAAGTGGCACAATCTCCCTGTCATATGTTCCTTGTAACGACCTGAATTTAAAATTAAAGCAAATTTGTAAAATTATTTAAGAAATGATGACATCCCTCAGTTTGAGAGGGGTTTGAAAGTCACTTTTACTTGAAAATACTTTTGGAAGTTTTTCTTGGACAATTGCGTAGGTCTCGAACTCACGAGTTTGTAGATAGGCGGCACACAAAAATTGGAGTCAGTATGAGAGAATTGTAGGTCTAGAAACTTTAGGGGCAGTTTGGTAATTTTTAGAAACCAGATATTTTGACATCTGCATTTTCTCTCTCCTATATGAAAAATCTGAACACTCTCTCTCCCCTCTCTCGTGTGTCTCTCTCTCTCTGGCAAAACAGAGAAAAATCGGAACCCACCCAACCCTTGAACATGATTTCGGGCCTTTCGATTCAAACCAAGGGTAACATCACCTTCCTTTCCTCCCCACGAGCACAATCATACCCTCCTTGAGCTGCGAGGACCGTTGTGGGTGGAGGACCAAAGGCCCAAAACTTTCTGAAACCTTCCCGGTCGTTTTTCGGCCACGACAGGTGTGATGGCTCCGAAGATTACGGAGGACCAAATAGCTTGGAATTGGACCTTTTGGACGTCACGGTGAGTGGAATAGTTTTCCTAAAGTATATTGCGTACATATTGCTATGTTTTAAGTATTTTATATCCAATTACAAATTTCTAGCATTAAATGGTAGGATTATTTAGTATTTTCATAAGTCTCGGGAATTAAGGATAATTATTACAAACTATTTACTACCTTCCCAAGACTCGGGGCTAAAGGTAATGATATACATGACTTTTCACTGGTTATGGATTTATTATTGATTATGGATCTCAATAGTGATTTTGGGAATGATTTTGATATTGACTTTGACTTAGGGCCGGGAGGATGATTTATGGATTCTAGTTTGTGGATTTTAGGCTTAGGCTCGGAGTTATGTATTTGGACTTGGGCCTAGGTATCTGACAGTTTTGGGGTTTTGGGCCAGGATGGTGGGTTAGGCTTTGACCTTGATGGAAGGGTTGGTGGGAGTTTCTAGGTGAGGTATGGCAAGGAGGATTCCCTCATACGTTCAGTAGGATATGAAGTATGCTATGGAGGATTCCATCATACTCTCGGGATGATATGAGGTATGTTATGGAGGATTCCTTCATATTCTCAGGATGATATGAGATATGTTATGGAGGATTCCATCATACTCTCGGGATGATATAAGGTATGTTATGGAGGATTCCATCATACTCTCGGGATGATATGAGGAATGTTATGGAGGATTCTATCATACTCTCAGGATGATAAGTATGTTATGGAGGATTCCATCATATTCTCAGTATGGTATGAGCTATGTCATGGAGGATTCCATCATAGACTTGACGAGACATTGAGCTACGGCTTGGGAATGACCGCTACGACTGGGATATCGAGCTACTGCTTGGGATGGTGGCTTCAGCCGGGATATTGGGTTCCGCTTGTGATGATAGCTTCGGTAAGTTACTGATATGGCGGCATAGGAAAAGGTAGTGTGGGTTCCACCAAGGTAAATTAATTGGATTCCAATAAGTTGTATTTACTTATATATGATCTTGTTGCATATAAGGTTTGATAACGAAGTGGGATTTTATCGATTAGTAATATCATTTTATTTGCGAGGTCACACTTTTATTGTATTTGGTTCTATTGTCCATTCACAGTTGTTTTGGTTTCGTGCCTCCAGGCTGTAGCGGGACGAGGTGTCGAGTTTAGGAGGAGGCATCGTTTTCTGTTGCGTTGTTAGTGCATGATTGGTTGAGTAGTATTTTAATCCTAACTAGTAGCTTTGATTAACCTTTCGGGGGTTTGGATTGTTTGCGTTGGTTGGGTGTGATCTTGTCTATATTGGTGAATTATTGGTTTAGAATTTGAATCCTTCGTCTGATAGGTGGAAGGTGGTTAGTCCAATTTTTAAGGGAAATTCTGCCGAATTTTCGAAAAAATTCTTGTAAGTTTTTGTTGGACTGGTGAGGGTATTTCAGGAATTATTTTGAGGTTTCAGGGATTGTCAGACGGGAGCCAGACTTCTCATGGATTTTGAGGGGAATTCGAGAGGGGTCCTATCAACTTGGTATAAGAGCTCTAGGTTTAAATTCTTGCAGACCGCACTTAGTTTGCATGCTTGACATTTCCTAATGCCTCCTTGACGACGTCCTTGTGCACGGTGTAAGGTTGAGTTCTGTGTTGTCTCAAATTTTGATAATTTGAATTGAACAATGAGCATAGTCCTTCAGAGTTGGTGTTTTCGGAGGTATGCGAGATTGAGAGGGTCAGAGACTTGGTGTTTCGTATTGTTGACGAATAGGAAGGTGGCACCTATCGAGTAGGACTTGGGTGTCCCTGGTTTTGCCGCTATGGAAGGGACATGCAAGGAAGAATCTTGCAGATGAGACGCGTGTGAGGGACGAGCTACGACGTAAGTTGAGGAAAAGTTTAGCCTTGAGTAGGCGAGTTGCGAGGCTCAAGGATTAGATGCAAGCCTAGTAGTTATAGCAATTGGTTGGGCTGGTCTTAATTTCAAGGATGAAATTTCTTTAAGGGGGTGAGTTGTAATGACCTAAATTTAAAATTAAAGCAAATTTGTAA
Source organism: Oemleria cerasiformis (assembly GCA_037349345.1). Lineage (NCBI taxonomy): Eukaryota > Viridiplantae > Streptophyta > Magnoliopsida > Rosales > Rosaceae > Oemleria > Oemleria cerasiformis. Next base: position 11,051,634 of record JAZGTL010000007.1, read on the forward strand.
AATTATTTAGGAAATGACAACTTTACCCTTGGTTTAGGAGGGGTCGAAAGTCACTTTTTGCTTGGAAATACTTTTGGAAGTTTTTCTTGGATCGTTGCATAGGTCTCGAACCCATGCGTTTGTAGACAGGCGGGACACGGAAATTGGAGTCCGTATGAGAGAGTTGTAGCTCTAGAAGTTTCAGGGGCAGTTTGGTAAATTTTAGAAATCATATATTTTGACATCTGCATTTTCTCTCTCCTAGAAGAAAAATTTGGACACTTTCTCTCCCCTCTCTCACGTGTCTCTCTCTCTGGCAAAACAGAGAAAAACCAAAACCCACCCAACCCTTGAACATGATTTTGGGCCATTCGATTCAAACCAAGGATAGCATCGCCTTCCTCTCCTCCCCACGAGCACAACCATACCCTCCTTGAGCTGCGAGGACCACTGTGGAATGAGGACCAAAGGTCCAAAACTGACCGAAACCTTCCCGGCCACCACAGGCATGATGGCTCCCAAGGTTATAGAGGACCGAATAGCTTGGAATTGGACCGTTTGGACGTCACGGTGAGTGGAATAGTTTTCCTAAAGTATATTGCGTACATATTGTTATGTTTTAAGTATTTTATATCCAATTACAAATTTCTAGCATTAAATGGTAGGATTATTTAGTATTTGCATGAGTCTCGGGAATTAAGGATAATTATTACAAAACGTTTACTACCTTTCCAAGACTAAGGGCTAAAGGTAATGATTTACGTAACATTTCACTGTTATGGATTTATTATTGATTATGGATCTCAAAAGTGATTTTGGGAATGATTTTGATATTGACTTGGGCTTCGGCCCGAGAAGATGATTTATGGATTCCGATTTATGGATTTTAGGCTTAGGCCCGGGGTTATGTATTTGGGCTTGGGCCTAGATATCTGATGGTTTTGGGGTTTTGGCCCAGGATGGTGGGTTAGGCTTTGACCCTGGTGGGAGGGTTGGTGGGAGTTTCTAGGTGAGGTATGGCAATGAGGATACACTCAGTACGATACGAGGTATGTTATGGAGGATTCCATCATACTCTCGGGATGATATGAGGTATGTTATGATGGATTCGATCATACTCTCGGGATGATATGAGGTACGTTATGGAGGATTTCAATATACACTCGGGATGATATGAGGTATGTTATGGAGGATTCCATCATACTCTCAGGATGATATGAGATATGTTATGAAGAATTCCGTCGTATTCTCAGTATCGTATGAGCTATGTCATGGAGAATTCCATCATAGGCTTGACGAGACATCGAGATACGGCTCAAGGATGACGGTTACAACCGGGATATCGAGCTACGGCTCGGGATGAGCCAGGACATCGAGTTATGGCTTGAGATGAGCCAAGATAATGAGTTAAGACAGGGGATGAGCTGAGACATCGAGCTATGGCTCGGGGATGACGTCTACGACTGGGATATCGAGCTACTGCTCGGGATGGCGGCTTCGGCCGGGATATCGACTTTGGCTTGTGATGATAGCTTTGGTCGGTTAGTAATATGGCAGCACAGGTAAAGGTAGCGTGGGTTCCACCAATGTAAATCAATTGGATTCTAGTAAGTTGTATTTACTTATATATGCAGATCTTGTTGCATATGAGGTTTGATAACGAGGTGGGATTTTATGGATTAGTATTATCATTTTATTTGCGAGACCAAGCTTTTATTGTATTTGGTTCTATTGTCCATTCACAGTTGTTTTAGTTTCGTGCTTCCAGGCTGTAGCAGGACGAGGCGTCGAGTTTAGGAAGAGGCATCATTTGTTGCTGCGTTGTTAGTGCAGGATTGGTTGAGTAGTATTTTAAACTTAACTAGTAGCTCTGATTAACCTTTTGGGGGTTTGGATTGGTTGCGTTGGTTGAGTGTGATCTTGTCTATACTGGTGAATTATTTGTTAAGAATTTGAATCCTTCGTCTGATAGGTGGAAGGAAGTTAGTCCAATTTACAAGGGAAATTCTGCCGAATTTTCAGTAGAATTCTTGTAAGTTTTTATTGGATTGGTGAGGGTATTTCAGGAATTATTTTGCGGTTTTACGGATTGTCAGACGGGAGCAAGACTTCTCACGGATTTCGGGGGGAAATTCGAGAGGGGTCATGTCATTCCTTCTCAAGCACAACTAGCGCACATTTTCACAAAGTCGTTAGGTCAGGAGCAGTCCTTAAGTGACAAGTTGGGACTTCACAATAGTCATTCTCCAACATGAGGGAGAGTAGTGTTGGAAAATAAATCCCAAGCAAATTTGGTAACCTAAATTGTTTTGATATCTTGTAAAGAGAATTTTTTTTTTTTTTTTGACATAATCAAGATTGTAGGGGTGAAGTAGGGCTGTTAATCGGTAATTCGGTTTGGTAATTTTGCCGAAACTGAGACCAAACTGATGTGATGACCGATATCGGTATTGATCCGGTACCAGCCACTTTCCCGATTAGGACAGAAAACTGGACGAACCAATCGTTATCGGTATCGGGATCGTTTTTTGTTCGGTTTTCCTATGATACCCAGAAAGGCAGAAATGCAATACCCACTACCTAGATACAATCCGATCCCATTGATCCCAGAAAGGCAGAAACACAAGGATCACCCTCACAACTAAGAAATTGAGGACCCATATACAAATTTCTTATAACAACAAAATCCATATACAAATTTCTTGCAATAACAAAACCTAGATCGAAAGGGACTGCAGACTTGAAGAGAGACAAGAGAGAGGCGATTAGATCGAGAGGCACTGAATACCTGAGAGAGAGAGAGAGAGATGCAACTATATTGAAGAAAGCGATGGAGTCATGGAGGCGACTGGATCGAAGAAGGCAATGGAGTCATGGTCCTCATAGAGGCGTCCTCACAGTGAGGCGTGCGTGTGAGCCGTGAGGCGGTGAGGCGTGCGTGAGCCTTGAGGTACTGAGAGTGAAGGCGATGAGGCGTGCATGCATGAGGCAGTGAGGCATCGAGGCATGAGGGTGGGAGACAGAGAGTGAAGGCGGTGAGTCAGTGAGGTGTGATTTTGGTTCTCGCACTCTGGCCGAAAGAGGGAGAGACAGAGCGATTGAGGTTGAGGGAGAGATGAGGGAGAGACATAGTGATTGAGTTTGAGGGAGAGACCAAGTCATTGAGGTTGAAGAGGGTGAAACCTTGAAGGCTTTAGATCGATGATATCGAAGAAGGTGAAGGGTTTGGACTTTGGATGGTTATGTAGAACTAGAATTGAGAATAAGCCCAAGTGCATGGGGCTACATTTAACTTCAAAATACAAAATAAGCCCAAGTGCAATATTGGACTTTGGACTTCGGTTCGGTATTGGTTTCCGGTACTGCAAAATTGAAAACTGAAATCGAACCGATTCAGGTTCGATTCGGTTCGATATTTCCTCTTCAGTTACAATTTTTAATCGGTTTGGTAATTTTTCGGGACGATTTGGAATTTCGGTTGGTTTTTCTGTACCAATTAACAGCCCTAGAGAAAAGTGAGACAAATCACGGCTAAAGGGGCAAAGAGAAATTTTTTGACAAGTTCCTAAGTTCGGGGGCATTCTAACTAACAAGCATTTGATCAGTGGCGGAACTACAATGGGTCCTGGTTGGTCCTAGGCCCCCATTATTTTTTATATATTGTAATGTTATATATTATTATTATATGTTATAATTAATTAAAAATTTATTAATAATTGAAGATTATATAGTTTCATCAATTATATATTTTAATATTCCCAGTCAATTTTAGAATACAATTTCTGGCTTCCCAATTGACACATATATCCTTATCATATATGATTTATAAAAACTCTAGAGATATATTTTGATATAGAAGTATATATAATACCTATTATATTTCTCAGCTAATTTCTATTTTCAATTCTCAAAATTTTTCTGCATATTTATTTTGTTTTAACACTTCAATCATAGTCTATTTTGGGCATGCAACGATTTCAAAAAATGAGAAATCTTCGAGGACAACTATGATTGTAATAAATTAATAAAATGATATGATATTTTTTATATTTTGGTTAGTTTGATATATATTATGATGAGTTGAATTACATTTAATGTTTATTTTTTTAAGAGTATTTTGTGAAAGACTCCCCACAAATACCAGAATCTGAATACGAAATGATGTATATTAACATAACTTATGTCATTATGTGATTGGAACGAAGCAATTATTTGCAGAAAAGCAGGGAGCATAGCGCGCCTGCATACGTTTAAATTGAAGACGTTTGACTAAGGATCTTAAACATTACTACAGTTGTCTTTAAGTTTGTTATATAATGAACGTTATTGAGTATTTTCGGTGTTCTCTTGTCTTTGCATGACCTAATTAATTAGTCAAGGAAATAGGCCCTCAGCAAAACCTACATATGGCAGCTTAAAATAATTTTGGATTGAGGATAACCAGCCTCCTTATATATCCACCATAATTATTATCATCACACTACTTCTTAATGAAAAGGAGAAAATTAGTGTTCTTCAAATACAATTCCCACCAATATTGATCCTAATTAATATTGTTAATCAATTATCAATCATACACAAAAATTGTTACAAACTTTGCTAGGACACGGTTGGTGAGCATAATTCAATATATATTGGATAATTCATCAAATTCAATGTATTTTGAATATAAAAATGAATATGTTTTTAGCTGTAAGAGGATTAAATAGGATTAGACATAGAAGTAAACTTACGTATTCTAATCTTAGATAATTAGTCTACCCCTTCTAATCCCCTTACCATGAAAACACATTCATTTTCATATTCAAAATACATTGAATTTAAGGAATAATTCAATCCAATTTTGCTCACCAAACGAGCCCTATAGAATTTCTTTATATATTACTATGCACATCTTGTGAAATTCCAAATAAGTCAGTGTACGTTGCACCTTTTTTTTTCTTGAAGTCGTGTTGCACCTTATTATTTTGAGTAAAACATATAAGAAAAAAAGAGTATTTTATTTGTTAAATGTTAATATATACCAATTCGTTATTACTATTATTTTAGAAAATTTTGAATTTCATAATTAATTTCCGTCTTCAAACACTAAATTTTGTTGATGTGGTACTTAATATTGTACTCTGTTTAACAAAACGGTACATATGGCGATCACATTACCATCTAATGCCGTTATACCACTTCATTTCTAAATTAGAGATTTTAAATTCGATTTCGTACATGAAAACCATATTTCTTTTTTTTTATATCTAGTGAATAACTTATTGTGCAATTTAACCAAAATTCTCTTTTGTGAAATATTTTTAATTAAAAAAACACTAATAACTAATTACAAAACAAAATGGTAGCTAGCTAGCTAGATTCCATTAAACTCCATTACGATTGTTGAAGCATCTGATGATCCCACTTCAAAATTTTGGGAAAATAAAATACAATTATTATTACTTAATTATAATTAATGTGCGATAACTGCACTCTTATGATGGTTTTTAAATTTAAGTTTTTCTCAGTTGCATGAGATATCATCACACATATTGGTGTATGATTAGTATTTGCTCTCAATGGGATCCCAATGTCCACATAACATGGATAATAGGTTAGAGGCATCTCTCATAAGCTAGGTTTGATATTAGACCAGATGTAACCCTTACACCTTTTGATAACCTTTTGATAACCACAAGAGGTAATTAATGAGTTTCGAACACAAGAGCTGAAACTAAAACATACTAGTACTTGTTGTGTTCCTTAATTATATGTAGGCTTATTACTTAAAATGCACCCAGAACAAGTCAGCGAGTCTCAAAATCCACCAAGAACTTAAATTTGTCTCAGTTTGCACCAGGAACAGTAACACCGTTAAAAATGTTGCACCATTTCACCAACACCGTTACTAACGCTGTTAAGGATGATTATGTGGGAGGGTATTTTAGTCATTTTGGTCATTAACTCCTTCATCCTCTGCCCACTACCCAAAACGACGTCGTTTTGGCTCCAAATTCATCCTCTCCCTCACTTCGCACACCTCTCTCCCTCACTTCGCACACCTCTCTCCCACACTTCGCACACCTCTCTTTCTCTCTCGACTTTCCCTCGCTCTCATCTTCTTCCACCAACATGGAGAGAGCACATCAGCTCTAGTAACCAAGGCAACAAGCCATTTGCTGAAAGAAAACAACGACGAAGCCTGCCCTTCACCCTCATCTCCTCTGCATCGTCAACCTCTGTTTTCTCGAAGAAAAATCGTAAACCACCAAGAAAACGTCCATCACTCGAAATTGTGAACCAGGGCTTCGGCCACTGCCCATGGTGATCGCCTCTTCCTCACGAGTTCAACGGACTATGCCGTGAGCCACGAGGACCACCGTGGCCCAAACGGCGAAGCAAAATCCGATGAGGACCCGAGAGCTACCCAAAGAGTTTGAGGCCAAACGAGGTAAAATTGAACCCCCTAAGCTTAAGATTGAGATTATTCGTGTAGAGGGCGTTTTCTAGGACTGATTACATGTTTTTTTGGTGTGAGGATCAACGGCGGACGGGACGAATTCGCCGGAAATTACAGAGCCGCGTGATAATTGTTGGTTTTTCATACCCCAAGGTAATCGTTGGACTTTTTTTCAATACCATTAGAATCGTCTCCTTGAGAGCTTGTAGGTAGACTAATTGCATGGTGGTTTTAACCCAGAAATGGCGGCGGTCGATGTCGTCGGAAAATGCAGAGTCGCATAAACCACCACGAAATTCGACGACCCATCCTCTGCAACCACAACAACGAGTCTGTGTGCTCCATCCACAGCAGCGAGTCCGTGTACTCCAGCGAGGTCCGAATCTTATCCGGGTCCCCCTTCGGAGACCCGACAGCCACGAAGACCCTGTTGAGGTGGTCTAGGTTCAGGTCCGAGATGGTGCGGTGGAGGAGGAAGCCTCGGGAGTCGAGGTCTTGGTCGGAGATTAAGTAGGTGTTGGTGGTTGGGGTGCGGCGTGAAACGGTGGCGTTTTGAAGGGGAGTGGAAATGGTGGTGGAGGATCGGGTGGGTGGGTTGGGGAAGATTGGGTAATAAAATTAGTTTTAATTTTTAAAAAAGAATTTTAATATATAATTTAATAAAATATATCAAATATCTTAATTGCCCTTATAAATTTTGTAATATTACTGCCACATCAGCACTTTTAACGGCGTTAGTAACAGAGACTGACGGATGATGCAACGGAGGTAACAGAATGCCTGTTCTTGATACAAATTGAGGCAAATTTCAATTTTTGGTGCATTTTAAGATTCAATGATTTGTTCTGATGCGTAATAAGCCTTATACGTAAGTTGAACACATACGTGTATATATATATATATATATATGTAAGTTATAGCAATGCCTAATGAGCAGTTGACTCAATGACTCATGTCTCTCAAATCTTAACCAAAAGAAGAATGGTCAAAATAGTTGGCGCGCCGCCGGTTTTGGTGTTGGACGGAAATTACCTGGAGAGCAGTATAGGAACTCCACGTGGGATGATTTGCACTCACTGTGGATTTCTCTTTTAAAAACACCAACTTGTATGGATCATTCATGGGATCCTATATTGCTAAATGCTAATTAATTTGCTACCTATTACCATATAATCATATATATAATACGATTTTGTTTTGGCCTTGTGCGGACAAAATGCCCACCACGGATTTAATTTACTTTCAACTTGTTCGTATTAATTCAACGCGGAAATAATATATATTGTCCGTCTTAAGAAGCCTTTATGCATGCATCCAAAATATTCTTCAAAATCCTTGTCCTCTTACTTTTGTATATCTCCACCATTTCGCGTACAAATAATACACTGGATCGATGATCCAGCTCATAAATTAATAAAAATATTATTATTGCTCTTCTACTTCATCCATTCATGTCTTCTTCTATAAATACTCCTTAACTTCCCTATCCATTCTCATCAACAAAATACACTCTAATATTTCAACATATTAATTAATCATTATTCGTACGTGTTGCTCTCATTTAACAACACTACTCGATCATTTTCTTTTCGACGTATAAAATCCACAAACACTTAGAGATCTAAGTATCAATGAAGATGATGACTAAGAGCTCGACCTCGTCCATCCTATCCTTTTGCTTTCTTCTCTTTTCTCTTGTAGCCGCCGACCTCCGGGTCGGTTTCTACAATGCCACCTGCCCACAAGCTGAATCCATTATACAACAAGTCGTCAGCAAACGCTTCTCCACCGATACCTCCATTACCGCTGCTTTGCTTCGCATGCATTTTCACGACTGTTTTGTTAGGGTAAGCTACCTACCTACCTACATTTTAAAATCTAAATGAATTAAGCTTAATATTAACTAATTAATATGGCATTTTTTATATTTCAGGGTTGTGATGCATCCATTCTTATAGATTCGACCAAGATGAAATCCTCGGAAAAAGCAGCAGGACCAAACTTGACCGTACGAGGATTCGAGATTATCGACGAGGCTAAGAAAGCCCTAGAGGCTGCGTGTCCTTCGACCGTGTCGTGCGCGGATATCATAACACTCGCAACCCGAGATTCAGTGGTTCTTGCCGGAGGGCCAACCTACGCAGCTCCCACCGGAAGGCAGGACGGGCTCGTATCGAACCCTAACGACGTCAACTTGCCCGGTCCATCGCTTTCTGTTTCTCAGGCACTTCAGTTTTTCACTGCCAAAGGCATGACCCTAAACGACATGGTCACTCTTTTGGGTGCACACACAGTTGGTGTTGCCCACTGTAACTTTTTCCAAAACAGGCTCTCAAACTTTCAAGGGTCAGGATCTCCTGATCCTTCAATGGATCCTGCTCTGGTTGCCAAGTTGACCAAACTCTGTGCGGCTAATAATAACCCCACTGCATTTTTGGACCAAAATACTTCTTCTACTTTTGATAACCAGTTTTACAATCAGATTCAGTTGAAGAGAGGTGTGATGCAGATTGATCAGGAGCTTGCTTCGGATAAATCTACGGCTCCCATTGTTTCTGGGTTTGCATCGAATGGTATGAGATTCAGCCAGAGCTTTGCAACTGCTATGTTGAAGATGGGGAGTCTCCAAGATGGAAAGGCCGGAGAAATTAGGAAAAATTGCAGAGTTTTTAATCCTTCCAAGTCGAAGAACTAATTAATTAATTATTTTCAATATTCATATATTCTTATTGTCATGATTTTTAGCTCTTACAGGTCGTGGGTCGCTTGTTATTCATCAATCTGTCGATTTGAGAAAGAAAAATAATACCATTTCTTTTGACTTTTTCCAAATTGAATTATAGTGAAGCCATGATCTTCTAGATTGAATTTCTTGGAATTCTTGGAAGCCCTAGATCATCCTTCCCCTATTCTTTTTTCCCTTTCTTTCTCGTTCATCATTTCCTCATACAATGGAAAAGGAAAGATGGATTTGGCTAATGAAGAATTTACTGGCTTAATTTGACTATAAAAGCTTGTCATACCTATACATTTTGAATTGATTCCGGTACGTTGTCCCCTTTTCTATGGCAAAAGTGGGCTTATTATAGTTGGGCTGACAAAAGGTAAGCCCAAAATCTGGTATTTGTTTCTTTCTCTCTTGCCCATTTAAATTATTTGACGTGTTAGCTTTTAAGATTTTGGTCAAGAATATTTATTTCGGTGTCATAAAACCTTGTAACCATCTATACTACTACAACTCACTCAACAAGCCGATTGATTTTGTGTGACTTGGGATTTGGCACAAAAGAGAATTTATGGCACGGATAAATGGGAATTTACAATCTCAATGGATGTTGAATCATATCTTGCATATGTGATTGGGTTTTGATGGGCATTAGGATGTTTCACATAGTAAGTGGACGTGTTTGATTTCATGGACTTTAATTGGTGAACTGCTTCGGCTTTATTTAGTGAATTTTATAGGCTTAATTTGCATGAACTTGAATAGTATGAGCTTTGCTTTTCAAGATGAATAATTTTATTGGACTTGAATTGCATGGTCTCAAATAGCTTGGGCTTGATGTGTGGTCTATAAGCAGTATTAGATAGGCTTGTTCTTCCATGTAACGAATGAAAATATTTCGCAACATGATACAACTATTAAGAATAAATTATTAACTAATATTTATTTATTTGAGTTAATTCTAACTCCTTACTTTTTGTAACGAAAATTCATGTATTGGAACTCCACGTTCCATATATATTAGGCCTTAGTCAAGATTGGGCATTATTAGGCCATCTCTAGCAATGGCCTAAATGTTGGCTAAATGTCAAAATTTAGGAATTTTAAATCAAAATTCATCTTCAATAAGTGTTCTAAATCGTATCCTAAATACCATATTATCGCCACCAGACTAAAATGACAGTTATATTTGGTTGGTCCTTTAGGAATGACTAAACTACTTTTTGCACAACTGGGATCTACTATCAGCTTTTTTTGCATAAAAAACTTATCCTTTTAATTTTATTTGTTTGGTGGTTCCTTGATGCCCAATTTGCATATACCAAAATTAATAAACAAAATTTTCTGGTGGTTCCTTCATGCCAAATCTTCATCCATTTTTTTCTACATTTTGATTCAATTTTTTCATACGAAACTTTTTTATTTGATTGCATATCTGAAAATTAGTTAACATGTGACTTTAGTTTTATTTATTAATTCATTAAATTAACGAATATGTATATATATATATATATATATATATATATTAAAAGTAATAAAAGTATAAACAAAACATATCCAGATAATGAGTATAGTCACTTGTATAATGATACTAAGATAAGTATGTAGGTATACTAAATGCCATCAACCAATGGATTATGTCATTATGTATGGAAACTTTGCTTGAATGTCAGCGATGTTGTGTAGAAGCGTCTCAAAATAACACTACCGGAAAAACAATTTTGCCTTACGAAACATGTTCGTTGGGCAAGAATGCAAATTCATCGGGCAAAAGAAAAACCGACAAACCTCCGTTGGGCAACCGCGGTCGGGCAAGATGTTGCCCGACTAAAAAAATGCGTTCGACGGGCAAAGTGCAACTTGCTTGACAAAGAACAATGGCAGCGAAAGGGTCGTCGAGCAAACGCAATAAGTCAACGGCTCTTGCCTGATGAATTTTAAGCCTTGGTAGGGCAAAAGTCTAATACCTTGCCTGGCGAATAACGGCCGTTTGCCGGGCAATGTGTAAAAAAATACGACAACATTCCACCGAATTTTGCTACTTAAATTCGGTAGTTGTCCACCGAATTTGTTGTTATCTTGCCCGGCGAAAAGTGGTAGGTCGTCTGGCAAACATTCAATTTTAGGAAAAAAAATTAAATTTTTTAATAATTTATATAATTAAAATAAATATATTTGTAAATTAATATAATTAAAAAAATAAAACAAATCAAATGAAACTAAAAAAAAAATTTAAATATTAATGTTTTACATAATTAAAATTAAATTACAATGTCCTATATATCTAAATGTTGGGCGGCTGGTCAGAGTGCTTGTCGGAGTGGTAGGGGTCCTGGGCGGGCTGCTGGTCAGGCTGGTAGGTCGGGTGCTCAAGCTGTGGCAGAGGAATATCTATCACACGTGCATGCATCGCTTCAAGCACCACATCGAGGGTGGCCTTGATGGTCGCGTTTTAGGCCATGATGGTCACGTTTTCAGCCATGATGCTGGCGCATTCGGTCTGGAGGTTCTCGAAGTTTTTCTGGAGCTCCGTGAACCAGGGATGCTCCTACGCTCCCCGAGAAGAACTCAAAGAGCCACTCGTGACATCGCGCACTATCGCATTTCCCGCCCCCCGTATTATCTTCCCGAGGCGCCTACCAAGTAGTCACTTTAGGATTTCCACTAACCTGCCGAGATCCGGTAGCTGCTACTCCAACGGGACCTTGGGCTACTACTGTGACAGATGAGCATGTGCCTCCTGTATGCCTTGCTCTATCAACGCCTACGAATTCGAATAAATATTAATTAGAAATATAATTATGAAAATTAAAAATTAGCATTTAATAAGCAAAAAAGGAACTTACGAAAATAATGTCAGCCACATAGTTGTCGCGGCCAGCGTAGGCTGCCCCTACACATCCACCTCCGGTCACATTAACCCGGCGTTTCACCGATCCTCTTGTCGGTGGGCATAGGATCGCGACCCCCGGTGGTGGTTGAATTCCTTCTTCCCTCGATTTGCTGTGATGGCGGTCGATTTTCGCTGTTCATTAGTAAAAACAATCATTATATATTCAAATGAAAAATAAAATAAAATATAAATAAATAATTCAATTAATTGGCAAGTACCATATATGCGGGGTCCTCGAAATGGGTGCACAACCACATCCACCCTTCCAACCGAGGCCCCATTACCAACTCGGATGGAGGATTTGAACAAGTTTCCTCCTGGCAAGTCCAACTCTTGTAGTACTTGTGGAGCTCGTACTACCAGTCCGAGTACCGTTTCTGCTAGTGAAAGGTCAAGTAATCATTGATGTCGGGGTCATCCAGGTCGAACTCAAAATTGACCTGTAATAAAATAATAAAGTTAGTAAAATATTAAAAAAATGAAAATAGTGTTAAAAACGGAGAAACACATACCGATAACTCAGACCAACAGTCTCTGATCGCATCCGCTTGGAGCTTCTTGAAAGTATCCCTCATCATCCGGCACTTGGTTCGAGGAATCGTGCCCATGTCGTGCACCACCAGGCTATGGATTTTTTGGGTCGCTTTCGATAGGCGACACAGGTATTCCACCAGGATCTTTGCCTTCATTGTCCTGCAAATCCACTGAGATGCCAAACCCATGTTGATCACGCGCACGTTCACCGATTTGCCTACAAATACGACGAAAATTAATACAAAATATGAGCAAAAACCAAAAACAGTTTTTTAAATAAACAAAATAATCAACTTACCCTGGGGGATTACTCCAGCCCCAGTCTCCGGCTCAGCTGATTTGGCGTCCCGTGAAGGCTAGGGGTTGACGGCCTGTGAGGACATGGGGTCAGTACTTGGTTCCCCATGTTTCTTGTTGTGGCGTCGATGGGCCGATCGCATGCCGGGTCACACCTACTGTGAGGTGTTGACCGGTCCCAGAGTGGACTCAGCCATGGAGCTTATCGTGGCAGGGGCCTCCTCCTCCTCCGCAGGGTCATCAACGGGCTCAACGCGAGGGCGGGTCCTGGATGTGATCAAGGGGCGCTGCGACATCTACAATAAGAAATTCAAAAGAATTAAAATAAAATTAACCAACATATTTTAAATTTTAATAATAAATAAACAAACAAAAAACCAAAATTTTTTAATTTTAAATATTAAATTCACCAAAAATAAATAAAACCACCTAATTTTAATTTTTAATAATAAATTCACAAAAATGAAATAAAACCACCTAATTTTAATTTTTCATAATAAATTCACAAAATTAAAATAAAACCAATAAAAGCCAAAATTAAACCTAAAAATCCAAACAAAATTAAACCTAAAATACTAAATCCAAACAAACTTAAACCAATCGAATTAAAATTAAACCAAATTTATACCTACCTAAATTACTAAATCCTAACAAACTCAAACCTAAATTAGTAAATCCAATATTCACAAAATGAAACAAAATTTAACCCTAAATTACTAAATCCAAACAAACTAATTAAACCTAAATTACTAAATCCAAAATTCACAAAATTAAACCAAAATTACAAATTAATCCAAACATACAAATTATATTACCAAATATCCAACAATCCAATAATAATATCAAAACCAAAACCAAAATTCAAAAACAATTTCAAAACCAAAATAACAATCAAAATTTCTGCCCTATATTGCCAAAGTAACAATCCAACAACATTATTTCAACATTCAACAGTAATATCCAACAACAATCCAAATTTCAGATATATAATTTGAAAAATAACAATCCAAAAAGAATTTCAAAACCAAAACCAAAATTCAACAATAAATTGAACAATTAACCAAAACCAAATTAATGGATTCAACTAGAGAGAGAGGGACTTACAGTTAGCGGGAGTGCGAGAGAGAGAGAGAGGGAACATCGAAGTGCGACAGAGAGGGAGTGCGACGGAGAGAGAGGCGGCGGCAACTAGCAGAGAGGCGGCGGCGACTAGCAGAGAGGGAGTGCGACGGAGAGAGTGGGTGAGGCTAAGGGAGATGGAGAGTGAGAGAGGGAGAGTGCTTGAGAGACATTTCTTGGCTGGGTTTGGGTTTTTTTTGCAAAGAAGAGAAGCGGAGGATGAAAGGAAAAGAAGAGTCGCGATTGTTTAAGTCTGAGTGAAGGCCTTGCCCGACAAATAGTTTGTCGGGCAATCTTTAATGAATTCGCCGGGCAAAAGTATGGGCCATTATTAATTTTTCGTGCAATTTTTGGTGGAATTTTTCATTTTTCGCGAAAAAAATTGTTGGAGTTTTTTATTCTTGCCCGACGAATAATCGACAATGCTCGAATATTTGTAATTTTGCCCGTCGAATACAACTATTCGTAGGGCAAAACTGTTTTATTTATGGAAATACAGTTCCTCTAAAAATCAGGTCCAACGATTGAATTTTGAAGATTAGGACCATTCACTTTCTGGGTTTACGTGCCTAAAGCCCTACCAGTGGAAATCAAAATATTTTACGGAGCTTACGTGCCTTGACCGTTCAGTTTGTGAATTTCAAGGTGTTTTTTGAAGTTTTGGTTCAATTGATATTGAAACGATTGATTTTGAAGAAATTGACTGCTCAGTTTGTGGTTTTACATGCGTAGATCTCACCCGTCAAAAATCATGAGATTTTGAGGAATTAAAGTTGTCCAATCGTCAAAAAAAATTTTGTAATCGTCAATTCGTCGCTCACCGTTACCTAATGCCGGAAATTCCAATTTTGATAATTTTTTGCATAGGCGATCTATGAGTACGTGCAATAAATGTGGACGGTTAGATCAGTCGAATTCAATTTGTAAATAATTGAAAATCATAAAATCAACTTATTCATCAAACACTTTAAACACTTCAAGGAAACTTCAATACATTTTTTGAAATTTTAGTTCAATTGATATTCAAACTGACAGGACCCTTCCCGAATTTCTCCTCAAAATCCGTGAAAAGCCCTGCTCCTGTCTGACAACCACTGACATCTCAAAATAATTCCTAAATTACCCTCACCCTCTCGTAACGACGCTATGAGAATTATGCCGAAATTTCGTCAGAATCTCCCCTGTAATTTGATCAAACCGTCTTCCACCTGTAAGATGAAGGATTTAGAAACTAAACTATAATTCAAGCAGTCCAGATCACATTACAACCAATCAACTCCAAATCCAAACAACCAAGCTACAAAATAATTTACAAATAATCCCAAATGGTTTGTCAGAGCAACTAGGTTGGAAAGATACACGTACAAGCCTAGCAAACCCTACTCGAAGATCGTAGGTAGTAGCGTAGCTAGAAGTTGGTGCCTCCGCCTCAAAATTTGCCATCGTCCAACGTAACGGCCAAGAGACCAATTAAGCTAAATCTTGAGCCGTACACTCCTATGTTGTCCCCAGAGCGGTATTGCATGTTAAAAGTAATATTCATAATTATTAAACAATAATTAAAACCTAAAATCCAACCCCTAAATCCCGGGAAGTTCACATACGTCTTAACTTGAAACACAGCAACTTCAGACGTCCAAAACTACCTCCAACCGAACTCCACTTGACCCGAAACCCGCCCCAAAAGGTCGGGAACGTCGAAAACATGAAAACTCATGTTCGCTGGAACCCGGGAAAGTCTCCCACGCGCCAGTGGAGGGGAGGGTGGCCTTCCCCTCCGCAACTGCAACTCTTACTCGCCCCCTACCTCCCTTCCTCTCCGGATTTATGCAACTCCGGCCAAACCTCCATAACCACCTGAAACTTCGAAGCTTCATAACTCCCTCAATTCTCAACGAAATTCAACATTCTAATAATGGAAATGCATCTACTTGATCCAAGGAATTCAAACATGAAGTTCAAATTGAGAAACCTCACCTGTGGTGGCTGAAAATTGGCCAGAAATCTTCGGTCTATCTTTGTGTCCTTGTTTCTCCGTCCACCGAAGTCCTCACAACTCAAAGAAGGTAGTTTCTCAGTCTATCTTTGTGTCCTTGTTTCTCAGTCTACCTGTACATTCGTCGGGCAAAGCTTCTTACCCATTTTTTTGTCAAAATTCTATACACTATTTTATCAAACAAACTAATTTTGCAACCATTTCCAACCCTTTTCAAACATACTACATTCCAAGTCACTTTGACTGCTGTCACTTCAAGTATGAATATGAGGAGTTACAATTGATCGACTATTCATTTATCGATGGCACTACTATAAATGTATGAATGAAGATAGTGGGTTTGGTGCTAATACACAATGAATCAATATTGTATGTTGAAGATGCGGTTCACTCACTGAAGGTCTCTTTGGAGTTCCATGAGACTCTGAACCCGGAGCAGATCAAGGCTTTGGAAGCTGTTCTTCCATCAAAACCGGGAGCGTTTCAGCTCATAGATATGGAGGTGGAAGGGTGATATTTGGCTTCTCTTCAAAAAAATTGTCCAACAACTCCCCAATTCCTCAAATTCATTGCAGTTGATAGTTCTCTGCAGAATATGGACAAATTCAAAGGTGATTCTTTTAGAAAAAGTAAAATTGAAAAAGCTAGCTTCCATGTGTAGTCAAAAAACATGAGCAATATTGTGGTGACTAAACTACACTCTGAATCTCTAATGCAATAAATATTCATATCAATCCCTTCATCTTTCATTTATATGTTTGCAACAACTCTATTGTCCAACTTGAGTATGGAGATAAGACTAGATTAATTGAATCATAGAAACATCAAAACATCAAAACATAATATAATAGATTACTTGAAACATTTAAAACATCAATATTTTATTGATTTTAAGATTGGATATTACATATATAAATGAAGTCATTTATTTACTCAGTGTCAAATTCGCTCTCTCCCTCCCAATCATGCTCGTCATCCGAGATGTCCACAATACTTGTTTCCACATAATCACTTTCAATTGGTTCTAAGTCCCCGAGATCAATAAAAATCCTATCAATCGCAATTGGTGGGATGACGTCATTGGTCCATACTCCATCCATGTTTAGGGTGGATGCCGATGAATCCACCTGGTAAACATTTTGGTCATCTTCCGTTTCCCCATCTTCTTCATGGTATCGGTCATCCAAGTCTCAAATATTTCTATGATTTACCATCTCAGCTACTTTCCAACCAGGACCGGCATTTGGGTCATCTACATAGAAGACTTGTTTCGTCGTCCTAGCGAGGATGTAGGGATCACTCTCAAACCACCGGGTGTTTGTGTTGACAAAGGTACATAAATGATCTTTAATGACCCTGCAAGGGATATTTGGGTTCATATCAAACTAATGACACTTGAACAAAACGAATTCCTTGCGGTATGCGTATAACACCTGAACCACACTTAACAATCTGCCGTAGAACCCCATATTAGCATTTTCCCCCTCCCCCGCACGAAGACCCCGCTGTTTTGAGTAGACAATTTGTCGTCTCATTCTGTGCACACGAACGTAACTCCATTAACATGACAACCAGTATATGTTTCTCCTTGAAATGGGAAAATGGCCAGCGGCATTAATTCTTGATTGAACTCTGGCGAGTTGTCATCTTTCAGCTGTGCCATCAGGTAAGATACACAGAAGAAAAAAAATTGGTAAACTTAATAACACTTTAAGAAATTTGAAAATAAAATATTTGACTTACATGGTGGGAAACCTAACTTGGAAACAGTTGTTGGTCCATTTCTTCCCAATTCAAAGGACATTGGGCCTTCATCAACGCCTCGTGCTACTTGTGGAAGGGTAAGACTTCTTCACAGTTGTTCAGTATGAACCAATGAGCCACCTCCATGTCGCTATTGGTGAACGGCTGTGACATTGGATCAGCTAGCACCGAATGGTCGTGCTGGTTGGGCAAATACATATAAGTTCTCGGGACGTTCACCACCGCCGTGGTTGCGCGAGGCTCTATTGAAGGAAGTTTCAACATTCCGAAGGTACATTGCACAAAATGTCAGTGACTCCTTTGCAATGTACGCCTCCGTTATAGAGCCTTCGGGACGTGTCTTGTTGCAGACGTATGATTTGTACCTACCTAACATTCTGCAAGGAAATATACACTATGATACTTCACATATATTAACAAGATAGTAAGGAAATGGTACCAAAAGCAGGAATAAGTTTACCTCTCGATTGGGTACATCCAACGATAATGCACCGGGCCAACTAGCTTTGCCTCATCGGGCTGATGTATTAGTAGGTGCACCATTATATCAAATAATATTGGCGGATATATTTGCTCTAGTCGGCACATGATGTAGACAATATCCTCGTTAATTGCTCTGAGGTCTGCCTTTTACCAACGATTTGACTCATAGGATCTGATAGAACTAAGACAAATAAACTATCGTCTCAACAACACCAGCCTCCAAGTAGGGCCGAATCCCAATCGGAATGAGTCGTTGTAGCAAAACATGATAGTCATGGCTCTTTAGACCGAACATGGTGCCACCGTTTGTGCTAACATTTCGGGATATGTTACCGGCGTACCCATTGGTAAATTTCACACTCTGCAACCACTTCAGGAGTTTTTTTCTTCTCAGGTGTAAATGTATAACTTGGATGAGCCATTATGCATTTTTCATTGAAGACTTTTGGCCACAAATGAGGCCGAATCCCCATTTGTTGCATACCTAGACAGGTCTTTTTTGTGTCCTTTAACTTGCCTTAAATGGGTAAAGTCGTTCCTATAACACTCTCGGCAACATTCTTCTCGATGTGCATAGGATCCGCGATGTGTCTAATTTTCAATTTCGACTAGTACGCCAAACGGAAGAATATGCTCTTCTTCGTCCAACTTTCCTGTTTTGCTGGTTTCGGTCATCGTGTGACGAAATCTGGATACTATTCAATTTGGACAATATCTCATCATCGGACCTCTCCCTTGGTCATGCCCGTAGCTCTATTTTACCATCAAATGAGTCAGACTGCATATGCCACTGGTGATCCCAGGGCAGAAATATTCTCGCACCCAAGTAGCATACATTCGATGCGTTCCAAAATGACGTTGTGTCCAGTCCACATGTCAGGCATGCAAGATAACCCTTGGTGCTTCACCCCGACAATATACCATAAGTAGGAAAATCATTAATTGTCCACATTACAGCCGCTCATTGAGTGAACATTTCTCCACTGTATTTGTCATGTCTTCGGACACCATTTTCCCATAAATTCACGAGCTCATCAATCAACTGTCGCAAATAAACATCGATGGAATTACTCGGCGATTTGCGCCCTGGTATTAAAGTACTGAGGATTGTGAATTCTTTCTTCATGCATCTCCAAAGTGGCAAGTTATAAGGAACCATGACCACCGGCCAAGTGCTATAGGGATTTGCAGAACCCCTAAACGTATTAAAGTCGTCAGTAGTAAGTCCTAATCTGACATTTCTTAGTTCCGCAGCAAACTCAGGATACATCTTACCAAATTCCTTCCAAGCCTCTCGATCGGCCAAATACCTCAACACATCATCGTTATTGTGTTCATCCTTGTGCCACCTCATATCACGGGTTGTGTGAGTCGACATGTAGAATCTTTGTAACATTGGATTCAGTGGAAAATAACGCAACACCTTGTTCGGAATCTTGTTCTTTCGAAACCTATGCTCATTGCACACGGGACCTTTGTCAAGCTGCTCGAATTCATCGTAAAACAATGCACAATTATTTTTGCATGCATGGATCTTGACATACCCTAAATCGAGACCCTTCAACAGCTTCTTCGAGCTATAATGATATTTAGGCAGACAGTTATAGTCAGGCAGCATTCGGATGATGATGTCCATCATGTGATCAAAATGTTTGTTCGTTTGATTATACTCAACTTTCATGTGCATCAACTCCACAACTGCCTCAAGAACCGAGAACGATTTACAATTGGGGTACAATTTGCGCTGAGCTTCTTTCAACAATCTTTCATAATGTTGCTTAGAGTCTTCGGGTTGAAACTTGGGTGCCTTATCGACCATATCAACCGATGCGGGAGAAAAAATATCGGTTAATATGTCAAAGACTTGATCATCATCACATCACCCATCTAAAGAACTTTCATCCCAATGGGTCCCGGGATTCGAAGATGTCGATGCTGTAAATATTTGTTCACTGTGATATATCCAATTAATGTAGTTGGGTATGATCTCATTCCCTTCCAGATGATTTCGAACCTCATTCAACGTCATCCAATTGCAGTTGTTACATTTCCGGCACGGACACCTGATACGTCTTTCATCACTGCAATGACTATGTGCAAAGGCAATGAAGTTGTCGATCTCATCCAAATACTGATCAGAACATCTATCTTCCATTTGCATCCAGCCTCTATCCATTGCGCCTACTTTCACAAAATATAGTCAACGTAAGTAATTGAGTTAACATTGTCCCGTAATTAGAACAAGTTAATATCAAAAGTTGTTTGTCTCCTTATGCCTCCGATGATTTGGCTCTATTTCATTCGAGAGTGCACGTTCTGTGTTGTGTAGTTTGCGATCTATGAGGCTAAGTTTCGATCGAGGGAAATTTCGACAACATCTCCTTACATTTCTCCAAATGCAGGACGTAGATATTATAAACAAATATCTAGTATGCATTCGGAGAACATTGAGAGGATACAAACTGAATTTCTCACAATCGAAACCTAGTATCGTAGACCACAAACAACACAACACATAGTTGCGCACCCCCAAACTGTCCAAATAAATGGACAATTCAAGAGTCAGTCAATCAACCCGATTCACTAACTCTCAAACGGGTCTAAGGTTTTTCATTGAATTTCATTATACGAAGTTAATCAACCCGATTAACTTCGTATAAACGGTTATGAAATATCAACATATTTCACTCCGTCGGAATTACCTAAAACTTTACAGAAAATATCACAACAAATTCACAAATACAAACATATATGAATTACGCATATCACATAGTTTACAATTTTCTAATTTTCTAACATATTTTCTATTTTACTAATTAATTTCCTAATATATTTTCTATTTTCCTAAAATATTTTCTAATTTCCTAACATATTTTCTAATTTCCTAACATATTTTCTATTTTCCTAATTTCCGAACATCTTTTCTATTTTCCTAATTTCCTAACATATATATTTCCTAATTTCTTAACATATTTTCTATTTTCCTAATTTCCTAACATATTTTCTAATTTCCTACAAAATCACATAACACATTTTCCACAATTTCTACACAACTTCCACAATTTATACCCAATTTCCTAACATAATTGTATATCCAAAATTCGTACCAAAAATAAATTGAGAGCCAAATACACATACCACTTTATAAGTAATCCTCCAAATCAATCACAAATTTCCTATAACAAAAACCAATAATTAATTTCCAATCAACAATCAAAAATTAAAAACTATAAAAATTAAATTTCTCAAACCTTTAAAATTGGTAATGATGGATTTTGGTGTTTGAGAGAGAAAGAGGGAGAGATTGGTAGTTAAAATGATGATGAGATGATGGAGGATGGTGTTAGAGCTAGAGAGAGAGAGAGGGGTGAGATGAAGCACATAGAGGAAAGAAGAAGAAGAGGGGCGTGTGGTCGCAGTTAATGCATTTAAACACTTGCCCGAACAAACTATTTCGTCATGAAACATTTAATGAGTTCATCGGGCAATTAATGATACAGATATTTTTTTTGCGGTCAACGCTCACACTTTACCCTACGAACGGATTTCGTCGGGCAACCTTCAAATCGTCACGGTTTTGTATTTTTGGCGCCAAAATCTTTTTTTTTTTGCTCCACAATCTTACGCAATAATTGACAAGTTTTACCCCCACGAACTCCAGTTTTGTCGGGCAATGTTGTTTTCAAACTTGGCCCGACGATATTGTATATTCGTTGGGCAAAAGAAACCAAAAAAAAAACAAGGGACATGCATGTGGCCGGAATGGTACTATTTGGTTTGGAAAGGGCTGGAAAAACTTCTTCGAGTTTTCCCTTTTCAACTTTCAAAGCAACATACCAAGTTCTCCTATCCAAAATCCGAAGCACAACGTCACCAGAATTTC
The DNA here is from genome assembly GCA_037349345.1 of Oemleria cerasiformis. Classification (NCBI taxonomy): domain Eukaryota; kingdom Viridiplantae; phylum Streptophyta; class Magnoliopsida; order Rosales; family Rosaceae; genus Oemleria; species Oemleria cerasiformis. The sequence continues at coordinate 11,073,749 of JAZGTL010000007.1, forward strand.
ATGGTATCAATTATGAAGACATTGTGCTTTGGGTTTTGGATGGGAGAACTTGGTATGTTGATTTGAAAATTGAAAAGGGAAAACTAAAAGAAGTTTTTTCAACCCTTTTCAAACCAAATTTCACCCTTCCGGCCAAATGCATATCCCTTGTCCTTTTCTTCCAGTTTTTCGGTAAATGGACGAGGTCGATCTTGAGAATGCTTGAAGGATGGTTTGAGATTGATTGAAGGATGGTTTGAGAATGCTTGAAGGATTATTTGAAAATGCTCATTCCATCCACTTTATATAGGTAATTTCCATAGCAAATTTCGATACGAAATTAATTTCCATACCAAATTAATTTCGTTCCATTATTTTCATATCAAATTTTCGAACCAAATTAATTTTCATATCAAATTTCTATACGAAATTAAAAAAAATATCAAATTTTCATACCAAATTAATTTTGTTCCATTAGTTTCATATCAAATTTCCGTACCAATTTAATTTTCATAATTAATTTCAATACGAAATTAATTTCCATATCAAATTAATTTTATTCCATTAATTTCATATTAAATTTCCATACGAAATTAATTTTCATATCAAATAAATGTCATATCAAATTTCAATACCTTTTGAAAAAAAAATAAAAATTTCAATATATGGTCAACGTATAGACCTTCCTCGACGAACTCGAGATTCTCGCGACGAAATGTGTGGTAGGGCAAGATATGCTATTACGCGCCAAATCTTATTTTGGGGCCAAAATCTTGCCCTACCGAAGCTTTCACCAGGCAAACTATACAAAATTACGTGAGAAATATTTATGTTTCGCGCCAAAACCTTGCCCCACACAGGATGCTTGCCCTACACAGGATGCTTGCCCTACAAAATCCTTCATCATACTAGATTGGACAGGATTTTGCTTGGCGAACTTTTTTTTTGCCGGGCATAGCATCTTTAGGCGGCGAAATAGTCTTCGTCCGGAAAAATTTGGTCGGGCAAGACCTGAATTCTTGTAGTGTAATATATCAAATATGAAGGAAAACTATGAAAACTAACAATCCACAAAGAACACAAAGGATTTAAGTAGTTCGACAATAAAGTCTACGTCCACTGGAGAAACCAACAAGGAAATTCTACTAATAACAAAGGAGATTACAAAGAGATTAACTTTCAAAACCCAAGTCCCAAATACTCACTAACAAATGGTGCAACACCACAATAGAAAGAATTGTTATTCTTTCACAAATATTGTAATGGCACACCAACAAAGACACACACATAAAACTAAAGCCTATGTGTCTATTATATACTACTCTAACTTTACCAAATTCTATAGGGATTACAAATTCATAAACCTTATAAGACAAGAAACCAAAGTCTTACAAGGATTAGGAAATCTAATTCTTATAAAACAGCTAACAAGAGTAAGTAATTATTGGATCAAAAAAGACTAACTAATTGACTTAAAATTTAAACCAAATTACAACAGCAGAAACAAGATCGATCTCAATATTGCAATCATCAAATTAGCTACTCCTCATACTCGTGGCACACAGTTGAATTTAATCAATACCGTACGGTCGTCTCAATGATAAGGCTTAATGCATTGTCGGAGTCCTCCATTCATTCATAGAGGCAACTAAATTTACAACAACTAGCACACTAACTATGCTAGTGTGCTAGGTATCACTCTCGACTTGTTGAAGTCATAAGATTAATTATAATAAATTTCAATCATACGCAGAATTAAAATGAGTTCATGATTCATGATCGATTCTAAAGCCTAAAGCAGTTTAAATGTCCACTTCCTCCCTAATTAGAATTTGGTAGATATCGCACATGCATGCACTTCCAAGATGAAAAAATGGACCTCACAATGTTTCACGGGAGTCCGGCTCATCAGACTTTTTCCTTCATTGTATCAAAAGGTATGAGTTTCTGGGGAGTTGCAAATTCTTGCTACTCTAAGAATTTTTTTTTCTAAATTGAAAGACGAATCATTGAAGGAGTTGCTGGGGAGTTTGTAATTTCTTCTTGACAGTAAGTAGAACTTAACTTTGAAAGCTAAAGATTACAGTAGGGGTGATTGTTGATACGAGAAAGGCAGATCGAGTTGGAGCCACCTTTCTCCACCCATACGCATACCCACACCCACACCCACACCCACAGTGAAGAAAAGATATTCATTTGGGTGTCACTAGCTATCACTATCACTATCACTGTGACTGAATGAAATTTGGCAGTTTTCCATTTCTAGCTAAACTCCAACAGCATAGAAAACCTTGTAAACTCGACACAAATGGCGACCTACCAAACTCCCACTCTCCCATGCAACTTAATTCTATATATTTTATTCATTCTCTGAATCTCAGTTTCTTTTCCTTTTATTCATTTCTTTATAGTTATCATATCTAAATCATTCACAAAACACTTAATATTTTTATGTTAAAATCATAATTATATAAATAAATAATAGTTGATAGCATTTAAAGCTTGGTGGGTAGGTCATAAAAAATGAATTAAAGATATTCCAAAAGACACCGACAAACATCTAGTTCTGCTTTTAGGGCACATGCTTTGAGCGTTTCCAGTTTTGGATGCTCACGAGTCACGACTCTACCTTCAACTTCGACCAACCTTAATTATGCGTCATGTGTGTGTGTTCTCAACTTTGCAATTTTTCTCTGTGTCTCTTTTACATATGAATTTTGGTAACGCGGATCCAGCATCATGTAATCGTATAAACTTGAACTTTTTTCAAGAGTAAACTTGTCAAGTATTGCATGCGGTCCTCCATCAGTTTACAAACTATATGTATATATATATATATATATATATATATAATTATATATGTAGTTATGTAGCTTGAAATCATCCTCTAATGAAATTCTATTTTAACTAATGATGTTCTTATTGTAAGAAAATTAAGTGAACACATCTTTTTAAGAGAACACCTAACATATATATATTGGAAATCTTGATATTTGAGGTTATCATCAAGGGATTTTATCACAAATATATATATATATATATATATATATATATATATATATATATATATATATATATATGTGTGCTATTCACAACTTATCATTTTGGTCTCTTTTTTTTTTTTTTTTTTTTTAATTTCAATCAATGTCATCTTTATATATAGTTTTGCACCACACATTATTGTACGTGAGGTCAATTCCGTTAACTTTTTTCATTAGATTCCTAATTTTTATCCATTAAAATTAACAAATGTAATTTAAAATTTTAACATATATAAGACAAATTAAGTTAAATAAAATAATAATGAAACTGAGCAATTTTTTGTTTTTATACCAACTATTTGAGAGAGGAATTATATATATATTAGGTATCAATCTGGCTCTTTATTATGAGATTTAAGGCCAACATCATCCACTAACAATGGAGTACTCAGTAGTACTGCTTCGCCACTATTGACCTGGTAGAAATCACTACAATAAAATCATGCTTGCCCGGCAAAAACTATTCGTCGAGCAACGTTCGGACTTCGTTGGGCCACATTAAAACCGGAAAACCTCCGTCGAGCAACGTTCATCAGGCTACTTCAGTCGGGCCACATTATAATACAAACATATATTAATTATATATGCATAAAACAGAGTTTACAATTTTATAATTTCCGTACATATTTTCTATTTCCCTATTTTCCTAACATATTTTCTAATTTCCTAACATATTTTCTAATTTCAATAATTTCATTACATATTTTTTATTTTCCTAGTTTCCTAAAATATTTTCTAATTTCCTAATTTCTTAACATATTTTCTATTTCCCTATTTTCCTAACATATTTTCTAATTTCCAAACATATTTTCTAATTTCAATAATTTCATTACATATTTTTAATTTTCCTATTTTCCAACAAAATTTTCTAATTTCCTAACATATTTTCTATTTTCCTAATTTCATAACATATTTTCTATTTTCATATTTTCCTAAAAAAAATTCTAATTTCTAATTTCCACAAATTCTAAACAATTTCTACCCATTTTACACAATAAATACAAAATTTCCTAACATAATTATATCCAAAATTCTTAACAAAATTAAATTGAGAGGTAAACACACATACCTTTTTATAAGTATTCCTTCAAATCAACCACAAAATTCCTACAACACAAAACATAATTATTTTCTAATCAAAATTTCAAAACTAAAAAAATTAAATTTCTCAAACCTTAAAAATTGATATTGGTGATTGAGAGAGAAAAAGAATTTGATTGGTAGTGAAAATGGTGATGAGATGATGATTGTAGCTAGAGAAAGAGAGTGAGTGAGTGAGAGAGACATAGAGAGAGAGCGAGAGATCATGAGTGATGAAGCATAGAGGAGGAAGAAGAAGAAGAGAGGAGAGCGTCTCGGGTATTTAGTGTGTTTAGACTTTTGCATGACGAATCACATTCGCATGGCAAAGTTTAATGATTCGTCGGACAAAATAGAGTCAACGCCAAATGTTACCCGACGACAAATAATCGTCGTTAGATATACGCATGCCCGACGGATAACACTCATCGGGCAAAACCTTCCTATTTTGCGCGCCAACATCTTTATCTTCCCGCCAACAGTTTATCCGGTTAGCCTTCGGGTTTGTCGGGCAAACAGTGCTTACTCAGTGAAAATTACTTCGTCGGACAAAACCTTATCGGGCAACCTCGATTTTCTTGTAATTAATAGCTTAATAATTGAGCATATATAGCCTTGTCGTGAAGGTTGAGGTTAATTTGGTTATCAATCAATTTTTTTTAATTTTAAATAAATTAATCTTGTAATTAATATTAAATTATTAAAAGTTAAAAATTCAATGGTTAACAATATATAGTAGTGAAATTGACACTATGCATGGACTAAATTGATATGTGAAGCAACAGTGTATAGATATGACAATGATATATAGAATTTAAAGAATAGAGATAAAAATGATGATGAGTTAGGAATAATAGTATTATTGGTAATAAAACCCTATCATTAACGAGCCATTCATGTAAAAATACCATCCTCATCCAAACTTATTTGGTCAGCTAAACATTTGATGATGATAACCATTTGAGCATGTAATTAGAATTTAGTTTTTATTATTTTGGTCTTAAAATATAAGGAAAAAGAAGTGGAGAATAGTCGAGATGAGATCATATAGAAGAAATGTATAATACAGAGGAAAAAGAAGTGGAGAATAATCGAGATGAGATCATATAGAAGAAATGTATAATACAAAGCAAAAACTAAAAAACGAAAAATGATCTTAATTTCTTCACCTCCCTACATATAAACTCTCCCTTGCATGTCAAGATAAAGAAGTGGTCAAACACGTGTGCATGTTTATTAGGGTTTTACAGATCTCAATATATGTGTAATATCTAATTAAATGCTTAATTGTATTGTAATTAGTTTTCTAGTTTGGTTGTTTTCGATTATCAAATTCCATTGAAACAAGAATCTTAATTAGTTGGCTAGCCATAGCTATCTTGCATTTCTACAACACATGCAAATGTCGTCGTGTGTATATATATATATATATAAAAAGGGTGATTATTAGAATTGGATTATAAAATAATTAATTTGCAACAAGACGCAGAAAGCGATTGCAATTAGAGATTTTCATATGATAAAGCTCACTAATTAAGTACATATTAATCTCCAAATGAATTGTATATCTAGCTAGCTCACCAAACATTTTATGCCCTTTCTAAGGAAACTAGTTCCCCAAAGTTATACATATCATGATGATGATCGAGCTGCGGCTAAAGAAAAATTGCAAATCTATATTCTTGGTTCCTTAATTAAAGCTACCTAATTACCAAGTATTCAACCACATACATCGATCTGACACCTTCCTCACAAACAGAAAATGATAATGATCAAAAGCAGTCACATAATCAAATTTAAAAAAAGAAAATTAATGATATCGATCGATCGGTTGAGGTTATATATACATTATATATGAAGAAAAATCATGCTGCATGAAATTAATAATAATAAAACTTAAAGATGAAGCAAACACCGTATAACCTGCAGAACGCATGCAAGTGGAATCATATATATCCCTCCCGGCCCTGAAAAGAAAAGGGAATAAAAGAAGATGAAAAAGAACAGAAATTGCAAAGGCAAAATTAAAAAGGTAGGAAGCAGAGAGGCAGAAACCGCGTCTGAAAAACAGAGTCGGTTCCTGTTTTATGTTCTCAGAAAAAGAGCTCGATTTTTAAGCCAACCTTTCCGGCCTCTTACCCTCCTCTCGTTTAATATAAAAATAAAAGAGCTTGCCTGGGTTTTTAATTAATTAATTAATTAGACTCCATCTGCTGTATGTTTTTACCCAAGGGGTACCGTCACATAATATAAATAATTGTTCGGTTTCTTGACCGTCCATTTGGATTGTTGCTCATTTTTTTAAATTTTAATGGCTGGATTCTTCCTCTGTGTTCTACAGCGACCCAGCTAGCTTTCCCTGCATTAATTCTTTCTCCTCTGTGTTCACATGCACTTGCTCCTCCTTCCATCTCCACCTTTCACAATTATAATTAATAAACCTAATTATTTAAATTCCTTATTACTATTTTGACCTTTTCTTTTACCTAATTCCCCATGCAAACCTTCCTAGTATACGCGGTGAGTGTGAATTTGTCAATGCTCAGTAGTCTCAGTTATGATCCGCTACATTTAGGGTTTTTGATAAGTAAACTCCTAATTTTAATTTTAGGGTTTTTAATTTGGATAATATTTAATTGTATCTCATTTTGGTGGTACCTCCTTATACTACTCTTTTGATTTATTGAATTGTTTGTTATACATATGTCATAATCGAAAGCGTTCAACTCATAAATCATTATTTCAAAATCATTTGCGCAAAAAATCAACCAAATTGGAGATCATTTAGTCATTTATATGTATCAACTAAATTGACGATTCACTATGAGGATCTTAATTGTTATCAAAATCGTTGATTTATTTGATACATATGAATGGCTAAACGACTTACAATCTTATTAATTTTTTATAAAGATAATTTTAAAATGATGATATCAAGAAAAAACGGTTCCAATTATGCTATATGTGTAAAAACGAACAATTCGATAATTCAAAAGGGGATGCAAGTATTGTCCTTTTTATTTTAAATAGGGGAGGGTATTTAGTTTTAAAAAGGGCCGGGTTTTTAGTAATAAAGAGCTTTCGATTAGTAATGAATTATTGAACCTTATGGAGTAAAGGAGGAACAACTCGCGAAGATATTCAATGAAGTGGATACATACTTCGTTTTGAAAACTATTTAAATTAACAAAGTGTTCAAACTCTTAAAATATTCAATTATTTTAGACTTTTCCTAGAATATCTTTGCAATACCAAGTTCCCGTTACAATAATGGAAAATTGCCAACGTATTTGTAACCTCATTTGACCGACATGCATCAACCGAACAGGACAACCACTCTAACTCAAGAGATCCTCGGTCGACCACCACTGGGCCGATCTAGACACTGACTCAAGCCCAGTGTATCCCTCGGTCAATAACTACTCGGTCAAGCAACTCACAAGGTTGCCAGACCACTACTTTGGACAGCACATCAGCTAGGTACCCTGCACACGTGTTAACACCACAACAGAGTACATTTATCCTATATCGACATATTCCACCTACAACATTCATTACTAGCTACTATAAATATAAGGGCATCCCTCTCAAAAAAGTGATTGGACATTCTTACGTTTACACTGCCAAAATTACTATTCAATCTTTCTCACCTGCTGACTTAGGTATCAGATACGGTTAGGCCGGTAATACACCGGTGCTCCTTCAAGTTTCCTTGTTCCTTGCAGATCATGTACCCATCACCCGAGGAGAACGAGAGGATCGAGCTCAGTGAGGCAAATTTAAGTGATCCATTTTTAGCATCAACGGGATGAATTTATGGTGAATCCTTTGAGAAATTTTGCCTCCTAACTAAAATGATAGAGGCAATGAATACTAGACGTTTGCTTAGAGTAAACGAATTTTGCGTCTACAATAAACATGCGAACAAAAAACTTAAATTGTATAAGAACTTTGAAGAAATGAAGTACGTAATATATACTTTAGTTTATTTTAGGATAAACTATATAAAAGTACCCAAATTATAGGGGTCATTTCAAGTTCATACCCTAACTATGAAAATTTTCATCTTGGTACCCAAACTATATGACCATCAACAAATCACTATCTCCGTTAGGTTTTCCATCCAAATTGCAGTTAAAAGTACACGTGACAACTCTTTGGTCTAGTCAACTCATGATTTGGCCAAAATTAGAAGGGCATTTTTGTCATGTCACTATTTTATCCCCAATTTCCTTTTTCCCTTCGTCTTCTTCTTCCCTTCTTCATCTTTTCCCCAAATCCACATCTCCATCTCCATCATCATCATAACATCCGATCTATTTCACAAGCACATTCCTAATAAGAATCAATCTTCCCATCTCATCAATCCAATCCACTATTTTTACCTTTTTCAGCAACATACACCTCTTATTCAAAACCACCACTCCACACAGACATGACGCAAACCCAGCAACAACATGCAGACTTCTCCAACCCGACTTGGCAGAAGCGAGAGAAAATGGTGTGGAGGTTCGAATTGGCCATCATCATCGACTCAGACATCAAAACCCAATCATTCCAACCCGAACCAGTATTCTAACCTAGACCCTATTTCCAAACCCAACCCGACCACTCCCAACTCCTTCGACGACCCTTCCTCCGCCGACGTCCGCCTTCGCCTCTTCGTTGACCCCTCCCCTGTAGAACCTTCCTCCCTTACCATCCAAATCCACATCGTTCTACATCTCCACGCCCACACCCTCTGTCGCTGCAAGTATTTCTCTGCCCTCCGATCTCAACTCCGCCATTACTACCGTGTCGACGACTCGATCTTCTCTCTGTCGCCTTAGAGCTCCTCTTGGAGGACTGCATCTGATCTTGCCTTTGTTTCCTCGAAGCCGTCACATGGACCCAAGATGAAGAAATACGAGTTATCGCCCTCATCCCTCATTTGAGCGAGGACGAAGCCAAAGACCTCATCAGTAGGGTAAATAGGAATTCGATTGAGGCTAGGGATTTTCTAGGTTGGATTCCAAACTCTTTCCGCCATTGGCTACTTCTTCAGCTTCCTTTAATGGGTTTTCTTTGATTTTGAGTTTGTGGGTTAGTTTAGTTTGATGGGTGATGATTGGGTCTTTTGATGTCTGAGTCGATGATGAGGGGTTTCAATCTGGGGAGGAGTTTCAATTTGGGGAAGGGTTTCAATCTGGGGAGGATGAGAATGAAGAAGATGATGAGGATGATTGATGAAGATTATGAGGAAAATTAAGATGAAAAATTTTGTGACGAAAATACCCATCTAATTTTGGCCAAATCATGAGCTGACTTGACCAAAGAGTTGCCACATGTACGTTTAACGGCAATTTGGATAGAAAATCTAACGGATGTAGTGATTTGTTGATGGTCATATAGTTTGGGTACCGAGATGAAAATTTTCATAGTTGAGGTATGAACTTGAAATGACATCTATAGTTTTGGTACTTTTATGTAGTTTATCCTTTATTTTATTGTAATGTTCTTTATATTGGGTATAAACAAAATTGTTTTATATTACAAAATTTATATATTTTATTTATAAATAATAGATTAAAAAAAATAAAAAAGGGAAAAAGTGTGGGATGAAAATGGGGTGGGAGGTTAATTAACCACCAGAAGATGGGATTATTAACTTTTTTTTCCTCTCAAAAATTATATTCTTTTATTTCATTTTTACTGTTTTTTTTTACAATTTTAACCTTTTTAATATAGTTTGTATGTTTTAATATTGGGTTTAAAAAGGGTATCTATGGAAAAAAAAAAAAAATTCACCAACTATCATCTTGGCTTTATAATATTTGAGCCATACCTATATATTAGACATGTATTTTTCAACGTAATTTACAAAATGTAGTATATATACCTAACATTACTGAATGATAAATGGTCGATAAGCCTCAAACAAAGTGATTCAACTGAAAGAGTATGTTCAATCGAAATTCAATAAACCAACATTTGGTAGTTCGATGTTAATTTCAATTTTGAGCAATGGGAGATCAATTCATCTATAATTATTTGTGTTATCTTTAGTTTTTCTATGACAATATTTATATCCCAACATTAGAGAGACCTTCAACTTCCATTCTCTTTTCATTTATGTACTTATATATATACACACAAGCTTCTTAGCATCCGCTAATGCGTATGTCAATCATATATAATTCATTGAATTGTATAGGAGGACAAGGTGCTTGTTAGTTGTGCCTTCTAATTTGACAACCAAATTGAGCTCAGGCGCACGAGTCAAACATTATAACTCATTTTATAATTAACTCTCTACCCAATGTAAACTGCATTTTGAGATGTTAATTTACAATGTCTAATCAGCATTCTCTATCTTATACACATATTGTAGTTGTTTTCGTAGAAGTACGGAATAAAGAATGCAAAGGGCATGTATGTAAATTAACTTTAGTGATGTGATACATATACCCTTGAGTTGAGCTAGCCCTATATATAGAGATTCACTTCCTTGAAGCGGTTTACTATGTATGCATATCATATCTGTACTTGATTTTCTCTTCTTATTTTTTAATTTTTTTTAATTGTGTAATTACCCATATATTCAACGTAGCTAGCTAGGTTTCAGCTTGAAAGATCGATCATTTGTTTTTCTTCTTCTTGAGTGTAATATTCTATGGGAGATCATCATCATCATGATGAAGGGCCAGAGGGTAACAGTAGCAGCAGCCCTCCAAGCAACCGAGGCGCGGAGAGAAGCCCGGAACCGGTGAGGTCTCGGTGGATACCGAAGCCGGAGCAAATCTTAATTCTAGAGTCAATTTTCAACGGCGGAATGGTGAATCCTCCAAAAGAAGAAACTGTGAGAATCAGGAAAGTGCTGGAGAAATTCGGGTCGGTTGGAGATGCAAACGTCTTCTACTGGTTCCAAAACAGACGCTCAAGATCTCGCCGCCGACAACGCCAGCTGCAGGCCAGTCTTGAACAAAGAAATACGAATAACCAATTAGCTGCTGCCTCTGCCGCGGCTGCCGCTGATGGTGGTGGTGGTCACCATCAAGTGGGCGGCGGTGGTGCAATTCAGTATGGTGAGTACGGCGGAATAAGCAGCTGCAGTGGCGATGGTGGTGGTGGCGGCGGTGGTAGTATGGGTTTTGGTGATTATGTTTTGGGTTCTTCTTCGTCGTCTTCGTCTTGCGGTGGTCATCATCATGTTATAGGAGGAGATCATGATCATGATCATTTCTTTTCATCAGTTTCTGGTCAAATGGGGTTCCCGGATATCCAGCAGACCTCCGCTGTAACGCCTTCGCCTCCTCATGCCTCAAATTTGCACTTCCAATCTGGTATTTCTTTTCTCATATATATATACCCTAATTAATTAATTAATTACTTCCTAATACTAGATTTCACTTTGTTCAAGTGTAAACGTTTTATTTGTTAATTTTGATTAATAATTTCTTAATTAAGTAGCTATATATATATATATAGCTCTTAATTGGCTAGCTCGATCGGTATGCGCTGAAATGGTAGTACATATTATATTATAGTAATTGTGAATAAGATTCCAGAGATTGATGATTAGTATGAGAGCGACAGAAATATATATATATATATATATATATATATATATAAATGAATTGATTAGTAGTAACTTTTTATTGATGTGAGAGTTGATTGAATTTGCAGCTTTCCCTAAAACCATGGAATTCCATTCCTTTTTGAGATTAATTATTTGCAATTTGCAGTTGCAGGAGGTGTGAATGTGATGACGGTGTTTATTAATGGGATTCCAACAGAAGTTTCAAAAGGGCCAGTTGACATGAAAGCCATGTTTGGTGAAGATGTGATTTTGGTCCATTCCTCTGGCCTTCCCCTTCCCCTCGATGAATTTGGCTTCTTAGCACACACCTTGCAGCCTGGTGAAAGCTATTTCCTGGTCTGTCTCTCTGTCTCTCTCTCTCTCTCATCGTCTCTCTCTCTCATCGTAGATGGATTTCCTATACCCTATCATATAATATCTCTAGACTATATAATATTAAGGGCAAGTATTTAGATTAAGTAATCGAGCAATTGCATGTTCTAATTTAATCATTCACTTCAAAATTCCAAATCCAGGTTATTGGATTGGTTTCAGTTCAATTTTCTACGACTGAGGATGTAATGTAAGTAAAGTATAATCGATATCCATTGGTCATTAATTTTAGAAATATTAAAAAGGCAATTGAGTTTATTTATTAAAAAATTTGTCGAAATTCTAAATGTATCACCGTCAAAGTATTAATTAGAAAAGAACTATTCAAGCTCTAACACCAATTTGAATAATGCAACTCGTTGTTCTTCATATCAAATGACGATCAAGCTAGGGTTAATTTAACCCTAATTTCTAAATGTAAAAAAGGTTTGCAGCCTTTTATTTCCTCGTTCATTTCTTTTCCTTCCAATCTCTCTTTCGCAGTGTTGTTTTCAATTTGATAGGATTTCTTTAATGATTTCTTAATATTTGGATTTTCGTGCATAGATAATTAACATTATTATTATATGCATCTAATTATTACTCGGTTTTAATTTTGCACTTAAACATATTTGTACATACATTGCACACCATGTAACGAAGATTATATATATATAATTTAATTTTGATAAGTAAAATGAATCTTATATGTACAGTGCCATATATCTTAATTCAAAAATGTGTACAAAAATATCAAAGCAGTGACATCCGAATTCAATCCGAAGTAGCTCGCTAGCTAGTTATTATCTCTGATTACTGTTTTTTTAATTAATTAATTTCGAAAAGAGTATATTATTAATTAAAGAAAGAAAACTAATTTGCATTAAATTAACTGATGATGATTAAGCTCCATCAAAATGTTTTGTTAATGCAGGTTTCAAGACCAAGCCGTTAAGCAGAACCAAAACTGCAAATGGGAGCTTAATTAATTCGTTAATAATACTTTCTTCATCAGCTTCATCAGTTTCAGCTTAAGCTTGCCTAGCTACCTACCCTCTCCTGATCATCATCTAGAGGTTTCCTTTCCACCTACAGCTAGCATTATGTGCATATCATTACTAAAAATATTATATCTTTATGTTAGCTACCAATGCATGCATGAATTTGTTTCTAAATAGTTTTTGTTTTTTGTTTTTTAAGGATGTTTTTAGATAGTGAAATTGTCGCTCAAACTATATATATCCTTTTTCTTTACTTCATTTCAGCTTCTTTGTATAATTATTGCAAATTCACCTCATCAGCTATAGCATTGCACTATATATATATTAGACAGATCGATTATGGACAACTACGAACGTACGTACCTATCAGCACTAAACCAAAATTAAACTATATATGAAATATTTCACCTGTATTTATGGTAAATATTAGGATTGTTAATTTATGCTTGGTTTGAATTTAATTAGTAAAGTATTGATATACTTATAAATCAAGATATATTATTATTGCTTAAGAAATTAATGAAACGTATATATATATGTTCTTAATATTAGGGAATGTCGACCTCCCCTCCCATCACCCATTTGATATATATACCGAAGCGAAAAAACTGTAATATGAATTGATATATTGCAACACAAATTAACGAAAGATCGACTTGAGAGTTGAGAGTATATATATACACGTACAATAATAATATTGATGAAAGATTTGAAGTAATTAACAAGTTGTATAATATTAATGAAATTACATATATATATATATATATGTATAGTAAAATCGAATAAGTTGAATGCCGACAGCATGCAATTGAGAATAGCAAAACTGGCATGTACGTACAAACGAGGCATGCATGGTGTTTAGTGTAAGGTATTTTGAAATGTGTGTTAAGTTCCCGGCCACTTCTTTCACGCACATATATATATATATATATATATATTCAGAGGCTAACCTCACTTGCTGATCACTTTAGGATCAATTAACCATTTCTTTTTCCCGGCCATTTTCTTTCTATATATTAATTTCATCTTAATCACTTATTGAATTAATTAATCACATGTTACTTACTTTCTAAAATTACTTGAATTTATTTCTAAAAAATGTGATCACTTTGTTCACCACTTCATTAATAAATATTGGGGGAGGGAATTACATATTATACACGATGGGTATCGACGTACTTCACCTTTTACGAGTGTCGAATACAAAAACTCCCACATAGTACGTGGCCGGAGAAAATTACCACTATGCAATAATACTTAGAGTCAAATAGCATTCGTTTGAAGTAATCAATTATGCTAATTGTACATAATATTAATTAAGGGAAATGCTCATGCACGTTATGAATGTGTTTGTTTGCCCCATTGTTAATTAGCAATTTTTCCTAGTCATGTAGAATCATTGATTATTTTTGAAGTATTACTTAAGGATGGATGATGAATAAAACTGTTTGATTAATCTTAAAATATTATGTAATTAAGGAGGCATTTTCAAGATAGTAAGAAATTCTACATAGATATATAGAACAATAGAAAGGATTCGACCGCATGCCTTGACGCGAGAGAGAGAGAGAGAGAGATTAGTCGAGTTCTGCATTGCTGATCTTTGTTCTAAAATGTAATTAACAAAATATATATTAATCGTTTTCCATTGTTGTTTGTGGACACGAATTGAAGAAGAAATTAAAAAAGAAAGTTGATGAAAGGGCATGGGCTGGATTCCTCCCTTCAATATTGAAAGCATTTAAAATGGAAGGAGAGAAAGAATAATTCAGCAACTGGCAGCTAGGCCTCCACACCGACCAATATAACCAATCCAACACAGACGGATTTTCTGTTTCAGAAATATACAACTTTTTATTGGCTGCCATCTCCCTTTAAATATCCCTCCCTACATATATATATATATATATATAAATCCTAAATTATAGATTGCGATATTTTTGGCAGATTAATTGTGCTTGACTATGGAACACCCCACACCCCAGTCAACCTTGCTACTTTGGAAATGGGAATCCAATGTGCAAATTACTTTAATCAAAATGCTCCTTCATTCTCATCATTCATTTTTTTCATTTTCCATTTTCCATTTTCCATTTTCTCACAAATATATATATATATATATATATATATATCTACTCTGTGTCTAGGTTATTGTGAAAACTAAAATCAGCTGGATTCAACTGTTCTCAACTTCTTAATTATATTTACACATTCACATCTCCATCTTCAGCTGCGCTCTGCAGTTGCCACATTCATTACCAGCGGTCAAAATAAGAAAATCAAATGTCGAAATCTTTTCGTAAGTTCTTAACAGGATAACCAAAGTGACTACATCCATTAAAAATTTTGATTTAAAGGAAACTTGACAAAATACCAAATGAGAACCTCTAAATTATAGAAAATATTTGGGGAGGCATATATATATATATATATGTATGTATCAAAACCTCGGGAAAAGACTATATATAGAAGCATGCAATATCTAGTATTTACCATAAATAATTATAATTAGTTAAGCTGATAGTTAGGACAGCTAAGCTGTGAGGGTATAAAAAGCAATGTTATATGTCTGTGATGGGATTACGTAAAAAACACTTGAATGAAATATACAGAGCCCGAGTTTCTCTCCTTATGTTTTCCTTGATTTCTATGGCTTGATTGAATTCATCTTCTACAATATTCCAATTCCTACCAACACTCTATGCATCCAAAATATAGTAATCACTCGCACAAGAGACACTTAATCTCACAAAGCACACAAATTTAGTGAACAACAGTCTAAAGAAGAGGAGTTGGTTATAAATTTTAATAACTCGCCCATGCTGGTATCACCATGTATATATGCCGCCCTCCAAATCCTCCTCCCCGTTAAAAAATTGACCAAAAAATAAGATGGATTGATATCTTTTATAGAAATGGATATTTGTAGCTTTTTTTTGGATACCTTTTGAACATATAAAGACTGAAAATTTGTCCGAATTCTCTGAGAATGCCGATAAAAAGACCCTCAAGGACTCACAGAAGCTTATAGCTATGGCGTCGGCCATAATTTCTTTTCTGCTATGATGTTGCTGTTGCATTGCATTTTGGATTTTGGATTCTCATATGGGTTGATTGTTGAAATGGATTTGGGGAAAATGAACAATGTGAGTTAAAATGATAACTTGGAAAATCAAGGTGGTAGGTAATTGGACTCCAGAAACAATAAAAAAATTGCAATGAAATAGCTGGTATTCAAATTCGAAACCATGCATTCCTTTCAATAATAGAAGTAGAACAAAACCTACTTTCTGCGCGAGAAGATTACACTACTAAATCATCAGGCACTTCATCAGTGTCAATTACATTATTATAGACGAAACATCATGCAGAAACGCAGAATACACCTCGAATCTCAATGTTTTCGGTGTAAGAAACCCGATCTAATCACAACCATCAAATTGACAACAAAAGGAAGAAAGCATCTGTGTATTCCATGAGCATGAACAACCTCTTAAATCAGTCATCAGGTGTGTCCGTGCGGATAGCTGTTAAAAAAACGAAACACCCATGAGAATACTGAATTGGGCCAACACAAATTCGTTACTTACAATGTTCAAACATCGAAATACCATGCACAAATTCTACCCACTCACAAACAATAAAGAATCTGTAGTCATCTTTACAAGGTGCGTTGTATTAGTTTGCATTTCATAATATGTCTCAAACAAAATTTCTCATTTCAACATCAGAAAAAATAATGCCTTCACAATCTTATTTTGATACCATACAACTTAATCATAATCAACAAACCAAACTTACAACTGTACATAAACCACAACAGCAATCCTAGAACACAAGAAACTCAAACCCGGCAAGACAAAGTGACCAGAACGATGAGTTGGGTAGTATCTGAACTGGGCTATAAAGACCACCATAATCCAGTCAGCCCAACAAAGGAGAACTAATATAATGGGATAAGCCTTTGGGGATTAAAGGTTAGCATGTCAAAGCAAGTGATAAGATGTCATGACATTATAAAATAATAGGTAGCTTCTTGTGAGTTTAGATAAAGATAAATGTTTCTGATTGTTAACATGTTATCTGCTTCCCTACACAAATAGCAATAATTAATCGCAGGAACCTCTTGTTGCTATAGATCAGCACCCTAAATCCAAACAAAATTCATAAGGCCTTTTCTAAAGCATGTGCCATGAAACATAAACAAGAAGCCCAAACCGTATTATGGCAAGACAGAAAATGGCTAAAAATGTTATTAAACTTTCATGTCCCTGCACCATTACAGATTGTAGAAGAATTTACAACAGCATGCTATAAAAAAACAATATGTTTTCCAGAGAGTTCCTATGAATCCTGATCTGTAGCATAACAGTTCTAAGTTCTAAACTCCCTCTTCCGAGGAAGTTACCCCGGGTTTAACTCCTATATGTAGGGAGCTGCACTAAACCAACTAGGAGTTCCTGAAGTTCAACCAACAGCATAAGCCAAGACATCTACCAGAACTTGTTTCATTTATTCTTACCAGAAGGCTCATAAGAAGACTCTATAATGCAGTCAGATATCATCAACAATAAAGGAACTGTAGCCAGTATTAAGATATGCATATTAAATAATTTCATCCTGCTTAGGATTTTTTCCTACTCCGTTTCTTTTTTGTAAGTCTTGCTTCAAAAGGTATATGGGCCTCTTAAAGCACACAAAACAAGGACACTCCCCCCATAAAGCGCAGTCCTAGCCTAGCCCAACCAGTATTATATGTTCTACTTACACCCAAAAGACAACAACTACAGCTACTAATCAATGCTCCAAAATATCTTTAAAATTTCATATTCCTACACTTTAAGGGGGTGTATTCAATTCGAGATTTTAAGGGAGTTTAGGGAAGTTTAAAATTCAGGGATATTCAATCAGGATTTTAAAGTAAATAATAAAAATATGAATGTATTCAATCTAAATTTCGAATGAACGTTTTAAAATCCGTAGGAATTAAGGGGTAATCAAATTTATATTTTCTAAAATTGTGAAAAAGTATAGATGTATTCAAAAACTTCATGATTTTGTAGAATTTGATAAATTTGTGAATTTTAATTGATTTTGGGGTGAAAAACACACATACCAAACTTCATATTTTTCCACAGCTTTCCCTTGAGATTTCAATGAATTTCCCAAAAAAAACAGTTTCCCCAACTCTCTACTCCTACAACTGCACCCTCCCTCTCTCCTCCTTCCTCCACTTGCACTCTCCCCCCTCCTTATCTCTCCTCCGTCCACCACTGGAAATCTTCCTCTCCCTCTTTTATCCTCCACCTGCACCCTTTCTTTCCGTCTGATTATCAGCCACTGACGCCAATGAAACACCCCATATACACATACATTGATCTCCCTCTTCTTTCTTTCACCATATATATACAATTTTCTCTAGTCTCCCTCTTCTTTCTTTCTCCTCCTTTTCTCCCTGCCAAATTCTTTTTTCTTCCTTTTTTTGGTTTTTGTTACCACCAGCAACCATTTTATGTTTTTCAACAAGCTAGTATTATTATGAAAAGGAAAGCAATGAAAATTTGTGATACACGACTACTATAATGTGTTGGCACTAGTTTCTTCAATCTCCCTCTTCTTTCTTTCTTCAAAATTATACAATTTTCTCTCATCTCCCTCTTCTTTCTTTCTCCTCCTCTTTTCCCTGTCAAATTCTTTTTTCTTCCTTTTTTTCGTTTTTGTTACTTCCAGCAACCATTTTATGTTTTTTCAGCGAGCTAGTATTATTATGATAAGGAAAGCAATGAAAATTTATAATACGCAACTACTATAATGTGTCGGCACTGGTTTCTTCAATTTATATTTGATGCTATTCAAGCAAGGACTTGGCTATTATTTTTATGTTTTTATAATGGTACTCAAATAAAATACTACCTAGCCCAAGATAACCGCTCAAATGGCCCTGTATATTCATTGTAGAAGAAAGAACAAGATGGCAGAAAAAAGAAGAAGAAGATCTCTGTGGTTGTGAGGATATAATTTTAAAAATAAAATAAAATTGTGAGAATTCCTTCAAGGACAGGTGTATGAATATGAATGGTTTGTAATTGAAAATAGTCATTATATGAATAACCAGAAAAGTTAATGCAGAATCGGCAAGGGCGGGCGTTTTAATCTTTAGGCATTTAGGGTTTTAGTATTTTAATATTTAAACATTTTTATTAGAGGCAGAGGCCTAAAGCTTAGTTAGCCTAATTCTAAAGGGACTAGGATTAGTTTTCCTGTTTTTATTAGGTATAGATCTTTATATAAACTAACATTATCAACCCTAGAAGGGAGAGTTTGATATTGAATAAAAATTGTGGAGCTTTGCTTCTCTTCAGGTTTGTGTGATGCAACCTAACCCTATGTGCGATGCCTAGAACTAGGAGTGATTCCTAGAAATCTGCTGTTGTGATATCAGTAGAATCTATCCAATTTCGGGTGTGAAACCCCTGGAGTGATTCCAGACCTTATCTTCTAAGATTTATTCTTGTGTTTTCTATATTTTGCTTCCGCTGAGTAATTGTTTTTTTTATTACGTGGTTCTGTCCTACATCAAATTTGGTATCAGAGCAGGTTCCGTTTCTTTCGGGTACCTTTGTATGTCCAAAATTCGTAGTGATTGGGCATATCCATCAAATATGGACATAGAACAGATAGTACAACTCCTAGAGAATTTGTCAAGAGAAGTTGCTGGAATTAAAGTCACGTTGCGAAAGCATTCCGCCGAACTTGCAGCCCTTCTTCGTGACAGAGACAGTGATAAAAATTATGATGGCGATAGAGACAGAGATAGTGATAAGAGGAAGGATATAGGTAGAGAAAGAAAGAATTTTTGTCAACCAGATCCTAATGAAAAGGTTATGAGACCAAGAACAATTGATGCGTTATTAGTTAGTGTGAAAAGAGTTTTTAGCTGATGTGAGAGGTGCTAGACAAGGAGAAAAACTTCAAGATAAAAATACCGTGCAAAATCAGGTAGCACAGCCAACAGATCAAGAATCACTACCAACCCTGGTTCAGCCCACAATAGAGGAAATATCTGTTCAAATGGATAAGCAAGAGCCAATTTTACCAGTGATTGAGCAAGCTCCTATTTGTGCACCGATTCTGCCAGTGATTGGTGTTCCTTCTATTCAGGAAAGTGATAGTTCTTCTGATTCCTCCTATGATCCATCAACTAGAGAGGATACGAAATTTGAAAAATTACTTTTGTCCTGCTAAGAGCCTTGCACTACCACATAACATTGACTACAAGGGAGTAACTGGATTCCAAGACAACCTTAGTTTTGTTGATGACAACAATTATCCTCTTGATGTTGGTTAGCCAATGATGTCCAAGCTTCTCACTTAACTCGCCGGAGTCGAGTTCTTCAACCAGGGGAGAATAATGCAGAATCGTCAAGGGCGTTTCAATCTTTAGGCATTTAGGGTTTTAGTATTTTAATATTTAAACATTTTTATTAGAGGCAGAGGCCTAAAGCTTAGTTAGCCTAATTCTAAAGGGACTAGGATTAGTTTCCTAGTTTTTAAAGTATTAGATTTATTTTCCTGTTTTATCTCTAGCAAGATTATTTCCTATTTTGTTAGGTATAGATCTTTATATAAACTAACATTGTAAACCCTAGAAGGGAGAGTTTGATATTGAATAAAAATAGTGGAGCTTTGCTTCTTTTCAGGTTTGTGTGATGCAACCTAACCCTAGGTGCCATGCCTAGAACTAGGAGTGATTCCTAGAAATCTACCGTTGTGATATTCGTAGAATCTATCCAATTTTGGGTGTGAAACCCCTGGAGTGATTCCAGACCTTATCTTCTAAGATTTATTCTTGTGTTTTCTATATTTTTCTTCCGCTAAGTTTTTGTTTTTTATTACGTGGTTCTGTCCTACATCAAAAGTTGCTAGAATCAATAGAAATTTAGAAATATATCAGATTCCTATGGTAAAAATCCAACAAAATTAATGAAACGAGTGCTGAGAAACCCATCATAAATTTATAAGTTCTTTAAACTCCATCAAAAACCTCAATTGAAAACTGAAAAACAATCTTTGAAAAAAAAACACAAAAACAATCAATGCATCACAAAATCGGTTCTTTGACGAGGGTGGTTCAATTATAACAACCCAGATTGATATATCAATCAATACATAAGAAAAAATAGACAAAAAATTCTTATCCGAAGAACATTCATGGATCTAAAGGGCTTAATTTAATCAAATGCACTTTCCCCATTGTTTCTCATACCCAAAACAAATAAACTTTTCAACAAATCCATCATGTGAGCCACTCATTTCACATCATACAATTACACAGCCCAACATTGCAAATGAATTCAATTAGTCGATCATGAGATTAAATCACATTTCACAAATTTTACGAAACTTCCCTTCATCAGAAAAATCCCAAATACTAAACACACAGATTGAAATCAGAGACTAAGAACAATCAAAAGATGAGCTTTTGAACAACAACAAAAACAGAAATGCAACCGAAATATGTGCAATCTGAAAGAAAAAGGAGGGAAGAGCTTACTGGGCTTCTCCGGCTTGCCATCGGCCCACTTGGAGACGGCAAAGTGGACCCTCTCGCGAGAAATGGCTTCCGTCTTGTAAGGCTCCTTGAGGCAATTCCGGACCAGATTGGCACAGATG
Source organism: Oemleria cerasiformis (assembly GCA_037349345.1). NCBI lineage: Eukaryota > Viridiplantae > Streptophyta > Magnoliopsida > Rosales > Rosaceae > Oemleria > Oemleria cerasiformis. The sequence continues at coordinate 11,095,453 of JAZGTL010000007.1, forward strand.
TTTGAGTAGGTGATGTAAGTCATACCGGCTGAACGCCAAAATGGCACCGCTGCGTTCGACGCCATTGTCTTCTTTGTTTAGCGCTCTCTCTCTCTCGCTCGCTCTTTCTGAGTATCAGTCAATGTGACCTAGAATACCTACACGATCACCCTTTTAATTTGCAGTGGTAGTTCATCTCCCACGGCCTCATGAATGAACCGGGCCATAAAGAAGATCCCAGATGATATTTTAAAAGCCCACAAGAGTGAACAATAAAGCCCTTTGACTGTCAATTCTTGGTCCAAAATCACCTTTAGAAAATAGCAGCTTTGTTCGGTAGTTTGTGCTCGAACTCTAATAATCTTAGGCTCACCGCTATGAACACGCGCTTCGGCAACATGCCACCGGCCGGTTCCGCCAATATTCATCCATTATTTTGTTTTCATCACCAACAGTCTATGTAGTATTCTAACTCATTATTTTCGTTAGTCATCTTTCAATTAAATCAATGTCATCCATGTACTTTTGTTCTACACATAAATTTTCCATGAGGTCAATTCCATTAATTTTTCCTTTAACAGTAGTATTGTCAAATCAATTGAATTCTTAATTTATATCAATTAAAACTAATAAGTACAATTTAACAATTAAAAACATATACAAACAAATTAAACTAAAGAAAAATTAATAAAACTGAACCGCCTTATTGTTTTCATACTAATGATATTGGGAGAGGAATTATAAACATTGGGTATATACTTAGTTTTTTACACGAGTCAAATCCGAGATTATCCATTACATGGACAATATCATACACTTTACACGGTCCACTATACAATGCAGAAGAATATCACAACACCGTAGTACTTTTTAACACTCATATTAGTGTCGATCTCACCGTTCACAAAGAACTATCTTTGGGTGTGGTTTGGGGCAAACTTCAAATGGGCCAATATTTTCCGGGCCATTGGAGCTCACAAAGCCAACTTTTTAACCCAAATGTTAGTAGGCATGAGTTGGAGATGGCCCTAGTAATCAGAAAAATTACTCGCACCATACAATGTATCAAATGGCCCAACCAATGCTGTATATTCCGTTATCAATTTACTATAAAATTAAGAATTTCATTCATGATTCGTTAATTTATATGGGTAAAATTATAATTTAATGTCCGATAAAAAAATTCTGGAATAGACCACACGCAGGAGTAGTCTGTGGTTTATATCCAAGATGAAGATTGAAGACAGTGCCATTATTGAGTATAACGTACTGCAGGTGTATGGTATTAATTGCAAGGGCGTGGAAAACATGGTCAAACAAGTAAAGAAATAATACCAAATTTCAGTAATGACATTGACAATTTGAGACTCATGACTCATGATACATGGTGCAGCTTTCATTCATTGAGTCAGAACTCACTAGTCTGCAACAATCCCATATATATTTTTTAACCCTCCCTCCCCCCCTCTGCTTTTTACCCAGTTTTTTTTACTGCCCTTCTCTTTTTGCCTTTTATAGAACTATCTAGGGAACTGTACACAGACTGTAGAAATCTTGCCCTCCCTCCTCCTCCTGCTGTTTCCTTGCTTGCAGACTTTACTTTTTCTATTCCATGACCATGGGTGTTTGAAATGGTTGGTTCATAAGCTCCTTGCACTTTTGGTAAAGGTGTTTCAGCCTTGATTATCTCTTTGTTTAAACTCTCAAGTGGTGCCTACCCCAAGGAAATCAATGAACTGCAAGCTCATCGTCTGATTCTTCATGAGATTTTGATTTTGATTTTGATTTTGAGTTTCCCCTGACAATGACACATTGGAGACATTGGTCCTATTGGTAGTCACTGATTCATCTCCTGAGAGTTCTGAGTTTGAATCTGATTGATGACCACATTGGTCCACCACTATTCTCACTGGCCCAGTCTTGTAGAAACCACTTCCATTGCCAATCATCTTGCCAAAAACCCCATCACTTGCTGATAAGCCTGCAACAAGAAGAATATTAATTAATCATAAACATGTAGAAATTCAAAGTGGAGATGAAACATAAGCATACCCATCATCTGTTTGAGGGGATGAAATGGATGAAGCTTGGAAAAAAAGGTGGGAGGTGGAGCTCTGGTTGAGGGGGTGAGGGAGAGATCAGTGCAAGTTGAGGCAGACTGAGTATCATCAATGGTGCTTATAGAGAGGTTTGATTCAGTGCTGGAGGCATTCTTTTGAGGAAGCTGACAAGGAGGAGAAGAGAGCTTTCTCCTCTTGTAGACATTGGATTGCTCTCTGTGTTTTCTAGCCATGATCACATGCCAATGGTTCTTCACAGCATTATCTGTTCTTCCAGGGAACAGCCTAGCAATCATGGCCCATTTGTTGCCATACAGTCTGTGAGCACCCAACAGCCTTTCTTCGTCCTCCTCACTGAAAGCCCTTCTGTTGATCCTTGGATCTAGCTGGTTAAACCATCTCAATCTACAACTTTTCCCTAAAATTTAAAAAAAAAAAGGATTTCATTCAACAAAATAATATATGGATTTCAAAATTATCAAATTCCAAAAGGGGAGATTAAATAAAATAGTCACCTGATCTGCCATCAAGATGCTCAGCAATTAAGTTCCAGTTTTGAGGACCATATTGAGCCACAAGTTGTTTGAGCTTTGAATCTTCAGCTGGCCTCCAATGACCTCTGGCGCAAGTCTTAGTTTTGGGAGCACAGGGGCTCCTAAGACCTTCGTCAGAATCCTCCCCAACAAGATTCAAATATGAGGGCTTTTTCTCATTTTCCAAAGCCTGAAAACTCCAGGGTTGTTTAAGGCTTTGCTGGTATGATGATGAGGAGGAGGTGAAAGGCACAAACCCCATTTCAGAACAAGTAGAACCTGATGAGTGATCTTGATGTCCTCCAGAATGATCACCCATGGCCCCAAAGCTGTTTGACAGAGAAAGTTGATGAGAAACAGGAGAAGGTGGCAAAAAGTTCAAATCTTGATATCTAGTAAAACCATTCAGCTGCTGAAGACCCATTTTCAAATTTCACTTCACTGGAGAAAACCCAAGATGGGTAAATCAAAGAGGATGATGAAGGTGATTAAAAAAAGTAGGAACCTTGAGACACCACTCAAATGGGCTTTCTATCATACAGAAGCAGTGCAATGCCACAAGGCAGAAGAATCACAAATAAAAAAGACCAAATGGGTTTTAATTTCAAACAAGGAAAGGGTGAAAGCGAGAGTCTCACAGGAAATAAACCAAACAAGAAAAAGAAGACACAGGTTTGATTCTCTTTTCTCAATCTTTGACACAGCGCTGTAGCAGGGAGTAAGGAGAGGCTCTCCAAAATGAGAGCGATGATGGCTTTTGTGAATGTTTTATAGAAAAATGAAAATGGGTTTCGAAAGCAGAAAGCAAAAAGTGAAGTGTGTGGTGGTGGGCATGGAGTTCGAGAACCGCTCGTGTGGGTGGTGTTGGGGATTGTTGGGGATTGTTGGGGTTGGCCTTGGGACTTGGGAGCTTGTTCTTCTCTCTCTTCCTCCTCAGACTCAGAGTCTCTGTGATTCTGTAAATGTGAAATCCAAAATCCAAAATCCAAAATCCAAAATCCAAAATCGAAATTCGAAATGAAATGGTTGATGTTTGGGGTTGGTGTTGGGGTTGGTCTTAATAGTACGAGCAGCAGTAGCACCACTGTTTGTCTCTTTCTCTCTTTCTTGTGTTGTGGCCTTGGGCTTTGGGCAAAACCAGAATCTGTTTGTCTGTTTGCCAAACGTTTTTTGCTTTTTTCAAACAACGCCAATTTTAAAGGACCAAACTCCCCTTCTCTCCTCTCTCCTCACCCCCTTCTCTCTCTTACTTCCCCCTAACTCTATAATCCACCGTTATAGATAATTATTTAGAGTTTCTTTGACTCGGAAACAAATTAGTGTTTTAATTTTATTCAGAATTAAGAAATTTACAATAGATAATTTATATAGAGAATCATAATAACAGAAAAAGTACAAACTCATTAATATAATTAATGAAAGCAATATATACGGGGATATATATTATATATTTTTCAAAAGGAATATATATCATATATTTTGAGTACTTAACAATATGTAAAATAAATACTCATGTACTAAGATTTTTTGAATTTATGGAGTAAAAGTGGCATGTTAATAGAGAATTATAAATGAATAAGTAAAAATAAATAAATAAACTTTAAGAATTTTACAATATTGATATAATTTGTATATACTATATATGTAATGAAGATTGCAAAAAGATCACCGGAGAGACTTAATACTCCTCCGATCCCTGTATGGCTACGCCCCTGATTATTTTTTTTATTTCTTTTCCTATTAATTAATCTCTATTATTAATCAGTTTCTTAGTATTACTCATTTCTCAAATTTATTACCTTTACTTGTGCAGCGTTTCCATATTCGTTGAATAACGCATACATAAAAACCGGATCATAGGGCGGATGATATGAGCTTAAATAAAAAAAATAATAGAAACGTCAAGTGATTTTACCTTTTATTTTATTTGTTATTTCAAAAACAGGTTTAATTATTATTCCAAGTCATTTCCATTCTACTATTTTTCCAAATTTGCAATTGTCCTTTATTCCAGGTCAGCAGATATAGCAGTTGACAGCAAGCAAATTGCTTCCCTTCACGAGCTCCTACAACCCAACTTGAACGTACTATATTTGACTCGACTCTCAATTCGGAAAACGATGACCATTCAACGGATGGTTGGATCATGGAATGGTAAATCAATTGAATGAATGCATTCGTAAAATCATCCCCGTATACAAAGGCGGACCCCATATGAGCTGGATTGTAGGGCTGTCGCACTGTGTAATTCTTTTTGGCTTAAAAAAATAGGCAACTTTTTTATATATAATTAATAGAAAAAGGAATTTTTCCAAATTCAAAATACTAAGATCTTTGATTAAAAACAATATATGAAAAGTCATAATCTACTATTATTTCTTTTGCAAGATATTTTTTTCCCCTACATTCAAAATAGGGCATAAATCACACAGCTCACTCTTGACAGTTGCTCTTCAAATTCTATAACTTTTTTGTTCAAGAAATTGATCAAACTTGAATTTCTCCACTCAATAATTCTTTTTTCTTTTAAAGTTTTTTATTTTGATTTGTTAATATTATCTCAATCTCAAATTTCTCAACTTCCTTCTAATTCCAACTATTGTTTCTTCTTGAATATAACTTGATGGGTCTAAATACAATTAATTTATGAGGTGTATTCAATTGAGATTTTCATAGAGTTTAATTAAGACTTTTAAATAGTTGGTAAAAGTTTGAGGTATTCAATATATACTTTTATAGAGATTTATATAATCATTAAAAGTTGAGGTATATTCAATCAAGACATTTCATACTCCATAAAAGTTTGGTGTATTGAAAATGTCAATGAATATTGTAGACTTCATTAAATGGAAGAGTTTTATGAAGTTTGGAAAACATTTTAGTGTACATTATGCTTTAGCAAGTTTTTATTTCTCTAGTCTCCCCCCTCGGATTTCTACCGATTTTATACAAGGCTTAAAAAATTTTATTTGTAGTTTTTATATTTTTCAATAAATTCAATAAAATTCAAGTCTCCTACCGATATCTATTATTATATATTACTCTCTATTGGAATTATAAGTAATCAAATAATAAAACTTATAAGTAATTAAATAATACAAATTTTACATGAATTTGTTTATGGTTTGAAGAAAAAAAATAAAATAAAAATTAATAAAATGAAAAAAAAAATTTCAAAGGCATGCATGATGCCTCTCAATCTTATTGATTGTTAAAAGTTTTTATATTTTTGTAATTATATTTGCAATATTATACTATACATCACTTTACACCCCCTAATGTTTGGGAGTCAATTTCAGAATTGACAACTAGGTTTCAATTTCATCATTTCATTCCATGTGCTTTTGAGATTATATCAATTTACTCTGTCTATTAATTTCACTAATAAATCATCCATTAAGTTAAGGGCATTCTTAGTATACTTTAAAAATTCTTACCCATTTTATTTTTCATTAAGTGACTAATTATTCTAATTTTTCTATTCTTTCACATTATTGCATTTAAACAAACTACAAGAGTATTACATTTACATTTACATTAAGTTTAATTAATTATGCTCTTTTAGTTTGTTTAAATACACTAATTTGAAAAAGTAACTAAATCAAAATAATAAGTTACTTAATGAAAATAAAATGGGTAAGATTGTTTACTGAATATCACGAACGCCCTTAACTTAATAGATGATTTAATAGAGAATTTATCAAAAATAGCCAAAAATTGACCCCAAATTTCATAAATGTCACTTTATATAAAAACTTTCAAATATAACCAAAAATCTACTTAAAAATACTCAAATAACCCTAAAACATAAAAGCCAATTTCACAGTTAGTTCAAAGTTTAAACAAAATTCAGAGTTCAAAGTTCAAAGTTCAAATTTGTTGAACAGAACAATTGAGGTATACCACTGCTCATCACAAATGACGAGCAACAAATAAACATCCCAATGGAAGGGCTGCAATTAATTGAAATGAACAAAGACCAAAGAAAATTTGGCCAAATCTGGTGCAAAACTAGTACAAGAGCCACATCATTCGACTTCGGAGCTCAGCCACAAACGGGAGCCACCAATAGGGCCGTTGTCGCATTGCCTTTTACACACACATCTGCTACACCCGCAACGTCGTAGCAGTAGACTACAGCAACAATGCACCAGCCACAATAAAAGGTCACCCCCACCGCTAGTTGAAGTCACAACCACAACATAGGGACAGATCGGGAGCCCGATGACAACAAATCGAGCCTCAATGGATCTCCCACGTTGACGTCGCCACCGAGTTCACTAGACCAAGTCGCCTCCACTGTAACGATCTGGACCAGAAATTAACATAATTTGAGATGTTAATTAAGGAAATGACGATTTTACCCTCGATTTCGGAAGGGTTCGGAAGTCATTTTTTGTCTAGAAGTACTTTTGGAAGTTTTTCTTGGGTCGTTACGTAGGTCTTGAACTCACGAGTTCGTGGACAGGCACGCGGAAAACGGAGACCCGATGAGAAAGTTGTGGGTCTAGAAGGTTCAAGGGCAATTTAGTAATTGTCACATAGGAGGTATTTTGGGAAGAGTATTTCTTCCTTTTTCCAGACTTTTCCGGGAATCTTCGCGAACCACCTGCCTCTCCTCTCCCCGTGAACGCACCAAAACCCCAAGATCGAGTGAGCCCGTGGAGGCTGTTTCGAGCCAATATGAGGCTGAGGATCGACTTCCCTCATCTCCACGAGCCTGGTGAGGTGAACTCGAGGCTAGAACACCCCCATATACAAGGAATCGAAAGGATGAATTTGGGCTGAGCCTTCTTGTTGGATTTCCTGCCAAGGGAGGTAAGTTTTTCCATTTTTGAGCACAAAATTAGTATCCTAGAGGTGAGTAGCTAAATTTAGGCACAAAAAATTGATGAAGAAAGGACGAGTTCGAAGCTCGTCGGAAATGGCGATTTTCGGCGAGCATTTCTAGATTTCGATCACCGAAGATGGCGGCGGTCAGGTTGTCGTCCCCGACGAACTCCGATGGCTGGTTCGAACTGTAGTTGTTGACGTGGCAAGGCACTTGGTAGCCACGTTATGACCAGTCAGCAGTTAATTGACCGTTGGGTCAACAAACGCCAACAGGTTTTGACGGAATATGCTGACAACGTTAGCATATTCCGTCAAAAGGCAACAGTGTTATAATAGAACGCTAACGCCGTTAGTTTGGACGGAAGATTCCGATTCCATCAGGATATTCCGCTAGGTTCGACGGAATATTTCGCCGTGATAGTACAGACGCGCGTGGGGATATTTCCCAGCCAACGACAACTCGTGTTTAGGGTTTTAGACCATTCCGGATCGGGGTTTAGCAATTTTGAGGTCGTTGGAGTCTGTTTAGAGCCCCATTTGAGTAATCCCAGCTGTAATAAACGACCATGGGGCGGGTTTTGACTCGGGGAGGGAAAGGAGAGGGGGGGGGGGGGGGGGGGGGGGGGGGTGGGGTGGGGGTGTAGGAGGGAGGTTCAAGGGAGATTGGTGATTGGTATGTCAAAGGGTTCCTTACGGTTATGGCTCCTTGAGTTGGTACTTCGGATGTACGATGAATGGACTGGGTTCCGAGATTGCAAGGCGTGCGTAATTCTATGTATTAAATCATACTACGGATTTTGAGTGGTGGGAATATATATTAGCACCCTTTCGAGGCTTGGAAATTAAGCTTAAGGATTAAAGGGATTTATTGAATGTCTTATCATTGCGCATCTCTCGAGGCTTATGAATTTATTTTAGGATTTTAGATCGAGATTATGATTTGGGTTTTGGCCCTGATGAATGATCTGAGATATGTTATGGAAGATTCCATCATACTCTCGGGATGACCTGGGTTATTGAGTTACGGCTCGGGATGAGCCGGGATATTGAGCTACGGCTCGGGATGAGATGGGATACAGAGCTAAGCCTCGGGCTGAGCTAGGATATCGAGTTACGGCTCGGGGTAAGGTGCGTGAGACTCAATTCAACCAAGTCTTGAACATTGAATAACCAAAGAACCTTTCCATTTATGTACGATGCTTACGGTCATGAAGTGTGACCAATGCTTGAGTTATGGCAAGGGTACTTTTGTCATCAGGGTCAGTGGGTGGTGCGGGCAATGACCCAGATTAACGAGTTGTTAACGATTCACATGAGGGTGAAACGTCAGTTGTCTTGTTTGATCTCGGATGAGGTCCTCCAAGGTAGTTTGTGAACTACTGGTCTATCCTTCGTCTAACATGTAGGTAAAGGTCAATCAGGTACAGAGAAGGTTCTATTGGAACCCCTGTAAAGTTCATTTGATGTTTCCAAAGATTAAGGGTATTTCAGGTATTAACTTTTGTGGTTAAAGGATGTCAAACAGGAGCATGGCTTTTCGTGAATTTCGAGACGAAATTCGGGAAGGGTCCTGTCACACTACCTCACCCAAGTAGGACGGAAATCTAGAAAGATGAGGTCCAAGAGAGAGACAACGAGCAAGGAAGGGAATTTGAGGTTTATTTTCCTTTTAAGTTTTAAGGGTTTTTGAGTCTTTTTAAATAGATTTTTTGTTATATTTGAAAGTTTTTATAAAAAATGACATTTATGAAATTTGAGGTTAATTTTTGGCTATTTGTGTGATAAATTCTCAATTTAATAGTGAAATAGGCAGATTGAGTAAATTGATATAATCTCCAAACCACATGAAGTGAAATAATAAAATTGAAATTTAGTGATCCATTTTGAAATTGACCCCCAAACCTTGGGGTGCAAAGTGATGTTTGTCCTTTATTTTAATTTAGTGAGAATTTTAGTAATAAAATATTTATGATTTGATTATAAAACTCTTCAAATAAATATCTATCAAAATATATAACTCAATATCATTTTGTGCAAAACTCACATGATATAAAACTCAATATGACTCTGCAAAATTCTATCATGTAACTCAATGTAATTCCGTTATTAACTCTAAAAAAGTTTATGAAATTCAGTAAATCTATAAAACTCAATCACTTCAAAAAACTATGCAATTATCTGTATAAATCTGAATTCAATATACCCCATTTAGATTTGACAGAGAAAAAAATTAGCCCAAAGCTATATAGATTCATGGATCCACCATTGCCCGTGTATAATATACTTACCAAATAAAACACATAAATTAACACTTCATAATACAAAAGCCTTTTAAAAAAGTCCCTAACTCTCAATTAACATCAACCTAAAATTTCCCAAAAATAAAAATAAAAACAAAAACATCCACCAAAATTTGCCTCAAACTCAAAGAAATATGTGCCAATTTATTGACCCGCGCAAAATTGGTTGAAGCCAAAGATGCAATGAATGAAGAATTTAAAGCTACATCGATGAACTTGAATATATGTCGTATCTTGACTGAATTGGTTGTGGACTTTCCAGTCTTCCACTCTAATCAAGCCCTTTGTTTTCTTTAGTGCATAAATAATTAACAGTGCCTTCCCTTATAAGCTTTGGAGACCCAACTGCAATTGGCTTCTCGACAAAGTTTTTTGAATGATGATAAACCTGCATCAACATTGTCCTCAAAACAAACTTTTATTTTGAGCTTTTCATAAATAAATAAAAGTTTCTTCTTTTTTTTCTAAAAAATAAAACTTTTATTTATTTATGAAAAGTTCAGAATTAAAGTTGGAAATTATACAACAAAATGAAAATGAAAATTGCAAAATTGTGGCATCGTCAAAATCTTATCAATTAGAATTGTTCGGAAAATAAAATTACCCATTGACAACCATTTTCTAAATTATCAACAATTAAATAAAAAATGTTTTGCAGCCATTGTCCCATCTTAATTTCTGTTTTATTTTTTTGAATTAAGGAAATAACAAGATATGTTATTAGTACTACTAATTTAGCGATATTCTTACTCATTGTATAGTGAAAGATCATAGATCTTGGGTTAGACACTTGTAAAGATTAAGGCCAATATCTAAAGATTGAGGCCAATCTTGTGTTATATATATAACAGTGCTCTAGAACCAACCGATTGGTTCCATAATACGAAACCAACCACTCGGTTAGCTAGATCCAATCCACAAAATTATATCACAATATGACCATTCATTTTGTAGTTCACGCGTCAAATATGATCTCTACAAAAATTCATTCAATTTGATAATTGTTTGGCTATATAACACAATAGCTAAAACGTAGACGAACATAGTGCGTCGATAACGCAAGAAATATTTTTGCTAATAATCGAATGACTAAACGATTTCCTAATTTGATGAATTTTTGCAAGGATATATGATCGTTGAATAATGAACTATAAAGTGAACTGTTAGATTGCGATATTATTTCGTGGAGTTGGTGCATGTAATTGAATGGTTGTTTCGTATTATGAAAAATAAATAAATAACAAGATATAAACTAAAGAGAATTTTGTTGTAAATTAGATATAGTTAAAAATTGAAGCTCATTTCACCCCCAAGTGCCTTGAGTGGTTTTCATTGAGCAAGTAGTATATATGAGAGGATCTTAACTTGGGATTATAAATTAAATTACTACGTGCACATAGCTAGCTCTTTAATTAGTTTGTTCATGACTCCATCTAATCTCCTTTTCTAACTTACTTTTGATTCATCTTTTTGGGTTACTTTTGATCTCGGGTACTTTAATTAATTGCTATATGCATGCCATAGTTTCCTCATTTTAGCAAATTCTACTAAACATCCAATAGTGTTATTCCATTATTTCTTATGAATCTTTTGACTACTGAAATGATTGCACTGCTTTGTGACTTTCTTTTCCTCTTTTTCTACTCTAATTTAGCCTTTGATTTTACATTCGACCATGACATAGCATCTACAATGTCGGTATTTTTGATGAAAAATTATAAAATTACAAAAGGAAGGAAATAAATATTTTTGAATTTGTGAAATTTCTCGTTTGTTTGTGTAACATTAAATTTAAACACATAATTACTATCATTCTCTTTTTAAGACAGTTTATACATCAAATAGCTGTTACCAATTGGAATCCATATAAAAACTTGTCATTTGTGGAATTCAAATTCCATTTTTTTCTCTGGAATTTCAAAATTGTTATGTTTATGAATTCAACCAAACAAATTGGTGCATGCAAATTTAAAAATTCTAATTTTTGGCCAAATTCCAAACTTTTTTCTCTCATTCAAACGCAACCGTAAAAAATTGTATTGGTTGGAGAGTGTATTTTATTAAGAAATTGTCTTTATATTAAAAATATAATATATTATGAAGAATTATCTTTAGATGGTTTCGAAAAAATTAAATCTGATTTTGGGAGCTGAATTTCACACTCCATTTTTTACTTGCTGCATGTTGCAAGATTTATGTAATTATGCACGATTTATGTAATTAGATAGTTAGGTTTCCTTCGCCTAAAAGTTAAGTCTCCTTACCTTAGAAGGAATCCGTGTGATTACTTGTAACTATGGTTGTAACAGTATATAAAGCCTTTTAGTGAGAAGAATAAAACAACTGAATTATTCCCAATACTTTGAATTTCGAGTTGGTATCAAAATCGTACCCTTGAATCCCTTGAAACCCTAAAAAAAAAAAAGGAGCACCGTTCTTCTTGCTTGAAAAACAAGAATGCCGCTTCTTGTTTAAACCTCTTGAAACCGTAAACTACACTGTACCTCTTAATCCCTAAAAGTACCATTGCTTGAATCTCTTGAAACCCTAATCTACACTGTACCCTGAATCCCTGAAAGTACCATTACTCCAATGACAGAAATTCTCCAAGCAAACCAAAATCGTTCCCACCAGACTCGTGGAAGCAACAATTCCAAGGACCCCTACCAGTCACGTGACCGGTCATCCTCATCTTCCAATGGTTCTAAGGTTAATTCTCGTCCCTTCTCAGATCGTGTTTGTACTCACTTCATCCAATCTGGTCATGAGGCGAATAGGTGCTATGAAATTGTATGATACTCTAACGGGTGGGATCATAGTCGTGACCCAAGGAAGAAAAATGCTAATAAAAGTTCTACTGCTGTCGTGGTTGAAACGAAGACGGATGGGGGAGTTATGGGGTCGAAAATGTGTCTACACTAGCTGCAACTGCATGTAATTATGTTAAACCTTTAAAAACTTCTGCAATTGTTTCTAATAGTACATGGATAATTGATTATGGTGCTACATAACATATGACTTTTGATTCTAGAAATGTCTCATCCCTCAAACCATCCACCCAAAACATTGTTTCTACTGTCGATGGTGCGTCTGCTCCAGTTATTGGAGAAGGCAACATTTCTCTTACTAATACCATGCAATTGGATTCTGTGTTAATCGTCCCTTCTTTGGATTATAATCTCATGTCAGTTGCCCAAATAACTACTGCTCTACACTGTATTGTGATTTTTTGGCCTCACCGTTGTGTTTTCAAGGACATCTGAACCCGAACGACGATTGGTTATGGTGTTTGGCGAGGGAAGCTGTATTACTTACAACTCCTGTCTGACAGTTCAACAAAATTAACTCAGGCCCTCGCAATAACTAGTCATCATGGGGAGAAAAAGAAGTCTGATATCTGGTTATGGCATCAGCGTTTGGGACATGCTTCATTTAGTTATTTGCAGAGACTATTTCCTGTTTTGTTTTCTGGAATTGATGTTAGAAGTTTCCGTTGTGATGTAAGAAGTTTCCGTTGTGATGTTTGTGAACTTGCAAAAAGCCATCGTGCTTCCTTTTCCGACAGTTTGCATAAAAGTTCAGCTCCTTTTATGATAATTCATTCTGACGTTTGGGGTCCATCTAAGATTGCTACCCTAGCTGAATCACGTTGGTTTGTTACATTTATTGATGATTGTACCAGGATGACCTAGGTGTGTCTTATGAAATCAAAAGGAGAAGTGAATTCCTTATTTCAAAAGTTCCACAAGAGGGTCAATACTCAATACAAATCCCAAATTCAAGTTGTTCGTTCTGATAATGGGGGGGAATATATGAGTGCAGATTTACAAAATTATTTGGCGACACATGGAATTGTTCATCAAACCACTTGTCCATATACACCACAACAAAAATGGGGTCGCGGAGAGAAAGAATCGCCATTTGTTGGAAGTTGTTCATGCATCGTTGATTGAAGCACACATGCCTTCAACTTATTGGGGAGAAGCCCTGAAATCCGCAACTTATATGATTAATCGAGTGCCCTCTAGTACTCTCAAGTTTCTGACACCCTTTCAAGTTCTCACATCCGCAATTTGTGCTCCTTCCGTACCCAATATGTCACCATATGTATTTGGATGTGCAGCATATGTTCATCTGCATGAACATTAGCAAAACAAGTTGACACCGCGTGCCTTACAGTGTGTTTTTCTTGGCTACGCGCCACACCCCCCACGACCCCCCCCCCCCCCCCCCCCCCCCGGTTCCTCTGCATGAACATTAGCGAAACAAGTTGACACCGCGTGCCTTACGGTGTGTTTTTCTTGGCTACGCGCGCCCACCCCCCAAACGGATGTATGTTACACTTGATGTTGTGTTTGATGAAGATGATATGTTTTTTCCTCATGCTGCTGAACTTCAGGGGGAGTACCAAAAGGAAGTTCAGGCTTTAGACTATGACAATCATCAGACGTTGTGGTTGGTTACATCAGAAACAAGTCATGACCAGTCACAGTTGGAGTACCCACGTGACCAGTCACAAACGCAGCGTCCAGATCGCTTGGATGGCACCTCAACATCCACGATGCCCTCATCCTCAGATGCTACTGTAATGGAAGAAATGACATCACATGAATCCCTTGTGCTTGCAATACCTGATACACATAACCAATTGTTAGTTGAGGATGTGCCTGAGCCCCAAAGAAGACAACTACTTCATCGTGTCACAAGAGTTGTTCCCAATGTTACGTATGAATCGGACCTCTCTAGTAAAGTGAAATACCCCATGAGTCATTATGTTTCTAACTATCGTCTGTCTGAATCAAATAAGTCATTTGTGAATCAATTATCTATTGTATCTATTCCTAACAGTGTGTAGGAAGCCTTGGCTGATTCAAGGTGGAAAGCAACTATGAATGAAGAGATGCAGTCTTTACATGAAAAATGAAACATGGGAGCTTGTGGATCTTCCCACAGGGAAGAAAACAGTTGGATGTCCATGGGTTTATACCGTAAAGTATAAAGCAAATGGTACAATTGAGTGTTTTAAGGCTTGACTGGTTGCAAAAGGATACACCCAAACATATGAGATTAATTATATGGAGACATTTGCGCATGTAGCTAAGATCAATACAATTCGCGTGCTGTTGTCACTAGCAGTGAACTTTGAATGGCCTTTACAACAGTTTGATGTAAAAAATGTCTTCCTACATGGTGATTTGACAGAAAAAGTTTATATGGATCTTCCTCTTGGGTGTGAAGTAGCCTCTAAGCATAAAAGTAAGGTGTGCAGATTGAGGAAATCTTTGTATGGATTGAAGTAGTCTTCAAGAGCGTGGTTTGGAAGATTCACAAAGTCTATGAAGAACTTTGGCTACAAATAGAGCAATTCAGGTACTTCCTCGAATTTCAGGTACTTCCACAAGCTTTTGATCTAACTTCTTCTTAATAAAGAACATATCCACTTCGACATGTTTCGTTGCTGAACTGAATTTTCTGCAATATCACGTGCAGACTTGTCATCACTCCCCCTGAGATTGTTGGAAGTACCTGAGATTGTTTGTTCTTCCCTTTGGGTTGGCTCTTTCTTGGTGAAGCTGTTTTTTTGTTTTGAAGAAAAAAAACAAATTAAAGAAACTAACTTGACAAAGCAAGTGTTTTTGCCTTTTAACTTAATTTGCATAATGAAGCAAGGAAGGCATTCATGATTATATTTTATTTACCCCAAATAAAACTCATCATGACAATTTAAATTAAAAAAAATGATAATAATAAAAAGAAAAAAGTGAAAAGGTAAAGAAAAAAAGATGATTCAGAGTGAAATATCTCGTTTCTATTGCCCCGAATCTCACTAACACAAGAAAGAGGCCAAAAGAGAACAAAGAAAACCCAAAAAAAAAGGGAAAAAGATAACAAAAGAGAGAATCGTTTCAATAGAGCACGTACGTTAGCTCATGCATTTTCTGATATGCACGTGTGACCCGTTACCATTATTATATCAATAAACACGCTCCAAGATACAACGCTTTCTTTAGTTCCTAGTAACGTAAAGGGGGTATGGTAGTCATTTTGTACTTTTGTACGTTAGAAATTTTTAGATTTCATAATTGTATTTTTACCAAA
Source organism: Oemleria cerasiformis (assembly GCA_037349345.1). Lineage (NCBI taxonomy): Eukaryota > Viridiplantae > Streptophyta > Magnoliopsida > Rosales > Rosaceae > Oemleria > Oemleria cerasiformis. The sequence goes on from JAZGTL010000007.1 coordinate 11,111,257, forward strand.
TATTTAGTGGGAAGTTTCTTATTCGACTTTATAAACAACGACATCCATTGATGTATTATTATATATTTGTTTCATTGATCGTGTGACTATTATTATTATTTTTTAGGATAAACTACATAAAAGTATTTAAATTATAGGGGTCATTTCAAGTTCATACTCCGACTATGAAAATTTGCATCTAGATACTCAAACTATCAAAATATAACATCTAAGTACCCATCGTTAGCAATATGTTAGAAAAAATATGTTAAGTGTCAAATGGCACTTGTGGGCCTTTTTTAATGATTACATGGACTCCATGTCAGATAAAAAATAATAAAATTAAATTTTTTAATAAATGTTCTATTATAAAAAAATAAAAATAAAACCAAAAAACAAAACAAATTTCACACCTTCTCCACAACCTTCGTCTTCTCCATCTTCTCCGACTCCACCTCTCCAACTCTTCACCTCTCCAACCCCACAGCTCTGACGCTGACGATTTGAAATTGTTGATGATTCGGAGGCGAAGCAGCAGCGGCAATTAATAGGTCGAAATGGGAAGGCGGATCCTCCTCCTCTCTCCTCCCCAAACTCTTCATCCTCTTCTCTCCTCCCCAAACTCTTCATCCTCATCCTCGTCTCTACACCCTAAACCCTAAACCCTAAACCTAAAATTCCAAATTCAAAACCCAATTCGACAACCCACAACCCAATCTCTACCCATATCAACTCAAAAATCATTTCTTTTTCAAAACCCAGAAGCCAATTTGGTCCATTTTTGCAGACCTAAATGCCAATTTGATCGGATATGAGATTCCTTCATCCGGAACCCAAATGTGTCACCTGAACATGCCCCCATCGAAACGGAACCCGAGGTAATGGCGCCTCTTAGACCTTGTCTCGGCTGGATTCTGCGATACAATGATTTTCTTCTTCACTCCGTCAACGCTCCACCTCTTGGACCTTGTCTCGGCGTCTCTTAGTCTTCACTCCTTCAGGCGATGCGGGATGCGGCGAGGCGATCGATGTGGTCTCAAAGGCTGGGTTCACCGGAATCTCGATCGACGACGGCGAAGGTTTTTGGGTTCGCCACGTCAAACCCACACATGCATCCATACAATCCAGTGAGATTGTTGGATTTGATGTTGGCCTGGGCGCGATCAGAGTAGAGCTTGGCGTTTTGAGGGTTGGGAGCGATGGCTTGGGTGTAAAGCTCAACGGCGAAGTCGAAGCGGTCGTCAATGGATGCCTCTTTGGCCATGGGTTGGGGCGGTGTGGTTTTGTTTTGTTTTTTTTTTAAATTGTTTTGTTTGTTTATTAATTCAAATTTTTTTTTTGTCTACATGGCATCCATGTCAGCATAAAAAAAGACCCCACAAATGCCACTTGGGCACTTAACAAATTTTTTTAACAGATTGCTAACGGTGGGTACCTAAATGTTGTGTTTTGATAGTTTGGATACCTAGAATCCAATTTTCATAGTTGGGGTACGATTTGAAATAACATCAGGGTACTTTTATGTAGTTTATCCTATTTTTTATACAATAATATTAAGGAGCATTACATTATATATATATATATATATATATATTTGGTATCAACCCCGTTCGACTAAAATCGAACCTAATAACACCCACATAATATGTGAAGATGAAGACAACTAAACCATAACAATAAATGACAATGTAATTATTATTTTTTGTTGTGTAATGAATAACCACAATGGATCCATATCTATTAGGAAAAAAACTCGTTATATAGTGGCCCTTTCACTATACATGTAGTAGTATATCGATAAGAAATTACAAGAACACTAAAATTCTAAATCTACAGTAATTACTATGACTTAGTGATATTTCTTTTTACACGTTATATAAGAAATTTTGGATTTCAATCTCATGAAAGACGAAGTCGATACTCAATTCGTATAATGTAATCAGCTCCTTTAATATTTGTGACAATCAATTTTATATCATAAAAGACGAAGTCGATATCTAATCCGTATAATGTAATTCATTCAGTTAATATTTGTGACAATTAGCCTTAATTTATATCATTAAAAAATAGGAAAAAATTATTGTGGGTCAGTGCAAAGTCCAAACTCCGTAGTTGGAAAAGTGGGTTGCTGTTTAATTATTGTTGTTATTGTGATTTGGTTTTTACATGTTCATGCTTTTCCAACTGCTCAGCTCAGTTTCACATGCATTAGCGTTTTGTCTGTTTCCCAAAACCGTTTTGCTTTTTTGTTTTGGCTTCAGTTACACGTGCGAGTGGATCCTTGTCGTACACGTGAGCTGTGTTTTGGGGGACCTGCCAATATTTGGGCGGGGTATCCAAATCTATGTGGATATCGTCTCCACTGGGTCCCCTACCCTACTTCCCGAGGGTTGTTGGGACTTGAGACTTGGGAAAGTTTAAGGAAAAACTGGATGGACCGAAGTACCCTTGCCCGAGGGGCCTTTTTCCTCCTCCATTGCTCTATATATACATTCAAGGGTCTTCTTAGCTCAATGCCCTAAACGTAAAACCCTTTTTTTATTTATTTATTTTTTTCCTGAAAACCCTTTTTTATTTCGTGCAAGTGATTTGTTTTACATAAATGTGGGTGTTTTACCTTGTGCTGATCGCCATAAAAAGATAAGCATAATAATCGCAGGTGGTTAAGTGTTAACCATAGTTATATTGCTCATAATTATTTAAAATTATAATCTTGATTATTTATAATTAGTAGTTATTTATAATTATTTAAAATTATAATTCTGATTATTTATAACTAGTAGTTATTTAATTATTTTGTTCTCATGTTATAAAGATTAATATAATTAGAAATAATAATATAAATTAAAATGAAACTTGATACCTTTATATTTATGCTTACTTTTTATACCTTATTTAAATGTTTTCTACTAGTTTTTTTTAGTGAAATTGGTCGTATTGATGTTTTAGTGCAAGGTTTGTAGGAAATGGAACAACCCGGAATTTCAATTATTGGATTTATGTAAATTATTTATGTAAAATGACGATTTTACCCTTGGTCGGGTAAGGGTTTGGAAATCAAGTTTTGTTTCGGAACATTTTAGGTGGTGTTTTGAATACCGTTGCTTAGGTCTCGAACTCACGAGTTCGTAGACAGGCGGCACGCGAAAAATGGAGTTCGTATACGAAAATTTTGGGTCTAGATGTTCAAGGGTATTTTGGTAATTTTGGATTGGGAGAAGATATTTTAACCCCAATTATTTTACATCTTCAATTACATCTTCACTTCATTTTCATCTGCATCTCATTATCATCTCTCTCTCTGTGAAACAAAAACACCATCGAACCTGTGATACAAAAACATCCCAAAACCCACAAAGTCAACTTTTGATTCAAGACTTTAACTTCCATTTTTGGTCCACTAATCGTATTCTGCTCCTTCCCACGATCACAACCGTACCAACCATCGAAGGAGAGGACCACGGGGGAAGCCGAACCGAGTATAGGAAGTTTCGGATCTTCCGATTGATTTTCCGGCTTACACAGGTACGTGTTTTTGGTTTTGAGGTCATATTTGGATTCTTGGGTTTGAGTAGATAGATTTAGACATAAAATTTTTGAAAAATGGTTGAGGTTTAAGGAAGTTATAAAAGCTTGAAGTTTCGACCCGAAATGGGGGATTCCGGCGAAACCAGATGGTGGCGCCGGCAGCCGGTCCTCTTCTCCGGCGAGTCACCGGTGACTGGTCGGGTCGAGTGAACCGGTCGGATTGAGTGAACCGGTCGGGTCGAGTTGAACCGGTCAGGTTAAGTGAACTAGTCGGGTTGAGTTGGATCGGGTCAGGCCGAGTTGGGCCGGGTTAGACCGGTCCAGGCGCGTGGGCACTGTAGCAGGCGCGTGACCGGCGCTTGAGGGCGCGTGAAGGCATGGCGGTGCGTGGGCACTGTAGCAGGCGCGTGACCGGCGCTTGAGGGCGCGTGAAGGCATGGCGGTGCGTGGGCGCGTGTTCCGACATTCCGTCGGCGCGTGGGACCGAGTCTGAGGTCACGGTGGCGCGTGGCAGCTAGTTTTTGACGTTCCGAATCTGTTGGCACATGTTTTAGGTCGATTGGACGTCGTTTAGTGGTTGTTTTGGGCGTTTGAAGTTGCTGCGTTTTCTAGACCAGCACCTTACGGGGTTTAGGGGGTTTATATTTAAGGTTCTTATTATTAACTGGTAATCCCGATTATTAATTTGGACAGGCGACCCTGCTCCAGGAACTTCATAGGAGTGTACAATTCAGGATTGAGCTTGCTTCGACAGGTTTGTGAGTGGACTCTTGGTTTATAAACTATAATGCATGCATAAATGTATCTTTAATTTAAATACTGTTATGTATGGGTGCAATGATTTCCTGGAATTTATAAATGATTGCTGGACATTTATTTTTCCAATATTTCAGTGAAAGTGTATTGTGAGAAATGGCATGGTTGTTGGATTCGGTTTTGATATTGTTTTGACGTGGTAATCATTTGAGCCCGTGATTTTGAGTTGAAACCGTATTTGTGATTATAAAATACTTGATTTTGGATCCAATACTGTTTTGAGGGGGCCCAAGAGCCGGAGTTAGGATCCGCTGTTGGCGGTGAACCCGGTGAGCCTCCAATATAAAGGTGATTTTGCAGAGATTGTGGTCGAGGCCAAGTAACACAGATTTTTACACATCTCAAGGGATACCCTGGTGTGTAGTGGATTTGTCGGGAACAGTGGATTTGAGATATTATGTGTTCAGGTCGCATTAAATGATGTTTACTATCATAAACTGTTTTATATGATGCATTGCATGATTTTATTCGTGGAGGGGGAAAAAGGTAAGTTTTCCTCGAAAAATAATTTATAAATGATTATTTTTGGTTCACTCACAACTTTATGTTTTAAATCCCCTCCAAGCTGTTGAGTTGAGTTGACGCGGGCACTTCTTACGAGGCGGAGGCATTAGGACTTTACAACTGCGCTTTGTACCTAAATTTGAATAGGATATCTAATTTTGTATTATGTATCCTACCTAGACACTCTAATATGATATATTTTGGGATGGTTATTGTCTATTGGAATTTGGAGTGCTTTTAATCCCTTGTCTGATAGGTGGAAACCAGTTATTTAAGTCCCTAAGAGGATATTCTGCCGAAGATTTAGGCAGAAATCTCATATTATATTCGTAAGGATTGAAGGGTATTTTGGAAACTTTTCCTTAGGTTGTTAGACGGGATCAGGGTCCTTCTCGGGTTTCGAGGGGAAATCTGGGACGGGTCCTGACAGGAAATCGTCCCTAATGGCGATTTGGAGCTCAAATAAGTGAAACATGGTGCAATAGACAAAGAAAACACAAGCTCATAAGTAGTAATTTTGGAAATCAATAAAAGTGTTAATATAGATGGGTCAACTTTAAGGATTAAACTGTAAGTGTTCATAAAGAACCAAATTTGAGCTTCATATATTCTTGGAAAGCTCTAGAAGTCTAGTTTATGGAGAATTTTATGGTTCATGATTTCGAGTTTTCTATTAGGAGTTACATCCATTTTAATACCAGTAGTTTAGTGTTAAAATTGTTAACGATTCTTAATAGATTGGCATCGCGAGTTACCAATATTAGTAAACAAATTTTTGGACGATTTTTGGGCAGTTAAGGGGCACCAAAATTTTGTATTAGTTCACTTATTAGTCAGTTACAACTTTAGGATGGAGCTTAATATGAAAGAGATAAATACATTTAAGATAATATCCTAATTCATAGAGGAATGAGACCTTCCTAGTCAAGGTGAATTTAACCTCTACCTTTTCTATTAACTTTAGTTGGCTACCTCTCAGGGATCTGCCGTACTATAAAAAATATGTGGTAACTTCTAATATCTACAATACGTGCATTAGATTGAATGTGATTGATTCATAATTTAATGTCCACAAACTCACAATTTTTTAACGGTCACAAAAAGTCGGTCTTCGAAGAACACGTCTAACAACATTTTACTTCAAATATGAAGTTTATGGAGCATTATATCATTCAAGTACCTTTATTAGTTTGCATTTGTTTTCATTTTCTATTCCTTTTAAAAATATATTTTCATATTAATAATCATCAGCACATTATATATTAACTTAAATCAATTAAAAAGTTCAATGGTTATCCGTCAAATTGTTAAATGATTTATCTAATGGGTAAAAATGTGAGTGTAAGTGGTTATAAGGGGAATAAAGCTAAAATTCCCCATTCTCACTAATTCCAATCTAAAATACCCCATTTTTTACCCCCAAAAAAAGCTCAATTTTCTTAATCTCAATCTCTAGTATCCTAATTCTTCAAATATTTGTCATTTGGTCCATGGTACATATACTTCTAAAAAAAACTTCAGTAACTCCATAATTCTCCCAACCCAGTCTATCCTTTCTCCAATTCTCTTTCCCATTTTCTCCTCTCCCTTTGCAAATCCACTATGACTGCTGCATCCTTGAATTTATTTCGTCTTTCATAATTTGGGTTCAATTTCCTTTTGAATTTAAGAAAATAAAGAGTGAGAAAATAATATTCCCTCAAAAATCTAATTTCTATATTGTGTTTATATTGGTGTTTCTTTCTTCTTAATTTCAAGGTGTAATTTGCAACATGGCCTGTAATTGAAGGGCCAGGCTTTACAAAGCGTAGAGTCGATGTGTCATTAGATAAAGAAATGCTACTTGCATTACTTTAGGAGAGTGACTCGAGTTTGTTACTTTCTTATAATTTATACTGTTTCAATTATATCAATGGAATATATTTATATATGTTGAGTTATGTACTTATATTATAAGAGAATTAGTTCGGTCTGTTCCGTTAGAAACAAATGGACATAAACAGTCCAGCAGCCTTTGTTGAAAACAGAAGAACAATTAAAGTCATAATATTGTCCCCAAGATCATAAGTGGTGATGTAACTGTTAAATTGTTATTTTCAGAAATTGAATATTTTGATGTCTAATTAGCAGGAATTCAGCGAGTATTTTGTGACAGTTACAAGCCGCATTCCAAGCGAGAATTAGATACACCCTTCGAATGTAGAGACAACTCATGTGTGTTTACTAAAAAAACAATAATATTGTACCAAACACTTTCCCTAACAACAACAAAAACTTCAACCTTTTTTTTCGGTGGCATGTAAAGGAGAAAGGAATGAAAGACTTTTGTGTGATGATTTTGTTTTATTTTATAATATTTTTTCATACATATATCAGAATTAAAAAGATTTAATTAAATTAGAATTTTTTTAGTTATGTATATAAATAAATTAAATAGACGGTTCATCTTGAGAATCACAGTTTGTATCTTATAAAAATCGAAAATTTATTTGATATATATATATATATATATATATATATATAACCTAATAAAATTGATTTTTTACATGACGTACTGTGAATCTTCTAATTATGACATGCATATAAAAAAAATGGATAAAATAAATGGGAAGAACAAGGAGGGCTAGCTTTAAGTTTCTCAACTTTCCAACTTTAAATATTTATTCTTCACATTGTCACAAGAAGTACGTTCCCAAACGAAAAACAAATTATTATAAAACAAAGGAGCTAATATTATCTTATTTATGAAGTGTATGGAGATAGGAGACTAATATATATTAGTTGTTTAGAAAAAAGAAAAAGAAAAGATTGCAATATAAACCATGCAAGAATGTTGTTACCCTTGCTCAAAACAAAGAAACTTTGGTATAAAACAAACATGGAAACAAAATGAAGATGGAGTTTAGAAACATCATTTACTAGGTGGGTTTGCACGACGTCGTTGAGTACAATAATAGCAAATTATCTCCATCTCCATCTCCATCTCCATCTCCATCTCCATGTACGTACGTAATAGCAATAGCATAGAAACAATCATAAATTCAGATTAATAATATATGGAGTTAATTACCATGCACATAATAATTAGAGTAACTAGGGACACCAAAGTTCCAAATATGAGGATATATCACATCAACAATTTCACCTTATTTCCGTCTTATTAGTAATAAGATAACGAGATTCCGTTAACGACTTGGTTAATAACTACTTCAACATGGAAAGTACGTGGATTTTGGTTTTATATTATTATTAATTACATCTTGTATTTCCTAGCTACTAACAAGAATAATAATGCCTATATATATATATCTTTCGACCACAACAAGATGAATATGTAATCTCAAACCAACTCCATTAGGCAACACTATCTAATTATTTATTGAACAGATATAACATATTCTTAACTTCTCTCTATAATTAAAAGAGTTTTGATCTAGTGTGATTTCACTATGAAAATGTGACGTCTTTTTTTTTCTGTTTTTTTTGATACAATAGCATGGAAAGTAAATTACATTATACATCGTCCTTACAAGAGTCGAATACAAAATTTCACACATATAATATGTGAAGAGGAATTATGTCGTCTTAATTATGTCAATTTGCAAGGAATCTACCATTGGTAAGTGTATTTTAGTGGCAGTACTAGGGGTTAGTATCTTATTAACCTCAAAAAAAGTTCAACTATATATAGATCAAGTCATATTTGCTACTTTGTTCATATTTTTTACAATTAATTAAGTTGAATAATATTTTATATTTTCAAATTAAATTGCAAGGAAAGTTTTTTAATTAATTTGTAGATCAATAATCTCTATTATTATAATCCAAAATAGGAGATTTGGTGTTACAAGCTTCACTCAAAAAATTCGGAAGAAATTACCTTTAGTTAGTGAAAATCTATTGAAGGATAATTTATTTAGTAAGAACGACATAGCAAAAATGGATATTTAAATAAAAAATTAACAAAAAAAAGAATTTAGAAGATGAAGACTTTTTTATTTCATCTTATTTTTAAAAAATAATAAAAAAAAACACACACACATAAGTGATTGCAGTAGATTAATAATTATTACTTTTTATGTGGGTTGGTCTGTAAATTAAAAATATTTTCCTGGGTGATTTGTACCTTGTAGGCTGATTATAACATATTAAGTGCAAATGTCCCACCCGCACTGTTGTTTTGTCTGATTGTTTTCCCTTTTTGTTTTGCTGATGGCTGACCTTTATTTTGTTGCATGCATGAACCATATGCATCCTATGATTTTTGACCCAACAAAGACCACCACCACCTACAAACCCCTTTTTTTTGTTTCACTTGGATTCATAATCGGTACAGTTAACCAACTCAATTAACAAATTGTTCTTCTTCTTTCTGTTCATTTCCGAGTAATTAAACGACGACCAAATTTAAGTATAGTTATAGAATAATAGTCCCTCTATACATGTCTTAATTAATTATATGGCACCAAAACGATGGTCGTTATTCTCAATCTCTCAGAGTCTCACACCGGTAGCTATAATGTATTTTAATGACATGCATATGCTTAATTTAGGGTGTCACCTCTTGCCGACAAAATTTATGCACAACCTGCTCAGTTTAACCACAGATTATATATTATTTAGTGCAGTTTGCATGTATTCAATATTATATTGCTGTGGTCGGATAGTGTCGGAGTAGAATATCAACGTACGTATAAAAAAAACGAGATGAATAAATCCTACTAAAATCCAAAACTTTTAATCCAAAGGCGCAATAATAAATCAAAAACATAATATTTGCATTCTAATTTTGAGATGGATCTTTTAAGGAAGCAACCTAAGCTGTAGCCTAGGTCATTTTTTATCTATTAGATACGATATAGTCCTTATTTCTAGTAGGAAAGTCATCTTGGCTTGTTGGTTATCTTTGATCCAAGTTCAAAACTCAAAAAGCTTTCTTATTTTATCAATTTTTTCATTCTAGCCCATCATTTACTTCAATATAGTCCACCCAAACTCGAAATTTAGCTAGTCATTATATCATTTTTTTTAAATCTAGCCCATCTATTTTGAAATTTTGGATCCGTCTATGCTTGGGGGTACCCTTGTTACACCTTTTTGATTTTTTGAATTATACGTTTTCCTTTTTACATATATCATAATAGGAGTCGTTCAAATTTTAAATCATTATTTTAAAATTATTTATACAATATACCAACGAACACAAACCAAAATTAAAATTAAACAGTATATATATATGTATCCTTTTAAATAATTATTTAGAAAAACGAATTTTTACAAATTTACAAATAGAATTATTATTCATGCACTAGCTAGAATTATATATGTCTCTTTGAAATTGTCATCACTTAGTTGGATGCTTGGAGATAATACAAAACAAAGAAGTTGGACTTAGCATACTAAGTAAGATCGAAGTTTAGAGTTTAAGCACATCTAGCTGGTTACTTAACAAGGACGTCCACCTTAATTTCTTGGTAAAAACAGCATTTATCCTCAACTTAAAGTCAAGTTTTTTATTTATAAGAATAAATATTATTAGGGTTCATAGGAACTATCGATAGTCTCAACCTTTCACACGACCCTCCAATCTCAATCCATCCATTTTCCTAACGAGATTCTCGCCTACTTACTTATATAAATTAACATGGAATTAATAAAAACTCTTATAGCTAGCTACTTAGTTAAATTACTTCATCAATCTCAGATAGATACTAAATATATATATTTAAGTTAATATTGTGGGCGGGTTAATTAAGTTATAACGACCAAGATGCCACCTTCTTCACTCTTGTTCTTCACATATCATGTTCCTCGTTGTATTTCCAAGAATCTAATGACATTAATAATGTATAACAATGATTCGAATACTAAGTTTTCATTCGATTACAAACATTAAAGTTCAATTATGAACATGAAAGTTTGGGTTATTGTATATGTTGTTGATTTGATTCGTTTTTATTTAATCGTTCAAGTTAAAATTTGAATGGGAGACCAAGAAGTATTAGGTTAATGCGCCATCTTTCTTGTAATTTTAGGTAAATTCAATGCGATTTTGCTTATGTAGCTAGGTAAAGTAAAATTCATATGATGTATTTATGAATTCACTTTAACTTATTTATTTACAACTGCTACCAAATTATCACATCACTTAGGGTATTCAGTTGAGACTTAAATAGGTTTGGATAGATTTTAAATGATTTTAGATTGTAATGGGTTTAAATTGTTTTATTGATTTCACTCAATTCATGTCAAATTTTGATGGGTTTAGTCTAGATTTTATAATAAAACTTAATGGGTTCTGAAATATTTTATTAGTATTTGATTTCTCTAGTTGATTATACATCCCCTCAAATATATCTAAAAGATGAAAATTATCTATATTATTTTACTTAAAAAAATAAAAAGCAAGACAGCCAAAAAATCTCCATCAACAATTGCTCCGGTCATATCAATGGAAAAGCAAGTGGCAGCGGTAGTGGGATCCCCAAACTGTCACCGGCTCCACCGCCAACACCACCATCTTCTTCCCTCTCTCTTTTCTTCAAACCCCTTCTCATCTCCACCACTCCATTCATCTCTTGCCACACAATTATCTCCCCTTCCCTCCCATCTGGTCTTCAACCCCTCTGTCACTCTCCCACTCTCTTCCCCACACTCTTCCTTCCCCCAAAGCCATTGAAATTGAGAACTGCATGTGTTAATTAATAAAGAGAATGACTGAGTGGGTTTGGTCAAATTCAAACTGAAAATTGACTAAACAATGCTCTGGTCACTCATTAGACAACCCATCTCTCCGTTTAAACCAACAAATCTCTCTGTGTTAAAAAACCAAAAACCTTATCAAGTCATCTTCGTTGTTCTGATTCCTTGGCTTCGGCTGAGTGTTCGTTTGAGCATTTGAATTCACTTTTAATTTGTATTTTAAAATATTTGTACTTTAAAATTTAATCGTAAACATCTGAATTTTTAAGAATTTTAAAATAATCTATAAAAACATTAGACAGAATATATCAAATTTTTTATAAAACTTATTAAAATTTTAATTAAATATTCCTCAAACATTCAAAATTTAATTTAAAATCTTGAATTCATAAAGAACCAATATATGCGCAAGAAAATCAAACTTAGGTATGAGATGTTGACAAGGAAGTGCGCAAATATTGTACTTTTGCCAGAAGCCAAGACATTTACTCTTAGCACGAGGTCTGCGACGATACCTATAGAACTAAACTAAGTGTAATTTTATAGTAAACTAAGTGTAATGTTATAATCTCTCAATCTCAATAATGTCGGATCATTAATATTCCATTTACATATTAATATATGGTTTAACGACGTTATATAACAAATCTGCTGTCATTTTCATGGCTGTTACTCAATAGGTTTTTCCAAAAAACATATTATAACAAAATGCAATTCGATGACCCCCAGACCTGCCGTGGTGGAATCAATCACTTAACGAACATTCCCATTTCTCTGTTAATTAACAGAATTTTCCTAAACCCTAACTCTAATTTTTTTTCATTTGTTTTATATCAACAATTTATTTAATCGTTTTAAAAGTTCGTCATGTATTTTTTTAAGCAGCCATTAACTTCAGGATTAACGAAAAAGAAAGGTTGTGGAAAAATTTAGATTGTGATTTAATTTGTGCTTTTGTCTTGAACTCAAGAGTGAAGTGTGAAGACACTTCAATTAACTCGCAATTTTAGTTTTTTTTTATTTATTTATTTTTATATATAGAACGATATTCCATTAATTATACATATAACACGGGTGTGAACAGTTTCACACAAACTTAAGTGACGTCAAGTTCTTGATATACATGCATGTGTTAGCAAAACTAAAAACTAGCTTTCCTCTAAAGCATGCAACCACCGGCATTCCATAACCACACAAATAACTACACATGCATTTTATGCTTTAATTAATAAAAGCTCTCCACTCCAAGTCGTATAATTATCTAGTTTAGTGACATTTAATCTTCCCTTATGAAAATAGTGTTACGGTGTCCGTGGAAGTTGCATTCACAATTATATTTGTGATAGAATAAGAGAATTACGACAATTCACTCTTTTGAGAGTTTGGAAGAATTGCACATACATTTCAGCACATCCGTTATTACAAAAAGAAGATTTATCACTGATAAAAATCGAACTTAAGACAAGTCGGGAACAAACCGAATCTAGAAACGTCCCAATCACTGAGGCAACATGTTGTGATTAATTATATTTGTGATACTGATCAACCCAAAAAAGAAAAGAAAAAAACAGATGGAGCTAAAGCTATGGGGCGGTCGTCACCCATATCTGGGAGTGGACCAAGAACAAGAGTTTGGGCAAATTACAAGGGAGTGGAATTTGTGAATTGTGAGTGTGAGTGTCACTTTTTTGGAGATTAGTTGTGGTTTGTCCCAATTTTGTAGCCAAAAGGGTCACAAACCGCAGCCTTTGTTGAAGAAAAATAGCGTCTTTGGGGCATCACCATTTACTGCTTTATTTGACTACATATCTTTCCCTTTTGCAAAGGAATTAACACACTCAAAACATAAGCGCCACAAACTCCCAATTCAAATCACTCACTATCTATCATTAACTGCACCCTATGCACATAAATAGTTTATCATAAAATCATATCGGGAACAAGATTATACATATTATATATTACTGATTTATTTCTATTAGGCGAATTAAACTCAAATTACTTACTGCATAATAAATATAAATACTAAGATAGTTCGATATTATTAAGTAGGGAAAAAGAAAAAAAACATTAAAAACGACAATATAATGTTTGCACGTGAATGATGTTGGGGACAAGTATCGTCCCGACTTGACCTAATAATCTAATAAAGCAGTAGTTGTGTTTGAAATTGTTGATTCTAGAAAGAGGATGTTTCAGTCGATAGTGGAACAGGAGATTAGGAGAATAGGAGATGGCTTTCTACAGAAGTTGGAATGTTGAGCATGTGGTATAAGTAACCATACATAGTTCATCAATTAGCTATATTCAAACCCCCATTAATTGAATTGCCAACCAACAATCAAAACCCAACTAATTGCTACAATTTATGAAATCTGGAGCGAGAGAAATAGGCGGATGTTTGGCCACGCTACCAGGTCTCCTGATGCTGTTTTCTTTTCTATATTAGAATTCTATTATGGTTAGACCCTCTAGGCAGAATGCTAGAGTGGCCCTAATCTGGAATATTTCAGTGTCATTTTTGGTTGCTCTCCCTTTGGGAGTGTGTGCGCCACCCCCGGGGTTTGTTCCTAGTGTGGGTTGAGCTCTGCTCCTTGCTGTTTGGTTGCTGCATTCCCAGGCTTTTTGGGTTTTTTGAATTCACTTATCTCAAAAAAAAAAACCCAACCAATTGCTATTTGCTATCTCCCCAAGGCCCAAGCCCCAAACCTCCATATCTGTCTCTCCTCCACTCGATGGCCACCGTATCTGACCATTGTTGGGGCACATTTTTGGATTTTGAGCTTCAAATAATAGATTATGCTTTATTCAGCCCACCAAAATTGCTTAAGCTAAGCCCGAGACACTTGGGAAGGCCCAAGGAGTACTTCCGTTTCATTAGCCTCGGGGGCGGAATGACACCGTTTGGTATCAGGTCGATACTGGAAAATTTAACTAGTTTGGTATGATTTGGAGATGTGCACAGACCATACTAAAACCAATTTGTTATGGTTTCGATACCAATTCAATTTTGAGTCAGATTTTTAAAATTTTTTGTTTGGGCCTAATTTGGGTTAGTTTGACCCATTTTTCAATATTTTACACTTTATTTAAACAATTTATATTTATAAAACTCTTCGAGTGTGAGGACATCTCATGGTATTTACTAAATTTTTTTGTAATTCAACATAGCCTGCAATGCATAGCATATTCAAAAATTCAATGAGCACATTTATAATCCATACCCAATATTCCAAATATGTAATAACTTCTAATATAATACTAAAAAATCTGCAATACAATATGTTGATGCACGAAATGAATCAACTTAGAGATAGGATCCTTGCTGACTCTGCCATAATACTTCTCTCTCGGTGTGACATACAAAAATTTAAAGGAGGAAGGAGAGTAAAAAAAAATGTAGGCGCAACCCACAACCATCAGAACTTTAGAAAATAGAAAGTTAGAAGTTAGTTTAGGGTTTTTCTTTTTATTTTAAGTGAAAACGGGGAGGATAAAAAAAGTGAAAAATAAATAGTACTAAAGCCTAAAGACTAGTCTCTTGGTATTCGTTAACGTGTGTGTCAATTTATTTTTTCATCTTTATTAAAAAAAGGTAAATTACACTTACCTATCCGTATGACTTACACCTTGTAACAGATTCATACATGAACTTTCAAATGTTGCAATTACCCCCTTAAATTCTTCAAAGTGTGACAATATGGTCTATCCGTTAAAATTTCTGTTAAATGCTGACGTGGATAAAATGGGATCCATGATTTAAATAATAATAAATTTCTGTTAGGTGTCCATTTCACAAAAAAATAAAAATAAAGGTCGAAATGAAGAAGCATAGAAGAGAGAGAGAGAAGAAGAAAATTGGAGAGAGAACAAAGAGAGAAAAATAAAATGGGAGCAATAAGCCATTAATGGGAATTTTTGGGATGTTTTTTGATGTGTTGGAAAGTCTGAAATCATTATCCAGTGCTAAGGAAATTTTTTGCATTTTTTGGAAAAAGTATGAGTTTGTTTGAGTATTTCGTCGCTAAAGGTAAGAACACCTTTAGCAGCGAAAAATCCAAATGAACAGTGTCACAAAAATGCTAAAGGTATTTTTGTCTTTAGTGACGAAATGTTCAAAGAAACTCATATTCTTTCCAGAAAAATTTCAGAAAATTCACAAAATTCTCGAAATTTAATTGGAGGGGTTTGAGATAGGTGAGAGGCATACGAGATTATTATGGCTACAATCTAAAGTCTTTTTCTTTAATTTCTCCACATTTTTACATTCTTCTCTCTCTTTCTCCTACTTCTTCCATTCAACAACCCTTTTTTGTTTAGTTTGTTGTTTTTTTTTTTTTGAATAGATTAGTTTTTAAATTTATGGAAAAAAATTAGTTTTAATAATTTTAAATTAATTTATTATTGTTTTTGCCACGTGTAGTCTATTTGTCATTAATTTAAATTTAATAATGGATCTCATTTTTTCTACTTAGCATTAAACAAAAATTTTAATGGAATAGTTAACGGGGGGACCATGTTGTCACAATTTGAAGAGTTCAGGGGGGTAACTGTAACATTTTAAAGTTTATGTATGAATTTCGTTATAAGGTGTAAACCACATGGTAGTAAATAATAATTTGCCCTAAATTTTTTTTTCAAAAAAAAATTTACTTTTAATTAATTTATTTTTAACAAAAATAGGAGGAGTATGTTACACCCCGCCCCGAATATCCACCTAGATATCGTCAATCTTGGGTGCTGGCCGACACCTGAATGCTAAGTCCCGATGACGAAAGTCAATTATTGTATTCTGTAACATAGGAGATTTCATGAGCATAGTAATATATTTGATGATCGTAAATGAAGTTCAAGAGGCTAGAACCGATCTCATCCTTTTTCACCTCGTCGGATGAAAATAGAACTATCCCTAAGGAACTTCCTCAGCAAGTAAAACATCACAATCATCATTTCTCCAAGACGATATCAGTTAACCGAAATGTCGCACTCGTGCAACCAGACATAGCTTGTCTATTTGGGTCACCGCCCACACCAAACCCACTGATCACGGTAACGAGTATTCACGCAAAGGTGTTTCGAATTTCAATCGAAGCCCGTGATAATCGTCGTCAACTCATATCAGCCGACATGGTTCTCGATTATCTAATCACATATAAGCCGACATGAATACTCGGCTATTTCATCACATAAGCCGGCATGTATCCTCGGCTATCATATCACATAAGCCGGCATGTCACCTTCAATATCATATTACATATAAGTCGGCATGAATCCTCGGTTATCATATCACATAAGCCGGCATGTCACCTCGGCTATCATATCTCATATAAGCCGACATGAATCCTCGGCTATCATATCACATAAGCCAGCATGTCACCTCAGCTATCATATCACATATAAGCTGGCATGAATCCTAGGATGTCATAGCACATAAGCCGATATGTATCCTCGGCTATCATATCATATAAGCCGACATGTATCCTCGGTTATAATATCTCATCAGCCAGCATGACCCTCGGCTGGTATATCACATAAGCCGGCATATCCCTTGGCTATCATATCACAACATCAGCCGACATATCATATAAGTCGGCATGTCACCTTGGCTATCATCAAGACTCTATCATCATATCGGGTATCCCAATGGCATTGTAGTCGCACGAGTCACGTGCACGTGACAGGACTGGGTATCTTCACTCGTACCACGACCACGTGAAAGACTAGGTGCAAGCACCATCACCAAAAGTCCCTTTACGAGCCCTGGGACCACATATACACATAAGGCTCGGGGATAAGACTGGCGCTGTTACTATAGCGAGCGTAGGTGAACGATCACGTGAAGGACTGGTCTGTGGCCTACAAACAGGTACGACACTAACGACCACCATGTGGGTAATACCATGACTCGATACTGACCATCGACTCAACACATGGCACAAGTATTGGGCCGGCATGCCTCGGCCTTAATAGGAGCACACTAACTCATATGCTATGCCGACATGATGTCACGACCCGTCCCGAATTTCCCCTCGAAACCCGGGAAGAACCCTGATCCCGTCTGACAACCTAAGAAAAGGTTCCCAAAATACCCTTCAATCCTTACTAATTATAATAATAATATATACTTTCACTTGTCAGACAAAGGATTCAAGCACTCAATAATTCCCGTAATTAATGACCAACCTAATAAAATATAATATCAGAGCGTCTAAGTAGGATCAAAGGTACAATTTAGATATCCTACTCAAGTATAACTACACAGCGCAGCCGAGAGTACTAATGCCTCTGCCTCGAGATAAGTGTATGCGTCAACTTGACAGCCTGAAGGGGGTTTAAACACAAAAGTTGTGAGTGGACAAAAATAATCATTTACAAATCGTTTTCCAAGGAATATTACCTTTTTCCCCCTCCATTTATAAAACCATGCATGCATCACATAAACAGTTCATGATATAAAAACATCATCTTTAAATCACCGACATTTCCATTTCTCTTTAAAAACACTTAGTAGGACTCACACAAAATCCATATATGGAAAACACATTGTGGTCCACAGTCTGGTTTGAAAATCATCCTCAAAAGAGTTCAAAATCATTTAATTCAATATGGACACATAATATCTCAAATCCACTGTTCCCGACACATCCACTAGCCACCAGGGTATCCCTTGGGGTGTGCTAGTCATGTATCACAACTCTCTGTACTATGCATAGACATCCTCGCGACCCGACGGAGCTAAAACTCGACGATGCCAGAGTCGGAGCACTCAACGAACGAACGGAGTAAAACTCTCGACGCTAGTCGAAGAAATAGTAACCAATTATATTTGAGGTTTACCAGGTTCACCGCCAACAGCGGATCCTAGTCCCATATCCTGGTCCTCCTCAAATATATTTATCTTGGAGGTTCACCGGGTTCACCGCTAATACGGATCCTAGTCCCGGGTTTTGGCCTCCTTCAAATAAATGTTTATCTTGGAGGTTCACCGGGTTCACCGCTAATAACGGATCCTAGTCCCAGTTCCTGGCCTCCCTCAAATCAATGTTTATCTTGGAGGTTCACCGGGTTCACCGCTAATAATGGATCCTAGTCCCAGTTCCTGGGCTCCCTCAAATCAATGTTTAAATCCGATAAACTGATACAACCGGGTCAAAACCCAAATCATGGACTCAATAATTTCCACGTCAAAACGATATCAAAACCGAGTCAAAAAACCATGATATTTCTCAAATCACAATTTAACTAAAATAGTGGAAAACACGTGTCCAGTAATCATTTCTAAACTCCAGAAATTCAATGCCACAACTCAACCATTTTTCACAAATTTTATGTCTAAATCTATCTACTCAAACCCAAGAATCCAAATATGACCTCAAAACCACAAACACGTACTTGTGTAAGCCGGAAAATCGATCGGAAGATCCGAAACTTCCTATACTCGGTTCGGTTTCCCCCGTGGTCCTCTCCTTCGATGGTTGGTACAGTTGTGATCGTGGGAAGGAGTAGAATCCGATTAGTGGAATAGAAATGGAAGTCTTGGCCTTAAATCAAACTTGGAATTTGTGGGCTTTTGGGTATGTTTTTCGCACGGGTTCGATGGTTGTGGGAGTGTGTTTTACAGAGAGAGAGATGAGTGTGAAGAATGAAGATGAAGTTAAGATGTAAATGAAGATGTAAAAATGATTGGGGTTAAAATATCTTCTCCCAAACCAAAATTACCAAAATACCCTTGCACATATAGACCCATAACTTTCGTCCACGAACTCCTTTTTCTGCGTGCCGCCTGTCTACGAACTCGTGAGTTTGAGACCTACGCAACGGTATCCAAAACACCACCAAAAATGTCTCGAAACAAAATTTGATTTCCATGCTCTTTACCAACCAAGGGTAAAATTGTCATTTTACAAAAATAATTGCGTAAACCCAATAATTAAAATTCTGGGTTGTTACAATCCACCCCCCTTAAGAAATTTCGTCATCGAAATTCATTCCTAACCATGGAACAAATGAGGATATTGTGCCCGCATTAGTTCCTCGGTTTCCCACGTGGCCTCTTCCACGTTATGATTCCTCCACAACACTTTAATTAGAGGAATATTCTTTCTGCGAAGTACCTTTTCCTTCCAATCCAGAATTTGCACTGGTTGTTCCGAAAACGTCAAATCGTCTTTCAACTCAAGTGGTTGCTCTTCCAACACACGAGACTCATCAAACAGATATTTTCGGAGCAAAGATACATGAAAGACATCATGAACTCTGGATAATTCCGAGGGTAAAGAAATACGATATGCCACTGGTCCTATCCTCTCCAAAATCTCATACGGACCAATGTAGCGAGGACTCAGTTTTCCTCGTCTACCAAAACGTACCACTCCCTTCCAGGGAGATAGTTTCAAGAACACACAGTCACCTACCTCAAACTCAAGGTCTCTGGGTCGACGGTCTGCATAGCTTTTCTGGCGATCCTGGGCTGTCTTCAACCTTTCTCTGATGATTCTAATCTTTTCCTCAGTCAAATCCACCAACTCGGGTGTTAACAGTTTCCTTTCACCTATTTCACTCCAGCACAAAGGTGTCTTGCACTGCCTCCCATACAATGCCTCGAAAGGAGACATCCCAATACTCGACTGGTAACTGTTATTATATGCAAATTCCATCAGAGACAAGTGTGAATCCCAGTTCCCTTTAAACTGTAGTACACAAGCCCTCATCATATCCTGCAAAACCTGGATTGTTCTGTAAGGACCCTTCCCGAATTTTCCCTCGAAACCCGGAAAGAACCCTTATCCCGTCTGACAGCTCTTTACTTCAAAATTTAAACACCAGAAATACCCTTTGTTCTGGAATAATTTTTTTATTAAACCTTACAGGGTTCCCGACAGAACCTCTGTACTTACTGACCACTCATACCTGTCAGACGCAGGATAGTATACTGGTCAAAACCAAAACCTAGGAGTAGTGGTGGTCCAAATAGGAATACCCTATGTCACCAAACGTCAGTAGGTCAGACACTGTTGACATCTCTACTGGAATACCACAAGACAACAGACTAGTCAAATACTTGTGAACCAACCATAATTCGTCCCTCTGGGTCACCGCCCACACCAACTCACTGACCCGGCTGACGAAGTATTTTCATAGGTTGATTAAGCCCATGACCATTGTCGTCTGTTTCATATTAGAGCCGGATATATCCTCGGCTATCATATCGTATCATCAGCCGGTATAACCTTCGGCTATCATAACATATCAGTCGGCATATCTCTCGACTATCCTGTCCCTAGCCACCAGGGTATCCCTTGGGGTGTACTAGTCATGTATTATATCATATCAGTCGCATATCTCTCGACTATCATAACATATCAGTCGGCATCTCTCGACTATCATATCATATCAGTCGGCATAGTCGGCATCTCTCGACTATCATAACATATCAGTCGGCATCTCTCGACTATCATAACATATCAGTCGGCATCTCTCGACTATCATATCATATCAGTCGGCATCTCTCGACTATCATAATATATCAGTCGGCATCTCTCGACTATTATATCATATCAGTCGACATATCTCTACTATCCTATCATATCAGTCGGCATATCTCGACTATCATATCTCTCGACTATCATATCATATCAGTCGGCATAGTCGGCATCTCTCGACTATCATATCATATCAGTCGGCATATCTCGACTATCATATCATATCAGTCGGCATATCTCGACTATCATATCATATCAGTCGGCATAGTCGGCATCTCTCGACTATCATATCATATCAGTCGGCATAGTCGGCATCTCTCGACTATCATATCATATCAGTCGGCATATCTCGACTATCATATCATATCAGTCGGCATATCTCGACTATCATATCATATCAGTCGGTATATCTCGACTATCATATCATATCAGTCGGCATAGTCGGCATCTCTCGACTATCATATCATATCAGTCGGCATAGTCGGCATCTCTCGACTATCATATCATATCAGTCGGCATATCTCGACTATCATATCATATCAGTCGGCATATCTCGACTATCATATCATATCAGTCGGCATAGTCGGCATCTCTCGACTATCATATCATATCAGTCGGCATAGTCGGCATCTCTCGACTATCATATCATATCAGTCGGCATATCTCGACTATCATATCATATCAGTCGGCATATCTCGACTATCATATCATATCAGTCGGCATATCTCGACTATCATATCATATCAGTCGGCATATCTCGACTATCATATCATATCAGTCGGCATAGTCGGCATCTCTCGACTATCATATCATATCAGTCGGCATATCTCGACTATCATATCATATCAGTCGGCATAGTCGGCATCTCTCGACTATCATATCATATCAGTCGGTATAGTCGGCATCTCTCGACTATCATATCATATCAGTCGGCATATCTCGACTATCCTATCATATCAGTCGGCATATCTCGACTATCATATCTCTCGACTATCATATCATATCAGTCGGCATAGTCGGCATCTCTCGACTATCATATCATATCAGTCGGCATATCTCGACTATCATATCATATCAGTCGGCATATCTCGACTATCATATCATATCAGTCGGTATATCTCGACTATCATATCATATTATTATATTGGAGGTTCACCGGGTTCACCGTTAATAACGGATCCTCGTCCCGAGTCCTAGCCTCCCTCAATTTGACCAAATCCGATAAACTCATGTAACAGGGTCAAAACCCAAATCATTGACTCTATAATCTCCTCGTCAAAACGATATCAAAATCGAGTCTAAAACCATGATGTTTCTCAAATCACACTTTCACAGTAATAGTGGAAAACATGTATACAATAATCATTTATCAAAATACAGAAATGCAATGCCACAATACATAACAGTAATTAAACAGGGATATTTGAATGCATGTATTTCAGTTTATAAAACAAAGTCCACTTACAAACATCAACCGACCCTTAATTCAAGGACGCTCTAGCCCAAGCAACACATGCACAATAATGTCCCAACTACCTTGACTTCCCGAGCTCAAAACCCGCTAATACGGTCAACTATTACCGCTGGGATTGCCCAAAACCACCTCTAAACGATGTCTGATCAACCTCAAACCTGTACCAACAGACTCGGAACGTCGAAAACTACTTACCACGCGTCGCCGTGACCTCAGTCTCGGTCCCACGCACCGCCACGCGCCGCCGGAAGGTCGGCACACGCACCCACGCGCGCTCACGTGCCGGTCACACGCTACTACAGTGTTCACGCGCCTGGACCGGTCCAACCTGGTCCAACTCAACCTGACCCGGTCCAACTCGACCCGACCGGTTCACTCAACCCGACCGGTTCACTCAACCCGACCGGTCACCGGTGACTCACCGGAGAAGATGACCGGACGCCGTCACCGTCGCCGGAGGCTGGCCGGAGAAGATGACCGGACCGCCACCTCCGCCGCCGTCTGGTTCGCCGGAATCCCCCATTTCCGGCCGAATCTACCAGTTTTCTAACTTCTTCATTTCTTAACCGTTTTTCACGATCTATACATGGAAATTTATCTACTTTTCACCAGGAATCCAAATATGAGGTCAAAGTTCTGAGATCGTACCTGGTTTGGCCGGAAAACGGCCGAGAAGTTTCGGTTCACCTCCCTCCTCCGTCCGTCACCTACGGCGGTGCTCCCGCTCCAATATCTACCCCAAAATGCTCGTGGGGTCCCGGGGATGATCCTCCCGACCTTGGTTTCACTCAACTCGGATCGAAATCCGTCCGATGAAAATCAAGCTTTGTGTTCACACGGGGGGTTTTCGGGTAGGAGAGAGAGAGAGAGACCATATTGACCAATCTACCGAGGAGAGAGAAAATATCTACTATATAGTTCCAACTTCTCCAAAATGACCAAACTGCCCCTGAAGCTTCTAGACCCGTAACGAACTCACCGGGTCTCCGTTTTCCGCGTGCCACCTGTCTACGAACTCGTGAGTTCGAGAACTACGCAACGACCTTAGAAAAATTCTCAAAAGTCTTGCCAGTCAAAAAGTGACTCCCGAACCCGTCCAAAACTGAGGGTAAAATTGTCCAATCCTCAAAATAGTTTAATTTCTGGTCCGGGTCGTTACAGTTCTCTCAGACTGACCATCCGTCTGAGGATGAAAGGCTGTACTGAAATGCAATGTAGTGCCAAAAGCCTTCTGCAAACTCCGCCAAAATCTGGAGGTAAACCTAGGATCCCTATCCGAAACAATAGACTCTGGAGTCCCATGTAGCCGTATGATCTCATCCACGAACAATTTGGCATACCGACTCATCTGGAAATCTTCTCGCACTGGCAAGAAATGTGCAGACTTCGTAAGTCTATCTACAATTACCCATATCCCATCATATCCCTTCTGTGTCCGTGGAAGTTTATACACAAAGTCCATTGTAATGTGATCCCACTTCCATTCCGGGATAGGTAATGGTTGCAGTGTCCCATAGGGTTTCTGCCTTTCTGCCTTTCTGCTTTCACTTGCTGACATGTCAGGCATCTACTCACAAACTCAACAATTTCTCTTTTCATCCCAGTCCACCAATAATGTTCTTTTAGGGTAATGATACATCTTGGTACCTCCTGGATGCATAGCATAAGTCAACTATGAGCCTCATCTAGAATTTCCCTCTTTAGCTCCAGCTCACTCGGTACGCACAACCGTCCATCCTTAACCAATGCTCCATCACCCCTAACCGCATAGTCTTGCCTGTTTTCGGTCTCCAACTCCATCCTGATAATGCACAAAGTAGGATCCTGGAGTTGAGCCTCAATAATCCGATAGACTAGAACATGCCTCACATGGAAACTAGCCAACAAAGCCCCCTGGCTATCCATGTCCAGTACTATCCCTGCTCTACGAAACTCTACCAATAACGATAGGTAGATTGTATGCAAATGGGCCAAAGAACCCATAGACTTCCTGCTCAAGGCATCTGCCATAACATTGGCTTTTCCTGGATGGTACTCAATAGTACAATCATAATCCTTTATCAGTTCAAGCCATCTTGTCTGCCTCAAATTCAGGTCCTTATGAGTAAACAAGTATTTCAAACTCTGATGGTCGGTGAAGATCCGACACGTCTCCCCGTACAAATAATGTCTCCATATTTTCAGTGCATGCACCACTGCAACTAACTCCAAATCATGTGTGGGGTAATTCATCTCATGGGGTTTAAGTTGTCTGGAAGCATATGCTATCACTTTCCCATGCTGCATCAGCACACAACCTATACCCCGCAATGATGCATCACTATATACCTCAAATCCCCCGTTACCATCAGGAAGGGTTAATACTGGAGCAGAAGTCAACTTTCTCTTTAGCTCCTGAAAGCTCAGCTCACATTTAGCATCCCAGTCAAACTTGACTCATTTCCTGGTCAACCGAGTCAATGGGCTCGCTATCGTGGAAAATCCTTCTACGAACCGCCGATAATATCTTGCCAAACCCAGAAAGCTCCTCACTTCTGTCACTGTCCTCGGTTGCTCCCAGTTTGCGACTGCCTCCACTTTTTGGAGATCTACACTGATACCCTCAGCCGAAATCATATGACCCAAGAATCCTACCTCGGTCAACCAAAATTGGCATTTACTGAACTTGGCAAACAATTGCTTTTTCCTAAGCATATTCAGCACCAACCTCAAGTGCTTCTCATGTGCCTTGGCACTTCTTGAATATACCAAGATATAATCGATGAACACAATTACAAATCGATCCAAATACTTTTGGAATACCCTGTTCATCAAGTTCATAAACGCTGCCGGGGCATTAGTCAACCCGAAAGGCATCACCAGGAATTCATAATGACTATACCGAGTCCTGAAAGCTGTTTTCTAAACATCCTCTTCCCGGATCCTCAACTGATGGTACCCGGATCGAAGGTCAATTTTCGAAAAATATTTTGCCCCCTTCAGTTGATCAAATAAATCGTCAATCCTTGGCAGAGGATACTTATTTCGCACCGTCACTCTATTTAACTGCCGGTAGTCGATACACAATCTCATACCACCATCCTTTTTCCTCACAAATAATACGGCCGCACCCCATGGTGAAACACTTGGGCGAATAAATCCCATATTCACCAAGTCCTGCAACTGAGTCTTTAACTCTCGCAATTCTGCCGGTGCCATTATGTACAGTACCTGTGAGATAGGTTGAATACCTGGTAGAAGGTCTATGGTAAACACAATCTCACGGTGAGGTGGCAATCCTGGAAGATCCTCTGGAAACATATCAGAGAACTCACTCACCACAGGAATATCCCCCACTCTCATAGGAGTATCCCGAGTATCAAACACATGAGCCAAGTACCCCTCACAACCTTTCCTCAACAATCTCTCAGCGGTCAATGTTGATATCACTCCAAAGGGTAGTACCCTACGATCTCCCCTAAATGTAAGTTCCGGTAATCCTGGACACCGGAAAACCACTGTCTTGTCATAACAGTCTATGGAGGCATGGTGCATGGACAACCAATCCATCCCCATAATCACATCAAACTCAAAAATATCTAAGGGGATTAAATCTGCCTCCAAACCATGGCCTTCAACCATCACCGGACAACTATGAATCACGAGGTTCGCCACTAACATATCCCCGGTAGGAGTACTAATACCCATGTCCCAACCAATCGGGAACAGTTCTCTATCCGCAAACAATGTAAAACCTTGAGAAATAAAAGAATGAGTTGCCCCGGGATCTAATATAACACAAGCATTGCGGTTGAAATTAGATAACGTACCAGTGACCACCTCCGGTGCTACTCGAGCCTCCTGTTGCGTCATGGAAAAAACTCGAGCTGGTGTACCCGAAGATCGACCACGATCCCCGTACTTGCCTCTGGCCCTGCTAGTCCCACTAGCTCTACCGGCCCCACTGAAATGGATATGACTTCCAGCTGCAGTATCAAACATCTGTCCTGTCCTCGGGCTAGGCTCAATCGCACCACGACCCAAGGAACTATTGCCCGGACGACGTTGTGGACAGAATCTCTTGATGTGACCTGTCTCCCCACAGAAATAACAACTGAAGCCACTGTAGCCACTAGATCTGCCACCCTGTCTTCTGTTGAACTGCACTGAGGCACCGCTAGACTGTGCATAAGATTGTTGGGCCTGACCAACTCCGCCACTGCCTGAACCAGATCTCGCATTTCCAGAAGATCCAGAACTATGACTGCCGCTTTTGGATGGTCCCTGACTAAAGGTTCTGACAGTCCAGTGATCTCTACGTCTCCTGGAACCACTGTATTGCTGCGGGATTGGGAAACCCAAACTCAATTCTACTCGGGCTGCAGCATCAGCCAAAGTCCTCAAAGAAGTGTGATCCATAGACGTAACTGCTGATCGAATCTCACTCCTCAGTCCACTTTCAAATCTGTGGCACTTGTCTATCTCGGTCGCCACCAAAGTCGGTGCAAAGCGACTCAGCGCTATGAATCTCTGCTCATACTGGGCCACAGTCATGTCTCCTTGCTGTAAATGCAAGAACTCGGCCTCCTTAACATTCCGGTGTGAGTGAGGGTAAAATTGCTTCAGGAAGCGTTCCCGGAAAGTCTGCCATGTAAGTGTATGGTCACTCCAGCCTGACACCTCCAATGAGTGCCACCAGTGGTAAGTAGAACCACCTAGTAAAAATGTGGCCAACAGAACTCTGTCCCCTAGAGGACATCTCATGATCAAAAACACCCGCTCCATGCGAGTAATCCACTCCTCAGCCTCATATGGGCAAGACTCGCCCATAAATATCGTCGCCCCCAGTCTCTGGGCTCTCTCAATATCAGAGACTTCATGAGAAGCCCTATCCTAGAGTACAGAAGCTAAAGTCTGACCCAGCTGTTCCAGTGTCTGCCTCAAATCAGGCTCCACTGCAGGTTCATGGTCATCTCCACCATTCCCAGACCGTTGACGAAACTCACGTCTCGGAGGCATTATACGCTGAAAAGAAGCTGTAAATCATTAATACCATAATTTCACTTGTACACTAGGTGTACAGTCTACAGGAATTTAACCTATTGCTCTGATACCAATTGTCAGGACCCGTCCCGAATTTCCCCTCGAAACCCGAGAAGAACCCTGATCCCGTCTGACAACCTAATGAAAGGTTCCCAAAATACCCTTCAATCCTTACTAATTATAATAATAATAAATACTTTCACTTGTCAGACAAGGGATTCAAGTACTCAATAATTCCCGTAATTAATGACCAACCGAATAAAATATGATATCAGGGTGTCTAAGTAGGATCAAAGGTACAATTTAGATATCCTACTCAAGTACAACTACACAGCGCAGCCGAGAGTACTAATGCCTCTGCCTCGAGATAAGTGTCCGCGTCAACTCGACAGCCTGAAGGGGGTTTAAACACAAAAGTTGTGAGTGGACAAAAATAATCATTTATAAATCGTTTTCCAATGACTATTACATTTTTCCCTTCCATTTATAAAACCATGCATGCATCACATAAACAATTCATGATATAAAAACATCATCTTTAAATCACCGGCATTTCCATTTCTCTTTAAAAACACTTAGTAGGACTCACACAAAATCCATATATGGAAAACACATTGTGGTCCACAGTCTGGTTTGAAAATCATCCTCAAAAGAGTTCAAAATCATTTAATTCAATATGGACACATAATATCTCAAATCCACTGTTCCCGACACATCCACTAGCCACCAGGGTATCCCTTGGGGTGTGCTAGTCCTGTATCACAACTCTCTGTACTATGCATAGACATCCTCGCGACCCGACGGAGCTAAAACTCGACGATGCCAGAGTCGGAGCACTCAACGAACGAACGGAGTAAAACTCTCGACGCTAGTCGAAGAAACAGTAACCAATTATATTGGAGGTTTACCGGGTTCACCGCCAACAGCGGATCCTAGTCTCATATCCTGGTCCTCCTCAAATATATTTATCTTGGAGGTTCACCGGGTTCACCGCTAATACGGATCCTAGTCCCGGGTTCTGGCATCCTTCAAATCAATGTTTATCTTGGAGGTTCACCGGGTTCACCGCTAATAACGGATCCTAGTCCCAGTTCCTAGCCTCCCTCAAATCAATGTTTATCTTGGAGGTTCACCGGGTTCACCGCTAATAACGGATCCTAGTCCCAGTTCCTGGGCTCCCTCAAATCAATGTTTAAATCCGATAAACTGATACAACCGGGTCAAAACCCAAATCATGGACTCCATAATTTCCACGTCAAAACGATATCAAAACCGAGTCCAAAAACCATGATATTTCTCAAATCACAATTTAACTGAAATAGTGGAAAACATGTGTCCAGTAATCATTTCTAAAATCCAGAAATTCAATGCCACAATACATAACAGTATTAAACAAAGATATTTTGATGCATGCATTTCAGTTTATAAAACGAAAGTCCACTCACAAACCTGTTCCAGCAAGTTCAATCCCGTCTTGTTCGTTTCTCCGAGGTTCCCGGAACAAGATCGCCTGTCAAAAACAACAATCGGGATTACCGGCTATTATTAAGACTCTTATATAACAACTCCCTAAACCCCGGGAGGTCTACGCGCCGCCGTGGCCTCAGACTCGGGCCCACGCGCTACCACGCGCCGTCATAAGGTTAGAACACGCGCCCACGCGCCCTCACACGCCGGTCATGCGCTTGCTACAATGTTCACGCGCCTGGACCGATCCAACTCGGCCTGACTCGGTCCAACTCGATCCGATCGGTTCACTCAACCCGACTGGTTCACTCGACCCGACCAGTCACCGGTGACTCGCCAGAGAAGACGATCGGTTGCTGGCGTCGTCGCTGAAGTCTGGCCGGAGAAGATGACCGGCCGTCTTCGTCGCCGTCGTCTGGTTTCGCCGGAATCCCCCATTTCCAGCCGAAACTTCAAGCTTTTATAACTTCTCCAAAACTCAACCATTTTTCACAAATTTTATGTCTAAATCTATCTACTCAAACCCAAGAATCCAAATATGACCTCAAAACCACAAACACGTACCTGTGTAAGCCGAAAAATCGATCGGAAGATCCGAAACTTCCTATACTCGGTTCGGCTTCCCCCGTGGTCCTCTCCTTCGATGGTTGGTACGGTTGTGATCGTGGGAAGGAGTAGAATCCGATTAGTGGAATAGAAATGGAAGTCTTGGCTTTGAATCAAACTTGGAATTTGTGGGTTTTTGGGTATGTTTTTCTCACGGGTTCGATGGTTGTGGGAGTGTGTTTTACAGAGAGAGAGATGAGTGTGAAGAATGAAGATGAAGTTAAGATGTAAATGAAGATGTAAAAATGATTGGGGTTAAAATATCTTCTCCCAAACCAAAATTACCAAAATGCCCTTGCACATCCAGACCTATAACTTTCGTCCACGAACTCCGTTTTCTGCGTGCCGCCTGTCTACGAACTCGTGAGTTTGAGACCTACGCAACGGTATCCAAAACACCACCAAAAATGTCTCGAAACAAAATTTGATTTCCATGCTCTTTACCAACCAAGGGTAAAATTGTCATTTTATAAAAATAATTGCGTAAACCCAATAATTAAAATTCCGGGTTGTTACACATGACTCCTTGACAATAGCATCTCGATCATATACCACTTCGTCTCGATTATCGTAATCGTCATGTTCCTTGTTCAAATTGATAACTACCCTTAACTCGTGGTTTGATATCGTAACTCGTATCTCGGAATCAACCCTCGAGATGCTCACTAATGTGTTATTTTATACTTATTCCGGAGTAATTTACTATTCATAGGATTTCCAATCCTATATATTGTATCCTACAATGACGGGCTCATCGATAAAACAGGGGTAAAATAGTCATTTTACAAATTTTCAAGCCTTTAGTTACGACCCCAAAACATTGGGCCTTCACTAATGGCCCAAAACTCTTTTAGTTAAACCCAATACTTACTGGATTCCAAGGTTACATTTTAAATTCCATTTCATATTCCGGAACGAGTTGTAACAAGTAACTACATAGCCCACTACCCATTTTTTTTTACTCCCACTCTTTCCATTAACCTTTTTTTTAAATTTATAAATTTAATATTTGATTTTACAATTGTATCCTTGACTATTACATGATTTATTTTTTTAATGGTTAGTAATGAAAATATAGTTTCCTCTAAAATTTTTAGTAAAACTTACTCATCCTCTTGGCTTTATAATAACTAGCATTATGATCTTGCAGGATTATAAACAAATTATAAGAAAAAAAACCCAGATCAGTAAGATTTTAAGAATCAGTAAATTGAGAAAAGATCTAAACTTTCTAAAATAATTAAGTAATTTATAATAAACTTATGATTTTAAGCTTGAAAATCCCAGGAAAGCTAACATTTTCAAGAATAGGGAAGGGAGCTCAGATGTTGAGGCGGGCGAGCAGTTGGGAGAAAAGTATCTTCCTCGTTATCTTGCAGCTGGTTAAAATGTGTTGTTCAGAATATCGGTCAAACTGTACTCTTTTTAGAGACTTATGAAGATCAAAGATTTCCTCGTTACTGCTGCGGGAGTGAGGGTTTAGGCGAAGGAGGTGGTGGTGGAGGTGACGGTGGTGATGGCGGCGGAAAAGGGTGGAGATAGTAACTACCTAAACCCACTACCTTTTTGTTTACCACACACTCATTCCATTAACCATTATTATTATTTTATAATTTATAAATTAATATTTAATTTTACTATTGTATTTTTAACTATTATATAATTTAAAGGATATTTTTATCAACAAAATTTGGTGAAGCCTCTTTATTCTCCTGACTTTATAATAATAGAGATAGTGATAATAGACAAATAATAAAGGATAAACTACATAAAAGTACCCAAACTATAAGGGTCATTTTAAGTTCATACATGAACTATGAAAATTTTCATCTAGGTACACAAACTATATGATCATCAACAAATCACTACCTCCGTTACATAGTCGTTAAAATGACACGTGGCAAGTAATTTATCCAGTCAACTAGTGATGTGGCAAAAATTAGAAGGGCAATTTCGTCATGTCACTATTTTATCCCATTTCCTTTCTTCCCTTCGTCTTCTTCTTCCCTTCTTCCTCTTCCCCAATTCATCATCTTCATCAATCATCATCATCCCATCTTCATCAATCATCATCATCTCATCATCATCATCATCTCATCTTCATCAATCATCATCCTCTCATCTTCATCAATCATCATCATCTCATCTTCATCAACACCTATGAACTGCATAGCAATGCAATTTGCATACAAATGCATAGAACTACATATCAAATTTAATCTTAATCACACTAAAAAGAAGTGAAGAACTAAGTGTTGAAAGAAAGAAACAAAACCTCTGGCGGCTATGTCGTGCTAGTCGTCTCTTATGTCAGCGTGTTCTAATCGAAATGAATGAGAATGAGAGAAGAGAGATTGAGGCTAGGGGGTTGCCATCGCCGTTGTTTGAAGTTAAGAGAAAATAAGAGATGTCTGTAGGAGGTGAAGAGAAATTGAAAGTGGGAGCGAATAATAGCTGTAAAAAAAGACGATCATCTCCCCGAATTGACAAACAATCTGACCTTCACGGTGAGCCTAAATCCCCAAATTGATAAACAATCCCACTCTACCATTCCCACCGCGACCTCGAGCTTGCAGCCACGGAATTGTGGTCCGAAATCCAGATCAAGAAGATGGAGGTCGACGAGTTGGGCGGCGATGTTATCGACCGCTGGAATCGTGCGTCGATGGTGGCTGCTCTGAAAGAGCTACTGGAGTTGAACTCGAAGCTAGGTGATGACGAGGTCGGCTCGACGGGCCACGACAAGGTTGGCTTGAAGGGCGATGACCAGGTCATGTGACAGCTCGTCGGGTGATGAACTTGAAGGCGGCGCCGATCTGGAGAAAAAAAGAGAAGAAAGAACTCATATTCATAGAAACCGGCGATGACCAGGTCATGTGACAGCTCGACGGGTGACGAACTTGAAGTCGGCGCCGATCTGGAGAAAAAAAGAGAAGAAAGAACTCATATTCATAGAAACCCAGAGAATTTCAAGTTGTTCTTTGTCTCTGATTCATAGAAACCCAGAAAGAAGGTTATGATACTTTTTTTTTTTATTGTTCTTTCTCTTTCCTAGTGATGATGTGGTGGGTTCAGATGATGAATTGGGGAAGAGGAAGAAAGGAAGAAGAAGACGAAGAGAGGAAGGGAAATGGGATAAAATAGTGGTATGAAAAAATTGCCCTTCTAATTTTTGCCACATCACTAGTTAACTTGATCAATTACTTGTCACGTGTCATTTTAACGGCTTATTGGATGGAAAATGTAACGGAGGTAGTGATTTGTTTATGGTCATATAGTTTGAGTAGCTAGATGAAAATTTTCATAGGTCATGTATGAACTTGAAATTACCCTTATAATTTGGGTACTTTTATATAGTTTATCCAATAATAAAACTACTTAGAATTTACCCCAAAACTTATGGGTCGGGTCCCCGACCTGTATGCCCACCCGTAATAGAAAGTGAGATTTATTGGTACCGTGGGAGCATTTTGAATAGAAAACTGATAGGCATTAAAATCTTGCAAGCACATTTCCATCCCAACTCCAAAAGTAGGGTTTATCACCTCCACTCCACTGCAAAATCCGATGCCCGTCCACTTCTAAATGGGTGGCGCAAGCAACCGATTCATCACCCTCCTCTCCACAACCACCACCCACCCACTCCCTTTCCGCCGCTTCCCTTCTCTTTTGCTCCGCCCCTCTCGCCACTCCACACCCCCACTCTTCCATTCTTCCTCCCTCTCTTTCCTTTGCCATCCCCATTCCCTCTCTTCGAACTCTTCCTCCTCCTCCTCCTCTTTTCCTCTCTATTCCTCTCACCATTTTCATTCCCATTCCCACTCCCACTCCGTTTCCGCTGCCTACCCTTCTTCTGCCGAGTCGTCGCTTTTTCGCGCCTCACACCCCTGGCCCGAGTTGTCCCACCTCGTTGGCTCACTTTCTGCCTCCGGTTATAATGCAATCAACGGCCAGGATGAGTTCACCGAGGCGGTCCGGGATTTGCCTGACGAGTTCATGCATGCTGCAAGTGTTTGCCTGGCCTTCGCGAGGGCACGAGCTGGCCTTTTGAGGTATGCTTTATGCCTTTTCATTCCTCTTCCGTTCATGAAGTATTACAAATTTTACTTATTGGGAAGATAATTTTTCTTTTCTGGCTGGAGGTTGCTTTCGAAGCGAGATTTGGAAGTTGTGGTGGAGAATGGGACTCCATTTCTGTTCCAAAATGGGGATGATTCTGCGAGACGAATGAGATCCTTTCTAGGCCAAGGCGATGCCAATGTGAGTATTTTGTGTTCTTGTGATTTCTACTGTTGAAACGAATTTCTTTTACTCTGTCAATGCTCCTCACATTTTGAGTTTTGTAATAATGCAATGGTTTGTTAACACATCAAATATTTTAGATAAACAAACTCAGAGGGAAGAAAGGAAAGTTGAGTAACTCTATCCAGTTAAGCAATAAATTGGATTCCTGAGTGCCCATTTGATGACAATTTCATTTTTGTTTTTCACATTTTATACTTGAGATATGGGGATATGAGGGATGAAGAAGAGTGGAGGAAGAATATGGAGAACAAATATAGAAGGATAAGTGCACAAAATGAAAACCAAAAATTATTTTTTTATGGGTTTCACTTTCTGGATATTTTTTTTTCATTCTTCCTTAGTTAGTTCTTCCTCTCAATACCATTACTCTTCTTCACCCCTACTGTGATGGTGTCTCCGTATCTCAAGAAGAAAAAGTGAAAATTGAAAACCAAAAGCGAAATGGTTATCAAAGTTGGGCACTTTTCAAAACTACCAGAGATAGCTAACGTGCTTCACAGAAGTACATAAGATGATGTTCTCTAGGTAGGTTTATATCTGCATTTTGTTTGTTTCTTCAGTATTTGTGATATAGATACATCTAATAGAGAGGACAATTTAAGGAACAAAAAAATCAAGGTGGTATACAAAATATTTGTGACTCCTCAATTTAGCCGTTTAGAGTTCAGTCTAACACATTTTGGGGTTTCTCTGAGCAAAGTAGCTTTTTATTGTCTACCTCTTGAATTATTGGCAGGCATACCATAGAAACTTCTCAATTTAATTCTACTTTAAAATAAACTAAGAATTATTTTTAGCAGCAAAGTTTGGTGTTGGTACATCCCTTTCATGCACAGAACAATGGCCGTTGAATCTTTAGTTTTACTATTATTTCTACTATTACTAAACAAGCCAAAGGAATCTCATCACAATATTTCGTTAAGAGGAGCTTGTGTGGGAATGTTATTTTGGAGATTTTCCTTCATAGTCAATATTGTGGAGTACAATTTAAAATGGGTTGTTCTCCTTGATTTGATTGCAACATATTGGTCCCTTTTGCCACGAGTCTGATTTGAAGAAAAAGAGAAGGTACACAAAACTATTTGTAGAACCAGTATATGCCATTGGTTTGAGAACTATGCAGAGAATAATAGTTTGACCTCTTGATCCGTTACCATTAACCACCGAATAAGAATGTAACATGTTCCATAGTGAAGATGAATAGATTAGCCAAGCTAGAACAGCATTTTCTAGAGCTCCAGTTTCTTTTCTTGTGGGCGGGTTTAAATAAAAAAAGAAAACGAAAGAAAGAAAACTCAATGCTGGACAGTTTATCTTAATCATAACAAACTTCTACTAAACCGATAGGTCTAGTGTTGGAGTAGTTTCAGTTGGTTATTGCTCAAATTGAATGCAATCTTCATAGACTGCAACCACAGGCCAGCTCCAGCAAATTCACATAATTTAGTTGTTCTTAACACACAAAAGGGTGGCAAGCAAGCCTGATTTTGAAATAAAACTATAAATATATGATTAATCCATGCTTAATTTTCTTTTCTTCCAGCTTCTCGGATGTGTTCTTTTTAGCATGTAATACGTGTCAAGGTTTAACACTTCTACTTCGGATTGCATTTGAAAGCTTAGAAGAACTCTCTGGACCTTATCTGAAATGTTTACTTTCTCCTGAATATGATAGAAAATATCTATCACTGAGTTGCCTCTAAAATCCAACTTTTTGGGAGAGTGTTTTCCCGAAGGGATCAAAGAATGACGGGATATAAAGGAAACTTAAAATACAGTGGAACTTATGGTCACGTTCGAAACATCAGCTGAAAACCAAATGTAGACTGAATATATAAAGAAAATCATGTGTAGACTGAATATATAAAGAAAATCATATGTAGACTGAATATATAAAGAAAAAGGAATCTTTGGTGATCTTGGATCTAGCCCATTGGATCCCTAGATCAAATAAAAATTGTATTTTTAATTTGATATAAATATACTAAGAACTCCAACAGTATCATGTGGTTTTTATCAATTTTTATAAATGACTCTGCATAATGAAGGTAATTTATAATTCTTGGGTATTTATATTAATTATACACTCGTAAGTACATTTGAGTAACGTGTTACTAACCCAATCTGTTTTATGCTCTAACTTACTTTCGAAATATAGGCCCTGGACGTTGATAAAGCACATACTGTTGATTTGATGAGATTTTTATTGAGTTATGCTAGCAATCCTGTTTTTCCTTCTGAGAGAAACAACCTCTACAATAGAGAAATTGTTGAATCTTCTGTCCGTACTCTGTTGGGTGAAATTACCAAGCTCTGTTATAGTGCTCCAGAGTCGAACTCAATTGGATCTTTGGAGAGTCAATCCCCTAATAACTATGGAGAAGCTCTTCGGCCTTTCGGAAAAACTATTGAAATGAAAAGGGGTGATTGGATTTGCCAGAGGTAGAGTACTTTTTTCCTATGGAAATTAGTATGTTGCATTATTTGCTAATTAAATTTCAATTTTTTTTTTGAGGGGCTTATTGTGTGTCCGCCTTTTTTTAATGTATTTTCTAATGGATAATGTCTACTGAGCAGGTGTAATTTTATGAACTTTGCAAGAAACTCGAAATGCTTGGAGTGTGAGGAGGCACGGCCAAAGAGACAACTGACTGGTGGGGAGTGGGAGTGTCCTCAGTAAGCATTGCTTGTTTATTACATTTCTCCTCTGGTTTTCTGATAATATTTACTTTCCCTGTTTGGTTGATGGTAAAATAACTTTTTTTTCTTCAGATGTGATTTTTTTAACTATGGGAGAAACGCGGTATGTTTGAGGTGTGATTGCAAGCGCCCTGGAGAGGTCTCACTTCGATCCACCAAAACTAGTTTAGATATGGGATATGATAATCTGGGGGATAAAAATAAGGCTGATATTGATAGAAGGCTGGCCGCCAATGAAGAGAAGGCACGGCGGTGGTTTAGTAAGATTTCCCAGCTAGACAGTACTTCAGACATGAGCAGTGCTGTATCTGATGAAGATTTTCCTGAAATAATGCCATTGAGAAAAGGTGTAAATAGATTTGTTGTGAGCACAAGGAAGACACCATTAGAGAGAAGGCTGGCCAATGCTCAGTACCAAAGAAACTTAGATAACGGTGGCAATCATGGAGGCAAGGATCTCCAAACTGGATGTGCAACTAAGTCATTTGATGCTTCTGCCAACCGAACTTTAGATGAAATTCTCAGCCGTGCATCCGCGTCTGAATCAAATAATGCAAGTAACAATCGGGGACAAACTGTTGCCAATTCAAATGATGCCCAATTTGTTCCATTACCCACAGATACATTTGCTAAGAAACCTGGGAATTCAAGTATGGAGGACAGCAGTAACTTCTTCGGAGGCAAAAATGAATTTGTCCCTTCGAAGGTCAATGAATGGGAAGGTAAATCAGAGGACAGTATGCAGCGATCTGAGAAATCTTTGAAACAGGATGGCAGCAGGAATGAAGAAAGTGACCAAGCTGAAAAATCTGAGAGATGGTTTAAAAGGGTTGCAGAATTGCACGATGTTACTGATCTTGCAAGTGCAATTTCGGATGAAGACTTTCCTGAAATTATGCCAATGCGTAAAGGAGAGAATCGATTTGTTGTTAGCAAGAAGAAAGATCGTTCTTTGACTTCTCCAGCATACAAGAGACGTTCAGCAACCGAGCAGGCTAGCAATGGCAACTATGTTCCCTTCGTCCCCTTCCCAACGGACTACTTTGCTAAAAAAGACAACCCGCAGACAGATGGAACAGATTCGACTAACAATATTGCTAATGAAAAAACTTCAACAGTGATACCAGATAACCAGCAGATGGAAAATCAGCAAAGCAGCCTAGCAGATTGGAATTTAAGATCTTCTGGAGAAAATCTGGTTGAGGAGAAGACTGGTTCTGTTCATAGGCCCCCAGACAGATTGAACACTGAATATTCTTGGAAAGAGAATTCTAACCGGGCGGCAAGTTTGACCGGGAATTCACCTCAGCAGGCC
Source organism: Oemleria cerasiformis (assembly GCA_037349345.1). Classification (NCBI taxonomy): domain Eukaryota; kingdom Viridiplantae; phylum Streptophyta; class Magnoliopsida; order Rosales; family Rosaceae; genus Oemleria; species Oemleria cerasiformis. The sequence goes on from JAZGTL010000007.1 coordinate 11,149,157, forward strand.
AATAAAGAGACCGTTGGAGAGAGCTGGAGTGGGAAAAGCTTGGAAGGGTCAGCAGTGAAGGAGCCAGATCCTTTAGATATGTCGGAGGAGGCAAAGGCAGCGAGATGGTTCAAGCGAGTTGCTCATATTAAGGACATCTCCGAGCTGAGTCAGATTCCTGATGAAGATTTCCCTTCGATAATGCCAATGCGTAAAGGGGTGAACAGGTTTGTTGTCAGCAAGAGGAAAACACCATTAGAGAGGAGGTTGACATCTCCACAGTACAGGAAAAATCTTCCTATTGTGAGCTCTGATTCCCCCAAGGAAAGTGATAGTAGCTGAGAAATCAGTCGCACAAAGTTTTGGACTTGGGGAAGATGAGATTATAAGTTTTTTTTTCTTTCTACATTTTTTGTTTTCATAATTGTATTCATCATAACTTGTGTTGGAGAAACCGTTGGTGCTTTCCAAATAGTGTATAAAGGTATACATTTCTAGTTATGCAATTAATTGTCTTGAATTGGTAATATGGTAATGGTATTTGACCTACAATTCTTACCAACTCACTTGCAACACACAATACAATGGCATCGGTCTGCATTCTGGTGGACCCAAGGTAAGTTTATGTCTTTGTTTATAGGGTAAATTACATCTTAGTACTCTATATTTTACACGAATTATACATGATTTTTAAAATTTTGTATTTAAGTACTCTGAATTTTTTAAAATATTTCATTCTTGTCCCACCAACATTTTTTTCTGGCAGAATTTCTGTTAGCGGATGACGTGTTGCATGTGGAGTCCACCTAAAAACGAAACTCAAGGTGATTTTAGGCAAAATTACTTAATTAGTCATTAATTATGTCTTTGCCCAATTTTTCGGCGGAAGATGTTTGGCAAGAAATAACTAAGGGCTAATGTAGTAATTTTGCCAACAGTCATCTTGAAATTCGTTTTTGCATGGGCACAATACGCAACACGTCATTAGCTAACAGAAATTCTACCGAAAAATATAACGGTGAAATACAGGTGAAACATTTTAAAGAATTCAGAGTAATTAAATGCTAAGTTTAAAAAGTCCGATATATTAAAGTGCAATTAACCCTTGGTTTTATTTTTGTTGATGAAGTGTGGTTAGAAAACGTGGCTAAACAAATATCTCTCTCTATAAACCGAAAACTCTCCAACCTCTCTCTAAAAAAACCCCAGCCGGCCCTAGCAGATCTGGGGTGGAGGTTTCTCCAATCTCCACCACCTAGTGGTAGATTTGGAGGAAACTTCCACCTTCCACTTCTTCCCCCGCCCTTTTTTTCCTTCCTTCTTCCCCTATAACTCCCCCTCCTCTCCTCTCTGGGATTTTGTTTCATGTCTCCCCTCTTCTCCGTCGTCCTTGGCGTCAGATCTCATATTTGGTGGCGTTGACTGGTGCTCGTGGTGGACCGATGGAGACAGGATCTTGTCTATCTCGGCGTTCTTCGCCAGTTGCTCGATCTTTTTGGTCGCTTTTGGTTTTCTTGTTTTCGGCATTTTTCCTTTCAGCCCATGCTCTTCCTCACCAAATCACACCCATCACTTGCCATCCTCCACTCACAACGCTCATCTCCCCCAAATCCATCGCCTTTGGATCTATTTCAGTTTCTTTCTCGGCTTCTCCAACAGGTTATGTCACTGTTTTGTCAGTCATTTTTGACCTTTATGATCGTCTGAGTATGATGATCATTGGCAGCTTTGTGTCTCCAATCTATACTCTACTGATCGATCTCTTCGGTTCCATACTGATTTGTGTTCTGCAGTGGAGGCATGTTGCTCGGAAGTGGTGGATGGTGGAGTTTCCCTTAGTTTCTAGGGTTTATTTGGGATGTGTTATGTTTTGGGGTTTCATTTGCTTTGGGCTTTTTTATTTTTGGGCTTGCTTGTTTTTCAGTTTGAATCTCTTAAATTCTGAATGTATTATTGGGCTCAGTTAATTAATAAATATCTATCATTTTGACAAAAAAAACAAAAATAAACGTGGCTAAACATACTCCATGTTTGAACTTTGAAGTGGGCAGAAGACAAGTCATATGTTACCAAATGATACTCGAATCAACTAACCACTTCGGGAAATTCCCATCCGATAAAACTGGAACAAGCATCTTAACAACAACCATGTCTTTTCTTTCCACATCCCCTATCCAATCCAACTCCTTCTCTTAATTAATTCATTAACTAGTTTCTGGACATGTCTCCTCAAGTTTTCTCACGAAATTGGAGGAAGGCGACAACCACCGTCATCTCCGCCTTGAGTTTCGTCGTCTTCCTCATCTTTGACTTTCTCGACACCTTCCTCTGCATTTTTTACAGATTTCTCGATGACTTGTTTGAAGGGCAGGCCTCCGCTTGTTACTGTGGAAGCAAGGACGATGAAGAAGACGATGAGCTTTCACTTTCAGAGACTCTTTACGGCAGGAAAAATGTTTTCAGGGACATGGGTTTTCTTGGATTTGCTAAAAAATCCAGGAAAATTGGTTACAAGAAACAGACTATTCGTAGGTGGTCTGACTGTGGATGCGAGTCTTGTCTTTCATGGATGAAGGATTGTGATCAGAAGCTTCACGTTGTTGTTAAAGACCCTTCACAACAAGGTCATTTAATTCACAATGCATCTTTCAAAATTTTTATTTTACTTTATTGTGGGTAGAAATTATGGGTGGTTTTAGTTAGAGTTTCATTTAGTTTAATTTTGTTTGATTTGTTGTAGTAAATTATGTTCAATTGGATTGCAGAAAGGCTACAAGCTAGTTATAATCTGTGTATTTTGCTTTTATGTTAAGAATTAGCTCACTATAATTTTATGAGGTTAAATAGTTGCTATCGTCCTTCAACTTTACCTGTATTTACTAATCGTCTTAAATTTCAATATTAGAGGTTTTTCGTTTCTGAATTTTAACCAAATGTGCAACGATGATCATTCCATTAATATTTTTAACGTTTTCCCTTTAAAATAAGGGTAGATATGTCATTTTGAAAAAACGTTCACAAAATTGACGGAATGGCCATCATTGCACATTTTGAGTAAAGTTCAGGGACGGTAAACTCTAATATTGAAGTTTAGAAATGGTTGATAAAATTTAGGCAAAATTCGGGAACGTTGGGAACTATTTAGCTTCTTTGTTAATATATATAGTCATGCACTGAGACACCTTGCTTGAATACATTTTCAATTTTTCGATTGAATTTTTGGAAAATGTTCAATCAGAATGGGATTGATAAATTCAGAAGTAGTTTGTAACTTTTTGTGTTATGGGAATGTAGTTTGTAACTTTGGCAACGAATTCTGATGTTTGAATTCAATGGGTGGCATATATTTCATGTGTTGGCAGATAATAGTGAGAGTGACGAGGATTGCAGAGGAAGGGCAGCCGAAAATGTGATATTCCTCCATGGGTTTCTTTCGTCTTCTTCATTTTGGACGGAAACCGTGTTCCCAAATGTTTCTGATCAACCGGCGAACCGCAGTTATAGGTTGTTTGCTATTGACCTCTTGGGGTTTGGAAGAAGCCCAAAGCCAAGAGATTGTATGTATACTTTGAAGGAACATTTGGAAATGATAGAGAAATCTGTGATACGTCCATTCGAGTTGAGTTCTTTCCATTTGGTTGCTCACTCCATGGGTTGTTTGATAGCCATTGCTTTAGCTGCTAAGCACTCAAAATTAGTAAAATCAATCACGCTAGTAGCACCTGTAAGTACTTACATTTTGTCTTCTTTAATTACAGTTTATCGCTACGTTTTGTGAGCATGATTGAATTGGATTGGATTGGATGATTCACTAAATTCAATGTATATGTATAAATTGATATGGCTTGACTGCAAGAGGATTAAATATGATTATACAAATAAGAAAACTTACTTATTCTAATCCTACGATTTTGAGTGGATTGGATAAGTTTTCTTCTATATCTACTATCTCTAATTCATTTACAATGAAAACATATTCATTTTTACATTTAATATACATTGAATTTAATGAGTTATCCAATCTAATCAAATCCCGGTCATCAAACGAGCCCTATAAATTTCATTGAGTATTCATGTTTGCATGTAGTGTAGTTTGATGGATAATTATTCATTTGTAGCCGTACATTCCTTGTAAAGATGGAGATAGCAGCTTAAGAGTGCTTGAAAAACTTGCTTCAAGGAAAGTATGGCCACCCATGGTGTTGGGAACATCATTTATGTCATGGTATGAACACTTGGGTCGATGTGTATGTTTCATTGTATGCCGAAATCACAGGACTTGGGAGAGGATCGTGAAGCTACTTACTCGGAGAAGGTAACAAATTAATAAATGGTTTAATTAATGGGCATATTACAATTTATTATCTTGTGGTTTACACCTTATAACACGATCATATTTGACTTTTAAAATTTGACACTCTCTTATATTTTATAAAATGTAACAACTTGGCCCTACATTTAAAATTTTCATCTAAACTTCTGTAAAATGCTGACGCTGTCTCTATGAGGTCCTAGTTTTCAACTATTACCAGCCTTATCAAAAAGGCATATATGCCAATTTCCCCCGTGGCGCCCAATTTGGGTTTTTTTCTCCGCTTTTGTTTCCCTCTTAGTTTTGGGCTCCAAAATAGGCAAATAGGAAAATATGCTCTTTTAAATGAGGTTGATAACATTTGGAAAATGAGACTCACATACGTCATGTCAGTATTTAACAGAAGTTTGGACGAAAATTTTAACGGTGGGGCCATGTTATTACGCTTTAGAAAGTACGGAGGGTAATTTGTCAAATTTTAAAAGTGAAATGTAGACGTATTCCAAGATATAAACTATATGGAAGTAAAGTATAATTTACCCCTAGTTAATTCGTTAGTTTCACTTTCTTAACTAGTTGTTGCAATTACGATAAAGGCTTATAAATTAATTGACGAGCGTGTAGGGATGTTGATTTTATGACAATGGACTTGACAAGGCACACCCATCATTCAGCTTGGCACACTATGCACAATGTGATATGTGGGGGAGCAAAGTTGATGGATGGTTACTTACAAGTTTTGAGGGAATCCAAGCTTAAAGTTGTTGTGATCCACGGTGATAGAGACCATGTAGTACCCATGGAGTGCATCAACAACATTCAGATAGCAATTCCTAATGCAGAGGTTAACATCATTCGAAATGCCGATCACAGTTCGGTGGTCCTTGGCCGACACAAAGATTTTACTCGGCATCTACAGCATGTTTGGGCATCTACAATGGCCATCTAGCTTGGACTCGGAGCAATGCTGTTAGGAGGACACTCATACAATGTTCTTGGATTACTACTTGACAACAATGTTCCTTGGTTTACAAGGTAAGAGGGGCCAAAGGGCCAAGCAAAATGCACTGGTAGCTTTGGAAACTGGAATGTGAGGAGGTTTTTATTTATTTATTTATTTGTTTTTGCTTGTTTAGAAAATTCCAATTCTCCCTTGAAATATCAGGGTTCACCGTAAACCATCATGGCAACAACAATGAGCAAATCATCAATATATATATATATATATGTTAAACAATTATTGTCGTTTTGAGTTTTATTTAAAATTTACCAACCGTTCATAAACTTCAATATTAGAGTTTGTCGTTCATAAACTTTACCTAAATATGCAACTATAGTCCTGTAATAATGGTTATTGATTTCGCTTTTTACAAGAGTTGAACTCGAGACATCCCACACAACGTGTGAAGAAAAATATCATTATATCGTAATACTATATGATTTTTCTTGTAGTTTTCTTGATCAATCATGTGCCTTAACTTGAATTTTTTTTTTTTTTTTACTTTGTGGTTGATACTACAATTGGGCCCAAACACATGAACCTTAGAGTTTTGTATTTGTCACACCCCATAACTTCTACCCTTACAGTAGCGCACACTTTTTAAACGTGTTTCCTCATAAAATGCATGTTAAAATTGTGTCACCTTAATCTTTCTCTTTAAAAAAAAATATGTTTCTGTATTCCCACAACCCATAACTTGTATTCTTGTTCTACTAGACATGTTTTAAGCATGCTTCCTATCCCCTACACCAAAAAAAAAAAAAAAAAATCCTTAGGGTCATCGTAATCTTTCCCATTTTAGGTACTTTTAATATATGACGTAAAATTGAAAAAAAAATACAAATTGAAAACAGAAGTGCACTATAAAAAAATATTAATGTGCATCTCAAAAGCATCTCGTTTTTAAAACAATCTGGGTTAATTACAACTCTGGTTCTTTAATTTATATCTGAGTTTTACATTGATCTCTCAATTGTCCACGTACTCTCATTTCATTATTTTCGTTAATTTTAATTATAGTTTTTTGATAATTTGGGAGTTAATTATTTAAATAAGAATTTCACATGCATAGTCGCTCCCTACCCCCTTCTGCCTCTTTATGACATGTTTACTACCTTGGAATTATGAGAAAGAATCAAGATGGAAATGAATCGGATTGAGAAATAATGGAATTAAGGCACTCCTATTAATAGGTTTTTATTTTTATTTTTTTATTAATCTAGATACCTTTTTTGACTTGGCAAAAAAAAAAAGACACCTTTTTTGAAATTCAAACATAACCTTAATGATTTTTCTTAGATACGTTTTTTCTTCATATTGATAAAAAAAAATAATTATTTTTTAAATAAAAAAAGTTAAAACCACTTGTCTCAGGAACGGTGGGAGGCCGCAGTATAACAATATTTTGATGGGCATCTGGCGTCTGTGAGTCAGCTTTGGTTGGTATACCAGATCCACTCTTTAATCATCACCCCATAGATTTCACTTACCACGTCATCTAGGCTGTGTTTCGTTGAAGAAAAACAACATGGAATTTATTAAAAGGTTAGAATTTCAAATTTTTTTTTACATCCATTCTCATATTTGAATGCATATATATAAAAATTTAAAATTCTAAGTTTAAATTATATGTGTTATTTTCAAAATTTCGTCCTTATAACTACCATTTATATATAAATATTAAATTAATTTTTAATTTCATTTCATTTTTATGTTACCAAAATAAAAAACTTCACATATTCTAAAAAATTAATTTCTGTTATTTTCAATTCCGTTATTGTCTTTTTTTCTAGTTTTTTTTTCATAATTTGAGGTGATCCTCATTTATATAAATGAGATTAATCTTAGCTGAGTCCGAACTTAAAAGATTAAAGGTATTTTCATATTCTTGACCGTGTATCGAACACCAGCAAGAATGTATTCACTCCAGACTCCCCCACTCCTTGCCCTTTAAAAACCTTATATAAGGACACTTAGCGAACATACTTCTACTTTGCTCACCTACCCATTTTCCCATTCCTTCACTTTTAGTTGATAAAAACAAGAACATAATCCCAATGGATTTCTTAGAGTCAATGGATCCCCAGATCCTCTTGGGCGCAGGTGTAGCTGTTGTTGCAATTGTCGCTGCCGCTTATTTCTTCACCTCCAGCAAGTCCAAAGGTTTCATCTCTTACTTGGTTTCTTTTCTGTGAATTCTTATTTTTCAATCACTAATGTTTTTACATAATTTCTGTCATAATTTGGCTCTTCATTCGACTGTTAATTATGGGTTATGAATACCTACTGCTATTACTATTTACTCAGTGATCTGGAGCGTTCCGTGATATACTATGTATCTAATTTTATTGGGATATTAACGGTCAATTTTGGTAGTGATATTGCGATTACAATTTGAAGATTGATGATTGATTTTGAAGTGGCTGGGAATGTTTAATAACTTTATTATTGGCATGTAAAGTAGCTTTTGCACTTGGGCTCAAATGACTCTTTTCCGTTCATGGTAACATTCTTCCATTTACTTTCAGTGAGAGCATAAAGGGCGGAGAGAACATTGATTTCCAGCTTTTTTGTTCTCATTATTTAAGTAAGAGAAGAAATCACCTATTTTGTTGAAATCGCCATTTCTTCATATATGAATTAAACATCCAAGGACAAGAATATTTTCTATGTAGTTTAAATATGTTCTAATTGTTATCAAATTGTATTTTATTTCTATTTTATTTTGTTTGCAAAGATTATAGATCTGATCTACTTTTGTTCTGTCGTCTCTTTTCTTGTATGTTAGTTTCTTTTCTAACTCTATGTTGGGCATATCCCTTTTTTGACATTTTAGTTTTATGTGTACTATAGTTTTTTAAGATTATCTAGTAGCTTACTTTATTCTTTTGCATCATGAAAGTTGGTCGTGTGAATCCTAACGTACATGTTATATATATTCACATAATAAATCTTTGCAAAACCACACCCTGTAATCGCTAATAGCTTTTTGTTTCTTCACATTATTATTCTTTTTCTAGTTTCCCTTGTGTTTTTTCCCTTCTAACATCGTTATGGCGGCTTGGGCATGAAAGGTGTTCACAAACATGGGTTTTTGATCAAACCTATAGAATGAGCTATGTTTTGATCATCTTAAGTCCTTACAAAGGCAAAGTGTTTTGTTTCTAAACAGGTGTAACTGTTGAATTAGAGGAATAGACTCAGGCTTGTGCGCAAACTTGAATGTGTAGAATGTTTATAGAATTTGGGAAAGATTGAGGTCTGGCTGGACCCAGCCTAAATCCACAAAGCGTGCCCCATCTTGCTTCTTTGCACTTCCCTTTTACTTGTTTTCATTTTCTTTTTGAGGGAATACTTGTTTAATCAGTTCTTCATGACGTTTTAAGCACATATAGGTTTCTCTCCTTTAATATCTTCTTTAAAGGTTGAACATATAACCACTGAGTATTTGAAATCTGCAAAAAACCTCATTCATGTAAACATCCAATGACCATTTCACTGTTATTCCTTCTTTTGTTCTTGTTCTTTCATATTCACTTGTCAGTAGTTAAATTGGAGCTTCTATGCAAGTTTCTTTTCTGTGCTCTGCATTTGAAGTAAAGTGTGAAAACTAGGTAGAAGGATGTTTGTGTATGCCTTCTGCTAAAGGTTAACCAGTTAAATATCTAAACTGGCTCATGTCATGGTTTATGCTTATAGGATACTTAGATCCTCAGAATTTCAAGGACTTCAAACTTGTCAAGCGTACACAGCTGAGCCACAATGTGGCAAAGTTCAAATTTGAGCTCCCAACATCTACTTCAGTTTTAGGTCTTCCAATTGGACAACACATAAGTTGCAGGTACGGTTGATTTGATTGGTCTTTTTGTGTTTACCATGGTCATCCTTTTCTGAGTCTTGTGCTGTTGATAAATCGATGAATGATGGCTGACTCACCAAATGATTGTTAAAAGTTTTGATAGATAAAGTGGAATTTTGCATTTCATTGTGTAGCTTTTATTGATGTAGCGTCTTACTCGAGCTACTTTGTTGAATAGGGGCAAGGATAGCCAAGGAGAAGAGGTTATTAAACCATATACCCCAACTACATTGGATTCTGATGTTGGATATTTTGAATTGGTTATAAAGGTATTTATCCAGGAGCACCTTGAAAATGTATATGTAGTTATTTTGAAAATGTATATGTAGTATTTTAATGTATCATGTGTTGGGCTTTGTTCTGGATTAGATGTATCCTCAAGGAAGAATGTCACACCATTTCCGAGAGATGCGTGTTGGAGATTGTCTTGCTGTCAAGGGACCGAAGGTATGCATTTTCAAAATGTGTTACATCTCTCTCTCTCTCATTGATAAACTATGTACTCTAATCCTTTCAAGTGTTTTGACTGTTTGAAAATATGTCCTTGACTTCGAAAAGCTATGTTAGGTTACTAAGTTATATTATCTGATATTATTCCACAGCAATTAAAAGTTGGCACTTGGAATTGTTCTTATAGTTGGGAATATTATATCTAAATACAATGGATGCACATATGGCTTTCCCAATATAGTTTGGAACATCATTTTACAGTTGAAGAAGTACGCCAAAGAAAAAAGAAAGAAAGAAAGAAAGAATAGAGTTGAAGAAATTACCATGTGGCCTATTCAAGTGGTGCCACTTGCTACAGTAAATGGGAATGATTTTCATTTTATCCTAATAATTTGGAAATGTGTCTGGGAATTTGAAGTCAGTAAATTGATTTCTGTAGTTATAATGTTCATTGAAAATAGGAAGATTATAGTGATCATACAATGTAACCTGTGCGCAATAGTTGGGTACTTATCTTTACACAAATAGTCATGCATTGATCTTGTATGTTTTCAAATGTCTTTGCTAACATAGTGCATATAAATCTTATATATACTAGTTTTTCTTTTCACCAATTTTGATCTCTGAAATTCTATTTTTACCAGGGTCGTTTCAAGTATCAACCTGGCCAAGTTAGAGCCTTTGGGATGCTTGCTGGAGGATCTGGAATCACCCCAATGTTCCAGGTATGAATTTATTTGTGACTACAAACAAGCACATCAAGTTCTTTGGTTGTTCTAATGTTGGAGAACATTTCACCTTTTTTGCATCCACTCTAGGTTACCAGGGCTATATTAGAAAATCCAAAAGACAAAACAAAGGTGCACTTGATCTATGCCAATGTAACATGTGAAGACATTCTTTTAAAGGTATCTTCCTCCCCTCTTTGTATCATGTATCACCTTTCCTATCATCTTTGTATCATTACTTATTATACTTATTTGATAATTTATGCGTTTGAAACTTGACTGGTTTTGGCCATACTCCCACTGTGGAGTAACATTCTGTATAAAGTTCTAGCAAGCTAGGCCTGCTAATGCACTCTAATTTGGTATTTCTTGGCTGAATATACAATTCCCACTTACTTAGATAATCTGCCCTCTCTGTTCACTTTGTTTGATTTTGTGGTTGTGGGATATTTAGAGAATAGGTATTTCAATTTAGTTACTCTTGACTCTTGAGGATACCTAATATCAAGGTCTATCATGTAAACATTCTGGTTTAAGCACAATATGTTGGAATAGGGTTACAATGGAAAAATTAGGCTTTTCAATGTATAGTAGAAGTAAATAAAATGCAGAACTCCAAAATTAGAGAACTGATTAGGGAAATATATACTGATTTCGATTATCTAAGTTGGACCTAAGAGTGGTAGCTTTGATACAGTAGACAAGAAATGCTAGGTTTGATTAAAACCCAAAACCTATGTTTAGAATAGCTTCTTCCATGGTAATTTAATATTTGTTATTGAGTGAGTTATTTTGAGAATGTTCCTAAGTATGTTGTCTGTCTTGGACACTTAAGAAAGTGATTGAGGTCATGTGGGATACTAATATTTTTTGCTCCAACTTATGTAATGTAGGTTCTAGATTATTTAATCCTAGCTCTGATACCTTAGTGTGTAAAAAAAAGAACATTTTTATCTGCGATGCACCACAATATGTTACTATTCACTAAAACCTTGTTACGAGTTTTCCCTCATGGTGACATGGTCTTCTACATGGAGGAGTTTCTGAACTTCTTTCATTTTCATGGTGAGGTGAGTGACATGCACACATTTACTTTATAGTAGCATTCTGGATCTACTTTGCTGGTTCTCAGAAAATATATAGTAGGATGCTATTGACTAGATTTCATTGAACCGGGAAGTAGAGATGGCAATATTGACGATATAAATTGTGGATCACTTTGCTGGTGCGCAGAAATTTATAGTAGGATGCTATTTGTTTATTACGTTGAACTGAGAAGTAGAGATTGCAATATTGACAATATAAATCGGCTGTGAGTGCTTCTGCCCAGGAAGCCTAGCTACTTAACCTAGCAAAAAGGGGCGCGCTTCCACATCTTACACGTGTCGGCCCCTCAACACCTCCCCCTCACTGGGACCACTCTGGTGGTTTCTCTTGGCCTACAAAGATTCCCCGCCGCCATACCCCTTCCTCTTTATGTAGTCTACCATTCCATCACGTTTTATTTCACACTTTTTCTATCTCGCACGTGCTGAACTCTTTTTTTTTTTTTATCACCATTTTCCATTTTATTTCTTAAATAATTCTAATTATTATTCATCCGTAGTGAAAAATGAAAAGAGCTAAGAATTACTTTTACTTAAGGTGTTCTTTCTTAATGCAACCCAATTTACTTTAAATTCAATTGAGAGAGAACTCAATTTATGTGCAAGATGGGAGTCCTTTTCAGCTGGCTTAATCTACATTAGTAGTGTTGCTCAAAGGATAAATTTTTGTTTTTAATTCTCCGGTGCGAAGTATTTTTTTTTTTTCGACTGAATTGAAAGTCCCAATAAATTTTTAATGAAGCCGCATGTAAGCACCTTGTTTTTCGTTCTATGGTATAGTATCGTCTTCAGTGAAAAACTAAATAAAACCTTCTTTTTTGATATTTCCACCTCTTATTTTCGTTTTGATAATCTTGCAACATTGATTGATGATTGCATTTATCTATTTCCTAAATCGCACTTCAAAGATCAGCATTGTAGAACATTACCTAAATCATAGATCATTTAAGCGTTCAAAGAACGTTACCTGAATTATATATGTATATATATATTAATTGAAAAAATTTTAAATTTAATTAATGTAAAATATTTTAACATAGTTCTAATCATAGTTCTATGCAATTGGATGTAATTCCCTCTGATTTTTATGCAGGAAGAGTTGGATGGCCTTGCTAGTAACTACCCTGATCGGTTCAAAATTTACTACGTCTTGAATCAGGTCAATTGCCTTTCTCGTGCAGTATATTTCCAAATGATTTGTCTTTTTCTTTCTCCCGGTGTTTTTATTAACTCAATAATAAATTTCAGTTTTATCAGAGTTTTAGGTATGTCAGGCCAAAGTAAATTTAAATGCCATGAAATCTGTTTCTTTCTTACTGTTATATTTATTGTGGTGATGGTTTCCTACATTGTGAGTCAAACATGTAATTTCATAAAATGTCAGTGACATCTTTAACCTGTAGTGGATCAAAATTCATAATAGTTAATAATCCAAAGAGTGAAAGACGACCACTGATTCTCCTTATGGAGTATGAAGTTACCAGTTCCTGATCCTATTCTACTGCATCTTTGAATGTGAATGATACGGACCTCGGATTTTCTTTCTTTGCTTTTAGTGTGGACTCCTTTTCCTTGTGTCGTATTTCATGGTTGATGACTATTATCTTGTTAATTCTTGTAATGGGATTACTTTTCAGCCTCCTGAGGTGTGGGATGGCGGTGTTGGCTTTGTCTCAAAGGAAATGATTCAAGCCCAGTTGCCTGCACCAACACATGATATTCAGGTAAGTGAATAGTCATTTATTTTTGCAGCAAGGCCTCGAAGTGATTGCAGACATGTTTTCTCTTAATCTTGTTGCTTGGACATGTGTATAGTTGAGTAACGGCTCATAATGTTGTGGTTCGATAAGCAAGTTCTAACTTTGGCCCTGAAATCTGCAGGTTTTAAGATGTGGTCCGCCACCTATGAACAAGGCCATGGCTGCTCACCTTGACGCGCTTGGATATGCACCGGAGATGCAGTTCCAGTTCTGATCCTTTCATGTCGTGTTTTACGAACGAAGCAGCGATCATAGGTTTCATGGGTTGAGCCCTTCATTGGAGTAGCAAGTGAATTTAGCAAATTCTTGGTTTAAAGTTGAATCAAACTGTGGATTTACATGGCAATGCTACTTGTTAAGTGGATTTATATGGTTAAAGAACAATCAATTTTCTTATGTTCGTTGATTGAATATGGGGAGCCAGCAAAATCCTGAAGAAAACAATTGAATAAATTCAGCAAAGCCCTCACTTTCATATCTCATACTTGCATAGCCCCTTTGTTGGAACATGAAAATATGAACGAGGAAAATGACTAGTGTCTTTTTAGTTTTTGTATGAAAGTTTTTATCTTAGTGCGTACGTTCTGAATAAAAAGATCTAATCATATGCAAATTAAATACAATTACATCACTAAGGGTCCGTTTGGATCCAAGAATTTGGATTTGGATTTGAATTTTGGAATCCTTTCATTTCATTTCAAATCAGGTCATTTGAAATCCAACTGTTTGGATAACAAAATTTTATCTCAAAATTTCAACTAAAGATTGGGGAAAAAAAAAACATCCAAATCTAGAAACACCACCATCCAAAAACACCACCACCAGTCTTAGATCCCCAATTCTATTCTATTTTCAAGATCTCATATTGAGCCTCCTATCGAACTAGTATAACAACACAACATTCCACATGAACTGTACTCAAAGCATTACCGATGTACTCAAACTGTTCCTGCAATCTCTCATCTCAACCCTCCTCCCACTACTCAAATACCAAATTAAGAATTTAATTGACCCACAAAACAAAAAGGGATGCAAGTCCACAGGTTTCCCTTTCATAACTGCTGGGACTCCCACAAACTTAATTGATTTTACGCTTGTTTCGATTTGTGGTTTAGCAAAGTCTTTGAGGCGGGCTTCGAAGATCGGGGTTTCCCAATGTCCAGGTTCTCTATCGCAGAGGCATGGGAGATCGACGGATGCATGGGAGATTGGCGGAGGCATGTGAGATCAGCGGAGGCGGAGGAGAGCGGTCAATGATGTCGATGAGGTCGATGAGAGGAGAAGAGGAGGAGAGTGCTCGATGTGAGCGATCGATGATGTCGATGAGGTCGATGAGAGATATGGAGAAGAGAAGAAGAGGAGAGCGGTAGATGATGTCGATGAGAGATACGGAGAAGAGAAGAGAAGAGGGAAGGTTCACACCGTAGAAGAAGGAAGAGAGGTTAAGATGAAATGAATTTCCAAATGGCATTTGAAATCCACTTATTTGGACTTGTGAAATTTTGGGTGGGTTTGACTCAAATCCAAATCCATCTAACTATTAGAGATCCAAACAGTCAAATTTGGATTTGAGAGCCCAAATCCAAATCCAAATCATTACTTATCCAAAAGAACCCCTTAAGAAAAAACACACATTTCTATTGCTTTTTTCTCTCATACGAGTCCCAAAGAAAAAACACACATTTCTATTGCTTTTTTTTGTTCTTTTGGGTTAATAATTGGAAGCCCGTATGTTAATTGATTGGTTTGAGCTATGCTCTTGACATGAGTTCCCCATGATTCTTAATTTTCTATTTTTTTTCAATCCACTTTCTCTTATAAAATTTACTTTTGGAGGAGTTTGTCGCAATTTCTTCTATTTTTATTTTGTCATCGTAGCCAACTAAGGATCTTTGGGGTCTTTTTATATGACTTTAATTTATTTTGACACGCAATTAGATCGTTGGTGACAACGTTTTTCTTAAATCCGCTTGATGCTCTATAAACTTTACAAAGCTAGATGAGATAGGTTTGACGGTGGTGGTGCTTCATGTGGTGATGGTAGTCCTTTAGGTTTATGGGTTATTTTAGGGTTCGTGGGCTTCACTTGGAGTTTTGCTTAATTTTAGTGATGTGAGTTATTTAGCTGTTTGTGGTTTTCGTCCGATTTAGCATTGGCATGGTGACTTGTTAGTTTTGTTGTCTTTTATTTTTATTTTTATCAAAAGGTAGATGATTTCATCCACAAATCCAAAGGAATACAATAGAGGGCTTAAAAGTTCAAATGTGGCCTCATTAAAACCTTACTTTGAAAACCCAATGAGAAAAAAATCCAATAGAGAAAAAGGGTGTCTCACCCCAATCAAAACAAACAACAATTAGGCCGTCTCCAACTATGGGCCAAAAACCCAAATTGTAGGAAGATTTGGCAAAAAATGGTCTTCAACCACAAAGCTAATGGCCATGGACATATTTTGGTCAATAACTAAACTCTTTCTCAAATTTGTCCACAAATTTAGGAATTTTCATATTTCCTAAATAAAAAATAGGGCCCAATTCCTTATTAAATTGATTGTCCACATGTACTAAATGGTGTAAATTTTTTCTAGGCCCACCACATGTATAGAAATAATGATAAAATATTGAAATAGTAATAGCTTATCCCAAATAGTTGAAGATGGTAAAATATAGTCATATACTATTTATTAAAAAATTATTATTTTTTAGAGCTAAATTTTAGCTTGGCTCTCAAATTTAACCCAATTATTAGAGATGCCTTACATATTTAAGTCCTTGTCAATGTGATAAACCAGCCATGAAGGAGCTGGAGGTTACCATGAACTGCGAACCTGTGAGCGAATGCCATCTTGAGCTAAGTTTTGAGCCATCATGTTGCAACGACGAGGTGTGAAAGTAAGACGCGACACTCAATCGAACCTCAGACCTAAAACCTCCATTATTCAATGTGTCGGAATACCACTAGATTAATAATACCAGTGAAATCTAATAAGTGATTAAGTTGGAGAAAATATGGGTGCTCGTCATTGCGTCATCAAGCCCATCTCTTTAAAATTTTACCAATAATTGTACATTATTTACTTACAATTATGTTCAACTTTACTAAATGACGATAAAATCTCATGTTCAATTTTAATAAGATTTAATATTTTTTTATTTCATAAAACTATGTAATTTAATTGAAATCCGCTACCTCCACATCGGTATAAGTAAAAAAAAAAAAAAAAAAAAAACTACCACCGGTATAGCAGGTGCAGGTCCTTTCGAAGACCAAATCTGTCTAGTTCCGCTTCTAACTGCTCGAAAATATACTTAAAAAATAAATTATTTTATTATTTTCTTCCTCATTTGCAAATCCCTATTAAGCATCAACGTGCATTCTGCAAACTCCAAAATTGAATTGGATCCACCGAATTCCTGGGGTGTGCTTCTCTTCAATATAACAACCAAATCCAAACTCATCAACTTTTGAATATTAAATAAGACCGGAATCTAAATTTAAAATTCTCTCTTTATCAGTTTATATTAAATTAGAATTTTATTTGTATTAAAATTAAAATTGAATTTAAAATTCTCTTTTATCAGTTTATATTAAATTAGAATCTTATTTGTATTAAAATTAAAATTAAAAAACATAAAGCATAAAATATAAAAAGGGATCAAGCAATATATTGTACATGCGTTCCATTAACAAGGATCAAATCTTGAAGGATCTATATTCATAAAAGATTGGTAGTAGACATAAAAAGTCATTACCAAGTAAAGAACATCAGATTGTATTCACCAAAAAGATAATTAATTAAATAATCAATTTTTTTTAAAAAAAACCCCTGCAAGGAGAAGACTTTTATAAAAAAAATTTAAAAAATATGCCAAGAGCCAAAACTTTAAAAATAAGCATGGCTGTTTTTGGTATTTATTAAACATTTTTATATTGCTTAATTTTGAAGTGAAACAGCTTTTCTTAATTAGTTTTAATTGCAAGGAGAAGGATTTCCTATAATTATGTGTCTTAATAAATAGCGATTTTCTTGGCAGCATAATTATGATTGAGTTAACATGAAGCAGCATGAATAATTATTTTAACATTTTTTTATTAATTCTCATTCACAAAAAGGAAAAATCTTGTTGTTTTATTGCCAAAATCCCATTCTATTATCAGACCAAAAAAAAAAAAAATTCCAATTCTATTACTAAAAAGAATTTAAAAATATTATAAAAGACATCCGAAGACGGGGTCGCGAGGGACTACGTGAAGGAGAGCCAAGAGCCCGCTTCAAAAGAGAGACCCTATTCCCACGCTTCTTCTCCCTACTTCTTTGCTTACTTGAGACAAACACACAAAAATTTAATTTCTGATTTTCAAAATTTCTTCTCTCATCATCAAATACACCAGCTTGTGCTCAAGCTTTTCTTTTGCTGCTGCTTCCTTTCCTTTCTTCTTCGGTACAAAAATCAAACACTTACATTGAATTCTTTTGGCTGGGTTTGGTTTTCTCTTGGTGGGTCTGATCAGATTGGACTGGATTGGATTTCATCTGGGTTTCTGGATTGGATTTCATCTGGGTTTCCTTTGTTTTGTAATTGCAACTTGTTCCTAAGCTGCTTGTTTATATTATTTTTGAGTTAAATCACGGTCAATGTAGCGGGAGGGAGCTAAAACAATGGTATGAGCATAATGAGATCTGATTTCATGGGTTAGTTCACTATCTTCAATCTATCTAGAGTTCCTTTTCTCTCCTGGGTGTTGAATGGTTTATGCATTATACTGCTGCAATCTCTAATATTAATGAGTTGCATTCTGATTCCCTCGTCTGTTTGTTTCATTGATCATTTAGTTTAATACTCTTTTGTTTTTCGTGGGTTTCGATTCTTTGGACACTGAAAACCATGATTCATAGAACACATTGTTGATCCTCCTCTTGGTTAGGATTGGAATTACAATGGGTGAAAGGAATGCCTCATCTCTGGCGATCATTACTCGAAAATCCTTGTTCTGTTTATTTATATTGACTTCAACACTCTTCATATTATCTTGGTTCTTTGTGTTGCGTTCGACGGGCAGTCCTCACTTCATTGACCATAAATTGTTACCCAATTCCCAGCTTCTTGCTGTGATTGGCAGTGGGATTTCTGGGAGTGAGAGTAGAAAAGATGCCGAACCCTCAATAGGGAATCGATCCATCCTTGTAGATAATGAAGAAGAAGAAGAAGAAAAATCGTCATCATCATCTCCATCCAAAGAGAAAGAAGCATCACTAGCTAACAATGGTGTAAAATGTAGCAATGACGAAAAGGTGGCTCTCAAGGTATTCATGTATGATTTACCCCCTGAATTTCATTTTGGACTTTTGAATTGGAAACCCGAACCGGGGGGTACCGTTTGGCCAGATCTTCAAACTAAAGTACCTGCTTATCCTGGTGGGTTGAATTTGCAACACAGTATAGAGTATTGGCTTACATTGGACCTCCTTGCTTCTCAACTTCCCGACCCCCCAAATGTACCTACTGCAATAAGAGTGCTCAATGCTAGTGAAGCTGACATTATTTTTATACCATTCTTTTCTTCCTTAAGCTATAACCGATTCTCCAAGATCAACCCGCACCAGAAGAAGAGCAATAACAAGGTGCTGCAAGATAAATTGGTGAAGTATGTGACAGCTCAAAAGGAGTGGAAGAGATCAGGGGGAAGAGACCACTTAATTGTGGCTCACCACCCAAATAGCCTTCTAGATGCAAGGATGAAGCTATGGCCTGCAACATTCATACTTTCCGACTTTGGGAGGTATCCTCCAAACGTAGCAAATGTGGAGAAAGATGTCATTGCCCCCTACAAGCATGTAATCAAATCCTTTGTGAATGACTCATCTACTTTCGATAGCCGTCTGACTTTGCTATACTTCCAAGGTGCAATATATCGAAAAGATGTAAGTGCTCTTTCTCCTTTATTTACTTTTGTTGGTTATTTCCTACAAAACTTTGATGGAACAAAAGTTCAATTGTGTCTGTGATGGGGTTTGTTTCTACCAGTCTCTGAATAAAATTTATGTTAGGACTTGTTTACTATTGTGTGCTTCACAATAGTGTTAAAGTTGACTATCATATTAGAGCATCTCAAAGTAGTGTGTCCATACTCTAACAAGTTTCCTATTACTGACATCAGGCTATTATTAATTAATTTACCTAAGGTTCTAAATCAAATTTAAATATTATACCAGATTCAATAAATTATGCTGATGAGCTAGTAACATCACATGTATGTTTTCAGTGTAACAGAAATTATATCTTTTAAGTATAAATGTTGCTTCTTCACTGTGTAACTGGTGCTAGATATGGTATTCATTGAAGAGATGAGTCAAAATTTGAGGGTTACATGTTGACTATGGGAATGGATACAGAATCCAACATAAAATGTTTGAATGTTTCATCCGCATTTGTCTGTTAGCTTTCTTCCATTTGTTCATTTTTAGCTGCAGATTTTACTAAGCTCCCTTTCTTCGCGAGATTCTTTATATATTTACACTTTATACAGTACTTTTGTCTTTTAGTTGGAACATGAACTTTGATGTAACTTTGAAACAAAGTTCATAAATTCATGAATCCTCATCATCATCTTCCAGAATGTGAATTGCGAAAAGAGAGTTTTTTATGGTGTTGTTTATTTAAGATCTCTATGAAATTTTGTTATTTTATAGATGGGCAGACACTGTAAATTCTGCATCACTTCTGAAACACAACTATTAACTGGGAGAAACATATATATGGAACCTAGTTCCTGTGTTGGTCAGTTAGTTTATTAGGTTATATTCCTTTGCTGCTCTTTACAGTATTTTTCTGAAGAACTTGTCCCTTCACCTCCTCGTTTTTATCCTTCTAATGGCTTGCTTAAAGTTCACCTGGGTGGGCGGTCCCATAAATTGTGTTTGGTCAGCTGTTTTTCTTCATTTTCTGTTTGTGTCGCACTGGTTGGGTCTTCGTCTATTAACATGCCTAGTTTTTACCAGTTACTTCCATGGGAAAAAATTGGTGGTAATAGTTATTCTGTTACCTAATAAGGTATTTTCTCACAATAAATAGTTTGTAGTTTATATGGAGTTATGGTATTATCATGCTCACCGCAACATATTTATTGTTGATATTTCTTTTTTTCATGCTTTGCTACCACATCATATCATTGATAATTGTTTTTCTTCTGTTTCCTCTTTTGTCTTTCATTTTCTGGTTTAGTCGATGCTGCTTGTTCATTCCATTCTTGACATTCTGGTTACGTCATGTTCAGGGTGGGTTTGTTCGGCAAGAGTTGTTCTATCTTCTACAAGATGAAAAAGATGTACATTTTACATTTGGGAGTGTTCAAAAAGATGGGATCAAGAAAGCTTCCCAGGGAATGCATGCCTCGAAATTCTGCCTCAACATAGCTGGTGACACCCCGTCATCAAATCGGCTTTTTGATGCTATTGCTAGCCATTGCGTCCCTGTGATCATCAGTGATGATATTGAACTCCCGTATGAGGATGTGATTGACTACGCTGAATTCTGCATATTTGTTCGAACAAGGGATGCTCTTAAAAAGAATTTTCTGGTAAACCTCACCAGAAGCATTGGGAGGTATGAGTGGACGCGAATGTGGAAGAAGTTGCAGGAGGTTCAAAAGTTCTACGAGTTTCAGTATCCATCAAAGGAGGTTGACGCTGTCCAGATGATATGGCAAGCCGTTGCTCGCAAGGTTCCTGCTATGAGAATAAAGTTACACAAATCCAGACGATTCTCTCGTTCATATGGAAGCATGGAGAAGGGTTTAAGCAAAATACCTTCACCAAATAACTTTTGGTAACTTCATAACCTGAGGACTAAACTTTTACCAATTACAGTTTTGATATAAATACTAGAAGGGTACTACAATGCCAAATTAACTTTAACTTGTCCCATATGAGAAAACAAAATTTTAATTGGACAAAATTAGTTCTACTCGTGTTCTACTAGCCCTTTGAGAATCAAGTTGCAAAGCAGTGAACAACAAAATGATAGTTTTTAGAAGATTTTAGCAAAAATGTGTCTTTATATTTTTCGACTGGTCAATTGGCATCAGTAATCCTTGATCTCGTCTCGCACTTAAACCTATGTAGAAATAAAATGACTCCAATGGCTCTGTAACATAGACAAGAAGTAGAAGTAGTCTATGGATCAGAAGGGCATCATTTGGTATTAAGGTCAAAGATTACGCTTTTGACCACTAGACCCACAAAGGAAAACATGCAGGTACTATGAACAAAGGGTTTGTCGGGTGGAGGCGATTGGTTTTGATTGGATTGAAAAGTTCATAAAATATATGCAATTTTGAAAGTGGAAGTGATTAATTTTCATTTTTGATTGTGGATGCGAAGGATTTCATTTAACGGGGATGAGAGGGGTATACACAACTCGGAAGATTGGATTAGAAAGCTTATCAAATTGGATTGGATCATATTGGAAAACTCATATATTTGAAGCTCATAAATGTTATTTATACATAGATGGTAGGTGGGAAGAAAATCGACGGACCGTGAGTCTCTGCATTTAGAAATTGAGCATTTACCTGCATTTCATCAAATCTCAACCATTCTAATAATCTAATGGCTTAAAATATAACACATCATCCTCTTAGTTAACACTCTTAATTCAATATATAAAAATAATATTAGTTAAAATAAAAAGAAAAAATAAATAAAGAAAAACGACCAAGCCCACCCAACTTGGACATCCTTCCAGGTATCAATCAACCCCGCCCCACTGGCGGCATCCTTTGTCTTCGTCACCGCCGCCAACAAACCTCCCTTCCTCTGTCCCTCTCTCTATTTCCTTTGTGTTTATCTACAATATTTCTTCTCATTGTCATGCGCGCTCAATCGATCTCTAAAATATCCCTTCACTTATCTGCAATAGTATGAATTGATCCACCTCTTGTATTTAAAGAGAATTCAACATATTTCGAATGGGAATTGTCCAGACCTAACCATAAGCGACATTGGGATTGAAACCCCAACCCGATATGATCTTAATCCCGATCAAACCCATTTTTTCAGCTACCACACTCGAACCCATCTCTTCCCGCCATAATTTATAACCACCACACCTTTTTGTCTCAATCCTCCATTGATTTCGCTTCTCAGCTCTAGCAAATCCTCACCAGAATCAGCGAGAAACCGGAGCCATCCAAGTCGGACTTTGAGTGGATCCTCTCTAGAGGTCGTTGTCAGCGTCTTCCAGAAAGTCGATCAATGGAGGTCATAGGGAATGCAGCTTCAAGATCCTTGATAACTCGCAATATCTCATAGGTCCTCGACAAGGACGCCGACTTCGTCTTTGTCTCTAAGCTCTGAAAATCGTGACAGTTGAAGACACCTACATCGGGTTCGTCACGCTGAAATCGTGAAACTCGGCACGACCATAACCACCTGATCCGACCATTATCAAAATTCGAAATTTGGGATCTCCATTTTTTTCAGAGCGAGATCAAGTGATTATGGGCATGTCGACCTTACGTCTGGTCGAGATTCAAGGGGAGAGTATCGGGTTGCGTTTTAATCCAATCCTGACACTATTACATACTTGTATAGTACATTTTATTTCAAACGATACATTATAATTCCTCTTCACATATAAATAAAAATACTTTATATTCAACTATCATGCCTTTGTGATGGTCTTATGTGTGCTTAACTGAAATTCTCTAAGCCCTTTCCAATATTGATGTATAAAAACACCTATATCAATATTTTTTTTGCAAATAAATAGTAACAATAGATTAGACGAGAGTCATAAGTTTGCAAGAGGCATATTTCATGGAAAAAGTAGGAATCCATCATAGGCACACCCACAAACACAAGTTCGAAAGGATAATTACAAGGAGCATTCTCAAGGGAGAAAATAATAACTAACGATATGGTATTTCTTGTTTATAGGAATCAAATTCTCACACTTAGCTGGAAATTTTGAGTGTAATAGGGTTGATTCTTATTTTTTAGAGCAATACATTATTCTCATGAGTTTGATTCCTATTGTGGTGGGCTACATAATTTATTGGAGAGAGAAAGAAATAAAAACAAACAATAAAATTGTAATTATCAATAAAAACAAGTTGGGTCCTTTTGGCAAATATTGTCTTAATTAGGAATTTGTTTTTGTTTTTGGTTTTGAATTAGGAATTGGTTTACTTACCAGATTTTGTTAGATTTGTTTTAGGATTCTGATTTTTTCTTGGATTAGAAGTTAGGTTTTATTATTCCTTATTTAGTTAGGATTGGTTGCCTATATAAGGCTTGACTTCTGCTTGTAAATTGTAACATTTTAATAACCCAATAATTCAGATTAATTACAGTGAAATATATTGCTTGCTTCCCAAAGTATCTCACATTCCCTATATGATACACCCCGCCCTGGATATCCACCTTGGTACCGGCAATCACGGGTGTTGGCCAACACCTGAACACTGAATTCTGGTGACGAAAGCCATTAACTAATTTTTTTTTTTTGCTCACAGCTAAGCATGGGGTTATCTTGGTGATCGTAAATGAAGCCCTAGAGGCTAAGGCCATTTTCGACTTCCTTTCCACTTCAGCAAGCAAAACATCAGCGCTTTCTAAAAGACCAGCAGTAGCCAGTTTGTCCTTAGGATGGTTGAGTAAAAACATCAGCACCATCGTTACATCGAACGATGGCGGTCAATGAACTGTCGCCCTTATGCGACCAAACAAAGCTCGTCTATCCGGGTCACCGCCCACACCAAACCCACTGACCACAGTAATGAGTGTTGACTCACTGGTGCTTTGAATCTCAGTCAAGGCCTGTGACAATCGTCGTCAACTCATTTTAGCTAGTACGTCCCTTGGTTATTGTATCATAAAAGTCGGCATAGGTCATCGTCTATCACATCTTGTATGTCGGTATAAATCCCCGGCTACCAAGTAGGGACTCGTCCATCTCATGGACGGCTCAGATAACTGTACCTCACTCTCGTCATCCCTCTACGAATGAGATCGGTCCACTCAACTTCGAAATCTCATCGTCACTCTACAGACGGTATCACATAACTCGACGTCGCACTCGTGCGTACATACCAAGACTCTTATCAGCTGGCAAAACCCTCAGCTGGTATCACACGTAAGCCGACATGACACATCGGCTATCATATTGCATCATCAGCTGGCATAACCCTCGGCTGGCATCAGCCGGCATGTATCATCGGCTAGCATAACACATCATCAGTTGACATGTAACATCGACTGGCATCAGCCAACATGTATCATCGGCTGTCACATCATATCATCAATCAGCTTATATCATCGACTGGCATCAGCCGACATGAATCATCGGCTGGCATCACACACACAAGTATTCCAATGGCATTGTAGTCGCATGAGTCATGCGCACGTGACAGGATTGGGTGTCTACACTCGTACCACGATCACGTGGAGTACGGTCTGTGGCCTACAGACAGGTACGACACCAGTGACCACCATATGGGCATACCATAACTGGCTCATGTGCTATGCCGGCATGACTCCTCGGTAATCATCCCATCACCATGTGACTCATGTGCTATGCCGGCATGTATCATTGGCAATCATCGCACTACCATGACTTAAGTGCTATGTCGACATGACTCATCGGTAATCCTCGAACAATAATACGACTCATGTGCTATGCCGGCATGACTCATCGGCAATCATCGCACTATTATGACTCATGTGCTATTCCGGCATGTATCATCGGCAATCATTGCACTATCATGACTCATGACACATGTACTAGGCCGGTATTCCTCGGCCGTAATACCTCGACAATGACACACATGCTAAGTCGGCATGACTCCTTGGCAATAGCATCTAGACCAAGATACATGTTGTGCCGGCATGACTCCTTGGCACTAGCATCACGGCCGTAAAATCTCTCTCTCGGTTGTCGTCATCTTACTTGTCTCGGAATCTTTCCGAGAGACATCCTAATAGTGGTAATTTATACTCATTCCAGAGTATTTATCTTTCATCGATATATCTCGGAATCTATCCTCGAGATTTGCCGTTATTATGCTAGTTTATATTCGTTGCGGAGTATTTATCTTTTCCTAGGGTTTTTAACCCTAGAGGCTAAGGCCATTTTCGACTTCCTTTCCACTTCAGCAAGCAAAACATCAGCGCTTTCTAAAAGACCAGCAGTAGCCAGTTTGTCCTTAGGATGGTTGAGTAAAAACATCAGCACCATCGTTACATCGAACGATGGCGGTCAATGAACTGTCGCCCTTATGCGACCAAACAAAGCTCGTTTATCCGGGTCACCGCCCACACCAAACCCACTGACCACAGTAATGAGTGTTGACTCACTGGTGCTTTGAATCTCAGTCAAGGCCTGTGACAATCGTCGTCAACTCATTTTAGCTAGTACGTCCCTTGGTTATTGTATCATAAAAGTCGGCATAGGTCATCGTCTATCACATCTTGTATGTCGGTATAAATCCCCGGCTACCAAGTAGGGACTCGTCCATCTCATGGACGGCTCAGATAACTGTACCTCACTCTCGTCATCCCTCTACGAACGAGATCGGTCCACTCAACTTCGAAATCTCATCGTCACTCTACGGACGGTATCACATAACTCGACGTCGCACTCGTGCGTACATACCAAGACTCTTATCAGCTGGCAAAACCCTCAGCTGGTATCACACGTAAGCCGACATGACACATCGGCTATCATATTGCATCATCAGTTGGCATAACCCTCGGCTGGCATCAGCCGGCATGTATCATCGGCTAGCATAACACATCATCAGTTGACATGTAACATCGACTGGCATCAGCCAACATGTATCATCGGATGTCACATCATATCATCAATCGGCTTATATCATCGACTGGCATCAGCCGACATGAATCATCGGTTGGCATCACACATACAAGTATTCCAATGGCACTGTAGTCACATGAGTCATGCGCACGTGACAGGATTGGGTGTCTACACTCGTACCACGATCACGTGGAGTACGGTCTGTGGCCTACAGACAGGTACGACACTAGTGACCACCATATGGGCATACCATAACTGGCTCATGTGCTATGCCGGCATAACTCCTCGGTAATCATCCCATCACCATGTGACTCATGTGCTATGCCGGCATGTATCATTGGCAATCATCGCACTACCATATGACTCAAGTGCTATGCCGGCATGTATCATTGGCAATCATCGCACTACCATGACTTAAGTGCTATGCCGAAATGACTCATCGGTAATCCTCGAACAATAATACGACTCATGTGCTATGCCGGCGTGACTCATCGGCAATCATCGCACTATCATGACTCATGTGCTATTCCGACATGTATCATCGGCAATCATTGCACTATCATGACTCATGACACATGTACTAGGTCGGTATTCCTCGGTCGTAATACCTCGACAATGACACACATGCTAAGTCGGCATGACTCCTTGGCAATAGCATCTAGACCAAGATACATGTTGTGCCGGCATGACTCCTTGGCACTAGCATCACGGCCGTAAAATCTCTCTCTCGGTTGTCGTCATCTTACTTGTCTCGGAATCTTTCCGAGAGACATCCTAATAGTGGTAATTTATACTCATTCCAGAGTATTTATCTTTCAGCGATATATCTCGGAATCTATCCTCGAGATTTGCCGCTATTATGCTAGTTTATATTCGTTGCGGAGTATTTATCTTTTCCTAGGGTTTTTAACCCTAAAGGTTGTGTTTCATAATGCCGGGCCCTGAGGGTAACCCTTGGCATAGTCTAAGATCACTCACGTGATCATTTCATTCTTGTTTCGTTCTAACATTCCTAAACCTTACCTTTAATAAGCATTAAATAAAATAATGCATAATTGAAGGTTTAGGGAAAAGGGTCCACTCACAGTTCATAGGTGAGAAGTCTCCTAGTACGATCCCACATTCCTCATTCGTTAGTTCTTGTGCTTATGCTCATTTCCACACTTTTGCTGCAAAGTGGTGGAGTTATTCGATATCACCTCGCACACAACACCATTCAATATGAGACATTAGCATTAATAAACCCTTTTAATACATCATTAAACAGGGTCCCTTGACCCATGGACTTTAAACAAACCCGTAATAAGCCCATATAAACTGAATTTACCCAAATAGGGCTTTAAACAGACTTGAATGGCCTCAAAACTGCGAAAAACAGATCCAGAACGCCTCAAAGCCCAAGACACGCGCCGTCGTGGGTCATGAAATGGCTCCATGTGCCACCACGCACCGACAGAAAGTCGACGACCATCCCACGTGCCGGCCACTCGCCTCACGCGCCTGAACAGTCACGGCGGAATATTCCGTCGCTCTGACGGAATATTCCTACAAGTCTGACGGAATCAGAATATTCTGTTAGCATTAACGACGTTAGGACCTGTTATGACGTCGTTAGTATATTCCGTCAACTGTTGATGGCGTCAGTTGACTTGTTGATTGACTGACAACTGACGGGGCAGCTGACTATGCTGCCACGTGGCACTATGTGTCAGCTTACTGAGCTGCTAATTAGGCTGCCACGTGGCTATACATGGCACCATGTGTCAATTGAGTTAGCAGCTAACTTGACTACCACGTCAATTCCTAGCTCGAACCATATTGCCGGAACTCGCCGGAGAAGATGACTAGGAATCCGCCATCTTCAACGAGCTCCTAGCTCAGTCATTTCTTCATCATTTTTCACGATCTACACAAGTAGATTCATCTCCTCTTCACCAGGTATCCAAATCCAGTCTTAGAATTTAGAAATTTTATCTTGTTTGAATGGGAAACGGTTGAGAAGCTTCAGCCAAAAAAACCTAACTTCGATTCACCGCATCCGGTGGTGCTCCCGTCTCGAATATGGCACCAAACAGCTCGCAAACATGACGAGATGTTGTTTTTGGCCTTGGTTTGGCTCGATTCGACCTCCAAGTGGATCGTTGATGATGGAAGTGGTGCGGCGGTTGCACGGGTAGAGAGAGAGAGGGAGTTCGAGGAGAGAGAGTGTCTGACCAACTCAGGGAAGAGAAAGAGTGTTCCAGAATTTATATTTTTGAACTTTTCATAAATTACCGATTCATCCTCCTCGTTTTAGACTCGTAAATTTCTCGTACGAACTTCGATTCTCGTGTGCCGCCTGTCTACGCACTCAGGAGCTCGAGACGGATGTAATGGTACAAGAAAAGTAGCCAAAGGTGTTCCCAATCAAAAAGTGACTGTCGGGCCCATCAATACTCCAGGGTTAAAATGGTCATTTCGCCACCCCAAGCATTTAATTTACGGCCCACCAAAACATTAGGTCTTCACGAATGATCCAAAACTCTTTTAGTTCGACCCAACTTACCGGATTTTCAGGTTAATTCTTTAATTTCCATTCATATTTCGGAATGGGTCGTATCACTATGGGTGTACGGAGCTTAGTTTCTCCGCTGCATTAGTGATTTTGGTTAGTTGTTTATTTGACAAGGTATGAGAGCGGATTCGATTCGTCTCTTGTACTTTGTTTTTTCGTTCTAGAGTATCAATTTGATATGGTATCATAGCAGTTTCGATCTGTCAGACCGTCTTTAGTACTTTGTTCGTTGGGTTTCCGTAATTATGAGGGGAGGTATTAGCATCATCATTAGCATCGTCATCAACGTCGTCTTCGGCATAGCACTGGAACTCGCGTACATCGGCAACAACATCGGCATTGGCACGCATAAGGCAGCACAACATCAACAACACAACATCGCAGAACAGCATCAACGACACAACCTCGGTGTGACGTGATCAATTTTGTCTTGTTTCTTGGCAAACTCACAATACAACATCATGAGTTTGACGGGGGTGTTGGCAAATATTGTCTTAATTAGAAATTTGTTTTGGTTTTGAATTAGGAATTGGTTCACTTTCTAGATTTGGTTAGATTTGTTTTAGGAATTGGTTCACTTTCTAGAATTAGGAATTGGTTGCCTATATAAGGCTTAACTTATACTTGTAAATCGTAACCTTTTATTAACCCAAGAATTCAGATTAATTACAGTGAAATATATTGGTTGGTTCCCAAAGTATCCCTTATGGGTGTACGGAACTGTAAATTGTAACCTTTCATTAACCCAAGAATTCAGATTAATTACAATGAAATATATTGGTTGGTTCCCAAAGTATCTTGCACCCGTTTGGGTGTACGGAACTTAGTTTCTCCGTGCACCCATAAGCCATGAATCCGAAGATTGCAATTTCCGCTACATTAGAGGTTTTGGTTCGTTGATTGTTTGGCATGGTATGAGAACGGATTCGATTTGTCTCTTGTACTTTGTTTGTTCGTTCTGGAGTATCAATTTGACAGGTCCCACTATTAATGCATAAAATTCACTTATATTACACTTATTAGTGTAGAGTTAGTGTTATAAGAATCAAACTCAAGTAATTTGATTCTTATATATAGGAATTAAACTCACATGAACGATTGTGGAATGTCTAATGAAGTAGTTTATTCCATCCTCTAAAAAAAAGAAAAAAAGTAGTTTATTCCAATTCTCCACCACATAAATGTGGGCCAAAAAGAAAAAGAGCCTACAGGGTACCCCAGCTGAGAAAACTTGCCTCCACGAAACTATAATTCCCCATGTCCATGGCGTTCCCAGCTGCTGTGAGTATCAGTCTCTCAAGCTCAACCCATCATGTCCTCCCAGCTTATCCTCAAAATCAAACCATCCCAATAATCAACTTCAACTTCAACGCCAGAAAATCAATGGCAGTGGCCAGCCCCAGCAGCAGCCCTTGTTTTCGTGTTTCGTATCGATTCTCTAGCGGTGCTGCTGAAGATGAGGAGGGAGACGAAGAAGCAGAGGATTGTAGCTTTGATGAAGCTGTTATTCTTTTCAACACAAGGCAATACTACAAGTGCCATGACTTCCTTGAATCCCTTTGGAACAATGCTCACGACCCTTCTAGAACTCTTATCCATGGAATTCTCCAATGCGCCGTTGGATTCCATCACCTATTCAACCAGGTTCAATATCATATATATATATATACAAGAATTCTTAAATAATATTACAATATAATCCTTTATTTTGTAGTTTTTCCTTCAAAGATCATCCCTACGAAAATTATTGTGTTTTCAAATTAGCTAGGTTTACAAATTGGTTGGGTTATGATTAATGTTGTGGATAGAACCATAGAGGAGCCATGATGGAGCTGGGAGAGGGACTTTGTAAGCTAAGAAAGTTCAACTTCAAAAGCGGACCATTTTATGAGTTTGAGCGAGAAATCTCTGCAGCTCTCGACTTTATTTACCAAACGCAGATAGAGCTGGCCGCATGTGAGTTCATTTTTTATACCACAAATACATTCATTCTAAATTCTAATTAATGTGCAAAATCCGTTTATATCAGTTGTGATGGTTCTTGAAATTTTCTCAAATTTTACTATCCATCCCCAAATTCCGATAATAGAATTTGCCGTCCTGAATTTTGCCCTGACGTGCAATGATAGTCCTTCCGTCAATATTTTGACCGTATTCTATTAAAAGTAAGGATATAGATGTTATTTCACATGACGTTTTTGTTAAAAACGTCCAAATTTTTGATAAAATGATCATCGTTTTATATTTGGGTAAAATTCGAGGACGGTAAATTTTAATATTGAAATTTAAGGACGGTAAATAAAATTTGGATAAAATTCAAGAATATTGACAATAATTTATCGTATTATTTTTATAGGTACGGAGGATCTTTGTGTTACAATGGATCGATCAGAGAGATCGTACCAACTTCTAGGTGGGTATGGTGCAGGTCAGTTACTTTACACCTTACGAAGTGAACCTAATGAAACCACCATCAACATTGTCTTCTCACCTCACACTCACACTGAAACTGAGCCACCGAAGGTGAAGGTGAAGCTTCCAACCCTCAATGCAACCACGCAACATCTCCTCGCGGCCTGTGATTACTGGTGACAATTATTGAAGAAATGTATTATGCACATTAGATATCAACCTCGTGTTTCACAAGAATTGAATCCAAAACTACTTGTTGTACGGTAGAACAAGATACACTACCTCATAATATTAGTGGCATAATGGTGCCATTTCCATCTGAAAAATAAAAAAGAAGACCCAAATAAAAGGGCTGTGCTGCTATTGTCATTCTAAAATAGTCACTCTGTATTTGACGAAGCTGTTTAGGGTTTGGTAAAATACAAGGACTATGCACCTCCATACATGATATTTGTATTACTTACAATACAAAAAGCACTAGGCACCTACTTATGAATCAAGTTATAGAAATCAAATTACAAAACTTAGATGCTAGAAAATACATATGGGGGGCTATTTAAGGCAGGCCTAAATCTTGAACCAAAGAAAACCAATGATTCCTCGTCAACTACCATTGATTGTTGCAGAAAGTGCAAAGCAAACTTACATAACCTGTAGATAACAATACCCTTATTGACCCATAGATCAGATAACGATTAAGCAGTAACGCAGAATCACCTCTCCTTTGTTTTTTGGGTCACAGGGACGTCTCTGTACATTTTCACTTGATCCTTCAAAGTATCCCGCCGGGGTATTGCTACCTTGTTGTTAGGATCAAAAAGAAGTACTTCTTCAAATGCTTTCAGAGCAGCCTTGAAGTCTTTCTTCTTTTCGTAGGCATCTCCAAGGTTGTTCCAAGCTGTGACGTAGCCTGGCTGAAGCTTCACAGCAGTTTCAAACTGCGTAATTCCCTTAGCAATCTTACCTTCACGGACGTAACTGACACCAAGGGCATTGTAAACCTATTCAAATACTCGAAATGTGAAAAACATTATCAGAAAATTCAAAAGCCAAGCCCAACAAGATGATGTAACGAAGAAATACAATCTAACTTAAATGGTCTTAATTTTCATTCTCGTTTCCTCAAATTTATATATGACTTGCCTCTTGGTTAGTTACCTTTTAGAGCAATACCCAGAAAATGCTCAATCAACAGGAAGCAAGGAAATAAACGTCTAGAGCAATACCCAAAAATCTTGAAGTTGGAACAACTATCAAACAGTTAGAAGTACTTAAATCACACAATTCTAAAGCCATTCTGTTTTTTGGATCCAGTATAGTGTGCTTTATTAATTGACCATAAAAGGGAAAACTGTGTACTTAAGATCCACGAATTCATCACACCTGAGCAAGATCTTGGTCATCCCCATCCCATTTCTCAATTGCCTGAACCAAATACTTAATAGCAGCTGGATAAATTTTCCTCCTTAGCATTACTGCTCCAAGTTCAAAAAGCTCAGTTGCATCAGCATCACCGCTTCTTACTTGCTCCTGGTATTTAGAAAGAAAAAACATGGTGTGAGTAATTGGTTTTAGACAGCCTCTATCCAATGTCCAGTACAGTAGAAAATACTAAATAACTTAAATGTCTTTATTTAGTACTCGTAATAAAGGTAGAATGCCTAGTAAGTGTAGGGTTGGAGCAAAGTAGACTAACAGTGCACAATGGAAAAGACAGGCTTGTACCTGCAATTCTTTGGCAGAAAGATCAAGTTCTCTACGTACAAGCACTTGCCGAATCACAAAGAAGGTTCCAACCCCAAGAAAGCCTAACAACAGTAGCAAGTATGATAGCTGGATTCCTAATTCAAATAACTCTCCTGTCTCATAAACCGGATTTGTTTTGATAATATCATGTGATTGTGCCATTGGAGTAGAAATCAGACATAAGCTTTGTCCAACTAAGAATGTCGATACCCATACATGTGGCCCCTTTATGATTTTAAGGTCCCCGGAAAAATCTGCAATAAAATGATGATATCACAAAGATGATTCTCAACAACTAAATAAAAAGTCTCAATCTACTTAAAATGATTGAAATTGCTGTTCAGACAAAGTAACTTCCAAAAATACAAGACATTACCCATCACATTTTATTCCTGGCAGGCTAGCACAAGGAATCTCTATATATGCGGGAATACAAATAATAGAAATGATACAAAAATTCGAATACGTCATATTACTCTTATAGTGCGGACATATTGCGAAACTGTACTGGATTGATCAATTTAGGCTTTTTAGGTTAACTATTAGCCTATTTTTTTTCAAACCTCTGTACCTAAACTCCCCCTCCTTTTGGTAAATCGATCACATTTTTCAATGATACTATAATACTATCCTCAATCATTATTCAAACATAGGTAAAATAATCGCACCAAAACGCATGCGCTTCGTATTCTAAACAACCATAACAAGGAAAACGGATATGCATGAGTGCCGTCACTTAATATTGATAATTTTACTCACCAGTGCCGCTGATTAATAAATCAACTAAAGTGGTTCGTGATACGCAAATGAAACATGCTCAGTATATAATGATATCATGTAACAATAACTTTCAAGCTATCCATAAAAGTTGGCAATTTGTATCATGCATATGCCAAGAACAACATTTTTGGAGAATAGGAAATTACTCTGCAAATTTGTGGATGTAAGAGTTTTCATTGCTAGATCTTCTCGGAGTATCTGCCTTCACACACGATTGAACAACATATTAGTAAAAACAATTTTTAAAATGCATGATCCTTGCAAAAGGTTCTAGACAAAAAAAGAAAGAGAGGTTGGACTAAGAAAGGTACAGAAAAGAAAAATCATATAGAAGGTTGTACCTCTGTAATCAAACATGGTTAAGAGGCAAGGTCACAAAACCAAAAAAAGAATATATAATAGCTAGCCTGTATCATCTCTTCAGATTTTTCAGAAAAATCACGGCACAAAGGACAAGGGAGCATATATGGACACAGTTCGAATAGAATACGACAGTCATATACAACTGGATTCATGTTAATGGGGATGAAGAACTAAAGAATGCATAAATTTCAATTTATGTGAATAATTATCAATTCATCCATGAACTTTAATAAAACATAACCCTTTTTTGACAAACAAACATTGCCCTTGAATATGAAAAAAAACAAAATTCTTTTTCAAATTTCAACCAATTTGATTATTTTGAGGGAAGATTATTTTAAGTTCTTAATTTCAGTCATTCGTCCCGAGTTTTTATTTAATTTCTCTCCCCCAACCATAAAAGTTCACTTCCAGTGCGAAGAACTCAATTAAAGTAATGCTAAACTCTAGAGAAAAGCCACTGGGGAAATATTTCTCACTTCCACTGCTAAAAGAACCCAAATTTATATAGTTATTATTAATATTTTTTTTTTAAAAAGCAGACCTCATGAGCGTCAAATAAAATAAAAATAATCTGAAAATTGTTAAGGAAAAAGTAAATACTACCTCGACCTCTTTGAGCTCTTCGAACCCCTCCTCGGTCTCGGTGGTTTGGTTTTTTCCGATGGAAGCCATTGGTACCAACTTGACGGACCGGAGGGACGGCAAGTAAGAGAACCGTAGAGAGCTGCAAGTGAGATACGAGCTCGTGCTGACGTAGGAAGTTTTTGGAGAGTTTGTCAAAGAAGTGGTAGTAAGCGGTGCAAATGGTGGCCGCAAAGGTGGGGTTCTGAGGACAGTAGCCATTGGAGAGGCTGAGAGTGGTAGAGATAAGAGTGGCGATATTGAAAATGGGAGTGGGTGAAGCTGGATAATGAAATGAAAACTGAAAAGGATTTTCATTTCGTTCCAAAACAGAGGTTGCTGTAACTTGATTTGGACCGTTGGATGCGGATCTAATTTTTTATTTGGACAGAAGGGTCTATTCTCAACCTAATCGTGCGGTTATAGAAAAAAGAAGAAAATTCAAAAGACGATCTAGTTAATGAAGTTGCGCCCGACTTGGGGCTGTCAATCAATAGAACAATGGTGCATTTTTCCTCATCACCTGGCGAGCGAAAAAATGCTCGCTACTCTACTTTTTAAATGACATCTGTCCAGAATTAATTTTAAGTAACTCTAATTAAGTTTTATAATTAAAATATTATCTCAAAATTAAAAAATGAGAGTAAGAAACCAAAAGCCACCATATGTTTTCCCATTCACCCAGATCTCCACCTACGGCCCAACCAGTCACCTTGTCGGCGTCAACCACCTCACGAAGTCGTCGCGGGCCAATTCGTCTTCTTCCGTTTTCATCATCCATTGATCTCTAAGGTATAAGAAGAAGAAAAAAAATTGAATTGGGAAAAGTAGGAGAGATCTTGGTTGCTTCGTCGTCACTGCAAATTGCAATCTGTGTAGGATGAACATGTATTCATTCAAATTTTGATTCCATTCCGTATATTTGATTTGGGTGATGAAAATATGGTAATGAAAATATGGATTGGATAAAATAGACAACACAAATATGAAGCCTATTCTATTCAGTTTAACCTTATAAATGCACAAATTGAATAGATAGTATAACAAACAAGTAATGGTCGAATTCCACAAGAACTTGTCTTAACTGTGATCCACTTTATTACTTATACTGATTAATTAACTCAGACACTTAACAAAATAAAAGTAGAAAATTAAAATAAAATAACATAATTTTGACAAAAAAAATAACATAATTAAAAATAAATAAACTAAAGAAGATAAACTAAAACAATTAATAAAATGATAAACTACATCAAAATACATAAATTATAAGGGTCATTTCAAATCGTACTCCAACTATGAAAATTGGATTATAGGTATCCAAACTATCAAAACATAACATCTAGGTATCAACCGTTAGTAATCTGTTAAAAAAATATGTTAAGTGTCAAAGTGGCACTTGTGGGGTCAGTTTTTATTCTGACATGAATGTCATGTAGACAAAAAAACTAAAATAATTATTTGGGAAATTAAAATAAAATTATACAAATAATAATTTATCTCTCTCTCTCCATCTTTCACTCACACACACACACACACACACACACACACACTCTCTCTCTTATCTCCTTCTCTCTCCCCGACCCTCACCTTCTTCTCCTTTTCTGCGACAACGACGAGGCCACCGTCGCAACCCTCGCTCATGATTAATCCAACCCTCGCCAGTGACACCATCTACTTTCCCTCGTCAAGTCGAAACCATTCATGCTAGCATTACAGTCGACGTTCATCGTTGAGGGAGATTCACGGCCGAGAAATCCTAGAAACAACCACCGCCACTGTCGTGGTTTCCGGCCAAATTGGGCGGCGAGACCAGCCTCAAACGATTTGTTTGGGAAAGACGAAGCCATATGTGCCCTCCTTCACGATCATCGGAGTCCGTAGCTCGTGAATCGAGGGTTGAAAGCCAGCGGTGTTCGAAGCTTCCCGGTTGTTTTCCATTTTATGCTGGTAGAATCTCGAAGAACCAAGCCCAAAATCGAACTCCTGAGGATGTGTAGATATGTTTAGGTTGTTGGGTTGTTAAGAGGTGGGTTAGATTCGACCTCCGCACAATGAACACCCAATCCCTAGATTCGACCTCCGCACCCATCCACCCAGAAACCAACAACCAATAACCTAAGTTTCTGATCTTGAACCGAAATTCCTAATCTTGAACGCTTCAAGATGTACTTTATTGCTCTTGTTTGCAGGCACCATTATTTTCGCCTATACTCATGAAGCTTAAATTAGGTTCCAAACGCAATTTAAGTCCATGCTCTAATGCAGTAGGGGAGACAGAAACGGGGGATGGGGATGGGGTGCTGGTGGTGGCGTGCTCGTGTTCGTGAAATTTCAGATCTAGATTTTTTGTTCTTTCAGAATTGGTATTGATGCAATGCAGCTTGGAAGGCGACGGAGATGAGGGGAGGATGGTCGTCCTCTGGTAACGAGGACTGATTTTTTTTTCTTTCTTTTTCTATTTAATTTTTGGTTCATAATTGGATTTTGTAACGAATTTGGGAAGCATAGCTTGGGTTGAATCTATGAGATTTTGAGGATGCGAAGATGAGGAAGAAGATTGGTGTTTTTCAATGTTTTTGTTTTATTATTTATTTTACAATCTTATTAATTGTTTTTATTATAATTCAAATTTTTATTATTTTTTTTATTCACATGGAATCCAATTCATCATAAACAGTTTGAACAAAAAATGATAACTCATCAATTAACAGATTGACAAACAGATTGACTAACGATGGGTACCTTGATGTTGTGTTTTGATAGTTTTGGTACCTAGATGAAAATTTTCATAATTGATGTATGAACTTGAAATGACCCCTATAATTTGAATACTTTTATGTAGTTTATCCTTAATAAAAATAATAGGTTAAGACACTCAATCCACCACTAACAATAATTACTTCCTAACATGATTTTCTAGATTCAAATCCTATAAATGTTCATTGCTAAGATGCCCATGCAACATACCTTGATCTAGTACAGTTACACATTAATCTTCTTCTTACTTTGTATGCTAGATGTATGACATCTACACTCTAACTTTCTATTCATTTATGTAAGTTAACATAGCGGGAATGCATTAAGTGCTAAAGAAGATATAGGTCATCACACTAAACCTAGGACATGGCATTTATCCTAGGCTGTCATGAATTCATATTACAAGATTATTTATTAACTCAATTTCTCGATGCTAAGTGAATTAAAAGATGATAAATGCAGTCAACCAAGAAATTCCATAAATAATTTATGCAAACAAGGTAATCAATCTTATAAACATAAAAGAATATCAATCAAAGTATTAATCTAAATTTATCAAGCTTTTATAATTAAAGAATAAAGAGCCAAAATTATATTAAAGAGTAACCATGGTTAGGGCTTCAAGAAGCCCTAATCATAATCAAGAAGCCCTAACCGAAAAAAAAAAACTACAATTTAAAAGACAAGTATTTTTGCTCTGTGATGTACTTCTGTGTACTTTTTTATACAAGGTCGAAGAAGATGAATGGAGAATTTTTATTTTATTTTATATATAAATAAACTAGTTTTTAAAATTAATTTATTATTAATTTTGCCACATGTCGCTTATATGTCACACATTTAAATTAAACGGTGGGTCTCATTTTATCCACATCAGCATTTAACAAAAAATTTAACGGAATAGTTAACGGATGGTCCATGTTGTAATGTTTTAAAGAGTATAGGGTGATAATTACAATATTTGAAAATATAGGTATATAAATGTTACTTTGTGTAAATCATAAAGTAATAAAGTATAATTCGCTCTTAAAATATTATCAAAATTAAAAAAAAAAGTAAGAAACCAAAAGCCACCAAATGTTTTCCCATCCACCCAGATCTCCACCTACGACCCAACCAGTCACCTTGCCGGCGTCAACCACCTCACTACGTCGTCGCGGGCCAATTCTTCTTCTTCCTTTCTAATCATCCATTGATCTCTAAGGTATAAGAAGAAGAAGAAAAATTGAATTGGGAAAAGTAGGAGAGATCTTGGTTGCTTCGTCGTCACTGCAAATTGCAATCTGTGTAGGATGAACATGTATTCATTCAAATTTTGATTCCATTCCCTATATTTGATTTGGGTGATGAAAATACGGTACAAATATATATACAGATGCAGGCTCCAAGGTGACCTTCCACTTTATTCTTCATCCACTCATCATTTCCTTTTTGAATAGTTTTGAACTTAATTGGGATGATTTTTTTTAACCTATGAATTGAACTTTTCTATTAAGGCTTAAACTTGCACCATCGCTTTTGCAGTGATGACGAAGCAGACAATAAATGGAAGGCCACTGGTTCGTCTAATCCGATCACCAAAACCCAAAATCTCTCCTACTTTGTTATACCTTAGAGATCATTGGACGATGAGAAAGGGAGCAGAAGAGTTGGTCGGCGACGACATTGTGAGGTGGTTGACGCCGGCTAGGTAACTGGTTGGGCCGTTGGGTGAAGATCTGGGTGGATAGGAAAACATTCGGTGGCTTTTGGTTTCTTACTTTTTTTATTTTTTTATTTTGATAATATTTAAATTATAAAACTTAACTAGAGTTACTTAAGAGTTAAATTCTGGACAGATGCCATTTAAAAAGTAGGGTGGTAAGTAAAAATGGCGAGCAAAATGGTGCAAACCCATGGGATTTTGATTCAAATATGACGCAACTAGTAAAAGATAGATTTAAATTCGACATAGTTAAGAGTAGACATAGTTTGAATCGTTACAAAAATCTATTAAATTCAAAATTAAACTGTTAATAGTTCAATATAATTGATTCTCTTAAAAATGTAAATGACAACGCTCCAAAGCAAATTGTTACTAATAGTATGGTACAAAATTCTCCAAAACATCACCATTTTTTTTCCTAAAAAATAAATAAATATTGCAATTTTTGAAAATTTCAACATTTATATTAACATTTGGATATAAAAAGATGATTTAAGTAAGGATCGGGTGTGGAATGGTACATGAGAAGCCTTTCACTTACTAATTATAGGATGACAAATATTAACTAATTGTTCTGCCCAAACATGCGAAGGCGGGCTCGGGGTCGTCATCGGTCGATCTCGACCAAAATCAATGCGGCGAAGAAGTGGGCTCATGTTGTCTTTAGTGATATGGTGGTATGATTGTTTGGATATTGGGTTTGGGTTAAAGGCTGTGGATTATGAGGCCTTATGATACTGCGGTCCTTCCCTATATGGATTGACCATAAAGTACGCGGGCCGACCTTAGTTGCCTTTAAAGTAGGCGTGCCACTAGTAGAATCTGTTACTAGACAGTTTTTAGAATGTGTTATGTTGCAGCCCAATAACCTGTCTTTAATCAATTGATTGTGAGGCGAGTGGGCAAATTGTGAGGCATTATTCTTTTCAATGCATTCTTAATGTATCCAAAGACTTAATGATTTTCTTTCAGTCTAGTCGAAGTTCTGTTTAAATTAAGTATGATATGTTCATATTAGCATTTGTTATTGGTTAGAAGCAGTTAGGTGCGCGGGTTTCCTTAAGCAGGGATAATAGTATTGGACCAAAACACATAAGCGATTTTATGATTTGAAGCAGCCACAAAATGCAAATGATTGGTGTATCCCAAAATGCTTGAAACTCATCTTAAGAAAATATGTTTGAATATAAAAGAAAGGAATACAAGCGATGACAAATAAGATGCGTAAGAATTGAATGCCATAACAAAGTACAAGTGTTGAAAGTAAATATTTCTTTGGGAATAAAGCCTAATTTGAGGGGCACAATCTTCTAGAAATCTTCAAATGGAATGAACGTCAGCCAGAATCATACCATTGGATGGCAGAGAATTTAAACGACAATGAGATGCCAAGGGTTGAGTGTTTGGGTGCCTCAAGGACTGAAATGCACAACATTCGGGATGAGGGAAGTGTTCGAGTTCCAAGTCGGGAACTTGAGAGAGAGAATTGATTCTCGATTTGTGGTAGGAGAAACAGGTTGTGCTTTTCCAAGCGAGCCTTTGAACAAAGAAGCTTTTTGAGAGTTTGCTTTGTGTTTGAAATTGATTGGTTTGATCAATTGTTTGTTTGTTTGTTTGATTGATTGGTTGTCTCTTGAGAAGAAGACTTCTTCTCCTTTTTATTGGCGGCTTCGGGCTAATTTGGCAAGTGGACTTCTCCATGGGGTCCACTGCTGCAGTTGCTTTTCCCTAACATCCCCTTTGTTCGCTGACACAGAAGATGCTCTTCTTCAGAACCGACTTCTTTACCACACATTCACGCATTGGGCTTGGCCTTCGCGACTTGGGTATTCAATTTCTGCTCAACTTCTCTTTAGCCCAAGAGTGGATATTTTCAGGTGTAAACACTAATAAATACTAAAAATAAATAAATACCATAACGGTCTGGTTTGAATTTCAACGGATTTTAAAAATTAAAATTTAGAATCAATAGAAGAGTTCATGTATGATTTGTGTCAGTAATGTAGCTTTTCAAAGATATCTCATGTGCACATAGAACATAGCTCTTCTAGTTGAAGACTTGGAAGATCACTTGGACCAAGATCAAGTCCATCATCAAGGCCCATGATCAAAGCCCATCATCTAAACCTAGATATTGCATACATGAAGGGAGCACTCTCCCTCATTTGGACCTTTTCGACTCTCCCTAGAGACATTTTGTTTTTTGATGATTCTCTCTAGAGACATTGTATCTTTATCTAAACATGAAACTCTCATTTTCTCTACATTTTCATTCTTTCTGTAAAGGCTCAAAACCACTTGTATCATATATAGGGAGAGAATTTCAGGCGGTTAAAGTCATTATTTAAAGGCTCAAAGCCACTTGTATCATATACAAAACACTTATATATTAATGAGAATGGTACAATCTCGTGGACATAGCCTGAATTAGGTGAACCAAGTATATATTTGTGTTATTGGTGTGAGTGTGTGTCTTCACGAATCCATTACCCATTTTTGAGCTCTAACATTGGGTAATCCAATATATTTTCTATGGTTTAAAACATTAATTTAACTAATTGACTTAAATATATAAGAAAAAAGTTTAATAAAAGTGTTGAATGGGCTTATTCGTTTTTCTTTCGTAAAATGGAATGGGCTTATTCGTTTTTCTTTCGTAAAATGGAATGGGCTGTATTCAAGTCCCGCATATTTTGATTTCACTGGT
This sequence comes from Oemleria cerasiformis, assembly GCA_037349345.1. Lineage (NCBI taxonomy): Eukaryota > Viridiplantae > Streptophyta > Magnoliopsida > Rosales > Rosaceae > Oemleria > Oemleria cerasiformis. The sequence continues at coordinate 11,190,818 of JAZGTL010000007.1, forward strand.
GTACAGTGTAGAGTAGTGGAGGGCGAGAGACGAAGGTATCCATCCGCATGTTATATCAGAAAACAGTAAAACCCCTCAAAAACCTTTTCTTAAATCTTAACCAAATCCAATGGCTATATTATCAGCTTCTCTGCTTCTTCCTCTCCCCCCTCCATTCTCATTCCCTCCCAAACGGCACCGTCTCGCCTTCTTCAAGATTCCCAATACCATTTCAATTTCATCCATTAATGGAGCTCTTCTTGGATGGCACTTCACTAATCTCGTGTTTGCCAAAGCCTCCTCCTCCTCTGTATACGCCACCAGGGAAGACTTCGACACTGTCAACATTGCTGAGGACGTAACCCAGGTACTTCTATCTACAGTTCTACACCATGCTGCTGAATTCTTCTTTCCTCTTAACACACATTTGTTGATTCTTTTCTGAACAAGCTTTCCAAGTGCCGAGATTTCAAAATTTTAAATGCAATTTTAGCACTGTATTGTTTGCTGCCTGTTTCTCAGAAAAATGGGATGGAAAAATTATCTGCTTGAATCCTTTGTTGTATGTATATATATTATGTTGTACATATTTGAGTGCTTATGTGCTTGTTAATAAAGTTAATGATAAGTGGGTGGTAAGGACTAGGAATCTTGTAAGAACAATTTTTACAGTCAGCACTATAGCACTTTGGGTGGTTCAAGTTTGGAATGAAGTGAAGTTTTGCAAGATACATATATTTCTGTGCCCCATTTATTCGTTGAATCAAAGTTTTGGACATTTGAAATCAGAACAATAGGAAATTATTACGTTATTTAGTCATGGGTGTTTGAAATCAGTACAATAGGAAATTATTACGTTATTTAGTCATGGGTGTTTGGCAAACAAGTGTAATGCCATTTTCGATATAAATTTCTCAATGTTGCTATTGAATTTGTAACTTTTCAATTTCTCAAAATTTTGTTGAATTGAATTTTTTTGATAAATTGAGGTAGTTGATTGGAAGTACGCCCATGGTATACCTCAACAAAGGAACCGGAGATTGTGTGGCAAATATTGCAGCAAAGCTTGAATCTATGGAACCGTGCCGCAGTGTCAAGGATAGGTAACCTGCTGACTGCTTAGTTGTCATTTTTCCCCATGTTCTTAATCTTACAAGACACTTTTAGGCTCCATTTGTTTTCGGAGGGATTTGGATTAGGATTTGGATTTGGATTTGGATTTGATAACAAGGCCAAATTTGTTGTTTAAAGTATTATAATGGATGTATGGTAGGATTTGAATAAGAAGAAAAGTGGAGAATGCAAATGGATTTCAAATGAATTTGTGCATATAGTCATTTCAAATCCCTTTTATTAACACTACATCTAGTTATTTTAAATTCATTCATTGGGTGTTTTCTAGGTTTTGTAGCAAATTTAGCCTTGTTATCAAATCCAAATCCAAATCCAAATCCTTCCTAAAACAAACGAAGTCTTACTGATATTCACCATAATACAATTTAATCTTTGTTTTCCATCCTGATGGTAGAAGATTCATCAAGTAAAGGAACCATACTGTTGATGAAACTTTAGGGCATAGGTGGCCCATGTGGTGGTAGTAATAAATTTTAAATGGAACTAAGTCTTGTAGCAGACCAGTAATATTTTCGTACCACTACAATATCTGTATCTTTACCTTTTTACTGCAGAATAAAGATACATTACAGATGTACTCATTTATCTATGTTGATTAACATTTCAGAATTGGTTGTAGCATGATATCTAATGCTGAGGAAAATGGGTTAATATCTCCTGGGAAGGTGAGCTGATGAGTCATTACGTGAAAATAATGTAGATCAATATATCACTTTGTCATCTAAGATCTTTTGAAAGTCACATGGAGTAAGAAGTTATAGGCTAGGTCAACGCTATTAACTCTTTTTTTTTTTGGGTTGTGTGGGTGATTTTTTTGGTGTTTCTTCTGTTATATATGAGAGTTGTATGTTCTTTCTGTAACTATGCAGAGTATATTAGTTGAACCAACTAGTGGAAATACAGGACTTGGTATTGCTTTTGTGGCTGCAAATAGAGGGTATAAACTTATAGTCACCATGCCTGCATCCATAAATATCGAAAGGAGGATTCTCTTACGTGCACTTGGGGCAGAGATTGTTTTGACTGATCCAGAAAAAGGTTTGAAAGGAGCTTTAGATAAAGCTGGAGAAATTGTTCTCAGCACGCCAAATTCATATATGCTTCAACAGTTTGATAATTCCGCAAATGAAAAGGTTACTCTTGTTTTCTTTCCAGGCAGACTTCACTAAATGCTTTTTGTTATCATAATTGGCATATGTTTACATATTGTATGTATGTACCATATACTGTAACTTAGATTGACATTCGTGAAATACAGATCCATTTCGATACTACTGGGCCAGAAATATGGGAGGATACGATGGGCAGTGTTGACATATTTGTTGCTGCTATTGGAACTGGTGGTACTGTTACAGGCACTGGGCGTTACCTTAAAATGATGAACAAGGAGATAAAGGTCAGTATAGTTCAACCTCATAATTTAAATATAAATAATGCATAGTTTGTCTCATAAATATTTGATTTAATAAATTATCGAGCAAACTCATATGAGTTGTACAAAAAAAAAAAAAAGTACACAGTATAAATACTGTTATTGTCCATTTCAAACAATCTTTCTCCCTTTATTTAGGAGGAAGAGACAAAACCAAGAATTATTAGACGATGATGGTTCAACATAACATCTCTATATTAGAAAGTCTTTTACGCTTTCCACTCCCTATTTATACAATAACTGCAAATAACCAACAAAATCCCAATGTACCAAATAAGTGCAATTGGATAGTATCAGTTTTCTTTATCTGTTCTATTTGATATGACAAGACTCTGAGGGAGTTCTGAATGGTTTGTATTTCTTGGGGCTTTTATAATTCCAGTATTTTTATTATGCAATCAGTTTCTTAATTTTTTGTGTCGATAGAAATTGAAATCTAATCCAATTTATTGAAAAAGTTGGGCTTGCCCGTACTTCAACATCAAGGAAAGCCTAAGCTCACCCAACCACTGCTTCTATAATTCTTTTTTCTTTAATAACTAAACCTAATTATTGAAAAACTGCTAGGGAGTGGGATTTGTAGCTCTAGTGGTTGTTCAAATCTCCTTCCCCCTTTGTCCTCTTTTAGTAGCAGAAGGAAGAGTCTTACCCTTCGAGAATTTATTGCTTTTAAAAACCACAAAGATCAGAACCTACCAAGATAACAGAGAAGAAATTATAAAATCTCCTCAGCAATATCATATGGGAAAGTCAAAGATTCTAAAGTCAACTGATTTGTAGTATTGCATATGTATTGGGCTATATCTGGTTCGTATTGGTATTTGATGCTCCATATGTACAATATTTTAAGCATCGTTGCTTCATAGGCCCTTTAGTTTGGTAACGAGCTTGTATAAGATAATGGTGAAGGAACTGACTTTTAGATCAAGGAGTTGTTTTTCCGTACAATGAAGAATTGAAAAGTGTTATGAAATGGGAAGAAAGCCAGAGGTATGTTGGACCATGGTTGTTTTTGTTTGTTAGGTGGTTTGGTTGGAGAGAAAGGAAAAGATGTTTGAAGATAATAATGGAGTTGGGGTTGAGGATTTAAGGGACAAATTCAGATATTGATCTACACTTTTGACATCTTTTCTTCAGAGTGTAAGGATATGTCTCTACTATTTGGTTACCTTGGCAAACTGCAACAGCTGGCTGTTGTTATGTTTTTATTTTTATTTTTATTGTTTAGTGATGTTGTTGTACTCTTAGTCTTGGAGGGGACTTCTTGTCCATTGCTTTGTGATTTTATTGTCTTAATAGCAATTTTTGTTTCTTTTGAAAATTAAAAACAAAGAAAACATATCTAGGTGCATAAAGTATAAAACAAACAGAAAAGCATGTTAAATGACAAAAGATCCACACAGAGCACAATGAGACTCACCATGTAAAACCTGGTTGTATGGTGGTTTCCCCATACTTTCCAATGGCTGTAACCATGAAGTTCAGTATTTTGCAATGCCATTGCAAATTAACAACTACTATCATTAGATATTTCAAGCTAGTTACTGTGTCTTTTTCTGGTATTGGTGGGATAAATGAGTGGTTCCTCTTATGTGGTGTTGATTAGTGGAAATTAGTGTGATGGCAGACGATTGTGTTTGTAATTCTTGATTGAATGTTTTGTAATTTGATTATCCAGGTAGTAGGTGTGGAACCTGCAGAGAGGAGTGTGATCTCTGGTGAAAATCCAGGTGAAAGGACTGTTGCTCTTCATGTTTAATGACACCAATTTTCAAGCCTGTACTGCATAATTTATGGGAGCATTCATGCAGGGTATGTGCCAGGCATTTTGGACGTTAATTTGCTTGATGAGGTGATCAAGGTAAGTAGATTTGTGTTTTCTCTAAGTTATTATTAATTTATTAGTTCTATTGTTGTTGCCTTATCCATTCTTGGCATAGGACAGCAAAGAAATTGGTTTTCCAACTTGGGTTCTTAATAGTTTTTTCCACTTTTGTTAAACGGCTGAGGTTTGAGAAATTTACGTGTTTGTTCAGTATTTACTGGTTTTAAACAAAAGGTACACTTAGAGTATATGGAGGGTAGTTTGGGGTCTTAAAGTTATTAGGCGGTGGGTTAGATTACAGATTTAAGAATGGACTATTGTGGTTTGGTTGAGCTGACTTTGATCTGGTTTGAAGAATATTGCACAAGAAACTAGCATGAAGAGGTCCGACACACATCTCAGCAAGACAAAGTGTTGACAGCCCTTGTTATTGAGTTGCGTTGTTGTAAATATTTATGTGGAGTTGTTCTGGCATGGGGAGTATAGAGCCCTACCTTTTCTTTTTCAGTGACATTGTTGTAAACATGCATTGCTATTTTTGTAATTATGCACTTTGGATAGACATAGAGATAGAGATTCTAACTGAAAACCAATTGGAATTGGGCAAGCCTGTGGACGTACTATGGACGTACTATCCCACGTGGATCAGCCTGTGGACGTACTATCCTACAATTTTTCTGCTTGTCGACGTGATATTTTTATTTTATTTTAAATTTTTTGAGGGGTGTGTTTCTTTTCACTTGTAAGTCCAGTTAAAAATGCACTATAAAATATAAATTTCCTTATGTTTTTTATTTTAAAAACTGCAGGTTACCAGAGATGAAGCTGTGGAAATGGCGAAGAGACTAGCATTGGAGGAAGGCTTACTGGTAATATGCTACTACTCTTCGACATGGTGCACTTTATAAGTGACAGTTCCAGCTTCTGCTAGAATTGATCAGCTGATATGATTCAATATGCAATATTTTCCCTAGGTTGGTATTTCATCAGGGGCTGCTGCCGCTGCTGCCATAAGCTTAGCAAGAAGACCTGAGAATGCTGGAAAACTTATTGCGGTGAGGTTTTCATTGGCTATTCTCCTCTTTCATGATTATTTATACAAGTAGACTAGCTTTGCTGTGTACTATTAATATAAAGAGTTTGCTACATGAGCAAGTTGTAGACAAAGTTGCAGATAGGTTCATTGCTGAACCATTCTACCTGGCTTTGGAGTTTGTACAGTCGGAAGTGTTGAATTTTAACTAGCCTGTAGAATAAGATAATGGTAATATTGGTTTAATTGGATTGTAAAAATTTTTTGATGAATGTCATACGATGTATTTTAATCAAGAAATCGTGATTCTAGAATGTTTTTGAGGCATAAGAAAACTTTGTTGAAGCGTGTACAATGCTTCACTATTTACAGAATCCTGGGACAGATTTTAGATTAGATGTCTTAGTCCAACCTTATGAGGAATTGACATCTGATTCTTGGTATAATTATTTTATATGGCAGAAAAAATGAAGCTAGAGAGAGCAATTTCTCTGTTTGAAAACATAATTTATTCGTAATAATACTGAATCAGTGTGTGTGTGCTAGCCTTAATTGATTTATTCTCCCAGCTCACTATTGTTTTGTTAAGCATTATAGCCTTGTATTAAAATGTTTTGATTTTTCTTGAATTATAGGTTATATTTCCAAGCTTTGGTGAGCGGTATATTCCCACTCTACTTTTCCAATCAATATACGAAGAGGTTCAGAAGATGCGAGCCACATAATCATACAATTCCAGAAATTGTATCGTCGAAAAAATTTAGCAAGCAAACAGAAAAGCACCATATTTCTGCTGAAAAGGTAATTGATTCGAATTGCTTTATATGTGTCTAGTGTCAATTCTGTTGTGATACTACTGATGGCAGTTTATTCCAGGTTAGGTTCTGAAGGAATCCCGAGAGTAGCCTGAAACAACACAAAATTCAAAACTGATTGTTTCTACTTTGTAGATAGGTCCCTTCTTGCCTTACTTTTTATGTGTTTTGATTCATTTGTAGGAGTAGGATCCGTATTTTGTTTCTGCATCCTGCATCCTGCATTGTCTCATATCTCAGAGCTGAAACAGTTCCTCACTTAGATCTCTCTGCTCTCAATTGTTTTACTTTGGTGAGTTTCTTTACTTTGACGAGTCTGCTTCCATGGTATCATATTACGGCCATATGGCGCATCTAGTGCACTTGCTATGATATAAGTGAATGAAAGTGTTGATATTCCCCATATCTAGGGTATATGATCCATTAACATCGACTTATATTTGATATGTGGATTGAATGTATGTACTGTGGTACGGTAGCTTGTAATAATTCTCTCAATTTCCACTCAGTGAGTTTGTGCTTTGCTTTCTCTTGGTCTCAATCAGTTGGTACTGCCTAAGTGCAAGCCCCAACTCCCCTTACTCAAATTTTAAATCAATTGAAGCCCCAAATTATCCAGACTTGCTCGTTTAATATTTGCTTCAGTTTCTTCCCTTTCAAGTAGGGTAATTTTTCCCCACTTCATCTTCCCCTTGAGTTTTGGTAAAATTATTTGAGGCTTGGTTTTTCTTCTTTCGTGCTTTTAGGGTTCATGGGATACAAGTTTGAGTATTGTTCTAGGTCTACTAGAGGATATATTGTCACAAAGTTCTTGGGTGGATGTAGGAGAATATAAATTTATATCCAGTGATTGGGCATGTTTATAATTTTTGCTCATTTCTTAATATAGAATCACTAACGCCCCGTTTGGTGCTGTTTCTTTTTTTTAAAGTTGATTTATTTGAAAGTGAAACAATATAAAAATGTTTGATAAAAATGAAAAATCTTGTGTTTTTTATTTTAAGTAATAATTTTTTTACAGCAGTATATATGTTCTTTTGAAAGTTACTTTTACAAAAAGTTAGTGAAATTTTGTTTCTTATAATAGTCAACTTCAATTTTTTTTAAAGTTATTGTTTATTCATCATTTATATTTTTCATCCTTTTTTTTTTCTTAAAGGAACAAACCATCTTCTCCTGCCCAAGTTTACTTCTCCACCTCTTCTACCACCACCTCTTCCCCAACCTTGACCTCCTCCACCACCGCTACCGTTGTTATCGTGGCTCTATCATCACCGTTTCGGTCACAATTGCAACTGCCACCTCCACTACTACTACCACTTATTTCACCTTTACCTTCACCTCTTCCACCCAAACTTCCACCTCGTCCTCTACCACCATCATCACCGTCGCCCCCACCATAGTTGCTACCCACCTTCACTACCACAAGCACCTCCATCTCCACCATCGCCTCATCCACCCCTACCTTCACCACCATCTCTTCTACCTCCACCTTCATCACCACAACCTCCACCTTATCCACCTCATCTATACCTCTACCTCCACTGCCACAATCACCACGACCTCCTCATCCACTCCTATCTCTAGTTACACCACCATCACCACTACCTCTTATACTTTTTAGTATCATATCTATTTTAGTCATTATTCACGTTTGTCGCAATTTTATACGAAAATTTACTTAACACTTTGACATTACTTTTCATATTTACAGTTTATTTTTAAAAATAAATTTGACCGAACTGATTGTTAAAAAGGCCAGTGAAAATAATTTTTTAAAAAAATAAATCAATATTAAAATGCCCCTAAGCCATATGCGTATGATACAATTCATAATCGCTAAACACGTATTGCATAGAAAGGCTCTCTTGTTCGGAAGTACCCTTCTGGCAACCATCAGAGTTGACTAAAGGACGTAAGAAATCTTTGATCCTAGAGGATCGTTATTATAATTATAATAATATTATTATAATTATTAGTCAACATATTATAATTATAAATCTAATTATTCTAAACCGTAAAATATGTGAGTTTTTTTTGTTTTTTACTGGAGTAAAATATGTGAGGTTTAGATTGTTTCAATATAAACCATTAAAAATAAATGGTTTAAAATGTACATTTTAAAACATTCATTTTTAATGGTTTATATTGAAACAATGGTTATAATAAGATTTCTATTTAAGGTAGGCGAATATGTATATAAAACTCATGAGACAAGCTATATGCACTTTTTGCTACATATGACAAGTTATATGCGCTTGTCGATAAATATCAATTTTATGACAAGTTATATGCACTTTTTGATACATATCGATACTTTTATAACAAGTTGTTTGTTTTAGTTATACATATCGATACTTTTAAGACAAATTGTTTGTCAATTTATGATTACTATTGTATGTACTTGTGATAAATGAATTTAAAATGATTTTGTTTATAGTCATTTCAAATCTCTTTTTTTTTTTGGTAGTTTTCACCACGAGGTGTTCGGGCTAGTTTGCGCCCACCTCGACTAATCCCCGTTCGGGTCGGGAGGTAAGTAAAGTCCTGGCCACAGGTGCTTCTGCTGGGATTCGAACTCGGACAGTGTCCGAACGGTTCAATCCCAATGGAGCGCGGTAATCAATCGCGCCACACCTAGTGGATATTTCAAATCTCTTTCATTAGTACTGCAACTACACTTATTTTAAATCCATTCAATCTAGTTTCTTTTCTAGTCTTTGTAGCCAATTTAACATTCTTATCTAATCCTAATCCTAATTCAAATCCTTAATTAATTCCTAAAACTAACGAAGACTTAGGGCTCGTTTGATTGGACCGCACATCAAATTCAATGTATTTTGAAGGTAAAGATTGATGTATCTTCATTGTAAGGGGATTAGAGGGAGTAAAGATAGAAGAAACCTTATCGAATTCAATCCATTTAAAATAGTAGGATTAGAAAATGTAAATTTTCTTCTCTGTCTAATCTATCTAATCGTTTTACAATGAATGCGCGTATCCATTTTTCTATTCAAAATATATTGAATTTGAAGAGTTATCTAATCCAATCCCGCTCATTAAATGTGAAACGAGACCTTAAAGTTTAGCTCCGGTGGTAACGTTGCTAGGGTAGGATTATTAATTATTGCTTGCGGTTTTCAACAAGAGGCAAGAACCCCGAGAGGAGCACTCCACTCAGGGAGGCAGAGAACACAAAAGTCAGGCATGCATGAGAGCAAGCTAGCAAACCCTAATTATGGTGAAAGTGAAGGGACCACAAAATAGATGGCGTTATGTGATTGGTTGTTACTTGTTAGTATGTTGGATCTATCTGTAAAGGCGCAGGCATGCATGAGAGTCGAACCCTTTTGTGCCCTATAATATGTGACTCTGAGTCTCTGCGAGACTGAGTGTGAGTGAATAGTGTGAAAGCTTTGGTAATTTAGAGATCACAGCTTCTCACACCGAAAGCTGAATTTGGTCACATGTTTTGGAGATCCAGCCCTCATTTTACCCCAAAACCAGGGTTTTTCAGGCAACCATATTTGCCTATCTCATTTTCATGCATGACTTTCGTGACCCTAAATCCCCATTGACTTATATGCCTATTCTATATGTATATATATATATATATATATATATATATACCTCAATCATATAATTATTTTACATAAATAATACACACTAATTGTTTCATTCACATGCAAGGGCGAAGCGAGCATGTGACCAGAGGGGTCCCGGACTAGACCCCTCTTGCAACATTTTTCATTCCTACTTTTTTAAATATATTTATATACAAATTACATTAATATTGTTAAAATTTTCCAAGTTATTATTATTATTACTTTTTGCTCATTGCTTTATTTTTTCATTAACATGTCAATATCAATTATATTAAGTATTGAAATTTGTGTGCATCGGTATCTAATTTGTATGCTTTTGGCTACTCAAGATAGATAATACCACAATTAGTTATTGACCAATGAATAACATAGATGCGTATATAATCCTCTCACTCATTGCTGCCATCAATTTTATTTTGTTGATTTTGAGGTATATGATTATCAAATGTGCTTCTTCGAACATTAATTTATTTCGAAATAAATTCTAGATACTGATTTCCTAAGCATTAATTTAGGCTAAAAAGTACACTTATAATTATTTATATGAAGGTCCCTCCTGACCTAACTTTTTAGCTACGCCATCACATGATCAGAAAAAGATTCAAATTACGTGCATTACAGTTTAATGATATATTTTCTAAATTTGTAAGTATATGAGATCGAAATTCCAATTTCGATTCATATGACTTACTTAAATGGTGACGATGAAAAATATATATATATATATATATATATATATATATATATATAATTATCTCTCTCTCAACTTATTTGTGGTACAAAAAATAAACAAAAGTACGTGGTTAATTAATTAGCATGAAGCAATTACTCATGAAAACTTGAAGATAACACCTACCTAATACCTATTTGTCAATGAATTCTTATTCAAATAAATATCTTCACTTACTTCTTTTTCCCATTTTAAATATGGGATTTAACCCTTAATTTTTTATTGTTGGACTGCATCCAACCTGGCCACACCCAATTCATTCAGTTTTTTCCTACATTCATATACAAATGATGTTCTACTATATATATATTCTAAATTGCCAGAAGGGTTCTAATTAATCTCTCTTTTGGCGTTATAGTATCAGATATATATATATATATATATATATATATATATTTGCTGAGAACGAAATTAGGTTAATAATTAATCTCTTATTGAGTTTGCATATATGTTTTGAATTAAGCTCTGAAAATAATAACGTTACATTAATGAGCAAAGAGATTCCGAGTTTTTGAAATCTCATCAGAAAAAAAGACTGAGATGAATAAATTAATTAAGCAGTTTGCTTAATTAACCTTAATTATGAGGAGCCATAGCTACTAATGGGCAGCTTAAACTAAGGACGACATTGGAGACAATTCCATCATGTGATCGTCATCATCCTCTGCCTGTCCTGAAGTTTCATCCAACAGCCACTTCTCTAGAAATGTCAATGGCGGATTGCTGCTGCTCATCATTAATTCACCTCTAATCATTTCCTGCTTATTCTTCTCATCATCATCAATATCAGCAACATTAATACTATGATGATGATCCTGATCCTGATCAACGTGGTTCATGTTCAACTTCTGATCATATGACAAAATCGACTCCAACCCTTGGTGATGATTCATCAGTTTTGTTTGATCCTGAAGAAGATGATGTTCATCAGGCGGATTAGGGTTAGAGGTGGTGGACTTGGGGGCTGCTGGGGAGGATCTCATCCACCCTTGGAGGAGGCGCGAAATGTTCTCGGTGCTCGAGGCATAGGTGGAGGCGTGGCAGCTTGTGATATTATCTAAGCTTCCTTCACTCAAACTCAAACTCCTCCTTGAGGAAACAAAATTCAAGTGTTGATGATTACTGCGAGTAGAAGTACTTGACGAGTCCAGTGATGCCATGTGATGATGGTGAGGGTCCAAAGCTGGTTCAAATTTATTCTTCAGCTTCTTCTTCAAGTGGGTGTTCCAGTAGTTCTTTATATCGTTGTCGGTTCTTTGTGGAAGGTAGGAAGCTATGGCTGCCCATCTATATATTCATGTAATTATTAATTGATTGAATTAAAAATTAAAATGTAAACATGGAGATGGACTTATTAATTAAAGCAACAAGTTTGAAGATGATGAATTACTTGTTACCCAGTAAAGCCTGCAAATGAATGATCATGCCTTCTTCATGAGGTGTGAAGTTGCCGCGCTTGATCCCGGGTCTCAGGTAGTTGGTCCATCTAAGCCTGCAACTTTTGCTGCACCTCAACAACCCTTTTTGCAGCACCAAAAATTAATATATAGATTAATTCAATTCAATTTAATTGGATTCAGTAACAAAGGCCAAGAAACAGTAATAAGTAATATTAGGGTTACTAATTAATTACCAGTGTTGGTGGGTACTGATCTCCAATTGCCTGGACCGTGTTCTTGAATGTAAGAGACAAGGATGATGTCCTCCTCAGGCGTCCATGGACCCTTCTTGATGCCAACCTTCTCACAGCAAGGAGGCCTTCCCATCTCTACTTTATCACCTTCCTTCATTTCAAATAGTGTTGTTATACATCACTATATATATATATATATATATACTAAAAAGAAAAATTAAACACATAATGGTTTTATCGTCACCTATTGTTCTTATTTTAATAGTATTAAAGTTTTTTTTATACTAAAAAGAAAAAGCAAGGACTAAAAGGCCAAGGGCCTAAAATAAACCACATCCATCTCTAGCAAGGTGGTTCTAAAGGGCCACCTAAATATAAATTTATGACACTAAATATTAATTTTTTAATGAATAATGTAGGATTATAATTTATTATATCCAGCAGTTCAGAACTATGTTATATTTTATTTAATATTTTATTATTTTTTAATAAATACCCTAAAATCACATCTTAACTAATTTTCGGATATGTGACTAAATAAAAATATTTCTTATAAATTTTTTTTTTGTCATGTGTCGACTCGATTTTAAGTTTTGCTAAAATTTTGACCTTTTATGGAATTAGAATTCATTTTTCTCACAAAATGCAAATAAAAAAAATTGAATCAAAATGTGGAATAAAATTAGATAGTAATAAAAAATTGAATCAAAATGTGGAATAAAATTAGATAGTAATATGTATTGAACGACAAAACATATTTATAGGAAAAATATATAAAAAAAATTTAATTCTTTCAGAAAAAAAAATTTGAATTAAAAAAAAATTGAGTTGAAAAATGCACCAAAGAAGTCGTTGAAGGATTTGAAAATGCCACAACCATTTTCCTCTCAGCAACCACTGAAGAGGAAGAGGGAGAAGAAATTAAAAAAAAAAGAAACTGCAGCTTTTGCTGCAAATTTTATTGCAGTGGGGCCCACCCCCACTTTTGTATTAATCTATCCCAAATGGGCAGTTATATTTGGCTTGCTATTTAGCCCATGAACAAACTTTAACCTTTTAGTCTAGATTTAGAATATTTGATTTAGCCCATTTCCAAGCTTTAACCTTTTAGTCTAGATTTAGAATATTTGACGGAGATGATTTTTAAATTTTACCTTTAATTCGAATTTAATCCACTATTAAAGATGATCTCAAAAGGTCAAATTTCCAAGCCGGTCCATGGAGGGAGTAACCCCATGACCCAAATTCAATGTTTTGAAAAGTGAGGCGTAGAGGCGGGACATTTTTTTTCCCGTAAGACAAGACGTAAGCGTTGAAGCATTGAGACGTCCGTCTTTTATATCAAAATAATTAAATATTTAGTACAATCCAATTAAATTGAACTAATAATTTATCAGAATAATCAATGTAGTCCATTTAAAATAATTTATTAGACATTTGTTGCCCAATCAAATTAAAAACCGACTATATTAATCAAATTAAAAATCGACTATATTATATTAAGCTGATTATCATATACCATATCCTTGGTGTTGCATTACATAAGAGGTTTTCGGATTTCAATCAATTTATGCACCAAAAGATTACTGAAACTGATGACCTAACAAACTGTGCCTCAGCAAGTCTGCAATTGAGTCTCTAATAGAACGTGGCTTTTTATGAGTGGGCAAACGAAGATAAATAATAGCAAGTTATCTGAATCTAATATGGATTCCATTGACATCCCAAATTCTCTTTTGTTGCCACAATCCTATTATATTTCCAAACTCGGTGAAAGTCAAAAAATTTCACATAGCATATTATGGTTTGTGGCAATTAAGGCATACAACAAAACAGAATAATTAGTAAAAATATCCAAGTTTACTGAGAAGGTCAACCTCAAAACTTGCACCTGTATTTTTTGACGAGGTTACAGATTCTTTCGACTAAATTGGGACCTTTTCCTTAACACCGGCAGCTTCATGCTCCACCTGATAACATAGGAATAGATTCAGATTTGAGGAGTAACCATATCACAACAAACTTGAAATAGGAGAAATAGCAAATTATTTCTGGTGATTTTTCCACTATAACCAAAAAGGCTATTATTTGTATTAAGAGCACTGCTCTACGAACCAAATAGTATTAGAATGGACATAGGATGGATTTGCCTTGGTTCCGACATAACATACGATCTCATTCCAACCCGTGATCATGTAGTATATCCTAAGATACGAAAGATGGCTCTGTTTTACAGTCTTAGGTGACGGCAATACATTTAGTGTTGAAGTGACATATCAATACTTTCAACTCAAGAAATGTGAGAAAACTTTGGTGAAGCCAATTAACGAAAGTGAACGGGTAATTTTGCACATGTTCAAAATGAAGGCTATAAGCACTTATAAATAGTAATCACTCATATCTTTAGCTCACACTTACCAATATGATTATTCTCTAAACTAGAGAATAATTGACAATGTAGAAAGATTGGAAAAATGTAAGATGCAAATAGACATTACCTCAATATGCACCCTTGGCTTCTTCTTCTTAGATTTGACACCAGGTTCCTCTTTGTCAAACTTTCTAGAAGCAAAGACTGATCCCTTTCGCTCTCTCAAGGGAATGGCTACTTCTTCTTCTTCATCCGTTCCAACTACATCATTAAGATCCTTTATTGAGTCCATTTGATACACAAGCACACTTAATACCATGAACTTATAAACCAGTTAGAACAGTGCCTCATAAACCATTATTTTTAACTCATGACTGACTAGAAAATAGAGTACGAATTGGACTAATGAAATTTTAGTAAGGATTATGTATGCATCCGTTTCATATTCTGTTAAGATATCAGGGCTTGGCTCTACCATTATCGTCATCTGCATGAGATTTTCCCGTTGCAAGACCAGCAAAATCTTCAATATCATCTTCCTCTTCAAGTTCATCATAGCCTTCAACATATTCAATCTCAGGTTCCTGCTTATTCCACACACAAAGCATTTTAAATTATAAAAATATATAATCTCAAATAGACCTATAATTAAATATTTCACATTTCAATACTATATCATCCAAAAAAAGGGCCGGCAATTGTATGATTATACAAGAATACCTCCTCCTCTTCTTCTCTTTCAGTTTCCAAGAGCATTTCTTCCCCTTCAAGAACTTTTTGGTATTTATCAAAGGGGTAGTTGTATATATCTTTATATGCATCACCATATACTCCTTTCTTAAGGCGTTCCAATAGTTCTTTCTCAATGCTCTGCAAAAGGGTTGTAAATCTTTAAGAGAGATAGTGGACATAAAATATAAGTCCAAAAAATTTATAGAGTTTGGAAGAAGCATTAGTTATAACCTTGTCCAACACTGCGGCTTTTTCAGCCTTTTCCTCTCTTCTAGCCTCTCTCTTTATCTCCTTCCTTGGTATTGTCATTATTTTCTCCCTGTTAAAATATAGAATATATTTTCATCCAACGGTTCAATATAACTTAGATAATTTCAACATTAGAAAGGCAGTGAAACCTGTTCTCTGAATCTATTTTCTAGGAAAATTTTTCCAAAGGTATTGTCCAGATGCCTGGACATTTATGTCATGGACACAAGGCATTAGGAGATATACAAACCTTGTTTTCAAAGCAAGCTTCCTCATGCGTATCCGCATTTGAGTCATTTTAGTCAACCGTTGTTTTGTTTTGTGTACAAGGAACTTAGGCCAATACATCTGCCAATTCAGAAGGGTCATGCTGAGTAACCACTTCAAGAAACTCTAACTCAAAAAAGCTAACTTACACTAATCAGAAACAGTTAAAACGGGTCCAGATTGTCAATACCAGGTGCTTGTCAATGAGTTCAAGTGCTTTCTCATAATTCCTGGGTAACTTAACTCTTTCCCACAATTTGTTTGGCATATGAGCTCTTTCTATTGTTTTCATATAAAGATAGAAGACTCCTGCAAGACAACAACATAACAAATGAGAACATTATACGCTTTGTTGGTAATGTAGGAATGAATTTTTTCATATCAACATAAGCAACTAAAGAGGCTTTTGTGTTGATTAATGTGAAACTTATGCCGGTCCTTGTTCATAATAAGCTATTTCTGTAAAGAAATGTCCTTTAACTAACAGGTTACAAAATGAACCTTCCTAGCGCCATCACTGTCTCTCACTCAACCTCAGCTCAAATGTGCGTTCAAATGGTAAGAAAGCATAATGATAAAGAAAGAAGCAACCTAAAACGCAGTCATTCCTAGAAACTTTAAAGCTGAAATCTTTTTGTGAATATAGCTAAGAAAAGCATCCAGTCACCCAATAACAAAATGGAGAAAAAAGTACCATCATGGTCGCGAATGGTGGCATAGCGACTATTAGCCAGAGGGCACGAGCTCCGGTTACAAATCCCAGTAACGTTATATGGATTTCTACAGAATATCCCAGTTTCAATTCTGCGAAAAACCAAATACCAAATACCAATCAACCTTAATAATAAAAAGAAGCTCAGCTACGTCAAAGACTCAAAATTTAAATCCAGAAAGAAGATTATAGAAACAAAACGACATACTTGGACATGAAGCTGCAGTGCTTGTGCCTGATAACCTGCCATATGACCTCGTCGTGCTGCATCTTCAATCAAATAATCCTTTGAATTTCGCTCTAATTTGCTAGGAGATTGAGGTCAGATTATTGGATATTGAGGTGTGATTATCAAAAATAGGGGGCGGATTAGGGTTTTAGAGCCTACAATGGTTTATTTCAGAAAAATTCGACCGAGTGGCAGTGTTTCTTTGACGCCGGATTATCGTCGTCCAGTGGGGAGGAGGTTTGGTTTGGATGCAGGAGAATCCAGCTGGAGGATGAGGGCACCGGACTCTGTGGATATGAGATAAAGGGCGAGGAAGTTAATGGTGGTGCGCGTGCCAGCGGGATGGAGCAGGGGAGAGGTGCAGCGGCTAGTTTAGGAGGGAGAGGAAGGTGATGGGGATGTGGAGGAACATGGGGACTGGGGGTATGGGACGTAGTACACGTCAGTAAGAAGAGGGCGACGTTGGGTAGATTTTTCGGGATAGGAGGGACGGGGTTCAGAGACCTGCGGCGGCGGGGACTGGAAGTCCGGGGAGGGATTTTAAGGGTTTAGGGTTTTAAGTCGATGTTTTATTTTTATATAATTTCAAAAAAAAAAAAAAAAGAGCAGAATAACGGTGGTATGGCCCAATGAGCACGGTTGAAAATATCGTTTTTAACGGAAATATCAA
Source organism: Oemleria cerasiformis (assembly GCA_037349345.1). Lineage (NCBI taxonomy): Eukaryota > Viridiplantae > Streptophyta > Magnoliopsida > Rosales > Rosaceae > Oemleria > Oemleria cerasiformis. Next base: position 11,208,234 of record JAZGTL010000007.1, read on the forward strand.
TTGTTAAATTTATAGAAATATCGACGGATATTTCGATTTCGATATCGATATCGTTCACGTTCAACAAAAAAATGTTGAAAATTTAGTCCAAAACTTAAAAATTTTGAATAAAAATTTGGAAAAAACTTAAATACCCAATAATATTTATATAAGACTAATAGCTATCATAGAAATTGAGGGGAGATTTTTCTCCCCCCCTATTTTTATGCCAAGACCCTTAAATTCGGGTATATTCACGAAAATATCGCGGATATTTCTTCCCCCCTATTTTAATGTCGATACTCCAAAATACGGATATATCGATGAAAATTTCACGAATATCACGGATATTTTCATCCATGCCAATGGTTATCGTATTTGTGAAATAACTCAAAAGGACTTCATAAAGTTTGAAATTTTATAAAATCAAATGTTTTTATAGTTAATTAAAGGGTGGTTGAGTTCTTTGAAATTTTGTTGCTCAAGAGACTACCTCAAGTTCTTCTCATTTATTGGTAAATATGGGATGCTAGAATAAATGAATCTTCAGCCAATTGACTCCTCAGTTTGTCCGAGTTTGGAATATTGCTTGAAATATTGGAGACAGCTTCTACAAAGCTAATGTTAAGGACAATTATGCTCGGGATACGACATCAATCTATCTGATGAACTCCTCCGAATCTTTCATGTTTTAAACTCAACTTCGATGGCTCTGTTTTAAATGGTAACAAAGCTGCTTCAGGTTTTATAATTCATAATGCATATGGAACTCCCATATATTCATGTTATCGAAACATAGGCAACATATATGTCATGGTTGCGGAAGGGCAATGCTCTTCTAGATGGCTTGAAATTTGTTATTAGTAAGAACATTAAAAGCCTTGAAGTGAAAGATGACTCGATTTGCTTTATTGATGCTATTTTGGTGAGGACTCAAATTCGGTGGAAATTGCACACAATAATTAGAAACATCCCGTATTTAACGTGCTATTTTGAAACGGCCTCCTTTAACTATATTTTCTGGGAGACTAATTTTGTGGCGGGTACAATGGCTTTTCAATATCACAGATACAAATCTGCATTCATTCTCTTCTTAGCAATGCGAGGCATTGCCCTTTGTTGGGATTCTTTATCTATTAGGTGCCCTAGAGGTTTTTTCTTGTACAGTAATTTTCCTTTCTGTTATAAAAAAAAATTAATTAAAAAAAATAGGTTTTCCTTATTGCCACTCTACAATTTGTTGAAACTTGAAAGCACCGTGTCTCAATTTTTTTCTTTGAAACTAGCAATTTTACCCTCTATTAAAATAAAATAGAAAAGAAACCTGTGAAAAGAACAGCCAAACCCTAATCCAACCAACCTATCAATATCAAATCCAGCAAAATATAAGAATAATAAATTCATAACTGGTAATTATCCCCATCCCCATTTCCATTAACTCGATCTTCTGGTTCAATAATTGAGAGATAACAAACGAATGGTTTTAAGGTTGGAATTCTTAAGCGATTAAAACATTGTGTTGCTAATCTTGTGGATTGTACTATTTTAGATATGTTTTTAATCAAGGAACATCTAAGTTACACCATCGGATAAGCTCTCATTCTTTGTTGAGAAATAGAATTTGCGCACAAGAGACCATGAATTTTGAATCATGTATGATAAAAGAGAGAGAGAGAGAGAGAGTTATATTTTGTAGAAGATTTTTTATCTTAAATGTACCACGTTCTCGTATGAAAATCTCATTTTGCACCATATTCACATTATTTGTTTAAAATACTTCCTGAAACGTCTGAGTTGACCCACTCAGTACATTTTCCGTTCAATCTATTAAATGGGCGTCAAAATGCGGATGTGGTGCCTTCGTGGCTGAAAATGAGCTGGACCAAAAAAGGGCAAAATGGAACTTTACAATCCAAATCCCTAATTCGAAACCCAAATTCGTCTAGGAGCAAGACTAGCTTCGTCTTGGGCAGGACTAGCTTCGTCTTCTGCTGCTTCTGGGGTTGTGCGTGTCAGTCTCTGCTTGCGGGAAGCCCATTTCGGACCTAGGCCTCGACTTGCTCAACGATCGATTCCATGACTCGCTGAGTTGCGAAGCCAACAAGCCCGATTTTCGAGAACTCGATATGGGTTCACCTGTTTTGCTTCTTCGGACTCGTGAAAGCGGCGGCCTCGCCACTGCTACAAGTAGTAGCTCCAGCTCGTCTGGATCGGTCTCAGGTCGAAATGGGCCCAATCCAGTAGCCAAAAGGTCCGATTCAGCCCCCAACAATCACTCCGACGAGCTCTCTAGCTCTAGCGAGAGTAGTCCCACCGCCGCCAAGAGCGTCCGATCCGGGGGGAACAGCCGGAATTTCAAACCGGGTCATACAAGATCCGAATCCGGCTCCACCCACCTGATAATCTACTCGGGTCAGAGCTCCGTGAACTCTCCGCCATAAGAGGGCAAGTGGCGGTAGAGACTTGTTGAAGAGAACAATGGGGAGTGTGGATCCAGAGGAGGTGAAGAGAGCTGGGAATGAGCGGTACAAAAGAGGCGATTTTGCCGAGGCTTTGAGCTTGGATCCCAATTATGGCAGTGAGGGAATGTGAAGAAGCAGTGAGGTTGGATCCCAATTATGGCAGACTTCACCACCGTTTGGGGTCTCTGTTTCTTTGGTGAGTTGGGATGTAAGGCACTAAAGTTCAGTTCTTTTCTGAAGTTGATGTGTTGGTGTATTAGTTGGTGACGGGTTACTATTCTTCTTGTTAGTTAGTTTGTCAACATTGTTCAGAATGCCTCTAATTGTTTGGTTCTTGGATGTGGCTCATATTTTGGTGTGGTGTGCTCTTGTGCTTTGTATTCTTCGATTGCTCGTGTTTAATTGCTTAGTTTGGCTTCCTTGGTTTAGATAGATTTTCACAGTGGTTAATATGTGCATACGATTTTTGTGTTTCAATCTACTAAATCGTTTAATTTGGTTTTGGTGCCAAATTTGATTAATAATTGGTTTAATTTGATTAGTAATTGGTTTAATTTGATTAGTAATTGGTGTTATTTGATTAGTATTTGGTTTAATTTCATGAGTGAAGTGAGAAAGGGGGCTTTTGGTGCCAATTTTTGACGTCCATTTGAAAGGTTGAATAGAAAAGATGTTGAGTGGGTCAATTCGGAGGGTGCATTTTGAATAAATAATGATAATAGAGTGTAAATTGAGACTTTTGTACGAGAATAATGTGCATTTAAAGTAAAAAGCTTTTGTAAAAAAAAAGTGCACTGGAGTGTTGTTTCCTACCGAGAAGATCATCCACGACAAAGTATCAGCTCAGTTATTGAGAAATTTTCTTTTTCTTTTTGACAATGTAGGCAACAAACTCATGTTTAACAATCTTCCCACAACAGTGAAAGCCTGAAAGTAAAATCAAAATGGTCAACAAAACTCATTTTTTTCTTAAGGTATGTTTGAACTAGTAATTTCAAAATTTGAAGGAATTTAGATTAAATTAGTTAAAAATGAGAAAGTTCAAAATACTAAGAGATTTCAAATGATTAGATGCAAACCATTTAGATGAGATTTATAAATATCACCTATTAAGGTGTTACTTTAGAAATTCCTTGTCTAATTATTTTGCTATGCTCGTTTGATATCCCTTGATACTTTGAAGTTCATCATTTTTCATTAATTTTGTCTAAATTCTTTGAAACTTTGAAATTTTCTAATCCAAACACACCCTTAGATTTCATTTTTGTGTGCAATAAATGAGATATATACGAAGGAATAAAGAGCGGAGGACAAATGCGAGTGCTGTGGAAGAAATGTGTGGCCTACACAAAATGAACACTAAAATAAAACTCAAAATAGTTAGCAAATATGCCCTACATCAAATCTCATCATCATCATCGTCCAGGGGTGGTACATAAGATAGCATCAACCAACAAACCTAATGGTATGGGATTTATTGGTGAAGGAAAGCTCATTTTATAAAATGCTTGATATGCTCTTCAACCAATTTGACAACAATCAAGTTCAAAATACATAAAATGAGACTTGAAGGTTTAGAACCAAAAAGATGTTGAGGTTCACCAAAAAGAAAAAACAAAGATGTTGACATAAGTACATTTTATACAAGTATATTTCATAGAAGTCGATAAGGGCACCACAGAGATGTTCTCATACCGTGATCCAACCAGTCTCGCAGTTTTACAATGGGGTTTTAAGTTCTCTTCCCTAGAAATTCTCATAGATAGTTCACAAGATGAATTCTCCTGCTGCAACCCAAATCATAGCCACCTGTCAATGACTGAAACCTTGACCATAGCACATAAATATATAAATAGAAAAAATGGATGGCATTCACTGACCTCAGAAGCATGCTAGGTAGTCAGCTGATGAAAGATATCTCCGATTTAATATTTTCTCCCTAGACCATGAGCTGAATAACATCAGGAGTTAGTATTTGTTTTCCCTCATCATTGCAGAGAATGATACATGTTCATGTTGGAAGGGCCCGATATATGTTCCGATCTTGGGGTAGTTGTCATTTGTAGACGAAAGGAAAATACTTAAACAGGAAGACGATAAATAGTTCACACAGTGTTTACAGTTTACACGTACAAAACAATGAATCCAGCTAAACAAGAGTTTCAGTAATCCTAAGGAGTGGATGAAGTAGGAAAAACAATGCCCCATTTCAGATATTATAAATCGGTTTGAGGTAAATAACAATAACTTGATTTGAAATCAAATGTAAGAGTAAAAACAGTACTGACTTCCATAACATTTCAAAGCAAGTGATCCAAACAGACAACACATTACCACCTAGTGAAATGGGAATGTAGGTCCCTTACACCAATCAGGCATTGAAAAGAACAAGAGGGCGAGTAACAATTAAGACAATCTCTTCATTGTGAATCCTAGCATCCTACAAACACTCTACGCTTGATCAAATCATATACTGTTAAATTATTATTCCAAGCCAAAGAAATAAAACAAATATTAAGCCATGGCACATTTCAAAATGTAATCAGAACCATTCAACTACCTCCAAAATCAATCCTAAGCCTTTAATACTGGTTGTTGTCACCACCAGAAGCAGAAAACCAGATCAAATTGAATGAAAAAGACGTACACAAATAACTCGAGGATTTAAAAAAATAAAAAATTTGCCACAAGATCTCTACTATCGCCGAGTGTAGTTGATTGATAATTTATGCATTGCGGAGATATAAATGAATAATCATGCAAATTAACTTAGCCAATTGGATACTTACAAAAAAAAACATAAACATCAAAGCACCTTATACAAAGATGACCATTTCAAAGTATAAAAAAAGTAAATAAATAAAGAACATGATTTACAAAGTTGGCAGCCAAAATACCACCTTGGGAGTAGAGACTAGAGACACTTTATGATATGCATACTATAATCAGCCGAGTTCTAATTATAGATGATTTGAATTTTTTTTTTTTTTTGGTCAGATGGGGAGTATGCATAGTTTTGTAATCAGGCATACCTCTACTTAATATAAGACAGCATGAAGAACTTTATGTTTAAAATTTAAATAAAACCAACAAGAAGCTTTAAAATCAACAACAAGAAAAGGGCTTTAAACAACCAAAAGCAAAACCTTACCCTTATATCTTTTCAACTTAATGCTCTTAATGTTACATTGAACATCTGCGCAACTCATTGGCTCATTGTCTCTTAAAGGGTGATATCTCATTGATTTCAACTCTTCTTCCACCAAAGCAAGCCTTCGTTTCTCATCTCTCTGCCATAAATTTTTTTAGAAACCGTACTTCTATAATCCTTGAACAAACTCGTTTGTTGATAAGTTTTTAAACATGTACTTTGCAAGTATATTGTTTAAGTGCTAATAAATAAACAAGTTATTAAGCTCTCAATACAATTAGAACTATATTTGGGCACTAGGTGTAGTCTTTTTATAAGGTTAAATAGATAAATACCCTAAAAATTTAATGATTTGAGAATGCTGCAATAAATACATGTTTGAGATATAGACAACATGAATAATCAATTAAGGTTCAGCAGACTCCCACTAGAAATCAATGTCATTGATCTTTCAAGAAAAGAAACCTTTTGCTAACTCTTATTCTCTCGGAGATTATAAATGTAGGTTGGAGCGTTCGGTTTTCTCATCATGTATTAGACCCCTGGCAAACAAGCTACCGTATACCAAGAGGTTTTTCTTTTGTAGATTCATTGATATCACTTTCCTACTGAAGAGTGACAAGTCCATACACTGGTACACTCTACAGTACCCATGTTAAAGTCATGTTTCAGACAGTAATTATTACCATGTTGTCTCTGCATACCTCTTGCCTTCTACCTGAAACCTCGGCCATCTTTTGTTTTTTTCTTACTTAAAGAGATTGGTGTGGAGATGAGTTTTTATTTTATTTTTTTTCCAATTTAAATCATCATTTTCACGTTTTTGAACATATAAAATTATGTTACTGTTTGCACCAATAAGTACTTGGTCTAGACTGAACCCATCAGCATTTAGCTTGAACCCAATCTCAGGGAGGAACTGCCATCAAATCTACATTAAGCCCATATTAACAACAACCCAATCGAAGGCAGACTATCACGGTATTCCGATCACTGCAATGCCCAGGTGGTTAGGTTGAAAGACACCCTGAAACCTAGGGTTGTAGTAAATAATTTCATGCATGTAGCAGAATTTTCAATCTACTCAGTCAGCCATCTTCAAATAATTCCAAGCAATGATCCATGACCCTCACTCGTCAGGAATTTATTGGTACTCCCTAAGGTAAAACCTAGGTTTGTAGTAATCACTGTGAAGCTCAATGAACAGAAGTGCACCCCTGGGGTACTATTTCTTCTTCAATAAAGACATCAGACACCCACACGAGTATGATTGTCCCAATAGCTTAATCACGTGGGTATTGGAAGAATGCTTAAATGGTTTCATTCTTGCAACGACCTATGCGAATTGTTAAAGCAAAAAGTATTAGTAGATCATTTGGCTTATTTGTGGTTCTAGCTTTCCATACGAAACACGTCTTGATAATTTTATTAGTTGGCCGTGAGGTTTGAGATGAGTTTGAATAATATACTTTATTTGGAACAGACTGGTTATGAAAGGAACATTTCATGAATCTGTTAATATGAGAAAGGTTTAATATTAATCCAAAATCCACCAGAATCTAATTTTCTTTTGTCTTGTGATCCTATTTGGAATCGATCATTTACTAACATGGGTTCAAGGTAAAGCAAGATTATGGGACTTACATGGGCCTTTTCTAACCCTAAAATCTGCTGCTTGCAGAGCTTGAGCTCCATGTCAAGGGCATGGAGCCGAGATTCAACAGGTACAACACATTGCTCCACTATTTCTTTTTGTCTACCCCGAATGACCTCTGGCTGCCACACATTCAATGCTACTGATGCTTGCCTGAAACAAGCAATTAGGGGATAAATCACAATGAGAAAAACATACCTATAAAAACAACTCAAAATAAAACAAAACAGGGACAGATAAAAGAAAATGAGGAAAAGAATTTATAAGACTGCATCCAAATATTGTACTTGCTATATTTTTGGGTAGTTTTACTTCAGCGGTGGCCTGTATCTCTCATATGAAAACTGAAAAAACCAAACAATGGATAAAAATATTTCTCCCTCATATCAAGTTAGGATCCTAAGATTGCACATTGAAACAAATAGAACATCTAAGGCTAGTAAATGAGTTCTTGGGCACCCTCACAAGAAGCTTTTCTAAACCAATTACCAAGGATTCTATCATTTGCTACCAGAGCAAGGCACAGCATTGGATATGGTCTGGGAATAATGGATGCTATCTGTAAGATACAGGGCCCACGAAGTCATCTAGGGATGGTTCATACCAGTAGAAACAGGATTTTTGAAGTCATCTTCGGAGGGCTTATACCTGAACGAAGTGGGATCCACACATCACTGAGCTATGTATGTGTTGCTGTTAACAAAGCTTGCAGAGCATGGTTGATTTTATCAATGGATAGGACTAAAGTCATTCTTTACCAAGCTCCAGGCAAGAATTGGAATCTAGCCTTAGTCTATGGTAACTACTCTACCACTATGGAGGACTAGAGCTACAAGCTCTCACACCCAAAGTTTGTGTTCACCAAGCTCCTAGACATGGGTTGGTATAACAAAGGTTCCCAGAAGCCAGACAGAATTCAAAATTCACGGTTCACTACCAATACATCTATTTCTATCAAACAGGAGTTATTAAAGATTCTAAAACAATAAAATAAAATTATTACCTGACCTTGCTCAAACTTGAGACCTCTGCAAGAGTTGCTCGCATTTTGTGAGTCTCTTCAGCCAATCGACTCTCCATCTCTCGGAGCTTCTTAGAACTCTCTAAAACCTGACTCTCCTTCCTCAACACCGCTCTCCGATGTGCCGCTATTTTCTTATCTCTGTCTCTCTCAAACCTAAAAATAAAAATAAAAACCTAAATTAAAAAACTTTTACATTTTCAAATACCTGAATTTAAACCACTAAAGCAAGTAGAAAATAATTGAAATATTTACCTGATTTTGTAGAGAGATTTAGAGGTTAATGAATGGGGCGAGGTGATTGAGGAAGAAGAGGGGGAAAGAAAATCAGAGGAGAGGAGGTGGGACCAGAGAAAGTCTTCATCGGATAATCGGTGGAGGCGTACGGAGGAGATTGATAGACAGCAGAGATCTTTGTAGCTAAGGCCGCGGCTTTGAACACCGATTTCTAAAATTTTCCTCCAGAGCTCATCTGGTAGAGCTGACATCGAACAATAATCGAGCTATCGATTCCAGGCTCTCTGGTTCCGCAGTTGAACGAGCTGCTGCCTACGGTTTTGTTTATTTTCAGTCCCCCGCCGACTCCATCAAAATAAAAAGAGTAAGCTTATTACTAAATACTTTGTCGTACCTGGTATTACCTTCTCGTACCACCTCTTCATAAAAAAATTAATAAAATTGGAGGTCGTTTAATCATTCATATATATCAAATAAATCAACAATTTTAGTAAGAATTAAGATCTTCATTGTAAACCCGCATAAGAGTTCCACTTTACCCTCTATTTTCAAAATTCGCTCAAAATGCACCATGAAATACATAAATCGTCTCACTCATGCGTTTTTCCATTCAATATGTCAACTTGGCTTAAAAAAAAGTGTAAATTTGGAAATCTAGACACTACCCAATTTTGCCTTTTCATCATCATCATCAATATCGTCATAGATGAAACAAGAAGAGGAAACCCAGAAGCTTGGTCGTGCAACAAAAAAAAAATAAGGGTTTTCAAGGTTCGTTTGATTTCAAACTTGACAAGGGTTTTGAGGGTTTATTCGATTTGATTGTTGACGAGTTTGTTTCTGATTTCAATGATGACGAGGACGAGGTGGAATTGGTCACCGGGAATTTGGGTGTGGAAGCGTTTCAAATTCCTACAACTAATGATATTATGGGTTATGAAGATAATGAATCTGGGATTGGGATTGGGATTGAATTTGAATTCACGACAAGGACAAAGGCAAGGGCAAGGGCGGCTCTGTAAGTTACTCCTCCACTAGCAACGACATTGACAAAACAGCAGTGGTGGCGCTGACAGGGGCAGCGGCCGAATCTGATGACACGACAACGCTAACAAGGGTGGCCAATAGGGGTTTGTTCGATTTCAACATCAACCCATTTGAATGTCGGCGAGTTTTTGTCTGATTTCAATGATGATGAGATCTTGGTCACATGGGGTTTGGGTTTGGGTTTCGATTTGGAAGCGTTGAATTTCTAAAGGTTGTCGATAATATTATGAGTTATGATGATGAATTTGGGGTAGGAATTGAATTTCAAAAAAAGTTTGGGACTTGATATGAGCATGATGAGAGATGATACCCTGCAACGCCAACATCGGAGAAATACCCTCAAACGCCAACATCGGAGAACCCCTCAACGATCTAGCAGAGAAATACCCTTCGATGCCAGTCGGAGAAAACCTTACGATGTGGCGGAGAAATACCTTACAACGCCAACATAGGAGAACCCCCAATGATCAGGCGGTAAACCTTGACCCTCGGGGACAGTAATTCAATGAAAACTAAAATCCATGTTTTGAAATCTTTGTTTCTTGGCCTAAGCCAAATTCATTGAAAAACCGGGTTTATACCCAAATCCAATAAAATCACAAATCCGGGTCTAAACCCAAATATCATTGACTCAATCGAAACCCAAAATCTATCACGCCAAAACGACATAAAAACAGAGTCTAAAAAAACAGGCCACAACTCAAAACATCATTCCCGTGTCTAGTAATAATTTAAATTCTAGAAATTAACCAAAAATAATACGTAACAAGAAATTATTTCAAATAAACATTTATGCATGCATTATAATTTACAAAACCAAAGTCTACTCACCTACAACGGCGGCGCCTACCTCACCCGTGCTTATCATCGCCAGACCCAACAACTCCAGGGTCTGCCTAAATTAGCTCAACCACGAAATCTTGGCACCTCATATCCACTATGCATTCTCCGCCTCCCTCAGTTCTAGGTCGCTGAAGAGACAAACATCTTGGAGACATCTCGCTGACAAGAACCATCTGTACACAAGTGTGCAGTCCGCATGAAGTGAAACCTAAAGCTCTTATACCAAATTGATAGGACCCTTCTCGAATTTTGTCTCGAAATTTGTGAAAAGCCATGCTCCCATCTGACAACCTTTAACCACAAAATTAATACCTGGAATACCCTTAATTTTTGGAGACATCAAATAAAAATTTACAGGGACTCGAACTAACAGGACCTTGTGCTTGATTGACCTTTACCCACCTGTCAGACGAAGGACAAACGAGTAGTTCACAAACTTCCCCGGGGAACCTCCTCCGAAATCGTACAAGACAACTGACGTGTCACCCTCTGGTGGACCGCCAACAACTTGTCAATTTGGGTCACCGCCCATACCACCCACTGACCCTGATGACAAAAGTACCCTTGCCAAAAATTCAGGCATTGTTCACACTTCGTGACCGTAAACATCGTACATATACCGAAAGTTTCTTTGGCTATTCAATGTTCAAGACTTGGTTGAATTGAGTCTCACGTACCTTACCTCGAGCCGTAACTCAATATCCCAACTCAGCCTGAGTAGTAGCTCAATATCCCAGCTCATCCCGAGCCGTAACTCAATATCTCGGCTCATCTAGAGCAGTAACTCAATATACCGGGTCAACCCGAGTCGTAACTCAATATCCCAACTCAACCCGAGCTGTAACTCAATATCCCGGCTCATCCCGAGTCGTAACTTAATATCCCAGCTCAGCCCGAGCGGTAACTCTATATCTCGACTCATCCCGAGCCGTAACCCAATAACTCAGCTCAGCTCGAGCCGTAACTCAATATCCCGGCTCAACCCGAGTCGTATGATGGAATCTTCCATAACATCATTCATCAGGGTCAAAACCCAAATCACAATTCGTGGCATAACATAATACGTAGAACTACGCATGCCACGCAATCCCAGAAACCCAGTTCGTTCATAGTACATCCAAAGTACCAACTCAAGGAAACCCTAGCCCCAAGGAATAACCCAGCTCCCTGACACCCCCCACCCCCCCACCCGAGCCAAAACCTGCTCCGTGGTCGTCCATATAGCTGGGATTACTCAAACGGGGCTATCAAGGGACTCTAACGACCTCGAAATCACCAAAATCTGATCTGAAATGTTCCAAAACCCTAGACACGCGTCGTCGCGGGCCGTAAAATAGCCCCACGCGTTGGTAGAAGACCGGACCACGCGCCCCACAAACATTTGTACTGTCACGGTGGAATATTCTGTCGCTCTAACGGAATATTCTGTCTAACCTGACAGAATATCCCGACAGAATCGGAATCTTCCGTCTAAACTAACGGCGTTAGGGTTCCGTCATAACACCGTTACCTTTTCATGGAATATGCTAACGTCGTCAGCATATTCCGTCAAACCCTGACGGCGTTAGTTGACCCAACGGTTAACTAACTGCTGACTGGATGCTGATTGAGTTGCCACGTGGCTCCATGTGGCACCACGTGACTGCCATGTGGCATGCCACGTCAGCAATCGGAGTTCAAACCAGTCGTCGAATTTTGTCGGGGAGGATGATCGGACCGCCAATGTCGCCGTCGTCTCCGGTGGCCGGAATCTAGGAATTCTCGCCAGAAATCAACATTTCCGGCGAGCTTCGAACCTATCTTTTCATCAACAGTTTTTACACCTAAATTCATCTACTCACCTCAAGGATACCAATTCTGAGCTCAAAAATGGAAAAAACTTACCTCCCTTGGCCGAAAATCCAATGAGAAGGCTCGACCCAATTCATCCCTTCGATTCCTCGTATCTGGGGGCGTTCTAGCCACAATTTCACCATCACCAGACTCGTGGAGATGGGAGAAATCGATCATCGACCTCGGATTGGCTCGAAACAGCCTCCACGGGCTCACTCAATCTTGGGGGTTTTGGTGCGTTCACGGGGAGAAGAGAGAGATGTGGTTTGTGGAGAATCCCGGAAAAGTCTGGAAAAAGGAAGAAATACTCTTCCCCAAAATATCTCCCATGTAACAATTAGCAAAATGCCCTTGAACCTTCTAGACCCACAACTCTCTCACCGGATTTCCGTTTTTCGTATGTCGCTTATCTACAAACTCGTGAGTTCGAGATCTACGTAACGACCTAAGAAAAACTTCCAAAAGTATTGCCAGACAAAACTGACTTCTAAACCCCTCTGAAATCGAGGGTAAAATCGTCATTTCTTTGATCAAATTCTAAAATTACTTTAATTTTTGGTCCGGGTCGTTACAATCGAAATATTTCACCGTGATAGTGCAGACGCGTGTGGCAGCGCTTGGGGGCGCGTAGTCAGGGTGTGGCCCGTGGGGCTATTTCCCGACCCACGGCGACGCGTGTTTAGGGTTTTGGAACATTCCGAATCGGGTTTTGGCGATTTTTGAGGTCGTTGGAGTCCACTTAGACCCCCGTTTGGGTAATCCTAGTTGTAATGGACGACTGCGGAGCAGGTTTTGGCTCGGGGGATGGGGGGTAAAGAGAGCTTGGTTATTGGTGTGTCAAAGGGTTCCTTGGGCCTAGGGCTTCATTGAGTTGGTAGTTTGGATGTATTGTGAACGAACTGGGTTTCCGAGATTTCATGGCATGCGTAATTCTATGTATTGTCATACCACAGATTGTGCGTGGTGGGAATATATATATTAGTATCCTTTCGAGGCTCGGAAATCAAGCTTAAGGTTTAAAGGGATTTATCCAATGTCTTATCACTACGTATCTCTCGAGGCTTATGAATTTAGGATTTTCGATCGGGATTATGATTTGGGGTTTGACCCTGATGAATGATCTGAGGTATGTTATGGAATATTCCATCATACTCTCGGGATGAGCCGGGTTATAGAGTTACGGCTCGGGATGAGTCGGGATACTGAGCTACAGCTCGAGTTGATCCGGGATATCAGGTACGACTCGGGATGAGCCGAGTTAGTGAGCTACAGCTCGGGATTAGTCGGAATATTGAGTTACGACTCGGGGTAAGTCAGTGAGACTCAATTCAACCAAGTCTTGAATATTGAATAGCTATTGTGTGATAACTGAATCGACGATACGTCAGTATATGTACGTTCATTACGGACACGAAGTGTGACCAATGCTTGAGATGTGGCAAGGGTACTTTCGTCATCAGGTTCAGTGGGTGGTGTGGGCGGTGACCCAGATTGACGAGTTGTTGATGATTCACACGAAGGTGACACGTCAGTTGTCTTGGTTGATTGCGGAGGAGGTCCTCAGGGGTAGTTTGTGAACTACTGGTCAGTCGTTCGTCTGACAGGTGGGTGAAGGTCAAGCAAGTACATGGGAGGTTCTGTTGGAGTCCTTGTAAATTTCATTTGATGTTTCCAAGGATTAAGGGTATTTCAGGTATTAACTTCTGTGGTCAAAGACTGTCAGACGGGAGCAGGATTTTTCACGGATTTCGAGTCGTCATTTGAGAAGGGTCCTGTCAAGAGAGGCAAGTTTAGCCTCCATGCATGCCTAAGCCTGATCCAAATATGGTGGGTTAGAAACAAAAAGGCAAGGGCAATGGGCCAATTCATGCCTTGCCCAGTCCAAAACGAATGAATTAGATGTGCTCTTATAGTGCTTGAATGTAAATGAGTTGATGTGATTCTGAGAATGATTGCTCTATAAGTTAACAAAAGAAATTTAGCCTATATAATTCATTAAAAAATTAAATTTTTTGAGGGATAAATTTTGGCTTGATCCTCAAATTTGACCTCCATGTTTGGAAATGGCCTAAATAATAAGTTTTTTTTTCTTCGATCAATGTTATTATAGGACAGGATTATATTATAAACCTTAAATATTAGGGGGTGTATTGAATATAGAATTTTGTCAGCTTTTATAGAGTTTTGGTTGATTTCTAATTCTAGGTGTATTCAATTTAGACTTTTAAAGAGTTTGTATAACTCACCAGGTATTCAATTATGACTTTTTAAAACTTTCAAAAACTCTATGAAAGTTGAGGTATTCAATTCAGATTTTTACCGAGTTTTAAAAAATCTAAGAAAGTTTAGAGGTATTCAATCGTAATTTTTCAGGGGTCAACAAAAGTTGAGTGGTATTCAAAATTGGATTGACATTTATTGAATTCATTAAATGGTCGATTTTTGTAGATTTGGAGGTGTGAGATATACATACCAATGTCAATTCACTTTCTTACCTCTACCCCAAATACTTTCATAGACATTTTTCAAGTGAATTTTTTTTTTGGCGTGGGGACGTATCTATGCTTGCTTGTTCTACTGGTCAGTCCATTTGATTTATTTATTTTTCTCTTGATGTGAACAATTTTCTAGGGTGTTTGTTTTCATGATTAGGGTTTCAACTAATTTGAATATTCTCCATGGAATAATTGATTTTTTTTTCTTTTCATATAATCACATGTAGGAAAAAATTCAGATTGTAACACCCTAATCACAAGTAGGGAAAAAATTGGGTGAGATTGATCAATATGGATTCGTTAACCAAAGTTTCTTATCTCCATGATCGATTTAGATTGATCAATCTGATTAGGTTATATATATATATGCCTTTTGAATAAATTGGATTTATTAATTGTATGCTTTATACTCGGATTGTTAGTGGCATATTGTTCTATAGACACCAAAGGAATCTTGTGATGTTCAATTATTAGACCTTATTGTTGTGTGTATTCTTGTTTTCATCATGTAAGAAGAATTTTTTCTCACATGTATATTTATTCATTTTTAATAAGATGAAAACTAGTCCTATCATATACCTTTTTTATATATACTCCCATTTCCTTACCATGTGGTATCCATCTCGTATAGTTCTATGACCTGATCATCAATTATGACCATTATCTCATTGATGGTTAGGGTTTTGAGTGTTAATAATTTTTTTTTCATAAATTTAATAATTTAATAATTAATTAAGTTATTATGATTTGTTTATAAAAATCATAAAATTTCCTCAAAAAAAAAAAATTCAAATTGAAAAAAGTCTATCAAATTCTACAACACTCAATCTAGAATTATGCAAAACTCTATCAAATTCTATAAATCTTAATAAAAAAATCTACAAAATTTTGTAACATAACTCTATATAATTTCATGTAAGTCAATAAAAATCCATGTAAATCGATAAAAATTCATGTAGATCGATAAAAATTGTCAAAGTCTATAAAAATCAATTACTTCAAAACGCTGGAAGTCAATTACTTAAATAACGCTGGAAGTTAATACAGCCCCTTTAATGTCAAATAAGCTTAAGAAAAAGGTCTTTTCGTGGGGGCAGGGGGCTCCTTCCTGTCTTTTCGTGTGGCATCCATCCATGTGAAATAGGGATAAGGTCCAATGACTTTTACCACTAAAATTCATTTCACGTGTATCACATTCTAGCATTTCCAATATTCATCTCATTAATTAAAAATTAGCATAACATTATCAGCACCCAACCACCGCATCCATTTGAAAGAAACATTATTTCGTATAGAGATTGGATTCCGGATGAATTCCGAATGGGCCCCACACCTATTATTATATTAATTACAAGTGCCACTTCAAAATCACATGCTTTTCAATGAAAATCACAAATCATAAAATTATATTTTAATGACTATGAAGGAAACGAAATTGAATAGGATAATTCTAACGTATTTTAAATTAAAAAATGGATGTAGGATGGTTATAAAGGAATTAGAAAGATAGACATAGAAAAAAAATTTATACAATTAATCTAATTAAGATAATAGGATTAAAAGAGGTAATTTTTCTTTTATATCTAATCCTATCTAATCCTCTAACCGTCAAAACATATTTTTTTTAACATTCAAGATACATTGAATTTAATGATTTATTCAATCCAGTCTTACTCACCAAATATCACCAAAAGGTGTGTGCTCATCGTGAAAACATATATATGCCAGAAAGACACATTTTTATATTTTGAAATACATCGTAGGGGCTTAAAATTTAATAATTCGAGCTCTTGCAGTTATAGTACAGTAAGGAGATGAAATTCATTCATATGAGATGAAAGTGCAGCTTACAGACAAATGATTGTTTGGTATAACAGTGAACTTTATTTCTTTGCAAGGTAATTCTATATAACTCATGTTGTATGCTATAGAAGTCTCAACTGTGGGAAGAAAAAGAAAAATGTGGTGACTGGTGGGTGGTCAGTTAAATGGGTAAGGAAAATCAGAGTTCTCTACAGAAGACATTCAGCTCAGAAGTTAGAACCAGGTCCAAATGAGACTGCAAAAACCTATAATCCGCCTCCTGATTTGATTTAGAGGAGCTCTATAACCTCAATGTATTGAGTTTAGGGCAATTTTCAACAGTTTGGTTGCCTCTAAATCTGAAACAGCCCCTCCCGGTAACAATGGTGAATGAATTTCTTATTCTTCACCCAACAGTATGCCAGAGAGATTTTCTTCTTCCACTAAATTTGTAAATGGAAGAATCTTTATAAAACCACTGAAACCAGTCTCCTTTACAAAGTAAATTATCTCCGTCCATTTGCCCAATGCCGATTGTGGTTTCCAGGTTTCCCATGGGTATTCCTACGCGCAAGCCCTTGCTTGGGGAGATCATGCAACTCCATAACCTGTACCGTTCGTTGCCTCTTGGCTGCCAAGCAAAAAAACGAGAAAGTAGGCATACGTGAGACAGTTTGAAATGTGAAAAACTTTTTAATCTACACTTATGAGTCCCGGTGTCCATTAAGACATACCATTCTCTGCTTGTTGATACCGTTCTTGGAGTTTCCTTTTTGTGGCTTCCAGTTTCACTTGGACTGCAACTTCATCTGAACACTTGAATTTCTAGTAGACCAAGTTCATAAATCAGAGATCGCTTGAAACTAAAGATACGAAACTACGACAAGTAATAGTTACTCGCACTTACATCTTGCTGACCAGCTAGTAGCCTCTTTTGAATAGCAACCTTATCTGTCTTTTGTTGGATCTTTGTTTCATTATTGACCTTTTGCTCCATACTTACTCTGGGAGGTCTTCCAGGGCCAGAGTCGGTGTCTGAAGGCTTACTTGGCTTCACAACTTGCTGTTTCTTCACTTCTTCATTCTCCTTTTCCTTGGGAAGCACATTTGCCTCATTTGAAGACTGTTGTTTCCCCTTTATCACACTTTGTTTATCCACTGTTGGTTTTCTTCCATTTTCCCAGTACTTGGTGTGTTCCTCCTTGTTTCGAGGATCTGAAATAACAATGCCCATTCGTAATCATGAGTCCAGAAAAGGGGAAATTCGATTAAAGAACCGAATAGCACAAAGCTATCAATGAGAAACATAAAAGTTTGCAAATTCAACTCACTTCCAATATCATCCATGCCGTCAAAGAACTTCACATGGTGAGGTTATTGGACACCCAGGAGAACAAAAACCAATCAGTTTACACCATCATATTGAAAGAAAGATATTTTCCTCAGTACAAGAAAGAGTAAAGAACAAGATAGATACCTGTGAGAAATCTATTGATGTGGAGGTAGCAAAGAAAGCTCCTTCATCCAAGGGAGGAGATGGTAACCCTTCTTCATCATCAAAAGATGCATTATCCGACATAGCTTCTGTCCCTACAATTTAATATATAAAATCAATTTGGATAATCCAATGGAGATTTTTGAAAGAATCGTACCACATGTGTAAAATTGCATAAAATCCATAATTCATACCAGCAATAGCTGTTGTAGCATTGACCCATTCATCTACCATGTCTTTCCATCCGCTGCAATCCAGAAAATCAAGTTAAAGCACAATGGTTTCAAAATCTAAGAATGCAACTGATCATGGTCCCATATAGAGCAAAGCTACAGGATATAGATATAAGGTTTTTCCTATCTACATGCATCGTGCATACAAAGAAGCTCAAATGATTTATCCACTGTCAAAGGATTCTCTCAAAAAGCAAAGAATTAGCACACTAAAAGATTTACCGTGAAAAGACAAATTGAACTAAGAAGGGTCTGCAGATGTGCAGATAAAGAAAGGGATTCCATGTGCTCAAAACAAAAAAAAATCAGACGAGAAAAAAGACCTAAGTACTTGTTGTAAGCAAAACAATAAATACCGACTGTGTAAGAAAAAGAATATGGATGGGCAGTGCTCAACAATGGCGAATTCTGATACCGGTTTTGGTCCGGAGACAAGAAAAACATGTATGTGAATACTGAAGGGTACAGAGTAGAGTTATATATGGCTTATTAATGATCAATACAACAATGCTTAGCAGCAAAGTAAGTTATAAGCACAAGTTTTACAGGTAAGGTAAATGCAGGTTACGATATCCCCCAATAAGCACAAAGAACAAATGATCAATTGACGAAATAGGGCATAAGAATTCATACTCGATAAGTGCTCGAGCAAGATGCCGAATCTGCTTTGATCCATGCTTTCGGAGACCGTTAACTGCCTTTCCAATTTCAGTAGCCTGGAAAAGAAGAATTCTTGTTAGTCTATACAGTAGCAAAAATATAAAGCTGCCATCATTCAATAGCTAAACCAGATAAGAATTAAACCTTGAGAGTCTCCACATTGAGGGCCATAAACTGAAGCTTCCTCAAAGATTCCAACAACACCGTATCAGACTGCAATAGCATCAATTAAGTCAGAAACCGGAACAGGTAAAGCATTTTCTGAGCAGCCAAACAGGGCACCAGTTTGTAGAATATAATCTCACAAATACTTGGGATTGGGAATTGAATGAAGCAGAAAACGAGAAACAAATGAGAAATGAGAAAATGGGAATTATAATTGGTACCTCTTGTTCAAAATGATGACAGAGTTCTTTGATCCTCAAGACCTCTCCAACAATTTGAGACTCTTCTTCAATCTCATCGGTCAAAGCCTCAGCTAATCCATAGCTGTAATTGCTAAGATGGTTCGTGTTCATCTCTCTCTGATCATCTCTACTGCTATTGACTTTGCTCTCTTTACTGGCCCCAGCCTCAACTTCTTCAATTCCATCTCTATCACATCCTCCGTCATCATATTCATCACCGTCGTCATCTCCTCCGTCACCGCAAGCCACCGCCAACTCCACTTTGTCGCAACCCGAACACAGCGTCATTCGGCACGAAAACAACCGCTCTGCTATTCGATCCCTCCGCAATTTGAATTCCTTTGGGCAATCCGACGCCGCCACCATGATCGCATGGTCGATTATGTCGAAAATATCCGAATTCGCAGTCCGAAAGTAATTCCTCCAGTAATTCAGTGAACCCCCGGACTTGGTCGCCATGACCACCCACCAAAAGAGCTGAGCTGGTTCAAAGCGATTCCACACAGAATTGATCAGAAGATGAGATTTTAGTCAAAGCTTGAACCACGCTCGGATTGCAGGATCCAGAATTGACGTGATTGGATTCGAGAAATTCAGATTAGGATAGTCGGTCGGTTCTGGTACGAATTTGGTAGGGGATGATAAGAATCCAGACCCAACCAACGTTTCTTGAATTGTATCAGTTTCTTTAATACACCGAGATTACAATTATATTCTCTTTCAAGCCCACATCAATAGGATTTGAAAAAGATATAAACATATACGATCAGAAATAGAAAGATCAACGACGATAAGCAACCCAAATCACCATCTGACCAAAAACATACGTGGATTCATTTCTCTAAGATTCTGCCGAACTATCCCGGAAACAAAAAAAAAATCCCAATTTTTTTTTTCTAAGAAGAAATATTGAAAAGATAAATAACGCTATATAGAAGAAACATAGAAAATCAAAATATCCGAGAGATTCCCTTGTCTCTTGTGTCTCTTTCTAGGCCTGGTGTCTGTCTCTCTTAGCTAAAGTTCTAATCAAATACCAGGTGCTGCTGCAGAAACCAAAAAGGCCAGAGAGTTTTGATGTCAAAACCATCCCTTGAGAAAGGAGCAACTAAAAATAAAAAATAATTTTATATTATGTGCTCTTCTGTGTTAGAGTTTGAAGACTTATCAGAATGAGTTGCCTTTTTCTTTTTTTTTTTAAATTTCTTTTTCTTCTAACTGTTATGACTCAAGTGGGTGAGTGCCGATGTCTTCAGACCGATAGAAAGTGCCTACTCACGTTTTTATTTTTTTACAACCGTGGTTGGTGTTATAAAATTTTGATAACTGACATCATCGTTGATAATTAAATTTGAAATATTTTATATGATATGTGGAAAAAATACGACTAGATTGTAATACGAAATAATCATATTATCTTTGTTTATGAGTGAAAGAAGTTGGGTTTGGATTTTTTTGGTCAAAAAGAGTTGCGTAAGTTAGTGACAGGCATGAAAACACATTTAGGTCTTGTTTGTTTTACTAGAATGTTAGAATAGAAATGGTAATTGTCTTTCTTCTTTATCTATTATGGAAATATAATAATTTTTAATTTCCATTTGAATGTTTGGAATAACTTATGAATTATACAAAGGAAATAATTTAGGGGAGTGTATTCAATTATAATTGTAAATTATTTCTAAGGACATTTTTTAAGTGATGGATTCATGGAACTTTATAGAATTGTCTTGAGCTTACATGAATTTAGCAAAAATTCTATTTAAAGACAGTTGTGCATTTATATGCACATGTAATACAAATTTGATTGGATTTTATGGATTTAGTTAGAATTTTTGGTCTAATTTTTTTTTTTACTTTTTAATTTTTTATAATAAAGAAAATATGAAGGTTCATTCCATAACCATCCATTCATACTTGATATTGGCTCTCAATATTCCTCTTCCAACTTTTTTTTTACTGGACTTTTCCAACTTTCACAACAATATCATATAATCACATTTATCGACAAAATGCACCAATATCCTTTTCTACCGCATCAATATATATATATATATATATAAAGAAGAATATGAGCAATAGTCCAAAAAATTTACCATAATTTTAAAAATCGTTCTTAAACTTCAATATTAGTTTTTTTCCGTCCATGTACTTTACTAAAATAGTTGATTTAGTCATTCCGTCAAAAATTTGAACGGAATCCGTTAAAATAAAAGGCAAAACCGTTCTTTCAAGTGAGATTTTTCTCGTGGATTCCATTCGAATTTTTTACGGAGTGACTAAATCAACTAATATGGTAAAGTTCAGGGACGGGGAAAACTAATAATGAAGTTTAGTGACGATTTCTAAAATTATGGTAAATTTCAGGGACTATTGCTCCTATTTAAACTATATATAATCTCTCAAACCATCTATATATTAATATGTCATAGATTGAGAATGGAGGTGGTGAAGATGTCAACCCAACAAATGGAGGCGGTGAATATATACCCAACAAGGTAATTGATGAATTCATCATTTCATTAAATATCAAAGGATGGTAGGATGAATTTATCGATGATGTTCTATATATGACGAATCAATAAAAAAACGTTAAGGGCTAATTCTAATTGATGAATTCATTGAATCTAAACAGTGTTCAATCGAATTCATTGAACATAGCAAGAAGATTATCCATGAATTCATTGATTCATCCAATCAAAATAGTTCAATCGAATTTATCAAAGAAGAGTAGGATGCATCCATCAACCATGTTAATTCATGGACAAATAATCTCATGATAGATGTCTTTTTGAATGTGCATCAATGGAAGATTCCAAAATTATTTGGTTGTATATATAAACTTGGATGAAGATGAATAATATTTATTTTATTTATTTCTATTTTACTGGGAAAGAATTCACACAAATGTTAGGGGGAGGGATGAAATTGCTATGACAATTGTTATTGACCAGAAATTTGTGAAGGAAGATTTGAGGGGAAAAGGGGTCAACTAAGAGGATTTGAAAAATAAAAATAAAAAACAATATTGAACGGTTTTACGCCGAGTCACCTCAGTTATGACGCGATGCTTGGTATTTGGTAACCGGGTTGACTGGAATGTGAACGCGGTGACGACTTTTCAAAGGACGTTTAAGATTTGTTGGGGAGGCAAGAAAGGACGATGAGTCATTTATTTGTTGCTGTGAAAAAACTCGGCGCCTCGTTTGAATGCTATCCTCACCTGTTTGTGACCCAACTTGGAGAATGATTCTGAGGACACGTGGCCATAATCGGGTGGTGGTCAGGGTTTGTACCTGTTCCGTGGTGAGAAAGCGCGCACATGAGGTAGTGCAAGGTTAGGTCAGGCCCAAGTGGGGCCCAATGGATAAGGCTGGTTTTGCATGTTTCGGGTGTCACGGCACTGTCATGTTAGTTTCATATTTCTGATTTTGCCAAATGCCTTTTGTTTCCTCTTTGTTGCTTTTTTTCTTTTGAAAAGAAAGAAATAATTTGGACATGGTCTTAATGGGCTTTGACTTCTATATGGGGATACTCTGAGGTTTTGTTTAACTTTTTTTATTTTTATTTATTTTTATCTAGTTTAACTTTCGGATAAACTATTTTCACTGTTTTGTAACTTTAACTCCATTGGAGTTAATTAATTAAATTTCTCGCTCTTAGATTTTAGAAACTTCAGATCCAAAAAAAAACAAAAATTTAGAAACTACACAAACATTCTTTGAATTTTTGAATCCCTATCACATTATTATTTAATTTTTAGCTTTCAAACAATAATTCATCTGCGTCGTGCGTCGGGAAGACTCACAGAGACATTTCAGCCTCATTCTGGCCACAAGTTAAATTCCAGTTTCATGTCTCGAACCCAAAACTAGGGAGCAAACCTGATTTGGAACCCGAGTTTTCATTGGATCACTTACTCGTAGTTACATAAATTATTTAATTAAAAATGGGTTAAAATTATAAATTTACTCATGGAGTTAATAATAGGAAAAACTAAATTGTACTATTATGTAGTTTTTACCTAACAATATGTCTATACCTATATTTTCAAATCTTGTACTTACTACCTTGTAATTGCTGAATCCTTACAACCTTAATTATTTTTTGTTATTTTGTTTAAAGCTTTCGTTAAGTGGTTATGTGTTAAAATGCAACATACTGTTTATGTTTAGTTTTAAGGGTAGACAGCATTTTGCTCACCACCTAGACCAACCTTCATCCTTTACTGCTATGTGTCCAAAAATCTATTTTTTTGGTCAGTTCTTTTATGTTAAACAATCCTAATTAATTATGAAAAAAAAATATTATGAAAAATAATTAAATTAAGGCTTATTACTCAAAATGCTCCGCGAACCGGACATGTAATCTCAATTTTGTAACAACCCGGAATTTTAATTATTGGATTTACGTAAATTATTTATGTAAAATGACGATTTTACCCTTGCTTGTTAAGGGGCGTGAAAGTCAAATTTTGTTTCGAGACACTTTTGGTGGTGTTTTGGATACCGTTGCGTAGGTCTCGAACTCACGAGTTCGTAGACAGACGGCACGCAGAAAACAGAGTTCGTGTACGAAAGTTACGGGTCTAGATTGTTAGGGGTATTTTGGTAATTTTTGACTTGGGGTAGATATTTTTAACCCCAAATCATTGTTTCATCTTTATATCATCTTCTCATTCTCATCTCTCTCTGAATCACATAGACCACTCCGAACCCGTGTGCGACTTTCACACCCAA
The DNA here is from genome assembly GCA_037349345.1 of Oemleria cerasiformis. Taxonomy (NCBI): domain Eukaryota; kingdom Viridiplantae; phylum Streptophyta; class Magnoliopsida; order Rosales; family Rosaceae; genus Oemleria; species Oemleria cerasiformis. The sequence goes on from JAZGTL010000007.1 coordinate 11,232,290, forward strand.
AAACCCACAAATTCCAAGTTTGATTCAAGGCCAAGACTTCCATTTCTATTCCACTAATCGGATTCTACTCCTTCCCACGATCACAACCGTACCAACCATCGAAGGAGAGGACCACGGGGGAAGTCGAACCGAGTGTAGGAAGTTTCGGAACTTCCGATCGATTTTTCGGCTTACACATGTACGTGTTTGATGTTTTAAGGTCATATTTGGATTCCTGGGTTCGATTAGATAGATTTAGACGTAACATTTGTGAAAAATGGTTGAGTTTTGAGGAAGTTACAAAAATTGGAAGTTTAGGCCGGAAATGGGGGATTCCGGAGGAAACCAGACGGCGGCGCCGACAGCCGGTCGTCTTCTCCAGCGAGTCACCAGTGACCGATCGGGTCGAGGTGACCGGTCGAGTCGAGGTAATCGATCGGGTCGAGTGAACCGATCGGGCCGAGTTGGATCGGGTCAGGCTGAGTGGGGCTGGGTTCGGCCGGTCCAGGCGAGTGGGTGCTGTAGCAGCGCGTGACCGGCGAGTGAGGGCGCGTGACGGCGCGTGGGCGCGTGTTTCGACCTTCCGTCGGTGCGTGGAGCCGAGTTTGAGGTCACGGTGGCGCGTGGCAGCTAGTTTTTGATGTTCCGGACCTGTTGGCGCATGTTTTGGGTCGATCAGACGTCGTTTAGGGGTTGTTTTGGGCGTTTGAAGTTGCTGCGTTTTCTAGGCCAGCATAGGTAGACCTCCCGGGGTTTAGGGGGTTTATATTTAAGGTTCTTATTATTAGCTGATAATCCCGATTATTAATTTGGACATGCGATACTGCTCCAGGAACTTCAGGGGAGCGTACAATTCGGGATTGAGCTTGCTTGGACAGGTTTGTGAGTGGACTTTTGCTTTATAAAATATAATGCATGCATAAATGTATCTTTGATTTAAATACTGTTATGTATGGGTGCAATGAGTTTCTGGAATTTAGAAATGATGCTGGACACATGTTTTTCAATATGTCAGTGAAAGTGTGTTTTGAGAAATGGCCTGGTTTTTGTACTCGATTTTGATATCATTTTGAAGTGGTAACTATTTGAGTCTGTGATTTGGGTTTAGACCCGTAATTATGATATTACTGGTTTTGGCCATAAAATGACTTTTCAAAGAATTTGGCTTAGGCCAAGAAACAAAGATTTCAAAATATGGATTTGGTTCATTGGTTTTCAGTCCCGATGGTTATAGTTGCTCTGACTGGTGTTGAGGGGTTTTGCTCTGCTGGTTGTTGAGGGCTCCGACTTTGGTGTTGAGGGGTCTTGTTCCGCCGGGTCGCGAGACTGTCTATGCATAGTACAGATAGTTGTAGTACAAATTTTAACACATCTCAAGGGATACCCTGGTGTGTTGTGGATATGTCGGGAACAGTGAATTTGAGCTATTATGTGTCCAGGCTGAATTAAATAAATTTTAACTCCTTTGAAGAGAGTTTTCAAACCAAACTGTGGATCACGAGGTATTTTCATTATACAGATTTTATGTGAGTCCAACTAAGTGGTTTTAAAGAGAAATGAAAATTTTGGTGATTTATATATAATGTTTTTATATCATAAACTGTTTTATGTGATGCATGCATGATTTTATAAATGGAGGGGGAAAAAGGTAATATTTCCTTGGAAAACGATTTATAAATGATTATTTTTGTCCACTCACAACTTTTGTGTTTACACCCCCTTCAGGCAGTTGAGTTGACGTGGACACTTATCTCGAGGCAGAGGCATTAGTACTTTCGGCTGCGCTGTGTAGTTATATTTTAGTAGGATATCTAAATTATACTCTTGATTCTACTTAGACGCTCTGATATTATATTGTATTTGGTTGGTCATTATTTACGGGAATTATTGAGTGCTTGAATCCCTTGTCTGACAAGTGAAAGTATGTATTATTATTATAATTTGTAAGGATTGAAGGGTATTTTGGGAACCTTTCCTTAGGTTGTCAGACGGGATCAGGGTTCTTCCCGAGTTTCGAGGGGAAATTCGGGACGGGTCCTAACAATTGGTATCAGAGCACTAGGTTAAATTCATGTAGACTCTACACTTAGTGTACAATTATTTTGGTATTGATGAGTTATAGTTCTTTTCTGCGTAATGTCTCTGAGACGTAAGTCCCGTCAACAGTCTGGAAACAGTGGGGACACACATGAACCTGCAGTGGAGCCTGATATGAGGCAAACACTGGAACAATTGGGTCACACTTTGACTTCTGTACTTCAGAGTAGGGCTGCTACTGAAGGTTCGGACATTAAGAAAGCCTAGAGATTAGGGGCTACAATATTTATGGGCGACTCATTCTTTCATTTCTCGGGGTTTTACATTGTTTGCTGATAGAGAATTGTCTCCGATTGGTTGGGACATGGGTATTAGTAGTCCTACTGGGAATATGTTAGTGGCGAATCTCGTGATTCGTAGTTGTCCAGTGTTAGTGGAAGGTCATGCATTAGAGCATATTTAATCCCCTTAGATATTTTTGATTTTGATGTGATTCTAGGGATGAATTGGTTGACTATGCATCATGCCTCTATTGATTGTTATGACAAGAGAGTGAATTTCCGGAGTCCAGGTTTACCGGAACTTACGTTTAGGGGAGATCGTAGGATACTACCCTGTGGAGTGATATCAGCTTTGACTATTGAGAGATTGTTGAGGAAAGGTTGTGAGGGTTACTTGGCTCATGTGTTTGATTCTCGGAATACTCCGATGAGAGTGGAGGATATTCCAGTGGTGAGTGAGTTCTCTGATGTGTTTCCAGATGATCTTCCGGGATTGCCACCTCACCGGGAGATTGAATTCACCATAGAGGTTTTACCAGGTACTCAACCTATCTCACAAACACCGTACAGAATGGCACCGACATAATTGCGAGAGTTGAAGACTCAATTGCAGGACTTGGTGAATATGAGATTTATTCGTCCAAGTGTTTCACCTTGGGGTGCACCAGTGTTATTTGTGAGGAAAAAGGATGGTGGTCTGAGGTTGTGTATCGACTACCGGCAGCTAAACAGGGCTACGGTGCGGAATAAGTATCATCTACCAAGGATAGATGATTTGTTTGATCAACTTAAGAGGGCAAGATATTTTTCGAAAATTGACCTTCGATCCGGGTACCATCAGTTGAGGATCAGGGAAGGGGATGTTCAGAAAACAGCTTTCAGGACTCGGTATGGTCATTATGAGTTCCTGGTGATGCCTTTCGGGTTGACTAATGCCCCAGAAACATTTATGGATTTGATGAACAGGGTGTTCCAAAAGTATTTGGATCGGTTTGTGATTGTGTTCATCAATGACATCTTGGTGTATTCGAGGAGTGCTAAGGCACATGAGAAGCACTTAAGGTTGGGGCTGAATATGCTTAGGAAAAAGTATTTGTTTGCCAAGTTCAGTAAATGCCAGTTTTGGTTGACAGAAGTTGGATTCTTAGGTCATGTGATTTCGGTTGAGGGTATCAGCGTAGATCCCCAAAATGTTGAGGTAGTGGTAAACTGGGAGCAACCGAGGACAGTGACAGAGGTGAGGAGCTTTCTGGGTTTGGCAGGATATTATCGACGGTTCGTAGAAGGATTTTCTACGATAGCAAGCCCATTGACTCGGTTGACTAGGAAAGGAGTCAAGTTTGACTGGGGTGCTGATTGTGAACAGGGATTTCAGGAGCTGAAGAGGAGGTTGACTTCTGCTCCAGTATTAAACCTTCCTGATGATACTGGGGGATTCGAGGTGTATAGTGATGCATCATTGCGGGGTATAGGCTACGTGTTGATGCAGCATGGGAAGGTGATAGCGTATGCTTCTAGAAAACTTAAACCCCAATGAGTTGAATTACCCCACACATGATTTGGAGTTAGCTGCAGTGGTGCATGCACTGAAAATTTGGCGACATTATTTGTACGGGGAGACGTGTCGGATCTTCACCGACCATAAGAGTTTAAAGTACTTGTTCACCCAAAAAGGACCTGAATCTGAGGCAGAGAAGATGGCTTGAGCTAATAAAGGATTATGATTGTACTATAGAGTACCATCCAGGGAAAGCCAATGTTGTGGCAGATACCTTGAGCAGGAAATCCATGGGTTCTTTGGCCCATTTACACACAATCTACCTACCATTGTTGTTAGAGTTCCGTAGAGCGGGAATTGTATTTGACATGGATAACCAGGGGGCTTTATTGGCTAGTTTCCATGTGAGGCATGTTCTGATTGATCGGATTATTGAGGCTCAACTCCAGGACCCTACATTGTGCATTATCAGGATGGAGTTGGAGGCTGAAAACAGGCAGGACTATGCGCTTAGGGATGATGGAGCCTTGGTTAGGGATGGCCGGTTGTCCGTACCGAATGAGCTAGAGCTAAAGAGGGAAATTCTTGATGAGGCTCATAGTTCGGCTTACGCTATGCATCCAGGAGGTACCAAGATGTATCATACCCTAAGGAAACACTATTGGTGGATTGAGATGAAAAGGGAAATTGCTGAGTTTGTGAGTAGATGCCTGACATGTCAGCAAGTGAAAACAGAGAGGCAGAAACCATATGGGGCACTTCAACCATTACCTATTCCGGAATGGAAGTGGGATCACATTACGATGGATTTTGTGTATAAACTTCCAAGGACACAGAAGGGACATGATGGGATATGGGTAATTTTTGATAGACTCACGAAGTCTGCACATTTATTGCTAGTGCAGGAAGATTTTCGGATGAGTCGGTATGCCAAATTGTTCGTTGATGAGATCATACGGCTACATAGGACTCCAGAGTCAATTGTTTCGGACAGGGATCCAAGATTTACCTCCAGGTTTTGGCGGAGTTTGCAGAAGGCTTTTGGCACTACCTTGCATTTTAGTACAGCTTTTCATCCTCAGACGGATGGTCAGTCTGAAAAGACAATCCAGGTTTTGGAGGATATGATGAGAGCTTGTGTACTGCAGTTTAAAGGGAACTAGGATTCACACCTGGCTCTGATGGAATTTGCTTATAATAATAGTTATCAGTCGAGTATTGTGATGTCTTTTTTCGAGGCACTGTATGGGAGGCAGTGTAGGACACCGTTATGCTGGAACGAAGTGGGTGACAGGAAACTGTTAACACCAGAGTTAGTGGATACGACTGAGGAAAAGATAAGGATCATCAGAGAAAGGTTGAAGACAGCTCAGGATCGCCAGAAGAGCTATGCAGACCGTCGAACCAAAGAGCTTGAGTTTGAGGTAGGTGACTGGGTGTTCTTGAAACTATCTCCTTGGAAGGGAGTGGTACGTTTTGGTAGACGAGGGAAACTGAGTCCTCGTTACATTGGTCCGTATGAGATTTTGGAGAGGATAGGACCAGTGGCATATCGTCTTGCTTTACCATCGGAATTATCCAGAGTTCATAATGTTTTCCATGTATCTTTGCTCCGGAAATATCTATTTGATGAGTCTCACGTATTGGAAGAGCAGCCACTTGAGCTGAAGGATAATTTGTTCTTTGAGGAGCAACCGGTGCAAATTTTGGATTGGAAGGAGAAGGTATTGCGCAGAAAGAGTATTCATCTAGTTAAAGTGTTATGGAGGAATCATAACGCGGAGGAGGCCACGTGGGAAACCGAGGAACTAATGCGGGCGCAGTATCCTCATTTGTTCCAAGGGTAGAGTTAAATTTCGAGGACGAAATTTCTTAAGGGGGGTGGATTGTAACAACTCGGAATTTCAATTATTGGATTTACGTAAATTATTTATGTAAAATGACGATTTTACCCTTGCTTGTTAAGGGGCGTGAAAGTCAAATTTTGTTTCGAGACACTTTTGGTGGTGTTTTGGATACCGTTGCGTAGGTCTCGAACTCACGAGTTCGTAGACAGACGGCACGCAGAAAATCGAGTTCGTGTACGAAAGTTACGGGTCTAGATTTTTAGGGGTATTTTGATAATTTTTGACTTGGGGTAGATATTTTTAACCCCAAATCATTGTTTCATCTTCATATCATCTTCTCATTCTCATCTCTCTCTGAATCACACAGACCACCCCGAACCCGTGTGCGACTTTCACACCCAAAAACCCACAAATTCCAAGTTTGATTCAAGGCCAAGACTTCCATTTCTATTCCACTAATCGGATTCTACTCCTTCCCACGATCACAACCGTACCAACCATCGAAGGATAGGACCACGGGGGAAGCCGAACCGAGTGTAGGAAGTTTCGGAACTTCCGATCGATTTTTCGGCTTACACAGGTACGTGTTTGATGTTTTAAGGTCATATTTAGATTCCTGGGTTCGAGTAGATAGATTTAGACGTAAAATTTGTGAAAAATGGTTGAGTTTTGAGGAAGTTACAAAAATTGGAAGTTTCGGCCGGAAATGGGGGATTCCAGCAGAAACCAGACGGCGGCGCCAGCAGACGGTCGTCTTCTTCGGCGAGTCACCAGTGACCGATCGGGTCGAGGTGACCGGTCGGGTTGAGGTAACCGGTCAGGTTGAGTGAACCGATCGGGTTGAGTGAACCGATCGGGCCGAGTTAGATCGGGTCAGGTCGAGTTGGGCCGGTCCAAGCGAGTGGGTACTGTAGCAGCGCGTGACTGGTGAGTGAGGGTGCGTGGCGGCGCGTGGGCGCGTGTTCCGACCTTCCATCGGCGCGTGGAGCCGAGTCTGAGGTCACGGTGGCGCGTGGCAGCTAGTTTTTGACGTTCCGGACCTGTTGGCGCAGGTTTTGGGTCGATCGGACGTCGTTTAGGGGTTGTTTTGGGAGTTTGAAGTTGCTGCGTTTTCTAGGCCAGCATAGGTAGACCTCCCGGGGTTTAGGGGGTTTATATTTAAGGTTCTTATTATTAGCTGATAGTCCCGATTATTAATTTGGACATGCGATACTGCTTCAGGAACTTCAGTGGAGCGTACAATTCGGGATTGAGCTTGCTTGGACAGGTTTGTGAGTGGACTTTTGGTTTATAAACTATAATGCATGCATAAATGTATATTTGATTTAAATACTGTTATTTATGGGTGCAATGAATTTCTGGAATTTAGAAATGATGCTGGACACATGTTTTCCAATATTTCAATGAAAGTGTGTTTTGAGAAATGGCCTGGTTTTTGTACTCGATTTTGATATTGTTTTGAAGTGGTAACTATTTGAGTATGTGATTTGGGTTTAGACCCGTGATTATGATATTACTGGTTTTGGCCATAAAATGACTTTTCAAAGAATTTGGCTTAGGCCAAGAAACAAAGATTTCAAAATACGGATTTGGTTCATTGGTTTTCAGTCCCAATGGTTACAGTTGCTCTGACTGGTGTTGAGGGGTTTTGCTCCTCTGGTTGTTGAGGGCTCCGACTTTGGTGTTGAGGGGTCTTTCTCCGTCGAGTCGCGAGACTGTCTATGCATAGTACAAAGAGTTGTAGTACAGATTTTAACACATCTCAAGGGATACCCTGGTGTGTTGTGGATATGTCGGGAACAGTGAATTTGAGATATTATGTGTCCAGGCTGAATTAAATGAATTTTAACTCATTTGAAGAGAGTTTTCAAACCAAACTGTGGATCACGAGGTATTTTCATTATACAGATTTTATGTGAGTCCAACTAAGTGGTTTTAAAGAGAAATGGAAATTTTGGTGATTTACGTATAATGTTTTTATATCATAAACTGTTTTATGTGATGCATGCATGATTTTATAAATGGAGGGGGTAAAAGGTAATATTTCCTTGGAAAACGATTTATAAATGATTATTTTTGTCCACTCACAACTTTTGTGTTTACACCCCCTTCAGGCAGTTAAGTTGACGTGGACACTTATCCCGAGGCAGAGGCATTAGTACTTTCGGCTGCGCTGTGTAGTTATATTTGAGTAGGATATCTAAATTATACTCTTGATTCTACTTAGACGCTCTGATATTATATTGTATTTGGTTGGCCATTATTTACGGGAATTATTAAGTGCTTGAATCCCTTGTCTGACAAGTGAAAGTATGTATGTATTATTATAATTTGTAAGGATTTAAGGGTATTTTGGGAACCTTTCCTTAGGTGTCAGACGGGATCAGGGTTCTTCCCGAGTTTAATGGGGAAATTCGGGACGGGTCCTGACAAATTTGCTCCCCCAACGCGAAATCGTAACAATTTAACCCCTGAACCCCCCCTTCTGTCAAGTCCGTTGCACCAAACGTTAGTCTTCGTTACTAACGGTGTTTAGAGTGCTTATGTGGCAAAGAAATGGCCCACACATGTGGATCCTTCGAAAACTGGGTGGAAGTCAACCTCAATATGGTAAGTTTGAGTTATGAAATTTTGAAATTGTGAAATCTGAAATGGTTTTGGAAGTTAATTGTCCTATTTGGTTAAAAGATTCAATGTTTTGGTTGGTGTTTGTGTAAGCCTTTGAAAATTGAACTTGTTAAATTTTGTTGGCACTTAGTTGTGCCAAATAATATGGCGGGTGGGTTTAGAAAAGGTTGGTAGTTGGTTTACAATATGTGAACTTTTAGAAAGTGGCTCGTAGTGGGTTTATAATATGTGATTGTTGGTTGGAAAGTTGTGATTTTGATAGTGTGGGGTTTAGGTTTGGGCATTTTGGATTAGAGTAAAGGGTTTAGGGTTGGGCTGTTTGGAAAATAAATTAGGATATAGGGTAGGGTATTTTGGATTAGAGTTGATTGTGTGCACAACAACCTTAATATGGTAAGTTTGATGTTGGTTGTGGGTGTGAGTGTAAGGACCCTTCCCGAATTTCCCCTCAAAATCCGGAAAAAACCCTTATCCCGTCTAACAGCTCTTTTACCTCAAAAATTAAATACCAGGTATACCCTTTATCCTTAAATAATTTTTAGTAAACCTTACAGGGTTCCCGACAGAACCTCTGTACTTATTGACCACTCCTACCTGTCAGACGCAGGATAGCATACAGGTCAAAGCCAAGACCACGGAATAGTGGTGGTCCAAATAGGAATACCCTCAGACACCAAATGTCAGTAGGTTAGACACTGCTGACACCTCTACTGGAATACCAAAAGACAACCGACTAGTCAGCTACTTGTGAACCAATAATAATTCGTCACTCTTGGTCACCGCCCACACCAACCCACTGACCCGGATGAGGAAGTATTTTCATAAGCTCATTAAGGACATGACAATCATCGTCAAATCATATTAGAGCCGGAAATATCCCCGGCTATCATATCATATCCTCAGACGGAATAACACTCGGCCGACATAACACATAAGCCGACATAACCTTCGACTAGCATCTCACATCAGTCGGCATATCCCTCGACTGAGATATTATATCATCAGCCGGCATAACCCTCGGCTATCATATCACATTAGTCGGCATACCCCTCGACTGACATATTATATCATCAGCCGACATAACCCTCGGCTATCATATCACATCAGTCGGCATGTCCCTCGACTGACATATTATATCATCAGCTGGCATAACACTCGGCTATCATATCACATCAGTCGACATATCCCTCGACTGACATATTATATCATATGACATCAGTCGGCTATCATATCACATCAGTCGGCATATCCCTCGACAAACATATTATATCATCAGCCGGCATAACCCTCGACTATCATATCACATCAGTCGGCATATCCCTCGATTGACATATTATATCATCAGCCAGCATAACCCTCGGCTATCATATCACATCAGTCGGCATATCCCTCGACTGACATATTATATCATCAGCCGGCATAACCCTCGGCTATCATATCAAATCAGTCGGCATATCCCTCGACTAGCATATTATATCATCAGCTGGTATAACCCTCGGCTGTCATATCACATCAGTCGGCATATCCCTCGACTGGAACATTAAATCATCAACCGGCATAACCCTTGGCTATCATATCACATCAGTCGGTATATCCCTCGACTGACATATTATATCATCAGCCGGCATAACCCTCGGCTATCATATCACATCAGTCGGCATATCCCTCGACTGGCATATTATATCATCAGGCGGCATAACCCTCGGCTATCATATCATATCAGTCGGCATATCCTTCGATTGGCATATTATATCATCAGCCGGCAAAACCCTCGGTTATCATATCACATCAGTCGGCATATCCCTCGACTGGCATATTATATCATCAGCCGGCATAACCCTCGGTTGTCATATCACATCAGTCGGCATTTCCCTCGACTGGCATATTATATCATCAGCCGGCATAACCCTCGGCTATCATATCACATCAGTCAGCATATCATTCGACTGACATATTATATCATCAGTCGGCATTTCCCTCGACTGGCATATTATATCATCAGCTGGCATATCCCTCGACATACATATTATATCATCAACCGGTATAACCCTCGGCTGTCATGTCACATCATTCGGCATATCCCTCGACTGGCATATTATATCATCAGCCCGTATAATCCTCGGCTGTCATATCACATCAGTCGGCATATCCCTCGACTGGCATATTATATCATCAGCCGACATAACACTCGGCTATCATATCACATCAGTCGGCATATCCCTCGACTGACATATTATATCATCAACCGGTATAACCCTCAGATGTCATATCACATCAGTCGGCAGATCACTCGACTGACATATTATATCGTCAGCCGGCATAACCCTCGGCTATCATATCACATCAGTCGGCATATCCCTCGACTGACATATTATATCTTCAGCCGGTATAATCCTTAGCTGTCATATCACATCAGTCGACATATCCCTCGACTGGCATATTATATCATCAGCCAGCATAACCCTCGGTTGTCATATCACATCAGTCGGTATTTCCCTCGACTAGCATATTATATCATCAGCCGGTATAACCCTCGGCTATCATATCACATCAGTCGGCATATCCCTCGACTGACATATTATATCATCAGTCGGCATAACCCTCGGCTATCATGTCACATCAGTCGGTATATCCCTCAACATACATATTATATCATCAGCCGGTATAACCCTCGGCTGTCATATCACATCAGTCGGCATATCCCTCGATTGGCATATTATATCATCAGCCCGTATAATCCTCGACTATCATATCACATCAGTCGGCACATCCCTCGACTGGCATATTATATCATCAGCCGGTATAACCCTCGGCTATCATATCACATCAGTCGGCATATCCCTCGACTGACATATTATATCATCAGCCGGTATAACCCTCGGCTGTCATATCACATCAGTCGGCATATCCCTCGACTGACATATTATATCATCAGCCGGCACAACCCTCTATCCTATCACATCAATCGGCATATCCCTCGACTGACATATTATATCATCAACCGGCATAACCCTCGGCTATCATATCACATCAGTCGGCATATCCCCCGACTGGCATATTATATCATCAGCCAGCATAACCCTCGGCTGTCATATCACATCAGTTGACATATCCCTTGACTAGCATATTATATCATCAGCTGGTATAACCCTCGGCTGTCATATCACATCAGTCGGCATATCCCTCGACTGGCATATTATATCATCAGCCGGCATAACCCTCGGCTATCATATCACATCAGTCGTCATATCCCTCGACTGACATATTATATCATCAGTCGGCATAACCCTCGGCTATCATATCACATCAATCGGCATATCCCTCGACTGGCATATTATATCATCAGCCGGTATAACCCTCGGTTGTCATATCACATCAGTCGGTATATCCCTCGACTGGCATATTATATCATCAGCCGGTATAACCCTCGGCTGTCATATCACATTAATCGGCATATCCCTCGACTGGCATATTATATCATCAGCCGGCATAACCCTCAACTATCATATCACATCAGTCGGCATATTCCTCGACTGACATATTATATCATCAGCCGGTATAACCCTCAGATGCCATATCACATCAGTCGGCATATCCCTCGACTGACATATTTTATCATCAGCCGGTATAACCGTAGCCACCAGGGTATCCCTTGGGGTGTGCTAGTCCTGTACTACCATCACCTTTTTCTATTGGAGGTTCACCGGGATCACCGCGAATAGCGGATCCTTGTCCCAGATCCTGGTCCTCCTCAAATTGGTGTTTATCTTGGAGGTTTACCGAGTTCACCGTTACTAGCGGATCCTAGTCCTGGGTCTTGGCCTCCCTCAAATCAATGTTTATCTTGGAGGTTCACTGGGTTCACCACTAATAACGGATCCTGGCCTCGGGTCCTGGCCTCGGGTCCTGGCCTCCCTCAAATATGGCCAAATCCGATAAATTCATACATACGGTCAAAACCCAAATCATGGACTCAATAATTTCCACGTCAAAATGATATCAAAACCGAATCCAAAAACCATGACATTTCTCAAAATACACTTTAACTGAAATATTGGAAAACATGTGTCCATCAATCATTTCTAAATTCCGGAAATTCAATGCAACAATCCATAACAGTATTTAAACAAAGATACATTGATGCATGCATTTAAATTTATAAATCAAAAGTCCACTCACATATATTATCCAACCCAAAATCATGGACGCTCTAGCCCCAAGGAACACATGACACAATAATGACCCAACTATATTGACCTTCCGAGCTCAAAACCCGCTCCACGGTCAACCATTACCGTTGGGATTGCCCAACCGGGCCCCAAACGAACTCCTATGGCCTCGAAACCAACAAAACCTGATCCGGAACGTCCCAAAACCCTAGTCACGCGTCGCCATGACATCGGGAACAGTCCCACGCGCCGGAAGAAGGTCAGAACACACGCCCACACTCCTACACGCGCCGCCATGCCTGGTCACGCGCCTGCTACAGTACCCACGCGCCTGAACCGGTCCAAGCTGGCCTAACTCGCCCTGACCCGGTCCAGCCCGACCCGATCGATCCACTCGACCTAATCGATCCACTCGACCTGGTCGGTCCACTCGACCCAGCCGATCCACTCGATTCGATCGATCCACTTGACCCGACCGATCGCCGGTGACTAGCCAGAGAAGACCACCGGACGGCCGTCGCCGGAGGCTTACCGCAGAAGATGACCGGACCGCCGCCTCCACCGCCGTCAAGTTCGCCGGAAATTGCCATTTCCGATCGATTTTTAATGTTTTCTAACTTCTTCATTTCTTGTCCGTTTTTCACGATCCACACATGTAAATTCATCTACTTTTCACCAGGAATCCAAATATGAGGTCAAAGTTCCAAGATCGTACCTAGTTTGGCTGGAAAACGGCCGAGAAGATTCGATCCTCCTCCCTTCTCCATCCGTCGCCTACGGCGGTGCTCCCGCTCCGATAAATACCCCAAAATGCTTGTGGGGTCCTGCGGAAAATCCTCCCGACCTTGGTTTGGGTCGAATTGGACCGAAATCCGTCCGATGAAAGGGGGTGTTCGATGTTCGCACGGGGAGAGTTTCGGGTAGGAGAGAGACTGAATGGACCAATCTCCCGAGGAGAGAGAAAAATATTTGAAAAATAGTTCCAACTTTTCCAAAATTACCAAACTACCCCTGAAACTTCTAGACCCGTAACGAACTCACCGGGTTCCATTTTTCGCATGCTGCCTATCTACGAACTCGTGAGTTCGAGACCTACGCAATGACCTAAGAAAAATTTCCAAAAGTACTGCCAGTCAAAAAGTGACTCCCGAATCCGTCCAAAATTAAGGGAAAAATCGTCAAATTCTCAAAATAATTTAATTTCTGGTCCGGGTCATTACAAATTCCCCCCCTTAATTTCACTAACTCAGGTTAAAGAACCAACCTTCTATTCAATTCAAGGTCGCTAAAGTGGTAAACGCCTCAGAGGCATCTTGTTAACAGAAATCCTTAAATAATTTGCACACAAGTGTGCGGTCTGCAGGAAGTTAGCCTAGAGCTTTGATACCACTTGTAAGGACCCTTCCCGAATTTCCCCTCGAAACCCGAAAAGAACACTTTTCCCGTCTGACTGCTCTTTTACCACAAAAATTAAATACCAGGAATACCCTTTATCCTTAAATAATTTTTAGTAAACCTTACAGGGTTCCCGACAGAACCTCTGTACTTATTGACCACTCCTACTTGTCAGACGCATGATAGGATACAGGTCAAATCCAGGACGTCGGAATAGTGGTGGTCCAAATAGAAATACCCTCTGACACCAAATGACAATAGGTTAGACATTGCTGACACCTCTACTGGAATACCACAAGACAACCGACTAGTCAGCTACTTGTGAACCAACAATAATTCGTCACTCTAGGTCACCGCCCACACCAACCCACTGACCCGGATGACGAAATATTTTCATAGGCTGATTAAGGACATGGTCGTCAAATCATATTAGAGCCGGAAATATCCTCGGCTATCATATCATATCCTCAGTCGGAATAATCCTCGGCTGGCATAACACATAAGCCGACATAACCTTCAACTATCATCTCACATCAGTCGGCATGTCCCTCGACTGACATATTATATCATCAGCCGGCATAACCCTCGGTTATCATATCACATCAGTCGGCATATCCCTCGACTGACATATTATATCATCAGCCGGTATAACCCTTGGCTGTCATATCACATCAGTCGGCATATCCCTCGACTGGCATATTATATCATCAGCCGGTATAACCCTCGGCTGTCATATCACATCAGTCGGCATATCCCTCGACTGGCATATTATATCATCAGCCGGCATAACCCTCGGCTATCATATCACATCAGTCGGCATATCCTTCGACTGACATATTATATCATCAGCCGGTATAAGCCTTGGCTGTCATATCACATCAGTCGGCATATACCTCGACTAACATATTATATCATCAACCGGATAACCCTAGCCACCAGGGTATCCCTTGGGGTGTGCTAGTCCTGTACTACCATCACCTTTTCTATTGGAGGTTCACCGGGTTCACCGCTAATAGTGGATCCTGGTCCCAGATCCTGTTCCTTCTCAAATTGGTGTTTATCTTGGAGGTTCACCGGGTTCACCGTCACTAGCGGGTCCTAGTCCCGGGTCCTGGCCTCCCTTAAATCAATGTTTATCTTGGAGGTTGACCGGGTTCACTGCTAATAACGGATCCTGGCCCCAAGTCATGGCCTCCCTCAAATATGGCCAAATCCGATAAACTCATACATACGGTCAAAACCCAAATCATGGACTCAATAATTTCCACGTCAAAACGATATCAAAATCGAGTCCAAAAACCATGACATTTCTCAAAATACACTTGAACTGAAATATTGGAAAACATGTGTCCAGCAATCATTTCTAAATTCCGAAAATTCATGCAACAATCCATAACAATATTTAAACAAAGATACATTGATGCATGCATTTCAATTTATAAATCAAAAGTCCACTCACATATATCATCCAACCCAAAATCATGGACGCTCTAGCCCCAAATGAACACATGACACAATAATGACCTAACTATCTTGACCTTCCGAGCTCAAAACCCGCTCCACGGTCAACCATTACCGCTGGGATTGCCCAACCGGGCCCTAAATGAACTCCTATGGCCTCGAAACCAACAAAATCTGATCCGAAACGTCCCAAAACCCTAGTCATGCGCTGCCGTGACATCGGGAACAGTCCCACGCGCTGGCAGAAGGCCGAAACACACGCACACGCGCCTACTACAGTACCCACGCATTTGGACTGGTCCAACTCCGCCCAACTCGGCTTGACTCGGTCTAGCCTGACCCGATCCACTCGACCCGATCGGTCCACTCGACCCAATCGGTCAACTAGACCCGGCCGGTCTGCTCGATCCGACTAGTCCACTCGACCAGACCGATCGTCGGTGACTCGCCGGAGAAGACCACCGGATGTCCTTCGCCGTCGTCGGAGGCTTACCGGAGAAGATGACCGGACCGCCGCCTCCGCCGCCGTCTGGTTCGTCAGAAATTGCCATTTCCGGTCGATTTTCAAGGTTTTCTAACTTCTTCATTTCTTGACCATTTTTCACGATCCACGTATGTAAATTCATCTACTTTTCACCAGGAATCCAAATATGTGGTCAAAGTTCCTAGATCGTACCTGGTTTTGCCGAAAAACGGCCGAGAAGATTGGTCCACCTCACTCCTCCGTCTGTCGCCTACGGCGGTGCTCCCACTCCGATAAATACCCCAAAATGCTCGTGTGGTCCCGGGAAAGATCCTCCCGACCTTGGTTTCGGTCGAATCGGACCGAAATCGGTTCGATGAAATGGGGTGTTCGGTGTTCGCACGGGGAGAATTTCAAGTAGGAGGGAGACTGAATGGACCAATCTCCCGAGGAGAGAGAAAAATATCTGATATATAGTTCCAACTTTTCCAAAATTATCAAACTACCCCTGAAGCTTCTAGACCCGTAACAAACTCACCGGGTCTCCGTTTTCCGCGTGCCGCCTGTCTACGAACTCGTGAGTTCGAGACCTACGCAATGACCCAAGAAAATTCCCAAAAGTACTGCCAGTCAAAAAGTGACTTCCAAACCCGTCCAAAATCGTGGGTAAAATCGTCGAATTCTCAAAATAATTTAATTTCTGGTCCAGGTCGTTACAGTGAGTGTAGATTTAGGCAGAGAGTTGTGGATTTGCAGTGAGTTGTGATGTTGGGTCTGATTTTTGGATTAAGGTTTAGGTCTAGGTTTACAGTTTTGGTTTTAGGTTTAGGGTTTAGGGTCTGTTGTTGGATTAGGGTTTGATTTTCTATTGTGTGTTTGGTGTGGATGATTTAAGCTTATTATGCATTAAATTTTTTTGATTGGTGTAGGGGACTGCGATGACATTGTGTCCATCGCACTACATCACGGTGGCAAGATATTACATAAAGTGGGAGAGTGGACATATGCATATGGGGCATTGAAATGGTATGACTGGTGTTGTTGGAACTACAGTTCACTGATTGAATTGAATGCACTAGTGAAAAAGGAAGGCTACATTGAGGATAGGGTGGAATTCTACACACAAGAAGCCCGAAGTGGAGTGTTTTTCAAACTATGCACAGATCAACATCTTTTGGTCCACATTCGAAGGGCTGCAAAGAGAGCAGATAAGGCACTGCCTGTGTACGCTTCCCATGCTGTGGACCAAGTGGCAGATGAAGATCTGGTGCAGACTATAGAAGCTGGTCCAAGCACAGATCCAGATGTTGGTCCATGCACATATGAAGCAGCTGGTCCAAGCACATATCCAGATGCTGGTCCAAGCACAGATCCAGATGCTGGTCCAAGCACATTTGAACCACTTGGTCCAAGCACATACGCAGATGATGGTCCAAGCACATTTGAACCACTTGGTTCAAGCACAGATGCAGATGCTGGTCCAAGCACAGATCCAGAGGCTAGTCCAAGCACATGTCTAGTTGAAGATGTAGAAGATGTGCCTGAATATGAAAGTAATGAAGAAGAAAGTAGTGAAGCTGATGATAGTGAAGACGAATTGTATGAAGTTCGAGTGGAAGAAAAAAGTAGTGAAGAAGTGGATGAAGAATTTGAAGTGGAAGAAGAAATGGAAGAACTAGATTTGCAAGCTAGTGGTGGCCAGTGTAGTCAGAGGCCTGGTAAACAAAAGGTGAATGAGGATGATAAAGAGAAGGGCAACCCCAAGAGTGGTTATATAGTGGCCAATATGAGGAACTTGAGGACTTTGAAGATGATGGTTATGGTGAAGGGGATGTTAATGCAATATGTCTAAGTGATAATGATGACATCTTCGAGAAAAATGATGAAGAGGTAGTTCCTCCTCCTCCACAGACTGAGGAAGATTTTGAAAAAAGAGAGGTTCCTTTGTCACCAAGGGTTGCTACTGTTAGTGTAGACTCAGATGAGGAAGTGGGCAATAGGAGTAGGAAGAAGAAACCACTTCCAAAGACAAGAGACTTTATTCCTAAGATGGAGATGAAGGATCCTCATTTTGAGATAGGGCATAAGTTTGAATCAGCTGCCATATTTAGAGAAGCTGCGAGGATCTACTCAGTGAACAATGGAAGACATCTAACTTTTAAAGAGTAGGAAGAAGTTGCGATGGTTATGGTGAAGGGGATGCTAATGCAATATGTCTAAGTGATAATGATGACATCTTCGAGAATAATGATGAAGAGGTAGTTCCTCCTCCTCCACAGACTGAGGAAGATTTTGAAAAAAGAGAGGTTCCTTTGTCACCAAGGGTTGCTACTGTTAGTGTAGACTCAGATGAGGAAGTGGGCAATAGGAGTAGGAAGAAGAAACCACTTCCAAAGACAAGAGACTTTATTCCTAAGATGGAGATGAAGGATCCTCATTTTGAGATAGGGCATAAGTTTGAATCAGCTGCCATATTTAGAGAAGCTGCGAGGATCTACTCAGTGAACAATGGAAGACAGCTAACTTTTAAAGAGTAGGAAGAAGTTGCGATGGTTATGGTGAAGGGGATGCTAATGCAATATGTCTAAGTGATAATGATGACATCTTCGAGACAAATAATGAAGAGGTAGTTCCTCCTCCTCCACAGACTGAGGAAGATTTTGAAGAAAGAGAGGTTCCTTTGTCACGAAGGGTTGCTTCTGTTAGTGTAGATTGAGATAAGGAAGTGGGCAATAGGAGTAGGAAGAAGAAACCACTTCCAAAGACAAGAGACTTTATTCCTAAGATGGAGATGAATAATCCTCATTTTGAGATAGGGCATAAGTTTGAATCAGCTGCCATATTTAGAGAAGTTGTGAGGATCTACTCAGTGAACAATGGAAGACAGCTAACTTTTAAAAAGAATCAGCCTAATCGAATTAGGGTGGTTTGTGGGAGTGTCTGTGAGTTTATGCTTTATGCTTCAAAAATAGGAGGTACCATAACTATGCAAATTAAAGAGTTTAAGAGTGAGCACAGCTGCGGTGTAGGGATTAAGAATAGACATGCCAATGTAAAGTGGCTGTCATGGAAGTATGGGAGGCAGTTGGCAAGCATCGAATGGGATTGGGTGGAATTCCAATACTTGGTTAATGCAGAAACTGGTTTAAGACCCTCAAGAGCAGCATGCTTTAGGGCAAGGGCCAGTGTATTGGATGTTGTGGAAGGGATCTACAAGAGGCAATATGAGGTGTTGGGGGAATACTGCTTGCAAGTCCTGAAGACTAATCCTGGTTCCACAGTGATAATCAAGTCTGAGTTGGAAGCTGATGATTGCCTTCGATTTGAGAAAGTGTATTTCTGTTTGGAAGCTTGCAAACATGGTTGGATGAAAGGCTGTAGACCCTTCATTGGGGTTGATGCATGCCATATTAAGGGCATTCACCCTGGGAAATTGTTGGAAGCTGTAAGAGTGGATCCCAACAATGGGATGTTTCCCATTGCATATGTTGTGTGTGAATCTGAAAACTTCAATTGTTGGAGGTGGTTTATGGAGTTGTTGAAGGAGGACTTGAAAATCCAAAACTCACACGCAGTTGTGATAATGATTGATAAACAAAAGGGGTTGCTAGATGCAGCGAACCAAATATTCCCTTATGCAGAACACAGGCATTGCTTGAGGCATCTATCCGGAAACCTCAATGCAACACATAAAGGATTGGCTGTCAAACTGCAAATGGAGAAGATTGCTAGGGCAACTACAATACCTTGGTACAATGAAGAAATGATGAGAATGCAAGTTCTCAATCAGTCTGCTCACAATTGGCTAAAAGAAAGGGATGGAAGATAGTGGTGTAGAAGTCATTTCAGGACTGACTATAAGTGCGACATCTTGCTGAATAATCTATCGGAGGCCTCCAACAAAGCCATTCTCCCATTTAGGCTTAAGCCTATTATATCTATGGTGGACAAAGTCAGTTAATACCTAAGTGCATTCATGACTAAGAGAAGAGATGAAGGTAGTACTTGGGGGGACCATCTGGTTGGTAAAAGAATCCAGGGGCTTCTGGAGGTCAATAAGAAGGCAGGGCATAGCTTGATTCCCAGTCATTGTGGTGGGAACATCTTCGAGGTCAAGCATTCACATGGAAGAAGATCCCAGTTGATTTGAATGCTCACACATGCTCATGCAGAAGATATCAACTTACTGGGATTCCCTGCCCACATGCTTGCAGTGCCATTAGTCGATTCAATGGCAACCCAGAGAAGTATGTGCATGATTGCTACTCCCATGCTACCTATACTAGGACATATGAAGGGATTATCAAAACATTTCCTAGTGAAGATCAGTGGGAGAAGGTTGGTGCAGCAACCCTAAAGCCACCAAAGTATCGTAAGCAGCCAGGGAGACCAAGGATGAAAAGAAAGAGAAGTCAGAATGCGCCTCCTCCAGATCCTATCAAGTTCCCTCGATACCACTCTACCCTTAAGTGTGGTAATTATGATGCTGATGGCCACATACGAAATGGATGCACACAACCCCTTGACCCTACCGTTGAAGCTAAGTTCAAATGTAAGCAAGAAAGGAGGAAACAATGTGTTGCAGCCAAAGCTAGGGGGACAAGCTACATGTAAGTATACTATCGTAATTCAAGTTCATTTGAATGCTTACACATGCACATGCAGAACCTGTTATTATAGCTGAATCTAGAATTATAGTATCACTTAACATCCATGGACTTATGCCTACGTATCACTTAATACCCTGATTCTGTCATATCATATCACTTAACACCCATAACATATATTAGTTGTCTCAGGTTACACCAATATTACGAATGTGTTTCTTGGCAGTCTGAGGTACAGTATGAATGAAGTGAGTTGTGATTGAAGTGAGTCTGATCTATATTGTATTGTCATTGAATTAAATTGTGATTGAAGTGAGGTGTGATTGAAGTGAGTTGTCTTTATCATTGAACTCAATTATGGCTAGGTGTTTACTATGGATTTTCATTTGATTAGGTTCGAAGACGAATAAGGAGCACTACCCTTGGAAATGAGGAAGGCAGGGCTACCTATATGCAAGAATCATGCCCAAATTATGTGCCAACAAGTACAGCCACTGCCCCAAGGCAAGAATCATGCCCAAATCCACCACCAGCAACTACCAGCACAGCCCATAATCCTCAATCAAGCACCACACCTGTTGTCCAACTTGTACTAGTGCATCCAAGCCATACCACTACTCAACCAAGTGACAGTTCACAACATCAATCACCCGTATCAAGTGGAAAGAGGATGAGATTCAAGCCGCCTGCAAAACGTGTGAAGAAATAGTTGCTTTACTGTTTAGTGCTTAGTGGAAGGACTTGTTATTTTGCTTTGCTTACTGTTCCAAATATTGTGACCCTATTTTGCTTAGTGGTGCTCCGTTTGTTCCTTTTTTTTAAATGATATGATGGTTTGTGAGGGTCCCAATTTGGTTTGTTATTATCAAAGTTTGATTCATGAATGACTTTGGGATGTTTCTCATTCTTAATTTATCAACTTCCATTCTTACTAGATATAAAATGCATTGCATAAACATCTTACATATTTCCACAATCCACCAAACTAACTTTTACATAATACAAACCCCTAAACATAACTAATAGTGCCAAGGTTGCAAACATAACCTAATACATAACTAAAGTGAAGGATTGAAGATGATTCCAACCACTAAGACCCAAGTAACCAAGAGTGCAATCCAAAGCTTAGTCACCTTCCTCTTCTCATTCAACAATTGCTCTTCAATTCTATCAAGCTTCCTTAACAACCACGGAATTATTATCGTTGACCTCTTGCACATTTTCGGATCATACCACTCCCAAAAATCACAACCTTTCTCTCTACCTCTACCTTGTCCATTATGCTGCAAAACAGATTACAATTTCAAATATATCACCAATCAATCAAAACAACAACAATCAAAACATCAATTTCATTTTCTTCTTATTGAATCATTGTAGTTTCTCATAAACCCAGCCAAATTTTCTTCATATTGACCCAACCAACAATCAAAAAACACCAATTCCTATTAATTTCATAACCCAGAAACCAAAATCCCTTGCACTATTAATCATAAAACTGCTTCCTTTTCATCCTTTTCACTTACCTTAGCATCTGGATAGATAACAAACCTCCGGCCTGGGTTGTCATCCGTCCATGACGTTTTCATTCTCCCCATCTTCCCACAAAAGCATCTTCTCGGCGGCATGGTAAATACACTCTCCTCCATATCTCAATCTCCCTTTTAACTGCAAATTGATTGATGATGTTGGTGTCTTGTGGTTCACAAACCTTTATAACGGTCCAATTCGCAACTTTTTGGTGGGATTACTGCTAAATTTTTCGAAATTTCCCCCCTGGGTTGGGGCTGATTTTGCCACCCAAATCATCCCAACTCCATCCTCATGCCGTCCCATTGACTTCTTGTCACGTCCTTGCCACATAGGTGCCACATAAGCACTCTAAACACCGTTAGTAACGAAGACTAACGTTTGGTGCAACGGACTTGACAGAAGGGGAGTTCAGGGGGTTATATTGTTACGATTTCGTGTTGGAAGAGAAAATTGAGATTACATGTCCCGTTCGGAGAGCATTTTGAGTAATAAGCCTTAAATTAAAGTGAAAAAACCCAACAACCACTAGAGCTTCCTCGAGCCACCCACCAACCTTCCTAAACCTGGCGAACTCTCATCCCTAAGGGGACTAGAACGGCAGCAATTCGGCAACTCCATCTTCCCACTGGAAAAATCGAATGAGTTTTTTCCTCTTCGCCACCAACTTTTGAATAACAAATTCGGATCCCTCCTTCCCATATATGGTCCACATCGCACCGGTGACGGGCCCCTCCACATGGTCCACATCACACCGGCGACAACTCCTTTTCTCTTCAGCGTTGGCCAACCATCCACTGAGACTCACCAAACCCCCATCCCGTTGCCCACCACCTCCTCCTCTACCTGAACTTCTCTCAAATTCGGGTTTTATATTTGGGTTTCAGAGTTTCAATTTGGCTTTCAGCATTTTTTGGAAGAATTGGATGGTTTCTCAATTAAAGATGAATAAGGTTAGGTTCCAAGTTATCGAAGAAGTTGGGTAAGATGGATTAAATGGTCCTTGAAGATTATTGGTTTAACTTGAAGAACAGCGAAGGTGCAATGTAGGTGTGGAGGGGTTGATGGAGAAGGTCAGAAAATCAAAGGGTGATGAAGGTAGCGGGTGCTATGTACGTTTACCTTTCATTTTAGTACCGAAGAACAAATTCATACAGTTTTGTAGATGATTGATGGTTCCAGTCTGATTGGGGATGAGGGTTGCCGGGGTTAGGTCATGGGTGGCTTGGGGAGGCTGTGTGGGTGGTTGTTTGGTTTTTTACTTTTATTGGTTTACTTTAAATAAAAGACAAACTACATTAAATTCCCCAAATTACAGGGATAATTTCAAGTTCATACTCGAACTATGAAAATTTTCATCTAGGTATCCAAATTATCAAAATACAACATATAGGTACCCACCGTTAGCAATCTGTTAAAAAGAATATATTAAGTGCCCAAATGGTATTTGTGGGGCCTTTTTTTGTGCTGACATAGACGCTATGTAAACAAAAAATAATAATAAAATTTGAATATTATTAAAAATAATTAATAAAATCTTAAAAATAAAAAAACAAAAAATAAAAAATAAACAAAAAAAAATACAAAATCAAAACCCTTCTCAGCACTAGGAATGATGACCCTCATTCGTCTTCTCCGTCCTCTCCAACTCCACCTCACACCCAACGCCCTTACCGGCCAACGCCTTCGCCCCCACAAAATTAACAAAACTAACATCAATCTTCATCGGCTTCCACCCACCCCTCCCCCCCGGCAACTACAAACCCACCTCTTTAATATAATCAAGGTCAAGGTTCGTAGCAACAGGTTTCAGAACCCACTTTGTTTCAGACCACTCTATCGTCACCGACTCTGTCCGCAATTCCAAAATCGAAGCTTCATTCGGGGAGATCCGAAGGCTTAGTCATATGTTGACCCATTTCAGAACCTGGTCCTGGTGCTCGTCACCACCAATCGTAGTGAGTTGTGTTCAGGCGTCAGGATGGTGGGTTGTGTTCAGGTGCATGGATTGTGGGTTGAGTTCAGACCGCATGAGCGGTGGGGTTGGGTTCAGATGGCGCGGATTGTGTAGCCCCCTGGGTATAATATTGGTGCAAATTCGGTGGTTGGGGGAGGTAGGAGAGTTAGGTGCGAGTCCATCGAGAGGGTATAATATTGGGTGTCGGTTCATTGGGAAGGTAGGATTGGTGCGAATTCGATGTTTGGGGGAGGTTGTAGAGGTAGGATTGGGGCGGTTCAGAAAGTGGTGATGGAGGTTGCAGAGAATTTGTTTTTTCTTTTTTTGGGTTTTAGGTTGAAGATATTTTGGGTTTTGGGTAAGCCTTGATTTTTATTCAATTTTCAGTCAATTTTGGCTTTTGGGTTGATGATATTTTGGGGTTTTCGCTAGTGGGTGGTTTTTTGGGCTGCTGTTTGAATTTGGAGGTAGGTATGGATGTTGTGTAGGAAGAAGAGGTTAAAATTTGTAGGTACCATCTTTAGCAAGACTTGATTTTTATTCAATTTTCAGTAAATTTTGGGTTTTTGGGTTGATGATATTTTGGGCTATGAAAAATTCCAGTTGAAATGATTAGTGTTTTTCTCTCTCAGTTCTGGTTTCAGATATGCCAGAGTTAATGGTTGTTTTTCGGCACTGCCGAAGGAGATGGCGATGGAGATGGAGATGGAGATGGAGAATGGACGGACAAAAAAAAATATTTGAATATTATTAAAAGTAATTCTCAGCTATTACTTTTAATAATATTTAAATATTTTTTTTTTGTGTACATAGCGTCTATGTCACCATAAAAAATGGCCCCACAAATGTCAATTGACACTTAACAGATTTTTTTAACATATTGTTTAGATTAAATTTTCATAGTTCGGGTATGAACTTGAAATTACCTTTATAGTTTGGGGGGTTTTATATAATTTGTCCTTAAATAAATTAAACGGACAATTTTAAATGTATTAAATTAGTGGGAGCGTAAATGTAGGGTATAAGATATCCAGTTGCTATTAATACATAAGCTTACCAAACCCTGGCATCCTATAATATAATCTTATTCGGTGTCTTATTCGATCTGACAAACGTGATCTAAGTGTATAACAAATAGGTGTCACATGGTAAAAAATGATAATAAATTTATTAAAATAATTGATTAAAAATAAAAGAAAATTTCTAAGGAAAAAAAATGGAAAAGTACAACACGTACTTTACAAGCAGCCATGCAACGGTTGTCGTGTGAGCGGACCTGCAACATGGCATATCATGTTCAAGCTGCTCAAGCACCCAACGTAGCTGCATTTCTCGAAGCCTTTGAACGGCTGGATGGAGATGGCGAGATTGTAGCAGTCGACAAGGCTGACATCATAGAAGTCCTGATCGTTTCTAAGGGTGGGGAGTGGGGTGCCTTTGAGGCTTCTGCATAAGAGGTTGCCCCCGGACCAGAGGGGATGGGGCGGAGAGCGTAGGCTTTGTTGGGCGGGAAGGTGAAGCCGCCTAGAGTGAGGATAGGCTGGCCGACGTTGGGCTGAATGCCGGGCTACATGGGGTGGCTACAATTGGGCCTGTGGCGACGCCGCTGCTATGCATGTGCTCGCTTTAAGGTAGAGGGGAGGATTAATATTTAGGGAAAGTGTTGGGTCACAAAGTGAGAGAGATTTTTTTCAAATTTATAGATTTTTTTCAAATTTATTTAAGTTCCACTGATGGAGTTAGATTTCTGGTGTTTTAGTTCCACTAATCAGCGCATAATCACTGAAGCGTGGCTGATTCAGTTGTTGCTCATCGGAGAAGATGTTAGCAATCCTCATGATAGTTGTGCAGAGTCCTTGTCCTTTGCATCTTCTGGATATCAGATAACTCCGAAGCCCTAGGGATAACTCTCCTCTATTTGATTTGTTATTTGAATTGTAATCTACCATGTATATCTCTAGGTAGTTCTGATTAGGTCAATCTCCTCGTGGTGTACATATACTGATTCCATAATGAATACAAGGCGTATCACTATTATATCTTACATAGTATCAGAGCAATTTTTTTTTAACCCGATATGACTGATCCAAACAACCCACAAAATGGCCTCCCTCATCCCACAGACACTCACCTGGTCACTATCAATATCACTGCTCAAGCACCCTTGAAACTCACCAACTCAAACTACCTATCCTGGAAGCTTTAATTTCAAACTCTCTTCATTGGTTATGATCTTCAAGGCTATATTGATGGATCAAAACCCCCACCAGCAGAAACCATCACCACGGGAACCACAACATCTCCCAACCTAGCACATCATCTCTGGGTCCGACAGGATCAATTGATCCTTAATGCTCTTATTGGGTCATTGTCACCCACCATTGTTCCCTTCATTGCTCGTTGTGCCACCTCCAGAGACGCATGGAACACCCTGTCAGCCACATATGCTACTCCTTCACGAGGCCGAGTCAAACAAGTCAAGGCACAATTCAAAACCCTCACCAAAGGATCTCTCACCATCACTGATTTCCTTCACTCAGTCAAAGCCCATGCAGATGAACTTGCCATTCTTGGCGAGCCTGTTGATACTGAGGATCTCACTGAAAAGATCCTAGAAGAATTGGGAGAAGATTCTAAAGAGCTTGTTAGAGCCATCCAGGCAAGAAACACGCCCATTGGCTTTGATGAACTCCACGAGAAGCTTCTCACCTTTGAAGCATCCCTTCACGCCACACATAAACCACTAAATCATTTTCCTCCCACAGCCAACCCAACCACACGTTCCTACCATCGACCACAAAACCAAACTCAACGCCCACCTTCTCACAATTTCCCCTCCAACAGATCCCACACCACCAGTTCACCATGTCCCTCTTTCAACAACAACTACTCATCACCTGCCAACAATCGACCACCACCCAGGCCTTACCTTGGCCACTGTCAAATCTGTGGCATCCAAGGTCACACTGCAAAGAAATGTCCATCATTCACACTCATTCCTACTGGCAACAGCAATCAGCACAACCAAAGCTCTACTCCCTGGCAGCTGCATGCGCACCTCACCACCACTATGCAGTCGAACAATCCAACATGGCTCCTTGACAATGGTGCTTCTCACCATATCACAGCCGATCTTAACAACTTGTCGCTGCATTCACCTTATACAGGTGTTGATGATGTCATGATAGGTGATGGTACTGGACTTAAAATAACGCATACATGCTCTGCATTCCTTCACACTCCCTCTCACACTTTTGATTTAAACAATGTGCTCTGTGTCCCTGAAATCACTCGAAATCTCATCTCCATTTATCAGTTTTGTGTCTCTAACCAAGTTTCCATAGAATTCTTACAGTGGTGTTTTCTTGTGAAGGACCTTCTCACGGGGGCAGTTCGAGCACAGGGTAAACTAAAGAACGGGGTGTACGAATGGACGAGCATTTCTTCATTGTCTTCCGGTCCATCAGCTTTCTCCAGTATAAAAATTTCACAAATAAATTGGCACTCTCGTTTAGACCATCATGCTCTTTCTATTTTGAATATAATCATTTCACATAACAACTTAGATGTGTCTAGTCCACTTCCTAAGGAGTTCTCCTGTAATGCATTCCAGTGTAATAAAAGTCACAAGCAATCTTTTTCTGTTTCCTCATTACAATCTGATCATCCCCTCCAAACAATTTTCTAGGATGTATGGACATCTCTGGTCCATTCCATAGATGGGTTCAAGTATTATGTGATTTTTGTCGACCATTTTACAAGGTATATTTGGTTATATCCCTTGCAAAATAAATCGGACGTTAAATCCACTTTTCTACGATTCAAACCCATTGTCGAAAATCATTTCAAACAGAAAATTGTGAACTTTTACTCTGACAATGGGGGAGAATATCTTCCACTCAATGATTATTTAGCACTCAATGGAATCTCTCACCTTACCACTCCACCCCATACTCCAGAACACAACGGGTTTTCCGAACGTAGGCATAGGCATATTGTTGAAACTGGATTGTCTCTTTTAACTCATGCATCTTTACCTCGCACTTTTTGGTCCTTTGCATTCACCATCGCAGTCTACTTAATCAACATAATGCCCACACCAACACTCAATCTCTCATCTCGATATCAAATTATTTTTCAAAAACCTCCAAACTTTGCAAAACTTCGGATCTTTGGATGTTTTTGTTATCCATGGTTACGACCATACACCTCACATAAATTAGATCCAAAATCCAAGCCGTGTATTTTTGTCGGCTATTCCTTATCTCAGAGTGCATATCTTTGTTTTGATCCAGAAAATTCAAAAAGAGTTGTATCACGGCATGTCGCCTTTGTAGAGTCTGTCTTTCCTTCCTACACTCCCGTGTCATTAGAGTCCCAACCATTCTCAACATCATTTGAATCTTGGATTCATCCCGCTACAATTCCTTCCTATGCTCATGTCCAACCACGTACTCCTCTTTTGGAGGCGCCCATTGCCGAACACCTCTAAGCAGGACTCTCCAAGAAACACCTCAACACCTGGCCTCCTCCACGTCTCAACCCTCTACCTCTATGACTTCCCATCACCCTTCCTTGCCTTCCTCAACACACCAGCCCACCTTAAATACGTCCCCTTCACCAGATACATCCTACACTTCACCGAGACCTTCTCCTCATCCAACTAACCCTCCCTTTCGACCAACCCACAACATGATCACCCGTTCCCAAAACAATATTCATAAACCCTCCCATAAACTCACCTTGCATACCCAACTCCAAACACCATCCTCACATGAACCAACCTCCGTTACACAAGCTCTCAAACATCATCACTGGCGTCTTGCCATGTCAGAAGAATATGACGCACTTGTTCGGAATAGGACTTGGGATCTAGTTCCTGCACACTGTGCTTCTAACGTTGTTGGTTGCAAATGGATCTTCAGGATCAAGTGACACTCTGATGGGTCCATCTCCAGGTACAAGGCACGACTTGTGGCGAAAGGTTTTAACCAACGTCCAGGCTTGGACTACCATGAGACTTTCAGTCCTGTTGTTAAACCCACGATTGTCCGGCTAGTTTTGAGCATTGCAGTCAGCCATGGCTGGCCTCTTCGACAGCTTGACATCAACAATGCCTTTCTCCAAGGCAGCCTTCATGATGATGTATATATGGCTCAACCAGTGGGGTTCATTGATCCTGACAAGCCTGGGTATGTATGTAAGTTACATAAAGCAATCCATGCTTGAAGCAAGCCCCCCGCGCTTGGTACCATGAGTTGCGCCAATTCTTGCTCTCATCTGGGTTCCACAACTCCTTGGCAGACACGTCCCTGTTTGTGCTTCATCATGGTACTCATCTCATTTATTTTTTAATCTATGTAGATGATATTATAGTTACAGGTAATGATCAAACAGCAGTCGATCAAATTGTCACTTGCCTAGCCCAACGTTTCTCACTCAAGGACTTGGGGCGTCTTTCCTACTTTCTCGGCGTAGAGGTACGGTCCCATCCTCACGGGATTTTTCTCTCTCAACGGCGCTACATCAGTGATCTCCTTCACAAAACAAACATGACTGATGCCAAGGCCGTGAGCACTCCCTTGCCTCCAGGGACTGCCCCCTCCTTAGACATGGGTTCTTCCTTACCAGACCCTACGGAGTATCGAGTCACAGTAGGGAGCCTTCAATATTTGTCCCTTACCTGCCCTGATGTGTCCTACGCAGTGAATAAGCTCTCTCAATTTATGCATCGACCCACTGATGTCCACTGGCAACTCATGAAGCGTCTCCTCAGGTATCTATGTGGCACCATTGATGAAGGCATTCTTCTTCATCGTCATTCTCCTTCTACCTTGCATGCATACTCAGATGCGGATTGATGTGGGAACAAGGAGGATCTCTCATCCACTAGTGCTTACATCGTGTATCTTGGCCGCAATCCTGTGTCCTGGTCTTCACGCAAGCAGCCAACCACTGCTCATTCTTCCACCGAAGCCGAATACAGGTGTGTTGCAGACACTGCGGCTGAGTTAAGCTGGATTTGCTCTCTGTTAATATAACTCAAATACCCAATCTCTCATGCGCTTGTCATTTATTGTGACAACGTCGGTGCCACGCAACTGTGTTCCAACTCGGTGTTCCATTCGCGTATGAAGCATGTCGCTATCGATTTTCATTTCATTCGGTAAAGGGTTCAGTCCGGTGCCTTACGCGTTTCTCACATTTCCTCTCAAGACCAACTGGCGGATGCTTTGACTAAACCCTTGTCCCG
This sequence comes from Oemleria cerasiformis, assembly GCA_037349345.1. Classification (NCBI taxonomy): domain Eukaryota; kingdom Viridiplantae; phylum Streptophyta; class Magnoliopsida; order Rosales; family Rosaceae; genus Oemleria; species Oemleria cerasiformis. Next base: position 11,262,395 of record JAZGTL010000007.1, read on the forward strand.
ACAACGTCTATCCTGCTTGAAATCCAAGATTGGCCTCCTTAACGGTAGTCCATCTTGAGGGGGCATGTTAGCAATCCTCATGATAGCTGTGCAGAGTCCTTGTCCTTTGCATCTTCTGGATATCAGATAACTCCGAAGCCCTTGGGATAACTCTCCTCTATTTGATTTGTTATTTGAATTGTAATCTACCATGTATATCTCTAGGTAGTTCTTATTAGGTCAATCTCCTCGTGGTGTACATATACTACAGAAGAATCTACAACACCGTCAATTACTATTATATCTTACAGAAGAATCTACAACACCGTCAATTACTGTCTATTGCGACAGTGTTCAGTTGGAATTTGGTCACATTCTTCAGCCTTTAGCAATGCAATATTCATCGGAAGTCCAGAAAAACCACAAAAATTTGACGAAAAAAATTCAGAAAAGTTCTGAAAGTTCTGAAATATTAAAGGGCCTTCCACACGGTGCTGCTACAAGCACCAACTAGTTTCCTAATTTTATAATACCAAAACATGTGGCACGTGACATGGACTGCCATGTCATTTTTTTTCCTCTAAGAAAAGTCATGTTATCTTTTTAAATACATTAATTTTCACAAGATTATTAAAAAACAAAAGGAAAATCAGAAATCGAAAAAAAAACTAGCAATTTGATTATATGAAACATATAGGATGCCTCATGCCTCCCTCCTTCTTCACAAAAGAAAAACCCTAGGAATGAAACACCACCCCTACAGTCAATAGCAATCATTGGTTCAGGGCGATGGTGTGCGTCGGCATTCGACGGGTGGTGGCGCTAGGTGGCGGAGAACCTAGCTCTGCATTTTTCTTCTGTCTTTAGTGGCTGATCTGCATCTGCATCTCAAAGATGCCTGTATTTTTGCCCTATTTTTTGTGTCTGACTTTGAAGATCTATATGAATATATACAACATATATAAATTAATACTCTTGCTTAGCAAGAATAAATGGAATTGAAGGGAAGGAACCAATAAGGTCATTCCTCCCAAAACGAATTAGATTGAATTGTTATGTATTGAACCTTTATTCTCCAAATCAATATAATTTAGTACTCGATTGACATAAGAAAATTCTTTTCCCCACAAAGCAGTTGTGGGTGTTGCCATGATACCTATGGTGGTGGTCGTGGTGTTATTAGGTATGGGCAAAAAAATCGCGGTTATGGTTAACTGCGGTTTCTATAACCATTTATATTAAATTGGGTGGTTATAGTTGAACTATTTATCTAAATGGTGTGGTTATGGTTATAACCATTTAAGTCCACAATTAAATTGTATGGTTATGCTTATTAATCATTTAATCCATGGACAAACCATTTGACCATTTATTACATAACCATATAAATTTTTTTTTATCATATTTATTTAACCATTTATTACATAACCATATAAATTTTTTTTGGTCATATTTGTTTAACCATGTATAGTGTTGTTTAATTATAGTTATTTGAAAAAAAAATTGACAAAATTGAAAAAAGAAAAAAAAAAAACTCATCACTTGCAGAATCGTCACCCATGGGCGACCCGAGACGCCGGCGGGTCGACCCGAATTTTCTGGCCATTTTCGGCCACCTCAGTCGACGATCTTGGTAAGAATTTGTTCCTCTCTTCGAATCTTACAAGCCTATGTCCTTAAATTTCTCATATCTTAGTTCATTTTTGTAGATCTAACTTGAAAAGTTTCGTAGTTTCAGAGTGTTTTTCACATTTCTGACTACCTTTGGCCACTTTTGGCTGTTGAGCAAAGTATTAAAGTTGTTCTACTCATTGAGCTCTACACGGTGATATAAAATTTGTTGATATCCGAGATGGTTGATTATCCCTTGCAATTTTACCTATTTTTATTATTTATTGTTTTTTTTATTTTTTTGTTCAATATTAATTTCAGTTATTTTAATCTTTTAAACAAATAGAAATAATAAAATTTGAAAATTAAAATATTTTCGTGGTGCGGTTAACCATATATTAATGGTTATGGTAATGATTAATAACCATTTAGCTAAATAACCAATTGTTACAAATAACCGCGGTTATAATCCTAAATGGTTATGGCCAAAAAGACCGCGGTTAATGACCATTTAACCATTTGCCCATCCTTAGGTGTTATGTATTAAAAAACATTATGTGGCGTTTAATATCACATACTTAAACTAAACAGTGTTCCGATTTGGCCAAATCACCACTTAATGGAAACTTTAACTTAAGAAAAGTGCCAAGTTTGTAACATTTTAAAGAATACATGATTATAAATGGAATATTTGAGAACATAGGTATAGACGTGTAATTTTGTGTAAACCACAATGTAGTAAAATATAATTTGGCCCAACAAAAATTAGAGAGGGGAGTGGGATCAGGTTGAATTGGATTTTGCCTAAACCACGAACTAATCTAAAGTCTTCAGTTTTCATTTATCCAAACCTAAACCGAAACATATCAAGGTGAAACCATCAGTTTTGTAAATCATACGGATTGGTTCGAATTCAAGTTTGGACTCCTATATGTTTTAGCTCAATTTATATATTTAAATTTCATTTTACCTCAATTTATTGATAAATTTATGACTATGTAACCATCATTTATCAAACTATCATCATGAAAATTGAAATTCTAAATAAAAAACATAAATAATTATAAAATATCAATCTAATATCAACATAAACTCAAAATTCATAAGAATTTGAAATATCAATATCATGAGTTTAAATATAATTTCAATGTGCAAAAGACTTAAAATATCAACGTCAAGAGTCTCAAAGAACAAACACGAGGGGAGGGTTAGGGTTTGTATAGTTTTCTTTTAATCTTTTACAATGAAACAACGTCGTTTTGTCCAAAACAGCTATATAAAATTTCCATTAATTGATTTAAAGTGATTTTCATCCTACACTTTTCTCCTTTTGCACTCATCTGTTTGATTTTATCCATTGATTTTGTTTTGATTTATTCAATCTGACGGTTATAAAAAGAGAAAGAAGTGCATAATGAGAAAAGGGGAGTGTGAATATCAGTTCCAATATTTTTACGGTTTTACTTCTTCAAATCACAAACCAAACTTAATTAATCGGTTCGGTTCAATTTGAAATTTTTTTAATTTGATTGACCAAATGGATCGTATTGTGTTGGTTTTTGAATTGGCTCAGATTTTCGAATGTCTGGTTCAGTTGCCCATCCCTAAACCAAATAGATTAGTTTGGTTTTTCTTTTTCGGATTCAGTCCTTTTTGTTGGTTTTCCGATTTCGAGGCCCAGCCCATTTTCTCTTTGAACCACACCTAAAAACACAAAATCTGAAACGGTAACCACACAAACCCCACTAACCGACTCTTACTTGCACTCTCTGTGAAGTGGGAACTCTGTAGTCACTCAAAACCCTTCGCCATTCTTCATTTCTCTCAGCGCAAGAAATCATAATTATTGAATCAACTCTCTCTTTGCCTTAGCGCAAGAAACCCTAATTCTTGAATCAACTCTCTCTTTGCCTGTAATCAATGGATGACAACGATCCCTTTACGCTCTCCACCACCCTCAATCAGTGGCAATGCCCTCCGACCGACCCAGATGACCTTCTTTCTTCGCAAGATTCACAGTCTGTCTCATCTTCCTCCGACACCTATATGGTCGGATTTATCATCGCCAACATAGTTGGAATTCAATACTATTCAGGCATCATCAGTGGCCGAGAAATGGTGGGTCTCGTCCGTGAACCCCTTAATCCCTACGATTCTAACGCCATCAAAGTGCTCAACACCAGAACAGTTCAAGTGGGTCACATTGAGCGCTCCGTGGCTGCCGCCCTAGCCCCGTTGATTGACTCGGGTATGATTGCGGTGGAAGGCATTGTTCCCAATGTGCGCAACAAGGGCAACAGATTCAAGATTCCTTGCCAAGTTCACATTTTTGCAAGGTTTGATGCCTTCCAATCTGTGAAATCGGAAATTTCTCGATCGGGGTTGCAGTTGATTATGGATTCTGATGCGTCATTCACTCTATCCGAGGCAGTGGTGGTCAAGGAGAAGAAGGCTGAGAGGGGATGCAAAAGCGTGGATGAGATATTTAAGTTGGTGAATGAGAATGCAACCGAAAGTGGTGCTTTGGAAGCGTTGGATCCTCCAAAAGAAGTGATCAAATCAGAGCTGTTTGTTCACCAGAAAGAAGGATTGGCATGGTTGGTTCACAGAGAGAATTCTGGTGAATTGCCTCCCTTTTGGGAAGAGAAAAATGGGACTTTTGTGAATGTGTTGACCAATTACAACACTGACAAGCGTCCGGAGCCTCTAAGAGGAGGGATTTTCGCAGACGATATGGGGTTGGGTAAGACTCTAACGTTGCTTTCTTTGGTTGCGTTTGATAAACATTATAGTGATCTTCCTGCTTCAGTTGGTATTAGTACTGTGAATGTTAACATACTAGATGATAAAGAAATGGTAGAGGATGAGGGTCTGTCTGTTTCTGTTAGTAAGAATAGTAAGAGGGGTAGACCAAGTAATAAAGGCAGGGGGTTGCGAAAAAAAGGCAAAACTGAGGATATTAATGCACACAGCAATGGCAAAGCAAAGTATGCGAGTATGAATGATAAGTCTTCTGATGATAGCAGTACCAAGATGACATTAATTGTGTGCCCTCCTTCTGTATTTTCGACTTGGGTAACACAACTAGGAGAGCACACTAGGCCAGGTAGCTTGAAGGTGTATATGTATTATGTGGAGCGGACTAGCAATGCTGAGGAGCTTAAGAAGTATGATATAGTGTTAACTACATATAGTACTTTGGCTAGTGAAGCTTTCTGGTCAGAGTCCCCTGTTAAAGAGATTGAGTGGTGGCGGGTGATTTTGGATGAGGCAGACATGATTAAGAATGTGACTGCTAAACAAAGCCAAGCTGTTACTAATTTGAATGCTAAGCGAAGGTGGGCTGTTACGGGAACACCAATCCAGAATGGCTCATTTGATTTGTTTTCTTTGATGACATTCTTGCGGTTTGAGCCTTTTTCTATCAAGAGCTACTGGCAAAGCTTGGTACAGCGTCCACTTGCTCAAGGCAACCAAAAGGGGCTCTCACGGCTGCAGGTAATACCTTGCTACCTTCTTATCTGTTTGTTTTGTTGTAACTTGTGATCTATAAACAGATTTTTATACATGTTACTTGCATTTTTCTCCTTGTTTTGGAAAAATATTGGGAAATAATAGAATAAGCATGTCTGGTAACGTTTTTCAAATTTATTTTTGTAAAATAAATCTTCAAATTGAAAAAGACATAATTTTGCATTTTCAAGATTTGAGAATGCGTCTGATAGCTCAATCCTAGAATGATTTTTCCATATGAAAACAGGGAAACATGTCCGGTACGAATATAAAAAAATAGAAAAAAAGGTATATACATGCTTGGTAGCAATGTTTTCAAATATAAATTATAAAGGTGGCGGTGGTGATGGCTGAGAGAATGGTGGAGGATCGCAGGGCTGGTGGTGGCAATGGTCACTGGGGGTGATGGTGGTGGTTGGGCACTTAGGGTAGCAATAGTGATGGTGAGAGTGGTGGCAACGGTGGTGGGTGGTTGTTGCAGCAATGATAATGGGGTGGTAATGGTGACAAAGGTCATGGGGGTATATGATGATGGAGATGGTGACAAAAGTCATGAGGCAACGAGTATGAGGGTTATGATGGGGGTGGCAATAATGTGGTGGAGGTAAGGTTGTTGATAGAGTTTGTGGTGGTTAAAGATGGTGGTGGTAGCAATGGTACAATGGTGGGGTTGAAAAATGGCAGAGATGGGTGAATGTGGTGGTAATGGTAGTGGTGGTAATGGTACAATGGTGGGGGAGAAGAATAGAGAGATGGTGAATGCGGCGGCAGCGATGGTGGTGGGTGCCGATGGTTCTGGCTCTGGCAACGGTAGTGGCAGCGATGGTGGCAGGGGTGCCGTGGTAGTATGGTTGTGGTGGTGTATACATCTTTGTTTGGTTTTTTTCCCATTAAAACTTCAACTTTGTTTTGTATGTATTCCATGTTTTATATTTTGTTGGGTTGTGTACTTGAATACACGAGAAGCATCAGTTTTGACCTTTTACAAATGGTAGGCAAATTGTTGTATTCCTTTTATTCATATTTCAAACTTACTTTTCAAAAATATATTACCAAACACGTTTTACAGCTATTTCTCTTTCTAAAAAACAAAAAGTAGTATTCGGAAATGTTACCAAACTAGCGCTTAGTCTTTTTCAAAATTATAGAAACCTTTTACGTTATTTATGTTGCTCTTTCCACATATGATAATAGAACTGATCTGGAAGTTTATCTTAAGTCTGTCTGTGATCTGTTTTGAATGTCGTGATATTTCCTCTTTGTTTCACTTCTGTTTTTTAATTTTTTTTCCCTCAAAGATAGCCTTAAGGATTAATTCAGGGAGAGTTACTTGAAATGATTCTTGGCGCATGAACTTTAGTATCTCATAACCTTCAAAGGAAACTGCATTTGATCATCCACCCTTCTCCCATCACTTTTGCAGTTAGGATCTGGAGGAGAGAAATTTCTTTCCTCTGAAAGACGTATTTAGATGATGGGAAAGAGTCAAACAAATACATTGTTGATCCATGACTTACTACCAAGACTTTTTTATTCTATGTAAGGCTAATCAGTCCTTGGATGTAATTTCATGCATACTTTTGGTGCTTTACTTCGATTTTTCATATTTTTGTTTCCTTTTTTCTAATAGTTATCCTATCATGTTTATCTGTTTTCATTCATTTTCTTCTTTTTTTCCAAAATTCCAAGTTGTGCCTAATAGGTTTACTGATAGTGTAGGTTCTTATGGCAACCATATCTCTGCGAAGAACAAAAGACAAGGGACTGATTGGATTACCACCTAAAACTATAGAGACTTGTTATATTGAACTCTCTGGTGAGGAACGTGAGCTGTATGATCAGATGGAGGGTGAAGCAAAGGTTGTCGTGCAGAATTACATTGATGCTGGCAGCTTAATATGCAAATATTCCACTGTACTTAGCATAATCTTACGACTTCGCCAGATCTGTACTGATTTGGCCTTGTGCCCTTCTGGTCTCAAATCACTTCTCCTTTCAAACAATATTGAAGGTATTTGCAAGGATGTCATATTGATGCATGTTTTTTATTTTTCTTTTCTGCAACTTCGTATCACTTCACATGCAATCTGGGTTTGAACTCAACTATTACTATAGTTTCCAGTTCTCACAATCCTAATTCTTTTTCTCTTTCACTGGTATGCATAAGTTTCTAAGTTTTTCAGGGTCTTTGTTCTACTTTTTTACATTCTTCCATCCACGTATTATTCGGTACTTATATATTCGCTCGGCCCAAATTGGTAGCCATGTATTTCTTTTGACGTCTTTCTCTACATTCTTATGGCATGTTTACTTACCAGGTATTGGTATGAAAAGAAAGGGTATCCTTCCAGTATCTGAGATCCCTGCGTTTACTAACACAGAAGGAATACAAAACTAAGTGGGTACTACATCCCAAATTAGGTATCGAATCAAGTAGTGGGGGGTTGTTCTGTTACCTGTACTTTTTCCCACCTATTCCCATACCTTAGTTTACCCATACCTGGTAGTAAAGGGGTCTACTACCCTTTTAAGAATTTTCTGAGGGTGTGCTTTTCAGTGTCTCCTGTTTTTCTAACTGTTCTGACCACATGAAGTAAAGTGGCATATTATACTTTACTTTTTTCATTTATTACCAATTTTGACCTTTTCCATTTGGAAAATTGACATATTTTGGTACCTAGGTTGTCTTATGTTTTTGGAGTAAATTCGGACAGACAATGAGTAAAATTCAATTTAAAATCTGGAAATATGTACAAAATATTATGAACGCCATTAACCAAGCATGACCTCACAATTCCCTATTTCCTTATGCATCAACACCTATGGAATTTCTTAGTGGTTGAGTACTGATTTACATTTTAGTTGCAATCTTTTCATCTATAAGGCTGTCAGGAAATATCCTTTTTCCGCACAAATTAGACCCATAATACCGTATGAGTTCCTAGGTGGTCTTCATTTAGTTTGGAATGGAATTTTTGACAAGTTTGTGGTGTTAGGTTGGTGAACTTATCAGCTTGGAAATCCTATCTCAATGGATCAAATCCTTGATGAAGGCACTAGTTCATGTCCATTATCAATTCAAATCTTCATGTTTTAAGACCTACTTTTTCTTTTCCCTGCACCATAGATTTGGCAAGACTCTTATTTCTTCTATTGGTATCCAAGACCTAACTATGTTCCCCTAGTTGAAATACAGTGTTGACAGCTTAATACAAATGAATTCACTACTCCCATCTGCATATTTTCCAACTGTTTCCCTGGTAATAATTTGTTTTGATTCATTCTTGATTCATACATGGAATAAGCAGCATGATTCATTCTCGTTACTGAATTTAACTTCCATCTCTACTACTTAATCTATTTGTCTTCCATACTCCTCGGGAACTGCTGTCTCTGAATTATATTAGATTCATTTAACGGCAATTAAAACTCCGTGTTGCTGTACTTGATCTTTATAATGCAATGAATAGGGATCACATGTGCATATGCTGCCATATAGTAGCATTCCCATAAATTTTCATTTTCTTTCATATGATTTTTTCACATTTTATGTTTATTCTGTACTTACAAAAGTCAATTCTGAGCAGATGTATCCAAGAACCCTGAGCTGCTGAAAAAGTTGGTTGAGGTGCTGCAAGATGGTGAAGATTTTGACTGTCCTATATGCATCTCTCCACCTACTGATATTGTCATTACTTGTTGTGCTCACATTTTCTGCCAACCTTGTATTCTGAAAACCCTAAAGCGCACAAAACCCTGCTGCCCCCTTTGTCGCCGTCCTTTATCCGAGTCTGACCTGTTTTCAGCCCCTCAAACATCTTCTGATACTGACAACATAGTACCCTCAAAAACAACCATGTCATCAAAAGTATCTGCTCTCTTAAAACTTCTTGTTGCATCAAGGGATCAAAACCCACTTGCAAAATCAATTGTGTTTTCCCAATTTCGAAAGATGTTGATATATCTTGAAGAGCCGCTGAAAGCAGCCGGTTTTAAGACCTTGCGCTTAGATGGGTCTATGAACGCAAAGAGAAGGGCTAACGTTATCAGAGAATTTGGGGTCACAGGACAGGATGTGCCCACGATTTTGCTTGCAAGTCTTAGGGCTTCAGGGACAGGTATAAACCTCACAGCTGCATGTAGGGTGTATTTGTTTGAGCCGTGGTGGAACCCAGCAGTTGAGGAACAGGCAATGGATCGTGTTCACCGGATTGGGCAGAAGGAGCATGTGAAGATTGTCAGGTTGATTGCTCGAAACAGCATTGAAGAGAGGATATTAGAGTTGCAGGATAAAAAGAAGAAACTTGCAAAGGAAGCTTTCAGAAAGAAGGCCGCAAAGGATCGGAGGGAAGTAGGAGTTGATGATCTTCTTGGACTCATGGCCTTGTGAGTTCATTATGTTTCTTGTGATTGCACATATTTTGTAAGTTGCCACCATGGTCTCCCCTTCTAAGAAGCGATGCCTTGGATTATCCCTAGACAGGCTTTATCCTTTTGTTCACTTGACATCTCTCATTGGTAGAGGTTTCAATTTTATTGACCATGACGTAGTTTCTACAACTCGTTGCGCTAACATTAAGTTGTACTAGTTTCCCCTGTTAGTGGTAATCTGGGTGTAAGAACATGAATATTGCTGAAGGAACGCTTTGTTTACTTATTATCTTTTTTATTTTATTTTTAATTCTTCTCCTAATATTACAAACAAGCCCTAGCTCCTATACTCGATCTCAATGTGGGGCTAAAGAAAACTCACCCCCTTCGTCCGAAATTCAAAAATCGTTTTGGGTCACTTAATTAAATAAAAAAATAAATGGGAAAAATGAAAAAGGAATGCAACACAAGGATTTGGGTCACTTAATAAATAAAAAATAAAAAAGGGATGCAACACAAGGATTTGGGTAACTTAATTAAATGAAAAATAAATAGTAAAAACAAAAAAAAGAGGTATGCAACACAAGGACTTCCTTGGAGGTCACTCATCCTAATATTTCTCTAGTCGAAATTCTCTTAACTTCGAAGTTAATATAGGATATGATGCATGCGAGTTGGTATGATCAAATTCGTTAGCTTGTAAGGTGTAAGGGTATATAAGGCATTGTTTGGCTCATGCCCCTCCTCCCTTACTGTCGGGGCAAAATTATTTACACAAATCTACTAGCGACCTAAACTTGGGGAAGTGGAAGTCAATTAACCCACGCATTTTTTTAGTTTCTTTCCATGATCATACATGAATGAAATCATGGGATTAGTGGGACTAATGAAAAAGGACTTCAAGGCACACATTTCGATTGATTAAAATGAAAGTAAGCATTTTGTACATCACATGGCAAAGCTTGCAGTTCCACTACCATGCCCATGATGGAATGGTCATGGATCATGGAGAGAGAGGGAATGTGGAACTCGGAGTTGAAGACTCCCAATGCCTATAAAAAGGCTCTGAACCCACCAAGAAATGGCATAATGAAAGACGGAGAGAGACATACAGAGAGGATCGTACAGAGAGATCATAGCACACATAGGTAAAATATCGTTTTTATTATTGCTTTAAATCATCTTGGATAATTACTTACTTAAGCATCAGAGTGTTTTCTTATAGGTCCCCCTTATTCCTCATTAGCAAGTGAAAATGGTGTTCGGCCTCTCGAAAACAATTCAAGAATACTTGTTGGAGGACCAAAAACTTTTCCGCTCCAACACTCCTCGTCTTCCCTCCCCGTGTAACTACTTAACTTCAAAGTTAAGATGGGATTCAGTGCTTGAGAGTTGGCATGATCACATTCGTTAGCTTGTAAGCTGTAAGAGTATATAAGGCATGCTTGGCTCATGCCCCTCCCTCCTCATCTTCCGGCCCCGTGTATCTTGAAAAGTTACATGAGCAACTGAAAGAAAAAAACGGCATGTTTGGCCTATGCCCCTCCCTTCTCGTCTTCTCCCCCGTGTATCTTGAAAAGTTACACGTGTAACAAAGAAAAATAAGGCATTGCTTAGCCCATGCCCCTCCCTCCTCGTTTACCCTCGCCGTATTTTGAAAAGTTAGACAAGCAACTGAAAGAAAAATAAGGCATGCTTGGCCCATGCCCTTCCCTCCTCGTTTCTTGCCCCGTGTACTTTGATAATTTTGAAAAGTTAGACGAGCAGCTGAAAGAAAAATAAGGCATGCTTGGCCCATACCCCTCGCAGCTCGTCCTCTCACCTCGTGTATTTTGAAATGTTAAACGAGCCACTGAATGAAAAATTCACATTTGGAATTCAAAAAATTCTTTGGGTCATTAGAACCCAACCCATCAACTTTGGGTGACACAGGCATGGGCCATTCACTAGTGAGCCCAAATACTAGTGAGGAGTTTGTCACTAGTAAGCCCAAATACTAGTGAGGAGTTTGTCATTGTGGGACAAATCTCCTTTTCAAATACCAACACAAGCATTTATGCATGTATCCAAGTTTCTTTTGGCTCTCAATCTGATTACTCACAGCTAATTTTATCATCAAATCCGAGTGAGGCAAGTCTTAATTTGGAGAAATTATTTCACATATCCTAGAACCCATGGCATGGTATATCATGCCTACCATGCCAATCAAAATTTGCGATGTGTTGTTAATTTAAGAAAAATGTAGGAGCCGAAGCGAAGAGGAGGAGGTGTCACGTTCCCGGTTTCCCCCAAGCTCTCTCAGTCTGGAACCCTGGCTATCTCACATGACTCCATGCACAACAGGCGTGCCACTGGGAGCCAAGAAGAAAGCCTTTTTTTTTTTCCATCTAATATTCTTATGGTGCTAATCAAAGTAGTCAATGTTGAGCTGCAGAGCTGGTGAATTTTATAGAGCCATAAACCCAAACCTTTATAGTTTACAGAGCCAGAACCAGAGAATTCAACAAAATATTAGAAAGGGTTGGCGTCCAAGGCAAACCTGCGGGGTAACAAAAAGTGCTAGGGCTTTTTCCATTTTTTTTCTTTCAACAAAAAATAAAATCAAGGGTAAAGTTGGAGTATTAATTCGATGGGTAAAAGTAATTAATTTTTTAACCAAAAAATGACACGTGTCAAACAGAGAATAGAATGACACACCACGTCAACTATGTATCGGATATGCAGTATCCACACACCCGAAAGATGGACCTAATCCCTATTTGGAATGCGGCTTACTTCCCGACTATAAAGTGCTTCCAACGAGTTTCGAACTCATACCAATTAGGAGTTGGGAAATTCGCCTTTGGAAATCTGCCAACTACAGCACACACGTTTGATTAGGTGATATACTTACTGCCTGAATAATTTCCCCTCCTACCGTTGAGGTTATCAATATAAAACACGCGCACATGGACAAGTGAATAGTAAGTTAATTAACTGGAATTCGAAACAGAATTCGCAATGCCCAATAAAATAGGCGAAATATTTCCTGGGAATTTTATTAGGACAAATAATTTTTCGACCGAAAGAAATGTCCATCCTGTAAATAAAAAAAGGTGTACAAAGTGGATGGCAAAGTTGTACCAACGGGAAATGATTCAGAGTTGTAGCATCTATCAATCTATGCAAAAGGATTTCCTCCAATGGATGCGACAGGTCCTTGTGTTGGGACATTCCTGCAAAAATAAGCAACTTGCATCAGCTCAAAAAAGTTACAGGCACAAAACAATGCGTACACCATGGGGCTCGTTGGGTGAGTAGGATTGAATTAAATAACTCATCAAATTCAACGTATTTTGAATGTAAACATGAATATGTGGGAGCATTAGATATGATTAGACATAGAAGGAAACTTACCTCATCTAATCCCACAATTTTGAGTGGATTGGATTGGATAAGTTTTCTTCGATATCCACCCCACTCTAAACCCCTTGTAATGAAAACACATCAATTTTTACATTCAAAATACATTGAGTTTATTGAGCTATCCAATCAAATCAAATTCTGCTCACCAAACGTGGCCCATAAGCATACACAACATAACACCAATTATGTCAAGCATCTATTCCCTATGGACATGGAGTATTAAGGAAATTTGGAGCCAAAACATAAGGACATAAAGCCAAACCATAGACTACAAGGTTCTCTGCAATTCTGAAATATGAAAATGCAGTGCACTTTGCACACATCAATACGGGCAAGATATACTGATTATTCTCTCAGCAATGGGGGTATTTTGTTGCGAGTCCGATTCACAATATGGCAGCTGGAATCCTCGGGAGTTTTTTGTACCAAGTAGTATTCACAACATGGGTTCTAGCTTGGATTGTTGTTGCTTATGGGATGGTGAATTACTGTGACATGGTGCAGGGGAGGAAACCATACTAGTCTTTCTTCTCAATGGTTGCAAAAAAGAGTCTAAACGTTCAGATCAGTTGGTGCTCCACTGTCCAGCTATCTATTCTAGTTGATAAAGCTGCTTAGGGAGTCAAAATTGAGTTGGGCAGTCCCAGAATCTTGTGATTATTATTGCGTGACAAGTCTAAGTTATTTGGAAGGAAAAAAGGGGAATGGGGCTTGGGGATGTGCTGTGATAGCAATAATTTGGGTTGTATGGAGGGAGAGAAATAGGAGAATGTTTTAAGATGTTCAGGGAAGGATGTAAATCATTAGCGGGACAGAGTGCCTCTTGACCTCTTTACCGGCTTTAGGTCCACATGCTACTTTTCTGATTGAGGAACTGCTGTATTTTAGTTTGTTACTTCGTCTTTTCTTTCGTTTTCCGATTTTCGTCTTTTCTTTCGTTTTCCTATTTTTGTTTCAGTTGGGTGTAGTTTAGGGAAAACCCGTCTCCTAAACTTTTCTTTCCAATAAAAATCTTTGTTACCCCTCTAAAAAATTAAAAACAAAATAAGACAAGGACTCGGTAAAACCGCAGAGTATTTCAAAAGCAGCAAAAGACGGCAACTGCTCTCAGCATGGTTGCATATTCCTTTGGGGTATGTTTGAATGAGGAACTTCAAAGATACGTTACAAAGAAATGCACTACAAAAAACTAATGGAGGGATTTGTAAGTAGCTACTTAAGCAACTAGGAAGGGAGCACATGCACTACATGAGCATAACAAAACCACTAAACAAAGGGATTTCCAAGGTAACGCCCATCAGCTAGTTATATAACAAATCCGTATAAATGCTTTGCATCCTGTCATTTGAAATCCCTCTATCTAATAAGTTCCTCATTTAACTAATTTAACCTAAATCTCTTGGTACTTTGAAGCTCCTCATCCAAACACAGTCTTCGTGATTTTGAGAGAGACCAAGTGTTGGAATACAGTCAAATGGATGGTACCAAGAGACCGGTCAAGAATGAAGGAAACCCCCTCTAACGGATAGCTGAGTATTAGGTATTAAGCTTACTAGCACTCATTGAAATTAGTTGGACAGATACAAAGACAGTAAATGTCTACCAAGTAATGCAGTGTACTAACCCTTCTGAAAACACAGGATCTAAACCTAAATAATAAATGTAATCCTAAAAAAATAAGTACAAATACAATTCTAGAGATGAAGATGTGTCATATCTAACTCTGACACAGTGCAATGCCAAGGACCCAAATAGATGGGAACAAAAAAGAACCAGGCAACAAATGGGAAAAAAAAATTATAGGGCCCAGCAAAAACTGTTATAAAACCATAAAAGCAAGGATGATAAGAGAATTCTAGGCCTTAGGTCGCTAGATTTAATGGCCCAAGAAAATAGATAAAATTATACAAGTATCTTAGATTGTAAAAGGTTTAGAACCCTTGTATTAAACAAGTAATTGCAAAATAATTCAGTATTTTACATGATTCGATACAATAAACAAATACCAGGCCACATATTTTCAAGTTTACCTATTTTGGTTTGACATCTTTTGGATTAACCAGAAAGAAAAGCCAAATCAACTTTGTTTTGAGAGGTTCAGATCTCTTTCGCTAAGATGAAAATGGAAAACACCTTTAATTTTTTAGGTTATTCCATTCCTATGGACTAGTTCTCTTCTCATTGTTTAATTCTTCTTTCTCGGTGATTACATAATTTTATTAAATTTGTATTTGCTCTAGCCCACTTTTCCTCACACCAGGATACTGATAACAATATCACCGAAATAATTGTATAATAGCCATGATGAGAAAATATCATAACCCAGAAGAGTAGAAAATCAACTTACGGAATCTGAGAGTTATGTGCTTGCCCTGGAATGTATGTCAAGCCACCTATATCAAATTAAAATTGCATTCAATGAAAAGGATAGGATTGATATGGTCAAATATGATGCGTTCAACCACCATTGGATATTGGATAAACAGATATACAGCCTCCGCCACAGTTGCACGAGAACAAGAAGAACAGAAAAGAATGTAGCTTCACTGGCACTGAAAAACTTACCTTCTGCTGCAGCTGAAATATATGGCACCTCAAGCACCGGATTTTGGGGAAACCATGCCTGAGACGAACCGCCAAGGAAAGAGGCTTGCAATTGGGCATTCGGGAGAGAAGCTTGTAAGGAGCTCATATCCAAAAACTGAAATAGATAACACAAGACAATTAGAAATCCAAGATTCTATATGTGAGGTTGCAAAACTCCATTCCAAATCCCTGATGCAGATAAGCATACCATATTATTCTGATCCAGATCGGTACTATACGGAATATCAAATGGGTTACTTGATTTGTGGTCCGTGGCAGGTGACTTAATTTCTCCCTGTAATTTTGGCATTGAACAAAAGAAATTACGTTACTACTAAGCTAATTCCACTGAACAAACCACAGGAAAATACTGAAGCAACAGAAGGGTAAAAACCATTTGAGGAAGCACTTGAGGAGCATATAATTGCCCCAAGAAAACATGTGATAGCAGACCAGGATCTTGGGATTCACTTTGAGAGACAGGTTTCTGAATTCCATCTTCACCAGAGCCCTGCAAAGCAAAGTCACCCAGATGAGAGGAAGAACATGAATTTAAGAGAAATTTAGGGTTGATGCAGCAACCTCAAATCCCCAATAAAGGCCTCCAGCAGACGAAACCTTGTCTGTTGCTCCTGGTTCACTACCCTTCTTAGTGCCCTCCAATGGAAGGTGTCCAATAGAATCTTCAAAAGTATTCCATGACTAATCAAAAAAAACATATCAACTTGATTACATTCCCTCATTTACTGTATCATTTTGAGTAAAGTTTATATTCATTATTCAAATAAAAAAAAAATTAAAAGAATTTGATGACAGTACGTACACATTCCCCATGGAGCCCAACTAAATATTTGATGACAGTGTAGTTCTGATAATAATGAGGCTTACCTGAGTGCTTCTGGTATTAGAACCCGTGACATTGGGCCGACTATCACTCCATGGACTAGAAATATCTGAAGGTCTATGAACACTAGGATATTCAAATGATGGCCATTGCATGCTTGTATTTGATGATGAGAATATATCAAAATTTCCAACAGAACATTCATCATTGGAAACTATATTTTCTGAGGTAATATTTTCAGTGCCTGGAATAGAATCTAGGGGCTGAGGCGTGTCAAACACTGCCCATCCTTCACTTTGAGGGACAGACTCAGGTACTGGTTTATCCAAGGTCGCATCTGATTGCTGCTGTGGAAAATCAGCGAAAAACTCCAAGGAAGAAGGTGAGAAAGCTTGAGGTTGGTTGATACTCATAGACACATCTGAAGACAACACAGACGATTGAAATAAATCTGTGGATAGAGAAGAAGATGCAGCTGGTAGCTGAAACAAATCAATGGAAGAAACTGCAGAAGAACCTTCTGGTTTATCCCGGGCCTTGAAAAGGTCCAGCCATTCCGTACCTCCAAAAAGAGATGAACCCGTTAAAGAAGTCGATTTATCCTGGAATATTACAGCAGCTTGTTGAGGTTCGACAGCATCTGTTAAAGCGCCTGAATTAAATGACTTGAGAGACATGGAATAGCTATCAACTGAGCCGAAACTTCCGGAGGATACAGTTCTCTGAACAATAAAACAAGCAACAGATGTCAGGAAAACTTACCCAACTTATTCCATAGAGTTGATATATAATGATCTCTTGCCATACTCATGTTTCCAGACAGCTGGTTGAAAGATCAAAGGCAGATGATGCACATAAAATGCCACAAACCAAACAAAAATTAAAATAATCAACCAACAGCAGCCTGGCAATGAAGTAGGATGCATGATAAAGGACTATCTTTTGGATTCAGATATGTTTCCAAAAGGTTCACAACGAGAACCTTTCCCTACACATATAAATATGCATGTCGATTTTCAAATCTGAGACCCTTTCCCTACACATATAAATATGCATGTCGATTTTCAAATCTGAGACATAAAAGGGTTTATCAGGTTTTTTAACAATAGTTGAACTCAATGAAATCAACAGCGTCAAGGGACGTCCGAGAGGTGCAAAACCATGCTTGTGTATTTTACAAGAGTATGTTTATATGTATGCACATAGATGCGTGCATGCATGCCTACATACAAACATATACACAAGCATGGTTTTTCACCTATCGGATATCCCTTACAGAAGAATCCAATGAACACCAAAAAAAGGGAAAGCCTTACATTGAATTCTAGAAACTATAGCTTGAAGATGTCCTCAAAGGTTTTAAAACATCATCATCTCCTCTTCCCTTATGTGTCTGTATTCATATGTGTGTGTCTAATGTATCATAAATTCAGTTGTGAATAGGCCATATATCAAAGTATGATAACGGAAAAGCTTAATTAAAGTTAATTATGATGTTTTTCCATGCAGAAAATTCCTCCGGTTCATATGATAAGTGGCCAACAATCATCTATATTGGACATCTAGAAAAAAGCACAGAAACGTTATGTCACAATGGGAATATTAAAGAACACCTAGTTGAAATTATTGTGTTTATAGGTCAGTCCAAAGAAAACCTGCGGACATTGCAAATCCTTTTGAATGTTAAAAGCAAGTTACAAGAAAACAACCTGCGGGCATGGTATCCCCACTGCACCACTCTTGGAATTTTCCTCCAAATAAGTATTTTTCTCTTGGCAGCTTACTTCAGTTTGATTATCCAATGAAGGGGGAAAAGAAGAGCTGCCGAATCCAATCTCATTCAGAGAAATGGGAGACTGTACTCCAGATCTAGATGCATCACCTCCACTTGACACAGAGTAATCTGAAACTCTTGAACCAGAGCCCTCATTCGCAAACCTATCTTCATTCATTTGATCACTTAAACGGCCAGCACTGTAAACAAAACTAGACATCTTTCCTTCATATCGACCTCGATCAGAACCAGGCTTCCTTGTAAGCCCAGCAGCTTGTTTCCCATACCGTCGATCTTCATACTGATAATCATATGGTGGACTTTGAGAATAAGAATGGTAAGAACTAGCACGCCTTGTCTCATCTTCATGGATCCTATGGCTCTGCAAGAGATAGCACAAGTTAGCCCCATAATGTGGGCAGGGCAAAACGTGTAATATAAGGATATTGGTGCATAGAGTTACAGGCTATTCATTGTGTTTTTAAAATGATTAGCATGATGTATCTGAACTTTCCAGAAACAAAAAACAAAAATGATGAGTTGTTTTGAACCACATTTCTTTAAAGCTCCAAGAAAGAAAATGACCTGAAGAAATAATTTAATCAAATAAAAACCCAACACCTTATCCCATCTCTCCTCGAATACACCACTGTACGTCCGCCTCAACCTCGACCTCCTCCTCCACCACCATCTCCCCAAGTCCCAAAACCCTCAAGTTCCTGCCTCTACAAACTTTACTGCCCAAGCAAGAAAATTATCAAAACCAAACATTCACATACGGAATAAACGCACAAATTATCTAAGCATAATAAAGAAAATCAAAAGAGTGTTGTATTTTCCAGCCCACCATGAGGTTCCTAAGTCTACCATGATGGCTATAAAAAGGGGGGCTGCTGCGCTAGTTTGAGGGCGTCTAATCAGCTAGTAAGATAGGAAAATCATATTCCTAAATCTATTAGGCATAGTGATGCAGGACAGGATTGAGTAGTAACAAACAGTAACTTAGCAGAAGCGAAAAAAAAAATACACAAACATACAAGAACAAAACTAAAAGATAGATTCTAAAATCAATCCTAGTGTTCTAAGCCTCACACCTAGAGATCCTTAGGGACCTAGGGTTACGTTGCATTGCACAAACCTGTAGAGTAGCAAAGCTCCACAATTTTTCTTCAATTTCAAACTCTCCCTATAGCCGAGCCTAGTAGTGTGAGCTTGTAACTAAGTGGGAGGCATTAAGGTGATTGATTGTGTGGCCTCTAAGCTGAGGTTGGAAAAGGTGTTCTAGTAGTGTGGGCTTGTAACTAAGCGGGAGGCATTAAGGGGATTGATTGAGTGGCCTCTAAGCTGAGGTTGGAAAGGTGTTCTTATCTTTTCATCATATGGAGAAGTCATATTAAGCAGGTCCTATAGCAATCATCAAACAAACAAGATGCAAGTCATATTAAGCACGACCTATAGAAATCAGCAAACAAAAAAGAAAAAAAAACTCCCTCTATAGTGTTTACAACGATAGTTTATATACAGACATAAACCTGAGAGAACATGAAAGAATCTTGCCGGAAAAAAACAGGAAATTAAACCTAAAACTTAAAGAAACAGGAAACTATTCCTCGTCCCTTTAAGTTAAGGGAACTAAGCATCAGCCTTTATTGAAAAAATGGAAACTTTTACCAATACCACCTGAACTTTACCTCTTATGAAACCTGACCACCAAGACATTTGTTTTGTAACAGTTAACCACCTATGGTTAAATCTGTTTTTTTCCGTAAAATAAACAGTCATGTGCAATTCATTTGCCATCTTTTTCAAAGGAATGGGAGCTGGGAAATTGGATATATAGTGGCGGGAACAATGGAGTAGGGGCTGCTGGGTATTGGGAATAGCCATAAGAACTAGTTTGACGAAAATAATCTTGAAAAGGATAGCACCTGACTCGCACATGACAGTTTTTTGACCCAAAAAACTAACACAATTTAACGGTAGGTGGTTATTTGTCACAAAACAAATGTCTAGCTGGTAAAATATCGCAAAAAAAAGTTTAGGTGGTCAAGTGTCTAAAATTTTCCTTTAAAAGAAAATACCTTAAATAATAAGATACTAAACTCTAGGCACCTAAAGACTGAAATACCGTTGACCGTTCTCCATTGTTGTTCTTCCAATTCTTCCATAGGTATACCCCATAAGATTTGTCAACGATGTCCTCATCACATAGAAGTCTTCGAGGATACACATCCTATTCCCAATAAGACTAGTATTCCTAATTGAAGGACATTATGGAGGCTATAAAAAGGGGGCTGCTGCCCTAGTTTGAGGGCGTCTAATCAGCTAGCAAGATAGGAAGAGTGAAAACGGTAGCAATACCTCAATCCTAGGGTGGGCTCCCAGACTACAGCCCACAAAAAATCTCTCATCACCCTCTCCAGTTTGCAGCAACGCCCCCAGGGATCTTTAAAATAGATTAGCAAATACGTAACTCCCTAACACTGCTTGTAACAAAGTCAACCTCCCCATCTCCTAAATAATTAACATCGACATCAATTCCCAACATAGCACACTTAGCTTCATTCTCCTTCAAACCAGAGAGGCCCCGAAAACATTCAACAACCGAATTAGCAATAAAACCGAAATCATGGACATCAACAAGAGAGACAAGCAGTGGGGATTAGTCCACCACAACACGAGGCAAATTGAGGATTCGACATCAGTAACATCAAGAACACCCAACCGGCCAACTGGGTTCTCTAGTAGCATAGATTGGATTTTTTTCACTTTATTAATTTTTCATCTTTATGTTTTGTTGTTTTATAGTCTGATTTCACCTTTTTTAATACTTTAAGAAAGATTTTTGTTTCTCTTGTCCACATGAGATGACTTTGTTAAGGCACAGGGTGCCATGTGGTAAAAATAATTGAAAGCTCCTATGGAAGAATAGAGTTTTGTCAACCAAAAGACACATTTTAGGGGGAAAAGTGAGACAAGTATAATAGTTTGTGAGCTGAAATAAATATTTGAATAGTTAAGTAAAATTTTATCTGAAGAACAATATATATGTCAAATGTTAAGAGAATCCACACATTGGGTCAATTAAAGCCTTTCATAGTAGCATATATCGTCATGGACTCCCCCATGACATTATATATCACTATCAGTGCAAAAACAATATATCCTACTATCTTTTTTTTCGTCAGGGTTTATATCTTACTATATACTACACAACGATTTAACTTCGCTTTGTGGGCCCCTCACATTTAGCATGCCTTCTGCCCAGGAAGAAGAATAAGTGTTGGGAAAAATACTTGCAATAAGAATTTTGATACAAGTTTTGAACTAGGGTTTGTCACAAACTTACAAGTAATAAACTAGCCTTTATTAAATCTCCATATTAACAAATAGAACCCATATTAACTTAAATCTTCACACCAAATATAGTTGTTCTCAAACTTATAACGTTTGTTTGCCAAAAAAAAACTTAAAAAGTTTGTTCCAAACAAAAAAAGAAGAAAAAAGGGTATAGATCTAATACAAAATTACCTAAATAATAAAGAGGCTGTTAAGCCAATTTACCCCCTAAACTTGTACTCCCTTTCCAATTTCCCCCCTAAACTTTTATTTCGGCCAACTTCCCTCATGAACTATTATTAATAGGCCATCTCCCCCATATGGTCATATTCCATCTAAATTTCTGTCAAAATTTTCACATTTCAAGCA
Source organism: Oemleria cerasiformis (assembly GCA_037349345.1). Taxonomy (NCBI): domain Eukaryota; kingdom Viridiplantae; phylum Streptophyta; class Magnoliopsida; order Rosales; family Rosaceae; genus Oemleria; species Oemleria cerasiformis. Next base: position 11,284,186 of record JAZGTL010000007.1, read on the forward strand.
TCAAAACGTATCAAATAACATTAATAAAGGAAAAATGACTCATAATGAATCATATTGAATGACCAGCACGTGACTTTTGGACAATAATTGGATGAAATGTGAGTGAATATGATAATAGGAGGTAAATTGGCTATTAATAATAGTTTAGGGTGGAAATTGGCTAAAATAAAAGTTCAGGGGGCAAAATTGGTAAGGGGGCACAAGTTCAGGGGGCAAAAAAAATTACTCTAATGAAAATATAGGTCACTGATGCGCACGTTGTAGCCATACATGCCACATATTAGCATGGATACACTATCCTACCATTTAAAGCAACTTTTCATCATTTTCTGTTTTTCAAATATATCAATATGTATGCTGATAATTCCGTAAATCTTAACTAACAATACGTATGCTAACATAGTTATTTTAATCCAACGTATTACCTGCATATCTCTTGGAGGCTTTTCAGAGGTCTTTCCCCCAGCATATTTTCTATCCACATATGCACTTCTTATGAACTCACGGATTTTATCAACTTTGCTGCAAGAAGAAAATATGACAAAAGCTCCCCCCAGATATACATGTGCTGGACATTTTTAACAATAAATCATATAGCTATACCTGTTGTCAGGCAATCTCTGCCTTTGAAGGTCCCAATCCTTCAAATAAATTTCCCTGGCACGCTGAAAAGAGTGAATGTCTGATTAGAATGAACTAAGCAAGCCCTTATATCCAAAGAAAAAGAGAATTCAGCAGATACCTGGTTACCGCCATTTTGAAGTGCCTCAACTTCTTGCGAAGTAAACTTTGACATGGATACTGACTTCACACGATGAGTAAACTCACGACTACAGAACAACAAAATATGTATGATTCTATTAGTGGAAATAAAAGAAAGGTGAATCAGCACATGTACAGCATACCAAGCTTGACAGAATTAGCTAAATTGATACAAATTCTCCACCCAGAGGGAAAATGCGAGATCACTTAAAGATGTTAAGGTGCACCATAGTTACTTAAAAACTACATTAAGTAACAACATGCTGAAGGTTTCGACACTCATAGTAGCATGAAGAACAAACTGAAGGTTAAAAAGATATAAAAATCTCAAACTGCAAAAACTAATCATCTAAACTTACAGAAGGCAATCATTTTATGCCCAATGGTTCAGAAAGAAAAGTGTCAATGCAACAGTCAAGCTTCTTTGCAGAGGAAAAAGTATTAATAACTACTAACAAGTAAAGGAAAATTAAATAAAAGAATAAATCATAAAGGAACACATCCTGATGCAAAACACAAGTCTCTCTCTACAAATATACTCAGTCATCCAAGCATTTTCCGTTAATCCTGTTCATTTAATAAGATTGGATACCACACAAGGAAATTTACAATCAATTTATCTCTAAACAGACTTTACAATTCATTCAACTCCCAAAGGATTCTGTCTACAACAATAACAGAGAACTGAAGAGGCAAAATATTTTAAGAACCGCTCCATCAGGCATTGCTGAAATACTCTGATTAAATGAGAAAATTAAAAGCCCTCCTCAGTTACCTATCATGTATCCTATACAAGTGGAAAAAGAAAAGGAAAAACCCTAAAATCCCTACTTTATCTTAAATATTTCCAAGGGTTCCAAAACAGTCTCACCTGGTGCAACTTAACATAATTTTCATATTTGAAGTTGTTCTCAATGTCTTATCTGTGTTTTGGATAAGTAAGAGCTTAATAATTATAACTAAATTTGATGTGGTTAGTAATTTTTTGCATAATTACACTGGCAGACTGACTTATCCAAAAGTCTTGGCACTTGTTTAGTTGAGCTAGCCACTTTATTAAAGAGCATTCAGACAGCCCAAAAACAGACAGTATCTGGAAATGCAGCTCATTTATGGCCCAAGTAGAATTTCAGTAATCCAACACATGCACAAACTAGTTATAATGAAGGCGCATGGACAGCATAGCTCTTGCATGAGTACCAAGCATCTCCCTGGTTAAGAAAACCCTAGAAAGAGAAACTAGCCCACGTTAGAAACAATTAACTGTATTTTTGTTGAGACCAAGAATATCATTTTTTTATATTTCCAATGCATTCCGAAGACAACCTACTCCTGTATGTTCTGCCAATAAAGGAGCTAGGGAGAGGGAGAGCGAGTGCACAGGCAAAACATAGAGGAAGCTGCATGTCACTAAGAATGGGAAGTTGGGAACAAAAACTAACTTCCTGGATATTTTTAGGAGAACTTTACTGGTTGGATATCTTTGAATATAGTGGTTGTAGAGGTCAAGGCTGGAATTTATAGATTTGAAATGAGTACTAGACAATTCCGTAATCGTAGTAGGGAAAAAGGCATCAAATTTAGCTTATGGATGTTATACGAAGCACAAAATTATATGTCAAAAAGCTTCCTATTGTGGTCTTGATAATAACAGTATTGATAAAAGAAAGTGGAGTTGCTCTAACCACATAGCATAGAGAGATGTTCATAACCACCTATTAAGGCTATCTTCCTTATTTAATCCATTAAATTATGTCCCCAAAGTTTTTTTTAATTTTTAATTTTTAGAATATGCTAAACTTTCAAGAGTCGTTGCTTGCTTTCTCAATAACAGTTTAAGACCTTCCTGCTTTTTCCTCAAAAAATCCGCCCATTCGCAACATTGAGAAATCTGTTCTAAAAAAACAGAAAAACATTCATCTTCTTTAAGAAGCTAGCAGATGATTGCAGAGGCAATCTTTAGATAACAAGTAAAAACTCAAATCTTTTTTACATGCAGCAGTTGATAGATAACAAAGTTTACAAATCAAGGTGCAACAAGAAGCATGTTGACCAATACATGCTGCAAAAAATGCACAGCTAACCACTTAATTCATGATTTATAAACACTAAAAAAATCCCATTTTGGAATAATCTAATCTCCACATACGGGTAATAGATTGGGACTTTTGGATTCAACTAAACTTTTATACAATCACATAAACACTCCCGATTTGCCTCAAGCTTCAATATCCATTTTAGTGGCCTTGTTGCACAAATGACAACAAGCAGAAATGTTCATCTGAAGCCCATGTACCCTCAAAATTCTAACTAACACTTAGAGATAGTAAAGTAGTTGTAAACTTTGGATAAAATTGACTCAAACGAAAAAACCAGAGACAAAGATAGATTAAGAAAGTTTCCATTTCCCGATTAAAAAACTGTTGTGCAATTTGAAGATCTTACTTAGCAGTGCAAATACAATAGTAAGACGGTTATTCAGGAATACAAGAAATTTGGATTAAATTACTTGGGGAATAACACTCACTGTATGCCACTGCAAGTGATGCAAACGAACGTCCAGAAATTCGTGCAGACATACTGAGGACCCTGTATGTTAAAACAAAATTGCATTTAATAAAAGCCTCTAGCTGAAATAAAAACTGCCGAGAAAACTAAAACACAGAGAGAGAGAGAATTGTACCAGACTATTACAATTGATGCATCTTCGATTAGGAGGAAGCTTCATGAGGCCTCGTATGATCTTCTCATTTCGCTCTTCCTCTTTTCTACTTCCCATTTCTTTCTGGAAGAAAATCAAACCCTAACCAGAAGGAAAAGCAGAAGAAAAGGAAGAACGGAAACGGAGGGGATTGAGTATATGGCTTTAGGGTTGCTTTGCTTGTTTTGCTGAGGTTTTTGAATTTGGAGAGAGGGGAACTCAACTGACTCTGGAATCCGAATCAGCTTTGATGTGCCTTTCCTTTAAAAAATCAATTTTTCCTTTTTAGTGGCATCCGATGGATTAATTAAGGCCTGTTCCATGACATTGTCGGGCCTATTATTTTACTTACCTATTTATTATAGCTTATTCTAAAAAGGATGATAGCTTATAATTTTTTTTTTTTAAGTCCTTTGTTGAATAATTTACTATATTATTCACATAAAAATCAAGTATGTATACATAATATGCCACTATCAATTTACATACAACAATTGCGTTTTCGTCGGTCGATGAACAAATGCATTTTCGTACATCGATGAACAATTGCATCTTCGTTGGCAACTGGACGCTACAGGGTTACTAATGATTCAGTCACCGATCATTAGTTGCCTCAATCACGTCGTCCATCGCTGGATCCAGCCCCGTAGAATTCAATTATCGGATGCAGAATAATTATAATGAAGAAATACGGAGAAAGAGTATATGAGTATTTTCTCATTTAACTAATAATCTTATAAAAATAAATATTTTATAAATAATAGATCTCTACGTAGGAACTTTTTATTAGTTTACTACTTATGTTGTTTTTGCATTTCAAGGATTTAAAAAAATGTTTCTGTGTAGTGCTTATTGGTTGTCAACATAAGTCAAAAGAGTGAAAAATGAACCTCATTTTAAATGCATTAGCACAATCGCACTTAACATCACCAGTTAGTAGATATTTTAAAAATATATATATTAGAGAACAAAAATGAAAAGAAAATAGAAAATTCGAGGAAATAGATTGAAAGATTTGAATATATATAATCATGTAATTTCAATGAACTATATAATAATACATGATAAAAAAAAATGAACTAAATAATAGGTTTGCTAAAGAAAAAATAAACTAAATAATAGTAAAATTATAATTTCGCCCAAAAAAAAATATACTATGTAGAGAAATGAATGAAAGTCCGCAAATGTGAAAATACAAACGTTGGATGAGACAAACCAAAAACCACATCGGACGGTTTGAAATGAAACGTAGGATCATTAGGCACCCACACTCGCAAGTCGCGAATTCGCAATCAGCAATTCAGCATCCTTATTCCTTAATTCCACTCCCGTTTTCAAAATCGCCACCCTTATCCCTCGCCCCCCTCTCAGCAACTCTCTAGTTTCTGAACCTTTCCAATGGCTAATGTCCTCCGAACTTCACCTCTCGGGGCACCATTTGCACCACTCCCCTCCAATCTCCCACCCAACTCTCCAAAACCTTCGTATGTTTCGTTTAGACAAAGCCACAGCAGCAGCAGCACACCTTATCTCACTCTATGCACTCTCCGATTCTCTCTCTTGCCGTCCCTCCGTTTCCTCAAGTTCGCGCCCGTGGCTTCCCATGGTGAAACTGAAACTACTGAGACCGTGGAGGAGGTTCTAGAGTCCGAAGAGGTCGAGGTATTTTTATTTATCTTAAATTTTCACTCTTTTTTGTTAAATTTCAGAAAAAGATTGGAGATAAACTACAATCATGATTTAGGTATGAATTTTAGAACATGGTTTGCTTCTTGATTGAGGAATCGATTTCTCCACAATGTAGAAACCAAAAATTAGATAACCTTTTTCTCTTGGACAAATTGAAATTGGCATGTCTATCAACTGCCTCATTAGCATAATGTTTATGAATAAGTGATGAAAGTAGAAGGGTTAGCTTATCCCAAGGTTGGGATTAAGGGCCCAAAGAAAACAACCCATAAGGAAGACCCCGCCTGCCGGCGTCTGAGGTACTCAATTAACACTTGTTCTATACCCATGTAGAACTTCCTTTTTAAGTACATATCCAGATAACTCTTAATTCTAGTGGTATGCTTTCAGTTTCAATTCAAAGTTAGAATCGATGTTTTCAACGGTGGGGTGGCGTACAGATAAAGGTGCTATGCGATATTGCTTATAACGGCAAGAGCTGTATGCCTGTTAATATAAAGCTTTTCAGATCATTAGTGTTCTACTTACTCTTTACTTGTCACAACTGTAACGACCCGTCCCGGAAACCCCGTTACGACGACAGTACGTTATGGCCGCAAGGAGAACCCTCCAAGCGAAGCCCCTAGTGGCAGCAGAACCCTGCATACACACCAGCCCAAAGGTATTGTTAGCGAAGTCCCCATCCAAATCCCCTAGCTGCAGTCTTTGAGGATCGAACCCTGGACCAAGCATGAGGATCGAACCCCGGAAACCCCGTTACCATGGCATCACATTCCACCCTCAAGGTATTGTCAAGAGAACCCTCCCGCCTGCCAGGTAGCGAAATTCCTCGCTGCGGCGATTACCAGGATTCGAACACTGGACCAGGTGCTTTGCTTCCCTTGGGAAGGCCTTTCCCAACTCAGCTGCTGCTGAGTTGGTGAAAGGTGTCCACCTTGAGTGGAATAAAAAGGCTTGGTCCAGGGTTCGATCCTCAAAGGCTGCAGCTAGGGGATTTGGATGGGGACTTCGCTAACAATACCTTTGGGCTGGTGTGCATGCAGGGTTATGCTGCCACTAGGGGCTTCGCTTGGAGGGTTCTCCTTGCGGCCATAACGTATTGTTGTCGTACCGGGGTTTCCGGGACGGGTCGTTACAAAAAAGGCGCCTTTTAAGTTGAGAGATGACCCACCCCGGTACCATGGCATCACATTCCACCCTCAAGGTATTGTCAGGAGAACCCTCCCGCCTGCCAGGTAGCGAAATCCCTCGCTGCAGCGATTACCAGGGTTCGAACACTGGACCAGGTGCTTTGCTTCCCTTGGGAACGCCTTTCCCAACTCAGCTGTAGCTGAGTTGGTGAAAGGTGTCCACCTTGAGTGGAATAAAAAGGCTTGGTCCAGGGTTCAATCCTCAAAGGCTGCAGCTAGGGGATTTGGATGGGGACTTCGCTAACAATACCTTTGGGCTGGTGTGCATGCAGGGTTCTGCTGCCACTAGGGGCTTCGCTTGGAGGGTTCTCCTTGCGGCCATAACGTATTGTCGTCGTACCGGGGTTTCCGAGATGGGTCGTTACAACAACCTTCAAAGTCACATGGAAAAATCACTTATCTTTCTTTACATATGGTGTGAACTGTGTTGATTAACTTTCTTAACGTAGATAGTTAGTAGTTACATATTTAAGAGACTTGGACCCATTTAGTGCCTAGGATTGGATAACTCATAAAATTCAAGTTATCTCGAAGGTAGAAGTGAATATATTTTCATCTAGAGGGGGATTAGACATGAAGGAAGCTTAACACCTTTGAAACCCACCATTTTTTTGGGATTGGATTGGATAAGTTTCCTTCCTGAGTAATCCATCTTCTACTTTCAACTTGAACTAACTTTCTTCTCTTCCTTCAACATACTCTGACTAATTGCGTTGTTCAATTCAATCCAGTTCTAAGCACAAAACGAGCCCTTAGAAGCTGTCAAGAAGATGATAATGAATTTTTTTTTTGGTAAAGTGCAACAAAAGGCATTTAGCGGTATTTTCAAAAGTGAGTGTAAAATCACTAAGGGACCTTTCTTTTGGCATCAGAAATTCCGGTATTCAATGGCTTAAAGAAGGTGACAAGAATACCAGAATTTTCCATGCGGTTTTGAGCAACAAATTTAAAAGAAGCCAAATTAGGAGAATCAAGGATTCAAACAATGCAATACTTGGGTGGAAGATCAATTTACTATTGGTACTTTAGCTGAAATTTTATTTTTAAATATTCTTTCCCCCAAAGGAAGGTAGTTCTAATCTACTCTTTTGTGTTCTATTTGTTTCATTACCAAGGTTTTGACAAATTACTATTTATTATTGAATATAGTATTGAAAATTTGAAATTGATTTGAAATTATTTATGATTTTGAACTTATCATGTATGTAAATGGTTTTTTCCCTTTCAAATTAGTTTGCACATAGGTCTCTTTTATTTATGTACTCTTTTTGAAACGAATTTGAAGACCCAAGGCATTTATTTTCCATTTTCAGTATTGATTTTTGTGACTTTTTGCGAATCAGAGCATGTCATCCATGTGATCCTAGGATTATTTTGATTATTACATTTTATGTTCGAACTCTTTAATAGTAGTGTATGGGTAGCGAGTCATGTTAACAAGGATATTCTGTTGCCATCTCCTGTCACCAAAGAGATTCTTTTGTCATCTGGTGTTACAAACGTTGTAATGTTCTCTGGCCAGACAAATGCATGTATTTCCAGACTTTAAATCTGGACCACATATTCAGGAAAGAGATCAACCTGATCAAAGGTCCATATTCAGCCTGGAAACACAAGCATCTTATGTTGGCAGAGTTCTGGCATGAGAACATTTTCCTGAGGTGTATAATTTTGTTCAAGAAGAAACATTCGTTCTGAGGTCCCTGGAAAACATACGTTTGGCTCAGAGTGAAAAAATTAGACACATATTACAAAATGAGATCTATTGTGTATAAAAATTAACTCTTTATGTTCCACACTTTGGAAATATCAAGACATTGGTTCTTTTTTCATTCCCTGCTTTTTCTTATTTTTCTAATAGATTTTTGTAACAGGACTCTTCGGATGGTGCAGTTAGTGTGGGAGATAGTACAAGTGAGGGTGAAGAAAGTGGTACAATTGATGATGGTGAAGGTGATACTGAGGAAAAACCTGTTTCGGTCATCATAGCATCACTTCAATTATACAAAGAAGCTTTAGCCAGCAACGATGAATCAAAAGTGGCTGAGATAGAATCTTTCCTAAAATCTATTGAAGATGAGAAAATTGATCTTGAGAAGAAAGTGGCTTCTTTGTCTGAAGAATTGTCGGCTGAGAAGGTTCGGATTCTGAGGATAAGTGCAGATTTTGACAATTTCCGGAAAAGGACTGATAGGGAACGTGTTTCTCTGGTTAATAATGCTCAAGGGGAGGTTGTTGAGAGTTTGTTGCCCGTGGTGGATAATTTTGAGAGGGCTAAATCCCAGATTAAGTTGGAGACAGAGGGAGAGGAGAAGATCAACAATAGCTACCAGAGCATTTATAAACAGTTAGGAGAGATAATAAGCTCACTTGGTGTTGTCCCTGTTGAGACAGTGGGGAAGCCCTTTGATCCGTTGGTAAGTTATTCAACCTTTATGGTCATTCTTAAATGAAATACTTATTGGCATAAAAATGGTAAGAACTAAGAAGTCCAATTGGAGCAATACTGGAAGTAGGACTTCTAAGAAAAAAAGCACTGATATTGAGATCCGAAAACAAGGTGATAGCCAAAAGGAGCTACTGAATAGCTTACTAAAATTAATAAGGATGGCCCACCCTTCTTGATATCCAATGCTGGGCATTTTCCTTTGTTCAGTCTACAGCTTTATAAGAAAGAGTTAAATTAAATTTTATTTAAAATAGAATTACTCTCATGAACCTTAAGTTCATAACTCAACTTTTTATCCTTTTACTTGAGGGATGCACCAATAACAATTAGGGGTATGTTCTTCGTGATGGACAAACACAATGAATTGGTGATAAAAAACTAAATGTGAAGAATTTTTCATTTTGTTAGTTGACATAATGACTTCTATCTTATGATTGGCTTTATGCAGGTAAGATACCAAGTTGGCTCGAAATTCAATCAATTACTTGATGATTATTATCAAGTACTTGGTCGATTTTGTTCAGGTTTGATGAAGACCTGGATACGGTTTTAAGTCGGACCAAATCTTGATTGAATCGAGCCAATTTGGTGAGTTCATGAGATTAAAAACTTGCATTATTAGGATGAACACCTAATTATACCATTAGGGTTATTGAAGGGCCAAGTGTTATGAAAATTTGATTGACATCATTCTTGGCATGCAGTCTTTACATGTATTAGGACATAATTTATGCAATTTCTATTACTGAAACCTGAATTTGAAATTTTTCTATACAGTTGCATGAAGCAATTATGCGTGAGGACTCATCAGAATTTGAAGAGGGTGTTATAATTGATGAATTTCGCAAGGGGTTTAAGCTTGGTGACAGGCTTTTGCGTCCATCAATGGTAAAGGTATCGGCTGGTCCAGGGCCTGAGAAGCGAGAGCAGCAAGCACCTCCATCTGAGGAACAGGATGTAAGTGAAACCACTGAAGAGGGCAGCACAGAAACCGAGTCTGCATGAACACCAGGTAGTCAGTCTAGTTTCAGTTTTGTAACAGCAATAGTAACTTGGTTTCTACTCCAATCAGGAGGGTAGTAGTTATGGTGGGCGCGATTATTTCTGGTGGCATGTTACTGTTAATTTCCATTTCTACTGAGAAAATGAAATCGCTTTGAGATTGAGGGAAACTATGTTCTCTTTTGGATGTACTTTTGAATATTTAGTGCATACATTATTAATGGATTGGGCCATCTGTGTCTTTTTTCTTTTTTGCATTCTTGTAATAAGTAGTAGTCTCCCCATTCGTTAGGCAGAGAAGATCATCAAGAATTCGTGACCCGGAGTATTTGGGTATGTAAATTTCACCACCTAAGTCATCTTGAAAGTGAATTGTCTTCCATAAATATGATCCTTATTCAGTGGAGAGTATGGAGATCTGGTAAGGACATAAGATTGATTGATGAGGATTAACTAACATTGGTGTTTGATTCAAGTGGAGATCAAGTATTTTTTTTTTTTGGATAAGTCAATGCAATAAAACCCAAAATGCCTGGGAAAGCAGCAACCAAACAGCAAGGAGCAGAGCTCAACCTACACTAGGAACAAACCCCGGGAGGGGGGTGGGGGTGTTGGAGGGCGCACGCACTCCCAAAGGGAGAACAACCAAAAATTACACTGAAATATTCCAGATTAGGGCCACTCTAGCATTCTGCCTAGAGGGTCTAACCATAATGGAACACAAATGAATTCTAATAAGATTACATATAGAAAAGAAAACAGCATCAGGAGACCTGGTAGCATGGCCAAACATCCTCCTATTTCTCTCATTCCAGATTTCATAAATTGTAGCAGCTAACGCAAGCCTATTAACGGTCACACCTAACAACTTCCCAGACCAATGGCTTGCCAGGAAAGGGAAAAGGGAAGGCCAAGGGGGGAGCCTCCAAGAGAATCCGTAGCGCAACTGGATCTTATCCCAAATATAACCGGAGAACCCACATTGGAAGAAGAGATGGCCATGGGACTCCACTTCTCGCCCACACAATACACAGGAACAATTAGAACGACCTATAAAAGGACCAATCCTATCCAAGGTAGCCAATCTTCCAATAATGGCAAGCCATAAGATAAAATTAGCCTAGGGATATTACCGCTGAACCAGACCAAAGAGGACCACGAAACAGAGGGAAAAGGGGGAGAGAGGCTGCACCACATTGAAGAGGCAGAGTAGGACCCAGACTTACCTCCCACCCATTCAAAGGAATCACATTGATTGGAGGGAACCACCGAAGAAGTCGCCAACATCTGGACTAAGCGAAGAATAGAGTTCGAAGGGGAAGGCCAGTACCAGGTCCGCGAGTGAACCAGAATCAAGCCATTTATCACATCCCAAAAAACTATTGTCCCCATTACCCACAACAACCTTAATAAGGGGACGAACAAGAGCACGAACCTTTAATAATTTCCTCCAGTTCCAAGAACAGATGGACGAAGGATTTAGGCCATGAGGAGAAAAGGCTCTAGATATGACGGACCATTAGTGCCACATTCCACGTATGGAGATCCCTTAAACCTAACCCTCCTTCTTTCTTAGGGCTACACACGACCCTCCAAGCCACCTTAGCATGGTAGCCACCCACCAAATTTCCAGACCAAAGAAACTGTCTAAGTCTAAGCTCAATGTCCCTAAAAATCTTCTTCTGCAAGAACAAATGGGAAGACCAGAAAACCTGAACATAACACAGAACATACTTGATTAGAAGCAACCGACATGCAAAGGAGAGCTTACGATGCTCCCAGCCCTTAATACGAGCCTCAACCTGCTCCAAGAGGTGGCCACAATCAGAGAAGCCAAGCTTTGACGGAATCAGCGGCACTCCAAGGTATCTGTAATGACCCGGACCAGAAATTAAATTAATTAGAGAATTTAATTAAAGAAATGACGATTTTACCCTCGATTTCGGAAGGGTTCGGAGTCACTTTTTGACTGGCATTGCTTTTGGAAAATTTTCTTGGGTCGTTGTGTAGGTCTCGAACTCACGGGTTCGTAGATAGGCGGCACACGGAAAACGGAGACCCAGTGAGAGAGTTGTGGGTCTAGAAGCTTTAGGGGCAATTTGGTCATTTTGGAAAAGTCCAAATTTTGGGGGATATTTTTATCCTCTTTCCGGACTCTGCCTAAACCTGGCGGAGGACCATTCTCTCTCCTCCCCCGAACCCTCTCTCTCCCCGTGCAATCACCGATCCATCCTTACCTTCATCGTCCCATTTTGGAACCGATTTGAGTCAAACTAAGCCCAGCTGTAGCATCATCTCGAGATTTTGAGCTGCTGGAGGCCATTTTCGAGCCAAGAGCATCGCCATAGGCGGCGGACCGAAGGGAGGATTTGTCCGAAACTTCTCAGCCATCTTCTGGCCAAACCAGATATGGTTTCGAAGCTTTGACTTCAGATTCGCGTTCCTGGGGAAAAGTAGATGGATCTACATATGTAGATTGTGAAAAACGGTCGAGAAATGAAGAAGTTGGAAGCTCGCCGAAAATGGCAATTTTCGGTGAGAATTTCCAGATTTCGACCACCGGAGACGACGGCGACAATTGCGGTCCGGTCATCATCCCCGACGAGCTCCGATGACTGGTTCAAACTGCGGTGGCTGACATGGCATGCTAGGTGGCAGCCATGTGGCGACCAGTCAGCATGTGGCAACACAGTTAGCGGTCCAATCAGCGGTTAGTCAACCGTTAGATCAACTAACGCCGTCAGGGTTTGATAGAATATGCTGACAACATTAGCATATTATGTCAAAGGGTAACGATGTTATGACGGAACCCTAATGCCGTTAGTTAGGACGGAACATTTCGATTTCATTGAGATATTCTGTCAGGTTCGACGGAATATTCCGTTAGAGCGACGAATGATACGAGGGATGATATGAGGGATGTCATAGAGGATTCCATCATACTCTCAGGATGAGCCAAGATATTGAGCTGCAGCTCACGATGAGTCGAGATATCAAGTTACCACTCGGGGTGCTCATGATGAGCCGGGATATCGAGTTACCACTCGGGGGTGCTCAGGATGAGCCGGTATATCGAGTTACCACTCGGGGTGCTCAAGATGAGCAGGGATATCGAGTTACCACTCAGGGTACTCAGGATGAGCCGGGATATCGAGTTACCACTCGGGGTGCTCAGGATGAGCAGAGATATCGAGTTATCACTTGGGGTGCTCAGGATGAGCAGGGATATCGAGTTACCACTCGGGGTGCTCATGATGAGCCGGGATATCGAGTTACGACTCGGGGTAAATTAGTGAGACTCATTTCAACCAAGTCTAGTCACCGCATTCATCATATTATTCGATTGATTAACGGTTTGAGATCACTTCTATTTATAAATATATAAAGAAATAGAATATGATATAACCTAGCAATCATAAATATATTTATTACCAATTGGTTTTTTTCTAAACGGAGCCTGGATACTTCATTTTATTGGCCTAACCAAGCCCCTTCATCATCTGGGTTAGTGGGTTGGTGTGGGAGGTGACCCAGATTGACGGATGGTTGACGGTTCACATGAGGGTGACACGTCAATTGTCTTGTTTTATTGTGGAGGGGGTCCTCCGAAGTAGTTTGTGAACTACTAGGCTATCCTGCGTATGACAGATATGTGAAGTCAGTCAAGTACATAGGAGGTTCTATTGGAATCCCGGTAAAGTTTATTTAATGTTTCCAAAGATTAAGGGAATTTTAGATATTAACTATTATGGTTAAAAGCTGTCAGACGGGAGCAGGACTTTTTACGGATTTCGAGACAAAATTCGGGAAGGGTCCTGTCAGTATCTCATAGGAACGGTGCCTATCTCAAAACGAAACAAGGACATGATTCTGGCTGACAAAGTAGGGGAGACACCAGAGATGAAAATATGGCTCTTCCTTGGGTTCGGAACTAGCTCGGAGACAGAGGAAAAGAGCTGGAAGGCTTCCATAATAATCAGAACTGACGACCTACTAGCATGGCAAAAGACAAGCAGGTCATCAACAAATGCCAAATGGGTAAGGCCAATCTTGTCACACTTCCAATGATACCGAAATCTAGGGTGCTGCTCCACCTTAACCTTGACAATCCGGGAGAGCACCTCCATAGCAATGATAAACAGATACGGGGAGATGGGGTCACCCTGTCTAAGACCCCGGCCCCCAGCGAAGTACTCAGCAAGCTCTCCATTAACTGAAATAGAGAACCGAGTAGAAGAGACATCTTCTAACCCAACCAATAAAGCGAGGCTGAAACTTAAACGCCGCCATAGCTTGAAAGAGGAAGTCCCCATCCAACATATCATAAGCCTTGAGAATATCCACTTTGGCCACACACCTAAGCTCACCCCCGGACAAATGATAACCTCTCATCAATTCTTGAACCAAGAGAATGTTGTCCCCAATCCTACAACCCCCAACAAATGCTGACTGATTGTTACTAATGATTTTAGGCAGGATACCCACGATACAGTTGGCCAACAACTTGGAAATAATCTTGTACAAGGTATTGCAGCAGGATATCGGTCTAAAGTCCGCCATAGTGGAGAGATTCGGCACTTTAGGAACTATGGCAATAATAGTGGAATTAATTTCACCCAAGAGGCTGCCAGAGGAAAAGAACTCCTTCACCGCAACAATAACAGCCGGACCAATGATGGTCCAGGCACGCTGAAAAAACAAGCCGTTGAACCCATCTGGACCTGGAGCCTTATTTAGCTTCAAATTGATACAAACACATTTAATTTCCTCATCTGAGAAATCCTTCACCATTTCCACAACGGAAGAATCCGACATTGGGTCCGAGATAAATCTCCCTCAACATTGATGACATCAACAGGGGCATTACAACCAAACAGCTCACGAAAAAACCTAACTGCTTCACCTTTAATTTCAGCCTCCATTGAAGTAGCAGCTCCATCCCCCTTGATTATGGATGAAATCCTGTTCCTATTAGCTTGTTTTTTGACTGTGCTATGGAAATAGGCTGCGTTCCGATCACCCTCCACAGCCCAACTAAGTCTACTTCTGCCTGAAAAAAATTTCCTCTGTGAGGAGACACCTGGAATACTCTCGAATTAGGTTTCTTTCCAACTCCACCAAGGACCCATCGAGGGGCAACACACTCAATTTGGTTTGGCAATCATCAAGGGCAGCCTTAACCCTCTTAAGCTTGCAAGTCACTTGGAACTGAAAAGAGCCTGGACAAGGAGAGTCAAAAGCCTGTTTCACAATGTTCAAGAAATCAGGATGATCAACATAAAAATCAAAACATTTGAAGGGAGAACGTCTAATCCTGGACGCCAAACCCGGATCAATCAACCCTGGGCAATGGTCAGAGGAGCCCGGAGGGAGAAAGACCACAGAGCAATTTGGAAAAGCAGAAAGCCAAGCTTCATTTGCCATGATCCGGTCAAGTTTACGGTAGATTAGGAGCCCATCAAATTGGTGGTTACACCAAGTTAGAAGCTGACCAGTGAACCCCAAGTCATCCAATCCCACCTCACCAAGACACAAGTTGAAATCGTTCATGGCACCAGACATGCCACCAGTAGACCCTTCAGATTCACTCAAATATCTAGTAACATTAAAGTCCCCCAGCGTAATCCATGGGGTATCACCGATAAGGTTAGGAAAGTACCGCAATTTAGCCCAAAGTCTACTGCGATCACGCTCATCATTAGCTCCATACACCATAGCGACAAAGAAGACAAGCCCAGACGCCACAACAAGAACTCTGCAAAGGATGACTTGGTCAGAGGCATCAATAGCAGTCACTTGAACCACCTCTGGATTCCAGCCAACCCACACCCGACCGTTAAGGTGATGATTATAGTTATTAATGAAATTCCAACCTCTACAGACATTAGAGGAGACGGCACCAAAATTAACCTCCTTAACTCTAGTTTCCACAAGGCCAATAAAACACAGATGATTAGCCTCAACAAAATTCCTAACCACCAATTGACGAGAGGGAAGGTTCAAGCCCCTCACATTCCAACAAGCCGCCTTAATCATGGGGGTGATGCATGGAGAGGACCCGGGATAATTTCCCAACAATCTCTGGCTTAGACTTCTTCTTATTCTTCTTCTTAGGTTTCTCAATTGGAAGAGGGGGATCGCCCAAATCACGAACCAATACTTCAGCAAGGTCCGCCCATCTCAGAGTCTGAATCAATATCTAACAAACCCAGAGCTCCAAAGGGATTAATGCTCACCAGGTTCTCACTCGCAGGTAGAGGTTGAGAATCAGCAGCAGAATACGAATCCCTCGCACGGCTCAACGACCCAGGTTCCCAACGACGTCCGCCGGGAGAGAGGGAGCACGACATAGACCTCACGGCAACCATTCGATTCTCCGACCTCACGCGATGAGCAATCTCAACTTCGCCGAGCAGAGGGCCAGTCTGAATCTCCTGCGTGGGTATGTGGGCAAGCGGCTCATTGATAGCCTCATGAGATGAGGAATCGTGATTTCTCAACACTGGATTAGCAGCACCAATATTAGTGATTATAGGCAAATGGGCTTGCTCCAAACCCAAAGAAACAGGCCTCAGAAGTTGAGTTGGCCCATTCAAATCAACTTTAAAACTAGGTGCAGATGGCATGGACTTTGGGCCCAAGGGGCAACCAGGCTTAGTGTGACCAAATATCTTACACCTAGAGCACAACCTAGGCCTGCACTCATACTCAACATGAATTTCTTCCACCCGGGGCAACTCCCCCTCCTCCTCAGGATCAATAAGTAAATCAAAAGAATCCACAAGAGTATAAGCAGCACTAACCTCAATACAGATACTCACGAAGGAAATCCGTTTTTTAGATTCCGTGAGGGAGTCTACATACAGCGGTCTACCAATAGCACTAGCAATATGACCAAAACCCTCCTTGTTCCAGTGTTCCAAAGGGACATTAAATTTTTTTACCCAAGTAGGCACTTTTGAGAGAGCACACTGGGATAAAATTAGACCAGGCTTCCAACGGGAAAGAAAAACTAACCAACCTGATAGATTCCAAGGTCCCGACTCCAAAACCGTTTGAATGTGCTTTTTAAAATGTCAAAAGTACTTTTAAATGGATAAAAACATTTCTAAATTAAAAGCTTGTATTTGGTAAATTTTGAAAAAGTGCTTCAGATCACAAGCACAAGCATTTAAAGAGGATTTTTGAGAAACACTCTTATGGTGTTTCCTTTCAAAAGTGCTACTCATCAAAAAACAAGAAAGCACCTTTTTTTTCTTCTTTTAATTAAACTTTCATTCTTCCAATAATATCCTTATACTCAATTACTAATACCCTGAATGCCGAAATTCACCATATTTTAATTATTTTTATTTATTTTATCGATACTAGAACCCTTTTGGATTTTTTCTATCACTTTGCACCACTCCCAACCTTTTTGGATTTTTTCTATCACTTTGCACCACTCCCAACCTTTATGCGGCTGCTATTGCTTATATCTACTCAACTCCCAAGGTATCTCCCTTCTCCTACCTTCAATTCATATTTTAAATAATAATTATTGGAATAATCATAGTTATTGAAATTAAATGGGTGTTAATTCAATTTGAATTCAGATTTTTTCATTGAATTCAATTTTCTTTTATGATGGCCTTGTGGGTTCCCACCAATAGTTTGAATCAATGGTATAATTAGTTGCTCCAAAAAAAAGTATTGTACAATTTCATTGTGGTCCTCCATTAGCCCCTACAAAAGCCATAAGTTAGTTTTCTGAGATACACACAAATCAGTTTAGAAATCCTCCAAATTACACACGCATCTAACCAATATTCTAATCAATGGAATAATCTAAGTTTCTTTCAATGTTTCTTTATTTGATAAATAATCCCCTCTTCATTAATTTGATGCCATGAAATAAGTTTCAAACTATTTTTTTTATTACAAAATCGAGTTATAAGAACGATGAAATGAAATATAATAATTATTTTATATTTCTAAAAGTACTTTTCGTTTTCACTACCAATCGTTTTAAAATTATATCACAAATATTTCTTTAGAGTTATAAGTCATTTTATGTGTGTATATCAAACATCAAACTGTTTCTTCGTAAAAGCGCTAGTGAATAAGCGGTACTACTTAAAAGCGCTTTACAAGAAGCACATCCAAACATACACTTTATGTGGGTCCAATTTTGAACACACTAGCACTTAACAAACTATTTAACAAAAAATGTAACGGAAGGTTTCATTTGAAACAAAATAGAAAGTTCAGGGTAGTAAATTGAAGGCTTATTACTTAAAATGCATTAGGAACACGTCAGTTAGTCTCAAAATGCACAAAGAACGGAAATTTGACTCACTTTGCACTAGGAACAGTAGCAACGTCAAAAACATTGCACCATTTAACTGACGCCGTCATTGACGACGTTTAGGTTGCAGATGTGGAATCTATGTGGCATATATGTGGCATCCAATGAGTGGGTATTTCAGTCATTTTGTGCAAAAGAAGATTGGTAGCAAATAGGGCGAGAACATTGTCCCCAAATTGGTTGAATTGAGAAGATCTGGGCGACATCGAAGATTGAGATATGGATGAGAGTGGAGAGTGGGAGCATCATCGAAGATTGAGATATGGATGAGAGTGGAGAGTGGGAGCATCATCGAAGATTGAGATATGGATGAGAGTGGAGAGTGGGAGCACCAACGAAGATGCATTTGTGGGAAGGTAGCCAGAATGAAGACATCATGGACCAATGATAACCCAGGGATGAGGTTTCTTGTTTGTCCAGATGGTCGAGTAAGTGATAGTTTGACATAATTGAATATGAGTTTGTGGATTATGAATTTAAACTGTAGAAAGAAAGATTTTGTTTTGGAAAAATTTATGGTTTGGAAGGAATTGGTGGTTAGAGCTAAGGGTTCTTGGTGGTTTTGAATGAAAAGTTCAGAAAAAAATTTCGGACAAGGACAAAAATTGGGGGTTTAGCTAGGGCCACCACATCGTATTTGTGAAAAGGGAGGTTTATGGTTGGATTGTTGAAATGTTTGAAACCAGTAATGGGTTGGACGAATTTTTTCAAGTTTCGAAGAATTTTTCAATTTCATTTGTATGTATGCAATTGATGATCATTTTGATAATGTAGGTTCGGGGTCAGAGAGGCCGTGCCAAAGGGTGTGACTTTTGGGAGTGGATAGATAAGAAGATGTGCAAAAGGTCAACGACAATAATTTCTGGGTTGCTAAGGAAGCTTGACATAGGAGAAGAACAATTGTTGAATGAGAAGAGAAAGGTGTTTAAGCTTAGGATTGCACTTATGTTGACTTGGGTTGTATTGATTGGAATTATGTATGTGTAAGGTGCAAAAGTAAGTTGAAATCATGAAGTAAGTAGTTAAGGTACTTTATGAAATGGGTGGTTAAGCTTGTAGTATGATGTAAGCTTTGAGCAAAAGATGTTATTAAATGGTGGAATTGAGAGAATTGACTTTCGTTATGAAATGTGATTGGAAATGGAGCATAAGCTTTGAGCATAAGATGATTCCAATGTGGCCACTTTAAGCATACAACTTGACCAAAAAAGAAGAATAACATATTGAGCATAAAACTTGACCATAACACTTTGAGCATAAAACTTGACCATAACAATTTGAGCATAAAAGGAGCATAAACTTGTGATTCAAATTTGGACAATTACAAAAAGAAGTGTTGTTTTTCTAACAAAAGGAAGCATTGTTTTTCTAACAAAAGCACCACTACAAAACCTACAAACATCAAACTTTTGAAGTCCAATGTGTCAAAAAGTGATGCATTGGACTTGAAAAGTTTCGATTACACTACAATTAGACTTTGGAAACTACAAAAGCAATGTAAGCATCAAATGGTTCCAAATGAATCCAAAATAGAGCAAAAAGTAGTAGCCTAGATAGTAGGTTTCTAATAATGGTGCCAATGAGGCAGTAATTCCTTTGGCCTCTTGAGCCAATCTTTGTTGTTTGTCTTTGGCTTTGGCATTGGCTTTGGCTTTGGTTTTGCAGGTGACTTGAGCCTCTTTGCTTTGGAACTGCCAACTCTACTTTCTTCTTGTGGCTGGTCTTGTGAGACTTGGCTAGATTGAACATCAGGAATTGGTTGTGTGATTGTTTGAGACTCGGGTAGGTTGAGAGGGGACCTTATTCTCCTTGCGGACCTTTTCTGTCTAGTTCTCTTGGTTGGGGTTGTGGCTAGGGAACTCAATGAGGCCACTGCTGGTTGCTGTGATGAGTCAGTTTGGGGAGGTGGAGGTGGTTGTTGGAAGGACTGTGGTGCTTCAGTATGGGCAACTAGTGGGTTTTGATTGGGTAGCATATCAACATTGCTTGAAGATGAATCTTTTTTCTTCCCTCTCTTCACCTAATCACAATACAACAAACACAAGATCACACTTTACAATTCATCACTACGCATCACATTATCTGCAATATCGTCATCACTGAACAATTCAATGACTTAAAGAGAACAGTTCTATCTCATAAATGACCCAAACAGCAATCACACTATCTTAATGACTTAAACAACACAACAATCACACTGCCACAACAATGACTTAAATAGCAATCACACTATCTTATTGACTTAAACAACACAGTTCTACTTAAAGATATCTTCATCACATCAATGACTTAAACAGCACAGCAATCACACTATCACAACAATGACTTAAACAGCAATCACACTATCTTATTCACATAAACAACACAATTCTACTTAAACATATCTTCATCACATCAATGACTTAAACAACACAGCAATCACACTATCACAACAATGACAAAAATAAAACAGTTCTACTTAAACCTATATTGATCACAACAATGAAAAATACAGCACATCAAGCAAAGTTCTACTTAAACCTATCTTAAATCTGTCTCAAACCCAGTCACTACCTTAATGCAATAATAGTTAAATTAGTTAAATTAAGTAAGTAAGCTATGCCGGTAGCTTGTCCACCTTTCCAGCCTTTGCAGCTTTGTCGGCTTCTCTATTTTTCCTCTGTTCTTGCTTATGCTTGAACTTGGCTTCCTTTTTATGGTCCACCAGTTGTGTGCACACATTTATTTTGTGTCCGTTAGCCCCACAATTGTCACACTTGAGTGTAGAATGGTATCTTGAAAACATGTTAGGATTTGAAGGTGCCTCCTCATTCTGACTTTTCTTCCTTTTCATCTTTGACCTCCCATGCTGCTTATTATATTTATGAGGCTTTAAGGGTGTAGCACCAACTTTATCTCATTGGTCTTCACTAGGGACATGTTTGATGATCCCCTCATATGTCTTAGTATAGGATTCTTCTTTGTAACATTGATGGACAAACAACTCCGGGTTACCCTTAAAGTGACTTATTGCACTACATGCATGCGGGCATGGGATCCCCACTTAGGTCATATCTTCTGCAGGTGCACATGCGCACACACCCACATCAATTTGAGCTTGACCAAAGTGAACGTTGTTGTAATCACCATCAAGTTCCTCTCCTCTCCGTGAGTTTCACCGTACAAACACCCAAGAGAGACAACCACCGTAGACGAAGAACCGAGGAGGAGAAGTTTTGAACTTCTCGATCGATTTCTCACCACCACGGTAAGGGTTCTTGAATTTGACCTCGGATTTGGATTCTTGGATTTGAGTAGATGAATTTTGACTATTAGAACGTTAAATTTGATGAAGAAATGAAGTTTTACGAAAAGCTTGAAAATCGGCCTTTAATGGCGTTTTCCAGCCGATGACTGCCGTGCCGGTCGACGGACTAGTCCACCGGCGACAAAATATTCCGTCTATCAACATCGGCGTTGTTAGAGGAGTAACACCGTAAGTATTTGATGGAATATGCTAATGCCGTCAGCATATTCCATTAAATCCCAACGGCGTCATGACATAACCCTAACAACATCGTAATAGCGAGAGTACCAACCACAGTCGCTCGTGAGAGTGCATGAAGGTACCGTAGCAGACGCGTGATGGCGCGTGGGGTCGATCATTGACCCACGGCAATGTGTGTCGACATGTTTTTGATGTTCCGGACCTGTTGGCGCAGGTTTTGGGTCAACCAGAGTTCGTTTAGGGGCTATTTTGGGTCTTTAAAGCTACCTAGTAGTCGTTTAGGGCGTGTGTGAACTGCCAGAGTCTAGGGTGTTGGATTTTAGGTTAATATTTATCAGTTAGTAATGCCAAGTAATGTTTTTGGATAAGCGTGGTGGCTCCGAGTGTCACGGGGGACCGAATAGCTCGAAGTTGGATTCGAACAGACGTTGAGGTGAGTGGACTTGGTTTCCTAGTTCGCAAGGCATGCGTAATTTTATAGAAATGTCGGTTGCATGTGCCCCTGCTTGAAATATTGACTGGAGAATGAGCAATAAATAATGGGTGTTGCACAAGGCGTTTCCATACGTAGTGTAAGACTACTTATTTCCACTTTTATAGCCCCAGCGGCCACATGAAAAAAAAAGAAAAGTATTTATGTAAAAAAGTAATGCAAAATGTTTAAAACAGCCTTAATTAGACTTCTACATGTTTAGTGAAGTCCTTGTTTTTTATAAACTATTTTTGTTCAGTCTGTGTTTAAATAATATATTAATATTTTATTCAAATATGGTGGCACAAAAGCCAAATACAGTGGCACAAAAGCCAAATACGGTGGCATAAAAGGCAAATATGGTGGCACAAAAGCCAAATACAGTGACACAAAGGCCAAAAGGTGGCATAAAGGCCGAGTAAGGTGGAACAAAAGTCCGAAAAAAGTGGCACATAAGGCCGAATAAGGTAGGCAGCGAAATTGCCGATAGATACATAATTAGATAGGTAAGGAAAGTAAATTTCCAACAAATAAACAAAAGAAAAATAAAACAACAGCAATATGAATTTTTAGTATGCGTCTCGTGGGATCAAGTATGTTTCCCGTGGGTTCATGGAGTAATTAGGCTCCATACACCCACAGGAGGAAAGGCAGCGAATCTAGATCTTAGGAGGGGAACTGCTTTGATACCATGTTAAAAATAAAATATGGAAAAATATTTATGAATATGTATTGTTGAATGTACAAAGACACCCATTATATACTGATTACAGTAAACCTAAATAGGAAAAGAAAATATTCTACTCTAATTAAGCAAGATATAAACTCAAGATATCAAATCAATCTAGGATTTGTCACTATTTGATTTCTAACATCTTTCCATCTTTCTCCCAAAGTAAGTGAATTACAAGTATAGATTCATAGGGGATTACGTACATGAACAAATGTAGTTGAATGAGACAGCAAGCAGGTTACTCGTTAAAAGGAGATTCGGGAAAAGATGGAATAGAAAGAAGGATCGAGTTTGTTTGATATAAAAAAGAGTTTGAGAATGCGCTGCTTAGCTTAATATCGAAATAACTTATATAGTCATAATTCAATTCAGGATGCACTGCATTTACTTTTTCTGTCTTTCTCATTTTTTGGATCTGATGGGAACCGATAACTTGCCTATTCCAAAAATTATTTTTTTGATCTGTCTTGAATGAAGTCTATCCAAACCGAATAAGCACTTCTCATAAATAGAAACGTCGGTTGCATGTGCCCCTGCTTGAAATATTTACTAGAGAAGGAGCAATAAATAATGGGTGTTGCACAAGGCGTTTCCATACGTAGTGTAAGACTACTTATTTCCACTTTTATAGACCCTAGCGCCACATGAAAAAAAAGAAAAGTATTTATGTAAAAAAGTAATACAAAATGTTTAAAACATCTTGGCCAATAAGAAAAGAATAAGGCTTTAAAAAGGAATAAAAATGGTATTTATGTAAAAAAGAAAAGAGTAAAAAAAGGGAAAAACAAGAAATGCCAGCATAACGCGATTCTTGTGAAAACATAGAAATCGTAATAAGACGATTGTATTTTAGTATTTTAGTTTTTCTTTTTTTGTTTGGCAAGAGTATGCTATATCGTATGGTATAGGTCGGCGTCGTTTCAACCCAGAGA
Source organism: Oemleria cerasiformis (assembly GCA_037349345.1). NCBI lineage: Eukaryota > Viridiplantae > Streptophyta > Magnoliopsida > Rosales > Rosaceae > Oemleria > Oemleria cerasiformis. The sequence continues at coordinate 11,307,950 of JAZGTL010000007.1, forward strand.
GGAAGGAATGAGTGAGCACTTGGGTCTTGCAAGTTAGAAGAACAGTAGTCAACAGAGGACGTCCATCTGCTGCTCCGGTAAGTCTCCAAAACATGCACTTTGCTTTTTCTTCAATTCTTCTCCTCCTGCATTTCCGCTTTGTCTCGATTTGATTCTACAAAGGTGTTTCGGCTTCGTCGCTAGCGAAACTGCGTCTGAGGACATCGTTTCTCTTTAAACCCTAGAATTTTGGTACATTAATATTTTTTTTTTGGTGGGTATTTAATGGAAAAGAAAGCTTATTGAGAACTATGTCTTAGTATAAAATAAGTGGGTAAAGAGTAGGAGATGAATTCGATATGAAGTTGGTGGGTTCTGAGTAATGGAAGCCATGTAGTCCATTGTTGAGTTGATTTCAAGCTTTAGTTTAGGTAATATGTCATCTTTGTATTAAGTATATATGTTTCTATTTCATTGTGATTGCAAGTAAATATGTTGAAATTGTGTACCAGAATGGTTAGGACAAGGTCTCTACAGTGTAAAGAATTGTTTATTTTCTTGATGCAGTCAGTTATTTGATTTGGTGCAAAAAGGTTGAAACTTTGAAAATTGTAAGTGCGTTTTTGGCATTTTTTCTTCTTCATTTTTTAGATAATGTTCGTACCTAATTTGATCAACCTGGTCAAGGCCGATCAGTCCCGCTAAAATCGTACTTAGTCATCGGCTCAACAAGAGTACAACAATACAAATCTACAACATCAAGCACAACACACCAACGTAGCCTTGGACAAAATACACCAAAAGCCACTAGGCTGACCAGATCTGGTTGGCCTACCCATCCATCGGCCGACCGTGACAACACAACTGGGGGACTCGGGACCACCAGGACATGTGTCGGCTCCAGGATCATGGACATTTAACCCACATCGAAATGTTTCACCTACAACATTCAATGCCATTATGAATACAAGGGCATCTCCCCTAAAAAAGGTAATCACAACCTTGCCTTTACGCTGCCTAGTTATTACAATATCATCCACACTTAACTGACTTAAGCATCGGAGTTTGTTAGGCCATCACCCCACCGGTGCTCATTTGCTCTTACCTTCTCCCTGCAGGTCTTCCTACCCCCCGAGGAGAGTGAGTCAAGCAAGCCCAGCGAGGCAACTCTAAGTTGGTGCATTTTTTGTATCCACAGTTTGGCACCTTCTGTGAGAATTTTGAAATAACCTCCCACGAACTCACTTACCACCTAGGCCTTCCCAACATCCTCTGGGCACCATGTTGGACGATCAAGATGAAGGAGAACTCAACAACACTCATTTCCTACAAAGGAGCTCAAGGGACAACATCCATGATATGCTGAGACAGACGTTGGACAACCTCCAACGAGAAGTGGCCGAGCTCAGGGCTCACAACGCCAAGATAGACGCTAAGAATCAAGTCTTGTTTGAGCAGTACGAGAGCACGCTTGCCCTTGTAAGGATGTCCCAGCGCAATCAAGGACGAGACTAGGGATCAGTCGACCAAGCACATGCCGACCAAATTATGACCGATCGGACCCCGGTCGATCAACCCGTCATCGAGCGAATTCCCTAGGACATGCACAAGAAACAGCAGTCTAGGGCAAACCCTAGCTCATTTGGAGGGAGATTGCTCATCCTGCCACAAAATGGCGCTGACCCGTCTCAACCAAGAATATATCGGGACACTCGCCAACTACTAGAGGATCACCAAGTTGAGTTAGAGCCTCTCCGCCTAACTTATGCTACATCGGATCCTAGGGCAATGGAACAACCTTCCTTACCCATCTTAACTATGGTAGGCCGACCGACGGCAGGACACGCTTCCGATATGGCCAATGGCCGAGAAGATCAAAGGACGAGAGGTCCTGAACCACAACAAAGGGTGAACACTCGAGAATCACAAGATGAGATTGGCTCAACTACCGGGAGTTACTCCTATGGCCGAAGGATAAACAGAGATCGCCGAGAAAGAGGCAATGATCAATAAGGACACCAACCAAACCCACCTCCACCCCAACAAGACAATGCCCTGGTGGAAAGCCTCCTACGCCGAGTGCGCAACCTTGAGGCAGAAAAGGAAAAAGGTAAAGCGCCAGCTTGGGGGAAGACTAGCACTAGTCCTTTCACTAACCGAATCCTTCGGTCAAGACATAGATCAGAGGTCAAACCTTTGAAAATAGCTCTCTACACGGGAAAGGGCGACCCCATCACCCACTTAAACAATTATGTCTCTGCCTTGGTGTACAAGAACGTGGCAGACGAGGTCCAATGCCTTATCTTCAGCTTTACGCTTACCAACGCAGCTCTCAATTGGTTCTACCGCCTGGCTCCCAATACCATCGACTCCTTTGATGAACTAAAGACAACCTTTCTCAACCAGTTCATGATCTAGACGGATAGGCTGGTCTCCACGGAAGATCTTTTCTCCCTCATGCAGGAGGAAGATGAAGCACTTCAAAAATATGCCGCCAGGTTTAGCCTCGAATACTCCCATTGCCGAGACACAGATGACAAGGCTGCATTCAATGCCTTCCGAAGCGACCTCAAGGAGTCACCCTTCAAGTATGCAGCCCATACTGAAGACTAGAAGGATTACAATGAGATCATGCGGAGGGCGGCAATCCACGCCAAAGCAAAATTCTTCCACACTCCCACCAAGGAGACCAGAGCACCATCGTACTCAACTCCCCAGGGCAACAACAACCAAGGTAAGACCAACCACAACTCGGGAGGCTACAATCATGACTCTAATCAATCTTGTCAAGGGAAGAGGAAACTCACCTATGACATACAACATCATGATAAGAAGGGTCGACCAAATTACGACAACAGGGGATTCAAGCAAGGTGACAACCATCACCAAGGGGCACGAGACTTGGTAGGAGACAACTCTAGACCAAGATGTCGCTTCGAAACATACACTATACTGAACAAATCTTTGGACCACGTACTACTAAACATGGAGGGCATGGTCCCCAAACCCAAGCCAAGGAACCCCAACTATTGCCCCATCCACAATAAAGAAGCTTTCTACCAATACCACAAGTACAATGGCCACACAATTGAAGAATGCATTGCATTCAAGGAAATTATCGAGCAGTTGGTCAGCGAAGGCAGACTCAATCGGTTTCTAGAACATCCCCCCTTGCCCATGGCACAGCAGCAAATCAACACCATCAGCGGAGGACCAACCCTATCCTCCTCAATCACCTCCAACCGAGCGAAGAAGAACTTCGTTCGAGCTACCTAAGCCAACCACCAAGTACTCAGCATCGTCTCCGGTCGAGCAGCTAAGGAGGCCAAGAACAGATGGCAACCCATCACATTCTCATTGGAAGAGGAGAAAGGCATCGTGTTCCCGCACGACGACCCATTCATCATCAGAGCCCAAATCTCCAACTACGACGTAGGAAGAATACTCATTGACACCGAGAGCTTGGTCAATGTACTCTTCTGGGATGCTTTCAAACATATGGGCATAGACGAGAAGGAGTTCGACCGAAAGGGCATGCCACCTACTACTGATGAAATTCCCAATCGCCATGGGAATGGGACAGGTGCGAGGAAACCAGCTCTTCGAGAGCATGCTATGCCACGACCTTAACCAAGACGTGCAAGTAGGATCATCCAGACCAAACTGACACTCTATCAATCACCCAAATAGCTCTAGGAGACGACCCCATCAACCCTAAACTCTTGGAAGAATTCAGGAACATCCCTCCAGAAGATCCATGAGGTCTTGCAAACATGCCACATGCCGAACCTGTGGAAGAAACAGAGGAAATACCTCTATCCAATCAACACAAAGTTCGCACGGTCCAAATAAGATCAAAACTGAAACCCACCATACGAGCAACCCTCGTAGAATTCTTAAAGGAAAATGCCGAAGTCTTTGCCTGGTCTTACGCAGACATGCGCGACATCTCCACTGATGTGATCTGCCACAGGCTCACCATTGACCCATCGTTCAGGCCAATCACACAGAAGCAGCGAAGCTATGACACCGAAAGACAATTAGCCATGCAGGCCGAAATCACAAAGCTGAGCACCGTACACTTCATCCAGAAAGCCATTGATGCCACTTGGGTAGCAAACGTGGTGCTCATCAAGAAGCTATCCAAATCCCAGAGCATGTGCGTCAACTTCACCGATCTCAACAAGGCTTGTCCTAAGGACAATTTCCCACTACCTAAGATCGATATGCTCGTAGACGCCATTACGAGACATGAATTACTCAGCTTCATGGATGCTTACTCAGGCTACAACCAGATCCTCATGAATCCAGGTGATCAAATTCATACAAGCTTTCGAACTAACCTAGGTGTCTACTGCTACAATGTTATGCCTTTTGGTTTAAAGAATGCATGAGCGACATACTAAAGATTGGTCAATTTCATGTTCACCGATCAAATCGGTAAAACAATGGAAGTCTATGTGGACGACATGCTTGTCAAGAACAATACAGATGACGAGCACATTCCCAACTTGGCTAGGATGTTCAAGGTCCTCAAGGAGTACAAGATGCGCCTCAACCCCACCAAATGTGTCTTCGGAGTAGGATCAGGCAAATTCTTGGGATATATGATCAGCCAAAGAGGCATTGAGGCAAATCTTGAAAAGATCAAGGCAATCCTTGACATGCAACCTCCATAAACCCACAAGGACATCCAACGCTTGATGGGACGAGTGGCAGCACTCACCTGCTGCATATCTAAAGCAACAGACAGATGCGCCCCATTCTTCAAAGCTCTAAAAAGCAAGAGAAAACAAATTGATTGGACGGAGGAATGCAACAAGGCATTCGTTGAACTCAAGAAATACATGAGCAGGGCACAATTGCTAGCAAAACCAAAAACTGGAGAACATCTCTTCATGTACTTATCAGTATCAACCTCAATTGTCAGATTTGTTCTTATCACAAGACGAGCAGGAGTAGAACATCTCGTCTACTACATCAGGAAAGCATTTCAGGATCCGGAGACCAGGTACCTTGACCTGGAGACTGGCCCTGGCTCTAATATTCACAGCACGGAGGTTCTGACCATATTTCCAGGCACGTGAGATCAAAGTCATCATGAGCAAACCCTTGAGACAAGTTTTGTAGAAGCCAGACATCTCTGGCCGTCTCACCAAATGGGCAATCGAGTTGAGCGAGTTCGACATCTCCTATGTAGCTAAGACAGCTGAGAAAGGACAAGTAGTGGCTGACTTCATCGCCGAATACTCCTACCAACCCACACAATACATATCACCGGAGGCAACCCCTCCACAAGGACCCAACACCAAAGAAATCCCAGAGTCAACAAAGGCACCCCCTATTGACCCGCAACCCCCGTGTTGGACACTTTATGTAGATGGATCCACTTTCCATAGTGGATCAGGAGCAGGACTAGTCCTCACTTCCCCAGAACAAGTCAAGCTAGGATACGCCCTACGCTTCAGCTTCAAAGCTTCCAACAACAAGACCGAGTTTGAAGCACTGTTGGCTGGCCTACACTTAGCCAAAGACCTGGAGGCCAAACTGTTGAGAATCTACAGTGATTCAAAATTAGTGGTCAGCCAAATCAACAATGAATTTGAAGCCAATGACGTATCCATGTCACTTTACTTGGCCCTGGCAAAATAACTTCTTCAAAGATTCTCGGCTTATGAAATCAACAAAATCCCAAGATTAGAAATTAGTCATGCCGATGCCCTAGCACGACTTGCATCCTTACTGGATGAGAATAAGAAGCGAAGGGTGCTTGTGGAAGTCCAACACGTGCCCAACACGAGACCACGCCCGATATACACCATCAACACCAGTCCCACCTGGATGGATCCCATCAAAGCCTACCTCCAAGATGGCACTCTACTAGAAGACAAGATGGAGGTCAAGAAAATCAAGAGACAATAAGCTCGGTACACCATCCAGCATAACCATCTCTACAAGCGTGGTTTCACTATCCCACTATTGAAGGGCCTGACACCAGACATGGCTGATTACGTGCTATGGGAAATGCACGAAGGCATTTACGGAGATCACTCTGGAGCACGAACTTTGGCACAGAAGACCTTCATGCAAGGATACTATTGGCCCACCATGCTCTTAGATGCCATTGAACTCATGCAAAAATGCGACAAGTGCCAGCGACACGCACAAATCCCTCACCTCCCAGCTGAGCCCCTAACTTCTATGCTTAGTCCCTAGCCATTCTCCCAATGGGGACTAGATCTGATCGGCCAAATACCTGAGGGTAAGGGCAAGGTCAACTACGCAGTCGGAGCTGTGGACTACTTCACAAAATGGGCAGAAGTGAAACCATTAGCAACCATCACAACATCCCAGATTGAGCACTTCGTCTACTAACACATCAACTGCCGCTCCGGGATCCCCCACACCATTGTCACTGATAATGGGAAGCAATTTGATTGCAATCACTTCAGGGAATTCTGTGAGACCTACGACATCAAACTCCTCTTTGCTTCACCATCTCACCCACAGTCCAACGGACAGGTGGAAGCAGTCAACAAGAACATCAAGTACAACTTCAAGAAGAGACTCGATGAAGACAAAGGTAAATGGTCCAACATTATCGATGACGTGTTATGGTCCCACGGAACCTCCTACAAGACAGCCATAGATGAGACTCCTTTTGCCTTGGAATTCGGTACAGAAGCAATCGTACTAGTGGAGATTGGCCAAAGATCCTATCGAGTCATCTTTTACAACCCAAAACAAAACAACCATCAAATTGCTCTTGGCCTGGGCCTATTGGAGGAATGTAGAGAAGAGGCCAACCTCAAGAACATTGCATACAAGCAACGTGTCACAAGATATTACGACTCAAGGGTTCACCACAGAAGCTTCAAGATAGGAGATCTATTCTTGAGGAAAGTCAGCCTTGCAACCAAGGAAAGATCTGCTGGTACATTTGCCCCCACCTGGGAAGGACCCTACAAAGTCTCCAAAGTATGCCGAGAGGGGACCTATGAGCTCCAAGACCCGAAAGGAAAGACATTTCCACACCCATGGAATGTGGACCACCTCAAATTCTACTACAAGTAAACAGGCCCATGGCCACAAACATGATCGGCCAATAATCAAATTTTTGTAATCATTCCTGGCATACCCAGATTGACATTATCAATGAATGAGTTTACAATGAGGCAACACCACTTCTCTCTCATCTATTTGGCAGTCTGTCATTTTATCAACTAAATAGCCTTCCTTCACTATAAGGCGAAACCTAATCTTGAACAACCTTATTTTAACCTATTCAACATTCATTGCAACCCATTTTTGAGCGCCCTCAGTTTCTTGTTAAAAAAAATGGTTTTCATTTTTGAACTGCCATTTTCATGATGAGGCACCTCATTTTGAATGGCCTCACCTTATTACGTCATTTTAATGGCCCTACCACCTTTCAAAGGCAATCACCTAATGTTGAATTTTACTTTGAACGACCTCGCATCACTTACCAGATCGGCCTTTACAATCCGACATGGCATACATGTAAACCTATTCTGAGCGACAATGCAAAATTCACCGTTCACAAAAGGTTTGAGAAAGAAAGTAAACACAACTATAGGTGAGACCCCATGGTCCTACCAAAAAATTACTTGTTCAATGCAAAGCCACAAGGCCAATGAATAAAAAGAATATAAAAATTAATTACAAAAACTAAGGGGCATTCCCCTGATCTTCGGGGACATCTCCTTCATCATCTCTCGGCATCTCAGCCTGACCATTGGCATCACCATCATCCTCATCATCAGGCCGAGCATTCCCATCTTCATCCAGGTAGTCTTCCAACTACGGGGGATGCTTCAGCCATGGAAATTGGATGGGAAGACCAGTGTTAGCCAGAAGAATTCGCTTGAACATCCCATCTTCCAGCTTGGCCCCAAACCACTGCAGGTCATGACAATGCACCGGGGAGGCCTTGTACTCTTCAGCATCCACCTTATTGGCCGAGATGAGCTGATCGGCCAACATAGCATTGGCCAACTCAGCCTTCTAGACGCTAGCCTCCAGCTCAACCACCTTTGCATCGGTTTCTTCCGAGTGAGCAACCAATTACCTTTCCAGCTCCTTCACCTTGAGCTCAACATCAACCTTGGCTGGAATAGACATCTCGGCCATCATCTCTTTCTCGGCCAAGGAATCCATCTTCAACTTCAAGGCCTGGTACTCTTCGGCCGCTTTCTCCCTGGCCTGGCTAACATGCCAAAAGGTGGTGAAGACCTCACCAAGGAACTGCCCAAACCAGACACTCCGATAAAGAAAAGTAGTACAAAAAACCAAGGCCGAACAAAAGGAACTTATGTATGCCCCGGCTCGCATAGTCTTGTCGCACCTATCAGCGAAGTCCTTTGACTTCAAGGTCGCGATCTCATCCAACTCTTACTGAGACCTACGACTAATAGTGTTCATGAAGTCTAGCTGAGACGGATGGAAGGCTGTGGATAGCTACCTCCAAGTCTCGTCCACTTCCTGGGTCCTCACCATATTCATCTCCCTATCTGTTTTTAGAAAATAAGACCGAAGGGAAGCATCGAGATACGGCTTCTTTATCTTCTTGGGAGTCCTTCGGGCTTCCAAATCAGATCCGATGTTGGGACAATTGATCTTGCGCATCTTCTCAAGGGCCTCAACTTGGCCCTGCTTCTTCTGTTGCAGCACATCCTCAGAATCGGAGGCCAACCCCTTCCACTTCTTCCTTCTTGTTTTCCTCTCCTCAGCCATTATTCGTCGACGTTCGCTGGCTTCATCTTCAAGGCTAATGAATGGAGGCACATGAGGCCGATTACTGGATAGCCTAGAGATATTAGTCAACTGGGTAGAAACCGACCTAGAGGCACTTGGAAAAAGCTGGGCCAAGGGCTACCCAGTAATAGGATCCACCCCTTGGGAATCCAATGCCTCATGACCGCCATGCTTAGCCAAAGCATCATCCACCCATAAAGAAACCTTCGAAGTTGATCTTGTCTTGATCGGCTTACGGAAGTCGCCCTTCCTCATGGATGCCCCGGCCTTCTCAGCCTCGACCTTTGTCTCAGCCGTCTTCTTCAACGCCTCTGTAATCTTTGCCATTCTCTTCGTTAATTGCTCGGCCGTAGCTACAATAAAATCCAGATCAGTTGCAACAAAAAATCAAGTTAGCAAAGGGCCGAAGCACAATCCTAACGAACTAAGGCCGAGTGACACTTACGCAGAGTAGATATCAGACAACCTTGCAGGAGGTGGACATGCAACCGCAAATAGTCTCTACTCCTTTCAACTCAGTTAAGCTTCAAAAACACTTCAGCGCAGTCGACCTTCTCCTGATCATTGATATTGGGCCGCTTAAACATGTCTACAAAAAAAAAAGGGAATCAAGTCAACACCAATCGACCATATCATTCACCAATCAATCATAAAACAAAACAAGGCAAAAACATATTTCTACGGCTACCACCTTTCAACTGATACACGCGTGGCATGCGTCGGTCGAATAAAGGCAAATATATTCTTTCCCAATTCCTAGAAACAAACGTAAACTTGTGTTTCCAAGCCTTCTGAGAGGTCGGCATATCTTCAATAAAGGACCCTATTTCTTTCTTCGTCATGGACTCTACATAGACCTAGTCGGTCTTATCCCTTACAAACTTATACAAATTGCTGATGTGACCCCAAGTCGGCTCGCCATTCCTGCACAACTTGAAAGCCGTATACACCCTAGTTAACATAATCCAGCAATTTGGATGAAGCTAGCCGAGAGCAACCCCACTTCAACAGCCATCTTCTCCAGCCACAGATGAAGAGGAATCATCACCCCATGATTGAAATTATCCGGATGAAAGGTCGCCCAACCGATCGACAGATTTCTCAGCCTCTCCCTTCTCCCGAGTAGTCTCATCTTCACAGAATCCGGAATGTTGTACACTTTTTGATGAGCCAGGAGATCATCATCATCCAAAGTATTGACTTGACGATCAACCTCATAGGCCGAGCTGGCCACTTGCACCTGACACCTCGGTGTTAGAGGTCTCGGCCCTATTGCCGGACGACACATAACGGGTGTCAATATACTCAAAAGCTTTATCTAGCTCTTCCTGCAATTCCTGGGCCGATTGTACTTAAGATGCCTCAAGCATCGGTCCACCTACATTCGTATCCACCTCTGGCTCTACCCTAGGGTTCCGCCTATGTAATTGAATGGCACTCCGGTAAGATGTAGATATGTATATATATATATATATATATATATATATATATGTATGAAGGGTCTTAATGTAATTTGATTCACCACGAGGCAGGTTTTCTGGATTACCTTATTTTATTTTATTTTAATGTTATTATCATAACTTTATTAGCGTGTGTACGCTTCATATTGGTTTTGTCCACTCACAGTTGTTTTGGTTGGGTGCCCTATAGGTCATAGCGGAGCGAGGCGACTAGTCAAGGAGGAGGCATCATCTTTCGCTGCACTACAGACACGTAGGACTTTCATTAGTTTCTGTAATTAAAGGTTACCTAGGTTCTCTGATCCTCTTTTTAGTATTGTAAATTATTCAAGGGCCTGTTAGTTTGATTTTAGGTTGTGATAGCTTGTGGTTGTAGCTGGTCTGTTTAGTTTTGTATTTGTTTTTGTAACCTTCGTCTGACAGATAGTGACGGGTTGACCGGTTGCAGGGGAGATTCTACCGAATTTTCGGTAGAATTCTCATAAAGTCTTTCCTGAAATGGTGAGGGAATTCAGGGATTATTGTATTAGTTCTAGTGTTGTCAAACGGGGGTAGGACTTCTCACGAATTCCGATGGGAGATTCGGGAGGGGTCCTGTCAACTTGGTATCAGAGTTCTAGGTTTAAATTCTTACATACCGCACACTTGGTGTGCATGTTATTTGTGTTACTCAAAAATTTTTGTTCGTATTAGCGTGATGCCTCCTAGACGTCGTTCTCATCAGTGGCCTGGTTCGAGAAGAGAAGCAGAGGATGTGCCAGGTGCACAGGACTCGGTGAGGGAGCTCGAATTGCGACAAACCTTAGATTAGTTTAGTAGAGTGATGACTATAGTCCTGCATGGCAGGGGTGCTTCTGTGGCATCTGACGTTGATAGGGCCCAAAGACATGGGGCTACGATCTTCACGGGCGAGATTTGCCTAGCGAATGCGGATAATTGTATCACTCGGTTAGAAACAGTGTTTACAATTATGAGCCATCCTTTGGATGACCGAGGTCATTTAGCCACCATTCTTCTAGATGGACATGCTTATCGATGGTGGCACGCTCTTGAGATGGTAGGGTGGGATGTCCGCACAATCACTTGGGAGGTTTTCTGGGTGAGATTTTTCGAACAATTCTACCCTCAGTTCTACAGGGAGGTAATGCAGGATGAGTTTCTGCACTTGAGACAGGGTATGATGACAGTACTAGAGTATGAGTAGAGATTTATGGAGCTATCCCGATATGTTCCATATTTGGTTGTTAATGAGGTGGACAGGTGCATTCGATTTGAATCTGGCCTACGAGATAAAATTTGAGATGTGGTTACTCCTGCTGGGTATTCTTTTATGTGAGCCTTAGCCGATGCTGCCAAACGAGTAGAAAGGAACCTTGTAGCTAGGACTCCACCTAGCGCGTCTAGACAACGTCGAGATCGGTCATTCTCTGGAGAGTCGAATTAGGGACCGTCCAAAAGAGGTAGTCACAGTTCTGGAAATTTCAAGGGCGATAAGTCGGAAGATTGTGGATTTGGTTCTAGTGATTGGGGTGCATCACGAGAGTTCGCTGCAGGGCAGCAATCGGCAGGTACTTCAAGTGGGGGTGTAGAATCGGGAGCAGGCACCAGAGCACTCGGAGGAGTAGGCTTAGACCGGTTAGTGCCACTGGATGTTTCTATTGTGGAGAGTTTGGTCACGGTTAGTGCCATTCGGGTTGTTTCGTTATGGTTACCGAGAGAGCAGAACAGGTTCCGGGGAGGGTATCACCTCATAGTATGGTTGAGGATTATTAGGCCCGACTTAGTAAGGTAGACAATACTAGGGGCATGCAAAGAGGCCGGGGCGGACTTTCGGGGACTTAAGCATGAGATACTAGTACTGACACAATAGAAGTCCAAGTGAGAGATGAGAAGAAGTTTCGGACCTAGTATCCACTTTTCCTATCTTTGTTTGTGTGAATTTAGAGGATAAAATTTCATTAAGGAGGTTGAGTTGTAACGACCCAGATTTAATATTAAATTAAATTTGTAAAATTAATTAGAAAAGGATGACTTTACCCTCAGGTTTATGAGGGGTTTGAAAGTTACTTTTTGTTCGGGAACACTTTTAAAAGTTTTTCTTGAACCATTGTGTAGGTCTCAAACTCACAAGTTCAGAAATAGGCGACACACGGAAATCAGAGTCTGTATGAGTAATTCACGGCTCTAGAACCTTTAGGGGTATTTTGGTAAATTTTAGAGGTTAGATATTTTAAATCCTCTTATCCACTTTATTTCTGGAAGATTTTGGAATTTTCCCTCTCTCTCTCTCTTTCCTCTCAATCTTTCTTTCTCTCTCTCGGTGAACCGAAGCAAACACACACCCACAGCGATTTGAGCTTCACCAAACAGAACCTTGATGTAATCACCATCACGTTCCTCTCCTCGCCGCGAGTTTCACCGTACAAACCCTCAAGAGGGACGGCCACCGTAGGCGGAGAACCGAGGAGGATAAGTTTTTAACTTCTCGATCAATTTTCAGCTACCACAGATAAGGGTTCTTGAATTTGACCTTGGATTTGAATTCTTGGGCTTAAGTAGTTGAATTTTGACTATTAGAACGTTAAATTTGGTGAAGAAATAAAGTTTTTCATAAAGCTTGAAAATCGGCCTTTAATGGCATTTTCCAGCCGATGACCACCGTGCCGGCCGACAGAATATTCCATTGGCGACAAAATATTTCGTCTGTTAGTAGCGGCGTTATTAGAGGAGTAACACCGTCAGTATTTGATGGAATATGCTAAAGTCGTCAGCACATTCCGTTAAATGCCAACGACTTCATGATGGAACCCTAACGACGTCATAACGGCAAGAGTACCAGCCATAGTTGCGCTTGAGCGCTTGTGAGGGTACTGTAGCAAGCGCGTGAGTGCTCATTGGGCACTGTAGCAGGCGCGTGATGGCGTGTGGGAAGGGCACCGGCCTTCCGTCGACGCTTGTCAACGTGTTTTTGATATTTTGGACCTGTTGGCACAGGTTTTGGGTATCATAGTTCGTTTAGGGGCTGTTTTGGGTTTTTAAAGCTACTTAGTAGCTGTTTAGGGCGTGTGTGAACTCTCAGAGTCTAGGGGGTTGGATTTTAGGTTAATATTTATCGATTAGTAATGTCAAGTAATGTTTTTGGATAGGCGTGGTGGCTCCGAGTGTCACGGGGGACCGAATAGCTTGGAGTTGGACTTGAACGGACGTTGAGGTGAGTGGACTTGGTTTTTTAGTTAGCAAGGCATGCGTAATTTTATGTTGTAAATGTTTTATTATAATTATGAGTTTCGGGAACTAGAGTTAATTGGTTTATTAATGACTAAAGGTAATGGTTTTGGATGTGGATTTTACAAAATGGATTTGAAAATGAAGTTTTGGGCTTAGGCCCGCGATTTCAGTTTTATTGGATTTTGGGATCTTGGCCTGGGTTTTCTATGGTTTCAGTTAATACCAGGTAATAATGATTTTACAAGTCGATTTTGGATTTACGTTATGGTTTTCACTTGTATACTATCCCCGTGTATCATGGTTTTTCTCCGTGATAGGACCTTTCCCGAATTTTTCCTCGAAACCCATGAAAGGCCCTGCTCCCGTCTGACAACCTCTGACACCTCAGTTAAATCCCTGAGATATCCTCACTATTTTATAGCCACCGTACAAGAGCTCCACTAAAAATCTGGTCAAACCTTCCATGTACTTGGCTGACCGTCATCCACCTGTCAGACGAAGAATGCAATAGCAAATAACAAAATTAATCTTGAGGACTTCCTCATCAAGTAAAAAAAAATTTCCGAAATGTAGCCCTCGTGCGGACCAACCACAACTCGTCAATCCAGGTCACCGCCCACACCACCCATTGACCCCGATGATGAAAGTATCCTCGCCAGATATCGTAGACACCGGTCACTACTTGTGATAGTAATCATATCGTATAAGCCGGTAAGTCCCTCGGCTATCATATCGTCAAATTACATATCGTGATACGGCAAATCCGTATCATAAAACATCTTACGATCCCCTGAATATGATAATATGGTCAGGCTTCTCTTTCCCTGAACTTGTATAGAGGTCCATACCCTCGCCAGATATCCCAGACACCAGTCACTACTTTTGATAATAATCATCATATCGTATAAGCCGGTAAGTCCCTCGACTATCATATCGTCAAATTACATATCATGAGACGGAAAATCCCTATCATAAAACATCCTACCATCCCCTGCATATGATAATCTGGTCAGGCTTCTGTTTCCCTGAACTTGTATGGAGGTCCATACAAGCCTCAATGATTTGATCCAATTCAATATTCAAGACTTGGTTGAATTGAGACTCATCGACTCCATCCCGAGCCGTAACGTGATATCCCAGTTCTTCCTGAGCCATAGCTTAATATCCCAACTCATTCCTGAGCCGTATCCCGATATTCCAGCTCATCCCGAGCCATAGGTCGAAGTCCGGGGCTGTCCAACTTGGAGACAAGCCCTCATAAGCACACGACCAATAATACCTTAAGTCATGTGTCAGAGAGCAACCCTACACATATACAATAATGCCTTAAGATATGTGGACCTCGACGAGCACACGACCGATAATACCTCAAGTTATGTATCGAAGAACAACCCTCCACATATCGAATAATGCCTCAAGATATGCGAACCTCGACGAGCACACAACTGATAATACCTCAAGTCATGTTTCGGAGAACAGCCCCCACATATCCAATAATGCCTTAAGATATGCAGACCTCGACGAGCACACGACCGATAATTCCTAAAGTCATGTGTCGGAGAAATAATCAAGACACTCGAGGATAGTATATCAATAGGAACTGTAACATAAATCCAAAGCCCCCATTTAAAATCACTATTACCTGGTATTAACCGAAGTCATAGAAAACCCAGGCCAAGAGCCCAAAATCCAATAAAACTGAAATTCCGGGCCTAAGCCCAAAACCTCATTTTCAAATCCACTTGTGAAAATCCATATCCAAAATCAATTACCTTTACCCATTAGTAAACCAAATAACCCCCTTACCTTAGTTCCCGAGTTTCATAAATAAACAACTGATAATCCATTACCTTAGATTAGAAATAAATAATACACATGCCTGGTAACCTAGGAAGCCAAGTCCACTCACCTCAATGCCCGTTCGTTCCCAAACACTCCCTCAATTTCCGTTTAGGCTCTACTCCTAAGCCCCGGGAGTTCACACGCATATTAAACGCATACCAAGTAACTTAAACACCCAAAATAGCCCATACAAGAACTCCGATTGACTCGAAACTTGTGCCAACAAGTCAGGAATGTCGAAAACATGTCACCACGTGTCGCCGTGGACCGAGGATCGGCCCCACGCGCTGCCACTCGCTGGTGGAAGACCGGCAACCACCCTACGCGCCTAAATAGTATCAACAGAATATTATGTCACTCTGATAGAATATTCCATCAATTCTGATAGAATATCCCGTCAAATCTGACAAAATATTCCATCAACCTGAAAGAATATGCTAACAAAATTGGGATATTTCATCCCATTAACGACATCAATGCTCCGTTATGACGCCGTTAGCCTTTAACAGAATATGCTAACATTGTCAGCATATTCCGTCAAATATTAACGGCGTTAGTTGACCTAACGGTTGACTAATTATTGACTGGCAGCTCACTGTGATGCCACGTGACTACACGTGGCACTACGTGTCAGCTGACTCAGCAGCTGACTGGGCCGCCACATCAGCCCCTTACGTCGAACCAGCTTACCAGAACTCGCAGGAGAAAACGACCGAAAATTGCCTTTTTCGGCGAGCTTCTAACTACCTCTAACCTGCAACGATTTCTATGATCTACACATGTAGAATCATCTACTCAACGCCAGGAAATAAAAAATGAAGTCAGGAATTTTAGATCATACATGGTTTTGACAGAAATTGGTTGTGAAGTTTCGGCCCAATCCCTCTCTTCGATTCATCTCTCAGGTGGTGTTCGTTTCTTGAAACTGCAAACAATATGCTCGCATGGTCGAGGGGACATTGTTCCTCACCTTGGTTTGGCTTGAATCGACCCCAAAATCGATCCATGATGAAGGCGGTGGTGCTGCGATCGCACGGGGGGAGAGAGACCGAGAGAGATGAGAGAGAGAGAGAGAGAGTACCTAACAGACTGATCCAGAATAAAGGAGAAAAGCACTTAAAAATTTATAACCTCCAAAATTACCAAAATACCCCTGAAGGTTCTAGACCCGTATCTGACCCATATGGATTCCGATGTTTGCATGCCGCCTATCTACGAACTCGTGAGTTAGAGACCTATGCAATGGTCCAAGAAAAACTACCAAAACTACTTCCAAGCAAAAATAACTTCCAAACCCCTCCTAAACTGAGGGTAAAATCATCCATTCTCCATAATTTTTCCGAATTTACTTACATTGTAATTCCGGGTCGTTACACTACGACATATGACTTCGAGGTATTATCGATCGTGTGCTCGTTGAGGGTTATTTCTCGGAAGTGTGGCGTGAGATATTTTCTGCCATACAATCGTTGAGGCTGTCTACGCGTAGTATAGGGTTACGTCCATATATATTGAGGCATTATCGGATATGTGGAGAGTAGGTCCCCGGGTTGGACCTCTCGGTCTCTAGCCATTGCTTGAGGTATTATCGACGGTGCTTAAGAGGGCTCGTCCCCATGTTGGACAACCCCGGTTATCGAGCTACGGCTCAGGATTACATTAGGGGGTTGTTGGGATATCTTTACAATATTGGTGTCCAGGTTTTCTCATGATTTTAAGCTTTTTCGAGGAGAGTTTTCAAAGCAACGTTGTGGACCACGGAATGTTTTCATTGTTTATGTTTTCGAGGGTCCCATCAAGTTTTTATTTTATTATTGGATTTTTCGGTAAGTTCTTTGTAGTAGTCTTTATTTGGTTAAATTATTATTAGATTTGGCTGGGTTAAGATGGCAGGTACAATTAGATTTGGCGAGGGTTCCGCCTATGTAATTGAATGGCATTCCAGTAAGTTGTAGATATGTATAAATATAT
Source organism: Oemleria cerasiformis (assembly GCA_037349345.1). NCBI lineage: Eukaryota > Viridiplantae > Streptophyta > Magnoliopsida > Rosales > Rosaceae > Oemleria > Oemleria cerasiformis. The sequence continues at coordinate 11,325,205 of JAZGTL010000007.1, forward strand.
ATATATATATATATATATATATATATATATATATATATATGTATGTATGTATGTATGCAGGGTCTTAATGTAATTTGATTCACCACGAGGCAGGTTGTCTGGATTTCCTTATTTTATTTTAATTTAATGTTGTTATCGTAACTTTATTAGCATGTGTGCGCTTCAGATTAGTTTTGTCAACTCACAGTTGTTTTGGTTTGGTGCCCTCTAGGCCATTGCAGAGCGAGGCGATAAGTCAACGAGGAGGCATCATATTTCGATGCGCTACGGACACATAGGACTTTCATTAGTTTCTGTGATTAAAGGTTACCTAGTTGCTCTGATCCTCTTTTGGGTATTGTAAATTATTCAAGGGCCTGGTAGTTTGATTTTAGGTTGTTATAGCTTGTGGTTGTAGTTGGTCTGTTCAGTTTTGTATTTGTTTTTGTAACCTTCGTCTGACAGATAGTAACGGGTTGACCGGTTGCAGGGGAGATTCTACCGAATTTTCAGTAGAATTCTCATAAAGTCTTTCTTGAAATAGTGAGGGTATTTAAGGGATTATTGTATTAGTTCTGGTGTTGTCAGATGGGGGCAGGGCTTCTCACGAATTCCGAGGGGAGATTCGGGAGGGGTCCTATCAATCCATAACCAAAATAAGTCACTAGAATAATTATTCTAATTTATCAAAATTCATATTTGATAAGAATTTTTTTAAAAGATACGTTTATGCATGCATTATAATTTATAAAACCAAAATCCACTCACCTCAAGCTATTCGGTCCTCCATGACCCTCGGAACCACCACGCCTGTCAAAACATTACTTGGCATTATTAAACGATAATTATTAACCTAAAATCTGACCCCTTAAACCCCGGGAGTTCACGTGCGTTCTAACGCGTACAACGTAACTTTGGAGGTCTAAATCTACCGTTAAACGAACTCTGATTGACCCGAAACCTGTGCCTAAAGATCCAGAATGTCGAAAACATGAAAACACGATTTGGTGCATTGTTCACTCGTCGGTACTATTCACTCGCCGGTTACTGTTTATGGCCAGCCGGAAAACTCCATAATCGCCCAATCTTTAAACCTTCATATCTCACTCATTTCTCAACCAAATTCAATGTTCTAATAATGTAAACCCATCTACTCGAGCCAAGGAATCCAAATCCCTGAAATCTAAATTGTAAAACCTCACATATGGTGACCGAAATTTGGCCAGAAAGGTGGCGGGTTACCGTTCACCATGGCCTCTCCTTCTCCCTACGTTGTCGACCTTCGTGGTGGGTTGGGTTGAACTCGAAATGAAGTGAGGAAGATGATTATGTCCTTGGTTTGGATATAAATGGCCAAAAAGTTTGGTGATGGGTGGTGTATGTTCTATGTTTCAAAGTTTTGGGAGGGAGAAGAGTCGAGAGAGAGATGGAAAAAATAAGGAGGAATTATTCCAAAAAATCTGGAGAAATAAGGGATAAAATAATATAAATATCGTAGCCCAAAATTACCATATTGCCCCTGAAGCTTCTAGACTCATAACTCTCTCATCCAGACTCCTTTTTTTGCGTGCCGCCTATCTACGAACTCGTGAGTTCAAGACCTACGCAACGGTTCAAGAAAAACTTCCAAAAATATTCCCAAACTAAAAATGATTCTCGAACCCCTCCTAAACTCGAGGGCAAAGTCGTCCTTTCTCCACAAATTTCTAAATTTACTTAAATTTAGGGTTCGGGACGTTACAGGAGACCCCAGAAAGAAATAACCCAAAGTGGAAAGTGGTACCTAGCGGGAAAAGACGGGAAGCCAACCAAGGAATTAGGGAAGTCGGCGAAAAGGAGGATCCAAAGGAAATACGGTGCCTATATGCGCACCCAAGAGACCTTGGGAGCAACTTCTTTGAAACCTTAGAGAACTAGAATAGAAAACCATGAGAAGAGTTGGAAAGGGAAAGAGGTTGTTATTAGCGACAAAAGAACTATATCCCTTCCAACAAGAACAATGTTTGGAACATCCACCAAGATTGAGAGGCGGATCATCTTCGGGAGTTTTGCAAGAAGAAACTCGCCAAACAAGCTATCTGAAGGCGCTGAAACTTCAAAGTCCAAGAAAGATCCCGATCAAATTACCCAGAAGAAGACGGTCAAAGCATCACCGAAGAAGAGATAAAGGAATTTGAGAAAGATCTCGTGGAAGTTATGGAGATGGATGTCCTGTTTGACAAGGAACAACAAAAAACCCAGTCGGACGTGAATTTGGTAATCGTATTACCAGAACATCTGGCCGCAGTATACCAACAAGTAAACCACATGAAAGGTGTTATCATCACCCATGAACCTTCCCGGGAATGAATATGAAATCCCATATGACGAAGGTAATCAAAGTGTCACCTCAGAATTTATTCCTCAGAAGGGGGAAATGATATTTGCTAACCTAACCAAAGAGATGACAGATCACCTACGGCTTATTTTCATTTCGGCACACTTGGAAGGGATCCTTATCAGCAAGATGATGATCGATGGAGGAGCATCCATCAATGTTTTGCCTTCAATGATGCTAAAGAAGTTAGGCAGAACTCGTCAAGACTGCTTACCTACTATTGCCATAATGTCCAACTTTAGCGGGACCATCACCAAAACTCACGGAGTCTTGCCGTTAGAAATTACGGTAGGGACAAAAAGGATGATGTTAGCATTCTTCATGGTGGATAGTACTGTGAGCTACAACGTATTGCTGGGAAGGGACTGGATGCACAAAAGCATGTGTGTACCCTCCACGTTACATCAACAGATCGCCATTTGAAATCCCGTAGAAACTGCCTCCAAAAGAGGTTTCTGGGAGATGATTCAGGCAGACGCGAGGCCTTTCATAACCAGTCCAACAGTGGCTGAGGCTAGTTTTTATGACCCAAAAGTGGGAAACATTAACTAGAACGACTGCCCTACCAAGGTGACGGCCCACAAGCTACTAGAATAAGGGTTTATCGCATAGAAAGAGATGGAAAGGCCTTTCCTAAATTGGAACTTCCTCGATGAATGACACGTGCAGCAAGGAAGTAGACCAAATGGAAGCAATCAGGTCTATAATAAAAAGATTGCTAGTACATTGGAAGGAGTAGAAAACGCAAGGTCCTCATCCCAGGAAGACAAAGAAGTTCAGCTCGGAGAAATGGAAAAACAAACCCTAGCGTTGAAAGAATCAACCATCAACATGAAAAAATTCATTCGAGATATCGGGGAAGGAGACGAAGAGCACGAAATCTCACCAGAAGTTATCAGGTTTTGGTCATCAAAGGTAGATAAGCCTCCCCCGGATCCTCAAGGCCCTTTGGAAGAAGGTAACTTAGGGACTAAGGAAGATCCCCGACCAACCTACATCAGCGGGATGCTAGAAGAGCCACTAAAGAAAACTATGATAGCACTTCTAGAGGAGTTCAAAGATTGCTTTGCCTGGCATTACATAGAAATGCCAAGACTGGACAGGCAGCTTGTGGAACACTGTTTTCCTATCAAGAAAGGATACAAACCCGTTTTTCAAGCAAGCAAAAGAATGTCTGTGAAAGCGAACTTAAAGTCAAGGAAGAAATCTACAGACTTCTCAAAGCCGGCTTCATTCAAACGGCCAAATACGTGGAGTGGGTAGCCAACATAGTACTTGTCATAAAATAAAAACAGGACAAGTCAGGATATGCGTAGACTATCACAACCTGAAAGAAGCTACTTCGAAAGATGAGTACCCAATGCTGATGGTGGACATGTTAATCAATTGAGCCTCTCAAAATCAAATTTTGTCATTTATGGATGGCAATGCAGGATATAATCAAATCTTGGTAGCCGAGAAGGACATCCATAAAATCGTATTCAAATGCTTGGACACTTTGGGGCATTTGAATACGTTGTTATGCCATTTGGATTAAAGAATGCAGGAGCTACATATCAATGGGAAATGAACGCTAACTTCCATGAAATGATAGGCAAAAACTTTGAAGTATACATTGATGATGTAGTGGTGAAGTCCCGAAGTAAGGAGGAGCACATAGATGGTTTGAGACAAGCCTTCCTGAAGATGAGACAACACAAGTTAAAATTGAACCATGAGAAGTGTGCGTTCGGGGTTCAGGGGGGAAATTTCCTAGGATTCCTGGTTCACCAAACAGGAATTGAGGTGGACAAGAACAAGGCGAAAGCAATCATGGAATCATCTCTACCTAAGAACAAGAAACAACTTAAGAGTTTGCTCGGAAAGGTTAATTTCCTTAGAAGATTCATAGCCAACCGGTCGGGAAAGATCCAGCCTTTCTCTTTACTAGTCAAACTCAAAGACACGGAGGAATTCAAATGAGAAGAAAAACATCAAACATCATTTGAAGAACTCAAAAGCTACCTTCTAAACCACCAGTCTTCATGCCGCCCAAAAAGGGAGGATCTTTGAAATTGTACATAGTGGCATCCCTCACCTCCGTGGGAAGTTTGTTGGCTCAAGATAACGAGGAGGGAAAAGAACAAGCAATATACTATATGAGCTGAACTTAACAGAATTAGAGGAGAGATACACATCAGTGGAAAAGCTATGCCTCGCATTGTATTTTATAGCCATCAAACTAAGGCATTACATGCTACCCTTCACTATTCGAATCGTCGATCAAACAGATATGCTGAAATACATGTTATCCCGACCTATCCTAAGAGGTCGGATAGGCTAATGGACTCTAGCATTATCAAAGTTCAACTTCCAGTATGTACCCTAGAGAGCCGTAAAAGGACATGCTATTGCTGACCTTTTGGTAGAATACCTCGGTTTGGATATTGAGGAGGAAGTGATCCTACGAGTGAGCATGCTAAGCATACTACCGTGGAAGCTATACATTGATGGGTCCAAAACCAAAGACTCAACAAGAGCCGTGATATGCTTGGTGGATCCCGATGGAGTCCATCATCAATTCTCATTCAAGGTGGATTAAGAAAAGGTGACCAACAACCAAGCGGAGTATGAGGCACTGATTATCGATTTCAAAATCCTAATCGAGATGAGATCTCAACAAGAAGAAATCTACGGGGATTCCAAATTTCAAGTAAATCAAGTCACATGCACCTACACATGCCGAAATCATAGCCTTGCTAGCTATTATGCTGCATACACAGCTCTAGCTTCTAAATTCATTATCCCGACTATCGAACATATCCCACATGAAGAAAATCTGGCAGCCAACAAGATGGCCTAGGTCGGATCTAGAGTTTTGCTCAAAGAGGGACAGTCGGAGAAATGGATTAGAGTAAAGAAGATGTCATTACCCTCTATCTTAGAATGGGATGTCGATTTGGAAGTTATGGACATTGAAGTTGAGCCTGATGACTAGAGAATGCCCTTCACCAAGTACCTGAAAAATACATCCAACAAAGATAGGAGCTTTAGAAATAATGTGTATCATTACACCCTGTGGGGACAGACTTGGTGAGGAAGAATTATAATGGCACATTATCCTAATGCATTGGCCCCAAGGAAGCAATGGTGGTCTTGGGAGAAATGCACAAAGGAGTGTACGGAGCGCACCAAGCAGGGCCAAAAATGAGATGGCTCATAAGAAGACATGGCTATTACTGGTCAGAAATCCAATCAGATTGTCACGCATATGCCAAAGGATGTGAAGCTTGTCAAAGGCATGGTTCATTTCAACATGCACCCACAGTGCTAATGAACCTTGTGGTCAAGCCATGGCCATTTCGGGGTTGGGCCATAGACTTTATTCAGAAAATCTCTCCAGAATCATCACAAAAATATTGCTTCATTATCGTGGCCAAAAACTACTTCACCAAATGGGTTGAGGCAAAAGCGGTAAAACAAATCACAAGTCTTGAATTGATAGAGTTCTTGAAAGGAAACATTTTGAATCGATTTGGAATACCGAAAGCTATTGTTATCGATCGAGGATCGTCATTTACATCCCGAGAATTACAGGAGTTCGATGAATAGTTTTCCATAAAGTTTGTGCAATCCAACCCTTATTACCCACAAGCCAATGGTCAAACGGAAGCCAACAATAAAAGTAGCCTCACAATTTTGAAGAAGATGCTAGGCGAACACCCTACCGATTGGCACGAACAGTTTTTGTATACGCTCTGGTCTTATTGGACATCAAAGAAAGGGCCATCGGGACCGCACCAGTAGACTTGGTCTACGGTCGGGATCTTTTGTTACCTATGGAAGTAAATGTCAATTCATTAAGAATCCAACACCAACACGGGTTGGAGACCGACGAGTACGTACAAGCTATGTGCCATGAATTAGAAGATTTGGATCAAACAAGGATTGACGCCTTAAACAAGAACATGGCCAACAAAGCGGTTGTGTCCAGAGTGTATAATAAAAGGGTTAAAGGGAAGTCTTTCCAGGAAGGAGACCTAGTATGGGAAACTATTTTGCCACTAGGAACATCCGTTCTTGGGAGAGGAAAAAGATGATCCCATTCCGAACGAAGTTTCTTCCATGGAAATGGTTATCGCGAAGAAAGATAAACGGAGGCTGAAGTGTTTCAAGGTGGGTATAGAGAGACTCTGCAGCGGACGGAATAACGATCTAGGCCAAACATAAAACAAGGTTCATTGATGATGTCGTTGTTCTTCTCAAAATTTGGCAAAAGACTCCGAGAGACGACAGCATGCTCCTCGAAATTAAGACCACATACCCACGAGGTGGTGGCGGTAGGTTTTGCACCATAGTGATTAGAAGGTTTTGCTTCATCCTTGCCTTTCGAGGCCGACTTAGGGGCCATGCTTTCTGGATAAATGAGATAGCAAGGAAATTTGGAGCATGTCGTAATTTGCAGACGAAAATGGTGGAAAGCAAGAAGTAGGTTCAACCGCCAGAACATAGGAAATAGAACCGACAAAGTCGCAAGAGTGGGAAAGTGGAAGTGAATTTAAAAATGATTTAGCATTTGAAACATTATAAATTCAGTGGCCAATGTTTACACCCTAAAAATCCACTATAGGGCTTGAGAGAAGTTGAGCAGAAATTAGATACCCAAGTCGTGAAGGCCCAGCCCAATGGCCACCTGGATTCATGAAGACGTGGTAAGGAGGTCGATTCTGAAGAAGATCACCGTACGTGTCAGCGGACAAAGGGGATGTTTGGGAAAAGCAACTGCAGCAGTGGACCCCGCGGAGAAGTCCACTTGACAAATTAGCGCAAGCTGCCTATAAAAAGGAGAATAAGTCTTCTTCTCAAGGAAAACCAATCAATCAAAAAATAATAATTGATCAAACTAAATCAATTCAAAACAAAACACTCCAAAAGGCTTCTTTCTACAAAAACTCGCTTGAAAAGTCAAACCTTATTCCCAAATCCCAATCTAGAGTCAATCTCACTTTATTCTCAGTCCCCGACTTGAGGATAGTACGATTCCCTCATCCCGACTACTACCCAAAACAGTCCTCGAGGCAATCAAACACACTATCACCTTATTCTCAGTTCTTGACTTGAGGATTTCACCATTCCCTCATCTCGACTGCTATTCAAAACATTCTTTGAGGCAACCAAACACTCAACCCTTGACATCTCCCTATCTTTTAATTACCCAGCCATCCACTGGTATGATTACCAACTGATGTATATTCCAGTTGAAGATTTCTTAAAATCTTGCCCTCTGATCAGGCCTGATTTTGAACGAAATATTTATATTCAGCACTTGTACTTTGTTATTGCATTCAATTTTTACTTGACTATTATTGCACTTGTATTTAATTTCTTTTACATTCAAGCAGATTTCCTTAAGTACAATTGAAGTATATTTTGGAAAAATACCAACCGTATGCATTTTGTGGCTGCTTCAAACCATAAAATCGCGTATGTGTCTCTAGTCCATTAATACTATTTTGACTAAAGGGATCCCGAGTACCTAACCCACTCTAACCAATAACTAACTTACTAACCTGAATATGCATCAACATCTGAACTTTTGACTAAACTAAAGGAAAATTATTAAAGTCTTTAGATACATTAAGAAAAAGGCATGAAAAGTATAGCGTGAATAATTGCCCGTTCACCCCGCAATCTCCTTATTAAAGCCAGGTTATGGGGCCACAAGGGAATCCCAATCCCGACTGTCTATTAGCAGCTTCTAATAGTGGCACGTCTATTCTGAAGACAGCTAAAGCCCACTCGTTTACTTTCTGGTCGACCCATCTAGGGAGAGACCGCAGTAAACAGAGCTTCCAAGCCCACAGCCTTCAGCCCAAATCCAAATTTCCTAAACATTCATACACCACATACACCACACCACAGAGCAGGAGCCCACATCGCCAAAGGGGTCTCACCCGAGATCAACCGCAAATGATCCTAGATCTCCTGCCCCACACTTTTTGGGCAGAACATGTCCTATAATATAAGTAGACAATATGGTTCAAATTCCCCATTTTAAAGTTAAAATATCATTGAATATTCACTTTTATAACAACATATAGATTGAATGCGTCATGTGCCCGTGAGACAATACTATGTAATAATCATCTCGTTCGGGTGGTGGATGTGCGAGTACCATGTAATATTTTATACTATCTTATCACAAAATTGAAATAAATAAATATATGAAGTATGAAAATCAAATAAAAATAAATATTACATCATATTCGTTGTATTTCAAGATTACATTTCGGCATGTGGACCGATTAGAACTTGGACCCATTAGCCATTAAGGTTATAAGTGTTCTGCCCAAAACGTTTGCGACAGCGGGCCCGGGGTCGCCTTCGGTGGATCTCCGTTGGAATCCGGGCGTGGAGAATGACCGGGCTCGTGTGAGTTTCTCTTAGTGATGAGTTGTATGGAGTGTGTGGATGAGTTAGGTCGAAAGCTGTGGGCTAAGGGGTCTTTGAGCCATGGTCCTTCCCTAGATGGGCTGACCATGAAGCAAGTAGGCCTTAGTTGCCTTCAAAGTAGGAGTGCCACTAGTAGAGACTGCTACTAGACAGTTGAGAGATGGGTTCTGTTTACGGCCCAAGAACCTTTCTTTTAATCAATTGTTTGTGAGGCAAGAGAGCAAATAGCTTGCACTGTTCTTTTCTATGCCTTCTTCTTAATGTATCCAAGGACTTTAATAAATTTTCTTTCCAGTCTAGTCCAAGTTCATGTGGTTTCCAAGATGTTCATGTTAGCAGGTTGTTATTTAGTTAATTAGCAGTTAGATATGCAGGTTTCCTTATGTCGGGATGATAGTATTGGACCAAAACACATAGATGGTTTTACGACTTGGAGGCAGTCATAAAACACACTGGTTGGTATATCCAGAATACTCAACTCTCCTTAAGAAAATCTGTTATATTGCAAACCCAAGTAAAATACAAATACTAAAAGAGTAAGTGCGTTAGTATTGAAATGCAGAAAGTAAATTATTTCCTTCGCAATCAAGCCTTAGGGAGGCACGATCTTCTAGAAATTATCAACTGAATGAACATCAGTCGAAATCATGCCATATGTTGGCAGAACATTCGAGAGACATTAAGACGTCGAGGATTGAGTGTCTGGATGCCTCAAAGATTGATTTGAGTGGCAATTGGGATGAGGTGAGTGTTTGGTGATCTTCAAGACTAACTTGGGAAGCAGTCGGGATGAAGGAAAGCTTTGTGTTCTTGGTTCAAGAACTAGGAGAGGGGTTGAGGAGAAAACTGAATCTTGATCCTGGATCGAATAAACAGGTTGTGCCTAAAGAGGCGAGCCTTTGAACAATGAAACTTTTGAGGGTTTGCAGTTGTTTTGAAATTGATTGAGTTTGGTCAGTTTGTTTGTTTGATTGGTTGATTGGTTCTCGTTCGAGAAGAAGGTTTCTTCTCCATTTATAGGCGGTGAGGGGTTGATCTGACTTTCCATGTAGACCTCGACGAGACCCATGTTGCAGTTGGCTTGTCACAAACATCCCCTTTGCCTTCTTATCCTTTGTGTGCGTCAGAATCGACTTCCGCTTCTCCAAGTTTCCACGTCTACACGCTCCAAGTGGGAGCTATTGGACTGTGCTTTGTGAATTGGGCATTTAATTTAGCTGACCATTTGCTTTGGCTTGAAGGAGGTTTTTTTCGAGTGTAAACAGTAAGATTTAGGCATGACTTTGGGAAAGATTGGACCATGCTACCCACTTGTTAGCCTCTCAACATCCATCATTACTTCCATTTTGGCTGAAACTACAAACTCCATTCTCCAAATTTACTTATCCAAAAAAAAAAACTCAATTCTCCTATTTATTTTATAATCTATACTAATATATAAACAACACACTTGAAATTTCTCTCTTTTTTCTTTTCTAATACTGATCTATCACCTCGACGCAGTGGTACGGATTGATGATAATTTTTCTCGTTGTATTATTTATTATAAGTAATTTAGAGTTCGATACAAAATGTTTATATTAAAAATTTTAAATAATATTATATCACAGTTAAGTAAAATAATGATACGTATACTATATTTCCAACGACAAATAAAAACATTGATTCTCGAAATGACAAAGGTAATAAAAGGCAATAATTTAGTCCGAACAACTCCCATCACATGCAGCAAAAAAAACACCTATCACATGCTTTTGGATATAAAAAAATACCGAACACGTGTTCCGTCGGGTCGCTATTTCAGTGTCAAAGCCTGCCGGATCGTTGAGTAAACGGTTGAACACAAAGGAAGAGAGAAGAGAGAAGAGACGAAAAGTCATCATCCCAAATTCCCAATACGAGTTTGGAGGTCGATCACTCAACACTCATCTCGATTCTCGAGCGCGCCCGCTAAGAAGACCAGTGACGTCACTCAGCATCTCCTCCTCCTTCTCCTTCCTTGGCCGGTGGCCTCCAGTGTTCCCTGGGCCTGGCTTGTGTCTCTCACGGTCAGTCTTCTCTCTCTTTCTCTCTGGTTTTGCATCTCATGCTGCCGACTTTTATTTATATCTTTTTCTAATTAAACAAAAGACTCTTTCTTTATTTGTGAATTGTGGTTCTAATTTTCTACACGGGGATTACGTATTTACATATACCTTTTTATTTGTTGGACAGAATACACTAATTAAGGATCTCTGGCTTAGAGTTGATACAGAGTAATTCAATTTAGAAAGATCACATTTTATATACCATATTTGTAAATGCACAGCTCTACTTGTATTATTGGATCCTACTTGTATGAGTATATGTTTACAAATGTGGTCTATAAATGTGTTTTTCTCATCCTATCTTACTTTTGCTTGCATTTAAAGGTTCAAGTTTCACAAAACAAAACACACACATATTAATTTATATCTTTAATTAGCTAGCTAACTAATCTAAGTTAGAGTTAGCACCATTAGTAGGAAAATGACTTTTCCATACTAAAATGTTATGTTAATTAGTTTTTTTCTTTATTTTCTGCTTAAACACGTTTCATTTGTGATAAATAAAAAATTAACATATAATTTGATTTGTAAACTTTCGTATAATTTTTTTTTATCTCTTTTATCTTAGAGATAAACTTAAGAGCATCTCCAATGGACTAGCTAATTAAGTGAACTACTAAGTTAAATGGTAGAGACTAGAGAGAATGCTCAAGAGTTTAACTCCAACCATACTAGCTATCCACCTCTTAAAATAACATATGAGGAAGAAGAAAGATCTCCTAATGACTCCCTAAAATTAAATGTCATTGATTTTATATTAAATAATCCTTATTTTATTATTCTTTTGAGCATATATTTTATTTTTAGTTATTGTTTTAATAGTATTAATATTTGTGAAAATAATAGTTAATAGTTAGTATATATTGAACCTTATATTTGTAGAAAACCCTAGACGCCCGCCCTCTTTAAAAAATCTTCCCCCAAAAAAACTTTTTTTCGACTCATCTTCTTCGTTATCTTTTGATACTTAATATTAATAGTTAGTATATTGTGAACCTTATATTTGTAGAAAACCCTAACTGCCCTCTCAAAAAAAAAAATCTTTCCTCAAAAGAATTTTTCTTCGACTGATCTTCTTTGAGTTCAGAGGGTTGTCCTCTGGTATCCATAGGATGCAAGGAATAAACTGAATAATCCAACCAGTCTTGGGTTCGAGTTCACCGAAGTTTCTTCAAGCTTCCTTTTCTAGTCCTATCGTCATGGTGACGATTATAATCACAGGTTTCGGCGTCCCGACGGATCATATTTCCGGTGAAGCTCTTATCTTCAGGGACTTGATATGCCTTCACAAGGGTTTTGCTCGTGATGCGGCCTTTGTGGGTTTTGATCTGGTGATCACGGTCCTCCATTGGTGATGGTGGTGTCAATCACGGTGGATAGGAGCATGTGTGATATAGTGATTGATGGTATTCCTCGCCATCTTCGGAATTCCGATGAGGTGGCGATAATGGTAGTTATAGGCAACGACAACGGTGGTGGTGGCTCATTTGTGCCTGTTGTTAGGTTATTTTTTTTCTTTTTAGATTTGCTTTGTGCAGTAAGTCCAACGAATCTTATATTAGGTTAGCTGTGTTAGGTTTCCCCTTTTGTGGGATTACAAAGATTAGATGGTTGGGTAGTAGTGACCTTGATGATGCTTAGGGGATTCAAGTTATATTATTTCGTGTGTTATTCCCTCTAGATCGCTTCGACAGATGTCGAGTCTAATCACTAGAGGTATTTATCCATGTTTGTTGTCAAGCTATTGCAGTCTAGCTTGTCTTTGCTTTATATCTTTTTTTCTATGAATGAAATTTCGTAAAAACAATTTTAAAGCTTTCCTAAAAATTTATAATCCTCTAATTTTAGATAAAATTTACTTTTAAAATAAAGAACATAATTGAAGATAGTCTAGTATCCTTAACTTTTACTCTAATAATAATATTAAAGTTGAGGGAGTTAGGTACCGTACATGCATCTGTCCCTAATGGAGGCATTATGTATCAATTAGGAAAGAAGGGTTGTTGCTATTTTTGGAGTTTAGGTGGCACCTTTAGTTTTTTTTTTTTTTTTAGGTGTGAAATTTGGTTGGTCCAATCACAGTTGGGTTGACTAAGTTTAGCTACCCTTCTCTCTCCCAATTAGTTACTTGATGAGTTTTATATGTTCGTAAAACAGAAGATTGAAAAGGCCTATCACGTGACTAATTATTTAAAGGCTTTCCACTCACACTCCTCAACGTGATTTAACTTTTCAGTTGTCTTCTCTCTTTTAAACCCTAACCAAAACACATTATTCTTCCTTTTGTTTTTTATTCAACAAATCTCTGGAAGAAATTTTAGCTCATCACCATCCCTTCTAACAGAACGAAAATGGGATATTAGGAAATTTGACAAAAAAAAATATATATATAATTGGATATTAGGAACTGTATTGTCATTAGCTTACCATCTACTTCAATTTTTTTTTTGTACTAATATTCTCATTTTATTGATCCAATAAAGCTCCCATTTCAAAATCATACTAGTAAGGTTGCCCCAATAATTACTAGTAGTTTAAATGTAAAATAGATATACTATTAGAATTTAATAACCATTGTTTGAGGTGTCAAAAAGGGAAGGCAACCCATTGATTCATATATACGGAAATCGGCTGTGAGCCTCCAGAACACTTAGTTGTAATCTGTTGTTCATTTATCTTTAGCAATTGGCAATTTGGGTGCAGGTTAAGCTGTAAAGAGATTGAAAAGTAAGGAAGTTGACTTGTTGGTTACTAATACTGGTTTACATGGAAGAAGATAATATCAAAACGAAACTTTTGATAGAAGATGCAGCACAAGAGATTGCTAGTACTACTAGTACTACTACTGTTGATGATCATGATGATGAGGAGAATTTGGCACTGAAACACAGGGTATGGATTGAAATGAAGAAGATGTGGGTTGTGGCTGCCCCTGCTATATTCACTAGAGTTTCCACTTTTGGAACCAATATCATCAGTCAAGCTTTCATTGGTCACATCGGCTCTACTGAATTGGCTGCATTCTCACTTGTATTCACCGTACTTGTCAGGTTCGGAAATGGAATCTTGGTATGTTTCCTTTTCCTTCTCTTTAGATCCTTTCTTCTTCATCATGCTGCATTATCATGATTTCTTTTTTGTTCAAGTTTCACATGCAAAGTTGTTTACTTCTTTCATTCAAATTAATGAACATCATTTGTGAATATGGTGTACGTTGTGCAGCTGGGCATGGCTAGTGCACTGCAAACTCTTGCTGGTCAATCATTTGGTGCAAAACAACACCACATGCTTGGGGTATATCTTCAAAGGTCATGGATAGTACTATTCCTGAGTACAGTCGTCCTTGTTCCTCTTTGCATCTTTACAACCCCGATTTTAGAGGCTTTAGGCCAAGATGAGACTATTGCAAAAGTGTCCGGATATATTTCTCTGTGGGTCATCCCCGTGCTTTTTGCGTTTGTTGTATCCTTTACCTGCCAAATGTACTTACAATCACAAAGCAAAAATATGATCATTGCTTACCTGTCAGCGATTGCAATTGGAATCCACATCCTCCTTTCATGGCTTTTAACTGTGAAATTTAAATTTGGTCTTGCCGGTGCAATGATATCCACAATTATAGCATACTGGCTACCCAATGTGGGTCAGGTTTTGTTTATTCTATGTGGAGGATGCCCGGAAACGTGGAAAGGCTTCTCCACCTTAGCATTTAAAGATCTCTGGGATTTTCTCAAGCTTTCTCTGTCATCTGGTGTTATGCTTTGGTAAGAAGTTCTGTTTGTTTTGGCTTTTCTTCTGTCTTTCCTTAATTTCTTTATTTCTCTCTCTCTAAATGACATGAGTAAAATGCACATGCCTAGCTTTAAGTATCAGAATCAAATGCTAAGTTGGAGCTTCTGAGTGATTTTGTTTTTGGTTTTTACTTAACAGTCTTGAGCTTTGGTACAATACAATCTTGGTTCTTTTGACTGGAAACATGGAAAACGCTGAAGTTTCTATCGATGCTCTAGCTATTTGGTAACTCTTCCACCTTCCTGTACTCATTTCCCTCTTTTATTTTTCAACTATAATCATTTGGATTTAATTTGTTTACAAAATAATTGCAGCCTCAACATCAATGGGTGGGAAATGATGATATCCCTTGGTTTCCTGTCTGCAGCAAGGTTCTTAATTATTAGGCTTTCTTATCGTCATTTTTCTTCAGAAAAGTCACTTTAATTTATTTCTCTGTTTAAAACTGTTTAATTTTGCAAATGTTAGAACTTTAGGCCTGGTATTAATCCATGTTTTGGGTGTAATTTTCTAGTGTACGAGTTTCAAATGAGCTTGGAAGAGGTAGCTCAAAGGCAGCAAAGTTCTCTGTTCTGGTTGTTGTGTTGACATCCTTTCTCGTTGGGTTTGTTCTTTTCTTGCTTTTCCTCTTCTTGAGGGGACGTCTTGCCTACATTTTCACCACCGACGAGGAGGTAGTTGAAATGGTTGCTCAGCTGTCACCTTTACTGGCCGTCTCCATATTATTGAACAGTGTTCAGCCTGTGCTCTCTGGTATTCATCTTTCCATTTTTCTTCTTTGTTAATAATTAATTACTCAAGGGTCAATCACATTATTTATTTCCTTATATCCGAACCACGATTGTGAACATGTTTATCAACTTCCAGGAGTTGCTATCGGAGCTGGAAACCAGCGTATCGTAGCATATGTAAACATAGCGTGCTATTACATTATAGGGATTCCTGTTGGAGCTGTGCTTGGTTATGCTCTAAATCTACAAGTCAAAGTGAGCTATTTTCCATCTTCCATCTTCCATCTTGGTTATAATACTTACATTTGCTACTGTCTAGTGTCTATCACTATCAATCTGTTAGTGACATTTGTTTCTTGTGTGTAGGGTGTGTGGATTGGAATGTTGTTTGGAACATTTGTCCAAACTATTGTACTGGTAATAATCACCTACAGAACTGATTGGGATCAACAGGTATTTCATTGTTTTCTTTTGTCCTTTACAGTAAAACAGCCTACTTTTTTTTTGTCAAAAGTAAAACGACCTGCTTATTGGCCACGTTTAGTGAGTAGGATTGGATTTGATAACTTTCCAAATTTAATATATTTTGAAGATAAAAATAGGGGATTAGATAGGATTAGACATGAAAGAAAACTTACCTTTTCTAATCTTACTATTTTGAGGCGATTGAATTGGATAACTTTTCTTCTATGTATACTCCCTCTAATCCCCTTACAATAGACACAATTCTATTTTTACATTCAAAATATATTGAATTGATGAGTTATCCAATTCAATTCAATCTCGCGAGCCAAATATACTCTCAAATCAATTCACACCAAACAAAGCAATTAAAATTTAAAACTTGGTATAAAAAAATTTACAGGTAATAGTAGCTCGTAACCGGGTTAGACAGTGGGCGGCAGCAGCACCATCAGATACTGCGGAATCCACCCCCGCCACGTAAAATGCCTCATTTTTCTTGATTTAATTTAATTTTTATTTTTATTTCACTCTTCCTTTGGTGAGTTGGGGAGATTTGTGGGCTAAAAATCGCCTTAACGACTCATCTCATAGATATAGTCTGAGTGATATTTAGCTTAAACTCTCTAATAACAAGTCATATTTCTTCCCTCTTTTTATTATATCAGAGAGTACATTTTGGAATTGCCTTTTATTTTATGTGTTGATTTTCACATTCCACTTTTTATCTTTTGCATGTTTCCATTTATTTTTGTTCATTAATTTTGCATTAATTTACTCGACCGGACAGTTAGAAAAATGAAAGTGCATGAAGAGAAAGGGTTTGGCTTCTCTGCCTGTTTTTCTCTCGTCTTCTTATACATGCTTTTTAGTTTCAACCATCCAAATCAATCCGACAGTCCAAGTTTGCCGGATGTATGTGAACAAGAGATGTATGTGTAGGATTTTTCTTGAGAGGGATGGATCCAATCCGACTCTATCTAGGAAAAAAAAGAGAGCATAATCAACTCAAAGCCATTGTTGATCTAGAAACCTAGAACTAGTATAAAAAAAAGGTAAAAATCTGATGAGCAAACTTGAGGCATTTCATGGGGTTTGAATCTCTATTCATGACTGCGAGTAGATAGTATTAGATGGGTGAACAACATCTTATAATTTAGAGAATACTTGCATCTCACTCGTGGAAGAAATTTCCAAACCAAAATTTTATAATTTTTCCAAATAACTCAAATCTAATAATTAAAATCGTCTATTTTTCAAGATCATATCTGCAAAAAAAAAAAAAAACCCAATAAGATGAGAGATCGATTGATCATTCATTTATATCAAACCAACAATAGTAATAACAATTACGATCGTTCACCGTGATCAATAATCTATTTAATTGATATATGTACTGATTGTAACATGAACTCTGATTTAAGTATTATAGAGTGTATTATATTAAATGTTTATTTGTAATTTTCTTTTTATTTTTAGAATTTTTATATATAGTAATCATTCCAAAAAGTAAGACTCATTAGATCCACCTTGACTAGGTGTAAAGACTTTCTTTCTACGCTTCGATAAAACACATAAAAATTAAGCCCAGTTCGTGGCTAGGGGACAAACGGGGTATTGCCCCAAGGCAAATACATTGAAGACAATGTAAGAATTGCAGGAATTAAAACAGAGTATCAGAGGATTTCATCTTCTCAACATATTGTATGCTGGTAAATCTTTTACACTAGAGACATCTTCAAGTGCAAGCTCCCGCTCTAACTGAGTTGTGGTTGACTTCAAAACATCCTGGAAATATAATTAAATAAAAACAGAATCCACTGCCAGTAACAGACATGAAGGTCATGTTTGATGAACGGGATTGAATTGGATTAGATAACGCTTTAAATTCAATGGATTTTTAATGTAAAAATGGATGCGATTTCATTGTAGGATGATTGATTAGATATGATTAGACATAGAAGGAAACTTACATTTTCTAATCCTACTATTTCAAGTGGATTGGACTAAATAAATTTTCTTCTATGTCTACTCTATTTTTACAAT
Organism: Oemleria cerasiformis; assembly: GCA_037349345.1. Classification (NCBI taxonomy): domain Eukaryota; kingdom Viridiplantae; phylum Streptophyta; class Magnoliopsida; order Rosales; family Rosaceae; genus Oemleria; species Oemleria cerasiformis. The sequence continues at coordinate 11,343,111 of JAZGTL010000007.1, forward strand.
GAAAATGCATTGAATTTGATGAGTTATATAATCCAATCCAATCCCACTCACCAAATGAGCCGGCAAAGCAAAAGGAAGGATAATATAACGCTTGCATCTTAAATTAGCAAACAGAGTAACAAAATCACTTACATTGAACTCCATATATGAAGCACGCTTTGCAAGCCACTGAGCATCCATCATCTGGAAGGCTACACAGTAAAGGTTATCATATGCCATTTCATCTTCTTTAAGCAGTTCGAGAAAACGGATTCCTGCTAAAGAAGTTGGTTTTGCTGCAAGAACGATATATCAAATTATTACTTCATTCAAAGAGCATTAGTATTCAGAATATGACCGAGAAAAAAAATTCTACTCTTCAGAAAACCGGATTTGCAGAACAAGTTATGAATCTTAAAAAACGTGCAAAGATGTGGTGCTTTTTCATTGCAAAGATATCTCAGACTAGCCCATCTATCATTGTCATTCTACGTTGAAAATGTAATACTCTCATTTGAACATTCTTCGTACCTGATTGAAGATCCAACATCTGTGCCAAGACAAAAGAAATATTGATGCCAGCTACAGAAAAGGGATATTCCCACTCAGCTCTAGTTCCATCTTGTTTGTGCAATAATCTTTGGAATGATTCCTGTAAGAGGATCAGATGAGAAACTCATTAACCCTTTCATGACTTTATTGTGGACACAACAAAAAATAAATTTTTTATCTATGAATAAGATCGCCTCTACAAATTCTTGCATGCCACTTCTAAGAAAAAATTCAACAGCTAGATAGACACACATACACATTTAAGCATTGACAGTACATTCCTTATAGTTACATATGCACATGCACAAATGCATAACAAAATTAAAGTCGGGACTTCCTTTCATGAAATGCAAGCAGTAAGGTGAAGTTTTAAATATATGAGTGTGCGGCACAATGTCCTTCGAACATCACTCTAGGAAGCAAAAAACATAAACCACCCCAATACAAAAGGGTCCTCTGAAGGCAGTGGTATAATTTCTAGCTAGACCAATAAGTAAAATCAGTATCATCATCCTGAGTCCAGACACTCAACCCAAGAAAAGAAAACAGTCCCTGCACCCAACACCAAGGGAATGCATCTCTCGCTGTCCTAAAAAATGGAGAAAATCACAAAAATATCTTCCTTGATACAACCGGTACAGGTAGGAGTAACCTGAAACTCATCATATGATTGAACGAAAAATGCAGCTGGAGAATGTGCACACTGCAGAGTTAGTAGTATTGCATTTTGAGCCTCAAATCAGCATCTAGACCGAAAAATTAGGACGATGCTAAGTACAGGAGTCACACAATTGCACCTTTCAGTCAGACATTATTAATTTAAGCTATATGGCTGTAGTTATAAAAATAAAGCCAAATGAATACACAACCTTGTATTCCTCCCTGATACAAGTGAAACACAATGGATAAGACCTATGCGTATTCAAAGCCTAAGACAAGCATCATATATTAAAAATATATTGATTTCATTGAACAAATGAAAAGGTAGAATGCTTACGAAATCTAACAAACTTCCAAAGAAAATACACTATAAAAACTTCATTAATATCCCTATACAACAGAAGCACTCGTGTCACCAATGGAGGTTTATTTATGCAGTAATCTTTGTCCATTGCAAGTCAAAAGGCCACTTTTGGACTAGGATAATGAAATCACATAAATTATCAGAACAGTAGAAGGGCCAAAGAAATTGAATAGTTCAAGCTTAATGAATTAAAAACAAAAGGATAATACTTAAAGCCACAGCAAAATTTATCAAGGAAATAAAAGTTTTTATAATCTAGTATAGAGATCTATGTTGCAAACATGAATGAACTTACTATATATTAAGTCAGAAAGAGACAAACCGGATATTGTTGGGCAAAAAAGATAAGATTCTCCAATGATATAAATCCCCCACCTCTGCAAATAAGGTTGGAAATTTCTTGTTATAAACTTCACAAAAGAACTATGAAAAAACAAAACAAAATATAGATCACTTAATCCGTTATGTACATACCTAAAGTCTGTTGAAGGGTCTGAACCCTGCCAACCCATCTTTTTCCAAAGCTCTGATTTAAGAGGCGGGAGCTCCTTGTCTGGATAAGACAACCTCCATAGCTGTCTAAGTGCATCCTGAAAATAAAAAGTTTAAATTAATTATATCGAGGTTCCCCCCAGCAACTGGAGGAGAAGCCAAAGAATTACTTCAAGGTTTTTTGAAAGTACAGACAACCCTTCAATTTGTAAAAATTAGTTGGAAAACAAAATATACTAGAACTCCACAACATACAGTAAACTATGGTTTAATTACAAAACAATTTGACTTTTTTCTAATTACCTTTCAACTCACATTAATTATTCTGTTGGTGACTTCATCAGCAATTCGTATCAAAAGAATTCCAAGGATACAATAAACTTTCACACAACATAGTTCACTAGTCTTGGACAATCACACACACACACAAACCATGCAACTGTAAATACTAAATTCCTCCAACCAAAGCATATTTTAGGCACTGTGGGTATTGTCTAAAAGGAAAAAAGACCTACTTGATGCTCCAGACGAGAACCATCGAAAGGCACTTCAAGCCTTTTGCGTAGCTTTAGCAGTCTTGCTTCCTGGAGAATACAAGCACGAACATCAATTGAACCCCATATCCAAAATGTAAAATATATATATATATCAATTTTATGTATATATCTTGCACAATAGAAATAGTTTCCATGCCATTATTTCCAGAAGCTTAAGCTGTTAGTATTTTAGATAACAGTTATCCACACTCATAGGTTCCCCCCTATGTAGGCCTCACCCCACCACTAGATTTCCCAACAAATAGACTTCAATCTAAATTAAAAGAGAATGCAGAATTCAAACTCAAACTGTCCTTTTCTGATAACATAATACACAATAAACAATGAACAGATAAAGCAAAATGTATGTCAAGAAAAAGTGATAGTACAAATGTCCACTTCAAATGAGGCTAAGGAGTAAGCAGTTGTGTTTAGTAATGCCTGAAAGACCAAATACCGCATTAGACCAACTTTGTTAAAATAAATTTTAAAAAATAAGGTTCATAAAATATTGTCAAGAACTACTGTACTCTTTTAGATTTTTAAATAGAATTTTATGAACAGGTTGATTAAACGCTACGATTATGTGTTTTCAGAAACACCGTATTATTAAGTCGAAGATAGAGAGTAACTGAACTGACACAAAAATGAATACCATGAGACGGAAATAGAAGATGTTCCAAGCTTAATATTTGAACAAAATCCTTTAAAGAAGTATAATTCCTTTAATTAAAGCACCAAAACCTCCTTTTCACTTCATATCAAATACATTGATAGACAGGAGAAGATAGAGAGCCTATAGATCAGCCAAAAATCCTTCAAAATACCACCAACGGCAAAAACATATCACAAAATTTAACACATTTCATAAGATAATATTAGATACTTGAAATATGAGGGCTCCTTTTAAAAATTTACATTTACTTCGGATCAGAAGAAAATGTATACTCAAGGAGATAAAGATCAGATCATTTTGTTGGACATACTTGCAGAGGACTAAGGGGAGGAGGCGCAAGCAAGCTATGTCCATTTTGTGTAGTTGAAGAGAAGGTCAAAAGCCGTCCAATAAGCGATCCAGGTCCAATAACAATATTTGCTACAAAGAACAAGATGGAATAATTAAATTACATACATAATAGTATATTTCAACCAAATAAACAAAAGCAATAAATCACAATTTCCCAGGTCATATAGAATGAACAGTATGAAAATAAGAGGAGATGAGTAAGATCCTGTTTGGGAGTGCTACTGTAGGAAGCTGCTCATAAATGCTTTTGTTGAAAGCACTTCTGTAAGAAGCACAACACAGTTTTTAAAAAAAAATTCAAGTGCGATTTGACTATAACTGCTAAATGCATAAAAACTTTTGCGTACCTAGAAGCACCTTTATACCTCTAAAAGCATGTCAATGAGGCCAGATAACTGCATTCATAGGTTGTTTCATATTAGTTTTCACTAAATTGAATCCCCCAATAGAATATTGAATACCCCTCAAGCTTCTTTACCTCGTCTAATGAATATTGCCACTCTCTACTCTGTAGGGACATCAGTAACTTAACACTTGAAATTTGATGAAACACTAGAATGAATGATCAGGGATCGTATTCAATTTTAAATTAAATAGTTTGGTTCTCAAGTGGATAACTCTCTGAGATTGACTCCATAATCAGGTCAAAAATGAAATGAACTTAACAGTTGCTGTTTATCTAGTTAGATCATGTTCTAAATATCGGTCTAATTCCCCATGTGTTATAGAAAAGAAATTTGGAAAATAACCTTTCCAGTAAAAGGGCAAAGTCTTCTTGAAAACAAAAAATCATGAATACCTAACCATCGTGCCCACTGTGCAATTAACTGAGAGAAGAGAAGGGTCCAATGGAGGTGTTCCTTTCTCCGCTCATCATCCCAGATCTCTTCAAGTGTTGATTCCTGCGGATTCCAGAAAGTTATCAACCAGAAAAGTCCAAAGACAATCTGTAAATTAATAACCATAAAAAAAAAAAAAAACCCATCCTGTGTACAACGACCAAATTAAAGCCTCACCTCTGCATGCCTATCTGAATAATCATAATTCCCAAGTAGAGGTTCATTAAGAGCATCGGACCCTGATGCCTCCAAATGCTCATTATTTTTCCCATCAATATCCCCATGATGAAGCCTTTTCCTCAAAGTTCTCGATGTCATGGCGTTTCGTATTTCAGCCTGCATTTCCAAATAAATCATTTCATCAACAGCCTTGTTATAGGCAAAATACAACATTGTCAAGTATACTGGAAAAGAACCCCATGAAAGATCCTCTCCACATTTTCATTAAGGCAACAGCTTAGAGAAAGTTTAAGGCCAAGTCATACCCAAATTACCTACTACACAGTGGTATATACTTTAAACAACTAAAATTTCACACTGATTAACAAGTTTCAAAGTTACTGTGACATTCCTCATATTTCAAACCCATAAACCCTAAGACTGAAAACTGGGATTCAGTTTGGAATGTCATATGGATTTGTGCCAATTTGCCAATTCAGAGAAAAATTGAAGTTTATAATAGAAGAAAAGGAAGAAATACCAACAAAAAAAACAACGGGAAGAAGAAAGAGAAGACAGAGGGCTGTTGCCTTGCCTTGCCTTACCTTTACGCTACCGTTGCCAGCGGAAAAGGGTCCAAAATTGGGAGCTATTTGCTCTTTATTTCTTGCAAACGATCGAATAGCTCGCTCTTAAACTTTTGGGTCTCTCTAAACGACTTTGATCTTTAAGCAAAATTCGGGAAATCTGCACATCTATCGGTTCTCTCTCCCTGTGGGTCTGTGTTATTCAGTATTGCTGAACACGACTTTCTGAATCCTGAGGTTGACGCCAATTCAATGTGAGCACCGCCGAGGTGACGTGCCAAATTGTCAATAAAATAACGTGCTTAGAGGGCTTCTCTCTTTTGCCAATTGTAATTAATATTCCACTTTACAGATTCCGAGTTTGATTTTCGTAAAAGTAATACCGTATTTATTAGATTTCAAATTTAATTTTCAAAAAACGTAATACCGTATCTAATATAATCGTACTAGCAAATGTTTTATGGCAATTTTTCTCAATTTTGTAAACTAAAATGTTTTATTTTTGAGCCTGCTCTCGTCTGTCGTGATGGTTGGTTTGTGCTTCTATTTATAAAGGAATGACACAAGTGTAACACGACAGTTGATACACCAGATGTTGCACTCATGATACGGTGATTGACTCGACTGTTGACATGTGCACGACATGGTAAATGACAAGCTAGTTGACCAAACCGTGACACCTCGACTAACCCAGTTTTGTCATGTTGGTTTGCCACAAATTTTGTGTCAACAAGGACAAAATCACGATTTCATTCTTCAATTTACAGTCTTATGCTTATAGATAAAATCAACGGATACATAAAACATCTGGACATGTAACAAGAAAGAGATTTTAAAGATTATTTTTTGTTTGGGCTTGGTTTATGTAGAAATTTTAGATATTGGTATAGTCTCATGCTTACAAATAATCGACGGACACATAAAACATCTAGACATGTAACAAGAAACAGATTTAGAGATTCAATTTTGGTTTAAGCCTCATTTAGGTTTTATGGTTATGACATAACTTCACGCCCAAGAACCCTTAAGAGCTAACGATTTTGGGTTTAATCCAAAATTTCTCTCAAAATTAATATCCACCGAATTAGCTAATTTGATTTGTGACTCTGATATCACATGTTATTAAATCTAACCAAGACAACCAGAATCAAACCAAACTATATAACCATGACCAATTGATAGTACCAGAAAACCACATTGCTTGACATGCAAACTAACCTTCACTGATCGTTGAAGATGATATGACTTCCAACGCACGAAATCTAAGTTAAAAGTGAGGTTTTGAGAGCAAATATGCATCGGCTTAATGTTAGACTAATTGACACTAACATCCATGCCACGAAGCGACTATCACGCTCAATTATTTCTAGTGAGTACCGTAAATATTAAAGCGATACTCTACTAGAAAAATGAAAAAAATAAATAAAAAGCGAGATTCCAACAAAGACCCACGTTAAAGTCATTTGGAGGCAGGTGATGCGAGAGACTAGCAAGGCAAGGCAAGGCAAGGCATATCCAACATTAAAGTACAGATTTTTAGTGATGCCCCAAACTATGTTTACAACGCCAACGAATTTTTGCACAGGCCACATTCAAGTTAGGCACTTGGGTGTCAAATTGAAAATATAGCTACCCACAAACTTCCTTTCTACTCTACGAATTTAGATGTCAAAGGAGAAAGGACTATGCATAAATTGGCTTTGGGGAGGTAGACCTAGATGTTTAGAAGACACTATTCTCTACTAATTTACATAATAACACAATTAATGCCTCTGAGAAATTCCCCTGGCTCCATAGATTTCCAAGATTAAATTGTCACCAAAAGTTGTGGGTGGGTGCCTTGGCTGGTTTTTCCCCCACAATCCAGCATAGGAGTTCTCACAACTCACTGTCGAGGTACTGGCTGTGTCGTTGATTGATTGCTTTGCCCATAGAATCCCATACCTAATGGCCGATAATAACCTCCGGTAGCTGGCTGTGGCTGCGGCTGTTGTTGTTGATGTTGCTGCTGCTGAGGCGGCTGTAGTGGCTGACTGGGCCTTGACATTCCCATTGAAATATGTGGAGGTATGGGGGGTGGAGGTGGTAGAGAATTTGATCCATATCCAAAAGGCAGTGTGCCCACAATAAGACCAGCTGATTGGACATATTGATTCCCTGGTGGTGTTGTAGGAGATGGTGATGGCGGCGGCGGAGCAAAAGGATTCTGCATCTGGTTTGTCTGGGACAATAGCTGCATGCTTCCTGATGGTGCATGTGAAACATTGGTCATTGTCTGCTGTTGTAGAGGAGTAAAATAGGCTGCATTGCCAGCATCAGGATTGTTAACATCAGATCCAGACATGTGTTTCTCAAGCTTAGGCCGTTTTTCGGGAGGAAACATGGACAGTCCTGATGCAAATCCAGCTGATGTAAGGCTTCCAGTCATAGAGGCAGCTTCTTCAGCAACAAGAGACGAAAGAACAGACGTCAACATCTGCGCAGAAGATGTAGACGCAGCTAACTTAGCAACAACCGCAGCTGCTGCTGCTTTCTTGTTCTCTTCATCAGTAGTTTTGACAGAGGCAAAAGAAATCACAGGTTGGGTTGGATGCTGAGGTGGGAAGCCAGATGGTTGAACTAATGCTACATTTGGATCTAACACTCTTGCAGATTCAGTTGTCAGGTTAGGAACCGGGGACAAAGTCAGTCTCCTTTTGATATTACCCACTTTCTCAATCTGATTTCGAGCAACCTGCAAGTCGAAAAGTTATTCCTATTAATCCCAGCAAGCAGCTATGTTATATAAACATAGTATTGACACATAATTAATGCAAAAACTTGAGAGAAAACATCATAAGCTCAGCGACACACAAAGGAAAGTAACATTTTCTTTATGTAGAATAAGGACGATATAGGTGCCAGCTAGTTGAATCCTAAAATCCTAAGTAAACTGGATATAGGTTAATACAATTGGTGGAGAGTTACCTACGTGTTAATAATTTCAATAAGATAGACAACAGAAAAAAAATAATGCAATAACATAACAAAACCATAACTACTACATGCGTGCCAAAACTCCTCTGCAATCCATTCCTTGTCTCTAAATTTAGCCATTCCTATATAATCCCATTCATTTGGCCCAAGTTTCTCGCCTCTCAACATCTCTTCTCCTTTCTTAATACTCTTTAGGCATTCTTAAATTTTCTAAAATTGTGTTCAGATGGAGAAAAAGGAACTGGAATTCTGATCATACACAGAATTTCTGACAAGACATGCCCTGATTTCCTCGCTTGGGTCCATTGAGAGATTATATAAACTCCATGTTGAAGAAAACTTGGGATTTTGGAGTCATGAATCCTATTAAATTCCACCAAGACTGGTGTTGTTTCTAAAATCCCCAAAAAATTGGTTCTGAGGAAAAAATAAAAAGAGGCTAGAACCATTCATCACTACCCCACCTGACCCCCCTACTACAATGCCATGGTCCTCACCTTCACCACCATTATAATGAGCACCACCACCCGCCACGACCTTACCACCTCGCTCCCGGTACCAAGTTAAAATTCCGTAGATGAATCCCACTATGTTTATAAAAATCAAACAAGAAGCTTTACAAATTATAAAACTTTAAAATGCATCTTTTAGACTGTAAGCTCTCTTTCTTGCTTAGTCTCACTATTTCACAATATTAATTGGCCTTCTACTGGGTTTATAAGTTATTTAAAGCAGAAGATTATTTAAAAGTCTTGAGTATCTTTTTGATTGGACAACCCAACCGCCTCCCAAGTACGTTAGTACTGATATTTCTTTCATAAAAATGAAATTCTCGAGTTTCTCAAACGAAAAAACAAATAGTGCAGACACACAATTATACAAGTTTGAAAATTTTAATTAACAGTCCCCCCATAACTTCAACTTTCATCTCACTTTGACCCGTAAATTCAAAATTTTAGATTTTGGCCCCAAAACTATAAATATTGTGCTTAGCTGATCCTTAATGTAACATCAATAAATTTCTTGCAACAAAAGGGGTTGGTTGAGTGACTAAACACTACCCCTTCTTTCAAAGGCAAACAGTGATTATTATCACTGATCCTTACAGCTCAACCTTCCCTTCAAGCCAAATAGCTTAAATTTCCCACATAGAGCATTCTCACCATGTTGGGGTTTGAAAACTCTGCTGAAAACCATCACCAATTAACCTGATAGTCTCTACTAACAATCTGTTACTTCTGGAAAATAAAACAATAACTATGGTCAGGATTTTAGTTTTTAGGATGGTCAAAGATTGGCTCAGAACGGTACCAGTCCAAACAAAATGGAACTGGACAGTCAAGAACTATCCAGCAGTTAATTGACAATGTTGACTATGGGGTTTGGATTTGCCTACCAATCCATCAGAAAATTACACAAAAACAAAACAAAAGACTATACAGTGTAATAAATGCAATGAGTATCCTCAAATTCAGCTTACAAACCCTGCATAAAATAAATTAGAGCCACACCACACCACAACACTAATATTAAATAGTGCAGGTCAAAGTTCTATATGTCCAATTGGATACAGGGTTAAAAAAAGGGATTAGGACTCTAGCAGTACACTTAGGTTGGATATAAGTATATCATAACAATACTAATACAGTGTACTTGAAACAACTAATTAGAATGTAATCATATAAATTGGAAATGGTTTGGTGCAATGAATCCTTTAAAAGTTCATCCAAAACACACTTTTTAAGCATTTTTTTTTCCAATAACGAGACAATTGAATTGCAAAAGAGAAGGGAAACAAAGATTAAGACAGGCGATCAGGTAGATCACAAAGAAATAAAACATGAAAACAGTAGGCAAGGCAGCACCAGCACTCCCCCTAAAGACGAAATTAACCAAAGGCAGGTTGTCAATCTCTCCGAATATCAGTGAAATAAGATCATTTGAATTCCGAGGAAACCAAAACACAAAGCACAGACCAAACCGAACTTTTCATGTATTGTTAACAACAAATTAAAGCAATTTAACAAGAAGCATTTACTAAAATCTCCTATTGATCACCTAGCTCTTGGTCTAGTAGTAGTACTCTTCCCAATGTTGGAAGAGGTCCTGCATTCAATCCCACCTCCATCATTGATAAAACAAAAAACCAAGACATTCCAAAAGGCCACAATATATGTTATATGATTGTTCCTCACTCCTTTGATTGTTCCTCACCCCTTTGATTGTCCCTCACCCCTTTTTTCTAAAATTATATTTGTGCAAAAAGAAATCCAGAATCCAATCAAACAATTACCCTACTCAACCTACTATGGCTTTAAGGACTGCTGAGAAAATCAAAGGAAAAAAGAAACCTTAATCATAAAACATGAACTCAAACTCATTGCAACAGAAAAAAGGAAGTTCTAGATTTGCATTTCGGCTTTTGAGGTAACAAAAAAATGATGTTCTTGGTTTGTGTTCTTTCTGCTTGTGCACAGTTGGCTGATTTAGCACAAAACAATAACATCCATGATTACATAGATTAAATTTTCGGAAGTTCATTGCTAAGAACATTTGCCGGATTGTGCACGTCTTGGTGCATTGAGATTTGAGACTGCCAATCAGATACACGAGTCAAGCCCAGATTTTTTATTTTGTTTTCTGGGATTGCGCATGACCACTGCCAGCTATTACTAGGTTACTTCTTCAGAGTGACAACGAAGTTAAACTTTACAAAGTCAGCTTTTTCTTGACGTTGATAAGTTGTAGCCATGCGCGATTTGTATGTGACACCCAAGAGCATTGTCTTCATGGAATCTATTTATGTGGTTGCTCAAAAGCTCAAACATTGCGGATGCATGGACGACCTACTTGGGAGGGCAGGTTTGATTAAGGAAGCAATTATAGTAAGGGGGATGCTAGAAGGATGCAGGATACACAGGAATGTTGAGATTCAAAGAAAGCCGTCGGGCATGTGGAGTTATATCTTGAAGGTGGTGGGCTATATTCAATGATGGCCAAATTTTACAGCAAAGCAAAAAAATGGGATGTAAACATTAGGAAGTCAATAATCCTCAGATGGTCAACACCTCAATAGTAATTTGATTTGATTGAATGGAAACGCAATATTTATTTTCTTAACTCGTCAGTGTGGCCATTAAGCCCCTAAAAAAGCTGCGATGACTACCATAAGAAAATTAGTGAATGCCACATCAAGAACAAGCAAACCACACTAATGATATTCAATGATATTTAGGAGAAAAATATGAGACATGGGTTGCCTTAATGCCTTACAAAATCAACTATTAATCAGATCAAAGTTGATAAATACAATTTTATGACTTCACATCTATATAGTCATATACACATTCCAGAAAAATTCCCCGCCTCGAGCCGCCTAGGCGCCACCTTGCTGCCCCAATTTAGGGAAAATCCTCCTAGGTGCCTCAGGCACCACCTAGGCAGCCGACTAAGGCTAGGAGGGTGGACGGCTAGAAGGAAATATTTTATTTTATTTTATTAATATTTTGTATTTTTATTTTTGGGGCAAAACTGGAATTTTTAGTTTTAAATTTCACTCAAACTCTTGACCTAGTCATCTCATTTTTCCTTTTTGTATGTTTATGATTCTAGAACTTCCATTTTGCACATTTATGTTTCCCAATACAATTCATTTGTCTTTGGAAGTGCTCATTATTCTAAAATTATTTGAAATTACTAATTACATTAAGAATTTTTTTATTTTTAAGTAAAAAAAACAACCGCCTAGTGGCCTCTAGGCGCTAGGCCCCCTCCCGCCGCCCGATTACCACCTAGCGAATTTTAGAGCATTGCACATTAAAATACACATCTTAATTAGACCTAAAGTTTATATAATTTATCATATCTATTCTCTCCAACAGTATCCATGCATATACGATACACATCAAGATTCACTTTTCCCAGTGTACTTTTTATTTTATCTAAACTTTTTCCCACAAAACACCACCAAATTCGCTCTTATTCCAACCAAAAATAATGTCAACTCTTTAAAATCAATGGATCTCAGTTCTAGGTGACCCCTAATCGTGTAGTTTTTTTAAAGAAAGAAAGAAGACCCATGTCCTAGACCACAAACGATTATCAACTAAATCACGGCCGAGGGTTGATAATACTACAAGAGTGTTAGCTACAAAAGATTATGAGGAACTGACGCTGAGCGACTAGCTGACATCCATGGCATTCACTGTTGACACCCATAAATGCCATTATAAAATCTTTGCAAATGCATTACGACCTTACTTGGACAGGATCTGTTTATAGGATTGTATCTTTGTATCCTTGGTTTCTAAAGCTTAGTAAGTGGACACCATTTCCAAGAAGAAAAGATTTCTAATTTAAAAGTGGCAAATAAAAACTAGTTAGTTACTCTTACTTGTAACTGAGTGCGTACAACTTCCAGCTTTGATTCCTGTAAAAATAATATTACAATATGAGAAATTGCAAACAGAACTGCAAAAGAGAAACATAAGTGGCATAATTAGAAATTTTTACCTGGTCCCGCAGTGCTTCTTTAAGATGTGTAACCAAGGCCGACCTAGTTGCCTCGGAATTTTCAAGCTGCCCAACAGATTGATTAAGTGCATCTTCCTGCTCTTTCAAATCATCCAACAATGTAGATCCTTGCTGAGTTCCTGATAATACAGTTTTCAACAGGGAAAATCGCTAAAAACCACGGCACTAGAAACATTACGTTCAATAGATTACAACTAACTTATTAAGTAGGGCATAAAAGCAAATTTTAAGAAAGAAACAGAAAAGAAAGACGAAAGGAAAAAAATAGAACAAGCAACTTATATAAGGTACATGAAGATCAAGAGACCTTTATAAAGCTTACTGAAAGCATCAAATAGTTCAAACGTCTTCATTACTCTATTACCATGCAAATAAAAAATTGTAAATATATGTGAAGAGAAGGATTTCAATGACCTTACCTGTGTTTGGATAAGGAAATTTAAGATTACTAAGGAATTCCAAAATCATGGAATTTAATTTGACGGAAATTAAATTCAAAAAATTGTGAAGGTCTTGTTTGGATAACCTAAAATATAATGGAATTTAATTTTTATTTTTCCTAAATATTCTATATATGAGTGGTGATGACCGCCGGCGTTGAGGTGGGAAAGGGTGGTGATGGTGATGACAATTAGGGGGCAGTAATTGAGATCATGGTGGTTGTGGAGGATATGACAGTGTATATGAGGGGGTAGTGGGCTGATCACGTTGTGGCAGTGACGGTTTCTATGGTAGTAGGGATAGTGCCCGGTTTTGGTATAAGGGATGGCGGCGGCTATGGTGCTTGAATGGTGATGTTGGGGGCTACAGTGCTAGGAGTAGTGGTGGCCATAGTGGTGGTAGAGGCTATGGTAGTGGAGGTGTTGTCAATAGTGGTGTTGGTGACAGTGGCGGCGGTCATGATGGTGGGGTCGTGGCAGCAGTAATGCTGGTGTCGTATATATGGTGGTGGCAAGGATGGTGGTTGGGGCGGTTGGTTGGTTGGTTGGTTGGTAGGTATGGGGGTGGAGGTCATCGTGGTGATGGCGGCGGTGTCAATGATGTGAAGTTGGTAGGAGTGGGAGTGGTGGTGAGTTCATTATTGTTTTTTTATTTTTCTGTCTTAACACTCTTATTGGAAATTTAGAAATAACTTTTTAGATGGAATTTGGAAAAATTCCAAGTATTTTCCACATGGAAGTTCTAAATTCCAAACAAGGTAATTGATGCATGGGAATTTAAGTTCTGACTTTTATCTAATTCCAAGTTTTCCCTCATTCAGAAGGAAGGTAAAGGTCCATTTGGAGCAAATGCATTGAGAAATACATCCATAATTTGAATTATTAAAGTTTCCTGAATTTGACTTCAGGATTTTAATACAATTCCATGGAAGAAAAAAACCATGGACAATGTCCTCAACAGTGAACGAAAGGCACAAATAAAGACTAACTGATACTCCTAGCCTCAAGAAATGAGATAGAGAGATGGTCATGCTGATCTGAGATTTTTAAATTACTTGGCTGTACTAGAGAGAATAACTAGAGCTCTTTAACAGTTACGCATACAAGAAAACTTTCTAATCTTTCTTTCAGTAATAAGATCTGTGATCAAGTCTTCCTCTTTTCATGGTAATGGTCTGTAAGGGCCACTTATTTAGAACCAATTGTCGAGGTAAGAAAAAGGTTCTAATAGCAAATAATTAGTAAAACATGCACAACCAAAAACAAATGCAGAACATGAGTTGAGACTGAAAAGAACATTAATAAAAAGTAAAAGATAGCAATAATTCATCTGTAACTTAATTATCTCTTATACTTTTTTCTTTATACCAAATCAACATTCATTAATAATAAAAAAAGCAAAGCAAAGAACAAGTACCCACTGAAATTAGAGCATCTAAAATATGAAAAAGAAAATATTATTAAACTCGCATCATTATTCCTAAACAATAGTGTCTTTCCAATCTAAACAGAGAACTGAATTTCCCAATACTGAAGAGACCGAAGCTCATAAGCTGCACACTCTTCCCACAAAAAAAAAAAAAACAGAAAGAAAAACACGAACTCCTCACTCTCTAGCTGTGAAAGATTCTCCTATTTCTTTCCTGACGAAAGACCCAAAACATAGCCAACACTCTGCATCTCCCTAGCAATTCACCAGTCTTTCCACCACCAGAAAAATCTTATGCCTTTCACAAAGAAGAGCATAACATGATGTAGGAGCTACCCAAATAAAACAATCTTAACCACAAAGATAAAGCAATACTGCAGTGCAGAACTAAGTGATCTGCACTTTATGCCTACACATGATACAACAAGCAGCCCAATTTGGTACGTGCGACAAAAAAAGTTACAGCTACTTTCTTCGGTACACAGTATGTTAGGGTTAGACAAAAAGTTGTACAGTATTTAGGGTCGAAGAAAAGGTACCACTACTTTCCTCCAGACCCCATCTCTCTTCTCACTTTCGTCCTCCAAAAAATTCATTCTGAAATGTCTAATTCAGAAGAAAATAAGGTTCTATGGAAAATGGTTGCGTACACTAAAGGCAAGTTTTTGAACTAGTGATCAGAAACAAAACAATTCATGCCCACCTGAGCTTCAAGAATCCATCTCAAGAATCCATGCCCACCCAAATCCCGACTTCCATGGATCCATGGACCCGGCGCCTCCATGGATGTCATGATCAAGCTCATCAATCCGTTACCCATGTCAACAATCAAATCAATGGATTTCAAATCCTACACAAACCCTTACAGAATCAAAAACCCAATTGGGCAACAGCGACATCAATGGAGCCATGAAGGTGGTTCGAGTTTCAGGGGGTCAACCGACTGCTGATAACGCCAGAAGTTGAATACCTCGGTTGTCTTTGCCGACTACAACGACATCGTTTTCTCCATCTAACACAGAAGGGACAACCCCAATTGGTTGATGCCAGTGACTGAATAGCAGTAGCAGCTTGTGGAAGAAAGATCTGGTTGTTAAGGTACATGAACATGAAGAGATTATGCAATTGCAAAAACATGTGGCGGATTGTTCACAAAGAGGCACATTTGAAATAAAGTATGCACTGGAGAAGGAGAGAGCGCGGTTATACATGCCACGTGTCAGCTTGTAATTGGCTAATTATAATGTTATAGATAAAATGACAAAAATGCCATTACATTCAAGGCCAGTGTAACCGAATTCGGGAAAATTTTCTGACGAAAACCCCAATATGAGGGTTCAATGAGAAACTTCACCGTTCGTGTGGCAAAGTGAGATTTTTTAGCAGGTTCAAGGGGCATTTTGAGTCAAATGCCTACCATAAATAGCTGGTTCCTTAAAAGAATTAAAAAAATTATAAGTGATAAAACTGAGTGTCCCCAAAACACAGGAAAGAAACAAAGATATAAATCCATCTAAAGAAGAAGCTCCGGAAAACAATGTTTAGGAAGCCAACAGAGTAATTGGCATCCATTGAAAAAGAAACAAAAATAGTCAAAGCTAATACTTGTCTTTTAAGTGTACTACAGCCTTCCAAAATATAGAAGACGTGGAAAAAAGATGTAGAATAGGTCTAGGGTTTGAATCGCTCCACTGTGACCAAAAAAGATATAGAAGATGTGGAAAGAAGAAAAGGATCAGCTTTCAATCAGATTTCATTGCATAGAATATACAAGAAAAAAACCCTCAACACATGCTCCATCAAGAATGCCAAATGCAAATAGAAATCACAAGTACATCACAATTCAAAGGTCATTGAACAACAAAATTGCGAAAGTATTAGCATAAATCACTCCAAAAGGCCGTACGCATCACACAGGGTTGAGTTGCCCAACACAATCCTAATGAGAATCAAACTTCCAAGAATTGTATTCAGACTTCAAAATCTGCTATCAAGGATTACCACAATGTAAATTATGAAGTCCTAAACCTGATAGAAATAGGAAACTAAGCTTCATCCCACTAGAATTAAATGAATATTGGACCTGCTGTACGGCATTTCTAACAGCAGTCTTTACTAAAAATTAAAAGATTAAACCCTTGACTCATATAAAAGACATTAAACAGTTGCTCCAATTTATGTTCCCCATCACTATTGAAAGAAAAAGATCAGGAAATACATCAGATGAACATGCGGTCCACCTGGACCACACCAACTATAAACACAAAACAAGAAAAACCGCAGTCAATACAAGACTTAAACTGACCCAGATGAATTTCTCCAACTACGACATCCCTGATGCTTCAATGAACATACCCCTACAAGGAAGCAAAAAATCTAATTCATCCAAACTAAAAGTCAATTCCTCCCATCTTGGCAAAAAAATTAAAAGCTCTTCTACTGGCCGCCATCCCCAGAAAGCTTTTGTCAACAAGAACTACTACTTTCTTAGAAAGACACGCTCCAAACTGAGGATACAACAACTTGACCCATATTTTTGAACTAAAGGAGCAAAGTAAATTGATGTACTCAGTCAATTCACCAGCTATTTTAAACGATACACCAATGAGATAACGAAGCATAGGAACTTCTTTTTCAAAGCATAGCACAAGTTCCCAGACCCATCAATAGACCAATGTCTCCTATCAGGGTATGTTTAACTCAAAGCGATATTACTGGTACAGCGAGACAACAAATTTGAGACATCCATGACCTCCCTGTCATTGGATTCCTCGGAAAGATTAAGTTCCAAGATCTAGGAGAAAACCAAATTATGGTTCAAAGATGATCTATAATCAATAAGGAGCAAAAGTTAAAGGGATGAATCACCAATCCTAGTATCTTCCAGAAATGAATTCTAGTCCCTTTCCCAACAAATCATATGGTACTTCTGGTAATTAATTGACTTGCAGAAGTAACAATATAAAAACCAATAATTAAATTCATAATTTTCACAACAAAAGAGTCTTACATACTTTCATCTAGTTCTATGACAATCATTCTTTCCAAGTTTTATGTAAAAAACAATAATGAACTAAATGCATGTGGTCTTACCATGTATTAAGGAGTTTTCAACATCTTCATCAATTTCACCCACATGAAGCACAGCAGCAATGCACTTGTTTAAAGCAGCTTCTTCACTATGATGTTCATCCAGAACAGGCTGAAATGCAGTAAGTATTTTTTCTGGCACACCTCCAACAGCCAATTTCTGAGGTTAATAAGAACAATCAGGTATGTTCAAGCCCACAATAAACAAGCAAACAATTATGAAAATTTAATATAAAAAAACACTAGCTACCACGAGAACTTACAATTCTAACTGATTGTCCATCCCTCTTCACAATTTTGATAGGATTTGAACTCTTT
The DNA here is from genome assembly GCA_037349345.1 of Oemleria cerasiformis. Lineage (NCBI taxonomy): Eukaryota > Viridiplantae > Streptophyta > Magnoliopsida > Rosales > Rosaceae > Oemleria > Oemleria cerasiformis. Next base: position 11,361,092 of record JAZGTL010000007.1, read on the forward strand.
CCATTGCTTACAGGTAGAGAAGGAGGGTTCCTTCCCATCATTTCATCCTTAAGACTTTGACCTCGAGAACCAAAAACCTTCCTTTCTTCCCATATGTCAACCTGAATAAACAAATGCAAATAAATAAATAGAACATCCAAAAGAAAAAGTTTCCTTATGGATGAAGTAATGAGAATAACTAAGAGCGGACATTGAACTGGTTAATCATAGTCCACTACAAGGAAAGGAAGATGCTCGTCTTCCAGTTTGCAGTAAACTAATTCTTACCCCCACCCCCCAGAGCATAGCTAAGAGCAGACACTAAACTGGTTCACTCTATCCCACTACAGTGTAAGCAAACTAAGAATTTTATTCATTGACATAAGGTGCTAACTCAACTGTAGCTAGTGGAATCCCCTTAAAGTGTCAAAAAGAACTTATGATCAGAATCATCAAATCCCACTTCAATCAACATATAAACATTACAGAATTTTTAGTTGCAGGCCTACTACAGTAGACTTTATACTGAAGTCTTACGTTATGTAACTGCATGCATGCATAAGTCCAAATTGCTATCTGCAGTAAATCTCACAGTTACTGACTACTACTGCCGTGTGGTAAACAACAAATTAAGAGAACATTCATAAAAGCTCACCAGTCTTGTGGCAGCTCTCTTTCCATGTCCTTCACCATTTTCGTAAACATGCTTGAGAGCAGCAGGAAGGAACTTCCAGAACTCATTCACAAACTCACTGCCCTTTCGCCTACTATTTTGCAATATGTCATTAGCCAAGTATAGAAACGACACACGCTGCTCTTTTTGGGAAGAATTGAAACATTTATCCCATGTTTCAACAATCTGTTTCGCTTTCTTTCGGTGAGAAATACACCATCGAGATAGAGCTGTTTATATGTTTAAAGAAACATATGATATAAACATCAATACAATACATCTATCTACCATTTCTCATAATAACACTTAAACAGGTATAGGTATTAACAGTACATCAAGAATTCTATACATATGCCAATACTGTCAAATATGTATATTAAATACTGTTACCCAAATTAATACCAAAGAAAAATCATTTCTAGAACATCCAGTATGAAAAACACTATAGGGTTGTAAGTCTGGAAAAAACTGTTGTACATTTCCAAACTACTGAACTATTAATACTGAAAATTTTAGTTTATTTAAAATAAGGAAACATTAACAACAGGAGGCAAGTGTTAAGTCCTGATAAAATGTTCCTATATTTAAATCATTGTTTGTTTCTCTAAAAGCACTGCAGCACAGCCATTAAAGTATTTAGGAACAGTCTCTATGCAGAGGAGAACTTCTGTCGTAAATCCACTTGCGCTCCAAGAGCCCATCTCAAAGCCCCAGGGTTGTGAGCCTTAATTACCCAGAGGGCATAAAAAGAAAAGGAAACAAATAAAGGAGTCATTTAGGAGCAAATCAGGTTTTTAGCTTAAAGAAGTAATGATAGAAAAACATTCTTTAATATTTAACTTCATGATGGAAATGAACCCCAAAAATAAAATTTAAAGCTCACTATGACATATTGAGATCTTAAAAATGACACATCATCAGTGCATCAATCTTAAGTTCATAACCGATATTATATTGTTAAACCCAGAAACAAAACTTTTGTTAAGGGAAGGCAAGGTTGGGGACATAAATTTAAAAGGTACATTCCTTTGGATGAGAAAAAAAATTACTCAATAACTGCAAACACAGTGGGTACGATATCAACCAAAGAATTTACATCACAGTACAACCACCAGACTTAATCAAAAGCTACATTCTATAACACCTAGACAAGTATCCAGCGTAGAAATATAAAATGTAGAAGCTATGTAAATTATAAATACAAGATTATACAGGAGCCAGTATGAATATTAGAGTAAACAGAGAAATGAAACGTCACAAACAGATGCAATGTTACCACGGGAAAAAACAAGATCATACAGAATAGATAGAAACTTGAACATTACAATTTCTAATAAATCTATAATTGGGAAAAAGTGTAAACTGAGACTCAAATACAACAAGATACTGGTAATATAAAATATACATGTGTTAGTATGTATATTTTTACCCAAAAAATGTATTAAAAAGTATGTTAATGATCAGGTATGTAATATACCCGCAAAGAAACAAATACGACCCGTCAATTATAAACATGACTATCACACCATAAATCAGCTAAAAGCATGTAGTATTTTTTTATAGGGGATTTCTTATGAAGGATACATTCGATGCTTTGTTGTGAACTGTTGAGTTTAGAGAGCTTGTCAGCTAATATCTGTCCATCGAAAGCTTCGTTGTTATTCATCCTGCTGTTTCTCAGGTTTTTACATCCCCTGCCGCTAAAAGTGTATTATTATATAAAATTGAAGAAAAAAAATGCCAAAAACGCACGTACAATTTGCAAACTTTCAACCTTTTTTCACCAAATCAAATAACTGACTGCATCAAGAAAATAAACAATTCTTTACACCGTAGAGACCTTGTCCCAACCATTCTGGTACTTAATTCCAAACATATTAACTTGCAATCACAGTGAAATAGAAAGATACTTCATAAAAAGATGACCTATTTCCTAAACTAGAGCTTGAAATCAACTAAACAGTGGACTACATGGCTTCCATTACTCAGAACCCACCAACTCCATATCGAATTCATCGCTTACTCTTTCCCCTCTTATTTTATACTAACACATGGTTCTCAATAAGCTTTCTTTTCCACTAATTACCCACGAAAAGACGAAAATCAATGTACCAAAATTCTAGGGTTCAAAGAGAAACAATGTCCTCAGACGCAGTTTCGCGCGCGACGAAGCCGAAACACCTTTGTAGAATCAAATCGAGACAAATAGGAAATGAAGGAGGAGAAGAATTGAAGAAATATCAAAGGGCATGTTTCGGATACTTACCGGAGCAGCGGATGGACGTCTTCTGTTCTTGTAACCTGCAAGGACCAAGTGCTCGCTCCTTCCTTCCTTCCTCTCTGGGTTGAAACAACGCCGGCCTATACCATACGATATAGCACACTCTTGCCAAACCTCCAACTATCCTTCAAAACGAGAAACTAAAAAACTAAAATACAATCGTCTTATTACGATTTTTTTGTTTTCACAAGAATCGTTTTATACTGCCTTTTCTTTGTTTTTTCCTTTTCGTTGCTCTTTTCTTTTTTACATAAATACCATTTTTTCCTTTTAATTATTCTTTTCTTCTTGGCCAATTATTTTTTAGGCTCCTATTTTTTTTATGCGAAAATAAGAAATAAAGACTAGACGCGAAATCTGTAAGACAACCACTACTAACAAGGACAAAGCACCACGCGCGGCTTGGACTCGTTTGGAAGCGATTTGAATGGAAGCTATATGCCCCTATTTACTAAAGTTCATTTTAAATAACCTTAACTTATTGTTATTTTTTTTAAAGTCTCTGGTTCAACTAATATACACCCACCTAAAAATTAAAATTTTACACATGTGCCTCTATGCAACTATAGACAACAATTACAGTTCCGTCAGTCAACAAATGTGTTTGGTTCCGCCTGTCGACAGATAAATCCTGTTTCACCGATTGTTAGACAGTTGCATTTTATTTCCACTACAGCTGCAACAAAGACACAATACAAACAAGAAATTTTATATTTCCATTTTATTTATTTTCTTTCTCTCTCAAATCTCATTCAATACTCTATCTTCCTAACTAGGATTGATTGTGTGAAGCTATTCACACCATCAAAAACAAAGGAAAATGTCGACTTTGCCCCTAGCTTGAAATATTTTTCATTATTGCTCCCTCTCCGGTCAATATTTTCAAGCGGGAGCAAAGTCGACATTTCCATTTATTTTTGTGTGGCTCCATTACGTGGATAACTTTACCTAATCAGTTCCGCTTCCTAATCCAAAATTTTGAGTCACCAATCCGCACTTCTCATTTAGATTCTTACTAACCCCAATCTTTAAGGTACCAAGATGCTCTTCTCATCTAAATCCATGACTTTATTAGTTGTACGTTTATGTTTTTGGTGTGCTCTTCTACGGTTGTTTTCACGTGTTTATCTCATTTGTAAAGATGAATGTCCTATAATATAAACTTATAAGTTATGAATGCTTACACTAGAGACTACAAATTTCTGAAGTTAGCCTTCCATGCATTGAGATTGATACTATATATGGTTTCCATATAGGGAGCATTAAGGGCTTTGTGGCCACTAGATTCGTCCTAAGGCGAGGATAAATTGATGCCCCGCAAATGCCCTCTTATTTCAATGGAAACTCAGTTGAAAGCTCAACATACTTGTAAGTAGCCCCTTGTTCATTTTGGGCTTTTTCTGTATATATATATATACTACGACAATAATAGCTTTTTACGGCGTGTAAAAATGCACGGCGTAAAAAATTATTTATTAAGACGTGCTTTCTTGTATGCCTTACAAGAATAGATGTGTTTTATTTACGCCATATTTGTACTGTGTACCTTCTTTTATAACTAAACACGGTACATATCAATGTATGCGGTAAAAATATGATTTTTAAGACAGGGCAATGCATGTCATAAAAACAAAATAAATTATTTTTGTTCCCACCATATGTTTCACTTTCTAAAAGGCTAAAATTTTTTACTTCCCTCCCATCCAATTTTTCTTTACCGCCCTCCTCCCCACTTTTTTCCTTTTGGTCTAAAAACATTAAAAAAAAACTTTCACTCTCGTCTCCACTCCTCTCCTCGCCTCGCCTCGCCGTCTCTGCCCTCTCCACTCACATGCAATCTCTCATCTCCTCCTCAATTTCAATTTTAGGTTAGCAATTAGAAGGCTGAAAGGGGAATCGAAATCCCCAATTTCAAATTCATTTTTTCTTCTCCACTCAGCGTCGTCACGGAGGAGCAGCAAGCATCAGTAGCAGCCCAGCTCTAGCAGCGATGATTGAGAAGGGAGGCTTTGTTCTTCCTCTTTACTTCGTCTTCTTCATCGAGATTGCATTGAGTCAAGTTCTCAGCGTGAAAGACTGAAGGTACGTCTCTCTCTCTCTCTCTCTCACTCTTAGTCTCTCTCTGTCTTTCAGTCTCGCTTTGTCTCAATCTCAGTGTCACTCTCAGTCTCTCTCTGTCTCTAAATTGGCAAGCAAAACAGTTGGGATTTTCCTTCGTTTGCTCATCTTTTTTCTTGGGAATCAAACAGAGAATATGGTTTTGAGTCTTGTTTTGGATGATAGGAATACGAAGAGGCTGCGAGGATACGTGACTCTTTGAAGTTGTTAGAAGAAGAGTCGGTTTTGTGGCTCCGAAGAAGGATAAATGAGGCAATCTCTGAAGAGAAGTTCAAGGTAATTAACGTTAACTTGACTTTTTCTTGTTTTTTCATTTGGAACTGGAGGATGTTCATTGGTTAGCTTCGACCTTGTTATGTTATCAAAATTGATGTGTTGTCTTTGTGGCTTTGAATTTTCCTTATTGCTTATATGTTGTCTTTGGGGTGCTGCTGACTGCTGATTGAGTCAATATTTTGTGTTGACTTGAGAAATCTCTATGAGGAAGTGGACCTTGTTAAATGAACGATCAAATAGATAATACAAATTATTTTTTATAAATAGTTAAGCAATTTAGAAAGTGCTAATGAAGGCAAGAAGTTGTTGTTTAACCTCATCACATCAAATAAGGTCTATGCTCTATGGTGGGCTGATAATCATGGGCTCCATCTCTCCTCCTTGAAATCTACCTTTCATTTGAAATAAGCCTTGTGTTTGTAAGTTTACATCAGTTGGCACATTCTTGATTCTTTCTTACTTTTCTTTGGTACCAATTATTTGATTTGTAAGATTAATAGCTACCTGTTTGCTTATGTAATATGATGTTTTAGGGCATCTTGCATTTGTAATTTGATTAGTCATTGATGACTCTGTAGTATTGAAAGGAAAGTCACTTGCCATTTGGTCACAATGTATTTATAAGCATCATCTTGCATTAAAAGAGAAAACTATACTTGGCCCTGTAATGTGATAAAAAATGTAGAGTCATGTAGAACCTTTTACTTTTCAAGCAAAGTGAATGAAATTTCTATGACAGTAAAATGGATAAATCTAGTCGAATTCTTCTACATATATTCTTATTTTCCTTCGTTTTCTCATCTTTTTTTCTTGGGAACCAAACAGAGAATATGGTTTTGAGCCTTGTTTTGGATGATAGGAATACGAAGAGGCTGCGAGGATACGTGACTCGTTGAAGTCGTTAGAAGAAGAGTCGGGTTTATGGCTAATGTTGCAGGGAATTCATATTTTGAAAATGGCTTCTTGGTTTAAAGTTCATACCTTTTCTTTTTTGCTATCTTGTTTTGTGGCTTGAAATAGCTTAAAAGCTTTATTTTTGCTAACCCTTTATTTTTGTGAACTTGAAAGACATTGAAGCAGAAGGATTTCAAAAAGTAGAAAAAGTGTCACTACAAACTTTGAAGGATAGGAATTTGATCAACCCATCAGGAAGAGAGAGGAAGCTCCCTTTCAAGGTAAATATTTAATATCTCACTTTACACAACATATATAGTAGTGGGTAGGATTTGTGGATCATAATATCATAGATGATGCTGGATTTCAATGTGCAGAGAAACAATTATGCCATGTGAGTGAGTCTGCTATTGATTTGTAGGTTTTCATCTTAGCGTTAGTGGCAGCCAGCCTAGACTTGGCCCTTGCCTTGCTTAAGTTTTTGTTTAGTTATATCTTCAACCTCACCCTTGTAAGTTTGTATGTGGGAAAAAAGAGATGAGCACCTTTATTCATATTACTGTTTTTTCCTTTGCATGTCATATTTGTTTAATGTCATCATGTCTGGTTGTGAAGTGAGTTTCAACTTTCACTCTTGAATTTCATTGATCAATAGAATGTGTATGGTTTAATGTGCATAATCAAAATACTTTCATCTGATTTATGAAGAGTTCAAAAAAGGGCAGCAAGAAAGGAAAAAAACAGAGATTAGCTGCTATTGCAGCTGGTATTATTGAAGCCAGGCAAGGAACCAATGCGGCTATACGAATAACAGATGAACAATCTAATTCAACTGAAGTGTCCCCACTGCAGAACCTAATAATTGCCCAAGAGTTGAAAATGAATCCAACCCAGAAAGTTCAAAGAAGAAGACTAGGGGTAAGGCAAAAATGTTGAATATGAACAAAGGAAAAGAAAAAGAGACTTGTCTTCCAGTGGAGTTTAATCACAACGGCCAGCCAATTAGAAAAAAACGCATCAAAGTTTGCTTCCTATCTTGGTATCACAGCAAGAGAGCTACTTCCAGTAAATGTGGAGAACTGGGGAAAACTTTCAAAAGCTTATCAAAGTTAACTATGGTATTTTAGATATAAACTTCACACATAGACTGCATTTTTTATTTCTAATTCTACTTAACAGAATTTTTCTTAATTTTCAGCAAAAATTCATTATTGATGAATGCCGCAAGAGGTATGTTTTTTTGAAAGTTAGGAAAGTATTGGCGAGATTATCGATCCAATTTGTTAAATAAAGTATGGAGCAAGCTAAAGATATAGGCTTACCACAGGCTGCTACCCTCTTCAAACCTAACAACATTCATTCTATGGAAGAATGGTTGTCTTTTATCAAAAAATGAAACTCACCATCAAATAATAAGGTGAGGTGTTTTGAGATGCAAGTTTAAATTTTAAAAATTAAAATCTGTAACCATGTGCATTTGTTTTCTTTACATAGAAGTCTAAAAAATTCAAAGAGATGCGTGCAAAACAAATTCTCATGCATAGAACAAATCGTAAAGGCTTTGCTCGCTTAGAAGATGAAATGGTATGGTTTATTGTTTTATTTTAGTTTTGTGATGAAATGAAATGGTATGGTATGGTTTATATAATAGAACAGAAGTTTGAAAATCTTAAATTTTTAGAAGCAAAGAAGTGAACCAACTCGGGAAGTGTCAAGAGCTGATGTTTGGATTGAAGGATACGCAAGTAAGAAGAAACGGATGAATAATGATGATGATGATGTGGAAGATGAGGAACCGGAGATAGTGATAAAAATATATGTTGTCTAATTCTGTGTGTTTGTTTATATTGGAATATTGTAGTGCTTATTCTTACAATTATGTATTTCAGAAACAAGTGAAAAAATATAGGGCAAAAGGAACATATTCCTCTATTAAAGATGATGTTGTTGCAAGGGTATTAGGTCCTGATCCACGTGGACGAGTGAGAGGGCTTGGGTTTGGCGCGACACCTTCAAAAGTAGATAGCCAAACACATATGCGTGATGTAATCCATGTGTTGGAAAATGAGGTGGTGGACTTGAGAATGCATGGTAAGAGATCTTATTGCTCGGCTACACAAAAGAGGGAATAACACTGTAAGTCTTTAACAATGATGACCATTTCATTTAGTTGTTATTAGAAAGATCTAAAATTGGTACCAACGTAGAATATACACATAACAAAGCTCTATTTTGCTTGTCATTTTTATTAATATTACAGGAAAAAAAAAGTACAAGTGTTCAAGGTTCTGCTAATGATAGGGCTCAAAGCAAACAAAAGAAAAATGGAAGTCAGTCCCATTTTGCTAATAAGAGGACACAAAGCAATGGGAAAGATGCAAGTGCTCAATGTTCTAATGAAGGAAGAAAGTGTAAATTATTGAATTGGACTGGAACAAATCATGAAGTTGTCGCAGTTGGTCAGATTATATCAACTGACCCTAATGCATTCACTCATTTTGTGCCTATTGGAAAAAAAATTGTTGGAAAGTTTCGGCGCACGATGTACTAGATGACGATGCGCCTATGTATCAACCAACACGTGAATTCTTTTTGCTTCGTGAAGCATTAGGAAGTACGGTTGTATTGCCGATTGAAGACATAGAGGTAATTATCTCTCCTTTACTTGATCACTAATAAATACTATTGTATGATGAGCTAATAGAGGTCACTTTCGTGATTTTTGCTTTAAATTTCCGCAGCTTGTCTGACAACCATCTTTGTCAAAAACCTACGAAAGAAGGCTTCTTCACAGAAGGTAAGTTTGAGATTTTTTACGTTTTGCTTATTTTGCATATTCCCTAATTTCGGAAACCTGTATATATAGTGTTCTGCTGCTTAAATTTCTAGTGTTTTGCTGCAAGTATTACCAACACATGCTTCGGTAATTCGCATTTCTAATTAGTTCAGCACATAAATAATTTAGTGGTTGCCGAGAGGAATAGCCTAGATTTAGTTGCTACTAACAATGCAAGTAGTTAGTGGTTCGTCGGTTGTGCGAAGTAGCATTAAGTTGGATATTGCTCTTAACCAGGGCTCCATCTGTGGATGAAGAGTATTATTAGGTTTTATTATTGCATTTTTACCTAGGCTCCATGATGATTGCATTATTGGGTTATATATATAGGTTTCTGTTTGGGTTATATATACAGTTTTGCTTATTTTGCATATTCCCTAATTGCATATATACTTTCTCAGTGGTATAGCTAACAATATTCTGGATATGTATATATGAAGAGCTTAACGAAGTTCTTGTTTTGGTTTTTGAGAATGTGAAAGTACAACTTGATACATGCTTTACTCTTACTTCCAAAAGTTACTAGTGCATTGCTTTTGCTATTGATGATTGTTGTTTTCTGGTTTGTGAAATGTGTGGACTTGAATTGTTGATTGGTTTTTTTTTTGTTTTCCCTTGTTGGTACTAGGTCACATTTCTAATTGGGAGCAAAAGATTATACAGCTCAAAGCCTTGAATTTGAAGATATTTTTGTATTGCTTGGAAGGAATATGAGGTTTGTAGACTTGGTTTTTGTTTGGGATTATGTTCATTAGGGATTCAAAGAAAATTTGATTAAGGCTGGTTTTATTATTTTGTGTTTTGTTCAAGCAACTCAACTTGTTACTTTTCTATTGAATCTACTATCAATTAATGAAGTGTTTCTTTCTTTCTTATGTTTAGTGTAATTGTAAATTGATTATTTCTTTCTTTTTATTGAATCTACTTTACAATATATGTAATAGGTATTGGGTTTGTAAATGGAAACCTAAAAAAATTAATAAGTGAATATAAACAAAATTACAATGAGGGGGCACAAAGCATGCTGTGAACGACATGGTGAGAAAGTTTTCACGGCGTGTCATGTTTGCCTTCATAAGTTGTGTGAAACGTTTTTACAGCGTGCAATTCTTGCCTTCAAAAGCCATGAATATTTGGCGGGAAATGTTATTACGGAGTGCACCGTATGCCTTCAATATTCGTTTTTACGGCGTATGGCATGTGCCTTCAAAAGGCATCAAATTTGTTTTTACGTTGTGCAGTGTGTGATAGGATCCTTCCCGAATTTCCCCTCGAAACCCGTGAAAAACCCTGTTCCATCCTGACAACTTATTAAATTACCTCGAATACCCTTATGCCCTTACAATTAGTTACGAGAATTTTGCCAAAAATCTGGCAGAACCTCCCCTATAAAATAGTTAACCGTCTTCCACATGTCAGACGAATGATCAAATACCACTCTCGAATCCCAACGTCACCAAATAACCATCGACATAGTCATAATTTACAATAAGTCCAAAAGGCTTCTCAGAGCAACTAGGTAGGAAAGGTAAATACATAAAATTTATAAATCCTACTCGATATTCTTAGGCAAAGGCGCAGCTGAAATTTGGTGCCTCCGCATCTGGATATGCCCTCGTCAACTCAACGACCTGGAGGGGATTTAAAACAAAGAAAAGTGTGAGTGGACAAAATAATCGTTTAAAATAATTTTCGAGAAAAACATACATTTCCCCCCTCCATGAATAAAATAATGCATGCATAATATAAAATTCCTTTTTAAACAAATAATATATAAAGATAATCCGAAAACTTACCGGAAAATCTATTTTTAGTTAAAACCCTCGGTGGGAACCACGAAAACCGAACAATGGAAACATCCCGTGGTCCACAACCTTGCTTTGAAAACCCTTCTCAAAGGAGTTTAAAAATCATGTGAACATACCTCGACACAAAAATATCAAAACATATTTCACCGCTCCCCAAATGAAATCCCAAACTCTAGCTCGATATCCGCGCTGACTGACCCGGGTCCAACCCTCCACACACCCGATATACCTCGAGTTGTGCAGAACCCTATAATACGCGTAGACAGCCTCAACGACCTGGCAGAGATATACCCTTCAACGCCAGCATCGGAGAACCCTTAACGACCTGGCAGAGAAATACCCTTCGACCCCAGCATCGGAGAAACCTCGACGAACCGGTGGTGGGAAATACCCCACATCACGTGCCGAAGAAAACCATGACCCTCGGGGACAATATACATGGTGGAAACAAACCTTTAAAGTAAAATCCAAAATCCATTTTGAAATCCTTATTTCTTGGCCTAAGCCAAATTCATTGAAAAACCGGGGCCAAAGCCCAAATCCAATAAAGTCACCAATCTAGGTCTAAACCCAGAAATCATGGACTCGACTGAAATCCAAATTTATAAAATATAAACTACATAAAAGCAGAGTCCAGAAGCCGGGCCACAGCCCAAAACGTCATTTCTAATTTATTATTGAGAACCCGTGTCTAGTAATAATTTATTAGAATAATACTTGACAATTTGACAAAAACAATACTTTTATTTAAAATATCCATTTATGCATGCATGAAAATTTATAAACCAAAGTCCACTCACCGAACATCCAATTAAGCTCAATCTCGAGTAGTACGCTCCTCTGAAGTTCCCGTAGCAACAATTGGGGTTACCAACGATAATTAAAAACCCTATATTCAGACTCCCTAAACCCCAGGAGGTCTACCTATGTCCCACTAAAAATGCAGCCACTACGGACGCCCAAAACTACCCCTAAACGATGTTCGATTAACCCGAAACCTACGCCAAAAGGTCTAAAAAGTTGAAAACTTATGGACACACGTTGTCGTGGCCCAAGGACCGGCCCCACATGCCGGCGGAAGGCTGACGGCTACTCCACGCGTCGGGTACAGTGCCCATACGCTTGCACGCGTACTGACTCGGCGCTGACTGGACGTCCATGTGGCTTCATGTGGCCTCCACGTGGCTGCCAGGTGGCATGCCATGTCAGCACTCTAACAGACCTAGTCGACGGAGAAGACGACCGCTCCGCCGTGAACCGCCGTCCACCGTCGTCGGAAGTCGACATTGCCGGCCGACCTTGGAAATTCCTATCTTCTTCAAATCTTAACCATTTTTCACGAATTAATAGCCTTAAACTATCTACTCAAGCCTAGGAACTCAAAATTGAAGTCTAAACACGAAACCCCTACTTGAGTTGGCTAGAAAATCGATCGAAATGTTTGATTTTCTCCTTCCTCGATTCGGTGTTTCTCGTGGCTGTTTCCCTTGACGGTCGGTACGTCCTTGATCGCGGGGAGGAGGAGAAGAAGATGGGTGGAACCAAATTGGATGGGGTTGCTTCGAATCAAAGTTCCAGGGTACGGGGTTTTGGGTTCGGTGGCACGGTTTGGATAAGGATCACGAAGAGAGAGAGGAAAATGAGAAGAATCTGGAGAAGTCTGAGTTAAAAATATATGCCCAGTAAAAATTACCAAAATGCCCCTCAACATTCTAGACCCAAAACTCTTTCATATGAACTTCGTTTCCCGCGTGCCACCTGTCTACAAACTCGTGAGTTCGAGACCTACACAACAGTCCACGAAAAACTTCCAAAGGTTTCTCCAAACAAAAATTGATTTTTAAGCCTCTTATAAAACCAAGGGTAAACTCGTCATTTCCCAAATTAATTTAAGAAAATTCACTAATTAAATTTACGGGTCGTTACAACTCACCCCCCTAAAAGAAATTTCGTCCTCGAAATTCATACCTGTCACTGGAACAAATGTAGATGTTGCGCCCTCATCAGTGCCTCGATTTCCCACGTGGCCTTCTCCACGTTATGATTCGTCCACAGAACTTTAACCAGAGGAATAGTCTTTCTGCGCAATACCTTTTCCTTCCAATCTAGAATTTGCACTGGTTGCTCCTCAAAACTCAAACCATCTCTAAACTCAATTGGTTGTGCCTCCAATACATGAGATTAATCAAATAGATACTTCTGGAGCATGGATACATGGAATACATCATGAACCCTTGACAGTTCTGGGGGTAAAGCAAGTCTGTAAGCCACTGGCCCTATTCTCTCAATTATCTCATAAGGCCCAATGTAGCGAGGACTCAGCTTCCCTCGTCTACCAAAACGTACAAATCCTTTCTAGGGGGATAATATCAAGAAAACCCAGTCTCTGACCTCAAACTCAAGATCTATGATCTGTAGGTCTGCATAGCTTTTATGGCGCTCATGAGTTGCCTTCAACATTTCCCTGATGATTCTAATCTTTTCCTCTGTCAGTTCAACTATCTCTGGTGTCAACAGTCTTCTCTCACCTACCTCATTGCAGCATATCGATGTCCTGCATTGTCTCCCATACAATGCCTCAAAAGGAGACATCCCAATATTAGATTGATAGATGTTGTTGTATGCAAACTCCATCAAGGCCAGGTGTGAGTCCCAGTTCCCTTTAAACTGCAGTAAACAAGCTCTCATCATATCTTCCAGAATCTTAATTGTCCTCTCAGACTGACCATCAGTCTGAGGATGAAAAGCTATACTGAAATGCAATGAAGTTCCAAAGGCTTTCTGCAAACTCCGCCAAAACCTCAAGGTAAACTTAGGATCCCTGTCTGATACAATCGATTCTAGAGTCCCATGTAACCGTATAATCTCATCCACAAACAATTTTCCGTATTGGTCCATCTTGTAATCTTCCCGTACTGGCAAGAAATGTACTGACTTTGTAAGTCTATCAACAATTACCCAAATTCCATCATGTCCTTTTTGAGTCCTTGGAAGTTTATAAACAAAATCCATAGTAAAGTGATCCCACTTCCATTCTGGAATAGGTAGTGGTTGTAGTGCCCCATATGATTTATGCCTCTCGGCTTTTACTTGTAGACACGTCAGGCATCTACTCACAAACTTTTCTATTTCCCTTTTCATCTCAGTCAACCAATAGTGCTATTTAAGAGTACGATACATCTTAGTGCCACCTGGATGCATAACAAAGGCAGAACTATGAGATTCCTTAAGAATTTCTCTTGTCAACTCTATATCATTAGGTACGTACAATCGGACATCCTTAACCAAGGCCCCATCATCCCTAATCACAAAATCCTGCATATTTCCAGCCTCCAACTCCATCCTAATAACGCACAACGTAGGATCCTAAAGTTGAGCTTCAATAATTCGGTCAATCAAGACAGGTCTCACATGGAAGCTAGCCAATAGAGCCCCATGATTATCTATTCCCAGTATAATTCTCGCTCTTCGGAGTTCTACCAACAACCGTAAGTAAACAGCGTCTTGCCCTTTTTAATTGGTCAAACAAATCATCAATTCGTGGCAAATGATACTTATTCCGCACCGTAACCCTGTTTAACTGCCGGTAGTCGATACATAGCCTCAAACTACCATCTTTCTTCCTTACAAATAACACCGGCGCACCCCAAAGTGATACACTCGGTCGAATAAATCCCATATCCACCAAGTCCTGCAATTGATTCTTCAATTCCCTCAATTCTGTCGGTGCCATCCTGTACGATGCCTGTGATATGGATTGAGTACCCGGAAGAAGCTCTATGGTGAACTCAATCTCTCGGTGAGGTGGCAACCCCGGAAGATCCTCTTGAAACACATATGCAAATTCATTCACCACATGAATATCCTCTACACTCATCAGAGTATCCCGAGAATCGATCACGTGAGCTAAATAACCCTCACAACCTTTACTCAATAACTTCTCAGCCATCAAAGCTGATATATCTCCCGAGGGAAGCACCCTACGGTCTACCTAAAAAGTAAGTTTCAGCAAACCTGGACTCCGGAATTCCACCCTCTTATCGAAATAATCAATGGACGCATGATGGGTGGTTAACCAATCCATCCCCAGAATCACATAAAAATCATAAATGTCCATGGGGATTAAATCTGCCTCCAAATCATAACCTCCCACTACCACTAGACAACTGCGTATCACTAGGTTCGCCACTAACATATCTTCGGTGGGGGTGCTAATGCCTATGTCCCAACCAATCGGTGACAATTCTCTATGGGCAAAAAATGTAAAACCCCGAGAAATAAAAGAATGTGTAGCCCCAGGATCTATCAAAACTCGAGCATCATGATAAAAAATATACAATGTACTAGTAACCACCTCTGGTGCAGCTCGAGCCTCCTGCTGAGTCATAGCTAAAACTCGGGCCTGTGTACCAGAAAATCGACCAAGACCCCTTTGTCTCCCACTATCCCTGCTAGCGCCACTAGACTGATTCTGGCTCCATGCTGCAGTACCAAATGTCTATGCTGCTATCTGACTTAGTTCAGTAGCATTTCAACCCAAAGAACTACCGCTCGGACGATGTGGACATTCTCTCTTAAAATGACCAATCTCCCCACAAAAGTAACAGCCGGTGTCACCAATATGTGCGGGTCTGCCACTCTGTCTCTCGGTCAACTGCACTGAAGCCCCACTAGACTTAGTTGATGACTATTGTCCACCCCTGAAAAACCTCGGGAACCTCCCTGACCGGCTCTGCCACTACCTGATTTGGATCTTGCACTCCTAGAAGATCCAGAACTGAAATTGCCTCTCTTAGATGGTCCTTGACTAGAGGCCCCGAAACTAAAGCGATCCAGGCGTCGCCTGGACCCACATAGCTGGTACTGAGCTGGCAAACTCATCTCTACTCTAGCCGCACCATCTGATAAAGCCCTCACAGACGTATGTGCCACCGCAGTTACTGCTACTCTAATCTCATCTCTCAGTCCATACTCAAACCTTCGGCACCTATCCATCTCATTTGCTACGAGAACCGATGCAAATCGTAACAAATCAAGAAATTTCTGCTCATACTGTGCTACCGTCATGTCCCCCTGCTGCAACTGCAAGAACTCAGCCTCTCTAGCATCTCGGTATGAGCGAGGATAAAACTGCTCGAGGAAGCGCTCCCGGAAAGCATCCCAAGTAAGGGTACGGACATCCCAGCCCGTCATCTGCAAGGCCTGCCACCAACAGTACGCATAACCACTCAGAAGAAATGTGGCTAAACGCACCCTATCCTCCGGGGGGCACCACATAATAGCAAATACTCGTTCCAAACGAGTAATCCAATCATCAGCATCACCTGGGCTCGCCCGTAAACACTATAGCCCCCAGCCTCTGGGCTCGCTCAATGTTAGAAACGTCAGAAGTAGCCCTACCATGAAGTATAGTCGTCAATGCCCGACCTAATTGATCCAGGGTCTGTCTCATATCAAGCTCTAATACGGGATCATGTGTAGTATCGGCTTCATCACCGTTTCCAAGCCGTGGACGGGGCTCACGTCTCGGAGGCATCACATTGAAAAGAACCATAATTCGTCAGTGCCACAATCAGATGTACACTAGGTGTACGGTCTACAGGAATTTAAACTTAGAGCTCTGATACCAAGTTGAAAGGACCCTTCCCGAATTTCACCTCAAAACCCGTGAAAAGTACTGCTTCCGCCTGACAACTTAATAAATTGCCTCAAATACCCTTAAGCCCTTGCAATTAGTTACAAGAATTCTACTAAAAATCCGACAGAACCTCCCCTATAAAATAGTTAACCGTCTTCCACCTATCAGACGAAGGATCAAATACCACTCTCGAATCCCAATGTCACCAAATAACCATCGACATAGTCATACTTTACAATAAGTCCAAAAGGCTTCTCAGAGCAACTAGGTAGGGAAGGTAAATACAGAAAATTTATAAATCCTACTCGATAGTCTTAGGTAAAGGCGCTGCTAAAATTTAGTGCCTCTGCCTCTAGATGTGCCCTCGTCAACTCAACTAACAGGACCCTTCCCGAATTTCCCTTCAAAACCCAGGAAAAACCCTGCTCCAATCTGACAACTTAAAGAAATTCTCAGAATATCCCTAAGTCCTTGCAATTAATTATGAGAATTCTTCCAAAAATCCGACAGAATCTCCCCTTAAGGACTGGTTAACCGTCTTCCACCTGTAAAACGAAGGATCATATAACACTCCAAATTCCAACAACACCAACTATCCAACGATGTAACTACAATTTTACAATCAGTCCAAAAGACTTATCAAAGCATCTTGGTAGGATAAGTAAAATACATAAATAAATTTCCTACTCGATGGTCTAGGTAAACGCGCAGCTGAAAATTTAATGCCTCCGCCTCTGGATATGCCCACGTCTACTCAACGGCCTGGAGGGGATTTAAAACAACAAAATTATGAGTGGACAAAATAATCATTTAAAAATCATTTCCAAGGAAAATATATCTTTCCCCCCCTCCACGAGTAAAACCATGCATGCATGGACAAAATCCCTTTGTATATAAATATAATATATAGATAATCCGAAAACCCACCGGAAAATTTATCTTTTGTTAAAACACATGTGGGACCCACAAAAATCCGTATAATGAAAACATATTGTGGTCCACAACCCTGCTTTGAAAACCCTCCTCAAAGGAGTTTAAAATCATGTAAATTGACCTGGACACAAAATATATATCAAAACATATCCCACTGCTCCCCGAATAAAATCCCGAGTCGTAGCTCGATACCTTCCACACACCCGATATACCTCGAGTTGTGCAGAAACATGTACTACGCATAGATAGCCTCAACGACCTGGTGGAGAAATACCCTTCGACACCAACGTCGAAGAAAACCTTGACCCTTGGCGACAATAATCCAGGAAAACCAAAATCCATGTTTTGAAATCCTTGTTTCCTGGCCTAAGCCAAATACATTGAAAAATTGGGTTTATGCCCAAATCCAATAAAATCACAAATCCGGGTCTAAACCCAAAAACATGGACTCAAACGAAACCATATAAAACCCAAATCCATAAAGCCAAGCCATAGCCCAAAACGTCATTTCCAAATAATTATTGAAAGCCCTTGTCCAGTAATAATTTAATAATTTTCTAAATTCCAGAAATTTGCCAAAAACAATACGTAACAAGCAATTATATCAAATATACCTTTATGCATGCATTATAATTTACAAAACCAAAGTCCACTCACCACACGTCCAAATTGTTCAATCTCGAGTTGTATGCTCCACTGAAATTCCCGGAGCAGTATCGCCTGTCAAAAGTAACAATCGGAATTACCAACTATAATTAAAATCCTACATTCAGACTCCATAAACCCTGGGAGGTCAGCTTGCATCACACTAAAAATGAAGCCACTTCGGACGCCCAAAACTACCCGTAAATGACATCTGATCAACCCGAAACTTGTGCCAATAGGTCTGGAACGTCGAAACCCTATCGACACACGTAGCCGTGACCCAAAGACTGATCTCACGCGACACCATGAGCCGATCATGCACCGGCACGCGCCTCCTACAGTGCCTCACACGCCTGCTACAGTATTTCAAGTGCCGCTACAGTGTTTCACGCGCCTAACTCGGCACTGACTCAGCCACCAGGTGGCACCACGTGGCTGCTAGGTGGCCTCCACGTGGCTCCACAAGGCTGCTAGGTGGCATGCCATGATAACCCTCCTTTGACAGAACCAGTCGCCAGAGTGTCACCGGAGAAGACGACCGCTCCGCTGTCCGCCGTCGTCGGAAAACTCCATTACCAGCCGACCTTGAATTTTTCCTAACTTCCTCAAATATTAACCGTTTTTCACAAATGTTTAGTTGAAATCTATCTACTCGAACCCAGGAACTCAAAAATGAAGTCTAAACACTAAACCCATACCTGTGTTGGCCGAAAAATCGATCGAAAGTTCTGATTTTTTCAAAAATGGATTCGGTGTCTCCTGCGGCCACTTCCTACAACGGTTGGTACGTTCTTGATCGCGGAAAGAAGGAGAATATGATGAGTATGCCTCGAATTGAAGTTCCAATTTGTGGGTTTTTGGATTTGGTTGCACGGGTTTGGGTGAGTTGCGAAGAGAGATAGTGAAATGAAGAGGATTTGATCTGCTTGGGGTAAAAAATATCTACCCAGGCCAATTACCAAAATGCCCCTAAACATTATAGGCCCTCATCTCTCGCATACGAACTCCATTTTTCGCGTACCGCCTGTCTACAAACTCGTGAGTTCGAGACCTACGCAACGATCCCCGAAACATAGCCAAAAGCGTCTCGAAACAAAAATTGACTTTCAAGCCCCTTAAACAACCAAGAGTAATTTCGTCCTTTTGTAAATTAATTTACAAAAATTCACTAATAAAATTTCCGGGTCGTTACAATTCACCCACCTTAAAAACATTTCATCCTCGAAATTCGTACCTATCACTGGAACAAATGTGGCTGATGCGCCCGCATTAGTGCCTCGGTTTCCCACGTGGCCTCCTCCTCATTATGATTCCTCCACATAACTTTAACCAGAGGAATAGTCTTTATGCGCAGTACTTTTTCCTTCCAATCTATAAGTTACACTGGTTGCTCCTCAAAAGTCAAATCATCTCTCAGCTCAATTGGTTGCGCCTCCAATACATGAGATTCATCGAATAGATACTTCCGGAGCTCAGTTCCAAGGGTAAAGCAAGTATGTAAGCCACTAACCCTATCCTCTCAATAATCTCATAAGGCCCAATGTAGTGAGGACTCAGCTTTCCTCGTCTACCAAAACGTACAACTCCTTTCCAGGGGGATAATTTCAAGAGAACCAAGTCTCCGACCTCAAACTCAAGATCTCTGATCCATAGGTCCGCATAGCTTTTCTGGCGGTCCTGAGCTGCCTTCAACCTTTCCCTGATGATTCTAATATTTTCCTCTGTCATTTCCACTATCTCTGGTGTCAACAGTCTTTTCTCACCTGCCTCAGTCTAGCATATCGGTGTCCTGCACTGTCTCCCATATAGTGCCTTGAAAGGAGATGTCCCAATACTAGACTGATAGCTGTTGTTGTATGCAAATTCCAACAAGGCCAGGTGTGAATCCCAGTTTCTTTAAACTGTAGTACACAAGCTCTTATCATATCCTTAAGCATATGAATTTTCCTTTCAGACTGATTGTCAGTTTGAGGATGAAAAGCTGTACTGAAATGCAAGGTAGTTCCAAAGGCTTTCTGCAAACTCCGCCAAAACCTCGAAGTAAACCTGGGATCCCTGTCTGACACAATTGACTATGGAGTCCCATGTAACCGTATGATCACATCCACAAACAATTCAGCGTACTGGCCCATCCGGTAATCTTCCCGTACTGGCAAGAAATGTACTGACTTCGTGAGTCTATCAATAATTACCCAGATTCCATCATGTCCTTTTTGAGTCCTAGGAAGTTTATAAACAAAATCCATAGTAATGTGATCCCACTTCCATTTCGGAATAGGTAATGGTTGCAGTGCCCTGTATGGTTTCTGCCTATCTGCTTTTACTTTTTGACACGTCAGGAACCTACTCACAAACTCTGCTATTTCCCTTTTCATTCCACTCCACTAATAGTGTTCCTTAAGAGTACGATACATCTTGGTACCGCCTAGATGTATAGCATAGGCATAACTATGAGCTTCCTCAAGAATTTCTCTTTTCAACTCTAGATCATTAGGTACGCACAACTGACCATCCTTAACCAAGGCCCCATCTTCCCTGATCACATAATCCTGCCTATTCCAAGCCTCCAACTCCATCCTAATAACACACAAAGTATGATCCTGGAGCAGAGCTTCAATGATTCGATCAATCAAGACAAGTCTCACATAGAAACTAGCCAACAGAACCCCCTGGCTATCCATGTCAAGTATAATTCCCGCTCTTCGGAATTCTACCAGCAACGGTAGGTAAACAGTATGAAAATGGGTCAAGGAACCCATGGACTTCCTACTCAAGGCATCCGCCATTACATTGGCTTTTCCTGGGTGATATTCTATGGTACAATCATAATCCTTTATCAGCTCAAGCCACATTCTCTGTCTCAAGTTTAGATCTTTCTGGGTAAAGAAGTATTTAAAACTTTGATGGTCAGTAAAGATCTGACATGTTTCCCCATACAAATAATGTCTCCAAATCTTCAGTGCGTGCACCGTTGCAACTAACTCTAAATTATGTGTGGGGTAATTCAACTCATGAGGTTTAAGTTTCCTGGAAGCATATGCTATCACCTTTCCATGCTGCATCAAAACGTAGCCTATACCCCGTAATGATGCATCACTATACACCTCAAATCCTCCGTTATCATCTGGAAGGGTTAGCACTGGGGCAGAAGTCAACCTCCTCTTTAGCTCCTGGAAGCTCTGTTCACACCCATCATCCCAGTCAAACTTGACTCATTTCCTCGTCAAACGAGTTAACGGGTAAGCTATCATAGAAAATCCTTCTACGAATCGCCGATAATATCCCGCTAAACCCAGAAAACTTCTCATCTCTGACACTGTCTTCGGTTGTTCCCAATTTGCCACTGCCTCAACTTTTTGGGGATCCATGCTGATATCCTCAGCAGAAATCACATGACCTAAGAATACCACACTGGTCAACGAAAATTGACATTTACTGAACTTGGTGAACAATTGTCTTTTTGTCAGGACCCTTCCCAAATTTCCCCTCGAAACCCAGGAAGAACCCTGTCCCGTCTGACAACCTAAGGAAAAGTTTCCAAAATACCCGTCAATCCTTACAAATAAAATATGAGATTTCTGCCAAAAGCTTTGCAGAATCTCCTCTTAGGGATTAAATAACTGGTTTCCACCTGTCAAACAAGGGATCAAAAGCACTCCAAATTCCAACAGATAACAACCATCCAAAATATATCATCAGAGCATCTAGGTAGGATAAATAATACAAAATTAGATATCCTACTCGATGCTTAGGTACAAAGCGCAGCTGAAATACTACTAATGCCTCCGCCTCAAGAAGTGCCCACATCAACTTAACTCAACAACCTGGAGGGGATTTAAAACACAAAAGTTGTGAGTAGACAAAAATAATCAGTTATAAATCCTTTTCCGAGGAAATCTTACCTTTTTTCCCTCCACGAATAAAACCATGCATGCATCACATAAAACAGTTTAAAAGAATAAAAACATCATCTGAAAACCATCAGAATTCCCCTTTCTCTTTAAAACCACTTGGTTGGACCCACGCAAAATCTGTAATATGAAAACACATCGTGGTCCACAGTTTGGTTTGAAAATCATCCTCAAAGGAGTTTAAAATCATTTAATTCACCCTGGACACATAAAATATCAAAATCACTGTTCCCGAATAAAATCCCGAGCTATAGCTCAAAACCCTCCATACACTCAATATACCTTGAGTTGTGCAGAAACCCTGCAATATGAATAGACCGTCTCAACGACCCAGTGGAGAAAATACCACTTGACACCAACGTCGGAGATCCCTCAGCAACCAGTGGAGCAAAACCCTTCCACGCCAGTCGGAGAACTCGTTTTCCATCGGGACAGAAAACCAGTGAAAACCACAATCCGTGTTTTGAAATTTTTGTTTCTTGGCTTAAGCCAAATTCTTTGAAAACTCATTTATGGCCAAAATCAGTAAAATCATAATTTCAAGTCTAAACCCAAATCATAGACTCAAATAATTACCAGGTCAAAACGATATCATAATCAAGTCCAAAATACCAATCCATTTTCCAAAACACACTTTCACTGAAATATTGGAAAACTTGTGTCCAGAAATCATTTCTAAATTCCAGAAATTCATTGCCACAATACATAACAATATTAAATCCAAGAAACATTTATGCATGCATTACAGTTTATAAATCAAAAGTTCACTCACCACTCGTCCAAGCAAACTCAATCCCCAATCATACGCTCCCTTGAAGTTCCTGGTGCAGTATCGCCTGTCAATATTAATAATCGAGATTACCGGCTAATAATACAACCTTATATAAACACTCCCTAAACCCTGGGAGATCCACCTACGTTACCCTAAAAATGCAGCAACTTCGGACGCCTAAAACTAGCCCTAAACGGCGTCCGATCAACCCGAAACCTGCGCGAACAGATCCGGAACGTCGAAAACTAGTTACCACGTGCCACTATGACCTTAGCATTTCCCCACACGCCGCCACGCGCAGGCGAAAGGCCGGACCACGAGCCACGCGCAGGCCACGCGCCGGCGACGCTCCGTCACGCGCTGTCAGACACCGGCCACGCGCCGCCATACACCGTCACGCGCCTGCCACGCACCGCCACGCACCGTCACGCGCCGGCCATGCGCCGCCACGCATCGTCACGCGCTGGCCACGCGCCGCCACGCCCCGTCACGCTCCAGTCACACCCCTGCTACAGTACTCACGCGCCTGGACTGGTCCAACCCGGCCTAACTCGGCCTAACCCGGTCCAGCCCTACCAGGTTCACTCGACCCGATCGATCGCCGGTGACTCACCAAAGAAGAAGACCGGATCACCGTCACCGTCACCGGAGTCTGGCCGGAGAAGGCGACCGGACCGCCGCATCGCCGCTGTTTCTGTCGCCGGAAACCCCCCATTTCCGACCGACTCAAACTTTTTCCTAACTTCTTCAAAACTCAACAATTTGTCACGAATTTTACGTCTAAATCTATTTACTCGAACCCAGGAATCCAAAAATGACCTAAAAACATTAAACACGTACCTGTGCTAGTCGAAAATCGATCGGAATGTCCGATTTTTCTTTGTCTCGATCCGACTGCTCTCGTAGTCATCTCCTTCGATGGGTTGTACGGTTGTGATAATGGGAATGAGTAGATTCCGATTAGTGGAATAAAAATGGAAGTCTAGGCCTTGAACCAAAGTAGGAATTAATGGGTTTTGGGGTGTAAAAGTCGCACGGGTTCGGGAGGTTTGTGTGGTCCAGAGAGAAAAGATGAGAATGAGATGATGAATTGATGGATTGGGGTTAAAATATCTACCCCAAGCAAAAATTACCAAATTGCCCTTAACAATCCAGACCCGTAACTTTCGTTCACGAACTCCATTTTTCACGTGCCGTCTGTCTACGAACTCGTGAGTTCGAGACCTACGCAACGGTATCCAAAACACAGCCTAAAAAGTTCCGAAAAAAAACTTGATTTCCACGCCCTTAACAACCAAGGGTAAAATCGCCTTTTTACAAAAATAATTTACGTAAATCCAATAATTAAATTTCCAGGTTCTTACACTTTTCCTCAGCATATTTAGCACCAACCTCAAGTGCTTCTCATGTGCCTTAGCACTCTTCGAATATACCAAGATATCATCAATCAACACAATCACAAACTGATCTAAATACTTTCGGAACACCTTGTTCATCAAATCCATAAATGCTGCTAGGGCATTAGTTAACCTGAAGGGCATCACCATGAACTCATAATGCCCATAGCGTGTCCTAAACGCCGTTTTGGGAACATCCCCTTCCCTGATCCTTAACTGATGGTACCCGAACCGAAGGTCAATTTTAGAGAAATACTTTGCCCTTTTTAATTGGTCAAACAAATCATCAATTCGTGGCAAAGGATACTTATTCCGCACCGTAACCTTTTTAATTGCCGGAAGTCGATACATAACCTCAAACCACCATCTTTCTTCCTTACAAATAACACTGGTGCACCCCAAGGTGATACACTTGGTCGAATAAACCCCATATCCACCAAGTCCTGCAATTGAGTCTTCAATTCCCTCCATTATGCCGGTGTCATTTTGTACGGTGCATGTGATATAGGTTGGGTACCCGGAAGAAGCTCTATGGTGAACTCAATCTCCCGATGAGGTGGCAAACTCATTCACCACAGGAATATCCTCTACTATCACCGGAGTATCCCGAGAATCAATCACATGAGCTAAATAGCTCTCACAACCTTTCCTCAATAATTTGTCAGTCGTTAAAGCCGATATCACTCCTAAAGGAAGTACCATACAATCACCCCAAAACGTAAGTTCCGACAAGCCTAGACTTCGAAAAACTACCCTCTTGTTGAAACAATCTATGGAGGCATGGTGCATGGTTAACCAATCAATCCCCATAATCACATCAAAATCATAAATTTCTAAGGGGATTAAATCTGCCTCTAACTCATGACCTCCCACTGCCACCGGACAACTACGTATAACGAGGTTCGCCACTAACATATCTCCGATAGGAGTGCTAATACCCATATCCCAACCAATCAGGGACAATTCTCTATCAGCAAAAAGTGTGAAACCCCGAGAAATAAAAGAATGTGTAGCCCCGAGATCTATCAAAATACGAGAATCATGATTAAAAATAGACAACGTATCAGTAACCACCTCTGGTGCTGCTCGAGCCTCATGCTGAGTCGTAGCAAAAACTCGGGCCTATGTACTAGATGATCGACCACGACCCCCCTGTCTCCCTCTAGCCCAGCTGGCCCTACTAGACTGGGTCTGGCTCCCTGCTGCAGTACCAGATGTCTGTGCTGCTCTATGACTCAGTTCAGTAGCATCTCGGCCCAAGGAACTACTTTCCAGATGACGATATGGACAGTCCCTCTTAAAATGATCAATCTCCCCACAGAAGTAACAACCGGCGTCACCCATCCGTGCGGGTCTGCCACTCTGTCTCCCGGTCGACTGCACTGAAGCCCCGCTAGACTGAGCGGGTGATTGTTGTCCTTGATCGGATCCGCCACCGCCTGATCCGAATCTTGCACCCGCAGAAGATCCAGAACTGAAACTGCCTCTCTTAGATGGTCATTGACTAGAGGCCCTGAAACTTTGACGATCTCGGCGTCACCTGGAACCACTAAACTGGTGTTGAGCTAGCAAACTCAACTCTACTCTAGCAGCAGCGTCTGACAAAGCCCTCAAAGAAGTATGTGCCACAACAGTTACTGCTACCCGAACCTCATTCCTCAATCAATACTCAAATAACCGGCACTTACCCATCTCAGTTGCCACCAGAGCCGGTACAAAGCGTGACAACTCAAGAAATTTCTGTTCATACTGGGCCACTGTCATGTCCCCATGCTGTAGTTGTAAGAACTCAGCCTCTCTAGCATCATAGTATGAGCGAGGACAAAACTGCTAGAGGAAGCGCTCCCGGAAAGTTTCCCAAGTAAAAGTACAGACATCCCAGCCTGTCAGCTGTAAGGCATGCCACCAATGGTACGCATAGCCACCTAGAAGAAATGTGGCTAGCCGCACCCTATCCTCGGGAGGACACCTCATAGCAGCAAACACTCATTCCAAATGAGTAATCCACTCATCCGCATCATCTGGGCCTAACTTTCTCGTAAACACTGTCGCCCCCAACCTCTGGGCTCGCTCAATGTCCGAAATTCCAGACGTAGCCCTACCCTGAAGTACTGTAGTCAAAGGTCGACCCAATTGATCTAGGGTCTGCCTCAAATCAGGCTCTACTACGGGTTCATGTGTGTCCTCACCGTTTCCAGACAGCTGACGAGGCTCGCGTCTTGGAGGAATTACGCTGAAAAGAACCATAAATTATCAATACCACAATCAGTTGTACACTAGGTGTACGGTCTACACGAAAATTGTGAGTGGACAAAATAATCATTTATGAGGAAAACATATATTTTCCCCCTTCACGAGTAAAACCATGCATGCATAACATAAAATCTCTTTGTGTATAAATATAATATAAAGATAATCCGAAAACCCATCGGAAAATCCATCTTTTGTTAAAACACTTGGTGGGACCCACGAAAATCCGTATAATGAAAACATACTGTGGTCCACAACCCTGCTTTGAAAATCCTCCTCAAAGGAGTTTAAAATCATGTAAACCGACCTGAACACAAAATATATATCAAAACATATCCCACTGCTCCCCGAATAAAATACCGAGCCGTAGCTCGATACCCTCCACACACCCGATATAGCTCGAGTTGTGCATAAACATGCACTACGCATAGATAGCCTCAACGACCTGGTGGAGAAATACCCTTCGACACCAGCGACGGAGAAAACCTTGACGCTTGCGGACAATAATCCAGTGAAAACCAAAATTCATGTTTTGAAATCCTTGTTTCCTAGCCTAAGCCAAATTCATTGAAAAATCGGGTTTAAGCCCAAATCCATTAAAATCACAAATCCGAGTCTAAACCCAAAATCATGGACTCAAACGAAACCATATAAAACCTGAATCCATAAAGCCAAGCCATAGCCCAAAACGTAATTTCCAAATAATTATTGAAAGCCCGTGTCCAGTAATAATTTAATAATTTTCTAAATTCCAGAAATTTGCCAAAAACAATATGTAACAAGCAATTATATCAAATATACCTTTACGTATGCATTATAATTTACAAAACCAAAGTCCACTCACCACATGTCCAAATAATTCAATCCCGAGTCGTACGCTCCTCTGAAGTTCCGGGAGCAATATCGCCCGTCAAAAGTAACAATCAGGGATTACCAGCTATAATTAAAACCCTACATTTAGACTCCCTAAACCTCGGGAGGTCCGCTTGCGTCACACTAAAATTGCAGCCACTTTGGACCCTCAAAATACCCCTAACTCCATTGCCGGTCGACCTTGAATTTTTTCTAACTTCCTCAAATCTTAACCGTTTTCATAAATTTTTAGTCTAAATCCATCTACTTGAACCTAGGAACTCAAAAATGAAGTATAAACAAGAAACATATACCTGTGTTGGCCAGAAAATTGATCGAAAGTTTCAATTTTTCCTTTACTTGGTTCGGTGTCTTTCGCGGCTGCTTCCTGCGACGGTTGGTACGTTCTTGATCGCGAAAAGAAGGAGAATCCGATGAGTGGAACCAAAATGGACGATCTTGCCTCGAATTGAAGTTCGAATTTGTGGGTTTTTGGATTCGGTCGCACGGGTTTGGGTGAGTCACGAAGAGAGAGAGTGAAATGAAGAGGATTTGATCTGCTTGGGGTTAAAAATATCTACCCAGACCAAAATACCAAAATGCCCCTGAACATTCTAGACCCACATATCTCGCATACGAACTCCGTTTTCCGCGTACCGCCTGTCTACGAACTCATGAGTTCGAAACCTACGCAACAGTCCTCGAAACACAGCCAAAAGTGTCTTGAAACAAAAATTGACTTTCAATCCCCATAAACAACCAAGGGTAATTTCATCCTTTTGAAAATTAATTTACGAAAATTCACTAATAAAATTTTCGGGTCGTTACATCAACGGCCTGGAAGGGATTTAAAACAAGGAAAAGTGTGAGTGGACAAAATAATCGTTTAAAATAATTTACGAGGAAAACGTACATTTTCCCCCTCCATGAGTAAAACAATGCATGCATAATATAAAATTTCTTTTTAAACAAACAATATATAAAGATAATACGAAAATTTAACGGAAAATCCATTTTTAGTTAAAACCCTCAGTGGGACCCACGAAAAACCGAAAAATAGAAACATCTCATGGTCCACAACAATGCATTGAAAGCTTCCTCAAAGGAGTTTAAAAATCATGTGAACAGAACTCCACAAAAAAATATCAAAACATATTTCACTGCTCCTCGAATGAAATCCCGAGCCGTAGCTCGATATCCGAGCTGACTGACCCCAGTCCAACCCTCCACACACCCGATATACCTCGAGTTGTATAGAACCATGTACTACGCGGAGACAGCCTCAACGACTTAGCGGAGAAATACCCTTCGACTCCAGGATCGGAGAAACCTCGATGAACACGTGGTGGGAAATACCCCACATCACATACCGGAGAAAACCATGACCCTCGGGGATAATATACACAGTGGAAACAAACTCGTAAAGTAAAATCCAAAATCCATTTTGAAATCATATTTTCTTGGCCTAAACCAAATTCATTGAAAAATCGGGGCCAAAGCCCAAATCCAATAAAGTCACTAATCCGGGTCTAAACCCAAAAATCATGGACTCGACCAAAACCCAAAATCTATAAAGTCAAAACTACATAAAAGCAGAGTCCAAAAGCCGGGCCACAACCTAAAACGTCATTTCTAATCTATTATTGAGAACCTGTGTCCAGTAATAATTTATTAGAATAATACTTGGCAATTTGACAAAAACAATACGTTTATTTAAAATATCCATTTATGCATGCATGAAAATTTACAAACCAATGTCCATTCACCGAACGTCCAATTAAGCTCAATCCTAAGTCGTACGCTCCTCTGAAGTTCCCAGAGCAGTATTGCCTGTCAAAAGTAACAATCGGTATTACCAACGATAATTAAAAACCCTATATTCAGACTCCCTAAACCCCGGGAGGTCTACCCGTGGCCCACTAAAAACGCAGCCACTTCGAACTCCCAAAACTACCCCTAAAGGATGTCCGATTAATCCGAAACTTGCGCCAAAAGGTCCGAAAAGTCGAAAAAATATGGGCACGCATCATCGTGGCCCAAGGACCGACCCCACGTGCCGCGACGAGCTGAAGGAAGGCCGATGGCTCGTCCACACGTCGGCGGCTCGCCCACGCGCCAGCTACAGTGCCCATGCGCCTGCACGCACGCTAACTGGAAGGCCAGGTAGCTCCACGTGGCTGCCACGTGGCCCCCAAGTGGCATGCCACGTCAACACTTTAACCGAACCAGTCGTCGGAGAAGACGAACGCTTCGCAGTGTGCCGTCGTCCGCCGTCGCTGGAAATCGCCCTTGCCGGCCGACCTTGAAAATTCCTATCTTCTTCAAATCGTAACCATTTTCACGAATTAATACCCTAAAACTATCTACTCAAGCCCAAGAACTCAAAACTGAAGTCTAAAAACGAAACCCATACCTGAGTTGGCCAGAAAATCGATCGAAATGTTCGATTTTCTTCTTCCTCAGTTCGGTGTTTCCCGTGGCTGTTTGCCCTGACAGTCGGTACGTCCTTGATCGTGTGGAGGAGGAGAAGAAGATGGGTGGAACCAAATTGGACGAGGCTGCTTCGATTCAAAGTTCAAGGGTACGGGGTTTTGGGTTCGGTGGCACAGTTTGGATGAGGATCGCGAAGAGAGGGAGGAAAATGAGAAGAATCTGGAGAAGTCTGAGTTAAAAATATCTGCCTAGTGAAAATTACCAAAATGCCCCTGAATATTCTAGACCCACAACTCTCTCATACAAACTCCGTTTCCCACGTTCCTCCTGTCTACGAACTCGTGAGTTTGAGACCTACGCAACGGTCCACGAAAAACTTCCAAAGGTGTCTCCAAACAAAAATTGACTTTCAAGCCTCTTATAAAACCAAGGGTAAACTCGTCATTTTCCAAATCAATTTACGAAAATTCGCTAATTAAATTTACGGGTCGTTACCGTGTGTGCTTTCATAAGTTTTAAACATTGGCCATAAATGTTTTTAAGGCATACTTTTGTAACTATTTATGGCATGCATTGTATGTATCGAATAATAAACACTTTTTACGGCATGAGTTTTGAAGGCATGCGGTTGTGCACCGTGAAAACACATTTAACGCGTGCAATGCGCACCATAAAAGGCCTATTTTGGTGTAGTGATAGGGCTCGTTTGGTGAGTGAAATTAGACTAGATTGGATAACTAATAAAATTTAATGAATTTTAATATGAAAATATATGTGTTTTCATTGTAGGGAGATTAGAGGAAGTAGAGATAAAAAAAAACTTATCCAATCTAATTCTCTTGAAATAGTAGGATCAGAAAAGGTAAGTTAATTTTCTTCTATGTCTAATCATATCTAATTCTTCTACAATAAAAGTACATTAATTTCCACATTCAAAATACATTGACTAGCTAGTGTGTCTTTTTTGTATATATATGGTATCACAAAAATCGAAAGTCACGATAACAAAATAAAATTGAAACACATTTATTCCTTTATTATTGTTGGACCACCTGAGTAATTATCTATTACAAATTCTTGACAACAACAAAGTGTCAAGATCCACGAAATTTATTCAACATACTTCTCTCTTATTTTTACTACATACATGCAAATCATATATGTTTTAATATATTATTGTACGTAATAATATCCCATTCTCACTATGCATGCTCATGGGCAGAATGTGATGACGTAATTTGGTCTGCCACTGCATGTAAAAGTGCTGTTTTTATCGTCGTAGGCGTAGCTGTAAGCTTGAGGGCACTGCCTCTCGAAGATCTCAGAGAACTCGGTGGGAGGACACGTCTCCGGCTTATCGTTAGGCGGCGAGCAACAATATTTTGGCTCACCAAACGCCACATATGTTGGTGATTAAGGTGCATCAATGGCAGCTGACTTGCCAGCATACCACCTATTGACTCAAGAAGGAAATGAGGCATTAAGGCACGAAATGGAAGCAGAGATGTTAACTGTGTGAGTGTGTGAAAACAGTTAGCATTGTTGTGTGTGTGTGAGAGCAAATGTGTGTGTGTGCAATAACATCATAGTGTCATCATCTCTAACCGTTTTCTAGAGAGAGTGAGTGTGTGTATATGTTGTGTAATTGAACAATCTCAGTGTAGAGCAATCAATAGAAATCTCACGGGAGAAAGTCAGTCACAGCTGACCTCCCTCAATTCAGAAAACTCTCTAGAGCATATTAACAAACACTTAGGGTGCATATGATCATCACACTGATCATCACCTAAATTCTGCAATATCTTCAATCCAATTGCACTAAACCTAACATAGAATCTAACAAAGAAACTGAAAGCATCACGAGCTAGTCTCGATTCAGAGGTTCAGCTAGAGTTTAGGGTTTGATTCATACCTTGCATGCGGCAGCTTCTCCCTTCTGTGAAGCGAATCACCTCCGATCCTTGAAGAGATCATCATCCTCTTCGGCGAATAGGTCTCAATCGATCATCCTTTGCGATTCCCTTTCGAGTCTGGCCATCCAACATGGTATCAGAGCTCTGAGATCATATCTGGGGCGTCTGTCTGTGGTGAAGCCGATCATGAGTTAAGCAGGAGTTACCTTCACTGCCAAGTCATGGTAGGTACTGGAGGAGGATAACTGAAGATCCCTGTATTCACAGGAGTGAATTATGACTTCTGGAATATAAAAATGAAAACAGCACTAAAAGCATGTGATCTATGGACAATTGTCACTCAAGGTTTACCTGATCCTAAGCTTGACATTAAAGATGAAGAGCTTAAGATAGCAGCAAGCGATGCTGATCAGATCAAGAATGCCAAGGCTTCGAATCTGATTTAGAATGCAGTTTCTGAAGAAATCTTCCCAAGGATCTCGAATGAGGAGATAGCCAAAGGTGCCTGGGAGATTCTGCAAAAGGAATACAGAGGAGATCCTAAGGTGAGAGCAGTTAAATTACAAAGTCTTAGAATAGATGTTGAGTATGCACATATGAAGAATGATGAATCCTTTTCTACATATATGACTAGACTGTTTGATGTTGTTATTCAAATGAAAACATATGGGGAAGAAGAAACTGAAAAGAGATTAGCACAGAAAATTCTGATAAGCATGACTAAACCCTATGATTCAATTGTGTCCATACTTGAAGAAACTAGGGACTTAGAATAGATTAGTGTGGAACGTATCTCTGCATCAATCAGGGCATTATATCAACGTTTGGAGATGCATACTGAGGGTGATGTTGAGAAAGCATTCTCAAGTATGACTGTGAATAACAAGTCACATGCACAATCATGTTCTAGTCAGGGAAAGTTCAAGAAGCAGCAGTTCAAAGGTGGAAACAAAGGTTGGACTAATAGCAAATTCAAATGAAATGCTAAGTATGAGAACAAGTTCTATGGGAATCAGAAAGGAGAATCCAGTGGTTCTAAGGATGCTTGCAAGAATTGCAACAAACTTCACTGGGGTGAATGCTGGTTCAAAGGAAAAGTGAAATGTTTCAAATGCTATAAGTTTGGCCATATTGCCAACGACTGTTCTGAAAACCAAGTTGCTAATCTAGCTCAGAAAGTGAATGAAGTTGAAAGCAACATGTTCTATGCTTGCCATTCAGCCTCCATTGAGAAGGATGTGGGTGTGTGGTACTTGGATAGTGGTTGTAGTAACCATATGACAGGGCATGAGTCCTTACTGACCAACATTGATCGACATCTGAATGTAAAGGTGAAGATGGGTACTGGTGAGTTAGTTCAAGCTACATGGAAAGGTTTCTTGCTGGTCCATACTGACCAAGGTGACAAGTACATCAAGGAAGTGATGTTTGTACTTGGTTTGGATGAGAACCTACTAAGTGTAGGTCAGATGGTGGAACATGGATACTACCTTGTGTTTGGGGACAGTACAACAGAGGTCTATGAAGATAAGACCATGAATCAAATGGTTGCCAAGGTTCCTATGATAGGCAACAGATGTTTCAAGCTTTCTTTGGACTATGTGAGTCCAGTAGCTAGAAAAGCAGAAGCAAAGGAAAGCACATAACTATGGCACATGAGATTTGGGCATTTGAACTATGCAAGCCTAAAACTGCTAAGACAGAAGGACATGGTGGTTGGTCTACCTAGTCTAGAAGGTGACAAAGAACTCTGTGAAGGATGTATTTCAAGGAAACACCATGTGAGTCATTTTGACACAGAAGAGGCTTGGAGGGCAACTACACCCCTTGAGTTAATACACTCAGATGTGTGTGGTCCTATGCAAACATAAACAATGGGAGGTAACCTGTATTTCCTTACCTTCATTGATGACCAATCTAGAATGTGCTGGTTGTATTTCCTAAGACATAAGTCAGGTGTGTTGAATGTGTTCAAAAAGTTCAAAGCTATGGTTGAACTACAAAATGGGTGCAAGCTGAAGAAGTTAACAAGTGATAGCGGTGGAGAGTACACCTCAAATGAATTCCAGAGACTCTGTGAAAACCATGGAATTGACAGACAGCTGGCAGTGGCTTATTCTCCTCAGCAGAATGGGGTTGCAGAGAGGAAAAACAGGACTATAGTAGAGATGGCTAAGTCTATGTTACATGGTAAGCATCTACCCTATGAGTTCTAGGGTGAAGCAATCAACACTGCAGTATAAATTCTCAATAGATGTCCTACCAAGGCTGTGCAAAGTAAGACTCCATTTGAGAAGTTCTCTGGTAGAAGACCATGAGTGTCACACCTAAGGGTATTTGGCTCTATATGCTACATGCATATTCCATCTCAGAAGAGACAGAAACTAGATGACTCCAGTGTGAAAGGTGTTCTAGTTGGCTATGGTAGCTGTGAAAAGGGCTACAGAGTCTATAATCTAGAAACTAGAAAGATTGTGGTGTCAAGAAGTGTAATATTTAATGAAGAAGGAAGCTGGGATTGGAAGAAAGATGCAGAGGTTCAGAAATTCATATCAGTAGGTACATCTTGAGGGCACTGCCTCTCGAAGATCTTAGAGAACTCAGTGGGAGGACACGCTCCGGCTTATCGTTAGGCGGCGAGCAAAAAAATTTTGGCTCACCGAACGCCACACATGCGCTCTTGCACGCAAGTACACTTCCGTCAGCCGCTTTCACCTTAAATTGCTCCGGGCAGGCGGCGTTTACATCCACCGGGCAAGTCGAGGTCTTGCACTCGCCCGTCCCACCTTCCGTGGACACCACCATGGGCAGGTTGAAGCCATCAACAAGACTGACGTCGTAGAAATCTTGACCCCTGTTTTCCGCGATGGTGATTTCAATTAGAGTTGCCGGGGGGGCGCCGCCATTACCGTTGCATGAGACTTGGCTAGAGCCGCAGTCTGCTGTGGCGAAAGTGAACTTTCCGGCGGCGTCGGTGGTGCATCTGGTTCGGGCCCAGAAGCGGCCGGATCATGGGGACGGAGCGTCCCCTGACGGGCTCTGTCCGGATGGTAATTCGAAGCCGGTGAGTGATAATTGAGGCTTTTGATCACCAGTTAGGGTTCCTGGCCAAACGGTCCTTGGGCAGTTGTTCTTGAATGTGATTCTAGCTGCATGTCCACCTGCGTGCATCCAACATATATATAATTAAGTAGTTTAATTATAAAAAGAGTGCGGTTATTTGCACACGTACTCTTTATATCTCCCTCTCTTCATCCGTTGTCACGGAAAAGGCAATACTAGTGTTTGGAGAGTCTAACAGTTGATTATGTGTTTCTACAAACTAGTTTGGCTTTAGGGTGAGGGATGTACGAGTGCATACTCTGTGCCTGTTGTAGCACATCCTACCCCAGATACTGGTGGAACCCGGAGTCTTACTTGGGCCCCGCCGCCTTGCTCCACGCCAATCGGTATTTCATTTCTCTTCATTCCTCTCAATCCAATCGTTTTAGGGATATTGATTGTTGGTTGATAAATTAACATAATTCATTTCTATTTGCTTTATGTGATTATTGAAGTATTGCCTTCTGCCAAATTGTTAGTTTGATGCTGCTTGATAGATCATTGATACAGTTTGTTAATGTAACCATCTTGAATCATTATCAAAGATGGATGGTAAATATGTTGTGTGGGTACGAAATTTTGGGTAATTGAGTATCTTTTCATTGGAAATATTGTTTAACCATCTTGAAAAGTTGAATAGTTCATTTTCAATGTTATTTTCATTGCCATGTTTTGTGCTACTTCTATGCCAAAAAATATGAAGAAAAGCCATAGCAAACTAGTGGACTGCTTGTGTCTCTCAAATCTCAGGCATTTCAGTGATCTGTCTTGCTTGGTGATTGATGAATGTTAAGATTCAACAAGAGTGGTTTTAGTTGTGACTCTCCCCTGACTGATATCAATTGGAGTAGTAATTGAATAGTTTTCTATTTGTTATTAGGTTCTTTCTTTTTAAATTAGTTTTCAGGAGCTAGCTACTCAGAAACTTTATAGAAACCAACATAAAGCTGCCATTTTTGTGCCATAAGCTCATGACCTAGGTCGTAGTAGTAGTACTTATGAGATTGTTCTTGGAAGTGATAATAAGGGTGCTGAGTGCCATACTCAAAAAAGCTTTAATATTGAGAAGTCGGTGTTGGAAGAAGTAAAAGCGTAGTACTATGAATTCACAGATCACTGAAATTCCTGACGAGATATCAATTGGAGCAGTAATTAATAGTTCTCTATTGGTTCTTAGTTTCTTCTGCTTTTAAAGTAGTTGGTGGAGCTAGCTGCTCTGTTTCTTTATAGAAACCGACAAAAAGTTGCCCTTTTTGTGCCCAAAGCTCATGATCTCGTTCAAAGTAGTACTAATGAGATTGTTCTTCAAGTGATAAAAAGGGGTGCTGGTTGCCATATTGAAAAAAGATTTAAAATTGAGAAGTCGCTTTTAAAAGAAGTAAAGTAGTTCTTAATCTCATGTTGTTTGGAAATGATGCTTGTTAAGCATTGCTTGTTCCTCGACTACAAAGCTCGAAATTCTTAACTTCCCTCGCAGAATTTGTATTTATTTGCATTTCTACATTTTCATGGGTTGCAACCTGAGTCATTTCTATGGTGTTTATGCAGGTGGATAAGTGACAGTCGTGACAAATACACAAAGGAGCGACTGGATGCAATAAACGATGAGTTTAAGCTCTATCGCTGCCATACCATATTGAACTGCGCTCGTGCCTGCCCAAAGGGTTTGAACCCTGGAAAGCAGATCACACATATGAAGCAGCTCTGGCTAGGAGTCTGATGAGTCCCTGAGTTTATGAAAGTAAAATAGTGTGTGTGCAATTAACCAGTTTTTCTGGGAATTTTTTGAGGACTCATCAATTGTGTTTTCAGCTAATAATTTGTGGAACAAATTGTATCTTGCCTTTTTAAAATCCCTTTTATAAAATGGGAAAGGAAAGCCTGTTACTTTTGTTTATAAAGAACCCTCCTTTTATGCCCTTTTTTCTTCCATCTTTATACTTCACAGAATTGTTGTGATTGTTCTTTAATCTTCACCACTTAGAAAAAATAAAATAAAATTGAGATCTTTATAGTTGTCACCATCTCAGAATTGTGTTGGGTTTCTTTTCAAACCTAAACTTCAACAGCTACTAAGAAGCCTATATATATCGAGTCACAGACATTCCATGGTACAGGATCTAGACATCTTATTTCTTCCCTCCTGGGTATCGTAACCGACACCGGTGACGATGAAGTTGTTGGTACTCATTGGGTGTTTGATTTCTATGATCTTTGTATTAGAAAGCACAAACCTTGTTCAGGCAAGCACTTGCCTTCCTGTTCTCATAAACCCTCGAGACCTTGAGTCGTCGTACGAGTGTGTTACTGTAACGGGATGCAATAACCATTGCACAACAGCTTGTTGTAACTGTGATATCACCAAGCTGTTGCTGATTAAGCTACCAGCTGGACATCCTACAAGGCAGTTAGGTGTATGAAGACCAAGAGGTGCCGTGCAGGTGTAAAACATATCAGAAACTGTGCCTAGTGTGTGTGTGACTTGCGTGGGCTGCAAGAGAATTCTGTTAGAAAAGAATAGTTTAGGTGTCAAAATGTAATTAGCTCTTGTGATGTCATAGCATCTAAGACTAACCGAATGTGAGTGAATGTGAGAGTGAGAGTGTGAGTGTATGTATGCATTCAATTTTACTCAATTCAATCAATTAAGGAAATACACTCAGTCACAGTTGAGGAAATATTATACAAAATCGTCTAAGACATTTTCACAAGCACTCAGAGTGCATTGATCATCATAGTGATCATCACTCATATTCAATTCAACAAAACAATCCAGAAATACAAAAGAGTAATAGAACATCACAGGCTAATCTTGATTCAATCGGTTTCAGCTAAGGAGAGTGTTAAGGATTAATACCTGGTTGCTGCCATTGAAGTTCTGCTCATGAGTCCTTCATTGCCTCTGCTCCCGAGCTCCTCAATCTGAGCCTTATTCTCAACATGGTATCAGAGCTTAGTCTCTGATCATCATCTGCGCGTAGATTTGTGCAAGGCTATAGCATCAAGAAAGTGTACAATCTGCAATGACAGAAACACACGGTGGAGGTGAGCTGAGGACCCCGATCTTCACAGGTACTAACTATGATGTGTGGAGTATCAAAATGAAGACTGTGCTGAAGGGCTATGATCTATGGAAATATGTAGATGTGGGATTACCTGAGGCAATGGCCGTAGAAGGAGAAGCTAGAGCTGTTTTGAACCAGCCTTCTTATACAGACTTGGTGAGAGATGCTAAGACAATGAGCATGCTTCAGAATGCAGTTGCCGATGACATATTTCCCAGGATCCAGAATGAAGAAAGTGCAAAAGCAGCCTGGAATGTGCTGAAAAGGGAATACAGAGGAGACTCAAAGGTTAGAGCTGTCAAACTACAATCTCTTAGACGTGATTTTGAATATACAAGAATGAAAGAAGATGAATCATTGTCTATGTATATGTCTAGACTATATGGAGTTGTAAACCAAATGAGAACTTATGGATAAGACATTTCAGAAAAGAGATTAGCTCAAAAGATCCTAATTAGCTTGACTAAACCCTATGATCCCATTGTATCTACATAGAAGAAACCAGAGACACGGAATCTGTGGATGTTGAAAGTGTCATTGCTTCAATTAGGGCTTTTGATCAAAGAATAGAAATGCATAACGAAGGAAGTGTTGACAAGGCCTTTGCTAGTTTGTCAGTGAATCCAAAAGGCCAGCAAGGTAACCCTCAAGGCAAGTTTAAGAAGTTCTCCAAGAACAACAAAAATTGGAATCAAAAGTCCAATGCCACTGGTAAATCCAATTATCACCATAATGCAGGCTCTAACAAGGCAGAGAGCAGTGGAACAAAATGCAAGGTGTGTGACAAACTACACTATGGTGAGTGCTGGTTCAAGGGTAAGCCTAAATGCTACAATTGCAATAAGTATGGTCATTATGCCAAAGATTGCAATGGGAAGTGTGTGAATATGGCTAGAGAAGTGACTGAAACTTCTGGGAACTTGTTCTATGTGTGTAACACAGCTTCTGTGAAGGATGATAATGTGTGGTATGTGGACAATGCATGTAGTAATCACATGATTGCACAAGAAGCACTACTTGTGGACATTGATAGGAGCATTAAAGCTAAAGTAAAGATGGGAAATGGTGAGTTAGTTCAAGCAGAAGGAAAAGGTGCACTTGTCATTCAAACTAAGCAGGGTAAAAGACACATAAGAGATGTTATGTTCTTACCCGGATTGGAGGAAAACCTGCTGAGTGTAGGACAGATGATTCAGCATGGCTACTTTCTGGTATTTGGATATCAGACAGTGGACATCTATGAAGACAAGGAGCTATGCCACATAGTAGCTAAAATCCCTATGACAAGGAACATATGCTTTCCTATAACATTTGGGCGTGTAAATCCTATTGCAATGAGAGCAACTATTGCTGAAGACTCAGACTTATGGCACAAGAGATATGGTCATCTGAACCACACTAGTTTGATGAGTTTACAGCAAAAGGAGATGGTTGTTGGCATGCCTAAACTACAGGGTAGTACTGATGTATGTGCAAGCTGTGTAGTTGGAAAGCAGCATGTGTAGCAGTTTGACAAGGAACCTGCTTGGAGGGCAACTTTCCCTCTTGAACTCATACACTCAGATGTGTGTGGTTCAATGCAAGTAGAAACCATTGGAGGTAACAAGTACTTCTTGACCTTTATTGATGATTTCACTAGAATGTGCTGGTTGTATTTTCTTAAACATAAGTCTGGAGTTCTAAATGTGTTTAAGAAGTTTAAAAGCATGATTAAGTTGCAAAGTGGCTATAAAATCAAGAGACTCAGAAGTGATAGAGGTGGGGAGTACCTCTCAAACGAGTTTGAAATGTTATATGATGAGACAGGAATAGCAAGACAACTAACAATGGCCTATTCTCCTCAGCAAAATGGTGTTGCTAAAAGGAAGAATAGAACCATTTTTGAAATGGCTAAGGCCATGATGCATGGAAATGGTGTACCTTACAAATTCCGGGGTGAACCTGTGAATACTGCTGTGTATTTGCAGAATAGATGTCCTACAAAGAATTTGAATGGTAAAACACCATTTGAACAGTTTAGTGGGAGAAGGCAAGGGGTCAAACACCTAAGAATCTTTGGTTCTATTTGCTATTGACATATCCCTGACCAATTGAGACAGAAACTGGATGAAAAGGGGGTAAAGTGTGTGTTCATGGGATATGGACATTGTGAAAAAGGCTACAGGTTATATAATCTGCAAACCAACAAGATTGTGATATCTAGGAGTGTGGTTTTTGATGAGAATGCAGAATGGGATTGGAATGCTACTAATCCTAAGGCTGGTGGCACTCTTATACTAAACTATGGTTTTGAATATGGCAATACTCAACCTGAGAATGCAACTGAGATCCAACATGAACCTGCAACTGAAGTTTTCCAAGAACCTGAATCTCAAAATGAAATTCAGATCGGTAATGTGCAACCTACAGATGAATCCATTACTGGAACACCTGTTAAGCTCATAAGCATTCATGATATTTATACACGATGTCACATGTGCATCATTGAACCTGAATCCTATCAAGAAGCAGCTAAAGATCTAGCTTGGAATAAAGCAATGGAGGCTGAAATTGACATGATTCAAAAGAATGAGACAGGGGAGTTAGTGAACAGACCTATGAATAAACCTGTCATTGGAGTCAAATGGGTTTACAAGACAAAGTTAAACCTAGATGGTTCTATACAAAAACTACTTCACCTACCCCTGAATCTTCATTTAATTCTAACAACAAACTACTTAAAAGATATATAAATATATATATATATATATATATATATATATTATAATCTTAAACCAACACATGAACCCATTCAAACTACTAACACACTACTTCACCTACCGCGCTTGAATTAACCACATCCTGATTCAGAGAGATAACGAAGAGTACATCACAAACAAAAAAAAATTTCTTTGTAGGAGGATCCAATTTTTACAGCACATACCACCAACTTAGAACTGGGGAGACAAAGGTATGTTGCTCACGAGGTTGCTAGATCTGCAAAAAATCATGGTGGATACAAAATGAGACGAGAGAAAATAAAGAACAAATAGAGCAAGAAAATCAGATAATACTTGATTTATTCTCCAGTTCATAAAATTAATACTACGAACCTGAACAATAAAGCTCACTTTTCAATTCATCAGATGACCCAATAACCAGCTTTCCTTCATCATTCCCTCCAGAGGCTTCGTCTGCCACAACAAGAACACTAATTAAAATACAAATACACCTATGCTTTCACTAGAAAACTCCATCACTATGGCACGTTTTCCAAATTAAGAACTAGCATAAACCAGTAAAAAAATATTAAATCAAAATAAGAAAGAGTGGCGAACCAGGAGGCATCCTCTGTTATAATCCCATATTCATTAGATATTATCCAACCAGCTCGGCCTATGAGGTTGATCGGCAAGTCAGTACTTTGGATGACGATGATCTCCTGGCTTATCAAAAAGTGTACAACATTCCGGATTCTGTGAAGATGAGACTACTCGGGAGAAGGGAGAGGCCGAGCAATCTGCCGATCGGTTGGGCGACCTTTCATCTGGATAATTTCAATCATGGGGTGATGCTTTCTCTTCATCCGTGGTTGCAGAAGATGGTTGTTGAAGTGGGGGTTACTCTCAGCCAGCTTAATCCAAACTGCTGAATTATGTTAACTGGGGTGTATACAGCTTTCAAGTTGTGCGGGAATGGCGAGCCGCCTTGGGGTCACATCAGCAATTTGTATAAGTTTGTAAGGGATAAGATCGACTGGGTCTATGTAGAGTCCATAATGAAGAAAGAAAGAGGGTCCTTTATTGAAGATGTGCTGACCTCTCAGAAGGCTTGGAAACACAAGTTTATGTTTGTTTCTGGGAATTGAGAGGGAATAGATTTGCCATTATTCGGCTGACGCATGCCACGCGTGTATCAGTCGAAAGGTGGTAGCCGTAGAAATTTTTTTGTTGTCTTGTTTTGTTTTATGATTGATTTGTGAATGATATGGCCGATTGGCATTGA
Organism: Oemleria cerasiformis; assembly: GCA_037349345.1. Lineage (NCBI taxonomy): Eukaryota > Viridiplantae > Streptophyta > Magnoliopsida > Rosales > Rosaceae > Oemleria > Oemleria cerasiformis. Next base: position 11,402,852 of record JAZGTL010000007.1, read on the forward strand.
CTTGATTCCCTATTTTTTTTGTAGACGTGTTTAAGCGGCCCAATATCAGTGATCAGGAGAAGGCCGACTAAGCTGAAGTGTTTTTGAAGCTTGACCGAGTTGAAAGGAGTAGAGACTACTTGCGGTTGCCTACCCACCTCCTGCAAGGTTGTCTGATATCTACTCTGCGTAAGTGTCACTCGGCCTTAGTTCGTTAGGATTGTGCTTCGGCCCTTTGCTAATTTTCTTTTTTGTTGCAGCCGATCCAGATTTTATTGTAGTTGCAGCCGAGCAATTAACGAAGAGAATGGAAAAGATTGCATAGGCGTTGAAGAAGACGGCTGAGACAAAGGACGAGGCTGAGAAGGCCGGGGCATCCATGAGGAAGGGCGACTTCCGTAAGCCGATCAAGATAAGATCGACTTCGAAGGTTTCTTTACGGGTGGATGATGCTTTGGCCGAGCATGGCAGTCGGGAAGCGTTGGATTCCAAAGGGGTGGATCTCGTTACTGGGGAACCCTTGGCCCAGCTTTTTCCAAGTGCCTCTGGGTCGGTTTCTACTCAGCCGACTGATATCCCTGGGCCATCCGGTAATCTGCCTCATGTGCCTCCCTTCATTAGCCTTGACGATGAAGCCGGCGAACGTTGGTGCATAATGGCCGAGGAGAGGAAAAGAAGAGGGAAGAAGCGGAAGGGGTTGGCCTCCGATTCTGAGGATCTGCTGCAACAGAAGAAGCAGGGCCATGTTGAGGCCCTTGAGACGGTGCACAAGATCATCTGTCCCAACAATGGCTCCAATTTAGAAGCCCGAAAGGGTTCCCAAGAAGATGAAGAAGCCGTATCTCGATGGTTCCCTTTGGTCTTATTTTTTGAAAACAGATGGGGAGATGAATATGGTGAGGACCCAGGAGGTGGACGAGACTTGGAGGTAGCTATCCACGGCCTTCCATCCGTCTCAGCTAGACTTCATGAACATTGTTATTTGTAGGTCTCAATAAGAGTTGGATGAGATCGTGACCTTGAAGTCGAAGGACTTTGCTGATAGGTGCGACAAGACTATGCGAGCCGGGGCATACATAAGTTCCTTTTGTTTGGCCTTGGTTTTTTTCTACTGCTTTTCTTTATCCAAGTGTCTAGTTTGGGCAGTTCCTTGGTGAGGTCTTCACCACCTTTCGGCATGCTAGCCAGGCTAGGGAGAAAGTGGCCGAAGAGTACTAGGCCTTGAAGTTGAAGATGGATTCCTTGGGCGAGAAAGAGAGGATGGCCGAGAGGTCTATTCAGGCCAAGGTTGATGTTGAGCTCAAGGTGAAGGAGCTGGAGAGGCAGCTGGTTGCTCACCGGGAAGAAGCCGATGCAAAGGTGGTTGAGCTGGAGGCTAGAGTCTAGCAGGCTGAGTTGGCCAATGCTATGCCGGCTGATCAGCTCATCTCGGCCAATAAGGTGGGTGTTGAAGAGTACAAGGCCTCCTCAACGCATCGTCATGACCTACAACGGTTTGGGGCCAAGCTGGAAGATGGGTTGTTCAAGCGAATTCTTCTGGCTAACACTGGTCTTCCAATCCAATTTCCATGGCTGAAGCATCCCCCGAAGTTGGAAGACTAACTGGATGAAGATGGGAATGCTCTGCCTGATGATGAGGATGATGGTGATCCCGATGGTCAGGCCGAGATGCCGAGAGATGATGAAGGAGATGTCCCCGAAGATCAGGGGAATGCCCCTTAGTTTTTGTAATTAATTTTTATATTCTTTCTATTCATCGGCCTTGTGGCCTTGCATTGAACAAGTAATTTTTTGGTGGGTCCATGAGGTCTCACCTATAGATGTGCTTACTTTCTTTCTCAAACCTGTTGTGAATGGTGAATTTTGCATTGTCACTCAGAATAGGTTTACATGTATGCCAGGTCGGATTGTAAAGGCCGATCTGGTAAGTGATGCGAGGTCGTTCAAAGTAAAGTTCAACTTTAGGTGATTACCTTTGAAAGGTGGTAGGGCTATTAAAATGACGTAATAAGGTGAGGCCGTTCAAAATGAGGTGCCTGATCATGAAAATGGCCTTTCAAAATGAGGTGCCTCATCATGAAAATGGCCGTTCAAAAATGAAAACCATTTTTTAACAGGAAACTGAGGCCGTTCAAAAATGAGTTGTAATGAATGTTGAATAGGTTAAAATAAGGCTGTTCAATATTAGGTTTCGCCTAAGAGTGAAGGAAGGCCATTTAGTTGATAAAATGACATATTGCCAAAGAGATGAGAGAGAAGAGGTGTTGCCTCATTGTAAAATCATTCATTGAAAAGGTCAATCTGGGTATGCCAGGAATGATTGCAAAAAATCGGTTATTGGGCGATCGTGTTTGTGGCCGTGGGCCTGTTTACTTGTAGTAGAATTTGAGGTGGTCCATATTCCATGGGTGTGGAAGTGTCTTTCCTTTTGAGTCTTGGAGCTCATAGGTCCCCTATCGGTATACTTTGGAGACTTTGTAGGGTCCTTCCCAGGTGGGGGCAAATGTGCCAGCAGATCTTTCCTTGGTTGCAAGGCTGACTTTCCTCAAGACTAGATCTCCTATCTTGAAGCTTCTGTTGCAAACCCTTGAGTCATAATATCTTGCGACATGTTGCTTGTATGCAATGTTCTTGAGGTTGGCCTTCTCTCTACGTTCCTCCAATAGGCCCAGGCTAAGAGCAATTTGATGGTTGTTTTGTTATGGGTTGTAGGAGATGACTCGATAGGATGTCTCGTCAATATCCACTGGTATGATTGCTTCTGTGCAGAATGGCAAGGCAAAAGGAGTCTCATCTATGGCGGTGTTGTAGGAGGTTCTGTGGGACCATAACACGTCATCGATAATGTCGGACCATTTACCTTTGTCTTCATCGAGCCTCTTCTTGAAGTTGTACTTGATGTTCTTGTTGATTGCTTCCACCTGTCCGTTAGACTGTGGGTGAGATGCTGAAGCAAAGAGGATTTTGATGCCGTAGGTCTCATAGAATGCCCTAAAGCGATTGCAATCAAATTGCTTCCCATTATCAGTGACAATGGTGTGGGGGATCTCGAAGCAGCAGTTGATGTGTTGGTAGACGAAGTGCTCAATCTGGGATGTTGTGATGGTTGCTAATGGTTTCGTTTCTACCCATTTTGTGAAGTAGTCCATAGCTACGACTGCGTAGTTGACCTTGCCCTTACCCTCAGGCATTTGGCCGATCAGATCTAGTCCCCATTGGGAGAACGGCCAGGGACTAAGCATAGAAGTTAGGGGCTCAGCTTGGAGGTGAGGGATTTATGCGTGTCGCTGGCACTTGTTGCCTTTTTGCGTGAGTTCAATGGCATTTGAGAGCCTGGTGGGCTAATAGTATCCTTGCTTGAAGGTCTTCTGTGCCAAAGTTCGTGCTCCAGAGTGATCTCCGCAAATGCCTTCGTGCATTTCCCATAGCACGTAATCAGCCATGTCTGGTTTCAGGCCCTTCAATAGTGGGATAGTGAAACCACGCTTGTAGAGATGGTCATGCTAGATGGTGTACCGAGCTTATTTTCTCTTGATTTTCTTGGCCTCCATCCTGTCTTCTAGTAGAGTGCCATCTTGGAGGTAGGCTTTGATGGGATCCATACAGGTGGGACTGGTGTTGATGGAGTATACCGGGCGTGGTCTCGTGCTGGGCACGTGTTGGACTTCCACATGCACCCTTCGCTTCTCCTTCTCATCCAGTGAGGATGCAAGTCGTACCAGGGCATCGGCATGACTATTTTCTAATCTTGGGATTTTGTTGATTTCATAGGCCGAGAAGATTTGAAGAAGTTGTTTTTCGAGGGCCAAGTAAAGTGACATGGATACGTCCTTGGCTTCAAAGTCATTGTTGATTTGGCTGACCACTAATTGTGAATCACTGTAGATTCTCAACAGTTTGTCCTCCAGGTCTTTGGCTAAGTGTAGGACAGCCAACAGTGCTTCATACTCGGCCTTGTTGTTGGAAGCTTTGAAGCTGAAGCGTGGGGCATATCCTAGCTTGACTTGTTCTGGGGAAGTGAGGACTAGTCCTGCTCCTGATCCACTATGGCAAGTGGATCCATCTACGTATAGTGTTCCACATGGGCGTTGCGGGTCAATAGGGGGTGCCTTTGTTGACTCTAGGATTTATTTGGTGTTGGGTACTTGTGGAGGGGTTGCCTCCGGTGGCATGTATTGTGTGGGTTGGTAGGAGTATTCGGCGATGAAGTCAGCCACTACTTGTTCTTTCTCAGCTGTCTTAGCTACATAGGAGATGTCAAACTCGCTCAGCTCGATTGCCCATTTGGTGAGACGGCCAAAGATGTCTGGCTTCTGTAAAACTTGTCTCAAGGGTTTGCTCGTGATGACCTTGATCTCATGTGCTTGGAAATATGGTCAGAGCCTCCGTGCTGTGACTATTAGAGCCAGGGCCAATTTCTCTAGGTCAGGGTACCTGGTCTCTACATCCTGAAATGATTTCCTGACGTAGTAGACGAGATGTTCTACTCCTGCTCGTCTTGTGATAAGAACAAAGCTGACAACTGAGGTTGATACTGATAAGTACATGAAGAGATGTTCTCCGATTTCTGGTCTTGCTAGCAATGGTGCCCTGCTAATGTATTTCTTGAGTTCAACGAATGCCTTGTTGCATTCCTCCGTCCAATCAATTTGTTTTCTCTTGCTTTTTAGAGCTTTGAAGAATGGGGCGCATTTGTCTGTTGCTTTAGATATGCAGCGGGTGAGTGCTGCCACTCATCCCGTCAAGCGTTCGATGTCCTTGTGGGTTTGTGGAGGTTGCATGTCAAGGATTGCCTTGATCTTTTCAGGATTTGCCTCAATGCCTCTTTGGCTGATCATATATCCCAAGAATTTCCCTGATCCCACTCCGAAGACACATTTGGTGGGGTTGAGGTGGATCTTGTACTCCTTGAGGACCTTGAACATCCGAGCCAAGTTGGGAATGTGCTCGTCATCTGTTTTGCTCTTGATAAGCATGTCGTCTACATAGACTTCCATTGTTTTACCGATTTGATCGGTGAACATGAAATTGACCAATCTTTGGTATGTCGCTCCTGCATTCTTTAAGCCAAAAGGCATAACATTGTACCAGTAGACACCTAGGTTAGTTCGAAAGCTTGTATGAATTTGATCACTTGGATTCATGAGGTACTGGTTGTAGCCTGAGTAAGCATCCATGAAGCTGAGTAATTCATGTCCTGCAATGGCGTCTACAAGCATATCGATCTTAGGTAGTGGGAAATTGTCCTTGGGAAAAGCCTTGTTGAGATCGGTGAAGTTGACGCACATGCGCCAGGATTTCGATGGTTTCTTGACAAGTACCACGTTTGCTACCCAGGCGGCATAAATGGCTTTCTGGATGAAGTGTTCAGTGCTCAGCTTTGTGATTTTGACCTGTATGGTCAATTGTCTTTTGGTGTCATAGCTTCGCTGCTTCTGTGTGATTGGCCTGAACGATGGGTCAATTGTGAGCTTGTGGCAGATCACATCAGTGGAGATGTCGGGCATGTCTGCGTAAGACCATGCAAAGACTTCGGCATTTTCCTTTAAGAATTCTAAGAGGGTTGCTTGTATGGCGGGTTTCAGTTTTGATCCTGTCCGGACCGTGCGATCTTTGTGTGATCGGATAGAGGTATTGCCTCTGTCTCTTCCACAGGTTTGGCATATGGCATGTTTGCAAGGTCTCGTGGATCTTCTGGACGGCTGTTCCTGAATTCTTCCATGAGTTTAGGATTGATGGGGTCGTCTCCTAGAGCGATTAGGGGGACTAATAGAGTTTCAGTTTGGTCTGGTTGATCGTGCTTGCTCGTCTTGGTTAAAGTCGTGGCATAGCATGTTCTCGAAGAGCTGGTTTCCTCGCACCTGTCCCGTTCCCATGGCAAATGGGAATTTCATCAGTAGTAGGTGGGTTGCCACGATGATTTTCATCTGATTGAGCAATCCTCTTCCGATAATGGCATTGTAGGCCGTGGGAAAATTGACCACAAGGAAGGTCATGATGGTTATAGCTATCCTTGAGGTAGTGCCCATTGATACTGGTAGAGAGATTATGCCCTTGGGTAAGACTGAGTCTCCTGAGAAACCCAGAAGTGGCGTGACCTTTTGGTCGAACTCCTTCTCGTCTATGCCCATCTGTTTGAATGCGTCCCAGAAGAGTACAATGACCAAGCTCTCAGTGTCAATGAGTATTCTTCCTACGTCGTAGTTGGAGATTTGGGCTATGTGGGTCGTCGTCCGGGAACACGATGCCTTTGTCCTCTTCCTCTGAGAATGTGATGAGTTGCCATCCGTTCTTGGCCACCTTAGCTGCTCGACCGGAGTTGATGCTGTCAGGACCCGTCCCGAATTTCCCCTCGAAACCCGGGAAGAACCCTGATCCCGTCTGACAACCTAAGAAAAGGTTCCCAAAATACCCTTCAATCCTTACAAATTATAATAACAATAATAAATACTTCCTCTTGTCAGACAAGGGACTTAAGCACTCAATAATTCCCGTAATTAACAACCAATCAAATACAACATAATATCAGAGCGTCTAAGTAGGATCAAGAGTAAAATTTAGATATCCTACTCAAATATAAAACACAGCGCAGTCGAAATCCTAATGCCTCAGCCTCGAGATCAATGTTCGCGTCAACTCTACTCAACGGCCTGAAGGGGGTTTAAACACAAAAGTTGTGAGTGGACAAAAATAATCATTTATAAATTCCTTTTCGAAGAATTACCTTTCTTCCCCTCCATTTATAAAATCATGCATGCATAACATAAAACAATTTATCAATAAAAACATCATATGTAAATCACCAGAAATTCTCATTTCTCTTTAAAACCATTTAGTTGGACTCACATAAAATCTATTTAATAAAAATACCTCGTGATCCACAATTTGGTTTGAAAACTCTCTTCAAAGGAGTTTAAAATCATTTAATTCAATCTGGACACAAATTATCTCAAATTCAAATCATTTCGTTCCATCTGCCACATAATATCTCAAATTCACTGTTCCCGACATATTCATAACACACCAGGGTATCCCTTGAGATGTGTTCAAATCTGTACAACTCTGTGTACCATATGTACTGTCTGTAATATCTGTACTATGCATAGACAGTCTCGCGACCCGGCGGAGCAAGGCCCCTCAACACCTAAGGTCCGAACCCTCAACAACTGGTAGAGCAAGGCTCCTCAACACCAGTCAGAGCAACAATAACCATCGGGACGGGAACCAGTGAATCAAATCCATACTTCGAAATCTTTGTTTCTTGGCCTAAGCCAAATTCTTTGCAATATCATTTTATGACCAAAATCAATAAATCATAATTATGGGTCTCAACCCAAATCACATACTCAAATAGTTACCACGTCAAAACGATATCAAAATCGCCATTTCTCAAAACATACTTTCACTGAAATATTGTAAAACATGTGTCCAGCATCATTTCTAAAATCCAGAAATTCATTGCACCCATACATAACAGTATTTAAATCAAAGATACATTTATGCATGCATTACAGTTTATAAATCAAAGTCCACTCACAAACCTGTTCAAGCAAGCTCAATCCCGAACTGTACGCTCCCCTGAAGTTCCTGGAGCAGTATCGCCTGTCCAAATTAATAATCGGGATTACCAGCTAATCATAAGAACCTTAAATATAAACCCCATAAACCCCGGGAGTCTAACTATGCTGGCCTAGAAAACGCAGCAACCTTAAAACGTCTGAAACAGCCCCTAAACGACATCCGATCGACTCGAAACCTGCGCCAACAGGTCTGAAACGTCAAAAACTACTTGTCACGCGCCACCGTGACATCAGACTCGGCCCCACGCGCCGACGGAAGGTCGAAACACGCGCTCACGCGCCGTCATGCGCCTTCACGCGCCGGTCACGCGCCTGCTACAGTACCCACGCGCCTGGACCGATCCAACCCGGTCCAACTCGGCTGGACCCGGTCCAACTCGGCTGGACCCGATCCAACTCGGCTGGACCCGGTCCAACTCGGCTGGACCCGGTCCAACTCGGCTGGACCCGGTCCAACTCGGCTGGACCCGGACGTGATGGTTGGTACGGTTGTGATCGTGGGAAGGAGTAGAATATGATTAGTTGATCAAAACTGGAAGTTGAAGCCTTGAAATCAAAGTTGACTTTTGGTTTCTCTTCGGTGAGTTTTCGCACGGGTTGGTGGTTTTGTGTTTGTTTTTCCCAGAGAGAAAGGAAAAGATGAAGATGAAATGAAGATGAGGATGAGGTGGATCAGAGAATATCTGATTTGGGGGTTAAAAATATCTACCCCAAGTCAAAAATTACCAAAATGCCCTTGCACATCTAGACCCATAACTTCCGTCCACGAACTCCGTTTTCCGCGTGACGCCTGTCTACGAACTCGTGAGTTCGAGACCTACGCAACGGTATCCAAAACACCACCAAAAATGTCTCGAAATAAAACTTGATTCCCAAGCCCTTTAACAAACAAGGGTAAAATCGTTATTTTACAAAAATAATTACGTAAACCCAATAATTAAAATTCCGGGTTGTTACAATCTACCCTCCTTAAGAAATTTCGTCCTCGAAATTCAACTCTACCCTTGGAACAAATAAGGATACTGCGTCCGCATTAGTTCCTTGGTTTCCCACGTGGCTTCCTCCACGTTATGATTCCTCCATAACACTTTAACTAGAGGAATACTCTTTCTGCGTAGTACCTTTTCTTTCCAACCCAAAATTTGCACCGGTTGCTCCTCAAAGGTCAAATCATCTTTCAGCTCGAGTGGCTGCTCTCCCAATACGTGAGACTCATCAAACAGATATTTCCGGAGCAAGGATACATGAAAAACATTATGAACTCTGGATAATTCCGATGGTAAAGCAAGACGATATGCCACTGGTCCTATCCTCTCCAGAATCTCATACGGACCAATGTAACGAGGACTCAGTTTTCCTCGTCTACCAAAACGTACCACTCCCTTCCAAGGAGATAGTTTCAAGAATACCCAGTCACCTACCTCAAACTCAAGGTCTCTGGTTCTACGGTCTGCATAGCTCTTCTGGCGATCCTGAGCTGTCTTCAACCTTTCTCTGATGATCCTTATTTTTTCCTCAGTCGTATCAACCAACTCTGGTGTTAAAAGTTTCCTTTCACCCACTTCGTTCCAACATAACGGTGTCCTGCACTGCCTCCCATACAGTGCCTCAAAAGGAGACATCCCAATACTCGACTGATAACTATTATTATAAGCAAATTCCATCAGAGCCAGGTGTGAATCCCAGTTCCCTTTAAACTGTAGTACACAAGCTCTCATCATATCCTCCAAAACCTGGATTGTCCTCTCAGACTGACCATCCGTCTGAGGATGAAAAGTTGTACTAAAATGCAAGGTAGTGCCAAAAGCCTTCTGCAAACTCCGCCAAAACCTGGAGGTAAATCTAGGATCTCTGTCCGAAACAATGGACTCTGGAGTCCCATGTAGCCGTATGATCTCATCAATAAACAATTTGGCATACCGACTCATCCGAAATTCTTCCCGCACTGGCAAGAAATGTGCAGACTTCGTGAGTCTATCAACAATTACCCATATCCCATCATGTCCCTGCTGTGTCCTTGGAAGTTTATACACAAAATCCATCGTAATGTGCTCCCACTTCCATTCCGGAATAGGTAATGGTTGAAGTGCCCCATATGGTTTCTACCTCTCTGCTTTCACTTGCTGACACGTCAGGCATCTACTCACAAACTCAGCAATTTCTCTTTTCATCCCAGTCCACCAATAGTATTTCCTTAGGGTATGATACATCTTGGTACCTCCTGGATGAATAGCGTAAGCCGAACTATGAGCCTCATCAAGAATTTCCCTTTTTAGTTCCAGCTCATTCGGTACGCACAATCGGCCATCCCTAACCAAGGCTCCATCATCCCTAAGCGCATAGTCCTGCCTATTTCCAGCCTCCAACTCCATCCTGATAATGCACAATGTAGGATCCTGGAGTTGAGCCTCAATAATCCGATCAATCAGAACATGCCTCACATGGAAACTAGCCAACAAAGCCCCATGGCTATCCATGTCCAGTACTATCCCTGCTCTACGGAACTCTACCAATAACAGTAGGTAGACTGTATGCAAATGGGCCAAAGAACCCATGGATTTCCTGCTCAATGCATCCGCCACAACATTGGCTTTCCCTGGATGGTACTCTATAGTACAATCATAATCCTTTATTAGCTCAGCCATTGGCCATACCGGAAATGTGTCCCGTCATGGGTCGGCCTGCCGTAGTTAAGATGGGTAAGGGAGGTTGTCCCATTTCCCTAGGATCTGATGTAGCATATGTTAGGCGGAGAGGCTCTAACTCAACTTGGTGATCCTCTAGTAGTTGGCGAGCGTCTCCATAGATTCTTGGTCGAGACGGCCCGGTGCGATTTTGTGGCTGGATGAGCAGTCTCCCTCCGGATGAGCTAAGGTTTGCCCTAGACTGCCATTTCTTGTATTTGCCTGAGGCAATTCGCTAGATGACGGGTTGATCGACCGGGGTCCGATCGGTCATAATTTGGTCGGCCTGTGCTTGGTCGATTGGTCCCTTGTCTCGTCCTAGATTGCGCTGTGACACCCTTACAAGGGCGAGCGTGCTCTCGTACTACTCAGACAAGACCTGATTCTTAGCGTCCATCTTGGTGTTGTGAGCCCTGAGCACGGCCACTTCTCGTTGGAGGTCTTCCAACGTCTGTCTCAACATATCATGGATGTTGTCCCTTGAGCTCTTTTGTAGGAAATGAGTGTTGTTGAGTTCTCCTTCATCTTGATCGTCCAACATGATGCCCGGAGGATGTTGGGACGTCCTAGGTGGTAAGTGAGTTCGTGGGAGGTTGTTTCAGAATCTCACAGAAGGCGCAAAACTGTTGATACCAAAAATGCACCAACTTAGAGTTGCCTCGCTGGGTTTGCTTGACTCGCTCTTCTCGGGGGTAGGAAGACCTGCAGGGAGAAGGTACAAGCAAAGGAGCACCGGTGGGGTGACGGCCTAACAGTCTCCGATGCTTAAGTCAGTTAAGTGTGGATGGTACTATTATAACTAGGCAGCGTAAAGGCAAGGTTGTCATTATCCTTTTTAGGGGAGATGCCCTTGTATTCATAGTGGCATTGAATGTTGTAGGTGAAACATTTCGATGTGGGTAAAATGCCCATCATCCTGGAGCCGACACGTGTCCTATTGGTCCCGAGTCCCCCGGTTGTGTTGACACGGTCGACCGATGGATGGGTAGGCCGACCAGATCTAGTAAGCCTAGTGGCTTTTGGTGTCTTTTGTCCAAGGTTGCGTTGGTGGGTTGTACTTGATGTTGTAGATTTGTATTGTTGTACTCTTGTTGAGCCGATCACTAAGTATGGTTTTAGTGGGACTGATCGGCCTTGACCAGGTTGACCAAATTAGGTACGAACATTATATAAAAAATGAAGAAGAAAAAATGCCAAAAACGCACTTACAATTTGCAAAGTTTCAACCTTTTTGCACCAAATCAAATAACTGACTGCATCAAGAAAATAAACAATTCTTTACACTATAGAGACCTTGTCCCAACCATTCTGGTACTCAATTTCAACATATTTGCTTGCAATCACAGTGAAATAGAAACATATATACTTAATACAAAGATGACATATTACCTAAACTAAAGCTTGAAATCAACTAAACAATGGACTACATAGCTTCCATTACTCAGAATCCACCAACTTCATATCGAATTCATCTCCTACTCTTTACCCACTTATTTTATACTAAGACATAGTTCTCAATAAGCTTTCTTTTCCATTAAATACCCACCAAAAAAAAATATTAATGTACCAAAATTCTAGGGTTTAAAGAGAAACGATGTCCTCAGACGCAGTTTCGCTAGCGACGAAGCCGAAACACCTTTGTAGAATAAAATCGAGACAAAGCGGAAATGCAGGAGGAGAAGAATTGAAGAAAAAGCAAAGTGCATGTTTTGGAGACTTACCAGAGCAGCGGATTGACGTCCTCTGTTGACTACTGTTCTTCTAACTTGCAAGACCCAAGTGCTCACTCATTCCTTCCTCTTTGGGTTGAATCGACGCTAGCCTATACCATACGATATAGCATACTCTTGCCAAACAAAAAAGAAAAACTAAAATACTAAAATACAATCGTCTTATTACGATTTCTATGGTTTCACAAGAATCGCGTTATGCTGGCATTGTGTTGTTTTTCCCTTTTCTTTACTCTTTTCTTTTTTACATAAATACCATTTTTGTTCCTTTTTAAAGCCTTATTCTTTTTTATTGGCCAAATATTTTTAGGCCCCCATTTACTAAAGCTCATTTTAAATGACCCTAGCTTATTATTTCTTTTTAAAAAGTCTCTCATTCATCTAATGTACAAGCACCCACTTAAAAATCAAAATTTTACACATGTGCCACTTTACAACTACATACAACAGATGCAGTTCCGCCAGTTGACAAATATGTTCATTTCTGCCCGGCAGACAGTTCCAGCTTCACCAGTAACTAGACAGTGCAATTCCACCAGAATCTAAAACAGTTGCAGTTCCTCAGAGCACCAGAATCCAAAATAGTTTCACTATCTTCGACAGCCTATCGCCGGTATCCGAAAACGTTGCAAATCTTTCGACAACCGGTCGTCGAAATCTGAAACAGTTGCCATTCCTCCGGCAGTTGGTTGACGAAATTCGAAACAGTTGCAGTTCCTCCAGTTATCGCCTAGGGAAGTCCGACCATCGGTCACCTACAATTGGACAGTTGCAATTCCTACGTGGTCGTCGAACTGTTGCACTAGAAGAAGGGCATATTAGTAATTAGTTTGAAATTTGAATAAAATATTAATATATTATTTAAACACAGACTGAACAAAAATAGTTTATAAAAAACAAGGACTTCACTAAACATTTAGAAGTCTAATTAAGGATGTTTTAAACATTTTGTATTACTTTTTAACATAAATACTTTTCTTTTTTTTCATGTGGCCGCTGGGGTCAATAAAAGTGGAAATAAGTAGTCTTACACTACGTATGGAAACGCCTAGTGCAGCACCCATTATTTATTGCTCATTCTCTAGTCAATATTTCAAGTAGGGCCCCTTCCAACCGACATTTCTATTTATGAGAAGTGCTGATTCGGTTTGGATAGACTTCATTCAAGAAAGATCAAAAAAATAATTTTTGGAATAGGCAAGTTATCGGTTCCCATCAGATCCAAAAAATTAGAAAGATAGATAAAGTAAATGTGGTGCATCCTGAATTGAATTATAATTATGACTATATAAGTTATTTTGATATTAAGCTAAGCAGCGCATTCTCAAACTCTTTTTTATATCAAACAAATTCGATCCTTCTTTCTATTCCATCTTTTCCCGAATCTCCTTTTAACGGGTAACCTGCTTGTTGTCTCATTCAACTACATTTGTTAATGTACGTAATCTCCTACGAATCTATACATGTAATTCGCTTACTTTGGGAGAGAGATGGAAAGAAGTTAGAAATCAAATAGTGACAAATCCTAGATTGATTCGATATCTTGAGTTTATATCTTTCTTAATTAGAGTAGAATATTTTCTTTTCCTATTTAGGTTTACTATAATCAGTATATAATGGGTGTCTTTGTACATTCAACAATACGTATTCATAAATATTATTCCATATTTTATTTTTAACATGGTATCAATGCAGTTCCGCCCCTGAGATCTGGATTCGCTGCCTTTCCACCTGAGGGTGTATGGAGCCTAATTACTCCATGCACCCACGAGAAACATACTTGATCCCACGGGACGCATACTAAAAATTCATATTGCCGTTGTTTTGTTTTTATTTCGTTTATTTGTTGGAAATTTACTTTCCTTACCTATCTAATTATCTATCTACCGGAAATTTTGCTGCCACCTTATTCAGCCTTCTGTGCCACCTTACTCGGCCTTTGTGCCACCTTTTGGCCTTTGTGCCACCATATTTGGCTTTTGAGCCACCGTATTTGGCTTTTGTGCCATTGTATTTGGCTTTTGTGCCACTGTATTTGGCTTTTGTGCCACCTTACTCGGCCGTTGTGTCACCGTATTTGGCCTTTGTACCACCATCTTAATGTGGCCTTTGTGCCAGCATCTTTCCTCACCGTCAAAGCGGGGTTGTTGAGCCCAAAATAGTCATTACCCTCCCGAAGTTATTACCATGATTGTGGGATGATTTGAAGCAACGTAGAAGGCAATAGGACATGAAGGTTACTCTGCAAGTTGGGACTTCACAATGTTCACTCTCCAAGTTGACAGGGAGTGTTTAGAAATCAAATTGTGATATCCCAAATTGATTTAGTATCCTAAATTGATTCGATATCCTGATTTTATATCTTGCTTAATTAGAGTAAAATATTTTCCTTTTATAGTTAACTTTACTGTAACTAGTATATAATTGGTGTCTTTGTATATTCAACGTACAATATATATTCATAAATATTCTTCCATATTTTATTTTTAACAAAAAAGGAGGCCTTTGCATTTGCGCTCTTTTTGTATATATATATATATATATACATATATATATATATATACATATATATTCTAGTCAAGATCCGTTTGAACCTTATGATCTCAGTGAACTTTGAAGCTTCAGTACAAAATCTCCTGCTGCTACAGTCATACATGTTTCTTCTTTTCTTTTGAGGGAAAAGACTGTTTACTGGATGGTGACTTTTTACTGGATGAGGGGCGATCAGCAGCTTGATTTCCCAGGGGTGAGGAAGATGTTGACTTGTGACTACTTGAAGAGGATGACTGTGAAGGGCTTTTATTATCTTCAGAATCTTCACCTTCATCGCCTAACTGCGTAGCACGAATCATAAGCATTCGGGCCAATTCTTTTAACTCGGCAGGGGACTTGTCGTCCAGAGATAGAGTGGAGGAGGAAGAGGTGATGGACTTGGAAGGGTTGACTGTAGGTTCCTTCTTGACTGGTGACTTTGTGACTGAAAACTATTGATGTACCTGAGAAATGATGCGATCATGGTTGAACTTATCCCACCAGTTGACTGAGAAGTGACGAACCAGAATATCATTGCAGATCTCATATCGCCACTTAAGTATCCACGACACCTTGTATTTGGCCATGAAGTGTAAAAGTAGTGGGAACTCTCGATCTGATTCACTGAATGAATGTCTTTCAGTGAAGAATTTGACTGCGTCTTGGAGGGGTGGCGACAGGAGCCGGAGCATTGGTCCAAAGTCGGACCACCATTTTAAAAAACATTTAGGAAAGGATCCTTTGAATTTACTGTCGAAGTTGATAAACCAGGAGTGATTGAAAGTCTCCGTTTGGTGGAGAAATACTTTACTCCAAGCATCAATGTAATCAAAATATGTGAAAGGGGTATCAGAATTGGGGAGATCCTGTCTATCATATGGAGGACGTTTCCACTGGAATGATAAAGAATTGTACTGGGATTGTTTTTGTCATGAATTGGTTTGAGGTGAATAGAGGCGGTGTGGTGGAGGATCTCCATGTAAAACTTGATTGACTTTTTGGGGTGAACGGGGGCAAAGTGCCAATTTTGTGGGAAAATACTTTTAGCAATGTCTTCGGGTGACTTGAGCTGACTAAGGGATGGTTCAATGAAAAAGAGATTGTGACTGGGGTCTTTAGGAATGTAAGGAGAAGATGGAGAATAAGGAACTGGGGTGGACTGTGGTTTGACTAGGGATTGAAAAGGATCATAACTGGACACAAGAGCTGACTGATAGTTTGGCCTGATTTGGCCCAAGGTAGATCCAAGGACTGAGTACTAGTTTCTGATAGGAAGAGGTGGATGACCAGGGTAAGGGACTAGGGAGGAAGGAGTGAATGACTCCTGTTTGACTGGTGCTAAGGAGGCGGGGAGCCTCCTAGTTGGCTGCTTGTCTGGAGCCTTGTCAGACATGTTTACTCTGCAAGAATTCTCTAGTTAAGAAATCTGGAATACAATTATCACTCCCTCTCAAATATTCTATTTCAAAATCAAAAATACTTAAAATTGCTTGCCATCTTGCAAAAAATTGTTTAGAGGCAATATTCTGAACATCTTTTTCAAGAACATGTTTTGCACTCTTGCAATCGACTTTGACTAAAAAGTTTTGGTTTAATAAATCATCTTGAAATTTTGAAATGCATAATACTATAGATAAAATCTATTTTTTAATAGTACTATAATTTTTCTGGGATTAGTTCCAAATACCGGAATGGAAGCGAACAATTTGTTCGGATTGACTTTGGGTGGTTCTTTGCTTGAGAATGCCTACATAACCAATGTCAGAAGCATTAGTTTCGACAATTTTGAAAGAGTTGACTGAAGGAATACCAAAACAAGGAAGAGTCTTGACATGCTATTTGATTTGTTTAACTATATTGGTATGTTTAGTTGTCCAGGCAGGAGGATTGCTCTGGAGACGATCAAATAAAGGCTTACATTGTTTTCGTAGATCTTGATAAAAATCAGAAACATACTTGAGAGAACCGAGAAACCTCTGGAGTTGACTTTTGTCGAGAATTTCATCTGGAATTTATCAGCAAACTCAATAACACGATTAATTGGTTTAACTGTGGATTGGAATATATCAAAACCAAGGAATCTTATTTTGGTTTGAAATAACTTGACTTTAGATGCGGAGACAACCAAACCATTCTTCTGGACAATTTCTAAGAATTTACTGAGGTGTTTCCAATGCTGTTCTATGGACTGGGAGAAGATAAGAACATCATCAATATAGACTATTGAGAATTCCCTGTATGGGTTGAATATTTCGTTCATTACGTTTTGGAATTCACTAGGGGCGTTCAAACATAAATACAGTAATAAGAAATATTATAAAACTTACAAACCATATAAAAAACACAAATTCCAGACTGATAAATTTTATGAGAAGAGAAGACCAAGAAAACATTGGCAAAACAATTCAAAAAATTGGATACCCAAATCACGCACAGACAAACATACAACTAAATGCTATAAGTGTCAAAAGCCTGGTCATTTTGCAAATAACTGCCCAGTAAAAAACAAGATTAACCAGTTAAAAATTACTGATGAAGAAAAAAAAGACTTACTCCGAATCTTAGAATTACGAAATACTGACTCTAGTGAAGAAAACCTTTCTGATTCAGAATGTAGTCATCATACATCTACTGACGATGAAATGTCCAGTTCCCCAGGAATTAAAATAGGTTGCCAAGATACTTGTTGTAAACAATCAATGTCCTTACCAAATAAGAAGAACAAGAAGAGTTACTAATAGATCTAATTGGGAAAATTGAGAATCCGGATTTAAAGTCAGAATACTTCAAAAAGTTAAGAAGAGTCATTCTCAGAAATGAACACGAACAAGATCCAGTTAAAAAACCGTCCGGCAAAATAAGTCTTACCACAACATTAGAACGATTTAATAAAGTTAAAAAAGAAGTAACCATTCAAGATTTACATTCTGAAGTCAACAAGATTAAAGAGGATATCAAACAGTTAAAACTTGCATCTTATTTCTGTCTAGTTAACTCATTCGCCTAAGTGGCTGGTTATCTCTTTCTATCTTAATTCTGCTAGTTTCGTTTATTCTGTTTACTCATATTGACCTCATAATCTATTGTTCTATCTTTTCTCCAAACAGTAGTTCCGGACCCAGACAATAAGTCCCAGGGAGAGGCATGAGCAGGAGGTGCATGAGCGGAGACGAGTGAACAACAGTAGGTTTTAAGGTAATTACGAATTTAATAGATAAGTGTTGTTAGTTTAATTAAGGTATTTAGGATACCTAAAACTTTGGGAAAATCAGTCGGCTATTCAGATCTAATTCTTCAACTAGCTCTAGATTTAGTCTGTCAAATTTAACAAAAATTCCAGATATAGTCAATGAAGAACAAATAACTTATGATGCTACTGATGAAGTAAACTTTCATGACTGAAATATACCCAAAATTCCAACTAGTGAAATTTATAAGAAAAAATAGTCAATTTCCTCATTTAAAAGTGAACATCATGTTAAGACAGTAGAACAAGTTTATGCTAAGTAAAGAACTTGAAACTTGTCAATTGTTTAATACTGAGTCCTTAAGAAAACACAGAAAAGATGATCATAACTTCTTACATATCGGCTTATAAATTTCTCTTTCCAAAATGATTGATTACTATCTTCTCGTAGCGTTACTCTAGATATAAAGACAGCGTTTGTAGCCAGCATTAAAAGTAAAATCAGTGCTGACTTCCCCAATGCTTTCTGGCATAGGAAGAAATATTTAGTGCGTCTTCCCTATGTTAAAGATTTCAGTGAAATTAAAATACCTACAAAAGCAAGACCAATCCAAATGAGTCAAGAAATAATGGAATTCTATAAGAAAGAAATTAATGAGCTACTCAATAAAGGAATAATTAGAAAAGTAAAGCCCCATGGTCATGCGCTGCTTTTTATGTCCAAAAACAAGCCGAATTAGAAAGAGGAGTCCCCAGGTTAGTCATTAATTATAAGCCTCTCCTCATGTCACAGTAAACGCTAAAGTTACTTTCGGTCACAGTATTTTACAATAATTCATGTCATGATGCCTCTTCCTATATAAAGAGAGCTCATTCCCAATTACAAGGGACTGCAACTTCAATACTCTTTTCTCTTCTTAGTTTTCATTTTGGTTTTGAGATTTCTAAGTTTTCAGAAGACCTCCAGTAAAGCTCTTCTTAGTTATTTCTCATGTAAGATTTCAAAGTTTCAAATTAGTAAAACAAACATTAATTATGATAGTTTCGGGAGGAGGATGACTAGACGTTACTTGAGTTGAATCTTACTTAATCCAATGTTCTTGGGTAATGACTTTTAAGTTATTAACTTCTGGGTAATGTTTATCAATAAAATCGAGGAAAAATATATTAGTTTGAGTTTGCTTCATTAAATTTTCCCAATGTTGAAATAGATTTTCTTTCTCTTGTGGATTAAATCTTTGTCTGAAAGTATTTCTTCATTCAATATTGTCAACTGACTCAATATCTTGATTTAGTATTTTCCAATTAATTTTAAAAGGTTTTGTTATTTTTAATAATTGAGAATGGACTGCAAAATCAGACTGGGTTGGTGAAGTTGGTTCTTTATAAGTACCATAGCTTACTTGAGACTTGGTTTGGACACCTTTTAACTTTAAGTTTTTAAATTCTTGGTTGATTTCATGGTCTCTTGTGGACTCAGTCATGGTAGAAGCAGTCCCAACAAAAGAATGCCTGTTAGGGTCAACTTTTGTAGAAGAGGAAGTATTTTCGATGTCTCTAAGTTGGACACTAGACCTGGGTCTTTGACTATCAAATTTTATTTTTACTGTACCATCTAGATATTGTTGAATATCATCAAAATTTGTAAAGTTTCGTTGAATGTTAAGTGGTTGCCTTTCATTTACCAATGTCCAAGCATCAGGGAGATTGACATCAGACCAACTGATCGTTTGGGGGACTCTGATTCTGGAGTTTTGTTGGTTACTTTGTATGAGTAAAGTTTGATCTTTTGGACTTTTATTAAGAGCTTGGAAATTCATGTTTGTACCTGTGGTTTTGTAATAAATTCGGAAATTAAAGCTAAGGTTTGACTACCTTCAAGCACATGATATCCTGAGGTTTTAATATTTAATGTTAAAGCTTTTAAGACATGGGGATCAGAGAGACTTATTGTAAAATCTGGATAACAATCAAAGTGGATTGGTCCATTACACAAACTTAACTCTATCATTCCAAGAGTGCTATCACCAAAATTAGTGAATCTTGCATCTCGGAGACATAATAATACTGAAGCATTAAGACCTAATCTTGTTAGAGGTTTAACTGCGACTTGGACTAAGCCGATATGTAAGAAGTTATGATCATCTTTTCTGTGTTTTCTTAAGGACTCAGTATTAAACAATTGACAAGTTTCATGTTCTTTACTTAAAGCATAAACTTGTTCTACAGTCTTAACAGGATGTTCACTTTTAAATGAGGAAATTGACCATTTTTTCTTATAAATTTCACTGGTTGGAATTTTGGGTATATTCCAGTCATGGAAGTTTACTTCATCAGTAGCATCATAAGTTACTTGTTCTTCATTGATTATATCTGGAATTTTTGCTAAATTTGACAGACTAGATCTAGAGCTAGTTGAAGAATTAGATCTGAACAGCCGACTCATTTTCCCAAAAGTTTTAGGTATCTTAAATACCTTAATTAAACTAACAATGCTTATATATTAAATTCATAATTACCTTAAAACCTAATGTTGTTCACTCGTCTCTGCTCATGAACCACCAGCTCATGCCTCTCCCTGGGACTTATTGTTTGGGTCCGGACCTACTGTTTGGAGAAAATATAGAACAATAGATTTTGAGGTCAATACGAATAAACAGAATAAACAAAACTAGCAGAATTAAGATAGACAGAGATAACCAGCCACTTAGGTGGATGAGTTAACTAGACAGAAATAAGATCTCAACTCTTATGGTTTTGATACCAAAAGGGGGCGGAAGCAGCTGACTAATGAGGATGGTGTGAATGATTCCAAATGTCAATTAAACCAAAGTTGTCGCATCACCGTTTAAAGTTGCCACACAGGAAACAAGTCAAGATTTTAAAAAATTAATCGAACAAAACAATTATACAAATCAAAGTCTCATAACCTTAGGCAAACAATTAGATAACATTGAAACAAAAATTGATAAATCAGTAAATTAAGAACACAACCCAAAACTCAAAAGAGAATCACCTTTATTAATGTTCTCAGGAAGTAAATCTGGATTACTATCCAAACCTTCATCTTCCATAATAAAATTCGAACGCATGATAAAAGATTTAACTCTCGCCCAGTCAAAAGATCCACAGAAAAGTTTATAAGTAATTGATCTTTACAGTCAAACTTCTGAGAGTACGAGTTCACATGAGTCTGATTCTATTAATATCAGTAAAATTGAAAATGCATTTAAAACCCTTGAATAAAAAAGAATGTCTCACAAAGTTAAATTAACAAGCCTTACCAAAAATTGGTATAATAGGCCTATGCCTCTAGATATTCAACATGAAGAAAGAATATTTCTGAATCAATTTACAGTCTCATCTGATAAACTCTATGAATGGAATATAGATGGTTTATCTGAACAAGAAATATTAAATAAATTACAACATATGTCAATGGTTGCTAACAATTATGTTACCAATCATAATCTCAGTCAGCCAGAGATCCTTGATCTCTTCATTACTGGCTTTTCTGGAACCCTTCGTCCTTGGTGGGAAAAACATCTCACTGAACAGTCAAGACAAGACATTATACATTATGTCCTTCACGATGAGGAAGGCCTCCATCTCTTTGATGAAAGAATTGGAGCAGGAGTTCCTGATGCAGTTAACACTTTACTTCTCACAATAATTGAACATATCATAGGAACCCCAAGTAATGTCACTACAAGAATTCACGATCAACTTAGTAATCTAAGATGTCCAACATTAAGTGACTTTAGGTGGTATAAAGATGTCTTTATATCTAGAGTAATGCTACGAGAAGATAGTAATCAATAATTTTGGAAAGAGAAATTTATTAATGGTCTACCAAATCTATTTGCCCACAAAATCAGACAAGTCCTAAGTAATGAACAAGGTCACATTGATTATGATAAACTCACCTATGGAAACATAGTAAGTATCATCCAGAAAGAAGGCTTAAAAATGTGCATTGACATGAAAATAAGTAGGCAAATTAATAATGATAAAAGAAAAGCAAAATATGAACTAGGAAATTTTTGTGAACAATATGGTCTACCTCCTATTCCTCCCTCACGAAAAAATAAACATATTTATGAAAAGAAACATAAATACAGTAATAAGAAATATTATAAAACTTACAAACCATATAAAAAACACAAATTCCAGACTGATAAATTTTATGAGAAGAGAAGACCAAGAAAACATTGGCCAAACAAGTCAAAAAATTGGATACCCAAATCACGCACAGACAAACATACATCTAAATGCTATAAGTGTCAAAAGCTTGGTCACTTTGCAAATAACTGCCCAGTAAAAAACAAGATTAACCAGTTAAAAATTACTGATGAAGAAAAAGAAGACTTACTCCGAATCTTAGAATTACGAAATACTGACTCCAGTGAAGAAATCATTTCTGATTCAGAATCCAGTCATCATACATCTACTGACGATGAAATGTCCAGTTCCCCAAGAATTAAAATAGGTTGCCAAGATACTTGTTGTAAAACAATCAATGTCCTTACCAAACAAGAAGAACAAGAAGAGTTACTATTAGATCTAATTGGGAAAATTGAGAATCCGGATTTAAAGTCAGAATACTTAAAAAAGTTAAGAAGAGTCATTCTCAGAAATGAACAAGAACAAGATCCAGTTAAAAAACCGTCCGGAAAAATAAGTCTTACCACAACATTAGAACGATTTAATAAAGTTAAAAAAGAAGTAAACATTCAAGATTTACATTCTGAAGTCAACAAGATTAAAGAGGATATCAAACAGTTAAAACTTGCAAGTCAAGAGTTAAGATTTGAAAATCAAGAAATCAAAACTCAGTTAATCAATACAAGTAATTTAGAATCCGAACAATCCTACCATGAAGAAGAAAGAGACCAAAGTCATGATAATGTTTTAAATCTTATACAACAAATTCATATTAAAAAATGGTACATCACAGTAAGATTAGTAATTCAAGATTTTGAATTAACAACTATAGCCCTAGTTGATTTAGGTGCAGATATGAACTACCTTCAGGAAGGGTTAGTTCCAACAAAGTATTATATTAAATCAACCCAATCCTTAAAATCTGCAAATTGTAGTAAAATGGAACTTAAATATGAAATCCCAAAAGCCCATATATGCCAAGATAATGTCTGTTTTAAAACACCCTTTGTTTTAATAAAAAATATAAGTGATCAAATGATTCTAGGTCTCCTTTTTATCACATTATTATATCCTTTCACAACAGATTATGAGGCAATAACCACTTACCCAATGCATCAAAAGGTCACATTCAAATTTCTAGTTAATCTTGCACTTCAAACAATAAAAGCCTTTCAAAAAGATTAAATATCACAAACAATTAATCTAAACACTTGTAAAACCCAACAGTTATCTTTTCTCAAGGAATAAATTAAATTTAAAAGAATTGAAGAACAATTAAAACAGGAAACACTTCAATCTAAAATTCAAGCGTTTGAAGACAGCATTAAAAGCAAAATTTGTGCCGACCTCCTCAATGCTTTCTGGCATAGGAAGAAACATTTAGTGCGTCTTCCCTATGTTAAAGATTTCAGTGAAAGTAAAATACCTACAAAAGCAAGACCAATCCAAATGAGTCAAGAACTAATGGAATTCTGTAAGAAAGAAACTAATGAGCTGCTCAATAAAGGAATAATTAGAAAAAGTAAATCCCCATGGTCATGCGCTGCTTTTTATGTCCAAAAACAAGCCGAATTAGAAAGAGGAGTCCCCAAGTTAGTCATTAATTATAAACCTCTTAACTCAGTTCTTGAATGGATTCGATACCCAATTCCTAATAAAAGAGATCTAGTCAACCGTCTAGGAAATGCTGTCTACTTTTCAAAATTCGATATGAAAAGTGGATTTTGGCAAATCTATATTCATGAGGATGATAGGTACAAAACTGCCTTTGTCACCCAATTTGGACATTATCAATGGAATGCAATGCCATTTGGTCTGAAGAATGCCCCTAGTGAATTCCAAAACATAATGAACGAAATATTCAATCCATACAGGGAATTCTCAATAGTCTATATTGATGATGTTCTTATCTTCTCCCAGTCCATAGAACAGCATTGGAAACACCTCAGTAAATTCTTAGAAATTTTCCAGAAGAATGGTTTGGTTGTGTCCGCATCTAAAGTCAAGTTATTTCAAACCAAAATAAGATTCCTTGGTTTTGATATATTCCAATCCACAATTAAACCAATTAATCGTGTTATTGAGTTTGCTGATAAATTTCCAGATGAAATTCTCGACAAAAGTCAACTCCAGA
This sequence comes from Oemleria cerasiformis, assembly GCA_037349345.1. Classification (NCBI taxonomy): domain Eukaryota; kingdom Viridiplantae; phylum Streptophyta; class Magnoliopsida; order Rosales; family Rosaceae; genus Oemleria; species Oemleria cerasiformis. Next base: position 11,426,842 of record JAZGTL010000007.1, read on the forward strand.
GGTTTCTCGGTTCTCTCAATTATGTTTCTTATTTTTATCAAGATCTACGAAAACAATGTAAGCCTTTATTTGATCGTCTCCAGAGCAATCCTCCTGCCTGGACAACTATTCATACCAATATAGTTAAACAAATCAAACAGCATGTCAAGACTCTTCCTTGTCTTGGTATTCCTTCAGTCAACTCTTTCAAAATTGTCGAAACTGATGCTTCTGACATTGGTTATGGAGGCATTCTGAAGCAAAGAGCCACCCAAAGTCAATTGGAACAAATTGTTCGCTTCCATTCCGGTATTTGGAACCAATCCCAGAAAAATTATAGTACTATTAAAAACGAGATTTTATCTATAGTATTATGCATTTCAAAATTTCAAGATGATTTATTAAACCAAAACTTTTTAGTCAGAGTCGATTGCAAGAGTGCAAAACATGTTCTTGAAAAAGATGTTCAGAATATTGCCTCTAAACAAATATTTGCACGATGGCAAGCAATTTTAAGTATTTTTGATTTTGAAATAGAATATTTGAGAGGGAGTGATAATTGTATTCCAGATTTCTTAACTAGAGAATTCTTGCAGAGTAAACATGTATGAAAAGGCTCCAAACAAGCAGTCAACTAGGAGGCTCCCCGCCTCCTTAGCACCAGTCAAACAGGAGTCATTCACTCCTTCCTCCCTAGTCCCTTACCCTGGTCATCCACTTCTTCCTATCAGAAACCAGTACTCAGTCCTTGGATCTACCTTGGCCCAAATCAGGCCAAACTATCAGTCAGCTCTTATGTCCAGTTATGATCCTTTCCAATCCCTAGTCAAACCACAGTCCACCCCAGTTCCTTATTCTCCATCTTCTCCTTACATTCCTAAAGACCCCAGTCACAATCTCTTTTTCATTGAACCATCCCTTAGTCAGCTCAAGTCACCCGAAGACATTGCTAAAAGTATTTTCCCACAAAATTGGCACTTTGCCCTAGTTCACCCCAAAAAGTCAATCAAGTTTTACATGGAGATCCTCCTCCACACCGCCTCTATTCACCTCAAACCAATTCATGACAAAAACAATCCTAGTACAATTCTTTATCATTCCATTTATATTATGAAAGTAGTTAGCCTGTCTCAGTGGAAACGTCCTCCATATGACAGACAAGATCTCCCCAATTCTGATACCCCTTTCACATATTTTGATTACATTGATGCTTGGAGTAAAGTATTTCTCCACCAAACGGAGACTTTCAATCACTCCTAGTTTATCAACTTCGACAGTAAATTCAAAGGATCCTTTCCTAAATGGTTTTTAAAATGGTGGTCTGACTTTGGACCAATGCTCCGGCTCTTACCGCTACCCCTCCAAGACGCAGTCAAAATCTTCACTGAACGACATTCATTCAGTGAATCAGATCGAGAGTTCCTGCTACTTTTACACTTCATGGCCAAATACAAGGTGTCGTGGATACTTAAGTGGCGATATGAGATCTGCAATGATATTCTGGTTCGTCACTTCTCAGTCAAATGGTGGGATAAGTTCAACCATGATCGCATCATGTCTCAGGTACATCAAGAGTTTTCAGTCACAAAGTCACCAGTCAAGAAGGAACCTACAGTCAACCCTTCCAAGTCCATCACATCTTCCTCCTCCACTCTATCTCTGGAAGACAAGTCCCCTGCCGAGTTAAAAGAATTGGCTCGAATGCTTATGATTCGTGCTACGCAGTTAGGCGATGAAGGTGAAGATTCTGAAGATAATAAAAGCCCTTCATAGTCATCCTCTTCAAGTAGTCACAAGTCAACCTCTTCCTCCCTCTTGGGAAATCAAGCTGCTGCTGATCGCCCATCATCCAGTAAAAAGTCACCATCCAGTAAACAGTCTTTTCCCTTAAAAGAAAAGAAGAAGATTCTGTTGTCCGATTTTCAAGACAGTCAAGATCCGTTTGAACCTTATGATCTTAGTGAACTTTGTAGCTTCAGTATAAAATCTCGTGCTGCTACAGTCAACCAGTCATTATTCTCCAAATAGTTCCAGTCTCGTGCTTCTACAGAATATTTGAGAGGGAGAGACAATTGTATTCCAGATTTCTTAACTAGAGAATTCTTGCAGAGTAAACATGTATGAAAAGGCTCCAAACAAGCAGTCAACTAGGAGGCTCCCCGCCTCTTTAGCACCAGTCAAACATGAGTCATTCACTCCTTCCTCCCTAGTCCAGTTACGATCCTTTTCAATCTCTAGTAAAACCCCAGTCAAGCCCAGTCTCTTATTCTCATTCTTCCTTTTATATTCCTAAAGACCCTAGTCACAATCTATTCTTCATTGAGCCATCTCTTAGTCAACTCAAATCTCCTGAAGACATTGCCAAAACCATTTTCCCCCCAAATTGGCAGTTTGCTCCAGTTCACCCCAAAAAATCAATCAAGTTTTACATGGAGATCCTCCTCCATACTGCATCTATTCACCTCAAGCCAATTCATGACAAAAGTAATCCCAGTAACATCCTTTATCATTCAATTTACATTCTGAAAGTAATCAGCCTGTCCCAGTGGAAACGTCCCCTTTTGGTATCAGAGCCTTAAGTGTTGAGATCTTATTTCTGTCTAGTTAACTCATCCGCCCAAGTGGCTGGTTATCTCTGTCTATCTTGATTCTGCTATTATCGTTTATTTCTGTTTATTCATATTGACCCCATAATCTATTGTTTTATCGTTTCTCCAAACAGTAGGTTCGGACCCAAACAATAAGTCCCAGGGAGAGGCATGAGCGGGTGGTGCATGAGCGGAGATGAGTGAACAGCAGTAGGTTTTAAGGTAATTATGAATTTGAGATATAAGCGTTGTTAGTTTAATTAAGGTATTTAGGATACCTGAAACTTTGGAAACATGAGTAGGCTATTCAGATCTAATTCTTCAACTAGCTCTAGGTATAGTATGCCCAATTTAACAAAAATTCCAGATATAGTCAATGAAGAACAGGTAACTTATACTGCTAATGAAGAAGTAAACTTCCATGACTGGAATATACCCAAAAATCCAACCAGTGAAATTTATAAGAAAAAATGGTCAATTTCCTCATTTAAAAGTGAACATCATGTTAAGACAGTAGAACAAGTTTATGCTTTAAGTAAAGAACATGAAACTTGTCAATTGTTTAATGTTGACTCCTTACGAAAACACAGAAAAGATGGTCATAACTTTTTACATATCGGCTTAGTCCAAGTCGCAGTTAAACCCCTAACAAGATTAGGTCTTAATGCTTCAGTATTATTATGTCTCCGCGATGCAAGATTCACTGATTTTAGTGATAGCACTCTTGGAATGATTGAGTCAAGCTTGTGTAATGGACCAATCCACTTCGATTGTTATCCAGATTTCACAATCAGTCTCTCTGATCCCCATGTCTTAAAAGCTTTAACATTAAACATTAAAACCTCAGGATATCATATACTTGAAGGTAGTCAACCCTTAGCCTTAATATTCCGAATTTATTACAAAACAACAGGCACAAACATGAATTTCCAAGCTCTTAATAAAAGCCCAAAAGATCAAACCTTGCTAATACAAAGTAACTAAGGAAACTCAAGAATTCGAGTCCCACAGACAATTAGTTGGTCGGATGTTAATCTCCCTTCAGAATGGTCATTAGTCAATGAAAGTCAGCCGCTTAATATACAACGAAACTTTACAAATTTTGATGATATTCAACAATACTTAGATGGTACAGTAAAAATAAAATTTGATAGTCAAAGACCCAGGTCTAGTGTCCAACTAAGAGACATCGACGATACTTCCTCTTCTGTAAAAGTTGACCCTTCCAGGCATTCTTTTGCTGGGACTGCATCTACCATGACTGAGTCCATAAGAGACCATGACATCAACCAAGAATTAAAAAACTTAAAATTAAAAGGTGTCCAAACTAAGTCTCAAGTTAGCTACGGTACTTATAAAGAACCAACTTCACCAACCCAGTCAGACTTTGAAGTCCATTCTCAATTGTTAACAATAACGAAACCGTTTCAAATTAATTGGAAACTCCTAAACCAGGATATAGAGTCAATTAACAATATTGAACGAAGAAATGTTTTACGGCAAAGATTTAATTCGCAAGAAAAAGAAAATATATTTCGACATTGGGAAAATTTCATGAAACAAACTCAAACTACTGTATTTTTCCTTGATTTTATTGATAACCATTATCCAGAAGTTAATAACTTAAAAGTCATTACCCAAGAACATTGGGTTAAGCAAGATTCAACCCAAGTAACATCTAGCCATCCTCCTCCTGAAACAATCATACTTAATGTCAATCAAGCCAAAGTTGTCGCATCACCGTTTAAAGTTCCCACACAGGAAACCGGTCAAGATTTTAAGAAATTAATCGAACAAAACAACTATACAAATCAAAGTCTCATCACCCTAGGAAAACAGTTAGATAAAATTGAAACAAAAATTGATAACTCAGTAATTGAAGAAAAAAACCCTAAACCTAAGCGAGAATCCCCTTTACTAACATTCTCGGACAGTATAAAGGGATTACCACCCAAACCTTCATCGTCCATTGTAAAAATAGAACGAATGATAAAAGACTTAACTTTCCCTCACTCGAAAGATCCCCAGAAAAGGTTACAAGTAATTGACCTTTACAGTCAGGAATCTGAGAGTTCGAGTTCCCATGAGTCTGATTCAAGTAATATCAGTAAAATCGAAAAAGCTTTTAAAAACCTTGAAATAAAAAGACTATCTCATAAGATAAACCCAACAAGTTTAACTAAAAACTGGTATAATAGGCCAACACCCCCAGACATTCAACATGAAGAAAGAGTCTTTCAAAACCAATTCACAGTGTCTGCTGATAAACTTTATGAATGGAATATAGATGGTTTATCTGAACAAGAAATATTAAATAAATTACAACATATGACAATGGTTGCCAACAGCTATGCTACCAACCATAACCTCAGTCAACCAGAGATCCTTGATCTCTTCATTACCGGATTTTCCGGCACCCTACGTGCTTGGTGGGAAAAACATCTCACTAAACATTCTAAACAAGAAATTATACATTCAGTCCTTCACGATGAGGAAGGCCTCCCTGTCTTTGATGAAAGAATTGGAGCAGGAGTTCCTGATGCAGTTAACACTTTACTTCTCATGATAATTGAACATTTCATAGGAACCCCAAGTAATGTTACTACCAGAATTCACGACCAACTTAGTAACCTAAGATGTCCAACATTAAGTGACTTTTGGTGGTATAAAGATGTCTTTATATCTAGAGTAATGTTTCGTGAAGATAGTAATCAATCATTTTGGAAAGAAAAATTTATTAATGGTCTACCAAATCTATTTGCTCACAAAATTCGACAAGTCCTCAGTAATGAACAAGGTCACATTAATTATGATAAACTCACCTATGGAAACATAGTAAGTGTCATCCAGAAAGAAGGCCTAAAAATGTGCATTGATATGAAAATAAGTAGGCATATTAATAATGATAAAAGAAAAGCAAAATTTGAACTAGGAAATTTCTGTGAACAATATGGTTTACCTCCTATTCCTCCCTCACGAAAAAATAAACATATTTCTGAAAAGAAACATAAATACAGTAATAAGAAATATTTTAAATCTTACAAACCATATAATAAAAACAAATTCTAGACTGATAAATTTTACGAGAAGCGAAGACCAAGAAAACATTGGCAAAACAAGTCAAAAAATTGGATACCCAAAACACGCACAGACAAACATACAGCTAAATGCTATAAGTGTCAAAAACCTGGTCACTTTGCAAATAAATGCCCAGTAAAAAACAAGATTAACCAGTTAAAAATTACTGATGAAGAAAAAGAAGACTTAATACGAATATTAGAATTATGAAATACTGACTCCAGTGAAGAAGTCCTTTCTGATTCCGAATCTAGTAATCATACTTCTACTGATGATGAAATGTCCAGTTCCCCAGGAATAAAAATAGGTTGTCAAGATACTTGTTGTAAAACAATCAATGTCCTTACTAAACAAGAAGAACAAGAAGAGTTACTGATAGATCTAATTGGGAAAATTGAGAACCCATAATTAAAGTCAGAATACTTAAAAAAGTTAAGAAGAGTCATTATCAGAAATGAGCAGGAACAAGATCCAGTTCAAAAACCATCCGGCACCATAAGTCTTACAACAACATTAGAACGCTTTAATAAAGTTAAAAAAGAAGTAACCATCCAAGATTTACATTCTGAAGTCAACAAGATTAAAGAAGATATCAAACAGTTAAAACTTACAAGTCAAGAATTAAGAATTGAAAATCAAGAAATCAAAACTCAGTTAATCAATGCCAATAATTTAGAGGCAGAACAATCCTACCATGAATCCGAAAGAGACCAAAGTCATGATAATATTTTAAATCTTATACAACAAATTCATATTAAAAAATGGTATATCACGGTCCGATTAGTAATACAAGATTTTGAATTAACAACTATTGCCCTAGTTGATTCCGGTGTAGATCTGAACTGCCTTCAGGAAGGGTTAGTCCCAACAAAGTATTATATTAAGTCAACCCAATCTTTAAAGTCTGCAAATGGTAGTAAAATGGAGCTAAAATATGAAATCCCAAAAGCCCATATTTGCCAAGATAATGTCTGTTTTAAAACACCCTTTGTTTTAATAAAAAATATAAGTGATCAAATGATTCTAGGTCTCCCATTTCTCACGCTATTATATCCTTTCACCACAGATTATGAGTCAATAACCACTTACCCAATGCATCAAAAAGTTACATTCAAATTTCTAGTCAATCCTGCACTTCAAACAATCAAAGCCTTTCAAAAGGATTCCATATCACAAACCATTAATCTAATTAATTGCAAAACCCAACAGTTATCTTATCTTAAGGAAGATATCAAATTTAAAAGAATTGAAGAACAGTTAAAACAGGAAACACTTCAATCTAAAATACAATCGTTTGAAGCAAGTATCAAAAGTAAAATCTGTGCTGACCTTCCCAATGCTTTCTGGCATAGGAAGAAACATTTAGTGCGTCTTCCCTATATTAAAGACTTCAGTGAAAGTAAAATACCTACAAAAGCAAGACCAATCCAAATGAGTCAAGAAATAATGGAGTTCTGCAAGACAGAAATAAATGAATTACTCAGTAAAGGAATAATTAGGAAAAGTAAATCTCCATGGTCATGCGCTGCATTTTATGTCCAAAAGCAAGCCGAATTAGAACGAGGAGTCCCCAGGTTAGTCATTAATTATAAACCTCTTAATTCAGTTCTTGAATGGATTAGATACCCAATTCCTAATAAAAGAGACCTAGTCAACCGTCTAGAAAATGCCGTAGTCTTTTCAAAATTCGATATGAAAAGCGGATTTTGGCAAATCCAGATTCATGAGATTGATAGGTACAAAACTGCATTTGTCCCCCCTTTTGGCCATTACGAATGGAATGTCATGCCATTTGGTCTTAAGAATGCGCCTAGTGAATTCCAGAATATAATGAATGAAATATTCAATCCATATAGTGAATTTTCCATAGTTTACATTGATGATGTTCTTATCTTCTCCCAGTCAATTGAACAACATTGGAAACATCTTAGTAAATTCTTAGAAATTGTCCAGAAGAATGGTTTAGTTGTTTCCGCATCAAAGGTTAAGATATTCCAAACCAAAATTAGATTCCTTGGTTTTGATATATTCCAATCCACAGTCAAACCGATTAACCGTGTCATTGAATTCGTTGATAAATTTCCAGATGAAATTCTAGATAAAAGTCAACTCCAAAGATTTCTCGGATCCCTCAATTATGTCTCTGATTTTTATCAAGATCTGCGAAAACAGTGTAAGCCTTTCTTTGATCGTCTCCAGAGTAATCCTCCTGCCTGGACAGTCACTCATACCAACATAGTCAAACAAATCAAATTACATGTCAAGACTCTTCCTTGTCTTGGTATTCCTTCAGTCAATTCTTTCAAAATTGTTGAAACAGATGCTTCTGACGTCGGTTATGGCGGTATTCTCAAACAAAGAACTCCCCAGAGTCAATCAGAACAAATTGTTCGTTTCCATTCCGGTATTTGGAACCAAGCTCAAAAAAATTATAGTACTATTAAAAAGGAAATTTTATCTGTAGTCTTATGCATCTCAAAATTTCAAGATGATTTGTTAAACAAAAACTTTTTAGTCAGAGTCGATTGCAAAAGCGCCAAGCATGTTATTGAAAAAGATGTTCAAAATATTGCATCCAAACAGATTTTTTGCACGATGGCAAGCTATATTAAGTATTTTTGATTTTGAAATAGAATATTTGAGAGGGAGAGACAATTGTATTCCAGATTTCTTAACTAGAGAATTCTTGCAGAGTAAACATGTCTGAGAAGGCTCCGCACAAGTAGTCAACCCGGAGGCTCCCTGCCTCCTTAGCACCAGTCAAACAGGAGTCATTCACTCCTTCCTCCCTAGTCCCTTACCCTGGTCATTCACCAATTCCCATCAGAAAGCAATACACTGTCCTTGGTTCTACCTTGGGCCAAATCAGGCCTAATTATCAGTCAGCCCTGGTTTCCAGTTACGATCCTTTTCAATCTCTAATAAACCCCAGTCAAGCCCAGTCCCTTATTCTCATTCTTCCCCTTATATTCCTAAAGACCCTAGTCACAATCTATTCTTCATTGAGCCATCTCTTAGTCAACTCAAATCTCCTGAAGACATTGCCAAAACCATTTTCCCCCCAAATTGGCACTTTGCTCCAGTTCACCCCAAAAAATCAATCAAATTTTACATGGAGATCCTCCTCCATACTGCATCTATTCACCTCAAGCCAATTCATGACAAAAGTAATCCCAGTAACATCCTTTATCATTCAATTTACATTATGAAAGTAATCAGCCTATCCCAGTGGAAACGTCCCCCATATGACAGGCAGGATCTCCTCAATTCTGATACCCCCTTCACATACTTTGATTACATTGATGCCTGGAGTAAGGTTTTTCTCCATCAAACGGAGACTTTCAGTCACTCTTGGTTTATCAACTTCGACAGTAAATTCAAAGGATCATTTCCTAAGTGGTTTTTAAAATGGTGGTCCGACTTTGGAGCAATGCTCCGGCTCCTGCCGCCACCCCTCCAAGAAGCAGTCAAATTCTTCACTGAGCGACATTCTTTCAGTGAAACAGATCGAGAATTCCCACTACTTTTGCATTTAATGGCCAAGTACAAGGTGCCGTGGATACTTAAGTGGCGTTATGAGATTCACAATGATATTTTGGTTCGTCACTTCTCAGTCAAATGGCGGGATAAATTCAACCATGATCGCATCATTTCTCAGGTGCATCAAGAGTTTTCAGTCACAAAGTCACCAGTCAAGAAGGAACTTACAGTCAACCCTTCCAAGCCAATCACCTCTTCCTCCTCCACTCTATCTCTAGATGACAAGTCCCCTGCAGAGTTAAAAGAATTGGCCCAAATGCTTTTGATTCGTGCTTCGCAGTTAGGCGTTGAAGGCGATGATTCTGAAGATGATAAATGCCCTTCACAATCATCCTCTCCAAGCAGTCACAAGTCAACCTATTCCTCCCCCCTGGGAAATCAAGCTGCTACTGATCACCCATCATCCAGTAAACAGTCAAAAGAAAAGAAGAAGATTCTTTGGTCCGACTTTCAAGATAGTCAAGATCCTTACGAGCCTTATGATCTCAATGAGCTCTGAGGCCCCTGTCCCAATCTCGTGAAGCTGCAATAAACAAAGTCATTATTCACCAACAGTACCAGTCTTGTGATGTTACAATATTCCGACAACACACTATTCATGAACAGTGTCGCCGCGTGCTGCTTCGTCACCTTTCTGACAATTTGGCAACGTGCCACAGTAAACGCCAAAAGTTACTTTCAGTCACAGTATTTTATAATTATTCATGTCTTGATGCCTCTGCCTATATAAAGAGAGCTCATTCCCAGTTACAGAGGACTCGAATTTCATTCTCTTTTTCATTTCTTAGTTGTCATATCTGTTTTGAGATTTCTAAGTTTTCAGAAGACCTCCAGTAAAGCTCTTCTTAGTTATTTCATATGTAAGCTTTCAAAGTTTCAAATCAGTAAAACAAAGTTATTTCACTCATTCATGATTTTAAGCATAATCAATTTACATATCATTTTCTTATTCATATATGTAATTATTTTGCATATAATTTACATTCTCTCATGCTATTTAAATTATTACCTTATTCCTAAACTTCTTGAGTTAATTCGTATCTATGCTCTTGACATGCTTGATTTGTGGAATCAATCACACTAGTAACTGCTTTTGTCCCCTTCAATTTTCAAGTAACTGCTTCCGTCCCCTTTTGGTATATATATATATATATACACAAAAGGGGTGAAAGACCAGAAGACTAGTGAGACTGATTGTATATGATGATAACCAAAAGGGGTGAAAGACCAGAAGACTAGTGAGACTGATTGTATATGACGATAACCAAAAGGGGCGAAAGACCAGAAGACTAGTGAGACTGATTGTATATGACGATTAACTCTTCAGTAAGGGAACGAATAATTTCAATAATTTGGGGAATCAGATAATAACTTAAATAAACAGATAAAATATAGATAATATGATAGATAATTAAAAATATGAATAAAAAGATCATGATATTCAAATGAAATAAATGGAATAAGATTTTATTTGAAATCTTACTTGAATGCAAGTGATTACAACTGGAGAGACTTATTGAAAAAAGTAGGATACATGAATATCACAATGATTGATATCTCAAGTATACTAAGTCGATCTTTTGAAGTCCCTTTTAACTGAGATGAATTGAGAAAGGAATGCTAAAACTGGATGCTAGAAAACTATGCTCTAAAACATGCTCTGAAAATATGCCTGAGTGACTGAAGGAAATGAACTAGTTTAAATAGACTGGGGGAGGCCAACATGGCCGACATGGTCGAGTTAATTGCGGTGATGCATGTAGTCTCTAGCTATATGATGTGATTTTGATTGCAGCGTGATTCACGGGGATGATTGTTGAGCTGATTGAGGGATTTTGTCTTCAAAAGAGCATTATTGGGCGCCAGGTAAGATTCACAGATTTTACTGTTTTTAACTTGTCTAATGGAATGATTTATTCAACTATCAAAACCCAAATCATATGGATCTTGAGAATCCTGGAAATCTTCCCATCTCTGCTTTCGTAACGAAGATGACTTCGGCTGACTGGATGAGGATACTGTTGATGAGTTGGGAGAATCCGGATTGTCCGGAATCTATTCTTCTCCGTTCTTCATTTGGCTTGCTTGTTCCAAGAGTTGTCTGGCTAACTCCTCGATTTTTGATTTAGTTTTTCCCTCGATTGAGAGAGATGATGAAGATGCTTCTGAAACAGCGGGTTCAACTTTATTTTCACTTGATGGAAATTCTTTGTTAACCATTTGAATAATTCTATTGAGATCAAGCTTATCCCACCATTTTGTGTGGAATAGTCTGACCACAATGTCTGATTCAATCTTTTATTCCCATTTGATTATCCACGACACCTTATACTTTGCCATGAACGGTAACATGATTGCATGAGTATTATTCTGGGGGTAATTTTTGCTAAAATGTTTGAATGTGTCATGGAGTTGATTGGGGATGACTTCTCAGGTGGGGCCATGAGTTGTCCACCATTTCTGGAACCAAACTAGGAAGCGGCTTTTGAACTTTCTATCAAAATTAACAAACCATGAATGAGTAAAATTGTCATTTTGGTGCAGGAACACTTTGTACCATGCATCCATGTAATCATAGTAACTATATGGAATCTCTTCATTTGCTTTGGGGAAGTATTTGAGGTTGTGAGGTTTAGTGCCCCATTCTTGCTAGTTAATAACTTGGAGGATGTAAATGGAGTGATAAAGCAATTTTGGCGAGTCATTCTTGTCATAAATGGGCTTAATACTGCTTGAGTCAGTGCGGAAAAGGATGGTTGTGTAATATTAGAGATTTTTTGAAGGATGGCTGGGGGAATAATGATAATTAGGTGGGAAATAGGCTTTAGCTAATTGGGAAGGTGATTTAAGTTGACTGAAACACTCTTCAATGTGAAAGAGTGCATGGCTTGTATTTTTGGGAAAATAAGGTGATAATTGGAGCCTATAATGGGTAATTGGTTGGCCAATGGCCTGAACTAATTGGAATGGATCATAGGCTGAAACTAAAGCTGAATGATAATTGGGTCGTGACTAGCCACTTGTAGATCCAAGTGTTGTGAATCTGTTGGTGAGAGTAGGTGGGAGCACTCTATAAGGAACAAGGCCTTGGGAAGAAGGGTTTTCTTCTTTAACTTTTTTTTGAACTGGTGCTGCTGGGGTTTTGCTAGCAGTTGATTGATTAGAGAGTCTTCTAGACTCCATTTGTTTTTCCCTGTAAAAATTCCCTGGTAAGGAAATATGGAATGCAATTTTGACTGCCTTGAATGTAGTCTATGTCAAAATAAAAAATGCTTAATTTTGACTGCCATCGGGCAAAAATCTGTTTTGATGCAATGTTTTTAACATTTTTTTCTAAAACATATTTTGCGCTCTTACAATCAACACGAATTAAAAACTTTTGATTTAACAAATCTTCTTGGAATTTGTAAATACATACAACCATAGATAAAATCTCTTTTTTAATAGTACTATAATTATTTTGAGTAGGATTCCAAGCACCTGAATGGAAACGAACAATTAACTCATGACTATTTGGATGACTTTTTTGTTTAAGAATACCTCTGTAGCCAAGGTCAGAGGCATCAGTTTCAACGATTTTGAAAGAATTTATTGTTGGAATGCCAAGATATGGAAGAGTAATAACATGTTTTTTGATTTATTTGACTATAGAGGTGTGGATATCAGTCCACAGAGGAGGATTACTTTGGAGTCACTCAAATAATGGTTTACATTTTTGGCGAAGATTTTGGTAGAATTCAGCAACATAATTAAGTGACCCAAGGAATCTTTGAAGTTGATTTTTATCTAGGATTTTATCAGGAAACTTATCAGCAAACTGTATGACTCTGTCAATAGGGATGATTATGGATTGATGAATATTGTATCTAAGAAACCGAACTTTGGTTTGAAACAGTTTAATTTTTGGAGCAGAAATTACGAGACCATTGTGTTTGATTGTTTGAAAGAATATATTAAGAGGCTTCTAGTGTTCTTCAATAGTGGACGAGAATATGAGGACATCATCAATGTAGACAATTGAGAAGTGACTAAGGGGATTAAATATGTCATTCATTATATTTTGAAATTCGCTAGGGGCATTTTTTAATTCGAATGGCATGATATTCCATTCATAATGACCGAAAGGGGTGACTAAGGCTGTTTTATATTTATCACTTTCATGAATTTGAATTTGCCAAAATCCACCTTTCATGTCAAACTTTGAAAAGATTACGGCTTGGCTTAGTCGGTTAATTAAGTCTTTTTTATTTGGGATTTGATACCTGACCCATTCTAGGACAGTATTTAAAGGTTTGTAATTAATTACGAATCGAGGAGTGCCTCTTTCTAATTCAGCATTTGTTTGTACATAGAAGGCTGCACAAGACCAGGGAGATTTACTATGGCGGATGATTCCTTTTCCTAGTAATTCAGTTATTTCTTTTTTGCAAAATTCCATAATTTCTTGACTCATTTGAATTGGTCGTGCCTTTGTTGGAATATTTGTTTCACTGAAGGTTTTAATATAAGGAAGCATGATTGTGTGTTTCTTTCTGTGCCAAAAGGTCGTGGGAAGATCAGAACATAGTTCATTTTTTAATTTTTCTTCAAAATTGCTGATTTTTTGTTGGAGAGTGTTATTGGTTAATTGTTGTGTGATTCTGTGATGTTTAATTTCCTCTAATAAATAATTAATTTGTGAGTTCTTGCAATTGATCATGTTTATTGATTTTGAAATGGCATTTTCTTTCAAAGTGTTGATATCGTTTATTGAAGGGTTTGCTATAAAAGAGAATTTGACTCTTTCTCCCATGGGATAAGTAACGATACCATCATGTTATGTTGTAAAAGGGTACAACAAGGCAATGAAGGGTAGACCAAGAATGACCTCATTAGTTAAGTTTTTTACTAAGACAAAATAAGTTTTGAAACAAACATTATTTTGACAGACATGTGCTTTTGGGATTTCATAATTAAGTTCCATTTTACTACCAGTTGCGGTGATTAGATTTTTGAATGTTTTTTCAAAGTATTTACTTGGAATTAATCCTTCTTGGATGCAGTTTAAATCTGCTCCTGTGTCAATTAATGCGTTGGTGATTAATTCAAAATCTTTGACTTTAATGGTTAATTTAGAGTACCATTTTCGGATTTTTAACCGACTAATACAGAGGAGAGAGGATTCATGAGTTTGTCGTTCTTCATCAGTGATTGACTGAACTGGAAGGGTTGATTTTAGAGTCTCAACATCTTGTACTATTTCTCTATTTTGTTGTTTTAATGTTTTTATCTCATTTTTTAAAGTATTTACTTCTGTTTGAAGATCTTGAAGCGTAATTGTTCATTTAACTTTGTTGAATTTTTCAAGAGTTGCGCTAAGATTGATGCTAGCAGTCGTTGGTATTGTTGAACTATTGGAGTTGTTAAGGAGATCTTTTAATTTAGTTAAATATTGAGTTTTAATTTCTGGATCATTTATTTGGTTAATTAATTCAATTAAAAGTTGTTCTTGTTGTTCTTGGTTAGTAAGAACATTAACTGTGTTACTAGTTAAGACATTGATTGTTTTACAACAATTATCTTTGCAACTGAAATTTATGTCTGGAGAATCAGACGATTGATTATCAGTATCTGTGGTAAAGGGTGAACTCCAATTGTTATTGTCTTCTTCATTTTCATTAGAGTCAATGTTGTTTATTTCAAGAACTCTGATTAGATTTTCCTTGTCTTGATCAAGAATTTGTAATTGATTGATAGTCTTTTTTACTTTGCAATCTCTTGCATAGTGTCCTTTTTTTATTACATTTATAGCAAGTAATTTCTCTTTTATCTTTAGATTGTTTATTGGCACGATAAGGTTTTGTAGATTTGTATTTCTTGTTTTGGTAGAATTTGTTGGGTTTAAATTATTATTGGGTTTGTAGTTATGGTATTTATTTTTTCTACGATAAATTTCTTTCTTTTTATGTCTCTGTGAAGGTGCGATTGGAGGTAGCCCATATTGTTTACAAAAGTTTCCCATTTCGTATTTTGCTGTTTTCTTTTCATTTTTTATTTGTTTATTTATCTTCATATCAATACACATTTTTAAACCTTCTTGTTGAATGACACTTACTATATTGCCATAAGTAAGTTGGTCAAAATTTATTATATTGTTTCCATTACTTAAGACGTGTCTAATTTTATGGGCAAATAAGTTTGGTAATCCATTAATAAATTTTTCTTTCCAAAATGGTTGATTACAATCTTCCCTTAACATGACTCTAGATATGAAGACATCTTTATACCAGTGGAAATCAGTTAAAGTAGGACATCTTAGATTACTAAGTTGGTTATGGAGTCTGGACGCAATGTTACTGGGGGTACCAATGAAATGTTCAATGATTGTGAAAAATAATGTGTTAACTGCATTTGGTATTCCTAATCCGATGATTTCATCGAATAGTGGAATGCCTTCTTCATCATGTTTTACTGCTTGCCTGATTTGTGATCTCAATTCTTCGGTGAGATATTTATCCCACCAATTTTTTAACATTCCCGTAAATCCGGTTACGAAAAGGTCAACAATTTCAGTTTGGCTAAGATTGTGGTTGGTAAGATAGTTGTTAGCAACCATCGACATTTGTTGCATTTTGTTTAATATTTCTTGTTCTAATAAGCCATCTAGGTTCCATTAATAGATTTTATCAGAAGAAACTGAAAATTGATTTTGGGTACCTCTTTCCTCGTATTGGAGATCAGGAGGAGTAGGCCTAGGATACCAATTTTTTGTTAAACTGGTTGGGTTAACTTTTTTATTTGTGATTATGTTACCTGAAGTTTTTGAAAGGCTTTTTCGATTTGTGTTATTTCTTCTGAGTGTATTGAATCAGAATCAGACTTTGTGTTGGGATTACTAGTATGAGTGCTTACTACGTTGACTGAAGTGGATTCCTTTTTTATATTTTTTAGCATTTGTTCTATTTTGTGGAGGGTTGGTGTTTTAAGACTGGATCCTGGTTTGATTTCTGGAAGTTTAATTAAGGGTTTTTGTGGGGATTGTTGGTTTGGGATAGTATCGATTTTTGTTTCAATTTTGTCTAATTGTTTTCCTATTGTGATTAAGCATTGGTTAGCGTAATTATTTTGTTCTACTACCTTTTTAATTTCATTTTCTTCAGAGATTTTAAAAGGTGTGGCTTTTACTTGGGCATTTAAATGTTGAATAACTATTGTTTCTACAGAGGGATGACTAGAAGTGATTGTGGTGTTATCTGGTTTTTTTCCTAATTTCTTTAGTTACTGTTTGAATCATTTTTTTCTCCTTATAGTGTTGTTCTACAAAATCGAAGAAGTATATTTCTGATTGAATTTGTAACATTAATTTTTTCCAAGCAAACCATATTAGTACTTGTCTTTGGTCTGGAATGTAATTTTGTCGGTATTGATTTCTTCTTTCAATGTTGTTTTGAGCATTAATTTCTTCGGTGAGGTGTTTCCAATTTATTTCAAAGGGTCGAGAGATGACCAATAATTGTGAATAGAATGGTGGGTTAACTTCAAAGCCAGTGGCTGTGGGAGAAGGTTGTTTTTCTTCTTCCTCATTTTCTTTATTAGTTTTACTAGAGTGGGCGTAGCAAGGATGATTGACTAGTGAAGATGTTTTAATTCCTTTTAATTTTAATTTAATTAGTTCATTTTCTAAATCAGAGTCTCTTTGATTAGTTTCTTCAGTGGCAATTGATCCTGAGAAGGAATGTCTGGAAGGTTTGGAGGATTGACTAAGATGTTCTGTAACTCGGAAGGAAGCTGGCCTAGGGTGGTTTCCAAAATTAATTTTAACCGTGCCATCAAGATATTGTTGTATGTAATTAAGACTGCTTGAATCGTTTTTGATTTGTTTTGGCTGATTTTCGTTAGTTAATAACCAATTAGAAGGTAGACAAACATCTGACCATTTTATGGTGTGTAGAACTTTAATGTTTGCATCTTCACTACTCGGATTAATAAAGTTTGATCTCTTGGGCTTTTACAAATGGCTTGGAAATTCATGTTGGTTCCAGTACATTTGTAGTAAATTCGGTATATCAAGGCCAAAGGTTGGACACCTTCTAACACTTGATATCCAGAAGTTTTAATGTTTAAGGTTACTGCTTTTAACATATGGGGGTCACTTAAACTTATTGTGAGATCTGGAAAACAATCAAAATGAACTGGACCGTTACACAGGCTTGATTCGACGATGCCAGGAATACTATCATTGAAATTAGTAAATCGAGCATCCCGAAAACACAAAAGAATAGAGGCATTAAGACCTCTTCTTGTTAAAGGTTTTACTGCTAATTGGATACAACCAATGTGAATGTAATTGTGACCATCTTTCCTGTGTTTTTTAACTGACTCAAGATTAAATAATTGACAAGTTTCATGTTCATTACTTACAGCATAAACTTGCTCAACTGTTTTAATACGGTGTTCACTTTTAAAAGTATTTATTGACCATTTTTTCTTGTAAATGTTTTCACTAGGGACTTTAGGAATATTCCAATCAATAAAATTTACATTTTCATCAGATTGATACTCAAATTGTTCTTCATTAACTACGGAAGGTATTGTATTTAGGGTAGTTCTGGAAGAACTACTGGCTGGAGAATGGGATCTAAAAAGTCTACTCATTTTACAAGTAAATGATTATCAAAGTAAGAGGTTTAGAATTCTGACCGTTAATTAACTGTATATTATTAGTTTCTCTTGACGCCTAGGTTGTTTCTACCTTTCCGCTCATGCCTCTCCGCTCACGCCTCACCTGGGACTTAAAGTTTGGACGGGGCCTTACTGTTTGGTTTGGAGTTGCACACCAGAAGAGAAGATAAACAAGCAATAGACAGAGAATAAACAGTGGAAGAACTAAAACAATAACTGAGATAACCAGCCACTTGGGCGGATGAATAGACGAAATAGATGGTAATGATTTGGACAGAAATAAAAATAACTACTCAACTCTTATGGGTCTGATACCAAAAGGGGCGAAAGACTAGAAGACTAGTGAGACTGATTGTATATATTTCAAGTTATTGTTTAATGACCTGGATTTTATAATTAGGAAAATATGAGCACCGCAAGGGTAGACAAACATATTCGTAGGCAATGATTTCATAAGAGTTACGAACAAACTTCATAGACAAACATATATATATATATATATATATATATATATATATAGGGAGCTGATTTTGGCACTCTACAAATTATTTGTTGCACTCCACTTCTTTTTTTTAATATTTTCTTATTTGTTTTATGAATCAAACTTCAAAACTTACCCATTATCTCTTAATTTACTTTATTTTATATACATTTAAAATTTCACAATAATTTAATAGTTTTTTTTTTGTCAAAATAATAATTTAATAGTCTAACAATAATAAATCATCCCCAAACATTACTATTTATTGTCGCCAATTCGTCTTTATATCATATTGCAACAAATTTTTTTGATCATGTACATATGCAATAAACTATCTATATAATAAAAAGGCAACCTAGAACTGTCATTATACTTTAACGGCAAAAGCATAATACTCATAATTGTAAAAATAGAAAGCGGGAGTGATATGAATCGGAATAATAGGGCTTTTCGAGGAAAAAAAGAAGAAGTCCCAAATGTTTTATATACACCAAAAAAAAATAGAAATAAAATATATCAAATTTAAAAGGAAGAGGGGTAAGTTTGGAAGTTTGATTCATGAAAATATAAGAAAACATTAAAGTAAAAAAATAGAGTGCAGCAAGTAATTTATGGAGTGTCAAAATCAAACCCCTTATATATATGGTATCACAAAAAAATTTGAAAGTCATGAACAAAATAAAATTGAAACATTTATTCCTTTATTATTGTTGGATCACCCAAGTAATTATCTATTACAAATTCTTGACAACAACAATGTGTCAAGATTCACCAAATTTATTCAATATTCTTCTCTCTTATTTTTGCTAGCTACATGCATGCAAATCATATGTTTCAATATATTATTTTAATAACGTACGTCCCATTCTCACTATGTATGCTCATGGGCAGAATGTGATGACGTAGTTTGGTCTACCACTGCATGTAAAAGTGCTGTTTATATCGTCGTAGGCGTAGCTGTAAGCTTGAGGGCACTGCCTCTCGAAGATCTCAGAGAACTCGGTGGGAGGACACGTCTCCGGCTTATCGTTAGGCGGCGTGCAACAATATTTTGGCTCACCGAGCGCCAGACATGCGCTCTTGCACGCAAGTACACTTCCGTCAGCCGCTTTCACCTTAAATTGCTCCGGGCAGGCGGCGTTTACATCCACCGGGCAAGTCGAGGTCTTGCACTCGCCGGTCCCTCCTTCCGTGGACACCGACATGGGCAGGTTGAAGCCATCAACAAGACTGACGTCGTAGAAATCTTGACCCCCGTTTTCCGCGATGGTGATTTCAACTAGAGTTGCCGGGGGGGCGCCGCCGTTACCGTTGCATGAGACTTGGCCAGAGCCGCAGTCTGCAGTGGCGCAAGTGAACTTTCCGGCGGCGTCGGTGGTGCAACTGGTTCGGGCCCAGAAGCGGCCGGACCATGGGGACGGAGCGTCCACTGACCGGCTTTGTCCGGATGGTAATTCGAAGCCGGTGAGTGATAATTGAGGCTTTTGATCACCAGTTAGGGTTCCTGGCCAAACGGTCCTTGGGCAGTTGTTCTTGAATGTGATTATCAATACCCGTTGATTTATATATATATATATATATATATATATATATATATATATATATATATATATGTGAATTACTAAACGACTGCAATATAATTGATTTTTTACGAAAATGATCTTGAGATAATGAAATAATGATTTAGAAATTGAACGGTTCCGATTATATAATACTTATATAAAGATTGTTTGAAAAATCGAAAGAGTTGTATAAAGAGCTATCCCAAAAAGTGGAATGTTAGTATGATTTGGGGTGTCAAGAATACAATGAAAAGTTTGTGGCATTAGTTTATAATTAAGAGCTGGTATTTGATTGGCAGCTAGTACATATTGACTAATTAATGAAGATAATGTTTGCATCTCACCTTGTTGTTACCTCCTCATACCACCCTTACGATTTATTGAATTAGTTTTATACGTATATTATAATCAGAACCGTTTATCCTCTAAATCATCATTTCAAGATCATTTCCGTAAAAAATCAACAAAATTGAAGCTCATTTGGTCCTTCATATTTATGAAATAAATGACCAATTTTGGTAATAATTAAGGTAGTCATGGCGAATCGTCTATTTAGTTGATATATATGAATAGCTAAATAATTTTTAATTTTGTTGATTTTTTACGTGCATGATGTTGAAATAATGATTTAATATTTGAATGATTCCGATTATGATATATGTACAAAGACAATTCGATAAATCAAAATAGTGATTAATTCATAAATGAATACCCCATAAAATGTCAAATCCAACAAATATGCATGATTTGGTGGAAATAATATTTCTCCTTATTGTATTTATCAAAAAAAATATTTCTCCAGATTGTATCCAAAAAAATATTTCTTCAAATTTGATGAGAATAATCGTACGAATTTGACAAACCAGGACGTTGGAAGTTGCAACCGCGCGCCACGTGTCTAGGCGTATTAGCGTGATGGACGGGGAGGGCTGCCGTGTGACAGATGGAGGAAAAGATTAATAAGGAGATCCAGTTGAAAGACTACTAATTGTCTAATGATGATAATAAGAATTTGTCAATTTTTCAAGTTTTCATTTTCTTCTCCTCCGAATGGGAATGACTTATGTTGTCGGCTTCAATTTCCCCATTCTCTTCCATTTTTTTTCCTCCTAATTAATGAGGAAGACTTTATTGTCGGCTTCAATTTCCCCGTCTCTTCCGATTCTTAATATACCGTTTCCTTACCGACTAGCCCTATGGTACCATCTATAGTTTCATTTTTTGTATCTCTTTATGTGAAATATAAATTAACAATTATACGTCATCTTTTTTTAATTATTTATTTTAATAAAAGTTAAATTAAATTAAACATAAAAAAATAAATTTACTTATTGTTTTATAAATTCTAACAATTTCATTTTTCATCAAATTGTCTCATTTCAAAACAAAATATAAACTCTAAGAATTTCATTATGCATCAAATCATTTACTTCCCGAAAAACATAAACCCTAAGAATTCAATCGTTCTTCTCCTCCTTTGAGACTAAAAGTCATGGTCATCAACATCATTTAAACATTCTCAAGATATGCTCTATCTCAAAGAACTCAAAAGGATTTTTTTTTTTTGTGCCTATAAAATCCACCATTAAACGGAGGGAAGAACAGTTGAATTTTTAGAGTTTATGATTTTTTGGGAAGGAGACGATTTATTTTTTTCAGGAACTAGAAATATCTTTTTTTTCTTATTTATTTTTTATTTTTAACTTGTTATGTTTGATTTTAATTTTAATTTTGTTTTTATTTTGATATAGGTAATTAAAAAATGATGACGTAGGATTGCCACACCGTGCGCCACACGTGGTGGTGGTACCCATAGCATTACTCCTATCGGTATTGCCTCTTTACTAGTACTTAAGAGGTCTCAGCTAGGTTCAACTCCCTTCAATGACGAGTTTGATACCTAGTTGATGTCCCATTTTGTGGCTTAGATGACGAGTTTGATACCTAGTTGATGTCCCATTTTGTGGCTTAGATGACGAGTTTGATACCTAGATGTTGGCCCATTGTGTGCTTTTATAGTCAAATCCCAAACAATCTTTTTGTTTTTAATTTCGAATATAATTTTTTACCATTTTTTCTAATTTATTTATTAAAGAGTAAATTACACTTTAGAATCATGTGTTTTACATCAAATTTCATGATTATATTTGAAATTTCAAATTTAGTATTTAAATACCTTGAACTCTTTAAAACAGTTCATATTGGTCCATCAATAACAATTTTTCGTCATAAATCCCGTTAAAAGATTACGTGTCTCATACGGCATCGACCCAAACGACTTTGACGCTGAATATAGGGGGAAATTATCCATATTGTGTTACTTTTTCGCCCAAATAAAGTGATGCAAAATCACTACATCGCTTCTAAAGTGATGCAAAATCGCAACATTGTTTTTAAAGTGATGCAAAATGGCTACTTTTCCCCTAAACTCAATTTCATAGTCCTTTTTGGGTGGCCCAGCATAATATACGCCATTAATTAATCTAATTTTTGACGAAAATTGTAACGAATAGGTCATGGTGAAACATTTTAAAGAATTTAGTGCATTAAAATGAAAATTTTGAAAAGTCGGGTATGACCTTGAAAATGTGATATAAAATACAGGGTACTAAAGTGTAATTTTCCCTTTATTAATTGACTTTTCTTTTAGGATTATCATCACATATAGCCATTCCGTACATCTAACTTCCCTATGCATACACATAGACAATCATACATGCATGTATATAAGTATCAGTTTAGGGAAGAAGGTCCACTCACAGTACGTCAGGGAGAATAATCCGAAAAGATCCACCATTACACGCACTCCGAGTTGCTCGCTCCCGTACATCCCCATGAGCTCCATCTCGAACGGTGCGGTCTTCCATAGTCTCCACTACCATAACGCCTTTGGTGGCCGAAAAATGTCTCGAAAGCCACGAAACCCAATTTTTCATCCTTCGTTCAACTCACCGCATACTATGGCTATCAAGGTTTATGGTTGGTACGATCGTGACCGTGAGGGGAGGGTTGTCAAATGGTGGTGGTTGGGTGGGTTTGGAACGCCGCCGTGCGACTAGGGTGATGGTGGGGTTTCGTGGGTTAGCGGGAAGAGAGAGAGACTGAGGGAAGAGAGAGAAAGATAGCAGTTGAAACAATCAGGAGAGGAGGGAGAAACGCATATTTATATTTTGGATTTTTCTAATATTACTAATACGTCCTTTTTCGTTCTTAGCCTATAACTTCCTCGTACTAACTCCGTTTTTTGAGTGCTACCTGTCTAAACACTCGTAAGTTCGAGACGCACGTAATGGTATGAGAAAAACTTCCAAAACTGTATCCGATCGCAAACTGACTCTCGGGCCCTTCAATAATTCTAGGGGCAAAATGGTCATTTTGCAAACAAATTTCCAACCACGGTCCACTACACGTTGGGCCTCCACCACAAGCCAGATATCAACTTAGTTCTCCCCAAAAATTACCGATTATTTAGATAATCCATTAATTCGGATTTTTGTTTTCTGGAACGGGTCGTAATACTAGGACTATATTTTTATATTTAAAAATATTATGATATTTTAATTTTTTTCCTCTTCAAATATATACATTTTTAATAAAGTGTGATATTATTTTTGAATTATTTTATAAATAATGCACGAAGATAAATCATAAGACTGTATAAAAAAATGATATATCATAAAGAAATGGGGTTTTCATTGGGTTGGTTTTTTAGTATATAGGTCCAGTTTTATGGGTGTAGGTTGAATATAGTCCACTTCATTGATTGTAGTCCATTAACTCAGCTCTTCCAACCAAGTAAATAAAATTTTATCCACGTTTTTAGTCAAAACTTACATATCCATTTAAAAAAATATCTCATAAAATGTAATTCACCTATATAAAGGGCTATTATCTGTTATCTTTTATTAAAATAAAAAACCTATTTATCTTTTTTTCTAAAACTACTTATCGTTTTAGATATAAAAAACCTATTTTTTGGTCACAATAGAAGGCTTATATATTTTGAAACCTATAATCAGATGCGACCTACATTTTCACTAGTTTTCATCAACCTGAGTCTTTTCTTTATGTTCAGTTGATGCTCATAGTTTTCAGGTATTTGTTTATATACCTACTTTAGAGGAGTGGTTTCTTTTGTATTTTGATGTAGTTTCATTATGTAAGATTTTGTGTTATTTTGATTTTGGTTTGCGTTGAGGGATGTGTTTTTATTTGATATTATTGTATACCTCTATCACACGTCACATTATATTTGTTTTTCTATGTAAAGAGCCGATATTGGGTTAATTTCTCTATATAAAAGGTATTTTCTCATTTGTCTTGTCACCAAATTTTGTTTATCTGTATAGCAGGTTCAATCAATTTAACTCGTAGGTAATGTTTCCAAACTCTTTCACAGGTTTATAAAAAAAAAAAGGCTTTTTACTCAAGATGCCTTATGAACTTTAACTTTAGTGTCTAGGTGGACCCTAAACTCGATTTTGTAACAAAATAGCCTCTGAAACCCACTTTTCGTCTCAAAATGCCATTTTCTGTCAATTCTGCTAACTTATTGTCAAATATAAGGGCAATATGGTCACTTTGGACAAATCAGCATTTGAGTGGGCCCCACCTAGAAAAGTAAAACATGTAGAGAGTATGTAAGAGGAAAATTTACAAAAGAGACACCTTCTCATAAATAAGAGAAATAGAGCCCTATCACCACCTTCAACATATGGCCTCCAGCCCAGCGCACCCGCGACTCCTTCGTCAACTGTCTCATTGAAACCCTCTCCACCCCCTCCGCTCTCTCCAGGCGCTATGGCACCTTGGCCGTTGCCCGCCTCATCGAGGACGATGTTTTCGCCGTTGATGTGAATTAAAACAAGTAACAATTACGAAGCCTATTCTATCCAGTTAAACTTTGTAAGTATACAAATAGATTTAGATAAGTATAGTGACAAGCAAAGGTCGATCCCTCGAGGACTTGTTCAACGATTAAATCCACTTATAACTTAGATTCAGTAACTCAGATTAAAACTCTAAAAACAATTAAAGAAACAAACAAAATACCTAGACCTAGACTCACAAACTAATGCGATGAGCAAACAAACACTAAGACACGACGAGGACTCTCAAACAAAA
This sequence comes from Oemleria cerasiformis, assembly GCA_037349345.1. Lineage (NCBI taxonomy): Eukaryota > Viridiplantae > Streptophyta > Magnoliopsida > Rosales > Rosaceae > Oemleria > Oemleria cerasiformis. The sequence continues at coordinate 11,451,855 of JAZGTL010000007.1, forward strand.
TTAAATGCTTACTTAGGACTCGAGAAAGTAACGTACAATGCAAATAACATGTAACGTACGATGCAAATAACAAGTAAACAACAATGAATAAGATTGTAAATCGATAACTAAGGCGAATTAAGGCTAACTATCCACCACCAACCATTTCTAGTTCCTAACAAGGTTTCCAAGATTCCATTACTATGAAACGTCTGAATATGATGCCCATGCGAGTTAGGGCCCGCCCCACATATTTTATCTTTTTCTTACTTAGCATGTTTTAAGCTGTGTGAGCACTTCAAACATCTATCATATTTTGGGCTTCCAAATCGAGATCTATTTCGTATTAATTTGGATTTCTTTTGATGACTATATACTATAATGATCTGCTAAATATTTAAATTTTAAGGTATTTTCGCAATGCAGTTCAATTCTATGTGGTTCATATCCTGTGGATTTTTGTTGAGTATTGATCTGGAAATTTTTTGAAATTTTCCTCTTACATACTTTCTACATGTTTTACTTTCCTAAGTGAGGCCCACTCAAATGCTGACTTGTCCATAGTGACCATATTGCCCTTATGTTTGACAGTAAGTTAGCAGACTTGACGGAAAAAGGGCATTTTGAGACAAAAAGTGGGTTTCATGGGGTATTTTAAGACGAAAAGTGGGTTTCAGGGGGTGTTTTGTTATAAAATCGAGTTCAGGGTCCACCTTGAGACTAAAGTTAAAGTTCAGGGGCATCTTGAGTAAAAAGCCTTAAAAAAAACCTAGTTTTCACAAAATTATGATTTCATCGAAAGTATATTACCTATATATACCTTAAAATTACTAAGGAATTAATTTACCTAATAGGCCTATTCCATGAACCTTTGGTATAGATGTTTTATATTTGTACTTACTATTATATGTCTTCCACTTTTTCTAATACGATTATATGTTTTCTATTTGCAGAGAAGAAGACTTAATCCTTTTCAAATTCAAACACTTCCCAAATAAATTCTATTAAAATAAAGTAGTTGAAATAATATGAAATTCTCGTATTAAAAAAAAGATAGTATGAATTTTAATTATAAGGGTAATATTGGCAGAACAAATTAATATTAAAAAATAATAATAATAATATGCTGATGTGGAATGTGAATCATTAATAAATTGACTATTTTTAATATTAATTATAAAATATGGACTAATATATAATTAATTCTTTTTATTATTAGAGTATCAATAAATTTCTTAGGAAGCTCCAATTGACACAAAAATAAATAAATAAGAGATGAGCCCAGAGGCCTTGTAAAATTCGCAAAAATCCTCAACAATAAAGCTTCTGCACAAATATTATTAAAAAAAAAAGCAATCAATAGTTCAATACAATAATATTATGAAACCAAACGATGGATGGATTAGACTTTAGGCGCTTGGCTGAAGTGCGGACTGCTCAAAATGCGGACTGGTCCGCACCAATCATTGGTGACCGTCTATTTCCAATCAACGCTCAAGATGGAAAACTATCTTGTTTGTGTTTTAGTTAGGTCCACATGGAATCCATCCCCTAGACCCATTAAAAAAGTGGACTTTAACCGTGGAACCCGAAAGAGAAAGGTAAAGTTTGTTTAAAATTGAAATCTTCAGCTGCTTTCCAAACCTGGGACTCACCTTTCCGCTCATGCCTCTCCGCTCACGCCTCACTTGGGACTTATTGTTTGGACGGGGTCTTACTATTTGGTTTGGAGTTGCACACCAGAAAATAAGATAAACAAGAAATAGACAGAGAATAAACAGTGGAAGAACTAAAACAATAACTGAGATAACCAGCCACTTTGGTGGATGAATAGACGAAATAGATGGTAATGATTTGGACAGAAATAAAAATAACTACTCAACTCTTATGGCTCTGATACCAAAAGGGGAGAAAGACCAGAAGACTAGTGAGACTGATTATATATATTTCAAGTTATTGTTTAATGACCTGGATTTTATAATTAGGAAAATCTGAGCACCGCAAGGGTAGACAAACATATTCGTAGGCAATGATTTCATAAGAGTTACGAACAAACTTCGTAGACAAACATATATATATATATATATATATATATATATATATATATATAGGGAGCTGATTTTGGCACTCTACAAATTACTTGTTGCACTCCACTTCTTTGTTTTAATATTTTCTTATTTTTTTATGAATCAAATTTCCAAACTTACCCCTTATCTCTTAATTTACTTTATTTTATATACATTTAAAATTTCACAATAATTTAATAGTTTTTTTTTTGTCAAAATAATAATTTAATAGTCTAACAATAATAAATCATCCCCAAACATTACTATTTACTGTCGCCAATTCGTCTTTATATCATATTGCAACAAATTTTTTTGATCATGTACATATACAATAAAGTATCTATATAATTCAAGGCAACCTAGAACTGCCATTATACTTTAACGGCAAAAGCATAATACACATAATTGTGAAAATAGAAAGCGGAAGTGATATGAATCGGAATAATAGGGATTTTCGAGGAAAAAAAGAAGAAGTCCCAAATGTTTTATATAAATAAAAAGAAAATAGAAATAAAATATATCAAATTTAAAAGGAAGAGGGGTAAGTTTGAAAGTTTGATTCATGAAAATATAAGAAAACATTAAAGTAAAAAAGTAGAGTGCAGCAAGTAATTTATGGAGTGTCAAAATCAAACCCCTTATATATATGGTATCACAAAAAAATTTGAAAGTCATGAACAAAATAAAATTGAAACATTTATTCCTTTATTATTGTTGGATCACCCAAGTAATTATCTATTACAAATTCTTGACAACAACAATGTGTCAAGATTCACCAAATTTATTCAATATTCTTCTCTCTTATTTTTGCTAGCTACATGCATGCAAATCATATGTTTCAATATATTATTTTAATAACGTACGTCCCATTCTCACTATGTATGCTCATGGGCAGAATGTGATGACGTAGTTTGGTCTACCACTGCATGTAAAAGTGCTGTTTATATCGTCGTAGGCGTAGCTGTAAGCTTGAGGGCACTGCCTCTCGAAGATCTCAGAGAACTCGGTGGGAGGACACGTCTCCGGCTTATCGTTAGGCGGCGTGCAACAATATTTTGGCTCACCGAGCGCCAGACATGCGCTCTTGCACGCAAGTACACTTCCGTCAGCCGCTTTCACCTTAAATTGCTCCGGGCAAGCGGCGTTTACATCCACCGGGCAAGTCGAGGTCTTGCACTCGCCGGTCCCTCCTTCCGTGGACACCGACATGGGCAGGTTGAAGCCATCAACAAGACTGACGTCGTAGAAATCTTGACCCCCGTTTTCCGCGATGGTGATTTCAACTAGAGTTGCCGGGGGGGCGCCGCCGTTACCGTTGCATGAGACTTGGCCAGAGCCGCAGTCTGCAGTGGCGCAAGTGAACTTTCCGGCGGCGTCGGTGGTGCAACTGGTTCGGGCCCAGAAGCGGCCGGACCATGGGGACGGAGCGTCCACTGACCGGCTTTGTCCGGATGGTAATTCGAAGCCGGTGAGTGATAATTGAGGCTTTTGATCACCAGTTAGGGTTCCTGGCCAAACGGTCCTTGGGCAGTTGTTCTTGAATGTGATTCTAGCTGCATGTCCACCTGCGTGCATCCAACATATAATTAAGTAGTTTAATTATAAAAAGAGTGCGGTTATTTGCACACGCACTCTTTATTCACCACAATTTTTAATAAGGAGACGAGCCATGCACTCCTTTAATTATTCTAACGGTAGATTGAATCAATAATATAAAAATAAATACAGAAGTGCATAAAAAGAAAAGTATATATAGTGTGAAATCTAAAATTATTTGATCAATACTCGAGGTTGGAGATAAAATTTGGACTCGTTTGGTGAGTGGTATTGGATTGGATAATTTATCATATTAATGTATTATGAATATAAAAATGGATGGGTTTTCATTGTAAGGGGATTATAGAGAGCTATAGAGACAAATCATAGAAGAAAACTTAACCAATCCAATCCCCTTAAAATAGAAGGATTAGAAAATGTAAGTTTCCATGTTTAATATTCCTAGCTAATCCTCCTATATATAATGAAAACACATCGAATCTATTTAGAAAGAAGATGATGCGAGGCAAAAAGGAAAATAAGAATTTTGTATATATGATACCTGTGAGGAAAAGAATGGCCAAGGTGAGGCCGAGGAAGCACTTGATCATCATGGTTTGTTAATTAATTGCCTTGCTAGCTAGCTGCTTATGAACTTAGTAATATATTGTAACTGACGGATCGATGATATATGTTAAAAACTTGGGAAGCAAGGGGTGGTTTATATAGGCTTATAAGGTGCCTAACATTTTGATCTTTCGTTGCTACTAGATTACGGGTCTCAGAAACTAACAAATTGTAGATAATATTTGGCCTTGGACTTCTCTGGTTATCATCCTTGACCTGCAAGAGCCCCCTCCAAAAATTCTAAATTATTAGTTATCATCTAGACGACGTACTGAAGCCATCACTACACCTGTAATCAACGTATATCAACAAGTCATTTACGTTCATGTATATATTTTTCCATTCAGACTGGTTTAATTGTTTCCCTTTATTTTTAATTTTTTTTATGTAAAAGTATATTCGAGATATAGATATCTGATGATAATCGAATGATACCACTTAATTTTAAGTGTGTAACCAATTATTCTAAGTATAATAATCAAAATCGTTCAATTTATAAATTATCATTTCAACATCATTTATTTGTAAAATCAACTAATTTGAAAATCATTTAATCATTCATATGTATAGACAAAATGGACAGTTCACCATGATCATCTTAATTATTATCAATACCGTTGATTTGTACCGTTGATTTTTACGAAAATGATCTTGAGATAATAATTTAGAAATTGAACGATTCCGATTATATAATACATATATAAAGATTGTTTGAAAAATCGAAATAGTTGTATAAAGAGCTGCCCCAAAAATGGAATGCTAGTATGATTTAGGGTGTCAAGAATACAATGAAAAGTTTGTGGCATTAGTTTATAATTAAGAGCTGGTATTTGATTGGCAGCTAGTACATATTGACTAATTAATGAAGATAATGCTTGCATTGCACCTTGGTGGTACTTCCTCATACCACCCTTACGATTTATCGAATTAATTTTATACGTATATCATAATTGGAACCGTTTATTCTCTAAATCATCATTTCAAGATCATCTCCATAAAAAATTAATAAAATTGAAGCTCATTTGGTCCTTCATATTTATGAAATAAATGAACAGTTTTGGTAACAATTAAGGTTATCATGGCGAATCGTCAATTTATTTGATACATATGAATAACTATATGATCTCTAATTTCGTTGATTTTTTGCGTGCATGATCTTGAAATGATGATTTAAGATTTGAACGGTTCCAATTATGATATATATACAAAGACAATTCGATAAATCAAAATGGTGATTTATTCATTAATGAATACCCATAAAATGTCAAATCCAATAGATATGCATGTTTTGGTGGAAATAATATTTCTCCTTTTTGTATTTATAAAAAAAAATATTTCTCCTTATTGTATTTATCAAAAAAATATTTCTCCAGATTTGATGAGAATAGTCTTATGAATTTGACAAACAATGGATGTTGAAGTTGCAACCGCGCGCCATGTGTCTGGGGGTATTAGCGTGATGGACGGGGAGGGCTGCCGTGTGACAGATGGAGGAAAAGATTAATAAGGAGATCGAGTAACAAGTAAAAGAACCCTTATTAAGAAACTAACAAATTGTTGATACTATTTGGTCTTGGACTGCTCTGGCCTCTGGGTATCGTCCTTGACCTGCAAGAAAACTAAAGCCATCACTATATCCAGCAAGTCATTTAGGTTCATATATATATATATATGTATATATTTGATAATATATTTGAAAATTCATTTACTAGAAAACTAAAGCCATCACTACACCTGTAATCATCCATATATCAGCAAGTCATTTACGTTCATATATATATATTTTTCTGTTAAGACTTGTTTGATTCCCTTTATTTTTATTTTTTTATGTAAAAGTATATTCGAGAGAGACATTTGATAATTAGGCGGTACCATAATTTTAAGTGTGTAATCAATTATTCAACAAATATAGGAGAAATTCGATAGTTAATAACGAAGAAACGAGCACATCAACTTTAGAGTGAAATACATGTATTTTACTTCTAATATAAGCAAATCGAAGAAAATACCTAAGTAAAATATTTATTGCCACCCCTAATTTGTTAGAACCTCCCCTAGGTATTTAAGTAAGTTTGACGGGAGCTTTCAGTAGATGGAAAAAATAGGGAAATTTTAGGGTGGGGTTGTTAAGAAACGTGTGTGGTTCTAACAATTTGAGGATGACAATAAAACCATCATCTTTATATAATTGGATAATATTTGCATTTACCCTGATCGTATTTTTTCGTATCACCATTTTGATTTGTCGAGTAATTCTTATACATATATAATAATTAGAATATTTCAATTCCTAAATTAGCATTTCAAGATCATTTATTTAAAAAATAAACCAAATTTAAATTGAAATCATTTAATCATTCATATGTTTAAATGAAATGAACGGTTCGTCATAAAGATCTTAATTTTATCAATATCGTTGATATATATATATATATATATATATATATATATATATATATATAAATGACTAAATGACTCCAATGTATATTATTGATTTTTTTCGAAAATAATTTTGAAATAATGATTTAAGAGTTGAATGGTTCCGATGATAATACATTTATAAAAAGTGTTCAACAAATTAAAAAGATTGTACAAAAAAGTACCCAAATAGTGAAATGCAAGTGTCAAGAATACACTGCAAAGTTTGTGGTACATTAGTTTATAATTCAGAGCTGGTATTTGATTGGCAGCTAGTACATATTGATTAATTAATGAATGAATACCCAATAAAATGTCAAATCCAATAAATATGCATGATTTGGTGGCTGGAAACAGTATATATTTCTCCAGATTTCATGAGAATAGTATTATGAATTTGACCAAACAATGGATATGGACATGTTGAACTTGAAACCGCGCGCCATGTGTATAAGCTTATTAGCGTGATGAGCGGGGGAGGGCTGCCGTGAAGAGATGGAGGATAATAAATATAACACCTAGACAAGTACCCATCGCATTCCTTGAAAATTTAACAATGTTACACGTACCACTTGGAAATTTCACATTTTGTATTCCATCATATGTGTCATCTGTCGTAACGTTCTATGTTAATATCTTCAATTACCTATCTCAAAATAAAAATTGAAATAAAAACAAATTAAACATTAAAATAAATTAAATTAAAATACAAAATCATAAACCCAAAGAATTCAGCTTCCCGCTAGCTTCAATCTCTATCGCAACCAGAGCTACGGTATAGATCTCCACTGCTGCTAAATTGACGGGTAAGTATCTATTTGATAACCTCTCACTCATTCTATCTTCTGCTTCCCCTTCCCCTATCTCCCTATCTTCATCCGTTATCACGGAAAAAACAATACTAGTGTTTGGAGAGTCTAACAGTTGATTATGTGTTTCTACAAACTAGTTTGGCTTTAGGGTTAGGGATGTACGAGTGCATACTCTGTGCCTATTGTAGCACATCCTCCCCCAAATACTGGTGGAACCCGGAGTCTTACTTGGGCCCCGCCGCCTTGCTCCACGCCAATCGGTAATTCATTTCTCTTCATTCCTCTCAATCCAATCGTTTTAGGGATATTGATTGTTGGTTGATAAATTAACATAATTCATTTCTATTTGCTTTATGTGATTATTGAAGTATTGCCTTCTGCCTAATTGTTAGTTTAATGCTGCTTATAGATCATTGATACAGTTTGTTAATGTAACCATCTTGAATCATTATCAAAGATGGATGGTAAATATGTTGTGTGGGTACGAAATTTTGGGTAATTGAGTATCTTTTCATTGGAAATATTGTTTAACAATCTTGAAAAGTTGAATAGTTCATTTTCAATGTTATTTTCATTGCCATGTTTTGTGCTACTTCTATGCCAAAAAAATATGAAGAAAAGCCATAGCAAACTAGTGGACTGCTTGTGTCTCTCAAATCTCAGGCATTTCAGTGATCTGTCTTGCTTGGTGATTGATGAATGTTAAGATTCAACAAGAGTGGTTTTAGTTGTGACTCTCCCCTGACTGATATCAATTGGAGTAGTAATTGAATAGTTTTCTATTTGTTATTAGGTTCTTTCTTTTTAAATTAGTTTTCAAGAGCTAGCTACTCAGAAACTTTATAGAAACAACATAAAGCTGCCATTTTTGTGCCATAAGCTCATGACCTAGGTCGTAGTAGTAGTACTTATGAGATTGTTCTTGGAAGTGATAATAAGGGTGCTGAGTGCCATACTCAAAAAAGCTTTAATATTGAGAAGTCGGTGTTGGAAGAAGTAAAAGCGTAGTACTATGAATTCACAGATCACTGAAATTCCTGACGAGATATCAATTGGAGCAGTAATTAATAGTTCTCTATTGGTTCTTAGTTTCTTCTGCTTTTAAAGTAGTTGGTGGAGCTAGCTGCTTTGTTTCTTTATAGAAACCGACAAAAAGCTGCCCTTTTTGTGCCCAAAGCTCATGATCTCGTTCAAAGTAGTACTAATGAGATTGTTCTTCAAGTGATAAAAAGGGGTGCTGGTTGCCATATTGAAAAAAGATTTAAAATTGAGAAGTCGCTTTTAAAAGAAGTAAAGTAGTTCTTAATCTCATGTTGTTTGGAAATGATGCTTGTTAAGCATTGCTTGTTCCTCGACTACAAGGAAACACCATGTGAGTCATTTTGACACAGAAGAGGCTTGGAGGGCAACTACACCCCTTGAGTTAATACACTCAGATGTGTGTGGTCCTATGCAAACATAAACAATGGGAGGTAACCTGTATTTCCTTACCTTCATTGATGACCAATCTAGAATGTGCTGGTTGTATTTCCTAAGACATAAGTCAGGTGTGTTGAATGTGTTCAAAAAGTTCAAAGCTATGGTTGAACTACAAAATGGGTGCAAGCTGAAGAAGTTAACAAGTGATAGCGGTGGAGAGTACACCTCAAATGAATTCCAGAGACTCTGTGAAAACCATGGAATTGACAGACAGCTGGCAGTGGCTTATTCTCCTCAGCAGAATGGGGTTGCAGAGAGGAAAAACAGGACTATAGTAGAGATGGCTAAGTCTATGTTACATGGTAAGCATCTACCCTATGAGTTCTAGGGTGAAGCAATCAACACTGCAGTATAAATTCTCAATAGATGTCCTACCAAGGCTGTGCAAAGTAAGACTCCATTTGAGAAGTTCTCTGGTAGAAGACCATGAGTGTCACACCTAAGGGTATTTGGCTCTATATGCTACATGCATATTCCATCTCAGAAGAGACAGAAACTAGATGACTCCAGTGTGAAAGGTGTTCTAGTTGGCTATGGTAGCTGTGAAAAGGGCTACAGAGTCTATAATCTAGAAACTAGAAAGATTGTGGTGTCAAGAAGTGTAATATTTAATGAAGAAGGAAGCTGGGATTGGAAGAAAGATGCAGAGGTTCAGAAATTCATATCAGTAGGTACATCTTGAGGGCACTGCCTCTCGAAGATCTTAGAGAACTCAGTGGGAGGACACGCTCCGGCTTATCGTTAGGCGGCGAGCAAAAAAATTTTGGCTCACCGAACGCCACACATGCGCTCTTGCACGCAAGTACACTTCCGTCAGCCGCTTTCACCTTAAATTGCTCCGGGCAGGCGGCGTTTACATCCACCGGGCAAGTCGAGGTCTTGCACTCGCCCGTCCCACCTTCCGTGGACACCACCATGGGCAGGTTGAAGCCATCAACAAGACTGACGTCGTAGAAATCTTGACCCCTGTTTTCCGCGATGGTGATTTCAATTAGAGTTGCCGGGGGGGCGCCGCCATTACCGTTGCATGAGACTTGGCTAGAGCCGCAGTCTGCTGTGGCGAAAGTGAACTTTCCGGCGGCGTCGGTGGTGCATCTGGTTCGGGCCCAGAAGCGGCCGGATCATGGGGACGGAGCGTCCCCTGACGGGCTCTGTCCGGATGGTAATTCGAAGCCGGTGAGTGATAATTGAGGCTTTTGATCACCAGTTAGGGTTCCTGGCCAAACGGTCCTTGGGCAGTTGTTCTTGAATGTGATTCTAGCTGCATGTCCACCTGCGTGCATCCAACATATATATAATTAAGTAGTTTAATTATAAAAAGAGTGCGGTTATTTGCACACGTACTCTTTATATCTCCCTCTCTTCATCCGTTGTCACGGAAAAGGCAATACTAGTGTTTGGAGAGTCTAACAGTTGATTATGTGTTTCTACAAACTAGTTTGGCTTTAGGGTGAGGGATGTACGAGTGCATACTCTGTGCCTGTTGTAGCACATCCTACCCCAGATACTGGTGGAACCCGGAGTCTTACTTGGGCCCCGCCGCCTTGCTCCACGCCAATCGGTATTTCATTTCTCTTCATTCCTCTCAATCCAATCGTTTTAGGGATATTGATTGTTGGTTGATAAATTAACATAATTCATTTCTATTTGCTTTATGTGATTATTGAAGTATTGCCTTCTGCCAAATTGTTAGTTTGATGCTGCTTGATAGATCATTGATACAGTTTGTTAATGTAACCATCTTGAATCATTATCAAAGATGGATGGTAAATATGTTGTGTGGGTACGAAATTTTGGGTAATTGAGTATCTTTTCATTGGAAATATTGTTTAACCATCTTGAAAACTTGAATAGTTCATTTTCAATGTTATTTTCATTGCCATGTTTTGTGCTACTTCTATGCCAAAAAATATGAAGAAAAGCCATAGCAAACTAGTGGACTGCTTGTGTCTCTCAAATCTCAGGCATTTCAGTGATCTGTCTTGCTTGGTGATTGATGAATGTTAAGATTCAACAAGAGTGGTTTTAGTTGTGACTCTCCCCTGACTGATATCAATTGGAGTAGTAATTGAATAGTTTTCTATTTGTTATTAGGTTCTTTCTTTTTAAATTAGTTTTCAGGAGCTAGCTACTCAGAAACTTTATAGAAACCAACATAAAGCTGCCATTTTTGTGCCATAAGCTCATGACCTAGGTCGTAGTAGTAGTACTTATGAGATTGTTCTTGGAAGTGATAATAAGGGTGCTGAGTGCCATACTCAAAAAAGCTTTAATATTGAGAAGTCGGTGTTGGAAGAAGTAAAAGCGTAGTACTATGAATTCACAGATCACTGAAATTCCTGACGAGATATCAATTGGAGCAGTAATTAATAGTTCTCTATTGGTTCTTAGTTTCTTCTGCTTTTAAAGTAGTTGGTGGAGCTAGCTGCTCTGTTTCTTTATAGAAACCGACAAAAAGTTGCCCTTTTTGTGCCCAAAGCTCATGATCTCGTTCAAAGTAGTACTAATGAGATTGTTCTTCAAGTGATAAAAAGGGGTGCTGGTTGCCATATTGAAAAAAGATTTAAAATTGAGAAGTCGCTTTTAAAAGAAGTAAAGTAGTTCTTAATCTCATGTTGTTTGGAAATGATGCTTGTTAAGCATTGCTTGTTCCTCGACTACAAAGCTCGAAATTCTTAACTTCCCTCGCAGAATTTGTATTTATTTGCATTTCTACATTTTCATGGGTTGCAACCTGAGTCATTTCTATGGTGTTTATGCAGGTGGATAAGTGACAGTCGTGACAAATACACAAAGGAGCGACTGGATGCAATAAACGATGAGTTTAAGCTCTATCGCTGCCATACCATATTGAACTGCGCTCGTGCCTGCCCAAAGGGTTTGAACCCTGGAAAGCAGATCACACATATGAAGCAGCTCTAGCTAGGAGTCTGATGAGTCCCTGAGTTTATGAAAGTAAAATAGTGTGTGTGCAATTAACCAGTTTTTCTGGGAATTTTTTGAGGACTCATCAATTGTGTTTTCAGCTAATAATTTGTGGAACAAATTGTATCTTGCCTTTTTAAAATCCCTTTTATAAAATGGGAAAGGAAAGCCTGTTACTTTTGTTTATAAAGAACCCTCCTTTTATGCCCTTTTTTCTTCCATCTTTATACTTCACAGAATTGTTGTGATTGTTCTTTAATCTTCACCACTTAGAAAAAATAAAATAAAATAGAGATCTTTATAGTTGTCACCATCTCAGAATTGTGTTGGGTTTCTTTTCAAACCTAAACTTCAACAGCTACTAAGAAGCCTATATATATCGAGTCACAGACATTCCATGGTACAGGATCTAGACATCTTATTTCTTCCCTCTTGGGTATCGTAACCGACACCGGTGACGATGAAGTTGTTGGTACTCATTGGGTGTTTGATTTCTATGATCTTTGTATTAGAAAGCACAAACCTTGTTCAGGCAAGCACTTGCCTTCCTGTTCTCATAAACCCTCGAGACCTTGAGTCGTCGTACGAGTGTGTTACTGTAACGGGATGCAATAACCATTGCACAACAGCTTGTTGTAACTGTGATATCACCAAGCTGTTGCTGATTAAGCTACCAGCTGGACATCCTACAAGGCAGTTAGGTGTATGAAGGCCAAGAGGTGCCGTGCAGGTGTAAAACATATCAGAAACTGTGCCTAGTGTGTGTGTGACTTGCGTGGGCTGCAAGAGAATTCTGTTAGAAAAGAATAGTTTAGGTGTCAAAATGTAATTAGCTCTTGTGATGTCATAGCATCTAAGACTAACCGAATGTGAGTGAATGTGAGAGTGAGAGTGTGAGTGTATGTATGCATTCAATTTTACTCAATTCAATCAATTAAGGAAATACACTCAGTCACAGTTGAGGAAATATTATACAAAATCGTCTAAGACATTTTCACAAGCACTCAGAGTGCATTGATCATCATAGTGATCATCACTCATATTCAATTCAACAAAACAATCCAGAAATACAAAAGAGTAATAGAACATCACAGGCTAATCTTGATTCAATCGGTTTCAGCTAAGGAGAGTGTTAAGGATTAATACCTGGTTGCTGCCATTGAAGTTCTGCTCCTGAGTCCTTCATTGCCTCTGCTCCCGAGCTCCTCAATCTGAGCCTTATTCTCAACATGGTATCAGAGCTTAGTCTCTGATCATCATCTGCGCGTAGATTTGTGCAAGGCTATAACATCAAGAAAGTGTACAATCTGCAATGACAGAAACACACGGTGGAGGTGAGCTGAGGACCCCGATCTTCACAGGTACTAACTATGATGTGTGGAGTATCAAAATGAAGACTGTGCTGAAGGGCTATGATCTATGGAAATATGTAGATGTGGGATTACCTGAGGCAATGGCCGTAGAAGGAGAAGCTAGAGCTGTTTTGAACCAGCCTTCTTATACAGACTTGGTGAGAGATGCTACGACAGTGAGCATGCTTCAGAATGCAGTTGCCGATGACATATTTCCCAGGATCCAGAATGAAGAAAGTGCAAAAGCAGCCTGGAATGTGCTGAAAAGGGAATACAGAGGAGACTCAAAGGTTAGAGCTGTCAAACTACAATCTCTTAGACGTGATTTTGAATATACAAGAATGAAAGAAGATGAATCATTGTCTATGTATATGTCTAGACTATATGGAGTTGTAAACCAAATGACAACTTATGGATAAGACATTTCAGAAAAGAGATTAGCTCAAAAGATCCTAATTAGCTTGACTAAACCCTATGATCCCATTGTATCTACATAGAAGAAACCAGAGACACGGAATCTGTGGATGTTGAAAGTGTCATTGCTTCAATTAGGGCTTTTGATCAAAGAATAGAAATGCATAACGAAGGAAGTGTTGACAAGGCCTTTGCTAGTTTGTCAGTGAATCCAAAAGGCCAGCAAGGTAACCCTCAAGGCAAGTTTAAGAAGTTCTCCAAGAACAACAAAAATTGGAATCAAAAGTCCAATGCCACTGGTAAATCCAATTATCACCATAATGCAGGCTCTAACAAGGCAGAGAGCAGTGGAACAAAATGCAAGGTGTGTGACAAACTACACTATGGTGAGTGCTGGTTCAAGGGTAAGCCTAAATGCTACAATTGCAATAAGTATGGTCATTATGCCAAAGATTGCAATGGGAAGTCTGTGAATATGGCTAGAGAAGTGACTGAAACTTCTGGGAACTTGTTCTATGTGTGTAACACAGCTTCTGTGAAGGATGATAATGTGTGGTATGTGGACAATGCATGTAGTAATCACATGATTGCACAAGAAGCACTACTTGTGGACATTGATAGGAGCATTAAAGCTAAAGTAAAGATGGGAAATGGTGAGTTAGTTCAAGCAGAAGGAAAAGGTGCACTTGTCATTCAAACTAAGCAGGGTAAAAGACACATAAGAGATGTTATGTTCTTACCCGGATTGGAGGAAAACCTGCTGAGTGTAGGACAGATGATTCAGCATGGCTACTTTCTGGTATTTGGATATCAGACAGTGGACATCTATGAAGACAAGGAGCTATGCCACAGAGCAGCTAAAATCCCTATGACAAGGAACATATGCTTTCCTATAACATTTGGGCGTGTAAATCCTATTGCAATGAGAGCAACTATTGCTGAAGACTCAGACTTATGGCACAAGAGATATGGTCATCTGAACCACACTAGTTTGATGAGTTTACAGCAAAAGGAGATGGTTGTTGGCATGCCTAAACTACAGGGTAGTACTGATGTATGTGCAAGCTGTGTAGTTGGAAAGCAGCATGTGTAGCAGTTTGACAAGGAACCTGCTTGGAGGGCAACTTTCCCTCTTGAACTCATACACTCAGATGTGTGTGGTTCAATGCAAGTAGAAACCATTGGAGGTAACAAGTACTTCTTGACCTTTATTGATGATTTCACTAGAATGTGCTGGTTGTATTTTCTTAAACATAAGTCTGGAGTTCTAAATGTGTTTAAGAAGTTTAAAAGCATGATTAAGTTGCAAAGTGGCTATAAAATCAAGAGACTCAGAAGTGATAGAGGTGGGGAGTACCTCTCAAAAGAGTTTGAAATGTTATATGATGAGACAGGAATAGCAAGACAACTAACAATGGCCTATTCTCCTCAGCAAAATGGTGTTGCTAAAAGGAAGAATAGAACCATTTTTGAAATGGCTAAGGCCATGATGCATGGAAATGGTGTACCTTACAAATTCCGGGGTGAACCTGTGAATACTGCTGTGTATTTGCAGAATAGATGTCCTACAAAGAATTTGAATGGTAAAACACCATTTGAACAGTTTAGTGGGAGAAGGCAAGGGGTCAAACACCTAAGAATCTTTGGTTCTATTTGCTATTGACATATCCCTGACCAATTGAGACAGAAACTGGATGAAAAGGGGGTAAAGTGTGTGTTCATGGGATATGGACATTGTGAAAAAGGCTACAGGTTATATAATCTGCAAACCAACAAGATTGTGATATCTAGGAGTGTGGTTTTTGATGAGAATGCAGAATGGGATTGGAATGCTACTAATCCTAAGGCTGGTGGCACTCTTATACTAAACTATGGTTTTGAATATGGCAATACTCAACCTGAGAATGCAACTGAGATCCAACATGAACCTGCAACTGAAGTTTTCCAAGAACCTGAATCTCAAAATGAAATTCAGATCGGTAATGTGCAACCTACAGATGAATCCATTACTGGAACACCTGTTAAGCTCATAAGCATTCATGATATTTATACACGATGTCACATGTGCATCATTGAACCTGAATCCTATCAAGAAGCAGCTAAAGATCTAGCTTGGAATAAAGCAATGGAGGCTGAAATTGACATGATTCAAAAGAATGAGACAGGGGAGTTAGTGAACAGACCTATGAATAAACCTGTCATTGGAGTCAAATGGGTTTACAAGACAAAGTTAAACCTAGATGGTTCTATACAAAAACTACTTCACCTACCCCTGAATCTTCATTTAATTCTAACAACAAACTACTTAAAAGATATATAAATATATATATATATATATATATATATATATATTATAATCTTAAACCAACACATGAACCCATTCAAACTACTAACACACTACTTCACCTACCGCGCTTGAATTAACCACATCCTGATTCAGAGAGATAACGAAGAGTACATCACAAACAAAAAAAAATTTCTTTGTAGGAGGATCCAATTTTTACAGCACATACCACCAACTTAGAACTGGGGAGACAAAGGTATGTTGCTCACGAGGTTGCTAGATCTGCAAAAAATCATGGGGGATACAAAATGAGACGAGAGAAAATAAAGAACAAATAGAGCAAGAAAATCAGATAATACTTGATTTATTCTCCAGTTCATAAAATTAATACTACGAACCTGAACAATAAAGCTCACTTTTCAATTCATCAGATGACCCAATAACCAGCTTTCCTTCATCATTCCCTCCAGAGGCTTCGTCTGCCACAACAAGAACACTAATTAAAATACAAATACACCTATGCTTTCACTAGAAAACTCCATCACTATGGCACGTTTTCCAAATTAAGAACTAGCATAAACCAGTAAAAAAATATTAAATCAAAATAAGAAAGAGTGGCGAACCAGGAGGCATCCTCTGTTATAATCCCATATTCATTAGATATTATCCAACCAGCTGGGCCTATGAGGTTGATCGGCAAGTCAGTACTTTGGATGACGATGATCTCCTGGCTTATCAAAAAGTGTACAACATTCCGGATTCTGTGAAGATGAGACTACTCGGGAGAAGGGAGAGGCCGAGCAATCTGCCGATCGGTTGGGCGACCTTTCATCTGGATAATTTCAATCATGGGGTGATGCTTTCTCTTCATCCGTGGTTACAGAAGATGGTTGTTGAAGTGGGGGTTACTCTCAGCCAGCTTAATCCAAACTGCTGAATTATGTTAACTGGGGTGTATACAGCTTTCAAGTTGTGCGGGAATGGCGAGCCGCCTTGGGGTCACATCAGCAATTTGTATAAGTTTGTAAGGGATAAGATCGACTGGGTCTATGTAGAGTCCATAACGAAGAAAGAAAGAGGGTCCTTTATTGAAGATGTGCTGACCTCTCAGAAGGCTTGGAAACACAAGTTTATGTTTGTTTCTGGGAATTGAGAGGGAATAGATTTGCCATTATTCGGCTGACGCATGCCACGCGTGTATCAGTCGAAAGGTGGTAGCCGTAGAAATTTTTTTGTTGTCTTGTTTTGTTTTATGATTGATTTGTGAATGATATGGCCGATTGGCATTGACTTGATTCCCTATTTTTTTTGTAGACGTGTTTAAGTGGCCCAATATCAGTGATCAGGAGAAGGCCGACTAAGCTGAAGTGTTTTTGAAGCTTGACCGAGTTGAAAGGAGTAGAGACTACTTGCGGTTGCCTACCCACCTCCTGCAAGGTTGTCTGATATCTACTCTGCGTAAGTGTCACTCGGCCTTAGTTCGTTAGGATTGTGCTTCGGCCCTTTGCTAATTTTCTTTTTTGTTGCAGCCGATCCAGATTTTATTGTAGTTGCAGCCGAGCAATTAACAAAGAGAATGGAAAAGATTGCATAGGCGTTGAAGAAGACGGCTGAGACAAAGGACGAGGCTGAGAAGGTCGGGGCATCCATGAGGAAGGGCGACTTCCGTAAGCCGATCAAGATAAGATCGACTTCGAAGGTTTCTTTACGGGTGGATGATGCTTTGGCCGAGCATGGCAGTCGGGAAGCGTTGGATTCCAAAGGGGTGGATCTCGTTACTGGGGAACCCTTGGCCCAGCTTTTTCCAAGTGCCTCTGGGTCGGTTTCTACTCAGCCGACTGATATCCCTGGGCCATTCGGTAATCTGCCTCATGTGCCTCCCTTCATTAGCCTTGACGATGAAGCCGGCGAACGTCGGTGCATAATGGCCGAGGAGAGGAAAAGAAGAGGGAAGAAGCGGAAGGGGTTGGCCTCCGATTCTGAGGATCTGCTGCAACAGAAGAAGCAGGGCCAGGTTGAGGCCCTTGAGACGGTGCACAAGATCATCTGTCCCAACAATGGCTCCAATTTAGAAGCCCGAAAGGGTTCCCAAGAAGATGAAGAAGCCGTATCTCGATGGTTCCCTTTGGTCTTATTTTTTGAAAACAGATGGGGAGATGAATATGGTGAGGACCCAGGAGGTGGACGAGACTTGGAGGTAGCTATCCACGGCCTTCCATCCGTCTCAGCTAGACTTCATGAACATTGTTATTTGTAGGTCTCAATAAGAGTTGGATGAGATCGTGACCTTGAAGTCGAAGGACTTTGCTGATAGGTGCGACAAGACTATGCGAGCCGGGGCATACATAAGTTCCTTTTGTTTGGCCTTGGTTTTTTTCTACTGCTTTTCTTTATCCAAGTGTCTAGTTTGGGCAGTTCCTTGGTGAGGTCTTCACCACCTTTCGGCATGCTAGCCAGGCTAGGGAGAAAGTGGCCGAAGAGTACTAGGCCTTGAAGTTGAAGATGGATTCCTTGGGCGAGAAAGAGAGGATGGCCGAGAGGTCTATTCAGGCCAAGGTTGATGTTGAGCTCAAGGTGAAGGAGCTGGAGAGGCAGCTGGTTGCTCACCGGGAAGAAGCCGATGCAAAGGTGGTTGAGCTGGAGGCTAGAGTCTAGCAGGCTGAGTTGGCCAATGCTATGCCGGCTGATCAGCTCATCTCGGCCAATAAGGTGGGTGTTGAAGAGTACAAGGCCTCCTCAACGCATCGTCATGACCTACAACGGTTTGGGGCCAAGCTGGAAGATGGGTTGTTCAAGCGAATTCTTCTGGCTAACACTGGTCTTCCAATCCAATTTCCATGGCTGAAGCATCCCCCGAAGTTGGAAGACTAACTGGATGAAGATGGGAATGCTCTGCCTGATGATGAGGATGATGGTGATCCCAATGGTCAGGCCGAGATGCCGAGAGATGATGAAGGAGATGTCCCCGAAGATCAGGGGAATGCCCCTTAGTTTTTGTAATTAATTTTTATATTCTTTCTATTCATCGGCCTTGTGGCCTTGCATTGAACAAGTAATTTTTTGGTGGGTCCATGGGGTCTCACCTATAGATGTGCTTACTTTCTTTCTCAAACCTGTTGTGAATGGTGAATTTTGCATTGTCACTCAGAATAGGTTTACATGTATGCCAGGTCGGATTGTAAAGGCCGATCTGGTAAGTGATGCGAGGTCGTTCAAAGTAAAGTTCAACTTTAGGTGATTACCTTTGAAAGGTGGTAGGGCTATTAAAATGACGTAATAAGGTGAGGCGGTTCAAAATGAGGTGCCTGATCATGAAAATGGCCTTTCAAAATGAGGTGCCTCATCATGAAAATGGCCGTTCAAAAATGAAAACCATTTTTTAACAGGAAACTGAGGCCGTTCAAAAATGAGTTGTAATGAATGTTGAATAGGTTAAAATAAGGCTGTTCAATATTAGGTTTCGCCTAAGAGTGAAGGAAGGCCATTTAGTTGATAAAATGACATATTGCCAAAGAGATGAGAGAGAAGAGGTGTTGCCTCATTGTAAAATCATTCATTGAAAAGGTCAATCTGGGTATGCCAGGAATGATTGCAAAAAATCGGTTATTGGGCGATCGTGTTTGTGGCCGTGGGCCTGTTTACTTGTAGTAGAATTTGAGGTGGTCCATATTCCATGGGTGTGGAAGTGTCTTTCCTTTTGAGTCTTGGAGCTCATAGGTCCCCTATTGGTATACTTTGGAGACTTTGTAGGGTCCTTCCCAGGTGGGGGCAAATGTGCTCTTTCCTTGGTTGCAAGGCTGACTTTCCTCAAGACTAGATCTCCTATCTTGAAGCTTCTGTTGCAAACCCTTGAGTCATAATATCTTGCGACATGTTGCTTGTATGCAATGTTCTTGAGGTTGGCCTTCTCTCTACGTTCCTCCAATAGGCCCAGGCTAAGAGCAATTTGATGGTTGTTTTGTTCTGGGTTGTAGGAGATGACTCGATAGGATGTCTCGTCAATATACACTGGTATGATTGCTTCTGTGCAGAATGGCAAGGCAAAAGGAGTCTCATCTATGGCGGTGTTGTAGGAGGTTCTGTGGGACCATAACACGTCATCGATAATGTCGGACCATTTACCTTTGTCTTCATCGAGCCTCTTCTTGAAGTTGTACTTGATGTTCTTGTTGATTGCTTCCACCTGTCCGTTAGACTGTGGGTGAGATGCTGAAGCAAAGAGGAGTTTGATGCCGTAGGTCTCACAGAATGCCCTAAAGCGATTGCAATCAAATTGCTTCCCATTATCAGTGACAGTGGTGTGGGGGATCTCGAAGCAGCAGTTGATGTGTTGGTAGACGAAGTGCTCAATCTGGGATGTTGTGATGGTTGCTAATGGTTTCGTTTCTACCCATTTTGTGAAGTAGTCCATAGCTACGACTGCGTAGTTGACCTTGCCCTTACCCTCAGGCATTTGGCCGATCAGATCTAGTCCCCATTGGGAGAACGGCCAGGGACTAAGCATAGAAGTTAGGGGCTCAGCTTGGAGGTGAGGGATTTATGCGTGTCGCTGGCACTTGTCGCCTTTTTGCATGAGTTCAATGGCATTTGAGAGCCTGGTGGGCTAATAGTATCCTTGCTTGAAGGTCTTCTGTGCCAAAGTTCGTGCTCCAGAGTGATCTCCGCAAATGCCTTCGTGCATTTCCCATAGCACGAAATCAGCCATGTCTGGTTTCAGGCCCTTCAATAGTGGGATAGTGAAACCACGCTTGTAGAGATGGTCATGCTAGATGGTGTACCGAGCTTATTGTCTCTTGATTTTCTTGGCCTCCATCATGTCTTATAGTAGAGTGCCATCTTGGAGGTAGGCTTTGATGGGATCCATACAGGTGGGACTGGTGTTGATGGAGTATACCGGGCGTGGTCTCGTGCTGGGCACGTGTTGGACTTCCACATGCACCCTTCGCTTCTCCTTCTCATCCAGTGAGGATGCAAGTCGTACCAGGGCATCGGCATGACTATTTTCTAATCTTGGGATTTTGTTGATTTCATAGGCCGAAAAGATTTGAAGAAGTTGTTTTTCGAGGGCCAAGTAAAGTGACATGGATACGTCCTTGGCTTCAAAGTCATTGTTGATTTGGCTGACCACTAATTGTGAATCACTGTAGATTCTCAACAGTTTGTCCTCCAGGTCTTTGGCTAAGTGTAGGACAGCCAACAGTGCTTCATACTCGGCCTTGTTGTTGGAAGCTTTGAAGCTGAAGCGTGGGGCATATCCTAGCTTGACTTGTTCTGGGGAAGTGAGGACTAGTCCTGCTCCTGATCCACTATGGCAAGTGGATCCATCTACGTATAGTGTTCCACATGGGCGTTGCGGGTCAATAGGGGGTGCCTTTGTTGACTCTAGGATTTATTTGGTGTTGGGTACTTGTGGAGGGGTTGCCTCCGGTGGCATGTATTGTGTGGGTTGGTAGGAGTATTCGGCGATGAAGTCAGCCACTGCTTGTTCTTTCTCAGCTGTCTTAGCTACATAGGAGATGTCAAACTCGCTCAGCTCGATTGCCCATTTGGTGAGACGGCCAAAGATGTCTGGCTTCTGTAAAACTTGTCTCAAGGGTTTGCTCGTGATGACCTTGATCTCATGTGCTTGGAAATATGGTCAGAGCCTCCGTGCTGTGACTATTAGAGCCAGGGCCAATTTCTCTAGGTCAGGGTACCTGGTCTCTACATCCTGAAATGATTTCCTGACGTAGTAGACGAGATGTTCTACTCCTGCTCGTCTTGTGATAAGAACAAAGCTGACAACTGAGGTTGATACTGATAAGTACATGAAGAGATGTTCTCCGATTTCTGGTCTTGCTAGCAATGGTGCCCTGCTAATGTATTTCTTGAGTTCAACGAATGCCTTGTTGCATTCCTCCGTCCAATCAATTTGTTTTCTCTTGCTTTTTAGAGCTTTGAAGAATGGGGCGCATTTGTCTGTTGCTTTAGATATGCAGCGGGTGAGTGCTGCCACTCATCCCGTCAAGCGTTCGATGTCCTTGTGGGTTTGTGGAGGTTGCATGTCAAGGATTGCCTTGATCTTTTCAGGATTTGCCTCAATGCCTCTTTGGCTGATCATATATCCCAAGAATTTCCCTGATCCCACTCCGAAGACACATTTGGTGGGGTTGAGGTGGATCTTGTACTCCTTGAGGACCTTGAACATCCGAGCCAAGTTGGGAATGTGCTCGTCATCTGTTTTGCTCTTGATAAGCATGTTGTCTACATAGACTTCCATTGTTTTACCGATTTGATCGGTGAACATGAAATTGACCAATCTTTGGTATGTCGCTCCTGCATTCTTTAAGCCAAAAGGCATAACATTGTACCAGTAGACACCTAGGTTAGTTCGAAAGCTTGTATGAATTTGATCACTTGGATTCATGAGGTACTGGTTGTAGCCTGAGTAAGCATCCATGAAGCTGAGTAATTCATGTCCTGCAATGGCGTCTACAAGCATATCGATCTTAGGTAGTGGGAAATTGTCCTTGGGAAAAGCCTTGTTGAGATCGGTGAAGTTGACGCACATGCGCCAGGATTTCGATGGTTTCTTGACAAGTACCACGTTTGCTACCCAGGCGGCATAAATGGCTTTCTGGATGAAGTGTTCAGTGCTCAGCTTTGTGATTTTGACCTGTATGGTCAATTGTCTTTTGGTGTCATAGCTTCGCTGCTTCTGTGTGATTGGCCTGAACGATGGGTCAATTGTGAGCTTGTGGCAGATCACATCAGTGGAGATGTCGGGCATGTCTGCGTAAGACCATGCAAAGACTTCGGCATTTTCCTTTACGAATTCTAAGAGGGTTGCTTGTATGGTGGGTTTCAGTTTTGATCCTATCCGGACCGTGCGATCTTTGTGTGATCGGATAGAGGTATTGCCTCTGTCTCTTCCACAGGTTTGGCATATGGCATGTTTGCAAGGTCTCGTGGATCTTCTGGACGGTTGTTCCTGAATTCTTCCATGAGTTTAGGGTTGATGGGGTCGTCTCCTAGAGCGATTAGGGGGACTAATAGAGTTTCAGTTTGGTCTGGTTGATCGTGCTTGCTCGTCTTGGTTAAAGTCGTGGCATAGCATGTTCTCGAAGAGCTGGTTTCCTCGCACCTGTCCCGTTCCCATGGCGAATGGGAATTTCATCAGTAGTAGGTGGGTTGCCACGATGATTTTCATCTGATTGAGCAATCCTCTTCCGATAATGGCATTGTAGGCCGTGGGAAAATTGACCACAAGGAAGGTCATGATGGTTGTAGCTATCCTTGAGGTAGTGCCCATTGATACTGGTAGAGAGATTATGCCCTTGGGTAAGACTGAGTCTCCCGAGAAACCCAGAAGTGGTGTGACCTTTTGGTCGAACTCCTTCTCGTCTATGCCCATCTGTTTGAATGCGTCCCAGAAGAGTACAATGACCAAGCTCTCAGTGTCAATGAGTATTCTTCCTACGTCGTAGTTGGAGATTTGGGCTATGTGGGTCGTCGTCCGGGAACACGATGCCTTTGTCCTCTTCCTCTGAGAATGTGATGAGTTGCCATCCGTTCTTGGCCACCTTAGCTGCTCGACCGGAGTTGATGCTGTCAGGACCCGTCCCGAATTTCCCCTCGAAACCCGGGAAGAACCCTGATCCCGTCTGACAACCTAAGAAAAGGTTCCCAAAATACCCTTCAATCCTTACAAATTATAATAACAATAATAAATACTTCCTCTTGTCAGACAAGGGACTTAAGCACTCAATAATTCCCGTAATTAACGACCAATCAAATACAACATAATATCAGAGCGTCTAAGTAGGATCAAGAGTAAAATTTAGATATCCTACTCAAATATACAACACAGCGCAGTCGAAATCCTAATGCCTCAGCCTCGAGATCAATGTTCGCGTCAACTCTACTCAACTGCCTGAAGGGGGTTTAAACACAAAAGTTGTGAGTGGACAAAAATAATCATTTATAAATTCCTTTTCGAAGAATTACCTTTCTTCCCCTCCATTTATAAAATCATGCATGCATAACATAAAACAATTTATCATATAAAAGCATCATATGTAAATCATCCAAAATTCACATTTATCTTTAAAACCATTTAATTGGACTCACATAAAATCTGTATAATAAAAATACCTCGTAATCCACAATTTTGTTTGAAAATCTCTTCAAAGGAGTTTAAAATCATTTGGTTCAATCTGGACACAAATTATCTCAAATTCAAATCATTTCGTTCCAACTGCCACATAATATCTCAAATTCACTGTTCCCGACATATTCATAACACACCAGGGTATCCCTTGAGATGTGTTCAAATCTGTACAACTCTGTGTACCATATGTACTGTCTGTAATATCTGTACTATGCATAGACAGTCTCGCGACCCGGAGGAGCAAGGCCCCTCAACACCTAAGGTCCGAACCCTCAACAACTGGTAGAGCAAGGGTCGTCAACACCAGTCAGAGCAACAATAACCATCGGGACGGGAACCAGTGAATCAAATCCATACTTCGAAATCTTTGTTTCTTGGCCTAAGCCAAATTCTTTGCAATATCATTTTATGACCAAAATCAATAAATCATAATTATGGGTCTCAACCCAAATCACATACTCAAATAGTTACCACGTCAAAACGATATCAAAATCGCCATTTCACAAAACATACTTTCACTGAAATATTGTAAAACATGTGTCCAGCATCATTTCTAAAATCCAGAAATTCATTGCACCCATACATAACAGTATTTAAATCAAAGATACATTTATGCATGCATTACAGTTTATAAATCAAAGTCCACTCACAAACCTGTTCAAGCAAGCTCAATCCCGAACTGTACGCTCCCCTGAAGTTCCTGGAGCAGTATCGCCTGTCCAAATTAATAATCGGGATTACCAGCTAATCATAAGAACCTTAAATATAAACCCCATAAACCCCGGGAGTCTAACTATGCTGGCCTAGAAAACGCAGCAACCTTAAAACGTCTGAAACAACCCCTAAACGACATCCGATCGACTCGAAACCTGCGCCAACAGGTCCGAAACGTCAAAAACTACTTGTCACGCGCCACGGGGACATCAGACTCGGCCCCACGCGCCGACGGAAGGTCGAAACACGCGCTCACGCGTCGCCATGCGCCTTCACGCGCCGGTCACGCGCCTGCTACAGTACCCACGCGCCTGGACCGATCCAACCCGGTCTAACTCGGTTGGACCCGGTCCAACTCGGCTGGACCCGGTCCAACTCGGCTGGACCCGGTCCAACTCGGCTGGACCCGGTCCAACTCGGCTGGACCCGGACGCGATGGTTGGTACGGTTGTGATCGTGGGAAGGAGTAGAATATGATTAGTTGATCAAAACTGGAAGTTGAAGCCTTGAAACCAAAGTTGACTTTTGGTTTCTCTTCGGTGAGTTTTCGCACGGGTTGGTGGTTTTGTGTTTGTTTTTCCCAGAGAGAAAGGAAAAGATGAAGATGAAATGAAGATGAGGATGAGGTGGATCAGAGAATATCTGATTTGGGGGTTAAAAATATCTACCCCAAGTCAAAAATTACCAAAATGCCCTTGCACATCTAGACCCATAACTTCCGTCCACGAACTCCGTTTTCCGCGTGACGCCTGTCTACGAACTCGTGAGTTCGAGACCTACGCAACGGTATCCAAAACACCACCAAAAATGTCTCGAAATAAAACTTGATTCCCAAGCCCTTTAACAAACAAGGGTAAAATCGTTATTTTACAAAAATAATTACGTAAACCCAATAATTAAAATTCCGGGTTGTTACAATCTACCCTCCTTAAGAAATTTCGTCCTCGAAATTCAACTCTACCCTTGGAGCAAATAAGGATACTGCGTCCGCATTAGTTCCTTGGTTTCCCACGTGGCTTCCTCCACGTTATGATTCCTCCATAACACTTTAACTAGAGGAATACTCTTTCTGCGTAGTACCTTTTCTTTCCAATCCAAAATTTGCACCGGTTGCTCCTCAAAGGTCAAATCATCTTTCAGCTCGAGTGGCTGCTCTCCCAATACGTGAGACTCATCAAACATATATTTCCGGAGCAAGGATACATGAAAAACATTATGAACTCTGGATAATTCCGATGGTAAAGCAAGACGATATGCCACTGGTCCTATCCTCTCCAGAATCTCATACGGACCAATGTAACGAGGACTCAGTTTTCCTCGTCTACCAAAACGTACCACTCCCTTCCAAGGAGATAGTTTCAAGAATACCCAGTCACCTACCTCAAACTCAAGGTCTCTGGTTCTACGGTCTGCATAGCTCTTCTGGCGATCCTGAGCTGTCTTCAACCTTTCTCTGATGATCCTTATTTTTTCCTCAGTCGTATCAACCAACTCTGGTGTTAAAAGTTTCCTTTCACCCACTTCGTTCCAACATAACGGTGTCCTGCACTGCCTCCCATACAGTGCCTCAAAAGGAGACATCCCAATACTCGACTGATAACTATTATTATAAGCAAATTCCATCAGAGCCAGGTGTGAATCCCAGTTCCCTTTAAACTGTAGTACACAAGCTCTCATCATATCCTCCAAAACCTGGATTGTCCTCTCAGACTGACCATCCGTCTGAGGATGAAATGCTGTACTAAAATGCAAGGTAGTGCCAAAAGCCTTCTGCAAACTCCGCCAAAACCTGGAGGTAAATCTAGGATCTCTGTCCGAAACAATGGACTCTGGAGTCCCATGTAGCCGTATGATCTCATCAATAAACAATTTGGCATACCGACTCATCCGAAAATCTTCCCGCACTGGCAAGAAATGTGCAGACTTCGTGAGTCTATCAACAATTACCCA
This sequence comes from Oemleria cerasiformis, assembly GCA_037349345.1. NCBI lineage: Eukaryota > Viridiplantae > Streptophyta > Magnoliopsida > Rosales > Rosaceae > Oemleria > Oemleria cerasiformis. The sequence continues at coordinate 11,478,560 of JAZGTL010000007.1, forward strand.
TATCCCATCATGTCCCTGCTGTGTCCTTGGAAGTTTATACACAAAATCCATCGTAATGTGCTCCCACTTCCATTCCGGAATAGGTAATGGTTGAAGTGCCCCATATGGTTTCTACCTCTCTGCTTTCACTTGCTGACACGTCAGGCATCTACTCACAAACTCAGCAATTTCTCTTTTCATCCCAGTCCACCAATAGTATTTCCTTAGGGTATGATACATCTTGGTACCTCCTGGATGAATAGCGTAAGCCGAACTATGAGCCTCATCAAGAATTTCCCTTTTTAGTTCCAGCTCATTCGGTACGCACAATCGGCCATCCCTAACCAAGGCTCCATCATCCCTAAGCGCATAGTCCTGCCTGTTTCCAGCCTCCAACTCCATCCTGATAATTCACAATGTAGGATCCTGGAGTTGAGCCTCAATAATCCGATCAATCAGAACATGCCTCACATGGAAACTAGCCAACAAAGCCCCCTGGCTATCCATGTCCAGTACTATCCCTGCTCTACGGAACTCTACCAATAACAGTAGGTAGACTGTATGCAAATGGGCCAAAGAACCCATGGATTTCCTGCTCAATGCATCCGCCACAACATTGGCTTTCCCTGGATGGTACTCTATAGTACAATCATAATCCTTTATTAGCTCAGCCATTGGCCATACCGGAAATGTGTCCCGTCATGGGTCGGCCTGCCGTAGTTAAGATGGGTAAGGGAGGTTGTCCCATTTCCCTAGGATCTGATGTAGCATATGTTAGGCGGAGAGGCTCTAACTTAACTTGGTGATCCTCTAGTAGTTGGCGAGCATCTCGATAGATTCTTGGTCGAGACGGCCCGGTGCGATTTTGTGGCTGGATGAGCAGTCTCCCTCCGGATGAGCTAAGGTTTGCCCTAGACTGCCATTTCTTGTATTTGCCTGAGGCAATTCGCTAGATGACGGGTTGATCGACCGGGGTCCGATCGGTCATAATTTGGTCGGCATGTGCTTGGTCGATTGGTCCCTTGTCTCGTCCTAGATTGCGATGGGACATCCTTACAAGGGCGAGCGTGCTCTCGTACTACTCAGACAAGACCTGATTCTTAGCGTCCATCTTGGCGTTGTGAGCCCTGAGCACGGCCACTTCTCGTTGGAGGTCTTCCAACGTCTGTCTCAACATATCATGGATGTTGTCCCTTGAGCTCTTTTGTAGGAAATGAGTGTTGTTGAGTTCTCCTTCATCTTGATCGTCCAACATGATGCCCGGAGGATGTTGGGACGTCCTAGGTGGTAAGTGAGTTCGTGGGAGGTTGTTTCAGAATCTCACAGAAGGCGCAAAACTGTTGATACCAAAAATGCACCAACTTAGAGTTGCCTCGCTGGGTTTGCTTGACTCGCTCTTCTCGGGGGTAGGAAGACCTGCAGGGAGAAGGTACAAGCAAAGGAGCACCGGTGGGGTGACGGCCTAACAGTCTCCGATGCTTAAGTCAGTTAAGTGTGGATGGTACTGTTATAACTAGGCAGCGTAAAGGCAAGGTTGTCATTATCCTTTTTAGGGGAGATGCCCTTGTATTCATAGTGGCATTGAATGTTGTAGGTGAAACATTTCGATGTGGGTAAAATGCCCATCATCCTGGAGCCGACACGTGTCCTATTGGTCCCGAGTCCCCCGGTTGTGTTGACACGGTCGACCGATGGATGGGTAGGCCGACCAGATCTAGTAAGCCTAGTGGCTTTTGGTGTCTTTTGTCCAAGGTTGCGTTGGTGGGTTGTACTTGATGTTGTAGATTTGCATTGTTGTACTCTTGTTGAGCCGATCACTAAGTATGGTTTTAGTGGGACTGATCGGCCTTGACCAGGTTGACCAAATTAGGTACGAACATTATATAAAAAATGAAGAAGAAAAAATGCCAAAAACGCACTTACAATTTGCAAAGTTTCAACCTTTTTGCACCAAATCAAATAACTGACTGCATCAAGAAAATAAACAATTCTTTACACTATAGAGACCTTGTCCCAACCATTCTGTTACTCAATTTCAACATATTTGCTTGCAATCACAGTGAAATAGAAACATATACACTTAATACAAAGATGACATATTACCTAAACTAAAGCTTGAAATCAACTAAACAATGGACTACATAGCTTCCATTACTCAGAATCCACCAACTTCATATCGAATTCATCTCCTACTCTTTACCCACTTATTTTATACTAAGACATAGTTCTCAATAAGCTTTCTTTTCCATTAAATACCCACCAAAAAAAAATATTAATGTACCAAAATTCTAGGGTTTAAAGAGAAACGATGTCCTCAGACGCAGTTTCGCTAGCGACGAAGCCGAAACACCTTTGTAGAATAAAATCGAGACAAAGCGGAAATGCAGGAGGAGAAGAATTGAAGAAAAAGCAAAGTGCATGTTTTGGAGACTTACCAGAGCAGCGGATTGACGTCCTTTGTTGACTACTGTTCTTCTAACTTGCAAGACCCAAGTGCTCACTCATTCCTTCCTCTTTGGGTTGAATCGACGCTAGCCTATACCATACGATATAGCATACTCTTACCAAACAAAAAAGAAAAACTAAAATACTAAAATACAATCGTCTTATTACGATTTCTATGGTTTCACAAGAATCGCGTTATGCTGGCATTGTGTTGTTTTTCCCTTTTCTTTACTCTTTTCTTTTTTACATAAATACCATTTTTGTTCCTTTTTAAAGCCTTATTCTTTTTTATTGGCCAAATATTTTTAGGCCCCCATTTACTAAAGCTCATTTTAAATGACCCTAGCTTATTATTTCTTTTTAAAAAGTCTCTCATTCATCTAATGTACATGCACCCACTTAAAAATCAAAATTTTACACATGTGCCACTTTACAACTACATACAACAGATGCAGTTCCGCCAGTTGACAAATATGTTCATTTCTGCCCGGCAGACAGTTCCAGCTTCACCAGTAACTAGACAGTGCAATTCCACCAGAATCTAAAACAGTTGCAGTTCCTCAGAGCACCAGAATCCAAAATAGTTTCACTATCTTCGACAGCCTATCGCCGGTATCCGAAAACGTTGCAAATCTTTCGACAACCGGTCGTCGAAATCTGAAACAGTTGCCATTCCTCCGGCAGTTGGTTGACGAAATTCGAAACAGTTGCAGTTCCTCCAGTTATCGCCTAGGGAAGTCCGACCATCGGTCACCTACAATTGGACAGTTGCAATTCCTACGTGGTCGTCGAACTGTTGCACTAGAAGAAGGGCATATTAGTAATTAGTTTGAAATTTGAATAAAATATTAATATATTATTTAAACACAGACTGAACAAAAATAGTTTATAAAAAACAAGGACTTCACTAAACATTTAGAAGTCTAATTAAGGATGTTTTAAACATTTTGTATTACTTTTTAACATAAATACTTTTCTTTTTTTTCATGTGGCCGCTGAGGTCAATAAAAGTGGAAATAAGTAGTCTTACACTACGTATGGAAACGCCTAGTGCAGCACCCATTATTTATTGCTCATTCTCTAGTCAATATTTCAAGTAGGGCCCCTTCCAACCGACATTTCTATTTATGAGAAGTGCTGATTCGGTTTGGATAGACTTCATTCAAGAAAGATCAAAAAAATAATTTTTGGAATAGGCAAGTTATCGGTTCCCATCAGATCCAAAAAATTAGAAAGATAGATAAAGTAAATGTGGTGCATCCTGAATTGAATTATAATTATGACTATATAAGTTATTTTGATATTAAGCTAAGCAGCGCATTCTCAAACTCTTTTTTATATCAAACAAATTCGATCCTTCTTTCTATTCCATCTTTTCCCGAATCTCCTTTTAACGGGTAACCTGCTTGTTGTCTCATTCAACTACATTTGTTAATGTACGTAATCTCCTACGAATCTATACATGTAATTCGCTTACTTTGGGAGAGAGATGGAAAGAAGTTAGAAATCAAATAGTGACAAATCCTAGATTGATTCGATATCTTGAGTTTATATCTTTCTTAATTAGAGTAGAATATTTTCTTTTCCTATTTAGGTTTACTATAATCAGTATATAATGGGTGTCTTTGTACATTCAACAATACGTATTCATAAATATTATTCCATATTTTATTTTTAACATGGTATCAATGCAGTTCCGCCCCTGAGATCTGGATTCGCTGCCTTTCCACCTGTGGGTGTATGGAGCCTAATTACTCCATGCACCCACGAGAAACATACTTGATCCCACGGGACGCATACTAAAAATTCATATTGCCGTTGTTTTGTTTTTATTTCGTTTATTTGTTGGAAATTTACTTTCCTTACCTATCTAATTATCTATCTACCGGAAATTTTGCTGCCACCTTATTCAGCCTTCTGTGCCACCTTACTCGGCCTTTGTGCCACCTTTTGGCCTTTGTGCCACCATATTTGGCTTTTGAGCCACCGTATTTGGCTTTTGTGCCATTGTATTTGGCTTTTGTGCCACTGTATTTGGCTTTTGTGCCACCTTACTCGGCCGTTGTGTCACCGTATTTGGCCTTTGTACCACCATCTTAATGTGGCCTTTGTGCCAGCATCTTTCCTCACCGTCAAAGCGGGGTTGTTGAGCCCAAAATAGTCATTACCCTCCCGAAGTTATTACCATGATTGTGGGATGATTTGAAGCAACGTAGAAGGCAATAGGACATGAAGGTTACTCTGCAAGTTGGGACTTCACAATGTTCACTCTCCAAGTTGACAGGGAGTGTTTAGAAATCAAATTGTGATATCCTAAATTGATTTAGTATCCTAAATTGATTCGATATCCTGATTTTATATCTTGCTTAATTAGAGTAAAATATTTTCCTTTTATAGTTAACTTTACTGTAACTAGTATATAATTGGTGTCTTTGTATATTCAACGTACAATATATATTCATAAATATTCTTCCATATTTTATTTTTAACAAAAAAGGAGGCCTTTGCATTTGCGCTCTTTTTGTATATATATATATATATATATATATATATATATATATACATATATATTCTAGTCAAGATCCGTTTGAACCTTATGATCTCAGTGAACTTTGAAGCTTCAGTACAAAATCTCCTGCTGCTACAGTCAGACATGTTTCTTCTTTTCTTTTGAGGGAAAAGACTGTTTACTGGATGGTGACTTTTTACTGGATGAGGGGCGATCAGCAGCTTGATTTCCCAGGGGGGAGGAAGATGTTGACTTGTGACTACTTGAAGAGGATGACTGTGAAGGGCTTTTATTATCTTCAGAATCTTCACCTTCATCGCCTAACTGCGTAGCACGAATCATAAGCATTCGGGCCAATTCTTTTAACTCGGCAGGGGACTTGTCTTCCAGAGATAGAGTGGAGGAGGAAGAGGTGATGGACTTGGAAGGGTTGACTGTAGGTTCCTTCTTGACTGGTGACTTTGTGACTGAAAACTATTGATGTACCTGAGAAATGATGCGATCATGGTTGAACTTATCCCACCAGTTGACTGAGAAGTGACGAACCAGAATATCATTGCAGATCTCATATCGCCACTTAAGTATCCACGACACCTTGTATTTGGCCATGAAGTGTAAAAGTAGTGGGAACTCTCGATCTGATTCACTGAATGAATGTCTTTCAGTGAAGAATTTGACTGCGTCTTGGAGGGGTGGCGACAGGAGCCGGAGCATTGGTCCAAAGTCGGACCACCATTTTAAAAAAACATTTAGGAAATGATCCTTTGAATTTACTGTCGAAGTTGATAAACCAGGAGTGATTGAAAGTCTCCGTTTGGTGGAGAAATACTTTACTCCAAGCATCAATGTAATCAAAATATGTGAAAGGGGTATCAGAATTGGGGAGATCCTGTCTATCATATGGAGGACGTTTCCACTGGAATGATAAAGAATTGTACTGGGATTGTTTTTGTCATGAATTGGTTTGAGGTGAATAGAGGCGGTGTGGTGGAGGATCTCCATGTAAAACTTGATTGACTTTTTGGGGTGAACGGGGGCAAAGTGCCAATTTTGTGGGAAAATACTTTTAGCAATGTCTTCGGGTGACTTGAGCTGACTAAGGGATGGTTCAATGAAAAAGAGATTGTGACTGGGGTCTTTAGGAATGTAAGGAGAAGATGGAGAATAAGGAACTGGGGTGGACTGTGGTTTGACTAGGGATTGAAAAGGATCATAACTGGACACAAGAGCTGACTGATAGTTTGGCCTGATTTGGCCCAAGGTAGATCCAAGGACTGAGTACTAGTTTCTGATAGGAAGAGGTGGATGACCAGGGTAAGGGACTAGGGAGGAAGGAGTGAATGACTCCTGTTTGACTGGTGCTAAGGAGGCGGGGAGCCTCCTAGTTGGCTGCTTGTCTGGAGCTTTGTCAGACATGTTTACTCTGCAAGAATTCTCTAGTTAAGAAATCTGGAATACAATTATCACTCCCTCTAAAATATTCTATTTCAAAATCAAAAATACTTAAAATTGCTTGCCATCTTGCAAAAAATTGTTTAGAGGCAATATTCTGAACATCTTTTTCAAGAACATGTTTTGCACTCTTGCAATCGACTTTGACTAAAAAGTTTTGGTTTAATAAATCATCTTGAAATTTTGAAATGCATAATACTATAGATAAAATCTATTTTTTAATAGTACTATAATTTTTCTGGGATTAGTTCCAAATACCGGAATGGAAGCGAACAATTTGTTCGGATTGACTTTGGGTGGTTCTTTGCTTGAGAATGCCTACATAACCAATGTCAGAAGCATTAGTTTCGACAATTTTGAAAGAGTTGACTGAAGGAATACCAAAACAAGGAAGAGTCTTGACATGCTATTTGATTTGTTTAACTATATTGGTATGTTTAGTTGTCCAGGCAGGAGGATTGCTCTGGAGACGATCAAATAAAGGCTTACATTGTTTTCGTAGATCTTGATAAAAATCAGAAACATACTTGAGAGAACCGAGAAACCTCTGGAGTTGACTTTTGTCGAGAATTTCATCTGGAATTTATCAGCAAACTCAATAACACGATTAATTGGTTTAACTGTGGATTGGAATATATCAAAACCAAGGAATCTTATTTTGGTTTGAAATAACTTGACTTTAGATGCGGAGACAACCAAACCATTCTTCTGGACAATTTCTAAGAATTTACTGAGGTGTTTCCAATGCTGTTCTATGGACTGGGAGAAGATAAGAACATCATCAATATAGACTATTGAGAATTCCCTGTATGGGTTGAATATTTCGTTCATTACGTTTTGGAATTCACTAGGGGCGTTCAAACATAAATACAGTAATAAGAAATATTATAAAACTTACAAACCATATAAAAAACACAAATTCCAGACTGATAAATTTTATGAGAAGAGAAGACCAAGAAAACATTGGCAAAACAATTCAAAAAATTGGATACCCAAATCACGCACAGACAAACATACAACTAAATGCTATAAGTGTCAAAAGCCTGGTCATTTTGCAAATAACTGCCCAGTAAAAAACAAGATTAACCAGTTAAAAATTACTGATGAAGAAAAAGAAGACTTACTCCGAATCTTAGAATTACGAAATACTGACTCCAGTGAAGAAAACCTTTCTGATTCAGAATGTAGTCATCATACATCTACTGACGATGAAATGTCCAGTTCCCCAGGAATTAAAATAGGTTGCCAAGATACTTGTTGTAAACAATCAATGTCCTTACCAAATAAGAAGAACAAGAAGAGTTACTAATAGATCTAATTGGGAAAATTGAGAATCCGGATTTAAAGTCAGAATACTTCAAAAAGTTAAGAAGAGTCATTCTCAGAAATGAACACGAACAAGATCCAGTTAAAAAACCGTCCGGCAAAATAAGTCTTACCACAACATTAGAACGATTTAATAAAGTTAAAAAAGAAGTAACCATTCAAGATTTACATTCTAAAGTCAACAAGATTAAAGAGGATATCAAACAGTTAAAACTTGCATCTTATTTCTGTCTAGTTAACTCATCCGCCTAAGTGGCTGGTTATCTCTGTCTATCTTAATTCTGCTAGTTTCGTTTATTCTGTTTACTCATATTGACCTCATAATCTATTGTTCTATCTTTTCTCCAAACAGTAGGTCCGGACCCAGACAATAAGTCCCAGGGAGAGGCATGAGCAGGAGGTGCATGAGCGGAGACGAGTGAACAACAGTAGGTTTTAAGGTAATTACGAATTTAATAGATAAGTGTTGTTAGTTTAATTAAGGTATTTAGGATACCTAAAACTTTGGGAAAATCAGTCGGCTATTCAGATCTAATTCTTCAACTAGCTCTAGATTTAGTCTGTCAAATTTAACAAAAATTCCAGATATAGTCAATGAAGAACAAATAACTTATGATGCTACTGATGAAGTAAACTTTCATGACTGAAATATACCCAAAATTCCAACTAGTGAAATTTATAAGAAAAAATAGTCAATTTCCTCATTTAAAAGTGAACATCATGTTAAGACAGTAGAACAAGTTTATGCTAAGTAAAGAACTTGAAACTTGTCAATTGTTTAATACTGAGTCCTTAAGAAAACACAGAAAAGATGATCATAACTTCTTACATATCGGCTTATAAATTTCTCTTTCCAAAATGATTGATTACTATCTTCTCGTAGCGTTACTCTAGATATAAAGACAGCGTTTGTAGCCAGCATTAAAAGTAAAATCAGTGCTGACTTCCCCAATGCTTTCTGGCATAGGAAGAAATATTTAGTGCGTCTTCCCTATGTTAAAGATTTCAGTGAAATTAAAATACCTACAAAAGCAAGACCAATCCAAATGAGTCAAGAAATAATGGAATTCTATAAGAAAGAAATTAATGAGCTACTCAATAAAGGAATAATTAGAAAAGTAAAGCCCCATGGTCATGCGCTGCTTTTTATGTCCAAAAACAAGCCGAATTAGAAAGAGGAGTCCCCAAGTTAGTCATTAATTATAAACCTCTCCTCATGTCACAGTAAACGCTAAAGTTACTTTCGGTCACAGTATTTTACAATAATTCATGTCATGATGCCTCTTCCTATATAAAGAGAGCTCATTCCCAATTACAAGGGACTGCAACTTCAATACTCTTTTCTCTTCTTAGTTTTCATTTTGGTTTTGAGATTTCTAAGTTTTCAGAAGACCTCCAGTAAAGCTCTTCTTAGTTATTTCTCATGTAAGATTTCAAAGTTTCAAATTAGTAAAACAAACATTAATTATGATAGTTTCGGGAGGAGGATGACTAGACGTTACTTGAGTTGAATCTTACTTAATCCAATGTTCTTGGGTAATGACTTTTAAGTTATTAACTTCTGGGTAATGTTTATCAATAAAATCGAGGAAAAATATATTAGTTTGAGTTTGCTTCATTAAATTTTCCCAATGTTGAAATAGATTTTCTTTCTCTTGTGGATTAAATCTTTGTCTGAAAGTATTTCTTCATTCAATATTGTCAACTGACTCAATATCTTGATTTAGTATTTTCCAATTAATTTTAAAAGGTTTTGTTATTTTTAATAATTGAGAATGGACTGCAAAATCAGACTGGGTTGGTGAAGTTGGTTCTTTATAAGTACCATAGCTTACTTGAGACTTGGTTTGGACACCTTTTAACTCTAAGTTTTTAAATTCTTGGTTGATTTCATGGTCTCTTGTGGACTCAGTCATGGTAGAAGCAGTCCCAACAAAAGAATGCCTGTTAGGGTCAACTTTTGTAGAAGAGGAAGTATTTTCGATGTCTCTAAGTTGGACACTAGACCTGGGTCTTTGACTATCAAATTTTATTTTTACTGTACCATCTAGATATTGTTGAATATCATCAAAATTTGTAAAGTTTCGTTGAATGTTAAGTGGTTGCCTTTCATTTACCAATGTCCAAGCATCAGGGAGATTGACATCAGACCAACTGATCGTTTGGGGGACTCTGATTCTGGAGTTTTGTTGGTTACTTTGTATGAGTAAAGTTTGATCTTTTGGACTTTTATTAAGAGCTTGGAAATTCATGTTTGTACCTGTGGTTTTGTAATAAATTCGGAAATTAAAGCTAAGGTTTGACTACCTTCAAGCACATGATATCCTGAGGTTTTAATATTTAATGTTAAAGCTTTTAAGACATGGGGATCAGAGAGACTTATTGTAAAATCTGGATAACAATCAAAGTGGATTGGTCCATTACACAAACTTGACTCTATCATTCCAAGAGTGCTATCACCAAAATTAGTGAATCTTGCATCTCAGAGACATAATAATACTGAAGCATTAAGACCTAATCTTGTTAGAGGTTTAACTGCGACTTGGACTAAGCCGATATGTAAGAAGTTATGATCATCTTTTCTGTGTTTTCTTAAGGACTCAGTATTAAACAATTGACAAGTTTCATGTTCTTTACTTAAAGCATAAACTTGTTCTACAGTCTTAACAGGATGTTCACTTTTAAATGAGGAAATTGACCATTTTTTCTTATAAATTTCACTGGTTGGAATTTTGGGTATATTCCAGTCATGGAAGTTTACTTCATCAGTAGCATCATAAGTTACTTGTTCTTCATTGATTATATGTGGAATTTTTGCTAAATTTGACAGACTAGATCTAGAGCTAGTTGAAGAATTAGATCTGAACAGCCGACTCATTTTCCCAAAAGTTTTAGGTATCTTAAATACCTTAATTAAACTAACAATGCTTATATATTAAATTCATAATTACCATAAAACCTAATGTTGTTCACTCGTCTCTGCTCATGAACCACCAGCTCATGCCTCTCCCTGGGACTTATTGTTTGGGTCCGGACCTACTGTTTGGAGAAAATATAGAACAATAGATTTTTAGGTCAATACGAATAAACAGAATAAACAAAACTAGCAGAATTAAGATAGACAGATATAACCAGCCACTTAGGTGGATGAGTTAACTAGACAGAAATAAGATCTCAACTCTTATGGTTTTGATACCAAAAGGGGGCGGAAGCAGCTGACTAATGAGGATGGTGTGAATGATTCCAAATGTCAATTAAACCAAAGTTGTCGCATCACCGTTTAAAGTTGCCACACAGGAAACAAGTCAAGATTTTAAAAAATTAATCGAACAAAACAATTATACAAATCAAAGTCTCATAACCTTAGGCAAACAATTAGATAACATTGAAACAAAAATTGATAAATCAGTAAATTAAGAACACAACCCAAAACTCAAAAGAGAATCACCTTTATTAATGTTCTCAGGAAGTAAATCTGGATTACTATCCAAACCTTCATCTTCCATAATAAAATTCGAACGCATGATAAAAGATTTAACTCTCGCCCAGTCAAAAGATCCACAGAAAAGTTTATAAGTAATTGATCTTTACAGTCAAACTTCTGAGAGTACGAGTTCACATGAGTCTGATTCTATTAATATCAGTAAAATTGAAAATGCATTTAAAACCCTTGAATAAAAAAGAATGTCTCACAAAGTTAAATTAACAAGCCTTACCAAAAATTGGTATAATAGGCCTATGCCTCTAGATATTCAACATGAAGAAAGAATATTTCTGAATCAATTTACAGTCTCATCTGATAAACTCTATGAATGGAATATAGATGGTTTATCTGAACAAGAAATATTAAATAAATTACAACATATGTCAATGGTTGCTAACAATTATGTTACCAATCATAATCTCAGTCAGCCAGAGATCCTTGATCTCTTCATTACTGGCTTTTCTGGAACCCTTCGTCCTTGGTGGGAAAAACATCTCACTGAACAGTCAAGACAAGACATTATACATTATGTCCTTCACGATGAGGAAGGCCTCCATCTCTTTGATGAAAGAATTGGAGCAGGAGTTCCTGATGCAGTCAACACTTTACTTCTCACAATAATTGAACATTTCATAGGAACCCCAAGTAATGTCACTACAAGAATTCACGATCAACTTAGTAATCTATGATGTCCAACATTAAGTGACTTTAGGTGGTATAAAGATGTCTTTATATCTAGAGTAATGCTACGAGAAGATAGTAATCAATCATTTTGGAAAGAGAAATTTATTAATGGTCTACCAAATCTATTTGCCCACAAAATCAGACAAGTCCTAAGTAATGAACAAGGTCACATTGATTATGATAAACTCACCTATGGAAACATAGTAAGTATCATCCAGAAAGAAGGCTTAAAAATGTGCATTGACATGAAAATAAGTAGGCAAATTAATAATGATAAAAGAAAAGCAAAATATGAACTAGGAAATTTCTGTGAACAATATGGTCTACCTCCTATTCCTCCCTCACGAAAAAATAAACATATTTATGAAAAGAAACATAAATACAGTAATAAGAAATATTATAAAACTTACAAACCATATAAAAAACACAAATTCCAGACTGATAAATTTTATGAGAAGAGAAGACCAAGAAAACATTGGCCAAACAAGTCAAAAAATTGGATACCTAAATCACGCACAGACAAACATACATCTAAATGCTATAAGTGTCAAAAGCTTGGTCACTTTGCAAATAACTGCCCAGTAAAAAACAAGATTAACCAGTTAAAAATTACTGATGAAGAAAAAGAAGACTTACTCCGAATCTTAGAATTACGAAATACTGACTCCAGTGAAGAAATCATTTCTGATTCAGAATCTAGTCATCATACATCTACTGACGATGAAATGTCCAGTTCCCCAAGAATTAAAATAGGTTGCCAAGATACTTGTTGTAAAACAATCAATGTCCTTACCAAACAAGAAGAACAAGAAGAGTTACTATTAGATCTAATTGGGAAAATTGAGAATCCGGATTTAAAGTCAAAATACTTAAAAAAGTTAAGAAGAGTCATTCTCAGAAATGAACAAGAACAAGATCCAGTTAAAAAACCGTCCGGAAAAATAAGTCTTACCACAACATTAGAACGATTTAATAAAGTTAAAAAAGAAGTAAACATTCAAGATTTACATTCTGAAGTCAACAAGATTAAAGAGGATATCAAACAGTTAAAACTTGCAAGTCAAGAGTTAAGATTTGAAAATCAAGAAATCAAAACTCAGTTAATCAATACAAGTAATTTAGAATCCGAACAATCCTACCATGAAGAAGAAAGAGACCAAAGTCATGATAATGTTTTAAATCTTATACAACAAATTCATATTAAAAAATGGTACATCACAGTAAGATTAGTAATTCAAGATTTTGAATTAACAACTATAGCCCTAGTTGATTTAGGTGCAGATATGAACTACCTTCAGGAAGGGTTAGTTCCAACAAAGTATTATATTAAATCAACCCAATCCTTAAAATCTGCAAATTGTAGTAAAATGGAACTTAAATATGAAATCCCAAAAGCCCATATATGCCAAGATAATGTCTGTTTTAAAACACCCTTTGTTTTAATAAAAAATATAAGTGATCAAATGATTCTAGGTCTCCTTTTTATCACATTATTATATCCTTTCACAACAGATTATGAGGCAATAACCACTTACCCAATGCATCAAAAGGTCACATTCAAATTTCTAGTTAATCTTGCACTTCAAACAATAAAAGCCTTTCAAAAAGATTAAATATCACAAACAATTAATCTAAACACTTGTAAAACCCAACAGTTATCTTTTCTCAAGGAATAAATTAAATTTAAAAGAATTGAAGAACAATTAAAACAGGAAACACTTCAATCTAAAATTCAAGCGTTTGAAGACAGCATTAAAAGTAAAATCTGTGCCGACCTCCTCAATGCTTTCTGGCATAGGAAGAAACATTTAGTGCGTCTTCCCTATGTTAAAGATTTCAGTGAAAGTAAAATACCTACAAAAGCAAGACCAATCCAAATGAGTCAAGAACTAATGGAATTCTGTAAGAAAGAAACTAATGAGCTGCTCAATAAAGGAATAATTAGAAAAAGTAAATCCCCATGGTCATGCGCTGCTTTTTATGTCCAAAAACAAGCCGAATTAGAAAGAGGAGTCCCCAAGTTAGTCATTAATTATAAACCTCTTAACTCAGTTCTTGAATGGATTCGATACCCAATTCCTAATAAAAGAGATCTAGTCAACCGTCTAGGAAATGCTGTCTACTTTTCAAAATTCGATATGAAAAGTGGATTTTGGCAAATCTATATTCATGAGGATGATAGGTACAAAACTGCCTTTGTCACCCCATTTGGACATTATCAATGGAATGCAATGCCATTTGGTCTGAAGAATGCCCCTAGTGAATTCCAAAACATAATGAACGAAATATTCAATCCATACAGGGAATTCTCAATCGTCTATATTGATGATGTTCTTATCTTCTCCCAGTCCATAGAACAGCATTGGAAACACCTCAGTAAATTCTTAGAAATTTTCCAGAAGAATGGTTTGGTTGTCTCCGCATCTAAAGTCAAGTTATTTCAAACCAAAATAAGATTCCTTGGTTTTGATATATTCCAATCCACAATTAAACCAATTAATCGTGTTATTGATTTTGCTGATAAATTTCCAGATGAAATTCTCGACAAAAGTCAACTCCAGAGGTTTCTCGGTTCTCTCAATTATGTTTCTTATTTTTATCAAGATCTACGAAAACAATGTAAGCCTTTATTTGATCGTCTCCAGAGCAATCCTCCTGCCTGGACAACTATTCATACCAATATAGTTAAACAAATCAAACAGCATGTCAAGACTCTTCCTTGTCTTGGTATTCCTTCAGTCAACTCTTTCAAAATTGTCGAAACTGATGCTTCTGACATTGGTTATGGAGGCATTCTGAAGCAAAGAGCCACCCAAAATCAATTGGAACAAATTGTTCGCTTCCATTCCGGTATTTGGAACCAATCCCAGAAAAATTATAGTACTATTAAAAACGAGATTTTATCTATAGTATTATGCATTTCAAAATTTCAAGATGATTTATTAAACCAAAACTTTTTAGTCAGAGTCGATTGCAAGAGTGCAAAACATGTTCTTGAAAAAGATGTTCAGAATATTGCCTCTAAACAAATATTTGCACGATGGCAAGCAATTTTAAGTATTTTTGATTTTGAAATAGAATATTTGAGAGGGAGTGATAATTGTATTCCAGATTTCTTAACTAGAGAATTCTTGCAGAGTAAACATGTATGAAAAGGCTCCAAACAAGCAGTCAACTAGGAGGCTCCCCGCCTCCTTAGCACCAGTCAAACCGGAGTCATTCACTCCTTCCTCCCTAGTCCCTTACCCTGGTCATCCACTTCTTCCTATCAGAAACCAGTACTCAGTCCTTGGATCTACCTTGGCCCAAATCAGGCCAAACTATCAGTCAGCTCTTATGTCCAGTTATGATCCTTTCCAATCCCTAGTCAAACCACAGTCCACCCCAGTTCCTTATTCTCCATCTTCTCCTTACATTCCTAAAGACCCCAGTCACAATCTCTTTTTCATTGAACCATCCCTTAGTCAGCTCAAGTCACCCGAAGACATTGCTAAAAGTATTTTCCCACAAAATTGGCACTTTGCCCAAGTTCACCCCAAAAAGTCAATCAAGTTTTACATGGAGATCCTCCTCCACACCGCCACTATTCACCTCAAACCAATTCATGACAAAAACAATCCTAGTACAATTCTTTATCATTCCATTTATATTATGAAAGTAGTTAGCCTGTCTCAGTGGAAACGTCCTCCATATGACAGACAAGATCTCCCCAATTCTGATACCCCTTTCACATATTTTGATTACATTGATGCTTGGAGTAAAGTATTTCTCCACCAAACGGAGACTTTCAATCACTCCTAGTTTATCAACTTCGACAGTAAATTCAAAGGATCCTTTCCTAAATGGTTTTTAAAATGGTGGTCTGACTTTGGACCAATGCTCCGGCTCTTACCGCTACCCCTCCAAGACGCAGTCAAAATCTTCACTGAACGACATTCATTCAGTGAATCAGATCGAGAGTTCCTGCTACTTTTACACTTCATGGCCAAATACAAGGTGTCGTGGATACTTAAGTGGCGATATGAGATCTGCAATGATATTCTGGTTCGTCACTTCTCAGTCAAATGGTGGGATAAGTTCAACCATGATCGCATCATGTCTCAGGTACATCAAGAGTTTTCAGTCACAAAGTCACCAGTCAAGAAGGAACCTACAGTCAACCCTTCCAAGTCCATCACATCTTCCTCCTCCACTCTATCTCTGGAAGACAAGTCCCCTGCCGAGTTAAAAGAATTGGCTCGAATGCTTATGATTCGTGCTACGCAGTTAGGCGATGAAGGTGAAGATTCTGAAGATAATAAAAACCTTCATAGTCATCCTCTTCAAGTAGTCACAAGTCAACCTCTTCCTCCCTCTTGGGAAATCAAGCTGCTGCTGATCGCCCATCATCCAGTAAAAAGTCACCATCCAGTAAACAGTCTTTTCCCTCGAAAGAAAAGAAGAAGATTCTCTTGTCCGATTTTCAAGACAGTCAAGATCCGTTTGAACCTTATGATCTTAGTGAACTTTGTAGCTTCAGTACAAAATCTCGTGCTGCTACAGTCAACCAGTCATTATTCTCCAAATAGTTCCAGTCTCGTGCTTCTACAGAATATTTGAGAGGGAGAGACAATTGTATTCCAGATTTCTTAACTAGAGAATTCTTGCAGAGTAAACATGTCTGAGAAGGCTCCGGACAAGCAGTCAACCCGGAGGCTCCCTGCCTCTTTAGCACCAGTCAAACATGAGTCATTCACTCCTTCCTCCCTAGTCCCTTACCCTGGTCATTCACCAATTCCGATCAGAAACCAATACACTGTCCTTGGTTCTACCTTAGGCCAAATCAGGCCTAATTTTCAGTCAGCCCTGGTTTCCAGTTACGATCCTTTTCAATCTCTAGTAAAACCCCAGTCAAGCCCAGTCCCTTATTCTCATTCTTCCTTTTATATTCCTAAAGACCCTAGTCACAATCTATTCTTCATTGAGCCATCTCTTAGTCAACTCAAATCTCCTGAAGACATTGCCAAAACCATTTTCCCCCCAAATTGGCAGTTTGATCCAGTTCACCCCAAAAAATCAATCAAGTTTTACATGGAGATCCTCCTCCATACTGCATCTATTCACCTCAAGCCAATTCATGACAAAAGTAATCCCAGTAACTTCCTTTATCATTCAATTTACATTCTGAAAGTAATCAGCCTGTCCCAGTGGAAACGTCCCCTTTTGGTATCAGAGCCTTAAGTGTTGAGATCTTATTTCTGTCTAGTTAACTCATCCGCCCAAGTGGCTGGTTATCTCTGTCTATCTTGATTCTGCTATTATCGTTTATTTCTGTTTATTCATATTGACCCCATAATCTATTGTTCTATCGTTTCTCCAAACAGTAGGTTCGGACCCAAACAATAAGTCCCAGGGAGAGGCATGAGCGGGTGGTGCATGAGCGGAGATGAGTGAACATCAGTAGGTTTTAAGGTAATTATGAATTTGAGATATAAGCGTTGTTAGTTTAATTAAGGTATTTAGGATACCTGAAACTTTGGAAACATGAGTAGGCTATTCAGATCTAATTCTTCAACTAGCTCTAGGTATAGTATGCCCAATTTAACAAAAATTCCAGATATAGTCAATGAAGAACAGGTAACTTATACTGCTAATGAAGAAGTAAACTTCCATGACTGGAATATACCCAAAAATCCAACCAGTGAAATTTATAAGAAAAAATGGTCAATTTCCTCATTTAAAAGTGAACATCATGTTAAGACAGTAGAACAAGTTTATGCTTTAAGTAAAGAACATGAAACTTGTCAATTGTTTAATGTTGACTCCTTACGAAAACACAGAAAAGATGGTCATAACTTTTTACATATCGGCTTAGTCCAAGTCGCAGTTAAACCCCTAACAAGATTAGGTCTTAATGCTTCAGTATTATTATGTCTCCGCGATGCAAGATTCACTGATTTTAGTGATAGCACTCCTGGAATGATTGAGTCAAGCTTGTGTAATGGACCAATCCACTTCGATTGTTATCCAGATTTCACAATCAGTCTCTCTGATCCCCATGTCTTAAAAGCTTTAACATTAAACATTAAAACCTCAGGATATCATATACTTGAAGGTAGTCAACCCTTAGCCTTAATATTCCGAATTTATTACAAAACAACAGGCACAAACATGAATTTCCAAGCTCTTAATAAAAGCCCAAAAGATCAAACCTTGCTAATACAAAGTAACTAAGGAAACTCAAGAATTCGAGTCCCACAGACAATTAGTTGGTCGGATGTTAATCTCCCTTCAGAATGGTCATTAGTCAATGAAAGTCAGCCGCTTAATATACAACGAAACTTTACAAATTTTGATGATATTCAACAATACTTAGATGGTACAGTAAAAATAAAATTTGATAGTCAAAGACCCAGGTCTAGTGTCCAACTAAGAGACATCGACGATACTTCCTCTTCTGTAAAAGTTGACCCTTCCAGGCATTCTTTTGCTGGGACTGCATCTACCATGACTGAGTCCATAAGAGACCATGACATCAACTAAGAATTAAAAAACTTAAAATTAAAAGGTGTCCAAACTAAGTCTCAAGTTAGCTACGGTACTTATAAAGAACCAACTTCACCAACCCAGTCAGACTTTGAAGTCCATTCTCAATTGTTAACAATGACGAAACCGTTTCAAATTAATTGGAAACTCCTAAACCAGGATATAGAGTCAATTAACAATATTGAACGAAGAAATGTTTTACGGCAAAGATTTAATTCGCAAGAAAAAGAAAATATATTTCGACATTGGGAAAATTTCATGAAACAAACTCAAACTACTGTATTTTTCCTCGATTTTATTGATAACCATTATCCAGAAGTTAATAACTTAAAAGTCATTACCCAAGAACATTGGGTTAAGCAAGATTCAACCCAAGTAACATCTAGCCATCCTCCTCCTGAAACAATCATACTTAATGTCAATCAAGCCAAAGTTGTCGCATCACCGTTTAAAGTTCCCACACAGGAAACCGGTCAAGATTTTAAGAAATTAATCGAACAAAACAACTATACAAATCAAAGTCTCATCACCCTAGGAAAACAGTTAGATAAAATTGAAACAAAAATTGATAACTCAGTAATTGAAGAAAAAAACCATAAACCTAAGCGAGAATCCCCTTTACTAACATTCTCGGACAGTATAAAGGGATTACCACCCAAACCTTCATCGTCCATTGTAAAAATAGAACGAATGATAAAAGACTTAACTTTCCCTCACTCGAAAGATCCCCAGAAAAGTTTACAAGTAATTGACCTTTACAGTCAGGAATCTGAGAGTTCGAGTTCCCATGAGTCTGATTCAAGTAATATCAGTAAAATCGAAAAAGCTTTTAAAAACCTTGAAATAAAAAGACTATCTCATAAGATAAACCCAACAAGTTTAACTAAAAACTGGTATAATAGGCCAACACCCCCAGACATTCAACATGAAGAAAGAATCTTTCAAAACAAATTCACAGTGTCTGCTGATAAACTTTATGAATGGAATATAGATGGTTTATCTGAACAAGAAATATTAAATAAATTACAACATATGACAATGGTTGCCAACAGCTATGCTACCAACCATAACCTCAGTCAACCAGAGATCCTTGATCTCTTCATTACCGGATTTTCCGGCACCCTACGTGCTTGGTGGGAAAAACATCTCACTGAACATTCTAAACAAGAAATTATACATTCAGTCCTTCACGATGAGGAAGGCCTCCCTGTCTTTGATGAAAGAATTGGAGCAGGAGTTCCTGATGCAGTTAACACTTTACTTCTCATGATAATTGAACATTTCATAGGAACCCCAAGTAATGTTACTACCAGAATTCACGACAACTTAGTAACCTAAGATGTCCAACATTAAGTGACTTTTGGTGGTATAAAGATGTCTTTATATCTAGAGTAATGTTACGTGAAGATAGTAATCAATCATTTTGGAAAGAAAAATTTATTAATGGTCTACCAAATCTATTTGCTCACAAAATTCGACAAGTCCTCAGTAATGAACAAGGTCACATTAATTATGATAAACTCACCTATGGAAACATAGTAAGTGTCATCCAGAAAGAAGGCCTAAAAATGTGCATTGATATGAAAATAAGTAGGCATATTAATAATGATAAAAGAAAAGCAAAATTTGAACTAGGAAATTTCTGTGAACAATATGGTTTACCTCCTATTCCTCCCTCACGAAAAAATAAACATATTTCTGAAAAGAAACATAAATACAGTAATAAGAAATATTTTAAATCTTACAAACCATATAATAAAAACAAATTCTAGACTGATAAATTTTACGAGAAGCGAAGACCAAGAAAACATTGGCAAAACAAGTCAAAAAATTGGATACCCAAAACACGCACAGACAAACATACAGCTAAATGCTATAAGTGTCAAAAACCTGGTCACTTTGCAAATAAATGCCCAGTAAAAAACAAGATTAACCAGTTAAAAATTACTGATGAAGAAAAAGAAGACTTAATACGAATATTAGAATTACGAAATACTGACTCCAGTGAAGAAGTCCTTTCTGATTCCGAATCTAGTAATCATACTTCTACTGATGATGAAATGTCCAGTTCCCCAGGAATAAAAATAGGTTGTCAAGATACTTGTTGTAAAACAATCAATGTCCTTACTAAACAAGAAGAACAAGAAGAGTTACTGATAGATCTAATTGGGAAAATTGAGAACCCATAATTAAAGTCAGAATACTTAAAAAAGTTAAGAAGAGTCATTATCAGAAATGAGCAGGAACAAGATCCAGTTCAAAAACCATCCGGCACCATAAGTCTTACAACAACATTAGAACGCTTTAATAAAGTTAAAAAAGAAGTAACCATCCAAGATTTACATTCTGAAGTCAACAAGATTAAAGAAGATATCAAACAGTTAAAACTTACAAGTCAAGAATTAAGAATTGAAAATCAAGAAATCAAAACTCAGTTAATCAATACCAATAATTTAGAGGCAGAACAATCCTACCATGAATCCGAAAGAGACCAAAGTCATGATAATATTTTAAATCTTATACAACAAATTCATATTAAAAAATGGTATATCACGGTCCGATTAGTAATACAAGATTTTGAATTAACAACTATTGCCCTAGTTGATTCCGGTGTAGATCTGAACTGCCTTCAGGAAGGGTTAGTCCCAACAAAGTATTATATTAAGTCAACCCAATCTTTAAAGTCTGCAAATGGTAGTAAAATGGAGCTAAAATATGAAATCCCAAAAGCCCATATTTGCCAAGATAATGTCTGTTTTAAAACACCCTTTGTTTTAATAAAAAATATAAGTGATCAAATGATTCTAGGTCTCCCATTTCTCACGCTATTATATCCTTTCACCACAGATTATGAGTCAATAACCACTTACCCAATGCATCAAAAAGTTACATTCAAATTTCTAGTCAATCCTGCACTTCAAACAATCAAAGCCTTTCAAAAGGATTCCATATCACAAACCATTAATCTAATTAATTGCAAAACCCAACAGTTATCTTATCTTAAGGAAGATATCAAATTTAAAAGAATTGAAGAACAGTTAAAACAGGAAACACTTCAATCTAAAATACAATCGTTTGAAGCAAGTATCAAAAGTAAAATCTGTGCTGACCTTCCCAATGCTTTCTGGCATAGGAAGAAACATTTAGTGCGTCTTCCCTATATTAAAGACTTCAGTGAAAGTAAAATACCTACAAAAGCAAGACCAATCCAAATGAGTCAAGAAATAATGGAGTTCTGCAAGACAGAAATAAATGAATTACTCAGTAAAGGAATAATTAGGAAAAGTAAATCTCCATGGTCATGCGCTGCATTTTATGTCCAAAAGCAAGCCGAATTAGAACGAGGAGTCCCCAGGTTAGTCATTAATTATAAACCTCTTAACTCAGTTCTTGAATGGATTAGATACCCAATTCCTAATAAAAGAGACCTAGTCAACCGTCTAGAAAATACCGTAGTCTTTTCAAAATTCGATATGAAAAGCGGATTTTGGCAAATCCAGATTCATGAGATTGATAGGTACAAAACTGCATTTGTCCCCCCTTTTGGCCATTACGAATGGAATGTCATGCCATTTGGTCTTAAGAATGCGCCTAGTGAATTCCAAAATATAATGAATGAAATATTCAATCCATATAGTGAATTTTCCATAGTTTACATTGATGATGTTCTTATCTTCTCCCAGTCAATTGAACAACATTGGAAACATCTTAGTAAATTCTTAGAAATTGTCCAGAAGAATGGTTTAGTTGTTTCCGCATCAAAGGTTAAGATATTCCAAACCAAAATTAGATTCCTTGGTTTTGATATATTCCAATCCACAGTCAAACCGATTAATCGTGTCATTGAATTCGTTGATAAATTTCCAGATGAAATTCTAGATAAAAGTCAACTCCAAAGATTTCTCGGATCCCTCAATTATGTCTCTGATTTTTATCAAGATCTGCGAAAACAGTGTAAGCCTTTCTTTGATCGTCTCCAGAGTAATCCTCCTGCCTGGACAGTCACTCATACCAACATAGTCAAACAAATCAAATTACATGTCAAGACTCTTCCTTGTCTTGGTATTCCTTCAGTCAATTCTTTCAAAATTGTTGAAACAGATGCTTCTGACGTCGGTTATGGCGGTATTCTCAAACAAAGAACTCCCCAGAGTCAATCAGAACAAATTGTTCGTTTCCATTCCAGTATTTGGAACCAAGCTCAAAAAAATTATAGTACTATTAAAAAGGAAATTTTATCTGTAGTCTTATGCATCTCAAAATTTCAAGATGATTTGTTAAACAAAAACTTTTTAGTCATAGTCGATTGCAAAAGCGCCAAGCATGTTATTGAAAAAGATGTTCAAAATATTGCATCCAAACAGATTTTTTGCACGATGGCAAGCTATATTAAGTATTTTTTATTTTGAAATAGAATATTTGAGAGGGAGAGACAATTGTATTCCAGATTTCTTAACTAGAGAATTCTTGCAGAGTAAACATGTCTGAGAAGGCTCCGGACAAGTAGTCAACCCGGAGGCTCCCTGCCTCCTTAGCACCAGTCAAACAGGAGTCATTCACTCCTTCCTCCCTAGTCCCTTACCCTGGTCATTCACCAATTCCCATCAGAAACCAATACACTGTCCTTGGTTCTACCTTGGGCCAAATCAGGCCTAATTATCAGTCAGCCCTGGTTTCCAGTTACGATCCTTTTCAATCTCTAATAAACCCCAGTCAAGCCCAGTCCCTTATTCTCATTCTTCCCCTTATATTCCTAAAGACCCTAGTCACAATCTATTCTTCATTGAGCCATCTCTTAGTCAACTCAAATCTCCTGAAGACATTGCCAAAACCATTTTCCCCCCAAATTGGCACTTTGCTCCAGTTCACCCCAAAAAATCAATCAAATTTTACATGGAGATCCTCCTCCATACTGCATCTATTCACCTCAAGCCAATTCATGACAAAAGTAATCCCAGTAACATCCTTTATCATTCAATTTACATTATGAAAGTAATCAGCCTATCCCAGTGGAAACGTCCCCCATATGACAGGCAGGATCTCCTCAATTCTGATACCCCCTTCACATACTTTGATTACATTGATGCCTGGAGTAAGGTTTTTCTCCATCAAACGGAGACTTTCAGTCACTCTTGGTTTATCAACTTCGACAGTAAATTCAAAGGATCATTTCCTAAGTGGTTTTTAAAATGGTGGTCCGACTTTGGACCAATGCTCCGGCTCCTGCCGCCACCCCTCCAAGAAGCAGTCAAATTCTTCACTGAGCGACATTCTTTCAGTGAAACAGATCGAGAATTCCCACTACTTTTACATTTAATGGCCAAGTACAAGGTGCCGTGGATACTTAAGTGGCGTTATGAGATTCACAATGATATTTTGGTTCGTCACTTCTCAGTCAAATGGCGGGATAAATTCAACCATGATCGCATCATTTCTCAGGTGCATCAAGAGTTTTCAGTCACAAAGTCACCAGTCAAGAAGGAACTTACAGTCAACCCTTCCAAGCCAATCACCTCTTCCTCCTCCACTCTATCTCTAGATGACAAGTCCCCTGCAGAGTTAAAAGAATTGGCCCAAATGCTTTTGATTCGTGCTTCGCAGTTAGGCGTTGAAGGCGATGATTCTGAAGATGATAAATGCCCTTCACAATATTCCTCTCCAAGCAGTCACAAGTCAACCTATTCCTCCCCCCTGGGAAATCAAGCTGCTACTGATCACCCATCATCCAGTAAACAGTCAAAAGAAAAGAAGAAGATTCTTTGGTCCGACTTTCAAGATAGTCAAGATCCTTACGAGCCTTATGATCTCAATGAGCTCTGAGGCCCCTGTCCCAATCTCGTGAAGCTGCAATAAACAAAGTCATTATTCACCAACAGTACCAGTCTTGTGATGTTACAATATTCCGACAACACACTATTCATGAACAGTGTCGCCGCGTGCTGCTTCGTCACCTTTCTGACAATTTGGCAACGTGCCACAGTAAACGCCAAAAGTTACTTTCAGTCACAGTATTTTATAATCATTCATGTCTTGATGCCTCTGCCTATATAAAGAGAGCTCATTCCCAGTTACAGAGGACTCGAATTTCATTGTCTTTTTCATTTCTTAGTTGTCATATCTGTTTTGAGATTTCTAAGTTTTCAGAAGACCTCCAGTAAAGCTCTTCTTAGTTATTTCATATGTAAGCTTTCAAAGTTTCAAATCAGTAAAACAAAGTTATTTCACTCATTCATGATTTTAAGCATAATCAATTTACATATCATTTTCTTATTCATATATGTAATTATTTTGCATATCATTTACATTCTCTCATGCTATTTAAATTATTACCTTATTCCTAAACTTCTTGAGTTAATTCGTATCTATGCTCTTGACATGCTTGATTTGTGGAATCAATCACACTAGTAACTGCTTCTGTCCCCTTCAATTTTCAAGTAACTGCTTCCGTCCCCTTTTGGTATATATATATATATATATATATATATATATACACAAA
The DNA here is from genome assembly GCA_037349345.1 of Oemleria cerasiformis. NCBI lineage: Eukaryota > Viridiplantae > Streptophyta > Magnoliopsida > Rosales > Rosaceae > Oemleria > Oemleria cerasiformis. Next base: position 11,503,460 of record JAZGTL010000007.1, read on the forward strand.
AGGGGTGAAAGACCAGAAGACTAGTGAGACTGATTGTATATGATGATAACCAAAAGGGGTGAAAGACCAGAAGACTAGTGAGACTGATTGTATATGACGATAACCAAAAGGGGCGAAAGACCAGAAGACTAGTGAGACTGATTGTATATGACGATTAACTCTTCAGTAAGGGAACGAATAATTTCAATAATTTGGGGAATCAGATAATAACTTAAATAAACAGATAAAATATAGATAATATGATAGATAATTAAAAATATGAATAAAAAGATCATGATATTCAAATGAAATAACTGGAATAAGATTTTATTTGAAATCCTACTTGAATGCAAGTGATTACAACTGGAGAGACTTATTGAAAAAAGTAGGATACATGAATATCACAATGATTGATATCTCAAGTATACTAAGTCGATCTTTTGAAGTCCCTTTTAACTGAGATGAATTGAGAAAGGAATGCTAAAACTGGATGCTAGAAAACTATGCTCTAAAACATGCTCTGAAAATATGCCTGAGTGACTGAAGGAAATGAACTAGTTTAAATAGACTGGGGGAGGCCAACATGGCCGACATGGTCGAGTTAATTGCGGTGATGCATGTAGTCTCTAGCTGTCTGATGTGATTTTGATTGCAGCGTGATTCACGGGGATGATTGTTGAGCTGATTGAGGGATTTTGTCTTCAAAAGAGCATTATTGGGCGCCAGGTAAGATTCACAGATTTTACTGTTTTTAACTTGTCTAATGGAATGATTTATTCAACTATCAAAACCCAAATCATATGGATCTTGAGAATCCTGGAAATCTTCCCATCTCTGCTTTCGTAACGAAGATGACTTCGGCTGACTGGATGAGGATACTGTTGATGAGTTGGGAGAATCCGGATTGTCCGGAATCTATTCTTCTCCGTTCTTCATTTGGCTTGCTTGTTCCAAGAGTTGTCTGGCTAACTCCTCGATTTTTGATTTAGTTTTTCCCTCGATTGAGAGAGATGATGAAGATGCTTCTGAAACAGCGGGTTCAACTTTATTTTCACTTGATGGAAATTCTTTGTTAACCATTTGAATAATTCTATTGAGATCAAGCTTATCCCACCATTTTGTGTGGAATAGTCTGACCACAATGTCTGATTCAATCTTTTATTCCCATTTGATTATCCACGACACCTTATACTTTGCCATGAACGGTAACATGATTGCATGAGTATTATTCTGGGGGTAATTTTTGCTAAAATGTTTGAATGTGTCATGGAGTTGATTGGGGATGACTTCTCAGGTGGGGCCATGAGTTGTCCACCATTTCTGGAACCAAACTAGGAAGCGGCTTTTGAACTTTCTATCAAAATTAACAAACCATGAATGAGTAAAATTGTCATTTTGGTGCAGGAACACTTTGTACCATGCATCCATGTAATCATAGTAACTATATGGAATCTCTTCATTTGCTTTGGGGAAGTATTTGAGGTTGTGAGGTTTAGTGCCCCATTCTTGCTAGTTAATAACTTGGAGGATGTAAATGGAGTGATAAAGCAATTTTGGCGAGTCATTCTTGTCATAAATGGGCTTAATACTACTTGAGTCAGTGCGGAAAAGGATGGTTGTGTAATATTAGAGATTTTTTGAAGGATGGCTGGGGAATAATGATAATTAGGTGGAAAATAGGCTTTAGCTAATTGGGAAGGTGATTTAAGTTGACTGAAACACTCTTCAATGTGAAAGAGTGCATGGCTTGTATTTTTGGGAAAATAAGGTGATAATTGGAGCCTATAATGGGTAATTGGTTGGCCAATGGCCTGAACTAATTGGAATGGATCATAGGCTGAAACTAAAGCTGAATGATAATTGGGTCGTGACTAGCCACTTGTAGATCCAAGTGTTGTGAATCTGTTGGTGAGAGTAGGTGGGAGCACTCTGTAAGGAACAAGGCCTTGGGAAGAAGGGTTTTCTTCTTTAACTTTTTTTTGAACTGGTGCTGCTGGGGTTTTGCTAGCAGTTGATTGATTAGAGAGTCTTCTAGACTCCATTTGTTTTTCCCTGTAAAAATTCCCTGGTAAGGAAATATGGAATGCAATTTTGACTGCCTTGAATGTAGTCTATGTCAAAATAAAAAATACTTAATTTTGACTGCCATCGGGCAAAAATCTGTTTTGATGCAATGTTTTTAACATTTTTTTCTAAAACATATTTTGCGCTCTTACAATCAACACGAATTAAAAACTTTTGATTTAACAAATCTTCTTGGAATTTGTAAATACATACAACCATAGATAAAATCTCTTTTTTAATAGTACTATAATTATTTTGAGTAGGATTCCAAGCACCTGAATGGAAACGAACAATTAACTCATGACTATTTGGATGACTTTTTTGTTTAAGAATACCTCTGTAGCCAAGGTCAGAGGCATCAGTTTCAACGATTTTGAAAGAATTTATTGTTGGAATGCCAAGATATGGAAGAGTAATAACATGTTTTTTGATTTATTTGACTATAGAGGTGTGGATATCAGTCCACAGAGGAGGATTACTTTGGAGTCACTCAAATAATGGTTTACATTTTTGGCGAAGATTTTGGTAGAATTCAGCAACATAATTAAGTGACCCAAGGAATCTTTGAAGTTGATTTTTATCTAGGATTTTATCAGGAAACTTATCAGAAAACTGTATGACTCTGTCAATAGGGATGATTATGGATTGATGAATATTGTATCTAAGAAACCGAACTTTGGTTTGAAACAGTTTAATTTTTGGAGCAGAAATTATGAGACCATTGTGTTTGATTGTTTGAAAGAATATATTAAGAGGCTTCTAGTGTTCTTCAATAGTGGACGAGAATATGAGGACATCATCAATGTAGACAATTGAGAAGTGACTAAGGGGATTAAATATGTCATTCATTATATTTTGAAATTCGCTAGGGGCATTTTTTAATTCGAATGGCATGACATTCCATTCATAATGACCGAAAGGGGTGACTAAGGCTGTTTTATATTTATCACTTTCATGAATTTGAATTTGCCAAAATCCACCTTTCATGTCAAACTTTGAAAAGATTACGGCTTGGCTTAGTCGGTTAATTAAGTCTTTTTTATTTGGGATTTGATACCTGACCCATTCTAGGACAGTATTTAAAGGTTTGTAATTAATTACGAATCGAGGAGTGCCTCTTTCTAATTCAGCATTTGTTTGTACATAGAAGGCTGCACAAGACCAGGGAGATTTACTATGGCGGATGATTCCTTTTCCTAGTAATTCAGTTATTTCTTTTTTGCAAAATTCCATAATTTCTTGACTCATTTGAATTGGTCGTGCCTTTGTTGGAATATTTGTTTCACTGAAGGTTTTAATATAAGGAAGCATGATTGTGTGTTTCTTTCTGTGCCAAAAGGTCGTGGGAAGATCAGAACATAGTTCATTTTTTAATTTTTCTTCAAAATTGCTGATTTTTTGTTGGAGAGTGTTATTGGTTAATTGTTGTGTGATTCTGTGATGTTTAATTTCCTCTAATAAATAATTAATTTGTGAGTTCTTGCAATTGATCATGTTTATTGATTTTGAAATGGCATTTTCTTTCAAAGTGTTGATATCGTTTATTGAAGGGTTTGCTATAAAAGAGAATTTGACTCTTTCTCCCATGGGATAAGTAACGATACCATCATGTTATGTTGTAAAAGGGTACAACAAGGCAATGAAGGGTAGACCAAGAATGACCTCATTAGTTAAGTTTTTTACTAAGACAAAATAAGTTTTGAAACAAACATTATTTTGACAGACATGTGCTTTTGGGATTTCATAATTAAGTTCCATTTTACTACCAGTTGCGGTGATTAGATTTTTGAATGTTTTTTCAAAGTATTTACTTGGAATTAATCCTTCTTGGATGCAGTTTAAATCTGCTCCTGTGTCAATTAATGCGTTGGTGATTAATTCAAAATCTTTGACTTTAATGGTTAATTTAGAGTACCATTTTCGGATTTTTAACCGACTAATACAGAGGAGAGAGGATTCATGAGTTTGTCGTTCTTCATCAGTGATTGACTGAACTGGAAGGGTTGATTTTAGAGTCTCAACATCTTGTACTATTTCTCTATTTTGTTGTTTTAATGTTTTTATCTCATTTTTTAAAGTATTTACTTCTGTTTGAAGATCTTGAAGCGTAATTGTTCATTTAACTTTGTTGAATTTTTCAAGAGTTGCGCTAAGATTGATGCTAGCAGTCGTTGGTATTGTTCAACTATTGGAGTTGTTAAGGAGATCTTTTAATTTAGTTAAATATTGAGTTTTAATTTCTGGATCATTTATTTGGTTAATTAATTCAATTAAAAGTTGTTCTTGTTGTTCTTGGTTAGTAAGAACATTAACTGTGTTACTAGTTAAGACATTGATTGTTTTACAACAATTATCTTTGCAACTGAAATTTATGTCTGGAGAATCAGACGATTGATTATCAGTATCTGTGGTAAAGGGTGAACTCCAATTGTTATTGTCTTCTTCATTTTCATTAGAGTCAATGTTGTTTATTTCAAGAACTCTGATTAGATTTTCCTTGTCTTGATCAAGAATTTGTAATTGATTGATAGTCTTTTTTACTTTGCAATCTCTTGCATAGTGTCCTTTTTTTATTACATTTATAGCAAGTAATTTCTCTTTTATCTTTAGATTGTTTATTGGCACGATAAGGTTTTGTAGATTTGTATTTCTTGTTTTGGTAGAATTTGTTGGGTTTAAATTATTATTGGGTTTGTAGTTATGGTATTTATTTTTTCTACGATAAATTTCTTTCTTTTTATGTCTCTGTGATGGTGCGATTGGAGGTAGCCCATATTGTTTACAAAAGTTTCCCATTTCGTATTTTGCTGTTTTCTTTTCATTTTTTATTTGTTTATTTATCTTCATATCAATACACATTTTTAAACCTTCTTGTTGAATGACACTTACTATATTGCCATAAGTAAGTTGGTCAAAATTTATTATATTGTTTCCATTACTTAAGACGTGTCTAATTTTATGGGCAAATAAGTTTGATAATCCATTAATAAATTTTTCTTTCCAAAATGGTTGATTACAATCTTCCCTTAACATGACTCTAGATATGAAGACATCTTTATACCAGTGGAAATCAGTTAAAGTAGGACATCTTAGCTTACTAAGTTGGTGATGGAGTCTGGACGCAATGTTACTGGGGGTACCAATGAAATGTTCAATGATTGTGAAAAATAATGTGTTAACTGCATTTGGTATTCCTAATCCGATGATTTCATCGAATAGTGGAATGCCTTCTTCATCATGTTTTACTGCTTGCCTGATTTGTGATCTCAATTCTTCGGTGAGATATTTATCCCACCAATTTTTTAACATTCCCGTAAATCCGGTTACGAAAAGGTCAACAATTTTGGTTTGGCTAAGATTGTGGTTGGTAAGATAGTTGTTAGCAACCATCGACATTTGTTGCATTTTGTTTAATATTTCTTGTTCTAATAAGCCATCTAGGTTCCATTAATAGATTTTATCAGAAGAAACTGAAAATTGATTTTGGGTACCTCTTTCCTCGTATTGGAGATCAGGAGGAGTAGGCCTAGGATACCAATTTTTTGTTAAACTGGTTGGGTTAACTTTTTTATTTGTGATTATGTTACCTGAAGTTTTTGAAAGGCTTTTTCGATTTGTGTTATTTCTTCTGAGTGTATTGAATCAGAATCAGACTTTGTGTTGGGATTACTAGTATGAGTGCTTACTACGTTGACTGAAGTGGATTCCTTTTTTATATTTTTTAGCATTTGTTCTATTTTGTGGAGGGTTGGTGTTTTAAGACTGGATCCTGGTTTGATTTCTGGAAGTTTAATTAAGGGTTTTTGTGGGGATTGTTGGTTTGGGATAGTATCGATTTTTGTTTCAATTTTGTCTAATTGTTTTCCTATTGTGATTAAGCATTGGTTAGCGTAATTATTTTGTTCTACTACCTTTTTAATTTGATTTTCTTCAGAGATTTTAAAAGGTGTGGCTTTTACTTGGGCATTTAAATGTTGAATAACTATTGTTTCTACAGAGGGATGACTAGAAGTGATTGTGGTGTTATCTGGTTTTTTTCCTAATTTCTTTAGTTACTGTTTGAATCATTTTTTTCTCCTTATAGTGTTGTTCTACAAAATCGAAGAAGTATATTTCTGATTGAATTTGTAACATTAATTTTTTCCAAGCAAACCATATTAGTACTTGTCTTTGGTCTGGAATGTAATTTTGTCGGTATTGATTTCTTCTTTCAATGTTGTTTTGAGCATTAATTTCTTCGGTGAGGTGTTTCCAATTTATTTCAAAGGGTCGAGAGATGACCAATAATTGTGAATAGAATGGTGGGTTAACTTCAAAGCCAGTGGCTGTGGGAGAAGGTTGTTTTTCTTCTTCCTCATTTTCTTTATTAGTTTTACTAGAGTGGGCGTAGCAAGGATGATTGACTAGTGAAGATGTTTTAATTCCTTTTAATTTTAATTTAATTAGTTCATTTTCTAAATCAGAGTCTCTTTGATTAGTTTCTTCAGTGGCAATTGATCCTGAGAAGGAATGTCTGGAAGGTTTGGAGGATTGACTAAGATGTTCTGTAACTCGGAAGGAAGCTGGCCTAGGGTGGTTTCCAAAATTAATTTTAACCGTGCCATCAAGATATTGTTGTATGTAATTAAGACTGCTTGAATCGTTTTTGATTTGTTTTGGCTGATTTTCGTTAGTTAATAACCAATTAGAAGGTAGACAAACATCTGACCGTTTTATGGTGTGTAGAACTTTAATGTTTGCATCTTCACTACTCGGATTAATAAAGTTTGATCTCTTGGGCTTTTACAAATGGCTTGGAAATTCATGTTGGTTCCAGTACATTTGTAGTAAATTCGGTATATCAAGGCCAAAGGTTGGACACCTTCTAACACTTGATATCCAGAAGTTTTAATGTTTAAGGTTACTGCTTTTAACATATGGGGGTCACTTAAACTTATTGTGAGATCTGGAAAACAATCAAAATGAACTGGACCGTTACACAGGCTTGATTCGACGATGCCGAGAATACTATCATTGAAATTAGTAAATCGAGCATCCCGAAAACACAAAAGAATAGAGGCATTAAGACCTCTTCTTGTTAAAGGTTTTACTGCTAATTGGATACAACCAATGTGAATGTAATTGTGACCATCTTTCCTGTGTTTTTTAACTGACTCAAGATTAAATAATTGACAAGTTTCATGTTCATTACTTACAGCATAAACTTGCTCAACTGTTTTAATACGGTGTTCACTTTTAAAAGTATTTATTGACCATTTTTTCTTGTAAATGTTTTCACTAGGGACTTTAGGAATATTCCAATCAATAAAATTTACATTTTCATCAGATTGATACTCAAATTGTTCTTCATTAACTACGGAAGGTATTGTATTTAGGGTAGTTCTGGAAGAACTACTGGCTGGAGAATGGGATCTAAAAAGTCTACTCATTTTACAAGTAAATGATTATCAAAGTAAGAGGTTTAGAATTCTGACCGTTAATTAACTGTATATTATTAGTTTCTCTTGACGCCTGGGTTGTTTCTACCTTTCCGCTCATGCCTCTCCGCTCACGCCTCACTTGGGACTTATTGTTTGGACGGGGTCTTACTATTTGGTTTGGAGTTGCACACCAGAAAATAAGATAAACAAGAAATAGACAAAGAATAAACAGTGGAAGAACTAAAACAATAACTGAGATAACCAGCCACTTTGGTGGATGAATAGACGAAATAGATGGTAATGATTTGGACAGAAATAAAAATAACTACTCAACTCTTATGGCTCTGATACCAAAAGGGGCGAAAGACCAGAAGACTAGTGAGACTGATTATATATATTTCAAGTTATTGTTTAATGACCTGGATTTTATAATTAGGAAAATCTGAGCACCGCAAGGGTAGACAAACATATTCGTAGGCAATGATTTCATAAGAGTTACGAACAAACTTCGTAGACAAACATATATATATATATATATATATATATATAGGGAGCTGATTTTGGCACTCTACAAATTATTTGTTGCACTCCACTTCTTTTTTTTAATATTTTCTTATTTGTTTTATGAATCAAACTTCAAAACTTACCCATTATCTCTTAATTTACTTTATTTTATATACATTTAAAATTTCACAATAATTTAATAGTTTTTTTTTGTCAAAATAATAATTTAATAGTCTAACAATAATAAATCATCCCCAAACATTACTATTTATTGTCGCCAATTCGTCTTTATATCATATTGCAACAAATTTTTTTGATCATGTACATATGCAATAAAGTATCTATATAATAAAAAGGCAACCTAGAACTGTTATTATACTTTAACGGCAAAAGCATAATACTCATAATTGTAAAAATAGAAAGCGGGAGTGATATGAATCGGAATAATAGGGCTTTTCGAGGAAAAAAAGAAGAAGTCCCAAATGTTTTATATACACAAAAAAAAATAGAAATAAAATATATCAAATTTAAAAGGAAGAGGGGTAAGTTTGGAAGTTTGATTCATGAAAATATAAGAAAACATTAAAGTAAAAAAATAGAGTGCAGCAAGTAATTTATGGAGTGTCAAAATCAAACCCCTTATATATATGGTATCACAAAAAAATTGAAACATTTATTCCTTTATTATTGTTGGATCACCCAAGTAATTATCTATTACAAATTCTTGACAACAACAATGTGTCAAGATTCACCAAATTTATTCAATATTCTTCTCTCTTATTTTTGCTAGCTACATGCATGCAAATCATATGTTTCAATATATTATTTTAATAACGTACGTCCCATTCTCACTATGTATGCTCATGGGCAGAATGTGATGACGTAGTTTGGTCTGCCACTGCATGTAAAAGTGCTGTTTATATCGTCGTAGGCGTAGCTGTAAGCTTGAGGGCACTGCCTCTCGAAGATCTCAGAGAACTCGGTGGGAGGACACGTCTCCGGCTTATCGTTAGGCGGCGTGCAACAATATTTTGGCTCACCGAGCGCCAGACATGCGCTCTTGCACGCAAGTACACTTCCGTCAGCCGCTTTCACCTTAAATTGCTCCGGGCAGGCGGCGTTTACATCCACCGGGCAAGTCGAGGTCTTGCACTCGCCGGTCCCTCCTTCCGTGGACACCGACATGGGCAGGTTGAAGCCATCAACAAGACTGACGTCGTAGAAATCTTGACCCCCGTTTTCCGCGATGGTGATTTCAACTAGAGTTGCCGGGGGGGCGCCGCCGTAACCGTTGCATGAGACTTGGCCAGAGCCGCAGTCTGCAGTGGCGCAAGTGAACTTTCCGGCGGCGTCGGTGGTGCAACTGGTTCGGGCCCAGAAGCGGCCGGACCATGGGGACGGAGCGTCCACTGACCGGCTTTGTCCGGATGGTAATTCGAAGCCGGTGAGTGATAATTGAGGCTTTTGATCACCAGTTAGGGTTCCTGGCCAAACGGTCCTTGGGCAGTTGTTCTTGAATGTGATTATCAATACCCGTTGATTTATATATATATATATATATATATGTGAATGACTAAACGACTGCAATATAATTGATTTTTTACGAAAATGATCTTGAGATAATGAAATAATGATTTAGAAATTGAACGGTTCCGATTATATAATACTTATATAAAGATTGTTTGAAAAATCGAAAGAGTTGTATAAAGAGCTATCCCAAAAAGTGGAATGTTAGTATGATTTGGGGTGTCAAGAATACAATGAAAAGTTTGTGGCATTAGTTTATAATTAAGAGCTGGTATTTGATTGGCAGCTAGTACATATTGACTAATTAATGAAGATAATGTTTGCATCTCAACTTGTTGTTACCTCCTCATACCACCCTTACGATTTATTGAATTAGTTTTATACGTATATTATAATCAGAACCGTTTATCCTCTAAATCATCATTTCAAGATCATTTCCGTAAAAAATCAATAAAATTGAAGCTCATTTGGTCCTTCATATTTATGAAATAAATGAACAATTTTGGTAATAATTAAGGTAGTCATGGCGAATCGTCTATTTAGTTGATATATATGAATAGCTAAATAATTTTTAATTTTGTTGATTTTTTGCGTGCATGATCTTGAAATAATGATTTAATATTTGAATGGTTCCGATTATGATATATGTACAAAGACAATTCGATAAATCAAAATAGTGATTAATTCATAAATGAATACCCCATAAAATGTCAAATCCAACAAATATGCATGATTTGGTGGAAATAATATTTCTCCTTATTGTATTTATCAAAAAAAATATTTCTCCAGATTGTATCCAAAAAAATATTTCTTCAAATTTGATGAGAATAATCGTACGAATTTGACAAACCAGGACGTTGGAAGTTGCAACCGCGCGCCACGTGTCTAGGCGTATTAGCGTGATGGACGGGGAGGGCTGCCGTGTGACAGACGGAGGAAAAGATTAATAAGGAGATCGAGTTGAAAGACTACTAATTGTCTAATGATGATAATAAGAATTTGTCAATTTTTGAAGTTTTCATTTTCTTCTCCTCCGAATGGGAATGACTTATGTTGTCGGCTTAAATTTCCCCATTCTCTTCCATTTTTTTTCCTCCTAATTAATGAGGAAGACTTTATTGTCGGCTTCAATTTCCCCGTCTCTTCCGATTCTTAATATACCGTTTCCTTACCGACTAGCCCTATGGTACCATCTATAATTTCATTTTTTGTATTTTTTTATGTGGAATATAAATTAACAATTATACGTCATCTTTTTTTAATTATTTATTTTAATAAAAGTTAAATTAAATTAAACATAAAAAAATAAATTTACTTATTGTTTTATAAATTCTAACAATTTCATTTTTCATCAAATTGTCTCATTTCAAAACAAAATATAAACTCTAAGAATTTCATTATGCATCAAATCATTTACTTCCCGAAAAACATAAACCCTAAGAATTCAATCGTTCTTCTCCTCATTTGAGACTAAAAGTCATGGTCATCAACATCATTTAAACATTCTCAAGATATGCTCTATCTCAAAGAACTCAAAAGGATTTTTTTTTTGTGCCTATAAAATCCACCATTAAACGGAGAGAAGAACATTTGAATTTTTAGAGTTTAAGATTTTTTGGGAAGGAGACGATTTATTTTTTTCAGGAACTAGAAATATCTTTTTTTTCTTATTTATTTTTTATTTTTAACTTTTTATGTTTGATTTTAATTTTAATTTTGTTTTTATTTTGATATAGGTAATTAAAAAATGATGACGTAGGATTGCCACACCGTGCGCCACACGTGGTGGTGGTACCCATAGCATTACTCCTATTGGTATTGCCTTTTTACTAGTACTTAAGAGGTCTCAGCTAGGTTCAACTCCCTTCAATGACGAGTTTGATACCTAGTTGATGTCCCATTTTGTGGCTTAGATGACGAGTTTGATACCTAGTTGATGTCCCATTTTGTGGCTTAGATGACGAGTTTGATACCTAGTTGATGTCCCATTTTGTGGCTTAGATGACGAGTTTGATACCTAGATGTTGGCCCATTGGGTGCTTTTATAGTCAAATCCCAAACAATCTTTTTGTTTTTAATTTCGAATATAATTTTTTACCATTTTTTCTAATTTATTTATTAAAGAGTAAATTACACTTTAGAATCATGTGTTTTACATCAAATTTCATGATTATATTTGAAATTTCAAATTTAGTATTTAAATACCTTGAACTCTTTAAAACAGATCATATTGGTCCATCAATAACAATTTTTCGTCATAAATCCCGTTAAAAGATTACGTGTCTCATACGGCATCGACCCAAACGACTTTGACGCTGAATATAGGGGGAAATTATCCATATTGTGTTACTTTTTCGCCCAAATAAAGTGATGCAAAATCACTACATCGCTTCTAAAGTGATGCAAAATCGCAACATTGTTTTTAAAGTGATGCAAAATGGCTACTTTTCCCCTAAACTCAATTTCATAGTCCTTTTTGGGTGGCCCAGCATAATATACGCCATTAATTAATCTAATTTTTGACGAAAATTGTAACGAATAGGTCATGGTGAAACATTTTAAAGAATTTAGTGCATTAAAATGAAAATTTTGAAAAGTCGGGTATGACCTTGAAAATGTGATATAAAATACAGGGTACTAAAGTGTAATTTTCCCTTTATTAATTGACTTTTCTTTTAGGATTATCATCACATATAGCCATTCCGTACATCTAACTTCCCTATGCATACACATAGACAATCATACATGCATGTATATAAGTATCAGTTTAGGGAAGAAGGTCCACTCACAGTACGTCAGGGAGAATAATCCGAAAAGATCCACCATTACACGCACTCCGAGTTGCTCGCTCCCGTACATCCCCATGAGCTCCATCTCGAACGGTGCGGTCTTCCATAGTCTCCACTACCATAACGCCTTTGGTGGCCGAAAAATGTCTCGAAAGCCACGAAACCCAATTTTTCATCCTTCGTTCAACTCACCGCATACGATGGCTATCAAGGTTTATGGTTGGTACGATCGTGACCGTGAGGGGAGGGTTGTCAAATGGTGGTGGTTGGGTGGGTTTGGAACGCCGCCGTGCGACTAGGGTGATGGTGGGGTTTCGTGGGTTAGCGGGAAGAGAGAGAGACTGAGGGAAGAGAGAGAAAGAGAGCAGTTGAAACAATCAGGAGAGGAGGGAGAAACGCATATTTATATTTTGGATTTTTCTAAAATTACTAATACGTCCTTTTTCGTTCTTAGCCTATAACTTCCTCGTACTAACTCCGTTTTTTGAGTGCTACCTGTCTAAACACTCGTAAGTTCGAGACGCACGTAATGGTATGAGAAAAACTTCCAAAACTGTATCCGATCGCAAACTGACTCTCGGGCCCTTCAATAATTCTAGGGGCAAAATGGTCATTTTGCAAACAAATTTCCAACCACGGTCCACTACACGTTGGGCCTCCACCACAAGCCAGATATCAACTTAGTTCTCCCCAAAAATTACCGATTATTTAGATAATCCATTAATTCGGATTTTTGTTTTCTGGAACGGGTCGTAATACTAGGACTATATTTTTATATTTAAAAATATTATGATATTTTAATTTTTTTCCTCTTCAAATATATACATTTTTAATAAAGTGTGATATTATTTTTGAATTATTTTATAAATAATTCACGAAGATAAATCATAAGACTGTATAAAAAAATGATATATCATAAAGAAATGGGGTTTTCATTGGGTTGGTTTTTTAGTATATAGGTCCAGTTTTATGGGTGTAGGTTGAATATAGTCCACTTCATTGATTCTAGTCCATTAACTCAGCTCTTCCAACCAAGTAAATAAAATTTTATCCACGTTTTTAGTCAAAACTTACATATCCATTTAAAAAAATATCTCATAAAATGTAATTCACCTATATAAAGGGCTATTATCTGTTATCTTTTATTAAAATAAAAAACCTATTTATCTTTTTTTCTAAAACTACTTATCGTTTTAGATATAAAAAACCTATTTTTTGGTCACAATAGAAGGCCTATATATTTTGAAACCTATAATCAGATGCGACCTACATTTTCACTAGTTTTCATCAACCTGAGTCTTTTCTTTATGTTCAGTTGATGCTCATAGTTTTCAGGTATTTGTTTATATACCTACTTTAGAGGAGTGGTTTCTTTTGTATTTTGATGTAGTTTCATTATGTAAGATTTTGTGTTATTTTGATTTTGGTTTGCGTTGAGGGATGTGTTTTTATTTGATATTATTGTATACCTCTATCACATGTCACATTATATTTGTTTTTCTATGTAAAGAGCCGATATTGGGTTAATTTCTCTATATAAAAGGTATTTTCTCATTTGTCTTGTCACCAAATTTTGTTTATCTGTATAGCAGGTTCAATCAATTTAACTCGTAGGTAATGTTTCCAAACTCTTTCACAGGTTTATAAAAAAAAAGGCTTTTTACTCAAGATGCCTTATGAACTTTAACTTTAGTGTCTAGGTGGACCCTAAACTCGATTTTGTAACAAAATAGCCTCTGAAACCCACTTTTCGTCTCAAAATGCCATTTTCTGTCAATTCTGCTAACTTACTGTCAAATATAAGGGCAATATGGTCACTTTGGACAAATCAGCATTTGAGTGGGCCCCACCTAGAAAAGTAAAACATGTAGAGAGTATGTAAGAGGAAAATTTACAAAAGAGACACCTTCTCATAAATAAGAGAAGCAGAGCCCTATCACCACCTTCAACATATGGCCTCCAGCCCAGCGCACCCGCGACTCCTTCGTCAACTGTCTCATTGAAACCCTCTCCACCCCCTCCGCTCTCTCCAGGCGCTATGGCACCTTGGCCGTTGCCCGCCTCATCGAGGACGATGTTTTCGCCGTTGATGTGAATTAAAACAAGTAACAATTACGAAGCCTATTCTATCCAGTTAAACTTTGTAAGTATACAAATAGATTTAGATAAGTATAGTGACAAGCAAAGGTCGATCCCTCGAGGACTTGTTCAACGATTAAATCCACTTATAACTTAGATTCAGTAACTCAGATTAAAACTCTAAAAACAATTAAAGAAACAAACAAAATACCTAGACCTAGACTCACAAACTAATGCGATGAGCAAACAAACACTAAGACACGACGAGGACTCTCAAACAAAATTAAATGCTTACTTAGGACTCGAGAAAGTAACGTACAATGCAAATAACATGTAACGTACGATGCAAATAACAAGTAAACAACAATGAATAAGATTGTAAATCGATAACTAAGGCGAATTAAGGCTAACTATCCACCACCAACCATTTCTAGTTCCTAACAAGGTTTCCAAGATTCCATTACTATGAAACGTCTGAATATGATGCCCATGCGAGTTAGGGCCCGCCCCACATATTTTATCTTTTTCTTACTTAGCATGTTTTAAGCTGTGTGAGCACTTCAAACATCTATCATATTTTGGGCTTCCAAATCGAGATCTATTTCGTATTAATTTGGATTTCTTTTGATGACTATATACTATAATGATCTGCTAAATATTTAAATTTTAAGGTATTTTCGCAATGCAGTTCAATTCTATGTGGTTCATATCCTGTGGATTTTTGTTGTGTATTGATCTGGAAATTTTTTGAAATTTTCCTCTTACATACTTTCTACATGTTTTACTTTCCTAAGTGAGGCCCACTCAAATGCTGACTTGTCCAGAGTGACCATATTGCCCTTATGTTTGACAGTAAGTTAGCAGACTTGACGGAAAAAGGGCATTTTGAGACAAAAAGTGGGTTTCATGGGGTATTTTAAGACGAAAAGTGGGTTTCAGGGGGTGTTTTGTTATAAAATCGAGTTCAGGGTCCACCTTGAGACTAAAGTTAAAGTTCAGGGGCATCTTGAGTAAAAAGCCTTAAAAAAAACCTAGTTTTCACAAAATTATGATTTCATCGAAAGTATATTACCTATATATACCTTAAAATTACTAAGGAATTAATTTACCTAATAGGCCTATTCCATGAACCTTTGGTATAGATGTTTTATATTTGTACTTACTATCATATGTCTTCCACTTTTTCTAATACGATTATATGTTTTCTATTTGCAGAGAAGAAGACTTAATCCTTTTCAAATTCAAACACTTCCCAAATAAATTCTATTAAAATAAAGTAGTTGAAATAATATGAAATTCTCGTATTAAAAAAAACATAGTATGAATTTTAATTATAAGGGTAATATTGGCAGAACAAATTAATATTAAAAAATAATAATAATAATATGCTGATGTGGAATGTGAATCATTAATAAATTGACTATTTTTAATATTAATTATAAAATATGGACTAATATATAATTAATTCTTTTTATTATTAGAGTATCAATAAATTTCTTAGGAAGCTCCAATTGACACAAAAATAAATAAATAAGAGATGAGCCCAGAGGCCTTGTAAAATTCGCAAAAATCCTCAACAATAAAGCTTCTGCACAAATATTATTAAAAAAAAAAAGCAATCAATAGTTCAATACAATAATATTATGAAACCAAACGATGGATGGATTAGACTTTAGGCGCTTGGCTGAAGTGCGGACTGCTCAAAATGCGGACTGGTCCGCACCAATCATTGGTGACCGTCTATTTCCAATCAACGCTCAAGATGGAAAACTATCTTGTTTGTGTTTTAGTTAGGTCCACATGGAATCCATCCCCTAGACCCATTAGAAAAGTGGACTTTAACCGTGGAACCCGAAAGAGAAAGGTAAAGTTTGTTTAAAATTGAAATCTTCAGCTGCTTTCCAAACCTGGGACTCACCTTTCCGCTCATGCCACTCCGCTCACGCCTCACTTGGGACTTATTGTTTGGACGGGGTCTTACTATTTGGTTTGGAGTTGCACACCAGAAAATAAGATAAACAAGAAATAGACAGAGAATAAACAGTGGAAGAACTAAAACAATAACTGAGATAACCAGCCACTTTGGTGGATGAATAGACGAAATAGATGGTAATGATTTGGACAGAAATAAAAATAACTACTCAACTCTTATGGCTCTGATACCAAAAGGGGCGAAAGACCAGAAGACTAGTGAGACTGATTATATATATTTCAAGTTATTGTTTAATGACCTGGATTTTATAATTAGGAAAATCTGAGCACCGCAAGGGTAGACAAACATATTCGTAGGCAATGATTTCATAAGAGTTACGAACAAACTTCGTAGACAAACATATATATATATATATATATATATATATAGGGAGCTGATTTTGGCACTCTACAAATTATTTGTTGCACTCCACTTCTTTTTTTTAATATTTTCTTATTTGTTTTATGAATCAAACTTCAAAACTTACCCATTATCTCTTAATTTACTTTATTTTATATACATTTAAAATTTCACAATAATTTAATAGTTTTTTTTTGTCAAAATAATAATTTAATAGTCTAACAATAATAAATCATCCCCAAACATTACTATTTATTGTCGCCAATTCGTCTTTATATCATATTGCAACAAATTTTTTTGATCATGTACATATGCAATAAAGTATCTATATAATAAAAAGGCAACCTAGAACTGTTATTATACTTTAACGGCAAAAGCATAATACTCATAATTGTAAAAATAGAAAGCGGGAGTGATATGAATCGGAATAATAGGGCTTTTCGAGGAAAAAAAGAAGAAGTCCCAAATGTTTTATATACACAAAAAAAAATAGAAATAAAATATATCAAATTTAAAAGGAAGAGGGGTAAGTTTGGAAGTTTGATTCATGAAAATATAAGAAAACATTAAAGTAAAAAAATAGAGTGCAGCAAGTAATTTATGGAGTGTCAAAATCAAACCCCTTATATATATGGTATCACAAAAAAATTGAAACATTTATTCCTTTATTATTGTTGGATCACCCAAGTAATTATCTATTACAAATTCTTGACAACAACAATGTGTCAAGATTCACCAAATTTATTCAATATTCTTCTCTCTTATTTTTGCTAGCTACATGCATGCAAATCATATGTTTCAATATATTATTTTAATAACGTACGTCCCATTCTCACTATGTATGCTCATGGGCAGAATGTGATGACGTAGTTTGGTCTGCCACTGCATGTAAAAGTGCTGTTTATATCGTCGTAGGCGTAGCTGTAAGCTTGAGGGCACTGCCTCTCGAAGATCTCAGAGAACTCGGTGGGAGGACACGTCTCCGGCTTATCGTTAGGCGGCGTGCAACAATATTTTGGCTCACCGAGCGCCAGACATGCGCTCTTGCACGCAAGTACACTTCCGTCAGCCGCTTTCACCTTAAATTGCTCCGGGCAGGCGGCGTTTACATCCACCGGGCAAGTCGAGGTCTTGCACTCGCCGGTCCCTCCTTCCGTGGACACCGACATGGGCAGGTTGAAGCCATCAACAAGACTGACGTCGTAGAAATCTTGACCCCCGTTTTCCGCGATGGTGATTTCAACTAGAGTTGCCGGGGGGGCGCCGCCGTTACCGTTGCATGAGACTTGGCCAGAGCCGCAGTCTGCAGTGGCGCAAGTGAACTTTCCGGCGGCGTCGGTGGTGCAACTGGTTCGGGCCCAGAAGCGGCCGGACCATGGGGACGGAGCGTCCACTGACCGGCTTTGTCCGGATGGTAATTCGAAGCCGGTGAGTGATAATTGAGGCTTTTGATCACCAGTTAGGGTTCCTGGCCAAACGGTCCTTGGGCAGTTGTTCTTGAATGTGATTCTAGCTGCATGTCCACCTGCGTGCATCCAACATATAATTAAGTAGTTTAATTATAAAAAGAGTGCGGTTATTTGCACACGCACTCTTTATTCACCACAATTTTTAATAAGGAGACGAGCCATGCACTCCTTTAATTATTCTAACGGTAGATTGAATCAATAATATAAAAATAAATACAGGAGTGCATAAAAAGAAAAGTATATATAGTGTGAAATCTAAAATTATTTGATCAATACTCGAGGTTGGAGATAAAATTTGGACTCGTTTGGTGAGTGGTATTGGATTGGATAATTTATCATATTAATGTATTATGAATATAAAAATGGATGGGTTTTCATTGTAAGGGGATTATAGAGAGCTATAGAGACAAATCATAGAAGAAAACTTAACCAATCCAATCCCCTTAAAATAGAAGGATTAGAAAATGTAAGTTTCCATGTTTAATATTCCTAGCTAATCCTCCTATATATAATGAAAACACATCGAATCTATTTAGAAAGAAGATGATGCGAGGCAAAAAGGAAAATAAGAATTTTGTATATATGATACCTGTGAGGAAAAGAATGGCCAAGGTGAGGCCGAGGAAGCACTTGATCATCATGGTTTGTTAATTAATTGCCTTGCTAGCTAGCTGCTTATGAACTTAGTAATATATTGTAACTGACGGATCGATGATATATGTTAAAAACTTGGGAAGCAAGGGGTGGTTTATATAGGCTTATAAGGTGCCTAACATTTTGATCTTTCGTTGCTACTAGATTACGGGTCTCAGAAACTAACAAATTGTAGATAATATTTGGCCTTGGACTTCTCTGGTTATCATCCTTGACCTGCAAGAGCCCCCTCCAAAAATTCTAAATTATTAGTTATCATCTAGACGACGTACTGAAGCCATCACTACACCTGTAATCAACGTATATCAACAAGTCATTTACGTTCATGTATATATTTTTCCATTCAGACTGGTTTAATTGTTTCCCTTTATTTTTAATTTTTTTTATGTAAAAGTATATTCGAGATATAGATATCTGATGATAATCGAATGATACCACTTAATTTTAAGTGTGTAACCAATTATTCTAAGTATAATAATCAAAATCGTTCAATTTATAAATTATCATTTCAACATCATTTATTTGTAAAATCAACTAATTTGAAAATCATTTAATCATTCATATGTATAGACAAAATGGACAATTCACCATGATCATCTTAATTATTATCAATACCGTTGATTTGTACATATATATATATATATATATATATATATATATATATATATATGAATGACTAAACAACTTCAATGTGATTGATTTTTTACGAAAATGATCTTGAGATAATAATTTAGAAATTGAACGATTCCGATTATATAATACATATATAAAGATTGTTTGAAAAATCGAAATAGTTGTATAAAGAGCTGCCCCAAAAATGGAATGCTAGTATGATTTAGGGTGTCAAGAATACAATGAAAAGTTTGTGGCATTAGTTTATAATTAAGAGCTGGTATTTGATTGGCAGCTAGTACATATTGACTAATTAATGAAGATAATGCTTGCATTGCACCTTGGTGGTACTTCCTCATACCACCCTTACGATTTATCGAATTAATTTTATACGTATATCATAATTGGAACCGTTTATTCTCTAAATCATCATTTCAAGATCATCTCCATAAAAAATTAATAAAATTGAAGCTCATTTGGTCCTTCATATTTATGAAATAAATGAACAGTTTTGGTAACAATTAAGGTTATCATGGCGAATCGTCAATTTATTTGATACATATGAATAACTATATGATCTCTAATTTCGTTGATTTTTTGCGTGCATGATCTTGAAATGATGATTTAAGATTTGAACGGTTCCAATTATGATATATGTACAAAGACAATTCGATCAAAATGGTGATTTATTCATTAATGAATACCCCATAAAATGTCAAATCCAATAAATATGCATGATTTGGTGGAAATAATATTTCTCCTTATTGTATTTATAAAAAAAATATTTCTGCTTATTGTATTTATCAAAAAAATATTTCTCCATATTTGATGAGAATAGTCTTATGAATTTGACAAACAATGGATGTTGAAGTTGCAACCGTGCCATTTTTTCTGAATTTGATAATTATATTTCTAATTAATATTTATTCGAATTTGTAGGATGCGATGCAGTAAGACGTCCAGCGGACACAAGCTGGGCTCACCCAACAGCATCTGGATGTGCCGTTGGTGCAACAGCTCCTTAATGTCGATATGTCGATCGCTATTCTAGAGCGACAACTTGGGAGGCGCCCAGGGAGGGTCGTTCGGGGGGCGGGCAACGGGATTGTGTGGGATATCTCGACTCAGTCGTCGTCTTCATCTCGGATAGGCAATACTCAGGAGACGTCGGACCGTATGAGAAACCTCGAGGCCGAAAATGCTATTATCAAAGCCCAATACACGGAGATTCAAGTCCAAAACCAACAAATCAAGAGCGCCCTTGACAACCTCCTTCAACGTTTGGGTGACCGTGGATTGGATGACATTTTCTCACCGCCCACCCAACAGCCCCCTTAGGATCCCGGCTACTTTGACCCCTCGACTAATTGTTAGAGTGTACTATATATAAAATATTTTTATAGTCTTAATGATGTCAAAATATTACATTAATTGTTTTTAATATTAATTTTATTTTGATTCTTTTTATTAAAATTTTTAATTAAACTTTTTATTAAATTATTATTTAATTAAATATTTTATTAAAAATATATTTTAAATATGGAGAGGTTGCCCGACGAACAGTCATTCCGTCGGGCATACAAACAGGATTTTTAAAACTGTACCCGACGAATGAGGGACATGTTACCCGACGACTATGTAAAACTTTACCCGACGGGTGTGTATAATGTTACCCGACGGGTGTATATAACGTTACCCGACGAGTGCATATAACATTACCCGACGGGTGTATATAATGGTATCCGACGGGGGTGTATAACGTTACCCGACGGGTTTTAAATCTCCCCCGACGTATATTTAAAACCTTACCCGACGGATTTGTGAAACCTTATCCGACGGTATTATGATGTTGACTTTATGTTACTCAACGACGTCATCAGTGACGAACTATACCGCCGACCATTATGAAATTGCTCGACAAGGACACCGTGCTCGTCGAGTAATGTCAAAACCCGACTGCGATAGCCCGACGCCTTTTGCCTGACGGCGAGTCGCCGTTGTCCTTGTTACTCGACGGAGGGCTTACGTTGCTCGATGACATCATTTCGCCGGGCAACATAAGATTTCTTGTGGTGTATGTACAAAGACAATTCGATAAATCAAAATGGTGATTTATTCATTAATGAATACCCATAAAATGTCAAATCCAATAGATATGCATGTTTTGGTGGAAATAATATTTCTCCTTTTTGTATTTATAAAAAAAAATATTTCTCCTTATTGTATTTATCAAAAAAATATTTCTCCAGATTTGATGAGAATAGTCTTATGAATTTGACAAACAATGGATGTTGAAGTTGCAACCGCGCGCCATGTGTCTGGGCGTATTAGCGTGATGGACGGGGAGGGCTGCCGTGTGACAGATGGAGGAAAAGATTAATAAGGAGATCGAGTAACAAGTAAAAGAACCCTTATTAAGAAACTAACAAATTGTTGATACTATTTGGTCTTGGACTGCTCTGGCCTCTGGGTATCGTCCTTGACCTGCAAGAAAACTAAAGCCATCACTATATCCAGCAAGTCATTTAGGTTCATATATATATATATATATGTATATATTTGATAATATATTTGAAAATTCATTTACTAGAAAACTAAAGCCATCACTACACCTGTAATCATCCATATATCAGCAAGTCATTTACGTTCATATATATATTTTTCTGTTAAGACTTGTTTGATTCCCTTTATTTTTATTTTTTTATGTAAAAGTATATTCGAGAGAGACATTTGATAATTAGGCGGTACCATAATTTTAAGTGTGTAATCAATTATTCAACAAATATAGGAGAAATTCGATAGTTAATAACGAAGAAACGAGCACATCAACTTTAGAGTGAAATACATGTATTTTACTTCTAATATAAGCAAATCGAAGAAAATACCTAAGTAAAATATTTATTGCCACCCCTAATTTGTTAGAACCTCCCCTAGGTATTTAAGTAAGTTTGACGGGAGCTTTCAGTAGATGGAAAAAATAGGGAAATTTTAGGGTGGGGTTGTTAAGAAACGTGTGTGGTTCTAACAATTTGAGGATGACAATAAAACCATCATCTTTATATAATTGGATAATATTTGCATTTACCCTGATCGTATTTTTTCGTATCACCATTTTGATTTGTCGAGTAATTCTTATACATATATAATAATTAGAATATTTCAATTCCTAAATTAGCATTTCAAGATCATTTATTTAAAAAATAAACCAAATTTAAATTGAAATCATTTAATCATTCATATGTTTAAATGAAATGAACGGTTCGTCATAAAGATCTTAATTTTATCAATATCGTTGATATATATATATATATATATATATATATATATATATATATATATATATAAATGACTAAATGACTCCAATGTATATTATTGATTTTTTTCGAAAATAATTTTGAAATAATGATTTAAGAGTTGAATGGTTCCGATGATAATACATTTATAAAAAGTGTTCAACAAATTAAAAAGATTGTACAAAAAAGTACCCAAATAGTGAAATGCAAGTGTCAAGAATACACTGCAAAGTTTGTGGTACATTAGTTTATAATTCAGAGCTGGTATTTGATTGGCAGCTAGTACATATTGATTAATTAATGAATGAATACCCAATAAAATGTCAAATCCAATAAATATGCATGATTTGGTGGCTGGAAACAGTATATATTTCTCCAGATTTCATGAGAATAGTATTATGAATTTGACCAAACAATGGATATGGACATGTTGAACTTGAAACCGCGCGCCATGTGTGATGAGCGGGGGAGGGCTGCCGTGATGAGCGGGGGAGGGCTGCCGTGAAGAGATGGAGGATAATAAATATAACACCTAGACAAGTACCCATCGCATTCCTAGAAAATTTAACAATGTTACACGTACCACTTGAAATTTCACATTTTGTATTCCATCATATGTGTCATCTGTCGTAACGTTCTACGTTATTATCTTCAATTACCTATCTTAAAATAAAAATTGAAATAAAAACAAATTAAACATTAAAATAAATTAAATTAAAATACAAAATCATAAACCCAAAGAACTCAGCTTCCCGCTAGCTTCAATCTCTATCGCAACCAGAGCTACGGTATAGATCTCCACTGCTGCTAAATTGACGGGTAAGTATCTATTTGATAACCTCTCACTCATTCTATCTTCTGCTTCCCCTTCCCCTATCTCCCTCTCTTCATCCGTTATCACGGAAAAAACAATACTAGTGTTTGGAGAGTCTAACAGTTGATTATGTGTTTCTACAAACTAGTTTGGCTTTAGGGTTAGGGATGTACGAGTGCATACTCTGTGCCTATTGTAGCACATCCTGCCCCAAATACTGGTGGAACCCGGAGTCTTACTTGGGCCCCGCCGCCTTGCTCCACGCCAATCGGTAATTCATTTCTCTTCATTCCTCTCAATCCAATCGTTTTAGGGATATTGATTGTTGGTTGATAAATTAACATAATTCATTTCTATTTGCTTTATGTGATTATTGAAGTATTGCCTTCTGCCTAATTGTTAGTTTAATGCTGCTTGATAGATCATTGATACAGTTTGTTAATGTAACCATCTTGAATCATTATCAAAGATGGATGGTAAATATGTTGTGTGGGTACGAAATTTTGGGTAATTGAGTATCTTTTCATTTGAAATATTGTTTAACCATCTTGAAAAGTTGAATAGTTCATTTTCAATGTTATTTTCATTGCCATGTTTTGTGCTACTTCTATGCCAAAAAAATATGAAGAAAAGCCATAGCAAACTAGTGGACTGCTTGTGTCTCTCAAATCTCAGGCATTTCAGTGATCTGTCTTGCTTGGTGATTGATGAATGTTAAGATTCAACAAGAGTGGTTTTAGTTGTGACTCTCCCCTGACTGATATCAATTGGAGTAGTAATTGAATAGTTTTCTATTTGCTATTAGGTTCTTTCTTTTTAAATTAGTTTTCAAGAGCTAGCTACTCAGAAACTTTATAGAAACCAACATAAAGCTGCCATTTTTGTGCCATAAGCTCATGACCTAGGTCGTAGTAGTAGTACTTATGAGATTGTTCTTGGAAGTGATAATAAGGGTGCTGAGTGCCATACTCAAAAAAGCTTTAATATTGAGAAGTCGGTGTTGGAAGAAGTAAAAGCGTAGTACTATGAATTCACAGATCACTGAAATTCCTGACGAGATATCAATTGGAGTAGTAATTAATAGTTTTCTATTGGTTCTTAGTTTCTTCTGTTTTTAAAGTAGTTGGTGGAGCTAGCTGCTCTGTTTCTCTTTAGAAACCGACATAAAGCTGCCCTTTTTGTGCCCAAAGCTCATGATCTCGTTCAAAGTAGTACTAATGAGATTGTTCTTCAAGTGATAAAAAGGGGTGCTGGTTGCCATATTGAAAAAAATTTAAAATTGAGAAGTCGCTTTTAAAAGAAGTAAAGTAGTTCTTAATCTCATGTTGTTTGGAAATGATGCTTGTCAAGCATTGATTGTTCCTCGACTACAAAGCTCGAAATTCTTAACTTCCCTCGCAGAATTTTTATTTATTTGCATTTCTACATTTTCATGGGTTGCAACCTGAGTCATTTCTATGGTGTTTATGCAGGTGGATAAGTGACAGTCGTGACAAATACACAAAGGAGCGACTGGATGCAATAAACGATGAGTTTAAGTTCTATCGCTGCCATACCATATTGAACTGCGCTCGTGCCTGCCCAAAGGGTTTGAACCCTGGAAAGCAGGTCACACATATGAAGCAGCTCTAGCTAGGAGTCTGATGAGTCCCTGAGTTTATGAAAGTAAAATAGTGTGTGTGCAATTAACCAGTTTTTTCTGGGAATTTTTTGAGGACTCATCAATTGTGTTTTCAGCTAATAATTTGTGGAACAAATTGTATCTTTTCTTTTTAAAATCCCTTTTATAAAATGGGGAAGGAAAGCCTGTTGCTTTTGTTTATAAATAACCCTCCTTTTATGCCTTTTTTTCTTCCATCTTTATAGTTCACAGAATTGTTGTGATTGTTCTTTAATCTTCACCACTTAGAAAAAATAAAATAAAATAGAGATCTTTATAGTTGTCACCATCTCAGAATTGTGTTGGGTTTCTTTTCAAACCTATACTTCAACAGCTACTAAGAAGCCTATATATAGAGTCGTAGACATTCCATGGTACAGAATCTAGACATCTTATTTCTTCCCTCCTGGGTATCGTAACCGACACCCGTGACGATGAAGTTGTTGGTATTCATTGGGTGCTTGATTTCTATGATCTTTGTATTAGAAAGCACAAACCTTGTTCAGGCAAGCACTCGCCTTCCTGTTCTCATAAACCCTCAAGACCTTGAGTCGTCGTACGAGTGTGTTAGTGTAACGGGATGCAATAATCACTGCACAACAGCTTGTTGTAACTGTGATATCACCAAGCATCCTCCATTATGTGTTCTATGCTGTAAAAGAGGTCCCTGATATCGTCGTATCGCCGGTTTTTAGGGTTTCGAAGTAAATCCATACACATTGTAGCAAAAATGATGAACTCTTGTATTTTCAATGTATTCTTCTAAAGAATTTATTAACAATCACATTCCAAAGCCAATTAATTACATCATTGATTCAACATTTCAACCTCATCTCATCAATCACAACAGAAACTCAAAAAAATTGCATATCTGTAGACTATAACAACGTGAGCATTCTAAACCTAGCTCGTTCTTACGAAGATGTATGGAGATTATTAAGTCCTTCGTGAAAGACCTAGGAATACAGCGGCCGATGAAATCTGTACCCTGAGATCGGCAACATCTACATCATGCCCCCCCCTTCAACTAAACCCCACCTGTCCACCTGCAAAATAAGAGACGGCTTTTTAAGACTTCGGAATAGCTTCCAAAACGTATTATCTAAGGAGAACATGTATTTGTTTATCTGCTCGTATGTAGGGAAGTATATTAATCCGAACCTGTAAATCTTCTTCAAGCCTAATCAACTCAATTGCTTCTTCAACCTGTAACTTCCAGCGAAAGATTCCAACAACTATTATTAGAGAGTGTGCTGATGAAGCAATGGAATCAATTGCTGCCAATTCACAGTCATTTGTTTGTTTTAGTGAGGTTTCTATAGCCTTTGTAAGACCCTCCTCCTGCTTCCCACCGAAAAAGGCTTGAAGCCAAATTCTGACTCCACCCAATCGAGTAAAGGATCAATTTTCTCCACTTGACGTTCTACATGAAAGTTGAGGCACAGTGAGTTTGAATAAACATAAACCCCTGTTAAAAGCATCTTTTATTTGAAGGAACGACAAATCAATTTTGCAAGTGTTAAAGGAATGTCACCAAACGCATAATTATCAGACCCACGTGAGATGCCCGTAACATTATTGATATAAAATATAGAAGCTATGTAAATTATAAATACAAAATTATATATACAGGAGCAAGTATGAATATTAGAGTAAACATAGAAATGAAATGTCACAAACAGATGCAATGTAACCACAGGCAAAAACAAGATCATACAGAATATACACAGAAAACTTGAACATTACAATTTTCTAATAAATCTTAAATTGGGAAAAAGTGTAAACTGAGACTCAGATAATACAACAAGATACTAGTAATATAAAATATACATGTGTTAATTAGTATATTAATTTGTACCCAAAACATGTATTAAAAAGGATGTTAATGATCAGGTATGTAATACAGCCGCAAAGAAACAAATACGACCCCTCAATTATAAACTTGACTATCAACCAAGAGCACTAGAAACTCGGGTTCTAAGTTAGGTTTGCTCTATGATCTTGGTTTCGAGACACGAAACTAACATTTGACTTGTGGTCAGGCGGAGGCTGAAATGCCTCTATGAGTCTTCCCGGCCATCGATACAGATTAGTCTATGATTGAAAACTTATGGATACTGCGTGTCACTGATAAAAAAAAAAAATTATAAACATGACTGTCATACAAAAACAAAATTATAAACATGACTGTCACACAAAAAAAAAATTATAAACATGACTATCACATCATAAATCAGCTAAAGCATGTAGTATTTTTTATAGGGGATTCTTATGAAGGGACCACATCTCGAACCTCCTCCATAGCAGGTAATCGGGTAAGTCATAAATTATCCTCTTCAGTGAGGAATGCTTTGGCAAATTTCTTCATCAATATGGTGTTTCTTCAAAGAAAGAATATTTTATAAATAGGTTTTAGCTAAAGCACCAATAGTAGATTGATCTTCAATTCCACCCAAATATTGTGTTGTTTGAATCCTTGATTCTCCTAATTAGGCTTCTTTTAAATTTATTGCTCGAAACCGAATGGAAAATCAGAGTATTCTTATCACCTTCTTTAAGCCATTGAATACCGAATTTCTGACGCCAAAAGAAACGACATTCGATGCTTTGTTGTTTACTGTTGAGTTGAGAGAGCTTGTCATCAAATATTCGTCCATCGAAAGCTTCGTTGTTATTCATCCTGCTGTTTCTCGGGTGTTTACATCCCTTGCTGCCAAAAGTGTATTATTATATGTTGATACCAAAAATAGATCAAATTAGAGTTTCCTTGTTGAGCTTGCTTAACTCGCTCTCCTCGGGGTTAGGAAGACCTGCAAGGAGAAAGTAAGAGCAAAGGAGCGCCGGTGGGGTACCGGCCTAACAGTTTTCGATGCTTAAGTCAGTTAAGTGTGGATGGTACTGTAATAACTAGGCAGCGTAAGGGCAAGGTTGTCATTACCTTTTTGAGGGGAGGTGCCCTTGTATTTATAGTGGCATTGAATATTGTAGGTGAAACATTTGGATGTGGGATAAATGTCCCTGATCCTAGAGCTGACACGTGTCCTAGTGGTCCCGAGTCCCGCGGTTGTGTTGACACGGTCGGCCGATGGACGGGTAGGCCGACCAGATCTGTCGGCCTAGTGGCTTTTGGTGTATTTTGTCCAAGGCTGCGCTGGTTGGATGCACCTGATGTTGTAGATTTGTATTGTTGTACTCATGTTGAGTCGAGGGCCAAGTATGATTTTGGCGGGACTGATCGGCCTTGACCAGGTTGACCAAATTAGGTACAAACAGAAGTCCCCCAAGTAGTTGATTGAGGTGGATTTCCTCAGTTGAGGGCTTGTCGTTGCTTGTCAACCTGTATGGATATTTGTCCTATACTAGTCCTCAGTCCCCCAAGCCCTTGGCTGAGGAGAGACGCCGTGGTCAATCTTTGCCCAAAAAAGGGTTGGTGAGAGAGGGTGGTCAGCCTTAAATTTTGGTTGTGGCCGAGTGCCATCTTGTACGGCACGTAGGAGCGGAATTTCACACTGTCATGTAGCCGATCGACTAGAAATGTCCTTGGCCAATTGAGTGCCACTTGAAAGATGTGTGTATGTCATTTCGTTCGACCTGCAGGAGCAGAACCTCGCACGATCATGTGGCCGATTGGCTAAGAATGTCCATGGCCGATCGAGTGCCACTTGCAAGATGAGTGTGTCATCCTAATAGGTCGGCAAGAGCAGAGCCTCGCACGATCATATGGCTGATCGGTTGGAAATGTCCATGGCTGATCGAGTGCCACTTGCAAGATAAGTGTACGGCCCAGAGGAGAGGAACCTTACATGATCATATGGCTGATCGGCTAGGAATGTCCATGGTCGATCGAGTGCCACTTGCAAGATGAGTGTATGTCATCCTGATCGACCGAAAGGAGCGGAGCCTCGTACGATAATGTGCCCGATCAGCTAGGAATGTCCATGGCCGATCGAGTGTCACTTGCAAAATAAGTGTATGTCATCTTGTAAGGCCCGCAAGAGCGGAGCCTCGCACGATCATTTGGCCGATCAACTAGGAATATCCATGGCCGATCGAGTACCACTTGCAAGATAGTGTATGCCATCCTATTCGGCCCGCAAGAACGGAGCCTCACACAATCATGTGGTCGATCGGCCATGGACGGCCAATCGGCTAGGAATTTCCATGGCTGATCGAGTGCCACTTGCAAGATGAGAGTATGTCATCTTGTATGGCCTGCATGAGCGGTACCTAGCACGATCATGTGGTCGATCGGCTAGGAATGTCCATGGCCGATCGAGTGCCACTTGCAAGATGAGAGTATGTCATCTTGTGCGGCCCGCAGGAGCGGAGCCTTGCACGATCATGTGGCCGATCGGCTACGAATATCCATAGCTGATCGAGTGTTACTCGTGACTTCATAATGTACTTATGACATGTTGTGAGTTATCTGACATGGTATGAGTGGAGTGCCACGCATTGTGCTTTCATTTCCTTGGGTTGTGTTTGCGACCCTTCGACTGGCCGAAGTGGGTTTGTAACGGTCGACTTTTTTTCCTATAAAAACTCGAATCCTTCTTTATTTGTCACTTTGGCTTTTGAGACAGATTTTCGAAGAGTTGAAGGCGATTTTTGGCGACTCTGAATCCTATTTAGGCGATTTTCGACGAGTGTTTTACTGCGGAGTTTACGGTGGAATTCTCATAAACAAGGTATTACACTATTCTTCCTTTGTTTTTTCGATCGAATGTGTGATTTTTGCATGAACTAGTGATGAACTTGATGAATGTGTTTGCTTGATCGTCCGTATGTCTTAGTTGTTGTGTCTTGCATCTTTCCCTTCATAGATCTTCCTTGTATGTTGTAGATGTCAAGTTCATTATGCGATTAAGAAGGATTTGAGGATCCGTCCTATCATGTGTTTGACAATGAATAAGAAGCTAGCCCGGTTAGCTCTGATTCACGGCTAAACGTGTCTGAATCGGCCTCTAGTTCCCCTCGGCCAAACCCTAGGGTAGAGCCAGAGGTGGATACGAATGTAGGTGGACCGATCCTTGAGGCATCTTAAGGACAATCGGCCCAGGAATTACAGGAAGAGCTAAATAAAGCTTTTGAGTATATTTACACCCGTTATGTGTCGGCCAGTGATGGGGCCGAGACCTCTAACGCCTAGGTGTCATCCTTTGATCAGGGTGGTTTTTTAAAGTCCACGGCTGATAAGGGTAAAGGTATGACTTAAAGTTCAAAGTCTTTGGAGATAGCGTTGAGTTCACGGTCGATGGAGATTGATGTGGAAGAGGCCGTAGAATTGGTGAAAGTGGCCAGCTCGGCCTATGAGTTTGATCGGCAAGTCAGTACTTTGGATTATGATGATCTCTTGGCTTATCGAAAAGTGTTCAACATTCCAGATTCTATGAAGATGAGACTACTCGGAAGAAAGGAGAGGCCGAGCAATCCGTCGATCGGTTGGGCGACCTTTCATCCGGATAATTTCAATCATGGGTTGATGCTTCCTCTTCTTACGTGGCTGCAGAAGATGGTTGTTGAAGTAGGGGTTGCTCTCGGCCAGCTTAATCTAAACAGTTGGATTATGTTAACTGGGGTGTATACGGCTTTCAAGTTGTGCGGGAATGGCGAGTCTACTTGGGTCACTCAGCAATTTGTACAAGTTTGTGAGGGATAAGACCATCTGGGTCTATGTAGATTCCATGACGAAGAAAGAAAGAGGGTCCTTTACTGAAGATATGCCGACCTCCCAGAAGGCTTGGAAACACAAGTTTATGTTTGTTTCTGGGAATTGGGAACGAATAGATTTGCCATTATTCGGCCGACGCATGCCACGCGTGTATCATTCGAAAGGTGGTAGCCGTAGAATTTTTTTTTTTTTGTCTTTTTTGTTTTATGATCGATTTGTGAATGATATGGTCGATTGGTGTTGACTTGATTCCCTTTTTTTTTTGTAGACGTGTTTAAGCGGCCTGATATCAGTGATCAGGATAAGGCCGACTGCGCTGAAGTGTTTTTGAAGCTTGACCGAGTTGAAAGGAGTAGAGACTATTGCGGTTGCCTGCCCACCTCCTGCAAGGTTGTCTGATATCTACTCTGCGTAAGTGTCACTCGGCCTTAGTTCGTTAGGATTGTGCTTCGGCCCTTTGCTAACTTGCTTTTTTTGTTGCAGCCGATCCAAATTTTATTGTAGTTGCGCCGGAGCAATTAACGAAGAGAATGGCAAAGATTGCAGAGGCGTTGAAGAAGGCGGATGAGAAAAAGACCGAGGCTGAGAAGGCCGGGGCATCCATGAGGAAGGGCGACTTCCGTAATCCGATCAAGACAACATCGACTTCGAAGGTTTCTTTATGAGTGGATGATGCTTTGGTCGAGCATGGCGGTCAAGAGGCGTTGGATTCCCAAGGGGTGGATCCTGTTACTGGGGAGCCCTTGGCCCTGCTATTTCCAAGTGTCTCTGGCTCGGTTTCTACCCAGCCGACTGATATCTCTGGGCCATCCGGTAATCGGCCTCTTGTGCCTCCCTTTATTAGCATTGACGATAAAGCCGACGAACGTCACAGCATAATGACCGAGGAAAGGAAAAGAAAAGGGAAGAAGCGGAAGGGGTTGGCCTCCGATTCTGAGGATGTGCTGCAACAGAAGAAGTAGGGCCAAATTGAGGCCCTTGACACGGTGCGCAAGATCATCTGTCCCCGGCATATCGTCATGATCTGCAACAGTTTCGGGCCAAGCTGGAAGATGGGCTGTTCAAGCGAATTCTTCTGGCTAACACTGGTCTTCGCATCCAATTTCCATGGCTGAAGCATCCCCCGCTGTTGGAAGACTACCTGGTTGATGATGGGAATGCTCTTCTTGATGATGAGGATGATGGTGATGTAGATGTTCAGGCCAAGACACCGAGAGATAATGAAGGAGATGTCCCTGAAGATAAGGGGAATGCCCCTTAGTTTTTGTTATTAATTTTTGTATTCTTTTTATTCATCGGCCTTGTGGCCTTGCATTGAACAAGTAATTTTTTGGTGGGACCATGGGGTCTCACCTATAGATATGCTTATTTTCTTTCTCAAACCTTTTGTGAATGGTGAATTTTGCATTGTCGCTCATAATAGGTTTACATTTATGACAGGTTGGATTGTAAAGGCAGATCTGGTAAGTGATGCGAGGTCGTTCAAAGTAAAGTTCAACATTAGGTGATTTCCTTTGAAAGGTAGTAGGGCCATTAAAATGACGTAATAAGGTGAGGCCGTTCAAAATGAGGTGCCACATCATGAAAATGGCCGTTCAAAAATGAAAACCGTTTTTTTAACATGAAACTGAGGCCGTTCAAAAATGAGTTGTAATGAATGTTGCGTAGGTTAAATTAAGGTTGTTCAAGATGAGGTTTCGCCTCATAGTGAAGGAAGACCGTTTAGTTGATAAAATGACATATTGCCAAAGAGATGAGAGAGAAGATGTGTTGCCTCATTGTAAAATTCATTCATTGATAATGTAAATCTGGGTATGCCAGGAATGATTACAAAAATTCGGTTATTGGCCGATCGTGTTTGTGGCCGTGGGCCTGTTTACTTGTAGTAGAATTTGAGGTGGTACACATTCCATGGGTGTGTAAGTGTCTTTCCTTTCGAGTCTTGGAGCTCATAGGTTCCCTCTAGACATACTTTGGAGACTTTGTAGGGTCCTTCTCAGGTGGGGGAAAATGTGCTAGTAGAACTTTCCTTGGTTGCAAGGCTGACTTTCCTCAAGACTAGATCTCCTATCTTGAAGCTTCTGTGGCGAACCCTTGAGTCGTAATATCTTACGACACGTTGCTTGTATGCAATGTTCTTGAGGTTGGCCTTCTCTCTGCGTTCCTCTAATAGGCCCAGGCTAAGATCAATTTGATGGTTGTTTTGTTCTGGGTTGTAGGAGATGACTGATAGGATGTCACGCCAATCTCCATTAGTACGACTGCTTCTGTGCCGAATGCCAAGGCAAAATGAGTCTCATCTATGGTTGTCTTGTAGGAGGTTCCGTGGGACCATAACACAACATTGATAATGTCGGACCATTTACCTTTGTCTTTGTCTAGTCTCTTCTTTAAATTGTACTTGATGTTCTTGTTGACTGCTTCCACCTGTTCGTTGGACTGTGGGTGAGATGGTGAAGAAAAGAAGAGTTTGATGTCGTAGGTCTCACAGAATGCCCTAAAGCGATTGCAATAAAATTGTTTCCCATTATCAGTGATAATGGTGTGGGGGATTCCGAAGTGACAGATGATATGCTGGTAGACGAAGTGCTCAATCTGGGATGCTGTGAAGGTTGCTAATGGTTTCGCTTCTACCCATTTTGTGAAATAGTCCACAGCTACGAGTGCGTAGTTGACCTTGCCCTTACCCTCAAGCATTTGGCCGATCAGATCTAGTCCCCATTGGAAGAAAAACTAAGGACTAAGCATAGAAGTTAGGGGTTCAGCGGGGAGGTGAGGGATTTGTGGGTGTCGCTGGCATTTGTCGCTTTTTTGTGTGAGTTCAATGGCGTCTGAGAGCATGGCAAGCCAATAGTATCCTTGCCTGTAGGTCTTATGTGCCAAAGTTTGTGCCATAGAGTGATCTCCGCAAATGCCTTCGGGCATTTCCCTTAGCACGTAATCACCCATGTCTTGTGTCAGGCACTTCAATAGTGGGGTAGTGAAACCACGCTTGTAGAGATGGTCATGCTGGATGGTGTACCGAGCTGATTGTCTCTTGATTTTCTTGGCCTCCATCCTGTCTTCTAGTAGAGTGCCATCTTGGAGGTAGGCTTTGATGGGATCCATCCAGGTGGGACTGGTGTTGATGGTGTATACCGGGCGTGGTCTCGTGCTGGGCACGTGTTGGACTTCCACAAGCACCCTTCGCTTCTCTTTCTCATCTAGTGATGATGCAAGTCGTGTCAGGGCATCAGCATGACTGTTTTCTAATCTTGGGATTTTGTTGTTTTCATAGGCTGAGAAGCTTTGAAGAAGTTGTTTTGCCAGGGCCAAGTAAAGTAACATGGATACATCCTTGGCTTCAAGGTCATTGTTGATTTGGCTGACCACTAATTGTGAATCGTTGTAGATTCTCAACTGTTTGGCCTCCAGGTCTTTGGCTAAGCGTAGGCCAGCCAATAGTTCTTCATACTCGGCCTTGTTGTTGGAAGCTTTGAAGCTGAAGCATAGGGCGTATCCTAGCTTGACTTGTTCTGAGGAAGTGAGGACTAGTCCTGCTCCTGATCCACTATGGCAAGCGGATCCATCTACGTATATAGTGTTCAACATGGGCGATGCGGGTCAATAGGGGGTACCTTTGTTGACTCTGGGATTTCCTTGGTGTTGGGTCCTTGTGGAGGGGTTACCTTCGGTGGTATGTATTGTGTGGGTTGGTAGGAGTATTTGGCGATGAAGTTAGCCACAATTTTTCCTTTTATCAGCTGTCTTAGCTACATAGGAGATGTCGAACTCGCTCAGCTCAATTTCCCATTTGGTGAGACGGCCAGAGATGTCTGACTTCTGTAAAACTTGTCTCAAGGGTCTGCTCGTGATTACCTTGATCTCATGTGCCTGGAAATATGGTCGGAGCCTCCGTGCTGTGACTATTAGAGCCAGGGCCAGTTTCTCCAGGTCAGGGTACCTGGTCTCCGCATCCTGAAATGATTTGCTAACGTAGTTGACGAGATGTTCTACTCCTGCTTGTCTTGTGACAAGTACAGGGCTAACAACTGAGGTTGATACTGATAAGTACACGAAGAGATGTTCTCCGATTTCTGGTCTTGCTAGCAATGGTGTCCTGCTCATGTATTTCTTGAGTTCAACGAATGCCTTGTTGCATTCCTCCGTCCAATCAATTTGTTTGCTCTTTCTTTTTAGAGCTTTGAAGAATGGGGCGCATCTGTATGTTGCTTTAGATATGCAGCAGGTGAGTGCTGCCACTCGTTCCGTCAAGCGTTGGATGTCCTTGTGGGTTTGTGGAGGTTGTATTTCAAGGATTACCTTGATATTTTCAGGATTTGCCTCAATGCCTCTTTGGATGATCATATATCCCAAGAATTTGCCTGATCCCACTCAAAAGACACATTTGGTGGGGTTCAGGCGCATCTTGTACTCCTTGAGGACCTTGAACATCCTAGCCAAGTTGGGAATGTGCTCATCATCTGCTTTGCTCTTGAAAAGCATGTCGTCCACATAGACTTCCATTGTTTTACCGATTTGATCGGTGAACATGAAGTTGACCAATCTTTGGTATGTCGCTCCTGCATTCTTTAAGCCAAAAGGCATAACATTGTAGCAATAGACACCTAGGTTAGTTCGAAAGCTTGTATGAATTTGATCACCTGGATTGACGAGGATTTGGTTGTAGCCTGAGTAATCATCCATGAAGCTGAGTAATTCATGTCCCGCAGTGGCGTCTACTAGCATATCGATCTTAGGTAATGGAAAAATTTCGTTGGGACAAGCCTTGTTGAGATCGGTGAAGTCGACGCACATGCGCCAAGATTTGGATGGTTTCTTGACGAGCACCACGTTTGCTACCCAGGCGGCATAAATGGCTTTCTGGATGAAGTGTATGGTGCTCAGCTTTGTGATTTTGGCCTGCATGGCCAATTGTCTTTCAGTGTCATAGCTTTGCTGCTTATGTGTGACTAGCCTGAATAATGGATCAATGGTGAGCCTATGGCAGATCACATCAGTGGAGATACCGGGCGTGTCTGCGTAAGACCATGCAAAAACTTCCGCATTTTCCTTTAAGAATTCTACGAGGGCTGCTTGTATGTGGGTTTTAGTTTTGATCCTATCCGGACCGTGCGATCTTTGTGTTGATCGGATAGAGGTATTGCCTCTGTCTCTTCCACATGTTCGGCATTTGGCATGTTTGCAAGGTCTCGTGGATCTTCTGGAGGGCTGTTCCTGAATTCTTCCATGAGTTTAAGGTTGATGGGGTCGTCTCCTAGAGCAGTTTCAGTGACTAATAGAGTTTTTGTTTTGTCTGGCTGATCCTGCTTGCTCGTCTTGGTTAAGGTCATGGAATAGCATGTTCTTCCGAAAAGCTGGTTTCCTCACACCTGTCCCGTTCCCATGGCGGTTGGGAATTTCATCAGTAATAGGTGGGTTGCCACGATGGCTTTCATCTGATTGAGCGATCCTATTCCGATAATGGCATTGTAGGCCGTGGGACAACCGACCACATGGAAGGTCATGATGGTTGTGGCTATCCTCGAGGTAGTGCCCATTGATAATGGTCGAGAGATTATGCCCTTGGGTAAGCCTGAGCTCCCGAGAAACCTGGAAGTGGCATGACCTTTCGATCGAACTCCATCTCGTCTATGCCCATCTGTTTGAAAGTGTCCCAGAAGAGTACAATGACCAAGCTCTCGGTATCTATTAGTATTCTTCCTACGTTGTAGTTGGAGATTTGGGCTCTGATGATGAATGGGTCGTCGTGAGGGAACACGATGCCTTTCTCCCCTTCTTCTGAGAATGTGATGGCTTGCCATCCGTTCTTGGCCACCTTAGCTGCTCGACCGGAGTCGATGCTGAGTACGAGGTGGTTGGCTTGGGTAGCTCGAATGAAGTTCTTCTTCGCTCGGTTGGAGGTGATTGAGGAGGATAGGGTTGGTCCTCCGTTGATGGTGTTGATCTGCTGATGTGCCATTGGCAAGGGGGGATGTTGTAGAAACTGATTGAGTCTGCCTTCACGGACCAACTGCTCGATAATGTCCTTGAATGTAATGCATTCTTCAATTCTGTGGTCATTGCACTTGTGGTATTGGTAGAAAGCTTCTTTGTTGTGGATGGGGAGATAGTTGGGGTTCCTTGGCTTGGCTTGGCTTGGCTTTGGGGATCATGCCCTTCATGTTTAGCAGTATGTGGTCCAAAGATTTGTTCAGTATAGTGTAAGTTTCGAAGCAACGTCTTGGTCTGGAGTTGTCTCATACCAAGTCTCGTGCCCCTTGGTGATGGTTGTCACCTCTCTTGAATCCCATGTTGTCGTAATTTGGTCGACCCTTCTTGTCATGATGTTGTCCATCATAGGTGAGTATCCTCTTCCCTAGACGAGATTGATTAGAGTCATGATTGTAGCCTCAAGAGTTATGGTTGGTCTTACCTTGGCTGTTGTTGCCCGGGGGAGTTGAGAACGAGGGTGCTCTGGTCTTTTTGGTGGGAGTGTGGAAGAATTCTGCTTTGGCGTGGATTGTCGCCCTCCGCATGATCTCTTGTAATCCTTCCAGTCTTCAATATGGGATGCATACTTGAAGGGTGAGTCCCTGAGGCCGCTTTGAAAGGCGTTGAATGCAGCCTTGTTATATGTGTCTCGGCAGCTGGAGTATTCGAGGCTAAACCTGGCGGCATATTTTTGAATTGTTTCATCTTCCTCCTCCCTGAGGGATAAAACATCTTTTGTGGAGACCAGCCTATCCCTCTAGATCATGAACTGGTTGAGAAAGGTTGTTTGTAGTTCATCGAAGGAGTCGATGGTATTAGGAGCCAGGCAGTAGAACCAATTGAGAGCTGCATCGGTAAGCGTAGAGCTGAAGATAAGGCATTGGATCTCGTCTGTCACGTTCTTGTACGCCAGGGCGGAGACATACTTGTTTAAGTGGGTGACGGGGTCACCCTTTCCCGTGTAGAGAGCTATTTTCAAAGGTTTGACCTCTGATCTATGTCTTGACTGAAGGATTCGGTTGGTGAAAGGACCAGTGCTAGTCTTTCCCCAAACTAGCGCTTTACCTTTTTCCTTTTCTGCCTCAAGGTTGCGCACTCGGCGTAGGAGGCTTTCCACCAGGGCATTGTCTTGTTGAGGTGGATGCGGGTTTGGTCAGTGTCCCTCTTGATCATTGCCTCTTTCTCGGCGATCTCTATTTATCCTTCGTCCATGGGAGTAACTCCCGGCAGTTGAGCCGGTCTCATCTTGTAATTCTCAGGTGTTCGCCATTTGTTGCGGTTCAGGACCTCTCGTCCTTTGATCTTCTCGGCCATTAGCCATACCGGATGCATGTCCCGTCGTCGGTCGACCTGCCGTAGTTAAGATGGGTAAGGGAGGTTGTCCCATTTCCCTAGGATCGAATGTAGCATAAGTTAGGCAGAGAGGCTCTAACTCAACTTGGCGATCCTCTAGTAGTTGGCAAGCATCCTGATAGAATCTTGGTTGAGACGGGCCGGCGCCATTTTGTGGTTGGATGAGCAGTCGCCCTCCGAATGAGCTCGAGTTTTCCCTAGACTACTGTTTCTTGTGCTTGTCCGAGGGAATTCGCTTGATGTCGGGTTGAACGATCGGGGTCCGATCGGTCATAATTTGGTCGGCTTGTGTTTGGTCGATTGGTCCCTTGTCTCGTCCTTGATTGCGCTGGGACATCCTTACAAGGGCAAGCGTGCTCTCGTACTGCTTATACAGGACCTGGTTCTTTGCGTCCATCTTGGCGTTGTGAACCCTGAGCTCGGCCACTTCTCGTTGGAGGTCGTCCAATGTCTATCTCAGCATATTTTGGATGTTGTCCCTTGAGATCCTTTGTAGGAAATGAGTGTTGTTGAATTCTCCTTCATCTTGATCGTCCAACATGATGCCCGGAGGATGTTGGGACGGCCTAGGTGGTAAGTGAGTTCGTGGGAGGTTGTTTCAGAATTCTCACAGAAGGCGCCAAATTGTTGATACCAAAAATGGACCAACTTAGAGTTGCCTCGCTGGGCTTGCTTGACTCGCTCTCCTCGGGGGTAGGAAGACCTGCATGGAGAAGGTAAGAGCAAAGGAGCACCGGTGAGGTGCCGACCTAACATTCTCTGATACTTAAGTCAGTTAAGTGTGGATGGTACTGTAATAATTAGGCAGCGTAAGGGCAAGGTTATCATTACCTTTTTGAGGGGAGGTGCCCTTGTATTTATAGTGGCATTGAATGTTGTAGGTAAAACATTTTGATGTTGGCTAAATGTCCTTAATCTTGGAGGCTACATGTGTCATGGTGGTCCCGAGTCCCGCGGTTGTGTTGACACGGTCGACCGATGGATGCGTAGGCCGACTAGATCTGGTCAGCCTAGTGGCTTTTGGTGTCTTTTGTCCAAGGCTGCGTTGGTGGGATGCACCTGATGTTGTAGATTTGTATGGTTGTACTCTTGTTGAGCCAAGGGCCAAGTATGATTTTGGTGGGACTGATTGGCCTTGACCTGGTTGACCAAATTAGATACGGACATTATATAAAAAATGAAGAAGAAAAAAATGCCAAAAACGCCCGTACAATTTGCAAAGTTTCAACCTTTTTGTACCAAATCAAATAACTGACTGCATCAAGAAAATAAACAATTCTTTACACTGTAGAGACCTTGTCCCAACCATTCTGGTACTCAATTTCAACATATTTACTTGCAATCACAGTGAAATAGAAACATATATACTTAATACAAAGATGACATATTACCTAAACTAAAGCTTGAAATCAACTAAACAATAGACTACATGGCTTCCATTACTCAGACCCCACCAACTTCATGTCGAATTCATCTACTACTCTTTACCCTCTTATTTTATACTAAGACATAGTTCTCAATAAGCTTTCTTTTCCATTAAATACCCACCAAGAAAAATAAAAAAATTAATGTACCAAAATTTAGGGTTTAAAGAGAAATGATGTCCTCAGACGTAGTTCGCTAGCGACGAAGCCGAAACACCTTTGTAGAATCAAATCGAGACAAAGAGGAAATGCTTGAGGAGAAGAATTGAAGAAAAAGCAAAGTGCATGTTTTAGAGACTTACCGGAGTAGCGGATGGACGTTCTTTGTTGACTATTGTTCTTCTAACTTGCAAGACCCAAGTGCTCACTCATTCCTTCCTCTCTGGGTTGAAACGACGACGGCCTATACCATACGATATAGCATACTCTTGCCAAATAAAAAAGAAAAACTAAAATACTAAAATACAATCGTCTTATTACGATTTCTATGTTTTCACAAGACTCGCATTATGCTGGCATTTTCTTGTTTTCCCCTTTTCATTACTCTTTTCTTTTTTACATAAATACCATTTTTGTTCCTTTTTGAAGCCTTATTCTTTTCTTATTGGCCAATTATTTTTAGGCCCCTATTTACTAAAGCTCATTTTAAATTACCCTAGCTTATTATTTCTTTTTAAAAAGTCTCTCATTCAACTAATGTACATGCACCCACTGAAAAATCAAAATTTTACACGTTCCACTATACAACTACATACAACAGCTACAGTTCCGCCAGTTGACAAATATGTTCAGT
This sequence comes from Oemleria cerasiformis, assembly GCA_037349345.1. NCBI lineage: Eukaryota > Viridiplantae > Streptophyta > Magnoliopsida > Rosales > Rosaceae > Oemleria > Oemleria cerasiformis. The sequence goes on from JAZGTL010000007.1 coordinate 11,543,870, forward strand.
TCTGCCCGGAAGACAGTTCCAGCTTCACCAGTAACTAGATATTGGAATTCCACCAGAATCTAAAACAGTTGCAGTTCCTCAGACCACCAGAATCCAAAATAGTTGCACTTTCTTCGACAGCCGACCGCTGGTATCCGAAATAGTTGCAAATCTTTCGACAACCGGTCGTCGAAATCTGAAACAATTGCAATTCCTCCGGCAGTTGGTCGACGAAATCCGAAATAGTTGCAGTTCCTCTAGTTATCGCTTGGGGAAGTCCGACCACCGGTCACCTCCAATTGGACAGTTGTAGTTTCTACGTGGTCGTCGAACTGTTGCACTAAAAGAAGGGTAGATTAGTAATTGGTTTGAAATTTGAATAAGATATTAATATATTATTTAAATACAGACTGAACAAAAATAGTTTATAAAAAACAAGGACTTCACTAAACATTTAGAAGTCTAATTAAAGATGTTTTAAACATTTTGTATTACTTTTTTACATAAATACTTTTCGTTTTTTTTCATGTGGCCGCTGGGGTCTATAAAAGTGGAAATAAGTAGTATTACACTATGTATGGAAACGCCTTGTGCAACACCCATTATTTATTGCTCATTCTCCAATCAATATTTCAAGCAGGGGCACATGCAACCGACATTTCTATTTATTTTTAGTGGCTCCATTAGAATGCCTGGAAGGGTCAACTTTTGCAGAAGAGGAAGTATCTTCGATGTTTCTAAGTTGGACACTAGACAGGTCTTTGACTATCAAATTTTATTTTTACTGTACCATCTAAGTATTGTTGAATATCATCAAAATTTGTAAAGTTTCGTTGTATATTAAGCGGCTGACTATATATATATATATATAGGGAGCTGATTTTGGCACTCTACAACTTACTTGTTGCACTCCACTTCTTTATTTTAATGTTTTCTTATTTTTTTATGAATTAAACTTTCAAACTTACCCCTTATCTCTTAATTTACTTTATTTTATATACATTTAAAATTTCACAATAATTTAATAGTTTTTTTTTTGTCAAAATAATAATTTAATAGTCTAACAATAAATCATCCCCAAGCATTACTATTTACTGTCGCCAATTCGTCTTTATATCATATTGCAACAAATTTTTTTGATCATGTATATATGCAATAAAGTGTCTATATAATTTAAGGCAACATAAAACTACCATTATACTTTAACGACAAAAACATAATACTCATAATTGTGAAAATAGAAAGCGGGAGTGATATGAATCGGAATAAAAGGGATTTTCGAGGAAAAAAAGAAGAAGTCCCAAATGTTTTATATAAATAAAAAGAAAATAGAAATAAAATATATCAAATTTAAAAGGAAGAGGGGTAAGTTTGAAAGTTTGATTCATGAAAATATAAGAAAACATTAAAGTAAAAAAGTAGAGTGCAGCAAGTAATTTATGGAGTGTCAAAATCAAACCCCTTATATATATGGTATCACAAAAAAATTGAAACATTTATTCCTTTATTATTGTTGGATCACCCAAGTAATTATCTATTACAAATTCTTGACAACAACAATGTGTCAAGATTCACCAAATTTATTCAATATTCTTCTCTCTTATTTTTGCTAGCTACATGCATGCAAATCATATGTTTCAATATATTATTTTAATAACGTACGTCCCATTCTCACTATGTATGCTCATGGGCAGAATGTGATGACGTAGTTTGGTCTGCCACTGCATGTAAAAGTGCTGTTTATATCGTCGTAGGCGTAGCTGTAAGCTTGAGGGCACTGCCTCTCGAAGATCTCAGAGAACTCGGTGGGAGGACACGTCTCCGGCTTATCGTTAGGCGGCGTGCAACAATATTTTGGCTCACCGAGCGCCAGACATGCGCTCTTGCACGCAAGTACACTTCCGTCAGCCGCTTTCACCTTAAATTGCTCCGGGCAGGCGGCGTTTACATCCACCGGGCAAGTCGAGGTCTTGCACTCGCCGGTCCCTCCTTCCGTGGACACCGACATGGGCAGGTTGAAGCCATCAACAAGACTGACGTCGTAGAAATCTTGACCCCCGTTTTCCGCGATGGTGATTTCAACTAGAGTTGCCGGGGGGGCGCCGCCGTTACCGTTGCATGAGACTTGGCCAGAGCCGCAGTCTGCAGTGGCGCAAGTGAACTTTCCGGCGGCGTCGGTGGTGCAACTGGTTCGGGCCCAGAAGCGGCCGGACCATGGGGACGGAGCGTCCACTGACCGGCTTTGTCCGGATGGTAATTCGAAGCCGGTGAGTGATAATTGAGGCTTTTGATCACCAGTTAGGGTTCCTGGCCAAACGGTCCTTGGGCAGTTGTTCTTGAATGTGATTCTAGCTGCATGTCCACCTGCGTGCATCCAACATATAATTAAGTAGTTTAATTATAAAAAGAGTGCGGTTATTTGCACACGCACTCTTTATTCACCACAATTTTTAATAAGGAGACGAGCCATGCACTCCTTTAATTATTCTAACGGTAGATTGAATCAATAATATAAAAATAAATACAGGAGTGCATAAAAAGAAAAGTATATATAGTGTGAAATCTAAAATTATTTGATCAATACTCGAGGTTGGAGATAAAATTTGGACTCGTTTGGTGAGTGGTATTGGATTGGATAATTTATCATATTAATGTATTATGAATATAAAAATGGATGAGTTTTCATTGTAAGGGGATTATAGAGAGCTATAGAGACAAATCATAGAAGAAAACTTAACCAATCCAATCCCCTTAAAATAGAAGGATTAGAAAATGTAAGTTTCCATGTTTAATATTCCTAGCTAATCCTCCTATATATAATGAAAACACATCGAATCTATTTAGAAAGAAGATGATGCGAGGCAAAAAGGAAAATAAGAATTTTGTATATATGATACCTGTGAGGAAAAGAATGGCCAAGGTGAGGCCGAGGAAGCACTTGATCATCATGGTTTGTTAATTAATTGCCTTGCTAGCTAGCTGCTTATGAACTTAGTAATATATTGTAACTGACGGATCGATGATATATGTTAAAAACTTGGGAAGCAAGGGGTGGTTTATATAGGCTTATAAGGTGCCTAACATTTTGATCTTTCGTTGCTACTAGATTACGGGTCTCAGAAACTAACAAATTGTAGATAATATTTGGCCTTGGACTTCTCTGGTTATCATCCTTGACCTGCAAGAGCCCCCTCCAAAAATTCTAAATTATTAGTTATCATCTAGACGACGTACTGAAGCCATCACTACACCTGTAATCAACGTATATCAACAAGTCATTTACGTTCATGTATATATTTTTCCATTCAGACTGGTTTAATTGTTTCCCTTTATTTTTAATTTTTTTTATGTAAAAGTATATTCGAGATATAGATATCTGATGATAATCGAATGATACCACTTAATTTTAAGTGTGTAACCAATTATTCTAAGTATAATAATCAAAATCGTTCAATTTATAAATTATCATTTCAACATCATTTATTTGTAAAATCAACTAATTTGAAAATCATTTAATCATTCATATGTATAGACAAAATTGACAGTTCACCATGATCATCTTAATTATTATCAATACCGTTGATTTGTACATATATATATATATATATATATATATGAATGACTAAACAACTTCAATGTGATTGATTTTTTACGAAAATGATCTTGAGATAATAATTTAGAAATTGAACGATTCCGATTATATAATACATATATAAAGATTGTTTGAAAAATCGAAATAGTTGTATAAAGAGCTGCCCCAAAAATGGAATGCTAGTATGATTTAGGGTGTCAAGAATACAATGAAAAGTTTGTGGCAGGTTTATAATTAAGAGCTGGTATTTGATTGGCAGCTAGTACATATTGACTAATTAATGAAGATAATGCTTGCATTGCACCTTGGTGGTACTTCCTCATACCACCCTTACGATTTATCGAATTAATTTTATACGTATATCATAATTGGAACCGTTTATTCTCTAAATCATCATTTCAAGATCATCTCCATAAAAAATTAATAAAATTGAAGCTCATTTGGTACTTCATATTTATGAAATAAATGAACAGTTTTGGTAACAATTAAGGTTATCATGGCGAATCGTCAATTTAGTTGATACATATGAATAGCTAAATGATCTCTAATTTCGTTGATTTTTTGCGTGCATGATCTTGAAATAATGATTTAAGATTTGAACGGTTCCGATTATGATATATGTACAAAGACAATTCGATAAATCAAAATGGTGATTTATTTATTAATGAATACCTCATAAAATGTCAAATCCAATAAATATCCATGATTTGGTGGAAATAATATTTCTCCTTATTATATTTATCAAAAAAAAAATTTCTCCATATTTGATGAGAATAGTCTTATGAATTTGATGGAGGTTGAAGTTGCAACCGCGCGCCATGTGTCTAGGCGTATTAGCGTGATGGACGGGGAGGGCTGCCGTGTGACAGACGGAGGAAAAGATTAATAAGGAGATCGAGTTGAAAGACTACTAATTGTCTAATGATGATAATAAGAATTTGTCAATTTTTCAAGTTTTCATTTTCTTCTCCTCCCAATGAGAATGACTTAAGTTGTCGGCTTCAATTTTCTCGTTCTCTTCCATTTTTTCACCTCCTAATTAATGAGGAAGACATTATTGTCGGCTTCAATTTTCCCCGTCTTTTCCTGTTCTTAATATACCATTTCCTTACCAACTAGCAATCATACGTCATAATTCTATTTTTTTATCTCATTATTTGTGGCACACGAATTAATAATCATACGTCATTCTTTTTAAATTACTTGTTTTAACAAAAATAAAATTAAATTAAACATAAAAAAATATAAAATAGAAAATAAATAAAACAAAAATATATTTACTTATTATTTCATAAATCCTAACAATTTCATTTTGCATCAAATTGTCTTATTCCCAAACAAAATATAAACTCTAAGAATTTCATTATGCATCAAATCATTTTCTTCCCGAAAAACATAAACCCTAAGAATTCAAGTGTTCTTCTCCTCCCTTGAGACTAAAAGCTATGGTCATCAACATCACTTAAGCATTCCCAAAATCTACTCTATCTCAAAGAACTCAAAAGGATTATTTTTTTGGTGCCCATAAAATCCACCATTATACGGAGGGAATAACTGTTGAATTTTTAGAGTTTATGATTTTTGGGAAGGAGACGATATGATGGAGAATGAAAATCTTAGGGTTCATGAAAAAAGCTATGAAACTAGAAATATCTTTTTTTTTCTTATTTATTTTTTATTTTTAACTTTTTATGTTTGATTTTAATTTTAATTTTGTTTTTATTTTGAGACAGATAATTAAAAAATGATGACGTAGGATTGCCACACTGTGCACCACACATGGTGGTGGTACCCATAGCATTACTCCTATTGGTATTGCCTCTTTACTAGTACTTAAGAGGTCTCAGCTAGGTTCAACTCCCTTGGATGACGAGTTTGATACCTAGTTGATGTCCCATATTGTGGCTTAGATGACGAGTTTGATACCTAGCTGTTGGCCCATTGTGTGCCTCTATAGTCAAATCCCAAACAATCTTTTAGTTTTTAATTTCGAATATAATGTTTTACCATTTTATCTAATTTATTTATTAAAGAGTAAATTACACTTTAGAATCATGTGCTTTACATCAAATTTCATGATTATATTTGAAATTTGAAATTTAGTATTTAAATACCTTGAATTCTTTAAAACATTTCATATTGGTCCATCAATAACAATTTTTCGACATAAATCCCGTTATAAGGTTATGTGTCTCATGCGGTGTCGACCAAAACGACTTTGAAGCTGAATATAAGGGGAAATTATCCATATTGTGTTACTTTTTCGCCCAAATAAAGTGATGCAAAATCACAACATCGCTTCTAAAGTGATGCAAAAGCGCAACATTGCTTTTAAAGTGATGCAAAATGGCTAATTTTCCCTAAACTCGGTTTCATAGTCCTTTTTGGGTGGCCCTGCATAATATACGTCATTAATTAATGTAATTTATGACGAAAATTATAACGAATGGGTCATGGTGAAACATTTTAAAGAATTTAGGGTATTAAAATGAAAAATTTGAAAACTCAGGTATAACCTTGAAAATGTGATATAAAACACAGGGTACTAAAGTGTAATTTTCCCTTTATTAATTGTCTTTTCTTTTAGGATTATCATCACATATAGCCATATCGTACATCTAACTTCCCTATGCATACACATAGACAATCATACATGCATGTATATAAGTATGAGTTTAGGGAAGGAGGTCCACTCACAGTACGTCGGGGAGAAATCATCCGACAAGATTCACCGCTACACGCACTCCGAGTTGCTTGCTCCCGTACGTCCCCACGAGCTCCATCTCGAATGGTACGGTCTTCCGTAATCTCTACTACCATAACGCCATTGGTGGCCGAAAAAATGTCTCGCAAGCCATGAAACCCAATTTTTCGTCCTTCATTCGACTCACCGCATATTGTGGCTATCAAGGTTTATGGTTGGTACGATCGTGACCGTGATGGGAGGGGAGTCGAATGGTGGTGGTTGGGTGGGTCTGGAACGCCGCCGTGCGACTGGGGTGATGGTGGGGGTTTTGTGGGTTAGCGGGAGGAGAGAGAGACTGAGGGAAGAGAGAGAGAGTAGATGAAACAATCAAGAGAGGAGAGAGAAACGTCATATTTATATTTTGGATTTTTCGAAAATTACCAATACGTCCTTTTTCGTTCTTGACTTGTAACTTCCTCGTACTAACTCTGTTTTTTGAGTGCTGCCTGTCTACACACTCGTAAGTTCGAGACGCACGTAATGGTACGAGAAAAACTTCCAAAAGTGTACCCGATCGCAAAGTGACTCTCGGGCCCTTCAATAATTCAAGGGGCAAAATGGTCATTTTGCAAACAAATTTCCAACCACGGTCCACTACACGTTAGGCCTCCACCACAAGCCAGATATCAACTTAGTTCTCCCAAAAAATTACTGCTTATTTAGATAATCCATTAATTCGGATTTTTGTTTTTCGGAATGGGTCGTAATACTAGGACTATATTTTTATATTTAAAAATATTATGATATTTTAATTTTTTTTACCCCTTCAAATATATACATTTTTAATAAAGTGTAATATTCTTTTTGAATTATTTTATAAATAATTCAAGAAGATAAATCACAAGACTATATAAAAAAACGACATATCATAAAGAAATGGGGATTTCATTGGGTTGGTTTTTTAGTATATAGGTCCAGTTTTATGGGTGTAGGTTGAATATAGTCCACTTCATTGATTGTAGTCCATTAACTCAGCTCTTTCAACTAAGTAAATAAAATTTTATCCACGTTTTTAGTCAAAACATACATATGATGCCATTTTAAAAAATATGTCATAAAATGTAATTCACCTATATAAAGGGCTATTATCTGTTATATTTTATTAAAATAAAAAACCTATTTATCTTTTTTTTAAAACCTACTTATCATTTTAGAAATAAAAAACCTATTTTTTCGTCCCAATAGAAGTCCTATATTTTTTTAAACCTATAATCAAATGCGACCTACATTTTCCACTAGTTTTCATCAACCTGAGTCCTTTCTTTATGTTCAGTTGATGCTCATAGCTTTAAGGTATTTATTTATATACCTACTTTAGAGGAGTGGTTTCTTTTGTATTTTGATGTAGTTTCATTATGTAAGATTTTGTGTTATTTTGATTTTGGTTTGCGTTGAGGGATGTGTTTTTTATTTGATATTATTGTATACCTCTATCACAGGTCACATTATATTTATTTTTCTATGTAAAGAGTCGATATTGAGTTAATTTCTCTATCTAAAAGGTATTTTCTCATTTGGCTTGTCACCAAATTTTGTTTAGCTGTGTACTAGGTTCAATCAATTTAACTTGTAGGTAATGTTTCCAACCTCTTTCATAGGTTTATAAAAACAAGGCTTTTTACTCAATATGCCCCATGAACTTTAACTTTAGTCTCAAGGTGGACTCTAAACTCAATTTTGTAACAAAATACACTCTAAAACCCACTTTTCGTCTCAAAATACCCTCTGAAACCCACTTTTCGTCTCAAAATGCCATTTTCTGTCAATTCTGCTAACTTACCGTCAAATATAAGGGCAATATGGTCACTTTGGACAAATCAGCATTTGAGTGGGCCCCACTTAGAAAAGTAAAACATGTAGAGAGTATGTAAGAGGAAAATTTACAAAAGAGACACATTCTCATAAATAAGTGAAGCAGAGCCCTATCACCTCCTTCAGCATATGGCCTCCGGCCCAGTGCACCCACGACTCCTTCGTCCACTGTCTCATTGAAACCCTCTCCACCCCCTCCGCTCTCTCCAAGCACTATGGCGCCTTGGCCGTTGCCCGCCTCATCAAGGATGATGCTTTCGCCGCTGATGTGAATTAAAACAAGCAACAATTACGAAGCCTATTCTATCCAGTTAAACTTTGCAAGTACACAAATTGATTTAGACAAGTATAGTGATAAGCAAAGGTCGACCCTCGAGGACTTGTTCAACGATTAAATCCACTTATAACTTAGATTCAGTAACTCAGATTAAAACTCTAAAAACAATTAAAGAAACAAACAAAATACCTAGACCTAGACTCACAAACTAATGCGATGAGCAAACAAACACTAAGACATGACTAGGACTCTCAAACAAAATTAAATGCTTACTTAGGACTCAAGAAACACAAAAGACTCACTTAAAGACTCCAAACAAGAACTCACGGAAAAAGGGAGAGGGGTAGTGATTTTGATGATTTGGGATTGGATTTAAAGCAAGTAACGTACGATGCAAATAACAAGTAAAACAACAATGAATAAGATTGTAAATCGATAACTAAGGCGAATTAAGGCTAACTATCCACCACCAACCACTTCTAGTTCCTAACAAGGTTTCCAAGATTTCATTACTATGAAACGTCTGAATATGATATCCATGCGAGTTAGGGCCCGCCCCACATATTTTATCTTTTTCTTACTTAGCATGTTTTAAGCTTTGTGAGCACTTAAAATGTCTATCATATTTTGGGCTTCCAAATCGAGATCTATTTCGTATTAATTTGGATTTCTTTTGATGACTATATACTATAATGACCTGCTAAATATTTAAATTTTAAGGTATTATCACAATGCAGTTCAATTATATGTAGTTTATCCCGTGGATTTTTGTTGAGTATTGATCTGGAAATTTTTTGAAATTTTCCTCTTACATACTCTCTACATGTTTTACTTTTCTAAGTAAGGCCCACTCAAATGCTGACTTGTCCAGAGTGACCATATTGCCCTTATGTTTGACAGTAAGTTAGCAAACTTGACGGAAAAAGGGCATTTTGAGATGAAAAGTGGGTTTCATGGGGTATTTTAAGACGAAAAGTGGGTTTCAGGGGTTTTGTTACAAAATCGAGTTCAGGGTCCACATTGAGACTAAAGTTAAAGTTCAGGGGCATCTTGAGTAAAAAACCTAAAAAAAAACCTAGTTTTCACAAAATTATGATTTCATCGAAGGTATATGACCTATATATACCTTAAAATTACTAAGGAATTAATTTACCTAATAGGCTTATTCCATGAACCTTTGGTATAGGTATTTTATATTTGTACGTACTATTATATGTCTTCCACTTTTTCTAATACGATTATATGTTTTCTATTTGCAGAGAAGAAGACTTAATCCTTTTCAAATTCAAACACTTCCCAAATAAACTATAGTAAAATAAAGTAGTTGAGATAATATGAAATTCTTGTATTAAAAAAAAGATAATATCAATTTAAATTATAAGGGTAATATTGGAAGAACAAATTAATATTAAAAAAAAATAATAATAATAATAATATGTGATGTGGAATATGAATCATTAGTAAATTGACTGTTTTCAATATTTATTATATAATATGAACTAATATATAATTAATTCTTTTTATTATTAGAGTATCAATAAATTTCTTAGGAAGCTCTAAATAACACAAAAATAAATAAATAAGAGATGAGCCCAGAAGCCTAGTAAAATTCGCAAAAATCCTCATCAATAAAGCTTCTGCACAAATATTCATGAAAAAAACAAAGCAATCAATAGTTCAATACAATAATATTATGAAACCCAACGATGGATGGTTTAGACTTTAGGCGTTTGGCTGAAGTGCGGACTGCTCAAAATGCGGACTGGTCCGCACTAATCAATAGTGACCGTTCATTTCCAATCAACGGTCAAGATGGAAAACTAGCTTGTTTGTGTTTAAATTAGGTCCACATGGAATCCATCCCCTAGACCCATTAAAAAAGTGGACTTTAACCGGGGAATCCGAAAGAGAAAGGTAAAGTTTGTTTAAAATTGAAATCTTCAGCTGCTTCCAAACCGCAGTCGAGAAATCTCAAGAACCCTAATTGCACAAGAGAAAGGTGAAGTGTAGCGTGGTAATTATAAAATTGTAAGCTCGAACTGCTATCCAAACTGTTGGCGAGAAAGTGGAAAAAAAAGTAACAGCACTGTTGGTTTGTAGCGGTGGTCGTAAACGGCGATCAAACGGTTGTTGAAGAATTTGTTGGACCGGCAGACAAGATTCGAAGTCTGGATTTGGTTAAGTGCAGAATCTGAAGATAAGGTTAGTATTTGAAGCCGAGTTATTTTTTGTTTTGGGTAATTTGTTATAGATTGAACTAAATCAAAATCTGGGAAAATATGAGTAATGATGTAGTAAATATAAGGGTAAGGTTTGTTGGAATGAGTGGGTTGTTAAGTATGGAAGGAAAGAATAATTTTTTTTTTCCATGAAATACTTCTTTATTGATTAAAGACGAACATAAATGTTTACATCAGAAGCTAAAATATTAAAAAGCCAAGCAGGTTCAAGACCCTCCCATTTTAAACAGCGTTTAGAATGCTTACAAACTGCAACTACTTCATGGGCTGATTTATTACTTTTCCTTGGAATATAACGCAGCAAAACCACCTACAGCGTCTGCAGCGCCACAATATCATGCACCACCCCTTCTATGATTGCATCACTACAAAGACCCGACTTCACACTCTGCACAAGGACTTGGGAATCGGATTCCAGGTTCATTTTCTTGCAGTCAAATTCGGTGCAAGCCAGCAAGGCAGCTCTCAACGCCATGGCCTCCGCCTGAAGGCTACTACCACACGGAAAACGTCCCTCACCACCGGCTGCAATGAAACTGCCACAAGCTACTCTTCGAACCGAACCAAAACCTCAAAACTTTTCTGCCTCTGAAAAAGCCCCATCACAATTAACCTTGACAAAACCCACCGGAGGGCGTGTCCACTTTGTCTGCAAATGAGCAGTAGCAAACAGATCAGGAATAAATTGAATAATCTTCGGTTGCAATCCTACTGCCTTAGTATATTCTTGCATTTGTTTAAGCATCAGTTCTATTGCATCCCTTGGTTCAATAATGACATCATTGTAACATCTCATATTTCGACACTTCCATAATCTCCAAAGACCAAAAATCAGCATCTGCGTGGCAAATTGAATATGTCCAGCTTGGCTTCATAAAATGGTTCCAATATCCACGAAAATCTTGTTCCACCACACATCTCAGGTCAGCTTGCAAAAGACCAACAAACCAAAATACCAGCGCATACTTACATTGAAAGAAGAGAGTACCTGGGTTTCCTCAGTCTCACCACAATGAGGGCAACTATCATCCACCAAGATCCGGCGTTTTACCAAATTGTGTTTTACTGCCAAGAAATGTCTGCAACATTTCCAAATGAATAACTGCAGTTTAGGGGGCGCTGCCGAAGTCCAGATGGATTGCCATAATTTTTCCTCACTGACCATTGTACTAGGTTCACTAGATCCTTGCTTGCGTTTAAACTCACCATTTCGTAGAAACTCCTTAGCCATCACATATCCTGCTTTTACCGTGTAACTCCCAGATTTCACATAGTGCCAAATAAGTTTATCTGGACAACCAAGATAACTTAATGGAGTAGTTAAGATGCATTGGTCATCTTCACTGCTAAAAACTTCATTAATCAAACCCCTCCGCCAACATTTGTTATCCCAATCAATAAACTCAGAAACCTTATATGGAATTAGGGCATGTCGAGAAATAGGAGTGAAAGGCCTCCTAAGAGGGAGCCATGGGTCCTTGAGGATAGAAATATTTCGACCATCTCCCACCCTCCAACGAAGCCCAACTTTCAGGACTTGCAAACCCTGTACAATACCCTTCCAACCCGAAGAACCACCACGTCCCAAAGTAGCATGAAGGACATGATCTCCCGGATAATATTACTCTTTTAAAATTGTAGCCAAGATAGAGTCAGGGTTATTCAATATATGCCAACCAAGCTTTGCAAGCATTGCCACATTAAAGCATCTAATGTCTTTAAAACCTAAACCTCCCAAGAATAATTAAATTATGGTCAAATGGAAGTAAAGGAATGTTCTTGTAATGGAAAGAAATGAATTATCTTGAGTAAAATTTGAAAAGCGTTGACATTAAAAAGCTTTAGGGAAGTGAATATGAAGAAATGGATAGAGGGAATCTGTGGACATGCGGGTGTGGATAGAATGTGCATGAAAACCAATTTGTATTTTATTGAAGAATAATGGCTATTAAATAATGAAATGACAAAGTCAGATAAAATATGTTAGATTATGAAAAAGGTCTTGAAGTTGAAAGTGATGTATTTGGGCGAGAATTAATAAGCATATGAAGAACGTAGTTATGATTTCAGTGGGTCGAATTGGTACTAGGAGGGCATGGAGAAGGGTTTTATAAGTTTATTCGTAAGGGGTTTGAAGTTTATCCTTGTTGAGATGTTCTTGTTTTTTAATTTTTTTTATTGTGGGTTGTGCTGCTATAATTATTCTATTCTATGTGTTTAGTCTTGAGTTGGGTGTGGTGTTCTGGTTTCCACCAGCAACCCTTTTTAATGAGTTACAACCAGCAAATCCTTGTACTGCTATAAATATATTTTATATGCTGTAAATATATTTCTAATATTGTATCTTCTTTGTTTGATATTGTATATTTATATTGTAAGGATCATCACGTCAGTGGAGATATGTGTTATAGGGTAGTCATAAACATGGCTTTGCATTGGATCTTATTGTGTCATATATAAGTCAGATATGTGCAGGAAGAAAGAAACCCTTGACGTTGATGTGTAAAATTGTATTCCTTTATTGTTACTGCAGAATTGAAAATAAAGTAAATATGGTTGGATTTTTTTATTTCCTAAATTTACCTTGTATGGAAATGTAGGTTGTTGGAGATGGATAAGTCTAGTTGGCTTCAAATATCTGAGGATAAAGTGTTCACTGGTAAAGTTCAATGGTGTCAAAGTCATAGGTGTATACCATTAATTAGGTTTAAGCTGAAGGGGAAGCAATTGGAAAGGTTTAACAATTGTATATTTGGGCATTTGACTAGTGTTTAGTCCTTTGTTTGGAGCAACCCCACTACACATGGACTTATAATGAGACGGGTGAATGGAAAACATGTAAGAGAAATGGAAGGTGTATGTTTTTTGGTGGGGAATCGAGTGTTGCAGTTTACTAAAAGGGAATTTAGTCTCATAATTGGTCTAAGTTGTGGGGAGAAGCCTGAATCTATTAGTGATGGTGATGATGATTTTAATAGATTAAGGCAGAGATCAACCCGTATACACATAGAGTACTTGAAGTTGGTGGAAGATATGGAGAAGTGGACTAATTATCCATGTGGGACTGTTGCATTTGAGATGACAACCGAGTCATTGTGACGGGCTTTGAAATCGGAATACAAGAGATGTAAGAAGGGAAAAGTGATAAAAATTGGGGATATTGATATAGGGGTGGTTTCAAAAAAAGTTAAAAGGGAAAAAAGGCAGGGAGGTGAGTGTTAAAGCGAGGTTAAAAAAGAAAGGTGTTAGGGTAAGAAAGGCATCAAAGAAATCTGCAGAAGACTCTGATTATGATGTGGATGGAGAGTCTGAACAAGAAGACGATGTAGAAGAAGAGGAAGAAGAAGAAGAAGAAGAAGTAGCTGAAGAAGAGAAAGAAGAAGAAGTAGTAGTAGAAGAAGAAGAAGAAGAAGAAGGAGAGGAACAAGAAGAAGAAGCAGAAGGAAAAAATGATGCAGCAAATGTTGTAGACGGAGATGAAGAAGAAGAAGCTGCATAATTGGATGGAGGAGGTGACAGTAGTCAAGCAAAGGCAAAGGGAAAAGGAAGTCAAAGGGAAAGGGAAAACAAAACGAGAAAGAAAATCTGAAGGGAAATAAAACGATGGTTAAGAGGTATATACAAGTTGAGGGGATTTCCGGCTGTATTTCAGGTATATAAATATTAAGAAATGTAATTGGTGTTACAACAAATCAAATTTGATCATGTGTTACACTGTGGACATAGAATAATTGGTGACTAATGATTATGTTTGTTTGTTAAATAGATATGGACATGCGAAAGGTTTCCTGACTTCGAAACCTTGAAATTGGTGGTATGTAATCGGGTAGCCGGTGTACCCCGATTTTGTCATTGGAAGGTGAAGAGCGGCGGGAAATTTTGCAAGCTTCAATCCGAAGTTTTTAAATCAAATAAGGTAATGACATACCCTACCATTAAAGGTTTAAAAATGTATTTAATAAATTTTATTTCATATATTAGATTTGTAAATTATTGGAATTATAAGTGGTTGTAATGAAACAAGGGATACTAATTAATTTTTCCATGTAGGTTAAATTGAGAGAGATTGCTCCGACTATGGAAGAAAAACAATCTAGTTATTGGGGCTGGGTTCTATAGTGCTCAGGGTCTCCAAAAAAAGAAGGGGGAAGTGGACAAGGTCCAAGTTTGTAGGGAGTGGATATGGAACCAACCTCTAGTGGATTGGAGATCATATCAAAAAGTGGTGCAGCAAATCAGAATCCGCCTGAATGGGAGAAGCTGATTATGCATTTGATGGAGAAGGTTAGTAAGTTGGTTGAAGAAAATAGTCATCTTCAAATGAGGGTTGGAAGTCTAGAGAATGATCGTGGCCTCTATGAAAAGCGGCAGTGTGAGTTGGAAGGGGAAGTAAAAGGGTTGAAGTGTCAACTAGCAGAGTTAGATTTTGGGCGTAGTGATGGAGGAGGGGTGGCGTATCTCCTAGAAAACCTAGAACTTCTGGTGCGCAAGGGCCTCGGGAAAAGGAGGTTTGTGAGCCCTATGTTACAAATATAGGAGAAATTCCCAAATTTGATGAAGGTAAAAAAGATAGTGATGTAGGATATGATATGAGGTGTGACAGTAGTTTTGGGGTGAATGATGAAGGGGGTATGACTATAAATTTGGAGATTGGAGATGGATTAAACTGGGTAACACATTCTGAAGGTGTTGTTCAACGTGGACTGCCAAGGTTCACTTTGCAAGAAATGTAAGATTTGTTTGCAGATGACCTCGGAGTTAGCTTTTAGGGTGGCAATGATATTGGAGAGATGAATGAACAATGTGTTACTGACAAAGCAATCGGGGAGAAATATGTTGAAAGCAGTTTGAAGTATCGGAATGGAGAGAGTCAGGAACATTGTTTTACCGAGAAAGGAAACAGGGAGAAAGAAACTGAAAGCAGTTTGAATTCAGGGAATGAGGCATTGAAAAGTGTTGAATTAGGACCTGTAGAAGTCCCGGAATCTTTAAAAACCGGATCTGAATGCTGTAAGTTGATTGGAGACCTAGCGGCATTTGTATACAAAACTGGACTTTCCGAAGTGGATACGACAACAAAGAGGGAGGATGGTGGTATTGTCGACTCTGTGGGTATAATTATCTTGCCTGAATCACCGGAGAGCAAAAAATCAAGGCGAAAGCGAAAGGGCCGTGTACTTTTTTCCCCCTTTGAGGAGTACCCGGTGAAGAGGAGGCGGACATGTGCTGTTTTGGGAGGTGAAGTAATAGTCCCAAAGTATGATCCAGCAGGTGAAATTCCACGGGAAGATATCTTGGAAATGGCAAAATTTCTAAAGATATGGTGTGAAACACCACTCTAAGTAATTCTAGTAATTTTGTCTATATATTTAGTAAGTTGACATTGGTTTTAGATGGTTGAGTGGATTATTGAATTCTTAGTATGTTTTCACAATTTGCAGGAAAGATCTACCTTTGGAGCTCAGATCAGTGGGCTTGAAATTTTTCTATCTTCTCTTCAATAGTGATGCCTGGTTGACTTCCGAGGTACGCTAATTGTGTACCTTGTTAATAATTATATGTTTGTAGGAAACATACAATTTACTGCTATTAAATTTACTTGAAACGTTGGTTTATATTGTAAACTGTAAAATGGGAAGCACATGGATGTGGGGTTCTTGTTGTATAGAAAGAGGCAGTCAACTAAAACAGAGTATATGTCTAAAAACTGGACTAGTGGAGATACCGTATTTCAGGTACGATGAGCCATTCACTTGGTTGTTGATTTATGTGTTCAAATGGAGTTTAATAATTTGTTGTTTGTGCAGCAATATCTAACATTGGCCATTAAGTCCAATGAAGTTTATCCTAGTATGGTGCACATTATAAAAGGAGCAAGGATCCCACATACTTGGAAGAAGATAGAGAGATATGTGGTAGGAACTGTATCTGGGAGTTACTCTCTCCCTTGGAATGAAGTGAATGAGGTTTACCTACCTTATTTGTTGGCAGCAAATCATTGGGTACTAGTAAAGTTGTTGTTAGGGGAGAAGATGATACTTGTGTTCGATTCTAAAATTGAGTTGCATTTGAATGAAAGTGTCGAAATTGAACTAGAACCATTGTCAAAACTTCTCCCATTGGTTCTTAATAGGCTTAACTTCTACCACAGTTATGGCGGTGGGAAGTTCTTGGTGAATGATGAAGTCGAAGTGTTGGAACCGTGGAAGGTTAATCGTCTTGAGGAGACCGCTGTCCCCCAGCAAAGCGACTGGTTAGTCTTCTAACTGTTTTGATTTATATGCAGTGGATTACTTTACTCTGTTATTGTTTTTGATTTTGTCCATGGTTGCAATTATCAGGTCAAGTTGTGGTGTTTATGTTATTAAGATGCATGACTATCTTCTTAACAACATAGAGCTGCCTTCCTCTTCTGGAATGCAAGAAAACATACATCTTTTCCGTTTGAAGCTTGCGGTGGAGGCAATGAGGAAATAATGCTATTAGTGAAGACTATGGTGGCTGGAATGATGGATTCCAGTGAATATTTTCATTGTTGTATATTTGGGCCCTTAGGATTTTCTTAATCAATATGGGTTAATTGTATGTGGCCTTTTTCCGGTATAGGTACCATATGTGGCCTTTTGGTATGAACTTACTTTGTTACATGTTTGATGTTAACTTAGTGTACAGTTGACATATTCATGACAAGTAATTTGGCCCAATATATAACAGAAGTCTCCTTATATTCCTAATATTACTTACTATGGACAACTGATTTTGGCCCAACATTCCACATTTGATTGCCCATCAGATTAAATTGAAGTGGCCATATCAAAAACTATAATTTTTTTACTACTCAGCTGGTTTAATGAACCTTCATCAGTTTTAACCCTCGGAATACCCATGAAGTACTCATAAAGTACCCATCTACCAGCCATAAGGGGGGGGGGGGGTGGGTGGGGTGGTCGTGGGTTTAGTAGTTGGATTTTCCCAGCTTGAAGTCTGGGTTGAATCTGCAGAATTGCAACCTCAAATCAAACAAATCCCTTACACTCATGTCCTCCCTAAACACAATATATGCAAAAAGTCAAACACATATTTACTTTTTAGGCACAGTAGGATGTGGATTTGTTTTAAAAAAACTAATCTTTTAAAATTTTGAACACTATACCTTAATTTGCTTGCATTTCCAAAATAGTTTGAACGTGTTGGAAGGCGTTTTAGACAGAAAAAAGACCATCTTTTCGCCGCACTTGGGACATTTCTCTTAAGGGTGAGATGAGATGGTCAACATGTTAGAGAAAAAAGCAAAGTGGGTGGAGGGGTTGAAATTAGAGGGTCGACAAGACTTTCCCCTTATTGGGATGGTAACTGAACTAGGGTTCCGTATGTGGAAATTGGACTTAGGAAGGCTGCAAGATATTTATAAAATAAAATTTTAGTGGCAGTGGGTGGGAGTCTTGTGTGACTTATTCCGCGAGACCCCCCACGTGTTAAATGAAAAATGGTGGGGCCTAAGGTACTTAGGAGGACAATGATACCATCAAACCAAAAAAAGAAGAAGTAATCTTATGTGTGAACCTTTTAAAAACTAGAAATATAAACCACAAATCTTACCATTAATTAACGTAAGTACGTGGTGGCTGTAACTAGTTGGTCACCGTATTACAAAAGTTGATTACATAACTATGTAGATAGTGGGTGACTTGTAGTACGCCACTATAGTACAACGCCCGAATTAAACATGGCCAGTAAGCTTTAAAATAAAATAAAATTCTTACCCTAGTTTTTAAAACCAAAAGACATGTTAATGTTCCTAGCTTAAACCACAAGATTATGGCTAGTCGGATCCTCATATGTTGCAACTTCATCCGCCTCCATTGGCGTCACAGATCCAATCATGGTTTCAGGATCAATGAACATAGCATATTGTTGAAACAAATAAAAACCTTCATTGTGGCAACTTTTCAGGGTTTGGTTGAACTCAAATGACTTTTTGAAGTTTGTCACACCCTTTTTCTTAGCAATGTTGATCGTGCCTTTAGCTTCTCTATCTTCATCTTCTCTATCTTCATCTTCCTATGTTCGGAACTTAGTGTGTGCTTGACCTTATCACATGTTGATTGTGATATCTTCATCTTCAATTCATTCATGTCATGTAGGTGACATTCAGCCTTGGTCCTCCACCAACATGCAGAAGTGTTGTAGTAGTCCAACTTGGTATGGACCGCTTCTATGCGATCTTTAGGATCATCTGATTCAGGCTCTGTTTCGGATGACAATGTGTTATAATTGGAAGAAGAAGGTTTTGGGATTTTTGTTGGTTGGTGTATATTCCAGGGAAGATCTCCCTCAAAGCATGGATCATAACAATCTTTTGGGAATAAAGTGGACATGGGGACAACTTTGTGAGACAATCGTCAAGGAAGCTAGAGGGATGTATCAGACCTTCACCCTAAATCCTTATTTATAAGACCATAATACATTAACCCCATCCTTACATTTTGAATAAATTTATTATTTCATTAAATAGGGAACCAATGTTTTAAATAAAGAGTAAAGTGGATTGGACACCCATCTTAATCACAATAACTCATCACAATAACCACTTTAAATACCTACTACTATTTCCAACCTAAAACACCCATAACATACCCTCCCAATACCTATATATATTCAGGTTTAATGACTGCAGTCCCCTTTAGGGTTTAGGGTTTAAATTGCAAAGGTTTGGAGAAATATGTTTCTTATAATCTATTTGAACATAAGGATGGAGAGTTAGTGGCAAGGATATAAACTAATTTGTAAATGTTTAACAAATTAGTGTCAAGGATAAAAAGTGTCACAGATTGAAATTGCAAATGTTTGGCGCAATATGTTTCATATAACCTATTTAGGGTTTAGGGTTTAGGGTCTCGGATTGAAATTGCAAAGGTTTGGAGCAATATGTTTCATATAAACTATTTGAACATAAGGATTGAGAGTTAGTGGAAAGGATATAAACTAATTTGTAAATGTTTATCAAATTAGTGTCACGGATTGAAATTGCAAATGTTTGGAGCAATATGTTTCATATAAACTATTTAGGGTTTAGGGTTTAGGGTCTTGGATTGAAATTGGAAAGGTTTGGAGCAATATGTTTCATATAAACTATTTGAACATAAGGATTGAGAGTTAGTGGAAAGGATATAAACTAATTTGTAAATGTTTATGAAATTAGTGTCAAGGATAAAAAGTGTCACGGATTGAAACACAACTAGGGTTCTACGAAGTAAGATAATAATACCCCCAGAAATACCATTGGAGTACCTATGAGGAGTGACAAACTCAGTGGGCGAGAAAAATAATTTCGTTATGGCGGGAAAACTTTTCTACTAGAGGAAAAATATCAAATTTGATCCCTTGACAGCTTGTATTATAGAAAGGTGTGCCATTAAATATTTGGTACTTCAATCCCTCCCACCCAACCTCCATCGGCTATTAATATAAACCAACAGCCACTTGCCCTCATTTATCATCTCCACCCTGCATTTATTTTATTACAACCTACCTCTATATCCAAATTCCTAACGCAACTCAAATTATTCTCAAACACTTACAGTTGCATTCAATGGCATTCAACAATCCCCATAACCAAATCCCTGCAAACAACATAAATCTCAAACATCCGATTATTCAACCCTCATCCGATTATTCAACCCTCATCCAAATCCCTACAGAATAGTTCATGTCCCTCCAAGCCTTAATGTTTGATGCTTTTGATTCCCCAATTGACACTAGCATCTTCAGAGCAGTTTCCTTAGGTTGACCAGCCTCACAAATGCCCCTAAGCCCAATAATGTAGGCATGCGGCTTATGTCCCCGAATCGCAGCCTCCCTCAATTTTGCCAAATCTTGTCCTTGTGCAACATTTGACTTCATGTCGCTATCAAAAAACTCCCTAATACGAATCCAGTATAAAGCTTCAGGATTTCCATTCGCTAGACACCGCTCCAAAAATTCATGTGATTTAGGGCTCCACCACTAAGATTTTGGAGGATACTTGCTCATAGAGATCGACTCCCACACACGCTTGTGTTTAGCCATACCATTAAACTCTTTGCATGTCAATACCAAGCTTGCCAAACCATCACTTAAATTCCTTCCAACCATGGTGAGTATTTCGAACCATGCAAGCTCTGGCAAGGGCGAATCCATTTTGGCTTGTAGAGTCTACGAAGGGAAGAGTGAATATACTAGTGTGGCTGGTATCTGCTAAGGATTGTGCTTATTAAAGAATAAAACTCGAAAGGCCCCAAGCCAAGAGAAGTTAGGAGGTTCAATAATTATAATTGTCCACTTTATTTACTATACCCCTCATAGTCCCAATCAGGTACCCTATAAGAACCCAGCCACTCAGTCAGTGATTTAGACGCACCGGTTCGGTTACCAACAAAAGTAACCGCACTGAGTGAAACAATAACCAACTGAGACGTCTGTACCTAATCCACCCACGTCTCATTTATGGGTGTATCTACTCTAATCTTGCACATTGACCACTCCACAATCAGACCACAATATGTCACACCTCAAACAATAAAATAGTGGGCCAAACTCTGTTAAGTCCCAACAGAAATAGGTTACCTTATATTAGAGTTTGGAGTTTGGTTTTTTTTCCTTAGGTTTATAAAGGCCCACCGTATTGGGTAGAAAAATGTGTGACAAAATTATGTCTGAAATTTAATTTTCCACATTCAAAAACGCTTCTAATTGAAATTGAATAACCAAAAAGTTCACAATAAAGAAATACAATACAATGATATAAATTTTGATTAAAAAAACACACATAACTCATTGAATCCCCCCTCGTTCAAAAGCCTTCATTCATCCACATAACTCGTTCAATTGTTAAGCAGTGGAAATAATATAAAGAAACAACCCTATCATTTGCAATTCAACAAGCACACATCAAGATGCAATTACCTAATTTAAAGTTACCCTTCAAGGTTCTACATAAAGGCGCCTACATAAAGAAGGAAGCCAACAATAATAACACTTAAAAAGGTAAACATAAACAAGGGCACAACCCAGCAATCATGTGAAAGGCCATATGATTAAATACGAGTTCAAATAACAAGAGAAAATGAAAATAGGGTAATGAACAAGACCTTCACCAATTCGCACCAATCAAGACTTACAAGCTTCACATAGACTACCCAACCATATATGGTTCCAGCACCTAGCAAACCCTATCTTCATCATCCAAATAAGTTGCCCAAATCTTCAAAAACCAAAAGCATAAGGCGTAAATCACATAAATCCATATGAACTTTTAAAGGTTTGGGAAACATGTGAAATACCCACCTGAGCTAGCAACATAGGACCACCACAGATAATTCACATAGCCCGTTGGTGGGTTAATCAATGAAAACCATATATTTCTTCATTCCAAACAGTCAACGACATGCTTGCATAGATCACCAATGTAAACTCCAAACCTGCATTCCTTGTCAACTCCAAAATAGGTGGTCCTAGATAACATCAACTACATGGAAGCATAATAATTATTAACCATTTTAACATTACTATGACAACTAAATTAATATGAATTGAAAATTTTAACTAAATTTTCACTTACAGTGACTTCGGAGTAGGATATTTCCTTATTGTGTGATTAAGTTGCCCGCATCCACCAAAATGCCTCTTCTTCCGCATACTTTTCTCTTTGCCTCCCTGCAACCTTTTCCCCCTTCCTTTTGTAACAGCATTTATAGGGTCATGTAACACATGATTTGTATCATTTGAATTCTAAATAACAATTTTTGGTTCTTCTCCTTTCTCTTTGCCTGCTTTGGTTTTCTGCCCGCCTTCTTTACAAAAAATACCAACAACTCCTTTAATTGTCTCATCAACTGATTCTAATGTCTGATTTAAAAGTTCGCTAGCCTCCGGACATAACAACGCCCAATCAATCACCTTGGAATCAAGACTAGAAAGCAACGCATTCCACATTAGTACAGACTTATCACCACATTCTTCTATTCTCGCCCCGTCTGCTTCAAATACCCTCCCGGACTTTGCACCCGTGGTCCATCTCTTCAATATGTATTGCTCGGGCAACAACATAACTTGTTTTATTTTCCAATAAGTCAACATGTGCCTGCATGGAATTCCTTCAAACTCAAACATTCTACAATTACAACAAACATAGTCCAAGTATTTCTTATCAAGAACCTCGTGGATAATCAAACTTCCATCCTTTGCCTTATCAACAATATGATATATATCAACAAACTCCTCCTCATACACAAGTTCAAGTACACCGGTCAAGGAAGCCCACAATTGTTCTTGGAACTTATAGAATATCTCCCTAGTGTATATATGGGACATTTGCTCACCCATAGGCATAGGAGTTTGGAGCACCGGTTTCTCATTTATATCAATATGATCGGCAATCAAGTGATTGTGTCGTTGCTGACTCAACGCTCTGTCAAACCTTGTCACAAAATCAATAAGGGAATTATATTTTGTAACATACATCTTGAAAAATGAATGGGAGCTCTCCGCTTTCTGGCTGCAAGACATCCCTGCTGCAAATACATGATTCACAAAGGCTGGAACCCATGTGGACCTAAGTCCATAAATGATCGGTAACCAAGTGTTAGCATGCAATTGCCTACTCACTATAATACTTTCCCACTTATATTCAAACTTTTCAGTGGTTGCTAGATTCCAAATGCATCGTTCTTGTTCTTTTAACCCTCGTTGACCATGAACCTTGCTTGAAAACTTTTCCAAGATGTGCCAAATGCATAATCGGTGAAAACTGTCCGAGAAGCATTCACCTAATAGCTTTTGCCATTGCACCATCTTGATCAGTTATAATAATTGTGGGTGCCAACCCACCCATTGCTTTCTTGAATTCTTCAAACAACCAGGTAAAAGATGCAGTGCTTTCGTTACGTAGTAATGCACAAGATAATAGGATTGTTTGTCCATGATTATTAACCCCCAACAACGATGCAAAAAGCATACAATAACGGTTGGTATTGTAGGTAGTGTCAAACACAATTACATCACCAAAGTAATGGCTCGCAAGCCTACTTTTACCATCCGCCCAAAAACAATGCACTAGCCTGTCTTCACTATTGGACTCTATCTCGTAATAAAATAAAGAATTATTTTCTTGCTCCCCAATAAAGTGCTCCCGTACCATTTCGGCATTATGGCCCTTCAGTTTTTTCCTTAGCCTCCCCTTATAGTTATAAAAATCCTTCGGGGTGCACCCAATGTTCTCAATTCCTCTTGCTTGAACTCCAAATAAATTGAACTATTGATACATGGGAATATTCACAAATTCCATCTGTGTTGTTATAGTCTTCTTAACTTCGGATACTGACCGATGAGAGTGCAACATATGAGCTGTTTCAACTGTCGCACATATATGTTTGTGTTTTGCAACAAACCATGACACTTTATACTTTGACCCATTCGGTACCTTAATAACACACATCTTGGCCTTGCAATTTTCCCGTAAATTTCCTATCTTCGCCTTGGATGATGATTTTTTTTTGGGCTCTTCACTCCTTCTTTAAAACACACAAATTCCTTCCTTGTTAACTCTTGTTTTTTCCCACTTTGCTAGAGTGCAGTCTAACGCTAAAACCAGCTTTTCTTGCATACCTATTATAAAACTCAAATGCTTCATCTATGGAATCAAATATTTGACCTATTTTGGGCACACAATCTACCCTTACAATTGGTATGTTCCCTTGACTTCCATCCTCAACATCACATGTCCCTACATCTACGCCATCCCCCATTTCTCCGCTTCTTCACCCCTACCATAATCATGTTGTTAATTTTATTATGCATAGATACTAGGAAGGAACTGTAAAGGTATTAACAGGTATACAGTCATTTCACAGAATCCTCAATAACCACTTCAAACAAGCATGTTGTAAATATTTTTTTCAACTCTATCTTATGAAGGAACTGTCAAGGTATTAATAGCTATCCAATCATTTCACACCATCCTCAATAAGCACTTCAAAGAATTTGCAATTCACATGTATAAAGGAACTTCAAACAAGTATCATTTATAACTCAACTCAATAACCACTACCCATAACAGCTAATGACTAAGGGAAACATATATATAATCTCCTCATTATAATTGCATTCATATTAAATTTACTATTTCATGTCCTAATAGAAATAACCCAATCGTTATACATACCCAAATCTAACTACATTCACGTCATTAATTTTTTTTCCAACATACATTTAACGATCCATATAAATTAATATATTTTTTTTAAACCTTACCTCAATTAGCATATCTCAACCTTCCCAACCAACACACTAATCCAAATGTTTATCTTCAATGATGCCTTCTCTTGTCCATTTCGAGTTAGTTTTCCATAAACCACCACATCTGAAACGCAAAAACAACAATAAGCAACAAGGGTTAAGTTCGTAATCGATTGGGACCTAGATTTCGAACATACATCACCACCACACCTTACCTCACTTATCCACTCTCAACCTTTCAAACCTCCACACCAGCCGACTGGTTTCCCAACCAACGCGGACGCGGCAAAATCTATCTATTCAATGCAGTTTACCATTGTCGTTTGGGACTGATTCTTCTAGAACCCAGCTATCGCCTTCCCAAAAACAGGACCACAAACCTTCGCCGGCGCCTCTACGCTAAACCCAAGCTGAACCACTCGCGAGGTTGAGCTGTTATGTTAAGAGTCCGCAAGTACAAGTTCAAAATTTTCAAAACCTATTTCATTTTACTGTTTACACTTTTCCCTCGCGGGTTTGGATTTGCCCGCGTTTGGTTTTTGCTTCAACTATGGGTTGGATTCCTTGTGACTCAAAATATCACCCAAAGCGTTCATATGTAATGGATGGCTGACATTGGTTGGTGCGGACCAGTCCGCATATTGAAGGGTCCTCACCTAAGACAACTTATAGACTTAGAGATTGTCATCAATCAAATAGAGCCATCAATCCAATAGTCCCATTTCAATTAATGGTAAGCTAGTCCCCTTTAGTCCATGTTAATCCTACGTACCAAACACCAGCTTAGAGCACCAAAAATAATCGTCTTTGGATTAAAACAACTTCCCTGTTAATCCTACGTACCAAACACCACCTTAGAGCACTAACAATAATCGTCTTTGGATTGATGAGTATTGCGGGGAGTAAATTGATGAATATTGTTATTTGAATATTGTTGATGAATATTGTTATTGTGGGGGTTGGTGGAGCTTACTCTAGTCTCTAGGGTTTATTTTTTTGTTTTAAGTATTTTAGTTTTTCACTGTATAATGCTTTGCGATGGATTTTAACGCTTTTGGTCTCCCTGCGTTCCATTCCTTAATTAATTCAACTTCGACAAAAAAAAAAAAAAAAAAGTAGCCACTTGCTCGAGCGCTTGCCGCTTGCATTAGGCATGCTCCGAGCCTGAGCGGAGCAAAAAGCGTTTTTGAGTGTGGAGATGATGATGGAGGACACAGTGTACCTGCAGTTGCATAAGTTATCAGCCCTAAAATCAGAGGAAGCCCTTGACCAATTGCTCTGCACTCTCTGGACAACCAGGAAAACAGGTCTCCACTCCCCCAACCAAAAGTCCCACCTCCAATCTCTCCTCAATCTGCCTTCCATCTCCCAACTCGATCTTGTACGCATCTCTCTCTCTCTCTCTCTCTCTCTCTCTCTCTCTCTCTCTCTCTCTCTCTCTCTATAGTACCAATTTGTTTTTCTTGACAAATTACAGGTTTTGGCATGCCTTCGTTCTGTTATCAGAAAATGGGTACACGAAAACTTCACTCTTGATGACATTCTACAGCTCTTTCCACAAGATTTGCCACTCGATTTGCGGAACACTTTGGTATTGTTGCTGCAAAAGTATCAGCTTCAGTGGAAGGAGCAAGTAGCAAGAGAACAGGTCACACATATTCACTTTGAAAATTCCTGTGGATTTTATCTGGGTTCTCTTTGAAGTTTTCATTCATATAGTTAACCCTCTTGTTTCTCCAGCCTTCATTGCCAAGAACCAGTGTTTCCTATCAGGTGAAGACAAGTGTGCCACCATCTTTCACGGCTGTGGGTATCTCAGCTGGCTCACTAAATGATTTTGGAGCTTCAACAGCACCAATGGTTTCTGCCACCAGTGCGTCTCCTCACAACCTCGGGGTGGTGGGTACACTATCAACACTCTTTTTTCATATTACTTCATGGGTCTTTTATTGCAAGTCTCATTCCTTCTAATGTAGCATTGTTGTGATGATACTATAAGATTTGGGAAGCTTCTAGTTTCCTTATGGTTTGTTAATAGATTGGAAGAAAAAACTATTTTTTTTCAAGGAAGAATATGTAGTATTTTTAATTGTCAGCTTTAGATTGACATAAACTAACAAAATCTTCCCCCTTCAGCAATAATAGTAAACTTGGGTGCAAGCCTTTTTTTTTTCCCCCAAGATGTTTGGTTTAGGAATTCCCTTATCGTGTAACTACTAAATGCTTTCGACATGTAGGGAATTCTACCTCGCCTAAAGTCAATGACTTGGACTATGGAGAACTTTAAGTCAGGACCGGCTAATAGAGTGGCTGTCATCAATCTTAAGGTAGGAAAATTTGAGAAGGATTCTTCCAAAACATTTTTGAACAAGCCAATTGCAATGCATAATCAAGTGCAATACATATGTTAAAATGTATGTAATATTTCTGTGAAATAGCTTTCCAGCTTTACACCTCTTTAAATTTCACTACAAATGAAAAAAAAAATCCCAAAAGAGAAAAGAACTCCATTTCAGCAATATAGCATTCATTTTAAAGCTCATTATATTCTCCGTATAATTGAACCTATTTAAATCCGGGTTGCAAAAGCAAAGATCTAAACTTAACAAATTTTGAAAACTCCCTAGTTCTGCAGAATTTGTTTGTGATACTTTCCTAGCTTTCCATGTTAGATACTGTAAACATTTTCCTTTCCTTGATACCAACTGATTGCTTACCGTGTAATTATAGCACTATACCAACATCATGTCACCTCTAAATACCATTTACATCTCACTTTTCCATATTAGGCTTTTTAAACATTAACCTCTCCAAGTTCCACAATTCTACCCCCAGAACTGCCAGCATCGACTCTTTCCTGAATCTTCTTCATGGTGAAGCTGGAAATTGTTGCAAAACCAACTAAAGCTTGTTATTTAAACAGAGACTTCAACAAAACAACTTCAAGACAAGTTTTGTTCTTAAAGTACTTATCTGCTGCGATTTTCTACATTTTCCACATATTGTGGTTGATTTCACCGAGTGAAAGGCTTTATACAAGTCCATGTTCTTATGGTAGTCGACCCATTTGATTTGTTTCCCAGCTGTTTAATAGGAATGAAATGGGGTTAAACAAACCTCCCTTTGCCCTTCACTGTTCTGATTTTTTTAATTATTTCAGGTGCCAAAATTCCCCTTTATATCTGGTGGTTGTATTTTCCCAATGAATTCATGAAAGTTTCATCTTTAAATTTCTCATCCCTTCCATTTTTGTTCACATACATGAGCTTGTTCTATTTATTTATTTATTTATTTGTTTTTACAGTTGCAAGATACCAAATCTCCTTCAGATGAAACTGAGGTGAAGTTTCAACTGACTAGGGACACTCTTGAAGCTATGCTGAGATCATTGTCATACATCAAGGAACAACTTTCAAGCATGGTAGGCATTCTCCGTTCTAAAGTATTGAGTATTTTGCCTTCTCTGTATACCGCTTTGTTTTTTTCTTTCTTTTATCTGAACTGTAGAGTTACGTAGGTGTTGTCTAGTATTGTGGTGGGCTTTAGATTTTAGAAATTTAGAAAAATTAATATGTTTATAGAACAGAAATTTTGGGAGTGCTTTGGTTCTAGAGGAATGAGATAAATGTAGAAGAATCTGGAAGAGAATCGAGATGATAAGGTAAAGGAGATAAGCAACAAGCATAAGAAAAAAGAACCTCATGAACCTGAATTTCTCTACACCAAAAAAAATGTAACAGATTTAACAGCTGTATTATCTAGTAAAACAATGTTTGCCGCAAATACCCGAGTTAATGTTGATGTGAGGATTTAAAGTGCAATTCTTGTGTAGCATTAATGACAAAATGTCATATCTGAGCTTCTGTTGTGGAAATTGTGTTTCAGGTGGGCACTAGTGCTAGTGCTGGGCCATCACAGAAGAAGCAAAAGCAATCAGATGATTTGTTAAATGTATAGCTAACTTGTCTAACAAAATTCCATGTCGTTTTAATTTCTTCCCCAAATATTTTTGGATATTGAAGCACATGAGATTCTTTTGTTCATTCTGACTAGTGAATGCGAAACTTGTATTGCCTTGTATTCGTAATCCGCATTATATGTGAGTTGATGAATGAGAGTTTTGGAATCATCTATCAGACTCAAATCTGGAGTGAATGAATTATACACGACGACCTTTTCTCACCATTTCTCTTGAAACTGAAACAGCAGCATACTGTTTTCTCTTGCATCACTGAGATTGAGTAGTATTTTTCTAATTGAATTGAGTCCTATTATGTTTGCTAGGAGGTATTTTATGTTTCAGTGTTTTCTTTGAAACATTTCATTACTAGGTATGTTTTTTCCATTTATGCATAATTGTTGGATTCACCTCCATAAATCACTGAGATTTAAGTATTGTAAGAATGGTATTCCTATCAACATGTTTTATGAAAATTTTGAATTCGTCTCTCGCAAAGAATGAGGTTGATGTTCAATGTGTATAATATAATTCTCCTCTTCTAATATTATTGTATAAAAATAAAAAAAAGTACTGCAAGGATTCTCTCTCAAACATAAAATAATAAAGATAAAACGATTTTTTGGTTTTCTCCAACCCTTAAAATGAAGAAGGTAAATGATGTACAGCAACCGAGTGTAAAAAGTAAAAAGTAAGATATGTAAAAGAACAAAATGAGAAAGACGAAACCACACCAGCAAACAGCAGTTGGTCCAATACATATAAAACTCATATCCACATCCTCTTGAATTCATACAAATCCCTACAATTTACAATACTTATGATCAAAACCAATCCCTCAAACTCTGATAAAACAAGAAGTTTCACGCTTCGAGAAATCAAACCAAAAACTCATTCTTGAAGAAATCAATCAAGCAATCAAAAAAATCAGCCAAAGAAACTATTATCACCTACCAAAATATATGATTATAACCAAACCACACCAGAAATGACAAAACAACCCTGTTGTTGAAGAAAATTCCAACACTCACGTCGCAAACCGCCACACACATTCTTCAGTATTCGTGTCTTATATTATCAATCGGAACATCTGCTGCATCAGGTCCTAACTCTGCCAACCCATCTTGTGATTTTGAGGATTTTGTCAGCGCATCATCAACATTACTTCCCGAGACTAGATTGAAACCAGCAGGAATAATTATCATTTCTTCTTCATGAGGTTTCAAAGCACCGGATGCAAACTCCTCGGTAGAAGCCATAGCACTAATTCCTGCTTCTGCCAATCCCTCCTTTGAATTTGCTGTTAGCTTTGGCAGCTCATCATCAACATTACTTCCCGAGACAAGATTGAAACCAGTAGGAATAATTATAATTTCGTCTTCATGAGGTTTCATACCACCGGATGCGATCTCCTCTGTAGAAGCCATAGCATTAAATCCTGCTTCTGCCAATCCCTCCTTTGAATTTGCTGATGGTTTTGGCAGCTCACCAACACTGCTTTCTGAGACTTGCTTCAGAGTTGCGATATTTTCTTGAACACTTGATAGGATATTGCTGGATGCAATCTCCTCCGTAGTATCTGTTGCATTAGTTCCTACTTCTTCTCCACCATCATTTGAATTTGATGTTGGTTTTGGAAGCTCATCAACATGTTTCTCTAACACTTGCTTCAAATCAGTAAGACTAGTGATATTTTCTTCGACACCCGATACTATATTCCTTGATGCAATCTCCTCCGTAGAACTCATTCTATTAGTTTCTACATCTTCTGACCCGCCATCTGCATTTGAACTTGGTTTTGGCAGCTCATCAACGGGACCTCCTAAGACTTGCTCCAAAGCAGTCTGTGTGAAGATATTTTCTTCGACACTTGACTCTGTATTGCTTGATGCAGTCTCCTTAGTTGCTGCTTCTTCCGACCCATCCTTTGAATATGATGATTCTGGCAGCTCATCAACAGGACCTTCTGAGACTTGCTCCAAAACAGTCTGTGTGATGATATTTTCTTCAACACTTGACTGTATATTGCTTGATGCAATCTCCTTAGTTCCTACTTCTTCCGACCCATCCTTCGAATATGATGATTCTGGCAGTTCATCAACAGGACCTTCTGAGACTTGCTCCAAAGCAGTCTGTGTGATGATATTTTCTTCAACACTTGACTGTATATTGCTTGATGCAATCTCCTTAGTTGCTACTTCTTCCAACCCATCCTTCGAATATGATGATTCTGGCAGCTCATCAACAGGACCTTCTGAGGCTTGCTCCAAAGCAGTCTGCATGGTGATATTTTCTTCAACACTTGACTCTATATTGCTTGGTGAAATCTCCTTAGTTGCTACTTCTTCCGACCCATCCGTCGAATATGATGATTCTGGCAGCTCATCAAAAGGACCTTCTGAGGCTTGCTCCAAAGCAGTCTGCGTGGTGATATTTTCTTCAAAACTTGATTCTATATTGCTTGATGCAATCTCCTTAGTTCCTGCTTCTTCCGACCCATCTTTTGAATACGCTGATTCTGGAACCTCACAAATATTACTAACTTCCGAGACTTGCTTCAAGACAGTATGAATATATTCCAAAGGTAATTCAGCTGATCCATCCTCTGGGGCCAACAGTTTTGGCAGCTCATTAACATTACCCTCTGAAACTTGCTTTAAAGCAGTAACAATATCTTCCAAAGATCTCTCCTCAACAATTGGGAACTCTGAGCTGGTCTGGACAGTATTTTCGGCTTCCACCTCTAGCTGATGGTCAAACATACTGGGAAGCATGACTTCCGGAACATCTAGTCCATGATGAATTTTCTTAAAATCCATGTCAATGTCTTCAATTGATCTTGCTTCAAGAACTGGTAGCTCCTGGTTTGATTCAAACTGGATTAAATCCCCAAATTCGGTGATTGGAACATTTGCTTCCTCTGGTATCAGCTCATCTGTATTGAGTGGCTCGCCAACAACTTTGACTCTGAAGTCCCCAACTGCATCTAACTCTGACAGCAACCCTGCATCAATCTCCTTTACGTCATCGATATCTTCATTAATAATATGTGCTTCCACATGATCATCAAAATATGGTTCAACCATGGATTTATCTGACCAAGAAAGGACTTTCTCCTGCTCTAATGGCGGCTCATTCTCAGAAAGAACAGATTGCTGGTAATCTGATGAAGCTGTCTTCACATCCAAATTCATAGGGAGATGAATATCCTCCACTGAACGAGAACATGGTAAATTGAGTTGGGTGCTTGTTCCCAAGCTTTTTTCAATTTCATCTGATGCATGTACTTTTGAGGTGGCACCAATTGTCTGTGCATAACCTGAAGTACCCTTCTCTGAGCTCTCACCGCGAACTTCAGAATCCTGGTCTACAAACGGAACCTCCATTTCAGCTGATTCCATAGGTGCAGCCATTTCAGATATCTCTGCTAGCATATCAGAGGAAATAGAGTTGAAGGAAAGGATCTTTTCAGTTGGTAGCGGGGTTGAGTCATAGACTGGCTCCTTATGCTCAATGTCCTCCACCTTCCCGCTCATAAACCGGATTTGTGACTCCTCAAGTGAAGGTTGCGGTGAAATTACAAAGTCCTTCCTGATATCCTCACCTCTTGCTTCCAAACTTGTTGATTGACCTTTCATCACATCTGAAATCTTTTCATCCAGTTGTGACAATGATGACAAGCTTGACGTACTGCTGCTGTCCTCTTCAACTGGTTCTGGTTTCAAATGAATTTCATTAGTAACATCTTCCGCAAGAGTAACTAAACCCCCTGTACCAGACAAGCTTGGCTCACCCAATTTTATTTCAAGTTCATCATGTTGAACATCTCCTTTCCCACCCTCTTCGATTTCCAGAGAATCTACACCTTCAGAGGATTGACTTCCCTGCTCAACAAGATCTGGAGCATGGTAAATGTTGGATATCACTTGTGTATCTTTAGGAAAGTCTTGCTCACTGAATTTCCTTTCATCGAGATCTGCCGCAGAACTCACTGATTCAGTATCAGGAACAGAACTCAGCTTTGACTCACTAATTTCACTTAGTTGCCTTTGAAATGAGGAGCTGCTTGTTCCTTCATAAGCCAACCGTTCTGGTACGAAAATAGGTTTCCACTTAAAATCTTGCCTCTCTTGCTTGGCATGCCCTAAGCTCGATGGCCCCAAACTGAAGCTCTCATGCCTACGGAGGAATGCATCCTTTGAGTGCAATGCCATAAACTCTTGCTCAAAATGGTCTCCCTTGAGATCAGGTTTTTCTTCATTTGACTCATAAGGAAGATCAAAGGGGTTTCGCCTTGGCAACAAAACTGACGGAGCAGATCCAGGAATGGGTGGTAACCCCAAGTTGTCAAAGGAATCATATGGAAGATCAAATGGGTTGTGTCTTGCTGTTGAGATTGGGGGAACATTAAAGGGAAGATCAGCACTATCAAAATCTATCAGATTCTTCTCAGCTGTTATTTTGAAGCTTTTCCTTGCTCTTCTCCTTGCAATTAGATTCTCCAACCGTTGGTTCCTTTCAAGCTCCAAATTCCCCAAATCCATGAGATTCTTTTGGTCATCCTCTGTCCACTTGATTGCAGATTTGCTTTCATCCTCCGTCCCTACGTGTGCTTCTTCCTCATCACCATCATTATAATCAAGCCCATCCTCTTCGACTCCTTCACCGTGGTTTTCAGTTTCCTTATCAGACTCAACACTGCCAGCATTACTCCTTTCAGACAGGTCTGAAGCAGCATCAGACTCATCTTGGGACATATGAGCTGGCTCTGGAGCTTCTGAGTCTAAAAGTGGGTGTAGCTCATCAAGAATTGGAAGGATGTCAGCCATTGAAGCATCTGGTGAGGAACTCTCCGCCCTATCCGACTCAGAATCTGATGTCTCATAATCCACATCTTGGTCAGCCTCATCATCCCCGCCACCACCAGCTAAAGAAGAATCCAACTGATCACCCTCACCCTTGAAAGCATGAACTGATTGCCGGGGAGATGAATCATCTTCCACCTGTCGAACCAAGGTATACTGCTGCTCAATAGCTTCCACACCCCATTCAATGCCTTCAATCCCCAACTTATGATCATGTATGTTTCTCAGGTTTTCCAACTCAGGACTGTTTAATTCTCTTTCTACATCCTCAATCTCTCTCTTCTCATTCTGATTGTCCTGCAAATGATCATTAATAAGTGGAGCATACACAACCGAATCGTCAAGATCCTCGATCTCGCTTCTTACTCTACAGTCCTGGCCGGTGTAACCCGCTTCTTGAATGGATGTGTCAACAATATCCCTTGTCTTTCCTGAAAATGCCTGTGTGGAAAAGCTCCCATCTCTATCAACAACAACAGTGTCACCTGCCGAACCCCGAGTTGTAAGAGAAGCAACATCATGGGTAAACTTCTCTTCCTTTTCGATCTCAGGAATGTTGGATTGGCCAAAACTCAAAAGGGTCCCAAGAAGGAGAGCAGTGCAGACTAAAACAGGGGATGCAGACAGCAGAAGAGAAAACACAAAAGGAAAGGATCTATACAGGAATATGAGGAAAAGCAGTATGCCCACAAGAAATGGATGATTGCGAACTGATCTGTAACATCTTCTGTTTGATATGATCACAAATTTCCTGATTTCAACGCCAATTTCTAACACTAGTCCCATGCTGTCTATGTTCTTTACTTTCAAGTTTCAAATTCCAAAGGACTATGGATACAGGTAGATACAAATTTCAATTGCAATCTGTATAAAGAGAATAATAAGCAGTCAACAAACACATCATCGAATCATCATATGGGCATTGAACAGATGAAAAGCAAAGCAAAAAGCTTGTAAAATTGGTAGGAAATAACAATCAGAGCAAAAACCTACCTCAAAGCTCAAAGAAATCAGAGCAAATGAAAACTCAAAGCATTACAGATGATGATCAAATAGTAATAGTAATACATGAAAGGGCAGAAATTGAAAGAAAGTTGAGTTTTTTTGCAAGGGAAAGAGAAATGAAGAGTACCTGGTGGAGAAAGGACTGAGCAGAGCAGATCAAAACCCCAAAATAAAGAAAAAAGGAAAGGAAAGGCAAATGGGGTAACCTCAGGCTCAGCTTTGCTGTCTCTCTTTTTCTTTTCTTCTGCTTTTTGGGAGGCTAAAACAGCTAAGGCAAGCTGTTGTATGTATATATGTATGTATATATTAGAGGCAGGGATCGTCAACTGTATATGTCTGTGTTTTTGGTGAATCTGATTTTGAGTGTTGACAGACGAGGAAATGGGGCGGCACAGAAAGAAGAGCGCAGTCCATCACAACGCCAACTTTTTTTTTCTTTTTTTCTTTTTTTCTTTTTTTCTTTTTTATTGTGGAAATTATTCTCCTCATTTTTATATTTCTGCCTTAAGAAGTTAGGTTTGTATGCTCCCAGTCCCACTATATTGGCATATATACATCTTGGTCGCTCATTTCACATTAGCCGTTTATCTCTCTGCCATATTAACTAAGAAAGCAATTGGTTGGTTCTATAAGAAGGAACAAATCAATCCATTGGATTCACTTAACCAAATAATATTACAATGTAATTGTTCATTTTGTAGCTCATCATTCAAAGATTATCCCAACAAAAGTTCATCCAAATTGGAAATCGTTTGACTATTTAACACTATAGCCAAATACATAGACAAATGTAGCAAGCCAAAACAACACAATAAATATTGTTACTAATAATTAAATGACTAAACAATTTTGTACATATGAACTTTGAATGAGAAACTACAAATAAACAGTTATGTTATATTATTTGGTGTAGGAAGTACAATCTAATGGTTGATTTCTTAATATGAAATTAATTAATTATTTTTTTATTATGAAACCAATCAGTTGATTTTTGAGTATTCTTATTGAAAAAAAAGTGATTGTCAACCTCCTAAATTATTTATTTGAACAAAAATATAAGCAATTATTTAAAGAATGTTAATGGTAATGCGTGCGTTGTGTTGGTGATCATTACAACCTCGAGCAACGGACATTAAATATTTGCCGCTCATGTGGTTAATAATATCAAATCAAAACGATTTTCGGACTCTTCTTTACTTTATATCTCAAGCCCTCCAAGTAGAATGTTTTATTGGATTTATTTTTGCAAAACACGATGAAATGCATGAAGAAAAAAATAGAGAAGTACATGAAGAAAAAAATACGGGTGGCCGTGAAAGTAAATTCCCTTCGAATTTTGTTTATAAAAAACTGTGCATTTTAGCTATATTAATAATCGTTTCAACTTTCAAAAAAAGGTAAGGAAACAAGAGGCAAAATGGGAAAAAATAAAAAAGAAATTTGAGAACAAAATTCTAGAATTCTCAAACTGCTTATGTATTGGTACCGCAAAAAATGATACATACATCTCAGTTGAAGGCGGAATTCGATCACTTTGAAACAATGAGGGTAAATTAAGGAGCTGTTCATTAGATTAATTAACATAAAACATGATCATAAACCAAATCCTAATAAAATGTAAAGTCTAGTATTATTATTATTCATGCAGGCTCACTCATTTGCATTTCTTGGCCTACTTTTGCGTTGCCATTATTTTCTGGCTGGGCTTGTATCTTGTCATCAACAAGCTCCAAGTTGGAAGTAGCTACCTCATCGCATGACGAGCCCCCGCCTTCATCGGAGACCTCAGAACAATGATCGGAGGACATAATGGACGGTGTACAAGTTGGCGAACAACCCGAGTCAATAAAACTAGACGACATTTTCTTGTTGTCATCTTCTCTCATTCTTTGTCCATAAGCTTCATAGTCGAAACCTCCTGAACTTCTCCCACCAAATGCTCTTTCCAACTTGTCCATGTAGAAAAGATCCTCCATTGTCTGCTGGCTCTGAGGGTTGTCCGAATACACAAACTTCATCTTCTTGTATGTTTTCGGCTCAAGAAATGGCTTTACCATCTGCTTAATTCCATCACACAAATTAGTTTAAGTTTCACCAAAATTATTTTCAAATGGATAGATATAATATCATTATATGGCTCGTTTGGTAAGTTGGATTAGATAGCCCAAGTTCAATAGATTATGAATGTAAAACTCGTTGTTTTTCCATAGGAAGGGGATTAGTCATAGAAGAAAACTTATTAAATCTAATCTACTCAAAATAGTAGGATTAAAAGAGGTAAGTTTCCTTATGGGCTCGTTTGGGGAGGGGGATTGGATTGTATAACTCATCAAATTCAATATATTTTGAATGTGAAAATGAATGTGTTTCCATTGTAAAGAGATTAGAGAGAGTAGACATAGAAGAAAACTTATCAAATTCAATCCACTTAAAATAGTAGGATTAGAAAAGGTAGGTTTCCTTCTATGTCTAATCCTATTTAATCCTCCTAGGATGAAACTGTATTCATTTTTACATTCGGAATACATTAAATTTGGAAAGTTATCCAATCCTACTCACCAATCATGTCCTCTATGTCTAATCCTATACAAGTAAACATATATATTTTACATTCAAAATACATTGAATTTGATGAGTTATCCAATTCAATCCAACCCAATCCTGCTCACCAAACGTGGCCAATATGTATAATAAGTTAACAACATACCGTCCAAAAGGACTCGAATATTTTTGGTGGATTATAGAGGATGCCCTGCCCCAATCTCTCAGGGTAATGATTCTGCAGGATCCTAGCTGTTTCCCTAGTCACCTTCAATGATACGGTGGATGAGTTCCACCTTTGAAAATCAATTAGCCACACCATTTGTTCCTGATCTGAATTTAAATTCAGTATGGCATTCTCCATGCAATATACCAAATACATGATCTGCCCATTCACTGAATTCGAGTTCTGACCCACAATAATTAACAAAACAATTTCACAATCAACCACAAATTAAGGTGAAAATTCTTGCTGCTCCATGTGTTATTTAACTTTAACTACCTACCTGAAAACCAGGCCTCAGGATAAGAACGGTCCTCCCCAACTTGTCAACGTAATTCGCTCTGTAAATTTTTCCCGTCTCCGCTTCTTGAGCAATGTTTTCCTGTATATATGTTTTTTCAAATGGGCAAATGGCAGAAGCATAAATTCAATCATTTGCAAAATTCAAACAGAAAATAGCTAGCTCACCCATCGGATCTTCTCTGGCTTGTACTCGAGCCTCCATTTGATGGTTTCTTTGAGCATCTTGCCTGCCTTTTTCGTGTTCCAGTTTCGCGCTCTTAGGTACCTTGATATTGATGCTTCTGAACAGATGGCTGGTAGCTTATCAGCAATATGACCTATCATCTTTCTCACTTCATAAATGTGAAGCCCATAAGGCCCAATTATTTCCTATATATCATCCAACAAGTGCAACTTAATTTACCATCTTATCTAAATTAGTAAATCCCGAGGAAATCAAGCTCAAACATTAAAAATCAAATGCGAAATGGTATCCTAAGATTATACTTTTCTTTTTCAATGTTCCTTTCATGCTATATATTATGGGATCTGGGATCTGGGATCAGATCATGAGGGTCAATTTTCTTTGACATCTAATTATTGAGATAAAATAAGTAAATAAAAAAATATAGAGAAATAACCATAATTAAATTATGATTATTGTACCTTGGGCAGCTGCTCTTCATGTGAGAAAGCTTTATCGACTGCAGTTTCCCGCATTTTGAAGGACATTGTTTTCAAATTCCAATGAAGCTAAAGCGGGATGAATATTTCCAAAGGCAAGCTAGGGATTAATGAACTGCAAAATTGAAAAACAAATTACAAAATTTTCAATAATCAGAAAATATCCCAAATTTCCTTCCAATGTCTCATCTCATGTCATCTGTGTAAAAATTGAAGGGTGAGTGAGGAAGAAATGAAAGATTGAATAATTACCAGTTTGGAATTTTGGATTTGGCATGCAAATACAGATATGATGGAGTTACAGAAAGCAGAGGCGCTCAATCAGAGGTGAATGCAAACATCGAAATCAATATCACCTTATTTTTTTTTAGTATAAATATTTATTTATAGAGTAATTTTTTTTTTTGGCAACTTTATTTATATATAGAGTATTTGGATTCGATAAAAAAGGAAAACGGAAAGAAAGAAAACCAACTTTATCGAAATAGAATCCCTCCCTCCCTCCCTAATCGTATTATAATTACCAAAGTTCAGTTTTATTGGACCATTTTTCCCTCCGGGCTTGTCTTTATCATATGATACCAGTTCTATGGTTACCTAACGTATCTAATCCACATTTTAAAATAAAAAAAAAGGTATTTAACCCACGTATTATTAATGAGAAATTTAATTAATGTCATTTATTAATATTAAAACACGTGAACTGAATGCATTATGTAATCATAAGATAGTATTATCTGTTTTCTAATTAATATTAATCATAATTTATATTCCATTACATTGCCCTTCGATTTTTTTTTCAAAAATAATTATTTTGGTTTGAAATAAAAAAAAAAATTGAGCGTGAGCTCCGTAGGTGTAAAGTGTAAACCGTAAGGTGTAGGATTTAGAGAGAAGCGGGCACGTTTGGGAAATGTGGTGGTGGAGCGAGAGCAGCTTTAGGACCCCCTGACTTGAATTTTTCCTCAAACAAAAACTCAAATTTCTTTCTTTCGTTTTTATTTCATATAATTCACAGTCCCTCACTATATTAGCATCACAAATTGTCCTTAAGATGAATAGATTAAATATGTTTCATACCAGTTTTTAACTACGAGTAGTATCCAGTAGATCTCGAATTCTATATTTAATAGTTAAGTACCAAGTGGATCAAGAACCACTAGAGTACTTCCATATCAATTTTGTGAGTCGCCTCTTTATTATAATTCCATGTACCTGAAACGACACGTATATATGTACCATTCTACTCGTACATAACATATAATTTTTTTTATTACTATACTGTACCAAAAAAATATTGTCAATCATGTCATATTTAAAGCACATGAAATATAAACGACACGTATTTTATATACATGGATCTCATAAGTATTTACAATTTCCATTAATTCTTGACTTCTTACCAAATAAAAACATGCCACTTTTCCATTAGGGGTGTTCCACCGTTCAAACGGTTAATTTTGTCGATTCGCTTTATGTAATAAATATTTAAATCAGGGGCCATTTTGTCATTTAAAGTTAAAATGAAATAGATTGTTGAAGAGGATTATCTTAAATTGAATTTTAGAAAATAACGTTGAACTAAAAAAGAGTTTTAAGAAAATAAGTTGATTTTAGCGAATTTCTCACAAAGAAAAAAAGTGAATAAAGTTTACACAGTGAAAAAAAAAACTAATTGGAAAGGCCTGAAGAAGTGATCGACGGCAGTGAGACGGATGAGGATGGACAGTGAGTGAGCGAGAGAGAAGTCGGAGATAGAGAGTGAGCCAGAGGGAGGGGCCGGAGTTGCAGTCTTGCAGATGAGCAAGGACTTGCTTGCTACTTTGTTGGGGTGACGATCTGAAGTTCAAGGCCTATAATTTTTACAGTTTGATGGTATGAAATGGTGGTAGAGTTTAATTGTAGTCGTAGAGAGAATGATTGAGTAGATTAACGGGGCTGTGATATAGCAATTGAAATTTTATTTGCTTTGTTGTTATTTAGGGTTTATGAAATGGTTTTGATGGAGGGGTATCTGATTGCACTGAATTTGGGCATATCTCTGATTGTTTGCTTTCTGCTGGGTGCAGGCGCTTCCCATAGGGTAAGTATGATGCACAATGTAGTTTAATTTTATGATTTTTTTGGTTTTTTCAATTTGAATGGTTAAGACGTTTTAGTTTGTGGATCCACTTATAGAAGCTACGCTGTTGTTCTTCAGGTATATAATGAGTCGGTTCACAGGCAATTGGTTGCTTCTGGAACTGAAGAAAGTAAAGGTGTGAGTGAGTTACCTTTTCAACTTAAGTTCTAAATTTTGTTTCCATGTATCCTAATTGATTTCTCAAAGTCACTTTTTTGCTTTGTGGAATGGTATTTGAGTAGACAGTAGACAATAGTTAAACAAAAAGCCTTCTTTTGCGCATAATGCAGTGCCTTTGGAAGGAGGGAAATGGTACAGTATTTCATGACTCTTAAAACGATTTTTTTCCGCGGTTAACATTTCCTTACATTTGAAGCTTCCTCTCTCTCTCTCTCTCTATGAAGTTTTTCACCATTACATTAAACATGCTTCTCGCCAAGCTTTGATGATGGGTTTGGGTTTGGGTTGGGGTGTTTAAGAGGGAAATTCAAAATGATAGAATCCTGATGGATAGAAAATCAGCTGAGCTATGCAAGGGACAAGGAGATGCATGTAATTTTTTTCTAGAAAAGAATAATCATAATGCTCCTAGAACTGAGTGTACTGTCAACCATTGAAATAAGAGGTGTTGAATATTTTGTTCCCTCATAAGCTGAATTAAGGTGCATTCTTTTTGACAAGATGCTGGTAATGAGCATATTGATCATGTTCCTTTGTGTCCATTGTAGAAGTGTGTTTTTGTCAACATAGATTGCATTATAGTCTGTCAGTTTATCATAAAGCTAAATTGCTTTAATATTTTGTGAACAGCATCATGCCCTACTGGTTGGATTCTCGGACCTAATAAGAGGAAGTGCTTTGGTTATATCAGAAACCCCCAACCATGGAACGAGTCAGAAACCCACTGTAAAAGTTATAATGGAAACTTAGCAGCATTCAAAACATCTCAGGAACTTACCTTTGCTGAAAATCTATGTTCTGAAACCATCAGTGGCTGCTGGGTTGGAGGAAGAGGTTTCAACTCCACAATGGGTCTTGGTTGGAATTGGTCTGATAATAATAATTCATATTGGAATGAGTCTCTCTTTCCCGGAGAACCTCTTCAATCCCTTTGTAGCAACATATCTTGTCACACCAATAGTTCTGCTGATGTATGTATATTTGTGACTAATGGGTCCACATCTCTTTTGGTTGAAAGATGCAATACGTCTCGTGCTTTTATATGCATGGTTGATTTAGGTATGTATTATGTCACATACAAGCCATTGCCTACTCAAAATCTTGCATTTCCTATCCAGCTAATTTAATTTTTCGCTTTCAGAGAACAAATGTTACCACATGCGTTGCCACAGAGAATATCCTATCATCCTTGGAGTTGTCAGTGGGTTGATTCTGTTCACGACATTAGCTGTAGTGATTTGGCTTCTTGCATACAAGCGGAGCAAGAAGCGCAGACGTTCTCGCAAATTATCTAATCCAGCAGCTACTGCATTAGTCCCTCCATCGTGGAAAGTCTTCATGAAAGAGGAACTGCGGTCAATTACAAAGAACTTTAGTGAAGGAAACCGTCTTCTGGGAGATGCCAAGGCAGGAGGAACTTACAGTGGGCTTCTTCCTGATGGTTCAAGGGTGGCAGTTAAGAGATTGAAGAGATCTAGTTTTCAAAGGAAAAAGGAGTTCTACTCTGAAATTGGTAGGGTTGCAAGGCTTCACCATACAAATTTGGTGGCTGTGAAAGGCTGCTGTTATGATCATGGTGATCGCTACATAGTTTACGAGTTCATAGTTAATGGACCCTTAGATAAATGGCTGCACCACATACCTAGGGGTGGTCGGAGCTTAGATTGGGCCATGAGAATGAAGATTGCAACAACTCTTGCTCAAGGAATTGCGTAAGTTATACATCCTTTCCTCTTAGTCTTTGGTAAACAAAAAAAAAATTCATCTAAATCTGAGACTACCAAATTTTGTCTTTTATTTCTGTTTGCATCTATTTAGAGGCATTCTTATGATCATGACAGTTCTCATTTTTCCAAGACTTCATTATCTTATTGTTCAAATAAAAGTTGAAATCTTAATTTCATGTAGATCCCACCATATTCTAGTGAATGAATATGGTGGGATCTAGTGATTGAATATGAACGAGAAACCAAATCAAAATTTCCGCTATCCATTGTGCTGTTGGGATCTGACTTGTAGCTACTTCTTGGTGCTTTTTTTCTTTGGTTTCCAGGTTGTGATGGTAGTGATTTGTTACACATCTCTTTTACTCAAAGGGTTAATGTTTTCTTTAAAATTTTAGTCCAATTATTATAACAACTCAAAGCTTTCTTTAGTAGTCTGTTGTTGCTTGCGTTGTGATCGACGTTTTTCCTGGATGTGGAGGTGTCTGCGGAAAAAATATATAAAAAGTTAATATAGGTTATTAATATATTTATTGTGGATTGCCCCTGGCTCTTGTCAAGTTGTCATATGTTGGTGTTAGCTTAGATGATGTATTACTTGCTGGTTTTATTAGGACTGTATTGCATGTGGTCTTTCTGTCATTTTCAATCCTCAGTACATCCATAGTATGTTAGTACTATACTACCTCCTGTTGCACTGGGTGATTTTTCTTTTCCCCCTTTTGGAAATGGTATTTTCCTTTTAAATATTATAAATAATTTCATTCATCACTAAATTTCTTCGCTAAAATATTACAACTGTCCAATTGAGGAATATCTACTGCTTGTTGACCTTGTTAGCAACATTTTTAAAGAAAAATCTCTTTTTGTATCCGGATGTAAGCTGAAACTTTTCTCTTGGTTGATGAATTCTGAGAAGAAAAGTAGAAAGATATAGTGAATAAAGTTCTGTTATATTTTGGAAAATGGGGATTAACCGTTACCATAATTCTTTCAGTTACTGAGTTCTCAAATTGCATTTTGCATACCATAGAGAGTTGTCTTGCCAGCAACTTAATGCTACATTTGAACTATCATAAATGTCTCATATGAGCATTTCTGAAATTTTGTATGATACTGTTTCTGGAAGAAAGAGTTTGAAGTGGAAGGTAATGTATTTGTATGCAAGGGCTCTATTTTTTCTGGCCAACATTTGCTTGGATTGACCGGGAATAAACTGATGCTCGAGTGTGTCCTGCTGGACGTCATTGTTAAGATTTTAATATGCTCATTAATTGTTTT
Organism: Oemleria cerasiformis; assembly: GCA_037349345.1. Taxonomy (NCBI): domain Eukaryota; kingdom Viridiplantae; phylum Streptophyta; class Magnoliopsida; order Rosales; family Rosaceae; genus Oemleria; species Oemleria cerasiformis. Next base: position 11,587,655 of record JAZGTL010000007.1, read on the forward strand.
TGTTTTTCTAAAGGTTCTTCCGTTGTAATTTTTATGATTCCTTAGCTTACTAAAGTCTGGCTTCATGTCCGGGCAGATTTGAATGAATTGTCTTTAATCGGTGCTCTACCTGTTTGTATTTCCTAACAGGTTCCTGCATGACAAGGTGAAGCCACATGTTGTGCATCGTGATATCCGTGCCAGTAATGTACTGCTTGATGAAGATTTTGGAGCGCATCTGATGGGTGTTGGTCTGTCAAAGTTTGTGCCATATGAAGTGATGCATGAGAGGACAGTGATGGCTGGTGGCACATATGGATACCTTGCTCCAGAATTTGTGTACAGAAATGAGCTTACTACAAAGAGTGATGTTTACAGTTTTGGTGTGCTGCTGCTGGAAATCGTGAGTGGACGTAGACCTGCACAGCCTGTTGATTCAGTTGGTTGGCAGAGTATTTTTGAGTGGGCGACACCTCTGGTGCAGGCTCATCGGTACCCAGATCTCCTGGATCCTCATATAACCGCGTCTTCTACTGATATACCGGAGGCGGGCGTGGTTCAAAAAGTTGTGGATCTCGTTTATGCATGTACACAGCATGTCCCATCAATGCGCCCCAGGATGTCTCATGTTGTTCATCAATTACAGCAGCTAGCCCAGACATAACATCTATTGTAAAATAGTTGTATTGAGCTCTGCTCGCTCCGGGTTCCAGCTTATTTATGTTTACTTAGTAGTGAGAATTTGTAATCCCCAGTTGTTTGGGTATGGGGTTTGGGGTTAGGGTTAGGGTTTATTCTCAAGGCTTAGCTCTGTTTATGGTAGCACATCACTCTAGGGGCCATAAGAATTAAGAGCTGAGAGTCAGTATACCAGCAGCTGATGTAGCCTTACACTTCCTTAATTTTCATATAGATCGAAGAAACTATAATTTATGTATTGCGAGCATGCATCAAAACTTTTCTGACTTATTTTGTTTACTGTTTTGAATGAATCCCTAATCTATGCCCATCTCAATCAACTCTTGATTGTTTGCTACATGCACCACTGAGCAATAACTTTGGGACTGCCTAGATTGACGGGGGGTCCTTTGAAGTGCATAAGGTGTAATTTACAACGGGTGATTGCTTATTCGTGTGTGATTGCTTCTTGTTATGTCGGAACTCGATTTTAAAGTACTAAAGATTTAGGCTGCCTTAGTTTTTTTTTTTATTCGGACAATAATTCAATCATACCGTTAATATCAAGTCTAAGAAGAGAATAAACCCAATACGCTAACAAGGCAATATTACCGCGGACAAGAGTCGCACAAACAACATCACTAAAATTAAGTAAAATTCCAAACCAAGTCCAAAGAATCCAAAACAACTCAAAAGCCTAAAGAACTACCGTCACCACATGAAGCAGCACGGCCATCAGAACCCATCACTTTTGGCCTTGAAGAATATGTAGAGTAAAGGGCGGATCTGAGGAAAATTTGTTCTTCAACGTTCCAACTGCCCATCCAACTGAACAAAGGTCATATATCTATATATTAGTTAAAAATGAGAAATTTCAAAGTATAAAGAGATTTCAAATATTAGATATAATGTATTTAGAGGAATCTATAAGTAACACCTTAATTGAAAAAATTTCTTATTTAGTAGTTTTAGTATGCTCTTGTGGTGCATGCACTCCCTTAGTTTGAAAAATCCCTTGATTAGATGCATACTTACTAAGTATACCTTTCAAGTTCCTCATTCCTTAAAAATACTCACTTGGCATTAACAATTTATTAACTTTTTTTAAGATTTTTATCATTTTATCGACCTAGAGCTTATGTGACAAATAATGTTGCTCCTTTTTTTATGACATGACAGCAATTTTGACGAAATTTTTATATGCGGGCAAAATCAGCTAAATTAGAATATGAAAAAATAATAATTCAAAAGAAAACAGGAAGTGCCGAAGTGGGTAGGTGAGATGAGATTGGTTGGTGAAGGTGAAGCGAGAGGGAGGAGAAGTTGTGGAGGTTAGATTACAACTTACAAGAGAAAAGAGAAAAGAGAAACAGAAAGAGAAAGACGAGAAAAACTCGAACCGAAAAAAAGGGTGAGAACTAGAAGGAATGGGGGATGGGGGAGTATACGGAGCAGTGATGGAGGAGATTAGCTGGTACACGGGACTATCTCCGGCGGCCTTCTTCACAATCGCGGGGATGATGGTTGTGGTTTATAGAATCGTCACCGGCATGTTTGTGGGTCCCGAAGATTACAACAAGCCTCCGGTGGCGGCGAGCATCGGCCCCGATTCCAATTTGGCGAATAAGTATTTGAACTTGAACCCCACAACACCACCAGTACAAATGGGGGACATGACGGAGCAACAACTCATAGGCTACGATGGCTCTGACCCCAATAAGCCTCTGCTTATGGCCATCAGAGCTCAGATCTACGACGTCTCTTCCTCCAGGTTAATTTTTATTTTTTATCCCATATTTGATTGAAATTTATTGTTATGCCAAATAGTTGTCATCGTACTTAAACTTTACTTAAATTTTACGAACTTTCTTCAAACTTCAATATTAGAGTTTGGTTCTTGAAATTTATCCAAAATATGCAACGATAATATTTTTATTTGGGTCATAGTGCAATCATAGTATGTTCTTCAATTTTTTGAATTTTTTCTGTTAAAAATTTGGATAGATATAACATTTCACGGGACATTTTTAAACATAAAATGATGGAAGGACAATAATTGCATATTTGAGTAAAATTCAGAGACGGATGACTCTAATATTGAAAGCCAGTAATGGTGGGTAAAGTTCACGGACGTCGTCCTTTCACATTTGAGTAAAATTCACAAAACAATTTTTACATGTTTAAGTACAATTCAGGAACGGAAAACTCTAATATTAAAGTTTATATAGGGTTGCTTGCTCCATCCAATTTTAGAAATGTAACACAAAATTGGGTGCGCTGCCAATCAAAATTATTAGTAATTGACTTGAGGGTTGGTTGATTTTGTGATTTAATTTTTTTCAAATCTATTTATATGAATTGGAGTGAGTTTTGTTTTTTGGTTGTTGCAAAATAAAATGCAGGAATTTTTATGGACCGGGCGGACCGTATGCGATGTTTGCGGGAAGGGATGCTAGCAGAGCGTTAGCTCTTCTGTCTTTCAAACCCCAAGACATAAATGGCGACCTCCAAGGTCTGGGTCCCGATGAACTTGATATTTTACAGGACTGGGAAGATAAATTTATAGAAAAATATGAAAAGGTTGGTCAGCTTGTACCTGCAGCAGCTACCCCGCCGACAAATACTCAACAAGCTGAAGCTGAATCGCAGGAAATTGGGGAACAACAATAGAGATTATACTTACCACTTGTTATTACATTCATTCTCTTTTTGTTCATGCAAATATGGTTGTGTTGTTATCATATCATTCGAATGTTTAGCTGAAGTTCAAGTTCTTAAAGTTGAACCAAGAAGGTGGGTGGTGGTTGGTCGGGAACTTGGGTCAGAATTGGTGAGCAAAAATGCTCCCAATTAATGTAGTGATTAAATGATTAAAATGCCCAGTGTTTTGTTGCATAAGGATCTTTAACGGAATTTGTAATGCTGTGACTCGATTGATGCAACGGAATGAACATTGTTCTTATTTTATGTGCAAAATGAAATGTCGTATTGCATCTTGTTCCGAGTGCAATTTAAGTAATAAGTTTTATAATTAATTATATTGTCAACACAGAGTAACTACTAACTACACTATTTATATCATTCAAACTTCCATTGCTGAAGGAAACAGACTCTCAAGGAACCAAGTTAGCAGAACAATTTCAATTTCCTCCATCTTTACTAAGATATATGCTCTATCAATTTCTCTGTCTATCCATTTCATAGTTTCCTTTCAATCTTCACTCGATCAACTACAATTTTCATCCACCTCCAACATCTTTCAAAATTGATCAGAGCTAACCTTTACTAACAAATTACACCACTACAAGTTACAACCTAATAATGGAAGAGTATGAGAGCTTATCGAAGAATAAAATGGGATCATCGGATTGTGACGAACAATGGATCTAACCACTGAATGATAAAAATAATGCTGGATTTTGCAGGTGAATTATAGGTATCTTATCTAGAGCTCACCAAATTCTTCTCATTCTGGCAAAGCATCAACCACATAGCACCAATCCTAAGGTTCACCACCGATACTCAAGTATACATGTAACTACTTATGCATATGAGAGTGACTACACAATTCAAGAAGACAATGCAAAAGGTTGATGAGAAATAACCTAGGAAAACATAAACTGATCTTGACAATCACAAGAAAACCTAGCAATGTTTCCTGGATCAGAGGCATCCAATCTTAGGGGACCTTTTGGCCACGGTTGGTGAACGGGATTGAATTGGATTACTCTTCAAATTCATTGTATTTGGAATGCAAAAATGGATGTGATTTCATTGTAGGAGGATTAGATAGGATTAGACAGAGAAGGAAATTTACCTTTTCTAATCCTACTATTTTAAGTGGATTGAATTAGATAAGTTTTCTTCTATCTCTACTCCCTCGAATCCCCTTACAATGAACAAACATCCGTTTTTACATTCAAAACATTGAATTTGATGGGTTATCCAATCCAATCCAATCCCGTTTACCAAACGAGCCCATTATTCTTCTTCTGTGGAACACACCAAACCCCTGTCATCAACAACCATCACACCAGGAAAAAAAAAATAGTAAGAGTTAAGTACAATTTGCCAGGGACATAATGTGCTTGTGAGGATGTGTGGGTCTAATGATACAGAAAGAATTTTTTATGATATATTACTTAAATAACATGACAAATAATGTGTCCCAGTTATTGTGAACAATCCAAATGAACCAAGTAAATTATTCTTCAGAAAGAACGAAAAAATAAACTGAAGAATAAAAAAGAAAATAGAAAGCAACCATGAAGCAAGCATAGACAGAATATAAAAATAGTCAAATACTATATCAGTGACATACTCCATCTCCTCCCTTTAATTCTGTAGCAATACAAGAACGCTTTGTTTTATAATATAATTATGTATTTATATCAACCTTAAAACTCACATGCAATGGACACATGTGCTTCTGTAGAATCTGCAAATGTGTGTGTATAATGATACATCTGGAAAAACACTACCTGAATACATGACAATAGAATTGCAATCAATCTTCTATGTACAATAGTACTGTTCAGAAGAAGAAAAAAAGTTAGTAGTAAATCAAGCATAGATAGATAATACAAATACTTTTCAAGCGACATACTCTGCCCTCAAAAGCTAATAAGAACTCTTTCCTTTTATCTGCAGATATGAAGCAATTTAAGTAAAATACTTCATAAGTGACATACTCCATATTCAAAAACATAAAAGAATTCTTGGCTTCTCTCTATATTAATAAGAATCCTTTGTGTGCATAAATGTAATAGATTATGCAGTTGTTGATGTAGAATAATGATTTAGGTCAATTCTTGTGGTATACAACAGACACAAGTGCTTTTGTGAATGTGTACGTAGAAATGAGACATCTGTAAAAAAAATTATATACGATATATACCAGAATACATGAAAATTGAAGGGTTCCAAGTATTGTAATCTATGTCCTATGTACACGAACCAAATACATTATTGCTCAGAAGAATAAAAAAAGTAGTAATGAACCACAGATAGATTATACAAATACTTTTCAAGTGACATACTCAGTCCTCAAAAACTCATAAGAACTCTGCTTTTATCTGAAAGTAAATGCCGTGATTTGACCAAAAGTTATTTGAGTACAATTAGCAGACGGCTAACTAGGAACATTAGTGGCCACCTCCTACAGCTTCTCTTTATGTTCTTTGGCTTTTTGAACAGATCTCATGGCTTCTTCAAATGATTTCTGAAGGTAAATGAAATTTTTGTCAGCCACTAATCTTGGAGAACATTATTTATGATTATATCCCTGGGACAGGATTCTAAATATCACCAAAGTAGGACATTCCTGAATGAATTCAATGAACTTTAAAATCGGGAAACAAAACAAATAAGATCCAGTAAGCATATGTGGCCTCAATTAAACAATGCTTAAAATTAAACCAACCTAAATAGTTCAAATCACATGGCACTAACAAGGAACTATCTGTATACTGGCTGGAGCTAAGATCAGAAAATAATATTTGTTCATGTCTCCAGTTTTCTGTTGGCGTCTGTACTTTAGAATACACTGTAAACTAGGCAAACAACGCAAACTATATGACAGTAAACAAACTTGCCACAGTTTCCAGGAAGTATTCAAATAGCCTGCGCCCTGGAGGGTCCCTCTGTTCTTTTGCCCATTTTGCTAGTTATTGAGTATGTCAAAGGAACCATAACAATGGTTGAATCATTTACAGGATTAAGATGGGCTTTAGATTCAGTTTCTATATATTCTATACACACCATATACCCCACCACAGCATTGTCTGAACATAAACTAATGAAAGCATGAATTTAAAAAAGGAAACCCTCGAGATAGGAATTCCAAGGTTACAGAGAAAAGCATAGCAATGTACCTCATTATTGTGCATCTTCCATAGGGCATCCCAGCCCATATTAACAACAGCCATACCACCTAAGAAAGCCCTGCACAAAATTCCTAAACATTTTCAGAGAGAAAACCTACCCAACATCTTACATTCCTTACCAAGAAGCCAAATAATACATGTAATGGTTAAAACTTAATAGTAAAAACATGTTCTCATCAGGTATGTTTTCTAGATTTGAATAGTACAAGTAAAACAACTTGAAATTAAGCAGAGGATTATTACATTTAAAAACACATTGAAATTAAATACCAGACCAAGTAGCCCCCAACATCTAAAAATTGAGTTAAGCAATTATCATCAATTGATAAAAGAAAGGGGTCTAACTTCCATAAAGAGGCAATTAGGCAGGCATCTTGCAACATCTTTAGCAATTAGCAGTCATGGGATCAATCCATCACAAAATAATACCTATTTAGTTAATTTTGTTTCAAATGGAAAGATCAATTCAGTAATTGAAAGAAAAAAAAAAAAAAAAAAAAAGAGAAAGTGAGAGAAACAATACCCAGCAATGGAGACATTCAGAAGGAAGGCACGCGTAGTGACATAGCGAAGAACATTCTCGAAGCCAGAGGCTCCAGAGGAAGCTCTTGTAGATTTGCCTCCATAAGAAGCAGTAGAGTAACCATAGCCATAACCATAAGTGCCGTTATTAGTATTGTAATTGTGGGGAGAAGAAGCAGAGCTTCGGAAATTGTAGTCGGCCCGCCTGCGATCGTCGGTGAGGACTTGATAGGCCTCGGAGACCTGCTTGAATCGGAGGGTGGCGCTTTCTCTTTCGGCTACGGGGGAGTGGGAGTGCTTGTCTGGGTGCAGCTTCACCGCCAGTTTCCTGAATGCTTCCTTGATTTCTTCTTTGCTCGCGTTCCTTGGCAACCCCAATACCTTGTAGTGATCCATAATTCCCTTTTTGATGAATTTCAATTTCAATTTCAATTTCAATTTCAATCGATCTTTTCTTTGTGAATTGTGATTATTCATTTTCAGTTGGCATGGATGAGGGACATGGAATAAGAGTTCCGGTGGACTCGAGAAGTCATCAATTCAATTGGTTTAGGTCACTAAAGGCTTTTTTCAAACCTCGTGGCAGCGCCATAGCCGCTTCCTTTTCGCCATGCTTCTCAGTTCGCAATTCATATTCAGTGTTTTATTTTTGGAAAAATTACATTTTATTATCGTGTAATTTATATCAAGTAATACTTTCATATTCATATTTTTAAATATTGCAATTAATATTTTATATTTTTTAAAACATTACAACATAAACCCTTCGTTAATTATTCCGTTAAATTTTCTGTTAAATACTGATGTAGACAAAATAAGACTCATCATTTAATTAAAATATGTGACATATAAGTGCCATGGCAAAATTAATAATAAATTAATTTTAAAAATTAATTTATTTATAAAAAAGAAACCCCCGTACCTGTCAATTAGGTCCCATGCGGATCAAGAACCAGTAACCCCATGGTTTGATTTTTACTATTCTCAATCAGCTTCTGTTTCTGCATTCTTCTATCTTTGTTTTCTAAATCTTGACTTTATTTGATTGATTCAATAAAAGGACTAAAAATTAAAAAAGAGATGCGCAGAAGGAAAAATCATTAGAAGTTTTCGAAAATCACTGCGGATAAATGTACATGAAATTAGGAGAGTGGGGTGAGAGAGATGACCTTGAAGCGGTGAACATCACTGACACATATTGATACCAAGATTAGGCAGCTTGAAAGAATTAAAAAAAAATATTGATACCAAGATTAGGGAGCTTGAAAGGTTGAATATGTAGAGTGTTAATATCATCAAGAAGCCAAGCAGTAGCTGCAGCAGCCATGTTGTTGTCAAGATGATCTTGTTCATGGATTAGGACATCACGGCCGCCTACGGCTTTCCCCGCGGCGGAGGCAGCAGCGACCTCAGACTTGGACATCCCTCCCTTACCCATATTTGGCTGTGTAGATGGAGAATGCGAGCGATCGGAGGTAGAGTATTGCAAGTTTATTTTTTATACAGAAATTGCGAATAATTCCAAGATTAATGGCAATGGTTTTGTCTCTGCGTGTGTATGAGGATGAGGAGGACTATGAGGAAGAGGAAGATGTTAATGTTGGTGGTTGGAAGAAGATGAGGGGAGGAGGCCATGGTGGTGGGTCGGGTTTTGGGAAGAAGATGAATGGAGGATTTTTTATTATTTTTTTATTTATAAATAAACTAGATTTTGAAATTAATTTATTATTAATTCCATATGGCGTTTATATGTCACACATTTTAATTAAATGGTGGGTCCCATTTTGTCCACATCAGCATTTAATAGAAAATTTCACGGAATAGTTAACGAAGGGTCCATGTTGTAATATTTTAAAAAGTATATGTGGTAATTATAACATTTGAAAATATAAATATAAAAGTGTTATTTTATATAAATCACAAGATAATAAAGTGTAATTTACCATTTATTTTTTATAGAATGGTATTGGAGAAGGGAATACAATATACACATTATTGGTATGGACCTCGTAATCAAACCCGAGACCTCCCACATAACTTATAGGAATAAATATCATTAAGTCATAGTACTAAATGGAATATTGAATTATTCATATCCTCTCCTATTTGAGCCTTCTTTTATTTTGAGTTTTTATCACAACATGTCCGGAAATTATTAGTTCCTACGCTACACAGAAGTCCAACCCATGTAGCAATTCATTTTGGTCTGACCAAGTTATTACATTTTTAGTCTTCAAAATTTATCAAATGTGCTAAATTGGTCATTCTTAGTCAAATTTGACCATTCTACCCTTCATTTGAGGAATATAAAGTTAAATTAATGTGTTTTTTAATATAAAATATACATTTTGAACAAATTAAATAAAAGAAATATTTTTAATAGAAACACCAAAATAAAATATTTTAAAATTCCTATCCCACCATCGTGCTCATAAAAAAATCTTTACCCTTACCTGTCATTGACTTGCCGCTTCTTAGATATTCACTTTTAACGCTTACATTAAAAATTTATCAATTCCATTCCTTCCCCTTTACTTAGAAGTTCAGTTTGTTTGTACTTCAAAAAGTTAAGGTCCGCAAAAGGAAGGCTAGTTGGGTGGACACAATTGGAATTATGAGCCATTTTCTTTTTTTAGTTTTTGTTTCAAAATTTTCCCTTAAATTGACCCTTATATACCTCAAATAAAGGGTATTAGGGTAAAATGGTCAAAATTGACTAAGAATAGCCAACTTGGCACATTTGATAGAATTTAAGGACTGCAAAATGTAATATTTTAGTTCATGGACTAAAATGGCACTCAAGGTATAGTTCATGGATCAACTGAGGCATTAACCCATTATAATAAAAGTTTATTGGTTGGATTGTATTTGTACTCATTCTATTATGTAGTTGAAAATCTTGAGTTCAACTCTTGTATAGAGCTAGATTGATATCTAATGTGTATAATCCCTCTCCCAATATCCTTTTATTAACCTACTATAAAAACAAAACAAAAAGTTGGCATATAATTATGTTCCAATATTTTTTTTAAATACAAAAATACAACTCAAAATCTCTAATAACGAAGGACAACATATTCCAAATTTCAATGAATTAAGACAAAGGTTCAACAAACAACCAAAAATACCACTAGCCACTAAACTTGTAATCTCAACAATGCCCCCAAACTTTAAAAAAAATATCAGCTAATCGCTTATGGTTAGTTAGTCCTCGGGTTTTGGGCAGCTCTACCACCACCACCCATACTCAAACACTCATCTCCCTCCTTAAAACTTTCTAAAAATCTAAATCTTAAACCGTTAAACTCAAGACAACACCCTTAATCCGTTAATAAAAAATAAGTAAAATAAAGTTGATTTGAACTTGATAATAGGATGTGCATTGTGACATGACTGGTAATTTCTACCTTTTAAATATATTATTATTTAATATTCACTTTATTTTAAAATGTTAAGAACGTCTCCAATGAGCTAGTTAAATGAGCTCCTAAGGTAAATTTTGGAGAGAAAGTCACAAAATCTAATTCCAACCACACTAGTTATCCTACTTTTAGAATAAAGAAATGATCAAAGCTCTTTCTACTCGAATCTCATAAATTCAAGGAGAGAGAAAGAACTTCTAGTGATTCCTTAAATTTTATTTTATTTTATTATTTTTTAATAAATTGGTAATGGGGGGGGTGAGATTACATCATAGACATTTGATATCAACATCGTTCTTTACGAGAGTCAAACCCGAGACCTCTCATATAACGTGTGGAAAGGAATACCACTAGACCGTGATATTAAGTGGCTTAAAACATAGGTATTTTAAATACCTCATTTAGTTAATTTGTTTTCTTATTCTTTCTTATGTTCTCAATTCCAATACACGAGAAGGTTTTGTGTCTGACCTCCTCACTTCTCCAATTATCTGACTGCTTAATCACAAGCTGCTAGCTGGAACTCAGTCAGTGCCCAATCAGCAAAAAAAAAAGAGTTGAACAAAAGTCCAACATTGCGGAAAGAAAAAGAAAAAACAATTGATGAAAAGAGGAGGGACCCACATGTTGGAAAAAATCCAATCTCCCATACTATAAGAAGGAAAAGGTGGAGGCAACAAACAACTAATCATCAACTCTTCTCCGCAACTCTTCTTCAGCGAACTCCATCAACCCTTCTCCTCATCTCCTCTCTTCCTCTTCCTCTTCCTCTTCTTCTTCTGAGAGACTCAGTCTCCATCTCCAAATCAAAGAAAACCTCTGCATTTCTTCATCAATCTCTACTACTTGTAAATTATTTTCTTTCTTTAGTATCTTTAGGAGCTCATGTGTTGAGCAACTTGTAAAATATAGTAGTAAGTTTGTTTGTAAAATCAAGGTCCTATTTGTAAAAGTGGTATCAGAGCTAGAACAATTAGCTTGTAGCTTGTATCAGGAGACTTGTTTATACTCCACTGTAAGTCCTTATATTTCTATGAAATATGTTTGTTATTTATGCCTTATTATAGATCTCATTTTAAATTTTCTCGTTTAGATCATGTAGATAATATTGTTTATTACAAAGAAAAAATAAAAAAATGGAAAAAACAATTAAGAGGTATTAATAACTTATTAAAAATTTGCAAGAGTATCAATTATGATACGAAGCAGCTAGAAAAAATAAAAGAAGATTGTGAAAGTAGTGGTGGTATTAATTCCATAATAGATATGTTAGGAAGCTGGTTAAAAAGGCTAGAAAAAGACAAATTGCTGAAAATTATATCGAGAAAAAACTCGAAAGTATGGAAATTAGTTTTGAACACTTGACTGAACAAGTAACCAAACTTGGAAAAATTAATGACTTAGATCTAACACAATAATCTAAGGAACAATTGTCAATTTTAGTTCAAAAAATTGAGAACATAGAATTGCAAAAATATGGAGGAATGAATCACCCTGGAGATAACAAAGTCCCTAGGTTGTTTTATGGATCTGAAGATATTATGACCTTTGAAACAGAAAAGGTTGAGTCTTCTTTCAATTATGAAGAGTATAAAAACATACTTGATTATTGGAAAACTCTGTATGAAGATCCCCAATTAACTGTTGAGGAAAGAAATAAAATTCTAGAAAATATTCGAGTAACTTCCCTCGATTATGAGTCACTTTTATCTCATTTTAACCATGAGATAAATGTTATGTCTGAAGAAGAATCTTCAGATGAGTCATCTGACAATGATGAAGAGTCAGATCTAGAAGAAGAAAACCTTAATGACAAAGGTAAAAGAAAAGCGGAACAACCATTAAAAGAATTTCAAAATATTGAAGAATTTGAAGAATGCTTGAGAAGTCCTTAAGATGAAGAATTTATAAAATTTAAGGATGAAGATACATCCACATCAAATCCATCTCCATCCTATATTAGGAGAGATGGTATGAATAAACAAACAATAGCTCAAAATGGAACCTATTTGGATCTAACAAATGTATCCTTTAAAGATCAAGAAAAGGTAATAGATGATTCGGCACAATCCTTGTCCATCATAATTTTAAATTACAAAGATAGTTGGACTAAAGAAAAATTCCTAGATTATGTTGCAGCTACTCTCCAAGGAGAAGTATTGCAATGGTTAAAACAATGGGAAAAGTCTGACGAAGGTAAAAACCAAAAAGCTGGTTTATTATCAAGTTTCCAATCTAAAGAAGATATTTAAAAAAATTTGGCACAGATAATTAAAGAACATTTCTGTGGAACAACTGGAGAAACCATAATCCAAGAAGATGCAAATTTTATACTCTCTAAACTAGAGTTGTGTAATATTTTTCATTTTGAAGATTATACAAAAATTTCTGTGGAACAACTGGAGAAACCATAATCCAAGAATATGCAAATTTTATACTCTCTAAACTAGAGTTGTGTAATATTTTTCATTTTGAAGATTATACAAAAATCTTTAAAAAATATTATTTTATGTTAGAACCTTCAGCTAGCAAACACTGGCTAGATCAGTTCTTTCATAAACTTCCCTCACCATGGGATGAATTATCAATTAAAGGATATCCTGATTGGTTAATAAAAGCCAATAAAGCAGATACTCTAGGATTTAGAATTAATTATGTCCTAAGATTGCATGTTTTTAAAAGCAAGAATGCATATCAAGAATCAGATCAATAACAAAAAATTTGGTAAAAAATGTTGTGACAAAATCCTGAAAGAGAATTGGAAAATAGGTTGTTATACACCTAAAAAATCTTTTTTTTTTAAAAAAAAGATTTAAATGGAAAGCAATGAAAAAACAAAACAAGTTTTCAAAAAACAAAAGATACGCGAGGAAGAAGAAATCTAACAAAAAATCTACTTCAAGTAATTTTAAGAACAAGTGCAGATGTTTTATCTGTAATGAAGAATGTCATATAGCACCTCAATGCTCAAAAAAGGGAAAAAGTGCTAAAAATATGATTAAAACTCTTGAAGAACAAGAAATAGAAGTTCTATTTAGAGAAGAAATCTTTGATATAATTTATGAAGTATCAAGTGAAGAGAAAAGTTCAGAGGAAGATGAACAAATCTTCATGATGAACAAATTACAAGACTTCGCAATTCAGCAAAACACTGAAGAAGAAAATCAAAATATAACACTCAAATATGTAATAGGTGAACTATCAAATTGAAGCCTTACAAAAAACTAAGCAATTAATCAAAAAAGACGACATTTATAAACTATCAAGGTTTAGAATGTTTTCAGCAAGAGTTTTTGAACAATTTAGTGGTAACAACACCACTAAATGCACTGAAGAAGGAACAGCGGAAATACCTCTGTTCAGTAAAGAAAAAATAAGGAAATGGAAAAAGAAATATTCATAAATAAAATATGTTCATATAAGATTAATCCAAATCTCTATAATAGCTTTATTCAGATAAGGATTGGACACACCAATACTTGCTGTAGTATTAGACAATAGACAGAACAACCCACTTCATGCTATTATTGGAGGAATACAATCAAATTTGGTAAACGGAATTATTTGGTTTAATGTCAAACCAAATTATTTCGTTTCCATTACTGATGAAAATATTGAAAATTCAGTAAAAATAAAGATTCAACTTAAAAATCTAGGCATGAATAATCAATCGTAGGATCTGTCAATTCAATGGAGAACAATCCATGAATTAACAAATTCCCTAAAACTTCTATGAAAGAAATTGAAAGTTGGATATCAATTCTAATCATGGATACAGGTGACTAGTCATGTATTCTATTTCAAGATTCCATATGAAAACAATCAATATCAATCACATTCACAGACACACAATCCACATGCTCCCTGCAAAGAACACATTCATACAAGTGACACCCTAGGTACTCAGAGGCTCCATCAATATAGGCAGCCTTGTGCTAGTTCTAAGTGAAAGTGCACAATCAACACAACCATTCAATAATCACAGCTAGCAACTTAACAAATATGATTCATAACAGCATACTCAGATTCACAGTAAACAATTCAAAACAATAAGAGAATACACACAGAGCTTTGATACCCAGAAACCTTCCTCAAGGTGAGAACTAGGGGTCTCTCTGTTGACCAGGCAATCCACTAATTGCAAAGTTCATTACAAGGTATATCCATGCTCAAATCTTCTAGCCTATACTAAAAATGCAGCCATACCTTGTGCAACCTTGAAATTCATCAACTCAGCTAAGCTCCGATGTAGATTCTGTCCACATCAGCTCAAGCAACTCGAGTCCATTCATCGATCATCCATAATCGCTCAATGTTAAGTGACAGACTCAACAAATCAAGTAATCCGAGTTCAACAAGCCATAGACCTTGATGAACCCAGATCAAGCCGCCAATCGATGAAGTATTTCAACAATGACAAATTTCGAAAATCCGATTTATGAAAACAAAAGCATATGATTTTGATAAAACATTTTATCAAACAATTTGACTCATAATCTGCTTTGTAGAAAATCGTTTTCTCAAACAACAGTAAAAATCGCCTTCTTGGTTTAGCACCACCGCTAACAACCCACGAAGTCGACAATTCAAATACCCAGAAAAATATTTTTAACACCCACAAATTGATTGAAGGAACTTTAAAAGAAACCAATCAATATGTGATCATCAAGCAATAGTTCTTGATGAACCCAGAAAGAAAACAAAGCAATGAACCGATTCAAAGAATCAAGTTTCAAAACGATTTAAAAAAAAAAAATCAAATTAGAGTTTTGATAAAACTTTGACAAAACGAAACTCAGCTTCATGAAATCATATTTCTTCAGAAGAATCGTTTTATTACAAT
Source organism: Oemleria cerasiformis (assembly GCA_037349345.1). NCBI lineage: Eukaryota > Viridiplantae > Streptophyta > Magnoliopsida > Rosales > Rosaceae > Oemleria > Oemleria cerasiformis. Next base: position 11,602,984 of record JAZGTL010000007.1, read on the forward strand.
GAAATCAGAAATAATTTTTTTTTTTAATCAAAACCCTAGAATCAACGATTCTCTTGATTGGCACACATCGCCCAAAATTCGAGAGAGTCGTTAATCCCAATTTTCCAGAATACCTTCTTTGTTCACGCAGCTGCAATCTTGAAGAATCCCTCAACCGCTGAACTCAAAACTCGCAGTTTCAAAAACAGCTAATCACCAAAAAGACAATCATACCCTTGACTCAAAAGACTCAATGAAAAGCTGAAACAGTAAAACAGTAAAAGTAATATTTGAATTGCGACTAGTCACGAGCTGCACTGCATTATTTTGAAACTTCATCTTCAGTATATATTACAAGAAAAACAAAGACTAAGTCCTAGAGTTTGAGCATGAAACAAATTACATAGGAGAGGCAAAGCCAATTACATCAAGCATTCCTAAAAACAAGAACTAACAATCTCCCCCTTTGAATTTGCCTCGTCAAAACCCATCACTCAACCTAAGAAAGACCTATCTCACACCCCATAACTAATCATGATCAAACCTGTGATTTGGGAAGACAAAATTCTGCAAGAGAGACTTAAGACCAAGAACAAGTGATGAATCCATGTTAAAAGCTTGAGCACAATGAGATAGAAACGTAGATCAATTGTAAACTTTCTCCCCCTTTTTGATAGGGAAAGACAAAGAAAAGATCCCTACAGGATCCAATCAGAAGTACTATTAAGCAATCAGAAATAAACAAACCCCGAAGCAGTTGCACAAATAGGGATGAGAATAATCCAAACGCCAACAAATAATGAGTAATCATGTGAATGCCATAAGATAGATAGTAAATCATGTACAGAGATGTCAGCTAGTCAACTTGTCAACACAAAGAAACAGCAAGCAAGACTCTTCATTTCTTAATCAACTAGTCACACAACGTGACTAGTTAAACAGAGACGCACAAAAAGTCATATGGAAATGAACGCTAGAAAATAAAGCTTAGAATAACACACCACAATTGTGAAACTTCAATCCATATTCTCACCAAATAGATAGGAGGGTACTCCCCCTCAATGAAGCACAAAAGAGACCCAATAACACAAGAAACAATAGCATGAGAAGCTCCCCCTACACATCGAACCTGACACACAAATTTGAAGCACAAAAGCAAAGTTCCATTGTGTAAGCTAAGCAGGTGAATCCTCTATATCACACAAGGTAGTGAGTATAGGAACATGTGCACAACAGCCTTGTAATTGACTAAACGACCATAATTCTCTCAATAACCAGAAAGTGCAGAGGACCAAGAAAGCATAAGGACGAAAAACAGAAAAGCAAGTGGTAGAAAGAATAGCTTGATCAAGGGAGAAACTCAAAACAATCTTAAATCCATAAGGTAGTGTAGTGAAATAAACAAGTTCCCCCTCAACATATGCTTGAATTGAAGTAGGTCAGAGACAATTATTTCAGAGATCACAACATAGAACTAAGGTGAAAAACTATGATCCATTCTTTAACAAACATTGATGCCATAAGCAACACAATGACCAGATTGCATGAAGTAAGAACTGAGAATTTTGAAGCAAAAAGAATCATAGGTCACAAGATAGCATCCAAGTATCAATTAAAAAATATAGAGGCAAGTACTCCACTAGTCTCTCTCAAATTCAGAAGTACAGATTGATAAGAAGTCATGAAGCACTGAATAAGCAATAAGAGAACCACACAGTGAAACTTGTTTAACCCAAAAAGAAGTCTCAAAAACAAAAGAGGAACAATAAGCCCAAAAAGAATCTGAAAAAGAAAGGAACAAAATACCAACAACAAAGCAAAACACACTATTATTCAAATAATTTGTTTTTTTGTTTTTTTAAGTATTTTCTTCTTCTTCTTTTTAAAAAAAACACAGATTTTGGTCCAAACAATATGGCTCTTTGTCCTAAATCACCAATGCACACCCTTGTAACATCTTAGGACTGACTTCTTTGGTCACACTTCAATAGTACCCTTTTGAACCCTATATCACCAAAACCAACCTCATAACTCCCTAGGGTCGTGACATCTTGGATCACACTTCAAAAATCACAGAATAATGTGTAGATTTTAGTTTGAAATAGAAATTTGACCTTTAGATGTCAGATAGATGTTGAGCATGGTACTCAATGGTTGAAGAGACACAAGATGGGTAAAACAACATTCACAGTAACGAATGATAACTTACAAACGCATATAATCAGGACTTCAAGCCAAAACTACATAACTGAAGAAGAGAGAATGTTTTTGGTGTAAAGGTTTTGTTTTTATATATATATTGTTTTTTTTTTTAAAGAAACAAACACTCAATCATCATGATAATTAAGTTAGACCAGTGGAGTAAATGCAGCAATGCTAAGAGAAATGGAGTATTATCATATGAGCATAAATTTTCAAAGGCATGAAAACTTAATGGAAATTTTGATAAGAAATACTCACACACATACAATCATAGTCAAGGCTTTGCTTAGGGACTCAATTCTGTGAAAGAGTAGATCAAAGGTTAACAAGTCCTTTTTGTTTTTAATTTAACACAGAACATGAGTAAGAACTAATTGTAGTCAAACATATTAGAGGAGAGAGACAAGTTTAGTTCACTAGACACACAATATGGAGCATTCAAGATGATTAAGATATTTTATTTTTCTGAGTGAAACACTCCCAACAACTTTCTTCAAAAAAGGTAAAAACATCCTTCCAAAACCAATCAGTATATTCCACTGCACAAATTGCAGACCGAAGCAGATGACTAGTCAGTTAACTACTTCGCACAAACTCAGAGAATGACATTAAAAACCAGATGCAAAACAGTATTGAAATACGCGATTAGGAAGAGATGGAAATAACATAAGCAAGAAAACATCAAATGAATAAAAATAAAATAAAACCACATGCATGAATTGTTGTCTAGGCTACATGAAGCACATGGAAACCAATTTAGCCTAGACATAAACGATAAGCAAACTACTCATCAACAAGAGGAAGAACATGGTCTTCCTTCTTGACCCACACTTTCTTCAGTTTTGACCCACTAGGAGTGAAAGAAATCAATTTAGAAAGTTTGACAAGTTCATTAAGAAGATCATTCACTTGAGCTTGAAGTGAGTTGACATTTGTTTTAATATGGCATGGAAAGGATGGCCTCTCAAACTCTCTGAGCTTAGGACACCTAGGTCTTATGTGTCCTAATGTGCCATAGCAATGACATGTAGGATTGAACCTTTTTTACTTCGGTGAAACAATTGGAGCAGGTGATGATGAATCATCTCCTTTTGCACTTATACCAGATTTTTCAATCTTGGAGCCTTTAGAACATGAGACATGATTCGCAAGATCATTTTCTTAGAAATTTAAAGACTCACTCCTAAGAATATTGCACCTAGGCCGAATGTGACAAAGTTCCCCACAATGATGACATGTAGGAATGAATTTCTTAGCTCTAGAAAATGATGCAGCTTTGAGAGACAATGACTCGGCAGATTGAGATTGAATTCCACAAACTTTGAAAGAGTTTTCAACTTGTTGATGTTATTTAGACTCATTAACAAATTTAGTGACATATTTAGTACTAGTGTTTAAACTTGTACTAGAAAAACCCAAGTCCGCACTTATCCCCATGCAACTTCCCCATTCCAAGCAATTTATCAATTTTTTCTGCTCCTATGGTCTGTTGGATTATCTTCTCATTTGCTACATTCAGTTGACACAACAAACTTTTGTTGGACTCTTTTGAACAATGTGATTAGTAGTAGTTAAGACATTTACTTGACTTTCAAGATCATTTTTCAAGAGAATCAAACTATCCAACTCAACTTCAAATGATTCAATTATGTCACTCGACTTCTTTTCACTTTCCTTTAAAGTTTTATTTTCCTTTTCAAGATCTGTGACTTTCCTTTGAAACAACATATTACTCTCTTTAATCTGACAAGTCTCATTGAAAAGTAAGTCATACTTCTCACACAAACCATTATATGATTGATCATCATATGACTAGTCATCTTCATCAGAAAACTTATCATCATCACAAGACTCTATTTTTCCTCATTTGATGTGGGAATCTCATTAGGATTAGAGTCACAAATTGGCATAGCAAGAGCAACAAGACCCGTATCATCTTCAGAGGAAGATGAGAACACAAATGATTCATCACTATCGCTTTCAATTGAAATTTCAATTCTGACTTTGCCCATATTCTTATAGCCTTTCCTGTTGTTGTTTGCACACTTAGCGGCTATGTGACCAAACCCACCACAAGTGAAGTAATTGATGGAGTTCCTATTTCCCTTGTCTTTAAACCTTGAGAACCTATCAGTTTTTCTTTCATTTTGTCCTTCAATCTTTCCTGTACTCCTGAACTTGTTAGACTGACTACCACTAGCCCGTGCATCTCTACCTTTTTCCATAAGAATTCTTCTGAATTTTTTGGCTAAAAGAGCAATTTGATCCTCCACACTTTGAGAAGAATCAGACAACAAATCAGCTTCAGTTTGAGCATATTGAAAAACAATGTTTTTTCCCTTTTTAAAATCCATATTTTCCATGTCCATTTTATTTCAAAAGTCATTAGTTTACCTACAAGCTTGGCCAACCTAATGTCTTTTAGATTTTGAACTTCCATGATCGCAATTTTCTTAGGTCAAAACTTACTAGGCAAGACACGACGTATCTTTTGAACAATGGTAATTTCAGAAATTGGTTCACCAAGACTAACACACTCATTTGTGATTGACTCAAGACGTTCATAGAATTATGTGAAAGACTCTGACTCACTCATTCGAATTTCTTCGAATTTTTCCAAGGACATTTGAAGTTTCAAGTCACGGACTTCAGCATCACCTTCATGGACGATTCTAAGTTTATCCCAAGACTGCTTTGTAGTGGTGCAATTTCAAATGTGTGAGAATTGTGAAGGAGAAAATGTCATGACAATGGCATTTCTAGCTTTCTTATTTGATGATGAAGCAAGTACTTCACCTTGAGTCCACTCAGATCTTGGTTTATCTACTGACTCATTGCCTACAGTTTTCCTAGGACACCTCCACTCAACAGTAAGGTATTCATGAGCAACTTCATCATAGGCATCGAGAAAAATCTCAAATTTTTCTCTCCAGGCAGCATAGTTTGTGCCACCAAAGAATGGTGGGTTGTTACAAGAATTCCTGTCACGTTCCATCCTTGGCACACCAAAAAATTGATATCAACTTGCACCCTAGGACCGACTCTAAGTGTGTCTAGAGTTGGCTTTGATACCAACTGAAAGTTGGATATCAATTCTAATCCTGGATACAGGTGACTAGTCACGTATTCTATTTCAAGATTCCAGATGCAAACAATCAATATCAATCACATTCACACACCCACAATTCACATGCTCCCTGCAAAGAACACAACCATTCAATAATCACAGCTAGCAACTTAACAAATATGATTCATAACAACATACTCAGATTCACAGTAAACAATCCAAAACAATCAGAGAATACACACAGAGCTTTGATACCCAGAAACCTTCCTCAAGGTGAAAACTGGGGGTCTCTCTGCTGACTAGGCAATCCACTAATTTCAAAGTTCAATACAAGGTATATCCATGCTCAAATCTTCTAGCCTATACTAAAGATGCAGCCATACCTTGTGCAACCTTGAAATTCATCAACTCAGCTAAGCTCCGATGTAGATTATGTCCACAGCAGCCCAAGCAACTCGAGTCCATTCATCGATAATCCATAATCGATCAATGTTAAGTGACAGACTCAAAAAATCAAGTAATCCGAGTTCAACAAGCCATAGACCTTGATGAACCCAGATCAAGCCGCCAATCGATGAAGTATTTCAACAATGACAGATTTCGAAAATCCGATTTATGAAAAAAAAGCATATAATTTTGATAAAACATTTTATCAACCAATTTGACTCATAATCTGTTTTGTAGAAAATCGTTTTCTCAAACAACAGTAAGAATCGCCTTCATGGTTTAGCACCACTACTAACAACCCACGAAGTCGACAATTCAAAGACCCAGAAAAATATTTTTCACACCCAAAAATTGATTGAAAGAACTTTAAAAGACTCCAATCAAGAAGAATCGTTTTATCACAATGAAATTAGAAATAATGATTTTTTATCAAAACCCTAGAATCAACGATTCTCTTGGTTGGCACACATCGCCCAAAATCAGAGAGAGTCGTTAATCCCAATTTTCCAGAATACCTTCTTTGTTCACGCAGCTGAAATCTTGAAGAATCCCTCCACCGCTGAACTCAAAATGCGCAGTTTCAATAACAGCTAATCACCAAAAAGATAATCATACCCTTGACCTAAAAGACTCAGTGAAAAGCTGAAACAGTAAAAGTAATATCTGAACTGCGACTAGTCACGAGTTGCACGACATTATTTTTGAAACTTCATCTTCATTATATATTAAAAGAAAAACAAAGACTAATTCCTAGAGTTTGAGCATGAAACAAATTACATAGGAGAGGCAAAGCCAATTACATCAAGCATTCCTAAAAACAAGAACTAACAGAAATAAACAAAAAAATGTATAGAAGTTTTTGCGCCAAAACCTTATGAGGCTGAAATCCAACCAAGGTTAATAAACTGGAGAGATTTAGAAATACCTAAACCATGGTTATATACATATCTTGTAGCAGAACCTAAGAAAAAACCTAGTTTACTTGAAATGCAAGTTTCCGGCAATAACGTATACTTAAGAGATAAAAGATCTCAAAGTAAAAAAGAACATAGTTCTGATTGGGAAAAATTCTCTCAACAGATAGACTAACCAAGTTCATCTGTGGAATCAAGTTTAAATCTAAGTAATATTAAAGGAAAAGCTATAGCACTAAAAAATGTGCCAGTTCCTATTCTCCCAGGAACAAGTTATTAAAAGGATGAGATAAAACCAGTTTATCTCTACCATCTTAAAGTTGGACAAGAATAAATTATTTTCTCACCACATCATGGTAAAAATTGATTTACCTATGTGTTAGGTACTTTTAACTTTGCTGGCTATAAACCATATAGTCTTTGTACATTGATTGACACAGAAGCAACAACATGCTCTTGTCAACCAAATGCCATTCCGGCAGAAAAATGGATTCCAATGAAAAATCCAATTCAGGTTACTGGAATTCATGGAAATAATTCATTAATTCAATATAAAGCTAAAAAATTAGCAATCTGGTTAAATGATAACAAATTCATTATACATAAAATACTGTGCTTCCCAAATATGCATGGAGATTTTATTTTTGGAAATAATTTTCTGTCTACATATTTTCCTATTATTGTCAATCATAATTCTTTTTCTTTAACTCAAAACAAAGAGTTTGTTGAAATTCCACTGCTCGAACAACATAAGTATCGGTGCAGTTCAGGATTCGCGCCAGTCTAGTGGGGTGACCCAACACCTATAATACAACAAATTGAAGAAAATTTCCAGTTAGAAACAAATCACTGGTTTATAAAATACTTGAAGATAACTTTAGTGAATACCCATTAAAGTTATGGTCTAGAAGCCCTAGATATTGTTATTTTAAACTAAGATATCCAAATGTCATTATTAGAGTCAAACCAATGATTTACACTAGAATGGACATTGATGAATTCGATGTTCAGATAAAAGAACTTCTAGAGAAAAAACTTATAGAAGAAACACTTAGTCCTCATTCTAGTCATGCATTTATGGTAAGAACCCACAGAGAAATCAAAATAGAAAAAGCTAGAATGGTCATTAATTATAAAAGGTTGAATGAACAACTTGAATTTGATGGCTATTTTATACCAAGAACATATGTCTTAGTTAACCAAACTAAGGGAGCAAATTTTTTTAGCAAATTTGATTGTAAATCAGGCTTTTGGCAAATAAAGCTAACTTTAAAATTAAAAGCTTTAACTGCCTTTAGCACACCAAGCGGCCATTACCAATGGACCGTTATGCCCTTTGGCCTAAACATAGCACCACATGTATATCAAAGTTGGATGGAAAAAATCTTTAAAGATTATAAAGATTTTTGTGCTGTCTACATAGATGATATCCTTATGTTCTCTAAAACCAGAGAAGAACATAAGCGTCATCTACAAATGCTTTGTAAAACATTCCAAACCCATGGAATAATTTTATCCCGTAAAAAGATAGAGGTAGAAAAAGAATCAATAAATTTTCTAGGAATAACCCTGGATTATTCAGGGATAAAACTTCAAGAACATATAATCTCTAAAATAAGAGATTTTCCAGAAGAATTAAAAGATAAAAAACAATTACAAAGCTTTTTAGGCGTCCTAAACTGTGGAAGAAGTTTTATTAAAAACTTGTCCCAAAAAGATGTTCCTCTTTTAGAAAAATTAAAAAAGGATCAAAGATTTAGTTGGACAAAAGAAGATTCTGAACTAATAAGAAGTATTAAAAATTATCTAAAAAAGATTCCACAAGTTTATTTTCCCAAAACAGGAGATAAGCTAATTTTAGAAACAGATGCCTCATATTTATTTTGGGGTTGTGTTCTAAAAGCCATTCCAAAAGAACATTGGAATGAGAGAGACGCACGATTAAGAGAAAATGGTATTAAACCTTTAAAGGCCACATTACCTAAAAAACTTCGAAAAGAAGAATTACTTTGTGGTTATAATTCTGTTAAATTTAAACCTAATCAGGTAAAATATATTGCCTTTAAAAAAGAACTTTTGGCTATCAAACTTGCCATTAAAAGATTTCATATCTATTTGGCACCAGAAGTCTTTATTCTTAGAATTGATAACCAATTGGTTCGAGATTTTCTAATTAATAAAAGAGCAATAACAAATCATAGAAGATTAAAATGGTATCATGTTATTTCTCAATATACAATTGAAGTTGAATATTTGAAGGGACCTAACAATATTCTTGCAGATTACCTTAGCAGGGAAGATCACTAAAACAAGTGAATTATTTTGTAGGACATGGATAAGGGGAAAACCCCTTGGAATATCGTTGTAAGGAAAAAACCTTTCCCACAACAAAAGGTATATGTTGTTTACTAGAGATTCCAACCAGGAATCTATAACAACTGGTAAGCTTGTCACGCTCAGGTAAACAAATACCGTTGAGCATGTTATGAAAGTTTTGAAAGTTATGATGAGGCAACAAAAGCCTTCAACAATCATCTAAATACCAAACAAATGGCGGGAGAATCCAATTCGAAAGTAAAAGATTTCTTTAATCCTGGATTAGAAGAATATTTATATGAGGAAATCAATGGAATATGGAAAACCCATATCCAAAAGGAAAATAAGGGGTTCAGAAAACACATGACCCAGTTATCATTCAAAATGGTTGAAAAAATAGCTACTTTTGAAAATATCATAAAAGAAAAATAAAAAGAAATTTCTTTGGTAAAACAGGAAAATGTTTTGCTTAAAAATCTTTGTTATTCAAATCATAAAACAAATGAATTGGGATGAAGATTTTAATTTTGAAAAGATAAACAATTTTCTTAAAATGACAGATATTCTCATAAACGATTATTTAGATTATGTCTTTGAAAAAAATTAAAAGAATTTGTTAGTTTAATTCACACATTAGATATTGCAAAACATTTTGTGGACTCCATCAATTTGGTTAAAGCAACCGATGGACGAAGAATATTTTTAACAAACCTATCCACCATCAGAAATTTTTCTGAAACCAGAAAAATGAAGTCATGGAGTTAATAAGAAAACTTGCCAACAATAGAAGCTCATTAGACTTCTTAATGGAACTAGAAATTGTTGCCGAAGAAAGAGAAGTACACAGACAAAATTCCAGCATGATGATATTAAGTTCAGATAATGAAGATGAAATTGAATATGCAAATCTGAACAACATGATGGAAGCGTAGGGGACCTGAAATGATATTTTCATCTGAAAAAACAGATGGGGATCAACATTATGGTAACCAACCAAAATAAATTTTGATGTTGACATATGATGGAAGAAGTTGTGGAGGGAAATGAAAGACAGAAAAAAAACAAAAAAAAGTAAGTGATGTTGAAAAAGACAACCCACCAAAAGAAAGTGCTTGAAGAAAAAATTGACCCAATTAGGAAATAATGTCCAAAACCGGATAAAACCCAAACTTTGAGTGGAAAGTGGCTCGGATGGATGACATGGCAACCAGGCTGAGCTGATGCCATACCCAAGACTCTCCCGCAATACACAAGCCCGAGTGAACATTGTGGGGTACATGTTGACACTAGGCGGCTACGAACCAACATCAGTGATTCCTTAAAATTTAATGCCACAATTTTTTATTAATAATAAAATTTTTATTTATTATATTAGCATCTACTTTACTTTTCTTATTATGACATGATGAAGTGATGAACCATTGATAAGACCATGTGTTTTCAATTAGTAACATAAAGGGCTCATTTAGTGAGCAAAATTAGATTGGATTGATAACTCCATAAATTCAAGGCATTTTAAATATGAAAATGGATGTATTTCATTGTAAGAAGATTAGAATTTAGGAGTAAAGATAAAAGAAAAGTTATCCTATCTTCCTACAGCAAAACCGCATCTACGTTCACAATCAAAATACAATAAATTTGGAAAATTATCCAATTTATCCATTCATACTTACGAGACGTGGCCTAAATGACCACCTATCTAATCAAATATGTACGCTAGTAGCAGTAGCTAGGTGTAGCGATATTGAATTAGTGATCAATGATCGAGTGTTGCGTGATATATTGATATGATTGATGAAGGATGGATTCATGGATGAATATGATGATCAGTGATATCATCACATAAGGGTGCAATATGCATGGACATTGTCGTCACTGAAGAGATGCACAGTTTGATCTGGTACGGTGGAGTACAGAGGATCTGGGAAGTAGCCATGCACGCTTTCGTTATAACCGTGCATGTAGTAATTGTAGGAGGAAGAATACGTAGACTCGTCTAAGTATTGAGATGCGTACGGATAGTATTCGGTGTCGTACGGGAAGGGCCAAAACTCCGCCTTCCTTCCCGTTCTTCTAACAACCTTCAACACCTTCCTTTCGTCCACGTACCCCGTCACCGTCACCTTTTGCTTATCCATGTCTATTTCCAAGCTATCCACACCTGCGCACAAGTATCAACATGACAATATATATATATATATATATATATAAGATATACTAAATAAAAGTATCCAAATTATATGAATCATTTCAAGTTCGTACCACAATTATGAAAATTAGCATTTAAGTACCCAAACTATCAAAACACAACATTTAGGTACCCACCGTTAGCAATCTGTTTAAAAAATTTGTTAAGTGCCCAAGCGGCATTTGTGATACCCTTTTTTATGCTGACATGGACGCCATGTAGACAAAATATTAATAAATTTCTAAGTATAATAATCCATGTAGGAAAAAATAATAATAATAAATTCTTTTATGAAAAAGGAAAAAGAAAAAACTAATAAAAAGGAAGACAAAACAAACAAAAAATAAGAAAGAAAAAAAAAGGGCAATCACCATCGAACCAACCACATCATCTTCAACATCATCCTCAGTATCTTCATCTTCATCTTCAACATCATCCTCACATCTTCATCAACCTCATTCACGCCACCGCACCAGGACCGCGTCAACATATCAGAGCCAAGAAGGCTCATGTATTTTGAAATCTTAGATCCAAACACAACACCCAGAAATTAAAAACCCCTAAAACCCAAAAATCCAAAAAACTCATAAACCCATAAACATTCAAACAAATAAAAATGAAAATTGGAACATTCGAACAAATCCAAACACAACCCCATAAATTCAAAACCCCGTAAAACCCAGAAAATTAGAATAAATCCGATCTCTCATGGACCTTAATCCTTAAGTCACTAACTCAATTCGATGAACACCCAAAATAAAATCAAAAAAATAAACACAAAATAGAAGCCCCCAATTCACCAATTCAAGTCGATGAACACCCAACCTCATCCCCCACACCATCCCCCACACATAAAGAAGACCGGTGGTTGTGCTCCTCCTGCAAAACAAACCAAAACCACGAAAATCCAAACACATGATAACATCCTTCATTCCATTTTTTTCTACAATAGCCTTCACACCAAAGACGAGCAACAACTACCCAATAATAGAAAATAAAAACTAAAACTAAATCTAACACATGATAACATCCTTCATTGGATCCTAGCTCGGAGCATAAAGGCAATCCCTTTTCTAGAGTGAGCGAGAGACCTACCGAGCGGATTCCGAGCATTTTCATGACTTCGATGGCGGCGATTCCTGCACAGTTCCATATAGCGTTTTTGCTAAGCTTCTTGGAGTTGTGGTCACTTGAGATCTCAGATATGTAAATCTTGCCCGGAGAGACGTGGGGGTCGAGAGTGAGGGAGACGAAGTCGCCGAGCCGATCGACGGCACATCCAAGGAAGTCAAATCTCGAGCCAACATTAGCCACCGTAGCGGGCGCGAAGGCCTTGACGGAGGTGAAGACCGGTTCGGGTTCGGCGGAGGTGAGGGTGGGTCTAGAGGGGTGGGAGAGGTTGCATCGGAGAAGTGATTTGGTTTTTTGAACTTTTTATTTTATTTATTTTGTTTTATAATTTATTTTAAAATTTATTAATTATTTTTAATATATCAAAATTTTTTTTTCTACATGGCGTCCATGTCAGCATAAAAAAGGACCCCACAAATGCCACTTGGGCACTTAACAGATTTTTTAAATAGATTGTTAACGGTGGATCCTTAAATGTTGTGTTTTGATAATTTGGATACCTAAATGCCAATTTTTATAATTGGTGTACGAACTTAAAATGACTCCTATAATTTAGGTATTTTTATGTAGTTTATCTATATATATATATATAAACTACACCAATTTATTTATATGCACGTACACCAATTTATATATAGAGATCCAATACATGCATGCTTATGTAATTGCGCTTTAATACCAATCAATTATTTGAATCAATTTTATAAACTATCCAAATAGTTCGTTTTTTAAATGTTATTCAAAGGATGATTATGTTCACACAAATTAATAACCATTTGGTTTATCAATTATTTATGTGGAAGATGATTATGTTCACTAAATTTCTCTAGGTTGGCCTCACTCAAAGTTGTCACCTCGTAATCTACCGCCCACAGAGATGTATTAATCAGAATGGCCGTCTGAATCGACTCAACCTCCTCTACCTCCCCTTTTTCCTCGTCACCCTCCTCCTCGACCCTCTCCTCTCCGGCCTCTTCCTCCTCCTCGTCCCCATCATCCTCGACCTCCTCTTCCATATCTTCAGCCTCTAACTCTTCAAGCTCGACCACTTGAGGCTTAGACGAGGACGCTTCATTCAAATTCCCCTCGGCATCGCATGTGGAAACATCCTTAAACAGTTTTGATACACTATCGATGGCCGACGAGGTTCCTTTGCTCGTCCCACCACTAGCCATGAGAACCCACTAGTGGACGTTGAACCACTCGACCTACTCGACGCATCATCTGCCGAGCAAGACGGTGATTCACCTCCAAAAGTTTTCGGGGATCGATCCCCAGATCCATTCGTTGACTCTGACTCTGACATCTACAATGAAAGGAAGACTACACTAAGAATCAACTTGCCCTATTACTGAAGGGAAGAGCAGAACGAAAGAAAAAAAAATTACCTTACTTGGTCGGCACAATTTCCTCAGCTTTGAGATATGGTCAGCTACTCACTCAATTTGTCCGACTACAGCTTGCTCAGTCTACTATTTGATCGGTCTCAACGAGAGCTCTCTGAAAAGTACACTCAAATGAATCACACACCCTTATATAGGCCCCTCACAACGGTCTGATAAGCTACCTCGATTCGTGAACCCACTAAGCACTCATTAAGACCCCACTCACCTGTCATTCAGAGCTCACACGTGTTAGATGATCGAACAAGAACTCTATACAACCACTGAGATGTTGATCAGCAAGCCTACATGCGGCGACCTATCTGTCGCATCATTCGAGGTTTCCCTCTCAGAGATCGCGATGATCGGCAAGCCCACCTGCGTCGACCTAATTGTCGCATCATTTGAGGTTACCTATCAGAGATCGCATTGATCGGTAAGCCCACCTGCAGCGACCGATCTGTTGCATCATTCAAGGTTCCCTCTCAAAGATCGCGCTGATCGGTAAGCCCACCTGCAGCGACCGATCTGTCGCATCATTCGAGGTTCCTTTTCAGAGATCGCGCTGATCGGCAAGACCACCTTCGACGACTGATCTGCCACATCATTGGAGGTTACCTCTCATAGATCGCGCTGATCGGCAAACCCACTTGCGGCGACCGATCTACCGCATCATTCGAGGTTCCCTCAGGGGACTCATCTGACTAAGGCGAACTTCCTCACCCAGGACTTGGGGGACTACATGGTATAGCCCTACTGGTCGGTCTACAAGGTCTGCACAGGACTTACAAGTCCTCGACCGAGGAAATCCACCTCAGTCAACGACTTAGGGGACTTATGTTTCTACCATTCCGACTGACCACCAGGGAACGGCCAACAGCCACCAGTACCAGCATGTACCTGCCAACCGACCAGCCCAATTCCGGTCGGCCCCCATGGGCCAATCATCTCAAAATCACGTCTACCACCAAGGCCCTTGCGGTCGGCACCCGCTTGGTCGGCACACTCTTGCTCACACCAGAACAACACTGCCCAGACGCGCAAACGAACCACCGCCACTTGTTTAGCATCCTCGATTTTCGGGACACGTGTTAGCATCCTAAAGATAACTTGGGCATCACATCATTAGGGTTTCAACCACCACATTCATTACTATTATAAATACGGGCACCCTAATATATATATATATATATATATATATATATATATATATATATTTCATCCAAAAAAAAATCAAATATATATATATATAATTTAAAGAACCTAAAAGAGCATGAGTCATATATTACGTAGAACCCTTATAGATTCCAACCAAATCCAAACCATTAGGACCCCTTATAGATTCTAACCATGGCGCACGCAAATCCCAAAAATGTATAGTTTATCCCCAACCAAATCCAAACCATTAGGACCCCTTATAGATTCTAACCATGGCGCACGCAAATCCCAAAAATGTATAGTTTATCCTCAAAAAATTACTTCCGCGGTTGAAGAACGCATTAGATATTTACTTTCAACAATTCAACTGTTTATGCTTTTTTTCGAAAAACAATAAACTGCTCATCTTCGAGATATTAAGAAAATGAGAATAAAGATGAAAAACATAAACTAGAAACAAAAAAGAAACCTATAAACAATGGAAAGGACGTATGTGGGATGGTTGGAAACCTTACCTTGCATTTTTGAAATTGCTCTTCGTATCCTTTTTTCACATCCTTCACAATCCATGTGCACCAAAAGTTCTACAATCTATATGAAACAAATTAACAAAAACAAAAAATTCATCTAATTAATTAAATCGTCAATTGAAGAAATAATATTATAAATCGTAGAGCACTTACAGACATGGCGTTAGATATTTGTGCCGACTTCCCATTTCGCCAACCAAACATACTGGAGCGTTAGCTAGCTACCTATTGGACGTACAATTTTCTCACAACTATAATATACATATATATATATATATATATAATTACATGTGAGAAATTGATGGGAAGAAGTAGTAGAGAATATCAAAATGGCCAATATGTCGAAACTGGTGTCAGTAGGTAGGAATATATACTTGCTTTGATTCCTTCTTTTTCGATAAAATCTTCATCATATACTTAAACTTTTTTCTCTAGTCATCTCCAATAGATTAAATAAAATAAATATACTTTTTATTATGTATTTGAATTTTTAAATTTAATTTTTGTCTTTGTTAGATATATTAGATTAAAATAAAATAATTTTCTAAAATACAAGGCGCCTGGAGGTCAAGACCACGTTTGGTGAGCATAATTGAATTGAATAACTATTTTCTTCTATTTAGCTCTAATCCCCTCACAATGAAACTGAATTCATTTTCACATTCAATATACATTGAATTTGAAGAGTTATCTAATTCACTGAGTCGGTCCATTGACTGCTCCCATGTTTTCTTTCAAGCAATGACGTAGACATTGTCAATAATGTATATATTGTATAATATATATACCTTTTCTTCCTTAAATATTCTTGTTCTTAAATAGTAATTGGTAGCTAGGTGTAGTGCAAGTTGAGGAGCTGATTTTAGGGGGACAATGGAGCTAGCCAGAATACCTCTTTTTCCAAGAAGTGGGTGGTGTGGCTGATAACCCCCACAAATATCAATCTAGTATCTAGACAAGCTGTGGATGGAGACTCATCTTAACATCTATACAATTATAAAATCAAAAAATTGGACAAAAACAAAGCCCTTAAATAAAAGAATCATAACTAGCACTAAATATATATTTAACTCCAAAAGTGTTTACGTAAGAAAGTAACATATGCAAAAAACAAATTAAAAAAAAAGATACATGGTTCGAATCCCTCCAATATAACCAAATATATATATATATATATATATATATATATATATATATATCATATTCTGGGTAACTCTCGCCCCATTTATTTTCATTCCAGTACTTCTTATTTTTTTTATCTATTGTTTTAAAATAAAAATACATGAATTTAAAATATAAAACAATTTTCTTTACACTCGATATAAATGAATTAAATGCTGCTCGTAGAGCGCGGTCACAAGCGCAGTGCACGTTCTTAAAAAAAATATCACAAGTGCAAAGTGAGTGCTTTAAAAAAAGGTCATATATGCATCGCGCGTATAAGGAGTCTAGTATACTTTATAATAACTTTTATAACTAGAAAAATAATGTGTAATAAATTTATGATAAATAAAATAGTACTGCAGTTTAGTAGTAATATTCTCCACACGTTGTGTGAGAGGTCTCGGGTTCGACTTTCATAAAGGGTGAGGTCGATACCCAATGTGTATAATGTAATCTTCCTCATTGTATAATATATATATATAATAATAAATTAAATATTTTACATCATTAGCTATTCAAAATTTGGTGTCTTTATCAGCTAGCACAAGAGAATATTGGGGGAATAACATTATTGTTATTTTGGCAGGACAATTTGGCGACTGTGACTTCATGTGTGGTTTCTTTCACAATTGTCTTTCAATTTGGAGGGATGGGAATATAGGATTCAGTTCCATTCATCATTGGCTTTTGCTTCAACTATCAATCCTCCTTGCAATGAGCAGCCAATGCCCCAAAGTGAAACTTCAAATAAGATGTCCCCAAAATGCTATATGTGAAACTAGCAGGGCGCACATTCAACAATTTCTTCTTCAGTGATAATAGTCATTGCAGTTCGTGCAAAATTATTAGTTTGTAGTTAAAACCACAATTGCATTTTCCCTTTTTATTTCTCGTCTTTTGCTTCTTTTTTCTCAATTCCCCGTGAAGTATATTTTTTATGATTCTGCTTTTATGAGTTCTATCCCTGATGTTCAGGTTTAGGATGAACATAACGGCTATCATTTGTATCATGTTACCGTATTTTAGGAGAAAAAACACCCCTCAAAGTACTGTAATTTCAAAAATTGCACAATCTATTCCACCGCATACTTTCTGGTTTCTACAACATCCCCCCCAGAATACAAAAAGGAAAAAAAAAATTACATTATAAAAAGGAAAAATTTAAACACAAAATTACTAAGCAGAGAAACCAATGGAAGAGAGGAAATGATATCATTTGCTATCCAAAAAAACAAAATTGGAAGAGAGGAAAACATATATATAATGTATGCCTTTTTATTTCAGAAGAGCATTTCCGTACCCGCTTTCCCAAATATTATTACATCACATCTGCAAGAATAAGAAACGGCAAAAAGAGCATTAGTTTCAACCCATAAAATCATGTGCTTTTGTATTCTTTTAACAAAAAAATAAATCATATATGCATTTGACTTCTTTTCCTTTAATGACTACCCATTCTTCATTCACTTCTTTTCCCAATCTCCAAAAACACACATTTTTTTCCTTTTCATACCCAGAAATCCCCGAGCGCCCCTCTCCTGAAGTTAAGTTACTTTGCTCAAACAGATGGGCCCCCTTCTCCCAGACTGGAACTCACTCGGATAGTGAACATGCCACATATCAAATTGCGTTAAAATCACCCGCAACCATCCATGGACCTTGAATGTCTTAGGACCTGCTCTTCCTGCTTGGCCAAGATGTGAAAAATGAAACATATCTATCTCCGGAACAGGGGAAGAAAGGGAGGAAGGAATTTGACATACCCGCTTCACAGACTCAGATACACTGCCCCCACTCTGCTGAGCTATAAAATCTATGGGAGGTAGGTAACCCTAGAAAATAGGCAGAAAGATACCTTGAAGAGTTGAACTAAGACTACTACATGGGAGCATACCACACGCCTAAAAATTCATCTAAACCCCATAAAAATCAAATGATACTAATGATCAAACTCAAAATTTCCGAGAAATCATACCTGAACCAGATTCAGTAATATACATTTGAGCTTGTTTCCAGAGTGTTCTATTGCAAGCCATTTTTTCAATTATGAAGTGAACCCTAGTCATAATCTGTTCAACCACCGGAAAAGAAAAGGAAGAAGATAAATACTTAAGAAAAAGATGCAGGGAAGAAAGATTCAAGAAAACATTACAATTGTCCAAAAACTTCATTTGAAAATAAACAACAGGATTAACGGTCAGCACAAAACACAAGAGATGCTATGGAACAAAAAAAATTGAATGCCTGAGATATGAAGGACCAGTATAGTACTAGCAGCTAGAAAGCAAGACAAAATGATGACTGCCACAAACGGAACATTCTCGAATAAGGACAGCAAAGATAGTCTCTAGTGTCCAGATCATCAACAAAGCTCCGGAAGAAGAATCCCAGCTAACTGGAACTAAATAGGGTCTACAAGCAATCCTTAGCCAATCCATTTCCTTCTATCCTACTGATTACTTTTATGCTACTGAGTCGGGCAAAACACTTGAAATAAGGAAAAGAAGAAAATTTATTCACCAAGTAAAAAAGGAGATGGGTATTCAAACACTCTATAGTCCTTTGTTTCAAATTATACCAGTTTTCAAAACCAGAGCTATCAAATGCTCATCCCTCTCTCCCAAAAAGGTCCAATTGTATTGGACCATTTGAATAACAATCAAGATCTTATCAAAATAACACTTTCTTGCAACTTCTCATATCCTGGTCAGCATGATTTTAAAGAGAAATTAATAGCCTATTCCTCTGTGTCTCACATGGGTTTCAAAATTATAGGAATTGAACGGAAATGCTCAAATATCATACTCCATAGCACATAAGGCAAATACAACTCTTCTACTAAACTTTCTTTTGCTAATTAGAAACAGAAATACAAGTAAAACTGTAAACTTACACTCAACTAAATGGGGCAGTTATGAATTATAATGCTGACACCCATATACTTTAGCTTTACTTATCTTTGGCAAGTATATCATTTCTAACAATGTTTGCCAATATGATTTTTGGCTCATAGCCTTTTTCAGGCTTTTGACTCGAATCCAAATTGAGCTAACAGGTGGCACTTAAAAAGTCTTCACATAAAATCAAGGTTTTCATACACGTTATCAAGGGGCACCTCAAAGAGCGCTTCAAAGGCAAAGTGACAAAGACACGCGCACTGGGTGGTTTCTGAATAAATACAATAAGGCTTATTTTAAGGAGCCAAAACACGTTTAGTTGTATACCTTTTCGAAGCGTGAAGGCTAAAGTGGTGGAGAGCTCACGTGGCAATTTTATAAGCTTGGCCAACCCAAAACAAGTGTTTTTATTTTATTTTGTTATTATTATTTTTTAATTGAACCCAGGCCAAATGATGTTATTGGAATGGGTTATTAAAAACAAAAATCAATTAGGGGGTCTTCGTTCTTGACATTCCAACCGAAAAAACCAACAATTCTACCCTTGGTGATTGAACTAGATTATTCATACAGAGATATTGTGATTGAACTTAAATGCACATAACCTGTTGGGATCAATCTAAAAGACTGCCAAAATTCATGCAAGAAGGGAAGATGTAATATTCCAACAAAACAAGAATCACTTGCTAACGAAAGAACACTGCATGCAACGTGAAGATCACAAATGAAAATTATAAAGAGGTAGAATAGCACAACCAAACAGGAAACCAGAAAAGGAAAGGACTTCAAATATCCGAAATCAAAGGAACAAGGTTTAAAGTACCTTTTTGCATGTTGTTATGATCAAGAAATTGCTTTGTACCCTTCCTTCTCTAGTACCTCTGCCAAGGAGATGTCACCTGTCTTTACAATTTTCCCATCCTCCTATGAAATCAAACATTTAAATCATAAGATCAATGTAGAAATAGCATCTATATACAGTTTTAGTAACTTAATGTATTGCTTACAGCAATAATTTCTTGATTTTCTGTAAAACCACTTAGCAGCCAACCATATAAACTTCCCTATGCCTCTTAAGACCTTAAAATAATTATTTTTAATGGAAGAACAAAACTTGGGTCTTTCTTTCCAATTTGAGTAAAGTAGCAGCATATAACTTCAAAACTATGTCCATTTCATATATTCCCTATTCGACCAGCAGCTATCTTGATTTATATCAATTCTACGAGCATCTGGGGCTATACAATCAGATCTCATCTTTCCCTCCATGTTCACCCATAAATAATAAGGACAGGAAACTCCTGCAGAGGAATGCATGAAACAAGCCCATTGTCCCAAGAGAAATACACTGGAAACTTCCCAAGCCTATTATATGAAAAAGTTTCTTCATTCTTTCCAAGGGAAAAAGCAATGGCATCATTTATGGTATCGGTGTCGTTTCCCAAAACTAAATCCACAAACCTATAACAGATTGCTTAGAAGGAGCCATAAACATGAAGATAGAAAACCAAAAATCTAAACCAAGTGTTTATGCAGTCCCAGATAATTCACACATCACATGAAACTAATAAACTCGTTTACCATAACATACTTCTGTTTCTTTTTCTTTTATTTCTTTCTTCTTTTTCTGTGCGTGTTTTTTTTTTCTTCAGAACCAAAATGAATTTATAAAACATCCTTAATACTTGTTCTATGTGTGATCTAATTTCATGAGACAAAGACATTAACTAAGACCCAAAACCTCTATCATCCATGTTATGTTTTCAAATCTTCCTGTGACTTACCATAATATGGATACATGTTGGCTTTATAAATTCTAGTAGTCGTAGATAATGAGTAATCATCAATACAGAATTCTGTGGAGTCAGAAGCCCAGTCACTGCCTTGGCTACATCTCGAAGTGCATCAACATCCAACCCAGAATCAATTTCATCTAATATTGCCAACTCAGCCCCCAAAACCTGCATTAAGCACAAGCATATGCATGCATAAAAGACAAGCAATATAAGAAAGTACAGTCTACACACGTGCGAAAGAATTACAGCCTATTTAAATCTCAAAACCATATTTTCAGTGAAGTACTCAATGCTCCATACATTATTCCACAAACATTCTAACTTCACTATCATGCAACAGACTAGGCATTTATTAAGGCATATTTGATAGAATAGAGTATTGATGAAATTGACAGAAGCAAGAATATTAACTAAGGATGATAGCCATACCGCCAGTTGTAAAATCTCGTTGCGTTTCTTTTCACCTCCACTAAAGCCTTCATTAACATTTCTATTAAGGAAGTCTGTCTTCATGTTCACAAGATCGAGTTTGGGAAATATGTAAGCATAGAACTGCAAGGACATAAATAAATATATGAATGAATCATTAAACAACTAGATACACATCTCAAAAAGCTTCTTTGAATTTTGAAAGAATGAATGTTTATAGCTACCATACTTCAATGGGTCCTAGCTCAGGAAGTCCTAGTTTTTTCCTGCGAGCATTGTAAGCCATGTTGAGAAAATCAATATTGGTGACACCAGGGATCTCAACTGGAGACTGGAAACTCATAAAAAGGCCGGCAAGTGACCGGTCTTCTGCCGCCATTTCCAGCAAGTTGTCCCCTTTAAACACAACACTACCTCCTGTAATTTCGTATTCTGGATGCCCAGCCAGAACCTAGATGTGTGAATGGGTACACATAAAAAGTTCAATTTTACTTGTAAATTTTTCATCTTTATAGAACTAATTCCAAACAAGACAAAGACAAATAATAGGTACCTTGGCAAAAGTGCTCTTCCCTGAACCATTTTTCCCCATTATGGCATGAACCTCCCCTTGGTAAACGGTGAGGTTAACACCCTTGAGAATCTCCTGCTTGGATTCGGTAATCACGGCCGTTAGATCTTTGACTTGGAGTAGCAGCTTCTTCTCTCCTTCCCCTCCTTGTCTACTACTGCCTGAAGCTGAAGTTTCAGGCGAGTCCACGGTGGAGGAGAGGCTTCCATTGACCTTCAGTGGCGTTAGATACCGCAGCTGGCGGTGGTTTGACCGCAAATGGAGGGGGCGGAGCAGGGCAGAAACTGTAAATACCGGGGACTTGGAGGGTGAACAGTAGCAACTAATAAAATTAGCCGAAGAAGATTGTGGTGGTGACGCTGAGGGAAGAGGGCATGAAGGGTGAGGAAATAGCGACAAGGCCATTGGATTGTTTACCAGTTACCACTGCAACTGCAAAGCCCTAATTCCTAATTCAATTTTCTCTTTCTAGTCTCCGTAGAAGCCAGCCGTGATGTTTGCATGGTGGACAAAAATATATCATTTGGCCAAAATTGAGAAATTTTAAACCAATTTATTTTGATATTGACAGTATAATTGTATACCGTGAGGCCTTAACACTTTGTTATGTGAGTTTACTTCTTATATATAACAATCAGCATCGTGTCATGTAACAATCAAGTTACTGAGTTTGATTCCTATAATACTATTTACACTTGGGACTATGATATAAGTAAATTTTATGTATTAATTATAGGATCTAATTTATTTTGATTAGTCATTATATTTTTATTGTTGTTTTTACTTCTATCCATTACCATTAAATAACGTGGCTCACTACAATAGGAATCAAACTCAAGTAATATATTACTCTTACACATAAGAATCAACCTCGTTACGCTCAAAATTTCCAACAAGTGTAGGAGTTTGAAACTCAAATTTGCAGCTAAGTACTATGAGTTTGAAACTCAAATTTTGCGACTAAACAAACTCAAGTATTCTGGCCTACCGTAGAAGACCTCACTCTTTAATGAAAAGTTTATAATTTTAATTAAAAACTTACAAAAAAGGAAAGAGGAATAAGGGATGGAGTAATTACCCAATTTTTCCATTCAACAATTAAATTTCTTAATTTTAATTTAATTAAGTGTAATTTTGTACATTTCTTTTAAAAGTAATTTCGTCTTAATTTTAGTGAAGTCTCAAACACTGAACTCGCTCCTTCTGACTTTATATAGATATAGATAAAAAAGAAAAGATAGAGAACAATAGGAAGGGTCGAGTTCAAATACTAGTACATCCATACCCCCTACCCACTATAACTTTTAACCCCTACCCACTATAACTTTTAAGGCTTATTACTCCAAATGCACCAAGAACTGAAATTTGTCTCAGTTTGCACCCAGAACACTCATTCCGATACTTCTGTTACACCATCCGTCAGTCTATGTTACTAACGCCGTTAAAAGTGCTGATGTGACAGTAATATTACAAAATTTATAGGGACAATTAAGACATTTGTTATATTTTATCAAATTTTATATTAAAATTATTTTTAAAAAATTAAAACAAACCTAAAATTACTCAATACGTCCCCAACCCACCCTACTCGGCAGTCACCCACCGAAATCTCCATCAATCTCCTCGTCTTCCTCCTCTACCCTCATCTTCCTCTCTCTAACACCCGGCGTCGACCACCCAGAAGCACCCGACCACCCCAACGTCGCCGACCACTCTCGTCTACTTCTCTGGACCGCGCCTGTTGCCCACCCACCTAAAGCACCTAGCCCCGACCACCCCAACGTCGCCAACACTAAATTTGCCAGCTACGACGCCGAATCGGTCCGCAAGTCGGGTGTGGGATATGGTTAGCTTCTTCATGCCCAGCGTTTGGGAGTGGTCTCATCGTCTTGGTCGGCCAGGAACGCCATCAACAGTGGCGAGGTTCTCTGGCATTCTCCCTGCGATTCTCCTTCCACGGTGAGCTTCGATGGTGATTGAGGCAAGGATGAGTCGCCTCTTCCCGGGGAAGGGTTTGCGTGGGTTGGTGAGGTTGGATTTGGTCTAGGACGTTGCCAGTGACGATGGCGGTTGCTGGGTTTCTCAGCCTGGCTTCTTCTCCAGCGAACGTTGATAATGGCTGAGGGTATGGATGGCTTTGTCTCGACGAGGGGAGTTGATTGGCTTGAGGGCGAGGATCCTAGTGACCTGAACTGGCCACGGTGGTGGCTGGTGAGTTCGTTGTCACTGGTCGCAGAGGAGGACGATGAAGGGAGTCAGGGAGAGAAGGAAAGTGTTTTTTGGTGGATAAAATGATTGGTGTGGGATTGGTAGGTACGTCTTGGGTAATTAAAATTTGTTTTAATTGTTTTAAAAATAATTTTAGTATAAAATTTAATAAAATATAGCAAATGTCTTAATTGCCCCTACAAATTTTGTAATATTATTGCCACATCAGCACTTTTAACGGCGTTAGTAATAGAGACTAATGGATGGTGCAACGGAAGTAACAGAATGGGTGTTCTGGGTGCAAACTGAGGCAAATTTCAGTTCTTGATGCAATTTAAGAATCGTTGACTTGTTCTGGGTGCATTTGGAGTAATAAGCCAACTTTTAATCCCTACCAATTTTTTCAATAAGGTATTACCCTTACATGCATCCAACGGTTAATAGCACCATCACCCCTCACAAGAAACCGCTTTATAATCTTATTTTCTTAATATAAGTTTAAATTATAATTCTAAAACAACTAGAAGGGTGTTCAAACTTTATTTTCCGTCCTACATATACTTCATACCACACAACACAATAACAGCTTGTAATTTCATAATATAATGATTTTTCAATGCATTGAATTACGAAGAAAAATAACACACGAGATTATGAAATAATATTATAATGCAGACTGAGTTTTGATTGGTGGACACTAATACCTTATCCAACTCATACCCACGTGGGTATTTAAAATACCCATACATGACCCATACCCTTGTTGGTATTTTAAAAAATACACCCGACCCATACCCATTTCCTCACATCCATACATTTCCCAATTGGATAGGGTATCCGCATGTACCCGCATCATACAATGATATGGGGAGAGAATTATAATATACACATTGAGTTATCGATCTCGCACTTTACGAAAGTCGAACTCGAGAAATCTCACATAAGATGGGAGAGGAATACCACTGAGAGACAAGATTGGATGTGATTAGATAACTCTCCAAATTCAATGTGTTTTAAATGTGAAAAATGGAAATAATTTTATTATAGGAGTGATTAGATACGATTAAATATGAAAGGAAATTAGTTTTTGTGATTCTAGTATTTTATGAGGATTAGATTAGAAACTAAGTTTTATTCCATGTATAATCTTATATAATCATCTTACAATAAAATCTGCATCAATTTTTAAATTCAAAAAACATTCAATTTATTGAATTATTCAATAAAATCAAATGAGTGCGAAATGCTATTTACCAAAGTTTATCATTGTGGTAATCTTTCCTTTTTCTTTTTAAGTAAACCTCTCGCCGGGAGTCCCACCTTAAAAGCCTTAAAATGATCATTGGTTATGTTTACCTCTCAGTCAACGTATGAAACCCCCCAAACCGCCACTTGAGCAAAAGATATCATATATACAGAGACACAGACAGCAACCTTGTCTTAATAACATTTTGATTTCTTTTCTGCAAAAATCCACGCATAGAATATCGGAGAATCAGAAAACCAGAATGTGATGTGTTTTATTATGTTTCGAATTTGAATGTACGAACGCTTTTAAATCGTCGTCTTTGGTGGACTTGACGTCGACGGCCATGGACGATACCACCAATAACGAGAATAAAAGCCGCAAGCACCGCTTGAGCGGAGGCGAGGAACAGAGCAAACGCGGTGGAGAAAATGAAGAGGAGCAGTGCGACGTGGAGGTCTGGGAGACGCTGAGCAAGAGCTTTCGCCAGGTACAGTCCCCACTGGATCAGAACCGTGCTCTGATCCAGCAGGCCAACGAAAACCACAACTCTAGAGTCCCCGATAACCTCTCCAAAAATTTTTCCCTAATACGCCAGATCAATTCAAATATTTCCAAAGTCATCTCCATTTACTCCGATCTATCGGCAGATTTCTCCACCATTGTTCACCAACGTCGCGCCATAATCCCCGCCAAAAACGACAACGGCGACGACATGGATAATCGGAAATTGGATCGCGTAAAATCGGTGGTTGAATCACAGTAATTCCGATCACATTGTGAGTCTTCTTGTTCGTGTATGTGGGTCGCCTATAAACTGTTCGATATAATGCCTGAGTTGTTACTGATATTAGTGTTTGTTATTGTTGAAAAGTGACGAAAACTCTGCGTAAGTCCGTGTTTGTCTGTCGTAAAAGGTCCAAGGCTGCGGGATTTGCTTGTCTTCAACCCCGCAGATGATATGAGGTATTTATGTTCTCTTCTGTTTAGATTTAGCTTTTCTTTAATCTGCTATTCTCTGCTTTGGAAATATGATCCTAATGCAAATTTCGGTGTCTGGAGAGGAGAAGAAAGAGTTTTTCTAATGTGCATTTCTCTACCTTTGCATTTCTGTAGGATGATGGATTTAATACTCCTAAGTCCTAACCTATCCCTCGATTTCTCAGGATGTTTGGATTGGTCTCTGAAAGAGTTTCAGTGTCTAGTTGCTGTAGTTGTTCGTTATCCTTCAACTTATCTAGTTTCCTGACCTTGGTTTTTGGATAGGATGATCTGGGAAGAACATGATAAAATAAAATGTGACATGTGCTTTGAGGTATTTGGTTTGTTAGGTTAGTTCAAGTGATGTATGTTTTCAGAATGTTGCATCTCCTTGAACATCCCTTGTCTAGAATAACTCATGATGTCTTCAGTAGATACCTTGATCATGTTTTTGAATATGGGAACTCTGTAAGACTAGGAATGACTTGCTCAACCTTGTTTTGGTTGTTACTTCTGGGGCAGAGGGATGTCAGGGCAATATAGTCTTAATTATTCATGCTTTAGAGTTGGAAATTGGTCATAGATATAAATGCAAGTTGTCTAAACTGGTTTGGGATGTGTTTTATGTACTTGGATATGTTTTATATAATCGGACATGTCTTAGGACAAGGATTATCTTCTTAAACTCTGTTAGGAATTGCAGATACATTCTGGGTTGCTGTACGTTGCTGTATTTTCAGGGTTTTAATGGTGTCAAGTATCCGTTACTTATTATGCGATGGGGAAGCAGTTGTTGATGGTGGGTTGTTTTTGGTGTTGGGTTATGTTTATATATAGATGAGTGAGAAGTTGGTCTTTTCCCATTTGCAATATCTTCATGATAGTCAGGTTAGGCCTCTTGGTTACTGTGTCAGCCTATGCACCAAGGCAGCTCAACACCAGACGTCTACAAAGAGGAATAAATGTGTCTAAGCAACACAGTGGAACCATACTCTTATGGTCCGTTACCTGTGGCATCTCCTATTTGACAATCCTGACAATCTTTGGTCGAAGTGGGTGAGGCGTTAACTTCTTCATGAATCTCCCCTTTGGGTTGTCAAGGCGCCGTCCTCGTGCTCGTGGAGTTGGAGGAAGCTTCTCCAGCTTAGGGAGGTTATTAGGCGCCACATTGGGGTGCGAGTCGCTGATAGCACTAATGCGTCCTTTTGGTTTGACTCTTGGCTCCCTCAAGGGCCTCTTATTGATAGATGGGGCAGCTTCGGGGTCAATGCTACTGGTATTCCGGTTGAGGCAAAGATAAGCATGTTTATTCGGGATCATCATTGGTAGTGGCTTGTTACTTCTAATTGGTTTCTCAGGGTTATTGCTGCTGAAGCCTTTGGGCTGCCTTTGTCTTTGGGCCATGACTCATTCTTTTGGAATCCTGGTGGAATCTCGAAGCCGTCTTCAGGGTTAATTTGGAGCAGCTGTAGGATGCCTTGTTCTAAGGTTGGCTGGGTTCATATCATTTGGTTTCCTCTGATTATCTATCCCCCACGCCGCTTTTGTTTTGTGATTGGCCGTTAGGGGATGTCTCTCTACTCTTGATTGGATTTGTAGGTTCAGAGGCAGCGCCTCTACCCGCTGCATTTTGTGTAATTCTGATGTTGAGAGCCATAGCCACATTTTCTTCAGTTACTCGGTGAGTGATGGGGTCTGGAGACATGTTCTTGGCAGGTGTGGCTCCTTGTGGCGCCCTATGCCTTGGAGTGATTTCTTGGAGGATATTGCCATATGGTGGCGTGGCAATTGCTTGGCTGTATTGGTTAAGAAGTTTGCCTCTGGCTGCTTCGGTCTATGGTCTGTGGACTGAGCGGAACAACTGCATCTTCAACTGTCGTTCTAAGCCTCCCTGACAGATTTCCCATTCTATAATTGATATGATCAGGAGTAGGTTAAGTGTTTTAGCTTTCCCGCCTGCTGCTGTGAATATTAGAATTCTTAATATGTGGAATGTTGCTAGCCGCTGAGTTGCTTAGGCTTTAAGTAGTTAGGGTGGTTTATGGGTTCTTTTACCCTTGTTGCTGGCCTCTTGGCCTTGCTTTTCTGCTCTTTGTTATGGGCTCTGCCTTGTTGCTCTTGGGGTTTCCCCTTGTTAATTCAATTTATTTACCCAAAAAAAAGAATGTGTCTTGGTGCAACAATATGGAATTTGCTTAATTTTGCTCAACAATATGGAATTTGCTTAATTTTGCTCAACAATATGCTGCACAATGATGTGTTCATCTTGCGCTCTCAAAACCCTTCATTCTTTTGGAGAGCCTCGTGCTGAATAATTACGCGATTGATTTTTTTCCTTCCAACATAAAGGTGTCTAAATGTTTCTCATCAGAGTTTTTCGAACATAGGTCTTCAATTCTGTTGTAAATTCCTTTTACAGAAATTGGCTGATATGCCTTCTTTGGGGAAAATTATTTCAAAGATATCTATTTCTTAAAAAGCCTATTTAAGTTAAACTCTACTTTTACATATTTATAAAAATGGCCAAACTTTATATACAAAGGGCAAAACACCTAGCCACCTCATATCCCCATCATTTCATTTGTGCAAAAAAACCTAGGTCAAAATTGGGAGCTCAAGACCAAAACGGCAAAATCCACACAGCCCCTTCGCGATCTTGGAGGCCTGGACATCGCGATCTTCGACTCCGTCGGCAAGGCAAGGTAAATGGGCGCCATCTTCGCGATCTTGGAGGCCTAGATGGTGTGATCTACGACTCCATCGGCACGCGAGGTAAAGAGAAATATTAATAACTTCCTTGAGAAGATCCTTACAATAGTCCACTTGGAAAAATGATGTATGTGATCTAATCATAATCGGCATAATATAGATTTTGGAGAGTTTCTATGGTAGGGTACTTCGATGGAGTTATTTATGATGCAAGTTATGTCGGTTCTAAGAAGGAAGCATTGTTAAACAACCTTTCTCAGCTATTAAGGATATTCTAGCATGATGTTATTGCTATTATAATTAAATCTGGATTTCGGGTTGGATCATGTTGAATCCTATTTTGAGATGGAATCAAACAATCTGTAGAGTTAGAAGGACTAGATTACGCAAAGAATAGGACTGTTTATTTCAAAACACAGATGGTTGCGGAATATAAGATAGTGTGGATGAGTATAATGTAACGGTGTGACACGATTCGACGGTTACATAACGTTTTTTGACGATTAGACGGCTTTAACTCCTCAAAACCTCACGATTTTCGACCGGCGAGGTATAGACGTAAAACCACAAACTGAACGGTCAAGATCTTCAAATTCGATCGTTTGGATATCACTTGAACCAGAACTTCGAAAAACACAAAGAAATATACTTAAAGTGTTTGATGAATAAGATGATTTTACGATTTTAAATAATTTTCGAAATCAATCCACCGACCTAACTGTCCCATATTTATTGTACGTGCTCATAGATCGTCTACGCCAAAAATTAGCCAATTTAGAATTCCCGAGATAAGTAACGATGTGACACGATTTGACGGTTACATAACGTTTTTTGACTATTAGACGGCTTTAACTCCTCAAAACCTCACGATTTTCGACGGGCGAGATATAGGGACGTAAAACCACAAACTGAATGGTCAAGATCTTCAAATTCAATCGTTTGGTTATCATTTGAACCAGAACTTCGAGAAACAAAATGAAATATAAAGTGTTTAAAGTGTTTGATGAATAAGATGATTTTATGATTTTAAATCATTTTCGAAATCAATCTACCGACTATATATTTAAATAAAGTGTTTAAAGCGACGGACTTCTCGTGATATTCTCTTCATTCTTGTAACTTGAAATTAATTTTGGGAATAAAAATGTACATATATAACAACTCCATTTTAGCCTAGTAACACTAACTAGTTCCTTATCACATGGATATTAACTAGTTAAGTATCCCATTCAAACTTGATATTAACAAGTTAAGAGTGATGGTGTGTAATCATAACTAGTTGGTTTAGTTAAAAAGTAGGTATATGGCAATACTCCATCAGTTTGTTGTCCTACCATCTGACTTGACCCCAATGTCATTCACTAATTTTAGACATGTTGAGTGTGATGGGTGCAATCGGTTGGGAAAGAGATATTTTTTGTACATCCAAATGTCCTTTGGTTAATACTTGCACTCATTTTGCCTGTGCAATCGGTTGTCAATCCTTTCCTTTGAAACACCACGCCAACTTCACAGTTTACAACTTTACACAACATCTAAAGTGAAGTTGAGAATTATCAAATTTCATTTTAACTCTAATTAAAACTTGAAAAATTCTAAATATTTCTAAAAATTGAAAATTCCAAAAATTCTCAAATTTCATATGAAGGAAAAAATGGACTTGAACTACATATGAAGTCATATAAAAACTCAAACAAACACCTAAAATTTAATTTTATCTCGTACTCATAGATCATATTATATGAAATTAAAAGACTTGATAAAAAGTAATAATTAAATAATATGGAGTAAAAGGTATCTAAAAGAT
The DNA here is from genome assembly GCA_037349345.1 of Oemleria cerasiformis. Lineage (NCBI taxonomy): Eukaryota > Viridiplantae > Streptophyta > Magnoliopsida > Rosales > Rosaceae > Oemleria > Oemleria cerasiformis. Next base: position 11,634,109 of record JAZGTL010000007.1, read on the forward strand.
TGTGATCAAACAAGATGTGATGTAATGAAAGTTGTGCCTAATGTTTACAACCAGAAAACTTGGCTACAGGTTGTGGCACATTGGGAATTGATGACTTTCCCATCATTTCTTATGGACTTCCTTCAATCTTCCAGCAGCTTTGACGTGCTCCTTTTCCCAGCTAGTCTATAACAGTGCCATCCCTATGCAACATCCAACATCCAAACATCCAACATCCAACATCCAAATGCTGTAAAGCAAATAAAGCCATTAAAGCCATTCAATGTGGTCGGTAGGAGCCAATAAAACCAGTCATTTTCCTTTAAAATCCAACCACAACTTCATCGTTTCCACACCAACTCTCTTCAAATTTTTTGTGCTCTCAGCCCCATGTCTAATATTAGGCCCCATTCAAATGGACCTTGTTACGAAGGAGACTTCCTATGGCATGTGGACTTCCCCGAATCTCCAACAATCCCACCCACAACAATTCCACCTCCACCATCATCCGAATCGGAGGAAGATTAACAAGATCCGACAAGGTTGATTCAAGATGTGAAGAACAAGCTCACATACTACTCTAATGGATCAGATTGGTGGTTGAATAGAGTTCAGATACACCAACAAGAAGCTGGAATTTTAAAAATGAGCTCAATTACCCAACTTACATGGAGCTAGAGCAAACTTTGAAGGCAGAGAAAAGGGAAGCAAAGCTAGAGTCCCTAAAGGAGGATTTTGAGGCCAAAAAACGTGCAGCCGTTGCGGAATTCAAAGAATCAAAGGATTGCACTAATGAATTGCTAGCTGGGTATAATGAAGGCTTTGAGTTGGCAAGGGACTTTCTTATGATAGTGGATTATAAGAACAAATGGAACCTAATCGACACGGACGGGGCAATTGGCGTCATGCTTGCTGGTTGCCCAGAATACCACAAACATGTCATGGCAGCAAGGAAGAAAGATGAGATGTAAGGGTGTAATAGTTAATTGCACTTTCATCTACGTTTCCTAAGTATTGTAATATTCGTGTTTCCCTTGTTTTCGGTGATTTTCAATTTTCAATCCTAAGTATGATGTTGAAACTTCATGGACCAATGTTTTGTTTCAATGCCAATCTTAATGTAATTAAAATCTTTTATCGGTGATTTTCAATTTTCTATGTTTCAAACACAGTCCTATCATATTCCTGTAGTCCAATCATATTCTTGTAGTCCTATCATATTCCTATAATCAAAGAGGAAATCAGTTCAGTAACCAAATAACTATGTAAGTTAGGTAAACTAACAAATTTCATCCAAACGAGTGATTTTATATCAAAATAAGCGCACAATAGAATCACAACATAAGGACAAGCACTTCAAATGGAAAGTTAGAAATAAGACTCAGACTGGGATGGAAAGCAAGCAAGCTAGTTTTAACAAACTGACACAAATTATGCTAAGAAATCACTCATGACACAAAAATATGCTATTCATACATACATATTCTATGCAGATTATACACGCATATAGAAAATTTTATATGAAGTTTGATCTCCAAAGGTGTTCTTAATTTAAAATCAAATAATACCTCTTTGTCAAATTCTTGTCTACCACTAAGTCATGAAAAATAACACTTGTGTGTATACACAGAATTGAATTACTAAAACACTAACAAGATGGATGGATCACTCGATAGCTCAAGACATAAACATCAGTGGTGCGATACGTATAATGCAGCTACAACAAGTGTGGTTGACAAGGTTGAATGCTGAGCCATAATCCTTTAACCAAAATGGTACATATGAAACAGAAGGATCCCTATATTCATCTCAAACAAAATTGTGCTTCTTTTTAGTATTCTAGTATACTACATGATACATTCGAATGATACAGAGAAAATTAGCTTCAAACAGTTCATCTAGGCAACAACTCTAAAATCACAAAATAAGAACACCCAACTCAATAGAAAATTCAAGATTACTCGAGGTCAATGGAAACTAAACTTACAGAGAATTGATCTTACCGAAGCCAGAAATCATACAGGACACTGCACTTTTGTAGGTACACCAGATCAAGATAAAATGCCTGAGAGTAACTCAAAAAACTGATGACCTGAACCAAGAGGCCTAGTAACTTCATTTCGGTAAAAGTCGGCAAACATTCAAAAATCCATATCTAACAAGTCAAAATGGGAAACAATAATCAATCATCACAGGTGTGCACACTACAATTAAATAGATAGAAAGGATTACTTCAATATGACAAGGCTACTTACCAAAATTGAATGCGAGAACCCTCTGATCTTGTAGGCCTTCCCACCGATCCCTAGTATTTGAGCTCCTACTTCATCTTCATCCTCTTCAGATGCAACAATTTCACCATCTTCATTGTAACGACCCGGACCAGAAATTAAAGTAATTTCATAATTTAATTAGGGAAATGACGATTTTACCCTCGGTTTCGAAGGGGTTCTGAAGTCACATTTTGTCTGGAAGCACTTTTGGAAGTTTTTCATAGGCGGTTGCGTAGGTCTTGATCTCGCAAGTTCTTAGTCCGGCGGCACGCAGAAAACGGAGACCCGGTGAGAGAGTTGTGGGTCTAGAAGCTTCAAGGGCAGTTTGGTAATTTCTCATAAGTCCAAATAAGTGGGATATTTTTCTCTCTCTTCAGGAACTCTCTTCGGGGGGACACTCTCTCTTTCATCTCTCTCGGTTTCTCTCTCCCTATACGATCGCAGTACCACCGTCTTCATCATCGACCCATTTTTGGGTCGATTCGAGCTAAACTGAGGCGAGGAACAACATCCCCTAGTCCCTGCGAGCAGAGTGATGTCAAGTTCGAGAATCGAAAACAGCCTGAGACGAAGAACCGAAGAGAGGGATTTGGTCGAAACTTTACGGCTAGTTTCTGATCAAACCATGTATGATCTCGAATTCCTGACTTCAATTCCGAGTTCCTAACCTTGAGTAGATGATTCTACAGGTGTGGATCGTAAAAATCGGTGGAGTTTGGGGATAGTTAGAAGCTCACTGGAAATGGCGACTTCCAGCAAGAAATTTCCCGATTCTGACCACTGACGACGACGGCGGTCCGGTTGTCGTTCCTAATTAGCTCTGACGACTAGTTCGACTAAGGTATGTTGACGTGGCATGCCACCTGGCAGCCACGTGGAGCCACGTGACGACCAGTCAGCAGCTGACTTAGCTGCCACGTGGAGCCACCTGGCAACACTGTCAGTGATTAGTCAACCGTTAGGTCAACTGACACCGTCAGGGTTTGACGAAATATGATGACGACGTTAGCATATTCGGTCAAAAAGGCAACAGCGTTATAACGGAATCCTAACGCCGTTATGTTGGACGAAATATTCCAGTTCTGTAATGATATTCCATTAGGTTCGACGCAATATTCCATCAGAGCAACGAAATATTCTGTTGTGATTGTGCATACGCGTGGCGGCACATGGGGGCGCGTGGTAGTGTGTGGTCGTTGCGTGGGATGGTCGTCGGCCTTCTTCCGGCGCATGGTGGCTCGTAGGGTCATTTTTTGACCCACGACAGCGCGTGTCTAGGGTTTTGGAACATTTTGAATCAGGTTTTGGCGATTTTGAGGCCGTTGGAGTCCGTTTAGACCCCCGTTTGAGTATTCCCAGCTGTAATGGATGACCACGGGGCGGGTTTTGGCTCGGGGGGTCAAGGGAGTTTGGTTATTGGTATGTCAAAGGGTTCCTTGGAGCTAGGAATGAGCTGAGATATTGAGCTATGGGTCGGGATGAGCTAGGATATCGAGTTACAGCTCGAGGTAAGGTCAGTGAGACTCAATTCAACCAAGTCTTGAATATTGAATTGGATCAAATCACATCCAGGAAATCACTTTAGTGTAATGACTGAATCGATGATATGATAGCCACGAAGTGTGACCAATGCCGGAGTTATGGCAAGGGTACCTTTGTCATCAGGGTCAGTGGGTGGTGTGGGCGGTGACCCAGATTGACGAGTTATTGACGGTTCACATGAGGGTGACATGTCAGTTGTCTTGTTTGATTGCGGAGGAGGTCCTCCAGGGTAGTTTGTGAACTACTGTTCTGTCCTTCGTCTGACAGGTGGGTGAAGGTCAATCAAGTACAAGGGAGGTTCTGTTGGAGTCCTTGTAAATTTTCATTTGATGTTTCCAAAGAATTAAAGGTATTTCAAGTATTAACTTATGTGGTCAAAGGCTGTCAAATGGGAGCAGGGCTTTTCACGAATTTCAAGTCGAAATTCAGGAAGGGTCCTATCAATTTGGTATCAGAGCTCTAGGTTTAACTTCCTCCAGACCGCACACTTTTGTGCAGAATATTTTGGTGGTTCTTGTCAGCGAGATGCCTACGAGACGTTTGTCTCATCAACGACCTAGTACTGAGGAAGACAGAGAGTGCATAGTGGAAAAGGTGCAGGATTTTGTGGTTAAGCTAATTTGGGCAGACCTTGGATCCGTTGGGTCGGGCGATGAATAGGATGGTATGTAGTAGAAGTACTACTGAGGTTAGGAGCCATGATAAGTACAGGCGAGGTAGGCCCCGCCGTTGCAGGTGAGTAGACTTTGTTTGTTTGTAATGCATGCATTAAATGAGTAGTATCATTCTGAAGTCCAAATAAGCAGGATATTTTTCTCTCTCTTCAGGGACTCTCTGCGGGGGGACACACTCTCTCTCATCTCTCTCGGTTTCTCTCTCTGTGTGCGATTGTAGTACCACCATCTTCATCATGGACCCACTTTTGGGTCGTTTTGAGCTAAATCAAGGCGAGGAATAACATCCCCTAGTCCATGCGAGCAGAATGGTGTCAAGTTCGAGAACTGAACACCGCCTGAGACGGAGAACCGAAGAAAGGGATTTGGCTGAAACTTCATGGCCAGTTTCTGATCAAACCAAGTATGATCTCGCATTCCTGACGTCATTTCCGAGTTCCTGGCGTTGAGTAGATGATTCTACAGGTGTGGATTGTAAAAATCGGTGGGGTTTGGGGATAGTTAGAAGTTCGCCAGAAATGGAAATTTTCAGAGAGAAATTTCTAGATTCTGACCACTGGCTTTGGTGGCGACGGGGGCAGTCAGGTCGTCGTTCCCGACGAGCTCTGGTGACTGGTTCGACCGATGTATATTGACGTGGCATGCCACCTGGCAGCCACGTCGTGCCACGTGGAGCCACATGGTGACCAGTCAGCAGCTGACTCAGCTGCCATGTGGAGCCACATGGGAACACAATTAGCAGTTAGTCAACCGTTAGATCAACTGACACCGAGAGTTTGACGGAATATGCTGACGGCGTTAGAATATTCCGTCAAAAGGGGAACATCGTTATAATAGAATCCTAACGCCGTTATGTTGGACGAAATATTTCGGTTCCGTTAGGTTCAGTGGAATATTTCGTCAGAGCGACAGAATATTTTGCCGTGATTGTACACACGCGTGGCGGTGCGTGGAGGCTCGTGGTAGCATGTGGCCGGCGTGTGGAGGCGCGTGGGATTTCCGCCGGCTTTCTTTCGACGCGTGGAGTCATTTTCAGGTCCACAACAGCGCATGTCTAGGGTTTTGGAATATTCTGGATCAGTTTTTTGCGATTTTGAGGCTGTTGGAGTCCATTTAGAGCCCCGTTTGAGTAATCTCAGCTGTAATGGATGACTACGGGGCGGGTTTTGGCTCGGGGGGTCAAGGGACTTTGGTTATTGGTATGTCTTGGGGCTAGGGCTTCCTTGAGTTGGTACTTTGGATGTACTGTTAATGAACTGGGTTTCCGGGATTGCAAGGCATGCGTATTTCTATGTATTATGTCATACCACAGATTGTGAGTGGTGGAAATTGAGAGAAATTATTAGGAATATATTAGTACCCTTTCGAGGCTCGGAAATTAAACCTTAAGGTTTAAAGGGATTTATTGAATGTCTTATCACTACACATCTCTCGAGGCTTATGAATTTATTTTAGGGTTTCAGACCAGATTGTGATTTGGGTTTTGACCCTGATGAATGATTTGAGGTATATTATGGAAGGTTCCATTATACTCTCGGGATGTTATGACGTGAGGTATGTCAGGGAGGATTCCCTCATACACTCGGTGGGGGTATGTCAGGGAGGATTCCCTCATACACTCAGTGGGGTATGTCGGGGAGGCTTGCCTCTTACGCCGGGGGAAATGTGAGGGATGGTAGAGAGGATTAGACTAAGGCTAGAGATGAGCTGGGATATTGAGCTACGACTCAGGATGAGTTGAGATATCGAGTTACGACTCGAGATAAGCCGAGATATTGAGCTACAGCTCGGGATGAGCTGGGATATCGAGTTACGATTCGGGATGAGCCGGGATATTGAGCTACGGCTCGGGATGAGCTAGGATATCAGTTACTGCTCGGGGTAAGGTTAGTGAGACTCAATTCAACCTAGTCTTGAATATTGAATTGGATCAAATCACATCTAGAAAATCACTTTAGTCGAATGACTTAATCGGTGATATGATAGCCACGAAGTATGACCAATGCAGGAGTTGTGGCAAGGGTACCTTCGTCATCAAGGTCAGTGGGTGGTGTGGGCGGTCACCCAGATTGACTAGTTTTTGATGGTTCACATGAGGGTGACACGTCAGTTGTCTTGTTTGATTACGGAGGAGGTCCTCTGAGGTAGTTTGTGAACTACTGGTCTGTCCTTTGTCTGACAGGTGGGTGAAGGTCAATCAAGTACAAGGGAGGTTCTGTTGGAGTCCCTGTAAATTTTCATTTGATGTTTCCAAAGAATTAAAGGTATTTCAAGTATTAACTTATGTGGTCAAAGGTTGTCAGACCGGAGCAGGGCTTTTCACGGATTTCGAGTCGAAATTCGGGAAGGGTCTTGTCATCATCTTTTTCCTCATCCACTGTATCCTTTTTTCCTTTCAAGCTTCCAAGAGCCTTTGCTTTCCCTTTACACTTCACGTCATGCCCATCTTCTTTCCTCCTTGATTTATGATACTCTGGCACAAGAGCCCTTGCTAGTGAGTCATGTGTCTTTGCGAAGGACACTTTTCCTAGGGATACTTGTTCCAATTTTCCATATTTTCAACAAGGACTAAGAAGTTGCAGTTAATAATACTTGTCCTTTCCCTTCCCAACATTATCGTTTCTGCAAAGTAAACAAGGGCAAGCTTCAGTTGATCTTCTTGAACTGTGCATCCCTCCAATGCTCACTCCAGTTCAGAAATTCTCACTTTTATATTGTCAGGGAAATAGGTATCCTTCAATTTTCCGGTCCCTTGTCCTTGCTCCAAAAATTTTGGCTCCTCACCATCACTAGATAACCTCGCTATCACACAAAAATCTTGAAGGGTGAACTGTTTCACTTTACCCCCCAAAAGAAAACAAATACTGTCACATTCATTCACTTGATTACCCTTGATCTTCCTAACCATTAACGCGTGCACAATCGGGTTGGTCCAGTTCAAGTGTTCTATTCCCAACAGCTTTCCAAAACATGTTTTCTCAAATTCCTGAAGTTGTTGCCTTGTAAGCTTTTTCTTAATCAACTGAAATGTACGCTTCAGGTACACCCAGGTTGAACTTTTGTACTCAATAACTCATTTGGATCAACCACTAACTTGTACTTAGTTTCCATGACCACTGCAGGCAAAAATAAAACCAATTCAAGATAATTGTTAGTTTCAAATCTGATTTTATCAGAATGACATAAACTATAATGTAAGAGAAAGTGGGAGGGCTAGGAGCAGACTGAAGTATAACACCTACAATTTTATAATTTTTCTACAATTCAAGCATGTCAATTTGGTAACCTATTACAGATGATTATTTATTTTATGAGGTTTAGTTTGAAAACAATAACTAACTTCTTTTATCAATTACACTCATCTTTCACATCTTATATGGCTCAACAGGAATGGGATTCAATGCATAAATCAATTTTGGTTCAAGAATATTCTGTAATGAAAAGAACAATGCACATGAAACAATATGGAAAAGGGGGATTTCGAGATATCGGCTTATATCGCCAAAATAAATTATGTACCGACCTGAAATTTTAATTATTGAAATTTTCGTAAATTATTTCGCAAAAGGACAAATTTACCCCTAGTTGTTAAGAGGGCGTGAAAGTCAATTTTTGTTTGAGACATGTTTGGTAATTTTTCAGGGACCGTTGCGTAGGTCTCGAACTCACGAGTTCGTAGACAAACGTACGAGAAAAATGGAGTTCGGGTGAGAAAGTTGTGGGTCTAGAATGTCAGGGGCATTTTGGTAATATGCCATGCGTAGATATTTTTATCCCCATCTAGATCAATTCTTCATCATTCACTCTCTCTCTCTCTCTCTCTTCGACACACACACCCAACCCGTGTACATTGAACCCAAAAACCCAAAATCATGAACTTCAAACCGAGGCAAGATCTCCTAATTCTGTGTCACTAATCAGATTCTCCTCTTTCCCGTGATAAATAATGTACCAACCATTGATGGAGGAGGCTACAGAAGACACCGAACCGAGGAAAAGAAAACCGAGAACTTTTTTATTGATTTTTCGGCCAACACATGCATGGGATTCGTGTTTTAAGTTCATTTCTGAGTTCCTGGGTTCGAGTAGATAGATTTAGACCAAATATTTGTTAAAAACGGTTGAATTTTGAGGAAGTTAGGAGAAATTCAAGGTCGACCGAAAATGGAGTTTTCCGGCGACGGCGGCAGACGACGGCGCAGTCGTCTTTTCCAGCGAGTCTCTTACGAGACTCCGCGACTGGTCCGACAGACGGCCGCTGACGTGGCATACTAGGTGGTAGCCACATGGTGCCACGTGGCGACCGACAATGGCTGACTCAGCTGCAATGTGGCAGCACAGTCAGCGTACAGTCAGCAGTTAGTTGACCGTTGAGTCAACTGACGCCGTCAGGATTTGACGAAATATGCGGACGGTGTTAGCATATTCCGTCAAATGATAACGATGTTATGACGGAACCCTAATGCCGTTAGTCTGGATTGAATATTCCAATTTCGTTGGGATATTCTGTTAGGTTTGACGGAATATTCCGTCGAAGCGACGGAATATTCCACTGTGAATAGTACTAAGCACGTGGGGATACGTGACGGTGCGTGGCCTGTGCGTGGCGCGTGATCCGACCTTCCACCGATGCGTGGGGCTATTTTTTGGCCCACGGCGACCCGTGGCTTGGGTGTTGGGACATTCCATATCGGGTTTTGGCGGTTTTGAGGGCATTTGAGTTCGTTTTGAGCCCCGTTTGACTAATCCCAATGGTAATGGTTGACCATGGAGCGGGTTTTGGCTCGGGAGGTCAAAGGAGTTGGGTTTTTAACGTGTCAAAGAGTTCCTTAGGGCTAAGGTTCCTTGAGTTGGTACTTTGGATGTACAGTGAACGAACTGGGGTTCCGGGATTACGTGGCATATGTACTTCTAGGTATTATGTTATACCACGGGGTTCTCCGATGTTGGCGTTCGAGGGGTCTTTCTCCGCTATTGTTAAGGGCTTCTCCGATGTTGGCATTCGAGGGGTCTTTCACCGCTACATTATTGAGGGGTTCTCCGATGTTTGCGTTCGAGGGGTGTTTCTCTGCTACATTATTGAGGGGTTTTCCGATGTTGGCGTTAGAAGGTACGTCTCCATCAGATATCGAGGGGTGAATCGGGATATCGAGTTACCACTCGGGGTGCTCAGGATAAGCCAGGATATCGAGTTACCACTCGGGGTACTCAGGATGAGCCAGGATATCGAGCTACCACTCGGGGTGCTCAGGATGAGTCGAGATATCGAGTTACCATCGGGGTACTCATGATGAGCCGGAATATCGAGTTACTACTCGGGGTGCTTAGGATGAGCTGGGATATCAAGTTACCACTCGGGGTGCTCAAGATGAGCCGGGATATCGGGTTACCACTCGCGGTAAGTCGGTAAGACTCAATTCAATCAAGTCTTGTACCTTCGTCATCTGGGCTAGTGGGTTGGTGTGGGCGGTGACCCAGATTGACTGGTGGTCGACGGTTCACACGAGGGTGACACGTCAGGTGTCTCGTTTTATTGCAGAGGGGGTCCTCCGAGGTAGTTTGTGAACTAATAGGCTATCCTACGTCTGACAGGTAGGTGGGGTCAGTCAAATACAAAAGAGGTTCTATTGAAAACCCTGTAAAGTTTATTTAATGTTTCTAAAGGTTAAGGATATTCCAGGTATTGATCTTTTGTATTAAAAGCTGTCAGTCGAGAGGCTGGGGCGTAAAAAAAGTACGTGAGGTTATCCTGTAGGGCCGCCACTGGTCTAAGGTTTCAGCAATGTCGGACCTACTGTCAACTTGGTATCAAAGCTTGTTAGCATAGGGCTATAAACTTCGAATCATTATAAGGGTTCTCACACTGTGATCTGTGGCGAAACATTGGCTCTTACCCTGATACGATCAGGTCGGTTAGCCACCGTTGTGGTTGCTCAGTCGAGAGGCTAAGACGGTTAGCCACCGTTGTGGTTGCTCAGTCGAGAGGCTAAGACGGTTAACCATGCGTTAAGTGGAGATGTTGTCAAATTTTTGGCAGAATTCTCATATTTAATTACAAGGACTTGGGGGTATTTTGGGAATTTCATTTGGTTGTCAGACGGGAGCAGGGTTATTCCCGAGTTTCAAGGGGAAATTCCGGAAGGGTCCTGACAGTTTGGTATCAGAGCGACATGTTTAACTTCCTGCAGACCGCACACTTCTGTGCAGATTGTTTAAGGATTCTTGTCAACGAGATGCTTTCGAGACATTGTCTCTTTTGCAACCTAGAACTGAGGGAGGCGGAGGACATGTGATGCACTGGGCGAGGTAGGCGTCGCTATTGCTGGTGAGTGGACGTTGGTTTGTAAATTATAATGCATGCATACAAGTATATTTGAAATAAATTCTGTTATGTATTGTTTGTGACAAATTTCCGGAAATTAGAAATTTTACTAGACACAGGTTTTCCATATTTCAGCGAAAATGATGTTTTGGGATGTGGCCTAGTTTTCGAACTCTGTTTTTATGTCGTTTTATGTGATGGATATTAAGTCCATGATTTTGGGTTTAGACCCGTACTTGTAATTTTAATGGATTTGGCCATAAACCAATTATCCAATGAATTTTTCTTAGGCCAAGAAACAAGAATTTCAAAACATGGATTTTGGTTTTCACTGAATTTTTTTCCCCGAGTGTCAAAGTTTTCTCCGACTAGCGTTGACCGGTTTTACTCCGCTGGATCGTTGAGGGTTCTCCGACGCTGGTGTCGAGGGGTTTTTCTCCGTTGGGTCGTTAAGGCTGTCTACGCATAGCACAAGTTTCTGCACAATTCGAGGTATATCGGGTGTGCAAGGTCAAGGTTTTCTTCGATTGGCATTGAGGGGTTTTGCTCCGCTGGATCGTTGAGGTTGTCTACGCGTAGTACAGATTTCTGCACAACTCGAGGTATATCGGGTGTGTGGAGGGTATCGAGCTACGACTCATATTTTATTCGGGAAGCAGTGGTATATGTTTATATATATATATATATTGTGTCCATGTCTGTTTACATGATTTTAAACTCCTTTGAGGAAGGTTTTCAACGCAGGGTTGCGGACCACGGGATGTTTTCATTATTTGGATTTTCGTGGGTCCCACCAAATGTTTTTACAAATGATGGATTTTTTCGGCAAGTTTTCGGCTTATCTTTATGGACTTGTTTGAAAAAAAATTTTATGTATGCATGCATTGTTTTTTCACACATGATGAAGGGTATTTTCCATCACCTATTCGCCAAGGTTTTCTCCGACTAGCGTTGGACGGAATTTTTCCTAGACTGGCATGGTAAGGTTTTTCCTCCGCCAGGTCATCGATATGCTTTGATTCTGGCGTGGCAGGAAGCTCTCTGCTAGATCGTTGAGGCTGACTGCACTTGGTACACGTGACCCTATCCGACAACTGGCTTCGAGGTATATTCGGTCATGTGACGTCATGACCTGAGGTTATGGAAGTCATGTTGGGAGTAGGACTCGCGGTGGACTTCTCGGGCTCAAAGCCTTGCTTTGAGGAAATTTCCGGATTGAATGAATTTTGGTGCTTTCAGGATGTCTCGTGGATGTTGTTCCCGCCTATGGTTTGTTGTCGAGACTGGAACAGGTGAATGTGCATAGTGCACAGGTTCAATTGGGAATCGTAGCTGAGGCCCAGTTCGTAACAGTCGTGACGACCCAGAATTTTAATTATTGAAATTTTCATAAATTATTTCGCAAAAGGACGAATTAACCCTTGGTTGTTAAGGGGGCATGAAAGTCAATTTTTGTTTGGTGACACATTTGGCAATTGTTTAGGGACCGTTGCATAGGTCTCGAACTGATGAGTTCGTAGACAAGCGACACGCAAAAAACAGAGTTTGGGTGAGAATGTTGTGGGTCTATAATGTCAGGGGCATTTTGGTAATATGCCATGGGTAGATATTTTTATCCTCATCCAGATCAGTTCTTCATCATTCACTATCTCTCTCTTCGACACACACACCCAACCCGTGTACATTGAACCCAAAAACCAAAAATCATGAACTTCAAATCGAGGCAAGATCTCCCAATTATGTGTCACTGATCGGATTCTCCTCTTCCCCGTGATAAAAAGTGTACCAACCATTGATGGAGGAGGCCGCAGGAGACACCGAACCGAGGAAAGGAAAACTAAGAACTTTCCGATTGATTTTTCGGCCAACACAGGTATGAGATTCATGTTTTAAGTTCATTTCTGAGTTCCTGGGTTCGAGTAGATAGATTTAGACCTAAAATTTGTGAAAAACAGTTGAATTTTGAGGAAGTTAGAAAAGATTCAAGGTCGACTCGAAATGGAGTTTTCCGACGACGATGAACGGTGGTGCAATCATCTTCTCCGGTGAGTCTTCGAAGAGATTCCAACGACTGGTCTGACCGATGGCTGCTGACGTGGCATGCCAGGTGGCAGCCACGTGGTACCGCGTGGTGACCGTCAGCGGCTGACTCAGCTGCCACGTGGCAGCACAGTCAACGTACAGTCAGCGGTCAGTTGACTGTTGAGTCAACTGACGCCGTCAGGATTTGACGGAATATGCTGACGGCGTTAGCATATTACGTCAAATGATAATGGTGATATGACGGAACCCTAACGCCGTTAGTCTGGATGGAATATCCCGATTCTGTTAGGATATTCCACTAGGTTTGATGAAATATTTCGTCAGAGCGATGGAATATTCCATCGTGAACAGTATCAGGTGCATGGGGGAGCGTGGCGACGCGTGAGGGCGTGTGTTCCGACCTTCCACCAGCGCGTGGGGCTATTTTCCAGCCCACGGCGACGTGTGGGTAGGGTTTTGGGACACTCCGAATCAGATTTTGGCAGTTTTAAGGCCATTGGAGTTTGTTTTGAGCCCCGATAGAGTAATCCCAACGGTAATGGTTGACCATGGAGCGGGTTTTGGCTCGGGAGGTCAAGGGAGTTGGGTTTTTAATGTGTCAAAGAGTTCCTTGGGGCTAAGGTTCCTTGAGTTGGTACTTTGGATGTACTGTGAACGAACTGGGGTTCCGGGATTGTGTGGCATGTGTACTTCTAGGTATTATGTTATACCACAGTGGTCTCCGATGTTGGCATTCGAGGGGTCTTTCTCCACTACATTGTTGAGGGGTTCTCCGATGTTGGCATTCGAGGGGTCTTTCTCCGCTACATTGTTGAGAGGTTCTCCGATGTTGGCATTCGAGGGGACTTTCTCTGCTACATTGTTGAGGGTTCTCCGATGTTGGCGTTCGAGGGTACGTCTCCGTCAGATATCAAGGGGTGAACTGGGATATCGAGTTACCACTCGGGGTGCTCAGGATGAGCCGGGATATCGAGTTACCACTCGGGGTGCTTAGGATGAGTCGGGATATCAAGTTACCACCCGGGGTGCTCAGGATGAGTTGGGATATCGAGTTACCACTCGGGGTGCTCAGGATGAGCCGGGATATCGAGTTACCACTCGAGGTGCTCAGGATGAGCCAGAATATCGAGTTACCACTCGGGGTGCTCAGGATGAGCCGGGATATCGAGTTACCACTCGGGGTGCTCAAGATGAGCCGGGATATCGAGTTACAATTCGAGGTAAGTCAGTGAGACTCAATTCAACCAAGTCTTGTACCTTCGTCATCTGGGCCAGTGGGTTGGTGTGGGTAGTGACCCAGATTGACTGGTAGTCGACGGTTCACACGAGGGTGACACGTCAGTTGTCTCATCATATTGCGGAGGGGGTCCTTCGAGGTATTTTGTGAACTAATAGGCTATCCTACGTCTGACAGGTAGGTGAGGTCAGTAAAATACAGAGGAGGTTCTGTTGGAAACCCTGTAAAGTTTATTTAATGTTTCTTAAGATTAAGGATATTCCAGGTATTGATCTTTTGTATTAAAAGCTGTCAGTCGAGAGGCTGAGGCGTAAAACAAGTGCGTTAGGTTACAATGTAGGGCCGCCACTGGTCTGAGGTTTCAGCAGTGTCGAACCTACTGTCAACTTGGTATCAAAGCTTGTTTGCAGAGGGCTATAAACTTCGAATCATGAGTAGGGGTTCTCACACTGTGATCTGTGGCGAAACATTGGCTCTTATCCTGATATGACCAGGCCGGTTAGCCACTGGTGTGGTTGCTCCGTCGAGAGGCTAAGACGGTTAACCAGTCCTTAAGTGGAGATTCTTCCAGATTTTTGGCAGAATTCTCATATTTAATTGCAAGGACTTGGGGGTATTCTGGGAATTTCATTTGATTGTCAGACGGGAGCAGGGTTCTTCCCGAGTTTCGAGGGGAAATTCGGGAAGGGTCCTGACAAATGAACCTATAAGATGAAAGAAGAATCCCCAAAACCCAACCCCAATTAGAGGTGTAAATTCTTAATTAGGGAAAGTCTTTATCTTATTTGCCCAATTTAAGCTACCAATCCACCAATGCAGCAAATGAAGATCAAAAAATCAAACTTTACAGAGCACTTTGTATTAAGATTGAAAGGGAAAAAAAACCAAACAAGGCATCAATTGAGCAAGTAAGTTCATTCATTAATTACCTGGAAGAACTAATAATCGTTCACCTGTCTTCAGTTTCGGTTTTGGGTTCCCTTACCCATTATCGTGCCGCCTTCGCTGCTATCTCGTACCCTCTATCTCACCTAAACAGCAAAGGAATTATGTTAAGATCAGTTTGGGTTCAAAATGACTCGAAATTCAAAACTAAAAATTACACTTCTTTATGAAACTTTCGGGGCAGCCAAACAGAACCATGGAGAAAAAATACAATTCTGCACAAAAATTCAGTGAAGACCAACCAAAATTCACAAATTTTGAGAGATTCAACACATATGTGGATCAATGAGAAGGCGTCTTCTCAATCCAGCATATCTAACAGTGTACAGAAGGTAAACTTAGCTCAAGAATAAACAAACACAAGAATTACCACCAAAAACTTGCACTCCAATATGCCCATGCTCAAACAAATTTTACACTTGATCACATTCAATGATCTTAAATTCATAATTCATATCAACACTTGGTTCAATCAACAGAACTAATCAAGAAGATATAAGAAACACAATTGAAAGTTCTATAAGACCTCTTGACAGCTTCCTGCTTCCAACACAATTTACAGTCCAAATCAACATATTATCAAAACCCAAGGACAATTAACTCAATCATGGAAACCGTATCTTATAAACCCTTTACGAGGTTTTCATCTTCTAGAAACTACCGTTAACATCTCCAGCTACGGAGTATCTATAACATTATAGATGATAAGAAAAAAGAGTTATATTCAAAGGGACCATTGTCAACCAAATACGATTATTCTAGCAAACCCATGAATAAAATCGTTAATTCGGACCAAAACTTAAAAACAAAACCAAATAGATCATCAAATTGTTACCATCCAACTAAACAGAACCATGGAGAAAAAAAATACAATTTTACACGAAAATTCAGTAAAGACCAGCCAAAATTCACAAATTTGAGAAATTCAACAAACAGAAGAGAAAACGCAGACGTGAATTTAAGCTAGCAATCCACTAACGCAGCAAATGAACATCAAAATAAAAACATATTTGGAAACCCTAATCCCTGCAACGCACTTCTCACCAAATAATAACCCAAAAATTTACAAAACAAAAAGATATATACGGAAGAGAAAGAACCAATAATGCCATAAAACTTACATAGATTTGACCGACGACGAGTTGAAGATCGATGCCCCTCTACCTCCCTAACCGACGACGAGTCAGAGATCGCGGCCACTCTACCTCGCTTGCCGACGGAGTCGAAGATCGCCCTCTACCTCGCTTGTCGTCCAGGCCTCCAAGATCGCGAAGGCTGGTTGTGAAGGTTGGTTGTGTGGTTTTGGTCAATATCGTGAAGGTTGGTTTTCTCCCTAATCCAATTTCAAAGAGAGCACAAATGAAGCGATGGGACTATGAGGGGCTGAGTTTTTTTCCCTTTGTATATAAAGTTGGGCGATTTTTATAAATATGTAAAAGTAGAGTTTAACTTAGATATATTTTTTAGGAAAGAGATATCTTTGAAATAATTTTCCCTAAACATGGCATATCAGATGAATCCCCTTGATTTTATTTGTTCTTGTGCTTCTATGTTCAAATTTTAATCAAAGAAACAGTGAAAAATGAAATAGAGATAGAAAATTGATCGAAGAAAGATGTTCATAAGTTTCTCGTTTATTCAAAGAAATTAAAAAAAAAAGAATTACAATGTATCAGTTTCTATCTAGAGTGGAAAATTAGACATCAACATCTCCTATACTAAGATGTTTCAGCCAGTCGTGGAAATTAGGCATTAACGTCATCCTCTATACATCTTATCAGTCAAAATCTACTCTAAGATGTTTCTGTCTACCTTGGAAAATTAGACATCAACATCTCTAACATTAAGTTTAGAAGTAAGTAATGGCCTCTTAGCAACTCGGGCAAAACGAGTGTTGATCCAACGGTTTGTTTAACAAACTCATCCATTAATCATCACTGCCTCCCATTCCTCCCTTAGAATACGGCGGCAAAGGCAGCTGGTCATCAACATTGAGCAACTATCCATCAGCAGTAGCACCACCATGATTGCCAACGTATTTCGTATTCGAAGCAGCATAGTCCGGCATCTACATATTATCTTGACCATCAACACAAAAATTATTGTCTGTTCCATTATAGACTTTATAGTTGGGGTCGCTCATCGTCATCATCGTGTACTCTTGTTGATGATTCTCGCCGAAGTTCATCATGTTGTTTTCGTCCTTCTCCACCCCACTTAGAGTAGTTGGAGTAGAGTAGACTTGTTCTTAGTCCATCTGCGGCGGCGTTAGTGATGAAGTTTCTAATTCTTACCTTGCCTTCTTAGTTTCCGGCTTCTCTAATTCTTGGGTTGAATTATTTTTCCGGTTACGTTTGTTTCCTTCGTTGCCGGCTTGATTGGCATGTTGGTTAGTGGTGGCGGCTCCTCCTCCTTTAATTATTTGAGAAACCCTAGGGTTTTTCCTGAACCGGCAAAGAACAACCCAACAATCAAAATCGAGAAGGCTATATTCGTCGATAATCCAGCCAGTGTGGTGCTCGCATTCGTTGCTGGAGTGATACGCAACAATCAAAATCATAACTGACTTTAACGACCTTGGCAAATCTGAGCTGTGTGTTGTTTGGGACCGGCTCAGAGATCTAACCTCGCCGATAAAGAAGGAGGATGCTTGTATTTCTTCGCTGAGCTCGAGAATTACAAACCTAATGCCAAGAGGTTCAAACGGAAGATTAAGACCGAGTCCGCCGGGAGTTGGAGTCAAGCCACTCGCACTTTTATTGAAGACGAAAACGGCAACAATATCTGCGAGAAGAAGTATTTCCGATACGAAAAAAAAGGATGCAAGCACCACACTGGCTGGATTATCAACGAATATAGCCTTCTCGATTCTCATTATAGGGTTGTTCTTCGCCGGTTCAGGAAAAACCCTAGAGTTGCTCAAAGAATTAAAGGAGGAGGAGCAGCCGTCACCAACCAACATGCCAATCAAGAAGGCAACCAAGGCTACAAACGTAACCTGAAAAATAATTCAACCCAAGAACTAGAGAAGCCGGCAACCAAGAAGGCAAGGAAAGAATTCAAAACTTCATCAGTAACGTCGCCGCAGATGGAACTAGAACATGTCTACTCTACTCCAACTACTCAAGTGGGGTGGAGGAGGACGACAACAACATGATGAACGGCAGCGAGAATCATCAGAAAGAGTACTCGATGATGATGATGAGCGACCCCAACTAGAAAGTCTATAATGCAAAAAAGAGAATAATTTGTGTTGATGGTCAAGATAATATGTGGATGCCGGATTATGCTGCTTCGAATCCGATATACGTTGGCGATCATGGTGGTGCTACTGCTGATGGACAGTTGCTCAATGTTGATGATATTATCAACACTGATGACGTTTTCGGAATAGTGGATGAGTCAGCGTTCCAGCAGCAGATGTTGCCGCCTTCATCCCTGGATTCTGAGATTGATGGCCAGCTTCCTTCGCCGCTGTATTCTGAGGGAGGAATGGGAGGAAGTGATGATTAATGGATGAGTTTGTCAAACAAACTGTTGGTCAACACTCGTTTTGCCCGAGTTGCTACGAAGCCACGACTTACTTCTGAACTTAATGTTAGAGATGTTGCTGTCTAATCTTCCAAGGTAGACAAAAACATCTTAGAGTAGATTTTGACTGGTAAGATGTATAGACGATGATGTTGATGCCTAATTTTCCACGGCAGGCTGAAACATCTTAATATAGATGATGTTGATATCTAATTTTCCACTCTAGACAGAAACTGATACATTGTAATTTTTTTTTTTTTATTTCTCTGAATCAATGAGAAACTTATGAACATCTTTCTTCGATCAATTTTCTATCTCTATTTTATTTTTCACTGTTTCATTGATTAGAATTTGAGCATAGAAGCACAAGAACAAATAAAATCAATTTACCAACGAATTGAAGACCTATGTTCAAAAAACTCTGATGAGAAAAATTAGACTCCTTCATGTTGGAAGGAAAAAAATCAATCGCGTAGTTATTCATAACGAAACTCTCGAAAATGATGGGAGGGTTTCAACAGCACAAGATGACCACATCATTGTGCAGCATATTTTTGAGCAAAATGAAGCCAATTCCATATTGTTGCACCAAGGCACATTCTTTTTTTTTGGGTGAATAAATTGAATTTACAAGGGGGAAACCCCAAGAGCAACAAGGCAGAGCCCAGAACAAGGAACAACAAAGCAAGGCCAAGAGGCCAGCAGCAAGGGCAAAAGAACCCAAAAACCACCCAAACTATACTTAGAGCCTAAGCAATTCAGCGGCTAGCAACATTCCACATACTAAGAATTCTAACATTCACATCAGTAGGCGGGAAAGATAAAACACTGAACCTACTCTTAATCATATCAATTGTGGAACGGGAAAACTGCCAGAGAGGTTTAGCACGATGGTTGAAGATGCGGTTGTTCCGCTCAGCCCACAGACCTTAGACTGAAGCAGCTAGATCAAGCTCTTTAACCGACACAGCCAAGCAATTGCTACGCCATCTTATGGCAATATCCTCCAAGAAATCACTCCAAGGCATAAGGCGCCCCAAGGAACCACTCCTGCCAAGAATAAGTCTCCGAACCGCAACTCAAGAAAAGGTGGTTAAGGTGGTTATGGCTCTCAACATCAGAATTACACAAAACGTAGTGGGTAGAGGCGCTGCTAATGAGCCTACCAATCCGATCAAGAGTAGAGAGACGTCCCCTAACAGCCAACCACAAAACAAAGGCTGTGTAGGGGATAATCAGAGTAAACCAAATGATATGTGTAACGACCCGGACCAGAAATTAAATTAATTAGAGAATTTAATTAAAGAAAGGACGATTTTACCCTCAATTTCAGACGATCGATTGAGGTATATTTTCCTAATTCTAAGCTTAGATTTGAACTCCTAGGAAGGAGTAGATGATTTTACATACTTGGATCGAAGAAAATGGTGGAGTTTGGAGGAATCTGGGAAGCTTGGGCTTCCGGCCGTTAATGGCGGATCCGACGAGGGGACCCAGTTTCCGTCCACTGTCGACAGCGGTGGCAGCTATGGTCCGATCGTCGTCTCCGACGAACTCCAGTCACTGGTTCGACCTGCAGTGGCTAACGTGGCATGCCACGTGGCAGCCACGTGGTGACCAGTCAGTAGTTGACTTAGCTGCCAAATGGAGCCACGTGACAACACAGTCAGCGTCCAGTCAACAGTCAGTTGACCGTTTGGTCAACTGACGTCGTAAGGGTTTGACGAAATATGCTGACGGCATTAGCATATTCCGTCCAAAGGTAACGGCGTTATGACGGAACCCTAATGTCGTTAGTTTGGACGGAATATTCCGATTCCGTCAGGTTCGACGGAATATTCCTTCATAGTGACAAAATATTCCGTTATGAACAGTACATGGCGGGTGGGGGCGCGAGGCGGCGGATGGGGCACGTTGCCGGCGCTTTAGATCGCGTGGCACGTGGTCCGGCCTTCTACCGGTGCGTGGCGGCACGTGAGACTGTTTCGACCCACAGCGGTGCGTCTCTAGGGTTTTGGGACATTCTGAATCGGATTTTGGCGGTTTCGAGGCCATTGGAGTTTTTTTAGAGCCCCGTTTGAGTAATCCTAGAGGTAATGGATGACTACGGAAGAAGTTTTGGCTCGGGAGGTCAAGGGGACTGGGTTATTGGTATATTAAAAGGTTCCTTGGGGCTAAGGTTTCCTTGAGTTGGTACTTGGATGTACTTTGAACGGACTGGATTTATGAGATTGCGTGGCATGTGTACTTCTATGTAGTATGTTATACCACAGGGTTCTCCGATGTTGGTGTGGAGGGTGTTTTCTCCGCCACATCATTGAGATTTCTCTGACTGGCGTTGGAGGGTTTGTCTCCGCTAGATCATTGAGGGGTTCTCCGATGTTGGCATTCGAGGGGTCTTTCTCCGCCACATCCTTGAGATTTCTCCGACTGGCGTTGGACGGTTTGTCTCCGCTAGATCGTTGAGGGGTTCTCCGATGTTGGCGTTCGAGGCGTCTTTCTCCCCCACATCGTTGAGGTTTGAGGTATGTTATGAAGGATTCCATCATACTCTTAGGATGATTTGAGGTATGTTATGGAGGATTCCATCATACTCTCAGGATGATATGAGGTATGTCATGGTGGATTCCATCATACTCTCAGGATGAACCGGGATATCGAGTTACCACTCGGAGTGCTTAAGATGAGCCGGGATATCGAGTTACCACTCGGGGTGCTCAGGATGAGCCGGGATATCGAGTTACCACTCGGGGTGCTTAGGATGAGCCGGGATATCGAGTTACCACTCGGGGTGCTCAAGATGAGCCAGAATATCGAGTTACCACTTGGGGTGCTCAGGATCAGCTGGGATATCGAGTCACCACTCGGG
This sequence comes from Oemleria cerasiformis, assembly GCA_037349345.1. Lineage (NCBI taxonomy): Eukaryota > Viridiplantae > Streptophyta > Magnoliopsida > Rosales > Rosaceae > Oemleria > Oemleria cerasiformis. The sequence continues at coordinate 11,655,524 of JAZGTL010000007.1, forward strand.
GTGCTCAGGATGAGCCGGGATATCGAATCACCACTCGGGGTGCTCAGGATGAGCCGGGATATTGAGTTAACACTCAGGGTGCTCAGGATGAGCCGGGATATCGAGTTACCACTCGGGGTGCTCAAGATGAGCCGGGATATCAAGTTACCACTCTAGGTGCTCAGGATGAGCCGGGATATTTAGTTACTGTAAGGACCCTTCCCGAATTTAGCCTCGAAATCCGCAAAAAGTCCTTATCCCGTCTGACAACTCTTTTTCCTCAAAATTTAATACCAGGAATACCCTTTATCCTTGAATATATTTAGTAAACCTTACAGGGTTCCCGACAGAACCTCTGTACTTACTAACCACACCAACATGTCAGACGCAGGATAGCTTACAGATCAAAGACGAGACCTCGAAATAGTGGTGGTCCAAAAAGTAACACACTCTGACACCAGTCTCAATAGGTCAGACACTGCTGAAACCTCTACTGGAATAACACAAGACAACTAACTAGTCAGCCTCTTGTCAACCGTCCCTAACTTGTCACTATGGGTCACCGCCCACACCAATCCACTGACCCGGATGACGAAGGAACCAGACTTGATTAAATTGAGTCTCACTGACTCGCCCCGAGTCGAACTCGATATCTTTGCTCCTCCAGAGCAACCCGAGTGATAACTCGATATCCCTGCTCATCCTGAGCCCCCGAGTGGTAACTCGATATCCCGGCTCCTCCAGAGCACCCCGAGTGATAACTCGATATCCCTGCTCCTCTAGAGCAATCTTGGACCTCAACGATATGGCGGAGAAAGATCCCTCGAACGCCAACATTGGAGAACCCCTCGACGATCTAGCGGAGACATACCCTCTAAAGCCAATCGGAGAACCCTCAACAATGTAGCGGAGAAAAACACCATCCACGTCAATCATCAGAGAATCCCATGGTATAACCCAATACCCAGAAGTATGCATACCCATGCAACCCCGGAACCCTAGTTCGTTCACAGCGCGAATAAAATACCAATCATGGACGCCCTAGCTAGCCCCAAGGAACTCTTGATACATTATTGACCCAACTACCTTGACCTCCCGAGCTCAAAACCCACTCCATGGTCAACCATTACAGCTGGGATTGCCCAACCGGGGCTCTAAACGAACTCCTATGGCCTCAAAACCATCAAAATCTGATCCGGAACGTCCCAAAACCCTAGCCACGCACCGCTGCGACCTTATAATCGGCTCCACGCGCCTGCAGAAGGTCAGCCCAGGCACCATGCGCCGCCAATCTCTGCTACAGTAACCCATGTGCCTGGACCGGCCCAACTCAGCCTGCCCGGTCCAGCCTGACCCGACTCGGTCCAGCTTAACCTGACTGGTCCAACTCGACCCGATCGGCCACCGGTGACTCGCCGGAGAAGGCGACGGGACCGCCGTCTCTGTCGTCGAAGGCTGGCCGGAACGCCGCAACGCCGCCGTCGCTGGAATACCCCATTTCCGGCCGACGTTCAAGTTTTTCTAACTTCTTCAAAACTCAACCGTTTTTCACAAATTTTAAGTCTAAATCTATATACTCGAACCCAGGAATCCAAAAATGACCTCAAAACATTAAACATGTACCTGTGCTGGCCAAAAAATCGATAGGAACTTTCGGTTTTCCTTTTTCCTCGGTCCGCCGTCTCCCATGGGTGGCCTCCTCCGATGGTTTGTACGGTTGTGCTCGTGGGAATGAGGAGATTCCGAATAGTTCTACCAAAATGGGAGATATGGCCTTGAATCAAAGTTTACTTTCATGGGTTTTTGGGGTGTTTTTCTCAAAGGGGTTCCCGGGGGGGGGGGGGGGGGGGGGGGGGGAGAGGGGTTTTGTGGGTTGGGGGGGCGGGGGTTGTGTGGTTCAGAGAGAGTGTGAGACTGATGATGAAGAATTGATGGTTTGGGGGTTAAAATATCAACCCCATTCAAAATTACCAAAATGCCCCTGAAGCTTCTAGACCCGTAACGATCTCACCGGGTCTCCATTTTTCTCGTGCCGCCTGTCTACGAACTCGTGAGTTCGAGACCTATGCAACAACCCAAGAAAAATTTCCAAAAGCACTGCCAGTCAAAAAGTGACTCCCGAACCCGTCCAAAATCGAGGGTAAAATCGTCAAATTCTCAAATTAATTTAATTTCTTATCCGGGTCGTTATAGTTACGACTCGAGGTAAGTCAATGAGACTCAATTCAACCAAATCTAGTACATTCGTCATTTGGGTATGTGGGTTGGTGTGGGTTGGTGTGGGCGATAACCCAGATTGACGGGTGGTTGACGGTTCACACAAGGGTGACACGTCAGTTGTCTTGTTTTATTGCGGAGGAGGTCCTCCGAGGTAGTTTGTGAACTACTAGGCTATCATGCGTCTGATAGGTAGGTGAAGTCATTCAAGTACTGAGGAGTTATGTTGGAACCCCTATAAAGTTTATATAATGTTTCCAAAGATTAAGAGTATTTCAGGTATTAACTTTTGCGGTTAAAAGCTGTCAGACGGGAGCATGGCTTTTTGCGGATTTTTAGATGAAATTCGGGAAAGGTCCTGTCAATATGAGCCCAGCCAACCTTATGACAGGGCATCTTACGACTGCTCCAAATTAACCCCGAAGACGGCTTCGAGATTCCCACAGGAATATTCCAAGAGAATGAGTCATGGCCTATAGACAAAGGCACCCCAACGGCTTCAGCATCAATAACACTGAGAAACCAATTAGGAGTAACATGCCACTCCCATTGATGATTCCGAATCAACATGCTCAACCTGGCCTCAACCAAAAACTTGTGGCATTGATCCCGAAGCTCCCCTATTTATCAAGAGAGGCCCTTGAGGGAGCCAAGAGTCAAACCAAAAGAACACATTAGTGTCGTCAACGACGCTCACCCCAATTTGGCACCTAATAACCTCCCTAAGCTAGAGAAGCTTTCTCCAATTCCACAAGGACGGCGCATTGACAACCCAAAGGCGAGACTCCCAAAGAAGGTAAAGCCTCACCCAATTCGACAAAAGTTTGTCAGGATTGTCAAATAGGAGATGCCACAGGTAACGGACCATAAGAGCATGGTTGAACATGTGGAGCCTTCTAATGCCGAGACCCCCTTATCAGAATACGGTGGCGAAGGTAGCTGACCATTAATCTCAGAATCCGGCAGTGAAGGCGGCATCATCTTCAGTGGGAACGCTGACTCATCCACTATTCCAAAAATGTCATCAATGTCGATAATGTCATCAAAATTGAGCAACTGCCCATTAGCAGTAGCACCACTATGATTTCCAACGTATATCGGATTCGAAGCAGCATAATCTGGCATCCATACATTATCTTGACCTTCAACACAAAATTATTCTATGTTGGATTATAGACTTTATAATTGGGGGTCACTCATCATCATCATCGAGTGCTTTTACTGATGATTCTCGCTGCCGTTCATCATGTTGTTGTCGTCCTCTTCTACCTACTTGGAGTAGTTGGAGTAGAGTAGACTTGTTCCGGTTCCATCTGCGGCGGCGTCACTGATGAAGTTTCTAATTCTTTCCTTGCCTTCTTGGTTGCCGACTTCTCTAATTCTTGGATGAATTATGTTTTTGGTTACGTTTGTTTCCTTGGTTGCAGGCTTGATTGGCATGTTGGTTGGTGGCGGCGGCTCCTCCTCCTTAATTCTTTGAGAAACCCTATGGTTTTTCCTGAACCGGCAAAGAGCAACCCTACAATCAAAATCGAGAAGCCGATATTCGTCGATAATCCAGCCAGTGTGGTGCTCGCATCCTTTGTTTTCGTATCGAAAATACTTCTTCTCGCCGATATTGTTGTTGTTTCCATCTTCAATAAAAGTGCAGGTGGCTTGACTCCAACTGCCGCCGAACTTAGTCTTAATCAGCCGCTTGAACTGCTTGGCATTGGGATTGTAATTCTCGAGCTAGGCGAAGAAATACAAGCATCTTCATTCTTTATCCGCGAGATTAGGTCTGCTGAGCCGGTCCCAAACAACCCACGGCTCAGCTTTGCCGAGGCCGTTAAAGTCAGTTATGATTCTTATTATTGTGTACGCACTCTAGCAGCGGTCGTTTGGTGACCACTTTGTTGTAGAGAAAGTATTGAATTAACTCTTGATCTGTGGGGTCGAATTGAAAACTTATCATGTGCTCATCTTCATCATCGTAATCTGCCATTGGCAATGCTTTGTGGTAAATTATGTCAATTTTCTGAATGTAAGAGAGAATCCAAGGACATAGGAAGAGTCGTAAAAAAGGAGGAAGCAACGAGAGGCGTCTTAAATAGGAGAAAGTCTTATGTCGGATAGTCTTATCATGTCAAATATCGCCCAATAACAATTGAACATGTGAATTTCCACACCAACTCTTAAATTAATAAATTTCAGTTTTATATATGTGAGAGGTAAATGCCTTAAATATCCTTTTTACAAAGGTAAATTTCTCCCCAACCCATCTGCCTCACCCTCTACCTTTCTGCGAGAACCCAGAAAACTGGGTTTTCCAACCCATCTGCCTCACCCTCTACCTTTCTGCGAGAACCTAGAAAACTGGGTTTTCCATGGCTGCTTCACAAATCACTCCAAACCTCCCTTTTATGACACCTTGCCGTCGACCACCAAAATCAAAATCAACACCCTTTAAAACCAAAAACCAACAACCTCAAAAACAAATGAACACCCCAAAAACAAAAAATCAACACCCTCAAAAACCAAAAACAAACACCCTAATCAACACCGAAAACCAAAAATCAACATCCCAATGAAATCCCAGCCACTAAACTCTTTCTCCAAGCCCTCGAAAAAACCCAATTAAAACATATGTTGGTAGAGTTAGGTATTTGCAGGTAGTGAGATAAGAGACAATAGACGAAGAGAGAAAGTTAGAAAGAGAAATATATTTTCATTCATTCCATTTATGCTTTACAATTAGAATCTTATCTAATTATTTGGAATGACAATTCTCGTCACTTCACAGCACATGGCCTAGCCAACCTCACAACAAAAAGGAAAGAGAAATACAAGTTTATTCTAGAAGGTCGTAGCAACAAGGAAAGCTAGTTGTACCGATAACCTAGTGGGCATGGGCATAGAAATAGGGATGAAGGGAAAAGCGGCCTATCAACTCCCTTCCCCTCAAAGACATGCCTTACCTTAGGCTTGGAAGTCAGGAAAACGCTATTGGAAGTCATGGGCAACTTCCCATGTAGCATATGTATATGGAAATCTAGCCCGCCTGATTATCCGTTTAGTAATAGGTTTGTCGTCCCTTTTAAAAATATCACGATCTAAAATTGCCTATGGAACCCATTTAAGTGTACCAAGCGCAGATGCAGGAGGTAAAGATAGAGAGCGTGGCACTGAATCTCCAATACGCTTTTTCAGCTGAGACACATGGAAAGTGGGGTGGATGCGAGCGGTGGGTGGCAATTGGAAGCGATATGAAACCTTGCCAATTCGATAAAGGATTTGATATGGTCCATAAACTATGGGTGATAATTTGGAGGTAGAACGAGACGCCACCGAAGATTGCCGATATGGGTGAAGCTTTAAAAAACACCCAATCACCCGCATTGAATTCCCGCTCTATTCTGTTGTTTTCAGCTGCTTCAACACAATCGGAAAGCATTTCTCCTTGCTATCGGGTAAGTTCTCTAAACTCAACCTCAATTGAGTATGGTTTTGATTACGGATTTGGATTGATTGTTCTTAGATGTAGGAATGAATCCTTCGGGTGATGAACATTAGGTTTAATTTCTGTAGAGATTGGATGGTTTTGTGTGCTGCACACCAATTATTTGATGAAATGCTACTATGCAATTCTGATAGGATTCAGATGATCTCTCTGCTGTGACAGAGAGAGAGTGTTCAATTGTTATTGAATTAGAATTATTACACACTCACACACCTATTACATTCACACTTACATTCTGTTAGTGTGATGACACTATGATGTCACACACACACACACACACACACATACCCACACGGCTCTTCTAGCTTGGGCGCCAAGTTAGGCTCACACACATACCCTCACTGTTTTCTGTTGTAACAGAAAACTTCACTGCCTTGATTGCATACTTTGCTGACTTGTCTCAACCACCTAGATGCCTTGTGACAGCTTAAGCACTAACATCCCTTCCTAAGCTGTTCACTGGCATTACCCCTAGCATACTCCTTAAGTAGTAGAATCTGCCTTTAGGTAGTGCTTTAGTAAACACATCTGCAAGCTGCTCCTCTTACCTGCAGTAGATTAGGTCAATCTCACCAGCTTGCATAGTTCTCTTATGAAGTGAAACCTCCTATTGATGTGCTTAGTCTTTTGGTGAAAGACTGGGTTCTTTGACATGGCTATAGATGAAGTATTATCACATAGGATAGGTGTAGCTCCAACTAGTTCTTCCCCAAAGTCCTCCAACACGAATCTCAGCCATTTGGCTTGAGCAGTAGCCTCAGATGCACTAAAATATTCTGCCTCAGCAGTAGATAAGGCAACACTATGTTGTTTCACAGAGGCCCAAGAAAATACCCCACTGTAAAATGAGAAGGCATAACTAGAGGTGCTTCTCATATCATCCAAACTACCACTCCAATCACTATCACAATACCCTACTAGAGTAGCTTGTTTTCCCTTTTGATATTCAATCCTATAAGAGATAGTTCCTTGAATGTATCTCAACACTCTCTTAGCTGTACCATAGTGTTTCTTTGATGGATTATGCATGTACCTAGATAGCAAACTAGATACAAACATGATGTCTGGTCTAGTGGCAGTTAAGTATAACAGACTACCAACAATCTGCCTATAGGTACCTTCATCTGCAGCTTCTGAACCATCACTTCTGTTGAGCTTGTCATCAATAGCAAGTGGTGTGCTCACAGGTTTGCAATCTTTCATTCCAAACTTGTCAAGTAAAGCCTGTGCATATTTCTGTTGATGAATGAAGATGAACTTCTCTGTTTGAATAACTCCCATACCTAGAAAATGATGTAGAAGTCCCAAATCAGTCATCTCATACTTGGTCATCATGTCCTCCTTGAATTCCTTCATCAATCTGTCACAATTGCTAGTATAGACAATGTCATCTACATATATGGAAACTATTAAGGCCCTGCCATCCTTAGTTGCTTTCATGTACAATGTTGCTTCACTAGGACTCCTTAGGTAACCACAACTGAGTAAGTGAGAATCTATCTCACCATACCAAGCTCTAGGGGCTTGTTTCAAACCATATAAGGCCTTTCTGAGCTTATAGACCTTCCCTTCTTCTCTTTGTACTTCAAAACCAGCAGGCTGATCCACATAGACTTCCTCTTCTAGGACACCATTTAGGAAGGCTGATTTGACATCTAGCTGATATAGACTCCATTCCTTCTGTGCATCTAGTGCAATCAAAGTCCTGATTGTATCTAGTCTTGCAACAGGAGCAAATGTTTCATTGAAGTCAATTCCAAGCTTTTGTGCATAGCCTTTAGCTACTAGCCTTGCCTTATGCTTCAGGATTGAGCCATCTAGGTTCAGCTTGGTCTTGTATACCCATTTAACTCCAATAACTGGTTTATCAGTTGGTCTGTTAACCAACTCCCAGGTTGAGTTCTTCTCAATCATCTCAATTTCACTCTCCATTGCTTTCTTCCAGGCATTGTCCTTTACTGTTTCTTCAAAGTTCTCAGGCTCAACAATAGTTAGGTTACATCTAGCATATATATCTCCAATACTTCTCATCTTTGCTGGAATGTTTCCTGACTCATATGATGTTTCTGAGGATGAGCTTATGCTTGAACTTGGTTGTGAGTCCTGAGCTTGAAGGTCTGGTTCTTGAACCATAGGAACTTCAGCTTCCATTTCAGGAACTTGGATTCTAAGTTCTTCATTTATTTCCCAATTCCACATTGCTCTCTCATTGAACGTCACAGTTCTGGAAATCACAATTTTCTTGGTTTCCAGATTGTGAATCCTATACCCTTTCTACAACTCCCATAGCCTACAAACACACCTTTTGATGCAGTTCCATCTAGCTTCTGTCTAAGCTGTGAAGGTACATGAGTGTAGCACACATAACCAAACACTCTTAAGTGTTTTACTCCTGGTTTCCTCCCACTGTACACCTCAAATGGTGTCATCCTTAGAACTGCCTTTGTAGGACACCTGTTGAGCAGATAGACTGCTGTATTAATAGCTTCAGCCCAAAACTGATATGGCATCTTCTTGTCATGCGTCATAGATTTAGCCATTTCCACAATAGTTATGTTCTTCCTTTCTGCAACCTCATTCTGCTGTGGTGAGTATGCCACAGTGAGATGCCTTTCTATTCCCATGTGTTCACGGTAGATCAGAAACTCTTGTGATGTGAACTCACCTCCTCTATCACTTCTCAACCGTTTGATCTTGTTTTCTGTCTGCAGTTCAACCATTGCCTTAAACTTTTTGAATGCATTAAAAACCCCAGACTTGTGTTTAAGAAAATAGACCCAACACATCCTAGAGTAGTCATCCATGAATGTTAGGAAATACTTGTTTCCTCCCATTGTCTCAGTCTGCATTGGACCACAGACATCAGAGTGGATCAACTCTAGTAATTTTGATGCTCTCCAAGCTTTATCCTTGTCAAAACTTTCAACATGTTGCTTGCCAACAATGCAGCCTTCACACACTTCACTCTTCTTGGATAGCTTAGGCATTCCCACAACCATATCTTCTGTGTACAAAACATCTAGGCTAGAGTGATTCAGATCACCAAACCTCTTATTCCATAGCCAGGAACATCCCTCTTCAGTGGCAATCCTTGCTACTAGAATCACTTGGTTGAATGAGAGTTGGAAACACCTATTCCTTGTCATTGGAACAGTTGCAACCTCATTTCCCTGATTATAAATCTTAGCAATCTTGTCCTCAAACACAAGATTGTATCCATGCTCCACCATCTGTCCAACACTGAGCAGATTCTCATCCGGACCTGGCACTAGCATCACTTCCTTGATCAATCTGTCTCCATTCTGTGTCTTGATCACCAGTGTGCCTTTACCACTTGCATCCACAAGTTCACTAGTCCCCATTTTCACCTTGGACTTTAGAGACTTATCTAGGTTAATCAATGAGGCTTCATTTGATGTCATATGATTACTGCAACCACTATCAAGGTACCAGATATCTGTGTCAGGTTTAGATGTAGCAGAGTGACAGGCATAGAACATTGCAACTTCCTCATCTGCTTGTCTTGCAACATTTGCATTCTGCTTCCCGTTGCAGTCCTTGGCCATGTGACCAAACTTGTTGCATTGATAACACTTGGTTTTTCCTTTGAACCAGCAGTCCCCATAGTGTAGTTTGTCATAGATCCTGCACTTAGTACCACTGCTCTCAGCTTTACTGGGATTCACACTTTGATTGTAGTTAGGCTTTCCAGAATTGAACTTCTTATTCCAGTTTTTGTTTCCCTTAAACTGCTTCTTGAACTTGCTTTGACCAGTCCCTTGTTGTCCCTTATCATGCATAGATAAACTAGAAAATGCTTTATCCACAGTACTCTCATGCATTTCTAGTCTTTGATCAAAAGCTCTAATGGAAGCCACTACATTCTCAACATTCACAGTGTCTATATCTCTAGTTTCTTCTATAATAGATACTATAGAATCATAGGATTTAGTTAGGATGATCAATACTTTTTGTGCTAACCGTTTTTCAGTAACATCTTCACCATAGGTTCTCATTTGATTCACTATTTCATATAGTCTAGACAGATAGTTGGATAGGGATTCAGTTTCTTTCATCCTTGTATACTCAAAATCACGTCTTAAGGATTGTAACTTGACTGCTCTTACTTTCTTATCACCTCTGTACTCTCTTTTCAGCAGATCCTAGGTTGATTTGGCAGTCTCCTCGTTTGAGATTTTTGAGAAGATAGTATCAGCAACTGATGTTTGAAGCATCCCCAAGGCTCTTGCATCCTTGATGTAATATGCTTGGGTTGGTTGGTTAACCACATCACCGGCAGCATCTCCTGCTTCTTCATGCAGTCCAACATCAACATACTCCCAGAGATCATGTGCTCTGAAGATGGTCCGCATTTTGATGCTCCAGAATTCATAGTTGGTTCCATCAAAGATCGAAGCTCGTAGCTCTGATCCACCAGCTCCTGTCATGTTAGACACAGCTGCTTCTTCTTCACAGATGATCGTCCCTTGTGCCAATGCTCACGGATCAGATAGCTCTGATACCATGTTGTTTTCAGCAGCTTCAACACAATCGGAAAGCGTTTCTCCTTGCTATCGGGTAAGTTCTCTAAACTCAACCTCAATTGAGTATGGTTTTGATTACAGATTTGGATTGATTGTTCTTAGATGTAGGAATGAATCCGTCGAGTGATGAACATTAGGTTTAATTTCTGTAGAGATTGGATGGTTTTGTGTGTTGCACACCAATTGTTTGATGAAATGCTGCTATGCAATTCTGATAGGATTCAGATGATCTCTCTGCTGTGACAGAGAGAGAGTGTTCAATTGTTATTGAATTAGAATGATTACACACTCACACACCTATTACATTCACACTTACATTCTGTTAGTGTGATGACACTATGATGTCACACACACACACACACATATCCCACACGGCTCTTCTAGCTTGGGCCCCAAGTTAGGCTCACACACATACCCTCACTGTTTTTTGTTGTAACAGAAAACTTCACTGCCTTGATTGCATACTTTGTTGTCTTGTCTCAACCACCTAGATGCCTTGTGACAGCTTAAGCACCAACATGTTCGGTGGCGATCAGCCTGTTGCTTCATGCGATTTTGAGCCACTACCAGGTTTGATTTGAGAAAGCGAAGCGAAGAGTCTCGGTCATGTAAGACAACATCAACCGCCTGAACGACAATTGAACCAGGAAGATAGGAGGCAATTGTAGGTGGTGGGACACCATAGAGGGCTTGTTAAGGTGACATCCGGATAACAGATTGAAAGGTTATGTTATACCGCCATTCTGCCCAAGGAAGCAGGGAGACCCAAGAGGAAGGCTTATCAGCAACAAAGCAATGGAGGTAATGTTCAATGGTGCGGTTGAGCCATTGCGGACCTCTGTTTTGCCATCAGTTTGAGGGTGGCATGCTGACGAACGACACAACTTTGTCCCTTGAAGTTTGAAGAAGGCCTCCTAGAATTTACTTAGAAAAATTGGGTCCATGTCACTGATAATGTTCTTGGGCATACCATGTAACTAGTAAAGTTCAAGGACGGTTGCAACTATTTAGCATTAATGACAAATAGATACTATGTGGCACAAATAATAATAAAGTAATTTATAATTTTACATTTAACAACAACAAAAAACAATTTACAGTAATATTTGATCAAATAAATTAACTAATTCTTTTAAGGTTTTTTACTCAAAATGCCCCCTTGAACTTTAATATTAATCTCACAATGAACCTTAAACTCAATTTTGTAACAAAAGACTCCCTGAAATCTACTTTTCATCTCAAAATGCCCCTTTTTCGTTATCTTTGTTAACTGAACGTCAAATTTAAAGACAAAATTGTCCAATTGTACGAAATAGGCGTGTCAATTTTGAAAATACCCCATCAAAATGAAAGATATTAAACTCATAGACATGATCATGAGAGCAAGCATTCAAGAAGGAATTCGACAGCATAAGCATAAGATTAGAGCAAAATAAAAGATACCCAGATAACAAATCACATCAAAGTTTCAAAATTGTTGTATGAAATAACAATGTAAAGCTATGAGTATGCTAAAACAAACGCAACACATGGTAATTGAGAATGAGTGAGAAAGAGATAGAGACAGACAATTTCTTGGCTTGGTCAAGCTAGCGAGCTTGACCAAAATGGAAGAGATCGTAGACCCATCGACGTAGACACGAACAAGGCGGTCCAGCTGATCGGTAGTTGAATTTAAATTGGTACTGGGGTTGCTGGTGGCACGTGTCTTTGGGCTTAACCCCTGCCAAGTTGCCGCCGCCACCACTATCACCATCTTTGTTTCTTCTTCTTCTTCAAAACCCGTTGGGAAGCCACTTCCCACCATTGTCGCTCTCCGATTAGCAGACCCAATTGCATCCACTCACCCAGCCATCCAATTCCGACAACCTATAACCAAAAATTGCCTTCACCTCACCTCAAACTTAGTGAAAACAATCGGGGGCTTTGGGGTAGAAAAAGTCAGGGGATTTGGGTCTAAGAGTTGCAGAGCCGCAATCATTGAGGAAAGAGAGCTGCTCTTGAAGCTGAAATTCCTCAAAGGGCAGGGAGGAATTCATCATGGAAGAAGAAGAAGAAGACCCATTAAGGTGTAGGCTGGTGTTGGGGCTTGTGATCAAATTATTGTTATTATTATTATTACATTCATGAATCATGAAGGTGATATTGAACCCACGGTTTCTGTACTTATATTGCAGGTTTTTGCTTTTCGAATTTGAAGAAGACGAAGTTGCTTTAGGGATTGGAAATTAGACAATTTTACCCTTCAATTTGAGAGTCAGTTAACAAAGATAACAGAAAATTGGCATTTTAAGACGAAAAGTGAGTTTTAGTGAGTATTTTATTACAAAATCGAGTTCATAATGCACTGTGAGGCTAATCTTAAAGCTCAAGGGGCATTTTGAGTAAAAAACATTCTTTTAATAACTTTACATACATATAATGTGGAAGAAAAATGAATTTCCTTAGCCAAGTCCGCAATCTTAAAATTCAACAATCAAGCGCCAATTAAAACATTGAAACAATCACCGTCGGTGACATCCGTTGCCATAGTTTTGATCACACCGGCTTCAGAGGTAAAGCAACGATTGGGCACTCTTGCACCCTAAAGTGGATTAGATGAAAGAATTAGATAGAAGAAACAATTATTAACCAAATTAAATATAAAAATACAGATTTATCCGTCGGGTTGCAGTAGAAGATGTAGAAAGCATTTGAGATTGGGCGCGATGAAGAGAATTGAGAGAGAAGATAAGAGAGGAGAGAGAGAGAGAGATCTCAAGAAGTTACAAATTACCACAAACGTGAATATCTAAGAAGCAGAGGAGAGAGAGAAGAAGATAATTGGAGGAGAGAAAAAGAAGAAGAAACTTGGAGCAATAAGCTATTGATCGGAATTTTAGTGTTAAAAGAATTTTTTGGATGTTTGTTGATGTGTTGGAAGGACTGAAATCATTCTCAAGTATTAAAGAAATTTTCTAAATTAGTCCGTTTGAATATTTCATAGCTAAAATGTATGAACACCTTTAGCAACGAAAAATTCAGATGAACAGCGTTCTAAAAAACATTTTTTGTCAAGCAAATGATTTGAATTTTTCTCTGCTATAAGTGTTTCATCCTTGAGTGACGAAATTTTCAAACAAACTCATAATTTTTCCAAAAAAAATCCAGAGAATTCACAAAATTCTCGAAATTTGATCGGAGGGGTTTGAGATATATAGATGAGAGGCATATATACAACATTATTTTGGCTACAACCTAAAGCCGTTGTTATTTGATTTCTCCATATTTTTACATGCTCTCTCATGCTTCTTCTTCAACTCAACAATCCTTGTTTTTGTTGTTTTTTGTTTTTTAAAATTTGAATAAATTAGTTTTAAAATTCATGGAAAAAAATAGTTTTAATCATTTTAAATTAATTTTTTATTTTTTTTTCTACGTGGCGCCTACTTGTTATCAATTTTAATTCAATAAAGGGGCCCATTTTGTCTACGTCAACATTTAATAGAAATCTTAACGGAATAGTTAACGAATGAGCCATTTTGTCAAGTTTTGAAAAGTTCATGAGGGTAATTACAACATTTAAAAGGTCATGTATGAATTTGTTACATGATGTCTTTAGATAATTAAGATGCAAACCTACTACAATTAAATATTTAAGGGGATATGATAGTAATTTAAAAAATTTACATTTAAAAAGGAAAAAAAAATGGAAAAATCCACTTGGAGAAAGTTACCCACACAAACTCCACCTTCGAGTATTGGTATCATGGATGAAAATATCCACAACATGCGCGATATTTTTGTGGATATATTCGTATTTTGAGGTATTGGCATAAAAATAAGGGGGAAGAAATATAATCCCCCAATTTCTAAGACATACCGATATTGCGACCAATTTCCACGATATTGACTTATATCAACGATTTCCACCGAAACTCTTATTTGACCAACTGTAGCTAGAAATCCAAAATTTACTCAAATTGAGGAAAAACAAAATAAAATTTCAAATATCCAGTGTGACAAAAATAAGAATAGATTAAAGTAAAGGGGGTGATGACGGGGGAAATGAACATGTATTCCAAACAGTTGGGCACTTGAGCCCATTTACTAAACAAACAGACTTTACTCATGCCACCCAAGATTTTGATCATGGGTGTAGAGAAGATGGAGTAGGAATTGGTAGTGTCGGGAAAGACTACCCAAGAACAAGCAACATATATGAAGGATATGGAAACCCATCTTCTGAGGATTCCACAACAATTAGTGTTGACTCAACGAGCTTAGGAACCGATCGTAGTAACAACTCAAATTAACCCTATGCTTATGATCAATTTGGTTACGGCCAATAGATAACCCTCTCCCTCAAATGTCATATGATTATGGATGCTATAGAGTTCCTCATCTCAATCGGTTATGGACAAGTTAACTAGATAAATCCTAACTATCCTAGCTACGGAGGAAGAATAGGAAGCTAAAAAGTGATATATGAATACTAAGTCCAATAATACATTTCCACTTGGTCAAGTAGCATCACTTGGCAAAGCTATTGTGTCATAATCGATGGAGCCCAATACAATTTCAAATCCAGTCGACACTCTATTTGTTTATAGTGAAATTCAATGAGTAAAGTATCATTGATGCGAAATTATTAATAAATTATGTTTTAATTTCTCTTTATGTTTAAGGTTTTATATTGTTAGTCATTATCAGACCATATTGTATCATATTATATACCATATATTTATATCAAAGTCATTTTATAATTTTTATTAAATCTTATATAAGCATTATTAGGTGCTTAAACTTTTCTCAATGTTTCATTCAAAATTTCTAAGTTTTGGACTAAATTTCCAATATTTTTGTCTAGCGTATATCGAGATCAAAATATCCGTCGATATTTCCTTAAATTTAATTGTCGATATTTATGTGAAAAACAATACTCATATGAAAATGATATTTCTATAAAAAATGATATTTTTATTCTTACCGGCATCCACGGTTTTTATTCCCATTCCTAAAGAAGATCATCATATATAAATTTTGGTATTAAGACTCAAATTACTTAAATACCCTTGATAATGATTTTTCTCGCGTCCTCTCCTCCTATTCTCCCTCTTCCTCCTCTCCCGCGACAGAACACGATTACATTGTAAAGGAGAAAGAAGGCTTCTTCTCTGATCACAGGAAACGACTTCGTCTTGGCGGAGTGATTCTTCTACTGATCTGCTCCCAAAATTCATCTTTGGAAAAAGGTATGTGTTATATTTTTTTCTGAAAATTAAATTGAATGAGTTGAAAGAAATTGGTTCTTGGGTATGAATCTAATAAATTCGTTAGAGCATCTATTAAATTCCTACACCATCTACAGAGGCGGTTTGAATCTTGTTTTTTGATTTCCTCCTTCGTAATTTTTGTTGGGCATAAGCCTTGGTTTGTTAGGCATGAATCTGAAATTTTGTGTCAGAAATCTGACCCTTTTCGTTGAATATGTTCAAAAGTTTCAATCTTAGCATTTGAAACCAGTTGTTAATTGTTAAGCACTTGCATCAGGCTTTTTTAATGGCAGCCATGGTCCCCATGTTATAGTGAGCATCCTCGCCCACCCGATCATTTCTGTTTTTCTCATTGTGTTTGTTTCCCTTTTGCTTGTTTTTGGGGCAACGCTTAATGGAAGAGTATTTGTGGGTGGATGAGATATATGGGATTGCAATGTGGTCTTTTTTCACTTTCATTGACTCATTATTTCTAATTGTAATGCTCTGGGTATTGTGTACGGATCATTTGTGTCACCAGAGAAAGATGAAGAGCCAAAGCAGTTATGCGCCACCGACTTATATTCCATTGGGAATGTCAGATTCTGAATCCGCAATTGTCGTGAGCAATGGAGACCCTCCCAAGCAGGAAAACAGTGTTGATAGGCCGAAACAATGGTCTTCTGGGATCTGCGCATGCTGTGACGATATGCAGAGCTGTACGCTACTTTCTGCCTTGTGACCTTGATTTATCAGAAGGAAAAATAATGAAGGTGCCTCTTGAGTAGGGAAAACAAAAATTAGCTTGTGCTAGTCATACTTAATTTTTCGAGGACTTTCTAAGAGAGGCTAGGACGTAGAACATGATTTCAATTATTTAACTAACCATACAATACTATATGCTCGTCTCTTAGATTGATGTGGCCTTGTTTGGTGCCTAGAATTGGGTTGGATTAGATAACTTATTAGATTATGTGGAAGTCATAAATGGAGGCTAACTTCCAAATTCTGTTCGAGTTAAAGGTAAAAGATGGATGAGTCGTGAAGGAAACTTATCCCTTCTAATCTCCCACCATTTTGTTGGCATTGAAAGGGATAAGTTTCTGTCATGACTAATCCATTTGATGCCTTCAACTTGGAAGCTGAATTTCATTTCTTACTTCAACAGAGCTTAAATCTAGTGTGTTGTCCAACCCAATGTAGGCTTCAAACTTGGCCTAGGTGGTTACGTTCTCTGAGTACTCTTCATTGTGTCATGGACCTCCTTTTATGTCTGAATTTGTGGCCTTGCATTATCCGAATTGTAGGTGGTTAACCATGCACATAATTCATACCTCAAATTGCTTCTGCACCATACCTCAAATTGTTCCTCAACCATACCTGAAATGGAACCTGAACCATACCTCAAGTGTCAATTTGGTCCTGAATTAAGTTATTACATATTGTAGTAAAAAATCTAGAGAACGTGCCAAATTGGTCCTTCTCTATCAATTTTGACCATTTTACCCTCTAGTTGAAGGACAAAAATAAATTCATGTTTTTTTTTTCTAAAAAGGAAAGACTTCCTCACCCATCACTAACCATTTACCTACCATTCAGGGACCAAAATGATACTCGAGGTATACTTCAGGGACCATATGAGGTATTAACCCTAATTCTTTAGAGAAACAAATAATACATTATCTCATAAAAGTTAATGAAAACATGAATAGAACTAAAATGTCACATTGGGAGGAAAAATAATTAGAAAGAAAGGAAATGGCTTTCAGAAACCATTGGATTAGGTCGACTCAAGTTAAAGTATACTAGTTCCCAATGCAGGTACATAATATTAGAAATTCCAAATTAAGGCTGTACTTTCATATCAAGTTATGTAGCTCAGAAGCTAGTAAACTTTGCCCCATTTTTTAGGTTTGAATGCTTAGTGAAGCAGTAAAGATCTTGAAATGTCAGTTTGGGCCATTTTAAATCACCTTCTGTTGGCTAGTTAACGTCATGAATGATATTGTTCTTTGTTGGTCCCCATTTTTAGTGGTTGGTGTATATGAAAAATGTTTCTGGTTTATATCTAACATTCCAATGTTAATAGTCCTGAAAAATCTATAAGGCTATAAGATTCAGCTAAACATTCGTTGTATCTAATAAATGATTGATTGTCATGGTGATCACAGTTACTATCAGTTATCAATAACACAGGGACAATAAAGTTACAAAGAAAGAGTTGTTTTCCTAATTTATTTATTACTGCATTCATAAAATAGAAATCCCCTTGAGTTTTCATGGATAAATTTGAATAAATATTATTAATAGAATTCACATATGAGTAATTTGAATCTGATTTTGAAGACATGATATCCAATCCGATATGAGGTAAAGCATTGGCTGTGGGTAAATGCTGTGTTGTTAGCAGTGAATAAACAAATAATGATGGTTTGAAGAGGTTGAGTTAGAGGAGGTCATTCAATTAGGTTTGAATATGATATGCCCACACACAGAGATTCTAAAGGGTCTACAGAATGGTTATAATGGTTGGAAGGTTTTTCTTCCTTTTTTAAATCATCAACGTTATCTATTTATAAGGCGAAAACAGAAAAAAGGGGAATTGGGTGGGCCTATTAGAATCTGACTTGTTTTCTTTCTGTTTATCATGAAAATATACACAAGAGCAACACTTCAATTTTGGCCTACTCAAACATCACTATATATGTGCATTACAGTATTAGGGAATTTCATCCATCATGCCTCCTGGTTATGGTTGTCAAATCAATAATGATTATCTAATGGCTGATTTTTGTTTTGTACAGGTTGTGTAGGTCTATTTTGTCCTTGCTTTCTCTTCGGAAAGAATGCAGAATATTTGGGTTCTGGGACATTACTAGGATCATGCATGACTCATTTTATTTTGTGGGTACTTGTTAATACCGTCTGCTGCTTATTGACTGAGGGTCTTTTTTTGGGTGTACCGGGATGCTTTGTTGCATGTTATGCGTGTGGTTACCGCAGAACCCTAAGATCAAAGTATAATCTACAGGTATAACATTGTTCAATTAATTTTCCAGGCTAAAATCTGTTAATAGTAAAAATGTTTTGATTTTCTGTTTTGATTCTTTCAGTTTCTTCCCAAGTTCTTTTTTATTTATTATCTGAGTTTCTATTTTCTTGAGGGTCTGGGAAATCCCAAACAAGTGGTCCTCTAGCAATATAAAATCCCAAACAAGGTTGATGTTCGGCAGCATGCTTTGATCAGATAACTAACTGTTGGCAGCATCAATGAACTTTTGCATTTTCGTTAGTCCAAATCATTACAATTTAATAGATGCTTGTTCTCTTATATTGAAGAGAGAATGCTTCTGTCAATAAGCTAGGGTTGCCGCTAATCACCAATTCTGTTTCAATTTCATTAGACATTTTAGAAATCGATTTACCAAAGATGTGGATCATAATTGGGAGGAAAACTGCGGAAGTTGAGTTTGATGACTTCGTTAGAGCTTATTATTCTTGTGAATGCATTTTGTAGGAAGCACCATGTGGAGACTTTGTGACTCATTTTTTCTGCCATCTGTGTGCCATTTGTCAAGAGTACCGGGAGATCCGTGAAAATTCTACTGATTTGGGAACTCCTGGCCTGAATCTGGCAGTGGTTACAGCCCCAATAATCCAAACAATGCAACCAAGTGTTGAAGAGTAAGTAAACCGCTGTTTTCGAACTCCGGCAGCAAGATGAGCATTTGGTTTAGGTTGTAGTACCTTCTTCATGCCCTTCAGTGGATATTGTTGGTGAATCCCTCCCCAATTAATTCATCTTTTTATTTTCTTTGAACTTGTTTAGTTTGTACCAGGGTTTATTTTATTATGTTTAGCGTAGTCGTACATACGTTCCAATGTTTGTGCAATCTATGGATTTTATCATAGATGAAATGAAAAGAAGGAAATGAAATGAAAAGTCGGTGTTTACTAGTTTTTTCATACAATGATATTGAGGAATGGAGATTATAATATACACATTGAGTATTGATCTCGCTATTTACGAGAGTCGATATTGAGATATCCCACATAACGCGTGAAAAGAAATACAACCATACTGTAGCACTAAGTAGCTTACAAGACAAGACAAGATTAGTGCTCATGTTCATGGAAAATAATAAGTAGCTTAAAGTTAGCGTAGTCGTACCTTCAACACCATCGGTTCTACACAACTAGGCTCTCCATCATCCAAGTAGTGGAAATTGGGCTGGCATTAGCTTGGCTTTAAAGCAATCGTTCCAAACCATGAATGATAGAATTTAAATTGAAAATATAATCCACTTCTTAACCAAAATATAATTCCCAAATGAAATGAGGGATATAACAAGATTTCACGATTTAATTTTGAAAATAATAATGAAGTTCAAGAACATGTAATTAAGGTTAACAGAGAGTAACTCTCAAATTGCTAGTTAAATTAATGGGAGCAATTTTGGGTTACTTCAAATTTTAGTCAAAGATTCTTTTCTTGAGATATAAATTTTAGTCAACTATCCAAATTTCACTTCAAATAAGTGATGTTACTTCAAATTTCAGTCAAATATTGTTAGCATCCCAACTAGATTTACTTAACTTCTAGATTGTTACCTTCTTCTTTGGGACTCCTCTTATTGGTGGCTTCTTATGCGGGACAATGAGTTTTTTTTTTCTTTACTTTTAATTTATTTTTTATATAAAAAAAATTAACTTTTACAGTTAATCATTTTTTTTTTCAAAGAAAATGATAGAGAATAAAATAAAAGATGTTAATTGCTAAGGGTTTAAATTGAAAGGTTTTTTATTTTATTTTACTTTTTAAACTTTTTACTATTTTAATCTTTATTATTTAATAGTATTCTTCCAAAAATTTAATCATTTTTCTGTCGAAGCAAAATTTTAATTTATCCAGTACAATTATTTGAATTTTAAAGCTTCACCATTGGGCATTCTCACTATTATATAGTAGCCCCCTCACATAAGCCTTATATTGGGAAATCAAGATTACAAGATACAAATTGACTATAATTTCGTATGTTTTAATATTTAGGCTTAATAAAGGGTATAAATGAAAAAATGCTTCACTAAACCATACTCTTAGCTTTATAATAAGACTTCTCGAAATGCACCCAAAGTAGGACGTGTAATTTTAATTTACACCCTAAATAGAAAATCGTGTCAATTTATATCCAAAATTGATATTTTGTCAACGCAAACCTTGACATCGTTACTAAGGCCGTTTACTAGAGGGGCAATTATGTCAAAATAAACCCATCTTCATCTTCAACCTCTGCCTCCTTACCCCAAGAACGCATCCACAATCACCAATCCAAATCCGTCCACCCATTAAACCCATCAACTCATATTAACTACTCAGAGTACCTGCTCTGTTTTAGTCTTCCATGGAATTCAAAGCCAGAGTCTCGGACTCAAACGACGTCGTTAGCAACAACAATTGTTGCTACAACAACTGCAACAGCAGCATCGTCTCCTGTGTAGCAATAGCCCATCACTCCAATTTCAACCCACCGCCTCCCGATATCTCGCCCTCACCCGCCTCTCCGACAGCCTCGAATCCATCGTCGATTCCACCGATTTCAACTTCTTCTCCTCGCCGTTTTGGGATTTTTACACAGCGGCAAGCTCAAGTCTTTGCCCAAAGGTGTTTGTGTCTACGTAAACGACGCTTTCCCCCATGTCGCTTGCCGACCCGTCTTTGATTTCATGGTGGAGGTTCTTTATGTTTCTGCAACCCTCAAAGTTTGAGTGTTTTTTATGAGTTCTTGAAAGATGCAAATTTTGAGTGTTCTGGAGCTGAATTCTTAGGAATATACAGCGGAGGTGGAAGGAAAAGGATTTGATTTTCTTGAGATTTTGGAGTTTTATTTTGAGGATTTGGATTGGTGATTGTGGATGCGTTTTTGGGGCAAGAAGGCGGAGGTTGAAGATGAAGATGAACATGGGTTGGTTTTGACATAATTGCCTCTATAGTAAATGGCTTTAATAACAGTGTCAAAATTTTGATGTAATGGCGCTGACAGAATACTAATTATGGGTATAAATTGACACAATTTCTTGTTCGAAGTGCAAATTGAGACTACCCGTTCTATTTTTGGTGCATTTCGAATAATAAAACTTATAATAATAGAGATAATAGCCATTTGCACTTACCTCTTATGAGTGTGTCAATTTGTTATTTTTAAAATAGAAACAAATAAATAAAACTAAAATAATATTTTAACTAAAAGAACAAGGGTGGAGTAACCTATTACTAATATCTTTTTTGTCATCTCCTACTTCGTTCGTTAATTTTGTTAAAATATTTAAATTTAATATTTATTTTTACTATTAAATTTAAATCTCCTACTCTCTCTCTTATATATATATATATATATATATATATATATATATATAGATATATAGAATAACATGTGTTTCCATATTACCACAAACAATCAGAATCTCCAGATGATTTTTTAAAGGTCAAATACTTATTATTAGGGTAAATTATACTTTATTACTTTGTAGTTTACACCTTATAATAAATTCATATATAAACTTTTAAATATTGCAATTATTCCCCTGAATTCTTTAAACTGTGACAATATGATCTCTTCGTTAACTATTCCGTTATATTTATGTTAAATGTTAATGTGAATAAAATATGACTCATTATTAAATTTAAATTAATAACAAATAGGTAATATGTGGTAAAAAAATTATAAATTAATTTAAAATTATTAAAATTATTTTTTTTCCTAAATTTTAAACTAATCTATTCAAAATAAAAAAAACAAAACAACAAACTAAAAAAACAAATTTAAAAAATAAAATTAGATTTCATAGAGCCCAAAGCTAGCCTGGTCATCTTCTTCCTCCATCTATTATTCATCTTCTTCCTCCATCTAGAAGCCATGGCAGCTCCAAGGTGTCTTCTTGCTCTCTAAAATTCTAAATCTGGTGGCCAACTATTCTTCTTCAAGGCTGCTCATGATTTCCCAGATCAATTATAACTTCGAACCAATTAAAAATGTGAGAATTATGCGTGGAGTGAATTAATGGGTGATTTGTTGGGAATTTTAAAGCTATTAATCAAATCATTTGATTTTGAAATTTTTTGGGACTTTCAGATTTGATCCTGACCCGACGAAAATTGAAAATTTTTGTCATTTCGAAATTGGTTATTGAGATTTAGGAAAAAAAAGTTTTGGATTGTAGATTGAAATTGGAATGATTTTGGGTGGTATTTAAGAATTTGATTCGAGGGTTTTAAGAATTGGGCTTCTTCAGATTCGAAGTCATGAAGAGAAGTAGTTCTTGAAAGTTCAAAAGAGTGGGAAAACAGCAAATGTGCCTCCTCCACTGCCAAGCGCAAGGTTGTTCATCCTTATCCACAAAAGGCATCCAAAACGGTTCTCCCATGCTAAGATAGTAGTAGAGGTTAGAGGTTATTTAAAACGAAATATATAATTGATAAAAGTATGGATATGGATGCATGAATTAGTGGCAGTGGAAGAGCTAGCCTCCAATGACGGCAACCGTAGGAAGATCTTCCTAGAGCGACAAGCCCTTGCCTCCATGCTCGCCCAGAACGGTGCAGGCTCGACGAAGATTTCCTTGTTCTTCACTAGATTCTTGATTAAGACAGCAAGATTGAAGGATTGGGCGGCGGCGCCGAGGTGATTGCCGTCGGCAAGTTACCTGATTGGGGTGGGTGGGTACGTGAGGGAACGGTAGTGGCCGAAGCCCAAAGGACTTGTTTTTAATTTTTGTTTAGATTTAGTTTTAATTAATTTTTTATTCCTTTTGCCATGACGCCTATTTGTCCGTAATTTAAATTTAATAATAGATTTCATTTTGTTCACAGTAGTATTTAATAGAAATTTAACGGAATAGTTTATGAAGGGACTATGTTGTCACGGTTTGAAGAGTTCATGGGTGATTACAACATTTGAAAGTTCAAGTATAAATATGTTACAAGGTATAAACTATATGGTAGTAAAGTGTAATTTGCCCTTTTACTATATTACCCACCAAAAAATTACATATATGCCACTATGCAGTTACAGACAATAGTTTCTTTTTTGCTGGCCATCGAACGCCTGCACAATTGCAGTTCCTTTGGTTGAACGTTATTAGAATTCGGCCATCAATGATCGAAACAATTGTATTTTCTTTTATCACCGGTCACTAGTGACTAGAACAATTATAATTTCTCCAACCATCCGGAATCAGACTAGCAGTTGTTAGAGAATGGTCACTGATTACTGGAATAGTTGTAGTTCCTCTAATCATCGAAATCCGATCACCGAAATCTAGCCATATGTCGCTTGAATCCAGTCACCAATCACCGAACAATTGCAATTCCTTCGGTTGGTCACTAAACAGTTACAGTAGAAAAAGTATGAGAAATGACATATTAGTAACTTAGGACCTAACACAAAGGAAATGTGAAAACTAAGAACTTAACTAATAGTCTTATAAAAGTAGATAATAAATACTAGAACTCTAAATATAATTTTTTTTATTAACCCCTTTTCTCAAAAAAAAAAATTATTAATCACAGACAAAATTTTAATGAAGTTACTGTAACATTATGTCCCTTCTTTTTATCAATGAATTACACCATGTCCGGCAATGTTTTAACGATCTCATTGTTTATTGTTTATTTGGGGGTACTTTGGCAATTCATTGTTTATTGTTTATTTGGGGGTAATTTGGCAATTCCTTCCTAGGATAATGCCCCTTGTAAACATATTTATCCCGATTAATCCAAATATATATGTTTTTTTTTAATATTTATTTTTGAATCTTTTTTATGAATTTAAGAATATTCATTAGAAATTGAAAACACCTTTTAAGCTCTCACTATCTAATATATTCTATAAAAAGTAGGGAGTTGAAAGTTGAAACAAACTCACAAGTCACAACTTAAACACAGTTAGGAAGATTGAAGGTGAAAATATTCGTTTGTAGAAAGCAGAATGAGAGGATTGGGATTGGGAATGGGATTGATGGAGGGGTCGTCGTCAATCACAATGGCAACGGCGTTGTCCGCCGCCACAAACGAGCATTGCTGGGAATGGGCGAGCAAGTACATGAACTACAATCTTTGCAGCGTCAGGGACGCCATTTCGGTGTCGCTGGGTTTAATCAGCGTCGTCAGTTGGGGTGTTGCTGAGATTCCTCAAATCATCACCAACTACACACAAAAATCCACAGAGGGCCTCTCCCTCGCTTTCTTGGCGACTTGGATACTCGGGTGAGTCATTCGACTGCTATAAATACTCGCCCCCTTCTGCCTTTTTTATGTTCATGTTCTATGCATTTTAATTTTATTATATTCATATTATTGTCAGAATTTTTCTAGGCTTTTCAACTGTATTCGTCAACTCATATGGGTTTTGGAGGCAGAATTTTTTTTTCAAAAGCAAGCTATTCTTCTGTGCTTCCGTACAGTTCCAAAAATCCAGTTTTCTAGGATTTTCGTATTATTTTATCCGGAATCATTAAACTAGTTGTTAATTCCAGTACTGCAATTATACATTGATTGATTCAAAGGAAAATAGTTTTGATATTTTCATGAGACTAATTGCCTTAATAATCGATTGAAGGGATTAGCTACGATCCTAAACCTTGTTATGAATTTGTTTCTTAGTTCATGTAGAATAATAAAGTAGTAAGAAAGTTTTTATCTTTTTATTTCTAAATTTTGTAAAGATAAAACTTGGAAAACACCATGTGCAGTGGAAAAAACAATAAGGATCGTTCAATTTCCTAGATTTTATTTTTTAAGTTTTCTAAACTTGTTGGATTATTCCTTCATTGTATTCGTCCACTGTCTTTGATGTTTTAGACCATTATTAACAAACCAGAATGGTCTTTTTCCTATTTGGACCTGTAATTCACTTGATATGGAATTCTTATGCAGGGACCTTTTTAATCTTTTTGGCTGTATGCTGGAACCAGCTACGGTGAGTGTCCATCAATGTTTCAATTACTTAATACGTTTTAAAACTTGGTTGAATGTTTTATATACATCGACAAGAGCTTTAGCCAATAAAAATGAACTCCTAGGTATTCTTGAAATTAATATGAAAGTAATTTCTTTTTTATGTTAAATTTAATTTAGCAGATCTGTATTACTACATAATACATTCAGGCCACATGTAAATTTATGATTCTTAATGTCCCTTCGTCAACTTCACAACCAAGGGGCAGGAGCATAAATGAGAGTTTGCTCTTTTTATCCTTGTGGCCATGGCTAGTTTGTAATAAGGGAAACAGCTCGCCATAAAGCAATGTGATAACAGCTCGCCTTAGGTGCAGCCAAAGCTCTTCCTCTTCGTTCTTCTTGAGATGTCGGTCTTTAATTTGAGTGACTTGGAGAACTTGACACAAACTCTTACAACTCAAGTGTTTCAGACATGAAAATGTGGGGCCTGTTTGGTACTGCTTTTGAAAGGGCTAAAAAGTGTTTTCATAAAATCAAAAGTGCTTTTGACATCATTTAGCAAAAGCAGTCCTATAAGCACTTAACCAAACTAACACTGTTACAGTAGTCGGTCCCAAATGGTTCACGCCTATATCAAGAATGGCCTAAATTCATAGCTTGGCGACATAAGGGTGGGAAGAGAACAATACTATATGCATGCATATATATTATCCTTAAATGGAACCATTGTTAATACGAACTCTTCTTTGTTGGAGAGGGTTTGATGGCTTCCATTGCAAATTATGCTCAACTGACACCACTGACAATAAGGTCTAATTTGCATACATTCAGTATTAAAAAATGATTACAACAATGCTTAATAATTATTAGGACTACTTTGTTTTATTGCTTCCCCAAAACATCATGTTTATAATTTAGTTTAACATAGGCCAATGTTGGGTAGATACTTTTTTTCATAAAGAATAATTTTTGGTGACTAACTGCTTTTGTATACTTGCTTATGCAGCTTCCAACTCAATACTATACGGCAATGGTATGAATGTCGACTGTGCTACACTTTGATATCTAAACAACTTTGGTTTTTCATTAAATTTTCCAGATCATAAACAAGTAAGCTGATGTGATTTTCACTGTTTTCTTGGTATGCAGTTGTATACAATTACCACATTAGCTCTTACTGTACAGACCATATACTATGGTTACATATATCCTCGTCTTCAATATAATTCAAGACAGAAAAAGGTTGGAAGCTGATGTCCTCTTCTCCATTTTCTACTCTACTTACTCATTCATGCTTGCTTTATTTTATTTTTTCTATTTTAGTAGGAAAGAGGTTCTCATTCTGGAAACCATGAAAACTTCACATAAGCAGGAGAGCACATTTATAAAATATTTTCTGCTAGAGAGTTTCTATCTAGTAAAGCTGAGATCAAATCGGGAATCAGGAACTGAATCGACTGCTTTGTATGGATTTTCTTGTAATAAATTTTAAGAACATATAAACAAAAGCTTGTTGAAGGTTTCGATAATAAATTCCACGTTCAAATATATTAGAACATCAATAACTTGGTAAAATAGAAAACGTGAATTTAATCTGAACTGAGAGAAATATAAGTGGTTTGAGGTCTTCTGCAATTCATGCACATGTGCATTTCTGACTACTTGGAATATGTATACATGAACAGTATATAGATATCTCAAATATGTTCTGTATTCTGTCCTTAACCATATGATAAGAGATACATATGATTCCCACAATTTGGTTAAGAATTTATCTCAATCATTGAAAAGATAGAAACCTTTCATGGTTAGCACCACTTATATTTAAATTTATAGGACTGTAAAGCCTAGAAGCACCTTATTGTCCTCTCTTTAGTGTGGCCATTAAATTGGGTTGTGGCTATGTAACTTTCTTATTTGATAGCTTCTTTCTTGTAGGTTTTACAATGATTAGTTTGCTTATAGAGTATTCTACTGATTCTGAGGTGGGTAATGGTACAATATCCAGAGAAGTACGCTAAAGTATCATATAAATTGGAGCAGTTAATTTACTTATGGAAGTTATATTTGCCATTTGAACTAGTTTGTATTACTTATTTTCTGCTTTAGTTTTGTCTCCCCGTTTTGCAGTCACACATAGAGTATATTTATTTATCATATCAAAAAGCAAAAATGGATTACCGCAACGCTTTTATCTGTAATGTAGGGTTCCAAGTCTAACCTGAATGAAGTTCCCGGAAAGGCAGGAAAAAGCAATAGTGATTTCTTTGGGAAGCAGTTTAACAATGGTGGCAGGAGTATTGGGTTTGACATACCCTGTGCAGGATTGAGTTCACCCATTCCTTTTCCAGGATGTCTAAGTATTTCCCCTGGAAGAGAATCATACTACATGTACGATTTTTCTCATCACATTTCCCAGGATGTCTAAGTATTCCATTTTATTCTTAATTTTTATAATTTTGATGGATGAAGACTTCGATATAACTCAGTAAATTTAGATTTTCATATATCAAACCCTACCGGGCTTTTGGAAACTAAGTGGAGCAGATGGGTAACCGCACAGGAGAAAAAGAACAAAAGAAAGAAATGGGAATCTTGTCTATCTTTTCTTCCAATGGTACCGTATCCTGTAGACTTCAAGTTTTAAAGGAAATGACATTCAAAACACAACCATTGTCCTTAAAGTTTAAGTCAAAACTATGATTCTGCCTAAAATTGCTGATTACTATATATGAGGACGAGGTTTGGATGTACTTTTGGATAGTGATCTTTGATTCTGATGAAATAAGTTTAGTTTTACAAATTTTTGGTGATCTATCTAATTTTCATTGTTGAAAATCATGGTCATGTAACCAGATCTCTTTTTTCTTGGGAATTCATCAGATCAGCTAGATCTCTATCAAGAAGTCATACCCCTACCGAAGTATCTCATTTGGCACAAAGAACAGCTCCTACAATTAATCATATCCGGAATTCCATTGAAGAGCCTTTGCTTGGTGCACTTACATCTACAAGATCTGCACCATCTAATAATGTCAAGACTGTACTCTGTGTGGTGAGATCTGTTTTGTTGATTGTATAATTAATAATTATATTGCGTTGTCAGAATATTGATCATACAAATGTGAACTCTGTCTCTTCTTATTTAGGTCTCTCTTATGACCCTCTTTGGCACTTTTAATCAGCGGTCAGAAGACAACAAGCTTAGTTTAATTGCTGAGGATCCAAATAGAGGAGTAGTAATGCAAGTTGGAAGAAGGTTGTTGCAGGTAATCGAAATTCGAAAGTGGCAGTTTACTTTCTCTTTTATGATTCTTAAAATTCTATAGAGAAAACAGCTTATACATCATTGTGCTTGTTGCACACATCTACATTGTTTTCCCGTTTGACAGTTTATAGTTAAGCACTATCTCTTTCGGTTACCTCTTTAGTAAGTTCTTTCCAAAACTTCATATAATAGCTATACATGGCCTATGTCTGTCTTTCTGTAACTTGTGAGCTATTGAATACTAGGGCTATTTGTGGGAATGTTGGGTAAAATAGTTGGCTAATCTCTTTTCGTCATTATTGTTATCAACGTTGGAGTTTGGACAAAAGTTTTAGATAGGGGATACACAAAGTTAAGTTTCAGGATCTTCTGTTGATCAATGCCTTGATTATTCGACCTATTTTTTCAGATTTATGACAATTTTCTGTAGAAGTCCTAAATGTTTACCTAAGAGGAAGAATGAAAATAAAGCACTCTTCTTTTCTGGTGAATTTCAGGTCAGTAGTGGGCTGTTCCGAGAAAGCAGTACTAAAGATAGCGGTTGGATAGGAAGTTCCCTTGGTTGGGGAATGGCAGCTATTTACATTGGTGGACGGCTTCCTCAAATTTTCTTAAATGTGAGTGGTACCCATAGAAGTAGCTAATTGAGTCTCATATACTTGTAAGGGAGGAGTTGCCATATTGCACAAAGGTGGCAACCTCCTTAGCTTTGCTAACTTCTGTGATATCCCTCTGGTTCTTATGTTTTCTCTTCTTCTCTGGAGAGACTTTAATTTTACCACTGTTATCTGCTAATGAATACATTAACTGTGATTGTGCATGTAGCGAGTATTGGGTGCTCTAGAATGTTATGCTGATATTTATTCGACATTTTAACCATAATGACCTGTTTTAATAGAAAAATATCTTTGGTTTTAATCCATTTCATAATTTTCTGTCTTAATTTAGTTTTGAATATGGGCATTTGTTTTTGTCAGTTTTCTAACCTCTGGTTTTTGATTAAATTTTTTCAGATTCGAAAGGGCAATGTTGAGGTAAGCATTTTTACCATCATAGTTGTACTTAATGATGGATGAAAGAAGAAAATTAATCTGTGTTTATGTTAGGCATATGCTCGAGTTTCGAGGTTAAGTTTGTTTTGTTTTAGCTTTTACTTGTAAGAGTTAGGAATTAGTGGTTTAATTATGCCATTTTGTTTATATAATGCAGGGGCTTAATCCTTTAATGTTTGTCTTTGCTGTTGTTGGAAATGCCACTTATGTAGCAAGGTGAGATTGGTTGTAGTTATTTCACTACTGTTTGGCCTTTTTATTTCGTTCATTTACTTTACCATTAGTTGCAAACTAAAAGATTTATTTTCTTACCACAATACGAAGTGTTACTTTTATTCCATTTCACTAACGATAATGTTATTTGTGTAGCATTATTGCGAACAGCTTGGAGTGGTCGAAGATCAGACCAAATCTTCCGTGGCTGGTGGATGCGGGAGGATGCATGCTTATGGATATTTTTGTATCCTTTTTATATGACTAATTTACGTGCAAAGAAAACATCATACCTGATTTTAAGGGGCTATATATGTTTATCTTAAGTAGTACCAAGTGTATTCAGAATCTGTAAAAAATTTGTTAATATCTTGAACATTTTGCTTGTTTTAAGTCTTACAGGACAAGTGCATTATCTTGAACACTCTGAAATTCTTGTACCTTAATCTGTTTTAGATACTAATTCAATTCTTCCGTTATTGGAGAAAAAAAGACGTAGAGGAGGGTAAGGATGGACACTCCAATGCAGCCTAGTTAATGAGGGAATAACATAACTTTTCAAGGTTTCTCTCTCTCTCTCTCATATATATATTGTATTACACAGTTCTTGTAGGAGCAGACAAAAATTGGTAACTGACATTCATATGATATTTGACACACTTAGATGGTCTGAGTTTGCAATACGTTAGAAAGAAACCAGGCATTGGATCAAAGAAAAAAAAAAAAAAACCAGGGTACATCAAATAAAAACATTTTTTTCCTAAACTCTCAATATTTTGTGTGTAGCATGCATATTGGTGTATTTGGTGGAAAGAATCTTAGATAGAAACGATTTGAGACAGTATATTTGGCATTGAACACAATGCTTGACTGCCATTGGCCACATTTGGTGAGCAGGATTGGATTGAGTTGGATAACTCATCAAATTCAATGTATTTGGTATGTAAAAATGGATGAAAGATTCATTGTAGGAAGATTAAATAGGATTAGACATAGAAGGAAACTTACCTTTTTCTAATTCTACTATTTTAAGTGGAATGAATTGGATAAGTTTTCTTCTATCTCTACCCCCTAATCCCCTTACACATCCATTTTTACATTCAAAATTCATTGAATTTGATGAGTTATCCAATTCAATCCAATCCAAGCCAATCCTGCTCACCAAACGAGCACAATGTGAATAGTCATTTTCCTTGATGTTAATAGATTTTAGATGTACCTAACCTGAACAGCTAAACCCAAGTTGGACTTTATTTCATACACCATTGTCAAATATCAAATGTAAGAGTTTTCTAGTAAGCATGTGAGGCAGATTTCTGTATTGCAAATCTGGATCGACAAAACTTTCCTAAATAAAAGCTGTGCTCCTCTAACTAGATACACATTTTATTTTGTTCAGTCTTGAATTCTTGATCTCATTGCTGTCATATCCTGTGATTAATCCATTTTCTCAAAATCATGATTCAGATGGAAGCTTTCAATGAACCATGTAAGTAAATGAGTCTTTGGAGCGGCCTCTTCTGGATCAAACGAGGGTTTAGGAATCTCATCCAATCTTCGGAATCATAGGTGATTTTAGTGCTTGGATTTTTGCACCCCTAATTCATTACAAGGTCAAATGAGTCTCTGCAATTTTCCCTTAATAGAACAATATTGAGATCTTGCTACTTATAATTGAGTTATCAGCTCTCCAAGCTTTAGCTGTTTGTTAGCAGTAATTTTGGCCGTTTGGTAGCTATTTGATTTTTATTGTTTTATTTTCACTTTCTTTGACCTAATATAGGGGTAAAAGTAGAATGGTAATAGAGAGGGGAAGAAAATAAAATAGATTTTAGTTTTTGGTTTCTAATTTTCGTTTTGTGTACCTTTCCTTACGGTTCTTCAACGTTCCCTCTTACCTTCTTCCATTTTTGTTCATCCCTCTTTTCTCTCTTCATTTCAAGCACAACAAGTGAAAACTACAAATTAAAAACCAAATGATTATCAAATGGGTCTTTAGATTTTCCAGCTTTACTTTATTGTAAATAAAAATAAAGGAAATATTGTTGTAAATTGGCTGCCATCCAAGTTGATGGAATTGTTACAAAATTAGGTGAAATGGTATTGGGAAAAGAAGAACTTGTGGTTTGCATACAACATTTTTAGCTGATATTCTTTCAGTCACTCAGAGAGATACTTTCTAATATGATTCGAATCTTCTCACATGTTGTCTATTTTATAACACCTTATTAGAATGAAAACCTTTTTGATATATTTTCTATACTTCTGAATGTTTTCTCTAAAAACTCTATTGTTCTTTCCAATTTGTACAATGATGATATGAAGATTGATTGAATTCTCATAAGTTTCATGCTATCAATGTCATGTTGCTTGTTAAACCTAAGTGCAGTTGTTGCATAGCAGTATAAACTTGTAAATACAAGTGACGAATCCACACAGATTAGCATGAGAGAGAGAGAGTAGGATTAAGAACAAAATAATGGAGCATGGTTTTCCGTAGGATACATCATATATATATATATATATATATATAGAATCGAAAGTAGGTAGGTATCCCTATGGCCAGGAAGATGCACAAAAAAAAAAGCAAAAACTCGCATAATAAAATGTCCAAAATAACAGCTAGATGTGACTCCAGCACCTACTTGAATAATTGATGAGATAAGTAGTACGTGATCTGGGCCGTTAATTTGTTTTTGCAAGTTTGGCTTCTGATCCCTTCTCATCATCATCATCATCCACTTCCTTAGTCTTACTCTTAATACTATTATTAATATTATTATTCTGTTTCTGTTTCTGTTTCTCATCATCTTGGATGATACTTGTAGTCCAAGAGCGTAATTGCTCCGTTGCTGCTTCATCTGTATGTATATTTATATATTTCTATTAGGATATGGAAAATGTTAGGAGATCACATTTTAGTTAACATAGGTGGATCCTTTTTATATTGGTGGATCCTACTTGTATTAATGTGTGTTTACAAATTCATTATAATTAGGTGGACCGAAGACAACATATGTAAACACATAGACTATACATGCAGGACCCACTAATGATGGGAAGTGTATTTGTAGACACACACAAATACAAATAGGACCCACCATTGCTAAGAAACCATTTATAAACCACATTTGTGATTAAACACACACCAACACTAATACAGTAGAGTAATATGAGAGATGGAGTTAATTACCTAGCCTTGGGACAGTATGGCCTTGCGGGTGGTTTATGATGAGTGGGTCGTGGAATGCGGTGGCAAGCTCCTCAGAGGGTATTTTGAGCCAATCCTTAGCACCGACGAAATGGACAGATTTGACCTTCATACTCTCTCTGTAGGCTATATCACATATGCTTGCATCTCTGAACTTTGATCCAGATATTGATATCAAAAACTTGAAGCCCGGATGATCCTTCAACACCTTTCCCTAATCCAATTCATTTCATTCATATTCATTATTCAATTCATTCCCTAACTTTCTAATTTTATTTATTTCTTTTTTTTGGTAAATACCACGAGGTTTTTCCACACCCAAAGGGTAAGTCTAATCCCCGTTCGGAATGCGGCTTACTTCTGGCCACAAAGTGCTCCTAGCGAGTTTCGAACTCCTACCAATTAGGCATAAGAAAATTCGCCTTTTAAAAATGACAGTTTGACAGTTGCACCACACCTTGAATTAGAATAATTACCTGAGCTTGGTAGCCTATCAAGAGTGCTGATAGTGTTGCACCCTAATACATTAAGGAAGGAAAACCAATAATTAATTTGCTAGTAAAAGATTTGAGTTAATAATGGAAAAGTACGTGAATTAGCAATTAAAAGATATTGGAGATGGATGTTCAAAAATAAAAAATTAAATATTATAATACCTGAGAAAAACCAAGCAAACCATGAAAAGGACCTTTGGTTGTCATGTAGTCACACAAATAAGAGATGCATTCTTCCAAGTTGGTGTACTCCGTGAAGTCCTGATCATCAACGTCCACGTATAAATATATCATACGCAAAAGTAAATAAGGACATTATTTATATATTATACACGTGTTTTATTATTTGTTTATAATTAATTAATCCCCCTTTTTTTTTTCTTCCCAAAGAATTAATTAGTGCCCTTTAAGTGTGATTAATTATATATAATATATACATTGCTGGAATTGAAAGCATATATACCTTGTCAAATTGAAACCACTCAAAAAATGGCGGTGGGAAGATGCCTTCGATATCAGATTTTCCTCCAGCTGGAAAAATACCATCTGGAAAATCCTGTTGCAATAAACACCTAATAAATATTATATCATAATCTCTTTTATTTCCAAAAAAACAAAAAAGGTGAAATGTATAATATTGGGTAGGTCAGTAGTGAGTAGCCAGACCACTGAAATGATAATAATGATATACCAAGTCGAAGTTGGAAAAGATAGAAGGATCCCATTTGCTAATTTGCTTTTGAAGAAAACTCCCACTGGTTCTAAATCCATGGAGGCAAAGGATCTTCATCTTCTTCTTCTTCCCCTCCATTGTCCTTAATTAATTATTGTGCTCAATCAGCCTCACCACCAGCTCTGTGCTTGGTGCTTGGTGCTTGGTGCTTGGTGCTTGCAATTATAAATTTATAATGTGTAGCCAAAGACACAGAGAGGCAGATGGAGTGGTAGGTAGCTGCATTTTTCACAACTTAAAGACTCCCAACTACCCTTTTAACTAGTACTCTCACCTCACTCGTTCATTTGCTTGCAACTTCCACGTGCACTCTCCTACCTACATCCTCCACATATATTATATGTATATTGTACGAGGAAATTAGAGTTTACTATCATGCGCTTCATCTCAGAGTTTACCATCATGCGCTTCATCTCAGAGTTTACCATCATGCGCTTCATCTCAAATGACACAACTATATGAGTATTTATTTTCAAATCTTTGAATGAGACTGATAATAGTTGAAAAATGAAAACCAAAGACGCGCTACGTCATCATTTAACAATAGTAAAGTATGACCGTGTTACATGGTGTAAATCACACCGTCAACATATAGTTACAACTCCTTAGGTAGCTGGACAGTTACAACTTCGTCAATCGCCGGACAATTGCAACTCCGCCAGTCATCGGACAATTGCAGCTCCTCCGATGGCCGGACAGTTGCATGGAAACAAGAGGAAGAAAAGGGTATATTAGTATTTTTCTACTTTAATTAGGAACATAACAATAAAATGTGAAAACTAAGGACTTAAACAAGTCTTATGAAGCTTAGTATCAGACTTTTCAATGAAAATAAGTACCTTTTACAACAATTTGTTGTTGTTTGGTTCCACTGGGTGCACCCTGTTGTGGAAAGCCAACGGAAAGATTCGATTCTTACATCGTAGTGCCGGTACTGCAGTTGCCAGCGCCGGTGCTACAGTTTCCTACGCCTAGAGCCGTCGCCCACTCCCGTCCCGGGGCGCTAACAGTACAGGTAAACCAATTTGTAAAGCTTATATTTGTTTAATATATTATGGTCAGCCATTGGATTGATCTGAAGCGTAAAAAATACGCTGTAGTAGGTACAACAGCAAACCATAGAAATATCGCATACAAACACCTTTTTGTTTGTACCTTTTTGACAAAAAAACAAACACTTTAGAATCTTTAGAGGAAAAAATGGGAACAAACCAACGTACATTTGTCATTTTTTCACTGTTTCAGAGATACCAACATGAAAATGAAAGGTTAAGAAGGCAAAGTTGCAGAGAAAAATAACTCGAGAATATTTCAATAAATGTCAAAAGACTAACAAAAATGAAGAAGAGGAAAGTCGAGCTGCTAAATTGAATCCATCACTTTTCTCAAATCAAGTATTTCTTACACCAAACTCCCCATCACCTATTTTGGCACTTGATTTTTTAAACCCCCTTTCAATTAGCAAACAAGTAAAGCCACAAGCTGGATAACAAAAGATTCAACCATGTATTGCTGTTGATTTCATAATCTCTTCAAACTCTTCTTTCTTGCATCTATTTTCTTCTTGTCTGCCTGTGCTTTTGCCAATCCACCTTCCTTCCTCAGTGTAGTTGTAGTTGCTGCTGCTGATGCAGCGGAACCACTTACTCCTGTCTCAACCGGAGCTACAGGAACTGGCTGATCCTGACCATTTCCTCTGATGGCCGTAACAGGTACCAGTGGAGAGGGGGATGAAGAGATCAATGGCAAAGCAGCATCAGCTGCTATGTTCTTTTGATCAGCATTAAGTGCTGAGGTGTTTGTTTGGTCAACGTTCAGTGCAGTGGTGGACTCTGAAATTGCTCCTGTTTTAAACTTCGGTTTTGGCTTAGCATGGATTCCAGTATAAATCCTGCACGCAAGAGGTGAAGTATTCTTAAGTTTCATAATCATGCGTAATGGGAATATATCTAGTAGTCTCATCATATAATCTATACGGTAGTTTACTCAAGTTGGCACATAGATCTTTCATTTTCCATTCCTAAATACGTTAGTTTACTCAAGTTGGCACATAGATCTTTCATTTTCCATTCCTAAATACGTTAGTTTACTCAAGTTGGCATATGGATATTGCTTGAGCCCTCATAATCAGCGGTATCTCCAAAATATGTACTAGTCCTTTCATTGGCAAAATATATCTACTCAAGTTAGTATAGGCGCATAGTACATTTTCCATTCATAAACATTTGAATGTGTGCATTGAAAAGGTACCGAAATGACTCACCTGGCATGTTTAGCGTATTCCTCATAATTTTCAAGCAGCATCTTTCCTGCCTGTTCATTCAACGCTGATTCTGGAAATGGTTCGATCAATAAACATCTAACTACCTGTTACCGCAGCGCACGAAGCCATGACAATCAGAGTTGCTACAGAAATACAACAATCACAGCTGAACAAGCAGAAATGAGAGAGAGAATAATTGGACCATCAGGAGAACTTACAGTCAGAACATGTCGTAATCCAAGACTTGGATTCCAATCTTTTTTCAAAGTGTTGACACAAATCTCACCGTTATTTGCAATGTTTGGATGGAAAATCTTAGTCAGGAAGTAGCCTACAACAATCAAGTTTCAAAGATCAACAAAGTAATAAATTCAACCAATTATAAACTACCGCTTTCAGTGGGATAGCAAAGCACTCTGAGATGGTATTTACATAACAAAGCAACAGAATATGACATTTCAATTTTAATGATATTGTGCTATAAAATATGTCGGTTACAGTAAAACATAGCAAACAAACCTTTAGGAGGAGAGTGTGGGAAGTCACGAGATAATAACAACTTCATGCGAAAAACACCATTCTCGTAAGGAGTGCCAGCTGCAAGGCCAAGATCTTAGCTCACCAAACATTCTAAAATGGGTTCAAATGAAGCAGATGTGAAAATAAAACATGAACTACATGCCTGGCCCTTCAATATCAGCATATATGATTGAAAAATCATCATCATTAACGCCAACTTTTATGCCTTCAGGAGGGGATTCATCAAGATTCTTCAATTCCTTCGCAAGTTGTTTAATCACATTTGGTGGGAGATTTTCATTAGTAGCCTGAAAAATGGTAACATGACAAAAGAATTGTGAAAGGAGTAAAAAAAAACCGAAGAAATCTTCAGTTTCAAATAAGTACAATGCACCACCAGATCAGACCATAACAATCGTTTCTAATCAAAGATGAAAGATGTACTCCGTATACAGCCAACAGCTAGGCTAGAATTTTCCATTACCGTTTATTGTCCCAACATGCACACCAACTATTACACCAGTTTAATTCATATACATCATAATAGACGACTCCTAAATCCATCGAATAAACCAAACACAAAACGAGGTGCACATTATTCTCATTCTACGGAGGATTACTATCTCATACACCATAGTAGAGTTCATGCACACACGTATTGATGTAAACATCATGTACCCTCAAAACTTGAGCAAAAAGGCCTAAAATTAGATTGGTTAGCATAGCAATAAAACATCGACCTGTTTTTTTAATTTAGTGCAGCCTCCAGCAGCAGTATATATTACATTTAGTCCACATATTTATCATGATACTATTATATTATGCAACATTCCATGATGATAAAACATAAAAGAATGATTGTTTATGTAAAAAGACAGAATTTATGTAAAAAGACAGAATATTACCATAAGATTAAGGATGAAGTCTTTTAAGCAAACTTTTGTTACAAGCAACTCAGCTATTTATGCGCCACAACTTTTCGACTTCGCTGATTACAGTGACAGAATTAGGCAAGCTTTACACCAATATGACTGCAATAATAAATTAACATTCAATAAAATAGAAAAGTATAAGTTAGATCAGTCATATTTCTCACAATGAAAATAGCAGACAGAAAGAACAACCAAGAGACACAAACACTTCCTACTCAAAAGTTGAAAATAAGTAATCAGGATATTTTAACACAATAAACAACAATAATTCCCAAGAAAACATAAAAATAAATATAATGAGTACAGCTAGTTTGACTTATATGCACGAACTCCATTTCCAAATCCATATAAGTCAATGACCAAGAACGCAACCGACTCATGCGCAAGACGATTTGATTTCAAGTAAATTTATGCAGATCCTGTTTGGTCCTTGCGGTAGCTCTAGATAACAAGAACCAAACAATCAAGTACGTAATATTGGACTTAAAATCACCTCCCAAAAGCATTGCGAAAGATAATTCTTAAGTCCCCATAATCTGTATCTGTCCCTTAGAATAACAATTCAGAGTAGAAGAGACATCACAGAAATTACAACTCCATTCGATTTCAGATCAGAGATGCAACAGCAACAATTCAGACATGCAACAGAAATTAATCTTTTCGTCTTGTAACCTATTCAACCTTCTCATCTTATCACTTACTGTCTTTGGGAAACTAGTGCAGACTGCTTGGTATCTTGATAAAGGTTTCCTTTAGTTTATTCAAGCATTAACAGCACAGCTTTCTTCTACTTTTATTGCTTTTTAAGGGTTTCTAAGTGGGAGACGGATAGGCGATCACTGGTTTGGAATGCTGCAAAAGAGATTTAGCCCCTTTTTTTTTCTCCAAGCGCTCTCTTTAAGAGAATTTAAACAAATAAAGTTCTGAAAACAAGATAAACACAAAAAAAAAGAACATTAGTGTCATTATAATCCAATTGCAGGTATAATTCTTCATACTAAAACTTAAGAAAAACACAACGACAGTAAAAACAATGAAAGGAAAGGAGAAGTACAGAAGACCACGGAAATAGCAAAAGGAAAATCTCCACCACCAACATATTCTAACTTTTCAAACCTCTAAAAGACAAGTGATGAAGAACTACAACCTGAGTCCATTTGGACCCAAAGACATTGACAAAGCCAGCTAACTTACTTCAAATTAGCATCCACACGTATACAATAAAGTGAAGAAAACCTAAATGAGTTATCTGTCCGATGAGAAAGAAAGAGGGGAGAAAATTTATCCTTTAAAGCAAAACATCCATACAAACAATCCATTTGCCTAGAAAGCTAGAAAAGCACTTGTAAAGAGAAATACCCAAATCAGATCAAACAAGAAAGGTGAAGTACCAAAACCCCGATGCCCGAAATTCCTACGTCCTCCCATTTCAAGAAGATACAAATTGAAGATTCATATACAGACAGAACGAAAATCAAAATCACACAAAAACAAGGACAAAAGGCATCCAAGAGACATCAAATTGAGCAAATTTCCCATATTCAGTCCAAAAAGACAGATTGATAATGAAAACCGAAATCAAAGAAAGAAAATTACCCAAAGAAAGAAAACCCAGATGAGAATCCGCCTTATCTATCAAAAAAGCTCAGTCGGTTGCTTTGATTTGGGGTATGATTGAGGGCTTTGGGGGTTGCGATGTAAAGAGCGGAGAGAGAGAAAGAGAGACTGTGCGTGCTGCTGAGAAAGCGATTTGTCTTGGAATGATTGATTGGTTGAATTTGAGGGGCAAGAAATTAAATTATTGACATTTTAAATTCAAAATTTACTGACGTACTTAATTCCCAAATTTTTTTAAAAATAAATATTTTGAATATTATTATAATTCAAAATAAAACCAGGCAACGTTCAAAAAGATGAAATAAAAAAGTAGAAATTTGAAACGAGGTGTCGATCTGCATGAATCTCAGGTATTATAGACGTTGGATTGTCTGTGGTTAGTGCCCCACACGCGCGCTCTTGGCCTCATCCTTAGTTATTCTATACCTTGCCACGCCCATTTTTTATTTTGCTGACCTACGCCATGCACTTTCGTGCGTAATAAATAAAAGGAATAATTAGGACAATATTTTTTTTTAAGATAATATAAAATTTTATTAATAGAATAAATATACAAAACAAAAACGAACTAAACTAGAATGGCTTAATGACGAATATATATAAATCCCTTCAACGACTAGGTTTGACATCTGCTGAAACGATCTGGACAGATTATGCACATAGCAATATAACTTGAATTCCTTAAGCATCATCAAAGTCATTATTGTCTAAATAACTAATCTTACTTGTACAAAAGGGAAAAAATAACACAGTCAAACTGATATAAGAGCCGCTGAACTTATTTGCACAAAGGAAATTAAAAAGAAAAAATAGACAACCAACAAAAGACACAAATAGGCCACTTCCACCATTGTCGCCGCCTCTCACTACTGTCATCGCCCTCTCCGCAGAATATTGAAGACGATGAGGAATACCATCCACCACCATGTAATAGACGCTATGTTCCACCGTGATCGACACCATAATCACGAATGGAGAACCATGACCACTCGATTGAAAACCACCAAGTCGAATCACGAGTAAAACCTCTGTGAAGATCAGGCTCCTAATGACAAAAGTATCACCGGCAACCTGATTTGTCGAGACACTAAAATTGATGACTAGATCAG
Organism: Oemleria cerasiformis; assembly: GCA_037349345.1. Lineage (NCBI taxonomy): Eukaryota > Viridiplantae > Streptophyta > Magnoliopsida > Rosales > Rosaceae > Oemleria > Oemleria cerasiformis. The sequence continues at coordinate 11,696,363 of JAZGTL010000007.1, forward strand.
TACTGCCCCGATGTCCAGTCACGTGACAGTGGCACGTGCCTCAAGGATCCTGAGAATACGACACCCACCTATCAAGTGTAGTACTCCCCAGTATCGTTGAGATACGTTAAGCCATTTTATAGTAAGATGGGGCAGGTTGGATCAGAGATTCTCAGTAGGAGCGAAAACAAAATAATATACATGTATACATGTCTTTACAAAAACCAACCCCAAGGTCACATATCTATCACTGTAACTTGAGATATGTACAGAGACAAAACTCAAATCTAACGAGGTAAAAACAACCAAGTGTTCAAATTCCACTAGATGAGATACAACCATATTTTGCAACAAAAATTATCAAGGAAGATCTTTGCCTGCACGGAAGAGACGAAATGGATAGGAGTTGACAAAATAAGAACACCGCACTACAAACCTAGTCTAGGTCATTAAGATAGTCGAGTTGTGCCTGATATGCACAAAGAACGTAGGGGTGAGCATCACATACATACATTTGCCTAATCGAGAGGCTCCCCAACCAGGTTTGAAAATATTAAATAAAATAAATATTTTATCTAATATGTATTAATGAAAAAATTAGAACCATGCACAACAAAACATTTTAATCAATTGTCCAATTAATTTCAATGCTCACGCACTTTCGTAAATTTGTTCATTTTCGGGATCCCAGTAACATTAATTGATGATCGATCCAAAAGGTCAACTATTCTTACCACACATGGTAAAGTAGTGAAAGTATCTAATTCCACGGTCACACCTCATACACTATCCTAGCAAACAAGGGCCTCAGACCAGCCGGTCCGTGTAACCCTTTTGGAGGTTTAACGTATCTAATCCTAAGGAAAACGTTGTGTGACCCCTCATTCTCAGGTCATCAAGTCGGAACACCTTATCACACAAAGCCGATGCCCATAAAGTAATATAAAAGTTATACAATCATTGTCAACCAGAAACAATGGATATTTTATCATGCAATGATATCTCATTTTATCATGCAATGATATCTCATTTTGTCATACACCCGGTGTTTATACCCTCCCGACCGAGCACCAAGAGGAAGACCAACATCACAGAACACACCCAACGTTTGTCAATACAACCCACCAATGTCGATAAACACCTACTGACCGACCAAGACATATATGGTCGTCCTCTCTCGATCAACCATCTTTGGCTACAACCGCTACAAGGCGCATGCGGTCGACACCCATCGCCAAAGCGCAGCAGGCTGAACAACACCCCCCTCCCGGAGGGCGAAGCAAAAAAAAATCAGACTCAGCCTCAGAGGCGATGGTCAAGGCATTAGAAACACTCCAGTAGGAGATTGCGGAGCTCAAGAAAAGCAACTTGGTAAATGAATGTTGGAACCAAGTCTGGGGAGAACAATACCATAGCACATTCGCTCTACTCCACGGAACTAGGGAAGAGCTGAAAGAGTAGCGAACAGCGACGGAAAGAGCACTTGCTAGCCACGCTAAGCAAGAACCGTGGCGCAGAGCGCATCCCTGGCTAAAACCCTCCGGAAGAATGATCATCCGACATGGCAATGGTGCTAGTCCTTCGGGAACGCAAATCTTCTGAGACACTTATGAATTAACCGAGAGGAGAACACTTCCCATCGAGCCCGTCCGACTGACATACCAGGCGAATGATCCCAGGATCATAGAGCAACCTCATCTTTCTACTCTCTCTCAAGCCAGTTACGCTCTATCAGGGTTAGCCTTGATAAGAGCAAACAGGCAGAAGGGCCCAATAATACAAGCGGAAGAACAAATCATGAGAGAAAAATCGCAACATGTGGAGGATGTGGCTGACTCTACAGCAGCCAAATCCGACGGAAGACCAAGAACGGCCGAACAGCCAAGGGGTAACACCATTAATGTGGGGCACCATCCCATTGCCTAACGCATAGGACCCTCCCAGAACAGACAACGTTGTTCAAGAACTTCTACAGCGAGTCCAAGATTGGGAGGGTAAGAAGAGCAAAACCATGTCTCTAACAAAGATCAAGACCAACACTGGTCCTTTCACAGCTCGCATCCTCCAATATCGCCATGAATCGGAAGTCAAGCCCCTCAAGATTACACCTTACACGGGGAAGGGCGACCCAATCACACACATGAACAACTATCAGTCTTCCGTGGCTTTCAAAAACCTCTCCGACGAGGTCCAATGCTTGATCTTTAGCTCCACCCTCACTGAGGTAACACTTAATTGGTTTTACAGACTAAAACTAGGAATAATCAACTCATTCAATGAACTCCATACCGTATTCCTGAACCAGTTTATGATCCAGACATATCGCCTATTGACCACAAAATACCTAGGGTCATTAAGGCAAGGGGAGACCGAAACCCTACAAAATTATGCCGCTTGGTTCAACCTTGAATACTCAAAATGTCAGGAAACTAACGATAAGGCACCTTCAGAGCATTTCGCAGCGGTCTAAATAAGTCTACTTTTAAGTACCAGGCCTTCACACAAGGATGGGAAGACCACAACGAGTTGATGCGACAAGTAGCAATCCATGCTAAGGCTGAATATTTCAACGCTCCACAGATGGAGAACAAGCCGGATATTGTTCCGATCTACTCTTCCCCCCAAAAGGCACCGAACAGCAAACCCCACTATGACTCCAGTGCTCAGAACCAAGGCTATAGGCATAACTCTTACTCCGGTAAGAGGAAAGGCCCATATGACAACAACTATAAGGGGAAGAGGGAGAAGCACTACGGCCACGGTAAAGGGCACAAGAACAACAACCATGCTCCCCAGGGAGACCACCCCAAGGGCCCAATACCTAGGTTTGAGACCTACACTATCCTCAACACCTATTTGGAGAATGTCCTGATGAACATTAAGGGTATGGTCGACAAGCCTAAACCAAGACCAACGCATCATAGGCCATAGGTTCATTCCAACTTATATTGCCAATACCACAAGTTCAATGGTCATACCATTGAGGAATGTGTGGCCTTTAGAGACATCGTGGAAGGCTTAGTTAGGGAAGGGAATATCTACCAATTCCTACAACATGCGTGACCAGTCGCCAATCATCCCCATATCAACACCATTAGTGGTGGACCAACGATCTCCTCTGCCTACACCTCCAACAGATCTTCAATATTGAATCTGGAAGAGCAAAGAAGGTCAGTAAGACTGGTTGGGAGGCCATAACCTTCTCAGAGGAGGAAGAATGAGGCATTATCTTCCCCCACGAGGATCCACTCATCATCTAGGCTCGAATCGCCAACTTTGATGTAGGACGAATCCTCGTAGACACAGGAAGTTCAGTCAATGTGATCTTCATGGAAGCCTTCAATCAGCTGGGAATTGAAGACAAAGAACTCAATAGAGCAGTGATTCCATTGCTAAGTTTCTAAGGAGACTCAGTAATGCCCATCGGTACAGTCTCCCTCCTCATCTCTATCGGCATCAACCCATGCATAGGAACATCAATCATTACATTCCTAGTGGTAGACTGCCCCACGGCCTACAATGTCACCTTAGGCATGGTGTCAGGACCCGTCCCGAATTTCCCCTCGAAACCCGGGAAGAACCCTGATCCCGTCTGACAACCTAAGAAAAGGTTCCCAAAATACCCTTCAATCCTTACAAATTATAAAAACAATAATAAATACTTCATCTTGTCAGACAAGGGACTTAAGCACTCAAAATTCCTGTAATTAACGACCAATTAAATACCATTCTTCCCCTCCATTTATAAAATCATGCATGCGTCACATAAACAATTTATCATATAAAAACATCATATGTATAATGAAATACCTCGTGATCCACAATTTGGTTTGGAAACTCTCTTCAAAGGAGTTTAAAATCATTTAAATCAATCCGGACACAAAATATCTCAAATTCAAATCGTTTGGTTCAATCTGCCACATAGTATCTCAAATTCACTGTTCCTGACATATTCATAACACACCAGTCAAATATTGCTGATATCTCTACTGGAAAACCACAAGACATCAAACTAGTCAGATACTAGTGAACAAATAATAATTCGTCCATCTGGGTCACCGCCCACACCAACCCACTGACCCGGATGACGACGTATTTTTATATGTTGATTAGGCCCATAACAATTGTCGTCTGGTTCATATTAGAGCCGGATATATCCTCGGCTATCATATCGTATCATCAGCCGGTATATCTCTCGGCTATCATATTCCTAGCCACCAGGGTATCCCTTGGGGTGTGCTAGAATATGTATCATATCATATCATATAAATCGGCATATATCTCGACTATCGTAACATATCAATCGGCATCTCTCTACTATCATATCATATAAATCGGCATATATCTCGGCTATCATATTCCTAGCCACCAGGGTATCCCTTGGGGTGTGCTAGAATATGTATCATATCATATCATATAAATCGGCATATATCTCGACTATCATAACATATCAATCGGCATCTCTCTACTATCATATCATATAAATCGGCATATATCTCGGCTATCATATTCCTAGCCACCAGGGTATCCCTTGGGGTGTGCTAGAATATGTACTACTTGGACTCGACCACAATCTCTGCAAAATCATATTTTATATTGGGGTTCACCGGGAGTCCGCCAACACGGAACCAAGGCCCTGCTTCTAGGCCCCATCAACTCGATTTTGTTTAATTTAGGGGTTCACCGGGAGTCCGCCAACATGGAACCAAGGCCCTGCTTCTAGGCCCCATCAACTCGATTTTGTTTAATTTAGGGGTTCACCGGGAGTCCGCCAACACGGAACCAAGGCCCGGCTCCTAGGCCCCATCAACTCGTTTTTTGTATCCATAATCAAGTATATATCTTGTTTATCATTTATCACAATTATGGTTTCAACTCAAAATCATGTACCCAATTAATTTCCACGGCCAAACACTATCAAAACGGAATTCAACAACCATATCGTTTCTCACAACTCGCTTCCACTGAAATATTGGAACAACAATTATCCAGCAATCGAGGATATTAATACATGCGTTACAATTTGTAAATATCACCATACACAACAGTAATTAAATCGAGGATTTTAATACATGCATCACAATTTATAAATACAATCATACACCACAGTAATTAAATCGAAGATACTTATACATACATTACAATTTATAAATCAAAGTCCGCTTACCCTCACCATCCAACCCAAAATTCATGTACGCTCTAGCCTCAGAACACCTACACCATAATGACCCAACTACCTTGACTTTCCAAGCTCAAAACCCTCTCTACGGTCAATCCATACCGCTGGGATTGCCCAACCGAGCTCTAAATGAACTCCTATGGCCTCGAAACCAACAAAATCTGATCCAGAACGTCCCAAAACCTTGGTCACGCACCGCCGTGACCTCGGAAACAGTCCCACGCGCCGCCACGCGCCACCGGAAGGTCAGAATACGCGCCCACGCGCTGCCACGCGCTGGTCACGCGCCTGCTACAGTGTTCACGCGCCTGGACCGGTCCAACCCGGCCCGGCTCGACCTGACCCGGTCCAACTCGATCGGTTCACTCGACTCGACCGGTTCACTCGACTCGGCCGGTTCACTCGGCTCGACCGGTTCACTCGACTCGACCGGTTCACTCGGCTCGACCGGTTCACTCGACTCGACCGGTTCACTCGGCTCGACCGGTTACCGGTGACTCGCCGGAGAAGACGACCGGACGGCCCTCGCCGTCGCCGGAGGCTGGCCGGAGAAGATGACCGGACCGCCACCTCCGCCGCCGTCTGGTTCGCCGGAAACTGCCATTTCCGGCCGATTTTCAAGGTTTTCTAACTTCCTCATTTCTTAACCGTTTTTCACGATCTACACATGTAAATTCATCTACGTTTCACCAGGAATCCAAATATGAGATCAAAGTTCCGATATCGTACCTGGTTTGGCCGGAAAACGGCCGAGAATGTTCGGCTCACCTCCCTCCTCTGTCCGTCGCCCACGGAGGTGCTCCCACTCCGATAATCACACCAAAAGACTCGTGGGGTCGCGGGGAAAGTCCTCCCAACCTCAGTTTTGTTCGAATCGGACCGAAACCCCTCCGATGAATATGGCCTTCGGTGTTCGCACGGGGAGGGCTCGGATAGGGCCGAGACTGCATCGACCAATCTCCCGAGGAGAGAGAAAATATCTGTTATATAATTCCAACATTTCCAAAATTACCAAACTGCCCCTGCAGCTTCTAGACCCGGAACGAACGCATCGGATCTCCGTTTTCAGCGTGCCGCCTGTCTACGAACTCGTGAGTTCGAGACCTACGCAACAACCCAAGAAAAATTCCCAAAAGTTTTACCAGTCAAAAAGTGACTCCCGAACCCATCCAAAACTAAGGGTAAAATTGTCCAATTCTCAAAATAATTTAATTTCTGGTCCGGGTCGTTACACATGGGACTATTGAATAAGATCAATGCGGTATGCTCCACGCGCTTGCTTTTGATGAAGTTTTCAACAACCATGGGGACTGGCCAGGTACGAGGAGGCCAACTTTCAGCAAGAACATGCTACCAATATGCTCTCACCAAGATCGACCCAGTGCTAGCAGGGAGACCGCAACTGTCACAGAATCAGCCTATGAAACAGACCCTATTGATCCAAAAATCGTGAGGCAGATCCAATCTAGTCCTCTAGAGGACCCAAGGGATCTATCTACAACACCAAAACCTCAACCAGTTGAGGAGATTGAGCCAATCACACTCCATGCAGAATATCTGGATAGACAAGTCAGAATAGGGACCACGCTACACCAGGAGACAAGGGATGCACTCATCCAATTCCTCTGAGAAAACAACGAAGTTTTTTCTTGGTCATACGCTGACATACCGGGAATATCAACGAACGTCATCTGCCATAGATTAACCATTGACCCTTCTTTCAAGACGGTAACACAGAAAAGAAGAACATAGTCGGGCGCCAACTTGCCATGCAAGATGAGATCATCAAGCTAAGCACGATCTACATCGTGCAGAAGGCCGTCTACGCCGCATGGGTAGCCAACGTGGTATTAGTGAAGAAGCCCTCAGGGGCCTAGAGGATGTGCATTAACTTCATTGATCTTAACCGAGCATGCCCAAAGGACAACTTTCCTCTACCGAAGATTAATCTTTTGGTTGACGCAATAGAAGGTCATGAACCCCTCAGTTTCATGGACGCATACTCCTGTTACAACCAAATACTCATGCACCCGGATGACCAAATCCACACGAGTTTCCGCTTGGATTTGGGAGTATATTGTTACAATGTCATGTCATTCGGCCTGAAAAATGCCGGAGCGACATACCAATGCTTAGTGAACTTTATGTTCGCTGACCAGATTGGGAAGACCATGGAGGTCTATGTAGACGACATGCTCGTCAAGAGCAAAACCACCAAGGCCATGTCCATAACCTCTCCAAAATGTTTGAAGAAGAATAGAATGAGGTTGAACCTAACCAAATGTGTATTCAGAGTCATCTCCGAAAAATTTCTCAGCTACATGATCATCCAAAGGAGGATTGAAGCCAACTTTGAGAAGATCAAGGCTATCCTTGATATGCAGCCACTGTGTACCATTAAGGAGGTTCAGAACCTCACAGGAAAAGTAGCAGCACGCACCCGATTCATCTCAAGAGACACCGACAAATGCATACCATTCTTCAAAGCCCTCAAGACCAAGGGAAAGACCATTGAATGGACCACCGAATGTGAGAAAGCTTTTACAGATCTCAAGGAGTATATGAGAAAGGCTCCCCTACTGGCCAGACCAGACAAAGGAAAGCAACTCATCGTTTACCTTATGATCTCCACCTCAGCAATCAGCTCCATCCTAATCAAGATGACAGATAGAGCAGAACACCCGGTCTACTATGTAAGAAAAGAATTCCAGGATGCGGAGACTAGGTATGGTGATCTTGAGAAGCTTGCTCTTGCTCTCATCATTATCGCAAAGAGGCTCAGGCCTTACTTCCAAGCTCACCCTAAACTAGTCTTCACCAACAAGCCTCTCAGACAAGTCTTACAGAAGCCAAACACATCCGGAAGATTGACAAAGTGGGGAATCGAACTCAACGAGTTTGATATCTCCTATACCCCAAGACCATCAGAGAAGGGCCAAGTCATCCCTGATCTAATCTCGGAGTTCACATACACACCCACTCAATACATGCCGAAAGAGGCAAGTAAAGTTCCAAAGCAGCCAGCTTCCAGGACCAAACGGGAGACTAGCTCAATCCCAATTGACAAGTCCAAACTTGTATGGATCCTCTACGTGGACGGATCAACATGCCACAATGGCTCAAAAGCAGGATTAGTGCTCGCCACACAAAACCATGTGAAGCTCGAGTATGCTCTTCGCTTTAGTTTCAAGGCATCCAACAATGAGGCAAAATATGAAGCCCTTCTAGCTGGTCTTCGCCTCGCGAAGGACATGGGAGCAACCCAAGTCCGGATATTTAGTGACTCCCAACTTGTGGTCAGCTAGGTGAACAATAACTTTGAGGCCAAGGACCTCTCCTTGACCTTATACCTCAACAAAGCAAAGGCACTCCTCCACCACTTCTAGGCCTACGAGATGAACAAAATTCCAACATCAGAGAACATCCATGATGATGCTCTGGCAAGATTAACCTCATCTATCGACGACAAGATTGGTCTAAGTGTCCCGGTAGAGCTGCTGAAGGTTCCAAGCACGCAGAAGCGGCAGAACAATACCATCAACACCGATCCAACCTAGATGAATCCAATCATTAGGTTTCTCAAGGATGAAGAGCTACCCACGGATAAGCAAGAGGTCAAACACGTCAAACGCCAAGCAGCCCGGTACACCATCGTTCATGGTCATATGTACAAGAGGCAATGTTGTGGTCAAGTGCCTACCACCAAACAGAGGCAATGATGTGCTCAAGGAGATCCACGAGGGGATATATGACAATCATTCAGGACCCAAGTCCATTGCCCACAAGGCTTTCAGAGAAGGCTATTATTGGCCAACCATGCAAGCAGATTCAATCACCCTGACCCAGCAATGCGATCGGTGCCAATGATGTGCCCCAATACCACAATTGCCAGCAGATAAGCTCACACCAATGCTTAGCCCTTGGCCTTTCCTGCAATGGGGACTAGACTTAATTGGCTCAATGCCAAAAGGGAAAGGAGGAGTAGAGCATGATGTTGTAGCCGTCGACTACTTCACTAAGTGGGCAAAAGCAAAAGCCCATGCAACAATTACAACTGCTCAAATTCAAACCTTTGTCTACCTAAATATCATATGCCGTTTCGGCATACCACACACCATCTTGACAAACAACGGAAAATAATTCAATTGCACTCGCTTCCGATCTTTTTATGAGGTATACGGCATCAACCTATGCTTCGCTTCGGTAGCTCATCCATAAATAAATGGTCAGGTGGAGGCCATAAATAAGATCATAAAATACAACCTCAAGACTCGCTTAGACAAGGATGTCACGGGAGCATGGTCAGACATCCTACCAGACATCCTATGGTCTTACCGAACATCATATAAAACTTCTACCAACGAAATGCCATCTGCCATGGCATTCGGCACTGAGGCCATGGTACAAGTAGAGATTGGTGAGACCTCTTACCTAGTAATCTCCTATGATCCTGATGAAAACAATGAACTCCTCACTTTTAATCTTGATCTCTTGGAGGAACACTGTGAACAAGGCAACTTACGCAACATGGCCTACTAATAGAGGGTTGCACGGTACTATGATTCCAGGGTGAAACAAAGTCTTTCAAGGTGGGCGATTGGGTTCTCCGGAAGATCAGCTTGGCAACAAAGGCCCGAGCAGACGGGACAGTTGGCCCAAAATGGGAAGGACCATACCAGGTCACCAAGATCTGCCGACCATAGACCTATGAACTACAATCTCCCAGAGGGAAACCATTTCCCTATCCATAGAATTTCGATCACCTGAAATACTATTACAAGTGAAGCCTAGTCTTCCTAACTTTTGTTCACATCTGGACCATTTATTTGTAATCAATCAGGCTACGGCCGGTCAGATTTAATATGTTACCAATGAAAAATCGTTATTTTGGCCATCAATTTTATTGTTGTTTTGTCATGTTGTGCTTGGTCGGACGCATGTTCAGACACCCACCAATCGGTACCCATACCAATCGGCCCACAACTTACAAATACTTTAAATAAACCTATGGACCAGTCCTACACTCAACGACGATGATCGGCCCTAATTGCCACTAAACAACCGACGCATGCAAAGTTCATGTGATTACACATGATCATTCCAGACGGTCTATCAGTTTCCACTAGGCCTAACTAGTCGACACGCATCAAAATAACAACATACAAGAAAGTATTCAGTCGGCATTCGATTAAGCACAAGTTGGAAGAAAACAAAAATCACATTCATTAAATCAAACTTGTTCAACAATACCATTTGTTCGGCAATACAATATACAAGGGGCATACCCAGGAAAGTAAAAAAAAAACAAAAATAATAATGTTACAATAAGGGATAGCAGCCTATTCAGTCTTTTACAACGATCTCTTCATCGATCGGCTCCTCCTGAGGTGCGGACTGCTCGGTGGGCTTCAATTGCTCTACTAAGTCGATTAGAAGAATGACTCATTGCTAGAACAATTTTTCGATCTAGAAGGAGCTCGAACGACTGATTCAGAACGGCGGATTGTCTAGCCAAGGAAACTGGACCTAGCAGAAAGACCCGGAAGATCACTTGGGTCAAGATCAAACCCATCATCAAGGCCCATCAATAAGGCTCATGCCTAAAACCCACCATTGTGGCCCATGATCTAAATCTAGACATTGTCTATAAATAGGGAGCTTCTTCCCTCATTCAAACAAGGCTCTCTCTCTCTACAATTCTCACACTCTCTCTAGGGACAACTTTCTCCCTTCTATCTACATACATTACTATCTCTAAGGCTCAATGCCTACTGTAACATATATAAAACACATATATTATTAATGGGAATGGAATAACACCGTGGACGTAGCCTGATTTGGGTGAACCACGTACATCGTTGTGCCTTAGTGTGAGTGTGTGCTTTCATAGTTTGACCGATTCATTTTATGGTTCAACAGTGAGCGCTGTATGTGGGAAACGCGACAAAAATCCAGGTCGGTTCCTCTCAAAATCTCACAACCTGTTGAAACACCATGAACTCAAGAACACCAACTCAGCCGATAAAACCCATATTGGTTCTCTGCCAAAAGAACCCCAAAGGGCTCCGGCCCAAATCTCTCTTTCTTCTCTTTAGACCACCATGGAGGAGGACCCCCTCCCTCTCTGCCAACATCCAAAAATTAGATGGCCTCTCATCTCTCTTGCTCATGGAATACTAGAGACAACATCATAGGAAACAAAACCCATCCCACATCAATACCCTCTCATACTCACAGCTACAAAGAAGAAAACCCAGAAAATTCTCATTCTTTTCTCTTCTGGGTCATGGCATAGACACATGCCAAAATCCCAATCTCTCACCCAAAGGCTTCACATCTCTCTTTTCATGGAAGAGAGGCAGACCAACAAAGATTAAAAAAATCTCACTCACCCTCTGCGGATACAGAAAGAAGAAAAAAAAAAGAAAAAAAAAAGAGGAAAAATCCTCACCTATCTCACGCAATCTCTCACTGCAGCAACAAAGGAAAAATGGGCATGTGAATGGGTTTTTCAGTCAAGAAATTGAATTTATACTCATGGTCTCATGGAGTCAACACCAGAGCATTTCAGAGGAACCATGAAGCCATCTCCCTCTCACTCTCACGGCAGATCTATGAAGAAAAGTCAATCACAAATTTCATGGTCTCACATCTCTCTTCTACCTCCCACCTCTCTTCCTCAGGGAAGAGAAACAACCAAAAGAAAAATATCCTCACTTCCTCACTCTCTGTCTCACGGCAAACAAAAAAAAATTTGCAACAACAAAAAAACGAACAGAAATTGAAGGCTCCGTTCACGCTATTGAGCTTGGGAAGCTTCGATGCATAACCCCTGCACTCCACAACGGCGTCGTCTGAGCTTGGAAGCCACCGAAGCCAAGCTACCGCCGCCACCAAGTTGAATTAATGCTGCCACATCCCAAAATGACGGCCTCCGACCGTCGTCGAATCGACTATGGCAACATGCTCGCGACCTCTGCTCCACAAACCCAGTAGAAATCGCCAACATCCGACTCGTTTCCGAGTCACCAAAAAATGTGCCGCGACTCCCATGCTGCGTCGATGACGACTAGGTAGTCTCCACAGACACCGCCGACACCACTGGCACCGGGGACTTTGATCTCTTGACATCATCAATTCTACCGCTTGCCATCGGCGGTAGACGCGCCGTCGCATCGCTGCCCCACTTCCGATCATGTTCTGCGACTTGCCGTGCCACCTGCTCACCAAAACCAAAAGATAAGACACTCCATCTTTCTCTTACTAAAATGTGCTAATTAAAGTGGGTTAATTACTTTAATGGCTGAGTATTGTTATGCCCATAACACATGAACTACTATATTGGGCCGGTCACCCCTCCCTCCGCATAACATAACTATCCCATGCATAGTCGTGTATTGTTCAAAATCTAACCTTTTTTTATGCATGCAAGGAGAATCCACATAATGAGTGTACTATGCTATTGTGAGACAACGTCACATAGACAGGCAAACACATGTTCATATAGCAATAATTGAGCCTTTTTTACATGTACAAATATTAAACTTTAATATTTAATTCATACTTCACATAGACAAAAACATGTCTATTATGCAAATATTTACACAATCAGTTATTTTGATTCAATCTTGTAAATATTTGATCGGTAAATTTCTCTCTGATTATTAGGAATTATCGAATGACATGATTATCAACCGACATAATCAATCGGCCATCTTTACCCTTCGGCAACATGCTTTATGATGCCCATTGGTAGGTCCCACCTACATGCCCATGGTAATTACTCGGCCTATGTCAAGATGCCCCATGACGATCAAATTTCTTACTGAGCGGCGAGCATCACTCCCCAAATTGTCTAAAGAATCACCTTTTTCACTAAGTGACAAGTATCACGACACGTGAGTATCATTGTCTCTCAACATGCTTTACGCTACATTCAAATTATTATCTTTCGATGCAATATCATTTTATAACATTATAAGTACCATTCGGCACATGTGCATTATCATGCTCACATCATTGCCCATGGCACATGAGAATCATATTAACATCATCGCCTCTCGGCACATGCGCATTATCATGCTCACATAATTGCCCATGGCACATGAGCATCATATTAACATCATCGCCTTCCGGCACATGCGCATCATCATGCTCACATCATTGAAACATCATGCTCACATCATTGCCCATGGCACATGAGCATCATATTTACATCATTGCCTTTCAGCACATGCGCATCATCATGCACACATCATGAGCTCGCAGGCATCCCTACAAAAGGGATGGTCATACACCTCCTTATAGATCGACATGCTCGCAGGCGTTCCCTGTTACTGATCGACATGAGCTCGCAGACATTCCCTGTTATCTTTTGACATGAGCTCGCAGACATCCATGTACGAGGTGCAAACACACCACCTCGAGTGGCACTCGATCGGCCATAGACATCCTCCAAACCGATCGGCCACATGATCGTGCGAGGTTCCGCACAAGCGGGCCGACCAAGGTGACATACAATCACCTCGGTGTGGCACTCGATTGGCCATGGACATTCCTAGCCGATACGTGATCGTGCGAGGTTCCACGCAAGCGGGCCAACCAAGGTGACATATAATCACCTTGGAGTGGCAGTCGTTCGGCCAAGGACAACTTCCGAGCCGATCAGCCACGTGATCGTGCGAGGTTCCGCACAAGCAGGCCGACCAAGGTGACATACAATCACCTCGGTGTGGCACTCGATCGGCCATGGACATTCCTAGCTGATCGGCCACGTGATCGTGCGAGGTTCCGCGCAAGCAGGCCGACCAAGGTGACATACAATCACCTTGGAGTGGCACTCGTTCGGCCAATGACATCTTCCAAGCCGATCGGCCACGTGATCATGCGAGGTTCCGCGCAAGCGGGCTGACTAAGGTGACATACAATCACCTTGGAGTGGCACTCGATCGGCCAAGGACATCCTCCAAGCCAATCGGCCACGTAATCATGCGAGGTTCCCCCTTCATGGCATGTACAAACATGACATACCCATCACTACTTCAAGGTAGCAAAGTGGCACCTGGTCGGTCGATGACATCGCCTCGGCCGACCAACTCGACCTTGCAGGCAACAACTCGGCCAAAGGCATCACCTAGGGACTACAAGGTTCCCATTACTACCAGGCCGACTTGACATCAACACAAACAAGCCCAGGCCACCACAAAGCAGAGCAGTTAGTTTTCTTCACTGTCCCCAAGACGGCTCTCATCCCACTGCCATATCATACACTTAAACAACATGTGAGTCTCCCTCGGCATCCCACCTCGACGGAGGACTTAGGGGACTGGATATAGTGCACCGTACAGATTGGTAGACAGAAACAAGGAGGTTGCTTGATCAGTGCACTTTTGTTACAAGTCCTCCACCGAGGCAATCCACCTCAGTCAAGAACTTGGGGGACTTATGTTCGTACCTAATCTGATCCAACAACGGACCTAGCAGAAAGACCCGTAAGATCACTTGGGTAAAGACCAAGCCCATCATCAAGGCCCATCAACAAAGCTCATGCCTAAAGCCCACCATTGTGGCCCATGACCTAAACCTAGACATTGTCTATAAATAGGGAGCTTCCTCCCTCATTCAAACAAGGCTCTTTCTCTCTACAATTCTCACTCTCTATCTAGGGACAACTCTCTCCCTTCAATCTACATACATTACTATCTCTAAGACCCAATGCCTATTGTAACATGTACAAAACACATATATTATTAATTAGAGTGGGATAACACCGTGGACGTAGCTCGATTTGGGTGAACAACGTACATCGTTGTGCCTTGGTGTGAGTGTGTGCTTTCACAGTTCGACCGATCCATTTTATGGTTCAACATGAACAATGTCATTTGATGGGCAAAATCTTGCCACTAGCCTCTTATCCTTGCCTTTACAACTAGACTTGCACTTAGTCTCGTGACCGTTGAGGGGTCATCTTTCAAATTAGCCGTTGACGGTGCTGCCATCAGCAACCTGCAAAGTTATGCTTTGCTGTTTGGTCAGGTATACCATATTCCAAACTCAATTATTTCGTTAAACAAAATAAAACTCGAATCATTTTGATTTTTTGCAATATACATTGTTTAAGTGTTTGTTGGCTTTGACCCAACCAATCACAACCAAATCATTATTATCTGGGTTTCATTTTAATTATCCAGCAATTTGTACTTGACATAGGTTGGAGAGAAGCTCAAAGGCGCCAACATTAGCGCCAGTCTAAGACCTCCGTTGCCGAATCTGGTTGTGTTGGGAGCACGAATATGGGAGCGGTTCCGGAGATTCGCTTGGATCTGTGTTCCTATGAAAAAAATCACATTGCTTTCTTTCATTGTTTCTTTAATTTACAGTTGTTAGATTTGCGAAATCTTTTATGGGGTTTGTTCTAATAATTGCTTTGTTTTATAGCCTTGTGGTTTGTTTGGCAGCTCAGAAATCGTGGGATAAAAAAGAAAAGAATTTGGCATGACTTCTTTTAAGGTAATGCACTTTAGCCAATAGATGCATGCGCAGACATGAAGTGGTTAGAACTGTCATCCATCGTATAGTGTCTTTACAATGCCCGGACATTGCGCTAGCAGTGATCTTAAAGTGCATTCCATATTAGTTGTACATTGGTCCTTTAATGACTTTATAGCGCGTGTATAGTAACTATGTAGTACATTCCAGATTAATAAAGCTGTTCATCAAAAAATCTGTCTCTAAACTTGTTCTTTACCTTTAGTGACGAAAAATGTATAAACTTTCAAATTTTTTTCCAGCTTTTCTAGAAATTCTATATTTTAAAAAAAAAAATTATTCTTTTACTTTTTAATCAATGATTATTATTCTTACTCTAAAATATCAATGGGTTAGTGTTTGTGGGAAAAAAAGATGAAGAAGAAGAAGTCTTGTTCTTACGGATCTGCATGTCAAAAGTCAAAATTTTTTTTGGTGAAGAAAGACAACGAAAAAAAAAAAGAAACCAATAAACAACTAGGGAACAATTCGAGGGTACCCTGCGCATCATCCAAAATCAGAGGCTCTAACCAATCTGGAGCAGCCTCCAAAACTGATAACCCAATTATGCCCGCATAAGCCCTGCTCGCAAGCTTGTCAACGACCATGTTCCTTTCACGAAAAATGTGATTAACAGTGCAATGCCAAGTACCCAACAACAAAGTATGTTTTTATTTTTTATTTTTTATCTACCTGGCACATTTAACTTTAAAAGATAAACTAACTAGTGACACATGAATATTTAATAGATATTTTTAATGGAATAATTAAGGTGTAACCACGCCACCCATCACCACCAATACCGACACTCCAGTACGTATCATCCTACGCTCAACCTCCTTTGCTCCTTCCCACCGGCCACCTCACCGGCACCGTTGAATCTTTGTGTTCTCCATGTAATTAGAAATTTCAAGAAGTCGTCATTGATGGAGATTTGAAGCTTGTTTGCCACAGATTTGGAGGATCCGATGCGCTTATTTATATTGTACATCCACTCCGATCTGCTCCTTTCTTAAATGAATATGAGGCTGAGGGGATAGATGAGTTATGGGTCATGGGTAAGGTAGTTGGGGGATAGATGAGGTTGAGGGGCAAGTAAAGAATAAATATTGCCTTCTATTCATTTTTAAACACAATATTTTCTTTTAATATTTTTTTTTGTGGTTTAAAACATGACCATTGGATTACATCCGAAGGTATAAAAAGTATAAAAATATAAAAGACAAATTACAGTTTAATACCTTGTGTTTTACACAAAATTTTAAAGTTATAATTGAATTTTAAAATCCTACATTTAAGTACTCTGAATTCTTTAAAATGTTTCATCATGACTCATCTGTTATAATTTTTGTCATAAATCATGTTAATTCATGATTTGTCTTATTCGAGACTACCCAAAAATGACTCTAAAACTGAATTTAGGAGTATAGTAGTATTTTTGCTTCACTCTGTTTAAGCGGAAAAAAATATGTTATATGACTATTTTTCTCCTATATTCAACTTCATAGCCATTTTAGATAGGGCTCACATGAGATTCGTCATCAATTAACCAAATTTATGACGAAAATTGTAACAGTTGGACCGTGATAAAACGTTTTAAAAAGTTTAATGTACTTAAATACAAAATTTGAAAATTCAGATATAATTTGAAAATCTAGTGTAAAACACATGGTATATTTATTAAAAATAGCTAAAAATTAACTCTTAAATTCAAAAATGTCACTTTTTAAAAAAAAAATTCAAAAATAACAAAAAATCTACTCAAATAGACTTAAATGCCCTTCACAACTAAAAAACTAATAAACGTAGAAAACCTAAACCCTAACCCATTAAAATTTAGAAACTATATCGTTCTAAGTGCCTCCACGTTAACCTTCTATGCTCGGAATAAATGCAAAATTAGAATGAACCAAGATTCTAAATATTTAAAATGAAAGGAAAAAAAAAAGGAAAAAAAGAGTTAAAGCAAAAGAGAAAGTTTAAGTTTTTAGGAGAAGCTTTGGCGATGATGAACAAGACAAAAGAGAAATGTTGGAATTTTGAAGACGATGAACGAAATTAATTCGTAACACATTGCATTGGAATTGGTTACTACATCTACATTGGTGACTTAATTTGATTTGTATTCAACTTAATTAGTGATTATTTGGGTTGTCTTTGCTTCTTCTTCCTTCCTTCCATTCTGGATGAATACCTTCATAAATGAAGATTTTTTTTCTTGGGTTTGGAGGAGGGTAGAAGCTTTGGTGTTGGATGGTGAACGGTTGAAGGGATTTCCCGAGTATGCCAAGACTTTTTAGGCTTAATTATTTTTTTAATTTTGAGGATTTTTTAGTCTATTCGAGTAGGTATTTTATTGTTTTTGAATTGTTTTTTAAAAAGTGATATTTTTTAATTTAAAAGTCAAATTTTAATTATTTTTGATAAATTCTAGGTATAATACTGTAATTTGCTGAGTAAAAAAGTATCAAAGTATAAAAGTGGGTTGGCTATCCTATCCCCAGGCACACGGTAAAACTTATTGATGTGGAAGAGGAAGCATCCATTTTAGTGGCAGCACCTGATTCTTGAGTTCCATATATTTATATGCCTGCCTTCTCCCTTCTCCCTTCTCCCTTCTCCCTTCATCGCGTCAACCATAGATAAGAAGCCAAAGTCAGCATTAGCAGCTGTTGTCTGTTGAGTTGAGGTTCCTCCGAATCCAAGTCTGGCTCATAGATCTATCTCATGGTATGATACAAAAGACTCAAAATTGAAATTCTGAGGAGGAGTTCTGACGATTTCTGATTTCAGAAATATGTGGAGTGGGTTGCTGTGTTTGAGTGTTGGCTTTGTGGTTGGGGTACTGGCGATTTTGGCAGCCCAACTCCTGGTGCTCTATGTTATCATCAAAAGATTACAACACAAAGCCAAACTACACCAACACAAAATTGAATCCAACTCAGACCCTCCGAAAACCCAAGAATTCGATTCCATCAAGGACAAGGAGGTATTTATATTTCTATTCTTATCAAATCTCTTTCTTTAATTTCATTTCTAGTTTGGGAATTTTATCAACTTTATGCAAATTTCATTTCTATAAGCTTAAATTGATGGTATGGAATAATGTCTAAGAAAAAATTAGCATAGAAATATGAGGGAATGTTGAGTTGAGTAAATGACAGGCAACTTCTAAACTTGAACAAAGTATGTTTTCTACCTTTTCTCGAGGAGGCGCATTTCAAGAATCATAAGGTTTCATGACTTACAAGTGTATATTAATATAACTGAGAATCATTATTTATAATTCTGAATATACAGCATACTCAAATTTAACTTAGGAGCTCATTTAGCTAGCCCATTGGAGATGCTCTTAAGGATGAAGATTTTCGTTCCAGTTTTAAAATTGAAAGTCAGCAAGTAGAATCTGTTGATACAAAGACACATATCATCAGAACTTTTATGTGTTATCCGAGTTTACACATTTCATTGTCGTTGACTGAAAAGACATTCAGAGAGATAACCTCGATCCAAAATTTAGTCTTATCACTGCATACAACTGAATTTCTTTTTGTAGGCACTATTGTGCAGGTGGCTTTGAATATTGGTACTTGTCAATTAATTGAGATATTTAATACATTTGAGAAACACACACAATATTGATGTATTGTGTTTTAAGCTTTCCCTCTCATTGGATTTTATGTCTCTTAGGGAGTAGTTTGGGTTCTAGAACCAGAAAAAGTTCCAAAAAACTGGCAAGAAACAGCACAACGAGAGCAAAAGAGAAAGAAGGAATTCTTCGAGGTTTCTCCTATTAAAAAATATGCAAAAATCAAGAACCAACAGCTCATTCTGAAAGAATCAGATGGCTCCCGGACAGCTATTCAGTTAAAGGGCTGTACCATTGAAGCTGTTTCCGCAACAAGTTTATCTTCAAGAAAATGGTAACTTCCCTCTGCCACACATCCTTTTGTTTGGGGCGAGTGGTTGATTTTACCTATTACTTACCAATTCTGTAATTTCCTTTTGATGGTCAATGTTCCTAGTGTGTTATAACTTTGGGTTGGGTAGTTTTTGAAAGAGTATAGGGTCAAGGGCTCATCTTCTTCTAGCCAATCTTCACCTTAAATTTAGTTTACTGGTTTCTTCTCGATGCAATAGAAGTCTGTTGTCCAGATGTTCTAGTAAATGGCACTCATGTTTTATTTCTTTGTTATCTTCTTACTTCCAGTCACTCTAAAACAGAAGAATGGCATGCATGCATAAGAGGATAAACCAAGCGATTTCCTTTATTCTTTTCCTCTTTTTAAGTTGAATCATTTTTGGGTTTGTTCATTTTATTTGTCATTATAAGAAAATAACTTATTATTTTCCCCATTTTATTCCTTTACAAAGTGCGGTGCCAATAATTTTCTGAAGATTAGTGCCATAATCACCCTTATTATTTTAAATTATAAAATAAAATTTGTCTTATTTTGTAGCTATTTACTATGTTTCACTACATTCTTGATTAGAGGTTACTTTATATAATATTTCTTTCTGTTTTCAGGGCCAAAAGGTTCCCCATTAAATTGGATAGCAAGGCCGCCATAATATACAGAGGAAGTAAAATATTTTACATTTACCTTGAAACTTCATGGGAGAAGGAATCATGGTGTAAAGCTCTTCGCCTGGCATCATCTGATGCCAAAGAAAAATTTGAGTGGTTTGCCAAGTTGCGTGAAGAATTTTGCTGTTACTTGACATTGTTAAATGCAGGATATCCTTCACTCATGAAACACTCCGGAGGGTTCTATGCTGTTGAACCTGTAGATAGGGAAAATAGGAATGATGGTTCTTCTTCAAAGGTTCGTACGTTCTTGAGAAAGTTCACAAAGAAGAATTCTAAGGCTGGTCCAGATAATAAGTTGAGTTGGACTTCATCCTTAGGTCATGAAGAAAGAAAGACAAGTGAGAAATTCCGTTCATGTCAGGATTCTGTTTCTTCCAGGAGCTTGGTAGATGCTAGACTACCAGTGAAGAGAGCTCAGAGTTTCACAGAAGGGAATTTGGCTATTCCAGTGTCATCCACCTTAACTCATTCTGGTAGCCAAAGTCGTAGATCTGTCATCTCCGATGCAGACTCTGAAGAAAAGTTTAGTACTGATGATGGAACGCTTTGTTGGAATTTGTTAATTACACGGCTCTTCTTTGATGCCAAAAGCAGTGTGGAGATGAAAAGAACCATAAAAGCTCAGATTCAGGTTTACCATGCACCAATACATTCTCATTGTATCTGTTAGTGTGCATGAATGTCGCTTCTCATGTTTGCATTCAGCCAGATAGACATCATGTGCGCAAATTTGCGCGCACACACACACACCCAAACACATGTATGCATAAATGCACACACATGCATTGTGTGTTTTCATTGCAACTCTGCAGTACTTGCTACTCCTGTCTTTTCAGGAGATGCTTGACACTTGAGGATGAGCTACACAGTATTCTAACCTAAGATTTAGGTTACAATAAATTAGTTATTTGTTTAAGCAACCTGCAATTACTTTATTCATTTCATGTCACTTGGCCTCCGTGTACTAAAACATCCTGAGTTTGGATGTGATCATTTGGGAAAAAATTTTACAGGCATAGAATGGATGTTATATTGTATATGTGTGAATATTGGCCATTGTTTGTGTAAGTACACATGTATCCTTTATTAATTGTTAAGACCGATGAGATCTGATTTTTTATGTTTAATTTTGCCCATGACAGAGGACTTTGTCCAATATGAGGATCCCAAGTTACATAGGTGAAGTGATTTGTACAGACATTAATATTGGGAATCTCCCACCTCATTTTCATGGTATGAAAGTTCTCCCAATGGACAAGAGTGATGTTTGGGCTTTGGAAGTTGATTTTGGATATTATGGTGGCGCGGTGTTAGATGTTGCAACGAGACTGGAAGTCCGTGAACTAGAGTTCCAAAGAGGCAGCGAGGGTTCAAGTCAAGAGTCGGGCTCTGTTGGGGCTATGTCAGCTGAGCTTCTTGAAGAATTTGAGTCTTTTGAAAAACAGTTAAATCTTGCTCGAGTGTCAGTTGATGAGCATAAGGAGGAATGTGACCCAAAACCTGGTGAGAGAAAAAAAACTATATCAAATTTTTTTTGCATTATGCATTTTCCACATATACCTTTGAAACTATTGATTTGCTCATTTTATGCTGCTTCTGGGTTCATAGTACATTGAGGATTGTGTAGTAGTGGGGGTGTTTCCTGGTAAACAAATAACAATTAATTTGTCGAGGTCAAACTTTTCAAATATAATGTTTGCACCTATAATTCCGATTTCTATAGGTACAATCGCTTACTTGAAAGATAGTCCCTGGTATTAGATGATTAAAGCATTCAGTGGATTTGGGTTGCCAATGATCTAGGGGTGGACTTTTCCATTCATTTTTACCCCAAATTATTTCTTGTTTCTCTGGGAAAACAATGGGGCAACTAAATTTTTTCCATAATTTTAAAAACAGGAGGACTTTAGGATTTTAGACCTCAAAAATCTAGGTTTCAAATGGAAGTATAACAGCTAGGCATGTAATAAAGGTCCAATGGGAGGATTTCTTGAAAAATAAAAAATGTACCCCTATATGCGGAAATTCATAATAATATTGATAGCTAAACTGCATACTACTAATGTATGATCTATGGAGAACTTTATCTAGCCTTGCCAAGAAAAGGGTGGAAGGGGGAATAGGGGTGGAAAAATGGAGGGTGAGGCACCTACCTGCCCCACATTTTTTTAATGCTTGGACAGTTAAATTAATTGAACAAAAGAAAGGCAGGAATTGGTTTTTTTAAGTTGTTCTTTGTTGCATGCAAACTACAAGAAGGGAGAGTGGTGCACCTTTCCTTTGTAGTATAGAAAGTAGAAGAAAAGACAGTATACAAAGTTTGGGTTTAGGGGTTGGGAAAGAGTTGGTTTTTATTAACAGAAGAAAAGAAATGGTGATGACGAAGGAAACAAACACTGGAGATTAGGAAGGTTCTAAGGGATGACATTTCGTTGTTGTGACAAACACTGAATTAGACATGACATTTAAAACCCAAAAGTTAAGTGCTAATGTTGGGATTTGAGAAGAATGCATTCCCAGATTACAAAATAATGAAGTCCATCTCCTACTTTTTAGTGATACCAAAACTTCCTACCTCAACTTTTCGTGCTCAGGCTTGTAATTAGTGACCAGGTGCTTCTATTATCGCCCAAGATGCTTAACCCGACCCACCTACTTTTCTCACCTCCCATTAGTTGTATTATTTTTAAAATCACATTCTCCCACCAATATTTCCACTTATCTTTTAATCTATTAAATCATATTCCTCTATCAGCCCTAGGTTTTTTTTTTCTTTCTAATCTCAAGCTTTTCCTTTTAGGTAATATTTTTTGTGGGTAAACTTGTAATATTTTTTGTGGGTAACTTTTTAGGTTCATTTTGAGTATCATTCTTGCAAAAGGTCTGCTATCTATAGGGCTTGTAGTAGTGCATGAGAGAAACTTTCATGTATATTTGCATTCAATAGGACAAACAAAAGAAACTTTAAGAACACAATTATTTTTAATTCGGAATTAGCTAAAACTTGCGCATTTCCTTTTAATTCATGCATATAGTCCTCTATGTATGATACTTGTATTTCACAGCTCAACTCAATTTCACACTACAATAAAAGCTTCAAGTTCTGTTCCAAGTATGGTCGTTTTTAGGCTTAATAGTTTGAATGCCCCTTTAACCTGCTACTCAGTCTCACTTTACCCCCTGAAACGGGATTTTTCTCACTTTACTATCATTTGGCCATGTCGTCCTCTATGTTCCCTTCTTCTGTCAATTTGTTTAAAAATCTGTTAACTTGGCTTACGTCGCAGGGCATTTTGGCCACTCAGCCTATATTGTCATTCATTGACCAATTTATGGCTGCCTCATGGCACGTGGAACCTCTCTCTATCTCTTCTTTCTCCTTCCTCTAGTTGACACCCTCCTCCAACCGTCCCCTAAAGTTCTCTGTGCCCAGCCCCCTATTTCTCAATAGAAGAAAGTTAATATTCTTCTTTTCATAGGCCAACGTGTGCCACATAAGCCACATATCTTTAACAAAGTTGACGGAAATGGAGTAACATAGAGGACGGCATGGCCAAATTGGGGTTAAAGTGAGAAAAAACTTGTTTTGGGGGAGGGGGGGAAGTGAGACTGAGTGACAGGTTCAATGGGCATTTAACTAATAAGCCTCTTTTTATGCCTGTGAACTTCAACTTTCGACTGTTTTTATATTATGCAGTTTCCAGTCATTTTTGTTCAAACCAAAATTTACTGTTGTTACATTGAACTTGTTCAGCAAATGTAAATGATATATAATGGCAGTTTCAATCTGAAACATTTCGTTGCAGATGAATCAAAGAGTTCTAAGAGCGGTATGCCTGCATCAAATGGGTCCAGATGGAAGTCACTTCTAAATTCTATAGCCAAACAAGTTTCACAGGTTTGTAGATGGCTATCTAACCTATACGTGTTTCTAACACTTGCCTGCTTATGTGTATCTATACTTCAAAGGTTACTTTTCACAAGGGCTTTCGCAGATCACTAACTGATTAATCTAATTAAAGGTGCCTCTCTCTCTAGCAATAAAGATAACATCCCTTCGAGGGACACTGAGGTTACAAATCAAGCCACCTCCTTCTGACCGGTTATGGTTTGCCTTCACATCCATGCCTGACATAGATTTCAATCTGGACTCGTCAGTGGGAGATCGCAAGTTTACTAGTGGACACATAGCTTTGTTTCTGATCAATCGTATTAAGGTATAGAAATTTGCTTCCATCTTCACCAACTTTCCGTCTATTACTTTTGTTTTTATTTTGAAGCAAGCACCCATCCATGAATCACCATACTTGTTACTGTGTTATGTGAACTAACTCAATGACACTTTAGATTAATCATGATTTTAATACCCTGCTCTCATTTCTCAAATATAAGCCCTAAGTTATTGTTGCTCTTGATAGTATCTATGTACTAGTATAAGCCCTGAGTCCTAAGTTATGCCTAACCATAAATTTACCATGAGCTACTTTCTCTCCTTTGATTTTTTTATTTGAGGAAACTGCCCCTACAGGCTTGGATGTAAGTACTTGGATTCATCTTGAACTTTGAGCATCTTTTTCAAATATTTTTTCTACAGCCCCTAGATGGGGTGCACACAATTTTATGCTTTAGATTTTATACTCGGTGATGTGTGGAAGCAACATATATTGCTGGGTGCTTCTGCTGAAGCTTTTCATTTCACTTGTACAGACAGCAATCCGAGAAACTTTAGTGCTTCCCAACTTTGAAAATGTGTGCATACCATGGATGCTAGCAGAAAAGGAGGATTGGGTACCGCGGAGCGTTGCGCCTTTCATATGGCCTAACCAAGAATCCTTTAATGTTCCCTTCAGTGGCGAAGCACCCATTGTCCAACCTAGTTCAGAAAATCACAGGACAGAAGCCAGCAGGGCAACCTCCAGTGATGATCGACAAAGCAAGCATCAAAAACTCAAGAAGGCCGAGTATATTGAAGAACCAATCGGTGAATCCTCAGACGAGTTAGCCCTTTCAACAAGTTTTAAGGATCCACCTGTTCATGACAACGTAGAGGAGAGACCAGAGTGCCAATCACCGTTGAGGTCCTCAATGTCGTTGGATAAACAGAATCATAGCGTTGAAGATGATGAATCAAGGCGAAAGAGAATGGGGGGGAGAAGAGCAAGGATGTTTGATCTAGGGAAGAAGATGGGGGAGAAGTTGGAAGAAAAGAGACGCCACATTGAAGAGAAGAGTAGAAACATCGTTGAGAAGATGAGAGCAACATGAAACATGGTTGCATTGTTGATAGTTGCATCAATTATTTGTACATTTTAATATTTTTTTTTATCTTTTTTTAACCATGGAGGACGGAAATGTTTCTGATTCTTTGTCTTGCTTAAGCTTTAGCTTCGAGTCACCCGTTGGTTCCTTTGGTAAATTTTACAGAGCAATAGGAGAGAATTTACCATAAGCATTAATAGCTGATATTGTAAGTCAATTTTTTTTAACATCATAAATACAAGATTACTTACACTTGCCATACATACGTTCATCATCCATGTGAATTATCCATTTCTCTGTAATCACATTTTTAACTAATATTTTAGTTTAAAAAATAAACCGGTTACCTGATGCATTTTAAGTTTTAATTTGGTTGCTTTTTTACAATAATTTGTTTTTTAGCACCAGATGCACTCATGTGTTACTGTATTTTTTTTTTATCAAACTAGAATGAATTCATTCAAAAGGAGTAAAAACAATAGTTCATAATTCGGGGTGACATTAACAACGTTAGTCTTATTAAAATCTCACAATGAAACCCGCTATTCGGGAAAAATTCGGTTGAGGAAAAAGAGTGCCCCACTCACCAAACCATGCACCTATTCTAGGTCCTATTCTATTACAGATAAGAGCCATGGCGGTGCCGGTGGCTGCCATTATTGAAACCCAGCACCGTGGAGTCCCTTTTGGGCTAGCCGGTGAGCAGCCCTGTTTTCCTGTCTCTGCGCAAAACCAAGGTGCTCCTCCTGGATTTGGAGGTCTTCCATCAAAGTTGCCACTTCTCTGGCCATTAATCCCGCTGCTGTCCAATCTGTTTTACACCCATTTATCAGAGCTAGTGCTTCCTGCGAATCTGTCTCCACCTTTGTGATCACCAGTCCCAAGTTTCGAACCAACAACAGCCCTTCTCGGATGGCGGCGAGCTCGGTGGCCGCTACACACAGCCCTGGGGGGCCTGTCGTTGCAAAGCCTGCAATGAAATCCCCATTATAATCTCTCACCAAGCCACCCAACCCTAGTTCTAGCCCATTTGGATTCACCGCACCATCAGTATTCAGCTTCAGCTCCGCCGGGGGGGGGGGGGGGGGGGGGCTCTTTTTCCAGCGGTAATGTCGCTGAGGTTTGGGGCCTCGGGGCCTTGAGTTTTCCGCTGTAAAATCTGCACATATCTTTGACGTATTTTCCACCGACTCTATAGGTTGCAGTACCTTCTTGCCATGCAAATAATTATTTCGTTCATACCAAGCTTGCCATGCAATGAAGACAAACTGATTCAAACAATTAGCATCAAATACCTCCATTGCCGCTTCCATGAGATCAATAAACATCCCCTGTGTAGGCATCTGTTCCAGATTAGTCAGGCCCATTCTCCACAACTTCTGGCTCCACTTGCAAGACCACAAAGCATGGAAGCTAGTCTCCACTTCCTTCCCACACCGTAAGCACACCCCACTTTGTATGACCTTCCGTTTCACAAGATTGTAGGTAGTTGGAAGAATCTCTCGGCATGCCTTCCAACTGAAAAGCTTGAGCTTAGATGGCACCTGGAGCCGCCACACTCCCTTCCAAAAACTGCTAAGCCGAGAAGGATTAGAGCCCACCACCCCCGCCGCAATTTCTGAGTCTACTTGAGCCAAGGCCACATAGTATCCAGATTTGACCGAATACTGCCCATTCTTCGTATAATACCAATATAAACCATCAATGAAGTTCCCATTTACACTCAGCGGGATCGAGCAGATTGCTCTGATATCATCCTCACATAAGCTTGCTCTGAGTAGATCCATCCTCCATGTTCCTTCACTCGAGATAAGTTTGCATCCAAGGGTAGAGCCATATTGAGAACAGGTTTGAACTTGGACGGCTTTGGTATCCAGCGATCATGGAACACTCTGACCGCCTCCCCATTCCCAATTCTACATATTAATCCATCCTCCAGAACCTCCCTTCCCCACATAATGGCCTTCCACACCATCGACGAGTTTGCCCCAATATCAGCCTTAAGAAAATGACCGTCAGGAAAATACCTAGCTCAAAGCATCTGGCCTACCAAAGACCCCGGATGTTCCACCAGTCGGCAAGCTTGTTTTGCAACCATAGCCTTGTTGAAAAAAGCCCAAACCCCCCATCATCTGCTTTGGTCTACACAGCGCCTTCCATTTTAGCCAATGTATGCTCCTTTTACCGGACTTACTCCACCAATACTTTGCAATCATTGATGAGAGCTCGTGACATATACCCTGGGGGAGTTGGAACACTCCCATGGTGTAAGTTGGGAGAACTTGTGCCACCGCTTTGACTAACACTTCTTTCCTTGCCGTAGACAGTAAATTTGACTTCCACTCATTTAGTCTACCTCGAACTGCCTCCTTTACTCTTCTAAACATCTGACCCTTACGTCTTAGAGCGATTGTTGGCAGGCCCAGATACCGTTCATGGAACTCGATCACCCAAACTCCCATAAGGCTGGATATCAAGTGTATCATAATCGGATTGGTTTTTGGGTTGAAAGCAGCATCACTTTTCTCAAAGTTGATGACCTGTCCCGAAGCATTCTCATAAATCTTCAATACCTCTATGAGCTTCTGGCACTCCGACAAATGAGCATGGCAAAATAATAGGCTGTCATCTGAGAAAAAGAGATGTGAGATAGTAGGGGCCCCTTGTGCCACCGAAATGCCATGGATACCTTTGTGTGGCTGAGCTTGAGTTAGGAGGGCAGAGAGTCCTTTGGCACAAATGAAGAACAAATAGGGGGATAGGGAGTCGCCTTGTCTCAATCCATGACCTGGCTTAATGAAACCAACCAGCTTCCCTCTCACCTGAACCGCATAAGTGACAGTGGTAATGCATCCCATAATTAGAGAAACCCAACGGTCTGGGAACCCTAATTTCCTCATCATTGCCTCTAGAAAGTGCCATTCGACCCTATCATAGGCTTTGGACATATCGATCTTGAGGATCATTTTCTTTAAATCTGTATTTCCCCTTCATCTAATCGCATGTTACTGTATTGAATCAAGTTGGATAAGTTATTTGGATGCAGAGTGTCCTATATATAATGCATACGAATTCGGATAAATCTCCAAAATATAGTAAGGATATGATAATTAAAATAATAATATTAATATAAATATAAGCACAAAATAAATTCCTGTCATAAAATTAAAATATATCAAATAAGTCTATATAACAAAATAAAATACCCAAATTTAATAAGTTATGGGTCTTAATGCCTAGTTGTGGGTCGTAGTGCTAGTTTGGTATTGATGTGCTTTTCGAAAAAAAAGATTTTGTGGTAATTTCATAACAAGCATTTGTACATTAAAACAGTAAAATATTTGGTAGAATTTATTTTTAAAAGTGCTATGAATATGAAAAGTAATGTCAAAGTGTTAGGTAACTTTTAGAGTAAAATTGTGAAAAATGTGGAATGACTAAAATGGACATAATATGGAAAGTGCAAGAGGTAGTGGTGATGGTGATGAAGGTGGAGATATGGGTAGATGAGGAGGTTGTCGTGGTTGGGGCGAAGGAGGTAAATGTAGATGAGGTGATGGTGGTGGTGGAAATAGGGATGGACGAGGCAATGGTGGAGATGGAGATGTTTGTGGCAGTGAAGGTGAGTGGCAGATATGGATGGTGACAATGATGGTGGTTAAGGAAGAGGAGGAAATTAAGGTGGAGGTGGATGTGGCATTGGTGGCCATGATGGCGGTGTCAACAACGGTGTTGGCTGAAGTAATGGCTGTTGTGGTGGTGGCGGATGAGATGGAGGTAACGGCGGCGGCGACATAATAAGTTTGGGCAGAGGGTGGTGGTTAGTTCTTTTAAGAAAAAATATACGTGAGAAATATAAATGATAGACAATTTAAAAATTAATTTAGATTTTAGAGGGAGTAAAAATTTGCATTAAATACTCTCATCAATTTTTTGTGAAAGTAGTTTTCAAATGCAACATGTATGCTACTTTTAAAAATTATTGTAAAAAATTTATTGCTTTATAAAAACCATGGTTTTTTATTTTTATCAAACACCTTTTTAATGAGTTAGTGGAATAATTAAAGAAATTACAATCATTAAAATTTGACTACCAATATTATTTTCAAATTTGCAATTAAAAAAACTTGAAATTTCTTCCGATATAAACCCTTTGATCGTATCATTCGCCTTATCCCAAACATGTCCTAAACTTTTCCTCGGCATATATGAGTCGTTTTCAAAGTGATTCACCATGTGACGTGTCTGATACAGATCTTTGCATTTCGGTGGTATCCTGTCGTAGCCCGTATCCGATACTTTCAAGCACAAAATTTAAAAAATTCGCGCATCAGATAGAATTATATAGTGTCACATCCTGAGAGGGAGAGGATCCTCTCTCGCTTTTCAGAAACAATCATGGTTACGTGGCAGTCAACGTATGAGGGGGATGAACGTACATAATTGTATCCGCGTACGCGTACAAACCGCGTTAAATTGATATTGTAAGCATTTGTAGTACCATCAACATCGGCCAATAATTCAAAACCTGTTTTGGTAAAAAAGAAAAAATAATAATTCAAAACCTTTAAAAAAAAGTAAAGCTGAAAATATTCACAACACTACACAGTCAGAGAGTGACACTACGCGACGCGTAAAGTTTTTTATTTTTTGAATATTAATATTACAATACTTGACCAAGACTTGTTTGGGTGCAATCAGGACCACAGGAGCTCTAATGGACTTGGACTACGTGGCAATGGCAATGAAGGGAAAGCCCCTCACCATCATTTTCCCTCCAAATTGCATCTCTAAAAAATCTAAATACACATATGTAATTTTATATTTTCGAGTAATTCATATTTTCTTCACCATTATACCCTTCACAAAAATTATCTTACCCAAACCCTCTCATTTTATGCTCTCATACATTACAATTTTGTAATTTTTTTAAGAGTAAATATGATGTTTAAGATTCAATTTTCATAAATTATAAAAATAATTTTCTATAATTATAATATTTAGTGATTAATTTATTATATGGTTTATTCTTAAATCTCTTTCCTTAATATCATCATATTAAAAGAAAAGTGATGAATTTATCAGTTCAAATTCCATTCTAAGGTACAAATAAAAAATATATATTCAATTTCAAAAAGCAAAAGAAGCTTCTGAAAAAAAAAAAAAAACAATAACCATCCAACTATTTTTTTCTATTTTCATCACACTTTGTAAATGTTAAAACAGTTTTTTTTTTTTTTATAAAACATGATCGGGCATCAGCCTTATAAGTTTGAATATAAACATGCAAACAGAATTTTTAGTTTAACAGAAAATCTCTAAGATAAATATGTCTAGCAATTACAGACATACAAACTAATTTTAGTTGAGCACACTGGTTGATTTTGTTAATTTGTCAATCTGTACAAAATAACATGTTTAACCAATTTTAGTTTGTTATTTTTGTAATTGGTGCAAATTAATTAGCAAAACAAAATAATTAAATAATTTTAAGAAAAGACAATGACCAGTTGTTGGAGGATGTATTGAGTTTAATAGAAATTTACTTAAAAAACCAAAAATGCCCTTTGTTAACGAAAATCTTGGAAAAACATATAATTTAGTAAGCGAGGTTAAAATCGAAAAAAGACAAATATCAAATTTAAAAAAACTAAATTAAGGGCTAGCTATTTATTTTCTAAAATTTTGTTAATATATCAAAATATAAAAATAAAAATAAATTGACACACACACCCGGATAACAAGAAACTAGTTGAATTATAAAATAATAAACAATTCATAATACAAACCAGCCCCTCACCGCTAATTGTGTTTTTAATTTAAAAAACCCCCTCACCCCTAAATGTTAATTAGTTTAGTTATTTTAGAATGAAGAAACTCACAATTATTTTAGTTAATCAGTTTTAACAAAGTACTAATATTAGTTGATTATCTTGGTATGTGAACTCTTTTTCTAAATTTTCTCTTTGAAGATTATTTAATATTAAATATTTGTTAAATTCACTCTCCAACCCTCGAAATATATAGTTACATGAAACGTTGTGGAAATGAATACTCATAGGTTATAACACTAAGTGACCAAATAAGATTGATTTTAAAAATCAATAAAAGAAGAATTCTGATATGAACAATAAGGTCATTGTTGAGTTGTGCAACTTGGAAGAGTATAATGGCATGAGGGTTACATTATAATTGGGTATCGACTTTATCTTTACGAGAGTCGAATTTCAGACTTCCCCATATAACGTGTGGAGATGAATATCACTAGATCATAACATTAAGTGACCCGATAAGTTTGATTTTAGAAGTCGGTAAAAGAAGAGTTGTGATGTGTACAATAAGGTCATAGGTGAGTTGTACAACTTAGAAGAGTATAATGGCATTGAAGGATTACATTATAATTAATATCGACTTCATCTTTTACGAAAGTCAAATTTAAGACATCTCATATAACGTATACCTTTAAATTATAATACTAAATTACAGAATAATTTTAATTTTAGAATTCGTTAAAAGAAGAGTTTTGATGTGGACAATTCACCGGTGAGTTGTACAACTTGGAATAGTATAATGGCCAGTAGGGCTAAAATAGTAAAAACAATACGCGAGAAGGAAATGATAGGATGCGGGCGGATGCATAGCACTGAGATGCGATTGAGTCATATAAAAATGTCAGATTAACGCCTTAATCGATACGCATACTTTTCTTCGTCGTCTTCTCCTTGTTTTTCTTCCCTTTTTTGCCTGAACAAAAAGAAAACCGCGTCTCTCTCGCTCTCTCTCTCCCAAATTTTTATTTTTGTGTTTTTCTTCAGAAAGAAAACGCAATCTCAGATTCTTAGGAGGAGACAACAAGCAAAGATCGATGGCGGATCAACTTACTGATGATCAGATCTCTGAGTTCAAGGAAGCCTTCAGCCTATTCGACAAGGATGGCGATGGTTAGACAATTAGATCTATCTGTCTTCCAGTATTTTACATATTTACATGTTATGAATTGTTATTTTTTTCCAGATCTATGGTTTGCTTGCCTGATTGAGTGTCGTGGGATTTGTTTAGGGCTAGGTCTTTTATGTAGGTTTATTTTCTTTCTCTGTTTCTAATTTGACTTCTTGTTGGGGATTTGATCTTCTGTTTATTTTGATATTTAGTTTCGTGAAATTATTAGCTCGATTCATGTTACG
This sequence comes from Oemleria cerasiformis, assembly GCA_037349345.1. NCBI lineage: Eukaryota > Viridiplantae > Streptophyta > Magnoliopsida > Rosales > Rosaceae > Oemleria > Oemleria cerasiformis. The sequence continues at coordinate 11,729,082 of JAZGTL010000007.1, forward strand.
CGGGAAAAATTAACAAAATCAGAATGAAAAGTTGTTGAAGTTCAGCGATTCACAAATATTTGATCTCCTTATGGAATGGTATTTTTGCGATGTGATTTATGTAAGTTATAGGTTATTCCGGATCTTTACGATGTGACCGTTTATCCAAATAATTTCTTTGAAAATGATAAGGACGTTGAATTAATTGTCCTTTTTCTTGCAAAAAGACTCCATCAATCAATTTTCATTTTAAAATTTAGTATCAACTATTACACTTTGTTGCTATGAATGTAAATTTGTGAAGCATAAGTTTTATTTTTTTGGATATTAGTGTTTTTCTTGCAGAAATGTATTATCTGCAGGGCGTTCTATGTCACAGAATTTTTTGGATCTACGCCCTTGTAGAAATTATGAGACTGAAGGACCATGTTACCTGTATGATAATTTCTGATGTGTTGTATTTTCTTACTATTTTTATGTTCTTCGTTACACAAAAATGGAAATGGTATTCACTTAGTGTCACATTATTGCTGATTTGCTGTTATCGATGCATGAAATTTGGCCATTGATATGCAGTCTCTGTTTACTATGCTTTTCATTGTTAGTTTATATGTGTACTGTACAGAATTACAAATGGGGTTTTTGCATTCAGAATGTTGATCCAAAAATACTGTATATGTTTGCATTTAGAACTAGTTTACAATACTCCTGATATTTTATGAAACCAAGAGAATTTTACATTTTCCTGTTTTCGAAAGGATATTTGTCTTTTTATAATTTTCATATATTGGGTGTTTCTTGTTGCGCGTATTATGTAAGAAAGACTATTCTAGTAAGAATCTATCTTCTTAGTTGTGTTCCTCATAGCCAACATATGTAGGTTGCTAGGATGATACCCAAATTAGGAAGCAATTTTTTATCTTTTTTAAAAATTTTGTCATGCAGGCTGCATCACTACCAAGGAGCTTGGGACAGTGATGAGATCATTGGGGCAGAACCCAACTGAGGCTGAGCTGCAGGACATGATTAATGAAGTGGATGCTGATGGTAATGGAACCATCGACTTTCCTGAATTCTTAAACCTGATGGCCAGGAAGATGAAAGACACCGACTCTGAGGAGGAGCTGAAAGAGGCTTTCAGAGTTTTTGACAAGGATCAGAACGGCTTCATTTCTGCTGCTGAGCTGCGCCATGTGATGACAAATCTGGGGGAGAAGCTCACTGATGAGGAAGTTGATGAGATGATTCGTGAGGCTGATGTTGATGGTGACGGGCAGATAAATTACGAGGAGTTTGTCAAGGTGATGATGGCTAAGTGATTACTCTTATCAAACTGGACTCGTGATTTAAGAACCAAAAAAGAACAGAACAAAAAAAGAGGAAGAGGGTTTTAGTAATATGGATTCCTAGCTTCCAATTTATGTTATGGTTTTTGTAATGAAAAAGAAAGTAGTAGACTCTTGTTGTGGAGGTGGTGTTGGTATTTGCCCCCCTCTGTAGTGTCTTGTGGCAATGGTTTGGCTCTTCATTTCTCTTCTTTTCCTTGTTCCATTTTATGGTCTATTGTGACCCTTAACTTCCTGGGGGATTCACTGTTTTATGTTGGACGGATGACTCATTTTATTTCTAGGCTGCTTCCTATTTTACAATGAATCTGCGTTTGTATTATTTTAGCAGTACCATGGTCTATGTTTGTATGAACGACTCTCTTTATCATGCTCATGCGTCGTCTCTGTATCTGAGTACGATGTTTTATGATATCTTCATGCTTAGACTAACGTTTGGTGAGTAAGTAGGATTGGATTAGATTAGATAATTAAATAAAAACAGTTTCATTTTAGGAAGATTATATCGGAGGAAATTTACTTGTTTTTATCCTTTTAATTTTAGGGGATTTGTTTGGATAATTATTTATTTTTATCTTTGTTCTCTCTAATTCTTTTTAATTAAAATATATTTTTAATAAATATTACGATGAATCTCCACATCCAAAAAGTGGGTTTAATTTTCGGTCAGGCAAGTTTGAAATTCCTGTTAGTTAGGCACTAGAAAATTCGTCTTATGGAGGTGATAGTTTGTCAATTGCTTTATATCTTGTGGTTAATGAAAACACATTTACTTTTATGTTTACGATACATTGAATTTGATTAATTATCCAATTCAATCTTATTTACCAAACGAACCCTTAATCTCATTCATTATGTCTCGTCTATGGAGGACTGTGTTCATTATGTCTCGTCTACGGAGGACAGTAGGCTGGTTTGGTTGTCTTGACGTTCTCTTTTATTCTTGGGCTAGTTGTATTATCCGAACCAAAGAGGCAAAAGAGATAAAAAAATTGTTACCTCTTTATTTTTATTTTTTTTATATCAGAGTGTTAATAATAGCCTGTAAATATTGATACTCTGATAAAATATTTAGACAGGGACACTCGTATGTTGCTAAATACAGCCAATCTTTCTTTTAATTGATGAAACTGAAAAATCATCCCAAACTAGGGCTGTAACCGAACCAACTTATACGGTTCGGTACAGGTTTGGTATGGTTTTATGAATTTAATATTAAATTAAAATCGGACTAAACCGGTAAGAGGTGGGTTATATCAAGATTTGATTAGGCTTTTGGGCTTTTAGATTATGGGCTGATGGGACTGGCTTATTGGATTGGGCTGGATCAAAATAAATAAGTACATGAAAATCAGCTTACACTAAAGTTCCAAGCATGGGAAGGTTACCTCAAATTTGAAAGACTCTAGCAACTAATTTTGAAATTCAGAGACGAAATTTAAAATTATGATATAATCCAAGAATGATAGCAACCATTAAGACCTAAAGAAAATTACTTTCTAAGATGAATCACCACTTGCCGACACATGTATATTGCAAAATGCAATAATAAACCAAAAAGTTCAAGGCAAATAAGTACAAAATCTATAGGTAGTACGAAATTAAAGTAGTACGAATTACAAATCCTACATATCCGAAATACGAAGAAGTAGCAAATAGAAGAAGCAAGAAATACAAACTGTACTAAATCTTGATTCGAACCTAGCATGTGAATCTTGAATTAGACACGACCATTTTAATGGCCATCACATCATCTTTGTACCCAACACCCTCCACATAATGGACAATCCTAGCACTCACTTTCTGATGCACACCATAACCAACAAGAGGGATAGCCATATGCAATTTAGTGAATAGGAAGACCAGAGCTTTGGCTTCAGAGAGACTGCCAACCCGCACATACGAAATTTCAGTCAACCGTCTCTCTTTTTGCCTGTGAGTTCAACATTTTCTATCTCTATCTTTTTGTTCAACACTGTTTTAGGACTCTCTCCTTATTGATCGGAGAAATAATATACATCTCATTTAGAAACCGAAATTATAGCAATTCTTATGAGATTTATTATCATATAATATATATATATATATATATACATATATAATTACAATTTGATTATATAGAGTTCATTTTGATTTGTATGAACTAAAAAGAAGATTCATCGAGGATTTGAATGTAATTTCACTTTGATGGCTTCATTATCATCAATTAACTTCAACATCATCAATTAAATTCATCTGCGAAATGTCCACTATTAATACCCGGTTCCCATGTAAAGGTATCATCCATAGCAGGGAGAGGGGAAATCTTCAGCCAACCGCTTCTCCTTGGACTCAATTATGTTCTCCAAAGCATGATCACGATCATCATCGTGCATCTCCCTCACATCTCCTGCAAAATGGTCCTTATCATCTCCATAAATTATCGTGCACAACCCTCTCATTCCGCACAATCCTGCGAGTTCGTCGAAAGCGTGCGCGTTCAACTATGAGTAACTCTCTCTATCTTCTTCTCTTCATTTTCTTCGTAATTTTCTTCTCTGTTAGGAAAGTTAGTTTAAGATATTTAGGTTATGTTTACATTATGTTACCCTAATTGAACTTAATTGATCAACTTAATTTATGTCAGTTGGGTTAATGGATGTCAGTTGAGTTAATTAGGTTAAGTGTAGGTTATGTTACCCTAATTGAACTTAATTGATGTCAATTAGGTTAATTAGGATAAGTTTACATTATGTTATCCTAATTGATGTCAATTGGTGATATTGCCGTGTTAGCTCCAATTGCTTTGAAAGACACAAATTTGCAGAGGTTTTTTTGAATATGGGATGTGGTTTGATCGTTTAAGGTTCAACTGTATGAATTTGCTGTGAGAGTCTAATAGCAATTTGATCCTTTAGGGTTTAGGGTTTAACTGTGGTCTCAAATGCCTCATTTAATTGTTGCAGATGGCATCTGCAACTTCAGAGTTTGTTGTCGGACTAATGATTCAGCTACTCGATGCGAGGAAGGAGAGAGATGACGGGCATCTCTCTTAGATGACAGGGATCAACTTTCAGGAGATGAGAAGAAGGAGCAGGATGATGATCTTGATCATGCTTTGCAGAAAATAATTAAGTCCAAGGAGAAAATGTTGGCCAAAAATGAGTATGTGAGGGTTGACATTCTCGCTAAAGCCAAACCTCCGCTTAAACTATTTGGTAAGTTGAACATGGCCATCCATGTTGTTGCAAATGATGTTGATGTGAAAGTAAGTGACATGGTTGTTAGTTTTGTGGAGGGTACTGCCTATGAAGCAGATGTTTTGGCCATTACAAATGTTCGTTATTAATTCAAGACACATTGAATTACGTTATTAATTCAAGACACATTGAATTAGACACATGCTGAGTTCGTTTACTATTTGCTACTTCTTTTGTATGTCGGATTTCGTAGTTTGTATGTCTACTTTTGTATGTCGGATTTCAAATTTGTAATTAAAGTAATACAAAATCCGAAATCCAACAAACCAACTTTGAAATCCGACATACAAAAGTAGTCATACAAACTACGAAATAATATACATTAAGTTCAACTCTCTCTGTCCCTATCTTTTTGTTCAACATTGTTTTAGGGATCTCTCCTTATTCATCGACGAAATAATTTACATTTTATTTAGGAACCGAAATTATTAGCAATTCTTATGAGAAATATTATCATATATTATATATATGTAATTACAATTTGATTATATAGACTTCATTTTGATTTGTATGGATTAAAAAGAAGATCCATCAAGGATTTGCTTGTAATTTCACTTTGATGACTTCATCATCATCAATTAACTTCATCATTATTAATTAACTTTGTTTGCACCTAATTTGATCAACCTGATCAAGACCGACCAAAAGCCTTCAGAACCATACTTGGCCTCAGCTCAACCAAAAACACACCAAGTACACCCCACCAACACAGCCTTGGGCGAGAGGCAAGAACCCGCTAGGCCGACCGGATCTGGTCGGCCTACCTTTCGGCCAAACTGTAACGACCCGGACCAGAAATTAAATTCTTTTGAGAATTGGACAATTTTACCCTCAGTTTTGGACGGGTTCGGGAGTCACTTTTTGACTGGCAGTACTTTTGGGAATTTTTCTTGGGTTGTTGCGTAGGTCTCGAACTCACGAGTTCGTAGACAGGCGGCACGCGGAAAACGGAGACCCGATGAGTTCGTTACGGGTCTAGAAGCTTCAGGGGCAGTTTGGTAATTTTGGAAAAGTTGGAATTATATAGAAGATATTTTTCTCTCTCCTCGGGAGATTGTTCCATTCCGTCTCGCTCATACCCGAGTCCTCCCCGTGCGAACACCGAAGCCCATTTTCAAATGATGGATTTCGATCCGATTCGAACGAAAACAAGGTCGGAAAGATCTTCCCTGGGACCCCACGAGCATTTTGGGGTAGTTATTGGAGCGTGAGCACCGCCGTAGGCGACGGACGGAGGAGGGAGGTGAACCGAACCTTCTCGGCCGTTTTTCGGCCAAACCAGGTACGAGCTCGGAACTTTGACCTCATATTTGGATTCCTGGTGAAAAGTAGATGAATTTCCATGTGTAGATCGTGAAAAACGGTCAAGAAATGAAGAAGTTAGAAAACCTTGAAAATCGACCGGAAATGGCAATTTCCGGCAAACCAGACGGCGGTGGAGGTGGCGGTTCGGTCATCTTCTTTGGCCAGCCTCCGGCGAAGGCGAGGGCCGTCCGGTCGTCTTCTCCGGCGAGTCACCGGTAACCGGTCGAGTCGAGTGAACCGGTTGAGTCGAGTGAACCGATCAGGTCGAGTGAATCGGTCGGGTCGAGTGAACCGGTCGGGTCGAGTGAACCGGTCGAGTTGAGTGAACCGGTCGGGTTGAGTCGAGTTAGACCGGGTCAGGTCGAGCAGGGCCGGGTTGGACCGGTCAAGGCGCGTGAACACTGTAGTAGGCGCGTGAGCGCGTGTTCTGGTCTTCCGGTGGCGCGTGGCGGCGCATGAGACTGTTCCCGAAGTCACGGCGACGCGTGACTAGGGTTTTGGGACGTTCCGGATCAGATTTTGTTGGTTTCGAGGCCATAGGAGTTCATTTAGAGCCCGGTTGGGCAATCCCAGCGGTAAGGATTGACCGTGGAGAGGGTTTTGAGCTCGGAAAGTCAAGGTAGTTGGGTGATTATTGTGTAGGTGTTTCTTAGGCTAGAGCATCCATGAATTTTGGGTTGGATGATGTTGGTAAGCGGACTTTTGATTTATAAATTGTAATGCAGGTATGAATATCTTTGATTTAAATATTGTTGTGTATGGTTGTATTTATAAATTGTAATGCATGTATAATATCCTCGATTTAAATACTGTTGTGTATGGTTGTAATGATTACCTAGAATTTATAAATGATTGCTGGATATTTGTTTTTCCAATATTTCAGTGGAAGAGTGTTGTGAGAAATGATATGGTTGTTGGATTCGGTTTTGATATTGTTTTGACGTGGTAATTATTTGGGTCCATGATTTGGAGTTGAAACCGTATTTGTGGTAAATGATAAACAAAATATATACTTGATTTTGGATACAATATAAACAAAACCGATTTGAAGGGGCCTAGGATCCGGGCCTTGGTTCCGTGTTGGCGGACTCCCGGTGAACCCCCAATATAAACAAAACCGATTTGAAGGGGCCTAGGATCCGGGCCTTGGTTTCGTGTTGGCGGACTCCCGGTGAACCCCCAATATAAACAAAACCGATTTGAAGGGGCCTAGGATCCGGGCCTTGGTTCCGTGTTGGCGGACTCCCGGTGGACCCCCAATATAAACAAAACTGATTTGAGGGGGCCTAGGATCCGGGCCTTGGTTCCGTGTTGGCGGACTCCCGGTGAACCCCCAATATAAAAGGTGATTTTGCAGAGATTGTGGTCGAGTCCAAGTAGTACATATTCTAGCACACCCCAAGGGATACCCTGGTGGCTAGGGATATGATAGTCGAGAGATATGCCGACGGATGTGATATGATAGCCGAAGGTTATACCGGCTGATGATATGATATGATAGTTGAGGATACTTGCCGACTGATGAGATATCATAGTACAGAGAGTTATAATACAGGACTAGCACACCCCAAGGGATACCCTGGTGGCTAGGGATATGATAGTCGAGAGATATGCCGACTGATGTGATATGATAGCCGAATGTTATACCGGCTGATGATACGATATGATAGCCGAGGATATTTTCGGCTCTAATATGGTTTGACGACGATTGTCATGTGATTAATCAGCCTATGAAAATACTTCGTCATCCGGGTCAGTGGGTTGGTGTGGGCGGCGACCCAGAGGGACGAATTAATGTTGGTTCACTAGTATCTGACTAGTCAGTTGTCTTGTGGTTTTCCAGTAGAGATGTCAGCAATGTCTGACCTACTGACATTTGGTGTCAGTGAGTATTTCTATTTGAACCATCACTATTCCGAGGTCTTGGCTTTGACCTGTAGATTATTCTGCGTCTGACAGTAGGAGTGGTCAGTAAGTACAGAGGTTCTGTTGGGAACCCTGTAAAGTTTAATAAAAATTATTTAAGAACAAAGGGTATTTCTGGTATTTAAATTTTGAGGTAAAAGAGCTGTCAGACGGGATAAGGGTTCTTTCCGGATTTCGAGGGAAAATTCAGGAAGGTTCCTTACACAAACCTTCGACACTCGTCAGCACCGGGGATAAGGCCGACCGGATCTGGTCGGCCTACCTTTCGACCAAACCTTCGACACTCGTCAGCGCAGGGATAAGGACATTTATCCCACATTGAAATATTCCTCCAACAACTTTTAATGCCACTATAAATACAAGGGGCACCTCCCCTAAAAAAGGTAATAGGATCCTTGCCCTTACGTTGCCTAGATCCCTCCACACTTAAACTAACTTAAGAATCAGAGACTACTAGGCTGGCACCCCACCGGTGCTCCTTTATCTCTGCTCTCCCTTTGTGCAGGTCTCCCAACCCCCAGGAAGAGTGAGTGAAGCGAGCTCGAAGGGACAATTCTAAGTTGGTCCATTTTTGGCATCAACAGTTTGGCGCTGTCTGTGGGAATTCTGAAACAACCTCCCACGAACTCACTTACCACAAAGGCCATCCCAACACCCTGCGGAATCATGTTGGGCGATCAAAATGAAGGAGAACTCAACAATACCCCCTTCATGCAAAGGAGCTCCAGGGACAACATCCCGGATATGCTAAGATAGACGTTGGACGATCTCCAACGAGAAGTGGCAGAGCTCAGGGCTCACAACGCCAAGATTGAGGCCAAGAATCAGGTCATATCAGAATAATATGAGAGCACACTCGACCTTGTAAGGTTGTCCCAGCGCAGAGATCCGCGAGACAAAGGACCAGTCGACCCTGGGCATGCCGACCCGGTCATAACCGAGCACATCTCAGCCGATAAACCCATCCTCGAGCTAATTCCCTCGGACAAACACCAGAGGCTACATGCCAGGGTTCGTCCTAGCACATCCGGAAGCCGATTGGTCATCCATCCACTAAACGGCGACGGACCCTCTCAACCAAGAATCTACCGGGATGCTGGGAACTGTTAGACGATCGTCAAATTGAGTTAGAACCCCTTCGCCTAACGTACGCTACATCGGACCCCAGGGCAACGGGGCAACCCCCCTGCCCATCCTGACCATAGTAGGCCGCCAAACCACGGGACACGCCTCTGGTATGGCTCACGAACAAGAAGATCAGGGAACCAGAGCTCTTGAACAAATAAGGGCCAGCGACTAAGAAATTCAAAACTAGACTGGCTCAACCGCGGGGAGTTACTCCCACGGTCGACCAAGAAATCAGGATCGTCGAGCGAGAGGTGATGGTCAAGATGAGCACTAGCCGAACCCGCCCCAACAAGGCAATGCTCTGGTAGAAAGCCTCCTATGACGGGTGAACAACCTTGAGGCAGAAAAGGAGAAGGGCAAGGCCCCGAGTTGGGGTAAAGCCAGCATTGGCCCCTTTACCAACCGAATCCTTAGGTCAAGGCGGAGGACCGAGGTAAAACCTTTAAAGATAACTCCCTGCACGGGAAAGGGGGACTCCGTCACCCATCTAAACAATTATGTCTCCGCTCTGGCATACAAGAACGTGACGGACAAGGTCCAATGCCTGATCTTCAGCTCCACCCTCACTGACGCAGCTCTCAATTGGTCCTACCGCCTAGCCCCTAATACGATTGACTCATTCGATATACTTCAGACAACCTTTCTCAATCAATTCATGATCTAGACGGATAGACTGGTCTCCACGGAAGATCTTTTCTCCCTTAGACAGGAAGAGGACGAAACACTTTAGAAATATGCTGCCCGTTTCAGCCTCGAATACTCCCGCTGTCGGGATACCGACGACAAGGCTGCATTCAACGCCTTTCGAAGCGGCCTAAAGAAGTCGCCCTTCAAGTATGCAGCCCATACGGAGGATTGGAAGGATTAAAATGAAATCATGTGAAGGACGGCAATTCATGCAAAGGCAGAATTCTTCCACACCCCCACCAAGGAAACTGGGACATCCTCGTACTCGACACCCTCGGGGAACAACGGCCAGGGGAAGACCGGACATACTCCCGACATCTACAATCACGACTCTCAGCAATCCCAACAAAGAAAGAGAAAACTTACCTACGATGGACACCATCAGGGAAAGAAGGGTCGGTCGAACTACAATGGCGGGGGATTCAAATAGAGTGATCGACATCACCAGGAGGCACGAAATTTGGTAGGTGACAACTCCAGACCGCGAAGCCGGTTTGAAACTTACATTATCCTAAACACTCCCTTGGACCATGTTCTACTCAACGTGGAAGACATGATCCCCAAGGCCAAGCCAAGAAACCCCAGCTACTGCCCAACCCACAACAAAGAAGCCTTCTGGCAGTACCACAAGTACAATGGCCACACGATCAAAAAATGCATTGCTTTCAGAGACATTATCGAGAAAATGGTCCGCGAAGGCAGACTCGACCAGTTTCTACAACATCCCCCCTTACCTATAGCGCTTCAGAAAATCAATACCATCAACGGCGGACCCTCCCTATCTTCCTCAATCACCTCCAACCGAGGGAAGAAGAGCTTATTCGCGCAACCCGGGCCAGCCACCAAGTCCTCAGCATCAGCTTTAAGAGAGCAGGCAAGGTAGCAAAAAACGGATGGCCACCCATCACATTCTCGGAGGAAGAGGAGAAGAGCATCGTGTTCCCGCATGACGACCCTTTTATCATCCGAGCCCGAATCTCCGAGTATGACATAGGGATAATACTCATTGAAATTGGGAGCTCGGTCAATGTACTCTTCTAGGAGGCTTTAAAACAAATGGGCATCGACGAGAAGGAGCTCGACCGCAAGGTCACCCCCCTCCTCGGCTTCTCCGGGGACTCGGTCTTACCTAGGGGCATCATTTCTCTCCCAGTTTCTACGTGCACCACCCCAACAATCGCTACGACTATCACAACCTTCCTAGTGGTAGACTGCCCCACGACCTACAACGCCATACTTGGACGAGGACTACTCAACCAAATGAAAGCTATTGTAGCAACCCACATCCTTTTAATGAAATTCCCAACTCCGTTGGGAACGGGACATGTAAAAGGAGATCAACTATTTGGCCGAACATGCTATTCCGCAACCCTAACCAAGACTAGCAGGCAAGATAGGCCGAAACACACAGAAACCCTATCTGTCGCAGAAACTGCCCTAGGGAACAACCTCATCCATCTTGAACTCATGCAGAAATTCTGGGATAGCCCCCCGGAAGACCCACGAGACCTTGCGAATATGCCATAGGCAGAACCTGTGCAAGAGACAGAGGCAATACCTCTTTTCAATTTACACAAAGACCGCACGGTCCGGATCGGGTCAAAACTCAAGCCATCCATACGAGCAGCCCTCGTCGAATTTCTGAAAGCAAACGCCGAGGTCTTCGCATGGTCTTACGCATACATGCTTCACATCTCCACTTATGTGATCTGCCATCTGCTCACCATCGACCCATCATTTCGAGCTGTCACCCAGAAGCAGCGTAGTCATGACACCGAGCGGCAGTTGGCCATGCAGGCCAAAATCACAAAATTGAACACAATAGACTTCATCCGAAAGGCCATCTATGCCGCTTGGGTAGCGAACGTGTTACTTGTTAAGAAACCATCCGGATCCTGGCGCATGTGCATCGACTTCACCAATCTCAACAAGGCATGTCCCAAGGACAACTTTCCACTGCCTAAGATCGACATGCTCGTCGATGCCACCGAAGGACACGAGTTACTCAACTTCATGGATGCATACTCCAGTTATAACCAAATCCTCATGAATCCAGACGATCAAATCCATACGAGCTTCATAACTAACTTGGGTATCTACTGCTACAATGTTATGCCTTTCGGCCTAAAGAATGCAGGAGCTACATACCAGAGGTTGGTCAACTTCATATTCGCCAATCAAATCGGCAAGACGATGGGGGTCTATGTGGACGACATGCTCGTCAAGAGCAAAACGGCCGACGAGCACATTCCCAACCTGGCTAAGATGTTCAACGTCCTCAAGAAGTACAAGATGCGCCTCAATCCCACGAAATGCGTTTTCGGGTAGGATCAAGCAAATTCTTAGGCTACATGATTAGCCAGAGGGGGATCAAGGCAAATCCTGAGAAAATCAACGCAATCCTTGACATGCAAGCTCCACAAAGTCACAAAGAAATTCAATGCCTAACAGGAAGGGTGGCGGCTCTCAAGCGATTCATTTCCAAAGCAACCGAAAAATGCGCCCTGTTTTTCAAAGCCCTAAAAACCAAAGGCAAACACATAGATTGGACGGAGGAGTGCACCAAGGCATTCTACAAGCTAAAACATTACATGGGGTAGAGCACCACTGCTAGCCAGACCCGAAATCGGCGAGCCACTCTTTGTCTACTTATCGGTATCTATTTCGGCTGTTAGTTCCGTTCTCATCGCTCGGCGGGACAGGATGGAGCATCTCGTGTATTATGTCAGCAAAGCATTTCAAGATGCAGAGACACGGTACCCCGACCTAGAAAAACTTGCCTTAGCCCTTGTAGTCACAGCCCGGAGGCTCCGACCATACTTCCAGGCCCATGAGATCAAGTTCATCACCAACAGACCTTTGCGACAAGTTTTACAAATGCCAGACATCTCTGGTCGTCTCACCAAATGGGCAATCGAGCTAAGCGAGTTCGATATATCCTATTTGGCCAGGACAGCCGAAAAGGGCCAAGCAGTGGCAGACTTCATAGCCGATTACTCATACAAACCTACACAATGCATGCCACCAGAGGTAACACCTCCGCAAGCACCCGCCACCAGAGAGTCCCAGAAATCTACCAAGGCAGCCCCGATCGACTTACAATGCCCATGATGGGCACTATATGTGGATGGATCAGCTTGCCACAGTGGGTCCGGGGCAGGATTGGTTCTGGCTTCCCCAGAACTGGTCAAGCTAGAATACACCCTACGCTTCAGCTTCAAAGCCTCCAACAACGAGGCCAAATACGAGGCACTGTTGGCGGGCCTACGCTTAGCCAAAGACTTTGAGGCCAACTAGTTGAGAATATATAGCGATTCACAATTGGTGGTCAGCCAAATCAACAATGACTTTGAGGCTAAGGACGTGTCCATGTCACTATATTTGGCCCTCGCTAAACAACTCCTTCAAGGCTTCTCGGCCTATGAAATCAACAAAATTTTGAGATCAGAGAACAGCCATGACGATGCCCTAGCACGCCTTGCATCCTCCCTAGACGAGAAAGAGCAACGAAGGGTACTCGTAGAAGTTCAACATGCACCCAGCACAAGACCACGACCGATATATACCATCGACACCAGCCTACCTGGATGGATCCAATCAAGGCCTACCTCAACGATGGAACCCTCCCGGACAGTAGGCTGGCGACCAAGAAAATCAAGCGGAAATCTGCTCGGTACACCATCTAGCATTCCCATCTCTACAAGCGCGGCTTCACAACCCCACTATTGAAATGCCTAACACCAGATATAGGCGATTACGTGCTTAGGGAAAAGAACGAGTGCATTTGCAGAGATCACTCTGGAGCACGCACCTTGGCACAAAAAGCCTTTAGACAAGGATACTATTGGTCCACCATGCTTTCCGACGCCGTCGAACTCACACAAAAATGCGAAAATTGCAAGCGACACGCTCAAATCCCTCACCTCCCAGCCGAGCCCCTCACGTCTATGCTCAGTCCTTGGCCATTCTCCCAATGCGAACTCGATCTAATTGGTCCAATGCCCGAGGGAAGGGGAAATGTCAACTATGCAGTCGTCGCATTAGACTACTTCACAAAATGGGCCGAAGCGAAACCATTAGCCACCATCACGGGGGCCCAGATCGAGAATTTCATTTATCAACAAATCATATGTCGCTTTGGGATTCCCCACACAATCGTCACTGATAATGGGAAACAGTTTGATTGCCATCATTTCCGGGCTTTTTGTGAGACCTATGACATCAAGCTTATCTTTGCTTCACCCTCACACCCCCAGTCCAACAGACAGGTAGGGCTGTCAATAAGTGCATCAAGTACAACTTGAAGAAGAGACTGGACGAGGACAAGGGCAAATGGTATGACATCATCAATGACGTGCTATGGTCCCACATGGCCTCCTTTAAGACTGCCACCAATGAAACTCCTTTCGCCTTGGCTTTCGGCACAGAGGTGGTCGTGCCAGTGGAGATTGGCGAGACATCATATCGAGTTATCTCCTACGACCCAGAACAAAACAATCACCACGTGGCTCTTAGCCTGGATCTACTGGAAGAACGAAGGGAAACGACTAACCTCAAGCAGCTCGCCTACAAGCAATGAGTCGCATGATACTACGACTCAAGGGTCCACTACAGGAGCTTCAAGATAGGCGACCTAGTCCTAAGAAGGGTCAGCCTTGCAACCGGGGAATGATCTATCGACACATTCGCCCCTACTTGGGAAGGACCCTACACCGTCTCCCGCATATGCAGAGAAGGAACCTCTGAACTCAAAGATACGAATGGCAAGGCACTACCGCATCCATGGAATGTGGACCACCTAAAATTATACTACACGTAAGATAGGCCCACGGCCACGACCATGTTAGGCACTCGGCCAACCATTTTGTACACATTCCTGGCACAACCAGTAATTATCAATGAAAATATTTACGAGGCAATCCCTCTTACTTTTCTTTTACATCGGTTCCTCTTAGCAAAAGTTTTTTACGTGTTGATTACCATTTTATGGTCAACGGCCTCACCTCATTGCAGATCGGTCTAAACATAATTTTTAGACAAAGTCAAACAAGCACAATTAAAAAAAACACATAAACCGTCAATATATATCCAATCACCATCTAAATTGTTCAATACAAAGCCTTTCGGCCACATGATGACTACAAAGTTACAAATTAATAAATTACAAAACTACGAGGCATTCCCTCGGTCTTCAGCAGCATCCCCACATTCTCCCGGCACCTCGACCTGCCCATCGGCTTCATCATCCTCATCCTCTTCCGGCAGTACGGTCCCATCTTCGTCCAGATAATCTTCCAGCAGGGGTGGATGCTTCAGCCAGGGGAACTGGATAGCCACACCAGTGTTCGCCAGCAGGATTCGCCTGAACAACCCATCCTCTAGCCTGGCCCCTAACTATTGAAGATCACGGTGATGCGCCGGAGAGGCCTTGTACTCCTCGGCACCCACCTTCTTAGCCAAGACAAGCTGATCGACCAACATAGCATTTGCCGACTCTGCCTGCTGCACCCTTGCCTCCAGCTCGGCCTCTTTTGCTTCGGCCACACCACGCTGAGCTTCGGTAGCCTCACGCTGAGCAACCAGTTGCCTCTCCAACTCCTTCACCTTTGGCTCGGCATCCACCTTCACCTGAATCGACCTCTCGGCCATCTGCTCCTTCTCCGTCGCCGCGTCCATCTTAGCCTTCAGCGCCTGGTGCTCATCGACTAGCTTTTCTTTGGCCTGGTTGGCGTGTTGGAGGGTGGTGAAAACTTCACCAAGAAACTGCAAAACACAACATGTTCATAAAACCGAATCAAAACAAAAAGATTAAATCAGTAAGCATTGTACTTACATGAGCCCCGGTCCGCATGGTCTTATCGCACCGATTAGCGAATTCCCTTGCCTTCATGACCGTGATCTCATCCAACTCATACTGAGACCCACGAACAACTGTGTTCATGATGTCCAGCTGCGAAGGATGGAAGGCCGTCGACAGCTGCCTCCATGTCTCGTTCGGCTCATGAGTCCTGACAATATATGGCTCCCCATCGGTCTTCAAAACATAAGACTGAAGGGAAGCGTCGAGATACGGCTTCCTCATTTTCTTGGGAACCCTTCAGCCCTCCAAGTCAGAGCTAATGTTGGGGCTGACTATCTGGCGCACGGTGTCAAGGGCTTCAATCTGCCCTTGCTTCTTTTGCTGCAGCGTAGTGTCGGCGTCGGCGGGGACCTCCTTCCGCTTCTTACCCTTCCTCCTCCTCTCCTCGGCCATAATCTGGCGTCGCTCGTCGGCCATAATCTGGCGTCGCTTGTCGGCCGCATCGTCAACATCAATTATGGGGGTAAACCTAGGCCGATTGTCGGAAGGAGCATATGCATCAATCGACGCACACCGACTGACTCCGAGGCACTTGGGTAGAGCTGGGACAAGGACTCCTCGGTGACATGGTCCATGGCATCCTGGCCCCCCTGATCGGACACGGGACCCTCTACCCGCAGAATGACCTTTGAAGTCGACCTGGCCTAGATCGGCTTCCGGTAATCTCCCTTGGAAACGGAGGCCCCGACCTTCTCGGCCTCAGCCCTTGTCTCGGCCACCTTCTTCAGTGCCTCAGTAACTTTCTCCATTCTCTTCTTGAGTTGGTCGGTGATGGCTGCGACAAAGTCCGGGTTGGCTGCATCACGAAAACATGTCAAATACATGAAATATACTAATAACAGGTACGAATATGGAAACACTTAAGCAGGGAGGATATAATCCCAACTTGCAGCAGGTGAGCAGGAAAATGCAAGTAGTCCCTGCTTCTCTCCACACGTTCGAGCCTTTGGAAGACTTCCGCACAGTCGGCTATCTCTTGCTCGCTAATGTTTGGCCGCTTGAATACCTCTGCACACATACAAATAGTCAGCCCCGATCGGCCATTCTATTAACAAAATATTAAAACAGCCATGACAGGCACATAACAAATAAAGATTATCCTACGGACACCACCTTTCGACTGATACACGCGGGGCTTGCATCGGTCGAACAATGGAAACTCTACACCCTCCCAATTACCCGACACAAACACAAACTTGTGTTTCTAGGCTTGTTGGGAGGTCGGCATGTCTTCGATGAAGGGGCCTCGTTCATGCTTCGTCCTGGATTCCACGTACACCCAGCCAGTCCGGTCTCTAACAAATTTATACAACTGGCATACGTGACCCCAGGTAGGCTCTCCTTTCCCGCACAGATGGAAGGCAGTATATACCCCAGTCAACATAATCCAGCAGTTGGGATTCAGTTGACCGAGGGCAACACCGACTTCCACGGCCATATGTTGCAACCATGGGTGAAGGGGCAGAGCCACCCCATTACTGAAATTGTTTGAGTGGAACGTCACCCAACTAGGTGGTGGACTACTCGGCCTCTCCCTTTGGCCAGGAAGCCTCATCTTGACGGAGTCTGGGTTGTTGAATACCCTTCGGTAGGCCAGAAGGTCATCATCATCCAATGTGTTCACCTGTCGGTACACTTCATACACCGAACTCGCGACCGTTACCAGCTCCATCGCTTTTTCAATATCGATTTCCTTCGACCCCGGCACCGATGCTGTTTCCACATACTTGGATGTTGAAGCCACCGCCGTACACATAACCAGCAACCTCAACAGCTCACTCTGTCCAACTGACGATACCTCGGCGTTAGAGATCTCGACCCCGTCAACGGCCGAAACATAACAAGTATCAATAAAGCTGAACGCCCTCTCGAGCTCATCTTTAAATTCTTGGCCCGACAGCCCTTGAGACGCCTCAAGGATCGGTTCAGTCACGTTTGGATCCACCTCTGGCTCTACCATAGGGTTTGGCAGAGGAGAGCCAGAGGCATATTCAGTTGCATTTAATCGAGAATCGGAGTTAACCGAACTAGCATCTGATTCACCGTCAAATGCATTATAGGACCGACCCTCGAATCCTTCAGAATCATCATGAAAAATTGACATCTACAGACAATACACAAATTCTAAGAAGGGAAAGATGCTTGACACGACTACTATAGACAAACAGAAGATCTAACTACAAGCATACATCAAGTTCATCCTAGTTCATACAAAAACACTTAACTCAATTGAAAAATCAGCGAAAGAAGAAGGCCATACCTTGTTTATAGAAATTCCGCCGTGGCCATCGCCGCAAATCACTCGTCGGGAATCGCCTAAACTGGAGTCAAATACTCACCAGAAATCGCCATAAAAACTCGACAACCTCTCTCAAAAGTAAAAAGTGACCAGTATGGGATGCATTCAACCTCTTATAAAGACCCATTCGGCCAGACGAAAGGTCTCGTACAAAACCCAAGGCAGTTAATTCGTGATGCGTGGCACTCGGTCGACCAAGGACATCCTCCAAGCCGATCGGCCACGTGATCGTGCGAGGGTCCGCGCAAGCGGGCCGACCAAGGTGACATACAATCAACCTTGGAGTGGCACTCAGTCGGCCAAGGAAATCCTCCAAGCCGATCGGCCACGTGATCGTGCAAGGGTCCGCGCAATCGGGCCAACCAAGGTGACATACAATCAACCTTGGAGTGGCACTCGGTCAGCCAAGGACATCCTCCAAGCCGATCGGCCACGTAATCGTGCGAGGTTCCGCGCAAGCGGGCCGACCAAGGAGACATACACTCAACCTTCGAGTGGCACTCGGTCGGCCAAGGACATCCTCCAAGCCGATTGGCCACGTGATCGTGCGAGGGTCCGCGCAAGCGGACCGACCAAGGTGACATACAATCAACCTTGAAGTGGCACTTGGTCGGCCAAGGACATCTTCTAAGCCGATCGACCATGTGATCGTGCGAGGGTCCGTGCAAAGCGGGCCGACCAAGGTGACATACAATCAACCTTGGAGTGGCACTCGGTCGACTAAGGACATCCTCTAGGCAGATCGGCCACGTGCTCATGCGAGGGTCCGCGCATGCGGGCCTACCAAGGTGACATAAAATCAACCTTGGAGTGGCACTCGGTCGGCCAACGACATCCTCCGAGCCGAACGGCCACGTAATCATGCGAGGTTCCGCGCAAGCGCGGGCCAACCAAGGTGACATACAATCAACCTTAGAGTGGCACTCGGTCGGCCAATGACATCCTCCAAGCCGATCGGCCACGTAATCGTGCGAGGTTCCGCGCAAGCGGACTAACCAAGTTGAAATACAATCATCCTTGGAGTGGCACTCGGTCGGCCAAGGACATCCTCCAAACCGATCGGCCATGTGATCGTGCGAGGGTCTGCGCAAGCGTGCCGACCAAGGTGACGTACACTCATCCTTGGAGTGGCACTCGGTCGGCCTAGGACATCCTCCAAGCCGATCGGCCACGGGTCGTGCGAGGTTCTGCGCAAGGAGGCCGACCAAACACCCTTTCGGCCACACAAAAAAAAAAAAAAAAACCTCGACCATCCAACCTTGCCACCAAGATGATTAGCATCCGGCATCTCACCTCGGCCAAGGGCTTAGGGGACTAGGGACTAGTATGGGACGGATCCCCACAGGTTGACAAAAGAAGAACAAGCCCTCAACCGAGGAAATCCACCTCAGTCAATGACTTGGGGACTCCTGTTTGTACCTAATTTGATCAACCTGGTCAAGACCGACCAAAGCCCTCCAGAACCATACTTGGCCTCAGCTCAACCAAAAACACACCAAGTACACCCCACCAACACAACCCTGGGCGAGAGGCAAGAACACGCTAGGCCGACCGGATCTGGTCGACTTACCTTTCGGTCAAACCTTCGACATGCGTCAGCGCCGGGAATAAGGACATTTATCCCACATCGAAATATTCCACCAATAACATTTAATGCCACTATAAATACAAGGGGCACCTCCCCTAGAAAAGGTAATAGGATCCTTGCCTTTAAGCATCGGAGACTACTAGGCCGACACCCCATTGGTGCTCCTTTACCTCTGCTCTCCCTTTGTGCATGTCTCCCAACCCCCAGGAAGAGTGAGTGAAGCGAGCTCGAAGAGACAATTCTAAATTGGTCCATTTTTGGCATCAACAAACTTCATCATTATTAATTAACTTCAACATCATCAATTAACATCTACTTCAAATCATCAATTAACATTAAAAGGGCTATGAATGAAGTTTGATTGATCTTGTTTTTAATCCTAAAAACATCAAGAGGCTATCAATGAAGGTTTGTCATCATACCTTGGTATCCTAAATACCCTGTTTGCCTGCTTGATGTATATGCTAAATGTTAATTTGTCATCATACCTAGGTTATCCCTATATACCCTGTTTTCCTATTTTCTATATATGCTAAATGTTACTTTACTGCAGTTAAGATGACATCACAATTTGCAGAAGGAAGGAACATGCTGCTTAATTTCATCTATGCTAAGATTGCTCGGAGAAGGAAGGAACATTTCCAAATAGTGAAATTTCTTCACCAAAAGGCGATACATTCACGCCTTTGAGTTCAACACTCTCTCTATTTCTATCTTTTTGTTCAACACAGTTTTAGAACTCTCTCCTTATTCATCGGCAAAATAATATACATTTTATTTAGGAATCAAAATTATTAGCAATATGAGAAATATTATCATATATATATATATATATGTAATTACAATTTGATTATATAGACTTCATTTTGATTTGTATGGATTAAAAAGAAGATCCATCGAGGATTTGAATGTAATGTCACTTTGATGACTTCATCATGATCAATTAACTTCATAATCATCAATTAACTTCAACATCATTAATTAAATTCAACATCATCAATTAACATCAACTATCATCAATTAACATCAAGAGCTATCAATGAAGTTTGATTGATATTTGTTATCAATGAGATGACGAGGAGCATCTTAGTGATATTTATTATAAATATATATTTTCATATGTTTTCAAATTATTTTGAATTACGTTAATTTAGTCCAGTCCAATGAAAAAGTCATAAGTTGCAAGCCCAATAAATATTACTTTGATACTGGCACTATTTTAAGACCCTCCCCTATTAATCGGCGAAATCTTCACAAAATGACAATATATTCCTACATGTGACTTCACTAAATGTTGGAAAATTTTCATTCACTTATTGATCTTTAGATCACAACCATCCGTATCTAAAACAGGGGTTATATTCTTCGTGCGGATATTAATGCTACCCTCTACATTCTAATCCAATGTTTCAGAAGTTTGTTAGCTCATGTTCATAATTGGGAGGACTATGCAAATATTGGAAAAAGGAGCAAAATTTAACGAACCCAACCGCTTAAATAAATGCCCTCGTCATTTGTTTCTCCTTGGTAAGCCAGTTGATACACACTTAGCCAAAAAATAAATGACAAACACATAAAAGTAAACATAGGTCAAGTCTGTTAACAAAACAAACTTTATGAGTACGTCAAGCACCAACACAAGAAAATGCACAAATCGACACGCAAAATTTCATCTCGCACAATTTGTTTTTGTTAGAAAGTATATTTTACTTTACGAGAATATCTAATCAGTTAATAGTATCCAATCACATATGAATTGTGAATTTCTTATCTTCTGTTTATTTGCATGATAGCAATCTTTACCATGAAACATTATGATTATATGATGGCAATCACCACTATTAATAATTGAATTGTGAATTAGTTTTTGGCAAAACTAAAAAAAAACGAAGAAGTTGTATAAACAAAGCATACGCACGTTCGGATCCTAATAGTCAGTGTGAAATTGTGATTTGCTAGGCCCAATTTATTTTGTCATTTTGCTGTTTCCTAGTTACTACCGTAAAAAGAAAAGAACAAAAAAACCAAAAGGTGGTATTAGGTTGGGTTTTCCTATTCCTAATAAAAAAAGGACAAACTTTTAGTTTTACTATGTATATTTTTATGTCCAAACTCCCAAGCAATGAGATTTGTGACACAAAACTTATTTCGTTTGTTTATGAGGGGACTCGGGTGGACTTGATACTTAATAATGTACCCAGGTAGCTATCCCTAGCCCTCCTACTGATATCATGAATATTGTGATCTAGTACTTTCAATTTGAACAAAATTCAGAAGTTGGTCTTCATTTCCTATTTTCATGATACCGTAATAATCTGAATGAGCTAACCTATTTAATTCAATATTAGGCACTAAGCTAGCCTAAACGGTTGAAATTTGGTTCCAACGGAAAAAACTTGCTACTAATCATATTTTTTGAATTGTAATTTTATTTGTTTGTCTCTAATTAAATTAATTAAGGATGTTATTTGGGATTTAAAGTACGGTTTCGAATTTAGGGTTAGGTTATTTTATATTGAATATGACCATACAGTAGCTATTATATATAATAAATTGTTTAATTTCTTGGTGCAGATCGAATTAGGGACGTATGATCAGACAGGAGCTGCTTCACCAAATACCAACAAGAAAAATCCAGCTATACCCTGTAGCTTAATTGTGACAATCCTTTCTCTCTAGCTAGTATATGAAATTCATGAAAATTTCACTGCACCCAATGAAAACAACAATAAAGGAGTAAAAGCGATATACTTTAATAAGAAATACCAAACTCTCGAGGATCCTTTTTGACGAGCGGCGGAGAAGCCTCGGGCTAAAAGAAACGGCACCGTTTAGGAACCCTTTTTTGCCCTTGTCCGCTATCACTGTATTGACCTTGCCCGCAGACCCAGAATCGCCCTCAATTTCCTTCAATTCTTCTTCCCTGCTCTCTGACGAGTCCAAGTGGGAGAGCCTCAATTGTCCGTTCTGATTCCTATTTACAACCGTAAAAAGCAAAAGAAAAAGTAAATCTGTTTTCCAGTTTTATTTGGAAGCTATTCCTAGTAAGAAAGGGACGTTTTGTTATATATGTAAGGTATTTTTTTACCTTAAATGCACTATGTACTCGCTTACATGTTTCATTTTGCATCTTATTCTCATTATTCGTTTAAATGAACTCTGAAACACACGAGTTGGCCCACTTAGGTGGTTTTCCGTTAACTTCTGTCCATTTGACGTCAAGTTGGTTACGTGGCGCCTATGTGGCTGAAAATCAGCTTTTGCAAATAAGGGCAAAAATGGAACTCCACAATCCAATTTAATTCATCCTCTATATCAGAAATCAAAACCCAAATTCGAAAGTCAAATCCCTAAATCATAACGGCTTCGTTCTTCCCTTCAATCGGGGTTATCCCTTCAGCACATCTTTGTTCTTCCCTTCAATTGAACTCATCCTCTATGTGGTCATCTTCAATATGAAGCAGAAAATCAGTTGCCTTTCTCACATATTTTCCTTCTTAGTTTCCCTTGTCGCCACATCGAAAAAGAAGAGATGAATGACCTTGAAGCGAAGATGTGTTTCTGCGGAAAAATATGCAAAGTGAAGATATCGTGGGCCGACAGACATCTTGGCCGGAGATTCCAAGTTTGTCAAAGTTCTGGGGTAATGAAAATTTATAATTTCGTTTTGAGTGTTTAATTGAGGGTTGATGGTTAATTTTAGCGTTTAGGGGTTCAATTTTACTTCAATTTTGTTCATATAGAAATTCACTAAATTTTTTTTCAATTTTATATCAAATTTAATGTAGTTTTTAGGATTACTGACATTGATTTACTGAACTGAAAAATCCGGGTTCTTATCGGTTTTGTTTTAATGCAGGGAGGCAATTTTGGGTTTTGGGAATGGTTTGATCCTGAAATGTGTCATCGATGTAAGGCGATTATACCTGGGTTGTTGAGGAAGAATGGGAGAATGGAATAGGAATTGAAGAAGAGCAGAGTTTGGACAAGGAAGCTATGGGTTGCTCTAATAGTAACCTGGATTGTGTTTATTATGATGAAGCTTGAAGTTTGAAGTAATTTGGGACTGCCTAACAATCCAATTTTGTAATAGATCCTACCATGTAAGATATTGTAATGGCTATGTAATTTGGATTTGTAATGTGTGGGTTGTTGTGGCTGTGCAATGGTTATGTATTGAATGAAGTTGGAAGTTGTTATGCAATATTGAAGGAAGGAATGAACTATGTACTTGAACTTGAATGAATGAATGGTTCTCTTCTATTTTCGGTTACATTTGAACTTGAACTAATGCTAAATTTGTTACCATTCTCATAACTCAAAAGACATTGTAATTCCTCTTGGGATTTTTAACTTAAATGCTCCCTGAACTCGCTGGTAAGTGCCACTTTGCACCCTAATCTCAAAATTCATGCAAAATGCAGGCTGAAACACACGACTAATGCTACATTTGTTATGTTTCCTGTTACATCTAAACTTGAAATAATGTTGAATATCAATTTCACAGAACACATAAACATCACATATAAATGCCATTGAAAGCATGATTCGTGCCAAAAGAAAAACAGTTGAACCAAATTACATGCCATTGTCTACTTTGCATAAGGAATGAACTAATATATCAAATAGCATATAAGGCCAAACATAACTAAGTAGAAACATAACTAAGTAGAAACATAACTAACTAGAAAGGCCAGCTACCTAACTAAGTATAAAGGCCATACATAACGAAAACATGGCCAAAGTGAAACTAGAAGTCCAAAATGCACAAAAAACATGGCCAAAGTGAACAAAAACATGGCCAAACAGCAAAAGGTCTTTTAAGGATTCAACCTTTTATTTTTTCCTCTTTGTTGGAGATTTAAATATCATCTTCCTTGGTGGAGAGGCTTGAGTCAAGGGAGGAGGAGTTGGTAATGGCTGTGAGTGTGGTTGTTGAGTTCCACTGATATGAGACAAGTCTGGCTGCGCTGGAGGTGGTTAGGACATGCTTGTTGATGAATTTGGGTATGGTTGAGGTTGTGGTTGTGTTTGTGGTTGACTTGCACTCCTTGGCAGTGGTGGTCGGGTCCTTGCATTTCTTGCACTTGTATTAGCTTGTTCTTGCCTCCTTTATTTTGCTTGTTTTCTTTTCCTCCTCAAAGATTATGCCTTGTCTGTGATAGGCTCCTACAAAACATTACCAATTCTAGCATTATGATCATTATCACAGCAATACCAAATCCTACATTATCACAAATTGATATCACAGATTTCCCTCAAACACTCAGCTCATACATTAATCAGCAAGCATCAAACATTGACATCAGTAACCACACCATACCAGATTCAAATCATGCATCAAACAAGCATCAAATTCAGTCTTATCATCAAAGTAAAGAATCAAACATTCTCAGATTTGAGTCTTATCATCAAACATTATCAGATTTGAGTCTTATAATCAAATTAAGCATCAAACAAGCATCAAATTCAGTCCATCAAAGTAAGCATCAAACATTCTCATATTTGAGTCTTATCATCAAACAAGCATCAAAGTCAGTCTTATCATCACCACCATAATAGAAATCACAGCATTATCACAAAAATCACAACATTATCACAGAAATCACGGCAGTATACCAGAAATCACATCATTATCACACCATTCCAGAAATCATACCATTATAACAGAAATTAAAGCATTAGACCATAAATCACATCATTACCACACCATACTAGTAATAAAAACATTATCACATAAATCTCAGATTCAACTTCCAAGCTACCAATTCAACTTCTAAGCTACCAATTTAACTTATAAGCTATCAATTCTACTTATAATGTATCAAATCAACTTCTAAGCTACCAATTCAACATCTAAGCTACCAATTCTAGTTCTAAAGTATCAAATCAACACCAAAGCTACCAAACATAGTTCTAATGTATCAAATCAACATCTAAGCTATCAATTCTACTTCTAAGGTATCAAATCAACTTCTAAGCTCCCAATTCAACTTCTGAGCTACCAATTGAACTTCTAAGCTACCAATTCTACTTCTAATAAATCAAATCAACTTCTAAGTTACCAATTTTACTTCTAATATATCAAATCAACTTCTAAGCTACCAATTCAACATCTAAGCTACCAATTCTAGTTCTAAAGTATCAAATCAACACCAAAGCTACCCAATATAGTTCTAATGTATCAAATCAACATCTAAGCTACCAATTCTAGTTCTAATGTATCAAATCAACATCTAAGCTACCTAACTAAACTGAACATTAACTTGCACTTGAGAATGTTATGCCCCACTTTACCACAATTGCTGCATTTAAGCTCAGTGTGGTACCTTTCTAGCTTGGTTGGATTTTGGGGTAGGTCTGTCTCACCAGCTGATTTTTTTCTTGCTTTTCCTTGGTCTACCCGATTGTTTGTGGTATGTTGGTGGCTTCAAAGGAGGTAACCCCGTGGACGGCCATTGATCTTGACTTGTCATTGGCTCAATAATCCTCTCATAGCATCTCAAGTATGCCTCTTTGCTGCAACATTCATATACATAAACTTTTGGTTTCCCATGCAATCTGCTGATTGCTGAACAAGCATATGGGCAATGGATTCCATTTTGGTCCCATTCTCTACAAGAACACTTTGTGCCCTTCAAATCCACTATAAATTTCCTCCCACTTTGATGAGTTACCTCAAACACTTCATTCGTTGCATGCCTTAGAATATACCACTGCCCCTCTTTCTTTTTCATCTCCAAAATAGTCCTTATCCTTGGACATTTTTTATGCCCATTCCAATTCACAACTACTATCTTCCTTGTAGGGTACAACATCATGACATATGTTCTAATTCTTTCCAGTATTGTTATGATAGGCTTGTCCCTAGACGGCAATATTGACTTGTTGAATGCCTCAGTGAGGTTGTTGAGGAGAATATCACATTTGAACTCTGTGCTAAAATGAGACCTTGTCCACTACCTTGGATCCATCTTGCGTAACTAATCATAGGCTGCATGACTCAATTATGCCATTTTCTTCATCTCATTTTGGTACCAAGCAACAATGGTACATCTTGAGATCTTCTCAAATTGCTCCTTCAGTGCTAAACCTTGTGGAGTGCATTGAAGTTTCCATACATATGTCTGGTATAGTGCCTATGTTCTGCCCTTGGAAACAATTGACCCACAGCCTCAATTAAGCCCTTCTGCATATCTGTTATGAAAAGGTATCCTCCACTGTTGTCAATCTTCAAGTCCACTGCCAATAAGCTACTGGGAACATGCCATTGTTAGCATCAACACTAATTTCAGTCAATATTTGGCCAGTGTGGGGACGTTTGATGTGAGCACCATCCAATCCAATAAAGGGCCTACATTTATTCAGCCAACCTTATTTGGAAGCACCTAAGCACTCATATAGCCTTTGGAATCTTGGTTGTCCATCATTCTCCATTTTTGATTTGATCTTCACTGTGCTGCCAATGTTAACCCTCAGAAGCTCCTCACAATAATCCATCAGCTTCTCATGTTGGCTCAAGTAAGTCCCCTCAACAATCTCAAAGGACATCCTTCTTGCCTGATAACATGTTGTCCTACATGGCCTATAACCAGTTTCTTGATTAACCATTTCTTGAAATTCACCAACATCCCACTTCTTGATTGTAAGTTGCCTCATGTATTTCATATTCATCCACTTGGTATTAGCATGATAATTGGTAGTACCCTACCCGCAAACATGTAATCCATTGTAAGT
The DNA here is from genome assembly GCA_037349345.1 of Oemleria cerasiformis. Taxonomy (NCBI): domain Eukaryota; kingdom Viridiplantae; phylum Streptophyta; class Magnoliopsida; order Rosales; family Rosaceae; genus Oemleria; species Oemleria cerasiformis. Next base: position 11,756,176 of record JAZGTL010000007.1, read on the forward strand.
TTTAACTTGAAAGTAATCCCTCATATTTACCTTAGAGGCATAGATCACGAAAGGAAAACCGCTTGCTTGGACACAATTGAATTTAATTTTATCTGAACAATTATTCTTGAAAACAATTTTCTTCTGGATATTGACAGAATATGTTCTAACAGCCTCTCTGAATATTGCAGCACTTGAGAACTTCAATCCTATATGAAATTGTGGATTTTTCATATCAATTTCAGGGTTGAACTCACTAATTGGTCCAACATCTTTCTTCCCCCTTGACATCTTTTTAGGCTCATCTTCCCTACTTTGACCTCCAATATCTGCTTATGGATAAAAAGAATTCAATCTTGGAGAGCTTGGACCATCATCTTCTTGTTCATTCTCACCACCACCATTGTTTGGTCCATAATTAAAGGCTTCAAGATCAACATATATACGCTGCAAAGAGGTTGTCATCATAAGCTTCCATATTAACCTCTTTTGTTTGTTGATTATCATCCTCAACATCATTCTTATCATCATCTTCACTTTCACTAGAACTTTCTTATGCTTCCACTGTTTTCCTTCTTCTTTTTCCAATCTCAGGTGCCTTACTGTGCTCAACAACCTTACCCTTGGCTTTGGAAGCTGTCTCACCTGCATGCCCCTTCAAGACTTCAGCATTATGCTACTCAACTAGCTTACCCTTGCCTCTTGCAACTGCCTCACCTTGCTGCCCCTTCAAGACTTCAGCACTGTGCTGCTCAACAGCTTTACCCTTGCCACTTGCAGCTGTCTCACCTTACTTCCCTTTCAATATATCAGCACCATGGTGCTCATCCTCTTCTGGCTCTAAACAATAACCTTCCTCTTCTATCTCCACATGCCCTAGCAGTTTAACCCGATCACCACCACCTCTTTTAAAATACATAGGAAGGCAAGTACCATTCCTAGCTTAGTTTTGACAGTGTTTAAATAGCTTACCATCCGAGCTTAATTTCACCAAACTACCACTATCCAATTCCTGAGAATATATAGAGAAAGAACTAGACCTATAACCAAGCTCTTTGCCTAAGCCCTTCAACGCCGCTACGAAAATAAATTCAATTGTACAATAATCGTAGAAGTTCACTTTCCCCCTTTGTAATACCACCTCAAATCATCTTCAATTAGTGACCCACCATAGTGAACCTTTATAGAAAATAAGTCTACATCATCTACAAACATATACCAAACAATATACCAACACTTCACCAACTAAGCACACCAAATATCAATCACAATTTCAGTATCTAAGCACACCAAATAGTTGTAAAAAGTTATTTTTCTAACCACACCAAATAACAGTCCTAATTTAAGTTTCTAAAACACACAATTGCAGTCCTATTTAAACTATGACAGTCAACCCATAATCAAGTACCTAAGCACACCAATAGCGGTCAAAATTTCAAGTTCAAAGTCATCGACAATCATAAGAATTGCAACCCAAACAAAATTCTTCAACAGTCCTAAATATTAACAGAAATTCTAACCCACATAAAATCCTAACCCTAAACCCAACGCTATACCTTAATCAATTATCTATGGAAGAGTTTCAAACCCGTTTCATACTTCTACGAATTTCAAACCCGTATCCTACTTCTATGAAATTCTAACTGAAAATGAACACTTATCGTAAAGGGGCTGCTCCGCTCCAGCCTCGCGAGGAATAGTCGACGTGGAAGAGAAGGTTGACACCCATTTGAAATCGCGAATGAAAGTTGCTCCCTCTCGACCAAATTTTGAAATCGCAATTTGGGGAAAAATCTAGGGTTTGGGGAAATCACGAATTAGGAAAATCTTGCGTTGAAGAACTGGGGTTTTGGAGATATATTCCTCGTGCGTGATTCATAGAAGTGGGTGTTGGAGTCGATTTCGAATACAATAATTGGGTCTAGTGTGCCAGCGTGTCCAAAATTTCAAATTTGCCCCAGTTTTTTATGCCTACTTAACAGCTTTAACGGAAAAGCACATGCGTGGAACGAGTCGTCTGTTTCATGGTGCATTTTGAACGAATAATGAGAATATGGTGCAAAGTGAAACGTATAAGCGAGTACATGATACATTTAAGGTAAAATTGCCTAAAATTATTTGGTTCGGTTTGAAATTCAGTGGCATAGAACCGAATGGAACCGATTTGGATCTGGTTCGATTCTGTAATTATTTTATCTTATGGTTTTTCTTCGATTCAAGGATATTCGGGACGGTTCGAGCCAATTCGGTCGAATTTTTGGTTCCCAAAACACCCCTATCACAAACCTCCTTTTTCTTTTTTCTATTGCAATTTCTGGATTATATATGATGATTTTATAACTATGGATAAATGGTTGCAAACGTCCTTGAAATGAACCATAATTTTATCAATTGTCCATAAACTTCAATATTAAAGTCTATTGTCCCCGAAATTTACCCAAATGTGCAATGTTGGTCATTCCGTCTATTTGCTAAACGTTTTATGTTAAAAGTAACGCTAAAGATGTCATTTCATGTGTTTTTGTTAAAATCGCGCCATTAAATGGTTGCCAACGTCCCTGAAGTTTACCCAAATTTTACCAACCGTCTTCAAACTTCAATATCAGAGTCCACTGTCCCTTTTATTATTTTAATTTTATTATTATTATTTTTATATAACGATATAGAGAATAAAAAAAAGTAGATGGGTATGTATTTTACCAACATTCCCTATCTTTCAATTTTCTGATTGATTGCAGGAATTTCCGTGGGTACACATAGGCTATACCTATTTGCACAAATACTCCAACGAGATCCACTCGTTAATACATAGATCCCAATAAGCATATCTTGAGCTGGTACGAAAATAGGATCCCCAATAGTTGAAGATAAGAAGTTCATATGAGAAAACATAAGTAAACGGACCTCCGCTTGAGCTTCCAAAGATAAAGGTACATGAACAAGTTTTGGTTCGGCCTTAATGGGAAAATAAGACGATGCACCTAACAACGTATCTTCACAGACAATGAACTATGATATTGTACTATTCGAGCCTTTTCTTTCATGCTTTTCCCGGAGGTTTGGAGAAATTTTTACACCGGATTTTTCCCAAGGGAATTTTGATTGTGAAGTTTTAACGACGCCTCGTTAATTTTATGACCTGGAATTCTATAATATTGTTTCTTGATGAATTAAATTATTCATCATTTGATAACTTAAAAAAAAAAAAACATTTGATGGGATGGAGTTTATAAATTATATAAATAAAATCATTCATGTTAAATTGATAAGATATATTACACACAAGGATGGATGATTAGAATTTAGAAACGCAGTCTTCTCTTACATGCCTCAAAGGGTAGTGGTAGTGGTGAAGAATAGGTAATTCCCATTCCAATTCCCATGTCTTTAAGCAAGTCCTCAATCAAGTCTTTGCAAATATGGTCTTGTAAAGCCAATCCTATTCTTCCAATCTCTCTCTTCTCTCCCCAAGCAATGTCCCTACTAACTTCCGATACACACTCTCTCATGGCTTTCCTACTATTCCATTTCCATGCTTGCCCTGATTCCAATAATTCTTCATTATTCATCATACTTGAATTTGAATTCATCATCGATTCATCCTCTACATCTTCTCCTCCTGCTTTCTTCCTTTGTTGTTGCCTCATCATCTGCTCTCCAGGTTGTTGTGCACGCCCTAAAATATATAATAATCCAAATATATTAATTCAATACAATTATATACTACTACGTTACATTTGATGAGTATCTACGTTACATTTGATGAGTATGATTAGATTGAATTCTTCTTCAAATTCAATGTTATTTGAAATATCAAAATGGATGCGGTTTCAATATATGATGATTAGATAATACATTGAATTTGATAAGTTATACAAATTAATTCAATTTCACTCACTAAACAAACCCTAAACACGTACTAATGCACACATGTATATAACTTTGATTTTCAACTATTAAGTAGAAGAAGACATTCTAGTTGGTTATACATGTATAGTTAGACAAATTTGACCCAAAAAACAAAATATATATATATATATATATATATATATATATATATATATATATATATAGTTAGACAAATTAGATAGCTCAGCAGCAGCTTTAACTTTAAGCATATGTACATCATCATAATTCATCATAATTCATAATACGTAATTAAGTACCCCACTTTCTTTATTTACTTCTGTTTCTTCTTTTTTTTGGGTCAAAATCTTTAAGCATATAAAGTGAAAGTGGTGCTCGATGGAATGGAACCCACACTCACAGCCTGCATAAAGAAAAAGAAAAAGTAAAAAGATGTTGGCTCTGCCTTGCCTTTAGGTTTTTTTTTTTTTTTTTTTTAGTAATTTTCAATACGAAGTGTCCGAACCAACTTATCCGCACATCGACTAATTCCCACTCGGATTAGGAGGTAAGTAAAGTCTTGGCCACATGTACTTTCGCTGGAGGAATCAAACTCAAACAGTGCCTGAACGATTCAACCCCATTGAAGCGCGGTAACCAATCGCGCCACCCTTAGTGGTTTGCCTTTAGGTTTTTCTTCTGCATGTAATTCCTTCCATATAATATATTTTCTATCCTCCCCTCTCTTAACATTCAATATTTACAAATTAAATTTTTTAATCTACTCCAACCATACTATATATTAAGAGCCATATATACTATTTTTAAAAAATTATAAATATTAAACATATTAAAATAATTTAAATAATATAATAGAGTTTAAAATAAAAATAATATAATAAAGTTTAAAATAATAATAAAATAAGGCTATTAATGGTATAGAAATTGGAGTATTAAATTTTAAGGTATCACTAAGAATAATCATTTCGTCGGGCATAGTAAGAAAATTCGATACACATGCACCTGCCGAATTTCTGTATCTTTACCCGACGAAAAGTGTCTATCGGGCAAACGTTGTTGACTTTGGATTGCTCGACAAATCATAAGCGACGAATGAGTCCGCCGGACAAGTTTTAAATTGCTCGACGAATTCACTGTTTTCGTCGACTAACATCAAGCCCGACTGTAGTAGCCCGACGGAGGTTCGCCAGTTTTAATGTGGCCCGACGAAGTCCGAACGTTGTTCGATGAATAGCTTTCGCCGGACAAGCCTGATTTTATTGTAATGTCTTCTCCCTTCTCATATTTAGGAACTCCTAGTGGTTTCTCTATTTTAAGAGCTTGATTCCTAGTATGGTTGGAGTAGGATTTTTGCTTATCTTTCTTAAAATTTGACTTAGGAACTCCTTTAACTAATTCATTAGGGATGCTCTTAATCAAGCTTTTCTTTATTCTTAATTCGATGATCATCAATTAATATGCCTTAATTTGTTTATTTTTGCAATTTTGTTTTGGTCTATATGTGTGTGTATATATATATATACATATATATTATCTCACCATCTATATAATTATATAATTTGAAAACTTAATTTTTACTTGTAAATAAAGAAAAACACTCAAACTTATTTTTTTTCCTACAAAATTAGTTGCATAATTTATCTATAAATTGAGTTGAGTCTTGTGTCCTGAGTCTCCGGAGTCTTGACAATAATTGCAAATAGTAGGATCGGTCGAGGAGATCACTTAGTTTGTCTCCCACTACTGCCGCTAGTAAGGTGATTATTGTGACTTCTCATGCACTCAACTCAACCCAACACTAACACATAACACATGCATATTACTTAACATCTTTTCGGTGAATCGTTAATTTAATTCATAAATATAATCAATAATTAAACAATTTTTTAAAAATTAACTACATTAATAATCACCCATTTCAATTCATTTTTTTTCTTCCATACCTAATGTTTTAATTAGAATTAGCAATTTCAATTATTACATTATATAGGAAAATCAACATATATACAAAGCTAGTACATCCATATTTTTTTTTGGTGATTTATCCATATTTGTTTTGGTGATGCATCCATCTTTTTTTTTTTTGTCAAAACAAGTACATCCATATTCGGTGAATTATATAGTGAAGGAAAATATATATTGCTCATTAATTAATTAATTAATTCAAAATATATTTACTACATTAATTAAATATTTTAATCATATAGATTAATATGTTCATTAGATAGATGACGTAAGAAGGATTGAAACAAATGAATATATGGCACATACCGTAATTTAATATTTGTTTTTTGGAGTAGTGGTGGCGAACGTTGCCGATTCTGAAATGCTGCTCACCATAAAAGCTTTTGTTCCCCTTCCCGCCAATGGCGGCGGCCTCCATTGATCTCATCTTCACGGCAGCAACGTTAGCAGTGGTGGGTGACGTCATTGATGAGCGGAGCGCTTGGGATGCCCGAACAGCGTGTATCATCTTCTTTAGGGCCTTCAAATCTTCATCACATTTCTGCAATGCTCCTAAAAGTAAAAGCTGATCATGCTCATGCTGCTTCTTATTAATATTGGCCGAAGATGTCAACTTCGGTAATGGCATCATCCGAGGAAGAGGAGCCTCACCTCCCAACCCCATCAGCCGCGCAACTAAGGTGGCTGGTGGGATTGCACTGTCCACAGGTGGCGGGGCTGATAAGTTCATGTGGCGGATCTCTGCCGGAAGCGTAGGGCTTCTGATTGGGGTATATCTCCCAACATAATCAATGGATGACAATGACTTGTCCACATTTTTGGTTTTTGCAGCTTCGCTTATTAATGTTGTGGAGGATTTTGATGATATTGTACTTGTACAAGAAGAACTACCATCACTACCAGCCCGGTCAGCTGCCCCCATACATTTATTATTATTATTATTCTTTTCTTGCTTTTTCCCTGAAATTAGCAATATATCGATGATGTTAATTAATAATTAGAACATATATGGACTGAAGTAGAAGAAGATAATTAATTAATAAGAAATATTGAAGAATGAAACATTAATATATAATAATTGATTGAGTGGGATGCATGCATGGCGGGACTAACCAAAAGTAAGGAGTTTGCGGGAATTGTGGCGGTGGTGTTTAGAGAGAAGGTGGAAGACGCCGGACATGCAGCCCACAATGGTGTTTGGTTGCGCATTTTCACGGCGGCCTGGAGATGAAGATGCTGCCGGTCGTAAACTAGTATCTGTATCCGCCTCTGCATTCATCATCATCGATCACGTTCACTGCTTTACGAGCTACGTTAATTCATTTCACTCCCTCACTCTCACTCTCACTAGCTCAGTGCTCACTGTGTAGATAGAAATATATTAACGAAGTGTTTTGGGTTTGCAAGGTGAGATTCATGAGAAAGTGTTGGTAGCCGACAGGCTTGGATGCCGGGAGCTAGGTGGACAAGTGTCAAAAGAAAGAAACAAGCAACATGCACCAACCAATTGGGTAACTAATTGTCGATCTCCCTCAACTTTATCCGGATTTTACAAATCATTCATAAACTTTAATATTAAAATTGATTTCATTGAAATTTATCTAATATGCGATAATGGTCATTTCATTAATTTTTTGAAATAGAAAATATTTAAAACATTAATAAAAAAATTATTATTGTACAATTGGTTACAATTTAAAAATTATAGACTCTAATATTAAAATTTAAAAATATTCAATAAAATTTGAGTAAAATTAACAACCACTGTTACTTTGTGAATTTAGATTTATGAAGAGAGCAAACCTATGCAGCTGGCAGGCATATATAACGGTAATACATTGGAGTGCAGGGGCCTGTCTGCCACTGGCTGTCTCCACTCTCCACTCCTGTATGAGTCATGAGTGGCACGTGTGGGCTTTTGGCAGAAAAGAGGAAAAGTGGAGAGAGGTCAAATTGACACAAGCAAACCACAGTGCTCCTGCTCCTACATGTCCTTTTACTTTATTTTAACTTTTTACTTTAAATGGACAATAAATTTATATATAAGTTTCAATTTGTACTATATTCTCAAAATTCGTTTAAAATGAATTATGAAATTCATGACTCGTCCTACTCAAGAGTTTTTTCGTTCACTTTGACTCAGTTACCGTGAAGATGGAAACGTGGCTCTTACGTAGCTTAAACGAAGCTGAAAAGATAAGGGCACAAAAGTTACTTCACATTTGAATTAACCCATCCTCTATATAGAGCTCGAACACCAAATTGCAACCCTAAATCCCTAAATTAGTATCCTTTCTTTCTATGTTCTTCCCCAATCTATGTTCATTCTTCCCCTATCTAGGTTCATTCTTCCCCTTCTCTAAATCCCTAAATCACAAACTCACTTGCCTTTCTCACTTGCCCTTGTCGCCTTATTTCGAAGAAGAAGAGATGAAAAGAGATGGCCTTCAACCCAATTTGGATCCTCATGTAAATGTACGAATAGTGTTCATGACAAAAACATGAGGCAGAGGAATTGAAATCCCCAATTTGTCCCTGTTGTTACTCTTATACCCCGAACGTTTTCCCTCCACATTCCTCTGCAGAGCTTCCATGATGTTGCAAATCGCGTCTTTTAGTAGATTCTCATTGGTTTCTGGCTTGGACAAAATCCCCGTCTTCCAAATTTGCTTTGTTCTTAAAACTTTCGCCATCGAATCGCCATAATTTTCAGACGCCAAGTATTTCAAGTAGTTCACAGCATACCTTACTATTTTCGGCACCAACCCATCTTGTCGGCAGTAACAACCCATCTGAATTGGCTTCGATTTGGAGCCCAAATTCCCAAAACACTTTCCTTGAAGCATGAATAAGTAGCTTATCGAGCTCTCTGAACCTTACACAGATGTCAGCCCCTGATTCGCCGTCGAAAACAACAGAGAACCCGGGCTTGAGCTTCTCCAAGGCCTCAAAATATTTCAAGTAGTTTGAATAGCTTCTGAGGCTCTTTGCTACTCCTGGCGACACGTTCTCTGAATCTGAAGAACACGACCATGATTTTATTGGTGATTTTGGCGAAGCACTCTAGCCAGACGAGCCCGTCCATTGTGCCTCCTAGTACTTGTTCACATAGCTTCTTCTCGGAGACGAGGACTATTTTGACTGCAAGCTCAAAGTGTTGGATCCACGGGGTTATGGCAGTCTCTCAGGTTGCCCATGGAATCTCATATATTTCTTCTGGTGTGTGTGTTTTTAAGTAATCTGGGATTAGCCTCATCAGTGCTTTGGCCAATCTTTTGTCCCTCATCTCTTCCACGTCAACTCCATCTATGGAAATTTTCAAATTTACCCTCCATATTGACGGCAACTGGACCGAATGAACAAAAAAATACTTGAGTCGTGAGTTTCAGGGTACATTTTGAGCGAATTTTAAGAATAGTGTACAGAGTGAAACTTAAATGCGAGTTAAGGGTGCATTTGAGATAAAAATGCTTTATTTTTTCACCATTAATCGTCGTAAATAAATTTCTCATATATGAGTTATGGTTGCATATATACCACACTATATCATGGCCAATTGAGTTTATTAATTACAGAAACAAACCTCATCCATACGGAATTGTGTCCCTCGATCCCTCCCTCCTCTACTCACAATAACATCATCTTGAGAAACTATCGACTTTACCTTTGGCTTTCGATACTTTTTTTTACAAAAATAGTCATAATTTACCCGATAGTTACACTAATATATTCCCAACCCTAATTGGCTTGAAATCGTCGTTCTCCCTCTCTCATTTCTCTGTTGCTGTTTTGGATTTTTGGGAATTTAGGTGATGATTTTTTTGTAAAAAAGCAATTGTTGATGAGCGAGAGATTTCACAAAGAATGTGTGTTCTTCAGCATTCATAGTATATATGACAAAAAAAGCATGAGCTCAACTGATGGTAACACATTGTGGAGACATATTCTCTATGCACTCGCAGCCACACACTCCTAAACCAATGTATATGACATATGGCTCTAACTAAAACATAGGTCAAAATTAGAAATTGCTTCACTACTAAGGTAGTAAATGTGGAGATTGTAAATGGTTTTAACATTCAACAGCTCCTTCTAAAGTATTTACTCGCTTCACTCCAAGTAATCCTCTGAGATAATTGAATCTCTCATTGGGAAGTGCCTTAGTGAAAATATATGCAGCTTGCTCTACTGATCTATAGTACATCAAGTCGATTACTCCTTGCAATGGATCTCTTATGAAGCGATATCCCTATTAATGTGCTTGATTTTCTGGTGGAAGACTAGATTCTTAGTCATGACTAATGCATATGTGTTGTCACACAAGAGGGTGTTGCCTCTAACTGTATTTCTCCAACTAGGTAAGGATGAGTCTATTCAACTTGTGATATGTGTTATTTTTTGTATTAAATACACGAATTAAATGCATGCACAATTAATTTAATTAATTTTTTTTACCAAATGGTGTACCGTTATTGGACCAAACAAAATCCTTACTAGTAAGGATCCAAGTAATTAAAAATATTCCAACAGAAACCTCAACCAAATTGGCTGAGTTATTGCTTCTACTGCACTCATATATTCTGCCTCTACATTTTAGAGAGCAACATTGTGCTACTTGACTGATGCCTATGAGAATACTCCGCTGCAAAATGAGAAAACATAAGTTGATGTGTGTTGATGCACAAAATGTACTAACTTACAGGTAGTACTCTGTCCAACCAATACGTGCCACGTGCTCTTCAGAAAACCTATAAAAGGAAGAGCTATTGGTTGTCGGTTAGGGGTAAGCACCGGTGTGGTGCCAGCCTAAAGGGTCTCCGACGCCCAAGTTAGTATAGTGGTATGTGTTCGTAAGAGGTATGTGGTAAATAGTAATTTTGACAGGGTAAGGGTGAATAATGAATCTTAGTTACCTTTTTGGGAAATGTGCCTCCATTTTGTATTAATGGTAGAGGAAGGCTTGATGAATCGTTTTTATGTGGGATAAATGCACTTCTGTTGTGGTGCTGACACGTGACACCTAGATGGGTGGTGGATATATGTCCACATGGCAGTGTACTGTTGGTCCTTGTTGGACTCATTTGCCTTGTGAGCATGGTTCCACTTAGTGTTTGGGCCTTTTTGTTGGGCTTGGGCTTGGTTTGTGTGGCCCACTGAATCTGGTACAATATGGTGTCAACAAAAGCCTCCCAAGTTCTTGACCGAGGTAGATTTTCTCTGTTGGGAACTTGTTACATTTCCTAGACTCGGTGGGGAGATATACCTCTAGTCACCCAAGTCCCCAAGGCGTGGGTGAGCACCGAGTGGTGGGTTGGCTTTGTAAGTGTTGGTATTTTCCCTATACGGTTGACATTTCCGCTTGGTGGTAGTGCTAAGTCGATCGATTCTGCATTTGACATGCTGCTCGGTGTTGTGGAAGGGATATGGCTCGATTTTTTTGTAGAGGCCGATCGGTCTATGCCTTGTTGTTGCTCCTCTCGGTGCAGTATGCATACGACCTTGGTTATCTTGTTATATCCCTGTGACTGGTGTGCCATTAGTAGGTCGACCTGAATTCTGAAGACCGAGCACATGGTTGAGCTGTCAGAGAAGGAGACTGAGGAGAAACATGCTATGAGGGCTCGGTTTGAGGGTAAGACCGATCGATTTTAGGCTGGGCCTAGTGGTAGAGAGTTTGGGGAGGTGGAGAAGGAGGCTCGGTTTGAAGTGGAGGTCGATCGGATGAAGAATGATGAGGCTTTATCCATCCGTGCGTTGAAAATTAAGCACGGTCGGCGTAGTGGGAAGGTTTCGATTTGGATGGACCGATTGGGGGGTCTTCCTCCAAGTGCTGATGGTGTTCTAAAGGCCGTGTCGATCAAGGAGGCCGAATTTACTGTGGATGAGATGATCAGTAGGGAGACCCATGAGGGGTTGGACAAGTTGCACGCTGGTTGGAACGTGCCTAAGAACGTTAAGTTCAGGGCAGTCTGACCGGGGTAGATGCCGAGTGATCCTCTGTCGGGCTCTGTGCTCTTCTACCCAGAGATGTATATGCACGATCAGAGGTTCCCCCTTCATTCGTGGTTTCAAATAATGGTGAAGAGGATGGGGTTGGAACTTGGTCAGCTCAATTTCAATGTGTGAATTGTGTTGATTAGTCTGTATGCGGCTTTCAGGAAAGCTGGGAAGCTAGAGCCGAGCTACAAGTAGGTCATGTACCTGTATGAATTCGATCAACAACAGTAGAGCAGGGGATGAGTGCACGTTCGGTGTGTTGACAAGAAGGCTAGAGGTGAATTCATACATGACATACCGACCTCTCAGAAGCCGTATAAGACTCGGTTTGTCTTTTATGGTGGTGCATGGGGGGTGGGTGAAGGGAAAGTGAGCAATTTCCAGAGCATTGACTGCGATGGCCGGTCTTGTATGCCTATTTCAGGGGGATTCCCCTTAATATTTATTTGTTTTTTGCTTTTTTTGTTTTTGTTTGTGTGTCTGACCATTGGTCTGTGTTGCAGACGTGCTCCCTGATATGAGGATTAGTGGTAAGAGTGGCAGCTCTGTCGCGAAGTAAGGAAGACTTTGAATCCTACTCAACGACGCAGGCATCTCCTTCGCATACTGACCATCCTTGGTGACGTCGTTCTAATCCCTTCAACATGTAGCTATTGTTGCTCGGTGTTGTTATATAGGCCGATCATCCATTCTTTTAACTCCCTTTGTTTTTTTGTGCAGTTATGCTTAAGGATGCAAATGAGCGCATTTTGAAGACCGCCGAGGAGGCTAAGGCGAGAGTAGCTCAGAGGGGATCGACGCCAAATCTTGGTAGGACGGTACCAGATCTTGGTCGGTCGGTCTCCGGTCGGAAAGTCTCTAGTCTGAAGAGGAAGAAGCCGACGGTGGATGCTTGGGCCAAACAAAGGATTGCTCTTCTGGTCTCTGAAAAGAAGAAGGTAGCCAAGAGGGGGCCGGGAAACCCCAAGACTGTTGCAGTGATAGACCTAGGAGATGAGGCTGACATGGTTTCTGAGAAAAAGACCGCGGATGAGGCCGAGAGGTGGCTGAGGGAGGCTAACTGGCAGCTGGAGCCGAGGAATGAGGACGAGCAGAGGATAAAGGCCATCCGACAAGCTATTGAGAATGTGCAGAAGGCTCAGTCCTTGCTGAATGATGGGGTTGGTCCTCTGCTCCCCCAGCTGCAGTTTAAGAGGCCGCTCTCACCCCTTGAACACCAGGTTAGAGGTCTGTCGAGATGGCCAACCACGATGGTATTGATATGGGTCGGTTTACTGACCCACAAATCACTTGGCTGGAAGTCTCGCTCGATCTAAAGGAGAAGATGTTGCCTGTTATCAACGGTGTTACCTTGGGGTCGGCCATGGAGCTGTCAGAGCTGGATGCTTTCCCCGAGCGGATAGAGAAGTCCCTTCTGATTATTGCCCATGTAAGTAGTTTTGGGTATTTTTACTTAGTTATATTTTTGTATTTTACATAAGCTAACATGTATGCTCGGTGTACAATTGTTCGTTGAAAATGTTCATCAACTATGGACATGCTCAAAGGCGTGTGCTAACGCCGACCGGGAGAGGGCCAAGCTCAAAGAACAGTAGGAAGCCTTAACCCCAAACTTGAGGGAGGCTGAGCTGGCCCTGAAGGCGAAGGGCGACCTGGAGAGGCAACTCCAAGCTGAAAGGTAGCAAGTGGAAGAGCAAGATGCCCAACTAGCTCTGTACCGGCAGGAGGCTGAAGTGGCCAAGGCAACGGAAGTTGAGGCAGAGCAGTTGAAGGAGGAGTTGTCCAAGGTAGAGGTGGAGAGGGAGGCCGACCGGGTGGAGCTTGAGCGATAGAATGCCGAGAAGGAGGCTGAACGGACAATGCTGGAAAAATTGAAGAGAGAACTAAAGGCTGCCAAGTCAGTCGATGTGCAGGAGTTCCTTCAATCAAAGGACTACGAGTGCCAATTGGATGACTTTGTGTCCAAGTGTGAGTGGATGATTTATAGTAACATCTTCAAGTATAAATTTGGTGTTTCCATCAATATCATTCCCTGACTCAGTATGTAGCTAAATACCGACCTCTTCTCTGACAAGCTTAATGCCACCATGGATGGTTACTCAGCCACTCCCAGTCATGGTGGGGATGAGGAAACTGTTCCTGATATGGAAAAGCAGAGCAGCAAAGCCAAGTCTCCTCCGGTCGATGAAGAGAAGACCAGTGAAGCCAACACTCCTCTTGATTAAATTTTATGTATTTCCTTGTGTTGGCCGACCTTTTTGTTGGTCTGTAATAAGTGATTGTAAAACAATTTGGCAGACCATGAGGTCTTGTCTTTATTTATGAAATATAAATATTGTCTATAATGAGTTTATTTTCACAAGTGTTGGGTTGACCTCTTATTCGGTCTGTCTATTGTTGCATGTGTTTGCTTATTTGTGCTCGTTATGTGTTGAGCAAATGCCTTAGCTTGTTTCAATACCAATTTTTTTTTTGCTCGGCCTGTATTTTGTGTTTGCCATGGTTTGAGCTAGTGTTTATTTGGTATGCATAAAACAATTGTGGTGAGACCGTATAATGTGGTCAGTTTCAGTTGGTGTTGTACCGACTGAACACTGAGGTTAGTTCTTGAAAGAACATTGAGGTTTGTTAAGTATACCAAGTTTTTAGGGCCGTCTTGCCAGTCAGTATGCATGTTTTTGTACCATAGTATGTTTGGTACTTTCAGAATTTGTACAAGTTATTTGAACCTGAAATGTGGTCGGTCTTAGGATTGTTACACCAGTTGGTGTTAAGCCGTATAGTGTGGTTGGCATTATCTAGCTTGGTTAGTTTTGAGCTTAAAAATTAGTTTTTACTGGGAAGACAATGTAAGTGTTAGACCATGTTTTGTGGTCGGTCATAGGTGGTTGCACCGACTGGTATATATGTTCAGTGTGCTCAGTTAGTGTTGAGCGTAAATAAAATGTAAGTTTGTAGGAAGAAATTTGTCATTGATAAGTGTTAGGCCGAGTGGGACCTATTACAAAGAGAGCCTAAGTGTAGCTTTACATAATGTGTATATGTTTGTGTCAGATCGACCAGTCTATATATAGTACTTCTTGAGGTGGTATGCGTTCCACGGATGACCGAGTGATCGCCCATCGGAGTCTGTTAGGTCATAAGTCCCAGGTCGGCATACCCTTGTGATCTTGTAGGGGCTTTCCCAGTTTGGGTCAAGTGTTCCGAGCGCGTGTTCCGACCTTCCGTCGGTGCGTGGCGGCGCGTGGGGCCGAGTCTGAGGTCACGGTGGCGCGTGACAAGTAGTTTTTGACGTTTCGGACCTGTTGGCGCAGGTTTCGAGTTGATCGGATGTCGTTTAGGGGCTGTTTC
Organism: Oemleria cerasiformis; assembly: GCA_037349345.1. NCBI lineage: Eukaryota > Viridiplantae > Streptophyta > Magnoliopsida > Rosales > Rosaceae > Oemleria > Oemleria cerasiformis. The sequence continues at coordinate 11,771,335 of JAZGTL010000007.1, forward strand.
GGACGTTTTAAGGTTGCTGCGTTTTCTAGGCCAGCATAGTTAGACTCCCGGGGTTTATGGAGTTTATATTTAAGATTATTATTATTAGCTGGTAATCCCGATTATTAATTTGGACAGGCGATACTGCTCCGGGAACTTCAGGGGAGCGTACAGTTCGGGATTGAGCTTGCTTCGACAGGTTTGTGAGTGGACTTTGATTTATAAACTGTAATGCATGCATAAATGTATCTTTGATTTAAATACTGTTGTGTTTGGGTGCAATGAATTTCTGGATTTTAGAAATGATGCTGGACACATATTTTACAATATTTCAGTGAAAGTATGTTTTGAGAAATGACCTGATTTTGTACTCGATTTTGATATCGTTTTGACGTGGTAACTATTTGAGTAAGTGATTTGGGTTGAGACCCATAATTATGATTTATTGATTTTGGTCATAAAATGATATTGCAAAGAATTTGGCTTAGGCCAAGAAACAAAGATTTCGAAGTATGGATTTGATTCACTGGTTCCCGTCCCGATGGTTATTGTTGCTATGACTGGTGTTGAGGGGCCTTGCTCTACCAGTTGTTGAGGGTTCGGACCTTGGTGTTGAGGGGCCTTGCTCCGCCGGGTCGCGAGACTGTCTATGCATAGTACAGATATTACAGACAGTACATATGGTACACAGAGTTGTACAGATTTGAACACATCTCAAGGGATACCCTGGTGTGTTATGAATATGTCGGGAACAGTGAATTTGAGATATTATGTGGCAGTTGGAACGAAATGATTTGAATTTGAGATAATTTGTGTCCAGATTGAACCAAATGATTTTAAACTCCTTTGAAGAGATTTTCAAACAAAATTGTGGATTACGAGGTATTTTTATTATACAGATTTTATGTGAGTCCAATTAAATGGTTTTAAAGATAAATGTGAATTTTGGATGATTTACATATGATGCTTTTATATGATAAATTGTTTTATGTTATGCATGCATGCTTTTATAAATGGAGGGGAAGAAAGGTAATTCTTCGAAAAGGAATTTATAAATGATTATTTTTGTCCACTCACAACTTTTGTGTTTAAACCCCCTTCAGGCAGTTGAGTAGAGTTGACGCGAACATTGATCTCGAGGCTGAGGCATTAGGATTTCGACTGCGCTGTGTTGTATATTTGAGTAGGATATCTAAATTTTACTCTTGATCCTACTTAGACGCTCTGATATTATGTTGTATTTGATTGGTCGTTAATTACGGGAATTATTGAGTGCTTAAGTCCCTTGTCTGACAAGAGGAAGTATTTATTATTGTTATTATAATTTGTAAGGATTGAAGGGTATTTTGGGAACCTTTTCTTAGGTTGTCAGACGGGATCAGGGTTCTTCCCGGGTTTCGAGGGGAAATTCGGGACGGGTCCTGACAATTGGTATCAGAGCACTAGGTTAAATTCCTGTAGACTGTACACTACGTGTACAATTATTTTGGTTTTGATGAGTTATAGTTTTTTTTCAGCGTAATGCCTCCGAGACGCGAGTTCCGTCAACATTCGGAAAATATTGGGGACACACCTGAACCTACAGTGGAGCCTGATATGAGGCAGACACTGGAACAATTGGGTCATGCGTTGACTTCTGTACTTCAGAGTAGGACTGCTACTGAAGGTTCATACATTGAGAGAGCCCAGAGATTAGGGGCTACAGTATTTATGGGCGACTCTAGCCCAGATGATGCAAGAGAGTGGATTACTCGTTTAGAGCGAGTGTTCTCGGTTATGAGATGTCCTCAGGGGGACAGGGTGATGTTAGCCACTTTTCTGCTGGGTGGTTCCGCTTATCATTGGTGGAACGCATTAGAGGTATCAGGTTGGGAAGTCAGTACCATTACCTGGGCGACCTTTCGGGAGAAGTTCCTTGAGCAATTTTATCCTTGCTCGTACCGAGATGCTAGGGAGGCTAAGTTCATACACCTACAGCAGGGAGATTTGACAGTGGCTCAGTATGAGCAGAGATTTTTAGAGTTGGCTCGTTTTGCACCAGCTCTAGTGGTAACCGAGAGGGACAGACGCCGCAGATTTGAAAATGGGCTGAGGGGCGAACTTCGGTCAGCGGTAACGGCTGCAGCCCATACTTCATTGAGAGAAGCGTCTGATGCTGCAGCTCGTGTAGAGTTGAGTATGGGTGTGCCAGTCCAGCAGCAGTTTAGGGGTTCCAGGCGACACCGGGATCGCTGGGATATTGGAGCCTCTAGCCAGGGACCGTCCAAGAGAGGCAGTTTCAGCTCTGGATCTACTGCGGGTGAGGGATCTGGTTCAGGCAGTGGCGGAGCCAGACAGGCACCCCAGTCATCCGCCCGTTCTAGTGGTGCTTCAGTGCAGTCAACTAGAAGACTGAGTGGTAGCTCAGGTAGCACTGGATGTTTCTTTTGTGGGGAGAGTCGTCACATCAGGAGATTTTGCCCACATCTGTATCCGGCTAGTAGTTCCTGGGGGCGGGGTGCTGCTGAACAGAGGCAGAGGACATTTCAGATGTCCGGTTTTGCAACTGGAAGCCAGAGTCAACCCAGTGGGGCCAACCGGGCCAATTGGACAAACAGGGCCCGTGGGTCCAACAGGGCCAGAGGCAGACAGTGGGGTCGTGGTCGATCGTTGGATACACAAGCCCGAGTGTTTGCTATGTCGCAACAGGAGGCCCGAGCAGCACCAGATGTGGTCACGGGTATGTTATCTATTTTTAACCGTGATGCTTATGTTTTAATAGATCCTGGGGCTACTCATTCTTTCATTTCTCGGGGTTTTACATTATTTGCTGATAGAGAATTGTCTCCGATTGGTTGGGACATGGGTATTAGTACTCCTACTTGGAATATGTTAGTGGCGAATCTCGTGATTCGGAATTGTCCAGTGTTAGTGGAAGGTCATGCATTAGAGGCAGATTTAATCCCCTTAGATATTTTTGATTTTGATGTGATTCTGGGGATGGATTGGTTGACTATGCACCATGCCTCTATTGATTGTTATGACAAGAGAGTGGATTTCCGGAGTCCAGGTTTACCGGAACTTACATTCAGAGGAGATCGTAGGGTACTACCCTGTGGAGTGATATCAGCTTTGACTGCTGAGAAATTGTTGAGGAAAGGTTGTGAGGGTTACTTGGCTCATGTGTTTGATTCTTGGGATACTCCGATGAGAGTGGAGGATATTCCAGTGGTGAGTGAATTCTCTAATGTGTTTCCAGATGATCTTCCGGGATTGCCACCTCACCGGGAGATTGAGTTCACCATCGAGCTTTTGCCAGGTACTCAACCTATCTCACAGGCACCGTATAGGATGGCACCGGCAGAATTGCGAGAGTTAAAGACTCAGTTGCAGGACTTGGTGAATATGGGATTTATTCACCCAAGTGTTTCACCTTGGGGTGCACCAGTGTTATTTGTGAGGAAAAATGATGGTGGTATGAGGTTGTGTATCGACTACCGAAAGCTAAACATGGCTACGGTGCGGAATAAGTATCCTTTGCCAAGGATAGATGATTTGTTTGATCAACTTAAGGGGGCAAGATATTTTTCGAAAATTGACCTTCGATCCGGATACCATCAGTTGAGGATCAGAGAAGGGGATGTTGAGAAAACAGCTTTCAGGACTCGTTATGGTCATTATGAGTTCCTGGTGATGCCTTTCGGGTTGACTAATGCCCCTGCAGCATTTATGGATTTGATGAACAGGGTGTTCCAAAAGTATTTGGATCGGTTTGTGATTGTGTTCATTGATGACATCTTGGTGTATTCGAGGAGTGCTAAGGCACATGAGAAGCACTTAAGGTTGGTGCTGAATATGCTTAGGAAAAAGCATTTGTTTGCCAAATTCAGTAAATGCCAGTTTTGGTTGACCGAAGTTGGATTCTTAGGTCATGTGGTTTCGGCTGAGGGTATCAGCGTAGATCCCCAAAAGATTGAGGCAGTGGCAAACTGGGACCAACCGAGGACAGTGACAGAGGTGAGGAGTTTTCTGGGTTTGGCAGGATATTATCGACGGTTCGTAGAAGGATTTTCTACGATAGCAGGGCCGTTGACTCGGTTGATGAGGAAAGGAGTCAAGTTTGACTGGGGAGCTGATTGTGAACAGGGATTTCAGGAGCTGAAGAGGAGGTTGACTTCTGCTCCAGTATTGACCCTTCCTGATGATACTGGTGGATTCGAGGTGTATAGTGATGCATCATTGCGGGGTATAGGCTGCGTGTTGATGCAGCATGGAAAGGTGATAGCGTATGCTTCTAGACAACTTAAACCCCATGAGTTGAATTACCCCACACATGATTTGGAATTAGCTGGAGTGGTGCATGCATTGAAAATCTGGCGACATTATTTATACAGGGAGACGTGTCGGATCTTCACCGACCATAAGAGTTTAAAGTACTTGTTCACCCAAAAAGACCTAAATCTGAGGCAGAGAAGATGGCTTGAGTTAATAAAGGATTATGATTGTACTATAGAGTACCATCCAGGGAAAGCCAATGTTGTGGCGGATGCTTTAAGCAGGAAATCCATGGGTTCTTTAGCCCATTTGCATACAGTCTACTTACCGTTACTGGTAGAGTTCCGTAGAGCAGGGATAGTACTGGACATGGATAGCCAGGGGGCTTTGTTGGCTAGTTTTCATGTGAGGCCTGTTCTGATTGATCGGATTATTGAGGCTCAACTCCAGGACCCTACGTTGTGCATTATCAGGATGGAGTTGGAGGCTGGAACCATGCAGGACTATGCGCTTAGGGATGATGGAGCCTTGGTTAGGGATGGTCGGTTGTGCGTACCGAATGAGCTGGAACTAAAGAGGGAAATTCTTGATGAGGCTCATAGTTCGGCTTACGCTATGCATCCAGGAGGTACCAAGATGTATCATACCCTAAGGAAACATTATTGGTGGACTGGGATGAAAAGGGAAATTGTTGAGTTTGTGAGTAGATGCCTGACGTGCCAGCAAGTGAAAGCAGAGAGGCAGAAACCATATGGGGCACTTCAACCATTACCTATTCCGGAATGGAAGTGGGATCACATTACGATGGATTTTGTGTATAAACTTCCAAGGACACAGAAAGGACATGATGGAATATGGGTAATTGTTGATAGACTCACGAAGTCTGCACATTTCTTGCCAGTGCGGGAAGATTTTCGGATGAGTCGGTATGCCAAATTGTTCATTGATGAGATCATACGGCTACATGGGACTCCAGAGTCCATTGTTTCGGACAGGGATCCTAGATTTACCTCCAGGTTTTGGCGGAGTTTGCAGAAGGCTTTTGGCACTACCTTGCATTTTAGTACAGCTTTTCATCCTCAGACGGATGGTCAGTCTGAGAGGACAATCCAGATTTTGGAGGATATGATGAGAGCTTGTGTACTACAGTTTAAAGGAAACTGGGATTCACATCTGGCTCTGATGGAATTTGCTTATAATAATAGTTATCAGTCGAGTATTAGGATGTCTCCTTTCGAGGCACTATATGGGAGGCAGTGCAGGACACCATTATGCTGGAACGAAGTGGGTGAAAGGAAATTGTTAACACCAGAGTTGGTTGATACGACTGAGGAAAAGATAAGGATCATCAGAGAAAGGTTGAAGACAGCTCAAGAGCGCCAGAAGAGCTATGCAGACCGCAGAACTAGAGACCTTGAGTTTGAGGTTGGTGACTGGGTGTTCTTGAAACTATCTCCTTGGAAGGGAGTTGTACGTTTTGGTAGACGAGGAAAACTGAGTCCTCGCTACATTGGTCCATATGAGATTCTAGAGAGGATAGGACCAGTGGCATATCGTCTTGCTTTACCATCGGAATTATCCAGAGTTCATAATGTTTTCCATGTATCTTTGCTCCGGAAATATCTGTTTGATGAGTCTCACGTATTGGGAGAGCAACCACTTGAGCTGAAAGATGATTTGACCTTTGAGGAGCAACCGGTGCAAATTTTGGATTGGAAAGAAAAAGTACTGCGCAGAAAGAGTATTCCTCTAGTTAAAGTGTCGTGGAGGAATCATAACGTGGAGGAAGCCACGTGGGAAACCGAGGAACTAATGCGGACGCAGTATCCTTATTTGTTCCAAGGATAGAGTTGAATTTCGAGGACGAAATTTCTTAAGGGGGGTAGATTGTAACAACCCGGAACTTCAATTATTGGATTTAAGTAAATTATTTATGTAAAATGACGATTTTGCCCTTGCTTGTTAAAGGGCTTGGGAATCAAGTTTTATTTCGAGACACTTTTGGTGGTGTTTTGGATACCGTTGCGTAGGTCTCGAACTCACGAGTTCGTAGACAGGCAGAAAACGGAGTTCGTGTACGGAAGTTATGGGTCTAGATGTGCAAGGGCATTTTGGTAATTTGGTTTTGGGAGAAGATATTTTAACCTCCCCAAATCAGATATTATCTGATTCGTTTCATCCTCATCTTCATTTGATCTTCATCTCTTTCTTTCTCTCTGTGACAAACCTCCCAAACCACACCCGAAATCGAAGAAAAACCAAGAGAAAAACCAAAAGTCAACTTTGATTTCAAGGCTTCAACTTCCAGTCTTGATCAACTAATCGTGTTCTACTCCGTTCCGCGATCACAACCGTACCAACCATCGAAGGAGAGGACCACGGTGGAAGCAGAGCCGAGTAAAGGAAGTTTCGGACCTTCCGATCGATTTTTCGGCCAGCACAGGTACGTGTTTGATGTTTTAAGGTCATATTTGGATTCCTGGGTTCGAGTAGATAGATTTAGACGCAAAATTTGTGAAAAATGGTTGAGTTTTGAGGAAGTTGGAAAGCTTGGAGTTTCGGCCGGAAATGGAGGATTCCGGCGAAACCAGACGGCGGCGGAGGTGGTGGTCCGGTCATCTTCTCCGGCCAACCTCCGGCGACGGTGACGGCATCCGGTCATCTTCTCCGGCGAGTCGCCGGTGATCGGTCAGGTTGAGTTGAACCAGTCGGGTCGAGTGAACCGGTCGGGTCAGTTGAACCGGTCGGGTCGAGTTGAACCGGTCGGGTTGAGTGAACCGGTCAGGCCGAGTTGGACCAGGTCCGGCCGAGTTGGACCGGGTTGGACCGGTCCAGGCGCGTGGGTACTGTAGCAGGCGCGTGACCGGGGCGTGAAGGCGCGTGGCGGCGCGTGAGCGCGTGGCGGCGCGTGAACGCGTGTTCCGACCTTCCGTCGGCGCGTGGCGGCGCATGGGGCAGAGTCTGAGGTCACGGTGGCGCGTGACAAGTAGTTTTTGACGTTTCGGACCTGTTGGCGCAGGTTTCGAGTTGATCGGATGTCGTTTAGGGGCTGTTTCGGACGTTTTAAGGTTGCTGCGTTTTCTAGGCCAGCATAGTTAGACTCCCGGGGTTTATGGAGTTTATATTTAAGATTATTATTATTAGCTGGTAATCCCGATTATTAATTTGGACAGGCGATACTGCTCCGGGAACTTCAGGGGAGCGTACAGTTCGGGATTGAGCTTGCTTCGACAGGTTTGTGAGTGGACTTTGATTTATAAACTGTAATGCATGCATAAATGTATCTTTGATTTAAATACTGTTGTGTTTGGGTGCAATGAATTTCTGGATTTTAGAAATGATGCTGGACACATATTTTACAATATTTCAGTGAAAGTATGTTTTGAGAAATGACCTGATTTTGTACTCGATTTTGATATCGTTTTGACGTGGTAACTATTTGAGTAAGTGATTTGGGTTGAGACCCATAATTATGATTTATTGATTTTGGTCATAAAATGATATTACAAAGAATTTGGCTTAGGCCAAGAAACAAAGATTTCGAAGTATGGATTTGATTCACTGGTTCCCGTCCCGATGGTTATTGTTGCTCTGACTGGTGTTGAGGGGCCTTGCTCTACCAGTTGTTGAGGGTTCGGACCTTGGTGTTGAGGGGCCTTGCTCCGCCGGGTCGCGAGACTGTCTATGCATAGTACAGATATTACAGACAGTACATATGGTACACAGAGTTGTACAGATTTGAACACATCTCAAGGGATACCCTGGTGTGTTATGAATATGTCGGGAACAGTGAATTTGAGATATTATGTGGCAGTTGGAACAAAATGATTTGAATTTGAGATAATTTGTGTCCAGATTGAACCAAATGATTTTAAACTCCTTTGAAGAGATTTTCAAACAAAATTGTGGATTACGAGGTATTTTTATTATACAGATTTTATGTGAGTCCAATTAAATGGTTTTAAAGATAAATGTGAATTTTGGATGATTTACATATGATGCTTTTATATGATAAATTGTTTTATGTTATGCATGTATGCTTTTATAAATGGAGGGGAAGAAAGGTAATTCTTCGAAAAGGAATTTATAAATGATTATTTTTGTCCACTCACAACTTTTGTGTTTAAACCCCCTTCAGGCAGTTGAGTAGAGTTGACGCGAACATTGATCTCGAGGCTGAGGCATTAGGATTTCGACTGCGCTGTGTTGTATATTTGAGTAGGATATCTAAATTTTACTCTTGATCCTACTTAGACGCTCTGATATTATGTTGTATTTGATTGGTCGTTAATTACGGGAATTATTGAGTGCTTAAGTCCCTTGTCTGACAAGAGGAAATATTTATTATTGTTATTATAATTTGTAAGGATTGAAGGGTATTTTGGGAACCTTTTCTTAGGTTGTCAGACGGGATCAGGGTTCTTCCCGGGTTTCGAGGGGAAATTCGGGACGGGTCCTGACACACTGCCTAGTAAAGTCTGCCGCGTCCGCATGCATGTTTGGCCAATAAAAACCTTGGCGGAAAGCCTTGTGTGCCAGAGAACGTGGTCCAGAGTTGTTGCCACAAATTCCTTCTTGTATTTCCTCCAAAATCGCTCTTCCATCCTCTGATGTTAGGCAGTTTAAGAGAGGGAGAGTGAATCCCCGCTTGTAAAGTTGGCCATTGATGATAGTGTACCGAGAGGCTTGTTGTCTTATCTTCTTTGCGATGACCTTGTCAATTGGTAGGGTTCCATCGGTGAGGAAACAAAGCAAAGGGGCCATCTAGGTTGAGCTGGTATTTATCACATTGATGGAAGACCACTTTGTGCTTGGTTGTTGGAGGACCTCCACTGGTACATTTCGACTTTTCTTTTCATCAAGGGAGGAGGCTAGGTGCGCAAAGGCGTCTGCATGGTTGTTTTCTGACCTTGGTATCCTTGAGATGGTGTAAGCCTTGAAAGTATGCAAGAGAGTTTTGGCTAGTCCCCGGTATGAGGCCATGGAAGAGTCTTTTGCCTCAAATTCATCTTTTATTTGGTTGACAACAAGTTGAGAGTGACTATAGATTTGTATTTGCTTGGCTTCCATGTATTTGGCTAGGCGTAGGCCTGCAAGCAATGCCTAATACTCTGCTTCGTTGTTGGATGTTTAAACATGAAGTGTACTGCATACTCTAGGTGAGCCTTATCCGGGGTGGTGAGGACAAGTCCTACACTAGACCCATTGTGGAAAGCAGAGCCATCCACGTGTAAGACCCAAATGGGATGTTGTGTATCCAAGGTTGGTGTTTTGGAGTCTAGGATGGTCTCTGTGGTTGCCCTCTTCTCTTCCTGCTCAAGTGGTAGGTATGCTCCTTTAGAGATGAAGTCAGTGATGGCTTGTCCCTTTTCAGCTGACCTTGGGGAAAAATGAATGTTGAATGCACTAAGTTCAATTGCCCACTTAAGGAGGCGACCTGACGTCTCCGATTTTTGATGTACTTGGCGGAGTGGTTTATTTGTGAGGACTGTGATGGAGTAAGCTTGGAAGTAGAGTCTAAGCTTCCTGGATGAAATAATCAAAGCGAATGTAAGTTTTTCGAGGTCTGAGTATCTTGTTTCGTTTCTTGTAATGCTTTGCTTACATAGTAGACCGGGTGTTCTGTGTCATCCCTCTTCTGAATGAGTACTGAACTGACAGCTGAGGTGGATACTAATAGGTACATGGTTAATAGTTCTCCAGTTTCTGGCCTTGCTAGGAGAGGTGCCTTGCTCATGTACTCCTTAAGCTCTGTAAATGCCTTTGTGCACTCTTCCGTCCAAGTAATGTTTTTGGACTTACTTTTTAAACCTTTGAAGAATGGTACACACTTTTCTGTTGCCTTAGAAAGGAAGCGAGTAAGAACTGCCACTCTTCCTGTAAGGCTTTGTATATCTTTCTTTGTGCGTAGGGGTTTCATGTCTACAAGTGCCTTAATCTTCTCAGGGTTGGCCTCTATGCCCCTCTAGTTGATCATGAAGCCTAAGAATTTTCCCGAACCCACTTCGAAGACACACTTGGTTGGTTTCAGGCCCATCTTGTATTTCTTCAAGACTTCAAACAACCGTGTGAGGTTTGGGATGTGTTGGTCAGCAGTCTTGCTCTTGACTAGCATGTCGTCAATGTATACTTCCATGGTCTTGCCTATATGGTCCGCAAACATGAAGTTCACTAGGCGTATGTAGGTGGCACTTGCATTCTTAAAGAGCATTACATTGTAGCAATAGAGGCCCTGCTCCATCCTGAAGGTTGTGTGGATTTGGTCAGCTGGGTGCATGAAGATCTGGTTGTATCCCGAGTATGTATCCGTAAAACTTAGGAGTTCATGTTCGGCTGTGGCGTCAACCAATTGGTCTATTTTTGGTAGGGGAAAGCTATCATTGGGGCCTGCCTTGTTAAAGTCCGTGAAGTCAATGCACATTCGCCAAGCGCCAGAGGGTTTCTTCACCAAGACCATGTTGGCCACCCATACAGCGTAGACGGCCTTACGCACGAAGTGTATGGTGCTAAGTTTGACTATCTCTGCCTTCATTGCTTCCGTCCTTTCAGCATCATAAATACGGCGCTTTTGTTATACCGGTTTGAATGATGGGTCGATGCTAAGATGGTGACAGATGACGTCAGTTGATATGCCTGGCATGTCAGCATATGACCATGCGAAGACCTCATAATTGTGTTGCATAAACTTGATTAAGTCTATATGTATGGTTGGGCCGAGGATGGTGCCGATCTTCACCTTTTGGTCAGCATGGGTGTAGGAGAGGATGACCTATTCAACCTCCTCAATGAGCTGAGGGTATTGTGCGGTTGAGTGATCCCTTGGGTCTTCGATAGGTCCCTCCTTGATGTTTTGAGCGACATGTGGGTTGACTGGGTCTGCCTCAAATGCTGATTCAAAGACGGCCATTGTTTCTTTAGGCTGAGGAGTGGTCTTCTCAATAATAGTTGTTAAATTGCATGTTTTGGCCGTCCTTTGGTGTCCCCGTACTTGGCCTATGCCCATGGGTGTAGGGAACTTGATCAAGAGTAGGTGAGTGGATACGACTGCCTTGAGTTGGTTGATTAGTCCTCTCCCTAATATGACGTTGTAGGCCGCGGGGCAATCTACCACCAAGAAAGATGTGAGGACTGTGGCTCGCTTGGGGATGTGCCCAACGGAGAGTGGTAAAGTGATGGTGCCAATTGGGATGATTGATTCACCGGTGAAGCTGAAAAAATACGTGGGAGACCGATCAAGTTCTGAGTCTGGGATTCCTAGCTTCTTGTATGCCTCCATGAATAGTACGTTGACAGAGCTACTAGTGTCAATCATGATCCTCCCGATGTCGAAATTCAAAATTTGTGCTCTGATGATGATTGAGTCATCATGTGGGTACACCATGCCCCACTCTTCCTCCTTTGAGAATGTAATAGGCTCACATCCTACCTTGGTTGTTTTCTTCGCTCGCCCCTCTTCAATGTTGAAGATTTGGTGGTTGCTCTGTGAGGCGAGGAGGAAGTTCTTCTTTGCTCTGTTAGAAGTCAAAGGTGAAGATATGGAGGGTCCTCCACTGATTGCTTTGATTTGTGGATGTCGAGGTGGAGGAAGGGCATGTTGCAAAAATTGGTTGATTTTCTCATCGTCGGCCAAGGCTTCCACCAATTTTCTGAATGCGACACATTGGTCAATGCTATGCCCATTGTACTTGTGGTATTGGTAGTAGGTGCCGGTGTTCTTGGCAAGCTTCCTAGTAGCTGGTGCCCAAGATGACTTGGGGATCATGTGTTCGACATTCATCAAGATATTCTCGTATAATGTGTTGAGAATTGTGTATGTTTCGTATTTGGAATGAGGGGGTGGTCGGTCTGCATTTTTGTTGGCTCTATTATCTTGACGGCCTTGGCCTTGGTGGGAAGGGTTGGAGTAATTGGAATTTTTTCCCTTCTTGCCTGGGCTATATGAGTTATGGGAGTAGTCATTTCTCTTCCCTCCATAGGAGTGCAGATTCTGGTTGGAGTGGTGTTGTTGTACAGAGTGCTGGGGTTGGGGTTGCTCAACCGATATATGTTGGCCGAGTCGGTGTTGCTGGGCTGGTATGTGTTAGCATGTGTAGCGTCACCCTTGTGGTTCAACAACACTACCTTGGCATGTATTGCTACTTGCTTCATGATCTCATTGTAGCTAGACCAACCATGTGTCTGTGCAGCATATCTGAAAAGAGATTTCCTGTGACCACCTTTGAAGGCTGTGAATGCTGCCTTGTCGTCCGTCTCTGCACACCAAGAGTACTCGTGGCTAAACTGAGCTACATACTTTTGTAAGGGTTCATTCTCTCCTTGTTTTAGTAGGAAGAGGTCTTCCGTCGAGAACAAACGGTCGGTTTGGATCATGAATTGGTTGAGGAATACTGTTTGCAGCTGCTCAAAGGATTCTATGGTCCCAAATCCCAATATGTAAAACCAATTAATTGCAGCTTCAGTCAAAGTTGAGTTGAATACGAGACAGCGTGCCTCGTCCGAGAGGTTTTTGAAGGCCACTGCTGACTGGTAGTTTTTCAAGTGGGTGATTCGGTCTCATTGGCTAGTGTACAGTGGGATATTCAAGGGTTTGACCTCTTGATTGTGCCTGAACTAGTTTATCCTTTCTGTGAAAGGTCCACAGCTAGTTTTGCCCCAAGTTGGTAGGTGTCATTTCTCCTTCTTGGCCTCAAGGCTCTTGACCCGGTTAAGGAGCTGTTGGACAAGCTGGTAAGCCAGAGGTGGTTTATCTAGGCCATCTTAATGGATGCTGCGAGTAGGCTGGTCTGTTATCCATTGAGTGGGCGACCCACGGCGTGCCCCATGTCGTTCACTGCGCGTAGGCCGGTTGGCCTCTCGATGGTTGGGTGACCTATGATGTCCCTCCAGGCGATTGTTGCAGAGAGGCTGGTCAACCCTCCTCATGCTCAAAGCTTCTTGGGAGGATCCAACATCCTCCAAGTCTAGAATGGGAATAGGGATCTCGGTGCGCTGGGCGCATAGTGGCTCGACATCTTTGGTAGGCTGATCGGCCTATTCTTATGTCGGTCGACCGGATGTTCCCATAATGTCAGGGAAAGAAAGCCGAGCCGGTGCGATCGAATACCAGTCCCAGTTCGACCCTCCACTTAGGGCTTCCTTCCGTCTTAGTATAGCCTTGTCTCGGCCTAGCCCTTAGCAGGGATGATCAATAGCCGAGCAGTTTGGTTGGTAGGCTCAACATGCCCCTTTCCATTGTCTTTTTCGGTAGCTCGGCAGACTCGCTCGGCCCTCTCGGTGCAATCCGCCACAACTTGCTCGGTTTCAGCCATTGCCACCCTAGTTCGGTGGATCTCGAGTTCGGTTTGAGCAATTTTGAGTTGGGCCACCACGTCGGCGTACTGCTCGTTGAGTGCTTGGTGCCTGAATTCAACCTGGGTGCCGCTGGTTTTGACCTCGGCCAAGTCTTGTTGGAGTTTTTCCAACAGCTGCATCACGTTGGGAGAGTTGTCCCTCGGTGTTCTCGACCCCTATGCGGGTGTTATCTCGCCGTCCCCCTGGTCACTCTGCATGTTTAATGTTAGAGATTGGGGGTAGTGTAGTCAAAATTCCCACAGACGGCGCCAAACTGTTAATGCATAAAATGTACTAACTTAGATGTAGTACTATGTCCAACCAATACGTGCCACATGTTCTTCAGAAGACTTGTAAAAGGAAGAACTATTGGTCGTCGGTTAGGGGTAAGCACCGTTGTGGTGTCGGCCTAAAGGGTCTCCGACGCCCAAGTTAATATAGTGGTCTATGTTTATAAGAGGTATGTGGTAAATAGTAATTTTGACAGAATATGGGTGAATAGTGAATCTTAGTTACCTTTTTAAGAAATTTGCCTCCTTTTTGTATTGATGGTTGAAGGAGGTTTGATGAATAGTTTCGATGTGGGATAAATGCACTTCTGCTGTGGTGCTGACACATGACACCCAGATGGGTGTGTCAGTGTATTGTTGGTCCTTATTGGGCTCATTTGCCTTGTGGGCTTGGTTTCTTAGTGTTTGGGCATGTTTGTTAGGTTTGGGCTTGGTTTGTGTGGCCCATTGAATCTGGTCCAATATGGCGTCAACAATGTGCTTCTCATATCATGTTCATTGTCCTTTTCATACTTAATGTCATAGTTGATAGTTCCTTGAATGTACCTTTGAACTCTTTTTCTCCTGCCAAGGTGCTTCCTATTTGTGTTACGCATGAACCTTGCTAGTAAAATTGCTGCAAACATAATATCAAGTTTTGTAGATGTCAAGTATAACAAGCTACCAACAATCTTCCTGTAAGTTTTCTTCATCTGCAACTTCACTGTCATCTTCCTTGCACAATTTGTCATTTGCAGCAAGGGGAATGCTCATTGATTTACAATTTTTGAGTCCAAAATTTTCAAGCAATGACAATGCATATTTCTTTTGATAAATGAAAATGCTTTTATCAAGTTAAATTACTCTCCTACCAAGAAAATGATGTAAAAGGCGAAGATAAGTCATCTCACACTTTTTCATCATTTGATGCTTGAATTTTGCAATCATAGCTTCACGGTCTCCAGTGTAGACTTTCATCCACATAGATGGACACTATGAATGTCTCACAATCACTATTGATACATTAAATGTAACTTCACTAGGACTTATATGAAAACCACAACTAAGCAACCAAGTGTCAATTTCATTAACTTCACCATGTAAGTACTTCCGGTGTATACTGTCTTCTTCTCGATGCTATGGTATAATGGAGTGTCCATCTTAATGGAATACCTTGTTCTAAAGAAAACATAATATGTACAATATTTTCTCCAAATAATGATGCTTTCCATCCATTGCACAAAGAACAAAGCCAGTCTAACTAAAATTTCTGAATATCTGGAGGATGCATATCCAACAAGTGAACAAAAGTTTACCAAAGCAAAATAGAGAAAACAGAATTCTTTATTTTCTGGAAACAAAAGAATGCTAGCTGAGAATCTAAGATTAAGGATAAAATAGTACTCACATACAAAAATTCTACGAAAATATCGTTCAATAATGTTATCTGTAATCTTGCAATTTCCAGCACTGCAAATCACATGCTGGAAAAGAAAGTACATATATACAAGAGGATCTTGTTAGAAAGTCTATCTGTAACTTTCTGATTCCCTAGTATTATAAACCACATGCTAGGAAAGAAAGAAAGACCGCAATGTCCATATTCAACTTCACGTTACTATATAAGCCGCCTGGAAGGTGCAAAACTAATACTTAAAGATCTTTCCAGACATTAAAATCTGTACTTGAGCTGTTATAATTTATGATGCTGTCTTGGCATCCTATAAAGTATGTAATCCGCGTTGGATCTATATTTATCAAAGCATGGGCAGTATTTCCGGGGCTAGCTGCAACAACAACCTCATCTGCACCAAAGGTCACTTCAGCATAACCTTTACCATCCACCTGGTTGTTCTCCAGCTTCAAATAGTTCAGAACTAAAAGAGTAAGTAATAATATAATAGGATCATGAAGTAAAACACTACTATATTAGACATCTAATTTAGGTCATTTATTTATATCTGGATTACATATTCATCCTCATTGTAAAGAACAGATAACCTAGAAACTTCTCCCAACAACTAGTGCCGAATTACTCAATAGCTACACAAGACAATAAAGTCATTTTAATAACTATTCTACGTCCATTATCATAATTGAATTATTGATATAATTGAATAATTGACATATCAGGTCCAATATTTTGACTGTATGATAAAATTCTCTAATGCCGATACATATATGGGGAGATGAATGTTTCTTCGGGTGAGATTTCAACAAGACTTCCCATATTGGGCAGAAACAGAGCAAGACTTGGAAATTGGTCAAAATATTGGCAATATCAGTGGATATATTGAAGACATTTCTACTAGATCACTGATAGAGGACAAAGGACTAAATTAATGACATGTTTGCAGTAGAAACACAATGAACCGCAGAAACTATCCACAACTTCCTATCAAGCATATTAATGAAATGTTTGCATTAGAAACACAATGAATCGCAGAAACTATCCACAACTTCCTATCAAGCATACTTCTCAGCCTTTTTTCAGCTCAGAGCCTTGGCTGTGACTGGATACTAGCTAAGGGGTAGAAGAACCAGAAAAGAAGAGAGCTGGATATGTTTTGAAATGAGGAAAGCCTGATTACCTACTTGCAAAGATATAATCCTTCTGATGGAGTTTATTTCATATCAGTTTAGTGAACTAAACGGTTCTCAGAAAGAAAAGCCTAGCCTTATTAATAAGTTGATAGTAGAATCTCAAGGCAATATACGTAATTTTAAACTAAGTTATCAACTATGTAAGAAGATAAACTAGTGAACTGGTGTAATAGAATGCTCATACTAAGGCTCTTTTACTGAATCTGCATTTTTAACGAAATTAAGATATAAAAGATTTTTTTAGCATGAAAGATAGACCTTAAAGTTTTCTTTTCTCAAGGAACTTTAAAGTTAAGAATCTACATTTTTCAACCCTTGAGTTCACATACAACTATACGAGTATCTTATAAACAGAATCATCTAACCAATAAAAAATAAAAATAAAAAACTAGAGAAGTTTTACAAATTAAAACTCAAACTTTAAAGTTCAGCAATGTGCACTGGTTTCACCGTACATTTGATATATTTATACACAATAAAACACCTAAATATAGAACGCAACACAATTGACATCAAAGGTTTCAAATTTTTGTTGTTTCATGCATCCAGATCAGATTATGTAGACTTTAGTATACTTGAAACAAAAGCAAAATTGTAAGGCAACTACGCTTCTATTAAACTGAGATCATACCCTAAACTTTGTGTCAGCTCCCCATAAGACAAATGTTTCGTTACAAGAATGGTGCCTGTGATTTCCCCTTAAACCACCAGGACGGATTTCGCCAAGATGAATTGAAACACAGCTCACAGCTCCACCTATAAAGGAAAAAAAAAAAACACGATAAATTTGCCAACATCCAGACTACGAGCAAAGGTATTTTGAATTGGGATCATATTTGAGTTGGATATCCAAATCCAAGGGACATCCAATGCAATTCAGCAGGACCCAAAAAAATTAAAAATCAATGAAATTCGTTTCCTATAACAATGTACCTTCATAAGAATTTGAATTCAACTATCTACACAAACAAGAGGCCAGAGATTATCACAGAGTGGAAGCAAAGACAGCCAAATTGAATGCAAAAAGATGCATTCTGATGCAAACAAACAATATATATTTCAAAAGCAACTTAATTATGTTTCTCTATGGAACCCAGAAGCGAATCGGGAATCCGGAAGCAAATAAAAGTAAAGAAAAAGAAAGGGGTGTGCCTGAAATGCCAGAATCAAGGGCAAGGGAAATGGGATCGAGCAACCATCCCCTCTTGTCTTTTGCAATCCGAGAAGGGAAGCGAGAGCTGAACCTAACAAGATTGGCGTTGGCATCAGTGGTTAATTTCTGATGGGTGAGGATGTTGTCTTTGTCTTTAGAAATATGAGAAGGAGAAGAAGAGAGGTAGGAGGAGTGTTGGAGTCTCAGAGAAACCCATGTGAGCAAGAGGAAGATTGAGAGCAGAAAAGGGAAGGCATGGGGTTTCTTGAGGAAGTGTATGAGGGATGAGTATGGGAGGGTTTGGCTGTGGAATGGGTTCTCTGAGCTCTGGCTGTTCCGTCGAGGGTTTGCCATCACATTCTCACATTCTCTTCACACTACACATTCTTTGTGTGTATATTTGGAAGGGAGGAGAAATTATCCCATCAACCAACTTTTTCAACACAAAATTTATCTCAGCTTTTAGTATGCCGTATAAGCAACTGAATGGAATACTATAATACAAAACTACTATTTGGTACTCATCGTATTATTTAGCCGCTAGATAAGTTAAATAGTTGGGTACCTTTATATATTCTATATCTGCTAAAATAAAATCCTTAATTTTTTTTTTATTAAATAGTCAGATGATAAACACTCCAAAAGAGAATAACAATTAGAGAAGAAAAAAATATAACCATCCAATAAAGAGAGAGGTAATCCCTTTAACATCATTTTTTATAACGACATTCTATTATTTTTCAAGTTTAATTCCACCACTGTCACCTCCTCCAACGGCAAATACTTTCATGCCCATAATCGAATATTAATCAGCTATTTCATTCCCTATAGGTAATCACTCGACCTCGCTCTCGCTATCATTATATGTATATGTATATATATATATATATATAGGATTAAGATCAAATGACACTTATATATATACACACGATATGTCTTAAGTCCGGCCCTTGATGGCGTCCTATCTGACCGAACCTTGAACGCCAGGCATTAGATATGTAATCAACGGACATGCTTGAAAGGGTGGATTTAAGTGATTTCAACCGAAATGAAAGTCTATTATCCAAAAAAATTACTCGAAACGGAAAGAAATTTTGAATTTTCATATAATCGTGTTCTTGAAACACTGGTGAAGTAAAAACTATAGTCCTCTAGAGTTAAGGGTTTAGGGTTGGCGTCATCCTGTTTTAAAGGTTTCTTGGTTGTCGGTTTTTACCTGCGGTTCGGCTCCACCTCCACTACAAATAAAGTGTCCCCCTTATCCTCAAAGGTAACTTGACTACCTATTACTCTCACGTTGTGAAAATACTATTTAGCCCTTATATGCACAACTGATCTAGGCTTGGGAAACTATTAGGCCGATAGCACAGTGTACCTCATGACTCTCTTCTTTGTACGACATGTCATAACTACCGAGGGAACAAATAAATTTAAAGTTAACGAAGCAAGAGTGATATCTAAGTTTGTACATTTTGTGCATTACCATGTAGAAGAAATGTGGAGAAGGTATTGAATAATTATATAGAGATTAATGAATGCTAGAATGAGATTCCCTTAAGAGAGTTTCTATATATACTAATTATCATCTCATATTTTTGTGTCATGTGCATTAACCTTAAAATTAACTTTTCCAGCCCAAACTATTAATACTAAGTTTCTATGATCTTTTGAGAAAATCTCATTTCATTAGCATTTATCTCGGAGATAAATTTAGGGCACATGCACTTATCAATAATGAAAATAAAATCAAAAGTAATGATTCCAATTTACTTTCCCTGCATTTACTTGGACATATGTAATATATGGAACTCATTATGAGGTAATGGAATTAGGGAGGGGGAGATGTTAATGATTCCCATTACCTTCTTTCATTATCTTAGTCTACCAAACTGCCCATAATTTTATAATAATTTCAAATAACCCAACACAATATTAAAAAAGAACTAAAATCCTGTTTACAATTAGTAATTACAATAATTCAATTAATAATTTTCTCATACAAATCAATTCTCGTTTTTGAAGTCACCTCAATCAACAACTAAAAATATAATCTACCATATTTATCAATAAATTATGTAACGCATATAATCATGCATATTATCCTAAATTTTATTAGTGAATTATCACTAGAAATTATAGGACATTTTGGACTTGTTATCAATTAAGTATATAAGCAATACTAAAAAACCTGAAATAAAAAAATTTAATATATTTGTGCAAAGATATTTTAGTAATTAAGTTAATTTTTATTTTGACCCATATGAGTTAGTAAATAATAACTATGAAAATGAACTTTGCCACTGTAGTGTTATGGCCTAATGACATTCCTCTCCACACGTTATGCGGAGGTCTCGTGTTTGACTCTCGTAAAAGGCAAGGTTGATACCTAATGTGTATAACGTAATTCTCCTCCCTCAATATCAATGTATAAAAAAAAATGAAAATAAACTCCATTCATGTTCTAATTCTATATAGTTATTAAATATTAAACTCCATTAATGTTCTAATTCTATATAATTATTAAAGATTATTAAATAGCTTAATGGAAATAATCTTCTATTTTTTCGATTACTCATGTTGAGAGAATTGGAGAATGGAGGTCGAAGAAAAGAGTGTTTTAAGAGAGAAGGAGACGAAGACTTTCGTGTATTTCAGAAAAATGAATCAATATTACAGTATTGCTCATATATTGAGATTTATATAGCTCATTACAAAGAGATTCTCCATCTTAACAGCTTACAACAATCTCTAACTAACTAAACCATATACCAACAGATAACAACTAGTCAGGATTGTTGTCAACCAAATCAAAGATGAATTTGATGGCTCTAATGTCAAATTGAAAGAGTGAACTTGGAACTGATTTTCAGGCGGGCCTTGGTAAAAATGTTTGCTAACTGATCAGCAGAAGAGACATGTTGCACATCCAAATCACCTCGAATTACCCTTTCTCTCACAAAATGATAATCAATCTCAATATGTTTGGCACGTGAATGAAAGGTTTGATTTGCAGAGAGACTAGTAGCAGATGTGCTGTCACAGTAGCTGAGAGGAGCTTTGAGAAGAGGAATGTGAAGTGCACACAATAGTTGTCGAATCCAAGCTATTTCGGTAGTTGTAATGGCTAATGCCCTATATTCTGCTTATGTACTGGACCTAGAGACAGTGTTTTGTTTCTTGGAAGTCCAGGAAATGGGATTGGAACCAAGGAACACAACCATACCAGTTGTTGAACGTCTTTCATTAGGATCTCCAGCCCAATCAGCATCAGTAAGGGCCTAGAGATCAAGAGAATCAGGCTAATAAAGCAATCCATGAGTGAGTGTGCCATTTAGAAATCAAAGTATCCTCTTGACAGCCATGAAGTGAGTCTCACATGGGGAATGCATGTACTAACACACCTGATTTACTGAAAAAGTAATATTAGGTCTAGTGAAAGTCAAATACTGCAATGCACCTACAATGCTCCTATAATTTTGAGGGTTGTTATATAGAGGACCATCATTCTTCCTTAATCTTGATCCTAGAACACAAGGGGTATCCACAATACTACTTTGAACCATATCAACTTTGACTAGCAAATATGCAATATACTTGGACTGAGAAAGGAATAAACCAGAATCTGTGTGTGTGATTTGAATCCCCAAAAAATAATTCAAGTCTCCAAGATCCTTCATGTCAAACTCATCAGTAAGAGCATCGATTACCTCTTGAATAGCTGAATCTGAGCTCCCAGTAAGGATGATATCATCCACATAGAGAAGAAGGATTACAACCCATGTGGTTATTTGTACATTTTTTCTGTAAAGACAACAAATGTCAATTTAATCTTGATGAATTGTGTTTTGTGATACAGGATAGAACCATAGGGAGGATTTTGACATGACCCTTCCCGAATTTCCCATTGAAACCTGTGAAAGGCCCTACTCCCGTTTGATAGCCTTTGATGTCTCAGTATAATACCTGAAGTACCCTTATTGCTAAATAAACACGGTAAAAAAAATAAACGCTACTGAAAACCAGGCAGAACCTCCCATGTCCCCAGTTGACCGTCATCCACCTGTCAAACGAAGGATGCAATAGCAGTTCACAAAACTATCCTTGAGGAATTCCTCAGCAAGTAAAACAAAATAACCGAAATGTCGCCCTCGTGCGAACCAGGCACAACTTGTTAATCCGGGTCACCGCCCACACCAACCACTAACCCCGATGATGAAATATCCTCGTTAGATATCTCAGGCACTAGTCACCACCCATGACAGTAATCATCGTATCATATAAGCCGGTAAGTCCCTCGGCTATCATCGTCAAATCACAAATCATGAGCTAGCAAATCCCTCGCCTATCAAATCATAATCATCGTAGTCGGCATATCCCTCTCGTAAAACATCCTACCATCCCCTGAGTATGATAATCTGGTCAGGCTTCTGTTTCCCTGAACTTGTATAGAAGTCCATACATGCCTCAATGATTTGATTCGATTCAATATTCAAGAATTGGTGGAATTGAGACTCGCTGACTCCATCCCGAGTCATAACCCGATATCCCGACACTTCTTGAGCCATAGCTCAATATCTTGGCACATCCCGAGACATAGCTCGATATCCGGAGCCATCCAACATGGAGACAAGCCCTCCTAACCCCGCCGATAATACCTCAAGTAATGGCTAGAACTCGAGAGGTCCAACCCGAGGACCTATTCTCCACACATCCGATAATACCTCAAGATAAGTGGACCCTCAACGAGCACATGACCAATAATACCTCAAGTCATGTCTCAGAGAAATAACCCTCCCCATATCCGATAATGCCTCAAGTCATGTGTCGGAGAAATAACCCTCCACATATCCGATAATGCCTCAAGATATGCAGATCTCAACGAGCACACGACCGATAATACCTCAAGTCATGTGTCAAAGAAATAACCCTCCACATATCCGATAATGCCTCAAGATATGCGGACCTCGACGAGCACACGACCGTTAATGCCTAAAGTCATGTGTTGGAGAAATGATCCTCCATATATCCGATAATGACTCGAGATATGCGGACCTCGACGAGCACATGACTGATAATACCTCAAGTCATGTGTCGGAGATAAACCATGATACCCGGGGATGGTATACCAAGTGAAACCGTAATGTAAATCCAAAGTCCACTCAAAGTACGTCATGGAGGAGAACATTTGACAAGAACCATTCCTACTTTCCTTATTAATCCATTTGTTCCCGAACACTCCCTCAGTTTCCGTCTAGTGTGAGGTGAACCTCTAACGTCACCACGTCCATTATACCAAACCAAAGGGAGCATTAGTATCGATAAATCCTCAAATCAAACATTAAACGGGCCCCCTAGACCTCGGGTTTACGCGTGCCCCTTAAATAGCTCAATTCCCAATTAAAACTCTCAAACGGAGCTCTAAACAGATTCAAATGGCCTCAAAACTGCCAACAAAAGATCCGGAATGCCTCAAAACCCTATACATGTGCCACCGTGGGTCGGGGAATAGCTCCACGCGCCGGTAGAAGGCCGACGGCCACTCCACGAGCCGTCACGCGCCGGTTAGGGGTCGGGATATGCGCCGACCATGCGCTACCATGCGCCTGCACAGTTTCGGCAGAATATTCCGTCGCTCTGACAGAATATTCCATCAACTCTGATAGAATATTCTAACGAAATCAAAATATTTCGTCCAATCAATAGTGTTAGGGCTCCGTTATGACGCCGTTAGCTTTTAACGGAATATGCTAACGACTTTAGCATATTCCGTCAACTCTTAACAGTGTCAGTTGACTTGACGGTTGAGTAACGGCTGATTGGGTTGCTGACTGTGCTGTCACGTGCCAGCCAAGTGGCATGCCACGTCAGCACGCCCCAGTCGAACCAATTCACCGGAACTCACCGGAGAAGACGACTGGAATCCGCCATCTTCGACGAGCTCCATCCTTTTTGATATCTCAACAGTTTTTCACAATCTACACACCTAAAAGCATCTACACAACCCCAGGAACTCAAAAATGGAGTTATTGGACCTATACCATACTTGGTTTGGCCAGAATCCTGCCATGAACTTTCGGTGATTTTCTCCCTCTTGATTTTCCGTCCACGGTAGTTTTTTCGTCTCGATCTTGGTGTCAAACGATTCGTGGAGTCGAGGGGATGACTGCCCTAGCCTTGGATTGGGTCGATTCGACCTCAAAATAGGTCGATGAAGGTGATGATGGTGTGGTGATCGCACGGGGAGAGAGAGAGCTCGAGGGAGGAGAGAGAAGAGACTGATCAAGTTAAGGGAAGAGAGAGAAAAAATATCGCAATTATATTTTTGGACTTTCCCAAAATTTCCAATATGTCTTTCCTTTTTTAGACCCGTAACTTCCTCGTACGAAATCTGATTCCCGAGTGCCGACTGTCTACGCACTCAGGAGATCGAGATGTACACAATAGTACGAGAAATTTTTTCGAAAGTCTCTCTGAACAAAAAATAACTTTCGAACCCCTCCTAAACCTGAGGGTAAAGTCGTCCTTTTCCAAATAACTTTTACAAATTACTTTAAATTTAAGTCCGGGTCGTTACAAATTCTGTACAAAGGTCTGAACAATGAGGGGTTTTATCCAATTCCTTTTAAAATTCCCAGTTCTAGTTCCACATATGCTTGTTCCCCATTCAGTTTAGCCTTGATGTGCAAGAAAGTGAATTCTCAGCTCTGGCACAAGAGATTAGGGCATCCATCAAATGAAGTTGTGTCTACTAGCTTAAACAAGTCCAGTATACCTGTCTCCTCTAATGTCAGATTGAAAGAGTGAACTTGGAATTGATTTTCAGGCAGGACCTTGGTAAAAATGTCTGCTAACTAATAAGCTAAAGAGACATGTTGCACATCCAAATCACCTCGAATTACCCTTTCTCTTACAAAATGATAATCAATCTCAATATGCCATTCTAACAACTCACTTCTCTAATTACTTATTCTAATTCTATTTAATTATTAAAGATTAAACTCTATTAATGTTTTAATTTTATATAATTATTAAAGATTATTAAACAGCTTAATGAAAATAATCATCTATTTTTTCGATTGCATACTTCTCTAATTAGTTATTTTGTTTTATACTTGTAAGCAAGCGTAAGTGTGAATATGCTTGAAGTGGGTCCACAGTGGGAGAGCCTAAAATTGTTAAATACCGGCCGTACGTGGTGTTAGGCTTGTGGAGGTGTGGTTTGGGTTGGGTTTTGACCTCATTAAGCAATTGGCAGGCCCTCCATTGTCCATTTCTATACAAGGATTTTCCAATCAAGTTCAATGACAGACGAGCAACGCTAAAAAAATTTAATTTCGGGAAATAGAATAATATGACTCGTCGCATCGATTGAAATATTGAATTGTCCCCTGGAGCTTCCCTATGCTCAATTTCTGATTTCTGCAGGTTTCCCTCTCTCTCTCCCTCTCTCTCAAGCTTAATTGCTAATTGTTTCGGTAATCATGGAGATTTATTGACTCGTGAACTCTATACTTCCCTGTGTGTCTCTCTGTTCAGTGAATTTTCAACATGTATCATGCCAAGAAATTTTCAACAGCGAGCTTAGTCCCACACAAACCCCAGAGCTCTGAAGAGCTTGCAAACGTTGGGGTTGTCAGTGGCGGCTCTTCAGTGAAAAGCCCAACACCTTCTGGGGGAAGTGGGAAGCAACGACTGCGCTGGACTTCTGATCTCCATGATCGCTTCGTCGATGCCATTACGCAACTCGGTGGACCAGATAGTGGGTATTTTCTTTCAGTAACGTAATTTTTTTTGTTACTTCATTTGTCTCTCCCTTCTTTTTAAATTGTAAGTTGTGGTTTTTTTTTGCGCTTTTTGGATTAGTTGTGATTTTTCTGAGTAATTAGCTCCCTTATGAAAGTCATATATTTTATGTTTGGTTGCTTAAAGCTAATAGATTTAGGGCTACTCAATTTTCACAAGTTGAGTGGCCTTCCTACATTATCCTTGCTTTGAAATTGGACCAGTTTCCTTGAATTTGACTTCATTGATTGTGCTGTTTGGTGATCCCTTTTAATTCTAAACCAAATGGTTTTGGTGGCTTCATTTATAAAAGCTTATGTAGGTTTATTGAAGATGCCTGGTTAAAAATAAAGGCAGTGTTCCTTTTATTGTATATCCTATGTTCCAAAGCTTTTGTTACTTCATTGATTACAGATGTTTTCTCTGCAGGACACAAATTTTTTTTCTGAGTTCTAACGTTACTTAACTCTAGAATTTCTTATTTTTCCTTGTTTATAGGGCTCTGATGTTTATGAGTGGAGCCTATGTGGTTGAAAATGGCTTTGGTTTGTGTTTTAGCAGAATTTTTATTTATTTTATCTTTTCACTTTTTTCCAATTCTGGCTTCCTTTTAGGTATTAGTGCTGATTTAAAGCTTGTGTGTCAAAGCCTAGAGACGTTGATGATATATTTCTTACAGGTAGAGGTAGTAAAGGGAGAATCATTGAATCAGTTAGAGTCTAGTGAAAGTTAAAAACAATATGGTGCCTAGGAATGAAGATCAATAATTGCAACTTGTTGCTTAGGAGCTTGGCTCGTTTGTGTATATGTTGTAGAGATGGTTGTAGAGCTTTCTCTTGAGAAGGATTCATTATCATGTTTAGTTATGCAAATTAAGTTTGAAGTGCTTTCTAGTCGTAGGACTCTATAATTTTAAAAAGTGCTTGTTTCTTTGGCCTTGGAAATTTATCTCTCATGGATCCTTCTCTGTCACCGATGTTAAAATGTGGCATGCTATCCTCGGATCAATCCCTGACATGTCTCAATATGGCTATGTGATAACATCTTGGTATGACTTGGACACTCCATTAGTTGCCTATTTTCTTCTTCCAATAGCTGCACATCTGAACTGTCTGGCTAAAAATTGGATCCAGATCCTTTTTCACTATTGGTTCAAAATTTAGCCTTATGATTAGGCTGCTGCTTGGACCATTTAGATGGGGTACCCTTCTAGGTGTGGTTTTGAAGGTTCTACTTGACTTTCTGGCTGTTTGGTATTGACTTTGGTCGCCAAACTGTAGAATTGTGGTTCTCTTTTGATATCAATGGTTTCTTGTCCTTTATTGGAAAAGTACTCGTGATGACCTAATGCAGGGTTGAAGGAACCCTTTACATTCAATGCACCCAATCTCTTTCCTATCAATTTATATGAAGATAGGGAGTCTACCTGTGTGATCTTCACTATTGCCCGCCAAAATAACCCGATCCTTCTGTAGCTGTCTGAAAACCGTTATGAGCCCACTGCTTCCACCATGGATTAGGACTCTTGGATTTGTCAGTTTAACACCACAAGTGTGACCGTCAATTGCTCTTGGTATAAGAGCTGGATGCATTCTACATTTTTCTGACTGAAAGAGATTATGTTTATTTTTCTCATTGGCATAAGAAATTGTGCTGGGTGTGTCAATGCTAGAAACTCTCGTATTGATTCCTACTTGTCTCTCTTGTCGTCTTCTTCTCTAATCTTTCATTTCCTCACCTAGACTGAGATTCTCGTAAATCACAGTTATAACCTGGGAAGAAACAGGACTGTTGATAGAGCATTCTGTTTAGGTAACTTTGCTTGTTCAATCAGTTGTGCATGATTGGCCATTTGTGGAGGGAGCATTTCTTTTCCCCGTCATAGTCTCCACTTATCTCCTCAAATTCCTGCACTTGTGTGTTTTCTGGTGGATATGATTAAGGACCAATGTTTACTTGTATCTCAATGCTTTTTTGGCTTCCTCATAGAATACTCAAAATGCTGCCCAACTTTGATTTGCATGCACAACCTGGCCCAGCACATGGCTTGGAAGTTCCAAGTACAGGTTTGTTTTGGCTACTTGATTTTTCGGCTTTGTCTTTTGGTTTGCACCTGAGGATTGTGCAACTACTTCCATGTTCTTACTCACACCTCGCTCTTCCCTCTAGTTCAGTTCAACCCTCAATTCTTGAGAAGACTTTGACCATGCTCTTTCCTGGCCTAAGTGTCTTTCCAACCCATTGTTGGTGTACAGCTATCAGTTTTCTGTAGATAGGACATTCAACGAAAAATCAGCTCAGCACATCCCTCAGTGCCTTGCTCTAGTTTCATATTGGAGAAGGAAGTTGTCTCCTTTTTCTTCATGTTACACGTGTACTTGGAGATGAACTCCTCGTAGAGTTTCATAAAATTTGGGATGGCCCTCAATGCAAGATGCATAAATAAGTTTACTGTTGGCCAGAACGCAGATAGTGCAAGTAGAAAACAGTGAACATTTGTGCATCCTCCTCAGCAGCGGAACCATTTTTACTGAAAAAGTTACATGCTCCAGTGGATTTATCTGTCTTTGAGTATTGAGAATGTAGAGGCAACACAAACCTCTAGATTTTTTGGGCTTGCAAAACTCCTTGAGGTAATAGGGTTCTTTTCCCTTAGCTGATCAAAGCTAACTTTACTGGAGTTTGGGCCATGTAATTCATCTTCTACTCCATTTGTAGCAGTTTAAAGATAATGTTTGATTTTAGTAATTCAAAATGATTGGGTCCAGGTTTTCAGCTTTCTGGGGGAGAATGGAGGTGTACACCACATTCCTGTTCAAAGCAGGGTACACAAGAGACTTTCAAAGATTTAACAAGGATATTTAAGCATAGCTAATAGTTCAACTGTAAATGCTTCATAAAGGCATTAACAGATGAGATCTGGCCTGAATAATCCCTTGTTTCTACTCGTGGATTGGGCTTCAGTGGTTAAGGCTTTGTTGCCTCTTATCTTAATGCTTCCTGAGTCCTTAGGCAACATCCTCATGCTGTGACTTCGTTGGACATCTGTCTGCCCCTTTCATAAATCCAAATTTTCAATTTTTCCATAATTTCAGTGTCGTGCCATGCAATTTTGTGATATTATTTTTCACTTGGTTCAGTGCAACTAGTATGCACAATCCACCTTAAAAAATAATTTGACTTGGAGAAGGATGTTGAGCAGTGGGTTGACATGGTAAGGAGCTTGACCATTCACAATAGGTTGACATTGGGAAGACTACAAGCAATAGGGTCATAAGCAACAGGTGGATTCAAGGATGTGTTTTATTTTATCATTAAGAGCCAAGGGTGTATTGTTGAACAACCAATTCCCTTATTTCTTCCCTCTACATTCACTCTTCTATCATGTACTATGGGTAAATCATTTATAGTAATAGTATGAGTCAAAATGTCCACTAATAAGTAATGATTAAGGGACCTGTGAATTGGAATCACCCTTTTGTACTGTAGGTAATATCCAGGTGAAAGGTTTGTTGCATTTAGTTAGTAGCCAAACCTTTCGAGGACTTTGACGATGAACTTGTGAGTTCTAACTTTTCAGTGTTTTTTTATGGGAGGGTCACTGTTGCATTCAGTTATCTTATTTATTTAGAAATATTCTGATATTTTATATTTTAATCTCTCTTAGACTGGAATGTAATTTTACTGTTTTTTTTGTAGCTCAAATGTGTCTGCCTTATACATGATTTGTATGCTTCTTTTGAGTTAATAAATCTATGTTTCTTTACACATTTTGTTTTGTTAAAGTATTCCGAGTGGTCAGTCACATATTCTTAATTCTAGTTAAGGATTGATTTAAGCCGATTTGTGCTTAGATTTTCTTTTTCTAGTCAATTGGTTGTATTTTGATTCAAATGAGTGATAGCATGCACGTCTAGGAAAAAATGTATGTGCGGAATAAACTTTATTAATCCTTCATTGGTGGTGCAGTCTTTGGGGCAAATGAGTCCAACAGCATAGGACTGGATGGAATTTTTTCCAGATCTGGTCCCACCCAAACTAGTGTTTATGATCATATCCATTACCTAATTAAACTTTTGTATATGCTCATTCTTTCCAATTTGTTTAGGTAAATTAATATTTCACATATGGTCATTCTTTCCAATTTTATTCAGGGGCAACACCTAAAGGTGTTCTGAGAGTGATGGGTGTTCCAGGGCTCACTATTTATCATGTGAAAAGCCATTTACAGGTGTGGCCACCTTACCCTATTACATATGCAGGAACATAGATGGTGATATTTATATGTTTTTTCGTTTTTTAATATGCAATTATTCTTTTGTATAGAAGTACCGCCTTGCAAAATACCTGCCAGATTCTCCAGCTGATGGTAAATGTTGTCTCTCTCCATCTATGTATGTTGTTTTAGCAATAGAAGACTTGTTTTTATCTTATAAAAATATAAATTTAAATTTGGAGAAGTGCTTTGACTTCTAGGTTCTAAAGACGAGAAGAAGGGTTCTGGAGACAGCCTCTCTTGCTCAGATTCTTCTCCGTGGGTACCTTTTCCCTTACCTTATATGATTATACCACTGTACATGCACACTTTTTGTCTCTTCTTTAGCTTTTGTGACCAATCTCATTATACTGTTTGCTTGCATAGTCCTCTGTCTCACGCATATTGAGGACTCTGCATCTAACATTCTACCAAATATTTAAATTGTTCAGTGGAGTGCAAATTAATGAGGCATTGAGGATGCAGATGGAGGTTCAGAAGCGTCTTCATGAACAGCTTGAGGTAAGGTCTCTTGCCCTCACTCCCCCTTAAATTTCTGAAAGAGAAATGTTGTCTGGCCTGAAAAAATTTCTTATGCAGCAGGGTCACCAGGAATGTAAATATAATGTACGAAAAGCAAATAAAAAGAGATTTGTTTTCTAGTAGACACCGATTTTTTTATATTTTATTGTGGCAATTAAAAGAAAACTTTAAATTTAAGCAGAAATAATGAGCAGCAAAAATTGAAAAAGATTAGTTGAAGAACCGTATGTTATCAAAGTTCTCTAATTTGGTGGGCGGGGGGCTGAGTTTCTGCATTCTTCAACTTCACCATTTAATGACCCGTTATGTTTCGTTAATTGCTGAATGTATATATAACAGATCAAATTAGAAAGGTCATTTGCACATGCATTACGTAAGAATGCTTCTATTGCCAACCCTCATCTAGCTCCACGCCAACCTTTAAATAATACTTTAATCACAGAATGAAATTAGATTAAATAATGATAAAAAATATTCTGGAATGTCCGGTTAATAGTGGATACCATAACGCTTCCTTGGCCTTGGTGGTGATGGTAGCACTAGCGACTAGCATCTAGTTAAGTAATAATGGCTAGTAGGAGTTGCTAGAATTAGGTGTTTTGGTAGTGTTGTGGTTGGTTGTTTAAGAATTGGTTTTGTTATTTCTTAAAAGATGTTTTTGTAGGGATTTCAAAGTTGGTGAGTGGATTTCAAATGGTCTTCTTTTCTTGTGTTCTTCAGTTTTGTTCACAGAACACATTATTTTGCTGCTTAGTTTCAAGTGTAATGCATGATTCCAATCCTCTTGGCCACGTTTGGGGGGTCGTATTGGATTGGATTGTATAACTCATGAGATTCAATGTATTTGAAGGTAAAAATGGGATTAGACGAGATTAGATATAGAAGGAAACTTATCCAAAACAATCCCCTCAAAATAGTAGGATTAGAAGAGGTAAGTTTCCATCTATTTTAAACCCCTTACAATGAAGAAACATTCACTTCTACCTCCAAAATACATTGAATCTCATGAGTTCTCAAATCCAATCCAAGCGTGGCTTTAGTATCAAATGTGGGGTTCTTAAGCTTTATTGTTATTGTTATTGTGGCCTGTGCATGTGCATGTGCATTTTGGTGGGCTATATATGTGAAAGATATCTGTACCGGTGTTTGGCTATAAGAATATTTTACTAATATGATTAACACACAAATTCAGGTTCAAAGACAGTTGCAGATGAGAATAGAAGCTCAGGGTAAATACTTGCAGAAGATCATTGAGGAGCAGCAGAAACTTGGTGGTGTACTGAAGGGGTCAGATGTGTTACCATCCGCTGAGGATAAGCAGAAGGCACCTAACTTGGAGACACTGGGGCATGCATCAGCAACGCCCTCGTCTCCCCGAAAGAAACAAAGGGTGGGTGATGGGTTGCCAGATGGTTGCACCACGTCTGATTTGCCTCCAAAAGCTGATGAAAAGAATGAATTTGTTGGTCAGTGGGATCGAGACCTGTATGGAAGTGATGGCGGATTTGGATTTGACTTGCAAACAGAGTTTAAAGAGAGAGAAGGCGGTGCTGAGCAGAAAGCGGCTATGGAGTTAGATCCCTTGAGTGCTTCAAAACAGTAAGGATCCAAATTTCATGAATCTTGTGCAAGCAATTAGAAACCATGTTATTAGAAACCATTTTATGTATACCACGTAAATATACATGTAATTATTCACTGTATGATTTTTCCCTGCCGTCTTTAGTGTATAAGTAGCATGTAATCTCCAACCGCCCCATAAATGCTATGAGATGGATTCTACATGTATTTTCTACTTCCAAAATCCCATTATTTCTTCTTTTGATCTTTTTGTGATGAATTTACCTTGCTAGTTGGTTTAAAATGTCTTCAGTAGTAGTTTAGGTGCGTTTGACAATTTTGCTGGAAGCACCAATTTCTAAAATAACCCTCCTA
The DNA here is from genome assembly GCA_037349345.1 of Oemleria cerasiformis. Lineage (NCBI taxonomy): Eukaryota > Viridiplantae > Streptophyta > Magnoliopsida > Rosales > Rosaceae > Oemleria > Oemleria cerasiformis. The sequence goes on from JAZGTL010000007.1 coordinate 11,803,439, forward strand.
AGTTTTCTGTATTGTTTATTTACTGAAAGCCTTCGACAATGGAGGTTGTCTCTTGCTTCGAATCAACAACGGAGAGAAGATTTTTGGCAGTTTAAACTGGAAAAGAGAGCTTCTGACCTTGTGGGCAAAACAAGATCAAATTCACCCAAAAAAGAAAACTCTTACTTTATCTATTATACTCGAGCAAGTTTTTTTTTTTTTTTTTTGATATAAGAATATCGGGGAAGGAAGATTATATTAGATAAACATTGGGTATCGATTTTATCCGACGAGAATCGGATCCGAGACCTTCTACATAACAAGTGGAGAAGAATATCACTAAGCCATAGCATTAAGTGGCATACTCGAGCAAGTTTTTTTTTTTTTTTTGATATAAGAATATCGGGGAAGGGAGATTATATTAGATAAACATTGGGTATCGATTTTATCCGACGAGAATCGGATCCGAGACCTTCTACATAACAAGTGGAGAAGAATATCACTAAGCCATAGCATTAAGTGGCATACTCGAGCAAGTTTGAAAACAAAAAAAAATATCGAAATATTGACAAATAGACGAACTTTGATTTGATAAATCTCTTATGAGAATGAGAGAGATGATTTGAAATCAAAGTCATAAGGTTTTTGTGTGAATGTGAGATAAAAAGGCATATGATCTTTGAGATTCTAATAGGTGCAGTTTGGCCACTAGTATGACTGTCTAGTGGTATTCTTATCCAATGTGTAGTGGAAGATTTGAGTTCGATTCTTGTAAAAGACAAGGTGATACCCAAGATGTATAATAAATCCTCCTCCTCAATATCCTTGTATAAAAAAATAACTGCATTATGAGATTAAAATTGATGAACACAAATATAAAAATAGCTTTAGGGTCATTTTCATGTGAACGCTAAATCCTATTGAGGCCATGAATTATAATTAAAATAAAATTGTTCTGCGAACATAAAATGTCAATCATATATGAAAGCCCTAATTGAGACGAACTCTTGAGTTTCATGGATGCTAATTTACGCTACAATCCGGCCCAGAAATACTCTGCTCATAAAGAGAAAATGAAATTTCTCACTGACGATAGGCTTTATTGTTACAACTTGATGCCCTTTGGGCTGAAGAATTCTGGGGCAGCCTACCAGTTCCTAGTCAACATAATGTTTGCCGACAAGATTGGTAAGAACATGGAAGTCTACATTGACGATATGTTTGTCATGAGTATCAGAACAAAACAGCACGTAGCTGACCTCGACTCCACTTTTCGCGATCGCCGTCTCCGACCTTACTTCCAAGCTTAATCATACCATACATGATCTTACTAACCAACCTCTGAGACATGTGTTACGAAGGCCGGAAGCATCGAGAAGGCTCATCAAGTGGGCAATAGAGCTAGGACGATTTCGTCTCAGAACTTGTCCACCAGCCAAAGGTGGCCGAGCCTGAACAAGCCAGCAAATCTAAGAGCATTGACCCACCCAATCAAGCTACCCCTACCAGGGTTGTGTGGGTGATGTTCGTGGATGGGGCCTCTAACCAGCAAGGCTGCGCAGCCGACCTAGTACTAACAACCTATGAGAGAACCCCCATCAAATATGTCCTGATTTTTCGATTCAAAACTTCGAACAATGAAACAGAATATGAGGCTCTACTAGTCGACCTCTAGCAAGATTTCTCCACCCCCTCCTACGTTACCTATCTTTTGATGAAGGAAGAGTCGTACTGAAGGAAATACATGAAGGGATATAGCCGTGCGGGCCATGGTGGGAAAGGCACTACACCGGGGCTTTTTCTGGCCTACCATATAGCCATATAGGGAGACAGACGCCACAGAAATCAAAATGAAATGCCTTCAATGCCACTTGTTTGTAATCATACTACACCAGCCATTAAGGCAATCACACACTCACCTCCACCTCCTTCCACCACCACCCTAACACTACCTCCACCACAACCTTCACCTTATGAGCCAAGTATGAAATTTTATCCACTAGGGCCTACCTTTTTTCTTACCCACTCAAATGCCACCTTAACTATTGCTCATGAGGACTCTGGAAATAGTTTCACTAAAATCGTTTTTGCATACATAGAAATTTTGGCACTCATGACACGGAAATGATAAAATTGCCAAAGAACCTCAATTGTCACAACCAAAGGGCATTTATTACCAAGCCAAAATTATTGTATCGTACTTAAATATGGTTTAAGAAACAAGGTTTTTATCATGTACCAGAACCAGTTCCGGATCTCCAGTAACATAAGAAACTACTAGTCACATGCGAATAAGAATGAAACAGACAGAATCCCAATGGAATTCTTGTTCGACTTGGTAAAAGAACCCGAACACCATACCCGCGTTAGCCAGGGGGCCAGTTCAATTGCCGTCCTCCAAGGAGATGGATGTGAAGGTGATAAACAGATTGACCTGCATGAAGGCATTACTGAATATTGAGTTTTCAAATATACATTACGAAAACACAACAGTTTGAAGGTAAGGATGTCACCGATCCCAAGAATTTAAAGAAAAGAAAAAGCACGTACATCCAGCTGGCCCATCATTAATCACAATCCTGAAGCCATCATCGAGACCTTCCTGTTTGGCAACCACTTTAGCGGTGTAGAGAAGCTGGCCCAGGATTTCAGTGTGTCTCTCCTCAGCCTGGAGAACGAAAAATTAACCAAGAGATTATATTCCACCATTAAGTGCATTTTTCCAATTATGAACTGGAAAATTACAAAGACTGCATGAGCATAAATAACAATTATGACTTCTAAAATCACTATAACTGTTAAAATCCTAACAAGATAACATTATTTATAAAAATGCTCACTCCTATACATATATGATAATATTACAACAATATATGGAAGTATGCATGATGGTGTCGGGGCAGAGTCAAAGTAGGATAATAAAGGCAATTTACACATGTATTTGTAGGTTTAAGGTTTATACTTTTTGAAGCCTATATTCAGTATTGTTAATCTCCTCGCGCACAGGACCAAAATCTTGTATCCTGAATTGTCTTTGGAATTCTTTGAGCATATTAACAACTAACTTGGATCTTTCATGATTCTAGAATCAATAACCCCTCCTATGAAAAATTTGACAACTGCATTGTGAAAAGAAATTACAAGTTTCCCACTCATGTAAAAAGCATGATTTCCCATCATTGTAAAATTAAAGCTATGCCCACTGAATAAAACTCTGGCACAATCACAAGGATATCAAGCCTACCACAATTGTTATACATAGATAATATAGGGTCAAATTGATAGAAATGAATCCAAGAAGGGCATTTTATGCTGCAGACAATTCCCACCTGGACCAGTGCCCCCCAAAGCCCAATGACACAAGGAAGGTTCTTTATGCTTTGGCAAGAGGCCCAGAAGCCTTTCATTGCACTGAACTAGATATTTATAGTATCGTAGCCACAGTTAATCAGTATCAGTCTACCTTGATCTTAAACATTGGAGGGCAATCCAAGGTGAAATAAAGTGAAGTCTTTGTGATTTCCCATTCATAGTCAAAGGTGGTACAATAACAAGAAAAAGAAATTAATCTTAGCATACATAGATAAAAACTTCACAAATTTTCTACCAACTAATCCAGGAAGGTCTTTTTTCCATTCAAAAATTCCTCTTTTCAAGGATCATTTTCCAAAGACGTGGGAGGAAGAGGACAACATGTGTTAATCACTATTATCTAACTCAGGTCCTGAACATTGAAGGGCAGTGAAACACATACAGAAACAATTGAGGTGAGCAACAGATTACATGCTCATCAATGGTAGTGACGATATAATAATAGTTGACACCACCAATTCTGACTCAAATCAAGATTCGAGGTCTGCTTCTGGGTATATGTCCATGAATTGAACAAATGTAAAGTAATCTTGCATTGCTGACTCTACCATGGAGACTGAAAATATTGCGGCCTCAGAGGTAGCAAAGGGGGTTTTTTGGCTCCAAAAACTCATGGTCCATAAGATTAGGAATGCACAGCGGAATAGATCATTGGTTCCTTCCTACAATCTTATTCACATTCATAATAGAACTGGGGAAATAAAATGATTGGATGTGATAGCTAATTTGTAAAGAATGACTCGTCACAACCATTGGAGTGTTCAAGTTCACAATCAGTCCAAAGGCACGTGGGTAGCTGAACAGAATTGCTTACATGCTTACTTCAATGTCTGTCATATTGTGGAAGTAATGTTGCATGCTAAATAGCAATTGACTCTTAATTCGGAAGGGGAAATGGATTGAGGATTCTGGCTTTGGTTGTTTATTTCTGTTACACTTGGACTAACTGTTTTGACACTCCAGTAAGGTTATATGAAATCCAATGCATAGTATGCTCCAGTTTTCATTGGTTACCACAGACAACAATACTCTAAGACACTCCATCTATCCAACCCAGACCATATAACACGAAAAAGTGTAGTCCTAAAATCTCGAGATACCGAAGCCCAGAAAGTAACCGAAAATTGGTCTCTCTCCCGCAAAGTAGCCACCTCCTCCTGCTAACAACATAAAAAAGTTTCTATTTCTTTCCACCCAAAGTACCCAAAAATATACATTACCACCACTACATAATTCCACCTCTAAAAAAGATAAGTCTTACATAATACAGCAGAAAAACCTGGGAGAATGACAGTTTTGTTAAAAACAAACACTGGGGTCAGTAGCAGGTACCTTAGAGAGTCCAGTTAAGCCATCTCTAACTTTGGGAATAATCAAAATGTGTGTCGGAGCTTGCGGACTAGTGTCCCTAAAAGCAAGAACCTGCTCAAAATAAAGAAAAAGGAGGTGAATAACCAGCAAAATCAATAACATGCAACAAGATATACAGTAGTAGCATTGAAACACAAAGATGAAGATAAAAATGTAAATAAATCCACACAGCCTTGAAGAAACAAGATCATAACAGATCTCAAACTGTAATTGCATACTATATAATCATAAATGTTATTATAAATCCCCAAATCCCACCTTAAGGATGCAACTGAATCTCCACCAATCACATTTAATAGGAGATCTCTCAAACATTTAGCAACTTTTTTTAGGGTCCGTAAAACTTTCATTCTTTATTTGTTTCTGTTTTTTTTATTTTGATACAACGATATTGCGAGATTGGATATCAACTACGCTTTACGAGATTCAAACCCGACACCATCCAGTTTAATTAGGGATGAAGAAGAAACATGGTAAAGGTGGTGGTGGTAGGAGATAATTATTAATACATAGATTGAAAACTCAAAACAAAAGAGCAATTTATTGTTTTTTTTCTTCTAAAGTTTTAGTTTTATGTATCCCATGTTTCATTTCTCTACTCCCTCCGTCTTTTCTCCATATCCAACCATTTCACATCTAGAAATAAAAACTAGAAAGATTGAAAACAGAAAGTGAAAATGTGCTTATCTATGCAAGCCATTAATTTATGAACAAAATGAATTGTCAAATTGTCTTGGTTGGGCTGGCTTTAATCAACCTAGTCGAATTTGAACAGAACTTGAGTACTCTTAAACATGGAATTGGCAATTGCATAGGTATACTTGTCCAGTTTACTAACAAATACCTAATACACTGTTGAATTTTGAAGTTAATGGACGAGGTAAATACTTGTCATTGGATCAGAAATATTTGCACAGCATGAACAAATGGAAGCTTTTTTATTCAACATCTTTCAGTTTAGAAAATTATTGATGAAATGAGGAAAACAAAATTAAACCTTTTGGAAATTGAAAAAAAAAAACTGTAAAGAAAAACACGAGAGTACCTTATCGTCCTCAAAAACCACCTTAGAGGGTATTTCCTTGTTAATGATCTTGTCAAATCTGTAAAATATAATTAATCATGTAAAAATATGAATATGAAAAAAGAAGCGAAAGAAAAAGGCATTGAAATTTAGAAAATACATGGTGGGGGAGTCGGAAGGAACAGCAGCAAGAGCAGCCTCCTTCTCAGAAGAAGCAGCCGCCGCCATGGATATTGTTGGCAGTGGAGGAATAACCAAGTGAGAGCTGATTACTGCAATCCTGCTGCTTTTATCACCCCTTCTACTTTTCTCTTCCTTTTCCATTTCATGCCCCTGATTTTACTAATTTACTCTCTGCTCCGCCTCATCTCTTTGCCCACTACAGTCATTTCAGTCCAACATTTTTTTTTTGGTTGCCGAGTTTTAGTTTTTGTCTCCTTATTTATCCAAGTTTGGATTTTCCATTTTTTATGATTTTTATCACCAATAGTCTTTATCTTTAGTCCTTGATATCAATTCAGTTTGACTTTTTCATTAGTATTGTCAATCCATCGGATTTCAGACTTTTAATAAAAAATATATATTCTAAATGATAACCTCTATTATTATAAAACTTACAAGGTCAAAAGGTTCACTAAATTTTTCTGATAAAAATATATCTCGATTAATAACATTTACATTTAATACATCAGGGTATAATAGTAAAATCTAATATTTAAATTTTTTAAAATTAAAAATAAATATTTTAGTGGAGTAGTGGGTAGTTATTTTTTTAATTTATTTTCATTCTTTAAAATTTATAAACAATAAATTCAAATAAAAATAATTAACGGTGCATGAATCTAGTATGATAGAAACAAACTGAAAGATAAATAATAATAATAATAAACAGGTCACTAATAGTCTAGTTCTACCTTCTTGTGTTGTTCCTCCGCATTGTGTAGTGGGTATTTACGATTCGACTCTCAAAAGAGCGAGGTTGTGTATAATCCACCTTCCAATATTGTTAGTATAAAAATGAAATAAATAAAATAATCGCTCAGTTTTATTATTTGTTATTTAATTTAATTTGTTCATATATTATTTTAATTTTTAGAATTGTATTTCTTAGTTTTAATTGATAGAATTTAAAATCTAATTGATTTGAAGATATTTCCTAGAATTTAATGGAAAAGTTAACAGAATTTGCATGGGGGACCAAATTAATGTGTGGAATAAGAATATAGGAATGACATTAATTGAATTGGAGGATTAGGATGAAATGATAATTTGGGAATAGTAAAAGGCATGTTTGTGATAAAAACTATATTTCACATATATCGATTTTTGAGGAAGGGAATTGGATGGTGTACTCAATTGCAATTTTTATAGATTTCAAATGTCACTAAAAGTTCATGTGTATTCAATTATGATTTGTAAGGGAGTTGATAAAAGTTTGAGATTTTCAATGTAGGAGAGTGTATTGAATTCAGATTTATACAGATAATTTTAGAGTTTTTTGAAGTGATCGACTTTTATAGATTTATTGATTTTCATAAATTTTACAAGGTTAATAACGGAATTATATAGAGTTATGTGACAGAATTTTGCAGAGTCATACTGAGTTTTATATATTGTGATTGAGTTTTGCATAAAATGATATTGAGTTTTGTGATTTGATATATATTTTTTTGAAGAATTTTATAATCAAATCATAATTATTTTTTTACTAAAAATTCTCTAACTAAAATAAAATAAAATAATATTTCTAATACTACAAAAACAATTACAAAAATATAAAAATTTCTAACGATCAATGAGATTGAGAGGCTAGGGCCGCTAGGCATCATGCATACTTTTGAATTTTTTTATTATTCATTTTATTAATTTTTTATTTTTGTTTATTCTTTTTTCTTCAAACAGTAAATAAATTTATGTAAAGTTTATTTTATTTAATTACTTATAATTCCTATAGAGAATAGTATATGATAATATATATCGGTAGGAGACTTGAATTTTATTGAGTCTATTGAAAAACATAAAAATCACAAATTATATTTTAAGCCTTGTCTGTAGAAATCCGAGGGGGGGAAGCTAGACAAATCATAAACTTTGCTACAGCATAATTTACACTTAAATGTTTGTAAAACTCCATAAAACTGTTCCATTTAATGATGCCTACATTATTCATTGATATTTTGAATACACCTAAACTTTTATGGAGTTATGAAATGTCATGATTGAATACACCTCAATTTTTAATGACTTTATAAATCTCTATAAAAGTATAGACTGAATACCCTCAAACTTTTACCAACTCTTTAAAAGTTCTAATTGAATACATCTAAACTTTTAGAGACGTTTAAACTCTATGAAAAACTCAATTGAATACGCCCCCATTAGACTTACATTGACATTTGTAAAGTCATTATAAATTAGGATGTATTCAATTAAGATTTTTCATAGAATTTAAATGTCTCTAAAAGTTCAGATATATTCAATTGGAACTTTTAGAGAGTTAGTAAAAGTTTGAGGGTATTCAATCTATATTTTTATAGAGATTTATAAAGTCATTCAAAACTGAGGTTGATGAACAAATTTATATTTCTCGCAAGTGCACGAATCAATATGACAGTATAGCAAGTAAATAGGAGTGTCGTACCCACAGGGATTTGTAAAGTTTATTAAATAAATCCAACTATGCAATGCCCTAAAGAAAACTAAAAATAAAACAAAGTTGCTAAATTGGAAAAATAAAAGATCAACAAAGAATTTTGGTTTTTGTAAACAAGTAATTTAAATTGAAAATAAATGAAAGAGAACTTTTTATGATTGATTTGTTAAACAATGAATGAAAATACTAGGTATCTGATTTCACCATAACAATCCAATTTTATGCCTCCAATTAACTTAATGAAAAAGATTCAATTTAGTTTCTAGGATTCGTTCCATCGTATTATGATTATCCGTTAGGTGTCCGGTTGTAACAAAGTATTCTTAATCATCAACTTAACCATGGTGTCTAGTCTAAGTCAAAAATAAAAAATCCATTAAGTTCAAAAGGAACATACATAATCAAAAAGTGTCTTAGCATGGTGTCTGCATCAACAACAATTTTTTCATTCAATAGTGCTATCTCAAGGCTAAGCATATGGTGTACTATAACCTTGTCTCAGAAAATCAATAAATTTATATAAAAGATGGTCAGTCCATAACATAAACATATAGATAGAATTAAGCACAATGAATGAAACTAGAAACATTGAATTGATAAAAGAAAGTTAACTAAGGCATAGAATTTTCATGTCAAGTTACATCATATTCCTAGCAAGGAATTTAGTTACTCATAATCACCATACTAACAAACATCATAGTTATGAAAATCATAATTACAAAGTTTGAACAAGAGATAGAAAAAACCCTTAGAGACTCCTTTTGGTGTCGAACTTGCTTCTTCGGTTGATCATCAATGGCAATGGAGGCTATGAGAACTTTGGAAGGGAGTGTAACAACCCGGGATTTCAACTATTGGATTTAAGTAAATTATTTATGTAAAATGACGATTTTACCCTTGGTCGGTAAAAGGCATGGAAGTCAAATTTTGTTTCGAGAAACTTTTGGTGGTGTTTTGGATACCGTTGCGTAGGTCTCGAACTCACGAGTTTGTAGACAGGCGGCATGCGGAAAATGGAGTTCGTGGACGGAAGTTATGGGTCTAGATGTGCAAGGGCATTTTGGTAATTTTTGACTTGGGGTAGATATTTTTAACCCCCAAATCAGTATAATCTGATCCATCTTCATTTCATCCTTATCATTATCATCTCACTCATCCTCTCTGTGACAAACATACACAAACCACCAACCCGTGCGAAAATCATCCAAAAAACCCACAAAGTCACTTTGATTTCAAGGCTCCAACTTCCAGTTTTGATCAACTAATCATATTCTACTCCTTCCCACGATCACAACCGTACCAACCATCGAAGGAGAGGACCACGGAGGAAGCCGAACCGAGGATAGGAAGTTTCGGACCTTTCGATCGATTTTCCGGCTAGCACAGGTACGTGTTTGTCGTTTTTAGGTCATATTTGGATTCCTGGATTCGAGTAGATAGATTTAGACATAAAATTTGTGAACAATGGTTGAGTTTTGAGGAAGTTGGAAAGCTTGGAGTTTCGGTCGGAAATGGAGGATTCCGGCGAAACCAGACGGCGGCGACGGTGATTGCCGGTCATCTTCTCCGGCCAACTTCCGGCGACGGCGACGGCATCCGGTCGTCTTTTCCGGCGAGTCGCCGATGACCGATCGGGTCAGTTGAACCGGTCGGGTCGAGTTGAACCGGTCGGGTTTGAGTGAACCGATCAGGCTGAGTTGGACCGAGTCAGGCTGAGTTAGACCGGGTTGGACCGGTCCAAGCGCGTGGGTACTGTAGCAGGCGCGTGACCGGCGCGTGAAGGCGCGTGGCGGCGCGTGGGCGCGTGTACCGACCTTCCGTCGGCGCGTGGCGGCGCATGGGGCCGAGTCTGAGGTCACAGTGACGCGTGACAAGTAGTTTTTGACGTTTCGGACCTGTTGGCGCAGGTTTTGAGTCGATCGGACGTCGTTTAGGGGTTGTTTCGGACGTTTTAAAGTTGCTGCGTTTTCTAGGCCAGCATAGTTAGACTCCCGGGGTTTAGGGGGTTTATATTTACGATTCTTATTATTAGCTGGTAATCCCGATTATTAATTTGGACAGGCGATACTGCTCCAGGAACTTTAGGGGAGCGTACAGTTCGGGATTGAGCTTGCTTGAACAGGTTTGTGAGTGGACTTTGATTTATAAACTGTAATAGATGCATAAATGTATCTTTGATTTTAAATACTGTTATGTATGGGTGCAATGAATTTCTGGATTTTAGAAATGATGCTGGACACATGTTTTATAATATTTCAGTGAAAGTATGTTTTGAGAAATGGCCTGGTTTTTGTACTCGATTTTAATATCGTTTTGACGTGGTAACTATTTGAGTATATGATTTGGGTTGAGACCCATAATTATGATTTATTGATTTTTGGCCATAAAATGATATTGCAAAGAATTTGGCTTAGGCCGAGAAACAAAGATTTCAAAGTATGGATTTGATTCATTGGTTCCCGTCCCGATGGTTATTGTTGCTCTGACTGGTGTTGAGGGGCCTTGCTCTGCCAGTTGTTGAGGGTTCGGACCTTGGTGTTGAGGGGCCTTTCTTCGCCAGGTTGCGAAGCTGTCTATGCATAGTACAGAAAGTACAGATAGTACAGATGGTACACAGAGTTGTACAGATTTGAACACATCTCAAGGGATACCCTGGTGTGCTATGGATATGTCGGGAACAGTGAAAATTTGAGATATTATGTGTCGGATTGAACGAAATGATTTGAATTTGAGATATTTTGTGTCCAGATTAAATTAAATGATTTTAAACTCCTTTGAAGAGAGTTTTCAAACCAAATTGTGGATCACGAGGTATTTTTATTATACAGATTTTATGTGAGTCCAACTGTGTGGTTTTAAAGAGAAATGAGAATTTTTGGTGATTTACATATGATGTTTTAGTATGATAAATTGTTTTATGTTATGCATGCATAATTTTATAAATGGAGGGGAATAAACGTATTTTCTCGAAAAGGAATTTATAAATGATTATTTTTGTCCACTCACAACTTTTGTGTTTAAACCCCCTTCAGGCAGTTGAGTAGAGTTGACGCGAACACTGATCTCGAGGCAGAGGCATTAGTACTTCGACTGCGCTGTGTAATTATATTTGAGTAGGATATCTAAATTTTACTCTTGATCCTACTTAGACGCTCTGATATTATATGGTGTTTGATTGGTCATTAATTACGGGAATTATTGAGTGCTTGAATCCCTTGTCTGACAAGTTGAAGTATTTATTGTTATTATATTTTGTAAGGATTGAAGGGTATTTTGGGAACCTTTTCTTAGGTTGTCAGACGGGATCAGGGTTCTTCCCGGGTTTCGAGGGGAAATTCGGGACGGGTCCTGATAGGGAGTGCTGAATATTTTTTTGCCTGAGAACCTCCCTTTTTGCTGCTGCATTTTTTTCTTTTATAACCACCCAAACTCAATTCATTTCCACACCATCAAATTTCATCACATTGAAGAGTCCTTAGTTGCTTTAGGATGTTACTTTCCTTAGGCTTTCAATTGTCCTCCCAAGCAATTAGAGCTGATTATAACTGAATTAAAAGAAGGTTTAGATGCCCCAAAATTCCCATGAACTGTCCAAAAAGGTTACCTTCCAAAGCTGGTAAGTTGTGACACCACATTGTCAAAAAATGCACAGAAATTTCTGGCTGACCCTCTGGTACGAAAACTGAGATAACGTCTTCTACAAAAGTCGGAATCATGAACCTTATAATTCTCCAGAAACTAAACTTCCATAGCTTTCCAAGCATATAAGGAACATCACCCAGTTCATCCCGAGGAATTTATGGTGGCCAAAAGAGTATGGATGTTTTGCACAGTAATTTTCAGCTTCAGCAGTTCTTTTAGCTTCCATATCATCAAATTAACTCCAAAAGCAGTTCTTTTAGCTTCCATCAAATTAACTCCAAAAGCAGTTCTTTTAGCTTCCATATCATCAAATTAACTCCAAAGCCATCATTAGGATTAATTATCTATAAAACAAAAATTAAACTCATAACAAAACCAATTTCACAAGAAAAAGTAACATAAAACCTAGTTAAGAAGGGCATTAAATACATATAAATATGACGTTATCAGAGGTGTATTCAATCATGACATTTTATAACTCCATAAAACTTTCGGTGTATTCAAAATATATATTATAGACTTCATAAAATGGAAGAGTGTTATGGAGTTTGAAAAACATTTTAGTGTAAATTAGCTTTACCAAAGTTTATGATTTCTCTAGCCTCCACCCCTCGGATTCCTATAGATTTTATACAAGGCTTAAAAAATATTATTTGTGGTTTTTATATTTTTCAATAGACTTAAGAGGGTGTATTCAATTGAGACTTTCATAGAGTTGAAGAGGGGTGTATTCAATTAGGATATTTAAATGTTTTTAAAGACTTTAAAAATACAGGTGTATTCAATTAAGACATTTAAATGTTTTAAAAAGTCATGGTGTATTCAATTAAGACTTTTAATGTTATTAAAAATGTCAAAACAAATCTTGAGGTATTCAATTAGGACTCGTTTTTTAAGGACTTGTTTAAGTTGTGGACTTGGTGAGATTGAGTGTAAGGAACCTTCCCAAATTTCCCCTCGAAACCCGGAAAGAACCCTTATCCCGTCTGACAGTTCTTTTACCTCAAATATATAATACCAGGAATACCCTTTATCCTTAAATAGTTTTTAGTAAACCTTACAGGGTTCTCGACAGAATCTCTATACTTACTGACCACTACTACCTGTCAGACGTAGGATAACATACATGTCAAAAACCAAGACCTCGGAATAATGGTGGTCCAAATAGGAATATCCTCTGACACTAAATGTCAGTAGGTCAGACACTGCTGACACCTCTACTGGAATACCACAAGACAACCGACTAGTCAAATACTTGTGAACCAACAATAATTCATCACTCTGGGTCACCGCCCACACCAACCCACAGACCCGGATGACGAAGTATTTTCATAGGCTGATTAAGCACATGACAATCGTCGTCAAACCATATTAGAGCCGGAAATATCCTCGGCTATCATATCATATAAGTCGGAAAGTATCCTCGACTATCATATCATATCATCAGCCGGTATAGCCTTCGGCTATCATATCACATCAGTCGGCATATCCCTTGACTGGCATATCCCTAGCCACCAGGGTATCCCTTGGGGTGTGCTAGTCCTGTATCACAACTCTCTGTACTATGATATCATATCAGTCGGTAAGTATCCTCGACTATCATATTATATCATCAGCCGGTATAACCTTCGGCTATCATATCACATCAGTCGGCAAGTATCCTCGACTATCATATCATATCATCAGCCGGTATAACCTTCGGCTATCATATCACATCAGTCGGCATATCCCTCTACTGTCATATCATATCATCAGCCGGTATAACCTTCGACTATCATATCATATCAGTCGGCAAGTATCCTCGACTATCATATCATATCATCAACCGGTATAACCTTCGACTATCATATCATATCAGTCGGTAAGTATCCTCGACTATCATATCATATCATCAGCTGGTATAACCTTCGGCTATCATATCACATCAGTCGGCAAGTATCCTCGACTATCATATCATATCATCAGCCGGTATAACCTTCGACTATCATATCATATCAGTCGGCAAGTATCCTCGACTATCATATCATATCATCAGCCGGTATAACCTTCGGCTATCATATCACATCAGTCGGCAAGTATCCTCGACTATCATATCATATCATCAGTTGGTATAACCTTCGACTATCATATCACATCAGTCGGCATATCCCTTGACTGTCATATCATATCATCAGCCGGTATAACCTTCGACTATCATATCATATCAGTCGGCAAGTATCCTCGACTATCATATCATATCATCAGCCGGTATAACCTTTGGCTATCATATTACATCAGTCGGCATATCCCTCGACTAGCATATGTCAGGACCCGTCCCGAATTTCCCCTCGAAACCCGGGAAGAACCCTGATCCCGTCTGACGACCTAAGAAAAGGTTCCCAAAATACCCTTCAATCCATACAAATTATAATCACCATGATAAATACTTCCTCTTGTCAGACAAGGGACTTAAGCACTCAATAATTCCCGTAATTAACGACCAAACAAATACAACATAATATCAGAGCGTCTAAGTAGGATCAAGAGTAAAATTTAGATATCCTACTCAAATATACAACACAGCGCAGTCGAAATCCTAATGCCTCAGCCTCGAGATCAATGTTCGCGTCAACTCTACTCAACTGCCTGAAGGGGGATTTAAACACAAAAGTTGTGAGTGGACAAAAATAATCATTTATAAATTCCTTTTCGAAGAATTACCTTTCTTCCCCTCCATTTATAAAATCATGCATGCATAACATAAAACAATTTATCATATAAAAGCATCATATGTAAATCATCCAAAATTCACATTTATCTTTAAAACCATTTAATTGGACTCACATACAATCTGTATAATAAAATGCCTCATGATCCACAATTTGGTTTGAAAACTCTCTTCAAATGAGTTTAAAATCATTTAATTCAATCTGGACACAAATTATCTCAAATTCAAATCATTTGGTTCAATCGGACACATAATATCTCAAAATCAAATCATTTGGTTCAATCGGCCACATAATATCTCAAAATCAAATCATTTGGTTCAATCTGCCACATAATATCTCAAATTCACTGTTCCCGACATATTCATAACACACCAGGGTATCCCTTGAGATGTGTTCAAATCTGTACAACTCTGTGTACCATATGTACTATCTGTAATATCTGTACTATGCATAGACAGTTTCGCGACCCGGCGGAGTCATGCCCCTCAACACCTAAGGTCTGAACCCTCAACAACTGGTAGAGCAAGGCCCCTCAACACCAGTCAGAGCAACAACAATCATCGGGACGGGAATCAGTGAATCAAATCCATACTTCGAAATCTTTGTTTCGCGGCCTTAGCCAAATTCTTTGCAAATATCATTTCATGGCCAAAATCGGTAAAATCACAATTATGGGTCTCAACCCAAATCACATACTCAAATAGTCACAACGTCAAAACGATATCAAAATCGAGTACAAATCAGGCCATTCCTCAAAACATACTTTCACAGAAATATTGTAAAATATGTGTCCAGCATCATTTCTAAAATCCAGAAATTCATTGCACCCAAACACAACAGTATTTAAATCAAAGATACATTTATGCATGCATTATAGTTTATAAATCAAAGTCCACTCACAAACCTGTTCAAGCAAGCTCAATCCCGAACTGTACGCTCCCCTGAAGTTCCCGGAGCAGTATCGCCTGTCCAAATTAATAATCGGGATTACCAGCTAATAATAATAATCTTAAATATAAACCCCGGGAGTCTAACTATGCTGGCGTAGAAAACGCAGCAACCTTAAAACGTCCGAAACAACCCCTAAACGACATCCAATCGACTCGAAACCTGCGCCAACAGGTCCGAAACGTCAAAAACTAACTGTCACGCGCCACCGTGACCTCAGACTCGGCCCCACGCGCCGCCACGCGCCGACGGAAGGTCGGAACACGCGCTCACGCGCCGCCACGCGCCCTCACGCACCGGTCACGCGCCTGCTACAGTACCCACGCGCCTGGACCGGTCCAACCCGGTTCGGCTCAACCTGACCCGGTCCAACTCGACCCGACCGGTTCAACTCGACCCGACCGGTCACCGGCGACTCGCCGGAGAAGACGACCGGCTGCCGTCGACGTCGCCGGAAGTTGGCCGGAGAAGATGACCGGCAGTCGCCGTCGCCGCCGTCTGGTTTCGCCGGAATCCTCCATTTCCGGCCGAAACTCCAAGCTTCCCAACTTCCTCAAAACTCAACCATTTTTCACAAATTTTACGTCTAAATCTATCTACTCAAACCCAGGAATCCAAATATGACCTTAGAACATCAAACACGTACCTGTGCTGGCCGGAAAATCGATCGGAAGGTCCGAAACTTCCTTCACTCGGCTCTACTTCCACCGTGGTCCTCTCCTTCGATGGTTGGTACGGTTGTGATCGCGGGACGGAGTAGAACACGATTAGTTGATCAAAACTGGAAGTTGAAGCCTTGAAATCAAAGTTGACTTTTGTGGGTTTTTGGATGATTTTCGCACGGTTCGGGTGGTTTGTGTTTGTTTGTTCCAGAGAGAGAAGGAGATGAAGATGAAATAAGGATGAGGTGGATCAGAGAATATCTGATTTGGGGGTTAAAAATATCTACCCCAAGTCAAAAATTACCAAAATGCCCTTGCACATCTAGACCCATAACTCTCGTCTACGAACTCCGTTTTCCGCGTGCCGCCTGTCTACGAACTCGTGAGTTCGAGACCTACGCAACGGTATACAAAACACCACCGAAAAGGTTTCGAAACAAAACTTGATCTCCATGCCCTTTAACAAGCAAGGGCAAAATCGTCATTTTACATAAATAATTTAATTAAATCCAATAATTGAAATTCCGGGTTGTTACAGCATATCCCTAGCCACCAGGGTATCCCTTAGGGTGTGCTAGTTCTGTATCACAACTCTCTGTACTATGATATCACATCAGTCGGTAAGTATCCTCGACTATCATATCATATCATCAGCCGGTATAACCTTCGGCTATCATATCACATCAGTCGGCAAGTATCCTCGACTATCATATCATATCATCAGCCGGTATAACCTTCGACTATCATATCATATCAGTCGGCAAGTATCCTCGACTATCATATCATATCATCAGCCGGTATAACCTTCGGCTATCATATCATATCATATCATATCACATCATACACTTTAACTGAAATATTGGAAAATATGTGTCCAACAATCATTTCTAAATTCCAGAAATTCAATACAACAATACATACTAGTATTTAAACAAAGATACATTAATGCATGCATTTCAATTTATAAATGAAAAGTCCACTCACATTTATCATCCAACCCGAAATTCATGGACGCTCTAGCCCAAGGAACACATGCAAAATAATGACCCAACTACCTTGACTTTCCGAGCTCAAAACCCGCTCCACAGTCAACCATTACCGCTGGGATTGCCCAATCGGGCCTTAAACGAACTCCTATGGCCTCGAAACCAACAAAATCTGATCTGGAACGTCCCAAAACCCTAGTCACGCGTCGCCGTGACATCGGGAATAGTCCCACGCGCCGTCACGCGCCACCGGAAGGTCAGAACACGCGCCCTCACGCGCCGGTCACGCGCCTGCTACAGTGTTCACGTGCCTGGATCGGTCCAACCCGGCCCGGCTCTACCTGACTCGGTCCAACTCGACCCGACCGGTTCACTCAACCCGACCGGTTCACTTAACCCGACCGGTTCACTCAACCCGACCGGTTCACTTAATTCGACCGGTTCACTCAACCCGATCGGTTCACTCAACCCGACCGATTCACTCAACCCGACCAGTTCACTCAACCCGACCGGTTCACTCAACCCGACAGGTTCACTCAACCCGACCGGTTCACTCAACTCGACCGGTTCACTCAACCCGATCGGTTCACTCAACCCGACCGGTTCACTCAACCCGACTGGTTCACTCAACCCGACTGGTTCACTCAACCCAACCGATTCACCGGTGACTCACCGGAGAAGACGACCGGACCGCCGCCTCCACCGCCGTCTGGTTCACCGGAAATTGTCATTTCCGGTCGATTTTCAAGATTTTCTAACTTCTTCATTTCTTGACCGTTTTTCACGATCCACACATGTAGATTCATCTACTTTTCACCAGGAATCCAAATATGAGATCAAAGTTCCGAGATCGTACTTGGTTTGGCCAGAAAACGACCGAGAAGATTCGGTCCACTTTCCTCCTCCGTCCGTCGCCTACGGCGATGCTCCCGCTCTGATAAATACCCCTAAATGCTCGTGGGGCTCCGGGAAAGATCCTCCCGACCTTGGTTTCGATCGAATCGGACCGAAATCCGTCCGATGAAAAAGGTTGTTCGGTGTTTGCACGGGGAAAATTTCGAGTAGGAGAGAGAGAGAGACTGAATGGACCAATCCCCCGAGGAGAGAGAAAAATATCTGATATATAGTTCCAACTTTTCCAAAATTACCAAACTGCCACTGAAGCTTCTATACCCGTAACGAACTCACCGGGTCTCCGTTTTCTGCGTGCCGCCTGTCTACGAACTCGTGAGTTCGAGATCTACGCAACGACCTAAGAAAAATTCCCAAAAGTACTGCCAGTCAAAAAGTGACTCCCGAACCCGTCCAAAATCGAGGGTAAAATCGTCCAATTCTCAAAATAATTTAATTTCTGGTCCGGGTCGTTACATTGAGCGTTAGAAATATACATATGATAAGACAAAAAATGTCTAGCCTCAAGTGGAGGGATTTACTTGAGAACCTCACAAGACATTTTTCTCAAAAACGTCTTGTTCTTCAATTCCAAAAGATCGTCTCTTTCTTCCAAGAATATTTTCTCCAAATAGACTCGTGATTCTTTATAAGAATAGTTCATCCCATAATAAAAAATAATTTGAAAAAACATGCGTCAAGTTTGCCACTTTCTTCTGTGACCAAAGGGTGCCTGATCTTTGCTCATGAGCGTCCCGTCCAGCAGATGGTGTTCAGGATCTTGGTCGGCTTGGACGGACCAGCCGATTGCTTTTGCTTTTGCATTTGCACAGCCAGTGAGACCAAGGGCATGTGTGTCTGAAGCTCTTACATTAGTTGGAGTGCTTTCCAGGTGTGATCCAAATCATCATTCTTAAAGTCACTTGTACTCAAATTACTCGTAACGTGCGGAAACTGTAAATGCAACAAAATCAGATCTTACATCACTCCATGAACAGGTTTTTTCTAAGGATATTATGAATATCTACATACCTCCTTATTATTGGAGCTAAAAGAATTTATCTCCAGCACGGTAGGCTCTGTGAGGAGGTTCTGATGGGGAAATTTTGGTCTGACAATCCTGACGGGGATAATCCAATTACAACAAAATTATACCAAACTTCCCTCATTTGAAGCCATGTATACAAGAAGAAAACAAAAAATACACAGCAATAACATGCATCAAGTATTGCAGAAAGCATTGGAATTACTACCAAACTTCCTCAATTTTAATAAAGGTCCACTAAAAATTTGTTAACAGATGATATTGTTGGGTCTGTTGTGTTTCTGCCGCTTGCAGTTTGCTGCCTCAACTTGTGGATGGCTTCGTTTCCTTGTTTATGCTGGTGAGTGGCTGGTTTCGCCGGCTCTCCCCTGTTTGGTTTGTTTCTCGTTTGGGCTTTTCCCCTGTTAATATATTTTGAATTATCGAATTATAAAAACAAATAACAAAAATGTCCACCAAACTTTGTAATAGATGTCCATCAAAATTTATAATAGAAGTCCAAATAAATAAAGTCTTGGGATAGTGTCCATATTGTCCATATCAATTCTATAGGATTTCAAAAATGTCTTTAAAATTTGTCATTTAAAAAAATGTCTTTGACAATCATATAAAATCCTAATTGAATACACCCTCATAAATATTTCTAAAAATGTAGATGTATTCAATTAGGGCTTTTAGAGAGTTGGTAAAAGTTTGAGGGTATTTAATCTATACTTTCATAGAGATTTATAAAATCATTAAAAGTTGAGGTGTATTCAATCATGACATTTCATAACTCCATAAAAGTTTAGGTGTATTCAAAATATTAATGAATATTGTAGACTTCATTAAATGAAAGAGTTTTATGGAGTTTGACAAACATTTAGTGTAAATTATACTTTAGCAAAGTTTATGATGTGTCTAGCCTCCCCCTCCTCGGATTGCTACGGACAAGGTTTAAAATATAATTTGTGATTCTTGTATTTTTCAATAGACTCAATAAAATTCAAGTCTCCTACTGATATATATTAGCATATATTATTCTCTATAGGAATTATAAGTAATTAAATAAAACAAAATTTACATGAATTTATTTACTGTTACGTTTGAAGAAAATAAAATAAAATAATAAAATGAATAAAAAAAATTCAAAAGCATGCATGATGCATGATGCCTAACAGCCATAGTCTCTCAATCTCAGTGATCATTATAAGTTTTTATTTTTGGAATTATTTTTGTAGTATTAGAAATATTTTTTTAATTTTAGTTTGAGAATTTTTAGTAAAAAAATAATTATGATTTGATTATAAAATTCTTCAAAAATATATATATCAAATTATATAGCTCAATATCATTTTATGTAAAATTCAATCACAATTTATAAAACTCAGTATGACTCTGCAAAACTCTATCACGTGACACTATATAATTTCATTATTAACTCTGTAAAAATTTATGAAAATCAATAAATCTATAAAACTCAATCACTTCAAAAAATTATGCAATTATTTGTATAAATCTGAATTCAATACACCCCCTTAATAAAATTAAAGTCTCCTACTGATATTTATGATCATATATTATTTCAAAGAAAAATATAATAAAAAATTAAATTCTCTATAGGAATTATAAGTAATTAAATAATACAAACTTTACACGAATTTATTTGTTTGAATGAAAAATAAATAAAAAATAAAAAAAATTCAAAGGCATGCATGATGCCTAGCGGCCCTAGCCTTTCAATCTCATTAATGGTTAAAAAATTTATTTTTTGTAATTATTTTTGTAATATTAGAAATATTATTTTATTTTAATTTAGTTAGATAATTTTAGTAAAAAAAATAATTATGGTTTGTGTAACGACCTGTATTTTTAATTAATGAATTTTCGTAAATTAATTTAGAACAATTTTAACCCTAGATTTTAGTAAGGGCTAGGAAGTCACTTTTTGTTCGAAGATACTTTTGGAAAATTTTCTTGAACCGTTGCATAGATTTCGAATTCACGAGTTTGTAGACAAGCGGCACGCAAAAATTGAAGTTCATACGAAAAAATTACGGGTCTAAAATAACTAAGGGCATTTTGGTAATTTTCAATATGGGATATTTTGGCATTTTGGTGATTCATGCTTTGGGAATCATTTTGATGAGTGACAAGTGTCACACCAAAACATCAATTAGATGTCCAGCGGCCAACCAACTAGAATTCATCGGCCAACCAACTAGAATTCATCAATTTGGATGAATGAATTCGACCGACCAAACAAAAAAAAAATCCAAGCAAACCTGCTCGCGGCGACCGCCGAACCTCTCGCGGGAGTTCGACCATTTTCAGCCACCTCATGAGACAAGGTTAGTACCTTTGCGTTTATCTCGACCAACCCAACAATCCACTAGTTTTGCTTTTGTAAAATAATTATTCGTTTTCGCAGTTTTATCTGAGAAATTTCGAGTTTTCAGACCATTTTTTAGGCTTTTTGATAACTTTGGATCACTTTTGACTCTCGGTCCAAGTAGAAAAATTCATCTACTCTTTGAGCTATACGCAACAGTATAATTGATTTTGATTTTCGTGGTAATTAGAAATTGAGTGTATTAATCTGTATTGATCAACTAGTGTTTTCCTCGATTAATGAAAATTTGATTGTTGGATTGCTTTTAAATTTCATTAGTATGATTATAGAGTTATTATTGACCGATGGGAACTTTCGGATTGGAAATCCGAGATTTGTAGACTCTGAATTGGATTTCTAGTGGTTTAATCCGAAATCGGGCTGAGTTGAATGAGATTATATTTTTTGTTTTAGTTTCGTTTTACGATAATTAAAGTTAGTTTAGGACTGTCGAGGGTGTGTGAGGGCTTACAGGAGTTAGCACACCGGGTTTAATGTTTTGACAGGCGATAAGGCTCCGAGGATTGCGGAGGACCGCACAGCTCAGAGTCGAGTTTGCTTGAGCATTCGGTGGGTGGACTTTGATTTAAATTATAATGCATGCATAAATATATGTATTTGAATGATTTCCTATCCAATATGAATTTTGGAAATTTAGAATAATTATTCTAAAAGGATTTATTATCGTTTATGAACTTCGGAAGTAGATGGTAATTATTCTAAAATGATTTGTTATTTTCATGAGATTTGGAAACTAGGACAATTGTTTTTAAACGTTTTATTTACTCTTGATTATAGATTTCAATAACGGTTTTGAAATGACTTAGGCTTATGCCGGTTATGGATTTTTGGTTTAAGCTCAGTTTACGAGGTTTTGGGGCTACGACCCAGTTTCATGGAATTTGGTCATATGGATTTTGGATTTATTGAATTTTGGCTTCGGCCGAGCATACGATTTTGGGCTTAGGCTCGAAATTTCAATTTTATTGGATTTTGGGTTTCGACCCGGGTTTTATATGATTTTGGCTTAGACCATGTAAAACGGATTTTAGTCTGGATTTCGAGTTTACATTACTATATTCTCTATGTGAATCATCCTTGGTTATTATGGTTTTTCTCCGACACATGATGTTGATGTATTTTTCATCATGTGTTTGTTCAGGGTTGGGTTATTTCTTCGACACATGAACGTCGAGGTATTTTCCGTCATGAGCTCATCGAGGGTTATTTCTCCGAAACATGACGTCGATGTATTTTCCGTCATGTGCTCGTCGAGGGTTATTTCTCCGACACATGACGTTGATGTATTTTCCGTGATGTGTTCGTCGAGGGTTATTTTTCCGAAACATGACGTCGAGGTATTTTCCGTCATGTGCTCATCGAGGGTTAGTTCTCTGACGTATGACGTCGATGTATTTTCCGTCATACGCTTGTCGTGGCTGTCTACGTGTAGTACAGGTTTTCAACCGCATATCTTTGATGTATTTTTGGATATACGTGTTTGGTGAGTAGGTCTCCGGGTTGGACCTCTTGGTTCCCTAGCCATTACTTTGAGGTATTTTCAGCAGTGGTTAGGAAAGCATGTCCCCATATTGGACTGCCCTAGATGTTGGGCGACGGCCCGGGATGTCGAGCTATGGCTCGGGATTACGTTAGGGGATGGTGAGATATTTTTATGGTGTAGTGTGTCCAGGCCTTTCGTATGATTTTAAAGCTCCTTCTTGGAGGGTTTTCAAAGTATGGTTGTGGACCACGGTGTGTTTACGTTGCATGGATTTTAGTGGGTCCCGTTGGATTTTAAATTAAAAATTGCTTTTCGGTAAGTTCTTCATAATTCTATTTATTTAAGTAGCTATTGAAAAAGGATTTCTCATTATGCATACATGGTTTACTTACGGAGGGGAAAATTATATGTTTTCCTTGGAAATTGTGTTTTAAATTATTGTTTATATCCACTCACAATTTTTCTTATTTTGCGTCCCCTCTAGGCCGATGAGTACGATGAGGACACATCCATAGGCGGATGCATCTTCTTTGAGCTGCGTTACTACCGTGACTACCACTACGTAGGGTTTGTTGGATTTGTAAATTTAGTTTCCCAAACTTAATTGCTCTGATTAATCTTGTAAGGACGTGAATGTAAATATTTTAGTAGTTTGATTGATTTGGACTTGCAGTTGGTTAAGTTGGTTGAATGTGGGTCTTGTCTGGACGGTTTGGATTGTATTTGTTATTGCATCCTTCGTCTAACAGGTGGAAGACGGTTTGACTCATTTATAGGGGAGATTCTACTGAATTTTCGGTGAAATTCTCGTAAGGTTTTGTTGTTAGGTTGAGGGTATTTCTGGAAGGTTTTAAGTTTTTCCAGGATTGTCAGACGGGAGCAAGGCTTCTCACGAGTTTCAAGGGAAACTTCTAGAGGGGTCCTGTCAATTTGATTATAAAAATTTTCAAAAGAATATATATCAAATTATGTAACTCAATATCATTTTATGCAAAACTCAAATACAATATATAAAACTCAGTATGAGTCTGTAAAACTATGTCACGTAACTCTATATAATTCCATTAATAACTCTGTAAAAATTTATGAAAATCAATAAATCTGTAAAATTCAATCACTTTAAAAAAAACTCTGCAATTATTTATATAAATCTGAATTCAATACATCCCCTTTATGATATTTTCTAACTCCACATAAGTTTGGTGTATTGAAAAAAGAATTAAATATTGTTGACTTCATTAAACGATAGAGTTTTGAAAAGTTTGACAAACTTTTTAGTGTAAATTATGTTATACCAATTTCATGATTTCTCATGTCTCCCCACCTCAGATTTCAATAGAGTTTATACCAAGGTTTAAAATTTATTATTTGTAATTTCAATAAAATTCAAGTCTCATACCAATGTCCAATTATCATATATTATTATCTAAAAAATTATAATTAATTAATAAAGTAAAAGCTATATGCAAAAATTATAATGACGAAAGAAAAATTGTAAAATACAAATTAATAAATTACAAAAAAAAAAAAAAAACGAAGGCATGTATGATGGTTAGCCTCTTTTTAACTTGGTGAGAGAAAGTTTTAGTAAAAAAAGAATTATAATTTGATTATAAAATTCTTTAAAAAAGCATCTATCAAATTATATAATTGAATATGATTTTCTAAAAAACTTAATCACATTATATAAACCTTAATATGACTTTGCAAAACTCTGTCACGTAACTCTATATAATTATATTATTAACTTTGTATTAACTCCGTAAAAGTTTATGAAAATCAATAAATTTGTAAAACTCAATTATTTTAAAAAAAACACGGCAATTATCTGTATAAATCGGAATTCACTACGTCCCCTAGTTAAATACGTGCATTTTAACTTTAAGGGTGATTTTAAGAATTGATCATAACATTAAGTCCCCATTTAATGACTATTCCGGTTTCTAGTTTTTAGTCATAAAAAAGAAAAACAGAAGTAAAAAATTTGTTTGATAACTCTTTTAGTTTTCACTCTATCAATTTAATTTTGTGCTGAAACGAAAATTTTTTAAATTAAAAAAAAAGATCGAATCGGGAACCAAACTAATCGACTCTGTTTTAATTACATATCTCATTAGTTTGACTATTTGATTTTCATTTAAATTAGTGATATAACAATCCGGTTGAATTGGGAACCGAATCGGCCGATATAGTTTTTGGATATGTTTTATTTACTTATTTAACCGATTAAATTGACATGATCTTCGATTTCAAATTTTCTGTATTAGTAATTAATCGAACTGATCCGATCTGCACATTAAACGAAGAGGATTCAAACCTCAGACTTACTAGTTAGTAAATTACATCTTTACCACTAATGTAACTGCCCTTGTTTGTCTATTTATTTGTACTTTGAATGTTATATATTAAGGATATAAGATACGAGTTAATTACACTAACACTCGTAAGTGCTGTTGTGTTTTCACAAAACATTCACCAAGTCCTGAAAATTACGTAACTATCCTATGAGGTTTGAGATTGCTTTCAACATATGACAATTTCCCCTTCCCCTTCACCTTCAACCAAGAGTTCATCTTCAACCAAGAAAACATGTTTTGACACCACACAACATTGCGAACCCGCCTTGATCTCTTCCCTTTAAGGACACTAAAATGGCCACATTTACTGCAAAACCCACTCTCTCTCTTCAATTGACAAGACAAAGGGACTCTTTTAAGACATTGAAAAATAGTATATCATCCAAAAAAGATAGCAGGCGCGCAAATTAGAGTATATTCGTAGGGCATAGTTGGATTAAGAAAATAGCACCGGAAGCGAAAAACAATAAATAAACCTATCATTTATACCTGACTAACAAATGCCCAATTGCGCGAGCAGACAAAAGAAAACTAATGCCCAAATCCCCTCAGATATTTTGGTATTTTAAAAAGAAACAAAATGCTAAACGCGTGTAATTCAGAAACAAGAATATTGTAATGTAATGGACGACCAAATGAGTTAAAACGTTATAACAAGTTAGTATCAAAAAGACAAAATAATTATTGACCAAAAAAAAAAAGAGAAAAAGAATGAAAGAATAGGTTGGGTTGTGATAGCGCGTTGCTTGGACTGCTGTCTCACCAAACTTATATTTCAAAACCAAAAAACTAAAAACTGAATTGTGCTTTGTATATTTATTTATTTATTTTTATATAAAAATATTCCATTATAATTCTAATTTAAGAGGGGAGGGATTTGGGCTAAGCTACACAATAAGTCATCAACTAGGTACATCTATGGGAGTTGAATTTAAAATCTCTCGTGAACAAGATTTATCAAATATATAAAAAATAAAAAAAAATCATTATTTTTGGCAATTTTTTTCTTCCTAAACTTGTATCCCTTTCAACATTTATTTCAGTCACTCTAAATTATTACAAATGACCATTTTTTTTAGAAGATAAATGAATGACAAATTTCTATCCTATATTCACATTCCGTTTCATTTTTATTTAAATTTATCATTTATCTAAAAATAAAATGATCCTTAACCATGGGGGCTATCCCAGTGGTTCTGGTCCCAACCTGTTTGTCAGGACCCGTCCCGAATTTCCCCTCGAAATCCGGGAAGAACCCTGATCCCGTCTGACAACCTAAAAAAAGGTTCCCAAAATACCCTTCAATCCATACAAATTATAATAACCATAATAAATACTTCCTCTTGTCAGACAAGGGACTTAAGCACTCAATAATTCCCGTAATTAACGACAAATCAAATGCAACATAATATCAGAGCGTCTAAGTAGGATCAAGAATAAAATTTAGATATCCTACTCAAATATACAACACAGCGCAGTCAGAATCCTAATGCCTCAGCCTCGAGATCAATGTTCGCGTCAACTCTACTCAACTGCCTGAAGGGGGATTTAAACACAAAAGTTGTGAGTGGACAAAAATAATCATTTATAAATTCCTTTTCGAAGAATTACCTTTCTTCCCCTCCATTTATAAAATCATGCATGCATAACATAAAACAATTTATCATATAAAAGCATCATATGTAAATCATCCAAAATTCACATTTATCTTTAAAATCATGAATTGGACTCACATAAAATCTGTATAATAAAAATACCTCGTAATCCACAATTTGGTTTGAAAACTCTCTTAAAAGGAGTTTAAAATCATATAATTCAATCTGGACACAAATTATCTCAAATCCAAATCGTTTGGTTCAAACGGACACATAATATCACAAATTCAAATCATTTGGTTCAAACTCACGAATATCTCAATTTCAAATCATTTGGTTCCATTTGGCAAATATCTCAAAATCAAGAATTCACTGTTCCCGACATATTCATAACACATCAGGGTATCCCTTGAGATGTGTTCAAATCTGTACAACTCTGTGTACCATATGTACTGTCTGTAATATCTGTACTATGCATAGACAGTTTCGCGACCCGGCGGAGACATACTCCTCAACACCTAAGGTCCGAACCCTCAACAACTGGTAGAGTCATGCTCCTCAACACCAGTCAGAGCAACAACAATCATCGGGACGGGAATCAGTGAATCAAATCCATACTTCGAAATCTTTGTTTCGCGGCCTTAGCCAAATTCTTTAAAATATCATTTTATGGCCAAAATCGGTAAAATCACAATTATGAGTCAAAACCCAAATCACATACTCAAATAGTCACCACGTCAAAACGATATCAAAATCGAGTACAAAATCAGGCCATTTCTCAAAACATACTTTCACAGAAATATTGTAAAATATGTGTCCAGCATCATTTCTAAAATCCAGAAATTCATTTCACTCATACTCAACAGTATTTAAATCAAAGATACATTTATGCATGCATTATAGTTTATAAACCAAAAGTCCACTCACAAACCTGTTCAAGCACGCTCAATCCCGAACTGTACGCTCCCTTGAGGTTCCTGGAGCAGTATCGCCTGTCCAAATTAATAATCGGGATTACCAGCTAATAATAATAATCTTAAGTATAAACCCCATAAATCCCGGGAGTCTAACGATGCTGTCCTAGAAAACGCAGCAACCTTAAAACGTCCGAAACAACCCCTAAACGACATCCGATCGACTCGAAACCTGCGCCAACAGGTCCGAAACGTCAAAAACTAACTGTCACGCGCCACCGTGACCTCAGACTCGGCCCCACGCGCCGCCACGCGCCGACGGAAGGTCGGAACACGCGCTCACGCGCCGCCACGCGCCCTCACGCGCCGATCACGCGCCTGCTACAGTACCCACGCGCCTGGACCGGTCCAACCCGGTCCAACTCGGCCCGACCCGGTCCAACTCGGCCTGACCGGTTCACTCAACCCGACCGGTTCAACTCGACCCGACCGGTTCAACTGACCCGACCGGTTCACTCGACCGGACCGGTTCAACTCAACCTGACCGGTCACCGGCGACTCGCCGGAGAAGATGACCGGCTGCCGTCACCGTCGCCGGAGGTTGGCCGGAGAAGATGACCGGACCACCACCTCCGCCGCCGTCTGGTTTCGCCGGAATCCTCCATTTCCGGCCGAAACTCCAAGCTTTCCAACTTCTTCAAAACTCAACCATTTTTCACGAATTTTACGTCTAAATCTATCTACTCGAACCCAGGAATCCAAATATGACCTCAAAACCACAAACACGTACCTGTGCTAGCCGAAAAATCGATCGGAAAGTCCGAAACTTCCTATTCTCGGTTCGGCTTCCTCCGTGGTCCTCTCCTTCGATGGTTGGTACGGTTGTGATCACGGGAAGGAGTAGAACACGATTAGTGGATCAAAACTGGAAGATGAGGCCTTGAAATCAACGTTGACTTTTGGTTTCTCTTCGGGTAAGTTTCGCACGGTTTGGTTCAATGATTTCGGGTGTGTTTGTGTTATGTTTGTTACAGAGAGAGATGAGTGAGATGAAGATGAAATGAAGATGAGGATGAAACAAATCAGACTTATCTGATTTGTTACCAAAATATCTCCTCTCCATGGAAAATTACCAAAATGCCCTTGCACATTTAGACCCATAACTCTCGTCTACGAACTCCGTTTTCCGCGTGCCGCCTGTCTACGAACTCGTGAGTTCGAGACCTACGCAACGGTATACAAAACACCACCGAAAAGGTTTCGAAACCAAAACTTGATTTCCATGCCCTTTAACAAGCAAGGGCAAAATCGTCATTTTACATAAATAATTTAATTAAATCCAATAATTAAAATTCTGGGTTGTTACAATCTACCCCCCTTAAGAAATTTCGTCCCCGAAATTCAACTCTATCCTTGGAACAAATAAGGATACTGCGTCCGCATTAGTTCCTCAGTTTCCCACGTGGCTTCCTCCACGTTATGATTCCTCCATAACACTTTAACTAGAGGAATACTCTTTCTGCGTAGTACCTTTTCTTTCCAATCCAAAATTTGCACCGGTTGCTCCTCAAAGGTCAAATCATCTTTCAGCTCAAGTGGCTGCTCTCCCAATACGTGAGACTCATCAAACAGATATTTCCGGAGCAAGGATACATGAAAAACATTATGAACTCTGGATAATTCCGATGGTAAAGCAAGACGATATGCCACTGGTCCTATCCTCTCCAGAATCTCATATGGACCAATGTAGCGAGGACTCAGTTTTCCTCGTCTACCAAAACGTACAACTCCCTTCCAAGGAAATAGTTTCAAGAACACCCAGTCACCAACCTCAAACTCAAGGTCTCTAGTTCTGCGGTCTGCATAGCTCTTCTGGCGATCCTGAGCTGTCTTCAACCTTTCTCTGATGATCCTTATCTTTTCCTCAGTCGTATCAACCAACTCTGGTGTTAACAGTTTCCTTTCACCCACTTCGTTCCAGCATAAAGGTGTCCTGCACTGCCTCCCATACAGTGCCTCGAAAGGAGACATCCCAATACTCGACTGATAACTATTATTATAAGCAAATTCCATCAGAGCCAGATGTGAATCCCAGTTTCCTTTAAACTGTAGTACACAAGCTCTCATCATATCCTCCAAAATCTGGATTGTCCTCTCAGACTGACCATCCGTCTGAGGATGAAAAGCTGTACTAAAATGCAATGTAGTGCCAAAAGCCTTCTGCAAACTCCGCCAAAACCTGGAGGTAAATCTAGGATCCCTGTCCGAAACAATCGACTCTGGAGTCCCATGTAGCCGTATGATCTCATCAATGAACAATTTGGCATACCGACTCATCCGAAAATCTTCCCGCACTGGCAAGAAATGTGCAGACTTCGTGAGTCTATCAACAATTACCCATATCCCATCATGTCCTTTCTGTGTCCTTGGAAGTTTATACACAAAATCCATCGTAATGTGATCCCACTTCCATTCCGGAATAGGTAATGGTTGAAGTGCCCCATATGGTTTCTGCCTCTCTGCTTTCACTTGCTGGCACGTCAGGCATCTACTCATAAACTCAGCAATCTCCCTTTTCATCCCAGTCCACCAATAATATTTCCTTAGGGTATGATACATCTTGGTACCTCCTGGATGCATAGCGTAAGCCGAACTATGAGCCTCATCAAGAATTTCCCTCTTTAGTTGCAGCTCATTCGGTACGCACAACCGACCATCCCTAACCAAGGCTCCATCATCCCTAAGCGCATAGTCCTGCCTGTTTCCAGCCTCTAACTCCATCCTGATAATGCACAATGTAGGGTCCTGGAGTTGAGCCTCAATAATCCGATCAATCAGAACAGGCCTCACATGAAAACTAGCCAATAAAGCCCCCTGGCTATCCATGTCCAGTACTATCCCTGCTCTACGGAACTCTACCAGTAACGGTAAGTAGACTGTATGCAAATGGGCTAAAGAACCCATGGATTTTCTGCTTAAAGCATCTGCCACAACATTGGCTTTCCCTGGATGGTACTCTATAGTACAATCATAATCCTTTATTAACTCAAGCCATCTTCTCTGCCTCAGATTTAGGTCTTTTTAGGTGAACAAGTACTTCAAACTCTTATGGTCGGTGAAGATCCGACACGTCTCCCCGTACAAATAATGTCTCCATATTTTCAATGCATGCACCACTGCAGCTAATTCCAAATCATGTGTGGGGTAATTCAACTCATGGGGTTTAAGTTGTCTAGAAGCATAAGCTATCACCTTTCCATGCTGCATCAACACGCAGCCTATACCCCGCAATGATGCATCACTATACACCTCGAATCCACCAGTATCATCAGGAATGGTCAATACTGGAGCAGAAGTCAACCTCCTCTTCAGCTCCTGAAATCCCTGTTCACAATCAGCTCCCCAGTCAAACTTGACTCCTTTCCTCGTCAACCGAGTCAACGGCCCTGCTATCGTAGAAAATCCTTCTACGAACCGTCGATAATATCCTGCCAAACCCAGAAAACTCCTCACCTCTGTCACTGTCCTCGGTTGCTCCCAGTTTGCCACTGCCTCAATCTTTTGGGGATCTACGCTGATACCCTCAGCCGAAATCACATGACCTAAGAATCCAACTTCAGTCAACCAAAACTGGCATTTACTGAATTTGGCAAACAAATGCTTTTTCCTAAGCATATTCAGCACCAACCTTAAGTGCTTCTCATGTGCCTTAGCACTCCTCGAATACACCAAGATGTCATCAATGAACACAATCACAAACCGATCCAAATACTTTTGGAACACCCTGTTCATCAAATCCATAAATGCTGCTGGGGCATTAGTCAACCCAAAAGGCATCACCAGGAACTCATAATGACCATAACGAGTCCTGAAAGCTGTTTTCTCAACATCCCCTTCTCTGATCCTCAACTGATGGTATCCGGATCGAAGGTCAATTTTCGAAAAATATCTTGCCCCCTTAAGTTGATCAAACAAATCATCTATCATTGGCAAAGGATACTTATTCCGCACCGTGGCCATGTTTAGCTTCCGGTAGTCGATACACAACCTCAGACCACCATCATTTTTCCTCACAAATAACACTGGTGCACCCCAAGGTGAAACACTTGGGCGAATAAATCCCATATTCACCAAGTCCTGCAACTGAGTCTTTAACTCTCGCAATTCTGCCGGTGCCATTCTATACGGTGCCTGTGAGATAGGTTGAGTACCTGGTAAAAGCTCTATGGTGAACTCAATCTCCCGGTGAGGTGGCAATCCCGGAAGATCATCTGGAAACACATCAGAGAACTCACTCACCACTGGAATATCCTCCACTCTCATCGGAGTATCCCGAGAATCAAACACATGAGCCAAATAACCCTCACAACCTTTCCTCAGCAATTTCTCAGCAGTCAAAGCTGATATCACTCCACAGGGTAGTACCCTACGATCTCCTCTGAATGTAAGTTCCGGTAAACCTGGACTCCAAAAATCCACTCTCTTGCCATAACAATCAATAGAGGCATGGTGCATAGTCAACCAATCCATCCCCAGAATCACATCGAAATCAAAAATATCTAAGGGGATTAAATCTTCCTCTAATGCATGACCTTCCACTAACACTGAACAACTACGAATCACGAGATTCGCCACTAACATATTCCCAGTAGGAGTACTAATACCCATGTCTCAACCAATCGGAGACAATTCTCTACATCCTCTGGGCTAGACTCGCCCATAAATATTATAGCCCCTAATCTCTGGGCTCTCTCAATGTCTGAACCCTCTGTAGCAGTCCTACTCTGAATTACAGAAGTCAACGTATGACCCAATTGTTCCAGTGTTTGCCTCATATCAGGCTCCACTGTAGGTTCAGGTGTGTCCCCCATATTTTCCGACGGTTGACGGAACTCGCGTCTCGGAGGCATTACGCTGAAAAGAACTATAACTCATCAATACCAAAATAATTGTACACGTAGTGTACAGTCTGCAGGAATTTAACCTAGTGCTCTGATACCAATTGTCAGGACCCGTCCCGAATTTCCCCTCGAAATCCGGGAAGAACCCTGATCCCGTCTGACAACCTAAAAAAAAGTTCCCAAAATACCCTTCAATCCATACAAATTATAATAACCATAATAAATACTTCCTCTTGTCAGACAAGGGACTTAAGCACTCAATAATTCCCGTAATTAACGACAAATCAAATGCAACATAATATCAGAGCGTCTAAGTAGGATCAAGAATAAAATTTAGATATCCTACTCAAATATACAACACAGCGCAGTCAGAATCCTAATGCCTCAGCCTCGAGATCAATGTTCGCGTCAACTCTACTCAACTGCCTGAAGGGGGATTTAAACACAAAAGTTGTGAGTGGACAAAAATAATCATTTATAAATTCCTTTTCGAAGAATTACCTTTCTTCCCCTCCATTTATAAAATCATGCATGCATAACATAAAACAATTTATCATATAAAAGCATCATATGTAAATCATCCAAAATTCACATTTATCTTTAAAATCATGAATTGGACTCACATAAAATCTGTATAATAAAAATACCTCGTAATCCACAATTTGGTTTGAAAACTCTCTTAAAAGGAGTTTAAAATCATATAATTCAATCTGGACACAAATTATCTCAAATCCAAATCGTTTGGTTCAAACGGACACATAATATCTCAAATTCAAATCATTTGGTTCAAACTCACGAATATCTCAATTTCAAATCATTTGGTTCCATTTGGCAAATATCTCAAAATCAAGAATTCACTGTTCCCGACATATTCATAACACATCAGGGTATCCCTTGAGATGTGTTCAAATCTGTACAACTCTGTGTACCATATGTACTGTCTGTAATATCTGTACTATGCATAGACAGTTTCGCGACCCGGCGGAGACATACTCCTCAACACCTAAGGTCCGAACCCTCAACAACTGGTAGAGTCATGCTCCTCAACACCAGTCAGAGCAACAACAATCATCGGGACGGGAATCAGTGAATCAAATCCATACTTCGAAATCTTTGTTTCGCGGCCTTAGCCAAATTCTTTAAAATATCATTTTATGGCCAAAATCGGTAAAATCACAATTATGAGTCAAAACCCAAATCACATACTCAAATAGTCACCACGTCAAAACGATATCAAAATCGAGTACAAAATCAGGCCATTTCTCAAAACATACTTTCACAGAAATATTGTAAAATATGTGTCCAGCATCATTTCTAAAATCCAGAAATTCATTTCACTCATACTCAACAGTATTTAAATCAAAGATACATTTATGCATGCATTATAGTTTATAAACCAAAAGTCCACTCACAAACCTGTTCAAGCACGCTCAATCCTGAACTGTACGCTCCCTTGAGGTTCCTGGAGCAGTATCGCCTGTCCAAATTAATAATCGGGATTACCAGCTAATAATAATAATCTTAAGTATAAACCCCATAAATCCCGGGAGTCTAACGATGCTGTCCTAGAAAACGCAGCAACCTTAAAACGTCCGAAACAACCCCTAAACGACATCCGATCGACTCGAAACCTGCGCCAACAGGTCCGAAACGTCAAAAACTAACTGTCACGCGCCACCGTGACCTCAGACTCGGCCCCACGCGCCGCCACGCGCCGACGGAAGGTCGGAACACGCGCTCACGCGCCGCCACGCGTCCTCACGCGCCGATCACGCGCCTGCTACAGTACCCACGCGCCTGGACCGGTCCAAACCGGTCCAACTCGGCCCGACCCGGTCCAACTCGGCCTGACCGGTTCACTCAACCCGACCGGTTCAACTCGACCCGACCGGTTCAACTGACCCGACCGGTTCACTCGACCGGACCGGTTCAACTCAACCTGACCGGTCACCGGCGACTCGCCGGAGAAGATGACCGGCTGCCGTCACCGTCGCCGGAGGTTGGCCGGAGAAGATGACCGGACCACCACCTCCGCCGCCGTCTGGTTTCGCCGGAATCCTCCATTTCCGGCCGAAACTCCAAGCTTTCCAACTTCTTCAAAACTCAACCATTTTTCACGAATTTTACGTCTAAATCTATCTACTCGAACCCAGGAATCCAAATATGACCTCAAAACCACAAACACGTACCTGTGCTAGCCGGAAAATCGATCGGAAAGTCCGAAACTTCCTATTCTCGGTTCGGCTTCCTCCGTGGTCCTCTCCTTCGATGGTTGGTACGGTTGTGATCACGGGAAGTAGTAGAACACGATTAGTGGATCAAAACTGGAAGATGAGGCCTTGAAATCAACGTTGACTTTTGGTTTCTCTTCGGGTAAGTTTCGCACGGTTTGGTTCAATGATTTCGGGTGTGTTTGTGTTATGTTTGTTACAGAGAAAGATGAGTGAGATGAAGATGAAATGAAGATGAGGATGAAACAAATCAGACTTATCTGATTTGTTACCAAAATATCTCCTCTCCATGGAAAATTACCAAAATGCCCTTGCACATTTAGACCCATAACTCTCGTCTACGAACTCCGTTTTCCGCATGCCGCCTGTCTACGAACTCGTGAGTTCGAGACCTACGCAACGGTATACAAAACACCACCGAAAAGGTTTCGAAACCAAAACTTGATTTCCATGCCCTTTAACAAGCAAGGGCAAAATCGTCATTTTACATAAATAATTTAATTAAATCCAATAATTAAAATTCTGGGTTGTTACAATCTACCCCCCTTAAGAAATTTCGTCCCCGAAATTCAACTCTATCCTTGGAACAAATAAGGATACTGCGTCCGCATTAGTTCCTCAGTTTCCCACGTGGCTTCCTCCACGTTATGATTCCTCCATAACACTTTAACTAGAGGAATACTCTTTCTGCGTAGTACCTTTTCTTTCCAATCCAAAATTTGCACCGGTTGCTCCTCAAAGGTCAAATCATCTTTCAGCTCAAGTGGCTGCTCTCCCAATACGTGAGACTCATCAAACAGATATTTCCGGAGCAAGGATACATGAAAAACATTATGAACTCTGGATAATTCCGATGGTAAAGCAAGACGATATGCCACTGGTCCTATCCTCTCCAGAATCTCATATGGACCAATGTAGCGAGGACTCAGTTTTCCTCGTCTACCAAAACGTACAACTCCCTTCCAAGGAAATAGTTTCAAGAACACCCAGTCACCAACCTCAAACTCAAGGTCTCTAGTTCTGCGGTCTGCATAGCTCTTCTGGCGATCCTGAGCTGTCTTCAACCTTTCT
Organism: Oemleria cerasiformis; assembly: GCA_037349345.1. Lineage (NCBI taxonomy): Eukaryota > Viridiplantae > Streptophyta > Magnoliopsida > Rosales > Rosaceae > Oemleria > Oemleria cerasiformis. The sequence continues at coordinate 11,839,664 of JAZGTL010000007.1, forward strand.
CTGATGATCCTTATCTTTTCCTCAGTCGTATCAACCAACTCTGGTGTTAACAGTTTCCTTTCACCCACTTCGTTCCAGCATAAAGGTGTCCTGCACTGCCTCCCATACAGTGCCTCGAAAGGAGACATCCCAATACTCGACTGATAACTATTATTATAAGCAAATTCCATCAGAGCCAGATGTGAATCCCAGTTTCCTTTAAACTGTAGTACACAAGCTCTCATCATATCCTCCAAAATCTGGATTGTCCTCTCAGACTGACCATCCGTCTGAGGATGAAAAGCTGTACTAAAATGCAATGTAGTGCCAAAAGCCTTCTGCAAACTCCGCCAAAACCTGGAGGTAAATCTAGGATCCCTGTCCGAAACAATCGACTCTGGAGTCCCATGTAGCCGTATGATCTCATCAATGAACAATTTGGCATACCGACTCATCCGAAAATCTTCCCGCACTAGCAAGAAATGTGCAGACTTCGTGAGTCTATCAACAATTACCCATATCCCATCATGTCCTTTCTGTGTCCTTGGAAGTTTATACACAAAATCCATCGTAATGTGATCCCACTTCCATTCCGGAATAGGTAATGGTTGAAGTGCCCCATATGGTTTCTGCCTCTCTGCTTTCACTTGCTGGCACGTCAGGCATCTACTCATAAACTCAGCAATCTCCCTTTTCATCCCAGTCCACCAATAATATTTCCTTAGGGTACGATACATCTTGGTACCTCCTGGATGCATAGCGTAAGCCGAACTATGAGCCTCATCAAGAATTTCCCTCTTTAGTTGCAGCTCATTCGGTACGCACAACCGACCATCCCTAACCAAGGCTCCATCATCCCTAAGCGCATAGTCCTGCCTGTTTCCAGCCTCTAACTCCATCCTGATAATGCACAATGTAGGGTCCTGGAGTTGAGCCTCAATAATCCGATCAATCAGAACAGGCCTCACATGAAAACTAGCCAATAAAGCCCCCTGGCTATCCATGTCCAGTACTATCCCTGCTCTACGGAACTCTACCAGTAACGGTAAGTAGACTGTATGCAAATGGGCTAAAGAACCCATGGATTTTCTGCTTAAAGCATCTGCCACAACATTGGCTTTCCCTGGATGGTACTCTATAGTACAATCATAATCCTTTATTAACTCAAGCCATCTTCTCTGCCTCAGATTTAGGTCTTTTTAGGTGAACAAGTACTTCAAACTCTTATGGTCGGTGAAGATCCGACACGTCTCCCCGTACAAATAATGTCTCCATATTTTCAATGCATGCACCACTGCAGCTAATTCCAAATCATGTGTGGGGTAATTCAACTCATGGGGTTTAAGTTGTCTAGAAGCATAAGCTATCACCTTTCCATGCTGCATCAACACGCAGCCTATACCCCGCAATGATGCATCACTATACACCTCGAATCCACCAGTATCATCAGGAATGGTCAATACTGGAGCAGAAGTCAACCTCCTCTTCAGCTCCTGAAATCCCTGTTCACAATCAGCTCCCCAGTCAAACTTGACTCCTTTCCTCGTCAACCGAGTCAACGGCCCTGCTATCGTAGAAAATCCTTCTACGAACCGTCGATAATATCCTGCCAAACCCAGAAAACTCCTCACCTCTGTCACTGTCCTCGGTTGCTCCCAGTTTGCCACTGCCTCAATCTTTTGGGGATCTACGCTATTACCCTCAGCCGAAATCACATGACCTAAGAATCCAACTTCAGTCAACCAAAACTGGCATTTACTGAATTTGGCAAACAAATGCTTTTTCCTAAGCATATTCAGCACCAACCTTAAGTGCTTCTCATGTGCCTTAGCACTCCTCGAATACACCAAGATGTCATCAATGAACACAATCACAAACCGATCCAAATACTTTTGGAACACCCTGTTCATCAAATCCATAAATGCTGCTGGGGCATTAGTCAACCCAAAAGGCATCACCAGGAACTCATAATGACCATAACGAGTCCTGAAAGCTGTTTTCTCAACATCCCCTTCTCTGATCCTCAACTGATGGTATCCGGATCGAAGGTCAATTTTCGAAAAATATCTTGCCCCCTTAAGTTGATCAAACAAATCATCTATCATTGGCAAAGGATACTTATTCCGCACCGTGGCCATGTTTAGCTTCCGGTAGTCGATACACAACCTCAGACCACCATCCTTTTTCCTCACAAATAACACTGGTGCACCCCAAGGTGAAACACTTGGGCGAATAAATCCCATATTCACCAAGTCCTGCAACTGAGTCTTTAACTCTCGCAATTCTGCCGGTGCCATTCTATACGGTGCCTGTGAGATAGGTTGAGTACCTGGTAAAAGCTCTATGGTGAACTCAATCTCCCGGTGAGGTGGCAATCCCGGAAGATCATCTGGAAACACATCAGAGAACTCACTCACCACTGGAATATCCTCCACTCTCATCGGAGTATCCCGAGAATCAAACACATGAGCCAAATAACCCTCACAACCTTTCCTCAGCAATTTCTCAGCAGTCAAAGCTGATATCACTCCACAGGGTAGTACCCTACGATCTCCTCTGAATGTAAGTTCCGGTAAACCTGGACTCCAAAAATCCACTCTCTTGCCATAACAATCAATAGAGGCATGGTGCATAGTCAACCAATCCATCCCCAGAATCACATCGAAATCAAAAATATCTAAGGGGATTAAATCTTCCTCTAATGCATGACCTTCCACTAACACTGAACAACTACGAATCACGAGATTCGCCACTAACATATTCCCAGTAGGAGTACTAATACCCATGTCTCAACCAATCGGAGACAATTCTCTACATCCTCTGGGCTAGACTCGCCCATAAATATTATAGCCCCTAATCTCTGGGCTCTCTCAATGTCTGAACCCTCTGTAGCAGTCCTACTCTGAATTACAGAAGTCAACGTATGACCCAATTGTTCCAGTGTTTGCCTCATATCAGGCTCCACTGTAGGTTCAGGTGTGTCCCCCATATTTTCCGACGGTTGACGGAACTCGCGTCTCGGAGGCATTACGCTGAAAAGAACTATAACTCATCAATACCAAAATAATTGTACACGTAGTGTACAGTCTGCAGGAATTTAACCTAGTGCTCTGATACCAATTGTCAGGACCCGTCCCGAATTTCCCCTCGAAATCCGGGAAGAACCCTGATCCCGTCTGACAACCTAAAAAAAAGTTCCCAAAATACCCTTCAATCCATACAAATTATAATAACCATAATAAATACTTCCTCTTGTCAGACAAGGGACTTAAGCACTCAATAATTCCCGTAATTAACGACAAATCAAATGCAACATAATATCAGAGCGTCTAAGTAGGATCAAGAATAAAATTTAGATATCCTACTCAAATATACAACACAGCGCAGTCAGAATCCTAATGCCTCAGCCTCGAGATCAATGTTCGCGTCAACTCTACTCAACTGCCTGAAGGGGGATTTAAACACAAAAGTTGTGAGTGGACAAAAATAATCATTTATAAATTCCTTTTCGAAGAATTACCTTTCTTCCCCTCCATTTATAAAATCATGCATGCATAACATAAAACAATTTATCATATAAAAGCATCATATGTAAATCATCCAAAATTCACATTTATCTTTAAAATCATGAATTGGACTCACATAAAATCTGTATAATAAAAATACCTCGTAATCCGCAATTTGGTTTGAAAACTCTCTTAAAAGGAGTTTAAAATCATATAATTCAATCTGGACACAAATTATCTCAAATCCAAATCGTTTGGTTCAAACGGACACATAATATCTCAAATTCAAATCATTTGGTTCAAACTCACGAATATCTCAATTTCAAATCATTTGGTTCCATTTGGCAAATATCTCAAAATCAAGAATTCACTGTTCCCGACATATTCATAACACATCAGGGTATCCCTTGAGATGTGTTCAAATCTGTACAACTCTGTGTACCATATGTACTGTCTGTAATATCTGTACTATGCATAGACAGTTTCGCGACCCGGCGGAGACATACTCCTCAACACCTAAGGTCCGAACCCTCAACAACTGGTAGAGTCATGCTCCTCAACACCAGTCAGAGCAACAACAATCATCGGGACGGGAATCAGTGAATCAAATCCATACTTCGAAATCTTTGTTTCGCGGCCTTAGCCAAATTCTTTAAAATATCATTTTATGGCCAAAATCGGTAAAATCACAATTATGAGTCAAAACCCAAATCACATACTCAAATAGTCACCACGTCAAAACGATATCAAAATCGAGTACAAAATCAGGCCATTTCTCAAAACATACTTTCACAGAAATATTGTAAAATATGTGTCCAGCATCATTTCTAAAATCCAGAAATTCATTTCACTCATACTCAACAGTATTTAAATCAAAGATACATTTATGCATGCATTATAGTTTATAAACCAAAAGTCCACTCACAAACCTGTTCAAGCACGCTCAATCCTGAACTGTACGCTCCCTTGAGGTTCCTGGAGCAGTATCGCCTGTCCAAATTAATAATCGGGATTACCAGCTAATAATAATAATCTTAAGTATAAACCCCATAAATCCCGGGAGTCTAACGATGCTGTCCTAGAAAACGCAGCAACCTTAAAACGTCCGAAACAACCCCTAAACGACATCCGATCGACTCGAAACCTGCGCCAACAGGTCCGAAACGTCAAAAACTAACTGTCACGCGCCACCGTGACCTCAGACTCGGCCCCACGCGCCGCCACGCGCCGACGGAAGGTCGGAACACGCGCTCACGCGCCGCCACGCGTCCTCACGCGCCGATCACGCGCCTGCTACAGTACCCACGCGCCTGGACCGGTCCAAACCGGTCCAACTCGGCCCGACCCGGTCCAACTCGGCCTGACCGGTTCACTCAACCCGACCGGTTCAACTCGACCCGACCGGTTCAACTGACCCGACCGGTTCACTCGACCGGACCGGTTCAACTCAACCTGACCGGTCACCGGCGACTCGCCGGAGAAGATGACCGGCTGCCGTCACCGTCGCCGGAGGTTGGCCGGAGAAGATGACCGGACCACCACCTCCGCCGCCGTCTGGTTTCGCCGGAATCCTCCATTTCCGGCCGAAACTCCAAGCTTTCCAACTTCTTCAAAACTCAACCATTTTTCACGAATTTTACGTCTAAATCTATCTACTCGAACCCAGGAATCCAAATATGACCTCAAAACCACAAACACGTACCTGTGCTAGCCGGAAAATCGATCGGAAAGTCCGAAACTTCCTATTCTCGGTTCGGCTTCCTCCGTGGTCCTCTCCTTCGATGGTTGGTACGGTTGTGATCACGGGAAGTAGTAGAACACGATTAGTGGATCAAAACTGGAAGATGAGGCCTTGAAATCAACGTTGACTTTTGGTTTCTCTTCGGGTAAGTTTCGCACGGTTTGGTTCAATGATTTCGGGTGTGTTTGTGTTATGTTTGTTACAGAGAAAGATGAGTGAGATGAAGATGAAATGAAGATGAGGATGAAACAAATCAGACTTATCTGATTTGTTACCAAAATATCTCCTCTCCATGGAAAATTACCAAAATGCCCTTGCACATTTAGACCCATAACTCTCGTCTACGAACTCCGTTTTCCGCATGCCGCCTGTCTACGAACTCGTGAGTTCGAGACCTACGCAACGGTATACAAAACACCACCGAAAAGGTTTCGAAACCAAAACTTGATTTCCATGCCCTTTAACAAGCAAGGGCAAAATCGTCATTTTACATAAATAATTTAATTAAATCCAATAATTAAAATTCTGGGTTGTTACAATCTACCCCCCTTAAGAAATTTCGTCCCCGAAATTCAACTCTATCCTTGGAACAAATAAGGATACTGCGTCCGCATTAGTTCCTCAGTTTCCCACGTGGCTTCCTCCACGTTATGATTCCTCCATAACACTTTAACTAGAGGAATACTCTTTCTGCGTAGTACCTTTTCTTTCCAATCCAAAATTTGCACCGGTTGCTCCTCAAAGGTCAAATCATCTTTCAGCTCAAGTGGCTGCTCTCCCAATACGTGAGACTCATCAAACAGATATTTCCGGAGCAAGGATACATGAAAAACATTATGAACTCTGGATAATTCCGATGGTAAAGCAAGACGATATGCCACTGGTCCTATCCTCTCCAGAATCTCATATGGACCAATGTAGCGAGGACTCAGTTTTCCTCGTCTACCAAAACGTACAACTCCCTTCCAAGGAAATAGTTTCAAGAACACCCAGTCACCAACCTCAAACTCAAGGTCTCTAGTTCTGCGGTCTGCATAGCTCTTCTGGCGATCCTGAGCTGTCTTCAACCTTTCTCTGATGATCCTTATCTTTTCCTCAGTCGTATCAACCAACTCTGGTGTTAACAGTTTCCTTTCACCCACTTCGTTCCAGCATAAAGGTGTCCTGCACTGCCTCCCATACAGTGCCTCGAAAGGAGACATCCCAATACTCGACTGATAACTATTATTATAAGCAAATTCCATCAGAGCCAGATGTGAATCCCAGTTTCCTTTAAACTGTAGTACACAAGCTCTCATCATATCCTCCAAAATCTGGATTGTCCTCTCAGACTGACCATCCGTCTGAGGATGAAAAGCTGTACTAAAATGCAATGTAGTGCCAAAAGCCTTCTGCAAACTCCGCCAAAACCTGGAGGTAAATCTAGGATCCCTGTCCGAAACAATCGACTCTGGAGTCCCATGTAGCCGTATGATCTCATCAATGAACAATTTGGCATACCGACTCATCCGAAAATCTTCCCGCACTAGCAAGAAATGTGCAGACTTCGTGAGTCTATCAACAATTACCCATATCCCATCATGTCCTTTCTGTGTCCTTGGAAGTTTATACACAAAATCCATCGTAATGTGATCCCACTTCCATTCCGGAATAGGTAATGGTTGAAGTGCCCCATATGGTTTCTGCCTCTCTGCTTTCACTTGCTGGCACGTCAGGCATCTACTCATAAACTCAGCAATCTCCCTTTTCATCCCAGTCCACCAATAATATTTCCTTAGGGTACGATACATCTTGGTACCTCCTGGATGCATAGCGTAAGCCGAACTATGAGCCTCATCAAGAATTTCCCTCTTTAGTTGCAGCTCATTCGGTACGCACAACCGACCATCCCTAACCAAGGCTCCATCATCCCTAAGCGCATAGTCCTGCCTGTTTCCAGCCTCTAACTCCATCCTGATAATGCACAATGTAGGGTCCTGGAGTTGAGCCTCAATAATCCGATCAATCAGAACAGGCCTCACATGAAAACTAGCCAATAAAGCCCCCTGGCTATCCATGTCCAGTACTATCCCTGCTCTACGGAACTCTACCAGTAACGGTAAGTAGACTGTATGCAAATGGGCTAAAGAACCCATGGATTTTCTGCTTAAAGCATCTGCCACAACATTGGCTTTCCCTGGATGGTACTCTATAGTACAATCATAATCCTTTATTAACTCAAGCCATCTTCTCTGCCTCAGATTTAGGTCTTTTTAGGTGAACAAGTACTTCAAACTCTTATGGTCGGTGAAGATCCGACACGTCTCCCCGTACAAATAATGTCTCCATATTTTCAATGCATGCACCACTGCAGCTAATTCCAAATCATGTGTGGGGTAATTCAACTCATGGGGTTTAAGTTGTCTAGAAGCATAAGCTATCACCTTTCCATGCTGCATCAACACGCAGCCTATACCCCGCAATGATGCATCACTATACACCTCGAATCCACCAGTATCATCAGGAATGGTCAATACTGGAGCAGAAGTCAACCTCCTCTTCAGCTCCTGAAATCCCTGTTCACAATCAGCTCCCCAGTCAAACTTGACTCCTTTCCTCGTCAACCGAGTCAACGGCCCTGCTATCGTAGAAAATCCTTCTACGAACCGTCGATAATATCCTGCCAAACCCAGAAAACTCCTCACCTCTGTCACTGTCCTCGGTTGCTCCCAGTTTGCCACTGCCTCAATCTTTTGGGGATCTACGCTGATACCCTCAGCCGAAATCACATGACCTAAGAATCCAACTTCAGTCAACCAAAACTGGCATTTACTGAATTTGGCAAACAAATGCTTTTTCCTAAGCATATTCAGCACCAACCTTAAGTGCTTCTCATGTGCCTTAGCACTCCTCGAATACACCAAGATGTCATCAATGAACACAATCACAAACCGATCCAAATACTTTTGGAACACCCTGTTCATCAAATCCATAAATGCTGCTGGGGCATTAGTCAACCCAAAAGGCATCACCAGGAACTCATAATGACCATAACGAGTCCTGAAAGCTGTTTTCTCAACATCCCCTTCTCTGATCCTCAACTGATGGTATCCGGATCGAAGGTCAATTTTCGAAAAATATCTTGCCCCCTTAAGTTGATCAAACAAATCATCTATCATTGGCAAAGGATACTTATTCCGCACCGTGGCCATGTTTAGCTTCCGGTAGTCGATACACAACCTCAGACCACCATCCTTTTTCCTCACAAATAACACTGGTGCACCCCAAGGTGAAACACTTGGGCGAATAAATCCCATATTCACCAAGTCCTGCAACTGAGTCTTTAACTCTCGCAATTCTGCCGGTGCCATTCTATACGGTGCCTGTGAGATAGGTTGAGTACCTGGTAAAAGCTCTATGGTGAACTCAATCTCCCGGTGAGGTGGCAATCCCGGAAGATCATCTGGAAACACATCAGAGAACTCACTCACCACTGGAATATCCTCCACTCTCATCGGAGTATCCCGAGAATCAAACACATGAGCCAAATAACCCTCACAACCTTTCCTCAGCAATTTCTCAGCAGTCAAAGCTGATATCACTCCACAGGGTAGTACCCTACGATCTCCTCTGAATGTAAGTTCCGGTAAACCTGGACTCCAAAAATCCACTCTCTTGCCATAACAATCAATAGAGGCATGGTGCATAGTCAACCAATCCATCCCCAGAATCACATCGAAATCAAAAATATCTAAGGGGATTAAATCTTCCTCTAATGCATGACCTTCCACTAACACTGAACAACTACGAATCACGAGATTCGCCACTAACATATTCCCAGTAGGAGTACTAATACCCATGTCTCAACCAATCGGAGACAATTCTCTACATCCTCTGGGCTAGACTCGCCCATAAATATTATAGCCCCTAATCTCTGGGCTCTCTCAATGTCTGAACCCTCTGTAGCAGTCCTACTCTGAATTACAGAAGTCAACGTATGACCCAATTGTTCCAGTGTTTGCCTCATATCAGGCTCCACTGTAGGTTCAGGTGTGTCCCCCATATTTTCCGACGGTTGACGGAACTCGCGTCTCGGAGGCATTACGCTGAAAAGAACTATAACTCATCAATACCAAAATAATTGTACACGTAGTGTACAGTCTGCAGGAATTTAACCTAGTGCTCTGATACCAATTGTCAGGACCCGTCCCGAATTTCCCCTCGAAATCCGGGAAGAACCCTGATCCCGTCTGACAACCTAAAAAAAAGTTCCCAAAATACCCTTCAATCCATACAAATTATAATAACCATAATAAATACTTCCTCTTGTCAGACAAGGGACTTAAGCACTCAATAATTCCCGTAATTAACGACAAATCAAATGCAACATAATATCAGAGCGTCTAAGTAGGATCAAGAATAAAATTTAGATATCCTACTCAAATATACAACACAGCGCAGTCAGAATCCTAATGCCTCAGCCTCGAGATCAATGTTCGCGTCAACTCTACTCAACTGCCTGAAGGGGGATTTAAACACAAAAGTTGTGAGTGGACAAAAATAATCATTTATAAATTCCTTTTCGAAGAATTACCTTTCTTCCCCTCCATTTATAAAATCATGCATGCATAACATAAAACAATTTATCATATAAAAGCATCATATGTAAATCATCCAAAATTCACATTTATCTTTAAAATCATGAATTGGACTCACATAAAATCTGTATAATAAAAATACCTCGTAATCCACAATTTGGTTTGAAAACTCTCTTAAAAGGAGTTTAAAATCATATAATTCAATCTGGACACAAATTATCTCAAATCCAAATCGTTTGGTTCAAACGGACACATAATATCTCAAATTCAAATCATTTGGTTCAAACTCACGAATATCTCAATTTCAAATCATTTGGTTCCATTTGGCAAATATCTCAAAATCAAGAATTCACTGTTCCCGACATATTCATAACACATCAGGGTATCCCTTGAGATGTGTTCAAATCTGTACAACTCTGTGTACCATATGTACTGTCTGTAATATCTGTACTATGCATAGACAGTTTCGCGACCCGGCGGAGACATACTCCTCAACACCTAAGGTCCGAACCCTCAACAACTGGTAGAGTCATGCTCCTCAACACCAGTCAGAGCAACAACAATCATCGGGACGGGAATCAGTGAATCAAATCCATACTTCGAAATCTTTGTTTCGCGGCCTTAGCCAAATTCTTTAAAATATCATTTTATGGCCAAAATCGGTAAAATCACAATTATGATTCAAAACCCAAATCACATACTCAAATAGTCACCACGTCAAAACGATATCAAAATCGAGTACAAAATCAGGCCATTTCTCAAAACATACTTTCACAGAAATATTGTAAAATATGTGTCCAGCATCATTTCTAAAATCCAGAAATTCATTTCACTCATACTCAACAGTATTTAAATCAAAGATACATTTATGCATGCATTATAGTTTATAAACCAAAAGTCCACTCACAAACCTGTTCAAGCACGCTCAATCCCGAACTGTACGCTCCCTTGAGGTTCCTGGAGCAGTATCGCCTGTCCAAATTAATAATCGGGATTACCAGCTAATAATAATAATCTTAAGTATAAACCCCATAAATCCCGGGAGTCTAACGATGCTGTCCTAGAAAACGCAGCAACCTTAAAACGTCCGAAACAACCCCTAAACGACATCCGATCGACTCGAAACCTGCGCCAACAGGTCCGAAACGTCAAAAACTAACTGTCACGCGCCACCGTGACCTCAGACTCGGCCCCACGCGCCGCCACGCGCCGACGGAAGGTCGGAACACGCGCTCACGCGCCGCCACGCGTCCTCACGCGCCGATCACGCGCCTGCTACAGTACCCACGCGCCTGGACCGGTCCAACCCGGTCCAACTCGGCCCGACCCGGTCCAACTCGGCCTGACCGGTTCACTCAACCCGACCGGTTCAACTCGACCCGACCGGTTCAACTGACCCGACCGGTTCACTCGACCGGACCGGTTCAACTCAACCTGACCGGTCACCGGCGACTCGCCGGAGAAGATGACCGGCTGCCGTCACCGTCGCCGGAGGTTGGCCGGAGAAGATGACCGGACCACCACCTCCGCCGCCGTCTGGTTTCGCCGGAATCCTCCATTTCCGGCCGAAACTCCAAGCTTTCCAACTTCTTCAAAACTCAACCATTTTTCACGAATTTTACGTCTAAATCTATCTACTCGAACCCAGGAATCCAAATATGACCTCAAAACCACAAACACGTACCTGTGCTAGCCGGAAAATCGATCGGAAAGTCCGAAACTTCCTATTCTCGGTTCGACTTCCTCCGTGGTCCTCTCCTTCGATGGTTGGTACGGTTGTGATCACGGGAAGGAGTAGAACACGATTAGTGGATCAAAACTGGAAGATGAGGCCTTGAAATCAACGTTGACTTTTGGTTTCTCTTCGGGTAAGTTTCGCACGGTTTGGTTCAATGATTTCGGGTGTGTTTGTGTTATGTTTGTTACAGAGAGAGATGAGTGAGATGAAGATGAAATGAAGATGAGGATGAAACAAATCAGACTTATCTGATTTGTTACCAAAATATCTCCTCTCCATGGAAAATTACCAAAATGCCCTTGCACATTTAGACCCATAACTCTCGTCTACGAACTCCGTTTTCCGCGTGCCGCCTGTCTACGAACTCGTGAGTTCGAGACCTACGCAACGGTATACAAAACACCACCGAAAAGGTTTCGAAACCAAAACTTGATTTCCATGCCCTTTAACAAGCAAGGGAAAAATCGTCATTTTACATAAATAATTTAATTAAATCCAATAATTAAAATTCTGGGTTGTTACAATCTACCCCCCTTAAGAAATTTCGTCCCCGAAATTCAACTCTATCCTTGGAACAAATAAGGATACTGCGTCCGCATTAGTTCCTCAGTTTCCCACGTGGCTTCCTCCACGTTATGATTCCTCCATAACACTTTAACTAGAGGAATACTCTTTCTGCGTAGTACCTTTTCTTTCCAATCCAAAATTTGCACCGGTTGCTCCTCAAAGGTCAAATCATCTTTCAGCTCAAGTGGCTGCTCTCCCAATACGTGAGACTCATCAAACAGATATTTCCGGAGCAAGGATACATGAAAAACATTATGAACTCTGGATAATTCCGATGGTAAAGCAAGACGATATGCCACTGGTCCTATCCTCTCCAGAATCTCATATGGACCAATGTAGCGAGGACTCAGTTTTCCTCGTCTACCAAAACGTACAACTCCCTTCCAAGGAAATAGTTTCAAGAACACCCAGTCACCAACCTCAAACTCAAGGTCTCTAGTTCTGCGGTCTGCATAGCTCTTCTGGCGATCCTGAGCTGTCTTCAACCTTTCTCTGATGATCCTTATCTTTTCCTCAGTCGTATCAACCAACTCTGGTGTTAACAGTTTCCTTTCACCCACTTCGTTCCAGCATAAAGGTGTCCTGCACTGCCTCCCATACAGTGCCTCGAAAGGAGACATCCCAATACTCGACTGATAACTATTATTATAAGCAAATTCCATCAGAGCCAGATGTGAATCCCAGTTTCCTTTAAACTGTAGTACACAAGCTCTCATCATATCCTCCAAAATCTGGATTGTCCTCTCAGACTGACCATCCGTCTGAGGATGAAAAGCTGTACTAAAATGCAATGTAGTGCCAAAAGCCTTCTGCAAACTCCGCCAAAACCTGGAGGTAAATCTAGGATCCCTGTCCGAAACAATCGACTCTGGAGTCCCATGTAGCCGTATGATCTCATCAATGAACAATTTGGCATACCGACTCATCCGAAAATCTTCCCGCACTAGCAAGAAATGTGCAGACTTCGTGAGTCTATCAACAATTACCCATATCCCATCATGTCCTTTCTGTGTCCTTGGAAGTTTATACACAAAATCCATCGTAATGTGATCCCACTTCCATTCCGGAATAGGTAATGGTTGAAGTGCCCCATATGGTTTCTGCCTCTCTGCTTTCACTTGCTGGCACGTCAGGCATCTACTCATAAACTCAGCAATCTCCCTTTTCATCCCAGTCCACCAATAATATTTCCTTAGGGTACGATACATCTTGGTACCTCCTGGATGCATAGCGTAAGCCGAACTATGAGCCTCATCAAGAATTTCCCTCTTTAGTTGCAGCTCATTCGGTACGCACAACCGACCATCCCTAACCAAGGCTCCATCATCCCTAAGCGCATAGTCCTGCCTGTTTCCAGCCTCTAACTCCATCCTGATAATGCACAATGTAGGGTCCTGGAGTTGAGCCTCAATAATCCGATCAATCAGAACATGCCTCACATGAAAACTAGCCAATAAAGCCCCCTGGCTATCCATGTCCAGTACTATCCCTGCTCTACGGAACTCTACCAGTAACGGTAAGTAGACTGTATGCAAATGGGCTAAAGAACCCATGGATTTTCTGCTTAAAGCATCTGCCACAACATTGGCTTTCCCTGGATGGTACTCTATAGTACAATCATAATCCTTTATTAACTCAAGCCATCTTCTCTGCCTCAGATTTAGGTCTTTTTAGGTGAACAAGTACTTCAAACTCTTATGGTCGGTGAAGATCCGACACGTCTCCCCGTACAAATAATGTCTCCATATTTTCAATGCATGCACCACTGCAGCTAATTCCAAATCATGTGTGGGGTAATTCAACTCATGGGGTTTAAGTTGTCTAGAAGCATAAGCTATCACCTTTCCATGCTGCATCAACACGCAGCCTATACCCCGCAATGATGCATCACTATACACCTCGAATCCACCAGTATCATCAGGAATGGTCAATACTGGAGCAGAAGTCAACCTCCTCTTCAGCTCCTGAAATCCCTGTTCACAATCAGCTCCCCAGTCAAACTTGACTCCTTTCCTCGTCAACCGAGTCAACGGCCCTGCTATCGTAGAAAATCCTTCTACGAACCGTCGATAATATCCTGCCAAACCCAGAAAACTCCTCACCTCTGTCACTGTCCTCGGTTGCTCCCAGTTTGCCACTGCCTCAATCTTTTGGGGATCTACGCTGATACCCTCAGCCGAAATCACATGACCTAAGAATCCAACTTCAGTCAACCAAAACTGGCATTTACTGAATTTGGCAAACAAATGCTTTTTCCTAAGCATATTCAGCACCAACCTTAAGTGCTTCTCATGTGCCTTAGCACTCCTCGAATACACCAAGATGTCATCAATGAACACAATCACAAACCGATCCAAATACTTTTGGAACACCCTGTTCATCAAATCCATAAATGCTGCTGGGGCATTAGTCAACCCAAAAGGCATCACCAGGAACTCATAATGACCATAACGAGTCCTGAAAGCTGTTTTCTCAACATCCCCTTCTCTGATCCTCAACTGATGGTATCCGGATCGAAGGTCAATTTTCGAAAAATATCTTGCCCCCTTAAGTTGATCAAACAAATCATCTATCATTGGCAAAGGATACTTATTCCGCACCGTGGCCATGTTTAGCTTCCGGTAGTCGATACACAACCTCAGACCACCATCATTTTTCCTCACAAATAACACTGGTGCACCCCAAGGTGAAACACTTGGGCGAATAAATCCCATATTCACCAAGTCCTGCAACTGAGTCTTTAACTCTCGCAATTCTGCCGGTGCCATTCTATACGGTGCCTGTGAGATAGGTTGAGTACCTGGTAAAAGCTCTATGGTGAACTCAATCTCCCGGTGAGGTGGCAATCCCGGAAGATCATCTGGAAACACATCAGAGAACTCACTCACCACTGGAATATCCTCCACTCTCATCGGAGTATCCCGAGAATCAAACACATGAGCCAAATAACCCTCACAACCTTTCCTCAGCAATTTCTCAGCAGTCAAAGCTGATATCACTCCACAGGGTAGTACCCTACGATCTCCTCTGAATGTAAGTTCCGGTAAACCTGGACTCCAAAAATCCACTCTCTTGCCATAACAATCAATAGAGGCATGGTGCATAGTCAACCAATCCATCCCCAGAATCACATCGAAATCAAAAATATCTAAGGGGATTAAATCTTCCTCTAATGCATGACCTTCCACTAACACTGAACAACTACGAATCACGAGATTCGCCACTAACATATTCCCAGTAGGAGTACTAATACCCATGTCTCAACCAATCGGAGACAATTCTCTACATCCTCTGGGCTAGACTCGCCCATAAATATTATAGCCCCTAATCTCTGGGCTCTCTCAATGTCTGAACCCTCTGTAGCAGTCCTACTCTGAATTACAGAAGTCAACGTATGACCCAATTGTTCCAGTGTTTGCCTCATATCAGGCTCCACTGTAGGTTCAGGTGTGTCCCCCATATTTTCCGACGGTTGACGGAACTCGCGTCTCGGAGGCATTACGCTGAAAAGAACTATAACTCATCAATACCAAAATAATTGTACACGTAGTGTACAGTCTGCAGGAATTTAACCTAGTGCTCTGATACCAATTGTCAGGACCCGTCCCGAATTTCCCCTCGAAATCCGGGAAGAACCCTGATCCCGTCTGACAACCTAAAAAAAAGTTCCCAAAATACCCTTCAATCCATACAAATTATAATAACCATAATAAATACTTCCTCTTGTCAGACAAGGGACTTAAGCACTCAATAATTCCCGTAATTAACGACAAATCAAATGCAACATAATATCAGAGCGTCTAAGTAGGATCAAGAATAAAATTTAGATATCCTACTCAAATATACAACACAGCGCAGTCAGAATCCTAATGCCTCAGCCTCGAGATCAATGTTCGCGTCAACTCTACTCAACTGCCTGAAGGGGGATTTAAACACAAAAGTTGTGAGTGGACAAAAATAATCATTTATAAATTCCTTTTCGAAGAATTACCTTTCTTCCCCTCCATTTATAAAATCATGCATGCATAACATAAAACAATTTATCATATAAAAGCATCATATGTAAATCATCCAAAATTCACATTTATCTTTAAAATCATGAATTGGACTCACATAAAATCTGTATAATAAAAATACCTCGTAATCCACAATTTGGTTTGAAAACTCTCTTAAAAGGAGTTTAAAATCATATAATTCAATCTGGACACAAATTATCTCAAATCCAAATCGTTTGGTTCAAACGGACACATAATATCTCAAATTCAAATCATTTGGTTCAAACTCACGAATATCTCAATTTCAAATCATTTGGTTCCATTTGGCAAATATCTCAAAATCAAGAATTCACTGTTCCCGACATATTCATAACACATCAGGGTATCCCTTGAGATGTGTTCAAATCTGTACAACTCTGTGTACCATATGTACTGTCTGTAATATCTGTACTATGCATAGACAGTTTCGCGACCCGGCGGAGACATACTCCTCAACACCTAAGGTCCGAACCCTCAACAACTGGTAGAGTCATGCTCCTCAACACCAGTCAGAGCAACAACAATCATCGGGACGGGAATCAGTGAATCAAATCCATACTTCGAAATCTTTGTTTCGCGGCCTTAGCCAAATTCTTTAAAATATCATTTTATGGCCAAAATCGGTAAAATCACAATTATGATTCAAAACCCAAATCACATACTCAAATAGTCACCACGTCAAAACGATATCAAAATCGAGTACAAAATCAGGCCATTTCTCAAAACATACTTTCACAGAAATATTGTAAAATATGTGTCCAGCATCATTTCTAAAATCCAGAAATTCATTTCACTCATACTCAACAGTATTTAAATCAAAGATACATTTATGCATGCATTATAGTTTATAAACCAAAAGTCCACTCACAAACCTGTTCAAGCACGCTCAATCCCGAACTGTACGCTCCCTTGAGGTTCCTGGAGCAGTATCGCCTGTCCAAATTAATAATCGGGATTACCAGCTAATAATAATAATCTTAAGTATAAACCCCATAAATCCCGGGAGTCTAACGATGCTGTCCTAGAAAACGCAGCAACCTTAAAACGTCCGAAACAACCCCTAAACGACATCCGATCGACTCGAAACCTGCGCCAACAGGTCCGAAACGTCAAAAACTAACTGTCACGCGCCACCGTGACCTCAGACTCGGCCCCACGCGCCGCCACGCGCCGACGGAAGGTCGGAACACGCGCTCACGCGCCGCCACGCGTCCTCACGCGCCGATCACGCGCCTGCTACAGTACCCACGCGCCTGGACCGGTCCAACCCGGTCCAACTCGGCCCGACCCGGTCCAACTCGGCCTGACCGGTTCACTCAACCCGACCGGTTCAACTCGACCCGACCGGTTCAACTGACCCGACCGGTTCACTCGACCGGACCGGTTCAACTCAACCTGACCGGTCACCGGCGACTCGCCGGAGAAGATGACCGGCTGCCGTCACCGTCGCCGGAGGTTGGCCGGAGAAGATGACCGGACCACCACCTCCGCCGCCGTCTGGTTTCGCCGGAATCCTCCATTTCCGGCCGAAACTCCAAGCTTTCCAACTTCTTCAAAACTCAACCATTTTTCACGAATTTTACGTCTAAATCTATCTACTCGAACCCAGGAATCCAAATATGACCTCAAAACCACAAACACGTACCTGTGCTAGCCGGAAAATCGATCGGAAAGTCCGAAACTTCCTATTCTCGGTTCGGCTTCCTCCGTGGTCCTCTCCTTCGATGGTTGGTACGGTTGTGATCACGGGAAGGAGTAGAACACGATTAGTGGATCAAAACTGGAAGATGAGGCCTTGAAATCAACGTTGACTTTTGGTTTCTCTTCGGGTAAGTTTCGCACGGTTTGGTTCAATGATTTCGGGTGTGTTTGTGTTATGTTTGTTACAGAGAAAGATGAGTGAGATGAAGATGAAATGAAGATGAGGATGAAACAAATCAGACTTATCTGATTTGTTACCAAAATATCTCCTCTCCATGGAAAATTACCAAAATGCCCTTGCACATTTAGACCCATAACTCTCGTCTACGAACTCCGTTTTCCGCATGCCGCCTGTCTACGAACTCGTGAGTTCGAGACCTACGCAACGGTATACAAAACACCACCGAAAAGGTTTCGAAACCAAAACTTGATTTCCATGCCCTTTAACAAGCAAGGGCAAAATCGTCATTTTACATAAATAATTTAATTAAATCCAATAATTAAAATTCTGGGTTGTTACACTGTTACCCAAAGAAAAGCAGGGAGATATGGAGTAAATATGATGAGAAATGGAAATTGGACATTAAACAATTTAATATAAAAATTTTGACTAAAATAAACCATGCCTGGTATGCACCCAACTTGTCATAGGTTTGGTTCCCGCTAATGGTGAATCTTTTAACTGTGGCAAAATGTGGCTGAAGAGTGTGTGAGTCTTTTCAGCTCCTGGAAGGGTGAACTGTCATAGTTCACCATTAGCTGATCTTTTTTTTTAATATTAAACCATGGGGGTTACCTAAGTAGTTTTCGACCCCACTTATTGCCCAATTGACATGTATGGAGTTCAAAACCCACTAAGTACTACTCATGGTTAAAAGTGGGTATAAAAACACTTATAACCTCTTCGGGCTCCACTAAGGATTAGCCTTATCCTTCTTGAAAGGGATCATCTCAAGTTTTGGTAAAAAAAAAAAGGTATCGCCTAAAATAAGAGTTTAGATAAGAAATAAGCCCTAAACAAATTACGTGTAAATGATGAAATAATAATAATAATAAATAGTAGTTTGAAACAAAAATGAAAAATGTTGGTTAAGCGCGGAAAAGCCGCGAGAAATTGGAAGATCCGCCCGAATGTCATCGTTGGCAGCGTGTTAGAGAGAGAGAGAGAAAATCTTGTGTTGTCTCTCTTGGTACAATCCGTCTCAAAGAAAACTGGTGAGCAGAGAGGCAGCTGGTTTCATACCAAACCCAAAAGTCTCTCTCTGTCTCTCTCTCTCTCTCAATTGTTCATTTGCAACTCCAGCATAAAAGAATCAGTCACAAACCCCAATTTTTTTTTTTTTTAATTGTTTTTTCTGGGTGGGTTTTCTAGTGGAGGAAGGACAAAGGATGAAGAGAGGAGCATCATCTGGGTTCTTTCTCCTTCATATTATTCATTAATGATATTGCCAATTTGGTAATTTGGTTATTTGGTATGGCACCCAATAAACCCAAGAGGCTGTACCAAGTTTGGAAGGGAAGCAATGTCAGTTTTTCTTCCCGCTCTATCTCTCTTCTTCAGTTGTTACTATTTTTCCCTTTCTAAACATGAATTCAATTGCTGTCTTCCTTTTATATTTGAAACAGCACTGAAAAAGGCCATGTCTTTAAGACTAGAAAACAAGAAATATGTTTATTATTTCATTCATGTGATTTCTACTCCAGTTGAAATTGACCAAGTAAAGCATACTGTTCATGTAATTTTATTTCAAGTAAATCATCATCATAATTCATGAGGGTGTTTTATGTTTCCCCTTTGCCAGTAATTTTAATTGGCTATAGGTAGCCTATTGAAATCTTTTTCTTACTGAAAGTTTTATGGACTTTTATTCTGGTTGAAGATAGGCCAGGAGTTAAAGTACATGTATGACGGGTGGAATATTGTTAAAATTCGAAATCCAGTTTGGTGTACTTCATTGCTTTGATGCGGTTTTTTTATCCGTTTTTTCAGAACTTTTTCTGTGGTGGGAGATTCATTTTTGGTCCTGATGTGGCATCTCTTCTTCTGTCTACACTACTTATTGCCGGTCCTGCAGTTGCCTTTTGTGTAAAGGTTTATTGTAAAATCAAAGATGACAAGAAGGTGGATCAAATATTTTGGTTGCCTGTATTTATTGTCGGCTCAGTCCTCACTGTTTTGGTATGTCTTCTAACTTTTTTTTTTTTTTTCTTTTTCTGCAAATTTTGTATTCAGAGAGGCCTTTGCTTTGTGTAGCCCGTCACTAACCTATATTTGTTATTCTTATGAGATAGCTAAGAATGAACTGTTAAGATCCCAGTAGTGTACCAAATTAGTTTTCGGCTTTGTGATCGTTAAGCCTTCGATTTAATTGAAGCATCCATAGGATAAATTCCGTCGTAAAAGAGGAATAGCATCTATTACCACATAATAATCATCAAAATGAATAAATATTGTATGGGGATTTACCTAAATCTCGAATTTGACCACAAATGCCATTACTTGTGGCTGTAAACTGGGTCTTCGGAAGGAAATATGAATGTGGATTTTGCTTCAAGTGGCAATCTATAGAATCAAACCTACACACTGACATTTGATGGCTCAAAACTTTAACCATTGTTCTTTCTGTTTCTTAATTTAAAACTTCTGAATAAGCAGTCCTGAAATATATATATATATATATATATATATATATATATATATATTTCTTTGGTCGGTGGTCCTGAGTCAATTTAAACTTCTCTTCTTTGATCAAAAGGCTACCATACATAATGGGGTAGCCACCCTGTGGGTTAGACCCAGCGCTAAAGTCGTATAAAGGACATGGTTGATTAATATAAGCTCAAAGCTTTCGAATATGATTCAAATTTCAGATGGATAATGATGCAAATTACATCAGGAAAGATTGTGTCCTCTGACAGTGTCCCTTAGAATAAGTCTATTTTATTTTGTATTTTGTGTAAATATTGCAATAATGTTAACTTGTGAAAATGTTCTCTATATGACATCTTTTTCCCTTCTTCTGGTTGTGGATCTAAGCCATCAGACACTTGGATTGCATTCTAATGATAGATAACCTTATAAACTCCAAAACTAAGATGATGACTACGAGATTCCAGTCACATGATAAATCAAAGATCATTTCTTTTATGAGATAAATCAAAGATCATTTCTTTTATGCGATAAATCAAAGATCATTGAATATGTTTCTATTCTTACTATTTTTTATTATTCTAGTATTCAAATATCTGACATGTAGCTCATTTCTATGCAGGATTTAACATTTCTCTTCTTGACTTCTGGTAGGGATCCTGGAATTGTCCCTAGAAATACAAGGCCTCCAGAATCAGATGAAGCATTTGATCTAGCTACTCCATCAATGGAGTGGGTTAATGAAAGAACTCCTCATTTGAAACTACCTCGAACAAAAGATGTCATTGTAAATGGTCACTCAGTAAAAGTGAAGTACTGTGATACTTGTTTGCTTTATCGCCCTCCCCGTGTATCTCACTGTTCTATCTGCAACAATTGCGTTCAGAGATTTGATCATCACTGTCCATGGGTTGGCCAGTGCATTGGAACTGTAAGTTATTAGTGTAAAAGAGTATCTTCCATGTTTATGTCACCTGTGATGAGAAATTAAAATAGGGTACACCTAAGTGAACTGGTAGTTTTGTATGGTTTTCCTTACCATTGTTGCCTCTTTTGCATGGTTCTGTTATGAATAGCAGCAGCAACAAATTGAAAAACCGTATATCTTACTGCTGCCATGTTATTCCTTTGTAGTTTAAGCTGTCTAAGTTTTCGCAGGCTTAATATTACGTACTATAAATCTTGTAGTTACTTTTTCCATATCATGTTCCAACTTTTTCACTCTAGTCCACTATGAGATGCTTTACTTTGATTGTCCTGATTTCTTATGACTCAAACACCCAAGTTGCCTAATATTGATTATGGAAATATTTGAGGGGCTATACGGAACAACTTTAACCTCTTGTTCTCTTCAGATTTCACCTCTTTTCTGGTTGTTTCCTTAATCAGAAAGCAGCTCCAATCATTTGGTTCATATCTTCATAGGTTTATTATGTGGGAATATGTATGTATATAATATGTACATATATATATTTGGTTGAGAGAAAAGGTGTGTAGTTTTGCGGAGATGTGTTATGATGGCAATTTTCTACTTTCTATGGGTTGAAATCAACGTGGACAATAAACGAGAACTCGTTAAGTGAGGAGGTGGAATGCTTATGGAATAGGGTCCGTTTTTGGCATCTGTAGCTTCAGATTTTAGGGAGCTATGTCTTTCTGCTATTTTGTCAGATTGGAAAGCATCTGTTCTGTAGTTATTTGGAGTTCTGCTTCTGCTTTAACGTTTTCCCTAGGATTGAGGTGTTGCTTCATTTTTCATGTTTAGTTTTCTAGTAGAAGTGTACTCCTTGTTCACTTATGTTTTACTGTTTCTGTCTTAATAATAAAGAGTCTTTTCTTATATAAAAATTGTAGGATCATTATCCAGTTAGGCTACTAGGACTTGGTTCTCCTTGCATTGGAAATTTAACACATCTCCTTGATACTTGTTAGTGAGTTGCTCTTCTGAACATTGATTCTTGCCATGCAAAGTTACCATCTATATATCCCATGTAACTGGCCTAACTCTTTCCCCTTTGACACTTCCCTTGAAGGCTCTGTAAGTAAGTCATCGAAGACTGGAAACTGCAATTATATGACGCGCAAGTTGTTTCATTGTTAAACAACTAGAACTGAATGAACTTATATTGAATATCAAGTAGGATGGTTGCACTTTATTTGATGTCCAAATATTTAAGTAAGTGTTCATTCTTCTTTCTACTCAGAAACTAACTGTCTTCTTATATGTTTGGTTGCAGCGCAACTATCGGTTCTTCTTTATGTTCATATCAACCTCAACCATACTGTGTATATATGTTTTTATCTTCTCTTGGATAAACTTAATTCAAAAAGAAGACGGTAGTAGTATTTCAAAAGCTATGTCAAAAGATATCCTATCAGATTTCCTTCTAGTGTATTGCTTCATCGCTATCTGGTTCGTTGGTGGCCTTACACTCTTCCATTCCTACTTGATATGCACAAACCAGGTGACGTTGCTCAACAATATACTGGAACTAGAGATACAAATTATGTAATTGGATTGGTTTTCTGTCTTTCAAGAATGAAAACATGAATTTTCAATCACAAGTAGATTTTAGTATGGAGATTATAATAATAGCAGAAATAATAGCATATTATGTGAGGAAAGAGAAACATTGTATTTCAAATAATGTTGTTGCAATAGCTAAATTGAAAATTTTAAATACGTAGGCATTATTTTCTTATACAAAGTTTCAACACTGTTCTTTCTTCCGTATCATTGAATAGATATCAAAGGAAAATTGCTTGTTTGGCTACCATTGTAATAAGAAGTGTATTGGCAACATGGAGTGAATTGTATATACAGATTTTCATTTGGTAGAAATTGCGATTGCATATTGTTTCCTAGTCTGATCTGTTTTGTTCTTCAGTTGTCACAGTGGATACAAACTGGTAAATTGTACAGTCAATATGAACATTCTGATCTAACATTAGTAATCTGGTTCTTGTTTTTTTACAGACAACGTATGAAAACTTCCGCTACCGATATGATAAGAAGGAGAACCCATATAACAAAGGAGTGATTAGGAACATCAAAGAAGTTTTCTTCTCTAAAATTCCTCCTTCAATGAATAGATTCCGATCATTGGTTGAGCTGGATGAACAGATAATCACAGGATCTGCGACTCCAAATCTTGGGGAAGGTATTATGAGCTCAAAGGAGAAAATTGATATTGAAATGGGAACTAGGATTTCAGAGGACAATGCTTTTGCAATTCCAGACCTTTTGCGGAATTTTGAGTATGATGATTTGGAGGATGATTTGAAGAATGTAGGGGAACAACGAGGACCTGCTTTTGACCCTTTATTTTCTGTTCAGCCAGAAGCAAAAGAATCTGTACAATACTCCACTGATGGAGATAAAATTTCTGAATCTGTACAAAGCATTACTACAAGGGATGCAGTGAGAGATTCTGTGCAAAGTTCACCTCCGAGAGATGAATTGATAGCATCTGTCCAGAGCACCATTTCCTTGGACAAAGCAAATGAAGAAGCTGACGGTGGAAATAAAACCTCATCATCTGCTTTTCAAGCATAAAGGTTTCTAACTTCTGTCCTTTACTTTATTTCCATATTCAATCCTTTTAATTTGATTAGTTCTTTGTATTAGTAAGTATATATTAATAACAAGATAATATACTACTTAAGTGGGTTATGTCAGTGTGAGATATGATGATTTTGTAGCTATATATTCAGATGCTCCATCTTATTCTCAGCATAAAGAAAAGAGAGAGAAATGCGATTATCTTATCAAAGAGTGAGGCAATGTGGACAAATACTAAAGTAGATTTTTACTAGTTTGCTTGAAGATCAACTACCATAAGAAACAACATGTCTAACAACTTTGGACTCATCACCAGAAAGATAATTGTAGATTTTTTTCTTGTTGGTGCTAGTTGGAGTGCTGTGTGATATAAAATTTTTAAATGCTACATGAAACAAATTGGAAGAAAAAGAAAAATCTCCTATAATATTCGTTAACATTCCTCGGCTTTGTGTACTCTTGTGTTAATAGAATTTTTGGTGTTATCCGTTCTCTATCTGCTCTCATTCTATTTTCTGCTTAACCTTTGTCTTTTTTTAACAGGTATGGCTACATCATATCTTTTCTAGGGCTTTTGCATCTCGGGAAGGATTTTTTTTCGATTTCCAAAGGATCTTTTGTTTCTGTATTTATGGTAGTCAGAGACCAAGTACTCAGTTAGGATTTTGTTAATATGGTTACACTAGGTTGGTGACTTTGATGGTTGAAAGCAAAGGAGATTTCATACAGTTGCATTGTCGCATTGTAAAATTCCAACTCATGATTATTGTGAAATTTCTTGCTGTGTTTCCAATAATGCAGAAATCTGCAAGGAATGGTGTCCATAGGTTGTGACTGTGAGTAGTTGTAATTTTGTTTTGCCCTCATGATAACTTACAGATTACAGCTTTTCTGATTATGTTTGCACTGTGAGGTATTTGGGATATCATCATGTCAAGATAACCTGCATAGACTTGCTCTTAATTCCTCTGGATCATACTTTGGTTTGCTATATTCCCTTTTTGTCACAAGTTTCTATATTTTTCTTGAGGTTTGTTAAGTTTAAACGTGTAAACTTCTTCTTTAGGGTGGTTAATCATTTCTTTTTTTATACAATAATATTGGGCGAGGAAAATTATACACAATGATTACCTACTACAGTTTATTGGTATTCTTTTCTACTATATAGTGAGCCATCTCGTGTTTGATTATCGTAAATTTTAAAGTCGATATTCAATCGTTGTATTAAATAAAAATTACTGAAAATTCCATATGGACTGAATGAGGTGAGTGTTGTATTGTATTGCATCATAAGATTCATAACATAACAACACATAACATTAAGCAGCAAACAAGAAACATCATAGAAAACAATGATCAGTAGACCAGTTGGGTTTCAAGGTCTGCAACATCAACAGATCCGGATTCGATGGGTGGCATTAAGTAGGCGGCCAGAAGCTCGGAGGCCAATGCAGCAACAATGGGAATCCTCTTCAAGTTTTTCACCAAAGGAATGTCGTCGCTCTCCCCCACGGCAATTAGCTTCTGGTTAATCTCCACCATGCGGTCCAGTTTCCTTTTGAATTCTGGGTTCTCAACATCAAGCACAGCTGGGAAAATTCTCGCTGTAGTGCGATTCGTCTGCATAAACAAACACAACTTTTCTTTTAGCCCATTGTCATTGTGTCATTTTAAGAACTGGGTTGGGTGCCAAATGGAGGCTCACCTCAATGATAACATGCATATCAAATTCTTTTGTGTTGAGCCCAATGCCTTCATAGAAAGCTGTCCGCTGGCAATCATTTAAATACATTGTCACATATACCTGCACCATAAATTAATTTGTAACTCTAGTCATTTAGGTACAGAGAGATAGATTGCATCGCATAGAGAGGAAGGATTAGTTACCGATAAGCAGAAGAATCGAGACCACAGCTTTGCCTTCCAGTCGTTTAGGAACTGGGGTTGTGCCTTCATGAGAGCAGAAAAGAAGTCGCCGTGCCTGTTCTCATCCTGACACCAGTTCTCAAAATACTTGAAAATGGGGTAGCATTGGTACTCGGGATTCTCCTTGAGATGTCTGTATATGGTAATGTATCTCCAGTATCCAATCTTCTCAGACAAGTAAGTCGCATAGAAGATGAACTTTGGCTTGAAAAATGTGTACTTCCTCGCCTTTGTCAGAAACCCCAAGTCCAAAGCCAAATTGAAATCAGATAGCCCCTTGTTCAAGAAACTGCCAACATCCCAAATTAAACCTTTGAATTGAATTCAATTTTATCAACAACATGAATTCAATTTTATGACAAAGTAAAACTTACCCAGCATGCCTGGCTTCATCCCTGGACATGAGAGAGAATATCTCAGCCACCACTGGATTGGTTTTCTGCAGCATTAAAGGGTTTAGTTCAGGAGGGAAATTGGGTAAACTGACATAAAAGTAGTAGAGTAGTAAAAAGGATTAACCTTAAGCCTTCTTCCAAGTTCTTTGTAAAGAAGGAAGCCAGAGAACTCAGCAGTGCAAGACCTCTCCAAGAACTCAACAAAGATCTGTCTAAGTGGGCCTTGGAGTTTATCAGCAGCCTCCTTGAACTCCTTGTTCCTCACAAAGTGGGTCTGATTGTAGTCTGTCTTGAACTCCTGAAGCAGAGCTTCAAATTCAGCTTGATTCAAGTTCTTGTTGATCTCCGTGTTGAAAAGGGTCTCCATTTCATCAAAGTCGGTGGTGTAGAATCTCGGTGCCAGAAGGGTCTCCTTGATTGCACCTTTCTTTGCCGCCTTTTTCACCGTCGACGCCGCCCGTGGAGTTGCCGACATTCTGATTCTGTTTGGCTTCAGCTCGCCTCTGCTGCTGCTTCCCAATTTCGGAGTGACATTGCTGAATTTGGTGAGGGGTTTTACGAGGGCCATTTCTGCTGCCGTTTTTGGACCAAATTCAAAATACTCTTCTTACTCTTAAATTCTTGAGGAATAGCTCACTCAATCGCTCTCTCGATGAGGGATAAGAATCTAACGTTGTGCGTTCCGCCATACAATTGGTTAACGCCCATATAATCTCATCCAGTGAAATCTGAGTTTAGATGGGCTGTTGACACGTGGCATCTGATTGTCCTCCTCTCTCTGTCTCTTGATTGGTTTTCATAATGCCACATGGAATACATCTTTCTATGGTTGCATTTCGCTAGTTGGATTCTCCCCTTACGGATGTAGTGTACTCCTTAGCACTTAGCTCTCTGCGCAAGCGATGTTTTTCTTAAGCACTTTCCTTGTATGTGATTCTTTTAATTTTTTTTATGTCGAGTCTAATAAATAAAATTGTTATATTTTTTTATATTTATATATTTTATTTGTAAATAATAGATACAAAATGGAGATCTTATTTATACCCAATTTAAGGAGCTGTCATTTTGACTCTGACATGCTTGTTATATTGTAAACTTATATTTAAAAAAGTTTCATGAAACTCAAAAGTTGTTCGGAAAATTCGAGTTGGGCGACATGTGTTTCCTCGATAAACGGAAATTTGATCGTTGGATAGCATTCTAATTTCATGAGCATGATTTTGAAGTCATTCTTGAGCTATCGGAACTTTCGGATTGGAAATATGAGGTACGCAGACTCAAAATTGGATTTATAAGGTTTTGATCCGAAATCAATCCGTGATGACTGAGGGTTGACTTCTGGTCAACTCTTTAGGATACGTTATGTTGTTTAGGGTTGTCCCCTGATTGGTCATTTCGAGTTCGATTACACTTTAGGATACATTATGTTGTTTACGAATTGAATTAGTTTCTAATCATTTTCTGTTTAATTTAGGTGACTTGGCACGTTTTCTAAGATGTTTATAGGTGATCGAGAAAAGTTGGATAACTCTGTGAGTTGGATTTTATTTTTATAAATGAATTTAATGGCTTTGAATTATTTATGATTATTATCTTATTTACATAAATACGTAATTGATTATGATTCAGATTTGAATATTATTTTTAGTATTATTATGATTATAATATTAGTTCCATGGTTTCAGTATATAAATTACGATTTTAGAAATGGTTCTTTTGAAGATTGTTGAAAAAGGATTATATAGATTATATTTGCTATATTTAGTAAGTAAGAGTGGTGGTTCCAAACCACCAATGATATAACCCTCAACAGACTATCATATTAGGTCTTTGGGACCCATCCGAGCACACATTAAAGCTTTGGGCTATGTGCCAGGGTGTCTAGCCCTTTGGGGGCAGTATAGAATTTTGACTTGATGGGTACTTCAGTAGTATTTAGCATTTTAGAGGTACACAACTTCCTAAATATATATATCATCATAGATGTTACAACCCGTTCCGAAATTTCGCTTCCAAAAATTTTGTTTTTACTAAAATGCCCCTACGAGTACTTTGAGGGCTTTTGGTTTTTATTATTTAGTTGGTTTAACAAAAAACTAAGCCCAAAATGTTATTGAAGCCCAATTTTTAACTCTAATGTTAGCCTAACATGCCCAACCCACAACTTCAAATTAGTTTAGCTTTGGTCTCTCTCTCTCTCTCTCTCACGCACAACCTCCCTCAAACGGTCATCCTCCTCTCGATATCATCCTCTTCCTCACCAAGAAAGAGTGACAGGACCCCTCCCGAATTTTTCCTCGAAATTCGTGAGAAGCCCTGCTCCCGTCTAATAACTCCTGAAATCTCTAAATAATCCCTGAAATACCCTAACCATTCCAACAAAGACTCTATGATAATTCTACCGAAAATTCGGCAAAATCTCCTTTGTAATTTGGTTAAACTGTCTTCCAACTGTCAGACGAATGATTTGAATACTAAACTATTAACCAAACAGTCCAGATTGAATCACATCCAACCAAATCCAAGTCCCAGAATTAATTACAATACCTAGCAGTGGATCAAAGCAAACTAGGTTAACCATAAGTCAACAAAAACTAAAGAAAGTCCTAGTCTTGTCACCTCGTCCCGCTACGGTCTGGAGGGCACAAAACCAACGTAACTGTGAGAGGACAATAAACCATATTGAAGTATACACACACTAATAAAGTGACATTAATAGTAATAATAAAAATAAGGGTAATCAGGACAACCCACCTCGTGGTAAATCAAATTACATTAAGACCCTCCATACATACAACTTACCAGAGTACCATTCAATTACATAGGTGGAACCCTCGCCATATCCATATGTACATGCCGTCGTAATAACTCGGTCGAAGCCGATATCCCGGGCCGCAGCCCCACATCCCGACTGTAGTCGTCATCCCCGAGTTGTAGCTCGATGCCCCGACCGTAGCCGTCATCCCCGAGCTGTAGCTCGATGCCCCGACCGTAGCCGTCATCTCGAGTTGTAGCTCGATATCCGAGTTGTAGTCGTCATCCCGAGTCATAGCTCGATATCAGGGTCATATCCGTCATCCCGAGCCGTAGTAGGATATCCAAGCTGTATCCATCATCCCGAGCCATAGCTCGATATCCCGACCGTAGCCGTCACCTCACCGAGCATATGATGGAATCCTCCACATCATAGCCCGATACCTTATCCAGCGTATGATGGAATCCTCCACATCATCGCTAATACCTCGCCAAGCATATGATGGAATCCTCCACATCATAGCTTATATCCTGCATAGAGTATGATGGAATCCTCCATACCATACCTCGTACCTCTCTGAGTCTATGATGGAATCCTCCATACCATAGCTCATATCATGCCGAGAGTATGATGGAATCCTTCATACCATACATCGTACCTCTCCGAGCCTATGATGGAATCCTTCATATCCTAGCTCATATCCTACCGAGAGTATGATGGAACCCTCCAAACCATACCTCGTACCTCTCCGAGCCTATGATGGAATCCTCCAGACCATAGCTCATATCCTGCCAAGAGTATGATGGAATCCTCCATACCATACCTCGTACCTCTCCTAGCCTATGATGGAATCCTCCATACCATACCTTGTACCTCTCCTAGCCTATGATGGAATCCTCCATACCATAGCTCACATCCTACCGAGAGTATGATGGAATCCTCCATACCATACCTCGTATCACGCTGAGTGTATGAGGGAATCCTCCTTGCCATACTTTCTGTTCGTCCGAGCATATGAGGGAATCCTCCCTGCCATACCTCACCGATAAACTACCACCAACCCTCCCACCAGGGTCAAAGCCTAACCCACCATCCTAGCCGAAACCCCAAACCATCAAATACCTAGGCCTAAGCCCAAATACATAACCCTGGGCCTAAGCCTAAAACCCATAAACCGGAATCCATAAAATCACCCTTTCGGGCCTAAGCCCAAGTCAATACCAAACTCGTTTCCCAAATCACATAACCGGGCCTAATGCCCAATATCACATATCCAGGCCTAACGCCCAAAATCACTTCAGAATTGTTATTGAAATCCAAAATCAAATAATAAGTCTCTAGAATATTTATTCTAAATCTCTGAATTTCATAATCGATAATAATGTATTCCCTTTGACTCCCGATATTCGAAAGATAATAGAAATATTCAAATGTCACAATAGGCATACATTATAAATTAGGGAAACCAGTCCACTCACTGTGACGTCCAAACAAGTCTAATTACAAGCTATTCTGTTTCCCGTGACCCTCGGAGCCACCACACCTGTCAAAAACATTATTTGGGATTATTAAATGATAATTATTAACCTAAAATCTGACCCCCTAAATCCCGGGAGTTCACACGCGTCCTAAACGCGTACCAAGTAACTTTAAACACCCAAAACAGCCCTTAAACAAACTCCGATTGACCCGAAACCTCCGGCAAAAGGTCCGGAACTTCGAAAACATTGAAACAAGAGAGGGGGCACTGTTCACTCGCCGGAGTAATGTTCACTCGCTGGCCGAAAAACCCCATAACCACCCAATTTTCAAACCTTCATATCTCACTCGTTTCTCAACCAAATTTGACGTTCTAATAATGGAAATCTATCTACTCGAGCCAAGGATTCCAAATATGAAGTCCAAATTGAAAATCCTTACCTGTGGTGGCCGAAAATGGACGGGAAGTTTGGGCCCATGTTCAAAGCTTCACCCCGTTGTCAACGGCGGTCCTCACGGCTCAAGGAGGATATGGATGAGTTCGTGAGGTCGAGAGGAAGGTCATGGTGTGTTTAGTTTGGGTCGAAAAGGCCAAAATCAAAATCCCAAATTTTTAGGGGTTCTTGGTTTCTTACGGGAGAAAAGGAAAAGAAATTTCGGGAGAGAGGAGATAGAGTGATTAGAAAAATCTGGAGAAAAGGAAGACAAAATCTTCCCAAAATATCTACCTTCCAAAATTATGAAAATGCCCCTCAAGGTTCTAGACCTGTAACTCTCACAAACGAGCTCCGATTTCCGCATGCCACCTGTCTACGAACTCGTGAGTTCGAAACCTACACAACGGTCCAAGAAAAACTTCCAAAAGTATTTCCTAACAAAAAGTCGCTCTTGAATCCCTCCTAAACCCGAGGGCAAAATCGTCATTTTTCTAATTAAATCTTCAAATTTAATTTCTTTTTAAGAACATGTCGTTACAAAGAGACTAACACATAGACAACGTCGCACCACCACCACATGCGAGTCGACACCACCATTGAACCAGGGTATTGACCACCAATCTCAAGAGTTGAAAACGACAGAGCCATCATATTTCTCTCCCTCACTTCGTCTTCTTCCTCTCTCACCACCGAGGAGCTATCAAACCCACAAACTCGAAGCTTCGAATTGGGGCACCAAACCACACTCATCTTCTTCATCTCCTCACCACTAGCTCATTGGACTAGGCTGTGAACTACGAGGACCACCGTGGCCCAAGCTACAATGCAAAACCCGATAAGGACCCAAGAATGACCCAAAGAGTTTAAGGTCAAACGAGGTAAAATTGACCCATTTGAGTTTAACCTTGAGATGATTCGTGTTGAGAGCTTCTTTTCTAGCTAATTGCATGTTTGTTTTGATGAGGTTTGACTGCGGTCAACCTCACCGGAAGTTGCAGAGTCGCACGGCCACCGTGAGTGTCGATGGGTTTTCTGATTAAACGAGGTAAGCTTGCGTTATGAGAATTCCACCAATGAAATCATCTGATTCTGGGCTTCAATCTCGACTTTTTTCATGTAGGTTTTGGAGGACGATGGCGGACGAGTCTCACCGGAAATTGGGTTTTTCCTCAAGTTCACGACGATTTTTCGACCAAACTAGGTAGTCTCTTGAACTAAAAATGTGAATTTTGGATTCTTGGTTGGGTTTCAAGTTGAATAGCGAAATTCTGGTCGGAATCGAAGTTCGGGTTGAACTCATGCTAGTTTTCCAGAATCTGACCACCGCGAACGGCGGTGCTCACGGCAGTCCGACCCCTGCTCGACTGTGCCGGTCATCGGCCGTTGAACACGTGACAATCACGTGACGACAACGTGGTTGACAAGTGGATGATACGTGGAGCCACGTGGCAGCAACGTGGGTGCCACATGGCAGCCACGTGGAAGAACACTCAGCAGGCGCATGAGTACGCGTGGCGGCGCATAAGGTCTAATCCTGACCTCCGGCATGCGCGTGAAGGCGCATGAGGTCACTTTTCGACTTCCAACCGGTGCGTGGTGACGCATGTGACTGTTTTCTGGCCTATGGCGACGTGTGGGTGTAGTTTTGGGACGTTTCGGATCGTCTAAACACATTTTTAGTTCGTTTAAGATTGTTTTAGTGCCGTTTTGAGCAACCCAAGAGGGGTTTTCTTTAGTTTTCCCTTTTGAAGTAGTTAGTAAGCTTATGGTTGACTTCGTTTAGGGTTGTGACGGCTTGGAGCTTATGTTGGCTTGGCATGTCAGGTGATTTTGACTCCCCGACTAGTTGGTAAGTGGTCCTCTTTCCTAAACTCCATTTTATTATTGTATCTTACTTGCATATTTTGTGATAATATCATTTGAGATCATGATTGGTTAATGTTTGATTGTCGTGTAGTTTAAGTCCTTAATTAAGTTGTTAATTAGTGACACTTTTGTTCCCGAGCATGGTTTGCTAGAACTTAATTTGTGATCACTACTACGAGATTAATTATGCATTGACTAGCTTCAAGAAATGTGTGTATGCATGTGAACGTGTTTTAAAGGTTTTCCTCATTTCTTGATATGTTACAATCCCGAGCATGACTTGTTGACTATAGTTTACTTATCGTATTCCCGAGCATGACTTGTTTGATTATGATGATTATATTCCCGAGAATGCTTTGTTTGACTATGTTGGTTATATTCCCGAACATGACTTGATTGAGATTGATTGTGAATTGTCACTATAAGAACTATGTTGTACACGTGTTATACACGAGATGTGTAATACTCACTTAGGAGTCGTCGGTATCTTTAGTACCCGCCTGTTGGCCACATACCAGCCTCCACGGGATCGATCACCCGCGCTTGCTCAAATACTAGTTAAATAGCGCCAGCTTTTCCCCGAGCTCTGGGGGACATAAGGTGACGATGCTTCGCACCCAGTCTTTAGGTGGTCGAGGTACACGAGCAAACCATAGATACCCAGCCTGTCATGTGCGCATGACTCGAGCGACTCAAGAGCATAGTTAGTGGGTTATACGTTCTATACTTTTACTTCGGGTTGATTTTGAGACTGCATATTATTTTATTCTTATTTCTCATAGAACGTGCATGTTTGTTGTTTGTGTATTGTTGGTATCTTTGAGTTTCTTTTCAAAACTGAGGGGATAAATTATGTTTTCAACTTACTGTTTTACATTGAAATAAACTGCTAAGTCCACTCACCCTTCTATTTTTGTACCCCTTAGGTCT
This sequence comes from Oemleria cerasiformis, assembly GCA_037349345.1. Lineage (NCBI taxonomy): Eukaryota > Viridiplantae > Streptophyta > Magnoliopsida > Rosales > Rosaceae > Oemleria > Oemleria cerasiformis. The sequence continues at coordinate 11,873,507 of JAZGTL010000007.1, forward strand.
TAGTGGTACTTCACGCTCATCGATGAGGAGTTCTCAGTTTATGCTCTTACATTCACACCAATCGTTCGAGTGTGAACCGTCAAAAATTGGGGTAACTCAGGTAGTTGTTTAAACTTTATGATCATCAAGTCGAGTACTATGCTCTGTACTTCCGCTGCCACGGTGAATTGTTAATTGGTTTTTACTAATTACTTTTCACATGACCTCCTAAAACGCACCGTTTCCAATCTTTTGGCTTTCATCATCTGGGCGTCACCATTCGGATGTCATCTAGCATACCTCGATTTTGGTGTCCAAGTGGACTCTTCGGATCGGGGTGTGTCAATAGACTTTTCCTATTTTATTCAGCATATTATAAGTATTAAATCTTGATTTGTATGATATCCATATGGAAATATAATTATTTTTGATATTTTATTTAAGCAGATTACAATATTTTTTTATTGAATTCAGTTATCCAATTTTCAAAAATCTTATTAAACTCTATTAACAATATAATAGTGATTTTATAGCAGATTTTCATATTTTAAACTATATGTTATGATTATGAGTTTGAACATAATTCAAATTATTACTTATATTAGCGTTTTCATAACGGGGGTTAGTATGTTCAGATTATTAATTATTGCAAAAAATTTATTTTTGTCCACTCACTGCATTTATCTCATAGTTTTCCTATTTTGTGCCCCCAAGTTATCTTAAGAAGTGAGGTCACCTATTGAATCTGCTAGGCTTGCGTAGGCTAGCATTCGCATAATGCATGTCACCTTTTGGTGGGCTGAGAAACCAGGAAGGCCGATGCATTGTTCCTATGGTGGAAGTAAGGGTTGGCCATGGTGGCATCTTCTAACATACAAAGAAAAATGGGACGCGCTGTCCAGAAACGATGTCCGAAATCCTCAGGCGTGAGTATAGTTGAAATATTGTTTCATTAGAGCTTCCTTCGCACCTTAGTCTCGGGGTTTCTTTTGGCATCCAACAACAGTGCCACCCCATTGGGTTGGGGTTGTTGAAAGTTGGTTTATTGATAATACCAAGTCGATATTGTAGCTGCCATTTGCATATTCGACTGCATCTGGGCATCGTTTTCTTATTAATTTTTTATCATTTGGGGAATCTCGAGAGAAGATGACGAGGAAGCAAATGAATTTGTGAAATTTACAGGCCCAAAATAACCCAATATATTAACTTCAACTGAAGATAAGGTGAGACATAAGAGATAAGAAATCTCGATAATCAATCAAGTGCTCACACGTGACAATTTATCTTATAAAAAATCTTATCAATTTTTTTTTAATAGATGACCAAAAATTCAAGTCCGCTGAAATTTGCCACATAAGATGTGATTTTATATTAATTTACAATTCATTAAACTTAAGGATATATTAAAACTAATAAAATATTAACGAAATATAACATACCCCCTTTATTGCGAGAAATGGTAAAACATAGTCCTACACTATTCATTAAAAAGTAATTTTTGGAGGGCCTAAATTTTAACTTAGGTAACCCATGGGGAGACCATTGCTAGAGATTGCCTAAGTGGCGACCTTGAATGGAATTGAATATAGTAAGTTTAAGTGCTTAGAGAAAGTTGTCAATGAGTCATCTATTTATAAACAACCCTCCATGAATTGGGGCTCAAATTAGGCTAAAATCCTATGGCTAGGCTAGGGACACTATTCAAGTTAGAAGATGACATACCCCTTCCTCCTTTATGTCCCTTTTTGTTGTGAATATTTAGAAGAGATATATAGCCATGTGGGGGATGTGACAGAGGTGTGATCTTCTGTCACGTAACCACCAACTCTTGTGAGCACAACGGTGCACCGCCATTGGGGTCTGTCGGGATCGAGCAGGTTTAATTATTAATCTTGCCTTTTCAGAGAGGAGGTCGTCAGGGTGGCTCGTACAATCATAGTTGACTATTGGCATGTGGTGTTGGACTAGGTATGCCTTGGAGTAGTTCTATGCCTCTTTTTTAGGGCCAAGCGTGGGACCACCTTTGGGGTGGAGGGATAGAGAGGCACAATTCATGTCGACGTTGCTAGTGGTCTAGGCATGTGCATGTGGGTCCCTTCTAAGGTGTCTAGCCACTTTGGCGATTAGTTATTCGCTAAATGAGCTAGGAAAAATATGTGCATTAATAAGTTCATCATTCATTCTCTCCCTCCCTAGACCTCCAAGATTATTTTCCCTTCAAAAATAAATAATGAAAAAAAAGGACGGACTACTATCTTTGGGTTTAGTATATAACTATATCTAGTTAAGCCATTCTTTGTAAATAAGGGAAATTTAAGTTTAGTTTAGAATAACTTTTCAGAAAGTAGTATTTTAAAATATGTTGGATCAACAGGTGATATATAAGCTAATTTCATAAATTAAAAATTGATATGGTTATCAAATGAGTTCTTAGAGCATCTCCAATGGTAGTTATAAAGGGTGTTGCAAAGTCACATTTACAACATTCTTATCGAAAAGTGCACCAATTAGTATTGTAAGGGACTTTTAAGTATACAACACCACCACATTGAGCATGAAGGTGAGGGCGGTGGAGAAAATAGGGGGACTGATTGGTAGGGTACTGGAGGTGGACAAGTCCACAGGTTCTGATTGTAATGGGAGATTTGCATGAGTTCGTGTTAGACTCAATGTCCGTGAGCCACTGATGCGTGGGGCTAAAGTGAAGTTCCCAAGCGCTGGTGAAACCTGGGTGGGTTTTCAATACGAATTTCTACCTATTTACTGTTTGGTTTGTGGCGTGATTGGACATAGTTCCAGGTAATGTGTTGAAAGGCATAGTGATACTAGTGGTGAAAGAGGCTCTTTGGAGAATGATGGCTTGTTCGCTTTTAAAAATCTGGAGGCCATGGGGGATTTGCGTGGGCTCCCCCTCAAGAGTACGTTGAGGCGTAATAGAAGGGAGATTTCACATGGGAGGTGTGTCCCTGGGGATGGTCAAGCTTCTGGCCTTGCTGCTCATATCCAAGCTCAGCGGGAGGCTGCAGAAAGGCAGATGCGTGAGTTGGCTGCAGCCTTTGATGAAGGGAGAATTAGACGAATGGGTTTGATCAGGATAGTGTGCTTGAAGGGGTGGCACCTCGAATGTAGCTGTTGCCGAAGGACATGGGCAGACTGAAGTGGGGCCTCTCAACATTGGTGATACTAGGGTTGGTATGGTTCTGGGTCCTGCAGGGATTGTAGGGACTAAATCTCACGTTTCTGACCCCTTCAAGTTGGCCCCTATCATTGCTAATCTATCTAAGCAGACACGTAAGAGACGTGGTAGGGCGAGACAGGCTGGGAGTGAGGAGAATGGGCGGGGGGACCAGGAAGTTGATGGTGGTGGCGAGGATTTTGGAATGGATGAAACTATTGTTGGACGTGTTGCTAAGCGTCGTCATGTGGGGTTGATTGGTACGTCGTCTCAAGTGGTTGGGACCTCCCTTAATGGGTCTCTTGAGCGGAGGAGTGATGAATCCACCTATCCCCAAGGGCTGTAGTCGCCATGAGGATTCTCTGTTGGAACTGTCAGGGCATCGGTGGTGACCTGATTGTTCATAATTTGGAGGAGCAAAACAGGCTTCTTCAACCAAGTATTGTGGTGCTTTTGGAAACGAAAAATAGGAGTTCGAGGTACCAGTTTCTGAAAAAGAAATTGGGCATGGAGTATATGCAAGCTGTGGAACCTAGGGGGCTCAGTGGGGGCTTGTGTGTGTTATGGAAGTCTGCAAGTCATGTTGAGTTAGTTAAGTATGCTGATTTTGTGATTGAGGTCTTAGTGAATGATGAGGATAGGGTTTTTAAGTGGAGGTTGTTTTCTATCTATGCAAGTACGAATGATAGTGTAAGAGCGAAACAATGGGACACTCTCAGACAACGGCTAAGTAGAGAGACTGATTCGTGTTTGTTGTTGGGGGATTTCAATGATATCCTCAGTGTTACTGAGAAGGAAGGGAGTAATACTCGATCTGCTTCGAGCATGAGGGCTTTTAGGGCGTTTGTGGCATACTGGCCATCCATTCACCTGGATAAATAAAAGGGATAATGGTTATGTGCAAGAGAGGCTGGATAGGGGTTTGGCTACAGATGTTTGGATGCTTTCATATCCTCATGCCCAAATTACTCATATTCTTTTGTCGGGGTAAGATCACTCAATGTTGGCCTTAGATACGTCGCCTAGTGTGAGAAGGCATCCAAATCGTTTTATCTATGATTCAAGGTGGAATAAGGAAGTTGCTTGTGAGGAGGTGGTTAAAAAGGAATGGAGTAGGTCGTTGATGGGCTCTCCATACTATCGTGTAACAAAGAAGCTTAAATGGGTCCGTAAGGGGCTTGTGCAATGGAAAAAGAAGTCAAGGAGCAATGCACAAAAAAGAATTGCGGTGCTCAAAGAGCAACTAAAAGAATGCTACCAGGCAGAGGTCTTTGATGGGCAGAGTGTTAAGCGTATGGAGGAGGATCTCCAAGATGCGGTGAGAAAGGAAGAAATTTATTGGAAACTTCAGTCTATGGTTCAGTGGCTGAATGAAGGGGACAAGAATACAAAGTTTTTCCACTCTAAAACGATTAAGAGGAGAAGGCACAATAGAATTTGAGGCTTAGATGATGAGATGGGAGTGTGGAGAGATGGTGAGGAGGAGCTTGGAGGGATTGCTAATGGTTTTTTTCAGAAGCTTTTTACATCCTCCATGTCGTCTAGCATTAGAGACATCACATATTGTATTTCCCCTAGGGTCTCGGATGTGGATAATGCGATGTTGGTGCACCCAGTTTCCCCGGAGGAGGTCATCCAAGTGGTAATGCAAATCAGCCCAACTAAATCGCCAGGTCTATATGGTTTTACTGCCAGTTTTTATCACAGACTCTGGGGTTTGATTGGGAATGAGGTAATTCGTGCTGTTACTTCTTTTTTTCAATCTGGGCTCCTGCTGAAAAAGATAAATTTTACATACTTGGCATTGATTCCGAAAGTCCAGAGTCCTCTAAGTATGGCACAGATGCCCCTATCTCTCTTTGTATTGTACTTTATAAAATTATTGCAAAGGTTCTCACTAATCGACTGAAGGAGTTGATGAGGAGGGTGATTAGTTGTTCTCAAATAGCGTTTGTTGATGGTCGACATATTACTGATAATGTTTTAGTGGTCCATGAGGTTTTACACACTATAAAAAAAAAAGCGTGGGCAGATAGGGCAGGAGATGATGCTTAAGCTGGACATGTCTAAGGCTTATGATAGGGTTGAATGGGATTTTTTGCTGGCGGTAATAAGGAAGTTGGGGTTTAATGACGTGTTTTGCAGGTGGATTAAAGCGCGCATTTCTACCACCTTGTTTAGTGTCCTAATGAATGGTAACCCTACTGATGTTTTCTTTCCATCGAGGGGTCATAGGCAAGGGGACCCTCTGTCACCCTTCTTATTTGTTCTTTGTACTGAAGGCTTGTCTACGATCCTCCGTAGAAAAGAGGAGATGTGTGTGTTGAAGGGTATCCTTGTTGCCACGGTGGCCTTTAGTTTGACTCATTTGTTTTTTGCGGATGACTCTATTCTGTTTTCGAAGGCAACTATGGCAGATGCAGCTTGTATAAGGGAGGTGCTCCATTTGTATGAAGTAAGTTCTGGGCAGATGATAAACTTTGAAAAAGTTTTGTGGTTTTCAGTGTTGACTGCCCTTTACGGCTTCAAGAGCAACTAACTGCTGAATGGGGAGTTCGGAAGAAAGAAGAATTTGGGAAGTATCTGGGCCTGCGGGCTGACTTTGGAACCTCAAAGCGAGCAGTATTTGAGGAAATTCGCAATCGAGTGGAAGCTAAGGTGCAAGGTTGGTCGGAGCAGTTTTTGTCTAAGGCTGGGAAGGAGGTTCTAGTGAAAGTTATTGCTCTTGCTTTTCCTAATTACGCTATGTCTTGCTTCCAAGTTCCGGTAGGTGTTTGCAAGGATGTGGAGCGTATTTTGGCCCGTTTCTAGTGGGGAAAACATAATTTACAACGTGGTATTCACTGGGCCTCTTGGGATAAAGTGACAATGCCAAAGTATAAGGGTGGATTGGGGTTCCAAGATCTCCGGTGATTTAATTTTGCAATGCTTGCAAAGTTAGGATGGAGATTATTGGATGAGCCTTCGTCACTCCTTGCTAGATTGTTACGAGCAAAATCTCACCCTGATGGGTCTTTCTTAGAGGCCAAGGAAGTAGCTGGATCTTCTTGGGGTTGGAAAGGTATGTTGCAAGGGCAACGTATTTTAAAGGCTGGTATTCGCTGTCATATTGGTGATGGGTCACAAATCAATGTCACAGAGGATCCGTGGGTTCCTAGTTGCAGGCCGTTCCGTGTACATCCTTCTCCATCTTCCCTTCCTCCTTTGGTTAGTGAATTAATTTGCCCTATTTCTCGGATGTGGAATACTGCCTTAGTGGAGAGTTCTTCACTTTGGAGGAGGCAAATGTCATCCTCTCTATTCCTCTAAGTAAGTTGGGATGTCCGGATAAACTGGTTTGGCATTTCTCAAAAACTGGTAGCTATAATGTGCACTATGGGTACTTGTTGGCGATGGAAATGAACAGAAATGGTGAGTTATCGGCAAGGGGAAGGGGTAAGGCTAGTGCAGGAGGTGTCCATGAGAAAATATGGAAAAATATATGGGGGTTAAATGTACCACAGAAGATAAGACACTTCATTTGGTGTTGTTGCCGTGAATACCTCCATGTCCGGCACAACCTTGTTCAACGCCGGCTTCATGTTGAGAATCTTTGCCCTATGTGTGAGGAGGAGGAGGAATCTTCAGGCCGTTTATTTTTTAATTGCAAGTTTGCTTCGGTGTTCTAGTTTGGAGGACCATTGTAACTAGATACCTTGAGGTTTCGAGGCTTGTCGTTTCGTGACTGTTGGCATGTTCTGGAGGATTTGTTCAAGGAGGTGTATGATGGGGCTGCAGTTTTTCAGCTCATTGCCATTGGAGTGTGGAGGATTTGGAAAGCAAGGAATGCAAGATGCTTCCAAGATATTGTACAACAGCCAGGAGCTGTCATTGAACTACTGCAGCAGCAGGTTGCAGAATGTTCTGCTACAAAGGAGGTTGTGGCCTCTGTTGATCACGTGTAGTTGGTCGAAAGGAGCGCTGCGCCTCCTCCTGCAAGGTGGCAGCGGCCGGAGTTGGGTGCCCTCAAACTGCAATGTGACGGCGCTTGGTCGAGTGGGACAAAAATGGGGTGCTTACGGTTGGGTGCTAAGGTCCTAGCTTGGCTGTTTTGAAAGGGCAGGTGGAGCAGGTTTGCTGCGGTGCTCCTATGCTTTACAAGTTGAGGCTTTAGCTGTTTTTGAGGGGCTGAGGTACTGCTTGGCTGCGGGGCATACGACGGTAGTCGTGGAAACGGATTCACAATGTTTGGTTAAGTTATTAAGTCATAAAGGACATGAGGAATCTATCTCTAACGTCCTGCATGACATTCATGTTTGTTGTGAGTCTTTTGAGTGTGTTAGTTTCAATTTTGTTCCAAGGTCTTATAACATGGTAGCTTATGTTGTGGCTAATCATGTGAAAAGTAAAAGTGGGTACCATGTCTGGTCGCTTCTTGAGCCGGTATGGTTGTTTAACCTTCTCGCTAAGGATGTTGGTGTTTCCATTAGGCTTTAATTCAATAACGTTGAATTTTCAGTAAAAAAAAAAAGTATACAACACCACCACACCACCACCAAATTTTGCTTTGTCCGGTGAATATTTGCAACAAATTATACAAAAATTGCAAAGAAAAAATATAAGAGACAAATAACTAAAAAAGAAAAAATGAGAAAAGGAGAGAGAAATGAATTAACTAAAAAAAGAATTTTGAAAAAGTGGAAAAATGAAATTTACAACACTTCTCTTGAAGTAAAATGGGGTAAAAAAAAAGGGGGTTCTAACACACTATAGTTGTTTACAACATTCAATTTACAATACTCCATTCAAAATGCTCCAGAGCGGAAACAAAAAACGAAATGATGTACAAATTCATCTCATTTTTATAAATTGCTAAAATTTGCCTATTAAATTCATAAATTTGACTATTTATTAAAATTTGGCAATTCCCAAACACTGCGTTATATAACTGAAAAGACTTTTGCAACTAGGCCCAGACTTCGCAAAACCCTTCGAGTCTAAGCAAAAAATGGCTCCAAACCCTGTGTCCCTCACTCGTAAAACCCCTCTCCTAAACCGTTTTGTGGGTTATTCTCGCATACCCTCTTTGCATTCTGGTCATGCGTCTAGGATTGCTGCAAATCCAGTTCAGATAAGTCGCTTTACAAGCTATTCTTTGTGCCGTTCTCACTCACATGCTCTGCATTCGTACTCAAATGCCTTGCTTTCTGGAAGTGGAGTTGGGTTTAACGGCTTGGGCCATTCTGAAATTGGTGTTAAGCAACTGGGTCGTGACCAGTTTCGTCTCTCGGTGGTTTCGGATGGCGGGTCGGGTGGTACTGGTGGATATGGCGGTTCTGGTGACGGGAATTATGGTGGCAGAAGTGAAGGGGGTGGAAAAGGTGAAGGTGGTAACAATTGGTCGTTGCTTTCGTGGTAACTTATGGCACATCTTCAAGTTTTAAATTTCCACGCTTTGTTGATGTTCTGCTTGTTTTCTAATGAGAGCTAGAGTAATACTTTTGGCTTGCCGGATGTAAAAAGGTCAAAAAAAACAAACAATTGAACCTTCTGTAAAATTTGCAAGAAACAATTCCAATTATAGTTACCCTTCAAGAATGAAAGTTATACAAAATACACTAATTTTCCTAGAATTACACTTTACACCAGAGCCCTAAGGAGATCATTCAAATTTGTTCTGGTTTATATTATACTTTATATCACATTTACCGTGGATTTTTCCTTGGTTGATTGAATATGTATGCAAGTGGTATTCCGCCCTAGGGTGTCAACAGTTCACCCTGGAAATGGAAGGGCTATCCCTTGTTTATGTAGCCTACTAACTGTCTATCCAAAAGGACTAAACCTCTGTGTATCGATGATAATGTGTTGCAATGAATTCAAGTTGGACATTGTTGTTACGTAGACTGTCATTGTGCTTACTAATTTTCGATTGAAATCATTGTTCCTTCAAATTGCATTTTGATATCATTCTTCATAGTAACATAATTAAAAATGTCAGCTGTACCATAATATTAACTATTGGCATTCCATTACATTGACATTGTCTGACTAATGTGGTAATACGTTGAAGCTATTGATGTAAGGGTTTTGAACTATTAGTGTATATCTACATCATAACTGGAAACTCTCAAAGCTGTAGCTACTGTACGAATATCACCACTTGGTCCTATGTTCAAGCCTGTGTATGCAAATGGGATTCTGAACTTTTTTTCTCAATAAATCAAATTGAAATAAAAATTCCTATTCAGCATTACCAGCTTGGATTTTATGTTATTATAGGTATTTGGATCTTCTTGCAAAGTATCCAGTGTCAACAAAAGCTCTGACATCAGCCCTTTTAACTTTCGTTGGAGATATGATCTGCCAGGTATAGTTTCTGTAATTTCCACTCACGAAATTTATTGAATGGTTTATCTTTATTTTCTGTATTGTTGCATTATCTTCAACCCGCACTTCCAGTATGTCTATTGTTAATTTGACAAGATAGTTAAAACAAAAAATGGTGCTGCTCTGTACAACACTTTTTGGTTTTACTTTGAAACTTATAATATTTAAAATAAAGGAGATTTCTTCCTGTCTATCCACCACTTCAACATCATTAGTATGCATTTCTGGTTCAAGATTGCTTATATTTGCCATACCTTCTAGTTCAATTTTGGGAAAACAAGGGTTAAAGGTGGTATAAGATTATTCTTTCTTGCCCCATATAATTAATATGTAATACAAATGTTGTAACAAGGTAGCCTTTAGAAAGTGTCTGCAGTGATGACAATTAGTTGCCAATAATTGGTTGAGTCCCTTTTAGGTAAAAATTAATTATAATAAAAAGTTTCTGAAGAGTGTTTATTTGGTCTCGTTTAGTCAAAAGAAAATAAATTTTCAGAGTATTTATTAAACTACATGGTGCTATGAGAGCAAAGAATCTAAATTTTAAGCATGTCTGTTGGTTTACTTCTTTGAGACCCCGCTACAACATAAACACATCCAAGAAAGCAGGAAGACCGGTGTAGACTGATTGCCCACCTAACTAAGAGAAGATCTCTAAGTTCAAGCTCCACTTTTTTCCCTGAAGTTCTTAGTGACATCCATTTTAGTTCATCCTCTACCTTCTACTCCAGACTAACAATTCCTCAAAACTTGCTCCATGGCAATACTAATACAAAACAAGTTCATTTGATACAAATTTTTGCATGATAGTTTATATCAGTACTACACAGTTCACATATAAGGTTTTGGTATAAAGGGGTCCAGAACCAAATTACGAGTTAATTGGTATAATTAACATCATATCATTCCAACAAAAGAATAAATGCTATCTTATCAGATTGTTCGAGGTGGAAAATCAGATGTTATTGTCTTGTTATAAAGAAGACTAAGGAAGAATGCGGAAGATGAAATCTGAAAGGTCCAAAAAGGCAAAACCAATTCTAGATTTGGTGCGAACGAGAACCACAGTTACACAGTTGTAGTCCTTCTGAGCTAAAATTATCGTACTAGATTTTATTTAAACTAGGACTGGTGATTCTAGATTATTCTGGTTGAGTGGCATTACTTGTTACTTGAGAGGCTCAATTGTTCTGCTGTATCTGATCTGTTAATACTGTATCACTTCATAGCTAACTGACTGAAGTCCATGATTTTGCATTCGCACTATCAGCAGTAAACTAAATTTGTTCATATGCTAGTGTAACGTTGAAACTTAAAAGTAGTTGTTATTGCTTACAATGATGTACCATTTGTAAGTTATCATACTGAGGAGTCTGACGGTTTTGCCATTTGTCTTAAGTTATACCAAGGGTGCTTCTCTTCAGTTGTTGATTGCAATTGGTATTTATCTTTTGTGAGCATGCTATTTTGTCTCGGAATATAACAATGATAGTGTAATTCTTTGCCCCAGCTTGTGATTGATAAAGCTCCGTACCTGGACTTGAAAAGAACTTTCTTGTTTACACTGTTGGGGCTGGTGTTAGTAGGTCCGACATTGCATTTCTGGTAACATTTCAGAATTCCATCTGTAAGCCTGACATTTAGAATCGCAATTATAGCATTGTTTTCATCAAAATTTTCTACTATAGTATACAACAGTTTTAACCACACAGTAACTGTCAATTGATATGATTTTTGTTTGTACACATTTTTGCTACAAACATTAATGTCTCTTCTGTCCCTCTTGTAAAGCAAATAGTCTCAATTAAAACAATATATAGCATGCACGTTTTCAAGTGCAGTGGGATAAATCCAAGGTTATTTTAGATTTGTAAAGAGTATTTTAATTTCTTGATAGCTTTTCTTTGTTTCTAGGCTTATTTCCTTCCTTTTCCTGTGTTCTGCTCTTGTATGTTTTCATTACACCACCTTTTGTACCTTTAGGTATTTGTATCTAAGCAAAGTGGTAACATTACCCGGAGCATCAGGTGCATTCCTGCGCCTTCTACTTGATCAGGTGACCTCAACTTTGTATTTTAGATTCTTAAATTTCATGGCATGCCATCATTTTATTGTTGTTATAACAGTACTGCCTTTTAAGTTTCCACTTAATGTTGCTGCAGTTTATTTTTTCCCCTGTATTTATTGGAGTTTTCTTATCAACATTGATGACACTGGAGGGAAAACATTCACAAGTTGTACCCAAGCTTCAACAGGTGGGGTTAAATGAATTGTATATATGAGCATTGAAACCTAATGGAAGGATTTTATTTCCTTTTGTATACAAACTGTCTTTGTTAATATCAGGTACCTGTTTTTGTAGGAGTGGTTTTCTGCTGTAATAGCTAATTGGCAACTGTGGATACCTTTCCAATTTCTTAACTTTCGGTTTGTCCCACAGCAATTCCAGGTTAGATTGGTATAATGAACTTATTCATTTTTTATTGCTCCTAGACAAAATATGTTTAGGATATTGTGAAGTTGTAGACTGAAGATTTCCTCCATGACATCTAAGATGCCTGCGAGGAGCCAAGAGTATCAGGCATCTTGGTGTCATAGTGAGGATTGCTCTCTGCCTCTTGATCTGTCACAATTGAAAAAGGTTTAGAAGTTTAGTCAGTATGAAAGTAGGTTTTCCATATCAGAAGTTGTACTTGTAAACTTTGTGTTTACTTGATTTCGTTCAGACTAGACTGTATTCTGGCATCTTAATTTGTTTGGAAGAAACTGGATTAAATTATACAATAGAACTTGTTTAGGACATAGTTATTGGATACAAAGTAGGAGAAGGATCGCTGGTACACAGGTGGTAGGCATAGCCGCATAGGTTTATTGGATTGTTTATATTTCCAATCTTAATAATGTTAGTAATTAGTCGGTTTATTTTTTTTATTTGTTTACTTAGTTGGAAAGTTCAAAGATTTTTATAGACCTATATTTTACTTTTTATATACCATGAATCTTACTCTTGGAAACCTCCACTAATAAATTAAAGGGTAATATTCCTTTTTGGCCAGTGTTTTTATACCCAAAATTCAATTGGGTCATTATGTTTCAATTTAGCCAATATGGTCGCTGTGTTTTACAAAGTTGACCAAATTGACTAAAATTAAAACACTGACCAAATTTATTTTGAGTAGAAATACAGTGACCAAAAAGATATTTAACCCTATATTAAAATATAAAATACAGGATACCCTCCCCTATTAAAGGGCCTCAAATGGTTTATGAACTATACCTCGGGTATCATTTTGGTTCTTCAATTAAATTTTTACATATTGTAGTCCTCAAACTCTATCATGTTCAAATTGGTCATTCTTTGTCAGTTTTACCGTCTATTTGAGGGATATCAGGGTAAATTCATGTCTGTTTAAAAAAAGATTTCCATGTAGATAGTCCCATTCCTACATGCAAGTTGGTGGTGGGACTCGGTGGGACTCACACAACAAATGAATACAAAATAAGTAATAAAATATTGAAATTGTTATAGTTTAGCCCTGAATAAACGAGGGAGATGGTAATTTAGAACCCTACACTATTCATTAGAATATTACTTTTATTGGGGATAAATTATGGCTTAGCCATCAATTTAGGCTCCCATGGTAGGGGATGGCCTTATATCCCCTCAAATATAAGGTAAAATTGACAAAATTGACAGTGAAGGACCAATTTGGCCCACTTGATAAAGTTTGAGGACTACAAAATGTAATTTGGGGATTAAAATGACACTCTAGTGATAGTTCAGAGACCATTGTAGGAATTAAACTCTATTAATAACTGGTCGGTCTCTTGACTCTCTCCCTTCTCTCCCATCTCTTCAGTCTTCTCTCCTTTCTCCTTCATCGGACTCTTTGGATTGGGCATCTCTTGATCTGGACTGGGCAATCTCTTATTTCCTCCTTTGAACTGGATCACTGGCATACTGCGAAGTCACTATGCGCTTCTAAGATCAAAATTCGGAGCAGGAGGGTGAATCTGTTAGCTATTGTTTAGGATTCAAAAACTGGACTGGGAAATACTGAAAATGGATGTTATGCTTTAAGTAGAAGTATATATGCTTTATGGATGGGATAAATGATGTATAACCAGTAATGGGGATTTAGAGTGCTGGGGGATTTGAGAGGAGAGGATAGAGAATAAGATTGGAAAGTATTACTCGGAAGACAAGTTTAGAAGAGCATGACATAGATAGACAGAAGAAAAATTGTAGAAAGACAGTTGAAGTTTTAGGAGGTAGAGGGAAACGAGCTAGAGAATAGGGAAGCTAGATAGAGATACAAGAAGGATAATTTTATTCATTTACTATGTATCTCCTAATCAATTACAAAGGAGGCATTGTAAATACCTAATCTTGCTAGAAAATGGAGAGTAAACATAATTCCTTGCCAAATGGTTGTGCATGAGGCTTTATGTTCCAGTTAGTGTAATTGGTATAGAATGAATTGGTTGTTCATGAGGCTTTATGTTCCAGTTAGTGTAATTGGTATAGAATGAATTTGAAACTGGATATAGCCCCATGAATATATTTAAACTTTTATCCTATGTAGTAAGGTTTCTCTGTGGGTGTGGTTGGATTTGGGGCGTTCAAAAGCTCATCTACTTATGATATTCATATAGTTATAGGCACAAAGTAATGATGTCCACTCTGAAGTAATTGGCTCTAAGTTTCAAATCAATTTATAGACGGCTGGGTGCCATTATCACATCTACATCTAGTTATGTTTATGGGTTTCATTTTCTAAACTGGTCTTTTGTTGTTTGAGTTTCAATTATGCTATTTTTATTAGAAGTAAATGGTTTTACCGTATGGTGTCTAATTTCCAATTTCATACATGGAATTCTCTTGTTTTGGTTTGCTTTATATTATTTTTCTTGATGTTTTCAGGTCCTTGCTGCTAATTCTATTGCTTTGATATGGAATGTTATCCTCTCGTTTAAAGCTCACAAAGAGGTTATTCAAAAATAGGTATGTTAAATTGTTGTTGTTGATGAATTTTATTAGACAAGAAATAAGTCTTAATGCCTCTACATTTTGTTGTGGCTATCTGCTCTTATCATGAGTTCCCTGGAATCTACCTTAGTTTTCATGCATTAGTAAGTGGTAAATTAAACTAACATTACACCCATAAAGTCCACACTGAAGCCCTCATGCATGGCAGCTAACAACATGAAACCTATTTACAGCTTCTTGTTTGGCTAACTGCAAAGTTAGTTATAAATATAATTAGGAATGAAATATAGAATCTTAATTACATCAATATTATTTGATAGCTCTGGTCTTAGTTGTATGTAATGTTAGCTAAAGTCTTAGGAAGGCTTCATCCCCAAGTAATGTGTCTTTGCGTTGATTATTGGACAAATCTCCACAATTATGAACCCATCAGCTCTATCAAGTTTATTATTTGCTTCCATTGAGTAATTGTAACATAAATGCCAATCATATGTTGGAAATGAAATTAGGGTTTACATTACAATGTACAAGTTGCAACTACTATCTTCCTTTTTTGTTCTAACTCTTGCTCATGGTATCTCCCAAGGTACCACTGTCACCAAAATGAAGCCTATGCTGCCTCCACCATGTACGGCCAGTTTATCTTCTTATGTGACTAGTGTTGTATTTACATTAAACCCTCAACTCTGTTTTTTATTTTTACTGTTTGCTCTCTTTGTTTTTCTTCTTTTCCCCAGTTTTCCTGTATTTAGCTTCTTCAACACCAGAATTGGTCAATAATAGTTGAAAAGGTCCCATTTTGGCTCATTTTCTGCCCAATTTACTTTGTATGTGAACTAGATCGCTATAATGAATTCTTATAATGAGAGTTTACGTTTAGGGATTCACTTTATAATGATCAAATTCATTTTAGAGCATCCTTAATCATGCTATTTATTCTTTTTTGATACAAGGATATTGGAGGAGGGAGATTACATTATATAAACATTGGATATCGATCTTATCCGACGAGAGTCAAATTCGAGACTTCCCACATAACAAGTGATGAGGAATATCACTAGGTCATAGCACTAAATGGCAATCATGTTATCTATTCTAAAGTTAAATTTTAACAAAATATAAGCAAAAGTTAATTTAGTAGCTCTTTAAACAAATTGTATTCTAACCATGCTCTATAATTTAGAGAATAATAAATGTAATCATATAAATGTTTTATTATTTCTCTATTCGATTTTTATTATATAATAATAATACATAAAGAAAATCATGAAGAACTTCTATCAAATTTTAATTTTTTTTCATTGAAATGATCACATCCAACTATATATAATAATAATAATAATAATAATAATACATATAAATGTTTTATTATTTCTCTATTCAATATTTTTATTATATAATAATAATACATAAAGAAGAATATCATAAAAAAGTCTAATAAATTTTAATTTTTTTTGCATTGAAATGATCAGACCCACCACAAACCCACTCCCCGCCCCATCGTTCATATATTATCTTTGCAAAAATTCATCCTTATGACATTAGTAATTATTTTACTATCTAACACTACAACCAAATACGTAAATGAATAGAGTGCGCTGTATAACATAACACAATGATGTGTCATGATAATAATTGAAGGACTCTTTAAGTGAATTTCTGCAAGCATATTTTTTAAATTAAATGATGAACAATTAAATTGTGATATTTTTTTTTTTGAAATAAAAAATATACAACATTTTTTTTTACTTTTATAAACAAATTTGTTTAGTCCATGTTTTAAATAATATATTAATACTTTATTCATGTGATTTGTAATGGGCAGTCTAGAACTACAATAGAATCAATGACCTTTTTAAAAATAATTTTATAGGCTTGGGGCCTTATAAATTGGACTTTATGAAATGAGTGTTGTTATTTGAAGTATCTTAATTTATCACAATAATTTATCACACTTGATATGACATTCTATTTATCATAAAAAATAAATACAAAGTGATTTAATTTATTGAAATAATATCATTCATTGATTGCCACATCAGATGGTTCAATTGATGTAATCAATTTAGAAAAAAAAAAAATTTGATGTGGTCAATTAAGATGGTTCAAATATTAGAGGCCTTTTAATCAATTGGCCTAAAAATATGGCTCGTTTAGTGAGCGGGATTAAACTAGATTAGATTACTCATCAAATTCAATATATTTTTATTTTTGCCTAGCGGTATTCCTCTCCACTTGTTATGTGGGAGGTATCGGGTTCGATTCTCGTCGAGTGAGGTCGATACCCAATGTTTATATAATGTAATCCCCTCTCTCAATATCCTTGAATCAAAAAATATATATTTTTTGATTTTTGGATGTAAAAATGGATTTGCTTTGTCATGGTAAAAGAAAATTAAAAAGATAAAATTGGGTTTTTTGATTTACCTCCTTCATTTCAACCTCTCTTAGAAATGGCCTGGTGGTTTGCTTAACTCCCCGTTTTTTAGTTTGGGTGGTCGAAAACTCCAAAAATCCAAATCCTACAAGATAAGAAAACGGCTGAGTTTGAAGCGCTCTCTCGCATCCTCCATCTTCAATTTCTTCCTCTCTTCTTCTACTCGCTCTGTTTCGCCGCCGCTGCCTTTGACTCCACTGCTATGCCTTCTCTCCGCCCTTTGACTGAGTAGAGCTCAAGCATGCTTCTTTGTGTTTGAAGCTTTAGATGTAGAACAGTAGAAAGAAATGTCAATCTTATCACTTCCATCACCATCTTCATCATCAGCAGCTGCTGGGTTTTGTAATTCCCACAACAATGTATCTTCCTCTTTAATATGTCCCTCATTTCTCACCTCACTCTCACTTGCCTACACAACAAATGACAAGAAGAAGAAGAAGAGGGCCATTGGAGTCATGCCCACCAAGCTCACAGTCCTGGGCTTTCAAGGTAGGACACTTTTCAAGGTTCCAACTTTTGCTTCATGTCAATAATAAATATGTATGTATGCAAATATGACCGCTGATATGATTGAATATCCTTGCCATGCTTTATCGAGCTAAACTATATGGGTTTGATGCTTTGAATAATATTGCTCCATTCTTGTTACTCAATTTCTGTTTGTGCCCATTTGGTTGGTCTACACTAATATTGATCCATTCTTGTTACTTCAATCTCTGTTTGTGCCCATTTGGTTGGTCTACACTATCACCTCTGCAAATTGGTCTTTCACTTGTTTTCGCATATTTTTCAAGCATGACACCTGCATAATTTCCTTTTTAATGAATTTTCGTTTAATATATTCTTGTATTGCACATCTGTTGTAATTTCCTTTGTAATATTAATACTTCTTTTAAATGTACTCATGTAAGCTTGGGGTTATAAATGATTGGAGAACAGAAGATATTTAAACCTTGTTTTATGATTTTAAAATCAATACTAGGCCATGGATCGTATT
Organism: Oemleria cerasiformis; assembly: GCA_037349345.1. Classification (NCBI taxonomy): domain Eukaryota; kingdom Viridiplantae; phylum Streptophyta; class Magnoliopsida; order Rosales; family Rosaceae; genus Oemleria; species Oemleria cerasiformis. Next base: position 11,891,457 of record JAZGTL010000007.1, read on the forward strand.
TGCTCTACTTTCCTTATGATTTATTGGTTGAAATATGCAGCAAAAACCAGAGATCCTCAATGTTTCCGGGCACAATATATTCTATCCACTTCATCACATTCAACATCAACAGGAACAACCACTGTTCTTGATATGGAGAAGCTGAGATTACCATCTTTAGAAGTTAATTCTGATTCTTTGGCTTCTAGTAGACCATGGACATACACAGGGGCAATCGGTCCTCCCCCCGAGGTTAGAATATCAAACAATAATTACTATTTGAGGACTTAGACCAAGATGGAGACTCTTCATTACATATTGTTCATATAGTATCTTTAGTTAAAAGTTATATCTTCGTGGATAAACCTTGTACAGTTTTTTTCATTAGTATCTTGAGTTAAAAGTTATCTCTCCCTGGATAAACCTTGTACAGTTTTTTATCTGTTTATTTTTGTTTCTTATCATGATTCTTGAGTGCAGACATGTACACATTTGTAGTAGTTTGTTTTGTTTACAATTGAGCTTGTTACCAAATCGAGCATGTGACCAAATTGAGCATGTTTGATGGTGTTGTTCCACTCTTTCTGTATTTGCTTGATTTCTGGGCACTGGAAAGCTATGAATTATGTCTCCTCCTTTCATTCAAGTAAAACAAAAAACTGTTCTCTTAACCAGAATAAATAAATAAATAAAACTGTTACACAATTTCACAGATAGTTTTGAACATCTGCATTCTAGCCACCTTCACTTGTTCAGTCGCATACTCCAATCACAAATTCTAATCTAATATTCTATTCGTTGGGTTTAGAGTTTAGGGTTCCAGGTATTTTCTTTTTCAGTTTGAGTTTTTCTTAACGTATGGAAGATGTTGAGCTTGCGACTCTGATTAGCTTTGATGTTTGTTATCAGGCGAACTTTGGAGCAAGTTTAGCTACAGAAACTCTTCTTACAAGTGAAGAGGCTGTAATAGAAGCTGCTGCTGCTGAAGCTGTTACTCTTGCAAAAGCGGCTTTGAAGGTTGCAAAGGATGTGGCTACGCTGGTTAGCACTAATCACTCGGCTAAAGCAGAAAGTTTATCTCAAGTTTCTCCAATGACTAATGCTTTCCATTTCAATTGGGCTCAGCATGTGGAAACTGAACAAGCTACTAGAGTAGGAGCTTCCATGGGAGCTGAAACTGGACTTGTGGAAGACCATTTCGTTCCATTTTCCATAAAAGAGTCAGAAGATGCCGAGCAAACAAATGAAGAATTTCAATTTCTTCAGGAGAAACTTTCCAAGGGTATAGCTGCGAAATCTAGTCGTCAAATAGAAAGGAAGGCCAGAAGAGCCAAAGCAGCAGAGAAGGCTGCTGCAAGTGTTGTGTCAGTGAAGTCTGGTTCAACCAGCAGAAAAAAGCGTGCTTCTTTACAAGATATAGATCATTCCGACCCGTTGCGCTACTTGAGAACAACTACCCACACTTCTCGACTTCTTACTGCAAGCGAAGAAATTGAGCTTTCGGAAGGGATACAGGTAAACATACTACATCCCATGGGTTTGTATTGATATGTTTACTTGAATTGTTTGTAGCCAATATTATCAAAAGTTATTTTTCCAGTTCATGCATTTCATGGAATCAAATTCATAGATTGATATGCATGAACTGGAAAAAAACAGTTACTTCTCGGCTATGATTGATATGGTATGTTATTATATTATCTTTCCATGAATGAAAATTGGAAAAAAAAAAACAAGAAAATTTGAAGGAAATCGTTTTCAGTCTAAGATAATTAAATACTTCGGTCCATATTAAATCGGGAATTGTGTCGGGTGCTTAGGGAGTTATTTAGTTGGTTTAGATCCTCTCATTTCTACCAGAAAAGCATAAGGTACCAGGGAGGGGGAAGAAGCCTAAGGTCTTGTGGGGATGCATAATTGGCTACTTTCAGGGTAATCTTGTTGGAGAGGCATAGAATGAGATTTGAAGATTTTGCTGCCAGAGGAAGAGATTTTTTATTGGATGAAGTCCGCTTATGGTCTTCATTTTGGGCCTCAGTTTCTAAGGATTCTATCTTTTTTCGAAGCATTTTCCTAGACTGGAAAGCAACTATTTGTTAGATTTTGTGGTGCCTATTTGAGTGCGTGGCCATCAATATTTGTATAAAATTCATTCCGGCATCAGCACATCATTTCAAGGACCCACAGAAATGCCTTGGATGGTGCCACTATCTTTTCATAGCTAATTGTACATAGAGCTGTAACGAAGGATCCTTGGAGTTAATTACAGCTTAATGGGGAAAACACTGGAGTTCCTACTTCATGTATACGTTCAAATATAGAAGCATGAAGGAAGATATTCTTGGGATATTTGGAGTTAATCTGACTATATTATTTATATTCCTCTTTTATCTGATTTCTGATGCCTCAGTTATTGTCAAATATTTCAGGAACTACTGAAACTGGAAAAGCTTCAGGAGGAGCTTGCACAAAGATGTGGCGGCCAGCTCACCATTGCACAATGGGCTGCAGCAGCTGGAGTTGATCAGAAGACATTGAGGAAACGCGTAAATTATGGTATTCTGTGCAAAGACAAAATGATCAAGAGCAACGTAAGGCTTGTTATATCCATTGCAAAAAATTATCAGGGAGCTGGGATGAATCTTCAAGATCTTGTTCAGGTATTTTTTATTTTTATTCGCTATCATATGTAGATATGTTTCTTTTATATGAAAATCTTTCCGAAGGAGGGAAGAAATTATTATCCTAAAGTCTTGCCACCTTTGTATAATAACCTAATCTTTGCTTTTTGACTTTAGGAAGGATGTCGAGGCCTTGTAAGGGGTGCAGAGAAATTTGATGCGTCAAAGGGTTTTAAGTTCTCAACCTATGCACATTGGTGGATTAAACAAGCTGTTCGAAAATCTCTTTCTGATCAGTCCAGAACAATTCGCTTACCCGTGAGTTTCAACTTCATTTCATTTCATTTTTTTCCAGTTCTCCTAGTTGGTATAATGGTAACACTTGAGCTGTTAAGAATGAATTTTCCAGTTGAATTGTTGAGATCCCACTTTAGTGGATCAACACATTATGGAATCCATATTTCCCTTTCTTTCGCCAAACGTACTGTCGAACTGATTTTGAGGTAGAAATGATCATTGTTATGATTCACATTTCTACTGAATTTGTGTATCTTAGTGCTTCATATTTTAATACTCTTTGCATTTGTATTATTTTGGTAAAACAGTTTCACATGGTGGAGGCGACATATAGAGTTAAAGAGGCTAAAAAGCAATTGTATAGTGTAAATGGAAGACAGCCGAACGATGAAGAAGTCGCAAAGGCAACGGGACTGTCAATGAAGAGGCTTTCTGCTGTATTACTGACTCCCAAAGCTCCTAGATCTCTGGAACAGAAAATCGGGATCAACCAGAATCTTAAACCTTCGGTCTGTCCTATCTCTACTCGCAATGAAATTTTGTCACCTTTTGAGTTTTAAGTGTTCCTTTTTCTGTTGATTTCATGCCTTTGTGCACACAGGAAGTAATTTCAGATCCCGAAGCAGAAACAGCAGAAGATCTGCTGATGAAAAAATTCATGAAACAGGACTTGGACAAGGTACTAGATAGTCTGAATACAAGAGAGAAACAGGTTGTGAGATGGAGGTTTGGATTGGAGGATGGAAGAATGAAGACATTGCAAGAGATAGGAGAGCTTATGGGAGTTAGTAGGGAGAGAATTAGACAAATAGAATCATGTGCATTCCGAAAGCTGAAGAACAAGAAAAGAACCAAACATTTGCAGCAGTATGTGGTTTCATAGGCCCATGTCAATATCGAATCGGGATTATATTGAAAAACCAGAAGCAGGTACTTCATTCACTCGAGGCTCACACAGGTTGTCTTGATATTCATCTATATATTATGGCTTATTTTTTCATATTTCAGATTCAGAGTAGAAATGTACCCTCTTTTTTGTAATACGAGAGAACATTTTGTGCATAGAAACAGAAAGTATTCAGATCAAGCATTTTCCATTCTTTTAATGTAGCTAAAGAGAAACTCATATGAAGAATCTTAAAATCTTACATGTTCATTTTTTTTTCTATTACAGATTTTGGCTTCATTTTAACTCCTATTCTATCTCTCTTTCTGTTATTATGTGGAAAGGCACTTGAGTGAGTGACTTTGAGCTTGTCGTGGTGGCATGTTGAAATAAAGTCACCAGAAATACGTTTGGGACAACAAAAGTAAGATTATTATAAACTTTCAAAATGATGCTCTCAATCACCTCCGTTCTGGTAGATTCGTCTTAGTTTTTTTACAAATTTCAACTTCACACCCGAGGCGACCAGGAATTTGGGGGACTCCTGTTGATATATCTATTTTGCCGAGCCGAATTTACCTAATAGTGATTGACAAGATTCTCATGAGGGCCAACAAGAGGAAGATTCTATGAGGCCCACTTACGCTCAAGACAGATGGAACACCCGAGGCGTAGCTCGTGGCTTAGTATTCCACCGAACCGGCTTCGCGCCCAGTAATGGCTGATCTCCTAAGGACAGACCCGACTGCCAAGCGCCTTAACAGAGCCGACTTGATGTCTTACCGAGCATGCCAGGTCGGAGACACGCTTGCTAAACCCATTAGCTGGAGGGTTAAAGCCTGGTGTTCCATCGGTAGAGATGGGAAACGAATCCTTTGCGATTTCCAAGGATCTAGATGTCAACCTTGGATGATAGCTGGTGGCCTCCCAAGCCGACCCGCATACTAACGACCCGAGGCCCGCCTCGAGTCTCCCTTTTACTTACTCAAGGTTTTCCTATAAATACAAGGTTTCCCAACCTACAAACTTCTAATAAGCAATATTACCCTCGAAAAATATTTATTGCCCTTTTCCCTTAGTATCAAGAAATTTACATTGGCTCAGGCATCCGAGAGTAATTAGCCAGAACCACAGCAGTCTCCGAGTCTTATCCTTCTTCTCTCTCATCTACTTTCTTAGGTACTCCAATACAAGATGAAGGAAGACCTGAGCTGACGACAAAACCCTACCCTGCGACCCAAGCAACCCCATGTTCGTCGTGGGAAGGTCTAGTCAACCTCGTTCCCCGCACCTAAGAGCGGTTCCTAATCGCAAGGAACACTGAGTTGGTCAGAACGGAGTCACCCGTCAACATCACTCGCCCACTTTGATAGCAACAATTATGCTGCCTGGAAGGCTAAGATGAAAGCCTTCCTTTGGGCCAATGATGTTAGAGTCTGGTATACCATTATAAATTGTTGGATTCTCCTCCATGTCCCTTATTTAGATATATTTGTGACACCTTTTGCTGCTACGGTTGAAGTAGCACAACTGGCCAGCAAGCAACTATGCAAACCAATTTAATTACTGGGATTATTCATAAAATTATTTACTTTATTTAATTACATATGAAGTTTATTTATTTGTATTTTCTATATAGAAGATACAGAAAAAGAATCAGCTCCAGGTCTCCTGATATAGCTTGATTCCATTAGTAAATCAATTGAAGTGACAGAATGTGGAGAGAGTACAACATCCACTTCCTCACCGGCCTTCTCAAGTAGACCCCGGTTCAGTATCACCTGCATTTGATTACAACTCAAGTAAAAACTGATAACCAAAAATAACATCTATTACGCTCAACTGTTACTTCATATTTTACCAGTTCCCAATGAGTGACCATAACGAGTTTAACTTAATGGGCTCGTTTGGTGAGCGGGATTGGATTGGATTGGATAACTCGTTAAATTTAATGTATTTTGAATATTGAAAATGGATGGGTTTTCATGGTAAGTGGATTAGAGGGAGTAGAGAAAGAAAAAACTTATCCAACCCAATCCCCTTTAAAATAGTAGGATTAGAAAAAGTAAGTTTCCATTTATGTCTAATCCTATCGAAGCTTCTATCCATGAAAGAGCATCCATTTTCACATTTAAAATACATTGAATTTGGAGAGTTATCCAATCCAATCCAATCCTAATCACCAAATGTGGCCAATATGAAAAATAATAAGATACCTTTTTTGGCTCATTTAAGGAGTTTTCATCCATCAGGTTGGTAGCTGTAAGCACAGTCTTTGTTGACCCAGATAAATTAATGGAATTCGGCTCCAACCCATCCACAATAACCTCGAGATTCACTGCATTGCTTCCGAAGTTCACAACCTGCACGAACAAATAATCGTTGCACAGCAATAAAATGCCAGCAGCATCTTGGTAGACAGACTGTTGAAAGTCGAACGAATCTCATGATGCGACTAAAATGAATTTGGGTTTTAAATTCAACTCAGTCAGTGATATAAGATCAATCTCTAAGCCTAAAACCTCCATGTAATAAAACTAATAAAATATGGAAGTAATAAAATGTATAAGTTTCATCTCCTACCACTGGATTTGAAAGTAATAAGACTTATGTGCAGAAAATAACAGCACAAAAGGTACATTTGAAATTCAAATGGAATTTTACTTTGACAAAAGGTGCATACTAAAGCAATACAGAAAACATAATAATAGACTAGGAAAGATGATAAAAGAAATACAAAGAAAGGAATCAGGCTGAAAACAATTGTGAAATTAGAAAACACTTGATAATAGCAGCTATGTGAAATCTGAACACAATCCCAATTAAAGCCTCATAATCTACTATAGAACTCACTAAGATAATTATGTACAAACAAAACCAAATACCTTTATTCTCAGGTACGTATTCTCATCTTCTGAATTTGTCCAAGAAATGGCAGATGCAAGAAGTGAAGAAGAATCTGTTTGGAGTGTTGAATTGAAAATAGTTGCTCCACTTGATTCGTTAAAAAGACATTGCACCCAGTAGCTAGGAGTCCCATAAACGTGTGAGGAGTTAAAGACAATTGCATCCGGGTTCCATCTTGATGACAGATAAGTTTCCAATGTGAGTAACAACTAAACAGCAATGATCCTCGTTTTGAAAACTTAAAAATAATAGTATTAATAATGACAACATAAGAGGAAAAATAATGAGATGTCAAGAGTGTACCGCCTGTCATTGGTATTCACAAAGAGTGGTGCATAACTTGCCATCTCAACAACATCACTGCATTTAATAGACAGAAAATAAAATGCAAGTACTTAGGAGCTGCCCATATTTACAATTATAGAAATATCTTTGGAAAACCCAACTTTAAAGATGATGATCCTAGGATCCATATCTACAAATTAAAGAAAACAAAAACAAAAGAATAATAGCCAGGAAAACTTCTGGTGCTAAAGGTTATATCAAGGCAACGCATCACAAATTGATATTATCCGGAGGCCTTCTATGATCTAACCCACACAATCACATTAAACCTTTCTTCTAGTAGAAGGGTTGATGAAAATATAGTGATTCAATTAATAAAAGGCCTCCCTAATTTCCTTGATTAATTTCCTTGATGAACTCTTCTTCAAGAACTAGAATTTCTAATCTGAAGAAAGAATATAGCTTTCGAATTAAATCTAAATGCCAAAGCATTCCAACACTGCATTTATCAATGGAATCCCCCATATTTTAAATCATCCAATAATCCAAGCCACTCGGAAACCCATCATGAATACCATTTTTCTTATCATCAGATTCCTGGACCATTCCCAGCACTCAACATCTTTAGCTTCCAATTGCAAAGAAAATTGACGTACAGAATGCAGGAAATATGATAACACAAAGAAATGTGCCAACCCAACAACGGTTGTGACAGGCAGAAATGCATAAAGTACGCAATTCTTTCGCAAGGAGAAACATTATATTTTGAATTATCTAATAAAGAATCTTTACGTATGTGTAGACTCATGTGCATAAAATACAAAAGGTTGTAAAAATTATGCATATTTTTCCTGCTGGAAATTTGAAGAAAAACAATTTCTTATATGGAGCAGATTGTATGCATTCTGGAAATTATTACAACGGAAAAAAATCTTAAAAAGCTACTACAAACCTGTTCTTTTCCAGCCCGATGAGAAATCCAGCTTCAGCTAATGCTGCAAAAAGACTTCCTGTTCCAGCATCTTTTCCAGTCACAGCATACTCACTCACAAAAGCCTGGTTATATTGAATGCAAAGAATCAATAGGTAGGATTAAGAGCAGACTAAATAAAAAGAAAGTCACATTACCCACCTTGGGACCATTCCTTGGTGTACGATCAAACTGATGAGCCATAGAAAACAAATTGTTGGCAGATGTATAGATCTAAACAAAAAACAGAGGGTAAGACTACTATCTATCGCAAATGCCAACCCATCCCAACCCCACTGAATACATTGAACGGTAAATAAAATTCATTAGCATGTATAATACAAGCGGTGGTGTTAGGAAGTTTACATGAAAATCATACATATCAGCTGGATGATCCAACTTTCGAGAAGAACCATCGCAGTTTGAAATAATTTTGATGTCTGGATAGGCACTTTTTATAGCACTATAGAACTTCAGGTAATTTCCTGGTCAAGAAAAAGAGGAAAAGCATAAGTCTTGTCAAAAAAAAATTTGTTAGAAAAAACCCCATCAGTTATTGAATGCTACAATGCAGCAACTCTAACATTGTATAAAAGTATAAAACCCAGGCAATTCATCATGAACTAGGCCCAATTTGACGAAATGTCAACCAAGTCAGTAGGTGTAATTGATCCAAATAATTTTCTCAATCCGACCACATGTAAGCAGATTTCTTAAGAATGCATAAAGACCATTGCATCACAATATATAGAGTCTAGAGCCCCTCCGTGCAATACCAACTGCTTCAATTCCAACTGCTTTTGGGTTGTAAGCTCCAACTTTAACAAGTCCCTAGCTTCTACAACCATGGACTTATAACTTAGTTTGGATGAAATAACAGATTACATAACTAGGGTTCAATTCAAATGACTGAGTGCTGATAAAATCAATATCCTATATGAGTTGCATTGAAATCAATGTGCAAATTATGCATTTAGAAGTCTTCTCTTTCGAGAGTTTGGGAAGTGATAGGGAAGTATGTCATACAGGTTGGAAGAGAAAGATTTTCAAGAATCTACATCTTTTGGAACTTCCGCTGATCTAATAAATGACAAGACGCCATTATTGTATGGAAAATGAGTGGTGCAACATAGCCCAATGTTGCAAAATGAAAAATCAAGTGTTTTTTCAAAGAAAGGATTGCAGTAGGACATGAAATCATTTGGAAGAAAGTCAGATTTTAATCAGAGTGAATTTTCCGAAGGCATATTGAAAATTTGCAATTAGTTGGTATTCATTATTTCAACATTAAAAATATGACAAAAACTGAAAACTGCACTAAATATCAGCGACTTTCGTGCACAAAAGTTAAGTTATGCATGCAGAAAGTCATCCATCGCGGGCCCTGTATGCACAAAATCAATATGTTTCAACTAATTTAATAAACACCAAGAAGCATCAACTACAAAATTCACAGACCTTGGTAGTTCGTTTTTCCGCAATCCTCATTCCCAACAGCAACATATCTCAAATCAAACGGTTCTGGGTGTCCCATTGCAGCACGAAGAGATCCCCATGTAGAATTAGCACTGCCTCTTGCAAATTCAATACCATCAAGAGCTTCCTGTAAACAAGAATACATGAAATCTAACCCATAATTTGGGATTTATTAATACAAAAATGTATAATAACAAGATTGAGAAATAAATTTAGAAAATTTCTCTCATCCATCGTTCATCTCATTTATGTTCACAAACATCAATAAGAAATATAGCACTGATAAATATAATAAGTTGTTGAAGTTCTGGTTCCACATTAAGAGTTCAAGGCAAAGTTTTCCTATTTATAATATGTTATTTTACTGCAATATGTAGCAAATTTTCAGAGGTGCACATCCTCTAATGGAAAATATGAGGTTTGGCTTGGAGAACAATGAAGTCGTTTCACAATGAAAATAAAAAATAAATAGTTATTTTGCAAATCTTATGCATTTTATGCCTAAGCACATACAGTTTGGTCATAGATTGACGAGGGTTAAGTATTTTGAAAAACTTAAGTGTCATTGGCCTATATTCGTTTAAATTGAAAAGATAGAATCCAGACAGTGGTTAATGTGAAAATATATCAATTTCACTACCAGTTAGTCAGTTATTGATCAGCTAAGAAGAAATGATGAAGCCATATAGACATACCTGTACAAATGGTAAGACACTGGAAGTCTGAACTTGATCATTGTGACTGATTCCTATGAAATTGATAAAGTCATTAGTGAAAAATATAAATCTACAGACAAAAAAAAGATTATAAAAAAAAATGCAAAGCATTAAAAAAAATGTGAAGTACCATTATTGAACACCCATATTGGCAATGAACCAAGGTCCTCTGCTAGCTGCAGAAAAGATGTTTTTAAAATCTGTAATCTACCAAAGCAGCATTTAAACCGGGAACTCCAAGAATTCTGAACAACAGAATTCAACAAGATACCTACTTGGAGAAACTCGAAATGACCAAGTCCATCGTCAGTCCAGTACATCCAAACATCACCGAAGTGTCCAGGTCTCTCTTCCCAGGGTCCAATTGTTTCTTTCCAACGAAATGCATTTCGTAACCATTCGCCTTCAACAAAACAGCCACCTAACCCAACATAAAGAAAAAAAGCCAACTTGTGTTAGTTTGAATTCTCTTAAAAATGGATTACCACATTACAAGATAAGTCATTATTTACCACAATAACCAAGAATTTTTGGAACAGTTTCGCATTTTAAAAGTATCCCAAATTGTCCTTTCCCAGAAGTCAGGAGACACACTTCAATATATAAATTTACCTGGAAATCTGACAAATCGAGGTTTTAAATCAGCCAACATTTCGGTAAGGTCCTTCCGAAATCCATGTCCCTGAGACATAAAATGTTTAATAGAGAGTAAAACTACACATCAGGTAATCAAGTTGTAAATAATTTCCTTACAAGTTACACGTTCAAAGCTGGAAAATCAATAATTTTACAGGCATAAAATTTAATAGCATTAAATCAACACCAACCATGTATGCCTGTCTCTTTCATTTTCATTATAACATTTCAGAATATTTTGTTTTTGACTTTTAGTGATAACTAACAGATTTTAACCATCGAATGATACAGATCCATGAATTAAGACGTATCATTAAAATACAATGTGTCCCTCAAATATTTCTTATCAGAGGGATACCTCGTATGTATGTGTATATGTATGAAGTCAAAAGAAAAGTACATCATGAAAAGAATATGCAACCAAGAAAATCTAAATCTAGAAAACAATGTCCTAGAACCAATATAAAAGATAGGTGGTGAAAGGACCAAGCTTCCTTCAATTTCATACTCAAGCCCCTAGTATGAACTTCAAGTTATATTAGTGTAGACGACATTTTCGTGTATATATGGGATGCAACTAAGCTAGGATCACAAAAGAGAACCCTATACTTTACCTGTAACAACCATGGGAGACACATATCAAATTATCAAACACGAATAAATATTGATGGCAATACTCATTTGATGAGCATGAATGAATTTGGGGGGAAATAAGGTACCTTATAGGTATCTAATGGCATGGCTGACACTTGATCAAACCATATCACCCCTTTACTTGTAGTTGTCAATTGCAGTCTTGAATTTGGATTTGTTCCTTGGGCTTCCAAGAGAAGCTCGAATTTTGTCCAGTTTGAAACTTCTGAGCCGGTAGCTCTGCAAATGCAAAGAACATCAACTGTTTGACTCTTAAATGCAGAATAAAATTGTTTTAGTAAGCACCTCTTGATTAAGATAAATATCAGTAACAGAGGGTGCTCACATAATGTTAGCAGCAGCAAGTTTCTGCAACCTATCTGAGCCTGTCAATGATACAGATACATTGATTGATCCAGATGAACGGACATAAAGAACTACACTGTAGTTCTTCCCTTTTTCAATATTCTGGACAAAATATAAGCAAAAAGACCAGTAACAAAGAGTCAGAAAGCAAAATTATGTACATGTGTGTGTGTACGCAGGAGGTGGTTGTTTCGGTTTGGTTCTTATGTGTGTATTGTAACAGTTAGGAGGCATTAGGGAAAAAATAACCATATTTCCCAAAACATATCACACACAGAAGCACATGGGATTTTTTCCAATTTGTAAATGGAAGAAAAATAGGGAGGGAATAAAGAGCTAAGGTTTAGATGCGGTGTTGAAAAGTGAATAGATACCATGCCCCAGAAGCCAGGGTTATAAATTCCAACACCACCAGCAGGACATCTATTGGCGCCTTCACTTTCACAAAGAACATCCATTCGAAGTGCAACTTTATTGCGTTCAAAGCATGAAGAACGGTCGGTTGACACAATCAAAGATGACTCATTGCCAATTATAGACCAAGGATGAATGTTGGAAGGAACATTAGGGCCCCCAGATTCAAAACCTGTGGGAAAAAGTTATTAGTGAATATAAGCAGCAGCCTCGATAATTACTTAGTTAATTATAACATTTAGATACAGTAAATTCTGCATTAAATATAATTCCTGTACTGATTGATTAATCCTTAGTCATTCAAACCCCTTGTGATACTTACTCATATATGAATGCAGAAAGTGAGCCAGATAAAGACGCAAATCAGTGTGATTGATACACGAAAAGAGCAGAGAACATTCTGTATTTTGTACTCAAAGTACGCGCCACATTTGCATAAGCAGGTATCAATCACATTTATTAACTCAAATACAAAGGCCTAATTCGTAAGCATCTTAATCAAAATAATGAAGAGTTCATCCAACATGTCACCAAAATGTTTGCATTTGTCACCGAATGCAACCCTCCACTCCCAAGATATAAGAACAGAAAAACAAATATTCAGAGAGTCTGGAAGTAACCTCTGTTGCTAACAAGCTCAGCCCATAGCCCGCCAGCACCAGCATGGTTAATCTCCTGCATTCAGCATAATACTACGTTCAAAGCTAAAGGCTATTGATTATGTAATCAATTAAGTAAGAGAAATTAGCAGGTGGAATAAGCTAGTGAATTATTAAGTGACACAAAACATGATTCGTTGCAAGGCAGCCATAGCCAATAAAGTAAAGCAACCTCAAAGAAGATTCCAAAGAGTGTTTGAGAAATTGGGCGTCCCGAGGCTTGAGAAGCATTCACAACGAGCTTTGCTGTCTGGTTTGTATCAACTCCAACTTCAACAGCAAAAGATTGATGCGCAAATAAAAGCAAGACATATAGAAGCCGAAGAAGATGAATCCCCATTGCTGACGCTGGGTAAGCAAGAAAATAATAATTTGGATAATGAGTAAGTAAAGTTAGTTGATTATACACCATACAGAAAGAAATTACCTGAAAATGAAATCGAAGTCCTAATAATCTCCAAGCGGCCAGGCCCAGGCGACCAAATTAATACGGAAAGCCTTAATTTTTTGTTATAATGAATCGATATTTCCAAGAGGACATATCGAGATAAGAAGAAAAATGGATGCCAATGGTGATCGAGCGAGTGGCGGGTGGAGTTGACTCGGTCTTTCAGTTTGCAACTCTATCTCGATATAAATATATGTATATATAATTAATAATTATATACAGAGAGGGAAGAATTTGAATAGGATAGTAACTAATAAGCAAAACAATTTAAATAGGCAAGCCAAGAAAGCAAGAAAGCAAAAGATTAGAGTGTGGAGTGTAGAGTCGTCCGTCGTCGAGTTGCCGGTCCCATTCCTTCCTTAACTGTCGGGTTTTGTTTACCTTGCTTTCAAGTAAGCACGAGCCGTAGCAGGCGGCCCATTCCAATCCAATTCATACCAATTGGGCCACCAAGTGAGCGGAACCTGATTGAATTAAAGAAGATTAAATATATAAAGAAATTTTTATTTTTAATGATATTATTTTAATTGGATCAAATTTTATGAGTTTTTTTTCACATGATTATTTTTATATTTAAAATACATCAATTTGATTAATTATCTAATTCAATCCAATTTTGTTATTAGAATTAAATCAGACGTCATTTCCGCTACAAGCCAAAGCCACAAGCAATTCCTTACCTTTGCTTCAGAGTTGAGGCTTCACCTTACCATAACCAAACCAAATCAGATATTTCGCTCGCTTTTTTTGGTGGTAAATTTGTAATGTTGTTCCTGTAAAAGCTCTCTGTGGGTCCCCCTTATCCATTACCCAAGAGAGTAGAGGCACCTCAACAAATATGCAGTAGAATACTTAACGACAGCGTCACTGCAATAAATACGTGGACACCTGCCGTAATGGAACATTCCACATTTCACATCCGTGCTGGGTTTCCATCGTCTGTTGTGCGGTCACACGCTACATAAAAATCATGCTCTACGTGTTTTCCGAATATAGGTACTTTACGCACTCCATGCACATCTACATTCAAAGTTCATGTAGAGGCACCTAAGGTAGGATCCGTCGTCTTGGCAGGAATTCCTTTAAAATTGGGAACCTACGGGTTCGCCTCCTGCATCCACTTAAATATTTTTTTGTTTTTAATTTTTTTTAAATTTAAAAATTAATAAGAAATAAAAATAAATCCAAAAACGTATAAAAAAATAAAAATAAATTAAGGGAAATAACCGCCCACTATCTCTACTAATATGTTAATTCATTATATTTAGCTTTACTTTATTGTTCTTATTTTTTAAATTATATTTTTCAGAATTTTCATTAATGAGGTATTTTCATTCAAAATATTTGACAGAGAAAGTGACTTCAACTACCTGAAATTTTCTCCCTTCTAAAGCTACGCAAGGCGGCCCCTCCTGAGCAAAGCCCCACCCCTCCTTTCTCCTTTTTTTTGAAAGACCCTCGCCCTGCGCTTTCTATTCATTTATGAATCGGGATCCGAAGGTCCTTTTTTTTCTTAAGAGGTTATTTCGAACATCAATCAACCGACGAATCCGTAGCCCAGCCGACTCACAACCTCCTTCTCACCAAAATCAAATGGGATGGATTTAATCCATAAGCTTTTTGATTGATTCAAAATGCAGCAAAGTCAAATTCAATCAAAACAATGGGACTTACTTTTCGTGACGCTGAGCCGTCCTATTAAAATTTAACTAGGCTAATGAAACAGGTAAAGTATTCAGCTGATATGGACCCCAGCGAAAACCTCTAATTGCTTAGGGGTTGCACTCTTGGTAGACGAAATCTTCTCTCCTTTTAGAATTCTTTCTCCCACACACCTTTGCCCCCTTTCACCGAAGGGGAAAGAAGAATCTTCAAATAAATATATATCAATTTAATTTCTTTTGATATGAACTTATAATAATAGACCAAAATTATCCTCTTTATTTTATAATAATAGAGATGATATGATCTTCATATTGAAAAAATTCAAACAAAATTAACGGACAACAACAAATTAATAACGAAAGCGGAGAAAATAGTTTCTTTATTTTTTATTGTTAAGAAATTAGGATCACTTCTTTCATCAACCAAGTTCTTTTATTGAAACTTTATTATATCACGGACCACAAAATGTGTCCATTTCGAGATGAGATTGTGAATTTAACGTCTTAAAATGTATCCAAAAAACTAGAGGATACGCTTGTAATTTTCATTAAGAAATGACGGTAACAATGCATATCTACCTGAAAAGGCTTGTTTGATTGACCTGGTCTACTTGAATTTTGAAACAAAAGTAGAGCAAAAGTCCGAGAGTTAACAGAACTAACTTAACCATCTAACCGGAATTGATTGGGTGAAACTATCCACCTAATAAAACCACAAAAATAAAGGGTAATGCAGACTTTGCCCCCATATTAAAATATATTCATTATTTTTTGCAAATATTACAAAGTGTCTCCTCACCCAGGGGTAGGCTTAATTAATCCCCACTTCATATGCAACTTGCCGCTAATCACAAAATACTCCCAATAAATTTCTAACTTTTTCTAATTAAACACCAAAAAATTCACAGCACCATATGGTTTTATTATTGCTCTCTCTCCCGCAAATATTCCAGGGCGGAATAAAACCGATATTTCCTTTTGTTTTTGATGACTTCCCCAATCTAACACAACTTTACCATTCACAAAGCAAACGTCTATCCAGCGAATCTTCAAAGTAGAAGAGAGCATTTGCTAAAAAACAGAAACCTACTACTCAGTAAGTATGCAATGAAAAGGGAAAGCACGGGGAAGAAATCTTCTAGTTAATACAGACATGAAATCTTCTAGTTAATACAACGTCATACATTTATTAGTACATTCACAAGTCAGAAGGGGTCTTGCGTGTCTCCATTAACCAAAGTCATAAACGGCGAAGTTCCGTGCTCCTAAATACCTGCGAAACCAGATGCCTTCCAAGGTCAGGAATACTGCATGAGCCCGTTCTTGCTGTCAATAACATACAAACTGCCTGCGGAGGACGTAGTGGGGCAATATGGAATCAGTAAGAGCCTTAATTTACATACAACCTTTTCATTATAATTTTGCAACTAGTGTTTATACACGCCACAAAGCTACAGTAGATTCCTTGGACATTGAACAATAACAAAAAGGAAATAGAGTCTGTAGCGACAGAGTGGCATTATGTAAGTTTACTGAACATCGACAAGCAAACAAAATTTGTTCCTAAAGAACAAAGGTTCCTGACAAAAAGTATGGATACTTTTTTTCGAGACTAGTCAAATTTGAACCCAACCCGCATACCCCCATAACTAGAATTACTTTCTCCATAATCACAGTGCTCTCAAAACCATGAAATCCCGCCCATCTTGATCCCTCAAACACTAAATATAAAATATGCAAACTAATGAAAAGGAAATATAGTTAAATGTAGACAGGACAACCGTCACCACTGACTTGGCTTTAATTGTCACCATAATTCGAATGCAGAATTGATATTTCGGGCTCGTTTGGTGAGTAGGATTGGATTGGATTGGATAACTCATCAAATTCAATGTATTTTGAAGGTAAAAATGGATGTGTTTTCATTGTGAGGGGATTAGAGGGAGTAGACATAGAACAAAACTTATCCAATCCAATCCCCTCGAAATAGTAGGATTAGGAAAGGTAAGTTTCCTTCTATCTAATCCTCCTACATTGAAACCCCATCCATTTTTACATTCAGAATACATTGAATTTGAAGAGTTATCCAATCCATCCAATCCTACTCACCAAACGTGGCCATACGGATAAGAGTAATGATCCAGCTTGCATTCATCAGATGAAAGCTTGGTGTCTAATCCCAAGGATACCTGCACTAGTAAGTTCCACTCAAATCCATTGTCTCTAAATCTTATTATCACAGTTAAATCACTGCCATATGGGTTGTGATCTAGTTTTACTTTCCACACCACATATTTGTTTATCTGTGTTCAAAACTTTATGGAGCGGTGGCTACAGCATTGCATTGTTGAAATACCAGAGTAGCAGTGGCTACAGCATTGCATTGCTAAAATACCAGAGTTAACAACCAAGACAACAATTTTTGGCCTGAAGGTGGCATGAGTGTAAATCAACAAAAGAGACGGAGTTGGTATGTGTGCTTTAAAAGTTTGTGACGCTGTTTTTCTAAAAGAAAGATCAATTTTTTTTTCAAAGAAAAGAACAGTATAATAAGGATCCACCTAGGAAAAAGGAAACAAGAAGAGTAAAACAAACAAAACTACATCTAATTTATCGAGACAAATTATTCAATACATAGCCTTTCCAATTTATGAAAATCTCAGAAAGAGAATTGTTTCAAAAAGCAGGAGAAATAGATTCCCAAAATGGTCCTAGATAGAATTAGTGAAGCAGCTTTATATAAAACACAATCAGCCAAGCTGTTAGGTGACGGGCTCAACAATATCTATCAAGTCACCAATGTATACTCTATTGGAATTCATGTGTCATGGCTGGACTGAGATGAAAAAACATCATCTGTCAATGACTTTGGATGAGTATTCTTGCTCATATTACTATGACTACAACCACTTTCCTTTTCCTATAAACAAAACACCCCCTTTTTCATTGCATTACTTATTTATTGCTACCGGCTTGAAATATGTACACCAATGGCCAAAGAGACATTGGCCCTACAGTTTTCAACTGCAAATATGCATCTTGGGACACTCTATGAGCTGTTCATACTCAGACATACCCTCAGTCATGCTTCTGGAATCTCTAACAAAAATGGACAACACAAGTTTTCTAGTCTAGAGCACTCATATTATTGTTTGTAAAATTACATTTTCATAATAATGAGATAAACAGGACCAAAGTACATACCAAATACTTGGTATTTATGACATACTTTACTTAGAAATATAAAACATAAAATGATTCAACAAAGATGTACAACGCGCAATATCAAATTCTCTGTCTTCTGAATTAACATTTTACAGAAAGCTGTCCGATTCTGGTACATATTTTATCTTAAGCAGGCTAAATATCCCCACAAAACCAGCACATTTCATGATAATAAACAACAGGTTTCACAATGGAAATACATAAACCATACAACCACTTTTAAGAACTGCACGTGAACTATTTTTCATACAAGCTTTTTCCTAGGACTAATCATGCTTTTAAATTCAGTAAATCAAGAAGCATTTATTTGATGAAACAAGAAAAGGCGAACAGAAGTATCACAGTAAGAAACAAAATCGATCAGGAAACTGAATGACTAACCTTTTTCTAGATGCATAATTTATCAAGGTCCATCTTCATCTGATAAACCCATAAGCAAACTATTAATAAAAGAAGCTTCTGCACTTTGTTGACCCACAAAGGCACACTTTCTTTCTCTGGTATGCTTTATCATGAGGGACCATCCCATAATCATATGTGAACTCTGTCATAGGAGGAATGTGTCCAACCGCATAAAAGGCAATATGGAGGTCAGACTCATTTTCTTTTTCACGTAAAACTGGCTGCCAAAACACATTAGGAGAACAGCTGTGATTCATAAATCGAGAAACATTTCCAGCAGTATTTGCACTTATAATTAGAGGAAATGGGACCTTAGGAGTCTCATTAGAATCACCGGGAAGAACTCCCAGTGGCTGACAAGTACGAGTAGCATCAAAAATGTAATCGTCTTCATAATCATCCCCCATTTCTTCTACACTCGAAATATTAAGAACTTGTCCTGCATACTCACATAAGAAAGATCCAGCACGGATGGGATCCCAGGACCGCAGACCCCAACCTTTATCCTTAGTTTTAAACACCTCCAAACGAATCTTCAGGCCACCTTGGGACACCCGATTCCGACAGTTAGGAGGGCACTGACAGGAAAGACCACATTCATGTAATAAAGATTTTTGGTTCACAAGAAGCCCATTTGAAGTATATGGGAGAAAACTTGCATTTTTCTTAATGCAAGAGCAGTTGGAATTACCAGGGAGGCATCCACCAACACAAAGACATCCAGAGGAAGGTTCTGTAAGATTCACCGGTTTTGAATATTGGAGACTAGAAATATACGTGAAGTGTGCAGGACCTTTTTCGCCATCAACATCATTTACCAGAGAAACAGGTAAATTTTCTGCGCCTGATGTGAGATCGGGCAATATAAGTCCAACCCTCGTAGTAGCAGTTTCTCCTTTCCATTGGTCGATTGCCTTCCATATGCTGAAGGCTTCAGGCTGGCCAGGCAACCTTACCAATTTATACTTAAAAACATTGCAACCACTCTTCCCTTTGTCCACCCATGATTCGTGGATTTTATATAGACCATCATAGACATATACCTTCCCAGTTGGATTAGATATGTCCTTTAAGCCTCGGATTACTCTTACATCATTAGCCCGATGCAAACTTTTCTCCAGAGCAAGATTACCCCTTTCAAGCTTCTGATCCTTCATTTCCTTATCTCTCCTGTTATCATTGCTAGCATTTCCACCTTGGCCGCTGTATATCAACACGTTCGCATCCTCCACAGAATCTTCATACCCTCCAGAAGAAACAATGCTCAATGCTAAAGGCTCTTCCTCTGAACTGTTCTTCACTCCCATGTAATCAATTCCACCCATAGTTGGAGCATGTAATCCAACCAAGCACAACTCCATTCGGAAAAAGTAAATATCCCCAACCACAACACCAGGCACTGCACCAATCCTCTTCTTGTTATTTGTCCTCACTCCCTTATTCATGAAGAGTGTTCCTGCCCTTAGATCGGGGCGCCCTGTTCTTGCTGCTCCTGGTATTCTTTCTTTCATCTCTTCAATTTGTGTAATCCTTCTTCGTAGCAAATCATAGAATATGAGTGCATATCCAACTGATTCCTTATCACCCTCAGGTTGTCGGAATGTATTGGTATAATATGTGACAACATTATCAACTATCGCATCAACATCAACATCAGGCAAGGCAACATTAATGTCCTGACCAGCCCTCGTCCTCTTCTGCCTAGGCCTCCCCACCTTCCTTGGAGTTTCTCCCTCAGTAACATTGAAACCATCTTCCTCTTCAACCCCACTTTGGGATTGTGACTGACCACGACTTCTAGTCGACCTTCTTGAACCATTAGAAGTCCCTGTATGCTGGTTCCGGGTTGCCCCAGCTGTGGAGGATGGGGGTGTCCTAAATGAATTTATTGGGACAGCATTTGAAATAGGTGTTCGTATATTTTGTTCAGCTGGCCTTTGAGATTCTGACGAAATGAAGAAAGGGAAAAATGGGGCAACCCCAGGTGGGAAAGGACCTGCAGGAGAAGCGCAAACAAAAGGAGCAGCGCCTTGGGGAGTTGAAAATGAAGAGTTATTAGAAGCTGATGGGAACAGTGGAACAAGACGCCTCAAAGGCCTTACATCCAAAACCCTAGATTTATCAAATGATCCAAAACCTGGAGCAGAGTCTTGACCTATACTTTGTTCCATCAAATACTTTGAACGAACCGAATCACAGTTTTCTAATACCCCAAATCCGACAAAAAAGACTGCCACTACTACAAAAGCAGCAGCGGCAAACTCATATAGTCACCGATTGAAAGAGTAATTATTTCAACACAAGTACATTACAGAATAAGTAGAAATCTTTGCACAGCTGTTGAAAGTAGAAAGTCTAATAATTTCCTGCAATATGCAAAACGTAAATAGATTAGTCAAACCATAAAAATCTGAACTGTACCCTAACATTATTAAACTTTCAGAGAGCAAACACAAGGGGTAAATCCAGTGACTGGCATAAGGATGAGTAGAAGAATAAATTAAACAATTAAAACATGTAATTTAAAGTGAATGAAGTAACTACTAACTGGAGAATAGTGAATCAGGATAATAACTCACTTTAAGCCAAGTTGACTTATAGATTTTGCTAATCCGAACCCAGAAACTACATGCAACCCAACATTGAAATAAAGTTAGCTGAGGTTAAGAATGGCTTCTCAAATTTGAAAAATACCGAAAATGAAATTGGGGATTTTGCTTATTTGAGGCAACTTGAGGTGAGGAATTTGGTAAACTTGATTCAACATAAAATTGAAATTAAAGTTTCATGATTTTCAACATTTTCTGAGCTACCAATCATTTAAGTGGGTAATTTACCTTGCTAATACATGACGACATGTAGTGAAATGGAATCAGAGAGAACCCAGATGGGAAAAGGGAATCCTTTTGAAAATGAAATGCAGACGATGATTTTTAACAGATCTAAAATAACAAACTGCTTTAATGAAAACATATATAAATATGTATGTAATACCTGCTGGGTTCTTCCTTTCTTGTTTTTGGACAAGTTTATTACAGGCAATTGTTCCTCCTCTTGGGTTTTAACCAAAAAGTAAAAGGAGGAGGAAAAGGAAACTATTTCTGGATCGCAGTTGTTGTATACTCTCTCTCTCTCGCAGAGTTGTTTTTTGGGGGTCTGAATCCTGATACAGTATTACAGTGGGTTGAGTTTTCACTCGATTGGAGAGAAATTCGGCTGGTTGCGAGACACGTGGATTTCCACTTTTTCTCGTTTACAATTAAAGCTGGAAAGGAATACCTCATTCAAAGACTTGTACAAAGTACACAGTTACACACAGTGATGTACAGTGGGCCGAATCTATGCTTATGACCTCTGGATATAAACAAGGCTAAATTACATTTTTGCCCCTTTCATTTTAGAGCTATACTTCGTTCTCGTCCTTACAGCCTCGGTCTTTCCAATATTTAAATAAAAACATAAGAAATAAATAATTAAATTTATACTAATTTTGCAAGGATAATTAATTTTTTTAAAACAATCAAGACCACATATTTTTAAGAATCATAACTTTTACTTATTTATTCTTGTGGATCTTATTATTAGTAAGTGTGTTTTTTCATTTTTTTTGTTGAAGCTTTTGTCTCTATTTGTCAAATTTTCCTTTATTTTAAAGAGTTTTGAGCTATATATCTTTTTGTGTCAAAAAATGAGCCTTACTCATGTCCAGTCTTCATCGCGTCCGCCCAAAATCCAACAAATCAATTGCTTTGCAGGCTTGCAGCAATTGGTTGACAAATATATTCTATTGTCGAGGGTATTTAAACAAGAATTTCATGAAATTTTACAAAATCAGAAAAATTCGAATATATTTAATCATGATATTAAAGGGTGAAGTTTTATAGATTTAGGGAAGTTTTTTTGGGGATAAACTATGTTATACTGAAACCCCATTTTAGTAGTTTTTCAAGTTAGTTTACCTTCTCTATATAAACCTTATTCTTTCCAAAATGGGTAAGCACTATTCACTTGGTACTATTACTATTACTCTTCGGCTGATACCACACTAGTGCCTTTTCAATCTTACATCTTGTCTGTACTCAGGTTACACATGAGCTAACCAAAAGAAGGATTATCATCTTCCAGTTTGTCCAATTTTTGGCATCAAGATTATTCAAGGGATAATTAGACCTGATTTGTTTATACGAGTAAGATGTTCTCGTCATCGTCAATTGCATAATATTTGATGATATTTTGGCCTCAATTAATTTGGGGAACAAAGTATTTTTGGTTCTTGATTAAAAAAATATGAAGATATGGTAATCTTCTAACCCTCGTAGGGAATGATTCTATTGCCCTCGTATATTTTGTAGCAAGTATATATGTTTGTTTCTTGATAAAGAAATGAAGATATAATAATCTTCATTACTGATGATGGTTCCAAATATGTGTGAATCGTTAAGAATAATAAAAGTAAAATTTCCACATCACGCATTTGATATTTTACGATGTTCATCATCCAAATTGTGCATATCATTGTGGTATATGAATTAAAAATAGATGCAAGCACAACAAAATATATTGGCTGCAAATACATGAGTTTTATGATATGCAAACACAACAGCAAATATTGGCTGCAAAATCGTAGGGCTATTCATGGTTTACTTTAATAAGAAAGAAAAAATAGATGAGAGACTATCGTACTGATAATGTGCTATAAAATAAACCAAAAGGGAGCTAGGGAGTAGAGAGAAATTTAGGAGAAGCAAAAGTCTATGTAATTTTTTGGGAGTTGATTTTGGCACTTTATAAATTACTTGTTGCACTCTACTTTTTAATTTGAATGTCTTCTTATTTTTTTATGAATCAAACTTCCAAACTTACCCATCTTCCTTTTGAATTTAATATATTTTATTTTTATTTCTTAATATTTTTAACTTATCAATTATTTATAATTTAATTAAGAGAGAGAAAATCATTTAAAAAATAAAAATAGATTTCACATCCACCAACGACAGCCAGTTCGTCTTCTTCTCCTCCATTTGGAAACCATGGCAACTCCAGATTGTCTTCAAACAAATTCAGAAAAAATCACAAATGTTTCATTTCGCAGTCAACCAACTTACGTATAGGTTCAAGCAAACCATGAAAGTGTACCTTATTAAGTCATGCATTCAAAATAAAATATAAACATAAGCATGAAATATAAGGTACAAATGCTCTCAATGGCTTCAGATGTTTAAAGGCGACAATTACAATGAATTCCAAATGTTCCAAAAGCTCATCATACGGATCAACAAGGTACTTCTTCAAAGAGTTTGATTGGCTTTGTTGAGTCAATACCTTCCAATCCACAACGCTTAATCCATCCAAAGCTCAGCATCGCCATATCTTCTCCAAAGAACATGAATTTTCTTTAAATATTTATTTCAAGTGTCAGGGGGAACTTCCAGTCCACGACGCATAAATACCTTTTTCTTTACTTTTTTCGGTGCTTTGGCCCCCATCTTACCCAAAAAGAAAAAAAAAAGTGAGAAAGGGCACTTCTTATTTACCGTCGACGAGAAATCTGACCGCGAGCAAACATGGTCGTCGTGGTTGTTTGGGTAAGAAGAAATAGTCGTTGTTCAGCGAAGAAGACGATTGGCTAGCTTTGGTGAATGTGAAATTTACTTTTTATCTCTTAAATGATTTTCTCTCTCTTAATTAAATTATAAATAATTAATAAGTTAAAAATGTTAATTATGATTATTTTATAAAATAAAATAAATTAAAAGATAATGGATAAATTTGGAAGTTTATTCATAAAAACCATAATAAAATATTAAAATAAAAAAATAAAATACGACAAGTAATATAAAAAGTACCAAAATCAACTCTCTAGTTTTTTCCATTAAATCGCCTATTTATAGGCTTACGGAGGTTACGGTTACTCGGAGATAAGGCCCAAGTTCCCTTATTACATAGGAGACTACACAGAATTGCACAATAATCCAAATGCATATTTTTAAATAGCCAACAAAGTACAGATGGCTTACAACATTATTTTTATTTTTGTCAAGTAATCCTTTATACGTGTCGTAGGAGGTAGGTATTAGTTAAAACATATCATATTCACCAGTAGCTTGCGCTTCTCTAACCGATTCCTTAAAATATGTTTTCGTATATAATTGATGGAAAATTTGTCCGAATCTTCTCCTGATATCTTCAAGTTCAATTTAATTTCGTGAGCAATCGTTCGATTTTTATTGCACACAAGCATGTACAACATACAATCAATATCAAACTATCTTCAAGTTAAATTTAATTTAATCTCTATAGAAAATAATTTAAAATTTATTAATAAAACATAAGAGCATTGAATTGTTGGAGTAATATTGATAAAGTGGCTAGGTATTAATAACTTTTATAATATTTAAGTTTGAATTTAATCCAAATTTAGATAGTATTGGTGGAGATGTCAGTTAGTTAGTTAATGAATTAAGTAGGATAAAATAAGTAGTGTTTGGGCAAGTTTGAAGCGAACACAAGAAGAATGTGCAGAAGAATGAATCAATTTCATTTTCTCCATTCCATTTATAAATACATCACTGACCTTCAAAATTTACCTCCAATCTCAGCAGTAAATTAGAATTTTAAGCCCTTACCAAGTTGACTCAATCTGTCATGTTGCACTGACGTCTGATGAATCGTAGTTTTCTCCAGAAAATTAAACCTGATGAGTAAAAACAGGAAGACAACAGATTAATCCCATTCCCAATGCTAGGTAATTAGTAGCCATGCAAGAGGAGCTGACATATTATTACTAATAGGGCTCGTTTGGTGAGTAGAATTTGATAAAATTAGATAACTCATCAAATTCAATGTATTTTGAAGGTAAAAATAGACGTGTTTTCATTGCAAGGGAATTACAAGGAGTAGAAATAGAAGAAAACTTATTCAATCCAATCTTCTCAAATAGTAGGATTAGAAAATGTTTGTTTCCTTCTATGTCTTATCATATATATTCCTCTTACAATGAATCCGTATTCATTTTCACATTCAAAATACGTTGAATTTGAAGGGATATCCAAACCAATTCAATCCTATTCACCAAACGTGGCCATAGAGAGGGAGAGAGCGATTGAGACACTAGGTAGGTACCTTTCTCTGGAAAATTCAAATTCTCTGGAAACTAAAACAAGCAGTGATTGATGGATGGATGGATTCCAATTGGAATTGGAATTGGAATGATTACTGAGGAGTTGTGTTATGATCATTATGGTTGGTGGAATTATGAAGTCCACTCCCCTGTGATTGTGAAGATGTTTGTTGTTGAACAATAGGAAAGATAAAGGGATTGAATGCAGCAGCAGTTTCATTTTCATGTGCGGCCTTCCCTTTCAAATTATCATCAAAACCACTGCTATTCAAATTCTTATTAGAATGCTTTTTCATCATCTTCTTGTTCTTCATGTTGTCATCATCATCAACGCCACTGTAGTCTAAATTCTGCAAAATACTTGGAACCATCATCTTACCATCCTTGCCAAACTTACTTCCCATTTCTATGTCAAATTTCTCCTTGGAGCCGAAGCCTCTGTTACTCTCTGAAGCGATGGATCCCATTCCTACGTCGTCCTCCTTTGAAACCCATGCTCGGAAATCAACCATCGATGCTGGAATCCTTGCGCAAAACACTTGTTTCAAGTTTCCCAGAATTCCTCTGGTGTAGGGGTTTTCATTCTTATCGTAGCGGTAACGAAAATTCTCATAAGTTGTCTGTGAAAAACAAGCTGCGCGTAGGTTAGAGTGAAATAAAGGAAATTGCTGCATGAATGATGACGATGATGATGATCAGTCTATGAAGTGGGAAATGGAATTGAAGATGACCTGGTTGGTGCATATTAGATAGATATGGAAAACTGTAAGGCCGCCAACAAACCAGACAGCTACAAAGCAATATACTATGAGAATGACCGATACCACGTCCCGCGTCATGGCTCTCCATAGATTTCCCCCTTGCCGAACAAGGTTGATCCACGAAAACACAAACACATATATGCACAGCAACGTTGATGACGAAATAAACAAAAAGAAGAATGGGTAGTTACGCTGCAACATTAAGCAAAATATATCATCATTCATCAAGTTAAGAGTTAAGAGTTAAGAGAGTAGGTTGAGCAATTTGATAATCTAATGAAGGAACTTACTAATCCGATACACTGACCCACCCATGGGCAGTGGTGATCAAACTTCTGAACGCAGTTGTTGCAGATGGAACAATGAGAAGCGCGTGGTGGGCGATAGAGCAAACAAGTGTCACAAAACTTGACCTTCACTGTATGCCCGCCATTCACAGTTACATCCTTGATTCGGGGTATTCTCAAATCAGAGGCTTTGCTGCTATTCACCCACTCAATTGACTGGGATTGGGATTGTGCAGACGCATCATATGCCTCATCTGATTCCGCTGCTGCTCGCGACTTCCTGGGAATGATTCCAGGGTCTCTACCAGATGTCAAGTACAGAAAACTGAAATCCTGACCCATGTATATATGTATATCAACATCAACTCGACTATAACTATATAGTATGGAAGAAAGTAGAATTTGTAGAAATATTTATAGACGAAAAAGAAAAAAGATGATTAATTTCAATTTACCAACCAAAAGGGTGAGGATTAGTCCCCCAGTTAGTACTGGATAGTCATAATGTCCATGTTCTCCCTTGATGGTTACAAGCATTCTTATGCAGAATGTGAGTGCAGGACATCCAATCAAAAAGCTAGTCAGAAGCAGTGATGCAGCATCCTGACCAAACACTATTCTTCCACCACACAAAAATTTCTGACAAACAACATACACAAAACAATCGTCTTCAATAAATTTATTCAATCAACCCAAATTCTTCAATCCCAGCTAACAAATAATTAAGGAATTCAATTCAATTCTCTAAAAATCCTCACTAATTGAGGAATCAAAAACATCTGATCCATCATCCATTTAATTATTAAGAACATTGAAAAAGAAAAGAAAAGGACATACATTGTTACCCTGCCAAACTAGGTAGAGCCTTTCTCTTTCAGGGTGAGGCTTGGGAGGAGGGGCCACCGCTGTGTTGTTGTCCATGCCGCCACTGGATGGAGGAGGAGCATCCCAAACTTGGCTCTTTTTCCTACCCATACTAATAATATTAGGAAATCAAAACTTTTTTGTGGTTTTTTTTGTTTGATTATTTGTAACAATTAATCTCCTTTGTGTTTATTCGCATCACTCACCCGCATCAGAAAAATGATGACATTTTTGTATTGGCGGGGTAAGTAAGCGAATGAAACGAGATTAATTAAGGGTTAATTGGAATGTAGAGGGGAGGAGGAGGCGGCTAGGAGGGGATGCTGTTTTTTACAAATTCGTGATTATCAGCGGCGTTTACCTGGCGCCCTTAACTCCCTCGATCGATCTGTTTTTCGTTTTTTAATTTTGCAGCTGTTTTGGATCCAAACACAGATGCCCTGTGCCTGCCCCAAATTCAGAATTTTGTCACCCACCACATCAACCCACCTTACAATTCCCCCCTCTCCAACTAACTTGCTGTCAAAGGCCTCTCCTCCGGCTTCCAATTCCCACCGCCTTTCTCGCACCCAAACCAATTCCCTTTTTAATTACCGTTATACCCGTACCCTCCCCGCTCTATATAAATTTATATAATTTCATACCCCGTGTTTGATAAATAGGATTGAATAATTTTTCAAATTTAATATATTTTAAATGTGAAAATATATTTGTTTTTATTATAACGGAATTAGAAAGAATATAGATAGAAGAAATCTTACATCTTCTAACCCTTACATCTCTACTCCCTCTAATACTTTCATAACGAAAACATATCTATTTTTATATTCAAATACATTGAATTCAATGAGTTGTCTATCCATTTCAATCCTGATCACCAAACGAGCCCGTACAATCATAGGAAGTAAAATGAAAAAAAAATTAAAACGTGATGATTCACTTCAAGTTTTGCGATAGTCAAAACATTGTAATTAATCCAACAAACAATTATGTGGACGCCACTTGTACTATATCTACTCCATGCCTGATATCATGAAAAATAGATACAAATTTTTTACTGATACTTAATATCATCAATAGGTCTAAAAAAGTATTTAAAAATATAAATTTACATATTTGTATCTAGTCAAAGTAAGGAATTATGACATATATGTAGGTTTTGGAATATATTTCATTTTGAGAGAGTTCAAAATCGTAACTGTACTGAGGATGCATTTCCTCTAGCTCATGAAAAGGGAAGAGGATCCGATGTCACATTTTGATGTCTCCCTTCAAGTCTCATTTCTAATTTTTTAACACATGTCCTCCTACTTAACCAAATAATTAACACCATTAGCTTCGAAAAAAAAAAAACCCAACAGCGGAGCAGCCACCAATCCACCATCTCCTTCCTCCCCTTCCTTGTCATGACCTCGTCTCTCATCCACAAATCCGACAGCCAAGGTTTGGAGATGAAAGGTTGTCGCCAGTAGGTAGGGTGGGCAATCAAGGTTGGGAAATTGGGTGCATAGGGGATTCATTTCTATTTTTTTCTTCTTATATCTTTTAAATAATTATATTGGAAGTTGACAGTGTTAACTTTGAGTTAAATATGTGGATATTTGTCGAAAAATTAGAATGGGGACATGGGAATACTAAAATAGGACATCATATTCCCCTCCCTTGAAAAGGACATCATATAACAAAAAGTAATAAAAACTTCTACCTTCTCTCTCTAAAAGAAAACTCTCAATCCTCTCTCTAACATAAACTCAGTCGACCACAACGATCTGGGTTGGAAGTTTCTCCGATCTCCACCTCCTGGTGGTAGATTTGAAGCAAACTTCCACCTCCCTCTTCCTCTCCCGCCCCTTTTCCTTTTTCCCTCCCCGGTAACCCATTCTCCTCTCCTATCTGGGCTGCTGTTTCTCGCTCCCTCCCACTCCTCCGTTGTCTTTGGCGTCGGAGTGTGGTATCGGTAGTGATGACTGGTGCTCAAGGTGGATCATTGGAGACGGAAAATTTTCTATCTCGGCGTTCTTTGCCGGTGGCTCGGTCTCCTTGGCCGTTTTTGCTTTTTTTCCTTTCAACCTTTTTGATTACTCACAACCTTACTACCATCCCTTCATTCCCCTCCAAATCCTACCATCCATCCACATCGTTGCTCTCCCCCAAATCCATCGCCTATAGATCTATATTGATATCTCTCTTGGCTACTCCGCTAGGTACTGTCACTGGGATTCCCCACCTTCAGCCCTTCCCCAAATTTCCGACTTGGGTGATTGGGTTGAGTAATTTGTCGGTCTTTCTTGACCTCACTGATCGCTTGAGTATGAAGATCTTTGGGGGCCCTGTGTCTCCAAACCATGCTCTACTGATCGATCTATTTAGTTACAGACTGGATTGTGTTCCTCTGTGGTGGCTGGTTGCTAGGCGGTGGCGGCTGGTGGAAATTTCTTTTGCATCTAGGGTTTCATTGGATTTGTTAATGTTGTAGGCTTTAGTTAAATTTTGGGATACTTTTTAGGATAAACTACATAAAAGTACCCAAACTATAGGGGTCATTTCAAGTTCATATACGAACTATGAAAATTTTCATCTAGTTACCCAAACTATCAAAACACAACATCTACCTACCGTTAGCAATCTGTTAAAAAATCTGTTAAAAAAATCTGTTAAATGCCCAAGTGGTACTTGTGGGGGCCATTTTTTATGCTGATATGGATTCCATATAGATAAAAAAAAATTAAAATATAATAAAAAAAATTAATAAAATCTTAAAATAAATAAACAAAAAAATTTTAAATATCCAAAATAAAACCCAAATCAATTTCAGACTCACCCACCACTTCCCTCCCACCTCAACAAGAACGATGAAATTGCCCCTCCCTTCCCACCAATTCAGGCCAGGAACGGTGGCGTTGAGAGAGACCAAGAAGTATCAAAAGAGCACTGAGCTCTTGATCCGCAAGCTTCCCTTTCAGAGGCTTGTGAGGGAGATCGCTTAGGACTTCAAGACCGATCTCCGATTCCAGGGTAGCGCTGTGTCCGCGCTTTAAGAGGTCGTGAAGGTGTACTTGGTGGGTCTGTTTGAGGACACCAACCTCTGCGCGATTCATGCCAAGAGATTGAGCATTATGCCCAAGGACATTAAGCTCACGCGCAGGATTAAGGGCTTCGATCTCGTAGGCCTTGGCAGCTTCGATCGTTGTGTCAAAGGTCCCAACCCAAACTCGAGAGCCTCTCCGATTGGGGCTTGCCCCTACGACCTTTGTTCGACCCCCTAGTAGTGCTTCTTCTTCTCCTTAATCAAACTCGTTTTCTAAACCAGCACGAGATGGTGAGTGCAGGTTTTCGAGTCGGGTTGACCGGTTTGTTATAGTTGCGGGTTGGCCGGGTTGACCTCCAATCACAATACCAGTAATTACGCCACCAGACAGCTTGCTCTTCTTCTTATGACCATCATTGATGTTCACCTCCCCAGTCGGAGCATCAGCTCCGGTGTCGGGGGACGCCCATATAGCAAATTACCCAGAAACAAGCTCGAAGCGAAAGTTTGTAATTGTTTTGGAATATACCCTTTTAACAAATTGTCTGATACATTGAACTGGCCGAGATTGGGAAGCTCCAACTGGGGAATAGCCCCCGAAAGCTTGTTGCTTTGAAGGTACAATGTCCTTAAGCGGGCGAGATTGTTAAAACCCAGAGAGATCTCTCTAGAAAAATTGTTCGAAGCCAAGTTAAGGCGAACTAGGTCATAGAGCTCGTATTTGTGGAAGACATCGAGGTTTGTGAACATCAACTCCCAAATTGAAATTCTTCAACTTTTTCTTAGAAATTGTGTGTTTTTTGTTAATGATGATGATTTATTGAATTTTCTTTTGAATCCAGGAGTGTTTGTGAATGACACGAGCTCGTTCAATTTGGGAGTTGCGTGTGGTTTGATATATCTGATTATGGCCAATAAAAATGAGCTCACGAAGATGGTGGAGTTGCGAACAGAATGGAGTTGCTTCTTGAAAATGCAAAAAAGGGATTGCAAATCAAGAATGCTCATTTTAAAACCAAGGCGTTGGAAATGAAAGAGATGAATCTTGCTTCTTCCACCACAGATTTACAACGAGCTTCGACTTCGAGCTCTAGTAGCAGATTTTCGCTTCAATCCGGTGTGGTCCGGGAGGTCTGCTCGGAGTATGTTAGAATTGGAGAAATAGAAATGGATCAACTTGAGGCAGAGCTTGAAGTCGAGTTAGAAAGATTGCAGCTTCACTTGGATTCTGAGACTAATTCATTGTTCTCAGTGAGGGGAAGGATTATGATTGATTTTGATTTTGTTTATTTATTATTTTTTTTGTTTATTTATTTTAAGATTTTATTAATTACTTTAATAATATTCAACTTTTATTATTATTTTTGTCTACATGGCGTCCATATCAACATAAAAAAAGGCCCTGGAAGTGCCACTTGGGCACTCAACATATTTTTTTAACAGATTGCTAACGGTGGGTACCTAGATGTTGTGTTTTGATAGTTTTGGTACTTAGATGAAAATTTTTATAGTTGAGATATGAACTTGAAATGACCCCTATAATTTGGGTAATTTTATGTAGTTTATTCTACTTATTATTTGGGCTATTTTTTTACTTTAGGCTTGTTTGTTTTTTAGATTGGGTCTCTTAGTACTGTTTATAATATTGAATTTTTCTATGAAATTGAATATTAACATCTTGATAAAAAAAAAAAAAAAACATCATATAGACTGAATTAAAAGGGCAGTTTATTATAAGATTTGGATTCATTTCTTGTCGCAATATTCACCGTGTGGCACACAATATCTCAATAGATATTGGTATAATATTATTCCTATTGGTGGAAAGTACCGAGTTCAACCAGTACAAAACAAAAATGGATATGCTGTTAAAAACTAAAAAAACAATGGACAACAGACACATCGAACTCTTCTAACAAAAAAAAAACAAAGCAGACACATCGAAAGACGGCGAAGGTTCGTTTGGTACCCCACCCCCCATCCCACGTTCCTGTTTGCCTTAGGAATTTGGTTCTAATTTTGGTCAACATTAAAAGCTGAAGTAAACCAATCCAAATCCTTGGAGAGGCAGTTTTGGTTGCGAATTTGGAAATTTGCCATCGTCCCCATCTTGCCTTTCCTGGCCAGCCATCTCCATAGCCATTCACGTTTGCGAGCAAAATGGGGAGGATTGGTTTGCTTGTATCAGATTTCGCCATCTCATTCATGTGGGTTTGGTCAGGGGTTTTAATTAAGATGTATGTATTCAACATTCTGGGTTTTGGCCATCAACCCTCAGGTGAGATTATCAAGTGCGCTCTGTCAATTATAAACATGTTTTTCTTTGCCTTGTTGGGTAAGATTACCAATGGAGGCACCTACAATCCTCTCACCCTTTTGTCCGCCGCAATCACTGGGGATTTCAGCCGCTTCCTTTTCACTGTTGTCGCCAGAATCCCTGCTCAGGTAACCAATTTTCCAATTTTCCAATTTTCATTGCTTTTTCCTTTTTCTTTTATTTCCTCATGGATTTTACAGGCAAGATTCATTAAGTTCATGAAAATCTTTTATAACCATGTAATCTCTTAGTTATGGTATTTAACTTAGATGTATTACAATCCTTAATCATAAGAAGCTAATCCCAATTTTTAGGTGGGCATTCCTATAAAATTGCATAAATTACTTGTCTAAATATCCTAAGGGTGATCAAGCATTAAGACATAAAGATAGTTTTAAACAGTGATTAAAGATTTAAAGCATGCATATACGACAACATAGGAAAAGAATAAATCACATAATCATGTTAAGGCTTAGGTCTAAACCTAGTGAGAAAATTAGCTACTCATGCTCATAATGAATAGAAACAATTTCATTAAAATTGAAGTTAAAAGAACAAACAGTTTGTAGAACAAGGGTAGCCGAAATCCCAGCATTGCCGTGCTCTTAGATGGAGAATTGTAATCTGAATTCTGGTCTCTTTAAATTTAAGCCAAGCTTGGGTATTTATAAGGAAAGATTCCTAATTTGAATAGAAATAGGCAAGCATATGCCCTCTCCTACTTGAATTGGGATTTCATTGATATACTTCCTTATTTGGTTCCAAATACTCCTTCTAGAATAAATCTGTCAATATAATAAATTCAAGTATCAATTCCTTCCAAAATAATAATAATAACTAATTAAATATATGTGAAATACAAGTATATTTTTGGCTCATCAACAACTAAAGATGTTGGACCTTTCATCATTCGAAGCATGGTTTAGAACATTTGAACTTGCCTTGGAGTAAAGATTTGACCTTTCAGGTGGAGTTCTACACCAATGGTGACTAAAGCAGTTGCTAAAGGAAATTGGAAATTAGGTTTTCATACTTTAGTTCTTGCATGTTGGATTTTTCTGTTGATATAGGTAGATATCTGGAATTAGATTAATGGCTCATAATTTCGTGCTTAATCTAAATTAGGTAAAATTCATATCTTCTAGCTCAGATTGTCTAGATTCTTGACCCTCTGATTTTGTCTCGGTTTTCATTTCATCGGGTTTTTTCTCAGTTGGATATCGTCTAGGTTCTCTCATGATGACTTTCGCCCCCAAGTTTGTGTAAAAGCTCATAAACATGCTTTTCATCTATTTGTAGTAAGTGAGTGTTGTTGCTAATAAGTAATACCTCTACAACTTGAGGGGGGGTGTCATTGGCATAAGCTGATTATTAGGAATGTAGCATAAACTAAACGTTTTAGCTCAATTTAAATCCCAATTTGCAGAGCTGGACTTAAGTCCACAAGATTGATGGTGATAAGTGACTGAATATATGAACCTGCAAATGAGCTTTTGTTATGTATTAGGAGTCAGTTAGGCATATTTCGACTTCTGCCAACAAGCTGACTGAAAATACTAGTTGAGGTAAATTGGTTTTGCATGAAAAAAAATGATAAGGATTTTCAATGTCAAAGCTAAATTACAGGTTTTATACTTGGTGTTAGCTTATTCCCTAAATATAAAGCCTGTACTTGATCTTTGATTATAGTATTTGTGAAGTACTAGATTCATAAAAAATAGTATTTGTGTTGGGAAAGGATTTGGCTACTTGTATATGTTCCATATTATAAAACAGTGATTACCACTTAATTTGTTCCATATGTTTGATCCTCTACAGGTTCTTGGCTCAATTGCTGGGGTTAAGCTCATAATTGAGTTGTTTCCTGAAAGTGTTGGGCCGCGTTTGAATGTTGATATCCATCGAGGTGCACTTACGGAGGGATTGCTAACATTTGCAATTGTTACCGTCTCACTTGGGCTTCATAGAAACATCCCAGGGAGTTTCTTCATGAAGACTTGGATCTCAAGTGTTTCTAAGTTAACTCTTCATATTCTTGGCTCTGATTTGACTGGTGGTTGCATGAACCCAGCCTCTGTAAGTAGCTAGCTATAAACTCGAAACTCGAAACTCGAAACTTGAATTTTCAATGAAATTACCAACCTTATTGATCGACTTGTGTGTGTAGGTGATGGGATGGGCTTATGCTCGAGGGGCTCATATAAGCAAGGAGCATATAATGGTTTACTGGCTTGCGCCGGTAGAGGCCACTCTTCTGGCAGTATGGACCTTTAGGGTTCTTGTTCCACAACAAAAGGAGATGGTAGACAACAAAAACAAGGCTAAATCAGAATGAACAAACTCCACTACTCCACTGCCACTGGTGTCTTTTAACATGTTTGTTGTTAACCTTTAGAGCTCGTTTGGTGAGCAGAATTGGATTAGATTGGATAGCTCATTAAATTCAATTTATTTTGAATCTAAAAGTGGAGGAATTTTCTTTGTGAGGGGATTAGAGAGGGTAGAGATAGAAGAAAACTTATCAAATTCAATCCCTTTAAAATAGTATTAATAGAAAAGATAAGTTTTCCTCTATGTAGAATCTTATCCAATCCTCATACAATTGGCTTGCATTCATTCACATTCAAAATATATTGAATTTAAAAAATTATTCAATTCAATCAAATTCTACTCACCAAACATGGCCTTACTTTACTGTAGGTGGACGGACAAAGCTTAAATTAGGCAACTTTATCCTGTATATGAATGAAATCAATTGCTTTGCTTCCATATATTTGATGTGAAAGAAATCATTTGGGAAGGTTAACCTCAAAACATCTCATGAATCAAACGACATGCTTAACCTCAAAACATCTCATGAATCAAATGACATGAGGTTAACCTCACAACATCTAACGACATGAGCTTAACCTCAAAACATCTCATGAATCAGACTTCTCTTGATTTTTCTTTCTATTTCTATTTCATAACCCACCACTTTTTAATTAAATAACTAATTTAGAACAATTACTTCAAACATACTTATTGTCAACCCCAACAACAAAGAGTACATCACTCCGAGGTCTGAGCTTCTTTTCATAGTTTGTTTAAACCACCCAGCTTAATGCTTGGTACAGCAGTGGCCGGCGCCTAAATAACAATCTTCTTAAATTAACGGCTCATCTGGTGCTCTAGATAAAACTATGTCAAACGACGAACAGAATACATTTTACATCCATCGCTCTTTTGACACCAAAATGGCTCAAATTCTCAGTCAGCATCACCAAGTCCATCACTTCCATCCCCTCTTTTGGATATAGGAGCAAAATGTGAGCTTGATTTCTTGGTCTGCGAAGCAACTTCGGCATTCTTTCTCAAGACAGCACCTGGTGATGGGTAAGGACGTTGTTGGAAGAGAGGACCCTGAAATATACCAGAAACATAAAACCATCTTTACTTGAAGCATGAAAAATCGTCAAATACAGTTTATTTCAAATGGTAAACAACATAAAGATTCATTTGAGGAACACGGGGACTTGTTGAAATATTGGGAGGACCGATGTATGACAGGCAAATATTTATGCGTAATCACTGTAAATGGGGTAGCCTGAATATCTTATGGAAATGGGTGTGTATGACAAGAATATTTAGGAGTTCAAGAAAGTTTCTGAATATCCTCCATGTTGCATAACTGGTGAAGCATCCAAGCCATAATGCATTATTATGCTTTGATATACTGGTAAATCAGAAGAAAATAAATTAATTAGACAAATTTATTGAGGTAAAGGTAATTAGTTTACCGTGGCAGTAGTATCAGCTGCTCGTGGCTGCACTCCTTTGAGGCCTACAACCCTGAAAATCAGCACACAAATTTCAAATATTAAAAGGAGGAAACAAGTAAAACAACATAGTAGAATGATTAATCGAAGTTTGAAGAACATACCAACCACCACGGGGAGCATCTGAATATGAGCTGGGGTCCATAGGATCCAATTCATCATCCTCAGAGTAAGCACGTTTTTTACTTTCCTTTCTATTTCCCTTTCCAATTGGAGGTTTTAAACTGGATCTAAACACCAAAAGTAAAATAATAAGCATGTTTCTTATATACAATGGCAATCAAGTCAGCTTCTCTGCACTTCAAGACTCTAAGTTCTATGGACGCATGATTCATAGTTGAAAGCACAGCCACTGAAGAAAATCAAGCTCCATAAAAGACTGGTACCTCTGTGCAGGGGCCTTTCTATTGGAATCCCCATTGATATCAACAGGATTGTAATTCAAACTAGTCGCCAAGTACTGGCTTTGTGGAAGATCAAGGGCTCTGCAAGTGAATAAAATATTCCAGAGGAAAGAAATATCAACCCACCACGAATACAAATTCAACCGAGAGAGAGAGAGAGAGAGAGAAGAAAGAAATATTCAACAACTGTATTACAAAACATGCTGCTATACAAAATTGGAAGTGCTGCACAAAAATATGCTGCTATGCTGGGTTTTTTGTTATAATTTTATTAAAACTATTAATTGTAATGTGGGGTGGTTCAAGCCGTTGCATTTATTGAAAGGCTAAGATTTGTCTAAAGGAAGAGAGATGAAGCACTTTCACTTGCAGAGACATGTCCGTTCAGCATGTGTTATTTAACTATTGTCTTTTGATAGTATCCTAGCCATTATAACTGTTTGGCCTTTAGGGATTTTAGTCAGTCAAGTACAAATTTCTATATATATATATATATATATATACTCCTTCTCACACTGCCCTTTAATTATTTTATTTTTTTCTAACCCGCATTGAGACGTGTTACTATGCAAAACCACTTATGCCAAATTCAATTTTTGTAATATAAATAAGAAAAGAATATCTCTAGAAATGCCCCTCTTCAACCCCTCTTGGCTGCCACCAGCTTCTGTTCCCTTGGGTTTTCTGGTGAGAAATATCCACTCATGCATTTGGATGGCTAAAGAACCACCTAAGCCTGGGTTTTGGCTTGAGCTATTGTTCATGGGAAGATGAATACTTGTGACATAGTGATGAGGAGAAGACCTTATTGTTGCCTATCTACTTAGTGGTGTGTCATATGCAGAAGGATGCTAAAGGTTTGAAACCTTTATCGCTTCATTGTCTGCTTGTGTATTCTTTGCGGATACGGATGTTTAGGGAGGGTCAATATCAGTTGGGCGATCCCAGCTTCTTGTGGGATGGTAGGAAGAGTTAACTGGTGTTGGGTAGATGTAATGTCTGCGAAATAGTTAGGATGGAGAGGAACACGAGGAATTTTAAGGCGTAAATATGGATAATTGTGAGAAAGAGTTTGATATGAGGCTCCTTTTGGGCTTTGGTTTCTTCATTGCTAAGCAAGTGATGTATTTTATGGTTTTAGGGGATACCTTGTTCCCTGTGCAACTCTCATAGTTTTTCATTAATAACATAAATGAAAGATTAGTTTTTTTTTAATAAATTTAAAAGAAAATTGTGATGCCTTCTTGGGAGTTCAGTCTTCACAAGCCAAGCAGCGCTTGGTGGGCATCTTCATTGTTGCTTGAGGGGGAGAGTACAAAATATTTTTGGCACTTTTTAGTAATTATGGATTAAATTCAACACCACTCCCTCAGGGATGGGCTTATTCCACCCTAAGCCCAACAAATAGCTAGTGAACAGGGAGTCATCTTACCTTGTGCAATGATTGCAGTAACCCCACATCTGAACAAGATCTACTCCCCATCCACCACAGCCAATGCATCTCTTTGGTCCAGATGGTTCATCCTTTTCTGCTAGTACCTCGGCTGATTGGCCATTCCGATAAACATTGGCAGGATTTCCTGAAACCGTGCTGTCAAAATGTTGAGATGCAACCTGCCCTGTTGAGTCAGGGTGTTTCCATTGTGATACATGTGTCTTTACATTGTAGTAATATTTGTGACCTGTACATGAAAATAGGAAAGTTTTAAGTTTGACAGAAAAACTAAAATGTGTGGCAAACAACCTGAGTTTTTTTTAAAATTATTTTTATAAGAAACAAATCTTCATTAATAAGAAAATACAGTACAATCTTAAGCGAACCAGGAATCCACTTCTACATGACTCACATAACACTGTGACATCAAGCTAGCAACATTATCCACACAAACTACCGCACAGCTCCTTTCCAATGTAACAAGATAGCCTAAAAGATAACTCCATAAACTCTGAAGCTACAGATGCCCACAAGGAGGCCCAGCAACACACCCTCTCCCTTAGACAGTTCACAGTTTCACCCAAAGCATTCTCAAAAATCCTTCTATCCCTTTAAGCCCATAAAACCCAAAACATTTCCTTAGTTTGCAAACAACATGAGCTATCAATCATATTTTGCACAATTGAGAATCTCAAATAGTTTGGTTATGTTTCAGTTCCACGCTTTCATGAAAAAATCTATAACTAGATACACCTATAGCTCTCACTGGAAGAACTATTATCACACCAATCAAAAGAATCATGAAGAAAATCACAATAACCTCCCTGAAGCAGGAGGGTATTATCTGTCTCCCCGTCAAATGGTGACGCATGGCTCTATCTTCGTTTGACACTTATTTTTATATCCAGAAACAAGAATGGTTATCTAATTTCCACATAATCGTTACCTTGTTCATTTTGGCTCACAATAACCACTACATGGGAATGACACATTAAATATAGGATTCGATGAGATTTATTTTATTTTTATTTTTTAGAAACGAAAAATTAAACTTTAATTTCAGAAGAAAAACTGTACAATAAAGTGGCTCAAGACACTACACGAACTGTTCAACAAGCTACATCAACCAGAACTGTTCAAGACACTACACCTTTCCAATGTAGAATAATATCAGGCAGAAAATGTTCCCAGAAAAGGAGAAACAGAAGCACAAAGTGCTGCCAAATGCTTGACCTTCTTCCACACCTCCTCCATTTCCATCCCACCTGTTAAAATTCAAAAATCTGCTTATCCTCTCTAACCAAAGAGCCCAGATTATATCCAACACCATACAGCCCCATCTTATTTCGGAATTTTTTTTTTCCACCACCCAAGACTTTAAACTTCACACCTAACAGAGAAAAACGGTCTTTCGGCGCCACCCCATAAACCGTAATCTCATTACATAAAAAAAAACCACAACTTCCAGCTAAACAGGCAACATAACAAAACATGACCCACATTCACCCCTGAACTCTTGCATAAAATACAAGAATGTGAGCATAAACAGGATCAAAGTCTACGTCTTTGGGTTAAATCACAGGTGTTCACCTTAACTAAGTCAAAACCTTGACCTCAGGTGGACCCTTAAATTTCCAAATCAAGCTGAAAGGAAGAATAGGACCACTTGGTATGCTTCTCGACAGATTTCAATAGGATTTACACAAAAAATTTCCTTCAGCCTCAAAGCACCATCTTCTTGCATCCTCTCTGTAAAGAAATAATCTCACCTTCTCCGGCAGCCTCAAGAAGTGTTCCATCTCTTACATATCGTTCTCTCCCGAATTCCTACTAAAACTAAAACCCAGGTATAAGGGAATGAGTATGTATATGCGCAATTTGCAAAGAACCTTCCATGAAACCTTGCAATCCTATACAACTTTGGAAAAGTATACCAATGAAATTTCCCCTAACCCAAGATCCCCCCAGAATCTCACCTTAATCTTTCATTGGAAGGTGCTTCTAATAAAAATCCCAGTTCCTCTTCCATTAGGATTAGCGCAATTATACATAAACTTAATTCATCATTTAGCCAATTTATTGTTTATTTTTCATTAAGGTTTTAGTGCATTTTTTTCCATCAATGGTCATTTACAGCAGGGTAGTTAAGTGGAAAGGGAGCAAAGAGTGCCAAGTGTTATTTGCACATGCATAGTGGAAACCAGTGACTTTGTAAAACCCCTGGGATTTGGTGTATTTTTCTTAGAAGATAGTACACTCATAGGACATATCTTTCATACCTGTTCTTTCATCCAAAGCCTCCACCCAATTTTCTGGAAGAGCTAAATGCGGTGGAACTGTTGTACTAGAAGATGTTTCAGCAGGCTTTCCCCATTGACTCTTGCCTGTGGTTTCATTATAATAATACAAAGCACCAGTTGCAGGGTCTTTTGCCTCCACCTACAAAGTGATTCAAGAAGTTAGAGGCTAACAGAAGCATCAAAGAAATCCACAACAAGATTTTTTATTTTTCCTTTATAGAATCACTTTACTACTTGCACAAATAGAATTAACTTTACTACTTGCAAAAGTTTGAAATTATCTCTTCTTTCTGTATACGTGTGTGTATTATTAACCCTCCCTACGCAAGTACATCATGCGCAACTTTTGGTTAACAAGAATAAGCTTATCTTCTTCTGTAGCTTGTTTACATGATTTAGTCTTCAGTTATGACTCATAGGAACATGTTATTGTTTTTTTATTTAACAAAAAACAATGCCAGCCCCTATAATAAAATCCAGTATAGTATTTAATGGTGATGCAATTTAAAAGATTGTGCTTCATATCAACAACTCACCAGAATAACAGGACCTTTATTCTTGTTAAATATTCATGAAAATTTCAAACTTCATGCTGTTTTTAACCTTCCTAGGATGTGTCTGCAATGTGGTGGAATTATTAAGGGAGAGAATGAAGCATTTTGACTGTATATTGTCCCATCCCAACTCCCTCCCAATTCAAACTATCCCCACAGCACCACCAAAAAGGAAAGAAAAAAAAAGGACATAATGAAAAAGCCACAAATCATGGTGTTGGGTGTTGTTTATCTTCTTGCCTATTTGTTTCAGTTTTCCTTAGTTTCTTTGTTCTTTCCCACTTTTAAATCACATCACAACAATGTACGGTCCAATTTCATTTCTCAATCAGCAAGTTTATATTTCCCATGATACGGTGTATGCACAATAATTCTATCCATCTGCATGGTGTACAATAAGGCTACATAAAAATTGAAATAAAAGACAAATATATCTTGCAATGAATACGCACCCATTCAGAACGCAAGTTCCCATATTCCATCTGTTGAGCTGAACTATTTGTCAACTTCTGATATTGAAAGTTGCAGGTTAATCAAAGCAAAAGAGATAAAGGGAGAATAACACAAAGGAAATCAATGTCATGAGGTGAGTAGTCTAAAATAACAATGAAATCCAAAGGTTCCAGATTCCAGAATAAGTACAAATTGTAAAGATGTTTCAGAGCAGTGCAATCTCTTATGAAGAAAACCAATAGGGGGCAAAATTTATCAAGATAACCACAAGGAATACAATCTTCTTGTAACCTGGAGGTTTATAAGAGAAAAAAAAAATCATAGGAGAAATTGCCTTCTAAAAAATAAAATAAGAGAAATTCTCTACTCAAAAGAAAAAATAAGAGAACTTGAGCCTATAACAAGATCACCTATCAAAGCCTAGGGAATGTGCTTGCCATATCAGTAAAATACCCAAATCAATTAGTCAAACAATGGGGCTACTCATAACAGCCTTGTAGCATAGATCAACCTAATAGAAAATCAACATCAGGCTTAACACAAATTTTCACAATGCACAAAATAGACCTAGGTTCAGATATTCACCGCTCATATCCATCACATGTATGTCAGGGCCAACTTGTTGTAATGTAGTGCCCCTGAGCCCACACTGTCATACCAAGCAGTGTTTTCAAACACGAAGGGGTAATCTGAGGTGCTTTGTCAATTGTAAGGCAAGGTGTAAGCATCCCAAAGAAGTGGGTTGTGATGGGTTACGGGCGAAAGGGAATACAGGGGTATGCCAAGTAGCGTCTGCCTCTTACGCGCTCGCACAAAAGGCACACTACAGGAAAAAGGTTTATGCCTCTGGATCACTTTTCCAAAATAGATGGTTGCCTGAGACCTTTGCCTCCCCCTTGCATTGATGCGAGCTCCTAGTCAATGTCTTTGGAAAAAAAAAGTACCATGATGACTCTAATACCATCTGTCACTTCCCAGGAACACATTCACAATCTCATGGTCACCCCAAATAACAAGTCCTCAGTCTATAACTTTGTACTCCTTGTATTGTGCTATAACTCAGACACCTTGGGGACAACAAATGACCCTAAACACTTCGACATGCAAATAACCAGATTGCACTTGCACAAATAGATTGAAGAGATAGTAGGTCCATCGTTTCAGAACTAGACTTTGGCTCTTAAAACAATGAAAATAAAGTTCAAAACTAAACTGAGATATAAGGTAAGGCTTGATAAGGGGAAATGATTTGTATAGTAAGAACTTACAATATCGCCTTTTTTTGAGTCATCTTTAAGAATACCCCTATCTCTCAACTTTTGCTTAAGATACTCCGGCAATTCTTTAGCTGGAGGCATCATATATAAAAGCAATTAAAAATCCTCAATTTCTACAATAGAAAATTAAAAAATAATAATAAATGAAAACATTTGAGTGCTGTCAAGTAGTCTTACTAGGCGTAGTAATATTAGGTCTTTGTGTGCCATAGTAAGCACCTACCCCTGGTACACCATATCCATTACCAATTTCTATGTTACCTGGTATGAAAACAATAGATGAGAGCTCTATTCAGATTTATTCAGAATGCAAGATTAGCTATTTAGTTAAGTAACTGGCTTCATAAAATGAACCATAGAAACTGCACACAACACCTAAAAATCTTGGTTGTCACAGTTGAGACAATATTTCACTTGGCAATAAATTTTTACTCTTACGCATGGTTTCAAATCACACCAAGAAAGAACAGCCAAATCAAACTTTCTTCTCCTAGTCAAAAGAATTATTTCAGGTGTTTGATATACGCTGATTGTTAAAATAAATTGAACCACTGTACCCACACACACACACAAGTTAGATAAGTATGACTTAATGTTATACTATGAAGTGACCATTAGGATACTGGAAAAAGGTTTTCTTTTTGAAGAAATTGGATTGGAAGTTTGTCCCACACACACACACACACACACACTCACAACTTAGATAAGCATGACTTAATGTTATACTATGAAGTGACCATTAGGATACTGGAAAAAGGTTTTCTTTTTGAAGAAATTGGATCAGAAGTTTGCCCCACACACACACACACACGCAACTTAGATAAGCATGACTTAATGTTATACTATGAAGTGACCATTAGGATACTGGAAAAGGTTTTCTTTTGAAGAAATTGGATCGGAAGTTTGCTTCCAACAATGGTATGTAAGCTTTATATCTAGAACTTTGTTGGGCATTTCACCACACCTACTTAAAATTTCGATTCTAAATCCTAAACTATTACTTCTATGCTTCTTCTTTGGTCCAGTAAGTTCTAACAGTTTTCCCACCATTTATTTCAGTCACATATAAACAGCATCAAACCAGATAAAATCTTAGGTCTCAAATATTATTAATTCATTACTGTCCTCTTTTCCACAAGTTTCCGTGTAAGGCTCATGATTTATTATTACAATCATGGGTATTTCAGTTCGCTCATAAACTCAGCATGATCAGAACATATGGCATTTAGTTAAATCTGTCAAAGAATCAAAGTTACAATGTTCTACAATCCTTTCCAAGCTAAAATATATATTATTAACAGGAACCGATTACAAACAGAACTTAAGTAAGGTAGCAGAGATTAAAAAAGTATCCATGTTCTGGATTCCCCATATAGATTCTGGATTCAGATACTTCAATTCAGATGGATCTTTTAAATAAATAAATTCAGAGTGAGCACAACTGCTTAAGGAAATCTACAATCAGGCGAATCCTTCTCTATTATTAAAAGAAACAA
Source organism: Oemleria cerasiformis (assembly GCA_037349345.1). Taxonomy (NCBI): domain Eukaryota; kingdom Viridiplantae; phylum Streptophyta; class Magnoliopsida; order Rosales; family Rosaceae; genus Oemleria; species Oemleria cerasiformis. The sequence goes on from JAZGTL010000007.1 coordinate 11,936,155, forward strand.
AATCATAGGTAATGTTTTCGACAAGCACTACTACATAAGGGAAGCAACGACGATTTGAATCCTACTTTATTGTGAAAAGAAACTCTTCCATAGAGTTAAATGGTAAAAGAGGTAGAGCCTGAAAATAAAGATGATGGAGAGACTAATTAGATTCCGACAAAATCAGTAAAAGTCTCTTGGGGCATTTTGAAACCGGCCCGTCCTTATCCATGCATTACTGTTTTGTATCTCCACGAAGGAGCTTCATATACGTAACATTTAGTGATGTCTTAGTTCTCGGTAATTTCATTAGGAAGTTGCTTCTTCCTCTTTACACACCCCTCTTTTTTTACAAGAGAAATTTTTTTAACAAGAACATGTGTTCGAGAGAGTTGGAGCAACAGTGAACCAAGGAACAACAACTATTCCACTGGGAGGGCAAGTTTCATATGGTTTGAAAACAGGGAAAGAAATAACACCACATGTATATCATAAAAAATAAAAACTTTCTACCAACCTTCTGCAGGAATGATAGACTTCCCCAGTTTTGAAGCCATTTGAGCTCGATGATCAGTGGTCATCTTCAAGAGATGCTCCTGTAGCAGAATGCACAAACTGATAATAATTTCAGAAAGGAGAGGATATACTCAGTGAGCCTACATAATAAGGACACTGCAAAGAGAAAATTAAAAGTGGCTCAGATTACACACTTTTAGAGCACTGGGATCAAGCCGTTCTGAGAAGACGTCTTGATCATCCTTAGAAGAACCGCCCTCACCTCTTGCTACCCTATGATTATAAAACCATAACAACAAATATAATTTACTCATCCATCTATCATCATAAAGAGTTTTTTAGTGAAAGCAAATGAATTTATACCTTTGGCTACGTATGATATTTTGGGTAGAAATTTCCTATTATGAAGACAAAACAGTTACATAAAGTCAATAAATGACATGAAAAACATAAAGAAAACCTATAAACATAAGAGAGACATTTGTACTTGTTGATGCAACACCACGTTTTGCGCAGCAGTTTCAATTTCATTTTCAATCTGGAGTCTGGAGTTTCTAGTAGCATCACCATATGGGAAGTTGTGATTTTCATTGGCGTGATGAATATCTAAATTTGATGAGCCATCCTGTGGGTGTTGTTGTGTAAATGTTGGAGCAAGGTTATGCTGATGAGGTCTCAGTCTTACTGTGTTTGATGAATACTCAGGAACAGACTGAACGCCCGGAGGGAGTGGCTCATTTTGAAAATACTCCATGTTTGTGTATTGGAGTTAATTTAGTAAAACCCAGAAGGAATATGTCTAATCAAAATAAAATCCAAAAACAAAATGTTATTTATACAAAGCTCCAACATGCTCCGCCTGCAACAATTTCTTTTACTAGTTTAGATCAAACTTACACAGAGAATACAACCCACATATGATTCCGAGAGAGACAGAGAATCGCAACTCCAATATTTGCTGAAAGATTGAATCATAAAATTTGAGGACGCACGATTTCAGTGAAAGGGGAGAAATTCGTTGCGGGTAGCAGCAGTCCCGTCGATCTTTGTTTAGATTTTTGAGGATGTGCTTGGGGATGGGATGGGATGGGATGGGAAGGGTAACAAACTAAGAGGTCCAATTACGGGATGGAAGCCCAAGTCTGACGCAAATCCCAGATGTGGTGGCCCATTTCATCTTTTTTGGTCTGAGTGGCCCATTTCTTTAATTCAGATTCCAGTTTCTAAATTTTTGGTTTTAATTTTTAATTTCCAGTAAAAGAAAAACTAGTTTAATAAGGTCTCTTTTAGTTTTCAAATGATTAAAAATAAGGAAATAATAAACCTGATATGTATTTATTTAATAAGATAAATTATATAAAAATTCTCAAATTATAGGTATTATTTCAAATTCATATTCGAATTATGAAAATTTGAATCCAGATACCCAGATTATATGATCATCAACAAATCACTACTTTCGTTAAGTTTTTCATCCAAATTTCCGTTAAAAATACACGTGGTAACTCTTTGATCCAATCAGCTCATGATTTAGTCAAAATTAGAATGGCAATTTCGTCCCAAATTTCCTCATAATCTTCATCAAACATCATCATCATCTTCATTATTCTCATCATCCCCAGATTGAAACCCATCCCCAAATTGAAACCCCTCTTCATCGACTCTCAAGTATTTCTCTGCCCCATCACCGATTTTGTGAATTCTGATTGCGAATGGAAGATTCTGACTCGTTCTACAAGAAGCGGTGGCTGTATTTGAGCATCGGCTACAACTCCATTGAAGCCGAAGACCACCAATGCCAATCTCCATCTTCATTGGCCCCCAATTCCAAACCCGAATCATGCCAGGTTGTTCCACTTGAGATCGACTTCCAACTCACGGAAATCCACAAGTTATACGGCGGCGATCTCTACGGAACCCAAACCCTAACCCCCCCAAACTCCGCCGGAACACCCATCTGAAGAAATCGAGAGAAACGTAACTGCCGCAGGTTAGACACCGTGATGCGGCGGAGAAGATTATATTGTACGGCCAACGTCTTGAATTACTTGATGAGGATTCGGTTGAGGCTCAACCACTCAGATTGAGGGTTGTGATTAAAAAAGACTATATCTGGAATTTCGACGTGGATGCTTTCGTCAACAAGTCGCTCAAGAGGGTTAGAGTGGTGTCGGCCGCAGCCGATGAGGAGGAGGAAGAGGGCGGAGAAAGAAAAAGAAGAAGGCTTGGTGCGTGAAAATGAGGCTTGCCCTGTTTGTATGGAGGAATTTGTTGCGGAATCAGAAGATGTGTCTTCCATGCCTTGCAGGTTCAAGACCTATATGGTGCCTTCGCAAGCGTCACTTCCATTAAAGCCGCCTACGCAGAACTCCAAATGACCCAAAACCCGTACAACAATGAAGCCATTCAGACGATGAACCAATCCGTTGTCGACCAACTCAAATCGATATCGGAGTTGAAACTGAGCTTCTTGAAGAAAGAGCTCGATCTGTCGTCGCAAGTCACTATAATGCTGGCGGAGATTCAAGAGCAACAGGGGATGATGAGAATGATGAGATGATTGATGATGATTATGAGAAAATTTAGGAAGAAATTGCCCTTTTAATTTGGGCCAAATTATGGATCAAAGAGTTGTCACGTGTACTTTTAACAGCAATTTGAATGGAAAATTTAACGAAGGTAGTGATTTGTTGATGGTCATATAATTTGGATATCTGGATGAAAATTTTCATAATTCGAATATAAATTTGAAATGACTCTTATAATTTGGAGGATTTTATATAACTTGTCCTAATATTTACCTTTTATTATGTGGAAGCCAAGCTTAGACTTGATTCCATTACGAACCAAGCTACAGCCAAATCTGAGCCAAACTCGATACTCTACCAAGCCAAATTCGAAACTCTACCGAGCCAATTTACAGCGCTAAGTTTCGGAGGTCATTTTGGAATATAAATGCACAATAATACGAAAAGCAGCCAATATCTCATTTGAAGCACCGCAATGAAATCTCACTTGAACTAGTACATGGGGAATCATTTGAAGGAGAAAAAAAAAAAACCTCAACAGTGCGATCAATAATAGTTATTATTACTATAATAATTCGAGATACCCCGACTCCTACAAGGCAGAAAAGAGGCATATTCCGGTACAGTCGTTTGCCTGCCGTAGCAAAAATTTGTAAATACAGTTCGCATAACCGGACACAAAACTAGATTTTTGTTAAGGTCAATCGAGTCAGAAACTGGTTCTACAAACCCATATACAGCAGCAGCTTTCAAACCATACCAATTCATCAAAGAAGAAGAGAGCATAGTTTCTCTTCACCAACCACCACCACCGCCGCCGCCTCTACCGCCACTCTCAGACCATCTGTTTCCACCTTGAGACTCTGTAGTTTTGGGTTCAGAACCCCACCCTGAAGAGCTATTATCTGAACCTTTCTTTTTTAGGTCAGAGCCCCATCCAGAGGTCCCATTACCAGCAGCAGTATCATTTGCACCAGCCCCACCCCATCCTCCTCCTGCTCCACCACTACCCCAGCCACCATTGCCATTGGAATCACCAGCCCCGCCCCAAGTGTTGCCTCCACTGCCACTCCCACCAGCACCCCAACCACCAGGAAAAGCTTCCCTTCCAGGTGAGTTTTGGACCTTTGCGCCTGGAAAATTTCCCAACCCATCATTCCCCTCCTTGGAATCTGAACCCCAGGTCGAACCACCATAACCAGAATCCTGCCTGTCATTGCTGGTGCTGTTTCCTCTGCTGTTGTTATAGGGTCCTCGACCACGGCCACGGCCACCATGTGGTCTAGGCAGGCCACTTGGATGCCCATCTCGACTGCCACCATTTCGGTAATCATTTCGGCCTGTAAAGTTGAACATTTAAGAAAACAATTCAATGAGACTTGATTAAGGAAGCAAGGGATTCTATGAGTCTGGCGTCATGGAGGGCAGGAAAAAACATGGCCAACATCACCAGTGGATACATGTACTACTACGCGACAGAAAGAGATACAACAGTAACCAAATGAAACAAGCAAACAGCACGCTGATGGTGAGCAAAAAAATGGGGCGATAAATATGAACTTTCATTCGAGCTTTCCAGCCAGCTGCCCATATTGTGCACTGTTGAAACATCTGTAAAGGGAGCCCATATTCCAAGAGTGGGCCAATATCTAGTCAAGTTGTTTACAGTATATGCAGAAACATGAATGCCTATTTTATTTTAATTAGTAGCTTTAATTCTTTATTCGGTATTCCCATTCCACTTAAGAGGGTTAAGCCTAAACCACCCGAAAGAAGTTGCAAGCTAAATAAGATTGATCCTAGATTACACACAATTGAATTAGAAGAAAACCAGTTAAGACCATGTAATTCTTGATGTTCATCAAACATAGAAGTAAAAAATCCATATCAGCTTTTTTAGGTATACTTCACCTGTTCGTGAACTCGGTGTAGATGACTGATCCCTGTCAAAAGACTGGCCCCTCCAACCACCCTCATTATTCGAACCGCCCCAGCCACTTCCCACAGATGCCCCTGAAGAACCCCCAGTTGCAGGGCTCCGCATTGGCACCATAGCAGCAACTGATCTAATTGATGGTCCTGACTCATGCTGAGGGTCATCAATATGGCGCTGAAAATATGCTACAAGCCGGTCAATGTCCTCAAACATCCTTTTTCTGAATTTAAATCCTTTCGGATATAGACCAACATACTCATGGTGTGGATTTGTGCTCCGTATATAAGTCAGAATAAAAGTTCCTGGATGTTCATGCGATATCCCAAAACAATAAACTATCCTCATTGGATACTCCAATTTCTCAATCTTCAAAAGCTCATCAACCTCTGCTTTTGCACCCCTTTTGAATTTGCGATAACTTAGCATTGCCTTCAAGTGAGCTACTAAGGGATCAACATAACGATCCATTACCTGCAATTCAAGTTTGCCAACCGGCACATCAGTTATCAATTCAGTAATGTGCCATCAAATTTATATCCTCAACATCAAGAAGCACATTGCATGAGCAGGCAACCTTTTAACATCTAACTACAACAACCAAAAGATGAATATGTTTCTTTTGAACAAGATAGACAAAAAAGTTCAAATAAACTATTTATAAGAATCTGTACTTCAAAAATATCTAAGCTTCTGTTGAGCAAGTTCAACAACAGTTACAGTAATCCATGACGCAATATAACAGTAAATCTGTGCTTTCTTGTCCCAAACTCTAACCATCAATGATCAAGCATTATGATATTGTATATAGGCCAATTTCATAAGTGAAAAGTGGATAGAATTCAGAACAAGTAACCCTCATTAGTTAAATTTGGAGAAAAGTAGACAACTAATACAGTAAAAGTCTCTGAGAAAATATTGTATTTAAAACTGACCTCATCCAAATCCTCAAAAGTGTCATCGCCAATTTTCAGGGTCTTTCCAATGCGGAGTAAGCTCGTGATGTCCTTATGGTCCTTTCCACCTTCAACTATGTCTTTGTGAGCATAAACTCCATCATAAACCTTGAGAGTTAAGGTTAAATATGAAGGCCCACGAGAACTAGGACGGATAATACTTTCTCCAGGATCCTTATCAGCCAAGAACTGTTAAAAATAACATATGACACACTATTCCGTAAGATAAATGGTTTGCGAATATGACTTATGTATACATATGTTTATAATTCAAGCAGCGAAGGATCCACTACTACGACCAATTTAATATAAGGATCTTAAATTCCAATTCCACCTAAAACTACATTATAAAACCAAACCTCAGACTCCTAAATTCTACAAAACAAAGCAAAACCAATAAAAAACATAAAAAGTAAAAAATAAAAACTCAAGTCTCAAGAGCATGAATACTAGAAATATGGAGGAAAAACAAAGGAATAGGTGGTCAATTTAGAATCCATTTCAATGAGATAACCTTCTTCACATGCTCAAAAACATGCATTGGAGTAAGTACTGCAAAAATTGGTTAAACCACAATTAACTTCTAGAGGCTTACATGTTGGGGCATAGTACAGCAGAGAGTCGGATAATAAAAAATAATATAACATGATTTTGCATATCAGTTAACAAGACCAATGACCAACAAACAAATTTAAAAACTAAATCAACCAAACGCACAAACTGAAACATCAGATATCAACAAAAGCATTATTAACACCATACCTTCATTGCTTCATCTGCGGTTATATTCTGGAAGCGAGGATGAACAATCATCCTTGGCTTAAAATGCTTCTTTGCAAGCTCCTTCTCCTTATGAGCTTTTTCTTGCTCACTCTGTAGACTTCTCCGGTCTTCATGGTAATAGGTATCAAGATTTTGAGTGTTCTGATATCGGTTATTTCTCATCTCACTCTCTCTACAAGCTAGGAACACCTGATACCTATTCTTTTGAATAGATTTGATCTTGCAAGTGAGAATGTCACCCTCATTCAGTCTGTCCGATAACTCAGAAATATCCCTTGAATCATCTGAATAGTCTTCTTTCATAAGCATACCAGTTAATCCAGATTCCAGAGCACAAATTGCTCTTTGAGCTTGCACCTTGCGGACTGTGGCCTGGACAATTCTTCCTTCAGCAAGGGTATCCCCAGTTTCACCTGAAATCATATAGAACTCTTCATCCTGGCTTGGTTCTTCATATTGTTTACGCCAATCCTGAAAACCCTGTATTAATTCTCTCCTTATATCACTAAATGTTTGTATCTTATTTTCACGCTTTTTGCTTTTAGCGTATGCTTCAACATCAAGGTTTTTTAGATAACTAGGCCGGTCCCTGACATGCTCTATAGCCATCTCCATAGCATCCTCATCACCATTGCCACCGTCCTCATCAAAAACATCTTTGGCCAATTCTTGTGCAAGAATATAGGATTCTGGATGAATTCTTGTATCGTCCAACAGATCGATAAATTGGCTGCTAGTAGAAACTGCCCCACTCCTCCGAACACGCAAGAAACCAACTGCATTGACAAACACCTTTTTACCAAGCCTGTGCGCTGTCACAAAATCCTTTCGTGTAAATATTGTACCAGATCTTACTAATGACCTCTGCAAAGAAGCTGCTTTTCTAGGTCCAAGCCCAGAAATGAATTGCAACGGTGCAAATAACCATTCATGCTGCATAGACAAATTTACGTCAACTCCTACCTGGTTTGTCACATCTACCATGACCTGTTCAACCATTGCATACTTATCATCTGGGGTGAGAAAGTTCTCAAAGGGATTGAGTTTCCAAGATAAGATTTCTCTTCCAGGTCCACATAGTGTAGCAACCATTGCCAATGGATTTTGAAGATAACGCCCAAGAGCCACAGCCCTCTTCACAATGCCTGATGACACAAAAATATAAATCAACCACAAGACATCTTCATGAAGATACGAGATTTAGGGGGTTGGGAAACTTGTACCTGATTGCGAAGGCAGCTGATCAGATGAAATCCGAGAATTTTCATAAAGGCGAGCCAAAGATTCGTCCCCATATACAATGCTTAGACCATCCATATCATGGCCAACATCTCTAGGATTTTCCTCCACCATCTTAAAAATAATCTAATAATGGAAAGAGTAGAACAAAATAAGTATCGTGTACCAAAGTCAGTTTCAATTTATAACATGTATATGCTGTACAAACAGAAAACGAAAACCCATGGAGAATAGTTGATAATAAACATAACTAAACCCATCGCCTGACTTCATCAACTACTTGCACCAGGAAATTACGTATATCAGCTAAGAAACTAATTATTAAAGTAGCACTAACCTCATAAATATCATCTTTTAGGCGAACACAAGACAAGTTAACAGCTCCTAGGACAGCAACTTGGGGTTGATGGTCAGTCATGAACTTCAAAACACGTTCCTGATCATTTTTCTTTCTTTGCTGATCATTAACATTATGGGAGCGCAAAGTGAGGGACCCAGCATAAAGCACATCTAGAACCTCACCAGATGAATCTAACATCACAAAAGTTGTTGCTGGCTTCCCAGGTCCCCAACAGCAAGCCATGACCCTTGGTGCAGCTTCATCATCAGAGCTACTATCACTTTCCTTTCGTTGATATGGTCCCACAGAGACTTTATTCCACAAAACCTTTCCATATTCCATGAGTAACCAATTTTTTGCTCTACTAGTCAACAAGGATCTTGCTTCTTTCTCCATTGAAGGAAGAAGAAAATTAAAAAGGGCATCCTGCAATATCAACTTCCGCTGCTCATTCCACAATTGTGCCGATTTACTAACACCGTCACTAAGATAGTACTCATTAAAGTCACTTATCAACTTATTTAGTCTGTCTTCTGGCAACTTAATAGTAACTTGAAGAAGCTTCTCCTCCTCAGCCTTCTGGATAAGCAGCCATTGTGCATCCTCAAATCTATTTAATGGCTTTCTTTGCAACCACTTCACCCCTGCAAACTGATGAAAAGCATCTATTGCCACATTTCCATCAGGAGTTGGGCTGGTTGATAACTCAACGATATCCAAGTAGTTGCTTCGAACATACTTCCTGACGCATGGCTCACAACTTATCTCAACAGCTGTCTGGAACAAGCCATAAAAGATCAAAAGAAAAAAAAACAGACATCATGACCAGGAATGATACAACTGTAATTTCTACAAACTACAAAATTATTAATGCATACCATATGCCTAGCTCCTTTGAGCACAGCTTGAGGTGTGTCAAACATTGCACATGTAAAGTTTGAAGCCATCTCCTCTGGCGTTTCCTTAGCATCTTCCAACTCATCCATTCTCTAAAATAAAATCAAGTATGAAGCTCATGTCTTATGTTTGCCAAAACATCTGAAATTGCAAACCAACAAAACTTACCATTTTTTCTAGAGATAATTGCAATCCAAATTGTTCAGAGCTGTAGCCAAACTTGCTTGCAACTTCCCACAAGCCAGCCTTACTGCAGATGCTATAAAGTGATTTCCTCTTGGGCCTCTTATATTGTCCCTCATCCACTCCAGCCTCACCCGGAGGAAAATGCAAGTTAAACTTCGTGTCAACATCATCAACCTCTCTCTCTGACTCTGCAGCTTTGAGAGACTTCATAATTGATTCAAAAAGCAGAGAATTTAAAGCAAGTCTTGTCTCATCGTATATACGTCGAGATTCTTCCTCAAATCGCTTATTGTAGTAAGACTGCAAAGCACTTTTTCGCTTCTGAAGCAGTAGCCATTTTCTGTCCAGCTCCTGAATAGTCCAAAGCACCTACATATTCAAAAAATTAAACAGTTTCAACATATTGATTCTTCGTTCTGTAATGTTACGCCAGCTAAACACATTCAATAGTCCCATCATGACAAGTACCTTGTGCCACTTTAGCATAGGTTTTCTATCCTTATTTTCATCTTCCAAATCAAGGTGTTCAGGATCTTTCAATAAGCTTAGGCACTCCTCTTTCCGATACATAGCAATAAAGGGAATCTGAAAGCAAGGAGAGTATGACAGACCAATTAAATAAATATCAGATAAATTAACAGAAGTATACAAACTTTAATCAGAATACTAACGTCCAACTTCTGCACATGATGCAATTCCAAAAATCTAATGATGTCATCCCTGTTTATATGTCCCATGCCTGTCTGGCTAAACAAAGGTACTGTACCACTTGCAAGTTGATTATATATCCAGGTACTCTCATCATCCATACTAATTCCATCAAGTGGAGGAGAACCAGTACTTTCCTCATATATCTACAAAGAAAAGAGTAAAACTCAGATCGTGTGACATGAAATCTGGAATTATGTAAATCAAGAGCAAGCCACTAAACCTGCATTCTTTCTGGAACATCAAGCTCCCGAATCTGGTCATCCTTCTCAGTCATATACTTTTCAGAAATGATTATTGGTTCAAAATCATCTTCAAGCCTCCTTTCCCTCCATTCACTGGAATCCAAACCTTGCTTACGGAGCTGCAGCAATTCATCTACGTCACCAAATATATCATGGGCTTCCTGCAAAGCAGATGATGATACCCCGGGTGCCTGTCTAGATTTTTTCTTTTTAAGCTTCTTCTGTCTAAACAAGGCATTGACAACAAAAATAAAAGTTGATTATTCTTTAAAAAATTAAATTCAAAACTAAAACACGAGCTTGGGAATGCAAAAACAGTGCAGAAAATACCTCACAGGAGCTCCTGTCTCATCAAACTCTTCTTCATCGACTATAAAGTCTGCCATTTCATCCTCTTCACCAACTTCTCCATCATCTTCGGCTTCTGCTCGGTCATCCTCTTCACCAACATCCTCAAGTGCAGGACCTACAGGGTTACAGTGTATAATCAACAAGAATAAACCAATTGTATTCACTGGTAATTTGACAAGTCAAGTTCTACACATGCGTAGATAGATATACCTTCAACATCACCAAATAGGGATCGACTAAGCTTCTCCTCTGCAGTCCTTCCACTTTTACCACTACCAACAAACTCCTCCTCGTCAGATAATCCACCAGGCTCCCCCTCACCATGCCTCTGAGCTTTCTTCAGCCTCTTAAACTTTCCCTGAAAAGGTTTGAACAAAAAAAGGAAAACTCCCCAAATCATGAACTATTTATATTGAGAAAGTAAGAGATGAATAAACTTCAAACTCAAAAGAAACTTTAAGAAAATATGAACAATGCTTACAATTTTCCTTCGAGGGGCAATTACGTTATTGTCCTCTAGGAGCTCATAGTCATCTTCATCAAGCACATACTCCTCTCTAGAAAATTATAGAGAGGAAAACAAGTTATAAAATGAATGACGACACCTATGTTTAATTGCTACAAGGTTTTAACAGAGAAGAGAAGAGAAGAAAATTTCCATTGCCGTTGCATTCATCTTCAGCTGCAAGGCAAGAAGAAAACCACTCTCATCCCAAAGAAATGCAATTTTCTTTTCTGCCACCGCATAGTTTCATTTGACGCAAATAAATTAAACAACACTATTGGTCTAAGGTCTGGAAACTTAAACAATCAGGGTTTTTATCATGTAAAGGTTCATGGACTTTAGAGAGATAACAGCTCAGGGTATAGAACATTCACTTTTTCTTTCTTTTCTTCTTCCTCTGCCTCTCTTCGTCACTATTTGCCCTCTCTTCTTCCTCCTCTTGCTCCTCTTCTTCATCAACATCATCTACTATAAAATCATCCTTCTCATATTCATCTAGTCCTGCAAATCCAAAGATGGTAATAATGGGATAACCAAAATTTGAGAGAGAGCGAGAGAATAAGGAGATAATAATGCAACACTAACAATAAAAGTGAAATACTACATCCTACAGCATGGAGAAGACAAAAAAAGATAAGAATGAGCCAGAAATAAATATGGAAAACGGAAGTATAGACGAAAGATAAAACATTGCGTTGAAATAAAAAAATCTGTGCAAAGTTAAATGATAACGAAGAATCTAGATGCCAATTTCCTTTCCCTCTACTACACCGCTTCCGAACAGACCCGACTTTTTCCCCCAAAATTTCTCAGAAGAACCAACTTCAATCTTTGAAAACAAACAAACCCTATCCGTGCAAGGAAACCCTAACCCAATCCCACCCATGGATCCACTAAACCCCAGATATTCACCAACATCGAACTCAAAATTTGAACCCTAGAAAACTTCATGCATTTAATAAATGGAAGAGAAAAATAGAAGGCCGTACCGTCTTCCTCATCCTCATCCTCATCGCCGCCATCCCGGTCATCGACTGCGTCGCCGTGAATGGGTTCCCTGTCATCCTCGTCGAGCTCCACCTCATCTGAACCGATTGTACAGAAAACATTAAAAGAAAGTCAGTCAGGACTAGGGTTAGGGTTAACTTGTGTAGCCAAGGAAGAGAAAGAGAATTAGAGATGTAGCTGGGTTACCTTCTTCGTCAGAGACGACAGCTTTCCCCATGTTTCCGTGAAAGAGAGAGAGAGTAGCGAAGAAAATGTGCTGTTGTTAATTCACAGAGAAATTGAGAGAGGGGGATTGTGGTTTTTGTGACTGTCTCGGTCTCGTGAGAGAGTCCTCGCAGGGATTTTCAGCAACAAGAAATATGAACATTCATCACTTCCGCTTTTGTTTTGTGTGTGAGAGAGGTTCGGGCCTCATCTCATTAATTTTTTATTCCTTTTTAGAAAAATTTGCTTATATACTCAAACAATTTGGAAATTTGGTCGAAAAATTTTGAATCAAATTTTGTGAAAGCAACCAATAATATTTATATAAGACTCATACGGATATCGTAAAAATTAGAGAGAGATTTTTTTTTCCCCTATTTTTATGCCTAGACCCTTAAATACGGGTATATCTACATAAATATTATGAATATTTCTTTTTCCTTATTTTTATGTCGAAATCCCAAAATGCGGATATATCAATGAAAATATCACAGATATTGCGGATATTTTCATCCATGTATAGACTCCACTTAGCCACTCGGTCGATGTTTGGCAAGCTTCACAACCCAGCACTACACTAAGGTAATGTTTGGCCGTCCTCATTAGCCAGGACTAGTTAGGATTGGATTAAATAAGAACTCTCTCCTTACATAGCTCGAGTACGGGCTCTCTTCCGGCCAACACTCGTGCTCATACTCTCTTTTTCCCGTTCAAGGCTTAGAGCAGCATTAATAAGTATTACCACGTACCTACGTATGTATTTTTAAAAAATACCTCCATTTTCCGTACACTTTTCAAAAATTCACTAAAATATGCATCTTTTTTAAAATCAAAATGACTATACACGTATTATATACATACGTATGTATAATTTACGTTTAATGCACAATTTTAAATAATAATCATAAATTCAGATATGATACCTCTATTTTTACATATTTTAAATAAATTAACGAAGAAAGTTAATATATATATATATATAAATAAATAATTAACACTTTATATAAAGGCCAAATTTCCACCATTTTAAATTAATAAAATTTACCGAATAATATACGTATGTAATTTTCACGTATGAAACATGTGGAAAGGGCTTTTTCAAGTAGAACTGCACTGCCCTTGAACCGGTAGATTCTAGCCTAACAACAACAACAACTTCGGTACCTCGGGATCTTCACGTTTGATCTTTCATAGGCAAATGGGTCTGGATTAGGCCGGGGCGCCCGATTCGACCTACTTTTGGATAACAAGAAGGCGAGCCGATTTGCTTTGATCAAGGAAAAAGCCCAGTCAACCACCAACTTGGTGCGGGTCACGTGACCTACAACCCGGCCTTCGCTTTTTGAGGCTTCCTCTACCCACATCTCTATGTGCCCGCAGCACTTCCCATTAGACAATGGATGCTTTTCATTCCAATTTTTATATTTCTTGTTCGGAAAATTAGAGTTGAATATTTATATTAATATAAATAATAAATAAATAAAAAGAATCTTTTGAACCACTCTTTCAGATAAAGAATAAAATTTGTCCAATAATTGTACTTACATTTATTCACATCCCTTAGGATTTAATTAGGAATTGCTCAAAAATCATAAAAAATATTTTTGGTCGGGTCTCAATAAGGTCATGAAAAACATTTTGATTTATTTATCTCTTATTTTACATATAATGGATTTGCCCGGACCAATACATGATTTTCTTTTAGTCTTTCTGGGATTGGTTCTTATACTAGGAGGTATAGGAGTGGTATTATTTACCAACCCCATTTATTCTGCTTTTTCGTTGGGACTGGTTCTTGTTTGTATAGAGAACGAAGTAACTAGAAAGATTGTTATAATATAACCCCCTCTTTTCTATAGGGATCGTCTAGAAAGCGGGTTGTTCTGAATACATTCAGACAGAAAAGCTGACGTAGATGTTATGGGTGGAATTTTTTTTTTATTTCGTTCATGTCTTAATCTGAGAATTTATAAATCTTCCATAAAGGAGCCGAATGAAACCAAAGTTTCACGTTCGGTTTTGAATTAGAGACGTTAAAAATGATGAATCAACGTCGACTATAACCCCTAGCCTTCCAAGCTAACGATGCGGGTTCGATGCCGTACAAACTCAATATCTATAAAAACTAAGGGGGAAGAATTTTGACTGAAGCCGAAAGGTATCCTAAAGGAATGGTAGCACCACAATCCACCCAGACGCGGCCATCTTAAATGGTTCGTGCGACGGCGGCGGAGGCAGGTTTGGTATAATCCATTCAATCTTCTTCTTTTCTTTCGGCGGAGCTTCCTCTCTAGGTTCTTTCTTGCAGCCTTATCCCTTTTTTTAATTCTTCTTCCAGAGGCAAAGCAATTATCGACATGCCGGTACCAAAGACAGAGAAAGAAAGATGGGGTTTTTGGGGCAGGCTACAATACATCAGCAGGTTCATTGCCCAGCTCACACCCATCTGTGAGCCGATCTTTAAACTGCTCAGAAAGAATACCCCGCCCTTCAGAAAAGATAGACACAAGGAACGAGGATTGCCAAAAGGCGGGTTCTTCCCTTATTCTTTTTTCTAGTTAGGTTTGTCGTAGTTAAACCCCTTCGAAGAGGAAGGACGAAGCGAGGTTTTCTTCTCCCTTTGTGTTCCATAATAAACCTGAACTTGTAGCTCTATAGCCGGCTCCATCAACTGTGCTGTCAGAAACAGGAATTGTCCTCTATCCTCTCTATTTCTAGCCCCCATAAGAACGGTCGTTGTCAATCTCAAAATTTTTATTTTCAATATCAAAATATATGGAATAAATGTCCCTATTACTATCCCTAACGAAAAAAGTGTCATCAGATATGAAATTCCGAATGTATCTGCCGCCGACTAAATTATCAACATTACTGTAATTAGACTTGTCACTACAATTTAAAATGTCTTTATCCATCTCATTTATAATTGGATCTTCACTTACCCTGGTATTTTCAAAGGGACCAAGACTTCCCATGGATTTACTTAGCCTACACCTGTATTCTAACCCCCCGTTAAACAACATCGAATCGAACCCGCATCGTTAGCTTGGAAGGCTAGGGGTTATAGTCGACGTTGATTCATCATTTTTAACGTCTCTAATTCAAAACCGAACGTGAAACTTTGGTTTCATTCGGCTCCTTTATGGAAGATTTATAAATTCTCAGATTAAGACATGAACGAAATAAAGAATAAAATTTGTCCAATAATTGTACTTACATTTATTCACATTCCTTAGGATTTAATTAGGAATTGCTCAAAAATCATAAAAAATATTTTTGGTCGAGTCTCAATAAGGTCATGAAAAACATTTTGATTTATTTATCTCTTATTTTACATATAATGGATTTGCCCGGACCAATACATGATTTTCTTTTAGTCTTTCTGGGATCGGTTCTTATACTAGGAGGTATAGGAGTGGTATTATTTACCAACCCCATTTATTCTGCTTTTTCGTTGGGACTGGTTCTTGTTTGTATAGAGAACGAAGTAACTAGAAAGCGAGTTGTTCTGAATACATTCAGACAGAAAAGCTGACGTAGATGTTATGGGTGGAATTTTTTTTTTTATTTCGTTCATGTCTTAATCTGAGAATTTATAAATCTTCCATAAAGGAGCCGAATGAAACCAAAGTTTCACGTTCGGTTTTGAATTAGATACGTTAAAAATGATGAATCAACGTCGACTATAACCCCTAGCCTTCCAAGCTAACGATGCGGGTTCGATTCGATGTTGTTTAACGGGGGGTTAGAATACAGGTGTAGGCTAAGTAAATCAATGGGAAGTCTTGGTCCCTTTGAAAATACCAGGGTAAGTGAAGATCCAATTATAAATGAGATGGATAAAGACATTTTAAATTGTAGTGACAAGTCTAATTACAGTAATGTTGATCATTTAGTCGGCGGCAGATACATTCGGAATTTCATATCTGATGACACTTTTTTCGTTAGGGATAGTAATAGGGACAGTTATTCCATATATTTTGATATTGAAAATAAAAATTTTGAGATTGACAACGACCGTTCTTATGGGGGCTAGAAATAGAGAGGATAGAATAACAGAGCGAACTTCATATATCCCTTTTCCACTCAATCCAGAAACAAGATCGGACGTTATTCTGGTTCGTCTCCATTTTTTTGAAACTATTCCTCAAGCATGCTTCGGTCGTTCGGTCGATAGGGTAAGCGCTCATTTCGTTCTTGCTTGCTTTCCTTCTGTTATGAGAGAGAGCCGCTATACGGCCATTTCTCTTTAGACAAATGACTGTCCCATTCCATTGCTGGAAAATACAGATTAGGATTCAGCCGCGTGGTGAATGAAACAACATTCATTGAATGAGTTGACGCTAAACCTCCTGCTCTTTAAGAGAGTAAGGGCTGTCGAAAATATCGAAACTGATCACTAATCCAAGAACATAATATTCGGAGGACTCTTCTGATCAAACAAATAATTTATTGTCAGCAAGGTTGTTTTTTTTTTTTTCAAATCCAAAGAATGCTTCTTACTTTATACATAGGTCATCGATTCAGCATTGGATAAAAAAGATAAAAAAATGGGTATGAAATACCTCCTTTTTATCTTTTTTCCAATCAAAGAACGGGTTCAACCCATATTTTACTATTTATGTTATTTACTTTTTTAAATAAGAAATTATTATAATTTATGAATGATTTAAAACTAAAAGTTATCGTTTTTGCTATTCCTCTATTTTATCAGAACATTCGGGCAATTGTCAATAATTTATTCATGTAGAATATATATTTAACAAAATATCAAAATAATTTATTATTATTATAAAAATAATAGTCATAATCCAGCTTTAACTTGCACCAAACATAGCACAAACTTTAATCCAGCCAATATGGGAAAAATAATTCGGGGAGTGAGAATCTTGGGACAAATAGTCGTGGTACAACAGTCCAGGGAGTGACAGTCTTAGGACAAATAATCATGTTCGGAAAAAGGATAGACTGGCTTAAGTGAGAATAATAGTCCCAAATAAAATAAAACATGCTCCTTAAGTAGGTTTAAATAGTGAAGAAAAAATTGTGGGTTTAACTCAGATTAACTTCTTAGGTGGGTCATCCCTCTCCCTCATTGCTCACTCGGACTTCTTCCCTCCATCGTTCGCGTAAGACTTCTCTCCCTACAACGCTCGACCATGGACTTGCTCCCCACCACTACTCATGCTCAAACTCTCTCCCTCCCGCTCAAAGTTTAGAGCCATAGTGACGAGTATTATACACGTAAGTATGTATTTTAAAAAAAATACTTCTATTTAACGTACACTTCTTAAAATTTCACTAAAACACTCATATTTTTAAAATAAAATGTATTATACACGTATGTATATATAATTCACGATTAATACATGAACTTTTCACACAATCTGGAATAATACTCATAAATTCACATATTATATCCATATTATTACGTATTTTTAATAATTTTTCAGATAACCAAAACAATTATACCGCATGATGTATACATAATAATCAATTCATTCATTCACAAGTCATTCAAGCAAAGGCATAATGTGTACTCTAACTTGAACCAGAAAACTAATATGCAATTCTAATGGTGATCAAGCATCAAAATAAGCATATCAATCAACAATTAAGTATGGTGACTGAAACAAGAAATCATATCATAAAAGTTGAACACCTTAACTTAATAACATAGAATAGTTTTTGCAAGGCTACATCGAAATCCCTATCTACAGATTTAGTTACTACACATCATAATTAAAGAGAGTATAAAAACAATATAAAGCATGAATGAAATCAAACTCACAAGGAAAAGAAATCCTTTAAGTAATTCTGATGTCAAACTCCTTCAAGCACAACACGGCTGGGTTGTTTCTTGAGTGAAAATGGAGGGATGTGTTTATGAGTTTTTTTGGGGTGAAGAGAATGAAAGAACGAATGGGGGCTAGGTCTGATTCTGAGTTGTTTTGAGGCTAGGTCTGATTCTGAGTTGTTTTGAGGCTAGGTCTGATTCTGAGTTATTTAGAGGCTAAGTCATAAATGAGAGCTAAGGGGCCTTTATATAGATAGAGATAAAGAGAGACAATTTTGTCCATGAACAGTAACTACGGGGTACCGTGAATAGTTTCATCATGAATAGTGTTTCTTGCTGACCAAGTTATTGTTCCTTGTTGTCCAAGTTATGTCTTCCAACTCCGAATTACTTCATATTTTTGGCCAAAATCTTCATAATATTATGAGCTATGAAATTAGTTCTAAAATCATCTTTTTCATATTGAGCTACTTTTATTTGGTTTTAAAACATTTTGATTTCCGTTAACTCCAAATGGCTCATAGAATCGATGAAAAACTAGAACTAGAAGGCAAAAATGTATAGAAAACTTGAGTGATCTCAAACTTACTATACACATAAGCAAAAAACTCATAACAATATCAAGCACAATAGTAACACAATAAGCATTTTGAGCTACTTCTATTTGGTTTTAAAACATTTCGAGTTCCGTTAGCTCCGAATAGCTCCTAGAATCAATGAAATACTAGAATTAGAAGGAAAATATGTATAGAAAACTCGAGTGATCTCAAATTTGCTATACACATAAGCTAAAAATTCATAACAATATCAAGCACAATAGTAACATAATAAGCATACTATAAAACTACACCAATCAATCTCGAGAAAACTGAGTTGCGGTGCAAAGTAATCTTCATACACGTGTTGATTCCAAAAAAAATGGAAAGTTGACTCCTTATAGAGTAATATCAATGCACGTGCGGACTGGGGGTATTGGCGCCATGTAGATTGGTGATCTCAATGCACGTGTGAGGGGAAGCAGGGAGAATCACATCCAAGTGCGGACAGGGGATGTGGGCTACGTGCATAGTCATCTCAATGCACATACATGCGTACTAAACTATTCAACAAACTAGTGATATGCGTGGACGCCTTGTAACAATGGAGACTCCCGACTAAGGGAGGGTACTTAATTGGTGGCTTGAAAACCACTTTTTTCTTTCTTACTTTGAAAATAACTAATATAAAATAGTATGTTGAACTCAGGTTTAATCTTGAAAACCATTATTTAAACGCTATAAAGATACTGCAAAACTCGCAACTTCTATATAATAATGATTTTAATAAGAATAAAAGTAATTATATAAATAAATTAAAATATTCATACACTACTCATAAATTAATCGTAAAAGGTGATCAATAACGTAATAGTCGTACTAATAACCATAATATAATAACAAAGACAATAATGAGATCCATAATCAATGTCTTTATAAATCGTAAAATTCAAAACCGTATAATCATTTCGAAAACAAACCTCATTGGCTTAAAGTCAATGGAGATCAGTGACTAGTTAAGGCATGCATCCTCCCAAGACTTAAAAGTCAATTAATGGTGAGAAGACAAGTTAAGGCATGCATCCACCCTAGACCAATCTCATAACATGTTTCGTTTTCTATCTTAACGAATTTGAATGCAAGAAAATAATGCCCACAACCTATCTACTGGAAAGACTAGATTGTTTCGGTTCTCCCTTACTTAACATATTAACTATTTGGTATATGTAGCAAACTAATTATGTTTTTAAATGTAACTTAGCATGGTATTTGTTCAGACTAAAAATGGGATAGCGGGCCCGAGGTCGTTTTTAGCGAATCACTGTCGAAATTGGCGCTTGAAGGAGCGGGCTCGTGTGGGTTTCTTTAATGATGGTAGTTGTGTGGATTTGTTTGGAATTTGGGTTTGGGTTGAAGGATGTGGGCTTGTAGGACTTAATACCACGGTCTTTCCCTAGATGGGCTGATTAGGAAGTAAGCAGGGCCTAGCTGCCTGTTAAGTCATTATTTATATGTAACGACCCGGACCAGAAATTAAAGTAATTTGAGAATTTAATTAAGGAAAAGACGATTTTACCCTCAGTTTCGGAAGGATTCGGGAGTCACTTTTTGATTGGTAGTGATTTTAGCAATTTTTCTTGGGTCGTTGCGTAGGTCCCGAACTCACGAGTTCGCAGACTGGCGGCACGGGAAAAACGGAGACTCGGTGAGAGCGTTGCGGGTCTAGAAGCTTCAGGGGCAGTTTGGTCATTTTGGAAAAGTCCTAAATTTGGGAGATATTTCTTCTATCTTTTCGGACTCGACCGGGTAAGGGGTCCAGAACACTCTCTCTCTCTCCTACCCGATTCTCTCCTCCATGCGATCACTGAATCCTTACCTTCATAAGCCTATTTCTGGACCGACTCGACCAAAACCAAGGCCGTGGACGTCTTCCCCTCGACTCCACGAGTGGTTTGATGTCGCTATCAAGGTGGGAGTATCACCGTAGACGAAGGACGGAAAATGGAGGTGCACCGAAACTTCTTGGCTGTTTTCTGGCCAAACTAGGTGCGATCTCGAAACTCTGACCTAATTTTCGGGTTCCTGGTGAAAAGTAGATGAATTTACATGTATGAATCGTGAAAAACTGTCAAGGAATGAAGAAGTTGGAAGCTCGCCGGAAAAGGCGATTTTCAGCCAGAATTTCCAGATTTCAGCCACCGTAAACGGCTGTGACGGTCCGGTCATCGTCTCGGACGAACTCCGACGACTGGTTCGGTCGTCGGTGGCTGACGTGGCATGCCACATGGCAGCCACGTGGTGCCATGTGGCAACCAGTCAGTGGTTGACTCAGCTGCCATGTGGCAACCCAGTCAGCGTCCAGTCATCCGTCAGTTGACCATTGAGTCAACTAACGCCGTCAAGGGTTTGACGGAATATGCTGACGGCGTTAGCATATTCCGTCAAAAGTTAACGGAATTTGACGGAACCTTAACACCGTTAGTCTGGACGGAATATTCCAATTTCGTCAGAAGATTATGTCAAGTTTGACGGAATATTCCGTCAAGGTTGACGAAATATTCCGCAATGAACAGTACCGATGCGTGGGGGCGCGTGGCGGCTCGTGGTGGCTCGTGAGGGCGCGTGGCGCATGGTCTGGCCTTCTACAGGCGTGTGGCGGCACGTGGGACCAATTTCGGGGTCATGACGATGCGTGGCTAGAGTTTTGGGACATTCCAGATCGGATTTTGGCGGTTTTGAGGCCGTATGAGTTCGTTTAGAGCCCTATTTGGGTAATCTCAGCAGCAATACTTGACCATTGGGCGGGTTTTGGCTCAGGAGGTCAAGGGAGTTAGGTCATTAATGTGTCAAGAGTTCCTTGGGGCTAGGGCTTCCTTGATTTGGTATTTTAGTTGTGATGTGAATGGACTGGGTTTCCGGGATTGCATGGGATGCGTACTTCTAGGTATTATGTTATACCACGGGGTTCTCCAATGATTGGCGTGGAGGATGTCTTTCTCTGCTACATTGTTGAGGGTTCTCCGACTGGCGTTAGAGGGTACGTCTCTGCTAGATCGTTAAGGGGTTCTTCGATGTTGGCGTTCGAGGGATCTTTCTCCGCCATATCGTTGAGGTATGAGGTATGTCTCGAGGAGCAGGGATATCGAGTTATCACTCGGGGTGCTCTGGAGGAACAGGGATATCGAGTTACCACTCGGGGTGCTATGGAGGAGAAGGGATATCGAGTTACCACTTGGGGTGCTCTAGAGGAACAAAGATATCGAGTTACCACTCGGGGTGCTCTGGAGGAACAGGGATATCGAGTTACCACTTGGGATGCTTTGGAGGAGCAGGGATATCGAGTTACCACTCGGGGTACTCTGGAGGAGCAGAGATATCGAGTTACCACTCAGGGTGCTCTAGAGGAGCAGGGATATTGAGTTACCACTCGGGGTACTCTGGAGGAGCAGAGATATCGAGTTACCACTTAGGGTGCTCTAGAGGAGTAG
Organism: Oemleria cerasiformis; assembly: GCA_037349345.1. Lineage (NCBI taxonomy): Eukaryota > Viridiplantae > Streptophyta > Magnoliopsida > Rosales > Rosaceae > Oemleria > Oemleria cerasiformis. The sequence goes on from JAZGTL010000007.1 coordinate 11,958,354, forward strand.
GGATATCGAGTTACCACTCGGGTGCTCTGGAAGAGCAGGGATATCGAGTTACCACTCGGGGTGCTCTAGAGGAGCAGTGATATCGAGTTACCACTCGGGGTGCTCTGGAGGAGCAGTGATATCGAGTATGACTCGGAATAAGTCAGCGAGACTCAATTCAACCAAGTCGGGTACCTCCGTCATCTGGGTTAGTGGGTTGGTGTGGGCGGTGACCCAGATTGACGAGTTATTGACTGTTCACAAGAGGCTGATAAGTCAGTTGTCTTGTGTTATTATAGTAGAGGTTTTAGCAGTGTCTGACCTACTGTCAACTTGGTATCAGAGCTTGTTAGCCAAGGGCTATAAACTTCGAATCATGATCCGGGGTTCTCACATTGTGATATGTGGCAAAGCATTAGCTCTTACCCTGACATGACCAGGCCGGTTAGCCACCGATGTGGTTGCTCAGTCGAGAGGCTAGGGCGTAAAACAAGTTCGTGACGTTACTCTGTAGGGCCACCACTGTTCCGAGGTTTTGGTAGTGACCTGTAAGCTATCCTTAGTCTGATAGGTGGAAGACAGTTAGCCAGTCTTTAAGGGGAGATTCTGTCGGATTTTTGGCAGAATTCTCATTTTTAAATTTGAAGGACTTGGGGGTATTCTGGGAATTTCTTTAGGTTGTCAGATGGGAGCAAGGTTCTTTCTGAGTTTGAAGGGGAAATTTGGGAAGGGTCCTGTCATTATACATCTTTTAGAGGCTACTTAATGCCCTTTTACTTGTCTTTTGAATGATTTCGTGCCAACAATAGTAGAAAATGATGCACTTTGTGAGACTTGTGCAAAGTTGGAAAGATAAGGATATTATGAGAAGAATGCAAAAAGAATGGCTCTATTTGGAGTTATAATAAGGAAGTTGTCCTCAAGGCAATATATGGCCTTAAATCATGTCCTGATCTGAAACCATACGCCTATTTAGGGCCAGGACCAAGAACCTTGAATCAAACCATCCAGGTCCTAGAATCATGTATGAGGACCAGCAGATCAAGCCCTAGGTGAGTCGAGGTTCATGCCAAGACGTGTCCTTGACATGTCTCAAAGATACTTCATCTACGCCCTAAATCGAGTCCTAGAACTAGCCCTGATGAGCCATGGCGAGTCTTCAGAGCTCTCAGCCAAGTCCCAATTGTGTCCCCTGACACGCCTCAAGACCCAGGTTCCAGGCATGTTCCTTAGAAGTGCCAGAGACCAGAACTCAAGCCATGCCCTCGGCTGCTCCCTATTTAAGGCTGTGACATGCTGATTGAGTCAAAATGGAACATGACTTGGAACTCGATGGAACCAAGTGAGACAGCACCCAGAAGTACACTTCTAAACACCTATCTAAGCTAATGAAATCAAGTGGCACACCCAGAACTACCATTGACATGTTGTGCCCTAAAAGACCTCCCGGGAGCCCTGATTTGAACCAAATTTGGCCATTGAGTTTTCTACGAGCTTTTGAGCAGGACAAAGCCTAGAACCATGCTAGATACATCATATGAAAGTGAAATGAGTGGCTTGTCCCATCTGCATTGGTCAATGTCTGGCTGAGTTCTTAATAGGTCCAATAATGAAGCTGTGGAGCCCAGAATGAGGTCCAACCTTGTCAAGAAGGTCCAAGATTGTGCCATCCATGCCTTGTTGTCCACGAAAGTCGCAGAACCTTCTAGAATCAGCCTTGCTACACAAGAAAGATCCTTTCTTGTGTCACTAGCCCGCGGCCTAGCCCATGTCCCTGCCAAACTAGGAAACATGTTTTAGTGTTTAATTAAGGTTCTTTTGGTCTTTGTAATCCAGTTTTAAATTCCTAGTTTTTAGGGGAAGCCCTATTTAAACTAAGTTTTAACGCAAGTTGAAGGTTCCACCCTTAGCCGCATAGAATTATTAGTTTAAACGTTGTTTTTCAGTTTTACATTTTTCCTTCGTTCGTTTTTTGGAAGAGTTGAACGCATAGGATTCTTGAAGATTTCTTGGACGTGTACCTTGGATCATCACCATTCTCAATGTTTTCTCTTTTACTCTTTAATTAATTGTGTAATTATGAATTCTTTTAAGTGTTATTTCAATAAGCTTGAGTAGTTTTTCATAGAACTAGGGATGCTTGAAGCCCTAGCCATGTAGTTTGTTAACTTGATTTTGGCCCTTAATTTACATTGTTATGAATGCTGAATATGGTTGTGATTACTGTGCGTAATGATCTTAGTTTATGTTTATGATTTTAGTCATCTTATTTGCATAATCTATAGGTGAATGATTACTTGATTGATTGACTATCTTCTTGTGATTGTTTGGCACCAATGGATGTGGTTTTACATCTTACTTGTGATCCAACTCATGAAAACCTAGGACTACACATCACTTTTATAGGGGCAGTGTGATTGCTCAGATTTCCTTTCATGCTTAATGCGTTATTTGAATAGTTGTGGTAGTGAGTCGGGAAAGTTTGCTACATAGGAACTAAGATGGAAATAAAATGTGTGATTTGACCTTGAGTGGACCTTTGCACGGGCATCAGATTTAGTTAATTCATAGTAATGGAACCTTAGAAATCTTGTTAAGAACTCGTAATGGTTAGTGGTGGATAGTTGGCCTTAGTTCGACTTAATACCTAGTTTTAATCAAAATCAACCTTGATGCCTAATTTTTTTTCTTTCACTTGAAGTTTTTGTTTTACTTTTAGTATTCTCAATTCCAAAAGCATCAAATTCCCCCCCTAGCATGAGTCTTGTGTGTGTTTGTTCAGAGTCTTTTGTATTTTCTTGTGTCATAAGTAGTGTTTAGGTGTCTTTGAGTATCTAACTCGTGTGAGTCCTACTGTAGTGTTTAGCTGTCTTCTTTATTGTTGTTTCTTGAGTCTTAATTGAGTTATTTGAGTCTAAGGTTTAATTGGATTTAACGTTGATACATAGTCCTTGTGGGATCGATCCTTGCTTTCTGCTATATATACTGCATTAGTTGACTTGTACACTTGCAAGATTTTAACTGTTAAGAATAGATTGCATTATCTTGTTCTCTATTTTTACCAACATTGCCTTCAAAGTAGGCGTGCTACTAGTAGAAACTACTACTAGGCAGTTATGGATCTGTTCTGTTGCGGCCCAAGAACCTTTCTTTAATCAAGTGATTGTGACGCGGGCAGTCAAATAGCTCACATTGTTCTTTTCTATGCCTTCTTCTTAATGTATCCAAGGACTTCAATAAATTTTCTTTCCAATCTAGTCCGAATTCATTTTATGTTAATTCTGATTTGTTCATGTTAGCAGTTTATTATTGGTTAGAAGCAGTTAGGTGCGAGAATTTCATTAAGTCGAGATGATGATATTTGACCAAAACACATATTTGACCAAGGAGAAGAGAAACGAATCATGGAGAAAGAACCCGGAAAACAAAAGCCAAACACTTGAATCGGGGTAGAAAAAATGCAGTAGCTTATTGTCCTTCACAGTGCTGCCGCAACAAGGCTAGAGAGGACGGGCTGACTTGATGGTGGGTTAAGCGAGGTGTTTATGGTGTGAGGAAGAAGGATGGGAAGGCATTTGGGGTGGTGGATGGCGGCCGGCAAGAGGCTGAGAAGATTGGAGGACAGGAGGAGTGTTGATGGACGTTAGAGAGAGGGGTTTCTGAAGCTTTTTGGCTATGTCTTAGGCTCAATGTTGTGTTAGAATGTGAGATGAGTATGAGTATGTATAGAGGAGCGGCTGGGGGGTTCTCCTTCTCTGAAACTGAAGATATAAAGCAAATACTTTTGGTTTATTGTTAGACTTACTACTCATCATGGCAGCCACCATTATATAAGACACGACTCCCATGTTAACTCCACCATAATCAGTTTTTTAATTATTTATTTTTATAACTGATTATTCAACAATAAATTCCACAATTCTCAACAAGATTTCATTTATTCACATCAAAATTTCATTCATTAATATCAAGATTTTCTTTATACAGATCAACAAATTAAAAATTTATCACCTATATTAATATATTAGAGGGTAAAAAATATTAATTAATAAATATTATAAATAAATAAGGATATTAACAGTTTGATTTGGATTCCAACGATTTTCAAAATAAAAATTCAAAAAACCAAATCGTTACTAACGAAATAATTTAGATTTTCAAACTGTTTGATTTTTATCCGGTCAAATCCAAACTGGAGTGTCAATAACAGTTTGAATCGAATTGGTTTACAATTCAACGGATTATTCAACAATAAATTCAACAATATTTCATTTATTCTCATCAAGATTTCATTCATTAATATCAATATTTTCTTTATACAGATCAACAAATTTAAAATTTATCACCTATATTAATATATTAAAGGGTAAAAAATATTAATTAATAAATATTATAAATAAATAAGAATATTAACAGTTTGATTTGGATTCCAACAATTTTTAAAATAAAAATCCAAAAAACCAAACCGTTATTAACGAAATAATTTAGATTTTCAAACTGTTTAATTTTTATACGGTCAAATCCAAACTGGGGTGTTAATAACATTTTAAATCGAATTGGTTTACAGTTCAACGAATTTATGCTTATCCCTACCGAATAGAGCTAAAGATTACACGTGTTTTTCCACGGAGTGTTTGCTTAATTATGTGATTGCCCGAATCACATGGATGGTATGAGTTCTTTTACTTGTAAAAAATAGGAAACAAAGAAAAAACAATAGAAATTGAACGGCTATTAATAAAACTCTCAAGTTCTTTCCTTCTTTTTTTCTTTTGGAGCTGCTAGAATTGCAGAGATTTGTTTTTATCTATCTCTCGAGTCCAGTATCTCTCCACAAAGGGAATTATAATGTATTTGTTGATGAATTGAAGTTGGTTCTCTTCTCAAAAAGACAAGATCTGAAAAAAAATATATCTGTTAAAGAAACAATATCATTTTCAGAGTGAGTGGTTCATTCATTTTACACGACACACTGGGTGATAGCCATTATTTTGGTTCTTCAAATCAAACAAACAACGCTGAGATTTTTTTATATTCCATTTCATTGCTTTCCTTTCCTTTGAGGACACTGAATAGGAGCAGACGTGGAGCAAACGTGGAGCAAACATCAAACAGCTTTTGATTTCATGTTCAGGTACACCGCCCTCATATATTTCTCTAACTTATTTGTGTACATCTGGGTTTATGTTTAATACCAGAGCTTGAATGTGGATTATGCATCTTTCCTAGACAATTTGGCTTCTGGCTATCCTGAATTGGAAGCTGTATTTTATGTTTATTGGCTCTTTATTTGTTTCATGCTTCATAATCACTCATCTCAACTCTTTTATCTTTATCCCACTCTTTCTCTGGCTGCCGCTTTTTAACAAATGAAAGAAAAGAAAAGTCAGTGCTTGACCACTTAATGTTGTTTGCTTTTCCATTCTAGTTTCATTGGAAATTGAGACATTTCATCTGGGTCTGATCAATTTTTCAAGAAAATGGTGGAATTGGGATTGTTATCTGGAACCAAGAGTGCGAAGCCGGTAACAGTGACCTTCAGAATACCATACTATACTCACTGGGGTCATAGCCTGCTCGTATGTGGCTCTGAACCGCTGCTTGGTTCATGGAATGAGAAGAAGGGCCTGTCATTGACTCCTCTCCATCATGGTAATGAACTCATATGGTTTGGGACCATCCCTGTTCCAAAAGGGTTCAGGTGCGAGTACAGTTACTATGTAGTGGATGATTCTAGAAATGTTGTGAGATGGGAGATGGGAGAGAAGCGTAAGCTATTATTGCCTGAGGGGATCCAAGATGGAGAGGTGGTGGAGCTCCATGACCTTTGGCAGGTGCTGCTTTTGTTCCGTCTTTCTCTGCCTTTTTGGTTATAGTCATTTTATGATTTCTTTTTGTTATCACTTACACAAGTGCTTTTACTGGAATAATTTTTATTGGATTCTGCCGATGCCTTTGAGATGTGAATGCTGCCTTTTGTGCTACCCGCCTTTTTGGTGATACCCGCCTTTTGTTTCTATGGTTTCTTGCTTTCTTCCTTCTTTTCTTTTTGTTTCAAAAATTCTATCTAGCCCTTTAAGCTTCAACTAAAAGCTTAAAAGATGTCATATTAGGTCTAATTGGTATGTTTTTAACGTTTTAATAGTATTGTCTTTTCCAGTTACGTGATTTCCTCCAGTTGCTAGAATAACTTGATCTAAAAGTTCTAATTTCATCATATCCAGGTAGGTGCTGATGCTCTCCCTTTTAAAAGTGCCTTCAAAGATGTCATCTTTCGTCAGAAGTTGAGTTTGGAGATTAAGAGACCTCTAGGAGTCATTCAGAATACGTTGGATCAAGATGGTAATTGTACTCAAATTGAAGTTTCAGTTACTGCTAATGCAGTATTACAAATTAAAGTTATTTTTTTTGTTGAGCCAAGTCATGTGATATGCACATTCTTATTGTGAACAGATTCTGTCCTTGTCCATTTCAAAATCAGCTGTCCAAATATAGAAGAAGAAACTTCGGTAACAGTACCTTTTTCTCCAGTGAATTGTTCATATTTATCTGCATTTATATGATTTTCAAATATTATGTTGCAATTAAGTGGTGGTACTACTAATATTTACAAAGTTTGATTATTTGCAGATATACATTATTGGTAACACCTCAAAGTTGGGGCAGTGGAACGTCCAGAATGGGCTTAAACTAAGCTATTCTGGTGAATCAATTTGGCATGCTGACTATATGTTTCCCAAGGGTGATTTCCCGATAAAATATCCTTGACCAAGTTTTAATCTTGAACAATTTGATGGTTTCCTTGATAGTATATATTATTCTGGAACTATTTTTAAACCTGCTCTCTCTTCCTTAACGGATTTTCCACATATAAGTACTGTAAATATGGCAAAGCAGGAAGCTTTTCTCCGGAAACTGGTCCAAACCGTGGCATCTCTCTTGATGCCTCAAGTACTCAACCAAGATACATTTTCCTTTCAGATGGCATGTTGAGAGTAAGCTAGTGAACTTCTATTTACCATAATTATGGCTAAGTAAACATTTGGTTGGCTAATGGAGCCAATATATGAACACAGTGTTCTGTTGAAAGGTTTCTGTGTGACGATCATAATCTTTTGATTGTCTTTGTTAGGAAATGCCTTGGCGGGGTGCTGGTGTTGCGGTCCCAATGTTTTCTGTTAGATCAGAAACTGATCTTGGAGTTGGAGAGTTTCTTGATCTTAAATTACTTGTTGACTGGGCTGTGGGGTCTGGCTTTCATTTGGTTCAGCTTTTACCCATTAATGATACATCTGTGCATGGAATGTGGTGGGACTCTTATCCCTACAGGTTTGTTGAAACCTTGGTTTCATATATAAAACGATTCTGTCTTCCAGAATCTATTGATATGAAATATGAGAATTTGATGCATAAGCTTGGTGGAAGTTATCTATCAGAACAGATGATCGTTTGTTTGCCACTTCTTCTGGATGATATATTCTTAATTTCATATTTGTCTGTTTATCATATAAATTTATTCAACACTATAAAAACAAAAAGCCTTCTTGTTGTTTTTGATGTAATTCCAATGGAACGGTACTTTCTATGTGCTGGTTTCATCTTGTCTGGCTTGCTTACCAAGATATCAATACTACGCCTGGAGAGGATGGATAATTGGAAGAATGTGTGGAAAAATTACATGGGAAGAGTAAAGGGAGAGAACTCAGGGAAAGACAATTATCCATCCTCTTGTTTTGTGGAAAGAAAAGGAAATAAAAGCCTAAATATACCTTCGGAGATGTACCTTCCTTGTTTCATTTTGTTTTTCCCTTTTTTAAAAGAGTATAACATTTCGTTGACTTCAAAGATGACATTCCTTGTTCACAGACTAAATTGCATATCAAAACTCAACTCTTTTATGGTTCTTTGTATTTGAAAGTGTGTTCTTACTCAAACTTTGGCCTTCATTTTCTTCGTCATGCAGCTCATTGTCTGTATTTGCATTGCATCCATTATACCTGAGAGTACAGGAACTTTCAGAAAACTTGCCTGCGGATATCAAGGTGATCTTTGTAAATCCTTTCCTTTTCTTGTTTTCAAAAACCTAATATAGTTATTATGATTTTCTGCGGATGATGCTAAATTATCACTTGACTCTGAATTTCTTTTTTGTTTCCTTAAAGCTCGAGATTCAGATGGCAAAAGAACAATTGGATGGAAAGGTAGTTCCTTATGAAAATTATATTATTTCTTGGATATCCTGACAGAAGATATTGATTTGTTATACAATTCTACATTTGAATGTCAAGTACTTTAGTAGGCAAGCTGTACCAGACTTGAGCTGGTTTATAATTGTTTGGTGTGAAGACAGTCTTTGTACCTCATTATATTGCACAGTTTTGTAGACAGCTTCATAGTTGGTGTAGGTTTTGGGTCCAGTTTCATTTCTGCTGAATGTCTGCTACATTTATCTTTTAAACTTAAATTTCTTATCTCAACAAATTTATCTCCTATAACTATGTGCTAGCTTGGCTGATCTTACCATTGAGAGAATTCTTTGTCCATAACATTGAGAATGTGAGACCAAAAAAAAAAAACTTGTGGGATATTATTGCTCGTCTTACTAAAACGAACATGTCTGGAAGTTGGATTTGTGGTGTGACCTTTCAATCAATGCTTAGGTTCCCTTTTCTAATATGCCTCGTGAAATTTATTTTAATGGCTGAAAGGTCTTTTCAGATAGTTTATGTAAGTTGAAGGGCTTTCTGAATTCAACCTATGGTTAATAGGTCTTGGTTAGGAACTTATGACTTGGGCACCTTATTTCGATATGAAATCTGTCTACAACAAGTCAAACTCTTGTGTTTCAGGTTTTGGGGTTTTAAAAACAAAAATTCATGTGTGAATGGGGCCTTCTGTTTCTTAATTGATGGTATCATCCTTCCACAATTATGGGTGGATCAGTGTTCCATGAAATTGAAATTTAAAAACATGCTCAGGTATATTGGTTCTGCAAGAATTGTTAACAATTCAGCTAATAAGAAGGCTTGCTTCTTCTGCTACTACTGTTCCTCTTTTGGGTAAGACTGAAGGCAACCAAATCTGTATTCTAGTTTGCCTTCTGATGAGTGTCAGTTCATTATTGGCGTACTAGAATATTTTATCTGAAATGTCAGCGTATAAGGATGTCAGTTTTACACAGCCCACACCTTTTTCATGTCTTTTATGTTTTTTTTTTTGGTAAATGTTATCAATTGATCCTACTTGAAAAGGTGATGGTCTTATACGTGTGAATATCAGATATAATTGGCTTACTTCCAGAAAGTGTACATGATTAGGGACTGGCATAGTCATGACTGATTTAAGTGGTCTTCAAATTAATATATTTTGGTTTGGACTTGTGTAGGATGTTAATTACGAGGCTACCTTGACTACCAAACTTTCAATTGCGAAGAAAGTTTTTGCCAAAGAGAAGGATTTGATTCTTAACTCCAGTTCCTTCCAGAAATTCTTTTCTGAGAATCAGGTTACAGAGTTCATCTCTTACTATTTTTATACTATTGCAACACTCCCTAATCTTCTTTTCCTTAGCCTATGTTTGGATGAGAAACTTTGAAGTACCAAGGATTTAGGCTAAATTAGTTAAAAATGAGGAACTTCAAAGTACTAAGGAATTTCAAATGATTAGATGCAATGCATTTAGAGGGATTTGTAAGTAACTCCTTGATAGGTTTTACTTTGGAAATCTCTTGTTTAGTGGTTTTGTTATGCTCATGTGGTGCATGTGCTCCCTTTGTAGTTACTCAACTAGTTACTTACAATCACTCTATTCAATTGTTTTTAGTGCATTTCTTATAATATACCCTAAATCCCAGGTACTTTGAATTTCCTCATTTAAACATACCATTAAGGTTTAACTGTCTTATTGTTCATTATATTGAACTTTTATAGAGATTGTTATTTATCTTACAATTGTTACTCTAACACTGTTAACTATATTAATTATTCTTATAGGATTGGTTGAAACCCTATGCGGCCTTCTGTTTTCTGCGTGACTTTTTTGAAACATCAGATCACAGCCAATGGGGTCGGTTTTCCCATTTTTCAAAAGAAAAGGTGACACGCTTTTCAGTTCTTTATATTGTAGGTCATATATCTATGTATATATTTTTATTTCCATTCGGTTACAAATATGTTTTCTAATTATGTAGCCATTAAAACTTCAACACCAATTTTCTCTTTCTGACAGCTAGAGAAACTTGTGTCAAAAGACAGTTTACACTACAGCATAATCAGCTTCCATTATTATATCCAATTTCATTTGCACATACAAGTAAGTAAATTTTCAGCCATACTATAAGCATCATCTGCACTTTATGTTTAAATGAGCCTGCATCTGTTGTTGAATTCTTTGGTGATTTCATGAACTGCAGCTGTCAGAAGCTGCAGATTATGCAAGAAAGAAAGGGGTAATATTGAAAGGAGACCTACCCATTGGCGTTGACAGAAACAGTGTGGATACCTGGGTCTATCCGAATTTATTTCGCATGAACACATCTACTGGAGCTCCTCCTGATTATTTTGATAAAAATGGGCAGAATTGGGGTTTCCCAACCTACAATTGGGAGGAGATGTCGAAAGACAACTATGCCTGGTGGCGTGCTCGTTTGACACAGGTTTTTCTAGCTAGAGTTCCCTGTAATTCCATCTTTATTGTACCTTTGTTTCGATTACATCCTTCTTGAGATTTTATGTGAGATAAAAATAATTATATAATGTTTTCATGACAGATGGCAAAATATTTTACCGCTTATAGGATTGATCATATATTGGGGTTCTTTCGTATCTGGGAGCTCCCAGAACATGCCTTGACTGGTCTTGTTGGTAAATTTCGACCTTCCATCCCTTTAAGTCAGGTAGGCTTGTAACTTATCGGAATATCTTTTCGCATGACAATATAATGGCTACAATGAATCAAAGAGCTAGCTTTTTTTTTCTTCGTTCTCATAGTCAATTTACACAAAAAGTAATGCTTTCTGTTGTAGGAAGAACTTGAAAGAGAGGGCATATGGGATTTTGATCGCTTGAGTCGGCCATATATTTTACAGGAATTTTTACAGGTTTGGATAACCTTTATGATTTTATTTTTTCAATGTATTTGCTTTTTCCTAAAGTTTTCTTTATTGTTTCAGGATAAGTTTGGAGCTTCCTGGACTTCTATAGCCTCAGATTTTCTGAATGAATATCAGAAGAACCGCTATGAGGTGAACTTATTGTTTATTCTTGTAGTTTTACTCTGTTTTTTATCAATACGCATTCATATTGATCTTTGTGAGATCTGTTACTTCTAACTCGGTCTGTTGTGCTACAAGAATCTTATATTTTTTTTTTCTTCCCATTCTTGATTTTCAGTTTAAGGAGGATTGCAACACAGAGAAAAAAATTGCTTCCAAGTTGAAGTCATCTAAAGAAAAGTATTTGTTGCAAGATGGAGACAAGATACGAAGTGAGCTCTTTGATCTTATACAGGTAAAATCTTGAATGAAGGAGCTGAAACCTTTTTCTGTGTTTCCTAATGGTTTTAAGAAAACTCCCATTACTAGTCCTGTTCATAGGTTTTAACTATCTAATTGCCATTGCAGAATATAGTTCTCATAAGAGATCCAGAAAATCGAAGGAACTTCTATCCTCGTTTCAATATTGAAGACACTTCAAGTTTTAAGGAATTGGATGACCACAGGTATTTTAATAATTTTGGTATTGGGTAGGTAAGGTTTAGCTTGTTTCTGTATATTATCTGGATGGAAAAGAGTAGTTGGTTACAAGAACTAATATGTTTTACTATTTTTTCACGTTCAAATCATTTCGTATTCTGTTAATTTTGGTTACTGCTGATTTACTTCCAACATAGAATCTCTAATCAGTTGTGGTGTGATACAGCAAAAATGTTTTGAGAAGGTTATACTATGATTACTACTTCCACCGGCAAGAAAATCTTTGGCGACAAAATGCTTTGAAAACACTGCCTGCTCTACTGAACTCATCAGATATGCTAGCCTGTGGGGAAGATCTGGGGTTTATTCCTTCTTGTGTTGATCCTGTATGTTACAAATCTCATTCTGATTTCATTGTTTGTTAGTCCTCCTTATGTTTATTTAGCTCTACATTTGGAGAAAGTTGTGATTTGTTGTTGGTTGTTGGTTATTTGGTTGCAGGTGATGCAGGAACTAGGATTAATAGGTCTGCGCATTCAGCGTATGCCCAGTGAACCTGATCTGGAGTTTGGTATTCCTTCTCGGTACAGCTATATGACGGTAATGTATTGTGCCATGTTTATTGCATTTGTAAGGATGGTTAGATACTGCCACATTAATTTTCCATTTTCATCCATCCGAAAAGTAGGATTAGAGCATATTAACGAGACCTTAGCGAAGTACTTGGATTTTTTCTATAGGGAACCGACCGAACCGATCCAAACCATACTGAAAATTTACCGGAACAAAAAAAAGATAAAGAAATGAAATGGTAAAAACTGAACCAAACTGATCTGAATTCAGTTGGGGTTTGGTGTTTATCCATGAAACCGAATTACCAAGTATATGAAGACATAAGTAAAGCTGCTGGCATGCATCATCATTATCATCAAAGCCACTATCAACCTCCGCCACATCCTCCACTCTATCTCTCTCTTTCACCCAACCACCCATCCCCCCCCCCCCCCCCCCCCCCCCCCCCCCCTCCCACATTTTTGTTTTCTAAAGAAAGCCCCACATAATAAAAAAGAAGAAAAAAAACCAAACTGACCGGTTCAGTTCAATTTCGGTATTTAACTTCAAAAACATAAAATCGAACCGAACTGAACTCAAATATTTGAATTTGGTTTGGAATTTAATAAAGAAACCTCCAAATTAAAAAAGAAAACCAAAACCGAAACCAAACTGCTGGTTGAGTTTGATTTTGGTATTTAACTTCAAAAAACATAAAGCCGAACTGAATATTTAAATTTGGTTCGGTTTTCTTCCAAAATGGACCTGACCGAACCGAATAACAACCGTGAAGTCTTAAAGCCATAAGCTGAATATTGGACTCATTCACCCTCTTGTAGTTTTTAAGCATAGAAAACTTTGATATTACTAATATTCATGAGTAAAGCATATAAATTTATTGAGATTTGGATATTGTATTTTGGTCTTATGGTTCAAATAGTACTGGGGATCTTAGTTGTCACTGTAATGTGGTTACAATAAGGGTCCATGGCAACCTTGTTTTTGTCAAAGGAAATACCTACCCCTTTAATACCCGCAAATTCTATGCCTTATACAGCCTTGACAAATTTGATTATATAGTTTTATTATTTCCTTAATTAGGATATACTAACTGTAGGCTATAATTGGTTAGTTGTATAAATGGTAGATTAGCTGTTTTAGGGGCTGAATATCAGCCTATATTCTTTCCTATATTAGCTTGTATTGTGTCTATATAATGGGAGATTCTCAATGAAAGAAAGACATACTTTTCAGAAAAGACTAAGTTGTCATGGTATCAGAGCCACAACTTTGAATTTTTTTTCTTGCTCTCTAGTTCCATAGTCTCGCTTTTTCTTGCTCAAGTTCCTTAGTCTCAGTTAGTAGTCTCGGTTAGTCTCGATCAAGTTCTCTTGCCCTCATGTCTTCAGATAAGTCTGATGTTTCCTTGATTCGTCTCAATGGCAAGAACTACTCTGCCTGGGCGTTTCACTTCAGGATCTTTGTCAAAGGTAAGGAGCTGTGGGGACATGTTGATGGAAGTAACCCAGCTCCTGACCAAATTCGAGACAAGGACCAGCACGCCAAGTGGGATGTCAAGGACGCTCAAGTTATGGCATGGATTTTAGGATCTGTCGAACCCAACATCATCTTGAACCTACGATCTTCTCAGACTGCAGCTCAGATGTGGACTTAACTGAAGAAGATCTACAGACAACAAAACACTGCTCGTCGGTTTCAGCTTGAACATGAATTGGCCACTCTCCAACATGATAATCTTTCTATCTCTGATTTTTACTCTAGCTTCACTAATCTCTGGGCTGAATACACTGTTCAGTGCTTCTGTTGCAAGGGATTTGGCCATTATGCTGCCAATTGTCCCCGAAAATTCTGCAACTACTGCAAAAAGGATGGTCACATCATCAAGGAATGCCCTACTCGACCTCCCAAGAAAATAGAGACAGCATATACTGCCTCAATTGACTCTGCTGGTGATGGTAGTTTTGTGAATACAACACCTCTGACAAAAAGTGTTCTCCTGTCCAACCCGTGACCCCCGACATGATTCAACAAATGATCATTTCTGCATTTTCCGCTTTAGGACTCTCAGGTAAACCCTTCTCTACGTCCTATCCCTGGTACTTTGATTCTGGGGCTTCCCATTATATGACCAACAATGCTGATTCTCTTACTAATGTAAACAAATATTTTGGAAATCTCAAAATTCATACTGCTGCTGGCACTCATTTTCCTATCACGGCCACTGGTGATGTTTCTTCCTCTCTCACTGATGTCTTTGTATCTCCTGGTCTTACCACCAATCTTGTGTCTGTCGGTCAGTTGGTTGATAATGATTGTAAAGTGGAATTTTCTACATCTGGTTGTGTAGTGCAGGATCAACAGTCAGGGCGGATGATCGCGAGGGGGCCTAAGGTGGGACGTCTCTTTCCTCTTCAATTTCCATTGTCTTCTCTTTCTTTGCCCTTCGTCACTTGTAATTCTGCTCAGGTTGATTACCGAGCGTGGCATAAACGTCTAGGACATCCAAACTCTAATATACTTCATGCTTTACTAAATTCTGGTTTTCTTGGGAATAAAGAATCACCATCTCTTAGTGTTGTTCAGTTTGATTGCAATTCTTGCAGACTTGGCAAAAGTAAAATTCTGCCTTTTCCTATTCACACACCACATGTAGTCCAACATTTCGATCTGGTACATAGTGATGTATGGGGTATGGCACCAGTCACTTCTCATGCTCATTACAAGTACTTTGTCACCTTTATTGACGACTACAGCTGTTTCAGGACTTCCTGCAGCATCATGGCATCATCTCTCAACGGTCTTGCCCTTTAACACCTCAACAAAATGGGGTGGCTGAAAGGAAGAACCGTCACCTTCTTAATGTTGTTCGCACTCTTCTGTTAGAGTCATCTACGCCCTCTCGATTTTGGTGCGAAGCTCTCTCCACTGCTGTCCACCTCATCAACAGATTACCTTCTCCCACATTGAACCACGACTCTCTTTTCATAAGGTTATTTGGTCACCCTCCAACTTATTCTAACCTTTGTACCTTTGGTTGTGTCTGTTATGTTCATCTTCCTGCCCATGAACGCACCAAACTCATGGCTCAGTCGATTCAATGTGTTTTCCTAGGATATTCCATACACCAGAAAGGTTTTCTTTGCTATGATCCAACTCTGCATCGCATTCGTGTTTCTCGAAATGTGATCTTTCTAGAAAATCAGTATTTCTTTTCCACGCATCAGGATCTTGTTTCTCCTTCATTTTCTGTTTTGCCTATGTTTACTAACTCTTCTGCAGCTCCAGTCCCTTCTAAGCCTCTCCTAGTATATCAACGCCGCACCTCCGCCACTTCCCACCAGCCTTCAGCACCTCCCGAGCCCCCTCACGCTCCTCCCCCGACTGCTGCTCATGTTCCAGCAACTGCACCTCCCTCTCTCAGACACAGTTCTCGGGTTCTTCGATCCCCATATAGGTTTGGTTTCTCTCCTCCTTCATCCTTCACAGCCACCTTGTCTTCTATCTCTTTTCCTTCGTCTTATAAACAGGCACTGGAGCATGAGTGTTGGCGGAAAGCTGTTGAAACCGAACTTCTCGCATTGGAAGAAAACCAAACCTGGGATGTTGTTCCATGTCCCTCCTCCGTGAAACCCCTTGGCAGTAAGTTTGTGTTTTCTATCAAGCTTCGTTCAGATGGGTCCGTCGATCGTTACAAGGCTCGGTTAGTGGCACTTGGCAACAAACAAGAATATGGTCTTGACTATGATGAGACCTTCGCACCAGTCGCCAAAATGACCGTTGTCCGAACTATCCTTGCCCTTGCTGCATCCCAATCCTGGCCCTTACATCAAATGGATGTCAAGAAAGCATTCCTCCACGGTGATCTCAAGGAAGACGTTTACTTAAAACTTCCCTCTGGTATGCCTACTTCCTCACCTACTGATGTTTGCAAACTGATACGTTCTTTGTACGGTTTGAAGCAGGCACCGAAAGTATGGTTTGAAAAGCTTCGATCCACTTTGCTTGGTTTTTCTTTCACTCAAAGTCAGTATGACTCCTCCCTTTTTCTCCAGAGGACATCCATGGGTATCGTTGTCCTTCTTGTTTATGTGGACGATATCGTTCTCACTGGCTCTGATTTGGAGGCACTCTCTGCGGTTCAGACTTTGTTGCACTCTACATTCCACATGTAGGACCTTGGCCAGCTCACCTATTTCTTGGGTTTAGAGGTACATCATTAGCCTCACGGTCTCTTCTTGAATCAGCACAACTATAGTCAGGATCTGGTTCAGTTAGCTGGCCTCACCGACACTACTTCGGTTGACACCCCCATGGAACTTAATGTGAAATTTCGACGTGACGAAGGGGAGCTTCTTGAGGATCCTACTCTCTATCAGCAGCTGGTTGGTAGTCTTATCTATCTAACCATTACCCGACCAGACATCTCTTATGCTGTTCACACCGTCAGCAAGTTCATGCAAGCACCACGGCATCTCTATCTCTCTGTCGTCCGCCACATTATTCGCTACATTCTTGGCACACCTAGTCGTGGCTTATTCTTCCCCACAGGTTCTTCCCTTCAGCTACAAGCCTATAGTGACGCTGAATGGGCCGGTTGCCCAGACACCAGGAAATCTACTACCGGCTGGTGTATGTTTCTTGGTGATGCCCTTATCTCTTGGAAATGCAAGAAGTAGGACCACGTCTCCAAATCTTCAACTGAGGCGGAGTACCGCGCCATGTCTGCTACATGCTCCGAGATCATTTGGCTGCGTGGCCTTCTCACAGATCTTGATTTCTGTCCAGTTCATCCTACTCCCCTACATGCTGACAACACTAGAGCCATCCAAATTGCAGCCAACCCTGTCTTTCACGAACGCACCAAGCACATCAAGGTTGACTGTCACTCAATCAGGGAAGCTTATGATCATCAGGTTATCACACTTCCACATGTCTCCACTACTCTGTAGATCGCAGATATCTTCACCAAATCCATGCCACGTCAGCGCCATCATTTCCTCGTTGGAAAATTGATGCTTGTCGATTTACCAGCATCAATTTGAGCGGGGATGTCAAAGGAAATACCTACCCCTTTAATACCCGCATATTTTATGCCTTATACAGCCTTGACATATTTGATTATATAGTTTTATTCTTTCCTTAATTAGGATATACTAGCTGTAGGCTAAAATTGGATAGTTGTATATATGTTAGGTTAGCTGTTTTAGGGGCTGAATATCAGCCTATATTCTTTCCTATATTAGCTTGTATTATGTCTATATAATGGGAGATTCTCAATGAAAGAAAGACGTACTTTTCAGAAAAGACTCTAAGTTGTCAGTTTTAACGCAGTGATCTAATTTTTTGACAACCAAGGACAAAAGGTTCAACAAATACCCCTAGAACGACCAAATTTCAAATCCCAACAATAACCCTAAACCCTAAAACTTCCAAGTTAAGCTTAAGCTCTCCCACCACCACCTCTATCCAATCACCCCGTTCCCAAAACCTTCTAAAACCCTAAATCCTAAACCGTCAAACTCCTAAATTTCAAATACCCTAAATCCTAAACAGTTAAACCCCAGACAACACCCTTGATTCCATCGGGGATTTACGTGGCAAACACGTAAAGCTAGAGTTTTAAAAAAATGGGCTTGGACTTGGCAAGTAACATCCTTGGGTCCGTTAGGGGCAAACCAGTAAAATCATGGTTCTACAAAATTGGTTTGTCTTTAGTTGTCAAAAAAAAAAGTTCATAGTCCTTTTATGCAAGTATAGGCAACTTTTGTCCTTGGGTGTAGTTAATCCTTAAATTTATATGTGCATAAATATATTTCAGGTGTGTGCTCCGTCATGCCATGACTGCTCAACATTGCGTGCTTGGTGGGAAGAAGATGAAGAAAGGAGGCAGCGTTATTTTAAGAATGTGGTGGGGTCTGACATATCTCCACCTAGCCGCTGTGTTCCAGAGATTGCGCATTTCATACTCAAGCAACATGTTGAATCTCCATCGATGTGGGCAATTTTCCCTCTTCAGGTAAATTTGATGGAGATCTCGATGTTCTTCTGTATGTTATAGGGTCTGGACTGGAGTTTGATACACCCTAGAAACTGCCATACTAGCAATTTTGCACTTTTGTATCCTCGATAACATGTTATATTATAATTATATCTAGTGCTGCACCATATAATGATGGTTTGTTAATTCCAAATTAAATCTGCACTCTGTGATATTTAGGATTTGTTAGCGTTGAAAGAAGAATACACAACACGGCCAGCAACAGAGGAGACAATCAATGACCCCACAAACCCAAAGCACTATTGGAGATACCGTATGTTAAGATATGATTTTCAAGATTCAGCTAACTAATTTGGCTTTGCTAAGCTTTTCCTTGTTTGCATTGAAGTTGTTGTGTGTCAAAGATGACAAAAAGCATTGTGAATTGAAGTTGTTGTGTGGCATTACTCAGGTGTACATGTGACAATGGAGGCTCTGATTAAGGATAAGGAGCTCATGTCGACCATCTATGGTCTTGTGAGCGGGAGCGGGAGATCACATCCGGGGGCGCACGCTGAAAGAGGAACGAGTCACAAATCAGCAGTTGCAAGCAGAGAGAATCAACAAGTAGCCAACAGCAAGGATAAGGCTTACCGGGCAACTCAGTTGAACCGAGTTCCGCAGGAGACTCTGGCTGTTGGCTAATGTGAATGGCCTTAGTTAATAAATAAGTCAAGCTCATTGTGGCAAAATGAGGTAACTATGGAAACCTCGAGTCCTCAACCAGGCAGTAGGTTGAGCAGCAAATAAGCCCACTATCAATAAGAAACTGCATATTGGCTGCTTCTTGATGAACTCATTTTTCTTTACAGGACAACCTTCCATGAAATTTTAAGCCGAGTTAAAATAGCCAAAGCAGCCACTTTTAATAGTTACTAGTTTATCACTGACAAGGCATTATAATTTAGCGTCGTAAGCTACGGGAGGGATATGAGTATGGTTGGACAATTTTTGTTTTCTTTTTTTCTTTCAATATAAAAATATATATAAACTGAAAAATGTGTCCGTGATTTGATATGTTAATACTATTTATTTAAAATAAAAAATACAATTTATTGAAAACAAGTTTAGAAAGTTTTTTTATAGTAGATGTAAAATACGTATCTATTTCAAGAATATACGTGAGTTTTTCTGTTTTTCTCAACTATACTTGAAACGTGGGATATGTATGTGTATAAAATGTGAAAAATGTATACGTTATATTGGGTATAGTATGGAGGATAGAGCCCGTTTGGTATTGTTTTACAAGATAGTTTTTTTTTTTCAGATACAAAATCAGTTGTAAAACGCGTTTGGAAATTCATTTTTGAAAAATGAATTTTGAAAATGAATACACAAGATACAATAATTTGCTTATGTTTTATAAAACAACAAATTATTACTTTTTGAATTTTAGAATACAACATAAAAAAATAAAATATATACAATATTAAGTAAAAGATCACCACAATATTACCATAGTCATCATAACCACCATCACCACCACCGCCATTATCACCTCTATCACCGCCGCCACCACCACCACGACAACCGCTGCCACCACCACCACAATCGCCGTCACCACCACCACAATCGCCGTCACCACCACCTCCACCACTACCGCCACCATCACCTCCAACACCACCACCACCCTTACCCCTGCCATCACCACCACCACCTTCACCTCCACCATCACCACCACTTCTGCCACCACCCCACAACCACCTCTACCACTCCCACTCCACCACCACCTCCACCATCCCCCACTGCAACCACCCCCACCACCACCGTAATCGCCATTGCCACCACGACTACTGCCACTGCCACCCCCGCCCCATCACAATAACCACCACAGTTGCCGCTACCATTGCCACCACCAACACTGCAGCCACCCCCACCACCACCCTATCACTGCCACAATCACCACCGCCCCTGCTACCATGACCACCGCCGCTGCCACCCCCACCTCCACCCCATCAGCACCACCACCCCACAACCACCGCCGTCACCGTCACCTCCATCACCACCACCACCTCCACCTCTACCCCACAACCACCACCGTCGCCGCCACCCCCATAACCACCATCGTCACCGCTACCCCCACCACCACCTCCACCTCCACCCATCACACTACCACTATATCTACTATTACCATTCTCACTGTCGTCATGTCTCAAAATTTATTATATCTCAAAATTTATGTTTGGAAATCATTGTCTCATGCGTATTTACTCTTTTTTTAATTTTATATATTTGTACCAAACAAGTTTTTTTTTTTCATTCTTACAAAATCATATTCAGAGACAACTACCAAATGCATTCTCAAAATATCAAATACACAAAATCCTATTTGTTGTTTTCATTTTACAAAATAATATTTCAAAAACTGTTTTGCAAAACGATACCAATCGGGTCCTTAAATTCCCGAATGAATGGCAAATATATATGTGTTCCTATAGGGCTCGTTTGGTGAGTGTATTGAATAACTCATCAAATTAATGCATATTGAATATAAAAATTGATGGATTTGCAATGTATGCGGAGTAGAGGGATAGACATAGAAGAACACTTATTCACTCAAGTTCCCTCAAAATAGTAGATACCCCATTAGGTTACAACATGCCTTAATTGTTAAGCAGTATAAAAGGAATTCACCAAGTAACTGATATGAGAATGCGAAATCTAATTCTCGAATTCTCATTTCATTGAGTCTCCCAAGTTATGGTTATACATTCCTAAGAAAACATGAGAAAGTCATTCAGCAATCATGTAGTTATGTCAATCATTGAATGATTCAGTTTAACAATTACATGATGTGTGCCTAAAATCCAACTAAAATCAACTAACATGCAACTCAAAAATTGGCCAGAAATTAAGATGACATGGTAATTGCATTAAGTTTAAGGAATGAAACAATAATAATAATTTTGGGGATTGAAAAAGAACACTTAGAAAGACATGCTAGAAATACATTGCTACTTAGTGACTAAACATATAAAGAAAAAAATCAGAATTGATAAATGAAATCATGATGCACAAATAACTCACAAAAATATAAATTGCACTCAAGCACAAGGTGTGCCGTGATTGATGGGGCTTAAGCACAGTGTCTCTGCTTCTCCTCTGATTGTCTCTGAGATTCGGAGACGATGAGAAGTGACTGAGGAGAGGTCTAGATTTTTTGCTATGCTAATTTGAAATCTCTTGATATTTTTAAGTTTCTCATTTTTAACTAATTTAACTAAGTCACTTAGTGCTATGATCTAGTGGTATTCCTTTCCACTTGTGATGTGGGAGGTCTCGGGTTCGACTCTCCTCGGATAAGGTCGATACCCAATGTTTATATAATGTAATTCTCCTCTCCCAATATCCTTGTATCAAAAATCTAATTTAACTAAAACTCCTTGGAACTTTGAAGTTCCTCATCCAAACATACCCTAAAAGGTGTTTATAAGTTAAAACATATACTAATATAAGATTACTTGGCCTTTATTAAAAGATAATCAAAATAATATCTAGTTAACTTGGAACGAGTGATCTTCTATCTTCAAAAAGGGTAAGTAAATCTTACTGCAGAAAAGAGTAAGTTCTCCTTATTTACTATCACTACAGGAAAATATACCTTGTCCGACAACAAGGATTCATCGGGCAAACATATATTTCGTCAAGCAAAAGTTAATATGACGACTACATGTGGCACAAATGTCGTCGTTTAAGCTCGTAGAGCAACAGTTTGCTCGACGAAAAAATAATTTTCATAGGGCAACCTTTACCTAGCCCTACAAATAAATTGGTCGTCACAAAATTGTCGTGCAAATAGGATGTTGCCCTACGAATAATTTTCGTAGGGCAACTTGTTTTATATACGGTATGTGGTAGGGATATTTGCCCTACGAATTGCAAAATTGGTCGAGCAATCCTTAAATATTAAAAATATATATTTTATTAATATATATATATATATATTGTTTAATTTATATATATATATATATATATTATAAAAAATTATTTTATTTAATATTTGCAATGTAATATAATTAAATAAAAATATTGTTTAATTGTAAATAGTAGATTCAAAATATAACATTAAAACCACCAAATTTTAATTATTAATAATAAAATCACAAAAAAGAAATATTAATATATATATATATATATATTTAAATAAAAATATTTGTAACGTAATATAATTAAAAGAAATAAAACTCTCAAAGAAATATGTCTAGAAATTAATATTTTACATAACTAAAAAAAACATTTCAGCGTCCTATATATATCTAAACGCTCGGCGGTTGGTCGGGATGGGGGTCTGGCTGCGGGGGAGGCTGAGGACATCTGCAATAAGACATTCAAAATAATTAAGATAAAACCAACATATTTAAAAATTGAAAACAATAAAATCAAAAAACCCAAAATAAAACAATAAGACCACCTAATTTTAATTTTAAATAATAAATTCACAAAAATGAAATAAAACCACCTAATTTTAATTCCAATTCCAATTTCAATTTCAATTCAAATTCCATAAATAATAAATAATCTCAAACCATATTACCAAAAATAAAAACTTTGCAAAATTTCCTAAATCCCTATAAATCTTAAAATTCCAAAAAATGTCCAACTTTCGTAAAATTCCTAAAATATTCACAATATTACCAAAACTATTCTCAAACCATAAATTTAAAATAAATAATCTCAAAGTACTGAATAATAAATAATCACAAACCATATTACCAAAAATATTTTTGCAAAAATTCCTAAAATCCTATTATTCTTAAAATTCCAAAAAAATTTCCAACTTTCGTAAAATTCCTAAAATATTCACATTATCCACAATATTACCAAAAATATTCTCAAACCATAAATAAAAAATAAATAGTCTCAAACCATAAATAATAAATAATCTCAAATCATATTACCAAAAATATGAATTTTGCAAAAATCCTAAAATCCTCTTATTCTTAAAATTCCAAAAAAAATTCGAGGAGTTAAAGTCGTCTGATCATCAAAAATTTTGACACTAAATTACTAAATCAAAAATTTACAATATTCATAAAATTTTCAAAAATAGATTTTATTACAAAAAATCATATCCAACAATTCTCATATCTACAAAATTCAATACAAAAATCATATCCATCATTTCTCATATCCACAAAATTAAATACAAAAATCATATCCAACATTTCTCATATCCACAAAATTAAATACAAAAATCATATCAAAAAATCATATCCAACAATTCTCATATTTACCTAAATTCAATACAAAAATCATATCCAACATTTCAATATTTTATTCTCAATACAATATTCACAAACTTGTAATTTCCTAAATCCAATCCTAAATCCAAATTGAATTCCTAAATTAAATCCTAAATTCAATTGAATCCAATCTTCATGCATCTCCAATAATCACAAATATGAGAGAGAGAGAGAGAGAAAGAGAGAGAGAATGAGAGAGTGAGAGAGAGAGAGAGAGACTTACAATGGTAGTGAGGCGGCGACAGCGAGATGGAGGCGGCGGCGATAACTTTTTGGGATTAGGTTTGGGTTTGGGTTTGGGTTTGGGTTTGGGTATGGGTTTGGGTATGGGTTTGTGTTTGGGTGTGAGTTGGAGAGGGAGAGTGAGTGCCAGTGAGAGAGAGAGGGACGGAGAGTCGGAGAGTGAGAGTGAGTGGGAGATGGTGAACATCGGCGGAGAGGGTTTGGGTTTGGGTTGGTTTCTGGGTATTTTAGGGAGAGAGGGACGGAAATAACGAAGAACAAGAAGAGATATCGGTGAGGCTTTGTTTTTTTTTTTAAAGGCTTATTACTTGATACGCACTCAGAACAAGTCAATGAATCTTAAAATGCACCAAAAACTGAAATTTACGTCAGTTTGCACCCAAAACAGGCATTTAGTTACCTCCATTGCACCATCTGTCAGTCTCTGTTACTAACGCCGTTAAAAGTGCTGATATGGCAGTAATATTACAAAATTTATAAGGGAAATTAAGATATTTGATATATTTTATTAAATTATATATTAAAATTCTTTTTTAAAAATTAAAACTAATTTTATTACCCAATCTTCCCCAACCCACCCACCCAATCCTCCGTCTTCGTCTCCCTCGTCTCCCTCTCACCCACCCGATCCTCCACCACCATTTCATTCCCCTTCAAAACGTCACCGTTTCGTGCTGCACCCCAACCACCAACACCTACTCAATCTCCGACCAAGACCTCGACTCCCTAGGCTTCCTCCTCCACCGCACCATCTCGGACCTGAACCTGGACCACCTCAACAAGGTCTTCGTGGCTGTCGGGTTTCCAAAGCGAGACCCGGATAAGATCTGAACCGCGCTGGAGCACACGAACTCGCTGTTGTGGTTATAGAGGCTGGGTCATCGGATTTCGTGGTGTTCTGTGCGACTCTGCATTTTTCGACGACATCGACCGCCGTCATTCCTAGGTTAAAATCACCATGCAATTAGTCTACCAACAAGCTCTCAAGGAGACAATTCTAATGGTATCGAAAAAATGTCCAACGATTACCTTGGGGTATGAAAAACCAACAATTATCACGCGGCTCTGAAATTTCAGCGAGTTCGTCCCGTCCGCTGTTGATCCTCGCACCAAAACAACATGTAATCAGTCCTAGGAAATGCCCTCAACACGAATAATCTCAATCTTAAGCTTAGGGGGTTCGATTTTACCTCGTTTGGCCTCAAACTCTCTAGGTAGCTCTCGGGTCCTCATAGGGTTTTGCTTCGCCATTTGGGCCACGGTGGTCCTCGTGGCTCACGGCTTAGTCCGTTGAACTCGTGAGGATGAGGCGATCATAATGGGCAGTGGCCGAAGCCCTGGTTCACGATTTCGAGTGATGGACGTTTTCTTGGTGGTTTACCATTTTTCTTCGAGAAAGTAGAGGTTGACGATGTAGAGGAGATGAGGGTGAAGAACAGGCTTCGTCGTCGTTTTCTTTCAGCAAATGGCTCGCTGCCTTGGTTACTAGAGCTGCTGTGCTCTCTCCGTATTGGTGGAAGAACATGAGAGCGAGGGAAAGTTGAGAGAGAAAGAGAGGTGTGCGAAGTGAGGGAGAGGATGAATTTGGAGCCAAAACGAAGTCGTTTTGGGTAGTGGGCAGACGATGAAGGAGCTGATGACCAAAATGACTAAAATACCCTCCCACATAACCTCCCTTAACAATGTTAGTAACGGTGTTGGTGAAATGGTGCAACGTTTTTAACGGTGTTACTGTTCCTGGTGCAAACTGAGGCAAATTTCAGTTCTTGGTGCATTTTGAGACTCGCTGACTTGTTCTTGGTGCATTTTAAGTAATAAGCCTTTTTTAAATGGCTCGACATTCTTGCCCTACGAATGTGTGCGTCGGGCCACATACCCCATTTCGTCGGGCAACCTCTTTAATTAAATTTGATATTTCACAAAAAGTTTTGGGGAAATTTTGAATTTTTCACTGAAAAAAAATAGCGGGAGTTTTCCGCCTTTGCCCGAAGAATAAATAAAGCTTGCCCAACCAAAAAAATTCATTAATTTTAATAGTTCATTAATAAATTTAAAAAAATAACAATCTTTAATAATAATTCAAAATTTCATTCATTTTAATAATCATTCAAATGTATTTTATTTATGAATTTATGGGTAATGTAAAAACCAAGCCCGATGTTCGAATTTATCCAATCGGACTATTCAGTTTATGGTTTTACGTGTCTAGACCTCGTCCGTCGAAAATCGTGAGGTTTGGAGGAGCGAAAGCCTTCCGATCATCAAGAAACGTTTTGTAACCGTCGATTCGTCTCGCACCGTTACCTAATCCCGGGAATTCCAAATTGGCTAATTTTTCACATAGGCGATCTAGGAGTATGTACAGTAAATCTGTACGGTTAGATAGGTCTAATTCATTTTTTAAATTATTGAAAATCATAAAATAAGTTTATTCATCAAAGAGTTTAAACACCTGAAGGAAATTTCAAGTCATTTTTCGAAGTTTTGGTTGAATTAATATTCAAACTATTGAATTTGTCCGATCGGACCGTTCAGTTTGTGGTTTTATGTGTTTAGACCTCGCCTGTCAAAATTCGTGAGGTTTTGAGGAGCTAAAGCCGTCTGGTCGTCAATAAATGTTTTGTAACCGTCGATTCGTAGCGCATTGTTACCTAATCCCGGGAATTCCAAATTGGTTCATTTTTCGCGCAGACGATCTAGGAGTATGTACAATAAATATGTACGGTTAGATCGGTCAAATTCATTTTGTAAATGATTGAAAATCGTAAAATAAGTTCATTCATCAAAGAGTGTAAACACTTGAAGGAAATTTCAAGTCATTTTTCGAAGTTTTGGTTGAATTGATATTCAAACGATTGAATTTGTCCGATCTAACCGTTCACTTTATGGTTTTACGTGTCTAGACCTCGCCCGTCGAAAATCGTGAGGTTTTGATGAGCTAAAGCAGTCCAATCGTCAAGAAACGTTTTTTAACCGTCGATTCGTTGCGCACCATTACCTAATTCCGGGAATTTCAAATTGGCTAATTTTTTGCGTAGGCAATCTAGGAGTATGTACAGTAAATATGTACGATTAGATCGGTCGAATTCATTTTGTAAATTATTGAAAATCGTAAAATAAGTTTATTCATCAAAGAGTTCAAACACTTGAAGGAAATTTCAAGTCATTTTTAGAAGTTTTGGTTGAATTGATATTCAAAAGATTGAATTTGTCTGATCTAACCGTTCACTTTGTGGTTTTACGTGTTTAGACCTCGCCCGTTGAAAATCGTGAGGCTTTGAAGTGCTAAAGCCGTCTGATCGTCAAGAAACGTTTTGTAACCGTCAATTCGTCGCGCACCGTTACCTAATCTCGAGAATTCGAAATTGGCTAATTTTTCACGTAGGCGATCTAGGAGTATGTACAGTAAATATGTACGGTTAGATCGGTTGAATTCATTTCGAAAGTAAGTTAAAGCTGGTGTTTAGTAATTAATTGTAAAATCAATCAGGTAAATATTGCCCTACGAATTCAGTACATTCGTAGTGCAAAATTATACAAACTTGCCCCACGAATATAGTCTATTCGTCGTGCAAAATAATACAGACATGCCCTACAAATAAAGTATATTCGTCGTGCAAAGTGATGTAGACTTGCCCTACGAATACAATGAATTCGTAGGGCAAGACATGTCAACGCCGTGATGTTTGCCCGACGAACAAACTCGTCGCGGAATACAATGTTGCCCGATGACTATAATAATTCATAGGTAAAACTTAAACAATTTACGCGCCAAATAAAAATTGGTTCGCGCCAAAATATTGACCCACGAATTCATGTTGCCCTAAGCAATGTTCGTCGGGTTAAGATACACTCATTTTTTCCCTACAATTTTTAAATTTCATCTAGCGAGATTATTTTATGTGACGAAATATATTTCGTCAGACATCTTGTCTGGCCGATAATATTTCTTGTAGTGTATAGGATTGAGGTATTTTAGGTGGCGGTTGTCAAGCCTAGAAATCCAAAATATGGTACAAATCCACGATTCCCCAAATGTCGGTTAAAAAAAGAAACATAAATAAGTAAATGGTAACTAAATACCTGAAATCCAAGCATAATTCTTAAAATATTTAATTGGGTAAGAGATTGAAACACAAACCCAATTATCACTAGATTTATGAAGGAAAAAATACAAGATTTTCTCAATTTTAGTCGATCTATAGTCAAACAGATTATCTGTTTATTTTGAGAGGAAGAGGAAGAAATCGCCGGAAGAGGAAGAGTCGTCGATGATAGGTGTGAGTGCGGCTGATGTGTGGTTTTTTTTATTTTAAAGGAGCGGTTAGAATTGAAATTTTGAAAGAATTTTTTTCAAAAAGAATGGGTTCAGTATATTGGAGGTTGGCGATAAAATTAGCCTTCTACAACTGAAGGTAATATTATTTTTTTGGGCGAGAAGAAATTAAAGTATTATCAACAAATTGGCAATTGAAATAAAAAGATAAAGATAAATGAAAACAAACATTTTGCCTAAAGATAGAAAAACGGTGGCGGCGGAGTCGGAGCCAAAAATAAGAGGACGTGGTGGAAACTGAATCCAACCACCAAAAATGAAGAGAAACAAAAAAGAAAAAAAAAAAAAAAAAGGGGAGGGGGATCGGAACCATCGAGTAGAGAAGGGAGCGAGAGGTTGGGGCCGGGGTGCAGATTGGGGGTGGTTGAAAGTGAAAAGCATTACACATTTATCATCAAAGAGTGGGAGTGGAATCAATTTTTAAACGTTTTTAAAAAACAATTGAGTGAAAAACTGTTCTCTCTCACGCTCCCCCTTCTGTTCGTCTCCCTGAATGCCTTACCAGTGTTCAGGGTCAATTCTCTATTTCCATTTTCTCTTCAATCTTTTCAATCTTCTTCTGATTTTCTATATATTTATCTTTTTTTTTTTCTCAAAACGAGAATGAATTATTTATTTATTTGTTTATTCTTTTCATTTCTATCTGTAACCTGAGCCCTGACTTGCATTTTCCGCTGTGTTTCAGATTACCGTGGCGATTTATGTGCGGAGGAGCGAGGGAAAAATAGGTTGGTATTTTTTTTTTTGTTTCCAATCCAATTTTTTATTTTTATATTTGAGTAATTTGTCAATCTACACCTTAAATTTTACCACCTTATCAATTTTCCCCATGAATTTTTATTTTAACCAATTATCTCCTAAATTATTAGTAGTTATTAATTTAACCCTGGTGATCATATGTACTCACATTTTCTTCAATTTTTTTCCCAAAAAAATCACATTTTGGTCATCAAATAAAATTTGTTGTGATTAATTTTTCTTTTATTAATGTTATATGACATGTTTATTGCTTAAAATGTGACAAATTTGATGAAAAAATGAGATGAAATGTGCGCATGGGGGAAAATTGACCATTAATAATAATTCAAGGGATTAATTGGCAGAAATAAAAATGGGAAGAAAAAATTGACAAGAAGATACAAATTCAATTTTTATGTTCTTGCATATATTTCTTGTTCAAATGTTTTGATTTGTGGGTCATGTCAAAATGCAGGTTGTGATGGATGTTTGCGAAACGGGTGTATCTTTCGTGATTCACAAATTCTGGTCAGATAATTTATTTATTTATTTCCTTTACCATCTCTTATAGCTTTCGTTGCTCTTCAAATCCCCACAAATTATATATTAGACGCCGTTTGGATAGAGAAAAGAAAGAATTTGAATGTAGTTTGGCTAAATTTGTTATAAATATGGAAAATATTATACAGAAGGTTGAATGGTTATCAACGTCACTGAATTTTATCTACATTTTATCAATTGCCCATAAATTTTAATATTCGAGTTTAAAAAGAAAACCAAGGAATTTATATTTTGAAATACCAAAAAGTTTATGTTATATTACTAAAAAAATTCACTAACAACAATTGAATAAAGTGTTTTTAAATAACGAGTGGATTAACTAGCTAATAAGGGAACACATGGCACCACACGAACATAGTAAGGAAAAGTAAAAGGAAAAGGTTAGGCTTTTCCAAAAATATATACATTATAGATATGAATTGTTGGAATGAACTATTGTGCATGGTATTGTGTTTGCAGATGTATCATGCCCAATCTGTAATTTGGCAAGGAAAAGGAAAAAGTAATTGTGAGGGGATATGTTTTGAGAGAAGATAAAAGTGACCGAGCGACCCCCCTGGCATGCATTGGTTTCCATTATCACCTGCATGAGATTAATGAAAATGGCTGTAGCAATTGATCAACACCATGGATTCAAGCCGTTCAGCCGATCCCAGAGATGCAGATTACAGTCCTACACTCAACTTGATTACAATATTCTTGCCCACTCCTTAAAACATGCTTTGGTTGATGCTAATTTTCACAAAAGCTTCTCCACCCCATGTCTTTCCCTAACCACGTCTGCGTTGTTGGAGGAAGATCCTACTTGTGACTCTACTGCTCATATTATTCCAAGAATTGAGATTGTTGGTGGCAGTAGGATTCCTAGGGTACATGCCCTTGTCGTGGAGGTCGCCATAGCTATGGCTTCTGGGGCTGACCTTTTGCCCGTGTCAAGTGGACTAGGGGGTGCCTATTACCTTTGCACTCAAAACGGGGACAACATTGCGGTTGCAAAGCCCATAGATGAAGAACCTCTAGCCTTCAATAACCCTAAAGGCTTTGGGGGCAGGATGCTGGGGCAACCCGGTTTGAAACGCTCGGTTCGGATTGGTGAATCTGGGGTCCGAGAATTGGCAGCCTATCTCCTTGATCATGGTGGATTTGCGGGTGTTCCTCCAACAGCCTTGGTTAAAATTTCTCATGTTGCATTTCACACTGAAAAAAATAGTAATTTTGCAACTTCTAAGTCCGCATCAGCAGCAGCAGTTTCAGGACATCATAATTCACCTTGTAAGATTGCTTCTCTGCAACGCTTCGTGGATCATGACTTTGACGCAGGAGAGTTAGGTTCTTCAGGCTTCTCAGTGCCTTCTGTTCATCGTATTGGAATTTTCGATGTAAGACTTCTAAATCTTGACAGGCACGCGGGGAACATGCTTGTTAAGAAGTACGAGGCACAGGAGCAGCAGCACAACTCCCACCACAACCACAACTACAACTACAATTATGCAGCAGCTACAGTTGGGGTGCTTGAGCTTGTGCCCATTGACCATGGCCTCTGCCTTCCTGAGTGGCTCGATGATCCATATTTTGAGTGGTTGCATTGGCCTCAAGCTTCAGTTCCTTTTTCCGACTCTGAAATTGACTACATATCCAAACTTGACCCCTACAAAGATGCGCAACTTCTAAGAAGTCAGATTCCAGCTCTACGAGAGGCAGCCATCCGTGTTCTCGTGCTGTGCACCATCTTCTTGAAGAGGGCTGCTGCTTCTGGCCTTTGTCTCGCTGATATAGGCGAAATGATGACTCGCCAGTTCTGTGCTGGAGAGGAAACATTGAGTGCATTAGAGAACCTTTGCTTAAAAGTCAAGGCTACTTTGGAAAAGGATAGTACTACTATGGATGCTAAGGATAATGAGAAAAAAGCAAAAGATGGAGATGAAAATGGTAAACAAGTTTGCTATGCGAATTTGGATCTTCGTGCTCCTCCTCATCGACTCTTTGAGAGCTATCCGTATCCGGGTCCGGGAGTAGGTATGACGTCAAGGTTTTCATCTGCAGGATCGATTACCGGGTTGATGGCGGAGGCATCTCTATTTCCTGTGTTGGAGGAAAATGGTCATGTTGTGAATGGTCTTGATAAGGTGAATGGAGGAGGAGGTGGAGGGGTTTTAATGAAGAGTGCAAGTTTCTCAGTAGCTTCCCTCAATTCTGAAACTGGGGCAATATCTCTCGGAGACATGAGTGCAGATGAATGGGAGTTCTTCTTGGACAATTTTGAAAACAAATTTTTGCCACAGCTACTTGAGCTTCAGGGCGGCACAAAGTCTAAGTGCTTCAGCTTGAAACAGAGGTCCGGAACTTCCTGCAAGTTCTGATCCGATCCGATCCGATCCATATTAAATGATTATTTTGAAACAACTAAGAACTAACTAGTTTCAAAGTGATTATGAGTAACGGTTAATGATTTTATGGATGCATCTATCCAATGAAATTACCATCTGATGGTTGATTATTTTACGGTTAGATTTCAAGTTACGATATCAATCATGAGATGATGATTACATTAAATGGATGTATCCATGGAATAATCACCGAGGAGTAACATAACAACACCTACTGTACATTATTATTGGCACGTGATGTGATGTGATGTAATGCTATGCTTATGCTAGAGTACGCAGATTGTAAATAAATACAATATTATAGGTACAAAAAGGAAATGCGATTGGTGAAACGTACGCCATCCCTTCTTTACCTCTCAATGCCACCAAGCTTCATATCTTCAAAGTATATATTGTTTCTATGAAATACATATCATATAATATCGTTATTATTGTTATAAAATAAGAGTCTTATGATGTATAGAATCAAAGAATAACCCTATTATACTTTGGAGTAAATCCAATCCTATTGAATATTGACTTCGTACATTCTTTCTGCACTTGCTTCATCCATGAAAGGAAAGCCTCTTGTGTGGAGATTGGCCGCTGCCTGAACAAGTGACAGGAGTGTGATAATAGCTCAAGAGTGTTAAAATTATACCTATAAAGCATAACCATGTAAAACACATGGCTCCAATATAAATTTTACCATAATCATAGGTAAATAAAAACGTATTCCTACTATGTAGGTAGACAAATACAGTGTACTAAGACGATAGAAATAAAATATATCCTAACCTACTATATAGGAAGACAATTACGTAGGGTACCTACAAAATAGAAATACCTTCACCCTACTTCTATATAAAAAGACAATAACAATATACCTATAAAAACAAAAATACTATATTAATCTACCTACTATGAATACCTTAATATACCTATAATTCGCTCTTCTTCGGCCTTGGTTCGAGCTTTGCCGATGAATTTGACTGGTTTGAGGAACTAAATGAAGGTCATTAATAAACCTATTAATGCAATGCATGAAGGTTGAGGGCTTAATTAGTTGGTAATTGGAGGTTCAATCAATTCATAAAGAAACAAACAGAGAAAAGAGAAGGAGAAGAAGAAAGGCGCCTTTTAGTTTTGATTGTGTTCTTATTTTTTGGGTTGTGGAGTGAGTGTTGATTAATACTCATATTAATAGTTTGATAGATAGATATTAATGATTTAAATTGTAAAAACTGATAATGTATATATGATAATAACTATGCCAAAAAAATAAGTATATTCTAGTATGAATTGAAAGGATAAAAGGTATTAGGAAAACAAAAATAAATAAATAAACAAAAAGAAAGAGTAATAAAATTCACGTGGAATCAAAGTGATAAAAAATGAGGCAATTATATATTGGTCTAAAAGTTTAAGCTATCATTTAATTTAGTCCACTTATTAATTTTAATTAATTTTTTTACCCATTTTATCCTTTAAATAGGTAGCATAAACAAATAATTATTATTGATCCCAAATTTAAATTTTGAATATTGAACACTTTCTATTTTATCAGGAATCTTATTCTGACTAAGATTATCTGCATCAAACAAAACAAAATTATCAAAAATTAAGAAAATATGTATTAAACCCAAATAATCATATGGAAAATACCTACAATATAGAAAAATAATAATTTATTGTACCCGCAAAAGAGATGTAACTATTTCAATCCCCCAAATATTTTACCATAACTATAGGCAAAAACCATATATACTTTTATTTACCTACTATGTGGGAGATAAACGTAATATACCTAAAAATCCAGAAATTTTACCTGAATTGTAAGCAAAAAATCATATTTACTTTTATTTACCTACTATATAGGAGATAAACACAGTGTACCCAAAATATAGAAATACATTTCATTGTAACCTATTATATAGGAGATAAACGTAGTGTACCTAAAAATCTAGAAATTTTATCTGAACTATATGCAAAAAAACATATATATTTTGATTTACCTACTATATAAAAGATAAACACAATGTACCTAAATAGGGCACCATATTGTCCATATACCAGAGCTAGCTTGTCGACATTGCCCATGGCTAGTGCTCACTCTGTCTTCTTCCGATTCTTCTTCAATTCTCGGTCTTCATTTATCTTCTTATAGAGTATTGATTCAATCAGATTGATAATTTAAATTTCAAAAATTGATAATTAATATCTGATAATGGATCCAAAAAATTAAGTATATTTTAGAATTTTCTTTTTAAATATTATAATATGTGTTGAAAGGGTAAAAGAGGTAGTAACAAAATAAAATAGGATAAAATGCTATTGTGGATTTACAATAATCAGTTTAGTTTACTACTTTAAATGTTGGTCATTAAAAATAGACTAATATATAATTAGTGGACTATTTTCAATATTGATTATTGAAAATGGGCTAATATATAATTAAATTATTTCAGTTTAAATTCACCTTTTGTATGCAGAAATTATACAAAAAGAAGAGAAAAGAAAAAACTTTGTAGAGAAAGAGGTGGGCTGGTGAGAAGGAAGGGGGAAGAAAATCAAATAATTGACCCATTGGAGTCAAGCCCAATACATATATCTTTTTTTCAGCCAAGCCCAATACATATCGGCTTGTTGGGTTTATAAATTCTGGTGTTTGGTGTCTGGTGAAGCAAAATGTAGGTGACATTTAGTTGCAGATATTAAGATAGAGGTAGCAATAATGTGACAATTGCCGGTTGTTGCAACTGATCCATACTCACAAAATCGGTTAAGCACAAAATTGAGTGCTGAATTTGAATGTTACCAACCGCAAAATCCAGTTTGAATGAAATTTTTTTAAGTAAGGGGGACTAAGGTTAAGGGAGATTTGAAGAGGGTGAGAATCGACTTCTTGTTGAGAAAGTTTTTATTTTTTCAAATAATGATATGATATTATAGGATAACAGGTTATGTATATGCATTAGGTACCTCTCTTTAATCGTTTGATCGAAATGGGATTAAAGGAAGAAAAATCTCATCTTTTGCGAAACATGAACAAAATACTTAAACTCTTATTGGGAATGTTTGAATACCATGATTGGGATGTGGCCTAAATCACATTAACGAGCCAGCAGCTCCTAACTATCAAATAAACTCCGGCTCAAATTTATTTTTGTCATTTACAGGAAGAGTCTGATCCTCTTAGGTATTGGAAAATAGAGATATTATAAGACAATCTATTTATTAAATTGGTCGCGAATTTTAGGATGAGTGTTTTAGGCTAAACTTATAAA
This sequence comes from Oemleria cerasiformis, assembly GCA_037349345.1. Lineage (NCBI taxonomy): Eukaryota > Viridiplantae > Streptophyta > Magnoliopsida > Rosales > Rosaceae > Oemleria > Oemleria cerasiformis. Next base: position 11,993,410 of record JAZGTL010000007.1, read on the forward strand.
CTTGACTTATGATGGTTTAAACTTTACTTAGGATGATTTGTAAAAGAAGCTTGCACTATAAATTGGGGAATATTGCAAGCAATATGGTCCCTCATGTGTGTGACTTGCCCTAGGAATTGGGGTTTGGGGATTTGAGTCTTGACTGCTCGGTCACAAAAGTGATTGAGGATAGGATTTATGCGATCTTTAGAGAAACAGATTTAGACTTCTCACGAAGTTGATGTTAATTTTAGCCTCTAGGCATGTTACTTTGAGGCGCATCTGAGAATCAATTGAAACCAATGCAATACCAATCAACAACAAAATAAAAAAAGTAGGGAATTAGCTTCTGTAGAGAATTCATTCCCAGTTTATTTAAAAAAAAAAATTAATTAAAAATGAACAACAAAACAAAAATAATAGAGCAAACCCAAGGAAAATGCCAAAAATAATGAAATATATTATTTATATTTTATGTAGATGTCTCTGTTTTGACAGCCATTAATATGGAACCTGCTCTGGTACTGGTGGTTGGCACTGTGGGTTTACTACAAAACAATTTTATCTGGATGAGACTGAGACTTGTCACTTTAATTATACACCAAAGAATCTACTTGGAATTCAATTTACAAAAAAATAAATAAAAAACTAGGCCTGGGATATCTTGGTCCTTTTATTTTTACCGTATGCAAGAAGAAACAGTAGCAGCAGCTTTGTCAGTGAAAGAATGGAGGTATTATTGTATTTGGTCATATTACAAATGTTTCATCCATTGTGAGCCAATACTTTTGACTTTTTAAAGATTGAAAACCCATAAAGAGAGAGAGGTAACTCAAGGGGAACATGTGGGTTAAATTCCACTCTATTTCACCTCTTAACATAGTTAATGATATAAAAGAACAAAATCTTCGGTTGGAAAGAAATTTGAAATTTTTAATACTTAAATTTTGATGTTATATTAGATAAGTTCAGAATTTTAATATGCATGGAAAGAAAGAATTCAAAGATTTAATTTTCATATCACATTATATAATTATGGGGCTCTAATACATATTAATTTTTTTTGATAAATACTATAAGGTGTAGCCAAATTGAAATAGTAGGATTAATTTCCGTTCGGGATGCGGCTGGTCTATAATCACAAAGTACTTCTATCGAATTTCAAATTTTTACTAATTAAACACCTAAAAATTCATTCTCTAAAAATAATAATTTACTAATTGCACCGTATCTTATGTTTAATACATATCTTATGTTTAATACATATCAATTTCATCGTAACAAGTGTGTACTAAGTGAGTAAACGACTAGAAGGTAACAAAATAATTTTGTAAGTGAGAAGAGATAAAGTGAACGGGACAAAAGCAAGGCATTAGATGCCATGTACATATCTTTGTCTGTGCTTTGTGGCTCATTCAAAGCCCTCCTTTTGCACCGCCAGGGCCTCACCAAATTATATATATATATATATATATAGAATTACTATGAACAAGAATGTGTTACCCCACAAAATATAGAAAATTATATTATATTTTCAGGCCAGATTTATAATAATGTATATTAAAGTGAAAAGATGGTTAGAATAGATGCATGGATCCCACCTTTTTGTCGACATGTTTGTGGAAGAATAATGATTGGTTCAAACATTTCTTCTGTGGACTAAAAAATAGTTTAATAAAACTCAATTTGAAGGTCCTGTTTGGATGATCGATGGACTGGTCCGTCAATTTTTAAGTGTCCGAAGTAGATTTTCAATGAAATTGTGTGGTGATCCACTGCTTCTTAAATTTTTAAGTGTCTGAATTTGATTTTCAATATAATCGTCTAATTACATTATTCGTAAAATTACTTAATTGTTTATATACTAATCATATAATAGTGGATTATTAATTCAGCATGGAACTGAAATTATGCAAATGCATTGAATTATTTGTGACACTTTTTTTTCCACCACCGACAGATAATATTTTTTTCAAATATCTTTTTAATTCACGAATTGAATACAGTTATCCTCATAAGCTAGTTATAGTGTCATTGACTGCGAGTTGGTATCATATTTTTTTGCATTCTCTTTTGCTCTTAAAATTGCATGATGTGACTCTCAAATTTTTATATGATTTAAGCTTGAGTGTTGTGTTGCTGGAACCCATAATAATATTGCTAAGCAATTCAACCACAAATTTAATTAATGTGGACCTTTAATTACATATCAACCACAACTTTTTTACTCACAACTTTTTACCAAGAAAATAAATAAACAAAAAATATTTTACTTGCAAGTTAAGCCATACACGACTTAATTGTAATTTACTCCCTTCCATTGTGTAAACCAGATGTCTTTTATATATGCTCCATTCTTCCGATTCTAATAGTATATGTATAAAAAATAGCACAATATTTGCATCTTATCCTAAAAATAACTTCTTTGTTCAATTCTTTATAGTTATCAAATTTTTTGATATATATATATATATATATATATATATATACATTATAAACGGAACTATTAACTTTTAAATTATTATTTCAAAATCGTTTATGCAAACAATCAATAAAAGTGAAGATCGTTACTAATTCATATGTATCAATTAAATTGACGCTTACTTATGAGGATGAGGCCATTGATGTATGCTCTTTTGTGGCACTTCCCTTATACCGTTTTAAACGACAAGGTTTTGATTAGACCACTGATGTATGCTCTTTTGTTATAACTTCTCATGTTTAATCAATAGAAGTTCAGTTCTTCAAAAGTGAATTCATTCCGTTTAAATCTCATATCCAGACTAATTATTTTAATTTTTTTTAAAATAGACTGTTTTTTAATTCAATAATATTAGGGAAGAGGAATACATTATAAATATGGAGTATCGATCTCAACTTTTACAAGATTTGAATCTGATATCTCCTATATACCAATTCTAATGAGGCTACTTCTATACACCAATTTTATAACAATCGTTTTATCTTCAACTAGCCTCACGCACCTGCGAGAGGCATTTCGCCGCACTAAGCGCGGCTTTACAGCACTACTCGCGACTTCACGTGTCATAAGTTTGTTTTTGGCTTCTTATTTATTACAACTATAGTGGTTCTTAGATATATATATATATATATATATATATATATATATATATGTTTTTCATTTGATTCCATCAGTATTTATTTGATGAGATCAATTATTAATTTTTCTTTTACTTTTGTTCTTCATTTGATGAGACTATTAGTAGTGACAAATAGAAAAGATACACGATAATAAACTTATATATTCTAAAATTTTCAAAAATATTTTTTACGATGGAAAGAATTACATTACAATATAGTCATATACTTTATGTCAGTTGAAGTCGTGCGTGTCATTCTGTATTTTTTTATATGTAAATGTTATTAAAAGTTTAATTTATAAAGCAAATAAAAAAAACAGAGAAAAGTTACGTGGGCAGTTTCATATTCTAACGATCTGTGTGAAGTCGTGTGTGTCAATCTGTAATATTTTGGAGTAATTTTCATATTCTAACTATTTTTAGTTTATATGATTATACCTATATTTTTCGTACCATTTACTTTTTAGGTAAATATTTGGGCGGTCTAATAATATCAATATGTTGAAGAAAATATATACAAAATATTTCTATCCATTTATGCAATGAGAGTTTTTATATTCGACTATCGTAAAAAGTAATGTCAATATTCAATAGATACCATTTCTCTCTCCCAATATCCTTAAATATATCAACGCATATATAAAACGTCCAATAAAAAATACGATTAATTAAAAGAATTTATAATGTGAAAATCATTTTCCATATATCTAATATCTATATATAAATATTGATTAAAAAAATATCTATATATAAATATGTCAACCTCATGTGAGACTTCACAATATTTACAATTTTCGAATATCAAATATATAAATTGAATATAATGAAATGTCATATATTGAACATTGTAAAATTAACCATAAATATAGTGAGTGCAATTTAGCTGTCCCCAGCACCACCGGAAGTCTTCTCCTTCTTTTGGTCTGTATCTCTCTTTCACTTTCTTTCTCCTCCTCCCACCCGTCAATTTTATGATTTTTATAATTGCACCCATTATCATCGAGTCTCACATAATATTTGTTGATAGGAGGAATATTGCACCCAATATCTACCCCACCCAGCCGGACCCGGGTCCCGGTCGATCCACTATCGCCACCATATCCATATTCGTCCCTCCTTACCCCAATTACTCCACAATCCTATCACCATCATTCCTTCAAATCCTACAAAACTGTAGAAAAAATAATCAACATTAAACAATCCAACTACAAACCAAAAAGAGGATGCGACCAGAAAAAACTTTCAGTATATGGATATGGTGACCCAATTGATAATTGAAATGGAGCAAATACAATTAGGGGCAACTAATTTAGTATAGCCAAACACAACAAAAAATTAATGAAAGCAAATAATACACAATCACAAAATATGCCAATTTATCGTTGTTGAATATGAGATGAAGATGAAATGAAACTATATGAATGAAAATGAGATGAATATGAAGCTAATTTAGAATTGTGTTTTAATCCAATCGTATAACTGCATAAGATAATTATCATTTATTTTTTTATTTTTCAGATTTTTATTTTATATTATTATTTTAGACTACATTTGGTACGCCGTATAAGGAACCGGATAAGATAATATAAAACGAAAACAATGTTTTGTACCGCTAAAATAATACCCTCAAAATTGATCATATTAAATAGTCGGATGATAAGCAATCTTGAAAAGTAATAATAATAATAATAATAATAAATAGTGATAATAATAAAATACTAATAATAATAATAATTAAATAATAATAATATCAATAATTAATTAAAAATAAATTAAAAAAAATTAATATTTATGATATATAAATATTTCTAATATAATCCGGCTATTATAATATAGTAGATATTTTAATTCGGTAGAGTATCAAACGCCCAACTGAATAGTCAATCTATTCGGTAGACATATTAATCTATCCGATTGAAATAATGAGTATAATACGACATACCAAACGAGACCTTACTGTTTTAACCTTTAAAAATAAAAATGTTATGATTTCACAATTATTTTTAAGCGGGGGTATTTTTGAGTTTATAGTATATATATAGACGAAGGTTATGTTTTCAGCAACAAAATAATTGTGAGATGTGTATATGAAAAAATGGTGTGTAAGATCTGAATTTGAAGTGATTTTCCACCAAAGCTACTATGATTATCACAAATGCCACACCTATTGAAAGAAAAAACAAAAGCCATGATAAAAAAGATTGTGCTCTTATCATTGCAGTTTGCAATGCCCTATAATTACTAATTAGCCATCGTATCATCTTCTACTTCCACTCCCTCTTTTTTTTTTTTTTTTTTTCCTCACGTTATTTGTTGGTTAAGCCATCATATGTATTTAGTTTTCTTTTTCTTTCTGCTTTTTTGTTCCGTTTAAATTACTTAGAAGGTCACGAGATTTGCGCGGGAAAGTCAAAGATGGAGGAAAGTTGATGAAGGAGTTGACGTGGGCACTAACGAAAGAATAGCGCCGTGAATGAGGCCAACGGCGACACGTCGTGCACAGCAATATCTAAAACCCACTCAACATTAGCGCGTGCATGTCCACCGTCACTGGTTCCCTCCGTAATTTCCGTTAAACACGTGGCCACGTCGTACATAATTTTAGGGCTTTTTATTACTTGCTTTTGACTTGTCGTTCTTCATTTTTTCTTTCTAAAAATCTGTGTATTTGACTATTTGTTGTCTAAAAATTATCATAATATCAAGGTGAAAGCATTTCTATTAATTTTTTATTTGAACCTAATTACTGCCACTCATTGAACTCCGATTTTTACATAAGATCGAAATCAGACTAAGGGTATTTTTTATGCTCTCTGTTAGCCAGAAGAGATAATCAGTGAGATTCAAACATTAAATTTGAAAGTAAATTAGATTAGTATTTAAACAAACTCCTTGTAGTTATTACATAAAGATATATATATATATATATATATATATATATATTTTTTTTTTGGAATCACATAAAGATATTTGGAACACACAAATTTTTTTTATCTATTTTACCAAAACAAGAAAAAACAAGTTCTTCAACGTGGTCAGTTTTTTTTTTCTTACCAGAACTTCACTTCTGTTCATACTTGTTTACATGTGGTCATGGTATGGGATATTTTCACGAGTCATTATATTTCATCCATGGTTGTGAGTTGGCACTTGGCAGCTAAATATAGGTTTTGATGATAATAAAAAATTGTGAAGACAAATCTAGCAAAAATGTGTATAAAAAATTATAACTAGGGTCTAGGGTTACATGCAACTTGAGATGATTCCATCAGCTATTTTTGACCCAAAAATAAAAAATAGTTTAATACAAAACTTGGATCATCTTGGTTTCAATTATTTGACCTAAATCTTGACAGAAATCGATCAGGTGATCCATCTGGGTAGACAGGTCACAGATAGAATCACCCAAATATTTCCAAGTTAGATTTTTGAAATGTTATATTCGATAATAATAAGTAGATTCATGTATGAAAATGTTTTGTGTATATTTATATATAGTGGAAGAATATTTATGCACAATTGCCTATTGTACTATATATTGCATTAATTGCTAGATTGAGCATCAAACATACCTAAATCATTCGTTAATCAAAAACTAATATTAATGTTAAAAATATTTATGTTTTTTACATTTTTAGTTTTTAAAGCGTAGTGGAATTGATTGGGAGTTAGTTGGGCGCGCGCATGTTCTAAACTCAAATTCAGTTATTCCAATTTCTAGTTTTTTGTAAATTCTTGATTTACCGCCACGTGCATACACTGGCCGAGACATTTATTGCCAGATTAAACCGAGGTGGATCTAAGGCTTAAAATATCGTTTTCCATGGAAATATCGACAGTCAAATTTATAACAATATCGACAGTCAAATTTATAAAAATATTGACAATCAAATTTATGGAAATATCGACGGATATTTAGAAATAGATATCGATATCATTCACCCTAAAAAAAAAGTTGAAAATTTAGTAAAAAACTTAAAAATTTTGAATGAAATTTTGAGAAAAACATAAGCACCCAATAATATTTATATAATATTAATACAAATATCGTGGAAATTGGGAAAAGATTTTTCTTCCCCCCTTATTTTTATGCCGAGACCCTTAAATAAAGGTATATCAAAAGAAATATCGCAGATATTTATTCATCTTATTTTTATGTCGAGACCCCAAAATACGGATATATCGACAAAAATATCGCGGACATTGCGGAAATTTTCATCCTTAGGTGGATCAAATTTTTTTAACTTTTTTTTTTCCTGAAATTTTTTGTAACTTCAATCCAAGACAAATTATTGGCTTGACTTATCCAATTACGGATATTTACATAATACAATATTTATTTATTAAAAGAAATAAACGTACATAAAGGATAATATGCTTCACGTATCTTTAATAAAATTTTGTCCGAACTTTTTACCACAATTAACTTAATTTTGAAATTATAAAAAAAACTTAATTTTGAAATAAAAATAAGTTTTCTGTATAAAATAATAAAATCAAAGGTATAAAAAATAGGTTGCTTCTATGAGACAGGAGCTGTAGAGTAGCTTGTAATCGTAAGCATTCTATTATTATATGAGACAAAATCCAGGTCACGAAATCAGAAGCAGCCATGGATCGGTCCAGTCCAAACCTACCAAATAAACAATATTCCTAAAAATTAATTAACCGGCAATAAACAAAATTATTTATGAATATTTTTCCTTTTTTTTAACCAAAAATTTATGAATATTTTTCTTGGTAGGGTACATTATTAATTCTTACAATAAATTGTATTAATGGCCTTACCGTCTCAAACCTGAGATTTCGGTCGCCCTAACATCACAAACATTTCCTCCAAAAAAAAACAATTACAAACATAAAACATAAAATAAATCAAAACAATATGTTTCACCTACTAAAAAAGATCTTAATGGGAGGTTTAAAGAGAAAAATCATCCTATATGAAAAATTACATAGAGAAGGATACAGAGTAAGTGTTTTAGGTGATCTCATAAAAAACTTTGAGAAATGTATAAAGTAAATTCGTTAAAATTTTGTTCAGATCTTTTTCGGATGAAGGAAAAAATAATACATACTAACTTTACAATAAATCGATTTTCAAATAATAAAGTATCTCTATCATCCGGAAAAAATAACACACACTAGCTTTACAATAAGTTGACTTTCAAACAATAAATTATCTCTATTATTATAAAGTCAAGGGGGTCAAAAAACTTCACCAAATTTTTTCTGACAAAAATACCCCTCGATTAATAACCTTCACACTTAATACATAAGGATATAATAGTAAAATATAATATTTAAAAAATTAAAAATAAATATTTTAGTGGAGTAGTGAATAGTTATTTTTTGAATTTATTTTCGTTTCTTTTTTTTTCTTAAACTTTATAAATAATAAATTCAAATAAAAATAATTAACGTACACACACGTACGCGAGTGCATGAATCTAGTTGTGAGTAAAATCAGGTAACCTCCTCAAATCAGTAAACTGGGTACGCGACACCTAAGTACCAGTTCAAAACTTGTCTATAGCTTAATATTGTTTTGTTGTCAGTTAATTCTCTCGTAATAATTAATTCTCTCGTAATTTTATAGCTTAATATCTAATGTACATCGATAAACAAGTTTGAAAGTCAATAACGCCATTGGTAGTTGAAAAGGAAAGTGCGGAGGGTGTCAAAACCGACCTTCGGAAATATTGATGAGACATGCATTAGGAAACATTAAAATTCCCAATTAAGATTTAAGTACATACCACATTTATGTTCTTAAATACATGCCTCCCATTTCCCCCTAATTTCATAATTCATTCGTAAAGCTTATTTTGTTTTTGTTCGAGACAAAAAAAAAGAAAAAAGATTAAACCTTTTTGGTTTTTTAATTTTTCTTTAAATTTATTTATCAATATTTACAATAACTACTCGCTGTCTGTGCCACTTCTCTCCTCTCTTATCTTTTGTGGTCGTGGTCTTCAAGTAATCTTCTCTTTCTCTCACAAGTGGGGTTAAGATTGCAAAAGGGTAGTCTCAGAAACCGCCATTGATGCTCATATAGAGCTTTTCTGCTGCAAAGTTTTGAGCTTTCAATGTTTCTAATGAACCATGGAGAAGCATCATACACACAGATCTGCCATGGAAGTCTGTTCAAAGCTTTTGCTACCAGCACTCTTCCTTTTACTTGTTTCTGTTACTCTGGGTGTCACAGACCCCAATGACTTGGCCATTCTCAACCAGTTGAGAACAAACATGGAGAATCCAGAGCTCCTGAAATGGCCTGAGAATGGCGGTGACCCATGTGGGGATAAGTGGCCTCATGTGTTCTGTTCTGGTGAGAGGGTGGGTCAAATTCAGGTTCAAAACCTAAACTTGAAGGGTCCTTTGCCTCAGAACTTCAACCAGCTGAGTGAGCTCACCAACATAGGTCTCCAGAGGAACCAATTCAGTGGGCCATTGCCATCTCTCAAAGGGTTAGCAAAATTGCGGTATGCTTACTTGGATTACAATGATTTCAGTTCAATTTCTGCTGACTGCTTTGAAGGGCTTGATTCTTTAGAGGTTTTGGCTTTGGATAGCAATAATTTTAATGCAACCACAGGGTGGACATTGCCTCCCCAGTTGGGAAATTCAGCACAATTGCAGAATCTTTCTTGTATGAATTGCAATTTGGTTGGTCCTTTGCCTGATTTCCTTGGGAACTTGTCATCTCTGACAGTTTTGCAGCTTTCAGGCAATGGATTAACCGGTGCAATTCCGGCGAGTTTTACTAGCCTTAATTTGCAGATTCTTTGGTTGAACAATCCAAAAGGGGCTGGCTTGACCGGTCCAATTGATGTCCTGACCACAATGTTACAGCTTAATTCTCTGTGGCTTCATGGGAATCAGTTCACTGGCTCAATCCCAGATAGCATTGGTAATTTAACTTCTTTGAAGGATCTTAATCTCAATCAAAACCAGCTCGTTGGTCTTGTTCCTGATAGCTTAGCAAATTTACCACTTGACACATTAAATTTGAACAATAACCTTCTGATGGGCCCAATCCCAAAGTTCAAAGCAAAAAATGTGACTTTTACTTGGAATTCGTTTTGTCAATCTGCTCCCGAGGTTCCATGTGCCCCGGAGGTTATGGCCCTTATAGAGTTCCTTGATGGGTTGAATTACCCTTCATCACTTGTTTCCAAGTGGTCTGGTAATGATCCTTGTGGGTCATGGTTGGGTGTTAGTTGTGGCAACAATGGAGAGGTCTCTGTTATAAATCTGCCCAAGTATAATCTGAATGGTACATTGAGTCCTGCAGTTGCTAAGTTAGAATCTCTTGTTCAAATTAGGCTCCAGAATAACAATTTGAGCGGTTCTGTTCCGGAAAATTGGACTAGCTTGAAATCCCTGACTGTTTTGGATCTAAGTGGGAACAATATTTCCCCTCCATTGCCAAAATTTGGTACAACTGTCAAAGTTTCTGTTGATGGGAATCGTTTGTTTAATGGTAATCCATCTGCAGCATCTGCACCACCAGAGAATAGCACTTCCTCGGCGAAAGATCCATCTTCTCCTTCCACAGGCTCAGGTTCTCATGTCAATGGTACTTCTGAGCCAAAACAACCAAAAGGATCGAAAAGGTCCAGCATAGTTTACATTGTAGCCCCTGTCACAAGTGTTGCTGTTATTGCTCTTTTGCTTGTAATTCCTCTATCCATGTACTGTTGTAAGAAGAGAAGAGATGCCTTCCAGGCTTCAAGTTCTCTTGTGATTCACCCAAGAGATCCATCTGATTCGGATAATATGGTTAAGGTTGTTGTTGCTAGTAATACCAACGGAAGTGCTTCTACCTTAACAGGGAGTGGTTCTGCAAGTAGAAACAGCAGTGGGGTGGGTGAGACTCATGTCATTGAAGCTGGAAATCTCACCATATCAGTTCAAGTTCTTCGAAACGTGACTAAGAATTTTGCCCCGGAAAATGAGCTTGGTCGGGGTGGATTTGGGGTGGTTTATAAGGGAGAATTGGATGATGGAACAAAAATAGCAGTAAAAAGAATGGAAGCTGGTATAATTAGCAACAAAGCCTTGGATGAATTCCAGTCTGAAATTGCGGTTCTTTCAAAGGTCCGGCACCGTCATTTGGTATCACTTTTGGGTTATTCTGTTGAAGGAAATGAGAGAATTCTTGTCTATGAATATATGCCTCAAGGTGCTCTAAGCAGGCATCTTTTCCATTGGAAGACCTTCGAAATAGAGCCTCTCTCTTGGAAGAGGAGACTAAATATTGCATTGGATGTTGCTAGGGGGTTGGAGTATCTTCACACTCTAGCTCACCAAAGCTTCATACACAGAGATCTTAAATCTTCAAACATTTTACTTGGTGATGATTTTAGAGCAAAAATATCCGACTTTGGATTGGTAAAACTGGCTCCTGATGGTGAAAAATCCGTTGTGACCAGGCTTGCTGGGACTTTTGGTTACTTAGCCCCAGAGTATGCTGGTAAGTCTCGTGAGACCTTTCCATCTTATTACACATTTTCTAAATTTCATGCACATGGCACATGGTAATTAGTATATTTTTAATATTTCTCACTTTCAGATGCTATTACCAAACTTTTTTCTTTCTCAAGAGCTAACATGAGATTGATCAATTATTATCAACTGCGAAACCATTTGATATATATCATATGTTGATAAAATCGCTGTAGGATACTCCCGCTAGATATCCGTCCCTTTCTCTCATATCATAGCTTACATCTTTAATCTGCAGTGTATGCTTCTTTAGTTTCTGCTATCTTATATTGATGCTTGTGAATAATCCTACTAACTCCACCTCACATGCTGATTGATTCAGTGACGGGAAAAATTACAACCAAAGCAGATGTCTTTAGTTTTGGGGTTGTGTTAATGGAACTTTTAACTGGAATGATGGCGCTGGATGAGGATAGGCCTGAGGAGAGCCAGTACTTGGCTGCCTGGTTCTGGCACATAAAATCGAACAAGGAGAAGCTAATGGCTGCCATTGACCCGACTCTTGAAAAAAAAGATGAAACCTTTGACAGCATTGCCATAATTGCTGAACTAGCCGGACACTGCACTGCGAGGGAACCGGGCCAAAGACCAGATATGGGGCACGCTGTGAATGTGTTGTCTCCGCTTGTTGAAAAATGGAAACCGTTTGATGATGAGAATGAGGAATATTCAGGGATCGATTATAGCCTGCCGCTTAACCAGATGGTGAAGGGTTGGCAGGAAGCAGAAGGAAAGGACTCAAGTTATCTGGACCTAGAAGACAGCAAGGGCAGTATACCGGCAAGGCCAACTGGTTTTGCAGAGTCTTTTACGTCTGCTGATGGCCGGTAAAAGGAGGTACCTTTTGTTGCATTTGTGCTTCATTTCTTTCTCTTTGTAGAAGTTGTCTTCCTTCTGTTAGTGTAGATAGTATGTTGTGTTCTCTGCTTGGGAATTAAATGTCCATATGTTTTGTGTTGTTGATTTTGAGTGTAATGTACGGTATTTTTCGCTTTAAGACTTTACGTGGTAATGTTGTAGATAGAGAGTAAATTATGAATGAGAACTGGTTCCCAATTACTCTTTAATTGTTCTTGAGAATTTTTGCATTGCTCTGGGTCTCATGGAATTTTCCCTTTTAACAAAGGTTGAGTTTTCTATAGCAGATTTTGGTTCTAGGTTTCAACCTAAAACCTAACTGCTTTGATGTATAGGTTTGAAGCTAAAATTATATATGACTTGTAATAGTTTAAGGTTGATGTCATTCCTAGTAATATAATTGTGTTAGCAAATGCCATATTTGATAAAAATTCTCATTGGACAAGGTTGGGTAGGTGGAAGGAATGAGGGCAGGTAGTTTGTTACGTAATTGAAGTTTAAAAGTAAAATAAATTTGTTTTTGGGATCTGCTTTGTGTGATCGAGACAATAATAGAAGATTGAAAAAAAAACAAGACAATAGTAGAAGATAAAATAAAAAATTAAAAAAACCAATCTCTATGTCTATGATGGAGGTAAACTAAGCACGACCTGAATAGATGATTGGTGTAGTGTGTAGATTCTTCTTGTTTTTTTCTTTGGTCGAAGATTCTTTTTTTTTTTTTTGGTCGAAGATTCTTCTTTATGTTCAGCTTTGGACAGATGTTGAAGTTTCTTAAATTCTTGGGATTCAATGTTGTCCACTTTGTGTAGGGAACTTGTGACTTGTGTGAGTGTGACTCTCCATTGAATGTATGTCACACACAATGTGCTACCAAATAATTTCTCTTTTTTTTTTGGTCAATACCAAATCATTTCTCATTGGAGAAGAAAAAAGTTGAAACTGATCAACATCAATGAGCTGTAATTGGGTCAGTCAGTCGACTACATTAATGTTGATATGTTATTTCTTTATGTTATGTGGTGGATCTCATCTCTCATATTCAAAAGCGTGAAAAGTAATGTTGATATCATATTTATCATATTCTTTAATATCGTTGTATTGGGCGTTATTATTTTCGTTCTACTGGAGTATAATTTCAGCATTTCCCAAGGTGTTTATGACATTTGTTTTAAGCATTCATTCTGTACTTTGTGACATTTTCTTAAGCACGTTCGCTGTGCTTGTGACATTCTTTTTAAGCACGTTCAACGTTTTAATTCCTTTTATGTCAGGTCTAAAGAAATTTGTGTTATATTTTAGGGTCTTATATTTTAAATTCATGTATTTATTTTAAAGTAATAGATTAAAAAAAAAAATGGGATGAAAATAAGTAGGGTAAGAGCTAACCAGAAGGTGGGATATTTTTTTTTGTTACATTAAAGGAATTTGACTCCCTTCGAAATTATTAAATATATATATATATGAACTCCTTGGATGTAAATAGGAACACATGGGGGGCCCTCAAGTTTTTGGATCTTCATGACAATTATAGATTGCTTATGGGGATGTCAAGTGGCAATCACAGTATGTAAACTTGTAGGGTGTCAAATGTGAATGAGTCCCCAACATTACGGACGATGACATGTCCTGTCAAATGTGACAGGTTTGCTGCTCTGCGCATGACACTTGGTTACTCTTTTATCATTCACAGGTGGCAATGCCCTGTTTGGTTTGGCATTCTTCCGCAGCTGCCTGCCTTAATCCTCAACCTCAACCTCAATTACATCATGCCTCTCCACTTTAAATTATTTTTCAATATTGGCAAGGAAAAAGATTACATCCTACCTGACACCTGTTAACTAAACAACCGATTTAATGGAGGATTTAGAATACCACTTGGGCCAAACTCGAATCCACCGTTAAGGCCCATAATGAAGCCCATTAGAAAGGTCTAGCCCATAAAAGGGGAACAAATCCTTCATTTTGAAGAGATCCATGTATGAGTTATCCACTCTCTCCAACGTCTCTTTACTACTCAGTCTACTCTCATTCTCTCTCTAACATCTCTCTCTAACACTCGTAGCGTTTGTATCACCAACATGAACATTATACAAAACAAATACCATTACAACTTTTGAGTGTTATGAGTATAATTTGTCTGTTTTTTTCAAAAGAAAAACAACAATATTACCTTAATTCGTATGCTCAATTAAATCTAAAAACTCATGAGGCTTTCTACGTAACCTAATAAACTTAGATTTAAGTTACGAAACTATGTTTTTATCGATTGCGCAAACAACTCATTACATATTCCTCTTCAAATTTTCTCTTTGAAAGTTGAAGTCTGGATATCGCCCTTTTTCACATGTTCATGCAATATGTCCTCAGTTTTGGAAGACCAATTAGCTTTACCATCTCCTTTTTTTAAAAATAATAAAAAAAAATACCGAAAAAGAGTTATGTTATATACGAATAATTGTGTATGAGACGGTCTTTCACAAGAGTTTTGTTTTCCATTAAGAGCGTAGCCTTGGTGAGTTTTATATTCTATTAACTATTGTATATGAGTAGTTGACAATACTACCCTCCCTTGTTTAAAAAAAGAAAAGAAAGGGAAATTGTCACTATTGTCCTAATGTCTTTTTTTCACAAAAAAAACCCCTAATAACCATTTTCTATATACTCAGTCATCTAAGATAATTAATTTTTGATATTTGCAATTTTGACCAAGTGTAAAAACAAAAAAAACTATCAAAAACCCTCCTTAGTTACTTTCCCATTCACCTTCATCTCACTTAAATACCAAAACCCTCTCCCATCCAAACCCAAAAATCCTCTTCGTCTTCTTTCTCTTCCTCTGCATCCTCTTTTTTCTCTTCTCTCTTCATCTGGGTTTTTGGATTTATGGGTTTCTAGTTATGTAACTAAGTGGTTATTAACTGGTATATAAGTGAGAGATAATCGGTAACTAACTGCGAAGCCCAGAAACCCAGAAACCCAAATGAAGATGAAGATCTCTAGATAAAGATGAAGATGAAGGGGGAAGTTGCGTCCTATTTCTCTTCGTCTTCTTCCTCTTCCTCTGCATCTTCTTTTCTCTCTTCTCTATTCATCTTCATCTTCATATGGGTTTCTGGTTATGTAACTAAGTGATTACCAACTAGTACGTAAGTGGGAACTAATAGGTAACTAATTGCTAAACCCAGAAACCCAGATGAATATGAAGATGAAAAACTCTAGATGAAGATGAAAATGAAGATCTATAGATGAAGATGAAGATAAAGATCTCCAGATGAAGATGAAGGGGGAGGCTGCATCTTCTTCCTCTTCGCCTTCTTCCTCTTCATCTGCATCCTTTTTTCTTCCTCTTCGCCTTCTTCCTCTTCATCTTCATCTGGGTTTCTGGTGTAGCTAAGTGGTTACTAACTAGTATATAAGTGGAAACTAATCGGCAACTAACTGCGAAATTTAGAAACCCATCAAACCAGATGAAGATCTCCATGTGAAGATGAAGGGGTAGGCTGCCTCCTCTTCCTCTTCTTCCGAAAGTGGGATGAAGATGAAGGTGGGATAAATGTGATTTTCTGGATTTTTTTCTAGGTTGAAGATTAAGGTGGGATGAAGGTTCCTAGGAGAGGATAAAGGTGGATGGGAGAGGATTGAGGAAAAATGAATGGGAAGTAACTAAGAAGTAACTGAGATAATTTTTTTTGTTTATATACTTGGGCCAGAATTGCAAATATCAAAAGTTAATTATTTTTGGTGGTTGAGTATATAGGAAGTGGTTATTAGGATTTTTTTTTTGTGAGAAAGGAACATTAATAACAATTTCTCAAAAAAATAAATAAATAGGCATTACTCATACCTAACAAGGGTACTATTGGGCTTCTATCCACATACTACCCATTTCAATTTAAAGGGTATTTTCTATGCCCACTCCGGAATCGCCAATGGGTACCCATTGATGTTTCACTAATTTTTTTTCTTTTGATTTTTTTTTCTTCTGTTCCATTGATATTGGGGAAAGAGATTACATTATATAAACATTGAATATCAACTTCATCCGACGAGAGTCGAATCCGAGACCTCCCACATAACATAGGGATAAGAATACCACTAAGCTATCGCAAGGTTCTTAGAACAATATAATATCTCTTTCGCTCCTAATATATGCATAAAATTTAAAAGACAAAATTATAAGTTCAAATTTTATAACATCAAAATAAAATATATCACATTATTGGATTTGCAGCCACTTTCCTGTGATTGGCCACATTGAGAAATCAATCATACCAATCACTATGTGCGTGTGTTATCCACTCTACTAAAAAATATCACAATCTAACTGTTCATTTTATAGTTCCTTCTTCATATATCATCCTTGCAAAGATTAATCCAAATAGGAAATCGTTTAGTCATTCGATTATTAACAAGAACATTTGTTGTGTTATTCAGCGGACTGTATTCGTTTATGTATTTGGCTATCGTGTTAAACAGTCAAATAATTTCCGATTTGGATGATTTTTTTTGAAAAATACTTGCATTCCACCTTGATGGTACCTCCTCGTACCACCCTTACGATTTACCAAATTGTCTTTGTACATATATCATAATCGGAACCTTAATTCTCTAAATCATTATGTCAATATCATCTCCGTAAAAAATCAATAAGATTGGAGGTCATTTAGTCATTCATATATATAAAATAAATCAACGGTTTTGGTAAGAATTAAGATCCTCATGACGAACCGTCCATTTAGTTGATATATATGAATGACTAAACGACCTCTAATCTTGTTGATTTTTTTATAGAGATGATCTTGACATGATGGAACCAATTATTTTTTTGGGATGATCTTTGAAGAATGAACAACAGTATGAACTGTTAGATTGTGAGTCCAAACGAGTAGTTGGCGCTGTATTATGGAACCAACTAGTTAGTTATTGAACAATTTTGTATATATATTACAATGGCTTTACCTAATCTAATCGAACCTAATTTATTAGAAAGTAGAGGAGAACACAAAGGAAAGCTTCAATTGTACCAGATGGGCAACGAAATGGCAATTTGGTCACAATATCTTAGGCTAAGGTGGCTGAGATTTTATCTCTGATATTTTAGCATCTTCAATACTTGCGTTGACAGCCTCTCCAACCGTCAAAAACACTCTTCCTCCCATTTTGGTTAGGAAGTCTGCTAACCTTAGTTTGTGAATCACTTGCCACCTTGGGTTCACAACGGCTAACTAATATCACCAAAAAATTACAGGGTAAGTGTAGAATCAAAGCGAAATTCAACAATCTGACCTAAGTTTAACACCAAGAAACAGAGAATCACGTACTACTAGCGAACTGGATTACGTACCTCCATGCCATTAGAGTCTCTAATTTAGAGACCAAATTTTGGTGTAAGTCCCTCAGAGAGGCAATTCCGGATGTGTCAATATTCATTAAACCTACAATTTGAGAAATATTAAAATTGAAACTCACGTACCATTTCATGATCAAATGCAAACTAAATCCCCTCAAAGGTTAATTTACATATATAGGCTAAACAGTTGTCATCGTCCATGAACTTAACCCAAAATTTACTAATCGTCATTAAACATATTACAGTCTGCACGCCGTCTCTGAACTTTATCCAAATGTGCAACGATGGTCCTTATGTTAATTTTTTGAATGTATTTTATTAAAAGTAAGAGTAGAGACGTTATTCCGGCTAAATGACCTTTTTTTTTTTTACAAAAAACGTTCAAAAAATTGACAGAAGGACCATCGTTTCACATTTGAGTAAAATTCAGGGACGAAAGATTCTAATATTGAAATTTATGGATGGCTGATAAATTTTAAGTAAAGTTCAAGTACGTCGACAACCATTTAGTCTCTATATATATATGCCTTAATCAAGAATACACTACTTGATTAGTACTTACTTGACATCTCAAGAACTACCATCTTTGTAGTCTTTCTTGCGTCTCCTTTCGTGGGACAGCTTTCTTCTTCTTCTCATCACTTCTCAGCAATCTTGTAATCCTAACAGATCGTCACATAATAAATTAATGAATTAATAATGTTGTTTTAAGTTTTAAATAGATATGGGGATCCTGGCATATATTAATTTGTACCTATCTCTAACAGAATTTGCATTTGCAAAACAAAGCCAGGAAGACTTGACTCGGACAATCAAAACTCCGGGAATCTGAAGCGCCATCCGATATTGATGAACATCACTTTATGTATAAGTTCCTGGGATTCTACCAAGAGTCTCCGTGCCTTGTCGAATTGACACCAATATGATCTTTGTTGATAATCTTAATACGCCAAGCCGAATCTGTCAAACCGTACATGACAAGACCGTCTTAAGGACCACGTTAGAGAATCCCTAGATTCACACCTTGTGGGCCCCAGAGCTTGGGCCCAAAAAAGAGCGTATATAGCCCAATCAAGTCATGGTACACACCCGCCTCTTGTGCATAGCGTACCCGCTCAGGTAGAAGACCAGCGTAGCCGATCCCCTTAGGAAGCATAGCTGACCCGTTCGGGTATGCTACCACCCATGTCAGAGACTCCTGTCAATTCAGCCAGCTAGAGTACACATGCCGTTCATCCCTTGGCGGAAAAGTCAGCAGTCGAAGTCCCATCTATCATCGACCAAAGCTCCCTTGGGGGAGGGAAATCCATAGTTCCAACGCCCTAACTGCCAGTCTAGGGCGCCAAGTGTCGCCCTTATGGCTGATCTACACATAAGACAAGGCTGGCACAGGATCCCAAAGGACTGGGTACCCGCCTTGCGCAAGTGGATGGCCGCAGCCGGGTCGACTGTGCAGGCCGACTCAGCCTATTTCTCTATAAATACTCAAATCTTTACCCTGAAAAGGGGGACTTCAAGTAATCATTGTTACTCTGAAAATATACTTTCCCACTCTAAAAAACACTCTCCCTTCTCTCTAAAAAGCTCTCAACTCTCTTATACTCCTTCATCTTCTTCTTCTAATATCCATATTTATTCTAGATTGAATATGTCTTTGCTATGCTTTTGCACATCTCCCAAATACATACTAACTTAGGCATCAGAGGGCAAGTGACTAGACTTACACCGGCCTCCCAAGCCTAACTGTACTTCTCTTTCTTTTCCTTCTCTATATTCTCTTAGGTACCTCCATACAAGGTGAAAGGGAGATTCGATCAGACAAAAGAAGCCAAGTCTTGCAGCCCAAGCAACCTAATTTTGTAGTCAAAGGAATCTTGCCACCTCGTTTGCAGAACCTAGGAGCTTGGTCCGGATCCCAAGAACTCTTACGTTGTCGGGTCTGATGTTGAGTGCATAAAGCTATATTCTTACACCTCTTTTACTTTAGTTTTTGACTGAAATCTCTATGCACTACAAGGTATTTTGTTGTTCTTGATGTTTTCAAGATAAACGTAGGGATTTGAAGAAATCATCTTATTTTTGATGAATCATAAAGACTTGAGGAGCTAAGAATGGATTACTTCAGCCCAAGAAACTCAAGATGAGTCCCTAGCCCACAAGTGGCTCAAGATCAGCCCAAAGAGCTGTCTGCAGAACACCCAACTTGTGAGCTTCGTCCCGAAGTGTTCAAAACGAATTAGAAAATGGATCATATATGGTTGGAAAGGCCTGGAAGTCTAGTTTCATATGATTATGACAGCTTGTGATTTGGACGTTTCTACAAGGAGTTATCACGACATAAAGGGACACTGCTCAGTTTCAAAACAGCCAGTTTTCAGTTACACAATCTATACTAAATGCTTGTTATAAGGAGTTATAAATGGAAATCAATTCAAGGCTGTAAATGGCATTAAACCTCTTGGAATGTGGCTGTTTCATATGACTTCCACACCTATAAATAGAGGCCACATTCTACAACAAAACATACAAAAAAAAACAAAAACACATCTGCAAACAAAGTTGGAGCTATGCCATAAGTAAGTAGGTCAAAATTTATTATATTATTTCCATTACTTAAAATGTGTCTAATTTTATGGGCAAATAAATTTGGTAATCCATTAATAAATTTTTCTTTCCAGAATGGTTGATTACAATCTCCCTTAACATGACTCTTGATATGAAGACATCTTTATACCAGCGGAAATCAGTTAAAGTAGGACATCTTAGGTTACTAAGTTGATCATGGAGCCTGGATGCAATGTTACTGGGTGTAGGAATGAAATGTTCAATTATTGTGAAAAATAATGTGTTAATTGCATCTGGTATTCCTAATCCGACGATTTCATCGAATAAGGGAATACCTTCTTCATCATGTTTTACTGCTTGTCTGATTTGTGATCTTAATTCTTCTGTGAGATATTTATCCCACCAATTTTTTAACATTCTCGTAAATCCTATTACGAAAAGGTCAACAATTTCAGTTTGGCTGAGATTGTGGTTGGTAAGATAGCTGTTACCAACCATCGACATGTGTTGCATTTTATTTAATATTTCTTGTTCTGATACGCCATCTAGGTTCCATTAATAGATTTTATCAGAAGAAACTGAAAATTAATTTTGGGTACCCCTTTCCTCGTACTGGAGATCAGGAGGAGTTAGCCTAAGATACCAATTTTTTGTTAAACTGTTTGGGTTTACTTTTTTGTTTGTGATTCTGTTTACCTGAAGATTTCGAAAGGTTTTTTCAATTTGAGTTATTTGTTCTGAGTTTATTGAATTAGAATCAGACTTTGTGCTGGGATTACTAGTATGAGCGCTTACTACGTTGACTGAAGTGAATTCATTTTTATATCTTTTAACATTTGTTCAATTTTGTGGAGGGTTGGTGTTTTAAGACTGGATCCTGGTTTGATTTCTGGAAGTTTAATTAAGGGTTGTTGTGGGGATTGTTGGCTTGGGATAATATCGATACTATCCCAACAACCCTTGTGCACGTTCAAAATTGACCCTTAACATTTGTTCATGAATAGTGACATCTTACTATTCATCAGTAAAAGTTAAAAACAATAAAATCCGTGAATCATACCTGGCGTCCAATAATGTCGGTTTGAAGACAAATTTCCTCAATCAGCTCTGCAATCATCTTCTCAAATCAAGCTGCAATCAAATTGGCATTAGACAGCTGGAGACCACTCCCATCTCCGCAATTAACTCCGCAATCTTCTCGGCCAAGTTGGCCTCCCCCTGTCTATTTAAGCTAGTTCATTTCCTTCAGTTGGACAAGTAGAATTCAGAGCATGTTTTAGAGCATAGTTTTCTAGCATCCAATTTTTAGCATTCCTTTCTCAATTCATCTCAGTTAAAAGAGACTTCAAAAGATCGACTTAGTATACTTGAGATATCAATCATTGCGATATTCATGTATCCTACTTCTTTCAATAAGTCTCTCTAGTTGTAATCACTTGCATTCAAGTAAGATTTCAAATAAAATCTTATTCCAGTTATTTCATTTGAATATCATGATTTTAAACAACATATTTTTATCTTTCATTCCAATTATATTTTTATTCATATTTTTAATTATCTTTCATATTATTTATATTTTATCATGTTATTCATGTTATCTAAAGAATTTGAGGAATAAGGTAATAATTTAAATAACATGAGAAAATGTAAATAATATGGAAAATAATTAAAAATATGAATAATAAAATGATTTGCAAATTGTTGATGCTCAAAATGTTGATGCTCAAAATGTTGATGCTCAAAATCATATGTGACTGAAATAACTTCTTTTTACTGATATGAAACTTTGAAATCTTACATGAGAAATGACTAAAGAAGAGCTTACTGAAGATCTTTTGAAAGTTTAAGAAATCTCAAAACATGGAAATGAAACTGAGAAGAGAAAAGTGTAGTAAAAATTGTGTGTTTTTAAATGGGGAATGGGTTCTCTTTATATAAGCAGATGCACCATGACATGAATGATTGTGGTTTACTGTGGAATGAAGCAAAATTGTCAAAAGGGGGCAGCAACATCACTATTCATGAATAGTATTTTGTCTGGATATTGTAGCAGCACGGGAGTGGAACTGTTGATGAATAGTAGCCAATGACTGTAGCAGCACGAGAGTGGAACTATTAAAGGGAAGTGACATGTTGTTTTAAATATCATTGAGATCGTATGGTTCATAGGGATCTTGACTGTCTTGAAAATCGGACCAAAGAATCTTTTTCTTTTCCTTGGAGGGAAAAGACTGTTTATTGGATGGTGTCTATTTACTGGATGAAGGGATTTCAGCAGCAGCTTGATTTCCCAAGGGGGAAGAAGAGGTTGACCAGTGACTGGAAGATGAGGATGACTGTGTAGAGCTTTTATCGTCTTCATTATCATCATTGTCTTCGTCCAACTGTGTTGCACGAATCATGAGCATTTTGGCCATTTCTTTCAGCTCTGCAGGTGACTTGTCCTCAAGAGAAAGTGTGGAGGAGGAAGAGGCGATAGACTTTGGAGGTTTTATTGTTGGCTCTTTCTTGATTGTTTTCTTTGTAACTGTGAATTCTTGATGAACCTGGGAAATGATGCGATCATGGTTGAATTTATCCCACCATTTAACTGAAAAGTGGCGGACTAGTATATATTGGCAGATATCATAACGCCATGTACCATTTTTTAATATGAATTTGTTGTATAAGATTTAAGATATTATCATGACTTTGGTCTCTTTCTTCTTCATGGCAAGATTGTTCATCGTCAAAATTATTTATTCTGATTAACTGAGTTTTTATATCTTGATTCTCAATCTTTAACTCTTAAATCATAAGTTTTAACTGTTTGATATATTCTTTAATCTTGTTGACTTCGGATTGTAAATTTTGAATGGTGACTTCTTTTTTGGCTTTGTTGAATCTTTCTAAGGTTGTAGTAAGGCTTATTTTGGCTGAGGGTTTTTTTAACTTGATCCTGTTCTTGTTCATTTCGGAGAATTACTCTTCTTAACTTTTTCAGGTACTCTGACTTTAAATTTGGGTTTTCAATTTTCCCAATTAAATCTATTAGTAATTCTTCTTGTTCTTCTTGTTTGGTAAGGACAATGACTATTTTACAACAATTGTCTTGACAGCCTATTTTAATTCCTGGAGAACTGGACATTTCATCTTCAGTAGATGTGTGATTACTAGAATCTGACTCAAAAAGGATTTCTTCACTGGAATCAGTATTTCTTAATTCTAAGACCCGAATTAAGTCTTCTTTTTCTTCATTAGTATTTTTTAACTGGTTAATCTTGTTTTTTACTGAGCAATTATTTGCAAAATGACCAGGCTTTTGAAACTTATAGCATTTAGCTTTGTGTTTGTCTGTTCGTGACTTGGGTAACCAATTTTTCGACTTATTTGGCCAATGTGTTCTTGGTCTTTTCTTCTCATAAAATTTGCCAGTCTGGAATTTGTGTTTTTTATAAGGTTTATAATATTTCTTTTGATCGTATTTATGTTTTCTTTCATAAATATGTTTATTTTTCCATGAGGGTGGAATGGGAGGTAAGCCATATTGTTCACAGAAATTTCCTAGTTCATATTTTGCTTTTCTTTTATCATTATTAATTTTCCTACTTAATTTCATGTCGATGCACATTTTTAATCCTTCTTTTTGAATGACACTTACTATATTTCCATAAGTAAGTTTATCATAATCAATTTGACCTTGTTCATTACTTAGGACTTGTCGGATTTTGTGGGCAAATAGATTTGATAAACCATTAATAAATTTTTCTTTCCAGAAGGATTGATTACTATCATCTCTTAGCATGACTCTTGATATGAAAACATCTTTATACCACATATATATAAGTTGAGGCCCCACGGTCCCACCAAATAACAGTTGGTTAAAAAAACAACTTGGTTCAAAACACAAAGGCTAAGGGGCCGAACAAAAATTACAAAACTACGGGGCATTCCCCTGATCATTCTCGCCACCTTCCCCAGATTCATCCTCCTGATCGGCATCACCATCCTCTTGATCAGCATCACCATCCTCTTCCTTAAGATAATCCTCCAACCGAGGAGGGCTCTTCAGCCACGGAAAACACACATGTAGATGAGTGTTGGCAAGAAGGATACGTTTGTACATGTTATCATCTAGCTTCGCCCCAAATCTCTGACGCTTTCGATGATAGTCAGTGGATGCCTTGTACTCCCCAACACGAACGTTTACGGTTGACACCAGCTGCTTGGCCAACCTGGCATTGGCTACTTCAATCTCATCCACCTTAGCCTTACTATCTGCATCCTGCTCCGCCAACCGCCTTTCCAGCTCCTTTACCTTGAGCTCTGCATCAGCCTTGGCTTGAATTTGCCTTTCATCCATCCTCCCCTTCTCAGCCAACTCATCCTCGCGAGCCTTCAACGCCCTACACTCTTCGGCTGCCTTTTCTCGAATTTGGCTAGCATGGCGGAAAGTGGAGAACATTTCACCAAGGAACTATAAAACGGCATAGCCAAAGGATCAACAATAGCCAACATTCAAATCCAATAAACCAAGGCCGAGCAAAACTTACATAAGCTCCAATTTGCATGGTCTTATCACAGCGATCATCGAAGTCTTTCGGCTTCATGGTGGCAATCTCACCCAGCTCATACTTCCAACCCTTGACGGTGTTCATAAAATCAAGCTGCGATGGATAGAAGGTCGTGGACAACTGCCTCCAAGACTCGTCCTCTACATGTGTCCTGATCATATCAAGCTCCCTGTCAACATTGACAAAGTAAGACCGAAGGGAAGGATCCAAGGTCGTCCTCCTTATTCGGTTGGGCACTTGCCGACCACCCAGATCAGACGGGATATGAGGGCATATCGTCTGACGTGCTCATTCCAAAGCCTCATCCTCCTTCTGCTTATTCTGCTGAAGCACGTCCTCAAAATTGCTAACCGATCCTTTGCGCTTCTTCGTCTTCGTCCTCCTGCTCGCCATCATCTGACGACGCTCCTCAGCCTCATCGTCCAAGTCTATCACCGGAGGATTGGGAGGTTGACCAGAGGATGGGGCCAAAGAAGAGGTCGGCTGAACGATGGCCGACCCTGAAGCAGTCAAAAGATCCAACACCTCATGAGTATGGGGGTTCAACCCCGCAGAGGAAGTGTCCTCAGGCTCCTTAGACCGATCAGAACCTCTAACATTGTCAACTGGTATATCCATTGTCGCCTTCAATAAGATCACATCTTTAGAGGACGATCGATTCCTCACAGGGCGACGAAAATCCCTTGTACCAGGAGCTGCGCCGGTCTTTTCAGCCTCGGCCTTGGTTGATTCAGCCTTCTTATATGCCTAAGCTATTTTATCCATCCTGACTTTTAGCTGTTCGGACGTGGCGACAACAAAATTGGCTGTCGCTGCAACCAACACACCGTTAGCCATATACTTATTGCATGCCTCAAAACGTTAAGGCAGAAACACTTACGGAATGAGGTGGTAAGATCGTGCTCGTACAGGTGGTGAGGTAGACGCAAATAGTCCCTACTCCTTTCAACACGAGAAAGCTTATTTCGGACTTCCTCACAATCGGTTTCCTCTTTGTCACCGAACTCAACAACCTTGAAAACGTCTACAAAGAAAGAAACACAGAACATCTGGTTAGAAGCCGATCGGCTAGAAGAAAAATCAGAACAGAGCAAATAAATTAAAAGCAAAGGACCTTTAGTTTGATACATGCGAGGCATGCGTCGATCAAAATTAGTTAACTCTAAACCCTCCCATGGTTCGGATACAAAACAAAACTTATGATTCCATGCTTTCTGAGAGGTTGACATGTCTTTAATAAACGTACCCCTCTCTTTCTTCTTAAACGTTTCAACATGAACCCAGCCATTCGTCTCCTTAACAAATTTATACAAATAGCTAATGTTCCCCCAAGTCGGCTCCCCCTTCCCACACATCTTAAAGGCCACATACACTGAGGTTAGCATAATCCAAACGCTTGGGTTGAGCTGCCCAAATGCAACGCCGACCTCAGCTGCCATTTTCTGCAACCAAGGATGAAGCGGCAACATTACCCCATGGGCCAAATTATCCACATGAAAGGTAGCCCAACCGGTTGGAGAATCACTTGGCCGCTCATTCTCACCTACCAACCTCATTTTTATATAATTTGGAATGTCGAACACTTCCCTATTGGCATCCAGATCATCCTAAGTTAACGTACTCTGCTGCCGATCGACCTCATATGCAGAGCTTGCAACTGTCACAACACGCATAGCCTTGGCCACATCAATTTCCAATGGCATAGAACTTGAAGCCAATTCTCAACAGAAGTAACTTCAACATTAGAAGGACCAGCCTCATCACCGGTCGATCCAAATCTATCACCAATTGCTTGGAAAGCCCTTTCAAGCGAGTCTTCCAAATCCTGGGCTGATTGTCCTTGAACACTACTCTGCTAATGGATCGGCTCCTCTACATTCTTATTCACCTCTGGCTCAACCCTAGGGTTTGACCGAGTGGAACTAGAGGCCGATTCAGAAACATTTAGTCGTGAATAAGAGAATGTATTATAGGACCGATCCCCGGATCCTTCTAAATCATCTACGGAAGACATCTACAACATATAAAAATCTCTAAGAAGGGAAACATGCTAAACACAACAGATAGACGTATGCAAAGATCAAACAAGCACACCCAACAACGTTCATCACAAGTTCATGCAAAGCATACTTTTCAATCGACAAACAAGAAGAAAAATGAGGCATTACCTTGTTTTACAAAAACTCCGCCATAAACTCCGCTGTAGAAAACTCGTTAGAAATAGCCTTGATCAGAATATGACTTGCCAGAAATTGCCTAAAATCTCTCTATTCTCTCTAAAAAATGCTAAAGTAGCAAATGAAGAAAGAATTGAGCCTTTATAGCCACGAAATCTGACCGTTACAAACCCACTCAGCCATATGAAAGGTCATGCACACAACCCAAGATAATGCATGTGCGACATGTGGCACACCCACTAAGATCTTACTAGAGGCCCTACCTCAAGTGGCACTCGATCAGCCCTGGACTTCTCCTAGCCGATCGACCACATCATCGTGTGAGGTTCTACCTTCGTGGATCGTACGAGGTAGCAAAACACCCTACTTCAAGTGGCACTAAATCGGCCCTGAACATCTTCAAGCTGATCGGCCACATCATCGTGCGAGGTTCCACCTTCGTCGACCGTACGAAAAAGCAAAACATCCTACCTCAAGTGGCACTCGATCGGCCCTGGCATCTCCTAGCCGATTTGCCACATCATCATGCGAGGTTCCACCTTTGTGGACCGTACGAGATAGAAAAACACGCTACCTCAAGTTGCACTTGATCGGCCCTGAACATATTCTAGCTGATCGGCCACATCATCGTGTGAGGTTCCACCTTCGTGGACCGTATGAGGTAGCAAAACACCCTACCTCAAGTGGTACTCGATCGGCCTTGGACATCTCCTAGCCGATTGGCCACATCATCGTGCGAGGTTCCACCTTTCTAAACCGATAACATGACAAATTGGTCGATCAAGAAACCATCTGGCTGACCAACACACTCTTCTTTCAAGCAAAGTCGACCACGGCGTCTTGCCTCGGCCAAGGACTTGGGGGACTAGTACAAGACAAACATCCGTACAGGTTGACATGTAACAACGACAAGCCCTCAACCAAGGAAATCCACCTCAGTCAATGACTTGGGAGACTTCTGTTCGTACCTAATTTGGTCAACCTGACAAATGCCGATCAGTCCCGCCAAAACCATACTTGGCCCTGAGCTCAATAGAAATGCAATGAACACCATCTCATCAAACATAGTGCGTCCCACTAACTCTCCCCTGGACAGAACACACCAAGAGGCACAAGGCCGATGAAACTGGTCGGCCTACCCACCCCTGGCCGGCTAGAACAGTAAGATCAAAGGATTCGGGTTCACCAGGACACGTGTCAGCACCAAAATCAGGGACATTTATCCCACATCGAAATGTTTCACCTACAACATTCAATACAACTATAAATACAAGGGCACCTTTCCTCTAAAAGGTAATGACAATCTTGCCTTTACGTTGCCTAAATTACTACAGTAAGCACACCTAACTGACTTATTCATCGGAGACTGTTAGGCCGGCACCACACGGTGCTCTTCGGGCTAGCAATGGGTCTTGTCGTGTCGGGTTCGTGTCGTGTCATGAACTCTGTTTTACCCAAATATGCTCGTTTGCTCTTACCTTCTCCTTGCATGTCCTCCCATCACCGAAAAGAGCGAGCCGAGTGAGCTCAGCGAGGCAATTCTAAGTTGTTTATTTTTGACATCAACATGTACATTTCAGCAGCAACCATAAGGGCCGGGGGACCTAACTTATAATTCATTTCAACATCCCTGGGACAACTTGAGAGCTATTTTTCAGAGCTCTCTTGTCCCTCACCTCATAGCTCGGATGGCCTTATTATAAAGAGAGAGATATATATATATATATATATATATATATATATATATATATAAAAGTTTTGGTTTAATAAATCATCTTGAAATTTTGAGATGCATAATACTATAGATAAAATTTCCTTTTTAATAGTACTATAATTTTTTTGAGCTTGATTCCAAATGCCAGAATGGAAACGAACAATTTGTTCAGATTTACTCTGCGGAGTTCTTTGTTTAAGAATACCGCCATAACCGATATCAGAAGCATCTGTTTCAACAATTTTGAAAGAATTGACTGAAGGAATACCAAGACAAGGAAGGGTCTTGACATGTAATTTGATTTGTTTTACTATGTTGGTATGAGTAACTGTCCAGGCAGGAGGATTGCTCTGGAGACGATCAAATAAAGGTTTACATTGTTTGCGTAAATCATGATAAAAATCAGAGACATAATTTAGGATAACTGAAACTTTGGCAATATGAGTAGGCTGTTCAGAAGTAATTCTTCAACTAGCTCTAGATATAGTATGCCCAATTTAACAAAAATTCCAGACATAGTCAATGAAGAACAAGTAACTTATTCTGCTAATGAAGAAGTAAACTTCCATGACTGGAATATACCCAAAATTCCAACCAGTGAAATTTATAAGAAAAAATGGTCAATTTCCTCTTTTAAAAGTGAACATCATGTTAAGACAGTAGAACAAGTTTATGCTTTAAGTAAAGAACATGAAACCTGTCAATTGTTTAATGCTGAGTCCTTACGAAAACATAGAAAAGATGGTCATAACTTCTTACATATCGGTTTAGTCCAAGTCGCAGTTAAACCATTAACAAGATTAGGTCTAAATGCTTCAGTTTTATTATGTCTCCGAGATGCAAGATTCACTGACTTTAGTGATAGCACTCTTGGAATGATTGAGTCAAGCCTTTGTAATGGACCAATCCACTTTGATTGTTATCCAGATTTCACAATCAGTCTCTCTGATCCCCATGTCTTAAAAGCTTTAACTTTAAACATTAAAACCTCAGGATATCATATACTTGAAGGTAGTCAACCCTTAGCCTTAATCTTTCGAATCTATTACAAAACAACAGGCACAAACATGAATTTTCAAGCTCTCAATAAAAGCCCAAAAGATCAAACATTGCTAATACAAAGTAACCAAGGAAACTCACGAATCCGAGTCCCGCAAACAATTAGTTGGTCGGATGTTAATCTCCCTTCAGAATGGTCATTAGTCAATGAAAGTCAGCCGCTTAATATACAACGAAACTTTACAAATTTTGATGATATTCAACAATACTTAGATGGTACAGTAAAAATAAAATTTGATAGTCAAAGACCCAGATCTAGTGTCCAACTAAGAGATATCGACGATACTTCCTCTTCTGCAAAAATTGACCCTTCCAGGCATTCTTTTGCTGGAACTGCATCCACCATGACTGAATCCATAAGAGATCACGACATCAACCAAGAATTAAAAAACTTAAAATTAAAAGGTGTTCAAACTAAGTCTCAAGTTAGCTACGGTACTTATAAAGAACCAACTTCACCAACCCAGTCAGATTTTGAAGTCCATTCTCAATTATTAACAATGACGAAACCATTTCAAATTAATTGGAAATTTCTAAATCAGGATATAGAGTCAATCAACAATATTGAACGAAGAAATGTTTTCCGACAAAGATTTAATTCGCAAGAAAAAGAAAATATATTTCAACATTGGGAAAATTTCATGAAACAAACTCAAATTAATATATTTTTCCTCGATTTTATTGATAACCATTATCCAGAAGTAAATAACTTAAAAGTCATTACCCAAGAACATTGGGTTAAGCAAGATTCAACCCAAGTAACATCTAGTCATCCTCCTCCTGAAACAATCATACTTAATGTCAATCAAGCTAAAGTTGTCGCATCACCATTTAAGGTTCCCACACAGGAAACAGGTCAAGATTTTAAGAAAATAATCGAACAAAACAACTATACAAATCAAAGTCTCATCACCCTAGGAAAACAGTTAGATAAAATTGAAACAAAATTGGATAAATCAGTAAATGAAGAAACAAACCCTAAACCTAAGCCAGAATCACCTTTACTAACTTTTTCGGGCAGTAAAAAAGGATTACCACTCAAACCTTCATCGTCCATTATAAAAATAGAACGAATGATAAAAGACTTATCTTTACCTAATTCAAAAGATCCACAGAAAAGTTTACAAGTAATTGATCTTCATAGTCAAGATTCTGAAAGTTCAAGTTCCCATGAGTCTGATTCAAGTAATATCAGTAAAATTGAAAATGCTTTTAAAAACCTTGAAATAAAAAGACTATCTCATAAAATGAACCCAACAAGTTTAACCAAAAACTGGTATAATAGGCCAACACCCCCAGACATTCAACATGAAGAAAGAATCTTTCAAAACCAATTCACAGTTTCTGCTGATAAACTTTATGAATGGAATATAGATGGCTTATCTGAACAAGAAATATTAAATAAATTACAACATATGACAATGGTTGCCAACAGCTATGCTACCAACCATAACCTCAGTCAACCAGAGATCCTTGATCTCTTCATTACCGGATTTTCCGGCACCCTTCGTGCTTGGTGGGAAAAACATCTCACTGAACATTCTAAACAAGAAATTATACATTCTGTCCTTCACGACGAAGAAGGCCTCCCTGTCTTTGATGAAAGAATTGGAGCAGGAGTTCCTGATGCAATTAACACTTTACTTCTCACGATAATTGAACATTTCATAGGAACCCCAAGTAATGTCACTACAAGAATTCATGATCAACTTAGTAACCTAAGATGTCCAACATTAAGTGACTTTAGGTGGTATAAAGATGTCTTTATATCTAGAGTAATGCTACGTGAAGATAGTAATCAATCGTTTTGGAAAGAAAAATTTATTAATGGTCTGCCAAATCTATTTGCTCATAAAATTCGACAAGTCCTCAGTAATGAACAAGGTCACATTAATTATGATAAACTCACCTATGGAAACATAGTAAGTGTCATCCAGAAAGAAGGCTTAAAAATGTGTATTGATATGAAAATAAGTCGGCAAATTAATAATGATAAACGAAAAGCGAAATATGAATTAGGAAATTTCTGTGAACAATATGGTTTACCTCCTATTCCTCCCTCACGAAAAAATAAACATATTTCTGAAAAGAAACATAAATACAGTAATAAGAAATATTTTAAATCTTACAAACCATATAATAAAAACAAATTCCAGACGGATAAATTTTACGAAAAACGAAGACCAAGAAAACATTGGCAAAACAAGTCAAAAAATTGGATACCCAAAACACATCCAGACAAACATACATCTAAATGCTATAAGTGTCAAAAACCTGGTCACTTTGCAAATAAATGCCCAGTAAAAAACAAGATTAACCAGTTAAAAATTACTAATGAAGAAAAAGAAGACTTAATACGAATATTAGAATTACGAAATACTGACTCCAGTGAAGAAGTTCTTTCTGATTCCGAATCTAGTAATCATTCTTCTACTGATAATGAAATGTCCAGTTCCCCAGGAATAAAAATAGGTTGTCAAGATACTTGTTGTAAAACAATCAATGTCCTTACTAAACAAGAAGAACAAGAAGAGTTACTGATAGATTTAATTGGAAAAATTGAGAACCCAGAATTAAAATCAGAATACTTGAAAAAGTTAAGAAGAGTCATTATCAGAAATGAACAGGAACAAGATCCAGTTAAAAAACCATCCGGCACAATAAGTCTTACCACAACTTTGGAACGATTTAATAAAGTTAAAAAAGAAGTAACCATCCAAGATTTGCATTCTGAAGTCAACAAGATTAAAGAAGATATAAAACAATTAAAACTTACAAGTCAAGAATTACGAATTGAAAATCAAGAGATAAGAACTCAGTTAATCAATACTAATAATTTAGATGCAGAACCATCCTACCATGAAGCCGAAAGAGACCAAAGTCATGATAATATTTTAAATCTTATTCAACAAATTCATATTAAAAAATGGTATATCACGGTTCGATTAGTCATACAAGATTTTGAATTAACAACTATTGCCCTAGTTGATTCCGGTGCAGATCTGAATTGCCTCCAGGAAGGCTTAGTCCCAACAAAGTATTATGTTAAATCAACTCAATCTTTAAAATCTGCAAATGGTAGTAAAATGGAACTAAAATTTGAAATCCCAAAAGCCCATATTTGTCAAGATAATGTCTGTTTTAAAACACCCTTTGTTTTAATAAGAAATATAAGTGATCAAATGATTCTAGGTCTCCCATTTCTCACATTATTATATCCTTTTACCACGGATTATGAGTCAATAACAACTTATCCAATGCATCAAAAGGTCACATTCAAATTTCTAGTCAATCCTGCACTTCAAACAATCAAAACCTTTCAAAAGGATTCCATATCACATACCATTAATCTAATCAATTGTAAAACCAAACAGTTATCTCATCTTAAGGAAGAAATCAAATTCAAAAGAATTGAAGAACAGTTAAAACAGGAAACAATTCAATCTAAAATTCAATCGTTTGAAAGAAGTATCAAAAGTAAAATCTGTGCTGACCTTCCCAATGCTTTCTGGCATAGGAAGAAACATTTAGTGCGTCTTCCCTATATTAAAGACTTCAGTGAAAGTAAAATACCTACAAAAGCACGACCAATCCAAATGAGTCAAGAATTAATGGAGTTTTGCAAGACAGAAATAAATGAATTACTCAGTAAAGGAATAATTAGGAAAAGTAAATCACCATGGTCATGCGCTGCATTTTATGTCCAAAAACAAGCCGAATTAGAACGTGGAGTCCCCAGATTAGTAATTAATTATAAACCTCTTAATACAGTTCTCGAATGGATTAGATACCCAATTCCTAATAAAAGAGATCTAGTCAACCGTCTCGGCAATGCCGTAGTATTTTCAAAATTCGACATGAAAAGCGGTTTTTGGCAAATTCAGATTCATGAAAATGATAGGTACAAAACTGCATTTGTTACTCCTTTCGGTCATTATGAATGGAATGTTATGCCCTTTGGTCTTAAGAATGCACCTAGTGAATTTCAGAATATAATGAATGAAATATTCAATCCTTATAGTGAATTTTCCATAGTTTACATTGATGATGTCCTTATTTTCTCTCAGTCAATTGAACAACATTGGAAACATCTTAGTAAATTCTTAGAAATTATCCAGCAAAATGGTTTAGTTGTTTCCGCGTCAAAAATTAAAATATTCCAAACCAAAATCAGATTCCTTGGTTTTGATATATTCCAATCCACAATCAAACCCATTAATCGTGTTATTGATTTCGCTGATAAATTTCCAGATGAAATTCTAGATAAAAGTCAACTCCAACGATTTCTAGGATCCCTAAATTATGTCTCTGATTTTTATCATGATTTACGCAAACAATGTAAACCTTTATTTGATCGTCTCCAGAGCAATCCTCCTGCCTGGACAGTTACTCATACCAACATAGTAAAACAAATCAAATTACATGTCAAGACCCTTCCTTGTCTTGGTATTCCTTCAGTCAATTCTTTCAAAATTGTTGAAACAGATGCTTCTGATATCGGTTATGGCGGTATTCTTAAACAAAGAACTCCGCAGAGTAAATCTGAACAAATTGTTCGTTTCCATTCTGGCATTTGGAATCAAGCTCAAAAAAATTATAGTACTATTAAAAAGGAAATTTTATCTATAGTATTATGCATCTCAAAATTTCAAGATGATTTATTAAACCAAAACTTTTTAGTCAGAGTTGATTGCAAAAGTGCCAAGCATGTTATTGAAAAAGATGTTCAAAATATTGCATCCAAACAGATTTTTGCACGATGGCAAGCTATATTAAGTATTTTTGATTTTGAGATAGAATATTTGAGAGGGAGAGACAATTGCATTCCTGATTTCCTAACTAGAGAATTCTTGCAGAGTAAACATGTCTGAAAAGGCCCCAGACAAGCAGTCAACCAGGAGGCTCCCTGCCTCCTTAGCACCAGTAAAACAGGAGTCATCTACTCCTTCATCCCTAGTCCCCTACCCCGGTCATTCACCAATTCCAATCCGAAACCAGTATACTGTTCTTGGTTCTACCTTGGGCCAGTTCAGGCCCAATTATCAGTCAGCCCTGATCTCCAGTTACGATCCATTTCAATCTCTAGTCAAACCCCAATCAAGCCAAGTCCCTTATTCTCAATCTTCCCCTTATATTCCTAAAGACCCTAGTCACAATCTATTCTTTGTTGAGCCATCCCTTAGTCAACTCAAATCTCCCGAAGACATTGCAAAAACCATTTTCCCTCCCAATTGGCATTTTGCTCCAGTTCACCCCAAGAAGTCAATTAAGTTTTACATGGAGATTCTCCTCCATACCGCATCCATTCACCTCAAGCCAATTTATGACAAAAGTAACCCCAGTAACATTCTTTATCATTCAATCTACATTATGCAAGTAATCAACTTATCCCAATGGAAACGTCCCCCATATGACAGGCAAGATCTCCCTAATTCTGATACTCCATTTACGTACTTTGATTATATTGATGCCTGGAGTAAGGTATTTCTCCATCAAACGGAGACTTTCAGTCACTCCTGGTTTATCAACTTCGACAGTAAATTCAAAGGATCATTCCCTAAGTGGTTTCTCAAATGGTGGTCCGATTTTGGCCCAATGCTCCGGCTCCTGCCGCCGCCCCTCCAAGAAGCAGTCAAATTCTTTACTGAACGACAATCTTTCAGTGAAGCAGATCGAGAGTTCCCACTACTTTTGCATTTCATGGCTAAGTACAAAGTGCCGTGGATACTTAAGTGGCGCTATGAAATTCACAATGATATTTTAGTTCGTCACTTCTCAGTTAAATGGTGGGATAAATTCAACCATGATCGCATCATTTCTCAGGTGCATCAAGAGTTTTCAGTTACAAAGTCACCAGTCAAGAAGGACCTTACAGTCAACCCGTCAAAGCCAATCACCTCTTCCTCCTCCACTTTATCTCTAGATGACAAGTCCCCTGCAGAGTTAAAAGAATTGGCTCAAATGCTTATGATTCGAGCCTCGCAGTTAGGCGATGATTCTGATGATGATAAATGCCCTTCACAGTCATCCTCTCCAAGCAGTCACAAGTCAACCTATTCCTCCCCCCTGGGAAATCAAGCTGCTACTGATCACCCATCATCCAGTAAACAGTCAAAAGAGAAGAAAAAGATTCTTTGGTCCGATTTTCAAGACAGTCAAGATCCTTACGAGCCTTATGATCTCAATGAACTCTGAAGACTTTCCCAATCACGTGAAGCTGCAGTAAAATCCAACAGTACCAGTCTTGTGATGTTACAGTATCCGACAAAACACTATTCATGAACAGTGTCGTCGCGTGCTGCTTCGTCACCTTTCGGACTATTTTGCCACATGCCATAGTAAACGCCAAAGCTCCTTTCGGTCACAGTATTTAGTTAATCATTCATGTCTTGATGCCTCTGCCTATATAAAGAGAGCTCATTCTCAGTCACAAAGGACTCGAAATTCATTCTCCTTTCATTTTCTTAGTTTCATATCTGTTGTGAGATTTCATAAGTTTTCAGAAGACTTCCAGTAAAGCTCTTCTTAAGTTATTTCATATGTAAGCTTTCAAAGTTTCAAATCAGTAAAACAAAGTTATTTCATTCATCCATGATTTCAAGCATAATTCTCTTTTTCATATTCATAATCATTCTGCATATAATTTACATTATTTCATGCTATTTTCCAAAGTATCTGCTTCCTCATTTCTTTGAATTACTTCATATACATGCTCTGGACAGACTTGATTTGTGGCTTCAATCACACTAGTTAACTGCTGCCTTGCTTCCGTCCCCTTTTGGTATATATATATATATATATATATATATATATATATATATATATATATGTAGCATATATGAGACGGAGAAGTTTCTTTGGAGTTTCATAACTAAACCGTCACATGATGTTATTAATTTATCATTTCATAATATTAAGGGATTCTTCGATATCGTCCTTTACAATTCAATTTCAATAAAGACTAGTCTCTTGACACTCATTTGCTTGTATGCCAATTTACTTTTTACTGTGTGTGTATTCCTGTTTTAGTTTGTAATAAATAAAGAGATATATATATATATATATATATATATATGTAGCATATATGAGACGGAGAAGTTTCTTTGGAGTTTCATAACCAAACTGTCACATGATGTTATTAATTTATCATTTCATAATATTAAGGGATTCTTCGATATTGTCCTTTACAATTCAATTTCAATAAAGACTAGTCTCTTGACACTCATTAGCTTGTATGCCAATTTACTTTTTACAGTGTGTGTATTCCTGTTTTAGTTTGTAATAAATAAAAATAAATCCAAAAACAATTGTAAGGAAAAGAAAAGAAAAAGAAATGGGTATGGAAAGAAAGTACAAACTTCCTCCATTAAGACTTTTTTAATTTTTAATTCCATTTTTTTTTGTGCTTACCATTATGCGCACATTTTTTAAATATTCTATTTATAATTCTTAAGGTTTTTAAAAATCTAACCAAGAAAAGTTGGAGAGAAAATTTAATATATATATATATATATATATATATATATATACATAAGCTCATTTAATTTATTAATTACTTGTTACAGCACCCAATTTAAAACCCTAACCATACAGGATAATTGTTGAATATGCTGTGAATAATTTATAACTAATGTCATCATCCTTATTATCATAACAAATTTATTTGGTTTCAAATCCTGAACTTCTGGCAAGATGAGTAATGCTATAGGCATGCCAATATGCCAAAATGAGCAATCCTCAACTTTTGAATTTGCCAAAATGATGTGGCACATGCGATGTCTCAAGATTTTATCAAACAATTTCCAACTTGGATTTAAACTAATTAATGTTTTTAGAAAGAAAATTAAGAAAACTTAATTAATTAAAAGTCTAAAACCTAAATTTTAATTTAATGTTCAAATTTCATCACAGCGTCGCTCAAATAATTCAATCCCACCATCATTGAGGCTACGTCATATCCCACTACCGAGCATGAAGTCACACAACCGATGAGAATCTATGCAACGACCCGTTTATTTAAATATGCTAATTTCGTAAATTAATTTGGAAAATGACGATTTTACCCTTGGTTTTATAAGAGGCTTGAAAGTCAAAATTTTGTTTGGAGATACCTTTGGAAGTTTTTCTTGGACCGTTGCGTAGGTCTCAAACTCACGAGTTCGTAGACAGGTGGCACGGGTAAATATGGTTACGTACCGGGAAAGTTATTGTTCTAAAAGCTTGAGGGGTATTTTGGTCTTTTGGGGGTTTGAGATATTTTTAGACGGATTAGATCCTTTCTCTCTCGGATCCCTTCTATTTCCAAAAATTTCCCTCACACACACACACACACACACACACACACACACACACACACACACACACACACTCTCTCTCTCTCTCTCTCTCTCTCTCTCTCTTCGAACCATGCAACTGATCCCAAAACCCTGTATCCTTGAACTTTTGATTTGAAGCAACCTCATCCATGTTGGTTCAACCTGTCGAAATCCTCTTCTCCCTACGATCAAGAACGTACCAGACATCGAGTGAAATAGCCACGGAAAAAACCAGAACCGAGGAAGGAGAAAACCGAACCTTTCGATCGATTTTCAGGCCAAATCAGGCGATACTGCTCCAGGAACTTCAGAGGAGCGTACAACTCGGGATTGAGCTTAATTGGACGTTCGGTGAGTGGATTTTGGTTTGTAAATTGTCATGCATGCATAAATGTATATTTTAAATAATTTCTGATTAAGTATGAACTTTGATAAGTTAGGATAATTATTCTAGTAAATTATTACTGGACACGGGTTCTCAATAATAAATTGGAAATGTCATTTTGGGCTACGACCCGGCTTTATAGACTCTACTTTTATGTAGTTTTGACTTTAGAGATTTTGAGTTTCGATCGAGTCTATGATTTTGGGTTTAGACCCGGAATTGTGATTTATTGGATTTGGGCTTAGACCCCGATTTTTCTATGAATTTGGCTTAGGCCAAGAAATAGGGATTTCAAAAATGGATTTTGAATTTTACTTTCTGGGTTTGTTTCCACTATATATACCGTCCCCGAGGGTCATGTTTTCTCCGGCACATGATGTGGGGTATTTCCCATCACGTGTTCGTCGAGGTTTCTCCGATGCTAGCGTCGAAGGGTATTTCTTCGCCAGATCGTTGAGGTTTCTCCGATTATGGCGTCAAAGGGTATTTCTCCACTAGATCGTTGAGGCTGTCTACGTGTAGTACATGGTTACATCTGCACAACTCGAGGTATTATTGGGTGTGTGGAAGGTCGGTCCCCAGGTCAGTCAGCTTGGATATCGAGCTACGGCTCATGATTACATTCGGAGAGCGGTGATATATGTTTATGATATTTTGTGTCCACGTTTGTTCACATAATTTTTAAACTCCTTTGAGGAGGGTTTTCAAAGCAAGGTTGTGGACCACGAGATGTTTCCATTATTCGGATTTTCGTGGGTCTCACCGAGTGTTTAATTAAAAATGGATTTTTCTGGTAAGTTTTTCGTATTATCTTTATAGATTACTTGTTTTTTTTTAAAAAAAGGATTTTATATTATGCATGCATTATTTTGTTCATGGAGTGGGAAATGTATGTTTTCCTTGGAAATTATGTTTTAAATGATTATTTTATCCATTCACACTTTTCTTCGTTTTATATCCCCTATATGCCGTTGAGTTGACGAAGGCACATCCAGAGGCGAAGGCACTAAATTCCAGCTTTGTTTTTACCTAAGACAATCGAGTAGGACTTATAAATTTTATATATTTACCTTTCCAACCTAGTTGCTCTGATAAGCCTTTTGGACTTATTGTAAATTATGATTACGTCAATGGTTATTTAGTGATGTTGAGAATGGACTGTTGGGATTCGAGATTGGTATTTGATCATTCGTCTGACAGGTGGAAGACGGTTTAACCATTTTATGGGGGAGGTTCTACCGGATTTTTGGCAGAATTCTCGTAACTAATTGTAAGGGTGTAAAAGTATTCTAGGAAATTTATTAAATCGTCAGGAGTTGTCAGGCGGAAGTAGGGTTTTTCTCGGATTTCGAGGAGAAATTCGATAAAGCTCTTGTCAATCTATAATCAATATCATGAAACACAGTAGGATTCATATGAGAGCCTATATGATAGCAAGCAAAGCTGCAAGTGAGAAGGAGATATATGGAGGTCCTACTACATAGCATGGCATTGCTTATTTGCCACATGAAAGTAAACACATAATTCCTCTTGGAATTCAAGATCATCAAACTAATTTGATTTGAAGAACAATACAAAATGAACAAATCCCTTGAACAAATATGATATAGTTGACACGGGTATTTTGTTGTAATTTTGGTGTGGTGGAGCAGCGACGACAGTAGATACACATTGAACTGATAGCAACCTGAGAGTTCATCAAAGTTCTTTATGGGGAGGTGAAAAGAGGCTCCTCATTTAGGGCTCCTTGCCCTTCGAGGTTGTCTGTTCCGAATGGTGTTTGCGTCGGAAAGGAAGGCAAAAAAAGGAATTTTCAACTTAAATAAATGTAAAAGCACTTAGTGGTATAATATAGTGATATTCCTCTTCACACGATATGTAGGAGGTCTCGGGTTTGACTCTCATAAATGGCGAGGTCGATACTCAATCTGTATATTGTAGTCACTTTTCCCTAATATCGTTATATAAAAAAAACAAATTAAATTATAATAATATATTTAGAATTTGATTAATTAAATAGCGATGATATGGAATGTGCCATATCATTTGTGACTCATTTTGATGTATTTTTTTTTGGGATGTCTAGCATTACTCAAAAATAAATTCTCCTAATATCATTGTATTACAATAAAATGCATTCGCCACTTAGTGTTATGAACTAGTAGTATTCCTCCTCACATTTATGTGGGAGGTTTCCGGTTCGACTTCGTAAATGACAAGGTTGATATCTATTATATATGTTGTACTCCTCTTCCCCAATATCATTAATGAATTAAAAAAAAAATGTACAAGATGAGATGCAAGTATTATCTTACCATTAATGTATCCAAAAAAAAAAATGCATCCATATATGGCAAATCCCTCCACGTCAATCCAAGTTTTGAGAACCTAAATTCTAAGTGCATATATAATGCCCAACTAAAATCCCATTTTTTGTATCTTAACATATATGACGTACGATATGGCAATTTATGTTATCATTTTTTATTTTTTTTGTCAATATCATCATTTTTTAATTATTTATTTTTAAATTAAAAAAAAAAAACAAAGAAGAGTGATCCTTCTTATTTCATTCGGCATCAAATCGTATTATTCTAATAAAATATAAATCCTAATAATTTTATTCGGCATAAAAAATTATCGTGTCGATTTGGACAGAAGCTTCATGTATATGACAATTACACCATGTCAGCATCGCACGAATACTTTTGACACCTACCGACATTGACAAACAGATTCGACTAATCATAGCGTTGCAAAAAAATTGTTTAATTCCTGAAAAAATAAACAAGAACGAAAGTAGTTCATAAGTTAAGAAACAAGAATATTAAAACAACAGATGAAAACCCTGTAAATGAAAGAGACAAAAAAGGTTTTGATTCCCCAACCCTTAAAATCAAATATCACCAATGCCAGTGAAGACAAAAACTATAACAATGACTCCCTATATAAATAACTGTCATAAACGAAAACTGCATAAGAAAACATCTGGGTGTGAAAACGAAAAACCAGAGACAGAAAGAGCGAATGAATTAGGTTTTATGTCGTATGAGTTTGTTATCCAATCGAGATCATAATTTTTGATGCAGAATAAAATTATTAGGGTTTATTTTTGTTTGAAATGGAGAAGATTTGATGCATAATGAAATAATTAAGATAATTTTTTTTTGTTTTAATTTTTTTTAATTTTTAATTTCTGTTTTTTGTTTGATTTGATTTTAATTTTAATTTAGAAATAGATAATTAAAAAAAAGACATTCAAAAAAAAAAATTACATGGATTGTCATGTCGTGCGTCACATCTATTGGATATAGAAAAATATGAAATTCTAGTTGGTGCCCGTAGTCTTATTATTACAATGCTCGTATATTTAAGGTGATATATGTATGTATATACAATTGACATTTTACTTCAAATGCCTCTTGAATTCGCTATTCAATTTCAGTTTCCTTTTTGATTAAATTTTGTCTCAATTAACCCTTTAATCGGAACTTCTATTAATTAAATTATCATAATTTCGTCAAAACACTTTAATTTCTATTAATTTCCGGTATATTTGATGACGGGGAGCAATATGACCCATTTTTATTAATTAAAAAATATGCCAGGTAGATAAAAATGATAATTAATATTAAAATAATTATTTTAAAAATATATTAAACAGAACAAAATAAATAAATAAATATCTCTCTTATCTCCCCACCCAAACTCACCAAAGAGTTGAAACACAAAAGCAGAGACAAATAAGAAGAGCTGGGCGGCTGGGTATTAAGCGGCCGCCTAGGCGTTCTTATGCGGCTGGGCGGGTGGACGGGCTGGGAGGATTTCAAACCTTTTTTGTTTTTATTTTAGGTTAGAAACTGAATTAAAAAGTCTGAAACAAAAATTGGGGATTGAAAATTTTCGATTTTCCTACTCTCACTCTCAGCGCCGCCTGGGCCTCTAGCTCTATTCTTCTTCGTTGAGATTACAAGGAGGCGCAACTCGCAAGGACCACTGCGCAGCAGCACTGGTAGTCTGGTACATCTCGCTCTCTCAGCCTCTCTGTCTCTCTTTCCGTCTCTCTTTCTGTCGGACTCCGTCTATCTATCTCTTTCATCCTCGCCGTGTGAGCTTCGTTGTCTCTTGCTCTGTTTGTCTCTGCTTTTGTGTTTCAACTCTCTCTCTTCGATTTGGCTTATTTGATGGTGAATTTTTTTTTTTGGGTCTTATCTGATGGTGAGTTGGGGAGATAAAGAGATTTTTATTTTTATTATTATTATTATTTTTTCTGTTTAATATTTTTTAAATAATTATTTTAATATTAATGATGAATTTTCCTCAGTGTGAGGCCAAGCGGGTTTTTGAGAAGCTGTACAAGAAGCGGGAGGACAGGGATGACAACAAAAACAGAGAATGAAGTGC
Source organism: Oemleria cerasiformis (assembly GCA_037349345.1). Taxonomy (NCBI): domain Eukaryota; kingdom Viridiplantae; phylum Streptophyta; class Magnoliopsida; order Rosales; family Rosaceae; genus Oemleria; species Oemleria cerasiformis. The sequence continues at coordinate 12,036,384 of JAZGTL010000007.1, forward strand.
TTACCCTTGTAACTTCAAAAAAAAAAATTAATATTAATAAAAAGCCTATATTATCATTCTTATCATTTCCTTGGTTGGTTTTCTCACATATTTGGGTAAACCTAACACGTACACATGCATCTCTTTCCAATTCCAGTATATTAATATATTAATTTATATATATATATATATATATATATATATATATATATATATATTGATACAATGATATAAAAGAAGGGGGAATACAATATTCATATTGGGTATCGATATCGTATTTTACGAGAATCGAATTCGAGACTTCCCACATATGTGGAGAGAAATACACTGGGCTCGTTTGGGAACAAGGATTTGGATTTGAAATCATTTTATTTGAAATTCTCTTGTTTGGCAACATAAATATTTGTTTGTGAATTTGAAATTTCTTCATTTAAAATCAATTATTTGGTAAATTTTTTATTTGTAAGGATTTGAATTGAGGATTTCAAATAAGTAATTTCATTACACAAATCGAAAATAATAATGTTAAAATGTCTCATTATTTATTTACCTAATAAATTAATATTATTAATAATCATAACCATTAATACATAGTTAACCACTAAATAATTTTTTTTTTTTCGTTTTAATTTTTTTTAATGATTAAGTTAACTAAAATATAATAATATAAATTGAAAATGAAGCCTTATATTATTTACGTTTACTTTCCATACCTTATTCCTATGTTTTGCACTAGTTTTTTTAAGTACAATTGGTCATTTTAACGTGTTGAGAACAATTTTTGTGAGAAATTGCTCCTAAAGATTATTAGATTTTTATGGCTCATAATTTCAAGTTTCTAGAAGGAGTTTAATTAGTTTTAGTACTAGTAGCTCAGTGTTGTCAATAAAACTATTAATGCAAATGTGTCAACTTTACAGATTAAACTGTATATGCTCAGAAAATGACAGGACCCTCCCTCCCCGAATTTCCCCTCGAAAGCTGGAAAGAACCATGCCCCGTCTGACAACCTAAAGAAATTCCCAAAACACCCTTAAGTCCTTACAATTAATTATGAGAATTCTGTCGTCGGTAGAATCTCCCATAAGGACTGGTTAACCATCTTCCACCTGTCAGACAAGGGATCAGATAGCACCAAATTTCAACAAACATCAACCATCCAAAATTGTAATCGAAATTTTACAATCAGTCCAAAAGTGTTATCAGAGCATCTAGGTAGGATAAAAAATTACAGAATTAATTATCCTACTCGAAAGTCTAGGTAATTGCGCAGCTGAAATTCTAATTCCTCTGCCTCTGGATTATGCGCACGTCAACTCAATAGCCTAGAGGGGATTTAAAACACGAAAGTTGTGAGTGGACAAAAATAATAATTTCAAAATAATTTTCCGAGGAAATCTTACATTTTTCCCCTCCACGAATAAAATCATGCATAACATAAAATCCCTTTGTATATAAAATAATATATATAGATAATCCGAAAACCAACGGACTTTTCATCTTTTGTTAAAACACTTGGTTGGACCCACGAAAATCCGTAATAACGAAAAACATACTGTGGTCCAAAATTCTGCTTTGAAAACCCTTCTCAAAGGAGTTTAAATCATGCAAACTGACCTGGATACAAAATATATCAAAACATATCTTACTGTTCCCGAAATACCATCTACACACCCGATATACCTCGAGTTGTGCAGAAACCTGTGCTACGCGTAGACAGCCTCAACGACATGATGGAGAAAATGCCCCACGACACCAGCGTCGGAGAACCCTCAACGATCCGGCGGAGTAAAACCCCTCAACGCTAGTCGGAGAAAACCTTGATCCTCGGAGACAATAATTCAGTGAAAACCAAAAATCCATATTTTGAAATCCTTGTTTCCTAGCCTAAGCCAAATTCATTGAAAATTTGGTTTATAGCCAAATTCATTAAAATTATAAGTACGGGTCTAAACCCAAAATCATGGACTCAATATCCATCACGTCAAAACGACATAAAAATAGAGTCCAAAACCAGGCCACATCCCAAAACATCACTTTCACTGAAATATTGAAAATCCGTGTCCAGTAATAATTTATTAGCATAATTTCTAAATTCCAGAAATTTACCAAACAATACGTAACAATATGTAATAAAAAATTATATCAAAACACCTTTATGCATGCATTATACTTTACAAAACCAAAGTCCACTCACCACACGTCCAAGCAAGCTCAATCTCGAGTCGTACGCTCCTCCGAAGTTCTCGGAGTAGTATCGCGTGTCAATAATAACAATCGGGATTACCGACTAATATTAAAAACCCTACATTGAAACTCCCTAAACCTCGGGAGGTCCGCTTGCGTCCCACTAAAAATGCAGCCACTTCAGACACCCAAAACTACCCCTAAACGATGTCTGATTAACCCGAAACCTGCGCCAAAAGGTCCAGAGCTCGAGGAGGAGCTCCACGCGCCGCCACGCACCAGTCGACGGCCGGGACTGCCTCCCCACGCGCGACTGCGCATCCTACTCGCCATCAACCTCTAGCTGCGATTACTGTTCACTGTGCAGAAAACTCCATAACCAACCGAACTTCAAAGCTTAATATCTGCCTCATTTCTCAACCAAATCCAACGTTCTAATAATAAAAATTCATCTACTCGAGCCAAGGAATACAAATATGTAATTAGAATTGAGATTCATTTCCTGTGGTGGCCGGACAATGGCCGAGAATGTGGTGGTTAATGTTCACCTTCAAATCTCCTTCTCCTAACACCTCCAAGCTCAATGAAGGATATGGTTGAGCTCAGAATGAAGTGAGGAAGATGATGATGTGAATGGTTTGTGGTGGTTTGGCCTAAATCGAAAATCAAAATTTAAGGGTTAGGTTTGTTTCACGGTGTGAATGAGAGACAACACGGGGAGAGACAGGATGAAATGTAGAAAATAAATCTGGGGTAATGGGTTTTAAAATATCTGACTCGCAAAAATTACCAAATTGCCCCTGAACATTCTAGACCCACAACTCTCTCACAAGAACTCCGTTTTCCGCATGCTGTCTATCTACGAACTCGTGAGTTCGAGACCTACGCAACGGTCCCCGAAACACAACCAAAAGTGTCTCGAAACAAAATTTGACTTTCAAACATCTTAAACAGCCGAGGGTAATTTCGTCCTTTTGCATAATAATTTACCAAATTCACAATTAAAATTTCTGGGTCGTTACAGAAAAGACCAGATAATGAGCCATATTTGCTTGGAAAGCTCTGTAAGTCTAGTTTCTGGAGAATTTTATGGCCCATGATTTTGAGTTTTCTAGGGTGCGGTACATAAATTTTAGTACCAGTGGCCCATTGCTAAAATTGTTAGCGACTCTTGACAAATTGACATTGCAAGTTACAAATTTTGGTAAGTAAGCTTTTGGACAATTCTTAGGTAATTAAGAGGCACCAAAATCTTTTGTTAATTCAATTATTATTCAATTAAATGCCAGCAAAACCTTGTGCTAATTCAATTATTAGTCTGTTAGAACAATAAGATCAAAAAATTTGAAGAAAGTGGTAGTTTGTGAACATCACGTGAAAGTTTATAATCAACATAAGGATTGATGGAGAGAGAAGGGGCGAGCAGAGGAAGAGGAAAAAGAAATATGTGTGGTAGAGGAGGAGAAGAAAATATGGGTACGTGGTAGAGGAGGAGGAGAGAAATGGGCGACAAAGGTGGAGAAGAGAAAAATATGAGTTGACATAGGGGAAGAGAGAAGGGGAACAAAGAAGTATGAAAAAAAAAAGAAATATGAAAAAAAATGATGAAATTGGATGAAAAAACAACAGAAATATGAAAATAAAAATACAAGGATGGAAAAAAAAGGGATAAAAAAAATGAAAATGAAGATGTTTTTGGCCAAGAGATGCTATATAAAAAAGATGAAAATAAAAATTAAAAAATAGAGCATGGAAAAAAGGATGAAAAAAAAAGGATGGAAAAAAAAATTAAAATAAAGATGTTTTATTTTTTCTAAAAATAAAGAGGGGAAAGAGAAGATGTTGATTTGTCAAATGACTAGTTTCAAAATGAATTTGAAATTTTAAAATTTTGTCTTATTAAATCTATAGAGGATTTGGGCAAAATTCAAATTCTCACAATAAATAATCATACAAACAGATAAATTTGAACTTGGAGACCCAAATCCAAATCTAAATTTATACCTATCTAAACGGACTCCAAATCAGCACTAAGTGACAATTCTAGTATATATATTAAGAGGATATATTTTTAACAAACAATTAATTACCAATAAATATTAAAGGGGTCTAACTCAGTTAATGGTAAGAGTCTTGGTTTGCAGATTAGTGAGATTAATGTTACAATAATATTTTTGTTTTAAAGAAATTACCAACAAATAGCCACTAATTCAAATAATTATTGCACCCTCAAATTTAATTGTGATGGGGCGGTGAATAGGGCCTGGAGCGGGGGCTAGGTTGCGTCGTTCGTGCCATAACGGTAGCTTGGTGGTCGGCTTATATCCATGGAAGGACTAGCTGAGCTGTCGGTTCTTGCCATGGAGCTTGCTGCTATACCTGCAGGTATGTGCTTATAGCCGGAGTTGGACCTCACGGAGGCTACGGTGGAATCAGATTCTATGGAGACCGTTAGTGTCATCGGCCACTAGCTTGATGACAAGGTTGCAGGCTGCATCTAACGAAAACGGCGCATTTGTCCTTTTTATGGATGAAATCATTTTATTCTTGATTAAAAAAAAAAGCCCACTATTTTAGATGATCATCCATATCAATACTAATTTTTATTTTTTGCATAATTACAAACTTGACGTTGGTGTGCAACAAAACGTTCCAAGACAAATTCTAAACAATTTATTCATTGTGAAGAACGATATAGGGATGCAACAAAAAAGGATCAAATCAGAATGATGCTAACCAAGCAAGATAAATGAAGACAATATTTAGGTCTAAATCATGTAAGGCTGAAATTTATCGTTATTTCTATTTAATTGGCCATAAGTGTCGTTTTATGCAATAAAATTAATAATTAAATGCAAGCACAATTAATTTGATTGAAAAAAATTATACAAATATTATAATGTTATTTTTTTTTTTGCCAAGAAAATATTATAATGCTATTAGACCGAATAAAAAATGAAGCAAGGTATATTCTTATTAGTAAGAGCCTTTTCAATGAAGTAGCTTAATGAGCTCTTAAGTCAAATTATAGAGATAATGCTCAAAACGTCAACTTTAACCATATTAGCTAACCTAGCTCTAGAATGAGCTCCTAAATTTGAAGATGAAGAATGAGCTCCTAGTGATTCCTTAAATTTTGTTTTTTTTTTTCTATGAAGTGACTTCTTCAAATTTAATGTCATGAATTTTATATTTTAGTGTTTACTATTTTAGTATTATTTTAAGCATGTATTTTATTTTTTGTTATTATAAATATTATTAATATTATGACTTATGGTTAAAAATAGCATTTATAACTCTCAGCATCTCTAACAGAGACCCTAAAACACATTTTTTAGTTAATTTAGAGATTTTCAGAGAAAAAAGGGCTCTAGCAGACTCCCTATCTCACTTCTTACTTTAGAATTTTGATATTTTTGGGGTTTTGGTTCCCTAAATTTAACAAATAAGGGTGAGAAAGTAGAGATTCCTATCTCCTAACAATTGGAGTGAATTTCGGTAAATAATAAAATAATAAATTGAGGATATTCAAATGTTTCACTTGAAACAAATAATAAAACATTTGAGAATTGCCAAAATAGGGAACACTGCTGGAGTAAATTTTTTAAAAGTAGTTTGCTAAAATAACTTTCTAACTATTTTAACTAGAATTTAGCTTAAATTTAGGGATTCTGCTAGAGATGCTCTAATCATGAGGCGTGGTTGGAGGTAAAAAGTTTTTAAGGAGCTCATAAAATAACATTTCAATATTTTTACTTAAAATTTAACTTTAAAATAAGGAACATGATTAGGGATGCTCACGTTTTATATTAGATTATTCTTAAAAGGAAAGGAAGAGACTACTTCTCAACCAAAAAAAAAAGGAAATTGGCTGAATTGTACCAAAATGGGGTGAGAATTGTATAAATAAACTTGTTGCTGAAATAAGCTTTTGGGGTAGCCAAATGAGCACATTATTTTTTTAAAATATTCATATTTTATAAGACACAAACACAAAATATGCTCATAAACAGTTACAAGTATTTATTTCTCTCTTTTTCTCCCATCTCTTTGCCTCCCCCATTCTCAACCCAAAGAATACAAAATCTCTGCAACTCATCCAACCCACCAATGAATTATGCATCATCAAGATCCGAAGCTGGTCGATCAAGATGCCAGCATCCATGCTCTTGTTGATATTGAGTCGCTACTGAATACTCACTAGTAGGAAAAACTCTTTTGGCGACGAGATTTTGAGCGACCAAACTTTTTTTAGTCGTTGAAGAAGGTGACCAAAATTTACACTTTGGTCGTCAAAAAGTTGTTTGAATTTTTGTAGATCTAAAACTTAGTAAAAGATATTCAACGACCAAGATCAAGACAATGAACGACGAATAGTTTTGTTGTCGACAAGTACTTAGACGACCCAAAAACATATTGGTCGCCCAAATTTGCGACCAAAATTTACAATTTGGTCGTCAAAAAGTTGTTTGGATTTTTGTAGATCTAAAGCTTTGTTAAAGATATTTAACGACTAAAATTAAGACAATAAACGACGAATAATTATGTTGCCGACAAGTATTTAGACGACCAAATAAACATATTGGTCGCCCAAATTTGCATTGGATTGTGCGTATCAATGGCGCGAAAGCTTCGGTCGCGATTATTCGTCACATTAGTATGCGACGAAAGCTTGGGTCGAATAGTTGGGAGCATATTTTATTATTACAACTAAAGCTCGTAAGTATCAACCCAACCACTTTAAGGAGAAGTTTGGAATTCAAAGGGATCTCCAGCTTGGGAGAGGCCTCAAATTTTGGTATCCATCAAATCCACAGAACCCAAAAAATTGTGCTAATTTGAACAATATGAGAAGAGCAAATTGGGATATGGGTGTGGAGAGATGTGATAAGAGTTTAGTGCAGATTAAACTTGATGAAAAGAATAGGAAATGAACACCAAAAATATAACAAATATAGATGTTCATCTACACCTATTCATTTGTTGCAATGGATTTGTTCATTTCATGTTATGGTGATTGTGGTTTGTGTGGACAGGTGGTGAACTGGGTTTTAGGCTTTCCGATTTGCTAATTGATTATCTAATGGCCTAATAGATTTGTATCATCTGGTGTTGGACTAATATGAATTGTCTCATTTTCCCTTCACGTGATCTCGCTGCAGTGGCCTAGGTAGTAGGTGGGCTGGGTGGATTTTGGTTTAGCTGGGACGTTGTTGGTGGATTTAGGTCAGATGTGAGTTGAGTTAATGGGCTGAGCTTGGTAAAATTTGGTTTCAGGTCACAGTCTCTCTTACCTAATTCAATGACTTCTAAAATTATGCTTGGATTTTTGGTACTCCCAAGTGGTACTTAAGGTTACGTTTGATACGTTGTATATAGAACCAGATAGGATAATATAGTATGAAATTGGGATTTGGTACTACTCGTATTAATTAGAAACCGAATAAGTTAATACAATTGAGTACCTTTATACGGTTCACACCCGTTAAAATAATGACATCGAAATTGTCCGTATTAAATAGTCGAATGACTAGCAATCTTGAAAAGTAATAATAATAATCATAATAAATAGTAATAATAATAATAAATTAAAAATTAATAATAATTAAATAAATAGTAGTAATAATAATATCAATAATTAATTAAAAAATAAAAATATACATAATTAATATTTATGATATATAAATACTTTTTATCAACTAGTATAATATAATCTGGCCAATATAATAGTCTGCATTTTAATCCGATAGAGCACCAAACGCCCTACTAAATAGCCAGTTTATCTGGTGAACATATTAGTCTATCCGATTGAAATAGTTAATACAATACGGCGTACCAAACGATGCCTAAATTCCTAATTGTGAAGTATCATGCATATCACAACTCATTCAATAACCACCGGTGTTTTATGTGGCATGGGCAAGGGTGGATGTACATGGGGTCCAGGGTGGTCTTGGCCCCCCCTCATTTTATTTATTTATTTATTATATATATGGGAAATTCTAAGGTGTCCTTTATTAAAAAAGGATATCTATATCCTTAATTTTTATTTAAATAATGAATTAATTTAGGGTAAGGTTGAAACTACATAATCATGGTTCGAAGTTACATCGTTAAAGTAAATTTACACAATCAAGGTTATAGATTACGTTTCAACGTAGGTGAATTACACGATCATGATTGAAAGTTACAACATTTAGGTAGATTTACACAACCAATGTAGCATATTACACTTCAACGTCACGAATTTACAACTTCAAGGTTAAGTACAATTTCAAAGAGAAATTTCATGTTACAAAGTAATGTTGGAATTACACGATCATGATTCAAAGTTACATCGTTGAGATATATTTATACAATCAAGGTTATAGATTACGCTTCAACATAGGTGAATTACACAATCATGGTTGAAAGTTACAATATTTCGGTAGATTTACACAACCAATGTAGCAGATTGCACTTCAAAGTCACCAATTTACAACCTCAACGTTAACTACAATCTCAAAGAGAAAGTTCATGTTATAGAGTAAGGTTGAAATTACATGATCATGGTTCGAATGTACATCCATAAGGCATATTTACACAATAAAAATTGCAAATTACGCTTCAACATAGGTGAGTTACATGATCATGGTTGAAAGTTACAACATTTAGGTAGATTACACTTCAACGTCACCAATTTACAACATCAACGTTAATTACGATATCAAAGAGATAGCTAATGTTACAGAGTAAGGTTAAATTACACGACCATGGTTTGAAGTTACATTGTTAAGGTAGATTTACATAATCAAGGTTACATATTACGCTTCAACTTTGGTGAATTACACGATTATGGTAGAAAGTTACAACATTTAGGTAAATTTACACAACCACTTTAGCATATTACACTTCAACGTCACCAATTTACAACCTCAACGTTAACTAGAATCTCAAAGAGAAATTTAATGTTACGGAGTAAGGTTGGAATTACACGATCATGATTGGAAGTTACATCGTTAATGTATATTTACACTATCAAGGTTACATATTACACTTCAACATGGGTGAATTACACGATCATGGTTGACAGTTACAATATTTATGTAGATTTACACAACCAATGTAGCAGATTAGACTTCAACGTCATCAATTTACAACCTTAAGGTTAAGTACAATTTAGAAAAGAAAGTTCATGTTACGGAGTAAGGTTGGAATTACACGATCATGGTTCGAAGTTATATCGTTAAAGTAGATTTACACAATCAATGTTACAGATTATGTATCCACGTATTGGAATTACACGATCATGGTTCAAAATTACAACATTAAGGTTAAGTACACTTCAACATTAAGGTTAAGTACACTTAAACCAATATAGCAAATTACACGATCATGGTAGATTTACACAACCAATGTAGTAGATTACACTTCAACATCACCAATTTACAACCATAAAGTTAAGTACAATTTCGAAAAGAAAGTTCATGTTATGGGATAAGGTTGGAATTACACGATCATGGTTCGAAGTTACGTCGTTAAGGTAGATTTACACAATCAATGTTACAGATTATGCGTCCACGTAGCGGAATTACACGATCATGGTTCAAAGTTACAATATTAAGGTAGATTTATACAGTCAATGTAGCAAATTACACTTCAACGTCACGAATTTACAACATCAACGTTAAATAAATTAAATAAAAAAAATGAAGGGTATGGACACCCTTTCTTAATAAAGGGTATGGAAGACTAGCCCTATATGTATGAGTTTATAAATGTAATGTAGTGTATTTGTTTCTTGTTTTTTCAGGGTGCTTCTCCCGTAGATTCAACAAAACAAAAATATTGATTTTTCTTTTCTTTGTCAAGATAATGAATTATTATACATTCATTTCCTTTTGAGGAAGATTTTATTAATTATACATTTCTTAGTAAATAAGGATTGAGAACAATCTGACTCTCCATACCCTATAAAAAGGCTACGAATATTGTTTTGATGTAGAAGTAATACCAATTAAAATTATTCAATATATTTTTCAGTTATGGAAAAATATTACAAAAGAAATCAAATATTGAGATATCCGGGTCATCATCACCAAAGAACAAAATAAAAAAACAGATGAAAATAGTTCAGAATAAATTTTTGTGGAAGTTGACTTAAAAATTCTGCAAGCTTAGCCTGAATTGTGTAATCGAATGATGAGCTACCATCAAAATTTTTTTTTAAGGTATTTTGTGAAAGACCCCTTTTGAATTAATTCCTAACTACTCGTCTGGGCATGCATGAGTCTACTTTTTTGTTTTCCAAACTGGGCATGGGTCTACTTAAGCGCGTCATGTATTTTGGCAGGAGGGGGAGTTATGAATTGGCTTCACATTATAACAAGCGTTAGGCATTGTTGGACATGGGCTTTAGCATAGGCTTGGTAATGGCATATCAAATTGCGGGGTCTTGGTTGGCTTGGGTCCGGGTAGTTGGGCTTGAAACAATTTGCTCGGCTTTGAATGGCATTGAATTTGGTGCGCTTGAGTTGGTGCGACCTACTATGTGCCGAGCACGTGCGGCGTGCCATTGGTTTGGAGGGATTATTTCAGTATCCTGAACATCTATTTCCCTTTATTGTTCCTAAATATCAATTTATGCACTCGAATCTCATTTTATATTTTTAGAGTGCCTTGTCAATGGCCTTCGATGTGCTTGGATTCTTGCCCAACAACCACATAACATTAGCTTCAAATGGCTACGTTGTAGTATTCTAAATTAGATTCCGAAATAGGAAATCATTCTGATGCCCAAAAGAAACTCTGAAATTTCCGAAAATTTTGATATATTCGATCGGAATCAATTACTGAAATTCGAAAAAATCAGATATATTCCATTCTGAATTCGATTGGAATTCGCATGACCTGTTTCTGATCTGATCTGATCAGATCCAACTAAAATTCAAACCTACCCGATTTTATTTTTCACGACTGAACCAAATTTGATGTCAACTGACCGCGTCCACCTTTTCCGTCATCATCTCCATCTCCATTTTCGTCGTGAATCAGACTTGGGCTACAAATTTGATGAGTTCAAAATCCCATTAAAATGGGTAGAAAAGTTCAAAAGAAATGAATCACCCAAACCATGAAGCTCGTGGTCGTCACCAGGGTTCAAAGAGCCCATGAAGGTCATGTACAACATCAATTAGCATGTTCAGTCTGAGGCCATAGATGTGCCTTTGAGAAATGTCAGACCCGCAAGAACGTTTCCCTTGTGGTCATCACGAGCGACCGAGGTCTCTTATGGTGGTTTCAACAACTAGAAAAAACAAAAAGGCCATCCCATTTCTAAAGCGCACAATTTCTACAGCGTGCATTTGTTTTACAAAATTACGTTTGACTTTGATGAGTTCATAGTGCATTTTGTGTGTGTGTGAAAAATAACGACACTTGAATGGAGGAACGAAAAAGATGTTTTTGTTTTGGTCTGAGAACGAAAATGATGTTAAGTAGAACGAATAAGACAAAATTAAAAATAGGACGCATTTATGTAAAAAGACTTCTTTATAAATCAGCAGACCTTGGGGCCCTGGGGGTAAAGCTTTTGAAGGGGTAAAGAAGCTGCCTTTGACTTCACTTCTTTCAAAGCTCCACTAAGACCAATATGAACTAGAATAATTATGCCTAGTGCACGTCCAAGAAAGCTGCGGCCTCCCCCCTCTCCCACCACCAACACCAATCACAATCACAATCACTGGCACATCTCTTCAATCTTGACCCTTGAAAAAATAGTGTTGTTTTGGCATCATTGTCTTATCCAAACCCCAAAAGAAAAGAAAAATAACAAGACACAGTTGGCTTCCACAAAACTGAGAAAATTATATGTTTCTTATTAAGCAAAATTAATAATAGAAAAATTGTCCTTGTTCTTTGTTCTGCTTAATAAAAAATATGTAATAAAAACATGTCATCTTTTGTGATTGTGTGATTGTGCGATTGTGTGATCCTGTGAGGCCGAGCCCATTTTAATACAATCACCAATGCCTGCCTTGATGAGAACCACTACCTCCTCCACTTTTGTTCCTGGCAATGAACGAATTCTTTGGTTTTGGTATCTCATGGATGTCCATCACTTGAATTGTTCTCTGCTTTTTGGCTTCACAGAAGACACCCCACAAGCACATTCCAAATCAGCATAACTCCAATGGCATGTCATCAACAAAAACCTAAAAAATAAAAAATAAATAAAAAAATAACAGGAAGTTCAAAGTAAGGAGCAAACCGTTTTCAGCTTCTTTGTAATTCGCCTGAAGTCGTTTTCGTGCAGAAGCCAGTTTATCAGAGTCAAGATTGCTCTCCTTCTGCCCTCCTTGTTGTCTCTGCAAAAACCAATTTATGAGACAGAAGATTCAGTGCAAGTAATTAACTTCAACTTTTAAGTATACAAATTCACGTCGTGATGCAAGACTGGGACAACTTACACTATCACTCAACTAAGCTATGAATTGAAGTAATTGGATTAGTTGAGTTCAGTTTCTTATATTTTGGAAGCATAAGCTTCAAAATTATATTATCTCCCTCCCAATTTCAGCATTCCAAACATGGAGTTAGATACTAGAATGAGGTATCCGTACATTTTGAGGAGCAGAAGCAGACACAGGGGTGGATTGCTTTGGTCTTGGTGGAGCTTCGCTCCTAGGAACTGCTTTTGGTTTGCGCTCTGGTTCTGAATTGTTCTTGTCTGACCCAGAACTTCCATCTGTGCAAAAAAATTAATAACAAAATATTTTGTATAAACCAAAAAGACTAAGATTTAATCAAACAGTACAGAAGTAAATTTTCAACATAGATGAAGTGGAAGTTTGGAATCTGATTCTATACTCACTGTGAGGATTTGGAGAGTATGCAAAATCAGGAACCTGAAAAAACAGAAAGAACTGAATATTAGAAAGCAAGAATAAAACATGGAAATTAACTTTATCAAAAACAAAAATTCCTTTGACCTGGTGAAGACCATTTTGGGGAATTTTCTGCTGTGGTGAGTCTTCATCAACTGCCAACAACTTAAGTTACACTTCACAGTGACTAGCATTTTGACCGTTTGTATGATGAGAAGTGAAATTAATTAGTAAGGAATAAGGACTTAGGTTTTACCCATGGCTGAAGAAGAGGGCTGTTCTCCATGTAACTTCACCCATTCATCCACAATGCCTTTCCATTTCCTGCAAACCAAACAACCAATGAATCAATAACTCGTTTTTGTTTTTCAATGTCCAAACATCAAGGTTTAATTTAACATGTTCATACCTGACAACTTGCTTTGCCAATCTCTTAACAAGATCGCTTGGATGCTGTTTCCGCAATTGACTCACATGTCTTCCAATATCAGCCTCCTAAAATCCCAAACAACAACTAAAAATCAGAAGGGGGATTTGAATTGGAACCTGTTCGAACGTCAGAAAAGGGGAAAAAAATAATACCACTAATCCAAGAGATAACTGTTGAAAGAAGGTAATTTCGATTTATAAATACAAGTGTAAGAACCCAATAATTACCTTGAGTTCTTGGAATGATATTTCCATATCTACAAGATTTTGAAGCAACTCAACCAAAGAATCCTCAGACTGGTATAATCAAAGTTGCATAAACATCAATATAAAAGAATAGAAAAAGAAAGGATCAAACCTAAAACAGAGACGAATTGAAGATTGACAGAAAAAAAAATTGACCTGATGAGGATCCTCAAGCTGCTTCTTGATGTCTAGAATGTTCTTCTGCTCATCATCAAACAACCCTCCATAAGGATCCAACCCCTCCTTATCCTCATCCTCATCATCATCTCTACCAATGGACTGCGGTGTGTAGGGTGAAATTGCCTTCGGTTGGATCCCATTAGGCTCATTAGGTCCATCAGCATCGCAGTTCGGGCACTGAAGTGGAGTGCAAGTTGTGGCATAGAGGTGCTCCACAATGCCGTCCCTCCGGTGCTTAAGCTCAGTACCATAGTCGGTCGAAGCAACTGCAATGGCGGTGTCTATAAAAGTCCATACATCCACTCCTGAGGTTTCTAAGATGGTCCGAAAGTCATCATGGTCCATGGAGTCGGCCCTGCAGTCAAACTTAGAGGTTTTGATGATGGATAGTTCTCGGATTCTGTGATTGCATCACCGGATAATGTATGGAATTATAAAATTCCAACCATCACAGGAAACAACATTCAATCTCCAAATAAGAATCCCCAGAGAGAAAGACCAAGAAAAATATCAAGCTCAATTGGGTTTCTGGGGGCTGTGGGCAACTCCTTGATTGTTTCTTCACTGCCAAGCCTAATTAAATAGACAAGATTGGTACCCTAAACGCTGGCAGAACAAAACTATACTCTTTCCTCTTTAAAATCCTAAAAGACAAACCAGACAAGAAACACAAGAGAAAATTTTAGCCCATAAAAAGTGACAAGTGCATAAACCAGAAACATCCATTCTTAACATCATAGTTCATGCAGTTGTAGCAAAAAAAAAAGTACATACACAGTATCCCAAAGTAAAAATGCTTCCCCAACTCATGAGCAAGCCACATCGCAACTGTTGCAATTAAAAGGGAACAATACCACAATCTTAAACCCCTCCAGATATAAATTTTTCAAAAACAAAACATGCAAATTCACAACACTCAGAGGTAATCCATCGGTCATATTGAAAAATAAGTTCCATAACTAAAACAACAAACAGTATCAAGCATTAAGCAATTTATCAGGCATTTAACTGCAAATCAGAAGGAAACATTCCAAGGAAAGAATTAAAGCCTCAAGCCAACAGTTAAACAACCTATCAATGTTTGATTAAATCCCCCAAACAGCTGAATCCAAAAAGAACGATATTTACGATTGAGAAATAATCCCCAAATTAGAGCAAAAGCATTCAAAGAAATTGAAAACAAAAAGAAAATCAAAAGATTGTGCAGAAGCCCAATCAAACAAAAAGGAGTAATCTTTAAAGAAAAATAATACAAAAAGCAAATCAGATCGGAAAGAAGGGAAGGAGACATACCAAGGAGAGCAAGTGGAGAAGATGAACGGAAGAGGGAGGCTCATGGGCAGTCTAAATTCATTCTTGTGGGGTTATTTAACGAAACAAATAAATCTTGCGAATATCTACGGTGCGAATCGGTATTTTGTGCGATCTTGCGAACCCGCTTTTGGCCTTTGGATCACCAAATTTAATCCAATGGTCGACAATATGACTGAAAGAAAAACCAAATTTGCAAAACCAGTCGATGAGTAAAATATCAAAATTTTCCCAAGAAAATGTAAGAGAAAGGTGAATTCGGTTTCTGGGTTGTGGGGTGTTTAACTGGTAATTAACAGCTCGATCAATTAAATTCAGAATGCGTTGAATTTTTTATTTTTGCATAATTGGACAAGTGATGGCATATTCTAAATTCCAAATTCGAAAACAATATTGGGTTGGGTTTTACCGTGCTGGTATTGATTTTCAGTGTATAAACTAGAAAGCATTCAAACAAAGAAAAAAGGAACTAGAAAGCATGGTTTGGGTAGGTTTTGGAGAGTTGAGCTTTTGGGCTATGGTATGGTCATTGGTGCGCTGTGTCGTGTGCAGGTTTTTGTTTGTTGTGAGTTGGGAGATGAACGGACAGAAAGCCGCAAAGACCGAAGACACAAAGGGGCCACTAAAAAGTCCATCAATGGGATTTCGAGAGTGTATTGCCACTTAGAACTTTGCTCTACCGATATTTTATCTATATAAGTTATGCGTAAAGTGTCGGATTTTAAATGTTTTTTACAAGTAATAAATTAAATCAACGATGATAGTACAATACATCTAGTATGCAATTCAAACTCTTAAGTGAAAGTTTTCTACAATAAACATATACTTAAAATCTATATTAGCTACATGCCGATATATTGGTTAGGAGAATATTACAAGCAATATTTCGGTTTGGTCGAGTTTTAACCCGGACCTCTTTTTTCTAACCCCACGCATTTCGATTGCGTGGTTGATAAAAGAAAAGGCCAACCCTTGACACACAGTGGTTAGAGCGAGTTTGTATATGTGTGTTACTTCACATGCCGAGAGTTTGATTTTTTATAAAATCAAACCAAGATTTAAGTGAGAGGTATTAGCATTGGGCTTATGTACTAGTCTTTCTGAAATTTACTTGACATGAGTGATCCATTACAACTCTAACATAGGAGGGTTCTCTCACTAATCTTAAAAAATAAAATTAATGGTCGTTGGAGCAAAACCTCTTATCAAAGAAATTAAATGTTGTTTGCTTCCATTTTTTTTTTCGTTCTCAAATACAAAAATAAAATGTGTTTGCTAATTTGATTTTGAAAACTAAATTTTGGATTTTAAAAACACACAATACAATATTTTATATTTGGGTGCTCAAGTGTTAACTATTCGTTTGGGCCAAACTCCAGAAAATAATATCACAATTTCACTGTTTATCAAATAGAATTTACTTTAAGATTATCCGGGCTAAAATTTAACCAAATAAAAAATCATTTGGCAATTAAATTCTTATCATGAATATCATTATGTTATCGAACCCTCTATGTTCATAATTCATATATGTATTTTATTGTAGTATTGGATACTCAAGAAATTACCAATTGGATGAATTGTTGTAAGGATGGGAGATTATAGGTGACAGGACCCCTCCTGAATTTACCCCACAAAATCCGTGAGAAGCCTTGCTCCCGTCTGACAAACCTCAAATAATTCCCAAAAATACCCTCCGCTTAACATACCAATTACCGAGGCTTCTACCAAAAATTCGGCAGAATCTTCCTTATAAACGGGTAAAACCAACTTCCACCTATCAGACGAAGGATGTAGAACAGTCCAGATAAAAATAAATCCAACCAACTCATAAGACAATTAGAGCAAATCAGGTTATTACAGTTATAACCCAACCAAAACCTACACTGACAACGCAGCAGAAGGTGATGCCTCCTCCTAGTCTTGGCGAATCGTCCCGCAATGGCTTGGAGGGCACGAACCCAAAACAACCATGAGTGGATAATAGAACCAAATACAATAAAAGTATGGTCTCGCCAATAAAATAATAATATTAATCGATATAATCTCACATCGTTATCAAACCTTACAAGAACCAAGATCTGCATATATAAGTAAATAAAACTTATAAGAATCCATTTGATTTACCTCGGTAGAACCCACGCGACCTTTACCTGTACTCACCATACTAGTAACCCGGCGAAGCCATGATCCCCGATCGAAACCAATATCCAGCCCGAAGCTGTCATCTGGAGTCGTCCCGGCTGTAGCCGCCATTTTGAGTCGTAGCCCGATATCCAAGCCGAAATCGTCATCCAGAGTCTTAGCTTAATATCCCGACTGAGCATATGATGGAATCCTCCACATCATAGCCCGATACCTTATTCAGCGTATGATGGAATCCTCCACATCATCGCTAATACATCGCTGAGCATATGATGGAATCCTCCACCTCATAGCCCGATATCTTATCCAGCGTATGATGGAATCCTCCATATCATCGATGATACCTCGCTGAGCATATGATGGAATCTTCCACATCATAGCATGATACCTTATCCAGCGTATGATCGAATCCTCCACATCATCGCTAATACCTCGCCAAGCATATGATGGAATCTTCCACATCATCGCCCGATACCTTATCCAACGTATGATGGAATCCTCCACATCATCGCTAATACCTCGTTGTGCATATGATAGAATCCTCCACATCATAGCCCGATACCTTATCCAGCATATGATGGAATCCTCCACATCATCGCTAATGCCTTACCGAGCATATGATGGAATCCTCCACATCATACCTCGTACCTCTCCGAGACTATGACGGAATTCTCCATACTATAGCTCATATCCTTTCGAGAGTATGATGGAATCCTCCATACCATACCTCGTACCTCTCCGAGACTATGATGGAATCCTCTATACCATAGCTCATATCTTGATGAGAATATGATGGAATCCTTCATACGATACCTAGTATCACACTGAGTGTATGAGGGAATCCCCCTTACCATACTTCCTGTATGTCCGAGCGTATGAGGGAATCCTCCCTACCATACCTCACCGAGAAATTCCCACCAACCCTCCCACCAGGGTCAAAGCCTAACCCACCATCCAGAGCCGAAACCCAAAATCGTCAAATACCTAGGCCTAAGCCCAATTACATAGCCCCGGGTCGAAGCCCAAAATCCATAAACTGAATCCCTAAAATAACCATCCCAGCCTAAGGCCAAGTCATTACCCACAATTGTTTCCCAAAACCATTATTGAAATTCATAATTCGTAATAAATCATTAAAACGATTATTCGTAGTACTCGTGTCTCCATATTTAATAATAAAACATTGGAAGGATCACCTTTAATTTCTGAAGTGCATAATTAATAATAAAACATATAGAACATACACTTATGCATGCATTATAATTTAAAAGCCATAGTCCACTCACCGTAATGTCCAAACGAGTCCAATTCCAGCTATTCGGTCCCCCGTGACCTTCGGAACCACCATGCCTGTCAAAAATATTACTTGGCATTATTAAACGATAATTATTAACCAAACATCTGACCCCCTAAACCTCGGGAGTTCACACGCCCCCTAAATGCGTACCAAGTAACTTTAAACACCCAAAACAGCCCCTAAACGAACTCTAATTTTTGCGTGCCGTCTGTCCACGAACTCGTGAGTTCGAGACCTACACAATGATTCAATAAAAACTTCCAAAATTATTCCCAAACTCAAATTGACCTCCGAACTCCAAAGGTAAAATCGTCATTTTCTAAATTAATTTACCAAAATTCACTAATTACGCGTACGAGTCATTACAATAGGTTAGGCTTACAATGGTGGTAGTCATTGGGTATCAAAATTATCACAAAAATAAATTGTCCTCATTGTCTATATGTGAGTCAAATGCAACAGCTCTTACTTACAAATTGATGAGAAATATAAATTGGTATTTGTGATTACTATGAACAAATATAAATTGATGAAGAATATACCTGTGGAATCCAAAATCACCCAAAAATTGTGGAGCTACCAATTAGGCCATAATTCCTATAATGTCCAAATTACCCATAGTAATACATTAACGGCTCACAGACACCCACACATTAAATAATGTATTTACCAGCTAAATATATTATTTAATCGGGTTAATGCCTCAATAATAATTATTTTCTCCTTGAGAATTAATTGTTATTAAAATTCAATTAATAAATAATATATTTTATCAAAAAGAATTATTTATTAATTACAAAATCCAACGACCAATCAGAACGCTCTGCGACTCTCAAGGCTTCCCTATAAATAACGGAGCTCATTTCACTTTTAGGGAAATTCGTTCCTCGCTTCTAAAGTTCTTTCTGATTTCTCTTGCAAAGCTTACTTAAGCATCAGAGTATTCTTGGTTGAACAAGCTCTTGTTTGCTACTTGTAGGGATTGTGAAGACTTTTCAAGGATGTCCGATTTCTGCTTCAATATTTGGTGCTTTCATTGACAACCGAATTGAGAAATACTCAAGGAGTGCTCTCTAGTCCGTTCGTCGTTCATCAACTTCATTCGTCGTTCATCGACTTTGTTCGTCGTTCTTGAACTTCATTCATCGTTCATCAAATCTTGTGCGTCGATCATCATCATCGTTCATCGTTCTTATCAGAGCAAGAATACGACGATCAGTACATTCATTCAGAGCCCCTGCTTCCGTCTCTGAGCTCAAGCTGGAAGCAGAACGCATGTTGTGAATCCTGATGAACAACAGGACCATTCCTCCATGCGGGACCCACCAAGTGATGATACTAGTACTCATCGGGACACAAGGACACACTCCAGATGTTGGCTTCGAAACCTTTCCTATCCCATCAACACTTGCACCCTCACCGCCTGCATCTGGAGTGGTAACAACGAAGCCTTCCTTCGGGAAGCATCCAAGCCTTCCTTCGGGAAGCATCCAAGGCTTCGCCCAGCGAAGCATCCAAGCCTTTTTCCCGTGAAGCATCTAAGCCTTGGCCCGGCGAAGCGTCAATGCCTTCGCCTGCGAAGCATGCAAGCCTTCATCCCGCGAAGCATCCAAGCCTTCACCAGGCAAAGCATCCAAGCCTTCGCCACACAAAGCATCCAAGCATTCGCCACGCGAAGCGTCCAAGCCTTCGCCCCGTGAAGCATCCAGGCCTTCGCCCAGCGGAGCATCCAAGCCTGCGCCCAGTGAAGCGTCAATGCCTTCGCCTCGCGAAGAGTCAAGGCTTTCGCCCCGCGAAGCGTCAATGCCTTCGCCCCAATAAGAGTCAATGCCTTCTCCCAGCAAAGAGTCCAAGCCTTCACCCCGCAAATCATCCAAGCCTTCGCCCCACGAGACACTCTCTCTCTCCTCCCTCGAACACTCTGCTCAGATCGGGACTGAGACACTCTCTCTCTCCGATCGGGACTGAGACACTCTCTCTCTCCTCCCTTGAACACTCATTCTCCCCGTGCAAGCATCGCGAATCTCCACCACCATCAACCCATTTTGGGTTCGATTCGACCCAAACAAAGGCCATGGATGGAATCCCCTCGACCTCGCGAGTGATTTGGTGCCAGTTCGAGCCCCGATCACCACCAGAGATAGCAGTTCAATCATCGGTGATGAAGCTGAAACTTCCATGGATTTTCTGATCGATCGAGGTATGTTTTCTCAAATCTAAGCTTGGATTTGGACTCTTGGGAAGGAACAGATGAATTTGCCCGGGTGGCTTGTGAAAAATGGTGGAGTCTGGAGGAATCTAGGGAGCTTGGAGTCTAGGCCGTTAATGGCGCATTCTGGCCACCATCGTTTGCGGCGTTGACGGTAGTCCGATCATCTTTTCTGATGACAATTCCCAGATTCCAGCCACCGAAGGTGGTAGCAACGGCGGCGGTCCGATCGTCATCCCCGATGAACTCTGATGACTGGTTTGAACTGCGGATGCTGACGTGGCATGCCACCTGATAGCCACGTGGTGTCACATCAAGTCACGTGGCGACCAGTCAGCAACTAACTCAGCTGCCACGTGGAGCCACGTGGCAACGCAGTCAGCATCCAGTCAACTGACGCCGTCAGGGTTTGAGGGAATATGCTGACGGCGTTAGCATATTCCGTCAAAAGGTAACGGTGTTATGACGGAACTCTAACGCCGTTAGTTTGGATGAAAGATTCTGATTCTGTCAGAATATTCCGTTATGTTTGACCGAATATTCTGTCATAGCGACATAATATTCCACCGTGAACAGTACAGAGGTGCATGAGGGGCGTGGAAGAGCGTGATGGCGCCTGGCACGTGGTTCGGTCTTCTACCGGAGCGTGGGGCTATTTCCTGGCCCACGGTGGCACATGTCTAGTGTTTTGGAACATTCTGGATCAGATTTTGGAGGTTTTGAGGTCGTTGGAGTCCGTTTAGAGCCATTTTTGAGTAATCCCTGCTATATGGACGACCACGGAGCGGGTTTGATTCGTCAGGGAGGTGGGTTATTCCTTGGGGCTAGGATTTCCTTGAGTTGGTACTTTGGATGTACTGTGAACGAACTGGATTTCTGAAATTGCAAGGCATGCGTATTTCTATGTATCATGTCATACCACAAATTGTGTGTGGTGGGACTATATATTAGCACCTTTCGAGGCTCAAAAATTTAAGCTTAAGGTTTAAAGGAATTTATCGAATATCTTTTCCTACGCATCTCTCGAGGCGTATGAAATGATTTTAGGGTTTCAGACCGAGATTATGATTTGGGTTTTGACCCTGATGAATGATGTTATGGAAGATTCCATTATACAGCTCGGGCTGAGCTGGGAAATTGAGCCACGACTCGGGTTGAGCTGGGATATTGAGTTACGGCTCAGAATGAGCCGGGATATTGGGTTTCGGGTTGGAATGGGCTGAGATATTAAGTTACAGCTCAAGATGAGCTGGGATATTGAGCCACAGCTCAGGCTTAGCTGAGATATTGAGTTACAGCTCAGAATAAGCCGGGATATTGAGTTACGGCTTAGGATGAACCAGGATATTGAGCCACTGCTCAGGCTGAGCTGAGATATTGAGTTACGGCCCAGAATGAGCTGGGATATTGAGTTACGGCTCGGGATGAGTCGGGATACTGAGTCACGACTTGGGCTGAGTCGGGATATCAAGTTATGGCTCGCGGTAAGGTACGTGAGACTCAATTCAACCAAGTCTTGAATATTGAATAGTCAAAGAACCTTTCGGTTTATGTACGATGTTACTGGCAAGGGTACTTTCGTCATCAGGGTCAGTGGGTGGTGTGGGAGGTAACCCAGATTGACGAGTCGTTGACGGTTCATACGAGAGTGACACGTCAGTTATCTTGTGCGATTTCGGAGGAGGTTTCTCGAGGTAGTTTGTGAACTACTAGGTTGTCCTTCATCTGACAGGTGGGTAAAGGTCAATCAAGCACATGGTCCTATCAGTTGGAGTCCTTGTCAGTTTTTTTATTTGATGCTTCCAAGAATTAAGGGTATTTCAGGTATTAATTACAGTGGTCAAGGGATGACAGACGGAAGCAGGGCTTTTCGCGGATTTCGAGTCCAAATTCGGGAAGGGTCCTGTCAATTTGGTATCAGAGCTCTAGGTTTAACTTCCTGCATACCGTACACTTGTGTGCAAATTATTTAATGGTTCTTGTCAACGAGATGCCTCCGAGACGTTTGTCTCTTCAACGACCTAGAACTGAGGGAGGCGAAGAGTTGGGAGTCATGATATGGACGGGCGAGGTAGGCGTCACTGTTGCTGGTGAGTGGACTTTGGTTTTGTAAATTATAATGCATATATAATGGTATATTTGAATAAATTCTTGTTACATATTATTTTTGGTAAATTCTGGAATTGTCAAGTATTATGCCAATAACTTACTACTGGACACGGGCTTTCAATAATTATTTGGAAATGACGTTTTGGGCTATGGCCTTACTTTATGGTTTCAGGTTTTATATGGTTTGACTTGATTAATTTTGGATTTCGGTCGAGTCCACGATTTTGAGTTTAAACCCAATTTTTCAATGAATTTGGCCTAAGCCAAGGAACAAGGATTTCAAAGAATGGATCTGAATTACTGTCCCCGAGGGTCAAGGTTTTCTCTGATGCAGGTGTCGAGGGTCTTTCTCCGCCAGATCGTTGAGGTGAGCTACGACTCGGGATTCCATTCGGGGAGCGGTGAGTCAGGTTTATGATATTTTGTGTCCATGTTGGTTTCATAGTTTTTAAACTCCTTTGAGGAGGTTTTTCAAAACAGGGTTGTGGACCACGGGATATTTTTATTATTTGGGTTTTCATGGGTCCCATTGAGTGTTTTAACAAAACATGGATTTTGGTTTTCACTGAATTGTTGTCCCCAAGGGTCATGGTTTTTCTCCAGCACATGATGTGGGGTATTTCCCATCACGTGTTCGTCGAGGTTTTCTCCGACTGGCGTTGTAGGGTATTTCTCCACCAGATCATTTAGGGTTCTCCGATGTTGGCATTGGAGGGTATTTCTCCGCTACATCGTTGAGGTTTCTCCGACTGGCGTTGGAGGGTATTTCTCCGCCAGATCGTTAGGCGGTTCTCCGATGTTGGCGTTGGAGGGCATTTCTCCACCACATCGTTGAGGTTTCTCCGACTGGCATTAGAGGTTATTTCTCCGCCAGATCGTTGAGGGGTTTCTCCGATGTTGGCGTTGCGTGGTATTCCTAAACCCCGGAAGGTCCGCTTGCATCACATTAAAAACACAGCCACTTCGGACGCCCAAAACTACCCCTAAACGATGTCCGATTGATCCGAAACCTACGCCAAAAGGTTCGGAACGTCGAGAGCTTTGAAACTCATGTTCGCCGGTGGCCCTTCCACATGCGACTGCATCACCCTACTAGCATGGAACTATTCACAGAATATTCTGTCAATCATGATGGAATATTCTAACGGCGAAGGAATATTCTGTCTGTTAGATTTAACAGAATATGCTAACGCCGTTAGCATATTCCGTTAAACTTAACATCATCAGTTCTAACCAGAGCAACGGAATATTCCGTCGACGACGGAATATTTCGTTAAGGGACCTCCATGAACACCTGAACTTCAAACCTTCGTATCTCTCTCAATTCTCAACCAAATTCGACGTTAAAATAATGGAAATCTATCTACTCAAGCCAAGGAATCCAATTTCCTAGTCCAAATTGAGAACCCATAACTGTGGTGGCCAAAAATTGGCTGAGAATTTCTAGTCAATGTTTAGAGCTTTGTTCCGTCGTCCACAGCGATCCCCTCGGCTCTCGGAGGGTATGGTTGTGCTCGTGGGGAGAAGAGGAAGCTGATGATGTCCTTGGTTGGGTCTAAAACGTCCAAAAAAATTTGGGTTTCTCCCTTGGCCTTCACACAAGTTCACGGGAGAGAAAGAGATAGCACGGGGAGAGAAAGGATGAAATGTAGAAAAAATATGGAGTAGGTCTGATTTAAAATATCTACCCAGGGCAAATAACCAAAATGCCCATGAACATTCTTGGCCCACAACTATGTCACACGAACTCCGTTTTCCGCGTGCCACCTGTCTACGAACTCGTGAGTTCGAGACCTACGCAACATTCCCTAAAACACAGTCAAAAGTGTCTCGAAACACAAATTGACTTTAAAACTCCTTAAACAACCAAGGGTAATTTCGTCTTTAAACCCCTTAAAATTTCCGAGTCGTTACAATTCACCCCCTTAAAGAAATTTTGCCTTCGAAATTCATACCTTTCATTGGAACAAATGTGGATGTTACGCCCGCATCAGTGCCTCGGTTTCCCACGTGCCTCCTCCACATTATGATTCCTCCATAGAACTTTAACCAGAGGAATAGTCTTTCTGCGCAGTACTTTTTCCTTCCAATCTAAAAGTTGCACTGGTTTCTCCCCAAAAGTCAAATCATCTCTCAGCTCAATCGGTTGCGCCTCCAATACATGAGATTCATCGAATAGATACTTCTGGATCATGGATACATGGAAAACATCGTGAACCCTTGACAGTTCCGGGGGTAAAGAAAGTCTGTAAGCCACTGGCCCTATCCTCTCAATAATCTCATAAGGCCCAATGTAGAGATGACTCAGTTTTTCTCGTCTACCAAAACGTACAACACCTTTCCAGGGAGATAATTTCAAGAAAACCCAGTCTCCGACCTCAAACTCAATATCTCTGATCCGTCAGTCAACATAGCTTTTCTGGCGGTCCTGAACTGCCTTCAACCTTTCACTGATGATTCTAATATTTTCCTCTGTCATTTCCACTATCTCTGGTGTCAACAGTATTCTCTCACCTACCTCAGTCCGGCATATTGGTGTTCTACACTGTCTCCCATATAATGCCTCGAAATGAGACATCCCAATACTAGAATGATAGCTATTGTTGTATTCAAACTCCATCAAGGCTTGGTGTGAATCCCAGTTTTCTTTAAACTGCAGTACACAAGCGCTCATCATATCCTCCAGAATCTGAATTGTCCTCTCAGATTAACCGTCAGTCTGAGGATGAAAAGCTGTACTGAAATGCAATGTAGTTCCAAAGGCCTTCTACAAACTCCGCCAAAACCTCAAAGTAAACCTAGGATCCCTATCTTACACAATCGACTTTGGAGTCCCATGTAACCATATGATCTCATCCATAAACAATTTGGCGTATTGGCCCATCTGGTAATCTTCCCGTACTGGCAAGAAATGTGTTGACTTCGTGAGTCTATCAACAATTACCCAGATTCCTTCATGTCCTTTTTGAGTCCTAGGAATTTTATAAACAAAATCCATCGTAATGTGATCCCACTTCCAATCTGGAATAGGTAATGGTTGTAGTGCCCCGTATGGTTTCTACCTCTCTGCCTTTACTTGTTGACATGTCAGGCACTTACTCACAAACTCTGCTATATCCCTTTTCATTCCAATCCACCAATAATGTTCCTTAAGAGTACGATATGTCTTGGTACCGCCTGGATGCATAGCATAGGCAGAACTATGAGCTTCCTCAAGAATTTCCCTTTTAACTCTAGATCATTAGGTACGCACAACCGGCCATCCTTAACCAAGGCCCCATAACCCCTAAATCACATAATCCTGCCTATTCCCAACCTCCAATTCCATCATAATAACACACAAAGTAGGATCCTGGAGCTGAGCTTCAATAATTTGATCAATCAAGACAGGTCTCACATGGAAACTAGCCAAAAGAGCCCCCTGGCTATCCATGTCAATTATAATTCCCGCTTTACGGAATTCCACCAGCAACGGTAGGCAAACAGTATGCAAATGGGCCAAGGAACCCATGGACTTCCTGCTCAAGGCATCCACCACTACATTGGCTTTTCCTGGGTGATATTTTATGATACATTCATAATCCTTTATCAGCTCAAGCCACCTTCTCTGTCTCAAGTTCAGATTTTTCTGGGTAAAGAAGTATTTCAAACTTTGATGGTCAGTAAAGATCCGACATGTTTCCCCATACAAATAATGTCTCCAAATCTTCAGTGCGTGCACCACTGTAGCTAACTCCAAATTAGGTGTGGGGTAATTCAACTCATGAGGTTTAAGTTACCTGGAAGCATATGCTATCACCTTCCCATGCTGCATCAACACGCAACCTAAACCCTGTAATGATGCATCACTGTACACCTCAAATCCTCCGTTATCATCTGGAAAGGTTAACACTGGGGTAGAAGTCAACCTCCTTTTTAGCCCCTGAAAGCTCTATTCACACCCATCATCCCGGTCCAACTTGACTCCTTTCCCAGTCAACCGAGTTAACGGGGCAGCTATCGTAGAAAATCCTTCTTCGAATCGCCGATAATATCCCGCTAAACTCAGAAAACTTATCACCTCTGACACTGTCTTCGGTTGTTCCCAATTTGCCACTTCCTCAAATTTTTGGGGATCCACGCTGATACCCTCAGTAGAAATCACATGACCTAAGAACCTCACACAGGTCAACCAAAATTGACATTTACTGACCTTGGTGAATAGTTTCTTTTTCCTCAGCATATTTAGCATCAACCTCAAGTGCTTCTCATGTGCCTTAGCACTCTTCGAATATACCAAGATATCATCGATGAACACAATCACAAATCGATCCAAATACTTTTGGAACACCATGTTCATTAAATCCATAAATGTTGTCGGGGTGTTAGTTAACCCGAAGGGCATCACCAGGAACTCATAATGCCCATAGCGTGTCCTAAACGCCGTTCCCTGATCCTTAACTGATCCTTAACTGATGGTACCTGGATCGAAGGTCAATTTTATAGAAATATTTTGCCCCTTTTAATTGGTCAAACAAATCATCAATTCATGGCAAAGGATACTTATTCCGCACCGTAACCCTGTTTAACTGCCGGTAGTCGATACAGAGCCTCAAACCACCATCTTTCTTCCTTACAAATAACACCGGCGCACCCCAAGGTGATACACTTGGTCGAATAAACCCCATATCCACCAAGTCCTACAATTGAGTCTTCAATTCCCTCAATTATGCCGGTGTCATTCTGTACGGTGCCTGTGATATAGGTTGGGTACCCAGAAGAAGCACTATAGTGAACTCAATCTCCCGATGAGGTGGCAAT
The DNA here is from genome assembly GCA_037349345.1 of Oemleria cerasiformis. Lineage (NCBI taxonomy): Eukaryota > Viridiplantae > Streptophyta > Magnoliopsida > Rosales > Rosaceae > Oemleria > Oemleria cerasiformis. Next base: position 12,064,141 of record JAZGTL010000007.1, read on the forward strand.
CCTAGAAGATCCTCTAGAAATACATCGGGAAACTCATTCACCATATGAATATCCTCTATTCTCACCGGAGTATCCCAAGAATCAATCACATGAGCTAAATAGCCCTCACAACCTTTTCTCAATAATTTCTCAACTGTTAAAGTCGATATCACTCCCGAGGGAAGTACCATACGATCACCCCGAAGCGTAAGTTCCGGTAAGCCTGGACTCCAAAATACTACCCTCTTGTCGAAACAATCTATGGAGGCATGGTGCATGGTTAACCAATCCATCCCCAGAATCACATCAACATCATAAATGTCCAAGGGGATTAAATCTGCATCTAACTCATGACCTCCCACTACTACCGAACAACTACGTATGACGAGGTTCACCACTAACATATCTCTGGTAGGAGTGCTAATACCCATATCCCAACCAATCGAGGACAACTCTCTATTAGCAAAAAATGAGAAACCCCGAAAAATAAAAGAACGTGTAGCCCCGAGATCTATCAAAATACGAGCATCATGATTAAAAATAGACAACGTACTAGTAACCACCTCTGGTGCTGCTCGAGCCTCCTGCTGAGTCATAGCAAAAACTCGAGCTTGTGTACCAGAAGACTGACCACGACCCCCCCTGTCTCCCTCTGGCCCTACTGGCCCCACTAGACTGGGTTTGGCTCCCTGCTGCAATACCAAATATCTCCGCTACTCTCTGACTCGGTTCAGGAGCATCTCAGCCCAAGGAACTACTTCCCGGACGACGATGTCGACACTCTTTCTTAAAATGACCAGTCTCCCAGCAGAAGTAGCAACCAGTGTCACCCACATGTGCATGTCTACCACTCTGTCTTCCAGTCGACTGCACTAAAGCCCCGCTAAACTAAGCGGATGATTGATGTCCCTGACTGGCTCCGCCACCGCCTGATCCGGATCTTGCACCCCATAAGATCCAGAACTGAAACTGCCTCTCTTAGATGGTCCTTGACTAGAGGCCCCAAAACTCTGGCGACCCCGGCGTCGCCTGGAACCACTATACTGGTGTTGAGCTGGCAAACTCAACTCTACTTTGGCAGCAGCGTCTGCCAAAGCTCTCAAAGCAGTATGTGCCACAACAGTTACTACTACCCGAACCTCGTTTCTCAGTCCATACTCAAATTGTCGACACTTATCCATCTTAGTTGCAACCAGAGCCGGTACAAAGCGTGACAACTCAAGAAATTTCTGTTCATACTTGGACACCATCTTCTCCCCCAGCTGTAGCTGCAAGAACTCAGCCTTTCTAGCATCACGGTAAGAGCGAAGATAAAATTGCTCGAGGAAGCGCTCCCGGAAAGTTTCCCAAGTAAAAGTACGGACATCCCAGTCTGTTAGCTGCAAAGCATGCCACCACCGGTACACATAGCCACCCAGAAGAAATGTGGCTAATCGCACCCTATCCTCTGGAGGGCACCTCATAACAGTAAACACTCATTCCAAACGAGTAATCCACTCATCCGTATCATCTGGGCCTAACTCGACCGTAAACACTGTCGCCCCCAACCTTTGGGCTCGCTCAATGTCTGAAACTTCAGACATAGCCCTACCCTGAGATTAGTCAAAGCTTGACCCAATTCATCCAGGGTCTGCCTCAAATCAGGCTCTACTACGGGTTCATGTGTGTCCTCAACGTTTCCAGACTGCTGACGGGGCTCGCGTCTCGGATGCATTACGCTGAAAAGAACCATAAATTATCAATATCACAATCAGTTGTACACTAGGTTTACGGTCTATAGGAATTTAACCTAGTGCTCTGATACTAAGTTGACAGGACCCTTCTCGGATTTCCCCTCGAAACCTGGGAAAAACCCTGCTTTCGTCTGACAACTTAAAGAAATTCCCAGAATATCCCTTAGTCCTTGCAATTAATTATGAGAATTCTGCCAAAAATTCGGCAGAATCTCCCCTTAAGGACTGGCTAACCTTCTGCCACTTGTCAGACGAAGGATCATATAACACTCCAAATTTCAATAAGGTCAACCATCTAACGATGTAACCACAATTCACAATCAGTCCAAAAGACTTATCAGAGCATCTAAGTAGGATAAGTAAAATACATAAATAAATATCCTACTTGATAGTCTAGGTAAACCCGCAGCTGAAAATATAATACCTCCTCCTCTAGATATGCCCACGTCAACTCAACGACCTCGAGGGGATTTAAAACACGAAAGTTGTGAGTGGACAAAATAATCATTTAAAAATTATTTCCGAGGAAAACATACTTTTCCCCCCTCCACGAGTAAAATCATGCATGCATAACATAAAATCACTTTGTATATAAATATAATATATTGATAATCAGAAAACCCTCCGGAAAAATCCATCTTTTGTTAAAACACTTTGTGGGACCCACGAAAACCTGAATAATAAAAACATTCCGTGGTCCACAACCCTGCTTTGAAAACCCTCATCAAAGGAGTTTAAAATCATGTAAACATGCATGGACACAAAATATACATAAAAACATATCCCACTGCTTCCCGAATGAAATCCTGAGACGTAGCTTGATACCCTCCACACACCAGATATACTTCTAGTTGTGCAGAAATCTGTATTACGCGTAGACAGCCTCAACGACCTGATGGAGAAAATACCGCTCGACACCAGCGTCAGAGAACCCTCAACGATCTGGCGAAGAAAGACGCTCGACGCTAGTCGGAGAAAACCTTGACCATCGGAGACAAAAATCTAGTGAAAACTAAAATCCATGTTTTGAAATCCTTGTTTCCTGGCTTAAGCCAAATTCATAGAAAAACCAGGTTTAAACTCAAAATCATGGACTCGACTGAAATCCAAAATCAATCAAGTCAAACCATATAAAACCCGAAACCATAAAGCCAGGCCATAGCCCACAACGTCATTTCCAAATAATTATTGAAATCCCGTGTCCAGTAATAATTTAATAATATCCAGAAATTTGCCAAAATAATGCGTAATAAATAATTATATCAAATAGACCTTTTTGCATGCATTATACTTTTCAAATCCAAAGCCCACTCACCACACGTCCAAATAGTTCAATCACAAGTCGTACGCTTCTCTGAAGTTCCCGGAGCAGTATCGCCTGTCAAAAGTAACAATTGGGATTCCCAACTATAATTTAAAACCCTACATTTAGACTCTCTAAATCCCGGGAGGTCCGCTTTCATCACACTAAAAATGCAGCCACTTCTAACGCCCAAAACTACCCCTAAACCATGTCTGATTGACCCGAAACCTACGCCAAAAGGTTTGGAACGTCGAGAGCTTTGAAATTCATGTTCATCAGAGCTCGAGGAGGAGCTCCACGCGCCGTCACGCGCGACTGCATTACCCTACTCACCTAGCACTATTCATAGAATATTTCGTCATCATGACGGAATATTCTAACGCGCGAAGGAATATTCCGTCTGTTAGATTTAAAAGAATATGCTAACGCCATTAGCATATTCCGTTAAACTTAACGGCGTCAGTTCTAACCAGAGCAACGGAATACTCCGTCGATGACGTAATATTCCGTCATCGGACCTCCATGAACACCAGAACTTCAAACCTTTGTATCTCTCTCAATTCTCAACCAAATTCGACGTTCTAATAATGGTAATCTATCTACTCGAGCCAAGGAATCCAAATCTTAAGTCCAATTGAGAACCCATACCTGTGGTTACCGGAAACCTGCCGAGAAGTTCCGGTCAATGTTTAGAGCTTTGCTCCGTCATCCACGGACATCCCCTGGGCTCCCGGAGGGTATGGTTGTGCTCGTGGGGAGAAGATGAAGTTGATGATGTCCTTGGTTGGGTCTAAAACGTCCAAAAAATTTTGGGTTTCTCTCTTGGCCTTCACACAAGTTCACGGGAGAGAAAGAGATAGCACGGGGAGAGAGATGATGAAATGTAGAAAAAATCTAGAGTAGGTCTGATTTAAAATATCTACCCATGATAAATTACCAAAATGCCCCTGAACATTCTAGGCCCACAACTCTCTCACACGAACTCCGTTTTCCGCGTGCCCCCTGTCTACGAACTCGTGAGTTCGAGACCTACGCAACGGTCCCCGAAACATATCCAAAAGTGTCTCGAAATAAAAATTAACTTTAAAGCCCCTTAAACAAACAAGGGTAATTTCATTCTTTTGCAAATTAATTTACGAAAATTCACTAATAAAATTTTTGGGTCGTTACAATAGGTTAAACATGACCTATTTCTTAAATGGGTTACACGAGTTACACGGGTTACCTGGTTCATTAACAAGTCAGGTTCGAGTTGGACATTCTTGACACGATTATTAAACGGATCGGGTTCGGGTTGTACATATTTAGGTAAAACAGAGTTCATGACACGACCCATTGTCAGCCCTAGTCATAGGCTTCACACGGGACATGTCCAATCCTCCAATATTGAGTCCCACCTTGGTACCACCCCATCTAAAGCTGAACGGGACCTTCAAGGTCAAGTCTCACCCCACACTGGAGGAAGTCTTACCCCACGATGTAGGAAGACTAATCCCGCGTTGTGGCAAGTCTCACGCATGTCAGGAGCTCACAAGCCACACTGACGTCAGCCCTGCGCTGCTGACGCCAACCGAAAACCTTTCAGACAACTATTAATAACATGGATGACAGGATGAGAGCGTGCAATGCACACACCATATCCTAACCATCCGTCTTCACACATGTTGGATAAAAAGGCCACACTCACGTCACTTGTTGCAGGGCTGACATCAGCCGGAAGTCATTTTTCTGATAAAGACATGAATCGAACTCGCCAGACAATCTTTGCCAACATCTTAGTTCTTCTGATAAGGAAAAGAATGGAACCCGCCAGACAATCCTTACCAACATCTCAATTCTTCTGACAAAGACATGAATGAGACCCGTTAGACAGTCCTTGCAAAAAAAAAAAAGCCGATTTTGAGCAAAAGACGAAAGGAAAAAGCAGTCCATGACGCCGTTGAAACACTGGGCCACCTGCAGTGTCAACTCCTCAGCCGCAACAAGCTGTGCGTCACAGCCACATGCGCACCCAAATTGACCCCGCGCTGCATCCAAGCCACATGCGTGCCGACTCCATTGTTGCGCCGAGTCGGATCCAGCTACCGCCGTCAGCCTTGTTGCCTCATCTGTGCTACTCTGCGAAATGGCCCCACCGATGCATTTTCTCTCATTCCGCCCTGTCTTGAATTTGCAACAATCAAACAACCCGGGAAAAGATAATATAAGAAATTATATTTCTTCTCTCCTTTCCGCAACCAAGAAAGAAGAAAAAGGAAAATTATTTTCTTCACCCCTTCACCACCGAAACCAGAGGAAAAGAACGAAGAAAATAATCACCCTCACTTTCTCAGCCACACAACAAGAGGATTCTGCTGAATGAAGGTTACAAACCTCTCTTTAAATAAAGAAAATGAAACCTCCAATCATTAATGGTTGAATTAATGATTATTGAATCCTCCTCCACCCTTCTTTCTTCTTTCTCACCAACGGCAAGGTAAGGCAAGGCAAATGGGTTTTGGTTTTTTGGAAATGGAGGGTACATACTTCCATTAAACAAATACAAAATGAAACTCTACAATTAATTGGAGAATTAAGAAATATTAAACCAGAAATCATTAGTGAGGAAATTAATTTCAGAATAAAGAAAATTAAACAACACCAATAAGAGGATTAATTACAAATGGGCTATAAACTAAACACAATCACACAAGCTCAAGCCCAATGCCTACTTGAATCATTTTAATGTTACATTCTGAGCCCAACGGAATTTTTTTGACACAAGAATAATATAAGACAAGATGGAATCCTACTCCAAAATGGTTTACTGGGATTACCAAAAAAACCTACATCCCTTAGGATTCCCTAAATTCCTAAGTGATGTGGGGGCATTTGTGGAACCCAAAATCACCCGAAAATTGTGAAGCTGTCACGTGACCCATAATTCCTATAATATCCAAATTATCCTTGGTAATACATTAACGGCTCACAAACACTCACGCATTAAATAATGTATTTATCATCTAAATGTATTATTTAATCGGGTCAAGACCTCAATAATAATTATTTTCTCATTGAGAATTAATTGTTATTAAAATTCAATTAATAAATAATATATTTTATTAAAAAGAATTATTTATTAATTACAAAATTCATCGACCAATCAGAACGCTCAACGACTCTCAAAGTTTCCATATAAATAGCGGAGCTCATTTCACTTTCAAGGTAATTCGTTTCTCGCTTCTAAAGTTCTTTCTAATTTATCTCTCAAAGTTTACTTAAGCATCAGAGCGTTCTTGATTGAGCAACCCTCGGGGCTTCAACCTTGTCTTCGATTGTTTCTTGTTTGCTGTTTGTAGGGATCGTGAAGATTTTTCAAGCGTGTCCGATTTCTATTTCAACAATACCTTTTGTTCTTATGCTTAATACGAACAAAAAATCCAATATAAAAATCAGCATGAAAAATTTTAATTGTAGAAATCATGTCAGATATCGTGTACTTACACACAAATGAAGTTCAGGGGTTGGCCAAAGTAAGCTTGGGCCAACATATTAACATAAGGGCGCCTAACCACCCAAGCTAGGATGCAATTACGAAAAAGTAGTCTACTGTACATTTATATACATTTTAGGTTTTTTACTCAAAATACCACCTGAATTTTAACTCTAGTCTCAATGTAGATCCTGAACACGATTTTGTAACAAAATACCCCCTGAAACCCACTTTTCGTCTCAAAATACCCCCTGAAACTCACTATTCGTCTCAAAATGCTCATTTTCCGTCAAGTCTACTAACTTACCGTCAAATATAAGGACAATATGGTCACTTTGGACAAATCAACATTTGAGTGAGCCCACTTAGAAAAGTAAAACATGTAGAAAATATGTAAGAGGAAAATTTTCACAAGAGACACCTTTTCATAAACCAGAGAAGCCGAGCCCTCCGACCCAGTGCACCCGCAACTCCGTCGTCAACCGTTTCATCGAAACCCTCTGCACCCCCTCCGCTCTCTCCAAGTGTTACGGCACCTTGGTTGTAGATGAGGCCGATGCCGCCTGCTCATCGAGGACAATGCTTTCGCCGCTGATGTGAATTAAAACAAACAACAATTACGACGCCGATTCTATCCAGTTAAACTTTGCAAGTATACAAATCGATTTAGACAAGTATAGTGACAAGCAAAGGTCGATCCCTCGAGGAATTGTTCAACGATTAAACCCACTTATAACTTAGATTCAGTAACTCATATCAAAACTCTAAAAATAATTAAATAAACAAACAAAATACCTTGACCTAGACTCACAAACTAATGGAATGAGCAAACAAACACTAAGACATGGCTAGGACTCTCAAACAAAACTAAATGCTTACTTAGGACTCAAGAAACACAAAAGACTCACTTAAAGACTCCAAACATGAACTCACGGAAAATGGGGGATTTTGATGATTTGGGATTTGATTTAAAGCAAGTAACGTAAGATGCAAATAACAAGTAAAACGACAATGAATAAGATTGTAAATCGATAACTAAGGCGAATTAAGGCTAACTATCCACCACCAACCACTTCTAGTTCCTAATAAGATTTCCAAGATTCCATTACTATGAAACGTCTTAATATGATGCCCATGTAAGGATCAGAGTTAGGGTCCACCCCACATATTTTATCATCTTCTTAGTTAGCATGTTTTAAGCCATGTGAGCACTTAAAACGTCTATCATATTTTGGGCTTCAAAATCGAGATCTATTTTGTATTAATTTGGATTTCTTTTTATGCCTATATACTATAATGACTTGCGAAATATTTAAATTTTAAGGTATTATTGCAATGCAATTCAATTATATGTGGTTCATATCCTGTGGATTTCTGTTGAGTATTGATCTACTGGTTCTTCATCTGATTTGTTCCGAGATGTTTGTGCTATACAAATTATAATGAAGTGGCTGCATTTTGAATTGGAAATTTTTTGAAAATTTCTCTTATATACTCTCTACATTTTTACTTTTTTAAGTGGAGCGCACTCAAATGCTGACTTGTCCAAAGTGACCATATTGCCCTTATATTTGACGGCATGTTAGCAGACTTGACGACAAAAGGGCATGTTGAGACGAAAAGTGGGTTTCATGGGGTATTTTATTACAAAAATGAATTTAGGGTCCACCTTGAGACTAAAGTTAAAGTTCATGGGACATCTTGAGTAAAAAGCCTCATTTTAAGACATATTTTATACATCTTTTCATATCCTTTTATCCATAATTTATCACCATTGTTTGTCATCAAATAGGAAAAAATGAAATTTTAGTGAAAATGGTGCAGGATTTGATAACGCATAAAATTACCAAAATTTTGGCAAAAGAAGGAATTTGGAGTTAGAAAGAAATAACTTGGGCAACAAGAAAGAAGTTACTAGGGTAGTACGAAATAAATACCTTGGGCAGCAAGAACGTTGTTCATGCAGGCACTGCTTGTCAACAAAACATGTTTTTCTATATAAAGAGCCTCGCTCTTAGCTCTCAATTGAAAAAAACAAAAAATAAAAAACAAAATCTGACTTTGCCTCCTAGCACCTTCTTCCATTCTCTTCATTCCATAAAATCGACATCCTAGAGACACTATTCATGTCACTGTTCATATGCTCCAAAATCCCAGCCGTGGGTCTTAGAGAAGAAGACCGTTCTTTGCTGCGCTCCCGGATTTTTTAATTTAATTAATTATTTTCTTGTAGTCTTAAGTATGAATTGTGAGTTGTCTTTCTTAGAATTAAGGCTTCTTGAAGCCCTGAATATGATAGAAAACATTTTTTGATTAATTCTTATTTAGTTTACTTTTTTTAAGATTAAAGTTTAATTTACGGTTATAATTTGACTCTTACGCATGTCTATGAGCTTGATCACCTTATTCACATGTGTTTGCCGTTGAGAATGCTTGTGTATATTCTCATGGAAACAAATGAATAGCTTGTTGATTATTCATGTGAATCAGCTTATAAAAGTTTCATGATTCTTGTGATATACATACTCTCTAAACTATTAATGAGACATTGTATGTTTAATTTGAGTAAATACCATGCTAGGTTGTATTAATTGATATAAGTTCTCTGCATATACCAAGTAGTTAACATGCTAAGTAAGTCAATACAACTTAGTCCTTACAATGGTCAAGTTGTGAGCATCTTTGTCTTGCATATGAGTTTGTTAAGTTAGATTTTCAAGTAGCTAGTGTTGATTGTTTAGTGGTGGATTGCTTACCTTAACTCGTTTATATCTTATAATTGAAACAACCTTATCAGTCATTTTTGTTAATATGTTAGTGCCCGTTTCGATGTGCTTATTATAAAGCGCTTTTAAGCAGTAGCGCTTTTAAACAGTAGCGCTTTTTATTAGTGCGCTTATTCAGTAGCGCTTTTAAGAAGAAATAGTTTGATGTTTGGTATGCACACATAAAAGTACTTTTATTTCTAAAAAAATACTTGCGGAATAATTATAGAGCGTTTGGTAGTGAAAACAAAAAGTACTTTTAGAAATATAAATAATTATTATTTCGTTTCATCATTCTTATAACCCAATTTTTTAATATAAAAAATATTTAAAAATTTATGTTATGACATAAAATTAATGACTTAACAAATATATCAAAATTCAATAGATTCGCTTGTGAGTATAAATTGATTCAGATAAATAAACTTGATTGGTTGTTTTGAGCCACAGGGCTTCACACGTGACATACAGAGATCATAATTTGGGGCCCCAAAAAACGGGGGCCTTATGCGATGGCACCACCCTAGGGCCGGCTTTGATTGTGTCCATGGACTTTGATTCCTGTACGACGGACTTTCTTGTTCCACAACATCGAAATTTGCACTGAACATAGAACGTCAGACTCTCAAATTTGAGCAGGTAAACTATTGTGGGGTTTGATTGCGTCTATGAACTTTGATTCTGGTACGACGGACTTTCTGGTTCCACAACATCAAAATTCGAACAGAACACACGACGTCCGACTCTCAAAGTTAAACATGTCAACTATTGTCGGCTTTGATTGTGTCCATGCACTTTGATTCCTATACGTCGGACTTCCTTGTTCCACAACAACGAAATTCGCACTAAACACACGACATCCGACCCTCAAAGTTGAGCAGGTCAACTATTGTGAAATACTTGGTTGCAAGGAAGGAGAACCTGAGGTCGAGATTCATTCCTTCCTCGACTGTAATCGTTTGAAGAAGAAGTCAGTGCACCACAACCCGAATACAACCGAATTCACATTTATATTCTACCGAATAACGACTTGATATTGGCACGCCCGCTCATCACCCAAGACTGAAGAACACCGTAGTTTGGTAGTTTCTCAGTAGTAGCTTGGCGGAAAATCATTGTAACAAATGATAAAACTGTATATGTGGAGAACCAAATTCGAACAATATTCTGATTGTGGACTTGGGTCAAGAATAGTCCTTCAAAATTTTCTTTCATACATCCTCCAAATAGACTTACTTATATATATATATATATTCTGATTACTAGTTTGAGCATGGTAATCCCCTTAAAAAGACTTTCTGTTATAGATAGGAAAAGGAAAACTCTTCATTTTGGTCAAAACAAAGTTGAATCTCTAGTGTTTCCAGAAATAATTACATATGAAAAATAATAAAAAATCCCACTAAATGAGTAACATAACAAAAACGAAGAATCTACACTGATGACCTACAGTTTTTCCTTTCCCTTCTGGTTTGAGACCTCTTATGCAACCCACGAAGTTGGTCTTCCCACACCTCCCTTGGAAACATGGATCTTTTCACCTCCATAGAAAATCCCTCGACCCCTAAACCCAACTGATAATCATACATTTGACGCGAAATCGGGTCCGAAAGTGTCACATATGCTTTCTGAAGCTCAATGAATTTTCTTGTGGACTCCTCTTTTGCCGAGGGAGGGCAAACATCTGGGTGAAGTTGACGAGCCATGCTTCTGTATGCTTTTTTTATGTCACACAAGTCGACATAGTTAATGTTTTCAGAACCAAGAGAAAGTAGGTCATAAAAGTTGGCCTTATTCTTTATGTGCAGTGCTGCTACTTGATCAATATGTAATCTGCATGAAACATATTGACGATGAAGATTTTGGTTTGGCATTGCTTTGTGTAGCATTGGAGCCATTTTCGCATTCATGGTTGGTAATTGCAATGAGATTGGCATGATTATCTCTTAATTAAGGAGTATATATTATATATAGACAATGGATTTTCTCTTAATTAAGACCGTTGAATGAGAGTTTTGGCAGAGAGTTTATGTCTTCATCTTTGTGTGGTGTTTCCTTGCAATTCTAGTTCTAGCTGTGTTAATATTTGACCATATCTTCTATATCAATAATGCTTATAATATAACTTTGTCTTTCTTAACAAATTCAATTCACACGCCTTTAATAACTTTATTCATTAATAACATTTAGAGGCGGTAATCGAGACGTGCTCAGTGTTATATATATTGAGTATTGATTTTGCATTTTATGAGAATTGAATCTGAAACTTCCTATATAAAAGAAGGAGAGGAATACTATTAGACCGTAAGTATTACTAAGTGACCATTTTCTATTAGGATTGAGCACTATTCTAACCTACTCATATATTCCAATGAACTAGTTAAATGCACTGCTCTCTTAAGTGAACATTTGGATAATGTACTTCTTTGTTGCTAATCGTATAATATGCTTTAATACATTCAAGCAACTCAGGTTTATGATCATGGGAGACTAGTACAATCGAATTTTTATCCATGTCTTCATAATTGTAGTCGATATTTCTAACCTTACGAAAATGTTGGTATGTCAACTTCTTATAGCAAAAAAACTCAACGTTTAAATATGATAACAAATATAAAATTTACCCTAGCACATTAGGGTTATGTATACAAGACAACACTAAAATCAAATTTACCGGTATTTAGGTCATCGAAAATGGAAGACCATAGATAAAGTAATAATTTTAAAATTTGGAGCTTAATTTGGGTCCTATCCTATTCGGATTGTTTATAGCTGTCCCATTTATTTTTCTTTTCTCTTCATCGATCTCCTGGCCACTTGCTAATATTAATTAACTAAGCAATTTAAAACCTTCAACTGAGAGATGATTACGAAAGATATGGTCATTGCTTAAATCAAAATTTATCCTTCATCATTATCAACGTCCACCTTTATATTCAAAATTAATTTATACCACTTTTCTTTTCTTTTTATTTTTCCTACAAATTGTTGCATGTGCTATTCTCTGCCGGCCTGACATTTTAATTTCTCAATCTGTATTCATTAAAGAAGAGATTATTAATCTAACGATTATGTATCATATTCAGTTTGCATGCTAGTATATAAGTTAATATCATGTAATAATTATACCTCTAATAATTTTATATGGTGTAAGTAATATTTCACCAAAAATAAATGACAAATAGTGTAGCTAACATTAAGAAATTTTTAATGCTACATTCATAATCGTGCATTTGAATCCACCTTCTCGAATACTTTGGAATAAACTTTTTATTTTATTTTTTATATAACGATAGTTTATTCTAATTATAATTTAAGAAGATAGGAAATTTGGACTAAGCCACACAATGTGCAAGTTATAAAGTATCAAAATCCACATAAATATATAACATCATCGCCATTCATGTGAGTTGACATAAATCAACTAGACGTCTTATTTACCAGTAAAAAAGAATACCAATTAAACTGTACGTAATATTAATTGATGTGTTGAAATAAACTAAGAAACAAGTAGATACAATTATATAATCTTTTAATTAGGCCACCCGAAGTAAGTTATATTCATTTTGAGTAGATTCGAGCTAGGCCGCCGAGAATACATTCAATGAGACATTACGTTGTAATTATTAATCTAATTATGGACCTAATATCTATCATCACTCGTGATGTCCTCCAGCAAGTCTATCTATTATTGGACCGCAGCTCAAGACACATATAAAACTACAGATTCTTCTAACACAACTAACTATGTATATATATTTCTAAAATCTATTATAATCTTTTCATCTGTAAAGAATCAAATTCGATTCTCATAAATATAAAAATATCTATGTATAATTAGTTAACTCATATAATGTGCCTTACAAAATCTCGTTTTTCAGTATTGGTTTTTTTCACAAGCATTAAGATTTAGTTATAATTTGCAGTGGAGGAGGCACTTGAGCAATTTAGTACTGCCTCCTCTAACTGTTGGAGAAGATGATTGGAGCTATCTAGTTCACATGTGGCAAACAGATATGAGTGGAATTAATGTGAGCATTTTTCCAATTATTTACTCACTTTGCAAATGGTAATTGTTTTGTATTTCTATTACAACTCTGATTTGTTTACTATATGCAGAAATGTATATAGTGTGAAAAATAAGAAAAGTAAAGACAATTAACCTCAAGATAACACGTTGTGCTTGGACAAAAGCATATTTAGACGTATTATTACATATGAAAATGTAAGTTTTATTTGATCCTTATATGTATTTAATTAGCTGAAGTTGCAATGTTCGAAAGCTATAACTATTATTATCACGCGTCTTTTTTTGTTCAACTATATAAAATGTTTGTGTATGACGAAAAAATAATTTAAAGAACCTGCCGCAAACAGATATAGGAGAATATGTTGAAGTTATGTTAAATGATGAGATATATGAAACTAACCTTATGGAAAAATTTGTCGATCCATCCCGATCAGGCTATATACATATGGCTTTGGAGCAGTTACAAAGACTACAGAGTGAAATCTCCACATGATAATCATTTCCAAATCGAAGGGCCATAATGTAGAGAATAAGTGTATGATTGTAGGTGAGGAGTTATGGATTAATTTAGAAGGACCGTGCTTTGCAAAAGTGTCGATCAGTGGTTTTAAAGATTACCCAAATCGAAACAAACGAACTTCTAAAGAAATTGATGGAATGGCCGTCGATGAATGGTTTTCTTGAATCTTATTGAAGGATGTGTTTCCCTCTTTTTAGTTGAATGTCTTTTGGCAAGGGAATTTTGGTCTTTCTTCTGTTAAGTGCACAAGTGTGTCACCATCAAGTCACGAATTGACTTTAATGGAATGTGAATGTGATGAAAGTGTGAGGTGTGTCCTTGGATTTGACTTCAAATCAAGTGATGGTCAGGCCAAGAGAAGAAACCTCCTCTCGGCCTAGATTCTTTCACTATTTTCAAGACTTTAAATAAGGATTAAAGGACAAAACTAAAGGAATTAAAAGTAAATGTGCTTAAAATGTAAGAAATTATGAGAAATATAAAGTAAAATGAGTGCAAGAAAGTAATGTCCTGGAATTAAACAACAACGACAGAAATTAAATTGCGTAAAGTAAAGAATTATTGACAATTGCGTAATTAAAATGACTTATTACATGAAATGCACCCTAAAACTCACTCTTAATCCAACTTTGCACCTTGATACAACTTTTGTCCCAATTTCACCCTATTTTGCAAATATTGTCCCACTTAACATAACTTTCGTCTATCCCATCCATCAAACGTTAAAAATGTTGACATGGAACCTAAATGACAGTCTGAATGTAAGCAAATTTTGTTAGAGTAAAACTTCAGAAGTGTTGGTGTAAATAACTCTAATAAAATTTTGATACCATAGACACACAAAAAATCATCAAGTATTCTTAAATTTATAGAAAATCTTAAATGTAGAAGAAAATCCTAAATTTGTGGCAGCGACATAGAATCGAGGAATTTGAACATGCCATATGCAATGAGAAAGTTATCACCTGCAAATTCTGCAATGCACTGTTTGAATGCTCATATGTAGTGGTTTTTAGACGTGGAAAGATGTATGGAAATACAGATAAGGAACTGATTTTCACCCTCTATAATTTCTTTGTTGTACTCTATTTTGAAGAAATATTAAATAAGAAAATGAAGTCAGAAAGTAAAATATGAAAGTTCGAAATCAACTCCCATTCAGATATGCATGCCGGCATAGGCGGAGCCATATAGGAACCAGAGGGGTCCCAGGGGCCCTCCTGTGATTTTTTCGTTATCTTCTTTTTTGTATATGTATATGTAAATTATACTAATATTGTTAAAATTTATTTATTTTCTATTGCTTATGTCTTTATAATTCTCTATTATAACAAACCAATTTCAATTAATAATTATTGAACATTTAAGTGCATGAGTATTTGTTTTGCATTCTTTTCAGCACTCAAAATAGATGATGACCATAATTGCTTTTGGAAAATGGATAACATATATACTCATAAAACATTTTCAACCATTGACGTTGGCATTGACATTATATCTGATTAAAATTGCTGGCTACGCATGCAGGTAAGTCAGCACAACAATTATTCTTTCAGTACATAGACAATCAGAAACCAGCGGAAGCATTTGAAAACAGTTTTCAGTGAGTGTTTTTCTCACCTAT
Source organism: Oemleria cerasiformis (assembly GCA_037349345.1). NCBI lineage: Eukaryota > Viridiplantae > Streptophyta > Magnoliopsida > Rosales > Rosaceae > Oemleria > Oemleria cerasiformis. Next base: position 12,079,567 of record JAZGTL010000007.1, read on the forward strand.
TCACTCACTATACCTTGCCTAGCCCAACTTAGCCCAGGTTTGAAATTTTGGGTTTGGGCTTCTAAATTTTCTTCATTCTTCTCTTCAATTGTATTTTTGATGATTCATGAAATTGAGTTTATTTGTGACGTCCCTTGTTTCAAACACTTGGAATTAAGCAATCAATTGACGTTACCAGAATTATTTAGCGTGAGGTAACCAATCATGTTTCTAAGTGTATAAATTTAACGAATACCGTTAAGTGCATAAAATAATATGTTGACCATTCAGTACATAAACGTACCAAATACCCGCTTCATATTAAATTATTTATCTGGTGCTTTGTACATCTTCTCAAACGTGGTCTTAGTGTTTAGAAACGAATGAAGAACAACATATATTCCTCTGTTTATTTAGAAAAAATAATAATAATTTTTTTTAACAAAATAATACTATTTTTATCTTCTCACTAAATGTTAATTCGTTCTAAAGAAAATGGAACTTTTGGTTGTGTTAATTGAGGCTGAGGCTCAGTCTGAGTATTACAATTTTACTGGTATTTTTTTTTTTTTTAAATGATTAGGGATATTATATTTGTAAGGAAACTGATTTTGACACTCTATAAATTACTTGTTGCATTTTATTTTATTATTTTAATGTTTTATTATATTTTATGGATCAAACTTCTAAACTTACCCCTCTTGCTTTTTAATATATATATATATATATATATATATATATATATATTTGTTTATGTAAAACGTTTGGATTTCTTTATTTGTTCTCGATAAACCCTACTTTCCTTTTTCATATCTCTCCTGCTTCATATCTCTCCCGCTTTTTATATACGATTAATCACTATACATAATTTTCTAGCATAAATCTTCTGTATGTGTGGGCGCTAAAAATGTTTAGTAAAATTTTGGCAGTCAATAACCATCCTTGGTCATTATATCAGATAGATAGTTGGCATTAATGAAGGCAATAAAGAAAAATTTTGTTAGAAATTTACTGAAGAGCTCTGTATAGTGTTTAATCGTATATAGAAAGAATGAGAGATATGAAGCAGGAGAGTAGGGTTTATCGAGAGAACAAAAAAAGCCAAAACATTTTAAATAAACAAAAAAAATAATTAAATATATTAAATTCAAAAGAAAGAGTACGTTTAGAAATTTGATTTATAAAAAAATAAGAAAACATAAAAATAAAAAACTGGAGTGCATCAAGTAATTTGTAGAGTGCCAAAATTAGTTCCCTATTTGTAAACTACACACTAATACAGGTGGACCCTATTTGAGTGTAGTGAGTGGTTAAGTTTGTTTTTTGTAAAGATAACGATGGTATTCAATACGTATAATTTCATTCTCAAGTATCATAAAGGTTGAATTTGACTTTTATAAGAGCAATGTCGATACTCAATGTGTATAATTAATTTCGAATTTTATAATAAGCAAAGTCAATAGGTAATATTGTATATGATAATTCTTTCTCAATATTATTTAAGTCGATTTTGACTAGCATTGTAATTACTCAATCAATAGCTATAATCTTGTTTTTCAACTACGAGTAAAGTTGAAACTCAAATGTGCGAGTAATCTCTTTACTCTTTTGTTTGAAAATTGAAATCTGTCAAAAAGAAACTAGATGGGAAGAAGAAATTGAATGAGAAAGGGGTGTAGATTCTAGAAAGTGTAGCTCCTTAATTGTCATTCATGGTAGCTTCACGAGCCTTCACTTAAAATTTCAAAGTTCTTATAACCAATCATATGACAGTGATGAGTGGACCACCTGTATGACTCTATGGCTCTAACAACAGGACCCCGCACCTTTTTGAAGAGGTGAGCCAATTCAAATTAAATGGCATTAAATCTGGCATTGCCAAGACAGAGGGCACTAGAAGAAGGATTCGAGAAAATTGTAGAGCCCTGGAGGATCGGACAGAATTCTGGTGAATATTCATACCACTTTTGCAGATTCCAGTTCAATAATGGGCCCTAATTAAGCGAAAATTTATGTTGCCTCAATGTATTTTTTTTTTATACAAAGATATTAGAAGTGGAGGATTACAAAATATAAATATTGGATATCGACCTCATCTAACGAGAGTTGAACTTGAAACTTCCCGCATAACATGTGGAGAAGAATACTGATGAACACAATTATATTTCTCGCAAGTACACAAATAAATGTGATAGTATAGCAAGCAAATGCGAGTATCGTACCCACATGGACTTGTAAAATTTATTAATTAAATCCAATTATGCAATGCCCTAAAGAAAACTAAAAATAAAACAAAGTCCCTAAAATGGAAAATAAAAGATCAACAAAGAATTTTGGTTTTTGTTTGTTAACAAGTAATTTAATTTGCAATTAAATGAAAGAGAGCTTTTTATGATTGATTTGTTAAACAATGAATGAAAATACTAGGAATATGATTTCACCATAACAATCCAATTCTATGTCTCTAATTAACTTAGTAAAAAAAAGATTCAATTTTGTTTATAGGATTCGTTCTATCGTATTATGATTATCTGTTAGGTGTCCGGTTGTAACCAAGTATTCTTAATCATCAACTTAACCATGGTGTCTAGTCTAAGTCACAAATAAAAAATCCATTAAGTTCAAAAGGAACATTCAGAATCAAAAAGTGTCTTAGCATGATGTCTACATCAACAACAATTCTTTCATTCAATAGAGCTATTTCAAGGCTAAGCATATGGTGTCTACTATAACCTTGTCTCAGAAAATCAATAAATTCATATCAAAGATGACCAATCCATAACATAAACATATAGATAGAATTAAGCACAAAGAAAGAAACTAGAAACATTGAATTGATAAAAGAAAGTTAACTAAGGCATAGAATTTTCATGTCATATTACTAACAAGGAATTTAGCTACTCATAATCACCATACTAACAACATCATAGTTATGAAAATCATAATTACAAAGTTTGAACAAGAGATAGAAAAAATCCTTAGAGACTCCCTTTGGTGTCGGACTTGCTCCTTCGGTTGATCATCAATGATAATGGAGGCTATGAGACCTTTGGATGAAGATGGGTGCTAGGATATATCTTTTTTTTCTTGCCTGGGAACCCCTCCTTTTTTTTGCTGCTGCCTTCTTTCTTTTATAACCATCCAAACTCAATTCATTTCCACACTATTAATTCCATCACATTGAAGAGTCCTTAATTGCTTTAGGATGTTATTTTCCTTAGGCTTTCAATTGCCCTCCCAAACAATTAGAACTGATTATAACTGAATTGAAAGAAGGTTTAAATGCTCCAAAATGCCCATGAACCGTCCAAAATGTTACCTTCCAAGACTGGTAAATTGTGATGTCACATTATCAGAAACTACGTAGAAATTTCTAGCTGAACCTCTGGTACGAAAACTGAGATAACGTCTTCTAGAAAAGTCGGAATCAGGAACCGTAAAATTCTGCAGAAACTAAACTTCCATAGCTTTCCAGCATATAAAACACATCACCCAGTTCATCCCGAGGAATTTATGGTGGCCAAAAGAGTATGGCTATTCTGCATAGTAATTTTCAGCTTCAGCAGTTCTTTAGCTTCCACCCCATCAAATTAACTCCAAAGCCGTCATTAGGATTAATTACCTATAAAACATAAATTAAACTCATAAAAGAACCAATTTCACAAGAAAACGTAACATAAAACCTAGTAAAGAAGGGCATTAAATACATATAAATATGACGTTATCAAATACCACTATATTGAATTGTTAAAAAAAAAAATCAATTTTATATCTATAAATATTTAAAGGGTTTAAAATAAGAAATTTAAATGTTGGGAAAATGAGGATATGTTACGTTTTAGTAGTATTTCTCTTCATATGTTATATGGGAAGTCTCGGATTTGACTGTCGTAAAATACGAGGTTGATACCAAATATGTATAATTCAAGCATGACTCCCATAAGATCCAGGAGTGGAGTGTCAATATGAGCACCGCCATCAGCATCTCCCCAGGAGGGAAATTACAACTTGTTGAGGTAAAGTATCTACGTTCTTCAATTTCAATTCCTTTAATGGTATCTTAATTTCAGAAAATTGCCTTTCTTCATTGAAAATTCATATGTGATATAATTTTGATTTCGTTTACATAACTTCCATAGAGCGTAAGCCTAGGATTCGAGTGAAAATTGAGAGATAGTTATTGAGGACTAGAGTCGAGGTGAAATCTTACCAATGCATTGGCATTTAAGTGTATTTAACGCTTAAGCTTGATTATTTTTAGTATTGACTTTTTAAGTGTATTTAACGTTTAAGTTTGATTGTTTAAGTATTGACATTCACAATGAACACTCTGATACACTACTGTAATGACATCACTTTAGTTTAGCAAGCATGATTAACTTCCATTGGTTATTATTAATTTGCTTAAGAGTCATGTTCATAACTCATTTGTTGTCTATAAAACGTTTGTGGGTAACGTAATTGGTAAACCCTCAAAAGACAAAACTCCTCCTACTTAGGACACTTAGGGGTTTAAATGTTCTATCTAAGTAAGATCAAGTCCTTTTGTGTGTGTGTGTGTGTGTGTGTGTGTGTGTGTGTGTGTGTGTGTGTGTGTGTGTGTGTGTGTGTGTGTGTGTGTGTGTGTGTGTGTGTGTGTGTGTGTGTGTGTGTGTGTGTGTGTGTGTGTGTGTGTGTGTGTGCGTGTGTGTGCGTGTGTGTGTGTGTGTGTGTGTGTGTGCTTTTATAATTAGTTTTGCTCGGATACTAGTAAAAGATAGGTTTTGGGGTGTTTGTTAGTCATATCTTATACATATTTTCACAAACTTTTTTCTATGATTTATCACCATTATTTGTCATTAAATAGGAGAAAGTGATATTTTTATGAGAATGGTGCATTGTTACATCCCAACCCGAAAACTCGAAATTGGAATTATTGATTTATCAACTTGCCCTTACGAGGATTATTTTCGGGCCTTGAACGTTTAGATTAGTTGGGATGGGTGTGTTTCTTTTAGCCCAATTTTATTTGGGCCCAATTAAGAACCAAGCCTTTTTTGAAGCCCAAAACACGTTAACATCTCTTAATGTCTTTCTCAATCTCTTCCTCTATCTTAAGATCATCTCTCCCTCCCTGAGAAAGAGACACCAAAAACACCAGGCCCCACCAGCGCCCACGAACCCACACCATCATCGAACCGGGGCTCCAACCATCCTCAAGGCATCCCTCCTCACGATCTGAAACAACAGAGTCACTCCCTTCCTCTCCCTCACTTCGCCTTCTTCCCCTGTCACCGTCGACGACCAACAAAACCCACGACCTCAAAACTTCAATCCATGACCCCAAACGACACTCATTGCCTTCGCCTTGTCCCCACGAGTCCAATGGACTAAGCCATGCGTCACGAGGACCACTGTGGCCCAAATGGCAAAGTAAAACCCGATAAGGATCCATGATCAGCTCGATGAGTTCAAGGTCAAACCAGGTGAGATCGTTCCCTGTAAGTTTAATCTTGAGGTTATTCATATTGAGAGCTTCTTTATGAGCTAAGTGCATGTCGATTTGGTGCGAGGATCGACGACAGTCGACCTCACCGAAAATTGATGAGCCTCCAGGACCATCGAAAACTCTGACGAACCACCCTCTGCAACCACCACCATGAACTGCGTCTCGACGAGGAGAAAACAACCTTGGAAATCTTCCGTGTCAACGTACACCGTGGTGCGAGAATCGAAGAGAAAATGACGGCGACGACGAGCCTTCCGACTGGTTTTCCAGTTAATCCGGGTAACCTCAGTCCATGATTTGACTACCATTCGACTCCTTAGATTTTCTAGATGAACCATGATCCTTTGCATGTTGGTTTTAGCGAGGTTTCGCCGGTGAAAGAGTTGGCTAGAAATTGAGATTTTCAAGCACTCATCGAGGGTCTCCGAGCGATTTCGAGGGCGTTAAGTTTGATTCAAGCTTTAATAGGTAGATTTCTGAAATGTTAGCACTTTCTCGAGTCGATTGGTGAAATTTTGGCCGAAATCGGAGATCAGGATGAAGTCCGACGAGTTTTTCAAAATTCGACCTCCACTCACAGCGGCGCTCACTGCTGTCTGACGGCCGGTCACCGACCGTTGAGCACATGAAAATCACCTGACGACAATGTGGCAGACACGTGTAGCCACATATTAGCAACGTGGTGGACACATGGAGCCACTTAGAGGACACATGGAGCCACTTAGAGGACACATAGAGCCACGTGGACGCCACCAGCCAGCCACATGTGCACCACGTAGTAGCAGCGTGGCAGCACACTCAACAGGCGCATGAGGACGAGTGGCGGCGCATGCCACCCCTGGTAGGCGTATGGAGGAACGTGAGGTCACTTCCTGACCTTCAACCGGCGCGTGGCGGCACGTGGGGTTGATTTTCTGGCCTACGGCGGTGTGTGCGCCCAGTTTCAGGATGTTTCAGATTGTCTAATCACAATCTTAGTTCATTTAAAGTTGTTTTAGTTCCATTTTGGACAACCCAAGAGGGGTTTCCTTTAGCTTTCTCCTTGAATTAGTTAGGAAACTTTGTGGTTGGCTTTGTTTAGGGATGTGACAGCTTAGAGCTTATGTTGGATTGGCATGTCAGGTGATTTCGATCCCCCAACTAATTTGTGAGTGGACCTCTTTCTCAAACTTGGTTTTTACGGCAATATTTTATTTGCACGTTCTTTATACCATCATTTGAGTTTATGATATGTTGATATGTTGATATGTTGGGTCGTTGATGATAAGATTGAGAAGTCATATCGCTATTAGTTATCTTATTAGACTCCCGAGCATGCCTTGTTGATTATTTTATTATTAGACTCCCGAGCATGCCTTGTTGATTACTTTATTACTAGACTCCCGAGCATGCCTTGTTGACTATTTTATTATTAGACTCCTGAGCATGCCTTGTTGATTATTTTATTACTAGACTCCTGAGCATGCCTTGTTGATTATTTATTATTAAATTCCCGAGCATGCTTTGTTTGTCTATAATGGTTGTATGCCACTATAAGAGTTGTGATGTACGTGCATTACACATGAGATGTGTAGTACCCACGTAGGAGTCGCCGATATCTTAGTACCCGTCTGTTGGCCACAAACCAACCTCCACGTGATTGATCACCCACGTTCGCTTGAATATTAGTTAAATAGTGCCAGCTTGTCCCCGAGGTCTAAGGGACATGAGGTGACGGTGCTTAGCACCCAGCTTTCACGTGGTCGAGGTACACGAACGAACCATAGATACCCAGCCTGTCATATGCGCATGGCTCGAGGGACTCAAGGGCATAATAAATAGTGGATTATACGTTCTACACCTAATTCTTCGGCATGATCTTTTGACCACTTGTTATATTATAATTATTACTCGTGGAACGTGCATGTTAGTTGTTTATGCTTTGTTGGTATCCTTTGAACTTCTTTTAAAACTGAAGGGTTAAATTATGTTTTTAACTTGCTATTTTACACCAAAATAACTTGTAAGGTCCATTCACCCATCTTTTTTTGTACCCCTCAGGTCTTAGTGGTACTTTACACATTTCGAGGAGGAGTTCTCAGTTGCTGCTCTAACTTTCACGCCGATGCCTTCGGGTGTGACGATTCAGAAATCGGGATAACTCAGGTAGTTGTTTAAAGTTTATGATCATCAAAGTAGTGCACTATGCTCTGAACTTGCGATATCGCGGTGAATTGCTAATTGGTTTTTGCTGATTACGTTTCACATGACCTCCTAAAACTCACCGTTTTAAACTTTTGGCTTTTGTCATCTGGACGTGAACGTTCAGATGTCGGTCAGCATACCTTAGGTTTGGCGTCCTTGTGAACTTTTTGAGTCGGGGTGTATCAATTTGGAATCAGAGCATAGTTTTAGGATGTGTCTCTTGGTTGCATACACTTTGTGATCATAAATTCAGATTTCGCGTGTCAGAGCACCTTTTCGATTAGTTTTATATCATTAGTTGGGCTTTGACTGTATTTACTAGTGGCATGGCCCTAGTAGTTGATGGGTAGGGATAAGGTTTCGAGTTTAGCCCAACTTTTCTTCGACTGCAAGTAACCAAGTCCTTCATCGAATTTCGTGTTAGGGTAGTGTGCACGCGTTTAGGACTCGTCTGGGTGGTGTGAACTTGTGATTCGACGGTAGGTGTGACGACTTAGTTATTAAGCGTTAGGCTTGGTTGAAGGTTTACTTAGGGAGGTGAGATCACATAAACTGTTTTGGAAGTTGGAGTTGAGCCCGACTTAATCGAAGACTTAGGAAATCCCTTCTTTAGGTTTTGAAGAACTCGTTAGAACTTACTTTCCCTCAAACTTAGAATTTTGGTAGAAGATTCTAGTGGGATAGCTGGAAGATTGGAACTTTGTGGATCACTTTTACAAAGAGTATCGTGGATTTTCGCACCACTTTACCAAAGTGAACTTTATGCAAATCTAGAACACTGACTGGGAAGCTTACCACGTACCCGTTGAAGTAGAGCTTGTCACAAGTTGTTTCCCTTAGTGTGGCGAAACTTTCGTAGTTGTGTTTGCAGTTCGTGAAACTGAGGTTCTTACACTAACATGTACCTTGTGTGTAGTCTCCCTTTGTTCGTCGGTTGGGAGGGAGTGCTTGAGGTCCCAAGGGATTCCTTAAACTCATCAAACACGTTTAGTGCAGTTGACTAGGTCTTGGTGACCAAATGTTGTGGTCAAGTTAACAATGGTAGTATTGCTGACTTTGACCTATGTTATGCTACGTTGAATGATTTCTACCATGAAAGTTAGAGCTTAACGTTTTGGTACCTGGAGGGTAGGCATTTCTTGTTGTTACAAGGATTGTTGAAAACCAGTTTTGGGTGAATCTTAAGATAAGTTCTTTATGGAAATAGTTCTATTTTTGGAACGCTTGTGCCATCATTTTTGTTTTGCTGGAACTTAAGTTGAAATCCTTACCAGAAAATTGAACCTAACTACGATTTTATTTGGACACTTTCCTCTATGAAGCATTGGTTGTGCTGGTCAACTCACTAAGGGTTTCAAGTCAACTAGCAACTGCTTCATTTGACGTTAGTTGTTAGCGCCAGATCGTGACGTATCCTATTTAGGGTCAGAACCTACACTGATTGAGCTTCCAATTGCATCCTTACCTTAAACTGATTTGTCCACTATCTTCTAGATTCGTTGAATTGAGTACAACCTAGTCCACTTGGACCTCGGAGAAGTGTTTCTTGACGGCGGGTGAACGAGGTGAGTAATCTTTGCAGAATCTCGGGTGGCAGTTGTTGTGTTCACAATTTTTATACGATATCTCGGGTGGCAGTTGTGGGGTTCACAATTGTTATCTAATGACTTTGCCTTTTCAGATTAGTATGAAAAATCTATGTCGAGCTTAGAGTCTGAATCACCTCTTGACTTGGAGAGAGAAACCAACCTAAGACAACGTCTATGAGTGAATTCGTTATCTAATTCGTTTGAAACGATCGAATTTCACTCTAGGTAGTCCTAACACCGTGACTGACGTGCTTAGTCGGAACTCGCTGGAACACGTGATTTTTTTTTCCTCTAAACTGTTGTACTATCTCTGCCTTTTCGCTTGATGGAGACTAGTGCTTGGGTGATAACTTACTCTGAAAGAAGCTACTATGTGTTTCTCCTGAATTGATCCACCTAGTTGATTGTGTATTAGTAGCTTAAGAGAAAGTGTTTTTGCTGAGCGTTTGGATGTTGAAGCAGATTACAGTTTGACTAACCCACACCTTGGTGTGTGTGCCATTCACTTTTGAAGTTTGAGCACGTGTCGAATTATTCGACCACCATGGCTTGACCGAGTTTGAAGTCTTATGAAAACCTTAACCCCCTTCTAACCCTGAGTGGAAGTAGGGACGTGTCACCCTGCAGCTGTGTTCTTGTTGCTTCACATCAATCTTGGGTGTGACGTTCTTTGCTTGATCGTTGACCGTGTGAAAAACCATTACACTTTTTACCAGTACTTGGGACCTTTTGTTTGAACCGGCTAGGTTAGGTGAGGATGAAGTCGTACTTGGACTGTGGAATTGAGATTTTTAAACTTTCAATCGAGAACCTTGAACACCTCCAGTTTTGGAAAACCTTTATAACAACTCTAGGTTTAGTTTCCTTTTGACGTCATGTCTCACCTACACACGGTCTAACAATCAGTTTGACAATTCGGACCCTCTAAGTTGGAAGTGACTTTTCGCTAAGCGTAGCTTGTTGTTGAGGATAGTTGTTGGAACTAGTTAGCCATGTCATTGATGTTAAGGATCTTAACCACATGGAGAGAACTTTGAGACTTGTTTGACGAACTAGTAGTTTCGAGTGGTTTTGCCATCAGGGGCAATTAATGGTGTTAGCTTGGGGCAATGAGAGAGATTACAAGTACTACCTTGGGTAGTCGTTGTTGACATGATTCGTTAATGTTCGGAAGGAGAAGTAATTTAGGTTCGTTAACCGAGATGTTGTTTTGGTTAGAAAGACCTTAGTACGGAGAATTTAAGTTACTGTCTATGATTATTTCATTAATCATATTTTAAGGGATGAGAATACTTGGAAGGGAAGACGAAGAAACTAAGGTGTGACCGACTTTAACGGCGTAGCATCTTTAAAGCAACAGTCAGACGTTAAGAAGAATCTTCACCTTGAGTGTGAATAGTTGGGTTATGCACTCCGAATAAGTTTCGTTGTTACTTTTTCAGGAATGGTCTGAGTGTTTTGACATTGAAAGTGTTGATTTCGTCATTGGTGTCGAGCTATAGGAACTAACCTTGTCATTCTAAATTCTTTTCAAGTTAGTTAGGATTATTCGAGAATGATTCCCACATGTCATTTGACTCGTGGGTGACACTTCTAAATTATTGGAGACCTCATTAATGCATCAGATTGAAAGAAGACCAAAGTTGTGTTGAGTAAGTGTTAAATGAGAAGCTTCGAAGTGAGTGGTTTATATAGGTGAACTAGTTGGGGAAATAAGTGAATCTGGAGGTTATAGGTTTGGAAGAAAAATACCGTGAACGGGATTGAACGGAATTAATTGGAATGTTCAATCTAGGAAAGTATCGCAAAGTTGCAGGATTAGAACTGTCGTGTTGTTGAGTCACGTACCTCATTCCGAGAGTTGATTTGATTTGAGAACGGAAGCTATTGGAAGTTTTTGCACCATTTTTGGATTTTAGAGTTGGTAAGAAATTTTGCACTGTTCAGTACTTCTTACAGGGGTGAACCATCTACTTTGGGATGGCTACCTGAGAAACCCGATGAACTAATGAAAAGGTTACGCTCTCGTTTATTCTTCAATTGGGAATCTAATGAACCTAGTAGCTATTACTTCCAGTTTTTTTAAATGGAGTTAGGAAGTTATCTATGCAGTTAGTACTTAGTTACCGTTCAGATCTTGGGGTCGTGCGCAACTAACTACTCTAGTACCATAAATGCTTTGTTAGATTGTCATCGGAGGAAATCTATTCACAGGCAGCTGTTGTTGATGGGTTATTGAGAACACGAGGTGACTTAATGACGAAGCTAGACATTGTGATCACGAGAAGTTGGGAGTTGCTTAAGAGATTAGTTGGCACTTTCCATAGGACCGGGTGTTCGAGACCGACGAGCGTGGTTTTTGTAATTGTTACCCCGAAGTACATGTTTAAGTTAGTAAAAATGAGGATTTGAGAAACACCTTGACTCATGATACGTTACGAGACTATTGGGGAAAGTTGAAGTTTTGACCGATCGTTTGCCTCATCTGAATCGTTAAGAGTGGAGGAATTATTTTCAGAAGGGTTCAGTGCTGGTTTGGAAGATTCCTTCTTTCGATGTACGGAGAACCCATACAAGACATTTAGAAGACTATTCTAGAAGGTTCTGATATGTTATATCATTTGAGGTCAACAAACATTGAGTTTGTAGAGTTTCGATTGGGGAGTCGCATCAGAAGTTTGAAACTAGAAGTTGGCGATCTACCCGAATGACCCAAAGGACCGTTTGGACTTGTGTAAATAAACTTGAGTTCGGTGTCAATGGTGGCGTGAGAGAACTCAAGAAACCTTAGGAAATTGTACCATGACCTACGTCGAGCAAATTTCGAGGATGAATTTTCTTTAAGGAGGGTAGATTGTTACATCCCAACCCGAAAACTCTAAATTGGAATTATTGATTTATCAATTTTCCTTTACAAGGATTTGTTTTCATGCCTTGAACATTTAGATTAGTTGGGATAGGTGTGTTTCTTTTAGCCCAATTTTATTTGGGCCCAGTTAAGAACAAAGCCCTTTGCTGAAGCCCAAAACACATTAACATCTCCTAATGTCTTTCTCAATCTCTTCCTCTATCTCGAGATCATCTCTCCCTCTCTGAGAAAGAGACACCAAAAACACTAGGCATCACCAGCGCCCACGAACCCACACCATCATCGAACCGGGTCTCCAACCACCCTCAAGACATCCCTCCTCACGAGCTGAAACAACGAAGTCACTCCCTTCCTCTCCCTCACTTCGCCTTCTTCCCCTGTCACCATCGAAGACCAACAAAACCCATGACCTATAAACTTCGAACCAGGACCCCAAATGACACTCATCACCTTCGCCTCGTCCCCACGAGTCCAATGGACTAAGCTGTGAGTCAGGATGACCACCGGGCCCAAACAGCGAAGCAAAACCAAACAAGGATCTGTGAGCTACTCGATGAGTTCGAGGTCAAACCAGGTGAGATCCTTCCATGTGAGTATAATCTTGATATTATCCGTACTAAGAGCTTATTCCTGAGCTAATTGCATTTGGTGCGAGGATAAATGGTGGTCGACCTTGCTGGAAATTAAAGGGCCGCGAGGACCACCTCGAACTCCAACGAACTAGCCTCTATAACCACCACCTAGGGCTGCATCTCGACAAGGAGAACACAATCCTGGCAACCTTCCCCATCGACGTACACCGTAGTGCGAGAATCGAAGAGGAAACGGCGGAGGCACTTAGCCTTCCCATGATTTTTCCAGTTAATCCAGGTAACCTCAGTCCAAGATTTGACTACCATTCCACTCCTTTGATTGGCTAGATGAACCATGACCCTTTGTATGTTGGTTTTAGAGAGGTTTGGACGGCAGAGGAGCTTGGCTGGAAACTGGGATTTTCCAGCGCTCATCGAGGGTCTCTAGGGCGATTTCGAGTTCGATTCAATTTTTAATAGGTTGATTTATGAACTCTTAGCACTTTCTTGAGTCAATTTGTGAAATTCTAGTCGAAATTGGAGCCCAGGACGAACTCCGGCGAATTTTTCAGCATTCGACCTCCACTTAATGCGGCGTTCACGACAGTGTCGGTCACCGGCCGTTGAGCACGTGACAATAACGTGGCAGACACATGGAGCCACATGGTGAACATGTAGAGCCACGAGGGCTCCACGTGGATGCCACCTGTCAGCCACGTGGCCGCACATTCAGTATGCGCGTGAGCGCGGGTGGTGTGCGTGCTATCTCCGGTCGGCACGTGGCGACGCTTGAGGTCACTTCCCGACCTTCAGCCGGTGCATGGTGTTATTTTTCGACCTAATACGACGCGTGGAACTAGTTTCGGGATGTTTCAGATTGTCTAATCACAATCTTAGTTCATTTAAAGTTGTTTTAGTTCCATTTTGGACAACCCAAGAGGGGTTTCCTTTAGCTTTCTCCTTGAATTAGTTAGGAAACTTTGTGGTTGGCTTTGTTTAGGGATGTGACGGCTTAGAGCTTATGTTGGATTGGCATGTCAGGTGATTTCGATCCCCCAACTAATTTGTGAGTGGACCTCTTTCTCAAACTTGGTTTTTATGACAATCTTTTATTTGCACGTTCTTTATACCATCATTTGAGTTTATGATATGTTGATATGTTGGGTCGTTGATGATTAGATTGAGAAGTCATATCGCTGTTAGTTATCTTATTAGACTCCTGAGCATGCCTTGTTGATTATTTTATTATTAGACTCCCGAGCATGCCTTGTTGATTACTTTATTACTAGACTCCCGAGCATGCCTTGTTTAATATTTTATTATTAGACTCCCGAGCATGCCTTGTTGATTATTTTATTACTAGACTCCTGAGCATGCCTTGTTGATTATTTATTATTAAATTATCGAGCCTGCTTTGTTTGTCTATGATGGTTGTATGCCACTATAAGAGTTGTGATGTACGCGCGTTACACATGAGATGTGTAGTACCCCCGTAGGAGTCGCCGGTATCTTAGTACCCGTCTGTTGGCAATAGACCAGCCTCCACGTGATTGATCACATGCGCTCACTTTAATATTAGTTAAATAGCGCCAGCTTGTCCCCGAGGTCTAAGGGACATGAGGTGACGATGCTTAGCACCCAGCTTTCACGTGGTCGAGGTACACGGGCGAACCATAGATGCCCATCCTTTCATGTGCGCATGACTCGAGCGACTCAAGAGCATAATAAATAGTGGGTTATACGTTCTACACTTATTGCTTCGGGATGATCTTTTGACTACTTGTTATATTATAATTATTACTCGTGGAACGTGCATGTTAGTTGTTTATGCTTTGTTGGTATCCTTTGAATTTCTTTTCAAACTGAGGGGTTAAATTATGATTTTAACTTGGTATTATACACTGAAATAACTTGCAAGGTCTACTCACCCTTCTTTTTTTGTACCACTTAGGTCTTAGTGGTATTTTACGCATTTATATGAGGAGTTCTCAGTTGCTGCTCTGACTTTCACACCGGCGTCTTCGGGTGTGACCGTTCAGAAATCGGGATAACTCAGGTAGTTTTTTAAACTTTATGATCATCAAAGTAGTGTAGTATGCTTTGAACTTCCGCTATCATGTTGAATTGCTAATTGGATTTTTCTGATTATGTTTCACACGACCTCCTAAAACTCACCGTTTCAAACTTTTGGCTTTCGTCATCTGGACGTCACCGTTCGGATGTCGGCCATCATACCTCATGTTTTGGTGTCCTTGTGAACTTTCCGAGTCGGGATGTGTCAATTTGATATCAGAGCATAGTTTTAGGATGTGTCGCTAGTTTGCATACACTTGGTGATCACAAATTCCGATTTCGCGTGTCAGAGCACTTCCTCGAATAGTTTTATATCATTAGTTGGACTTTAACCGTATTTACTAGTGGCATGGCCCTAGTAGTTGATGGTTAGGAATATGGTTTCGAGTTTAGCCCAACTTTTCTTTGACTCCAAGTAGCCAAGTCCTTCGTCAAATTTCGCGTTCGAGTGGTGTGTACGTGTTTTAGGACTCGTCTGGGTGGTAAGAACGGGTGATTCGACAGTAGGTGTGATGACTTAGTTGTTAAGAGTTAGGCTTGGTTGAAGGTTTACTTCTGGAGATGAGATCACATAAATTGTTCTGGAAGTTGGAGTTTACCCCGACTTAACCAAAGACTCAGGAAATCCCTTCTTTAGGTTTTGACGAACCCGTTAGAACTTACTTTCCCTCAAACGTAGGATTTTGGAGGACGTTTCTAGTGGGACTGCTGGAAGATTGGAACTTTGGGGATCACTTTTACGAACTGTATCGTGGATTTCCGCACCACTTTACCGAAGTGAACTTTATTCAAATCTTGGACACTGACTGGGAAGCTTATCACGTACCCATTGAGGTAGAGCTTGTGGCAAGTTGTTTCCCTTAATGTGGCGAAACTCGCGTAGTTCTTTGACATTTACTCATGTATTCTTGTCGAAACTTCAGGTTCAAAAATTGAATTGTAAGTTATGTACTTCGAGTCTATACAGATTTATGCAATATATATGTGCCCGAAGTTTCACATTCAAGCCTTTAATTTCGACTTGATGTAGACAAAGAATCCAACGTGATATATGTGGAACTATTCGTCCATCGATCATGTGGGCCATTTCAGATACTTTTTGGTATTATTGGACTTATCATCAGGGTGGTCACATGTTAGTTTACTTTCTATTCATACGCAAAGTATGGTCATCATGCGCCATTTCTCGTGCCTACATATATAAATCAGGAAGGATCCTCGGTCCTGATCTTCTTTTCGGTAACGATACATTCACAATAAATTAATTTTTCGTATAGGAAAAACAATTTACATTACAATTTGTTTTCATCAATAGTTATCAGATGTCTCCCATTTTTTTACCTTTGTTTTCTTTTTGAAGGCTTGTGATCACATCTTTGAAAATCACAAGAATGATCATTCATAATTGGTATCACAAAAATATGTGATTAATACCAGGACCATAATCTTTGGTCCTTGTAAAAATCATCATTCTCTAACAAAAAAAAAAATGAAAAGTTAGTGAATGTAACAGAAACTCAAATAATAATTTTTTTCATCAACACTTGAAATCATAAAAATAATTTAAACAAAAACTTATCATTTGGTGTTTGACGTTCATCTCCAGTGACTCAAGTAAACCATCGGCGGCTCATGGTTTTGAAGAACAATCGTATTAATAACGTGTTATTACATTAAGTAAAATATAGAAGAAATATAAAGAAAAGCAATGTAGTATGTTATTCCAAAAACTCTTATTCTTTTATCCTCATATTTCATCAATGATAGAACCACTTTTATAAGACTACAAGAACACATGTAGCATGCTCTTTGTAGATTACAAGTTATTAAATGGCATTTGTTATATGACATTAAGGCAATAAAAGTTATGAATGTTAAGGTGATCATCCACATTCCCATTTTTCATAAGAGCCTATATTAATTTTTTTTTTATTATAATGGGAAACTACACAAATTTGGTTTCCAGAACAAACCAAATATGGAAAAATAAAATTTCCATTTCCTGTCCCATGGGAATTCACGAGAGTTGTTTTCATAATAATTTTTTTTTATGGATCTAAGCAAGTTAGCAGCCCCTAAATATAACAAGAGAAATTAAACTAATGACCCTCATGCTAAGTGGGTCTAGCTCAGATAGTTCTAGCTTTGACTTGCAGACTAATAGCCTCAAGTTCGAACTCCGACGGCATATTGTGTGGTAAAATCCCCCCTCCCCTATAAATAACAATTATTGGACTTTAAAAAAAAAAACTAATGGCCCTTATAATACTGCTACTTTTGAGATTCATGATACGTACTTAAATATATGTTAACTTGATATTATATTTTTTTAGGGTTCAAAAGGAATTGTAATTCGAGTTGACATGACCCCTCCTGAATTTCCCCTTAAAATTCGTGAGAAGCCTTGTTGTCATCTGACTAATTCTGAAAGTTCGATACTTTCTTAAGGATGTCCTTACACTAACAACTTAGACTTTAAAAATTATGCTGAAAATTCGGCAGAACCTCCCCAGTAAAAGTTTCAAATCAAAATTTCTCACATTTCAGACAAAACCGAAACCAACAACCTCAAAGATTCCAAATCTATCTAAACCACATAAGTATCTTATCAACAAACCCGTAAGGGCAATCAGAGCATACTAGATTTAATTCAAACTTTACAAATTCCAAGGAAATCCTACTAAGTGAGAAAGTAGCAGAAGATGATGCCTCCTCTTGGTCTCGGCGTCATGTCTTGCTACGGCCTGGAGAGGACAAAATCCAAAACAAAAGTGAGTGGACAATGGAAACAAAATAAAACTGTAGTCACGAGAACAAACTAATATTAACCCACCTCGTTATAAAACCATACATGCATACTAGATCCCATATATATATATATATACATACAACTTACCGGAAAATTATTTTTCTATAAATCAGTGTGGCCGTCGCTACATGCACATAGACCCTCACTATTCTCCGACGTACCGGGAATAGCATTCCAACACGGGGACTTCTTCCCAGACATGCATGTACGAAAATACTTCAAGGACATGGGGTGGAAAGCTTGGCCGAACACATGACAGAATCATCTACATCATGCGTCAGGGAAATTCTGGCTGGAGCCAATACCTTGTTGGACATATGATGAAATCCTTTACATCATATGTCAGAGAAATCCCGACCGAAGCCAACACATCGCCGAACACATGATGAAATCCTCTACATTATGCGTTGAGGAAATCCAGGCCGAAGCCAATACCTCGTCGAACATATGATGGAATCCTCTACAACATATGTCGGAGAAATCCCGGCAGAAGCTAATACCTAGCCACATGACGGAATCTTCTACATCATGCGTCGGGGAAATCCCGGCTAAAGCCAATGCCTCGCTGAGCATATGATGGAATCATCTACATCATATGTTGGAGAAATCATGGCTGAAGTCAATATCTCACCGAACACATGACGGAATCCTCTACAACATACGTCGGGGAATCCCAGTCGAAGCCAATACCTCACCGAGCATATGATGGAATCCTCTACATCATATGTTGGAAAAATCTAAGTTGAAGCCAATACCTCACCGAACACATGATGGAATCCTCTACATCATGCGTCGGGGAAATCTCGGGCGAAGCTAAAATCATTTCAAGTCCATATATATATATAATAATATAACGTTATAAGCAATAAATTTGCATATAGAACAAATAATAATAAATAAAAGTCCACTCACCATAAGCCCAAGAAAACTCAACTCCGAGTTGTCCGGTTGTCCGTAGTCTTTAGAGCCGCAGTGCCTTGGTTGGCCGGAAAATGGACGAGAAGTTTCGGTCTAACTTCCAATCGTCTATCCGCGGTCTACGGTGGTCCTCAAGGTCCAAAGATGGTGTGGTTGAGTTCATGAGGCCGAGAGGAAGGCGACGTTGGTAACAGTTTGGCTCGAAATGGTCAAAAACGAGAAGGTTGTTTTGGTTTTGGGCGTAAATCGACGAAGAGAGAAAGAGAGAGAGAGAGATATATATATATATATATATATATATATAGATGATAGAGGGGTTTGACCTGCGCAACGTTCCAAGAAGAACTTCTAAACGTATTTTCAAACGAAATGTGAACCTCGGGTTGACTTCTCAAAACACCATGTCAAGATCATTTATGTAAAAAAATCAAACCAATTGTAGTTTTTCGTCATAAGTATGTGAATTAAATTGATTGTTTACCATAAAAATTTTAAATAGTTACCAAAATCGTCAATTATTTTGTAAACTTCCATTTGATTAATTATTATTATTTTTTGTATAGATGATCTTTACATGACATTTTAACAAGTTAAAACTTATTTTGTAAGGGATCGATGCGCAAACCCTAGTCCCCTCCTCTAAAAAAACATTTCTCCCAAAAAACTTCTCCGGCTGATTCTCTTTGAGTCCATGGGGTTTTCACATGGTACCCATTAGAATGTAATGAATAAGCCTAATAATCCAACGGGTTTGTGTCATGTTCACTAGAGTTCGTGAGTCTTCAAGTTTCATTTTTTCGTTCTACCGTCATGATGTCGATCATGGTCAAGAGTTTCGCCATCCCGACGAATCAGGTTGCCATTGAAACTCTTGTCTTCAGGAGCATGATCTGTCTTCAAGGGGATTTTGCTTTGATGTGGCCTAGTGGATTTTAATCAAGTGATCGCGACCCTCCATTGTTGGTGGTGGTGTCAACCTTGGTGGATTGCAGTATGTACGATATGGTGGTAGACAATATTCATAGTCATCTTCGGTATTTCGTAGAGGTGGCTATGGCGGTAGTGATAGGTGGCAGCAACTGTGGAAGTGGCTCATTTGTGACTTTTGTTGGGTTTTTGTTTGGTTTTCTTCTTTTTATTTTGCTTTGTACAAATAAGGATAATGGCTCTTATATCGAGTTGGCTGTATTTAGTCCGGAATCTCTTACTGGAGTTTTCTCTTAGTCTTTCTAGCGTGCTAGGAGAGTTAAATTTTTTGAGTTCTTAGTGTCGGAGTCGTCCCATCTATTTGTTTGGTGTGCTATATGTTAATTCAGTTTTGGAGATTGGCGTGTGGGGTTCGACTGTCGGGTTTCCGTTTTTAGTCCTCTTATTGGACTAGTGTTTTCGATGCCAAATGGTTGAAAAATGTGTTAATGCATTCCACTTGGCTCAATATGACTTGGATGTGTCAACTAGTGCATATGGTTTGAAGAACCTGTAGACTTTTATTTTTGATTTGTTATTTGAGAATTATGATTTCATGTAATTTGTTTGGAGTGCGTGGTATTTTCTTTCCTTAATCCGTTTAGAATAACAAATTTTTTACGATGACACATGTATGCACCATATTTTACCTTCTATTGTATTGTCTTTCTTGTCTAATAAAATTTATTATTTTATCTTAAAAAAATAAAAAATAAAAAAACAAGTTGATACTTCTGTTGTCACACGGTCGGTGCGATGACTTATAATGGGGCGGAAAAGAGATCTAAAGTAGAAGCAACCTTTTATTTGTTTAGTTGGTACCACGATAAAAAAGATCAACTACGTAAAACCCCCTTAATCTTTGTTGGTCACTTTAAATAGTACAAAGGTTTTCAAACCTTTCAAACAATTACAAACTTCTTAAATATTTACATCTAGCAGGCCCCATTTAATTTAGATTTTAAATAACTGCAATGATTTTTGAGGAAATTATGCTTCCAAACTTATAAAAACATAAGGAAGTACTTGAAGGAGTGCATAATGATCATTTTGCAATCCAATATATAATAGTTGGATGACATCAATAATAAATGAGCGGGGATTTGTCATTTCCAAGTAAATTAATATTTAACGGTTAGCTAATTGAGGCATAACGAGTGAATAAATGATAATACTTGCATTCATCTTGGTAGTACCTACTCGTATCACTCTTTCGATTTATCTAATTGTCATTATTCATATGTCTTAATCGAAATCGTTTACCTTATAAATCATCATTTCAAGATCATTTATGCAAATAATCAACAAAATTGGAGATCAATTAGTTATATATATGTATGTTAAATGTGTGGTTTTCCATGAGGATCTTATTATTACTCAAACCCTTGATTTATTTGATACATATGAAGGGCCAAACAACCTTCAATTTCATTGATTTTTTACGTAGATTATCTTAAAATGATGATTCAGATGATGAACGGTTCCGATTATGCTATATGTACACAAAAAAATTCGATAAATCAAAATGGTGGTATGAGTAGGTACTACTAAGGTGAAATGCAAGTATTATCCATAAATAAACAGGTTTAGTGCTTATTTAAAATATTTAAAAAGATTGTGACCTATTTAAAATTTAGGGCAAACATCACTTTACACCCCAAGATTTTGGGGTCAATTTTAGAATGAACCACTAGGTTTTCAATTTCATCTTTTTACTTCATGTGGTTATGAGATCACATCAATTTACTCAATCTGCCTAGTTCACTATTAAATCATCAATTAAGTTAAGGGTAGTCTTGGTATTAATTAAAAATTCTTACCCATTGATCTTTCATTAAGTGACTGTTTATTTTAATTTAATTACTCTTTCAAATTAGTGCATTTAAACAAATTACAAGAGCATTACATTTACATTTACATTAAGTTTAATTAATTATGCTCTTGTAGTTTGTTTAAATGCACTAATTTGAAAGAGTAACTAAATCAAAATAATTAGTCACTTAATGAAAAATAAATGAGTAAGAATTTTTAATTAATACCAAGAATGCCCTTAACTTAATTGATGATTTAATCGTGAAATAGGAAGATAGAGTAAATTAATGTGATCTCAAAATCACATGGAGTAAAATGATGAAATTGAAAGGGAGCTGATTTTGGCACTTCATAAATTACTTAATGCACTGCATTTTTTTGTTTGAATGTTTTCTTATTTTTTTATAAATCAAAATTTCAAACTTACACCTCTTCCTTTTGAATTTAATATATTTTATGTTTATTTATTTTGTTTATGTAAAACGTTTGGATAACCATCCGTTAGTGATTGTATGAAATATAGAGTTGGCATTAATGAAGGCAATAAAGAAGAATTTTGTTAGAAATTTACTAAAGAGCTATGTATAGTGTTGAATCATATATAGAAAGTGGGAGAGATATGAAGTGGGAGAGTAGGGTTTATCAAGAAAAAAAAAGTCCAAACGTTTTATATAAACAAAAGAAATAAATTAAATGTATTAAATTTAAAAGGTAGAGGGGTACGTTTGAAAGTTTGATTCATAAAAATATAATAAAATATTAAAATAAGAAAGTAAAGAGCAACAAGTAATTTGTAGAGTACCAAAATCATTTTCCAATTGAAATATAATTATCCATTTTGAAATTGACCCCCAAATCTTAGGGTGCAAAATGATGGTTGCCCTAAAATGTACCCAAAGAGGGCAATGGGTTGTTTTAATAGCACTTTATTTAACCATGAGATTTATTACCGTGGTTATTGATCCACTTAGTGTCCAATTGGTATGTATGGGGTTTGAGACCCGCATGACACTATTTATGGGCATGAAAAATTGAAAAATCACCTTTAATCTTTTCGGGTTCTATTAGGAATTAGTCTCACCCTTTTGGGCAAAAAGTAGACGTGAAAAGTTGAAAACACCTTTTTACCTCTTCGACTTTCGTTAGGTATTAGTCTCATATTTTTGGGTAGAGAAACTTCTGGCTTTGGGCAAAACCTTTTTCCTATTTAGTATGAAGAGAATAAAAATATAAACCTTTTATTTATTTTTCTTCTTAATTTTGGTGCGTTTATGGGTTTTGCATGGCCAGGCTTCTCTAAAACCAGGAACCAATAATGCAGGGGCACTAGAAGATACTCAGTTAAGCCACGTGTATCTCCAGTGTCACATCATCTCTATAAATGCAACCGCATTGGAGCAAGTTGGAGGAGCACCACAAGTAAGCCTAGGATTGAAATTGAGAAGGAACAAACTGCATTTCCTCTCCAGACTCCAGTCTTTTTTAATTTCCTTAGAAAAAAATTCCGAGAAAAATGTTCATTGAGAGCTTTAAGGTCGAGTCCCCAAACGTAGAGTACACAGAGAATGAGATTCATTCGGTGTACAACTACGAGACGACTGAGTTGGTCCATGAGAATAGGAAGGGAACATACCAGTGGATTGTGAAACCCAAAACTGTCAAATACGAATTCAGGACTGATATCCATGTCCCTAAACTAGGGTATGCACTAATTTTGACCATCCTCTTTATTTTCGATTTCTGGGTTTCGATTCGTTGTTTCATTTTGTTTCTGGGTTGGTATTAAATTTTGAATTTTTATTCATCCGATGTGTTTTTGTTGATTTTTTGTACGCAGGGTGATGCTTGTGGGCTGGGGTGGAAACAATGGCTCAACCCTCACTGCTGGTGTCATAGCAAACAGAGAGTAAGCCTTCAATTTCTTCATTTCCACCCCCATTTCAATAACCATTTTCTTTTCAGAATCATTGGCTGTTTAGATTGTGTTTCTGGTTTGAAATTTTTATTTTGAATTTGAAAAAAAGAAATAATGGGTTTCACTGTCTGTTTATGAATTTTTAATTGATTCCAAGTTATGGGTTTTGCATATTTTCAGAGGAATCTCTTGGGCAACCAAGGACAAGGTGCAGCAAGCCAATTACTTTGGCTCACTGACCCAAGCCTCATCCATCCGTGTTGGGTCTTTCAATGGCGAAGAGATTTATGCACCTTTCAAGAGCCTGCTTCCTATGGTAATTTTTTTGAGTTTTAATTTCATAATTAGTGTTCCACTTGCTTTGGTTTAGCTTAAGTGGTGAGGATGGGTAAGGTATGGGGGTTAGTGTTAGAATGTACCTACAGATAATTATGCATTGATGTCAATAAAAGTTAAAAATTATGATTTTCAGGTAAATCCAGATGATATTGTGTTTGGGGGTTGGGACATAAGTGATATGAACCTGGCAGATGCCATGGCTAGGGCCAGGGTCCTAGACATTGATCTGCAAAAACAATTGAGGCCGTACATGGAGTCCATGCTCCCACTCCCAGGAATTTTTGACCCTGACTTCATTGCTGCTAACCAAGGTGCACGTGCCAACAACGTGATCAAGGGGACCAAGAAGGAACAAGTCCAACAGATCATCAAAGACATCAAGTACTAATTAATACTAAAATATGATTAATTAATTGTTAACTTTCAAGAGTTTGTCCTTCAAAGCTTTTGTGTTAATTAATTAAACAGAGAGTTCAAGGCGCAGAACAAAGTGGACAAGGTGGTGGTGCTGTGGACAGCCAACACTGAGAGGTACAGTAATGTGGCTGTGGGGCTAAACGACACCGTTGAGAACCTGTTGAGTTCGGTGGACAAGAATGAAGCTGAGATATCTCCTTCCACCTTGTATGCCATAGCTTGTGTTCTTGAAGACGTTCCTTTCATCAATGGAAGCCCTCAAAACACTTTTGTCCCAGGTACCTAGCAAATTAGCCCTGTTTTTTTTTTTCGAAATTTTTTAGCTGATTATGAATCAATTGTTTGATGTGATTTGAATGTAACTTTTGGCAGGGCTGATTGATTTGGCAATTAGGAGAAACTGTTTGATTGGTGGGGATGACTTTAAGAGTGGTCAGACCAAGATGAAATCAGTTTTGGTTGATTTCCTTGTTGGGGCTGGGATCAAGCCCACATCCATAGTGAGCTACAACCATCTTGGCAACAATGATGGGATGAATCTCTCGGCCCCGCAGACTTTCAGGTCGAAAGAGATTTCAAAGAGCAATGTTGTGGATGATATGGTGTCCAGCAATGGCATCCTGTATGAGCCTGGTGAGCACCCTGACCATGTCGTGGTCATCAAGTATGTGCCTTATGTGGCAGATAGCAAGAGAGCCATGGATGAATACACTTCCGAGATTTTCTTGGGAGGGAACAACACCATTGTCATGCACAACACTTGTGAGGACTCTCTCTTGGCTGCTCCTATCATTCTTGATTTGGTTCTCCTTGCTGAGCTCAGTACCCGTATCCAACTCAAATCTGAATCAGAGGTACGCAATTTGTGATATGGTGAATAACAAGTGAGGTGATATAGCACCTAGTTTCAAGATTATTACATATTTACAAAATACTGTCTCGAATCAAACTGATCCCGGATGTTAGTTTGATTCCCGGATGTGATATGGTTTCGAAGGATGTATATTGTGTCAAATCTAAGTATGTTTTCATTTTCTTGGAATGTTTGCAGGGCAAGTTCCACTCTTTCCACCCTGTGGCTACAATTCTCAGCTACCTCACCAAGGCTCCTCTTGTAAGTCCAATCAATTTGTTATCTTATTGGGCCACTTTTAACACATTTTGTTCTTGCACATTAATGTTGTTTAGAGGCATCCAGAAGAGAAACAAAATAAAGGAAAGTTTGACCTCAAGTGGTTGATAATGATATGACATTTATGTTTGTTTGTTAATGATTCCATGGAAAAGGGTTGGAAAATATTTAATTGGATCATGTGAGTCCTGAGTTGAGTGAGTGATTGATAATTATCTGGTGTGTTTGGCCACACAGGTTCCACCAGGTACACCAGTGGTGAATGCACTTTCAAAGCAGAGGGCGATGCTGGAAAACATACTGAGGGCTTGTGTTGGTCTGGCTCCTGAGAACAACATGATTTTGGAATACAAGTGAGCCCCGCCTGCCCGCTGGGGATGAAGGATTCACGCGACCCCTTTCTGTTTTATTAAGCTCTCTGTCTGGTGGTGTTTGCAGATTGTGTGATTAGAATTTGTCTGTGTTTAGATCTTTTAGTTCTCTATTTCAAGAAGGTCCCCAAGATGTACTGCAGTTACTGCTGCTAGCTCCTTCAAAATCAAGCAACTCTTTTGTAATGGAAAATAGAGATTTTAGTTATGTGCCTAATCAAGCAACTCTTGCCATATTATTTCCATAATTTTCAAGAGTCATCTACAAAAGGAAACATGATAAATTATTATATGGTACTGTTTTATGGTTATGTGGTGCATCTAGTTATGGGTTAATGATATATGTAGATGTTTATTATTATTCGAACTTAAAAATAAGAAATTTGAACCACTTATATCAGTGTAGATGGGATGTGCATCGCACCATCTAATAATTTTTCGTCAAGCAGTTTGTCGATGTGTCCGGTTGATTGGCTCTTATAGGGGATAACCATCGACCATCTAAAACAGATTTGTAAGCTGCATATTCCATGATTGATGTAGATTGCCAAACCCATAGTTACGGTCGGGCAAAGGAAAACAACCAAATGGGCCAAAATTTGGTCCACAAATTTGATCAATAATTCTCAAAGAAAAGGAAAGAAGTGTGTGGTCCCATCCCATGGCCACTTTTCTTAGTTGGTTTCCTTCCCATAGGTGTATTTTCTTTTTCTATCTCGGTCAAGTCTATTTTGTTAGCCATTCTAGTTTCTATTTCTGTCTCAAGTCTATTTTGTTAAATATTTGATGGCAAGAATGTTAATAGGGTCGCCGTTGAATGACCTTCATTTCAATTGGAGAAGTAAGCATCTCTCTCTCTATTGATCTCTTTCTAAACTTGCAATTCAGAATTGGTGACACGAAAAACTCAATTTTACGAGCACATGTGCTCCAAACCCCAGGGTTCCCTTGCCTTTGTCTAGGCCCAAGAACCCCAAAGTCGGGATGTTGGTTTCTGATCCCTTACCTTTGTCTAGGCCCAAGAACCCAAAGGTCGGGATGTTGGTTTCTGACCTATTTTCAGACTTCTCTCACTTGAGCTGTTGGATTTGTACGTTCATGGCTTCGATCTGGGCGAGGAGTGATGTCATACTGTCCTTGACAGCCTGCATTACATCTTCTAAAGACATAGATACTTGCGTCTCCTTCGAAACAATTTCTTCTACATCCCTGTCTTGAGGAGGTTCCATGTCGACTGGTGGTAGAGATAACTCGGAGACCGTCTCTCGGGAAGGATCTTTTAGAAATCTCCCTCTAGCATCTCGGTGTCGTTCGGAATTTCTGAACTTGGACAAGCACAAAAAAGAGTCCACTTGGGCGTGCCAAATTATGTTATGCCAAAAAATATGATAGTGGGCCCGGGGTCGCCTTCGATGGATCTCTGTTGAAATCTGCGTTAGAATGAGGGGGCTTGATCAGTCGTTATTTATGCATCATTTGATGTCTTTATATGCCTCTCTTACATGTCTTTTGAATGATTTCGTGCCATCAATAGTAGAAAATGATCAATCTTGTGAGACTTGTGCAGATTTAGAAATATAGGTAAATTCTGAGAAGAATGCGAAAATAATGACTCAAATCGGAGTTCAGATGAGGGAGGTGTCCTCATTTCAATATCAGGGCCTGAATTGGGTCATGAGTGCGCCAGTGCGCCTAGTTTGGGTCCTTGACCAAGTACCTCAGATCATGCCATCCGGGTCCCAAACCTGTGTCTCATGACATCAAGTTCATGTCCTAGAAGTGCCAAGGTCATGCCAGGACATGTTGAGTACATGTCCCAAGAACTTCCCATCCGAGCCCAGCCTCTGCGCCTAAACCCGGGTTCCTGTTCCGTCAGAGGTGGATCACAGTTCCTCCTCTGCGTTAAGCCTGACAGCCTTTGCACCTAGCATGAGCGAAGATGCGCTTCTACTATACTCGTGGTGTGACTCAAAAGCGCAGTCCCAGACCCTATGACGAAGACATTCGAAGGGCCAGCTTGTGTTCTCACTGGCCAGCTTGTGTTCCCACTTGCCAGCTTGCATTCACACTCCCAACCGTGTTCTGATTGGTTCTAATAGATTTTAAGGACTTAGTAATTAATTAGAAGTACAATAACTATTCCAGAACATTCTAGGCTAGGGTTTTACCAATCCTTATAGGACAATGTTTTCCCTTTGTCTATAAAAGGGAGCCTTTGTTCAGTATTTTGGGAGGAGATTATTAGAAGACCATAATTTTAGAGATAATATTTTACACACAGATTATTAGGCGTGGAGCTTGGAGAAGAAGGCTCTGTCGTGGCTCTGATGTGCCTGTTCTTCAACAATCTCTTCTGTACCCTTATTTTTATTATTGCAATTTACTTATGAATTCAATTATATTTGTTTCAATTTCAGTTATGAGTGAGTAGTTCCTTTCAGAATTAGGGTTGTCTGAAGCCCTAGCCATGTTAGCTCGTTAAGTAGATTTTTATTCTTGTTCTTAATTGCTATGCATGCTAAATAACTCTGATTACTGCTTTAGCTACCATTCTTTTATGTTTATAAGATTAGCTACCTTGTTTGCATAAATTATTGATGGAATTGCTTGAGTGACCGCCATATCATCCTGTGATTCATTAGCTTTAAGAGGTTGAGGTTAAGAAACAATCTTGTAATCGGAATTCATGACATCCTAGGAATGCAACCCACTTTTCTAGGCTAGTGTGGTGTCATTAAATTCTCTTAGTACTTCATGCGTCATCTTAACTGGTAGGTGATAGACGTTCTAGGCATATGCGCTGTCTAAAACGTGCTAAGTAAGAGAGAATGATATATGTTCAGTGTTCGAGTCTTTTCATTTTGTTAAAGTTTGTTTTGCTCAGGGACTAGCAAAAGATAGGTTTGGGGGTATTTGATCAGTCGTTATTTATGCATCATTTGATGTCTTTATATGCCTCTCTTACATGTCTTTTGAATGATTTCATGCCATCAATAGAAGAAAATGATCAATCTTGTGAGACTTGTGCAGATTTGAAAGATAGGTAAATTCTGAGAAGAATGCGAAAAGAATGACTCAAATCAAAGTTCAGATGAGGGAGATGTCCTCATTTCAATATCAGGGTCTGAACTGGGTCCTGAGTGCGCCAGTGCGCCTAGTTTGGGTCCTTGACCAAGTACCTCAGATCATGCCATCCGGGTCCCAAACCTCTGTCTCATGACATCAAGTTCAGGTCCTAGAAGTGCCAAGGTCATGAACTTCCCATCCGAGCTCAGCCTCTGCGCCTAAACCTGGGTTCCTGTTCCGTCATAGGTGG
Organism: Oemleria cerasiformis; assembly: GCA_037349345.1. Lineage (NCBI taxonomy): Eukaryota > Viridiplantae > Streptophyta > Magnoliopsida > Rosales > Rosaceae > Oemleria > Oemleria cerasiformis. The sequence continues at coordinate 12,108,316 of JAZGTL010000007.1, forward strand.
GTCACAGTTCCTCCTCTGCGTTAAGCCTGACAACCTTTGCACCTAGCATGAGCGAAGATGCGCTTCTACTATGCTCGTGGTGTGACTCAAAAGCGCAGTCCTAGACCCCTATGACGAAGACATTCGAAGGGCCAGCTTGTGTTCCCATTGGCCAGCTTGTGTTCCCACTGGCCAGCTTGCATTCATACTCCCAACCGTGTTCTGATTGGTTCTAATAGATTTTTAGGATGTAGTAATTAATTAGAAGTACAATAACTATTCCAGAACATTCTAGGCTAGGGTTTTACCAATCCTTATAAGACAAGGTTTTCCCTTTGTCTATAAAAGGGAGCCTTTGTTCAGTATTTTGGGAGGAGATTATTAGAAGACCATATTTTTAGAGATAATATTTTACTCACAGTTTATTATGCGTGGAGCTTGGAGAAGAAGGTTATGATGTGCCTGTTCTTCAACAATCTCTTATGTACCCTTATTTTTATTATTATAATTTACTTATGAATTCAATTATATTTGTTTCAATTTCAGTTATGAGTGAGTAGTTCCTTTCAAAATTAGGGTTGTTTGAAGCCCTAGCCATGTTAGCTCGTTAAGTAGATTTTTATTCTTGTTTTTAATTGCTATGCATGCTGAATAACTCTGATTACTGCTTTAACTACCATTCTTTTATGTTTATAAGATTAGCTACCTTGTTTGCATAAATTAGTGATGGAATTGCTTGAGTGACCGCCATATCATCCTGTGATTCATTAGCTTCAAGAGGTTGAGGTTAAGAAACAATCTTGTAATCTAAATTCATGACAACCTAGGAATGCATCCCACTCTTCTAGGCTAGTGCGGTGTCATTAAATTCTCTTAGTACTTCATGCGTCATCTTAACTGGTAGGTGATAGACATTCTAGGCATATGCCATGTCTAAAACATGCTAAGTAAGAGAGAATGATATATGTTCAGTGTACCAACGTTAGGACCTATGCAGGGGCTCGTGTTGGTTTCTTTAGTGATGTTGGTGGTGTGGACTTGTTTGGATGTTGGATTTGGGTTGAAGGCTATGGGCATAGGGACCTTGATACCACGGTATATCCCTAGATGGGCTGACCATGTATTATACAAGCCTTAGTTGCCTTCAAAGTAGGTGTGCCACTAGTAGGAGTGTTCTATTGCGGCCCAAGAACCATTCCTTAATCAAGTGATTGCGAGGCGAGCAGGCAAATAGCTCGCACTGTTCTTTTCTATGCCTTCTTCTTAATGTATCCAAGGACTTTAATAAATTTTCTTTTCAATCTAGTCCATGTTCGGATTATGTTAATTCCGATTTTTTCATGTTAGCAATTTGTTATTGGTTAGGAGCAGTTAGATGAAAGGATTTTCTTAAATCGGGATTATGGTATTGGACCAAAACACATAAATGATTCTATGACTTCGAAACGCCATACAATGCCATGGTTGGTGTATTCCGAATACTGATAATTCCTCTTAAGAAAATCATTCGAAATGTGAAGAAAGTAAAATACAATTACTGGAAAGTAAATGCAGGAATGTTATATGCAACAAACGAAATACAAGTGTTGTAAGTAAACATTTCCTTCGCAATCAAGCCTTGTTATGGGACACGATCTTCTAGAAATCCTCAACTGAAATGAACATCAGTCGGAATCATGCCATAGGTTGGCAAAGTATTCAAACGATGGTGATACGTCAAGGGTTGAGTGTATGGGGACCTCAAAGACTGGGGTGAATGGTAGTCGGGATGATGTAGTGTTTGGGAATTCCTCAGGGACTGGTTTGTGAAGCAGTCGGGATGAGGAGAAAGCCTATGTTCCTGGTCGGGAACTGAGAATAGGGTGAGAAGAGAGACTAAATCTTGATCCTGGATCGAAGAAACAAGTTGTGCCTAATTAGGCGAGCCTTTAAACAAAAAAACTTTTGAGGGTTTGCAGTTGTTTTGAAATTGATTGGGTTGATCAATTCATTTGTTTGGTTGATTGGTTGGTTGTCCTTGAGAAGAAGGCTTCTTCTCCAATTTATAGGCTGTGGGGAGCTGATTTGGCTTTCCAAGTAGACCTCTGTGGGTCCCATGTTGCAGTTCGGCTTGTCTCGAACATCCTATTTTCCCTCTGACACATTCGGCTCTTCAGAGCTGATTTCCTCCTCTCCACGTTTCCATGCTCCCACGTTCCAATTGGGCGTTTTTGGGCTGGGCCTTGTGAGTTGGGTATTTATTCTGATTGATCACTTTTTTTGGCCCAGAGTGGGATTTTTGGGGTGTAAACATTGCCCCTTGAATTCGAAATGTTTTAATTCTAAAACATTTCAAATTCAGCGCATTCTCCACTTTCACGATTCTATCGGATCCACTTCCCTTCACCACTTGGTTGAGGCCCAATCAGCGGAAATACAACATTTAGAGGACTTGGTTTATGCAGATCAAGTTGATAAGCAGAACAACCTTCACCTTTCTGTCGTTCCTCTACAGTCCTTCCAACAGCAAATCCAAACTTTGGAAGGTTCCTATCATAAGAAGTGTCTGGACCTTCAACAAGCCTTTGGCGAACATGCCATATCCAAGACACGAATCTCTGAACTTTGGGAGATGGTGAAATCCAAGGACCATGTCTTTGAGACTATCTCTCAAGTCTCGTACAAGAATGGCTATGATGACGGATACATCACTTATGCATCTGGCCATCCTCATCTTGATATTTGGTCTGAGGATAAGTTGGTGGCGAAAATAGCGGCCAGATCCTGGTTCAACGTCGTTGTTGGGTGGGCCACTCCTCAGTAGCATCGTCTGATCTCTGTTGGACCTTCTGGCCATTATGTGGCCTTTTTGTATAACGAGTTAGTTCCTGGGCTAAGTTTTCCTTGTAATGCTCTTCTTATCTTTTGCTTGGACTTTGCCTTTTTTAACTTATAATGGAACTTTTTACTTTCCAATCAAATGTTTAATGCAGTTCCAAGCAATTTTCTTGCCTTGTGAATGCATGATTCCTATTTGATCACTCCTTCAGTTGAATCCCAAAGTGTTGGGTAAAACTTCTTGAGATGGTTAGCATTGGTAGGATTTTTATCCTTTGTTTCGTCATCGTCCGTTAAGTAGTATGATCCTTTTCCGTTCACTTTATGGATGACAAATAGCCCTTGCCAAGTCGGTCTCCACTTTCCCCTTCCAAGCACAGATGTTCCCAATGGTAAAACAGTTTTCCAAACTAAGTCACCCTCCTGAAATGACTTTCCTTTCACCCTCTTGTTGTATGCTCTTGACACAGCTACTTTGTTGGCCATGATTTTGTTCAAAGAGTCAATCCTTTTCTGATCTTGATCTTCTAACTCATAACACATAGATTGTGCATACTCGTTGGTCTCTATTCCGTGTTGGTGCTGAAGTCACAATGAATTCACATTTACTTCCATGGGTAGCATAAGATCCCGACCATAGACTAAGTCCGCCGGTGCGGTTCCAATTGCTCCCCTCTTTGATGTCCGATAAGACTAGAGGGTGTAAATCAACTATTCATGCCAGTTGTCGGGATTTTTGTCCGACATTTTCTTTAGGATTGTGAGTATGCTTTTGTGGCTTGCTTCTGCTTGGCCATTTGCTTGAGGATAATAAGGGCTAGATTCTACAAATTTGATGGAAAATTGTTCACCGAATTCCTGTAACTCTCGGGAGATAAACGATGGTCCACGGTCAGTAACAATCGTCTCTGGTACCCCAAACCGACTCAAAATATTTTGCTTCAGAAATTTTATCAAATGACGACTTGTGATCTACTTCACCGCCTTGCTTCGACCCATTTAGTGAAGTAATATGTAGCCACGATGATAAAGCAGTGTTTCTTTGATGACTATAGCGAGATTTTCTCTATGAAATCTATGGCCCAACCCCGAAATGGCCAAGGCTTGACTACCGGATTCATTGGCACTGCGGGTTCATGTTGGAATGGGCCATGCCTTTGACATGCTTCATACCCCTTGGCGTAAACATAACAATCGGATTGGATATCTAGCCAGTAGTAACCATATCTTCATATGAGCCATTTCATTTTTGGCCCCGCTTGGTGTGCTCCGCACACTTTTTCATGTACTTCTCCCATTATGATCTTTGGGACCAACACATCGGGATAGCATACCATCATAATTCTTTCTTACCAAGTCATGTCCCCATAAGGTATAGTGACAAGCTTTATTTCTAAAGCTTCTATCTTCATTAGATGGATATCTTAGGTACTTTATAAAGGGTGTCCTCATGTCGTCAGGCTCAGCTTCAATGTCCATGATCTCTAGCTTGACATCTCTTTCCATAATAGAAGGCAAGGATCTCCTTCTGACTTTGATTCATTTCTCTGATTGCCCCTCTTGGAGTAACACTCCAAACCCTACTTGGGCCATCTCATTGGCTGCCAAGTTTTCTTCTCGTGGAATATTTTCAATAGTTGGGGTGATGAATTTTGACGCAAGAGTTGTAATTGCGGCGTAGTAGCTAGCCAAACAAAGATTTCTACATGTGTAGGTGCTTGTGACCTTATTAATTACCAACTAGGAATCCCCATAAATCTCCACCTTTCGGGCTCCCATCTCGATTAAGATTTCTAAACCGATAATCAAAGCCTTATACCCTGCTTGATTATTTGTTATATTCTCCCAATCCAGCTTGAATGAGAACTTGTGGTATACTCCTTCGGGATCTACTAAACATACTCTGGCTCATACTGAATCTTTGGTTTTAGATCCATCGAAGTATAATTTCCACGGTAGTATTGTCACCATGCTTACTCGCAGGATGATTTCCTCTTCAACATCTAGACCGGGATACGCCGTTAGGAAGTCGGCAATAGCCTGGTCTTTCACGGATTTTTGTGGTACGTACTGGAAATTGAACTCTGATAACGCTAGGGTCCATTTGCATATCCGACCTCTCAGAATAGGTCGGGATAACTTGTATTTCAACTGTAAAGGGTAGTATATAATGCCTCAATTTGACAGCCGTAAAATATAATGCAAGGCATAGCTTTTCCACTACCTTGTATCTTTCCTCTACTTATGTCAATGTCCTACTCAGATAGTATATTGCCTGCTCTTTTCCTTCTTCGTTGTCCTAGGCCTGCAAGCTTCCGATGGTATTGAGGGACGCCGAGATGTACAACTTCAAAGGCTTTCCTGTCTTGGGAGGCATTAGTACTGGTGGTTTGGATAGGTAGTTTTTTAGTTCTTTGAAGGCTACCTGATGCTTTTCCTCCCATTTGAATTCTTCTGTGTCCTTGAGTTTGACAAGCTCGGAAAAAGGTTGGATTTTCCCAGACAAGTTAGCTATGAACCTTCTGAGGAAATTGAATTTTCCTACCAAACTTTTAAGTTGTTTCTTATTCTTGGGTGAAGGTGATTCCATGATTTCCTTTGCTTTGTTTTTATCCACTTTGATTCCTCTCCGGTGGACTAGGAATCCTAAGAAATTTCCCTCTTGAACCCCGAATGAACACTTCTTAGGGTTCATTTTCAACTTATGTTGTCTCATCTTTAGGAAAGCTTGCCTTAAATCTTCAATGTGTTATTCCTTTTCTTGAGATTTCACCACCACGTCATCAAAGTATACTTCCAGGTTCTTCCCTATCATTTCATGGAAGATATCGTTCATTGCTAGCTGATAAGTAGCCCCTGCATTCTTTAGTCCGAATGGCATGATGACATACTCAAATGCCCCCAAGTGTCCAGGGCATCTGAATGCTGTTTTGTGAACGTCATCTTCTGCGACCAGGATTTGGTTATATCCTACGTTGCCATCCATGAATGATAGAAGTTGATTTTGAGAGGCACCATCAATCAACATGTCATCCATCGGCATTGGGTACTCGTCTTTCGTGGTAGCTTCATTGAGATTGTTGTAGTCTACACATATCCTGACCTATCCTGTTTTCACCTTGATGACAGGTACTATATTGCCCACCCACTCCACATATTTAGCCGTTCGGATGAAACCGGCTTTGAGAAGTCTGTCAAGTTCTTCTTTAACTTTGAGCTCAGTTTCTACTGACATCCTTCTTCTTGCTTGGCATACGGGCTTGTATCTTTCTTTGATAGGTAACCTATGCTCTACAAGTTGTCAGTCCAATCCTGGCATTTCTGTATAATGCCATGCAAAGCAATCCTTGAACTCTTCCAGCATCTCGAATAAATTATGCCATACTAATGGTTGATTCTCTCAGCGTTTGGCTTTGTTTCTCTACCCTTTGGAGTTGGTCCTTTTCTTCACTAAATAGAGAGGATCGTAACTCCGTCTGTTCCCTCCAGTGTGTCATTAATCTTTTTCTTATAAACCTGATTGCTTCTGCTTGGTCTGTTTTCCTGTTAGGTGTGCTATTCATTCTGGAAGTCCCATTTCAAGAAGGGCATGTCCCATTCTTCATGAGTTAGGAGCCCCTGTTCTAATATTTATGGGTTGTCACCTTGGTAGGGCGGCCATTCTCATCTTCTCCAGCCAACTTGATGTTTCCTACTTCAGGATCATAGAAAATGGCTTCAGCAACGGTGGGGCTGGCTATGAAAGTCTTTGAGTCAGCCTGAATTATCTCCTAGAAACCCCTTCGTAGGAATTTTCAGTAGGATTCTGGATGATGATCTGTTGATGTAATGTGGAAGGAACACACATGCTCTGTGTATCCATTCCCTTCCTAGAAGCACGTTGTAACTGGCAGTACTATCTACCACAAAGAAAGCTAGCATCATCTTCTTGGAATCGACCTCAATCTCTAGAGGTAGAACTCCATGAGTTTTGGTAAAGGTTCCACTGAAATTGGACATTATGGTCGTAGCCGGCAAACAGGCCCGAAGGGTCTTTCCAAATTTCTTCAACATCCTAGAAGGTAAAACATTGATGGATGCTCCTCCATCAATCATCATTTTATCGATTGGGATCCCTTCTAAATAGGATGTGATGAAGATGGGTCGCAAGTGATCCGTCATTTCTTTAGTCGGATTCAAGAACATCATCCTTCCATATTTAGGTTGGATTCTGAGATGACGTTCTGATCATTCTCCTAGTTCGTTGGGATCTTGATCAAAGCTCGAGATGGCTCATGAGTAAGGACATCCCCTTTCATGTAGTTTACCTGCTGGTAAACGGCTGCCAAGTGTTCTGGTAATACGATTACCAGGTCTACTTTGGCTTGAACTTCTTGTTGTTTCTTATCAAACAAATCATCCATTTCCGTGACTTCTGACAATTTTCTCTCGAATTCTCTCAGTCCTTCTTCGATCATGTCTTGACTGTAATCCTCTTGAATGATTTGTTTAGCCTTCCCTTTTGAAGTCGTGATCTCCGGATCCTTGAATTGCTTATTAGGTACCTCCTCTTGGGCGAAGCTGCCAAACACGATCCATTTTCTCACCTTAGAAGATGTTCCCGAAATGGAATTAGGTAGGGACATGGTATTAATCAAGATTTCTTTTTTCCTCCAATTCTTCTCTGGAGGACTTCTTGATTTTTTTTTGTCACATGAGGGTTTTTGGCTCTTTTTCCTCTTTCGGAAGAACTGCCCCCAAGTTCTTCTGGGCGCGTATGTAAGTTCCATATTGTCTCTGGATTCTACGCTTTGCTGATCTTCCCAATTCTTTTACTGGTTTTCCATCTTTGCCAGCCACATACCACTTTCCTTCCCGGATCGTTGCTTTCTGGGGCTTCGGCTCTGCAACCGCCTGTTCTGGAAGAGTAGGTTTCTTGTTGCTGAGACTCTGTTGGCTTGTTTACCCCTAGTCTCTTGACGAGCAACCCATTCGTGTTTCCTTTTAATGTTTCCCAACCTCTGGAAAACAGACCTGCGGGGTAGCTTTCCCTTAGGACTATGTGGGCCAAAGCTTGTTTCTGGGACCTCGAGAAAATCCTCATCCTAACGATCCTTTGAATTTTCAAGTTCCGAGTCTATCTTAGCACCTGGGGCTGGGATCTCTAGGACACATTTTGTCCTACATTTTTTGCACATTACTACTCCAGCAACAACTGTGGCTAGCAACTTCTTGGGTTGTTTAGTTCCTTCCCAAGGTCTTGGTTGATCCTTATTTATTGTCCTGACCTTCTTTTCATATTGATGCCATTGTAGGTTGAGCATATTTACTGAGGCCATCGATAAATGATTAGTATCTACTCCCATTGGTTCTTTAGGAATTGGGGCTAATGAAATGTGCCACTAGTTAATTAAACTCTGAATTGTGTCCCTGAACTCGACACAGTTGGCCGTGGCATAATGTGGTGAGACATGCCATTTGCAGAATTGTTTTCCTTTAATATCCTCTAGTCAAGGCATCTCCTGCTTGGGATCAGGTTTGATTACTTTTTCCTTCACTAACTCATCGTAGATCTCTCCATCTTTGGTAAGGTCGAATGAGTACGATTTAAATACTGGTACCTTGTTCGCAAAGTAACCTCTAGTCGGGTTGATTGGTCTTTGTTCCCGAGCGGGCTTAACCAACGATTTAAGGGTCATTGGTCCCTTTCTAGTGGTCTGAATTTCGGCTGACGCAACTTCTAGTTCCTGCCTCTCTTCTTCCGTCAAGGATTCTTCCTCGATCTCCTTGTGCTCCATCTGATGCACACGGATCATGTTTTTGTAGAATATGGGTACTTTAGAGTTGTACTTTTGTCTTTGTTCTTCTTCCAGTAACCTCTCGAACTTGGTTGCTGACACTACTATCTCTTGAAGATCAGAGAATGTGGTGTCATCGAATTTCTTCCTAAGAGAGAATCTTAGGGCTCTTTATGCTACGGCCTACATTTGGGCATTGTTCATAGGGAATCTCCATTTCATTTTCAACCTTTTGAATCTTACAATGAAATCCTCAGTTTTCTCGTACCCCCATTGCTTGATGGCCTTTAGGTCGCTAATGGTTGCCTCAGGTTCAATCCTCTACAATTGCTCATAGAATTTGGCCTCCATTTTCCCCCAAGTGAGTATGGATGCTTCAGGTAGTGAAGTGTACCAAGAAAAAGCATATCCAGAGAGGGAACTACTGAACAATCGGAGTTTGAGGTATGAATTATCTTCTACAACCAAACATTGTGACGAGAATCTCCCGATGTGTTCTAAGGATGAAGTATTGCCCTCTCCATTGAAGAGTGAAAATGTTGGGGGCTTCAAATTCGTTGGGAATGGATTATCTTGGTCTACATAAGCCGAATATGGCTTTCTGTACACCGGAACATTAGCTCTTCTCGGGTCCACAGCTTGGCCTTGCATCATTCGTCTGATCTCCGCTATCTCATTCATGACGGCTTGATGTTCGGGATTGCGTGGGGCTATGTGATTGATCCAGATTTCTTTGTCTGATCCAGTGTCGTTTTTCCTCCAATTCTTCATATCACTTTTCTCTCCGAGCTGGGTAATTTTGGTTGGCTTTGATTGGGATTCCTTCCGATTGACCATAGGTGGTCTATACTTGGAAGATATCCCGATTTCTTCCTTAGCTTGCCCATCACGATTCTTGCTTGTCTATGGGGTTTCAATCCTAGGTCCTTTTGAGAAATTAGGTCCAGGGAAAATAGTTTCCAACATAGGTGCTCCAAACCCATGGTTCCTTTGCCTTTGTCTAGGCGTAAGAACCCCAAGGTCGGGTTGAGCTCTTGGATTTGTACGTTTATGGCTTCGATCTGGGCGAGGAGTAATGTCATGTTGTCCTTGATAGCCTGCATTACATCTTCTAAAGATACAGATACATGCGTCTCTTTGGCAAAAATTTCTTCTACAATCCCGTCTTGAGGAGGCTCCATGTCGACTGGTGGTAGAGATAACTCGGACACTGTCTCTCAGGAAGGATCTTTTAGAAATCTCCCTCTAGCATCTCGGTGTCGTTCGGAATTTCCGAACTTGGACATGCACAAAAAAGAGTCCCACTGGGCGTGCCAGATTATGTTCTGCCCAAAAATATGACAGCGGGCCCGGGGTCGGCTTCGGTGGATCTCTGTTGAAATCTGCGTTAGAATGAGGGGGCTCGTGCTGGTTTCTTTAGTGATGGTGGTGGTGTGGACTTGTTTGGATGTTGGATTTAGGTTTAAGGTTATGAGCTTGGGGGCCTTGATACCACGGTATATCCCTAGATGGGTTGACCATGTAGTATACAAGCCTTAGTTGCCTTCAAAGTAGGTGTGCCACTAGTAGAAGCTGCTACTAGACAATGATGAATGGGTTCTATTGCGGCCCAAGAACCATTCCTTAATCAAGTGATTGCAAGGCGAGCGGGCAAATAGCTCGCACTGTTCTTTTCTATGCCTTCTTCTTAATGTATCCAAGGACTTTAATAAATTTTCTTTCCAATCTAGTCCAAGTTTGGATTATGTTAATTCCGATATGTTCATGTTAGCAACTTGTTATTGGTTAGGAGCAGTTAGATGCAAGGATTTCCTTAACTCGTGATAATGGTATTGGACCAAAACACATAAATGACTCTATTGTCAATGAGTTGTATATTCCTAATTAAACTCAGTCCACTAATTAGGCCCATAGTAACATTCCTATTTTCTGTATATATATATATATATATATATATATATATATATATATATATATACGGAAGCAAGGCAGCAGTTAACTAGTGTGATTGAAGCCACAAATCAAGTCTGTCCAGAGCATGTATATGAAGTAATTCAAAGAAATGAGGAAGCAGATACTTTGGAAAATAGCATGAAAGAATGTAAATTATATGCAGAATGATTATGAATAAGAAAATTATGCTTGAAATCATGGATGAATGAAATAACTTTGTTTTACTGATTTGAAACTTTGAAAGCTTACATATGAAATAACTTAAGAAGAGCTTTACTGGAAGTCTTCTGAAAACTTATGAAATCTCACAACAGATATGAAACTAAGAAAATGAAAGGAGAATGAATTTCGAGTCCTTTGTGACTGAGAATGAGCTCTCTTTATATAGGCAGAGGCATCAAGACATGAATGATTAACTAAATACTGTGACCGAAAGGAGCTTTGGCGTTTACTATGGCATGTGGCCAAATAGTCCGAAAGGTGACGAAGCAGCACGCGGCGACACTGTTCATGAATAGTGTGTTGTCGGATACTGTAACATCACAAGACTGGTACTGTTGGATTTTACTGCAGCTTCACGTGATTGGGAAAGTCTTCAGAGTTCATTGAGATCATAAGGCTCGTAAGGATCTTGACTGTCTTGAAAATCGGACCAAAGAATCTTTTTCTTCTCTTTTGACTGTTTACTGGATGATGGGTGATCAGTAGCAGCTTGATTTCCCAGGGGGGAGGAATAGGTTGACTTGTGACTGCTTGGAGAGGATGACTGTGAAGGGCATTTATCATCATCAGAATCATCGCCTAACTGCGAGGCTCGAATCATAAGCATTTGAGCCAATTCTTTTAACTCTGCAGGGGACTTGTCATCTAGAGATAAAGTGGAGGAGGAAGAGGTGATTGGCTTTGACGGGTTGACTGTAAGGTCCTTCTTGACTGGTGACTTTGTAACTGAAAACTCTTGATGCACCTGAGAAATGATGCGATCATGGTTGAATTTATCCCACCATTTAACTGAGAAGTGACGAACTAAAATATCATTGTGAATTTCATAGCGCCACTTAAGTATCCACGGCACTTTGTACTTAGCCATGAAATGCAAAAGTAGTGGGAACTCTCGATCTGCTTCACTGAAAGATTGTCGTTCAGTAAAGAATTTGACTGCTTCTTGGAGGGGCGGCGGCAGGAGCCGGAGCATTGGGCCAAAATCGGACCACCATTTGAGAAACCACTTAGGGAATGATCCTTTGAATTTACTGTCGAAGTTGATAAACCAGGAGTGACTGAAAGTCTCCGTTTGATGGAGAAATACCTTACTCCAGGCATCAATATAATCAAAGTACGTAAATGGAGTATCAGAATTAGGGAGATCTTGCCTGTCATATGGGGGACGTTTCCATTGGGACAAGTTGATTACTTGCATAATGTAGATTGAATGATAAAGAATGTTACTGGGGTTACTTTTGTCATAAATTGGCTTGAGGTGAATGGATGCGGTATGGAGGAGAATCTCCATGTAAAACTTAATTGACTTCTTGGGGTGAACTGGAGCAAAATGCCAATTGGGAGGGAAAATGGTTTTTGCAATGTCTTCGGGAGATTTGAGTTGACTAAGGGATGGCTCAACAAAGAATAGATTGTGACTAGGGTCTTTAGGAATATAAGGGGAAGATTGAGAATAAGGGACTTGGCTTGATTGGGGTTTGACTAGAGATTGAAATGGATCGTAACTGGAGATCAGGGCTGACTGATAATTGGGCCTGAACTGGCCCAAGGTAGAACCAAGAACAGTATACTGGTTTCGGATTGGAATTGGTGAATGACCGGGGTAGGGGACTAGGGATGAAGGAGTAGATGACTCCTGTTTTACTGGTGCTAAGGAGGCAGGGAGCCTCCTGGTTGACTGCTTGTCTGGGGCCTTTTCAGACATGTTTACTCTGCAAGAATTCTCTAGTTAGGAAATCAGGAATGCAATTGTCTCTCCCTCTCAAATATTCTATCTCAAAATCAAAAATACTTAATATAGCTTGCCATCGTGCAAAAATCTGTTTGGATGCAATATTTTGAACATCTTTTTCAATAACATGCTTGGCACTTTTGCAATCAACTCTGACTAAAAAGTTTTGGTTTAATAAATCATCTTGAAATTTTGAGATGCATAATACTATAGATAAAATTTCCTTTTTAATAGTACTATAATTTTTTTGAGCTTGATTCCAAATGCCAGAATGGAAACGAACAATTTGTTCAGATTTACTCTGCGGAGTTCTTTGTTTAAGAATACCGCCATAACCGATATCAGAAGCATCTGTTTCAACAATTTTGAAAGAATTGACTGAAGGAATACCAAGACAAGGAAGGGTCTTGACATGTAATTTGATTTGTTTTACTATGTTGGTATGAGTAACTGTCCAGGCAGGAGGATTGCTCTGGAGACGATCAAATAAAGGTTTACATTGTTTGCGTAAATCATGATAAAAATCAGAGACATAATTTAGGGATCCTAGAAATCGTTGGAGTTGACTTTTATCTAGAATTTCATCTGGAAATTTATCAGCGAAATCAATAACACGATTAATGGGTTTGATTGTGGATTGGAATATATCAAAACCAAGGAATCTGATTTTGGTTTGGAATATTTTAATTTTTGACGCGGAAACAACTAAACCATTTTGCTGGATAATTTCTAAGAATTTACTAAGATGTTTCCAATGTTGTTCAATTGACTGAGAGAAAATAAGGACATCATCAATGTAAACTATGGAAAATTCACTATATGGATTGAATATTTCATTCATTATATTCTGAAATTCACTAGGTGCATTCTTAAGACCAAAGGGCATAACATTCCATTCATAATGACCGAAAGGAGTAACAAATGCAGTTTTGTACCTATCATTTTCATGAATCTGAATTTGCCAAAAACCGCTTTTCATGTCGAATTTTGAAAATACTACGGCATTGCCGAGACGGTTGACTAGATCTCTTTTATTAGGAATTGGGTATCTAATCCATTCGAGAACTGTATTAAGAGGTTTATAATTAATTACTAATCTGGGGACTCCACGTTCTAATTCGGCTTGTTTTTGGACATAAAATGCAGCGCATGACCATGGGGATTTACTTTTCCTAATTATTCCTTTACTGAGTAATTCATTTATTTCTGTCTTGCAAAACTCCATTAATTCTTGACTCATTTGGATTGGTCGTGCTTTTGTAGGTATTTTACTTTCACTGAAGTCTTTAATATAGGGAAGACGCACTAAATGTTTCTTCCTATGCCAGAAAGCATTGGGAAGGTCAGCACAGATTTTACTTTTGATACTTCTTTCAAACGATTGAATTTTAGATTGAATTGTTTCCTGTTTTAACTGTTCTTCAATTCTTTTGAATTTGATTTCTTCCTTAAGATGAGATAACTGTTTGGTTTTACAATTGATTAGATTAATGGTATGTGATATGGAATCCTTTTGAAAGGTTTTGATTGTTTGAAGTGCAGGATTGACTAGAAATTTGAATGTGACCTTTTGATGCATTGGATAAGTTGTTATTGACTCATAATCCGTGGTAAAAGGATATAATAATGTGAGAAATGGGAGACCTAGAATCATTTGATCACTTATATTTCTTATTAAAACAAAGGGTGTTTTAAAACAGACATTATCTTGACAAATATGGGCTTTTGGGATTTCAAATTTTAGTTCCATTTTACTACCATTTGCAGATTTTAAAGATTGAGTTGATTTAACATAATACTTTGTTGGGACTAAGCCTTCCTGGAGGCAATTCAGATCTGCACCGGAATCAACTAGGGCAATAGTTGTTAATTCAAAATCTTGTATGACTAATCGAACCGTGATATACCATTTTTTAATATGAATTTGTTGAATAAGATTTAAAATATTATCATGACTTTGGTCTCTTTCGGCTTCATGGTAGGATGGTTCTGCATCTAAATTATTAGTATTGATTAACTGAGTTCTTATCTCTTGATTTTCAATTCGTAATTCTTGACTTGTAAGTTTTAATTGTTTTATATCTTCTTTAATCTTGTTGACTTCAGAATGCAAATCTTGGATGGTTACTTCTTTTTTAACTTTATTAAATCGTTCCAAAGTTGTGGTAAGACTTATTGTGCCGGATGGTTTTTTAACTGGATCTTGTTCCTGTTTATTTCTGATAATGACTCTTCTTAACTTTTTCAAGTATTCTGATTTTAATTCTGGGTTCTCAATTTTTCCAATTAAATCTATCAGTAACTCTTCTTGTTCTTCTTGTTTAGTAAGGACATTGATTGTTTTACAACAAGTATCTTGACAACCTATTTTTATTCCTGGGGAACTGGACATTTCATTATCAGTAGAAGAATGATTACTAGATTCGGAATCAGAAAGAACTTCTTCACTGGAGTCAGTATTTCGTAATTCTAATATTCGTATTAAGTCTTCTTTTTCTTCATTAGTAATTTTTAACTGGTTAATCTTGTTTTTTACTGGGCATTTATTTGCAAAGTGACCAGGTTTTTGACACTTATAGCATTTAGATGTATGTTTGTCTGGATGTGTTTTGGGTATCCAATTTTTTGACTTGTTTTGCCAATGTTTTCTTGGTCTTCGCTTTTCGTAAAATTTATCCGTCTGGAATTTGTTTTTATTATATGGTTTGTAAGATTTAAAATATTTCTTATTACTGTATTTATGTTTCTTTTCAGAAATATGTTTATTTTTTCGTGAGGGAGGAATAGGAGGTAAACCATATTGTTCACAGAAATTTCCTAATTCATATTTCGCTTTTCGTTTATCATTATTAATTTGCCGACTTATTTTCATATCAATACACATTTTTAAGCCTTCTTTCTGGATGACACTTACTATGTTTCCATAGGTGAGTTTATCATAATTAATGTGACCTTGTTCATTACTGAGGACTTGTCGGATTTTATGAGCAAATAGATTTGGCAGGCCATTAATAAATTTTTCTTTCCAAAACGATTGATTACTATCTTCACGTAGCATTACTCTAGATATAAAGACATCTTTATACCACCTAAAGTCACTTAATGTTGGACATCTTAGGTTACTAAGTTGATCATGAATTCTTGTAGTGACATTACTTGGGGTTCCTATGAAATGTTCAATTATCGTGAGAAGTAAAGTGTTAATTGCATCAGGAACTCCTGCTCCAATTCTTTCATCAAAGACAGGGAGGCCTTCTTCGTCGTGAAGGACAGAATGTATAATTTCTTGTTTAGAATGTTCAGTGAGATGTTTTTCCCACCAAGCACGAAGGGTGCCGGAAAATCCGGTAATGAAGAGATCAAGGATCTCTGGTTGACTGAGGTTATGGTTGGTAGCATAGCTGTTGGCAACCATTGTCATATGTTGTAATTTATTTAATATTTCTTGTTCAGATAAGCCATCTATATTCCATTCATAAAGTTTATCAGCAGAAACTGTGAATTGGTTTTGAAAGATTCTTTCTTCATGTTGAATGTCTGGGGGTGTTGGCCTATTATACCAGTTTTTGGTTAAACTTGTTGGGTTCATTTTATGAGATAGTCTTTTTATTTCAAGGTTTTTAAAAGCATTTTCAATTTTACTGATATTACTTGAGATCTTATTTCTGAACATTAAGTGACTTTAGGTGTTTAACTAGTGATATTACTTGGTTCTACCTTGGGCCAGTTCAGGCCCAATTATCAGTCAGCCCTGATCTCCAGTTACGATCCATTTCAATCTCTAGTCAAACCCCAATCAAGCCAAGTCCCTTATTCTCAATCTTCCCCTTATATTCCTAAAGACCCTAGTCACAATCTATTCTTTGTTGAGCCATCCCTTAGTCAACTCAAATCTCCCGAAGACATTGCAAAAACCATTTTCCCTCCCAATTGGCATTTTGCTCCAGTTCACCCCAAGAAGTCAATTAAGTTTTACATGGAGATTCTCCTCCATACCGCATCCATTCACCTCAAGCCAATTTATGACAAAAGTAACCCCAGTAACATTCTTTATCATTCAATCTACATTATGCAAGTAATCAACTTGTCCCAATGGAAACGTCCCCCATATGACAGGCAAGATCTCCCTAATTCTGATACTCCATTTACGTACTTTGATTATATTGATGCCTGGAGTAAGGTATTTCTCCATCAAACGGAGACTTTCAGTCACTCCTGGTTTATCAACTTCGACAGTAAATTCAAAGGATCATTCCCTAAGTGGTTTCTCAAATGGTGGTCCGATTTTGGCCCAATGCTCCGGCTCCTGCCGCCGCCCCTCCAAGAAGCAGTCAAATTCTTTACTGAACGACAATCTTTCAGTGAAGCAGATCGAGAGTTCCCACTACTTTTGCATTTCATGGCTAAGTACAAAGTGCCGTGGATACTTAAGTGGCGCTATGAAATTCACAATGATATTTTAGTTCGTCACTTCTCAGTTAAATGGTGGGATAAATTCAACCATGATCGCATCATTTCTCAGGTGCATCAAGAGTTTTCAGTTACAAAGTCACCAGTCAAGAAGGACCTTACAGTCAACCCGTCAAAGCCAATCACCTCTTCCTCCTCCACTTTATCTCTAGATGACAAGTCCCCTGCAGAGTTAAAAGAATTGGCTCAAATGCTTATGATTCGAGCCTCGCAGTTAGGCGATGATTCTGATGATGATAAATGCCCTTCACAGTCATCCTCTCCAAGCAGTCACAAGTCAACCTATTCCTCCCCCCTGGGAAATCAAGCTGCTACTGATCACCCATCATCCAGTAAACAGTCAAAAGAGAAGAAAAAGATTCTTTGGTCCGATTTTCAAGACAGTCAAGATCCTTACGAGCCTTATGATCTCAATGAACTCTGAAGACTTTCCCAATCACGTGAAGCTGCAGTAAAATCCAACAGTACCAGTCTTGTGATGTTACAGTATCCGACAACACACTATTCATGAACAGTGTCGCCGCGTGCTGCTTCGTCACCTTTCGGACTATTTGGCCACATGCCATAGTAAACGCCAAAGCTCCTTTCGGTCACAGTATTTAGTTAATCATTCATGTCTTGATGCCTCTGCCTATATAAAGAGAGCTCATTCTCAGTCACAAAGGACTCGAAATTCATTCTCCTTTCATTTTCTTAGTTTCATATCTGTTGTGAGATTTCATAAGTTTTCAGAAGACTTCCAGTAAAGCTCTTCTTAAGTTATTTCATATGTAAGCTTTCAAAGTTTCAAATCAGTAAAACAAAGTTATTTCATTCATCCATGATTTCAAGCATAATTTTCTTATTCATATTCATAATCATTCTGCATATAATTTACATTCTTTCATGCTATTTTCCAAAGTATCTGCTTCCTCATTTCTTTGAATTACTTCATATACATGCTCTGGACAGACTTGATTTGTGGCTTCAATCACACTAGTTAACTGCTGCCTTGCTTCCGTCCCCTATATATATATATATATATATATTTATTTATATCTTTCCTATTGAATAAAAACAACAAAAGAGAATTCTCACCCAATCTGATATGGTATCAAAGCAGTCGATCATGATTGTCTTTTGCATTAACCCTAGAACTCATTACTGTGCCCTAGCCGCACCACTACATTCGGCCGCATAAACATTCCCGCATAAACCCTAGAAACCATACTTCCGCCGCACCACTACATTCGGCCGCATAAACATTCCACCATAAACCCTAGAAACCATACTTCCGCCGCACCACTACCTTCCCACAAACCGCATCACGCCGCACCACCACCAGACTCATCCCAGACTCAAACTCAGACCTCACCAAACCTCACCAGACCTCACCAGACTCATCAGACTCAAACTCCAACTAAAACTCAGACCTCACACGACCTCACCAGACTTACCAAACCTCGTTGCGTTCGGGTTCGTCGTTACTATGACTCCGAGGAACCAACCGCACCGAGCCAACCGACGAAACCTTCCCACATAACCGCCTCCGATCACCATCTCCCACAGACGCCACCAAACCGGACTGAGCCCAAACCCACAGATGCCACCGTCCCGTCCTCCACTGCGCAGCCACTAGACCAGACTGAGCCCAAACCAACAGACGCCACCGTCCCGTCATTTACTGCACAGACGCCACCGTCCCGTCATCCCATCATCCACCAACTTCTGCCACACCAAGCCCAACCCACAGACACCACCAGTCTGTTGTTCCGTTTGGGCCGCAGAAAACACTCTATCGTTAGGGTCGGGTTCGTCACACCCATCCGCCAAAAAAAAAAGAAAAAAAAAGAAAAGGAGATAGGGAACCATGTCTGAAGCTGGTGTAACCTCTACCAGTTCCAAACAATCTCGGCCGATCACCTATAGTGTCGACCCTACTCGTCATCGGCCTCCAATGCAGTGTACCAAATATGGTTTAGGTAACCACACAATTAAGAGCTGTTATGAGATCATTGGTTATCCGGAAGGATGGGTCCACAAAGGGCACAAGACGCATTCGAACAAAGCCTCATTTGCATCCGCTCAGTCATCCCAAGGGACCGCATCCGAACCTCCATCAGGTACATCTGACTCCACAGCCTTGGCCACCCCAGGTACCTCTTGTACATCTTCACTTACTTGTAATAGATCATGGATTATTGACACTGGCGCTACCGATCACATGACATCTAGTTTCACTGGGTTGCACTCTACCAAACCATCAAGCCAAACACAGATTACCAGTGCCAACGGAACCACCTCCCAAGTCATGGGAGAGGGGTCCTTATCACTTACACCCTCCTTACGTCTTGATCATGTCTTAGTTGTCTCTTCTCTCGACTATGACTTGTTATCTGTTCCTCAGATCATTGACTCCCTTAATTGTACCGTGTTTTTTTGGCCTTCGTATTGTCTCTTTCATGATCTTCTCACTAGGGCCGTGATTGGATGTAGTACTAGGAGGGGAAAGTTGTATTATCTGGACTTTTCAACCGACATCAGTAAGCGATTGAGTCACGCACATCATGTGCAAGGCGATGAGTCCATCAGGATGAAGAAAATTTGGCCATCGACAGTTAGGGCATGCTTCTTTTGGTTATCTGAAACTTATATTTCCATATTTGTTTTCCCAGTTTCATGAATCAGACTTTCATTGTGAAACTTGCATTTTGGCAAAAAGCCATCGTATTTCTTACCCATTAAGATTGCATAAAAGCTCCATGCCCTTCATGATTGTCCATTCTAATGTTTGGGGACCATCACGAGTTCCCACTATTAGTGGTTTTACGTGGTTTGTGATGTTTATTGATGATTGCACCCGGATGACCTGGGTCTTTCCCTTACACCAGAAAAGTGACGTCACTGCCAAATTCAAGCTCTTTTATCAATACTTTGCTACTCAGTTTGACAAGAAAATCATGGCCTTTCGATCAGACAATGGAGGTGAGTACATCAACCATGACCTACATCAGTTTTTCGGCCACCATGGTATTGTTCATCAAACCACATGCGCATATACACCACAACAGAATGGTGTTGCGGAGCGCAAGAATCGGCATCTCTTGGAGGTTGTTCGTGCCTCTTTATTTGAGGCCTACATGCCACATCATTTTTGGGGGGAGGCTCTTTGTTCTGTAGCTTACCTCATCAATCGAATACCTTCCAACACTCTTCAGTATCAAACTCCATTTCAGACATTGTCTACTCTCCTCCACATGCCATCCGCACCAAATCTCAAACCACGTCTCTTTGGTTGTGTTGCGTATGTTTAGGTGTATCCACATCAGCGTGGCAAGCTTGATCCGTGTGCACGGCGTTGTGTCTTTGTGGGTTATTCTGCCACTCAAAAGGGCTATAAGTGTTTCCATCCTCCCACTCAGACCATGCACGTTACCGCTGACGTGACCTTCAACGAGAGTGAGTTCGATTACTCCAGGGGAGTAACTGAGCATCCTCTGCAGGGGGGGTGCTCTATCTTTGCCGACGATACTCAGATAGTCTAGATTCAACACCATTCATCCGAGCAGTCAGTGTCCGAGGTGCAACAAGCTCAAGAGTCCCTCGATACTTCTGATACTAGTTCAGATAATTACCCCTCTACAACTCCTACTACAGTACCATCACCACTCATCCAATCAGGTCCTGAAGATTCCCCCCAGGTAACTGAACATTCAAACTCTATCTCAAGCACCTTACATGCGTCAAGTTATATAGGTTATCAGTTACCCCCACGCACGACTAGAGGGATTCCTAGACAACAGTATGACCCTGACCGTAAAGCAAACGTTAAATACCCTATTTCTAATCATGTGTCTCTACATAGGCTGTCTCCGTCATGTGCATCATTTGTGTGTCAATTATCCACTGTATCTATTCCAAGTAATGTGAAGGAAGCTCTAAAAGATCCCAAGTGGACACAAGCGATGAATGATGAAATAGAGCGTCTCCAAAAGAATTCCACTTGGGAGATGACTACCCTTCCGCCAGGGAAGAGAACAGTGGGTTGTAGATGGATATATACAGTAAAGTTCAAGGCATATGGCACCATTGAACGATACAAAGCAAGACTGGTGGCGAAAGTTTACACTCAGACTTATGGGATTGACTATGGTGAGACCTTTGCCCCTGTAGCAGCCAACCTAGACTGGTCATTACACCAATTTGATGTCAAAAATTCCTTCCTGCATGGCAACTTAGAAGAAGAAGTCTATATGGATTCACCTCCAGGATGCAAGATGGGGCCCAATAAGGGCAACATGGTTTGTAAACTGAGGAAGTCACTTTATGGATTGAAGCAATCACCCAGAGCATGGTTTGGAAAGTTCAGCCAATCAATGAAGGACTTCAGATACAAACAAAGTAACTCAGATCATACTTTGTTCTTGAAACATAAGAAAGGTAAAGTCACTGCCCTTATTGTATATGTTGATGACATGGTAGTTACCGGGAATGGCCCAAAAGAAAAGGATGTGTTGCAGCACCACTTGGCAAGTGAGTTTGAAATGAAAGATCTTGGTGCTCTGAAATATTTCTTAGGCATCGAAGTGGCGCGTTTAGACCAAGGAATATTTCTATCACAACGGAAATATATTCTTGACATTTTAACTGACACTGGAATGCTAGCCAGCAAACTAGCAGATACGCCAATGGAGTTGAATCATCAGCTTGGTGAATATCCGGATCAGGTACCCACCAACAAAGAAAGATATCAACGCCTGGTGGGTAAGTTAATCTATCTAGGACACACTAGACCTGATATCGCATATGCCGTAAGTGTGGTGAGTCAGTTCATGCATGCACCAAGTGAAGCCCACATGGATGCGGTAAACCGAATCCTGAGATACTTAAAGTCAGCTCCTGGAAGACGATTGATGTTCTCATGACATGGTCATCTAGATGTTGAGGGTCACACTGATGCAGACTGGGCGGGTTCTGTTACTGACAGGAGATCAACATCTGGATACTTTACTTTTGTGGGAGGCAATCTAGTCACTTGGCGAAGTAAAAAACAGAAAGTAGTGTCAAGATCAAGTGCTGAAGCAGAATATCGAGGTATGGCACAAGGAATATGTGAGCTACTCTGGATAAGGAATTTGTTGGGGGAATTGGGGTTAAAACCCAATCATGTTATGTAACTGAATTGTGACAACAAAGCCGCAATTGACATCGCACGTAATCCAGTGCAACATGATAGAACCAAGCATGTTGAAGTTGACAGACATTTCATCAAGGAGAAACTCGAGGCAAAGATCATTGAGGTATCATTTGTTAAATCTGAAGATCAACTTGCAGATGTCCTCACTAAAGCAGTCACCGGCAGAGTATTCCACAGCTCACTTAGCAAGTTGGGCATTGACGACATATATGCTCCAACTTGAGGGGGAGTGTCAATGAGCTGTATATTCCTAATTAAACTCAATCCACTAATTAGGCCCATAGTAACATTCCTATTTTCTGTATATATATATATATATATATATATATATATATATATATATATATATATCTTTCCTATTGAATAAAAACAACATAAGAGAATTCTCACCCAATCTGATATCTATGACTTAGAATAGCCATACAATGCCATGGTTCGTATATTCCGAATACTGATAATTCCTCTTAAGAAAATCCTTTGAAATGTGAAGAAAGTAAAATACAATTACTGGAAAGTGAATGCAAGAATGTTAAATGCAACAAACGAAATACAAGTGTTTAAGTAATCATTTCCTTCGCAATCAAGCCTTGTTGAAGGGCACGATCTTCTAGAAATCCTCAACTGAAATGAACATCAGTAGGAATCATGTCATAGGTTGGCAAAGTATTCAAACGATGGTGATACGTCAAGGGTTGAGTGTATGGGGACCTCAAAGACTAGGGTGAATGGTAGTCGGGATGATGTAGTGTTTGGGAATTCCTCAGAGACTGGTTTGTGAAGCAGTCAGGATGAGGAGAAAGCCTATGTTCTTGGTCGGGAACTAAGAATAGGGTGAGAAGAGAGACTAAATCTTGATCCTGGATCGAAGAAACAAGTTGTGCCTAATTAGGCGAGCCTTTAAACCAAGAAACTTTTGAGGGTTTGTAGTTGTTTTGAAATTGATTGGGTTGATCAATTCGTTTGTTTGGTTGATTGGTTGATTGGTTGGTTGTCCTTAAGTAGAAGGCTTCTTCTCTAATTTATAGGCGGTGGGGAGCTGATTTGGCTTGCCAGGTAGATCTCTGCGGGTCCCGCGTTGCAGTTCGGCTTGTCTCGAACATCCCATTTTCCCTCTGACACATTCGGCGCTTCAGAGTTGATTTCCCCCTCTCCACGTTTCCACGCTCCCACATTCCAAGTGGGCGTTTTTGGCCTAGACTTTGTGTGTTGGGTATTTATTCGGATTGATCACTTTTTTTGGCTTAAAGTGGGATTTTTCTGAGTGTAAACAGTGAGCTTGTAATTAAGCTTGGCATTGGCGGATAAGCTGCTAGTTATGATTGACACATCCTATCCATCATGAGTAAGTAGCAAATAAACGATTTTTGAAAAAAGATGACAAACTTAACTTCAAAGGTTTGTCCTATATTCTCTTCTCTAAATCTCTCGCCTTGCGCGAATAAAGAATTAATGAAGGAATGAATATTGACTATAGGGTATCTACGTAGCAAGTTATTCTGCATCTCTCGAGTAATGATGATCTCATCTTTTACGATATTCAAACCAAAACCTTTAACTACATATTAAAATTCTTTTTTTTTTTTCCAGCCTCCAGAGGCACAGGAAAGGGCAAGTTGGTAACAAGTTTTGGCACCACAGAACTGCTGATGCTGCCTCTCAATCTCTCACATGTACCATGTGCCATATTATATAGTCAAATTAATTTTCGATTTAATTTCTACAACCTTGACCGATGGCATCAGTGAAGAGTGAAGGGCATAATGTTTATGAAGTCCAACATGGTGTTAGAGTATGTCTAGTGATAAAGACAAGGACAAGAGGCAAGGGGCAAGGTTGCCCTTCAAAAGACAGTGTTCATGTAATTTGCCTAATGCTTTTTTTTTTTGTTCTAATAGAGAAGGGCAAGGGGCAAGAATTCAAATTTTTTTTGAATTATTTTCTTAAATATAATATTGTAAAAATCTTATCTCCGAAATACTATTTAATTCCATTTTATCTTATCTGATTTT
This sequence comes from Oemleria cerasiformis, assembly GCA_037349345.1. Classification (NCBI taxonomy): domain Eukaryota; kingdom Viridiplantae; phylum Streptophyta; class Magnoliopsida; order Rosales; family Rosaceae; genus Oemleria; species Oemleria cerasiformis. The sequence goes on from JAZGTL010000007.1 coordinate 12,132,451, forward strand.
TTTTTTAGATAATGCTTGCATCAAACCCTAGTGGTACCTCCTCATGCCACCTTGTCGGTTTATCGAATTGTATGATATCGGAACCGTTCATTCTCTAAATCATCATTTCAAGATCATGTCTGTAAAAAATCAACAAGATTGGAGGTCGTTTAGCCATTTATATGTATAAAATAAATTAACGGTTTTGGTAACAATTAAGATTCTCATGACGAATCGTCCGTTTAGTATGAATGGCTAAATGATATTCAATTTCGTTGATTTTTTGCATAAATGGTCTTGAAATTATAATTTAGGAATTGAACGGTTTCGATTATGATATATGTATAATGACAATTAGATAAATCGAAAGGTGGTACGAACCCCCAAGGTAGAATGCAAGTATTATTTTTTTATGATTAAAGGAATAGTATTTATAGAAGTAAAAGATAAAAAAATAATTATAAAAAAAAAAATCAAAAAAGAAGTAAAGGCTATTATGGAAAAAAAAAACAAATGGGTAGAATTTTTAAAAGGAAGTGTCGCGTGGCAATCTCCCATTGGCTAGCAAAAGCTTGCGTGATGGCAGCATGTGGGCTGCAAATGTGTTTCTGATTTCAAAAGTCAGTGGGCCCAATTATTGCCTTGTCCACTATGTGGGGGCAAGATTAGCCTCAAGGCTTGCCAAGGGTTGGAGTAGCCAAGGCCTAACCCTTCCCACTAGAAATGGATTTTTGTAAATTGTGGGCTAAACTTTGACTAGCCTAGACTAGACTCTCCCCATTAAACTTGTTCGCTATTTGTAGTGACCTGCCCATTAATATGTGGCTGCCCTTGCCCAATTTGTGTATTTCTGGTTTTTAACCAGTTCATTTTTCCTCACTTTATTTTGTATGATTCAACTTGAGCCATGTATTGTTGTCCTTTTGGATTTTGTTTGTGGGTTGATTGGTGGGTGTATTTTTATTTGTGAGTTCTTACGTTCTTCTTAGAGTGTTCCCCTTGTAAACATATATCTCACGTTTAATCCAACTTTACTATCTACCTACCAAAAAAAAAACCCATCAAGCCCCAACTCCAATTACAGAATATAAACAAAGGCATATTACAATTTACTATCTTATGGTTTACATAGTGCTACAATAAATTCCATTATTTTTTGTTACCGTAGTTAAATTCGGACATTGGGTCCTTTATTCGCTTTTATGCGCAGTTGGATTACTGAAGATCAAGCCTTATTCAGATCCTCCCTATTCTACAAGTTCTTCAAGATCATATGTGATGGGTTTGACGGCAGTAACGGTGTCTTGTAGTAGAGGTAGTTTGTTTAGGGTTATAGTTGTTGTTAGAGTTTTGATTGTTTATTTAGGTTTTGTGGGGTTTCTTAGTTATTTGTGTCTGCGTTAATATTGCCGTTTTCGCTTGTTGTTCTTGCTGTAATAGTTTGATTTTGATAGAAATGTTCTATTTTTTCGTTATGATATAATGGAGTATCATTTTTTTTTTTTATAAAAGTAAAAAATTAGATTATCGGATCATGTGAGATGCAGGTGTTGCTGACTCCAGATCGACTAAGAACTGTGCATCTTATTAATAAATAATTAATTAAGCACATGATTTTCTTCAGTGTTAGTGTGAAACACTCCCACAATATAAGCAAAATGGTATTCGATCAGCAATTAATACAAGATGTTGATTACGAGGATTTTGCCTCTTCGACCCCTAACATCAGATCCACTGCAATTCCTAGCTCCTAATATATATATATATATATATTGCATAACCCTATGGTCAAGATCTGCTTTGCAGAAATTATATAACACATATTCATATGTAGCACATCGATCAGTGCTTCCCCATCCATTACTCTAGCTCATGCACATGCAGCAAGAAATGTATTTGGGTATTATTATCAAGAAAAGGGAACAAGTAGCAATACAATATCCAAAGCCTTGTTCATTTAGGATTTGTATAGTCAATTGGATGATCATTATTTACACTAATTAAGTATAAATAAAAATATTAAGGATTCACCCACTGTTGGCTAGTCAAATAGTTAGAGCAAATTTGAGTATGTGTGTTACTGTATAAACCGTGGATTCAATTCTCACTTAAATTAATTAAAAATTAAATAAAAGATCATGACGATGAGTTGCTATACTAGTATTTCCAAAGTTTTACCTGACGGTCTTATGTATTGCGCATCCATTATTCTTGATCTATTTAGGTTTTGATGTTTAGCTCCTAGTTAGGATATATAAATAATATGGAGAAGAGAATTTGGAAGAGAAGATATCTTTAAACCTGTTGCCACTGCCACTAAACTTTACACTAATTCTAACTATCTTCCATGAACTCATTATTAGTAGCAGACGTCCATGAATTATGCATAAATGTGCATTGATAGTTCTTCCGTTAAAATTCTTAACTATTTTTGTTAAAAATAAGAGTAAAATTGTCTTTTCAAGTGTATTTATAAGGATAAGGATAAACATTGGGCTTCATTTATGTTTAATGGAGGAAATCATATAAACACACTTGAAAATATAATTTTACCTTTATTTTTAACAGAAATAGTTAAGAATTTGAACGGAATAACTATCAATGTACATTTAGGCATAGTTCAGGGACGTCTGCTACTAATAATGAAGTTTATGGACGATAACTAAAATTAGTGTAAAGTTCAGGGACGGTGGCAATAATTTTCCCATATTTCTATTATTACAAAGTTAACAGGGGGTAGTTTTGTGTTATAAAGTTTTATTAAAAAGTTATGAACAAAAACGCCCTTAGTTAAAAAAATTTAAAAACAAACAATTAAATAAACATGGAAAAAATGATAAAATTTAATATTTTAAATTAAAAACTTAAAAACAAAATATTTTAGTGGGTGGGTGAGTAGTTCTACCCTTCACATTCTGTTTATTTACTTTTTATGTCATCTTATAATTATTTCTAACTGTTTTTTCAAATAAACTAAAAGGAAATAAAAAATAACAAGACAATTAGTGGTACTCATGTTCACATTTTATGTGGGAGATTTCATGTTCGACTCTCGTAAAGAGCGAGGTCAATATCCATATATATAATGCAATCCCCCTCCCCTTATTATTGTATAAAAAAATAGAATAAACTACATAAAAGTACCAAAACTATAGGGGTCATTCCAAATTCATACCCCAACTATGAAAATTTTCATTTAGATACCCAAACTATCAAAACACAATAACTAGTTACCCACCGTTAGCAATCTGTTAAAAAAATATGTTAAATGCCTAAGTGACATTTGTGGGACCCTTTTTTATGCTGACATGGACGCCATATAGATAAAAAAAAATTGAATATTATTAAAAGTAATTAATAAAATATTAAAATAAATAAACAAAAAAATTAAAAACAAAAACAATTACAAAAAAAAAAAAAAAAGAAAGCGAAGCGAAGAGGCCAAAATCCCCAAATCGGAAATCGCAGAAAGAGAATGGCGGAGTCGTCAAGCAATGGACTGACGTTCAAGCTTCATCCCCTAGTGATTGTGAATAAATCCGATCACTGTTCTAGGGTTAAGTCTCAGATGCACCTACCCATCACCAACATAACCACAACACCACCCCAACAATGGCTCTAAAGGAGCAATAGAAGCAGCATCTTCTTCTTCCAAGCAATAGCTTCCGCGAGACAGAAGATTTGGAAACCTGAGGCCGACGACGATGGAATTCTTCAGCGAGATGGGCGAACAGGGCTCCACTATGGCCATGGATGTGGATGACGTTGACCTACTCGAGATGTTCGGCAAGGGCGTCATCGGTGAAAGCAAATCGAGGACAATTTCGATGACACCGACATCAACTCAACCAACCAGAGCTTCTTCTCCATCATATCCATGTAATGATTTAACTTCGATTAGCTCTGTTTTTTAGGGTTTTGGATATGAGGAAGGTGCCTCTTTAATTGGGGCAAAGGGGTTTATGCAATATTACTGTGTGGATGGTTAGTTTGAAATTTTGATTATAAATAGATATGGAATTCGCCAACGATTGTTTCGGAGAGGCGAGAAACAACTCCTCTGCGAAATTCAATGCCGGAGAATCACGCCTCCAGCGCCGTTGGTGGCGGTTTCAATCTCCTGGGAATTGGAGGCCGATCTTGACGAACTTAGTGACGGCCTTCTTTCTATCTCCGCCTTTCCTTCCACCGGTTCCCATGCTGACCTTCGCGGCTTCTAGTCTCTCTGATTGTGGTATTGGAGTCGCTTCGATTCAGAGGGGAAGTGAAATAAACCTGAATATCTAATAGATCTCCATAGGTATATTCGGTCTCCTGTTTCCTCCTCCTCTTGTGGATATGTGGAAAGTATCATCAATTTGTTGTAGCGGCGGCGGCGGTGGCTTGTGGGGTTGTAGCGATGTTGATGATGGACCCGATTGATGAACGAGGCGGCATCGATTGAAAAATCGAGAATGGTCTGGGTTGACACTTGACAGGGGCAGATGGTGATAGTAGATTTCTTTGCTTAATTTGGGAAGCTCAATAATTTTGGAGAGGACGGAGAAGACGAAGAAGGGGTCATCGTTCTCTACTGGGGAGATTTTGTATTTGTTTTGTTTTTATTTTTTTGTTTATTTATTTTAATATTTTATTAATTACTTTTAATAATATTCAAATTTTATTATTTTTTTTGTCTACATGGCGTTCAGATCAGCATAAAAAAGGGCCCCACAAATGCCACTTAGGCACTTAACATATTTTTTTAACAGATTGTTAACGGTGGATACCTAGATGTTGTGTTTTGATAGTTTGAGTACCTAGATGAAAATTTTCATAATTGTGGCATGAACTTGAAATGACCCTTATAATTTGGATACTTTTATGTAATTTATCCAAAAAAAATAATACCACACGTTAACAGATACAAGAAGCCTTAACAAGTGCAAAAGGCAAGTATTTCAAATATTAACGATTATAATTCATATTACAAATTAAAATGAATTTGGGAAGAAAATGGATAGAGATGTTATTAATTAGTCCTTGAAATGAATGCCAATTGCGGAGGAAAGGGCACACGAAATGGCTAGCAAGACTCCCGGGCATCATCATGTGACCGACTGGCCGCTAATTATTGAATGAATTAGTGTGTATATATATATATATATACATGCACTTTGGTTCCATTAAGTCTTGAGTTAATTATTTGCATTTGGGTCACTAGCTCTCAGTCTCACTCGATCACCAAATTATAATAATAATTGAATCTGAATTGGTTGCTGCTAGTTGGTGCCATGGCCATTTCTAGGATGATGATGAAGATGATGTTGTTGTTCGGTGTCTGCCTGCTGATTCCGGGGCATGTTGGCGCACGCACATTGGGCAACCCCTTCCACATCCAAGGCAAAGTCTACTGTGACACTTGCCGATGTGGTTTCGAGACCACTGCCACCACTTACATTCCCGGTAAGCTATAATCATCTAACACAAAACTAATTTTCTAAAAGCTTCCTGGGCCGCTGAGGCGCTAGACATTCCAGGCATTATCTAGGCCGTCAGTTATAGGGGTGGACGGTTGGGCGGAAATATTTTATTTTATTTTGTTATTATTGTCTATTTTAATTTTTAGAGCAAAATTAGAATTTTCAGATTTAAATTTCACTTAATTAAAATTCTAGACATCTTCATCTCATGTTTTTCCATTTTTTTTATGTTTATTTTTATGTTTGTGTTTCTATAACTTCTATTTTTCCACATTGATGTTTCCCAATAAAAGTATTTTGTCTTTAAAAATATTGATTATATTATTAACTTTTTAATATTTAGAAGTTTATAAAAAAAAAAAAATAAAAAAAAAACCCTAGGCCTTTATATGCTAGGGCCCATCCTGCTACCCGATTACCGCCCAGTGAGTTTTGCAACATTAATATAAAGGACTGATGGATGTGGTTGTTAACATGTGATTAGGTGCAAGGGTGAGAATTGAGTGCAAATACAGGAACAACTTGCAACTTGCATACAGCGTAGAGGGAGAGACAGACTCAAGTGGAACATACAACATTTTAGTTGAAGATGACCACGAGGATCAAATCTGTGAGTCTGTTCTTGTTAGCAGCCCAGTAAATGACTGTAAAGCAGCAGACCCGGGACGTAGCCGAGCCAACGTCGTTCTCACTCGTTACAACGGCGCCGTTAAGGACAAGCATTATGCAAATAACATGGGCTTCTTCAAGGATCAACCGTTGGCTGGCTGTGAAAAGCTGCTGGAGCAATACCTGAACTATGATCAGCAGGAATAGGATATTCCTCATATATATATATATATGAATATGATGGTGTTGTTTCTTTGTCTCTCTTTTCTTTAGTTTGTGGAGATTCATGTTTTAATCTTAATGTCCCGTAGTTCATATCTCAATATATGTATTTTGGTCACTAATTGTGGTCTTCAATATATATGTATGCGGATCAAGTTTCTTTTCTCCTACAATAAGCAATGAGGCAAAAGTGAGCTCTTATTACCAACTAAGTCCTTCTAGGCGTACTTGTTAATAGTATATGTCCACAACCCTAAATAGCCTAGAGAGGGTAAATAGGTTATAGCTAATTTAATTAGTCAAATTCAATTTCAGTCCAATCACTGATATCAAACAAGTAAAAGAAGAGTAATGCACAAGAGATTTGGTATGTGAAAAAACCCCATCATGGCACTAAAAATTCACGGGGACTTTCAACCATGTCTCTTTTAATATATTACAAATGTCTATATTGATATTGGCACGAACGATCTTCACAATCACCACCAAGGCGCAAACTTCATTTATAAGATGATATGATGTAAGTGCTAGATTGATTAGATCGATTCACAATTAAGAAACAATTTGATGAACCTAACGGTGATGATATGAACGATGAACTCTTTCTTAAGATAACGTATGAAAAACCCTTTTGGATAGATTAATCTTTCCATAGAATAAATTGACTATATAATTAGGTATTTGTTGCTCTATCGGATAAAAATGTCGATTATATTATATTGGGCGCATTATATTATACTAGTTGATCGGAAATATGTATGTAAAAATTATTAAGATCATAAATATTATTAATATTAATATTAATTATTATTATTATTTTATCTTTATTATTATTATTGGGTATGAGCTGTATAAGGGGGGTGAACCGTACTGTAAAATAAACCAGTGGCTATTTAGCACATAAAAGTACTAAACACTCGTTTCCGTATTAATTATCATATCCAATGGCTTTATACGGTGTGTCAAAAAGGGTGTGTTTGGATGAGGGAAATAAACATGAAATTTGTTTAAAAGTTAGAATTTCAAGTTTTCTATACACAACTTCTCTTGTTTGTTTGGATGCATAAATATAGGAATTTAAAATTCTAAGAAAAAAAAATTGGAATTTGGATGCCACAAATCTCAAGTTTAAATTTCATATAAAAATGTATAGTACCATTTATATATAAACATTAAATTACATGTTTAAAATTCATTTTACTTTTATGTTACCTATGGGCAATACAAGAAAATAAAGGAGACTGGCGATAATAGCACTAGGACATAATAAACAAGAAACTTCCCAAATTTTAAGAAATTAATATTCCATTAATTTCAATTCCGTCGTTTTATAATTCTTGGTAATCTTAAAATTCTTCATTCAAACACACTGTAAGTATTATACATGCAAGAATTTTCCGATTACCAGTAAACTCATAGACCCGCCAAAATTCGAAAAATTTCCAAAAAATATTTCAATCTTGTTTTAGGCATAACTTTCTTGTTTCTTAATTTTTTTTGAGTGGATCAAAATGTTAAATTGAACGATTTCTCATGTAAATTATGATGGTGTAATTAATTTAAACTAAAACATACAATATAAATAAATTTATGGAATTTACGGAATAATATTTTTGGGATAAAATGGTCTACAATCTCTCTTTTTCAAGTAACAAATGGAACTTAGATGAGTAGATCTAGTTTAAATATAACTCTCTTATTTCATTTTGTTTAGGATTTTCAAATGACCCGATCATGGTAAGTAATCAAAGTAAAGAATGAGCTCATCATTCATTATCTCCCTCCCTAGATCTCTGTGACTTTTTCTTCCAAAAAAATTAATGAAACGACCGGATCATGGTAAAACTATGATTTCTATAATTGAGTCATTTTTGTAAATAAGGAAAGTTGAGTTTAGTTTGGAATGATTTTTCAAAATGTGGTATTTTAGCATATATTAGCCCTACGGTGGATATATTAGCTCATTTCTGAAAATTCTAATTCCAAAGGAGACTACGACGTCGTTAGGGCGTAGTTGGGCTGTTGGGGTGGGTGAAAACTGAAAAGTAAGAAAACTGAAAAGTACTCCGCCTCCTCTTCGGAGTCTGCGTTCCCCCGCTAATTTGCATAAAGCGCCATCTCTGTCTGTCTTCGTTGCTTACTCGCTTCCATTTTCACACGGTATCGATTCCTCCAAAGCCTTTCAGATCAAGTCGACTCTTAAATCCCCACAGAATCCTCTGCTATTCATGTGAGATTTACTCTTTCTTTGTTTTCAATTTCTTGGGTATTTCAAGCATGATCCTATATTTTATTTCTTTTTAGATTGTTTCATTTCATGTGACGTTGAATTTAATGGGAAGGCAGAACAGGTACTTGGACTGAAATTTTGTTACTTTCTTTGATCTGGGCTTTGCCTTTCTGTTAAGCTAGTTGTGTCCTGTGTAGTCAAATATAGTTTTCCAGCTTTGATTCATTTGTTTTCAGTGAAATAGGTTTATGAAAATTTTTAAAGTTACCCAGTTGAATGATGGTTATCACAACAAAGTTCTATTACCTGCATTGCATTTGCACTTGGGTATTTTTCATTATTATTAGAACTCTGCGTGGTTGTTGATGGATGTACTACTAAAAGAAAAGGAAGATGTTTGTTCACTGTGTTTACAATGTTTAACTTAGGTTTTGATGGGATTTTATCAGAATGGTTGCCACTGCTTTCTGCCATCCTGTTGGAGTGATTCAGCTCCATGGCTCTGTTGGCAAACGCGGGCAGTCATCTATCAGATTTATCTCCAAAAACTTTGCAGTTGACGTTGGTTTTCTTAGAAAAGAACATTGTACGTTTAGACAGAGTAAAGGGTATGTAATTCGTGCATCGTCTTCTCAAACATCGACAGCTGATCCGATTGTATCTACCTCGCAAGGTATTAAAATAAGGAATTCCTTAAAGCCATCAAGTGTGTTTTTTTATTTCTATTTAATACATAAGTTATAGTCTCGTGAAACTCAAGGAATCTTCTGCTGACTGCTGTGTCCATACTCTTGTTTGTAGTTGAAAGTTCTTTGATATTAATTCGTCATGGGGAGTCTTTGTGGAATGAGAAGAACTTGTTCACTGGTTGTGTTGATGTTCCTTTAACCAAGAAAGGTGTAGATGAAGCAATAGAAGCCGGTAAGAGAATTAGCAGCATCCCTATAGATACTATTTACACATCTTCCCTGATTCGTGCACAGATGACAGCTATGCTCGCCATGACCCAACACCGTAAGAAGAAGGTATCTTTTCTCAAATATTGATATTTTCATTTGCACAAATTTTAATTTAGAGATATTTAATATATCTGGTTGCCTATACCTTAGCCCATGAAGTTTAAACCAAAAAGAAAAAAAAAAAAGGAAGAAAAAAGTATTTGCCACTTGAACCACTGGGGACAGTGTAAAAGTCTTGCAGAACTTAGGAAGATTTTGTAAACATGTCCATGGTCAAGCAGGTTGGCTATACTTATGACTTTAATCTACTGCTGCCTAAAATGTTAAAGAGTGTTACAATACACCCTTGATGGAGAGAGGTTAAACAAGCTGACTTTGACCTAACTATTTAATATCTGGATATTCTAACAGTCAGCGAACTTCAATGAGTTAGTTAGACTGCTTAGTTTTAAGAGAAATAGATATAAAATGTTACTGAAAAATGAAATTTACATTAAGGGTAGTTATGTATGTTATGCCTTTCAGGTGCCAATCATTATGCATAATGAGAGTAAACAAGCGAAATCATGGAGTCAAATTTACAGTGGCGATACTAAGAAGCAATCAATTCCAGTTATAACTGCTTGGCAATTGAACGAAAGAATGTACTTTTCTGTGATCTTTATTCTTTTACTTGCACGTCATCTACGTTGAAAAAATATGAGTAGATAGCATTACAGTTGTTGTCATCTACAGGTATGGTGAATTACAGGGTCTTAATAAGCTGGAGACAGCTGAAAGATATGGAAATGAGCAAGTTTATGAGTGGCGTCGAAGTTATGATATTCCTCCCCCTAGTGGTGAGAGCTTGGAAATGTGTTCCCAAAGAGCTGTTGCATATTTTAAAGAAAATGTGAGCAGATAAATCCTTTATAATATCTGATATTCACATACAATTACCATGAGAAGCAGGGTATATGTTCTCACTATGTTCCTGAGTTTCAACTCGTCTTATTGTGTAAGCACCTGACAAGAAGAAATTACACTGTAGATTGAACCACAACTACAATCGGGAAAGAATGTGCTGGTTGCCGCCCACGGAAATTCATTAAGGTCTATAATCATGTATCTTGAGAGATTAACTTCTCAAGAGGTAACAAACCATACTCTTAAATTTCTCAACATCTATGCAGAACTTTATATCAGTCGATCTCAGTACTTCACGTCATACAGGTTATTAGTTTAGAGTTATCAACTGGTGTACCACTGCTTTATATCTACAAGAATGGGATGTTTATGAGAAGGGGAAGTCCAGTTGGACCTACAGAACCTGGTGTTTATGCGTATACTAAGGTATTGACTCTCGGATCGTCTATTTTGTTAAAATACTCAAACTTGCAGCTATTTTTTGTATGTCTGAAATTCATTTCCTTTATTTTGGGATGGGGGGAAGGGGGAAGCATGTTCATTCAAACAACCAAAAACAAGCAGACGTTTGCACACTGTCTAGGCTAGAGCTTGAACTTGGTGTATATGTGGAACTTAAACTTTTGCTTCCAAGGATAATCTTACCAATCCTCTAGAATCAAGGCTTAATGAACGACTAGAAAAAACAAGAAAGAGAAACAAAACACTCTTATCTCTTTTTTTCTCTCTCTTGCCCTATCAATATTCTCTCACTCTAACACCTTGAGTGGTATAACACGATCTCCTTTCTTGCTAGCTGATTAGAAGCCCTCAAACTAGCACAGCGGCCCCTTTTTTTTAGCCACAATAATCGGCTTCAATTAGGAAGACTAATCGTAATTGTATTTTGACTATCTTTCCAATTGGGGAAACAAACTTCTATGGGGAGCAGGATTTCTATCCTCTTAAGATTATTATTCCTAATAGAATTAGGAACCTCATCATAGGCTGGAAAATACAACTGCTTCATGTCTACTCTTCCCCTACTATTACTTTTATTTCACCAAGTTTTATCAAACTACTATTGTTGGGCAAACTTTATTCTCGCCGTGATAATTGAACAATAAGGTCTCCCCGTCCTTCCGAATTTTGTCATTAAGAAATAGGAGGAACAATCAAAGAACTGAAATTTTGTTCCGGAGAGCAGGATGTAGATTGATTTCAAATTAAATGCGTCTCTAACACGCTGATCTATAATTGGTTTGCAAAACAAATAAATTATCTCCTTAAGTCAGGTAGTTAGATGTCAGAAATAGGTCGGTTTTCGGGTTAACCCCAGGGAAAAAGTGTAAATACTTTCTTTTCTCTAGACGTGCTAAATATGCTTGTCTGCTATTTTTTTGCTCAAAATTATTAGTCCAATGTTTTTATTTTTCTAGTCATCCTTGCCAGATATTTCATTAACTGCTCGCTACACACTTTCTGCACGCAGAGTTTAGCTCTCTACAGGCAAGAATTGGATAAGAAGTTGCATTGAACTATATAAAAGTAGGTACGCTCCTTGGCGGAACGTCTGTTCTTAACATTTGACATGGTTGAAGCAAATTAAGTGCTTTGTATTTTGATTTAGTTACATTGATATCCTATATCAGTATCAACCCTAGTACTCACGAGATGCTAATCTATGTTGTGCTATCCATGCCTAGACATTTAGGCCACATTTGGTGAGTCGGATTGGATTGGATAACTCTTCAAATTCATTTTAAATTTGAAAATTGATGTGATTTCATTGTAGGAGGATTAGATAGGATTAGACATAGAAGGAAACTTACCTTTCCTAATCCTACTATTTTAAGTGGATTGGATTGTATAAGTTTTCTTGTATCTCTAGTCCCTCTAATCCCCTTACAATGAAAACACATTCATTTTTGTATTCAAAATACATGAAATGTGATGAGTTATCCAATCCAATCCATCATGCTCACCAAACGAGCCCTATATTGAGTTGACACATATGATTTTGACCTGCTATGTGCAAGGATACCATTATTTGGCTCATATATTATGATAACCTTGTTTTCCCAGGGGACAACATCTTTTTATTTGGTTGGGGCATTTTCCAGAGTTGATGAAACAATTGGACAACATTTGCTGCTGATATTTCTGAAATTTGAGATAGATGCTTAGATAGAGATGCATTTGAGTAGTTGCCTCCCAAAGTCTTTGTGAATGGACAATTGGACATGGTTGGTGACTTGGTGATCCTTACAGTGATTGTCTGCCTGTGGTCTTACTGTTGCTCAAGGCCTTGTTTTGTATTTTCAAAAAAACAAAATGGTAGTTACCTTTTAATACAGCCAATCCAATGTTTTTTAAATTACTAACTAATCATTGACAAGATTGTATTATTGGAATATGACATTTTTTTAGTCCTAGATCCGTCCACTATTTATGCAAAACATTCAATTGCATTATTAGAAAATAAATTTCATGGTAACCTAGCAAGGTAGCTTGATTAATCCACCCGCCGGTCCAGAACCCTTCATTTGTTCTTGCTATATGATTCCTTCACTGCATGTTTTGGCGTCGATTCCATGGAAATCATGGTGGACAAGACGACAAGGACCACTGTGGATAAAATGGCGGCGGAGGAAGATGTCATGGTAGTTATAGCAATAATAAGCATGGCACGTACTCAACAGGGGTTTCTTGGGCAACCTCCAGTACGTTCCTCATAATCGCCATTGCTTTACGTGCGTTGTGTCCTTGCATTCTGGATTAATTATTCTGATTCCCGTAATTAAGTCAGTAACTCTGCTGCTAACATTTTTGTTCAAGTAACTATTTAATGAGTATGAATTCTATTTTCCATGTTCCTAAGATATACTCCATGTTCTGTCTATGACTAGATTCCTAATCCCTAGTTAAAAATACTAACCTTAATTCTTCTATAATATTCAAGCTTACAAGTTACAACTAATTAACTTAGGCTTTCCATAGGTTTCAAATTCTAAGTTCACCAGACACTGATATAAACCTAACATTAATTTTAATTCCTACTCTTAAAAAGAAAACATGTCAAAATTAAGATCTTAATTAATTCATATATAAATCAAATTAAACAAGCTAATTAAATCTAGTAAGTAAATAGTTGTTTTCCTAGAGCTATACTCTTTCCAATATTAATTCTGATGATATTACACAACTTATTTCAACACTCCATCTCCATTGATAACATGAATGCTGAACTTATTTCAATACTAATTCGTCTAAAAAATTCCAATTGAGTTTTGACCTTATTTGCTCCATCCATACATGGCGGAGAGAAAGATTCGCGGTGGAGAAAATAATACTTGTTTGCTCGGATATTAGGGTGGATCCTAATTTTTTCATCAAGTTCTCTTTTAGGTTTTTATTGGAATTTTCTTATTTATTAAATTTTAAAATAATAATGAATGAATCCATGCGACATCAACAAATGAACGGTTTTTATAATGCAGTTGACGGAATAGGACAAATTGAAACATAAAATACAAGCACATGGAGTCAAGTGAGACATAATGAAATACATAAAACAAACTGAGACTTATTAAAAAGCACAAGGACAAATAAATAAATAAGTTCATTTTATAAAAAATAAAGGATAATACTTGCACCTCACTCTAGTGATACTTTCTTGTACCACCCTTTTAATTTATTAAATTGTATATTAATTGAAACCGTTTATTCTCTACATCATCATTTTAAGATCATCTCCGTAAAATATAAACAGGATTGGAGGTCGTTTAGCCATCAATATGTACAAATAATTCAACGATTTTGATAACAATTAAAATTCTCATAGCAAACTAATTATTTAGCTGATACATATGAATATCTAAATATCTCAAATTTGATTGATTTTTTCCGTAAATTGTTTTGAAATGATGATTTAGGAGTTAAACGGTTTCAATTACGATATATGTATAACGATAATTCAATAAATAGAAATATAATACAAAAATGTATCACCAAAATAAAATACTAAGTATTTTCCAAGAATAAATGACAACGATCATCTGTTGTCTAGAGTTGGTGGGGGGCCATGGGTATTAAGTGCACTGTGAGTAACGGTTTTTCCTATTTACCGTCCTAAAATCTCCGAAAGATTTGGCGCCAAAATCTCATCCTTCCAAACAGAACACACAGAAAAGAAACAGGAAAAAAGGAAAAGAAAAAAAAAGAAAGAAAATCATTCATCACATAAAAAAGAAAAAAAAAAGAATTACAGCGATTCATGAACAGAACAAATCCAGAAAAGCAAAAAATCGAGCAATTTAATTCAAGAGAGAAGATAATTTCGAAATAGACACTCATGAATGTGTCACCCTAGTATATTGATCGATTTATATAAAGACTATATCGATCAATGATTGAATGTCTTCCTCGGGCGGAGATGTCAATGTCGAAATGACGAAGGACGACACCGACGCCACCTCCGATAGCTCTGTCAAGAATGACAAGAAGAAGAAGGTACTAATTATTTATTTATTTATTTTATATTTCTGAAGTTAATTTCATGATTTTTTTTTTTTAAATTTGTTCTGGGTTGGGATGAAGTCTATAATTCCTAGGCTTTTCGGCTCAAAGAGAGCTGGGAGGGAAGGCTCAGATGAAGACATGTTCAAATCGGATGGGGAAGGCACTATTGAGCTTGGTTGGTATCTTCATCTCTCGATCTATAATATATATATATATATATATATATGTGTGTGTGACGTCATTTGTCGTTTCTATTTTTTTAAATTCATTTTTATGGTAATTGTTTTTATTTTATTACTTCATAGAAATAGAGAAAATGATTGCAGCAAGAAGAAAAGCGCTCATAGATGAAGCTCCTTTCTTGACGAAGAATCTTTCAGGTATATATATATATATATATATTAATATTAAGTAATTAAGATTGAAATATATCATAATTAAAAAGAATATTGAGTTTTTGAAGAAATTTTGATTAATGGGTCAGGTTTAGATGATAGAGACATGCCACTTACCACATATATGAAGGACTCAATTTTCCCCCATCTCTTCTTGTCCAATTTTGGTAGCTTACCTAACAACAATTTGTTTTCATTATTAATTGCCAAGATGTTATTTTTTGATTTAAATTAGGAAAGAGTAATTCCACACACATACGTATACCAAACCAATATATCTCAAATTTCTTCATAAAATTAAGACGGCAAGCGTTTTATCTATCTATTCAGTTTTGAATTTTTACATTTACAACCTCATTTATTTCTTACAAATAAAACGTCGCGCATATTATGTTGTCATTTATTGACAATAAATTAGGAGGATATCTCCATTATTGCTATTTCGTAAGTGGGAAACTTGGCAATTTTCTTGCTTGATTTCGACTAGAGCTTAACATGTAGAAATCTTGGTTTCAATTAAGTAGACTTTGTGAGATTTTGAGAAAAATGAAAGTTGTAAAGGATGGTGTTGTGTTTTTTATCTTACTCTTAGAAAGACACACAAGTCCGGGGATTCAAAGCCTAAACCTATCAAACTTCGAACACTCCATGTCGCCGGCTACCGAGACTAAAGAATTCCGGTAAGAATTCATTCTTGTCATCATCTCGAGCTAGCTATGAGATTCATTAAGACAGAAGGTTTTTTTTTATATATGTATATATATATATACACACACACATAGAGTTTAATTAAGTTATTTATTGGTTTCAATTAATATTGAAAACAATTGTGGTTGATTCATTGGGGTGTATACAGGATATTTGTGGCGACATGGAATGTGGGAGGAAAGTCACCTAACAATGGCCTCAACCTCCAAGATTTCTTGCAGGTGGAGGGCTCTTCAGATATTTATGTGTTAGGGTATGTAATTAATTATAAACGATAATGATAATAATAATAAAAATGAAGGTAATTGTTAATTAAATAACATTGTATTTTTTGTTTGTGATTATAATTAAGGTTTCAGGAAATTGTTCCTTTGAGTGCTGGAAATGTTCTGGTGATTGAAGACAATGAACCAGCAGCAAAATGGCTCGCTCTCATAAGCCAAGCCCTTAATCAACCCCAATATTCACGCCCCATTAATCAGAATAATGTTGATTCCAACAACAACTCGTCCATTCACAAGGAATATTCCAACAAGTCCTCATCCCCAAGTAGTAATATCAATATCTTTCAGAAGCCTTCCCTGAAAGCTCTCAGCAAAAGCTTCAAGGCAAATACCAGCCTCCTCAAGTCTTGCAACTGTCCGGTGGAATTTCCACCCTATGAAAGGCGGCGGATACGAAAGCTCAGTGATCCTAGTAGTAAACTGGACTCAGATTCTCCCCGGAGTCATTGTGCCAGTAGTGACTCAAGTGTAGATGAATTTCTTGCAATTGCCGGGATTCAATCCCCGTCCACCGCCGGCATGAATTACCGCCTTATAACCAGCAAGAAGATGGTAGGGATTTTTGTATCGGTTTGGGTTCGAAAAGAGTTGGTTCCTCACATTGGCCATCTCAGAGTCTCCACTGTCGGAAGAGGAATAATGGGTTGCCTAGGAAATAAGGTTAGTAACAAAATTGAGTCCGATAATACTTGCATCTCATCTTGGTAATACCTCATCGTATCACCTTTTTGATTGACTGAATTGTTTTTGTACTTATATCATAATCTGAATCATTCACTCTCTAGATCATCATTTGAAGATCACTTTCGTAAAAATCAACAAGATTGGAGGTCATTTAGCCCATTGATTTGTTTGATATATATAAATGACTAAACGACCGCCAATTTTATTGATTTTTTGATAAAATAATCTTAAAATGATAATTTAGAGAATGAAGAGTTGGTACCTGCTTCTCAAGTGGGATGGAAAGTATTATCCTTAAATATATATGTAATTATTTGTGAATTAATTTGAAGTGGCTGATATATGCAGGGATGTATATCAATAAGCATGACATTGCACCAAACGAGCTTTTGCTTCGTGTGCAGTCACTTGGCTTCGGGGGAGAAGGAAGGCGATGAGCTGAAGAGGAATGCGGATGTGACTGAGATCCTTAAGAGCACACAGTTCTCCAAGGTTTGCAAGAATCCATATCGCCCTCATTGCGAAAGAATAGCCGACCACGAGTACGTAATTAATCGTTCAATTTCCTTCAGTAATTTATCTTAATTTACACTTTGGTAATTCATTTAATTTATTATGTAGTCGGATAATATGGCTGGGAGATTTAAATTACCGGGTGGCGTTGAGCTATGAAGAAACGAGGGTATTGTTGGAGGACAATGACTGGGACACCCTCCTAGAGAAGGATCAGGTTTAATTCTTGTACTCATCAATTACTGCATGCATTTCATCATGGATTCTATTTCTGCGCGCAGTTAATAATCTTGGTGATCTAAATATATATTTCTTTTCTAAATTAAGGATGATAATTATGAACGATGCATATATATATATATGCAGTTGAATATAGAGAAAGAAGCAGGGAGAGTATTTAGTGGATTCAAAGAGGGACAAATCTTCTTTGCCCCCACTTACAAGTATTCTCATAATTCTGACTCCTACGCCGGAGAAACTGCCAAGTCCAAGAAGAAACGACGAACCCCTGCATGGTATTTATATCATCGGTCACCTCCTCTATTAATTACCAGCCATTTGCTAGATTATCTAATAACCTAATTACTTAAGAATAAGATATTTATTGAGACAACTACACTTTAGTATCTTGTGTTTTGTACTAAAATTTTCAAATTTTGCATATAAGTACCCTGAAGTTTTTAAAATGTTTCATCTTTGTCCCATTGACACATTTTCAGGCAGAACTTCCCTTAGTTGATGATGTGGTATATGTGGAGCCTACCTAAAAACGAATCTCAATATGACTTTAGGCAAAATTGCTTAATTAGTATTTAGTTATATCTCTCTCGCCCAACATTTCAAACTCGGCCAACATCTCCCGTTGAAATATTGGACGAGAGAAATTCAAGGACGACTAATTAAACAATTTTGTTTAAATTCACCTTGAGATTCATTTTTTGGATAGGCTCCACGATCAATTATCAAAAATTGTGTCAGAAAATGCTTAATTACTATTTATCTGTTAATTACTTAATTTGTTACAGGTGCGACCGGATATTATGGCGCGGCGGTGGCTTCGAACAACTATCTTATATTCGGGGGGAATCAAGATTCTCAGACCACCGGCCTGTTTGCGCTGTGTTTTCAGTGCAAGTGGAAGTTCTTAGAAGCAAAAACAACAAATTCAGAAAAGGTTATTCGTGTGCTGCTCCAAGGCTTGAATATGATGAATGCATGCCTCAAAGACATAGCTTCTATGAGTACTAATTACTACAAACATATATTTTATCTTCTAACTCTCTCTTTTGTTCATACTTTTTTTTTTTTTCTGGTTAGTGAAAACAAGATAGAACAAATTAGATGGAATATGTAAGTGTATTGTACCTTGTATACACGATGGGGTCAGTGGATATATATAGCACAAGAGTTTTGTTCTAAACTAAAATGAACAACACTACCGGATGCGTGGTTAGAAATTTAGGTTAGGAGGGACACTTGATATAAATATTCCTAAAGGTCTTGTTCGACCAAAACAATTTAGAAATAAGTGTTATAATTCCATTATGAAAGAACTAATGTTAAGATGACACTTTATGATATAGACAATTATAATAATAAAAAAAATAAAACCAAAAATAATTAATGACAATCGGTGAGCGAAATATTATGGGCATATATTTGTTATTTATTTTTCAATAAGCAATTGTGATATCATCTATGTTTAGTATTCAAAAATATGCAAAGTAAATATTCATGCACTAAAAGTTCAATACTTATTAGTTAGTGAGTAATATTGATATAATAATAGAGAAATATAAAGCAATAAACAAAACAAAAGAAGCAAAATTAATTTTTTTTTTTTAACAATATTGGTCTATTTTACATATACATATACAAGTAGCGATATTATAATAAAAAACTATTGAAGGGGTGTGGTGAAAATTGAGATTTATGGATCCATTAACCTTAATTTTAACAATCTAAATTTAGAATACTTTAGTAATATTGATCTATAAATATATTGATAATTGATTTTCAATCTAAAATTTTAATAACTTTTGCCTATAAATTATAAAATAATACATATATACAATAATGAAAATGAAAGAGGCAGGAGGGTAACCGCCGCTTCAGATGGCGTGTCACAAAGGTGTTAAGATTGTGTCAACTAGAGTGTCGATTGATGTGGACAAATATTGGAGTGTGCCACAGCGGTGTCAATTGCAGTACCTATATATATATATTGACATGTAATGCTCGAGTCACAAAGGGTACCATGTCAAACTGCTGTGAGTTTTGACATGTTCCCAGCATGATCAAGTCATGTTCCCAGAATGATCAAGTCATGTTCCCAGCATGATCAAGTCATGTTTGTGTGACGATTGAGTTGTTGCTTAATGTGTGTGGTTAAGCGTGGCCAGTTGTATCCCCAAGTCGTTATGATAAGTCGTTGATGTCTTTTAATTCGGTACTTGATGTGGATTGTCAAGGAGTTGTCTTGGTCAGTGGGAGCAATCTGTTTTGTGAATGCTCATAAAATAGCAGCCTTGATCAGAATGTTAAAGGTGGAAATTGGGTACTTGTGTGACTTTAGAGTTATATTGCAATAAGTGATGCAATTGTACTCTTAAATTTGAGCACTTTTGAAATGCAAGGGTAGAGTGTTTGTGATGGGTTCTTTTGAGACTTTGTATACACTCCTAAGATATGGAGTGCCTTGCCCATGTGCCACTATTTGCTCAAATGGCATAATTTTGGGTACACTGACATTTCGTTTATTACATGTCATTAAGTGATCCTTGTCTGATATTTCATTTTGGCATGTCACTAAGTGACCTTAAAATGACAAGGCGTTTTGACTAGGAAAAGGTTCATGTTTGATAGGAAAGTCTTATATATATGAGAAGACAGTACAATTCCTAGTAGGAATAGATGCCGAACAAGAAGGCTTTCATGATACAAAGGAAACACGATGTGGGTCAATTCGTGGTTTAATAGGATTATGTGTTTGTATAAGAGAGTCTCTCGTCTCATAGTAAGTAACGCTTCTTCTAACCTATTACTTATAGCTAAGCACAAAATATCTCACAATGACGAGAACTGTAGACTTACCAACAAGAACCAATACCCAGAATCACAATGAAAACCAGCAGCAGATGAACTTTCTTAGAAACACTCACTCACACAATAATCAAATAAACCAAGAGAGAGAGAAAGATGAACTGGAGCACAAGCCGATAGCATACATTCAACCCACCAATTGACTTACAACCAAGGTTTTTATATAGGAGCTGAATAATTAAGAACAAAAGACTAGAACCTTCAGGAATACAAAAAGACAGCAGCTCCTAGAGAAACACAAAAACTTTGAGAACTGAAACGTTGTGTTTCTAGAGACAGCTACAACATTTAGGTTTTCAAAAGAAACGACATCAGACTTGGGCTTGGATTAATTTCCAACACCCTCCCTTAAAGCCTAGCTCATTGAACTTCATCATTCCCATCATCTGCTTCAACTTCATAAACAACTCAGCCTTGAGAGGCTAGGTAAGTATGTCTGCAATTTGGTCATTGGTTGGCAATATTGAAGTTCAACCACCTTGTCATTCACCAGATCACGAATATAATGCATCTTCACATGAATATGCTTGGTCCTCCCATGATAAATTGGGTTCTTTGACAGTGCAATGGCTGACTTATTGTCACAGAAAATAGTAGTAGGAATTTTCTGTTCATACTGCAAAACACCAAGTAGTTGCCTCAACCACACCGCATGCTTTACACAATAAGAGGCTGCATTATACTCCACTTCGGTAGACGAAAGAGCCACAACTTTTTGCTTCTTTGATGACCATGAGACAACTCCAGACCCAATGTGAAAAAGATAACCAGAGGTACTCTTTGCCTTCTCAATGTCTCCTGCCCAATCACTATCAGTGTATCCAACAAGCTGCACATCACAATTAGTTGAGTAGAAAATGCCATCACCTTGAGTACCTTTTATGTATCTCAAAATCCTCTTCGCTGCTTGCATATGAGATTGACGGGGAGCCTCCATAAATCTGCTAATTAGTCCAACACCATATGTAATATCTGGTCTTGTGGAAGTCAAGTATCGTAAACTTCTGACCAACCTCTTACAAAGAGTTGGATCAACAAAATCTCCATTTCCATCTTTTTTCAGCTTCAATTTTTCTTCCACTGGAGTTAGAATAGGCTTGCAAGACTCCATCTTAAAGCGTTTGAGAATGTCCCCTGCATATTTCTTTTGTGAGATGAAAATTCCATTCTCTGTTTGAATCACTTCAAGGCCAAGGAAATAGGACATCAACCCCATATCCGTCATCTCAAATTGAGATGTCAAAGTCTTCCTCACTTCATCAATAAGCTTTGGATTATTTCCTGTGACAATAAGATCATCCACATACAAACACACTATAACAACATCGCCATGCATATCAGTTTTCACATACAAAGTGTGTTCATATGGACACCTTTGAAATCCATGCTCCACAAAGTATGAGTCAATTCGGGTGTACCAAGCCCTTGGAGCCTGTTTAAGGCCATATAAAGCCTTAGTCAGCTTATAAACTTTGTCTACTTGCCCTTCTTTCACATAACCTGCAGGCTGCTCAAGATAAACTTCTTCCTCCAAGTTCCCATTTAAAAAGGCTGATTTTACATCCATTTGAAATATTTTCCAAGCATTATGGGCAGCAAGGGAAATAATTGTTCTAATTGTATCTAGTCTAGCAACAGGAGCAAAGACTTCAAGATAATCAATACCTGGTTTTTGCTTGTAGCCCTTCGCAACTAGTCTTGCCTTGAAGCGATCCACATCCCCATTTGGCTTGTATTTTGTCTTGTATACCCATTTAACTCCAATGGGTGTCTTTCCTTTCGGAAGTGAAGTGAGCTCCCAAGTATTATTCTTTTCTATTGCCCGAATTTCTTCATCCATCGCCTTTACCCAATGTTGATGACGACATGCCTCATTAAAAGTAAGAGGATCACAATCAGCATAGAGACCAAAATTCACAAATTCTTCATCTGAAGGATCATTGTCATTACCCATGTGATAGTCTTGAAAGCGAGTCTGACGTTGTGGCCTTCGATGTTCAATTTCTTGAGGTGATTGAGCTGGTGGAAATGAATTTTCTGCATCATCTACGGGTTCTTCATCAACCAAATCATCATTAACAATTGCTGGAAAAATTGATGCTGATATTTTTTCATTCAAGGACCAATCCCAAGAACCTTGCTCATCAAATGTGACATCTCGGCTGACTACCACTTTCTTTGAATTCGGATTGAAAAGCTTGTACCCCTTCGTAACATTGCTGTACCCAATAAAAATACATTTCTCAGCCTTCTCATCAAGTTTTTTTCGGATTTGACCCGGTACATGGGCATAAGCTATGCACCCAAATACACACATATGATGGATATTTGGCTTATGACCGCTCCACACCTCATAAGTAGTTCTCTTATTGATGCTTCTGTTTGGGCACCTATTCAGGATATAGAGAGCACAAGCAACAGCTTCTCCCCAAAAATACTTCGGCAAATTCTTAAACTTCAGCATGCATCTCACCATATCCAAAATTGTTCTATTTTTCCTCTCGGCTACCCCGTTTTGCTGCGGTGTGTACCTTGCTGCCAATTGGTGTCTAATACCATTTTTCTCCAGAAAATCATCACAAACAACATACTCTTGACCTCTGTCAGTTCTCAACACTTTCCTTTCTCCACTTTGTTTTTCAATATAAGCCTTAAATTTTTTGAAAGTATCACATGCCTCTGACTTATTTTTGAGAATGTACACCCAAACCTTTCTACTAAAGTCATCAATGAAAGTTATGAAATACTTTCCACCACCATGTGAATAGACTTCAACAGTGCACAAGTCAGAGTGTATGATTTCAAGAGGCTTTGAAGCTCTATGAACCCTTCCTTCAGGGAATATATCTTTGGTTTTCTTTCCAATGACACAAGTTTCACATACTCGGTCTGGAACATGAATTGGAGGCAATCCAGAGACCAAACTTTTTCGAGCAATAAAATTCAAACTACGAAAATTTAAATGCCCAAAACGCATGTGCCACAACCAATTATCTCCATTAATAACAGAACTAAAGCAAGGTAAATTTTCATGCTTCAAATATAGTGGAAATAAACGATTTGGAGCCATCTTTACCTTGCCCACAAGCTCTTGCCGGTCATCCTTGATGGTGCAAACTCCTCCAGAGAATCTCACATCATATCCTTTTTCACACAGCTGCCCCACACTTAACAAATTGTGACGAAGACCAGGTACATAGTAAACATCTGATATTGCGTTGGATGCCCCACTCATTCTTGGAACAGAGACTTTGCCTTTTCCCTCAACAGGAACTTATGTTGCATTGCCGAATGTAATCTCTGACCGTATTGACCCATTTAAATCATTAAAAAGCTCCTTGTGACCACACATGTGATTGCTGCAACCTGTATCCAAAAACCATTTACTTTTTTCTCCATCAACAGCGGCATCGAACGCCATTACCAAGGTCTCTTCATTTTCTTGGTTGCTCTCAGCAATCTTGGCATGAAATTCCTTCTTATCAGACCTCATCAATCTGCATTCATTTTTGTAGTGTCCATACTTACGACAATTAAAACATTGAAAGGAAGATTTATCACGTGGTTGGCTCCAGTGATTACCTTTTTCTCTTCCTTTTTTCCCTCCAAACTTGTTCTGCCACCCTTTCTTGAAGCTTGAGTTTTGATTTCTCTTACATGAATTCCCTTCATTCTTGGAAGCCTTTTTTATATTCACTTGGCTTTGCAATGCTTCTTCAATCCCAGCCTCTTAACTTCTCATTTATTCTCTGCTCATAAGCTTGCAGAGAACCCATGAGCTCATCTACCGTCATTGAGCTAAGGTCACGTGTCTCTTCAATGGCTGTGACTTTGCCTTCAAACCGCTCCGTCAAGGTCCGAAGAATTTTCTCCACAATCTGGAGATCTTTGATATCTTCTCCATTTGCTTTCATTTGAGTTGCAATAGCCAAGGTCCGTGAAAAATAGTCAGAGATGCTCCCCTTTTTCTCCATCTGAAGAAGCTCGAACTGTCGCCGTAAGGTCTGCAACCGTACCTTCTTGACCTTTTCTCGCCCCACGTAGCTGTTAATCAAACATTCCCATGCCTCTTTTGACGTAGAAACATGTGCAATCTTCTCGTAGACATCCGATTCAATTGCTCCATAAATGTACATCAAGGCTCGGCTGTCTTTCTTCCTATTTCTAATCAACTCTTCTCTCTGCTGCTGTGTGAGAGTTGCTTGGTCTCCTGGATCGTTGAATCCATCGATTACAACATTTGTGTATTCCATGACTCTGAAGAAAAGCTCCATCTGCGATCTCCAATGCTGAAAATTTCCCTTTCCGTCAAATTTACTAACTGGGCACTTTGAGAATTCGTTTCTATTTGCAGCCATCCTTGAAACACCTCTGATACCTGCTCTGATACCAGATGTAGACTTACCAACAAGATCCAATACCCAGAATCACAATGAAAACCAGCAGATGAACTTTCTTAGAAACAGTCAAGCAAACACTCAATATACTCTCACACAATAATCAAATAAACCAAGAGAGAAAGATGAACTGGAGCACAAGACGATAGCATACATTCAACCCACCAATTGACTTACAACCAAGGTTTTTATATGGGAGCTGAATAATTAAGAACAAAAGACTAGAACCTTCAGGAATACAAAAAGACAGCAGCTCCAAGAGAAAAACAAAAACTTTGAGAACTGAAACGTTGTGTTTCTAGGGACAGCTACAACATTTAGGTTTTCAAAAGAAACAACATCAGACTTGGGCTTGGGCTTAATGGGCTTGGATTAATTTCCAACAAGAACGTTAACTTGGTTGCATGCGTTGGAAAACATGGCCGCTTCGACAATTAGCGCAGGTTAATGTCTTACAACAACAAGCATGTGTTTCTAGTTAATCGTTGTTAACTAATTTGGTTTGCTCACTATCTTAGCATAATTATGCTAACCAATTGGGACTTTTCATATCAATGGACCCATTTGAAGTTTTAGGTATTAAAAAGCATAGTATTTTGGTTCTTGGTATCAGCAGCCATTTTTATTTGCTTATCAATCTTCAAATATTGAAGGTCCCTAATTTATATTCATGGCTGGATTAATCTGAGTCATTAATTTGTGTATTGTAATTTTGTTAGAAATTAGATCGTGACAAATCCTAAATTGATTTAGTATCATAAATTGATTCGATATCCTGATTTCATATCTTGTTTAATTAGAATAGAATATTGTTTTTCCTAATCAAGCTTATTGTAACTAGTATATAATATGTGTCTTTGTACATTCAATAATACAATTCAGAAATATTATTCCATATTTTATTTTTGACATGGTATAAGAGCAATTACGCCCTTGAGATACAAATCCGTTGCGCTTCCTCCCTTGTGGGTGTGGAGCCTAATTCCTCCGTGCACCCACGAGAAAGATATTTGATCCCACGGGACATCTATTTCGAATTTTCAATTTCAATTTCGATTTTTTCAATTTCAATTTCTTCAATCTCAATTTCAACTTCAACTTCAATTTCAATTTCAATTTTCTATTTTTCAATTTTTATTTTCAAGTAAAAAAAATATATCAATATCAATACATAATCTGATAGCCTCCTAGTCCAAGACACTTTTTCAGACACCCATCCAATTCCATTCCATTCAACTTGTCAAACATCAACAACAACAACTTCATATAGCAGTACCGACGACATAGATCCGACGACATAGATCCGACGACATAGATTCGACGACATAGATCTGATGTCATAGCTTCGATGACACAACATCTGACAACACATCATCTGATGGCACATCATCCGACGATATAGGACCAGCTTAATCAGCAAGTTGGGACTTCACAATGTTCACTCTCCAACTTGAGGGGGAGTGTTAGAAATCAAATCGTGACAAATCCTAGATTGATTCAGTATTATAGATTGATTCGATATTCTTATTTCATATCTTGTTTAATTAGAATATAATAGTTCTTTTCTTAGTTAGGCTTATTGTAACTAATATATAATATATGTCTTTATACATTCAATAATACAATTAAGAAATATTCTTCCATCTTTTATTTTTGACATTTGATCACGTTGGACATCTATATCGAATTTTCAATTTCAATTTCTTCAAATTTCAATTCCAATTTCAATTTCTTCAATCTCAATTTCAACTTCAACTTCAACTTCAATTTCAACTTCAACTTCAACTTCAACTTCAACTTTTCACTTTTTATTTTCAATTAAAAAAAATATATTAATATCAATACATAATTTGATAGCCTATTCATCCAAGACACTTTTTCGGACGCCCATCCAATTCCATTCCATTCAACTTGTCAGACAACAACAATAACAGCTTCATACAACAGCACCGACGACATAGATCCGACGACATAGATTCGACGACATAGATCAGACGACATAGATCCGACGACATAGCTTCAATGGCACAACATCTAACAACACATCATCCGACGACACATCATCCGACGACATAGCACCTGCTTAGTCAGCAAGTTGGGACTTCACAATGTTCACTCTCCAACTTGAGGGGGAGTGTTAGAAATCAAATCGTGACAAATCATAAATTGATTTATTATCCTAGATTGATTTAGTATTATAGATTGATTCAATATCCTAATTTCATATCTTGTTTAATTAGAATAGAATATTTATTTTCCTAGTTAGGCTTATTGTAACTAGTATATAATATGTGTCTATGTGCATTCAATAATACAATTAAGAAATATTCTTCCATCTTTTATTTTTGACAAATTTGTATATTTTGCTTCTCGGCTTGATTGTTAATTTGTTATGCATATTTGTCTTTACTAAATATTTCTCTGAAGTGTTACAAGTTGTCCTTTCGATTTTTTTATTGGTAGTTATGAAACCAAATGGTTGGTTTCATAATAAAGAATCAACCATTTGATTAGACTAATTACACCAAATAATATTACAATCTAACCGTTCATTTTGTAGTTCCTCTTCAAAAATCATCCCTACAAAAGTTATTCCAAATAAAAAATTATTACTTATTCGATCATTAGCAAGAACATTCATTGTGTCATCCGAAAGACTATATTCATCTATGTATTTGGCTATAGTGTTAGATAGTCAAACGATTTTTGACTTTGATGAATTTTTGTGGGGTTGATCTTTGAATGATGAACTACAAAATGAACCGTTATATTGTAATATTATTTGGTGTAATGAGTCCAAATGAATGGTTAGTTCTTGAGCATTCACCTATATATATATATATATGTAAACCGGTTGGTTTTTGAACATTCTTGTATACACCTTATGTATCAATCTCGTCTTTTGTAAGAATCAAATATGACGTACACGGCCTATTTCATAATATGAAAAAAATATCACTAAGTCGAAGAGCATTAGAAGCTATATTTTTAACCAGTTTTTGAACATTCTTGTATACATCTTATGTATTAATCTCGTTCTTTTGTAAGAATCAAATACAAGACTGCCTATTTCATAATTGAAATAAATATCACTAAATCGAAATATTATTATGAGCATTAAAAGCTATATTTTTACTAGTATTCCCTAACTTTATAACCTCCACCGTTACTTTTTTACAAGACCTATTACTTAAAATGCACTCAGAATAAGTCAGTGAATCTCAAAATGCACCCAGAACTGAATTTTGCCTCACTTTGCACCCAGATAGGCATTATGTTACATCTGTTACACTATCTGTCAGTCTCTGTTACTAATGCCGTTAAAAGTGCTAATGTGACAGTAATATTACAAAAATTATAGGGGCAATTAAGACATTTGTTATATTTTATATTAAAATTCTTTTTAAAAAATTAAAAATTAAAATTCTTTTTAATAAATACCAATTTGATCTTTGGACACCCATCGACCTAAATCATTTTGTCGTAAAATTGCAGAAATGGCAACTCAACTCTCGACTGGACTTTCATTTCCATTTAAATTAAAATACAAAAATTTTAAAATATATATATTTTTGTGGCAATTAAAATTAAATTTTGCAGAACCCAAATTTGATTTAGAGGAAGAGGGAAAAAGTAGGAACTGCTTACCTTCCAGCATCTTCAGGACTAAATTCGACATCATCGCAGCCCAAGCTCTTGGCGTATGCGACCATGTTCCTTTCAATCTCAATCACCTGCTCTTTGCTCTTCTTCAGCTCATACACCATGTGAATCTCACTCGTCGCAATAAAAGTATGAATTCTCGGCCTTTTAGCATACTTCACCGCCTCCCACGCCGTCAAAATATCTTTCTCATTGCACCGGGACAATCCACAAATCACCGGCACATACCCCATACCCCTCCTTATCCACTAAATTCCCGACCTCCTTTGTTAGGAGCTCATATGTAGAACTTCCTCAAAAGCTAGTTTGAATGGAAGGGAGCTCAAGAGTCATTTTAAGCCACTCAAACATTGTCTATTATTTCAATGTAGGACAATTGGGTCCTAACATTCCACCACGCTTCCGAACTCAACGTTCTCGTTGGCCCACTCCATCGATCCTGACCCTGTGGTAGCCCTTTCCTCCCTTGACCCGGTGGAAATTTACAGTATGAAAGGTAAAAATGGAAATGCATTGTTCAATAAACAGTGAAAACTTGCTTGTGTTTTAATATATGTATAATATGTACTTCCAAATAGAAAGAGCACCGATCTTCTACTTATTTGATAATGCATTTAACAACCTATATAGCCACTTGGAATACAATTTAATATTATTCTTCTTCACTATGTTGTAGAAGATTCAGAATTAAATTCTTATAAAAATTATGATCGATACTCAAAATATATAATCAATACTCAATCGATCACTTGATTAATACATGAGGTGCAATATTTTTTAAAGAAACAACTTGTTTGGTTACAACCTGTTTCGGAATATGAAATGGAATTTAAGAATTTAAATTTGAAACCCAGTAAGTGTTGGGTTGGAATGTCCGTGAAGGCCCAATCCGTTGTGGGCCGTAATTGAAAACTTGGGTTTCAAAATGACCATCCTACCCTTGTATTATAAATGGGCCCAACAGTCACTTTTCGATCGGGCTTCCCTCGAACCATTACGTATGTCTCGAACTCCTGAGTGCGTAGACAGGCGGCACTCGACAATCGGAGTTCGTATGAGGAAGTTACGGGTCTAAAATAATGAGGACGTAACGGTAATTTTTGAAAAGTTCAAACTATAAATAATGAATTTTCTCTCTCCTCACGTTATTAGTCCAAAGTATAAAGTTTCAATGAGGTCACTAATAGCACCCATATCCTCTCGTACGTTTTTCATCGAATTCAATGAATAATGTATTTCTTAAAAAAAAAAAATTATGTTGTATTAAACAAAATAAACGGAGATATTTATAAAATAAAATAAAAACTTGTCAAAGTTAATATTATATTCAAAAAAGACATGCCATTACATTTTCATTTATCAACCATCAGCATCGAGTTCTTCAAACCTCTTGTATTTAATTAATGGTACATATTTTCTTTTTTACGGTCGAAATGATATTCATTCATCAAGCCACCAGGGCCAGCAACAAGCGTACAAACAAGCAGTAAAACCAGCAAACTTCAGGAACAAAATAACGGCATAAATTCAAACTAAGACTTGAAAGAAACATAGATATGCCACTCCCGCCGTAAGAGAAACAGACCAGTCGACTAGGCAAGGGCCCGTCATGCCTGTACCTCCCCTATTCGGCCCTAGGAGGGCAAGGTAAGCCATCACTCAGCAGCACATGAACCAGGGAAGAAGGTGGTCTGAGTATCTAGGCCTTGTCCAACATCTCCCCTCTCATTAAAGATGCAAATGCATCTGCTCCTCGGTTCGCACTTCTTGGAATCCAGCTCCAGCGATGGTCCTCCAGACTAGCAGCGAAGGCTCTAATCTCTGTCAGCAAAGAGTAGAGCACCCATCTACCCTTGTCAATCTTTCCGTTTAAGGCACTAACTAATTCCTTTGAATCTGCCTCAAACAACACTCTATTGATGCCATTTAAGCTTGCAATCTTTACACTCTCCATCGCGGCCAACGTCTCGGCTTCGAGGGCAGAGTTGGCTCGTCTCTTGAAACCCCAAGCTCCTCTAAACTCCCCCAGGCTACCTCTGCACAGCACACCCAAACACGCCATTTTTGATTGTTTGTCCCACGCAGCATCAGAGTTAATCTTCAACACTCCATCAGGCGGAGGAGACCACGACACAGGGGCATCTGCAGATCTAAAAGGCGTCATGTTTCCACTCTCCTGGACACACCCGTCTCAATACATTCAGCCTCTAAGGCACTAATACTCTCAATGACCCTAGTTGGATTAAACGGTCTGTTCTCCATTACTGCAGAGCACCTAGCTTTTCAGATCATCCAACATGAATTCGCAATCAGACTCACATGCCGCTGGACATCAACACCTTGACGGAAGCTAGGAGAGGTCACGGCAATAAACCATTCTTCAAAGGATGTGAAACTCTGCAAATTAATAACATATGACAAAGGGCCACCCAACCACACGGCTTGGCCCCCCACACAGAGAAATAATACATGCTCCACAGTCTAAGGATATAAACCACATAACTCACAGATTGGAGACCTACCCAAGTGCCTGGAGTGTAGATTTGCTCGAGTTGGGATTGCCCGCTTCACCGCTTTCCACATGAAATTCTTTACTTTTGGGATCATTTTAAACCACCCCACCCCCCACCACCCCCCCCCCCCCCCCCCCCCCCCCCCCCCCCCCCCCCCCCACCCCCTTAAACCACCCCACCCCCGCCGCCCCCCCCGGTAAGATTTCCGCACCTTGAATCTGGCCACACAAGCTTGTCATTCTCCCTGCAGTTCCCAGTCATTCTCCCTGCAGTTCCCAATCCGAATATTCAAGATGACATCCTTTTCAGACTTAGTAGTGGTTTCCAAAATCCTCTCCAAATTCCACGACCTAGCCTCCTTATTGATTAATGACTCTACTCTTTCATTTTCATCCACACTGATGCCTGGAGAGGGGCAGAGTCGTGCACCATCCAAACTTGGAATCCAAGGATCCAACCACAGTCTGATCACCGCCCCATTTAACAATTGCCATTGAGCTCCCTTTGTGACAATCTCTCGGCCTTCCATCAAACTTTCCCATGCCCAGGAGGGTATTCGCCCTTTTCGGGCCTCCATAAAAGAGCAGTTAGGGTAGTACCTGCTCTTCATCAGCTTTGCCCACAGAGATTCTGGCTCATGAATTAAATGCCAACAT
Organism: Oemleria cerasiformis; assembly: GCA_037349345.1. NCBI lineage: Eukaryota > Viridiplantae > Streptophyta > Magnoliopsida > Rosales > Rosaceae > Oemleria > Oemleria cerasiformis. The sequence goes on from JAZGTL010000007.1 coordinate 12,164,233, forward strand.
TGCTTGGCCAGAAGAGCCATGTTAAAATCCACCAGATTTCGAAAATCCATGCCTCCTTCCATCGTTGGGGTTCCAAGTTCCTTCCAACTAAGCCAATGCATTTTGTTCTTTTCTCCCGAGTTCCCCCACCAAAAATTTGCAAAGATCGAATCAAACTGTGAGCACAACGATAAAGGAAACTTAAAGACCACCATGGGATAGATTGGGATTTCCATAGCCACTGCTTTAATCAATATCTCTCTCCTAGCCACCCACTCGTTGCATAATCTTTTCTTTTATATATGGCTTATTACTCAAAATGCTGCCCGAACCGGACAACGAGTCTCAATTTGCTCCCCCAACGCAAAATTGTAACAATATAATCCCTGAACCCCCATTCTATCAAGTCCGTTGCACCAAAAGTTAGTTTTCGTTACTAATGCCGTTAAAAGTGCTGATGCAGCAGTAATATTACAAAATTTATAAGGGCAATTAAGACATTTGCTATATTTTATTAAATTTTATATTAAAAATCTTTAAAAAAAAATTAAAACTAATTTTAATTACTCAATCTTCCCCCAACCCACCAACCCGACCGATGATCTCCTCTTCATCGTCTTCATTGACGACGCCAGCCACAAAATCAAACCCCAAAGACTCGACTACCACGTCTCCGACCTCATCTCTAGAGACTCGACTGCCCCATCAACTACGCTCGCAGCTACCTTGCTGACCTCCTCCCACTCTGCGTCCGCCGCGTCGTCTACCTCGACTCTAACCTCATCCTCGTCGACGACATTGCCAAGCTCGCTGATCAGTCGTTATTTATGCATCATTTTGAGGTCTTTATATGCCTCTCTTACATGTCTTTTGAATGATTTTGTGCCATCAATAGTAGAAAATGATCAATCTTGTGAGACTTGTGCAGAGTTAGAAAGATAGGTAAAATCTGGAAAGAACGCAAAAAGAATGACTCAAATCGGAGTCCAGATGAAGGAGATGTCCTCATTTCAATATCAGGTCCTCAATGGGGTCCTGAGTGCGCCAGTGCGCCTATTTTGGGCCACTGGCCAAGTACCTCATATCAGGCCCTCCGGGTCTCAAGCCTGTGTTTCATGACATCAAGGTCAAGTCCTAGAAGTGCCAAGGTCGCGCCAAGGCAGGTCGAGGACATGTCCCAAGAACTCCCATCCGAGCCCAGATGTGCGCCTAAGCTGGGGTCCCTGTTCCGCCAGCGGTGGATCAGAGGTTCTCCCTCTGCGCCAAGCCTGAACGACGATGCGCTTCTATTATACTCCTAACGTACTTCAAAAGCGCGGTCCCAGATCCTGATTACGAAGACAGTCAAAAATCCAAGTTTGGCCAGCTTGCGTTCCCACTTGCCAGCTTGCATTCACACTCCCAGCCGTGTTCTGATTGGTTCTAATAGATTTTAAAGACTTTGTAATTAATTAAAAGTAAAATAACTTACCCTATTCCTATAGGACAAGGTTTTACCAATCTATATAGAACAAGGTTATACCAATCCTTATAGAACAAGGTTTTCCCTTGTCTATAAAAAGGAGAATCAGATAGAGGATTGGGGGCGTTTTTGTTTCTGGAAAAACAGAGACCTGAGCCACAGAGTTCCGTTTTGGTTTTCTAGAGAATTAGGGACCATATTTTCGGAGATAATCTTTCACATAGATTATTGGACGTGGAACTTGGAGAAGAAGGCCCTGCCGTGTCTTCTGCTGCATATGTTCTTAACAATCTCCTCTGTACCCTTATTTTCAATATTACAATTTACTTATGGATTCAATTATACTTGTGTTTATTTCAGTTATGTGTGAGTAGTCATTAGGATTAGGGCTGCTTGAAGCCCTAGCCATGTTAGCTTATTGATTGGATTTCTGGCTCTTGATTATGATTGCTATGCATGGTGAATAAGTTGGATTACTATGCTTAATGAACTTAATTTATGCCTATAAGATTAGCTACCTTGTTTGCATATAATTATAGATGTAATTGCTTGAGTGACCGTCATATCATCTTGTGATTTGGAGCATCGAAAGTATTCGTACTTGTAATCTTAACTCATGACGACCTAGGATTGCATGCCACTTTGCTAGGCTAATGTGGTGTCATTAAATTCTCTTTAAACTTCATGCATCATCTTAAAAGGTAGGTGATAGACGTTCTAGGCATATGCCCTGTTTAGAACATGCTAAGTAAGAGGGAATAAGATGTGTCTAGTGAACCAACGCCAGGTCCTAGGCACAGGCACCTAATTCAGAAAATGCATAGTAATTAGGTCAAGGAAATTTGGTTAAGAGCTATAATTGGTTAGAGTGGATAGTAAGCCTTAATTCGCCTTAGTTAACAACTTTTCATTCTTTGCATTGTTATTTTCTGCACTTTGATTTACTTGTCTTTAAATTTCAGTTATCACATCATAAACCCCCCCCCCCCCCCCCCCTGTGTGTGTGTGTGTGTTTTTATTTAAGTTAACAAATCTGAACTAAATTGATCATAACGTTGATACAAGTCCTCGAGGGATCGACTCTTGCTGTGCTACTATACTATACTTATCGATTTGTGCACTTGCAAGGATTTTATAACTGTTAGAATTGAATTGCATATTTCTTGCTCTTTAAATTTACCAACACTCGCCGCCATGCCTCTCATCCCTTCCTCCGTCCTCGCCGCCCCAGAATACTGCAACGCCAACTTCACATCCTATTTCACCTCCACATTCTGGTCCAACCCCTCCCTTTCTCTCACCTTCGCCGACCGGAAAGCCTGCTACTTCAACACCGGCAAGATGGTGATCGACCTGGACCGGTGGAGGGCTGGCGAGTACACGGCGAAAATAGAAGAGTGGATGGAGCTACAAAAGAGAATGAGAATCTATGAGCAGGGTTTATTGCCACCATTTCTTGGAAAGTTCTGCCTGCAGTCCGCTCCTTCCTTGTTCCTCATCGACGAGTCACGAGTCATGGGTCAGACCATGGACTCTCTCTGGTTCTTCAGCAATGTCTTTTCTTCATCCTCTACAATTTTGGGTCCAATCAAGTATGTCCAAGAGCCTATGGAGGAAGAATGGTCCAAACCCATGTTTGCAATTGTTCAAAATCAGCAAATTGAGCCTCCAATTGAGGCTGAAATTTCAATTCCAATGTGCCCCAAATTTGATAAACCATAAATTTTGAAGCTTGATTGGGAAAAAGTGGCGGTGGAGGTGGAGTATTATAATTCTCCAAGTCCAAGTCCGGAGAAGGAGTGGGGCAGGAGGCGGAGCGGCATGAGGGGGCTGCAGAGGCAAAGGAGAAAGACACTTGGGAGAGCTCGATGTGTTGGATTTTGATGATGAACATGTGATGGAGGTGGTTTTTGGGGGTTGGTCATCTAATTGGATGGCTGGGATGATTTCTTCTTTCATTTTTTTTTTTAATATTTAGTTTTAATATTTTTCTACAAAATGATTAAAACATCAAATCCCTTGCTGCAATGTAAGCATTCTAAACAGAGTTTGTAACGCTATTAACTTTTGGTGCAACGAACTTGACAGAAAGGGGGTTCAGGGATTACATTGTTACAATTTCGCGTTAGGAGAACAAATTGAAACTCGTTGTTCGGTTCGGGAAGCATTTTGAGTAATAAGCCTTTATATATATCAAGGCCTCCTTTTTAGTTTTGGCCCACACTAACAAAAGAGTACTCATATATAAGCATATAACTAGCAATGACACCTGCGCGATGCCGCGGTGTTTAATGTTTAAAACAATCCCCGACCTACTCCCTAAATTCATGAGCAGAAAAACTTCCTAAAGTTTAATGGCCATATGGGTTTCCTTTCATTTCCCTTAAAGTCGCTTGCAAATCAAATGAAAGGTGCAAAGAAAATGAAGTTAAAGAAAGAACAAAGGAAACTCAAGTGTCATATACTCTAATTTACTCGTACATATGCAAATTGGGCAACACAAACTCATCAAAATTCGAACAAAATTACATTTGCAATCCGTAGAAAGCTGTCTTCAAGCAGCTTAACCAGTATTTAAACTGAAATACAACAAAAGAGTTTTTCAATAGAAATATGAACACTCACAAAAAATAAAATCCGTATAAAGAAGTAGAAAAAGCATCACCTGAAAACTTCTGCATACCGTACTATTCCTTTTTTTTTAATCCTTCACAAAAAGAAAAAAGAAAAAAAATTAAAAAATGGAATTAAAATAATGAAAAAATGCCAACTTTCAATCAATAGGAAAATTGGAATACAAAACAATTTAAAAAAAATACCAAAAACCCCCTCAGAAGGTATAAGTGATAATCTGTCCTTATTTTGGAGCAACCGAAAAATGAAATTCTTCATAACTACAACCATCATGCAGTTTAAATAATATAAATCCAGCTAAAACTAATGAAGATTTATAGATGTTGATGCATAAAATGGATCAATAGAACTGTGAAAGCACACACTCACACCAAGGCACAACGATGTACGTGGTTCACCCAAATCGGGCTACGTCCACGGTGTTGCTCTACTCTCATTAATAATATATGTGTTTTGTACATGATACATGATATGAATGTAGAGAGAAGGGAGAGAGATTGTCTCTCTAGAGAGAGTGAGAATTGTAGAGAGGAGATGATCGTCTTGAATGAGGGAGGAAGCTCCCTATATATAGACAATATCTAGGTTAGGTGTTGGGCCACGCTAGTAGGCTTTAGGCATGGGCCTTGTTGATGGGCCTTGATGACGGGCTTGATCTTGACCCAAGTGATCTTCCGGGTATTTCCGTTAGGTCCGTTGCTTGGTCATATTAGGTACGAACATAAGTCCCCCAAGTTCTTGACTGAGGTGGATTGCCTCGGTGGAGGACTTGTAACAAGAGTGCACTGACTGAGCAACCTCCTTGTTTCTGTCTGCCAATCCGTACGGTGCATTATATCCAGTCCCCCAAGTCCTCGGTCGAGGTGGGATGCCGAGGGAGACTTACATGTTGTTGTAGTGTCTGATATGTCAGTGGGATGAGAGCCGTCTTGGCGAGGGTGAAGAAAACTGATTGCTCTGCTTTGTGGTGGGCTAGGCCTGTTTTTGTTGATGTCGAGTTGGCCTAGTTGTTATGGGAACCTTGTAGTCCCCAGTTGATGCCTTCGGCCAAGGTGTTGCTTGCAAGGTTCTGTTGGTCGATCGAGGTGATGCCTTCGGCCGACCAGGTGCCACTTTGTTACCTTGAAGTAGTGGTGGGTATGCCATTTTGTGCGAAACATTAAGGCGGAACCTCGCACGATGATGTGGGTTTGCTATTGTGATAGATTGGTCGTGGAGAATGTCCTGTTTTAACCGATCGAGAGTCACTTTGATGTGGGTTTGCCACTGTGACCGATCGGCCGTGGAGAATGTCCTATTTTAACCGATCGAGAGCCACTTTGATGTGGGTTTGCCACTATGACCGATCGGCCGTGGAGAATGTCATGTTTTAACCGATCGAGAGCCACTTTGATGTGGGTTTGCCACTGTGACCGATCGGCCGTGGAGAATGTCCTATTTTAACCGATCGAGAGCCACTTTGATGTGGGTTTGCCACTGTGACCGATCGGCCGTGGAGAATGTCCTATTTTAACCGATCGAGAGCCACTTTGATGTGGGTTTGCCACTGTGACCGATCGACCGTGGAGAATGTCCTCTTTTAACCGATCGAGAGTCACTTTGATGTGGGTTTGCCACTGTGACCGATCGACCGTGGAGAATGTCCTGTTTTAACCGATGGAGAGCCACTTTGATGTGGGTTTGCCACTGTGACCGATCGGCCGTGGAGAATGTCATGTTTTAACCGATCGAGAGCCACTTTGATGTGGGTTTGCCACTGTGACCGATCGGCCGTGGAGAATGTCCTATTTTAACCGATCGAGAGCCACTTTGATGTGGGTTTGCCACTGTGACCGATCGGCCGTGGAGAATGTCCTATTTTAACCGATCGAGAGCCACTTTGATGTGGGTTTGCCACTATGACCGATCGACCATGGAGAATGTCCTCTTTTAACCGATCGAGAGTCACTTTGATGTGGGTTTGCCACTGTGACCGATCGACCGTGGAGAATGTCCTGTTTTAACCGATTGAGAGCCACTTTGATGTGGGTTTGCCACTGTGACCGATCGGCCGTGGAGAATGTCCTGTTTTAACCGATCGAGAGCCACTTTGATGTGGGTTTGCCACTGTGACCGATCGGCCGTGGAGAATGTCCTATTTTAATCAATCGAGAGCCACTTTGATGCGGGTTTGCCACTGTACGGATCGTGGAGGGGAATCTTGCACGATCATGTGGCCGATCGATCAGGAAGATGTTCCTGGCCGATCGAGAGCTATCGTACGGACCTTGAGGCTGGAACCTCGCTCGGTCCCCGGTCATGCCTATCGGTAGGGAGGCGTATGGCCGTCCTTCTTGTAGGGGATGCATACGAGCTCATGCCGATCAATAGCAGGAAATGCGTGCGAGCTCATGTCGATCGATAATGTCGAAACACATGAACGAGTGTCGGAGCGCATGATGTGTGCATGATGATGCACGACAACCGAAAGGTGATGTTGTTAATATGATGCTCATGTGCCATGGGCAATGATGTGAGCATGTGCCGGTAGGCGATGATGTTAATATGATGCTCATGTGTCATGGACAATGATGTGAGCATGTGCTGAGAGGCGATGATGTTAATATGATACTCATGTGCCATGGGCAATGATGTGAGCATATGCCGAGAGGCGATGATGTTAATATGATGCTCATGTGTCATGGATAATGATGTGAGCATGATGATGCATATGTGAGTATGATACTTATAATGTTATAAAATGATATTGCATCGGAAGATAATATGTAATTCGAATGTAGTGTAAAGCGTGTCGAGAGACAATGATACTTACGTGTCATGATGCTCATCACTCAGTGAAAACAAAGATTGTCCAGGGCTGCTGAAGGAGTGACATGTGTCGCTCTGCAAGAAAAGTGGTCGTCACGGGGTAAGTCGGCCTGAGCCGAACAATTGTCGTGGACATGCAAGTGGGAGCCGCCGAAGGGCATTTTAAAGCATGTTGCCGAGGGGTAAAGATGACTGATTGATCATGGAGATCGACAATTGGGCCACTCAATAATTCCTGATGATCAGAGAAGAGTTTACCGATCAAATATCCATAGGATTTAATTATATATTTGTATAATTTGTGTAAATGATATCCAATGTGTGCTGACATGATAAGCATAATGTATGTGGATGTGTGACACATGATTTGAATATCGATTAAATATTATAATTTAATATAGACATGTGTTTGTCCTATAGGTAGGATGGCATAATATGTGGCTCAAAGTGAGTTACATATTGGGCTTAAATAATTGTTCGGTCATAGAGAAAAAAGCCCAAAAGGTTTTTGTCAAACCGTTCAGCCCAATTTTGTTGAATTGTTAACCCAATTAATAAACTTTGATGGCAACACATGAAATTAAGAAGACAAGGGTCCTTATCTTCTTTGACTGCTGCTCTCGACAAAGAAGTCTGGAGGTGGAGCGCCAGGGCGAGTCGCGGCTCCAATCCCAGCAACCCAGCCATGCCGATCGGACCTCGCCACCTGAATGGCCTCCCTGCGTTTGCCACAGCGTCTGCTCCGTTGCTGCCTAGAACGAGCGACAAGCCTGAAGGGCCGAGTCGACCCGTGAGCAATTTAGGGCAGACGGGACCTATTGGAGGATTATAAGATGCGGGTGGATGGTCGGAGCGTCATGGGGAGATTATCGGAGGTTGGTGTCGACGTCCTCAAGTCTGTGTGAGGAAGGTCCGATCAGGTCGAGGGGCGAAGGTTCGAAGGAAGTTTCCCCAGCAAGGCTGACTGCTACCATAGCCGTCGTAGACGGCGAAGGAATGAACGAGGAAGATCTCGGAGGAGGTTCTGGAACTGGGGGCTGTACAACCGCCATCGTGATCGGACCTACGAGGCATGAAACCGGGAAACACAGCGACGGCGCCTTCGTCTCTCTCCCTCGTCCAATCTCCTTCTCTCTCTCTCGCCAGCAGTGCCGGAATCTCGGCGGAGCAGCTCGTGGCGGTCCTGGAGAATACGGGGTCCGAGAGGCAAGTCGGGGACTCGGGTCGGATCTTGTTGACTCGCTCAAGTTGCTCGGCACTCGGTGGATTTCATGTCTGGGAGGGAGAGAAAGAGAAAGCATGAGAAAGGGGTTTTCTGGGAACCGCTCATCAGTTCTTCTTCTCTGCAGTTCTTCTTTCCTATGGCTGGTGTGCAGCCTCTGATGAGTGCGTGAGCTTTTTCCTTTTTATTTTTATTTTTTGATAATGCAGGTTGCAGAGCCATATGCTAAATCCACATGTGTAGTAGGATATACAAACGAATATTCGTGAGATCTATGTTTGTTGTGTATTTACTTTTCTTCATCCTTGTAGCAGAGAGTGAGGAAGAATGAATGTTGTTTGTGTGTTGAGATGGGCTTTTACCAGGGAAGGTTTTTGGATTTTTCTTTGTTGCTCGTCTCTGTTGGTATGGTGTCGTGAGAGACTGAGTGAGAGATGTTTGAGATGTGTTTTTTGGCAGATTTTTCGGGCCATGACCCAGAGAGAAAAATGAGAAATTTTCTGGGTTTTTTCTGTTTTCAGGGAAGAGAGGTGGGAGGTGAGATGGGAGGCCATCTAATTTTTGGATGTTGACAGAGAGGGAGGAGGTCCTCCTCCATGGTGGTCTGAAGAGAAGAAAGAGAGATTTGGGCCGGAGCCCTTTGGGATTCTTTTGGCCGAGAACCAATCTGGATTCTTGGCTGGGTTGGTGTTCTTGGGTGTTTATGCTGTTTCAGCAAGAATGTGAGTTTTTGAGAGGGAACTGACCTGGATTTTTGTCGTGTTTCTCACCTACAGCGCCAACTCTTGATGCATAAAATGGATCAATAGAACTGTGAATTCCTTAATCAGCGTCAAATTGACCTGCTGAGAATGATATTTATGAAACCAAAACAATTATCAAGTGATATTTATGAAACCAGAACAATTATCAAACAGAGGAATTCAATCTAATTTTTTTTAAAAATAAAACTTAAATAAATTTATAAAGAAATTTAAAGAAATTCAAACCAAAATTTAATTAACATAAAGAATAAAAATTTACGTTAAAAATCACCCCAACCTAAAGCCAGATTCTTCTTCCTCCTCAACCCTTCCAAAAAACCAACATACAAAAGAATCAACATCTGAAACGTAACGCAATAATCTAACTCAATAATGAATGAATTAAAAAAAGCTAACACCTTACTTTAAAAACCTAAAAAAATTCAAACCAAATGTGAAACCAACAATTATAAATTTAGTTCTCTATGAAGATAATCAAATATGTTTTCTATCAACAGTCATAATTTTATTCTCTCTGTCTACCTCTTATATATCTAAACTACAACACACACCTGTGAAACTACAGACCCTGACACAAAATCTTAGGCGGTAATTTCAAACATGGAGGGAAGTGAAATTGCTGACACAAATATATGTAGCATTGAAGATATGTAACATACAACCCATCAATAAAACCATTAAATTTTTTAATTTGACATGAAGGAGAAAGAAAATACACACACTTTCATTAATAAACGCATTGAATCATATGCTCCGTGATAATAACGAATAAAGCATTAAGTATTCCACTTTCTACCCACAATTCTCCAAAGAAATGAGAAAATAAAAGAGAAAGAAAGCTAATTACTTTGCGACTGGGACACAAACCTGGGGCTTCTTCTCATGCAATCGCTTCGACTTGAAAGGGAAAAAACCAAATTGATTCCAGGAAAAGATAAATAATGGGATAAGAGGTTACCTGAGGATGATATGGGCTTTCTAGAAAGAGTGGGACAGCTTGGAAGAATGTCCACCAAAGCTGAAAAGGGAAGCTTCTTTCCTGCAATGAATGGTGTATGGAAGCGGTGAGTAGATCACTGTTAGTGTTAATAATGGCCTTCTCCTCTTAATGGGATTCTGCTAACTCTGAATATTGAAAAACAACTACCCTTCTCCCTCCTATGCACTCTCACCATCTCATCGAGAGAAGGAATTATGAGCACAGGACTTCTAAAACATGCCCAAACAACAACATGAGGAACACACTAATTAACAAAATGCACTAAACACACCTCAAAATTAATCAACCAGACAAAACACATACTTAACAAACAACAAACTTATAAACCAACATTAATCAATCAATGCTTATATCCCCTGTGGTCGGTGTCCCTGGGGACATTCTCTCTCGTATAATAAACATCAGTCTATATTTTCTTTGTGAAATGACCAGGAAAACTTTGAACCAAGACTCCTCAATAACAATATTGAAGCCGTAGTTCAACATGCGAATCTAAAATCATCAAAACATGACACAAAAAAACCCAAACAGATATTTTCTTTCCTCCAATTTAAAAGGATATAATCATTTGCTATCAATTTTACAGACTATCAATCATTTAGTAAAAACTGAAACATGAGATTTTCAGGAATTTATGACTCGGTGCTGACTGAGCGCTGACTCGGTAGCCAGGTGGCACCCACGTGGCTACCAGGTGGCCTCTACGTGGCTCCACGTGGCTACCAGGTGGCATGCCACGTCAGCCCCCCTCTGACTGAACCGGTCACCAGTGAAGACGACCGCTTCGCCGTGTGGCGCCGTCCGCCGTCGCTGCAAAACTCCATTGCCGGTCGAGCTTGAATTTTTCCTAACTTTGTCAAATCTCAACCGTTTTCACACTTTTTTAGTCCAAATCTATCTACTCGAACCCAGAAACTCAAAAATGAAGTCTAAACACGAAACCTATACTTGTGTTGGCCTAAAAATCAATTGAAAGGTTTCGATTTTCCTTTCCTTGGTTCCGTGTCTCCCGCGGCTGCTTCCTGCGATGGTTGGTACGTCTGTGATCGTGGGATGGAAGAGAGTCCGATTAGTGGAACCAAAACGGACGAGGTTGCCTTGAATCGAAGATCCAAATTATTGGGTTTTTTGGGTTTTGGTCGCACGGTTTCGGTGTGTGTTCACAAAGAGAGAGAGAGAGTGTGAAATGATGTAGATCTGATCTGATTGGGGGTTAAAATATCTACCCATGCCAAATTACCAAAATGCCCCTGAACACTCTAGACCCGCAACTCTCTCACACGAACTTCGTTTTCCACGTGCCACCTATCTACGAACTCGTGAGTTCGAGACCTACGCAACGGTACCTGAAATACAGCCAAAAGTGTCTCGAAACAAAATTAACTTTCACGCCCCTTAATAACCAAGAGTAAATTCGTCTTTTTGCAAAATAATTTACGAAAATTCAATAATTAAATTTCCGGGTCATTACAAAATTTATGTCATGCACATATACTGCAACTATAGAAAATTCATAACTATATTTCTTGATAAACACACAAGGGAAAATAGAATCATTGATATACCCCTCCTTAGTCAAATAATCACTAAGACGATTATACCACATTCGTCCGGATTATTTCAACCCATATAGTGATCGTCTCAATTTGATCGAGAACATATTTCGTGGTTTATTACTAGTTGCTTCAGGCAACTTAAGTCCGTCTGGGACTTTCATATAGATATAAGTATCTAATTCTCCATATAAATATGCAGTGATAACATCCATAAGTCACATATCAAGTTTTTCAAAAACCACCAAACTTATCAAATAACGGAACGTAATTGCATCCATTACGGGAGAGTATGTTTCCTCATAATCAATTCCAGGTCTTCCAGAGAGACCTTGTGCAACGAGTCACGCCTTATACCTTGCAATCTCGTTTTTCTCATTACGTTTTCTAGTAAATACCCATTTGTAACCTACAGGTTTCACATTGGGTGACATTTGAGATATAGGCCCAAAACGCTTCGGGTTTCAAGAGAATTTAATTCTGCCTGAATTGCATCTTTCCATTTAGGCCAGTCATGTCTCCCTTTACATTCATCGATAGAGCGAGGTTCAGCATCATCACTTTTTATGATTTCAGTAGCTACTGCGAAAGAAAATATATCATCTATGATCATTTCATTTCGATTCCACAATGCATCCGTGCATGCATAATTTATCGAAATTTCTTCATTTCCAGGCTCATTTGCCTCTCCAGGGGAATATGTCTCATTTGAGACATTTTGCTTTTCTGGAAGTACAAAATCAGCAATTGTAAGGTCACCAATCATTTCCTTCTCATGGGTGATTTCATTTGGATTCAAATGTGCTTTTAACTTCCTTTTTCGAGGACATGAATCTTTTGAGCCTAATGGTCTACCACGCTTCAGGCGTGCAGCAGATGAATCATTTGTGCCACAATATTTTGTCCAACATGAATATCTATCCTTGCAGGTGCATTTGCAGTTGGGATATGTGATTTTGTCAATTTTGTTGCATTAGTGAATGCATCTGGCATTTGATTAGCAATTCTTTGAAGATGAACGATCCTTACTACTTCATTTTCACATTGATTAGTACGAGGGTCGACATAAGACAAAGTGGGTACAACCCACGACAATTCTCGTCGTTCTTTAGGAACGCTCTTTTCTCCCCCTAAGGGCGGGAAGATTGTCTCATCAAAGTGACAATCCGCAAATCGCGCGGTAAAGATATCGCCTGTTAAAAGGTTCCAAATATCGAATGATAGATGGTGATTCAAAACCAACATAAATTCCTAATCTACGTTGAGCACCCATTTTAGTACCTTGTTGTGGTGCTATAGGTACGTAAACATCGCAACCAAAAATCCTCAAATGTGAAATGTTTGGCTGATGTCCAAACATACTGAAGAGTACTCATGGTTGGAAATAGGCCTCAATCGAACTAATGTTGTTGCATCTAGTATGGCATGTCCCCAAGCAGAAGCTGACAACTTTGTCTTCAGGATTAAAGTGCGAGCGATTAATTGAAGACGTTTAATAAAAGCTTCCACTAAATCATTTTTAGTATGAACATGAGGAACATGATGTTCAATATTAATACCTAATGACATGCAATAGTCATCAAAAGTCTAAGATGTAAATTCACCAGCATTATCTAGTCTAATTGACTTAATAGGATAATCTGGGAATTGAGCTCGTAACTTAATTGTCTGGGCAAGGAGCCTTGCAAAGGCAACATTTCGAGTGGATAATAGGAAAATATGTGACCAACGTGTAGATGCATCAACTAAAACCATAAAATATCGGAATGGTCCACAATGTTGACGAATAGGCCCACAGATGTCCCCTTGGATTCTTTGTAAAAATGACGGGATTCTATATCAACTTTTAGTTGAGATGGTCTGGTAATCAATTTCCCTTGTGAACACGCCTTGCATGGCTTATCACATGACAAAATAATATGTTTAGTTGATAAGGGATGCTCATTAGAATTGGTAATGATTCTACGCATCATGGTGGATCCAGGGTGACCCAAACGGTCATGCCAAAGCATATAAGCATTAGATTTAATGAACTTTGGGTTCATTATGTTATATGTTTCAATTGTCCTTATGGTTGTGTAATATAACCCGGATGAGAAAGCATGAAGCTTTTCCAGTATACGCTTCTGGGTATCGTTGGAGGTAATACAAAGATATGCCACATTGTCCGCATTCTTCGTTTCAATATGGTATCCATTTAAACATATGTCTTTAAAACTCAATAGATTTCTTAGATGAGTATAAAGTTTCTTGAATGGACAATATTGTCCCATGTGATAACATAATTTGAGCGTTTCCTGTGCCCTCAATTAAGTCTGCAGGACATGATATGATTGTTATCTTTGCTTTTGTAAGTGTCAATTTCGAAAAAAACTTTCGATCTCGTTTGTGTGAGTAGTTGCACTATCTACTAGACAAATATCTTTGTCGTTGTTCTTAACTTGAGAATATCCATAATTTATATCCATGCCTTCAAACAAATAATAAGTAAGTTGAATTAAGAAAATTATTCGATATTGGAAGAAAATATAATGCCACTTTTATTGAATTAAAATTAAAACTAAAAACATAAAAGTAGAAAAAACAAAAACCAGAACAAACTGACGTTAATATAATTGATTTAATCGGACCCACTGGCTTCATTCTCATTCTCTGTGAAGAAATCTGAAACATCCAAATGACTTTAATTTGGTTGGTTGACCTAATATGTCCATTTTAGGATAGGGGCATCTATTGGCTCAGTTTGATCAGTGAATTTTGTTTCAAAACTCTTTCTTTAAGTGAAGCTAGATGGAGTTCTACTAGATGTTTTGGGGTACGACACGTACGTGCCCAAAGCCCAATAGAACCACATCTATGACATGCTCCTTCAGAATTTCTAGGTTCACCAATAGCTTGATCCAAAGTCTCCCTCTTTATTGGACCCAGACACCTCCCCACAACCTTGGCCACTAATTACAAGTGCCCCGCTGTTGTTTTGGTCAATCTGATTGGCCTTCTGCAGCTCCATATTAATCCAATCCACCACACTCACAACACCAGCATCATCATTATGGCAAAAATCATACAATGAACATTTCCCCTTGCCCATTAAATCGAATACATTATTTTTATCTTGCCCATCACCATAAGCTGCACACAATGATTGATCTTGATAATAATGGTCCACTGCCCTTGATTTCTTTTCCATAAACCCTGAACCCAATTCAGTAATTTCAAAATCCTCTTCATCAAACATACTCTTCCTTTTTTCCTTGAACATTACATTCTTGCCCTTCACTAGGGCAAGGGCATAGCTGTCTTTCTGATCCAATTTTTCATCAATAGTTTCATTAGAGTCTTCATCACAGATTTTGAGGGATTTCTGAGTGACTTGCACAAGGGCTTCTTCTTCGTTGACCACTTTGAACCAAATGGCAGTCTCCTTGGCAGTCATCTTATCTTGCATACACTTGCTTTGCCTCACAAGCCTTCTAACCCTATCTGAATTAGGAGCCATGTGTTTGATCACAGCCGCCAGGGCACTCACTTTCCAAGCCTTTTTCAGATCATGAGGCTTCTTATAAGGAGGAGCCCCACTCTCTCTAGAAACCCCTTGGTCACCCCACCATATCTCCTCCCCTATGGGCCACCACGGAGCAGTCAGGCCCTTCTCGAGCGGGAACCTCCTCTGTGGTTGCACACCTCTGTGGCGGCACACAGTGTTGCATGAGGGCAGACAGAAGAGACCCCAAAGTTCTGTCTTGCAAGTCATGGAGCAAATGAGCATAAGACCCATGCTCCAACTCACCTGCTTGCTCAAACAAAAGAGCTGGCAGATATTCAGCTATTGCAATAGCGGCGTTTTGGTCAAATCTCACTTTGTCCTTCCACCACTCTCTTAAGCCATCAGATGACCCTGTCACTGCTGGCTTACCCTTCTCAGGCACAATCCCATATACAAACCCTTTGCTCTACAAACCTCCATGATCTTCGCCATGTATTTCAGAACTGAATCTTGGGCTCTTGCCATCTTTTTTCGACGAGACGCATCTTGTTTTGCCAACGACCTCGGCTCGGCTTCTTCTTCTTCTTCTTCTTCTTCCACAAATTTTCGATTCTCCTTGAGCTTTTGCAAGCGCATTCGATCCTTCCACAATCTTTTTTTGAGGTCATCGTAGCTTATTTGATCTTCAACATCGTCTTCATCTACTATCACTCCAAGGGTTAGAGGATCAACTTCTCCATAGAACTATACCATTATTGAAAATATATGCAATTTTTGGCATGCTATTTGGTTGCAACTATGTTATGTCTATATAAACAACGAACGAATGATGAAATCCAATTGCGGTGTGAAACCAAACTACCAAATTTAGAAAAACTTAAATTTTTGGGCTTCCATTTTTATTGGAAGTATTGAACATATTGGTGGATTGGTGGATATCGAGTAGGATGTGTGACTGCTAGCTGTGCTAGTTGTGTCTAGTGATTAGCCGTGATGGCTAGGAATGACTGCTAGGAGATTAGGGTAGCCGTTTGTCCCTGCTACAAGTTTCCTCCTTGCTTGTAATTTGTTGCTTCCTATAATGGAGCTTAAGGCTGTAATGTAAGGACCAGCAGGTCTTAGGGTAGCAGCTGGTTCTTAGAGAGGTCTGTGGTTTCTTAGTTTCCTTACATGTATGCTTATATACTTATGTAATGTAAAACTGATAGATAAGAAATAGAAAACTTTCTCTCCATTGTTTTCTACATGGTATCAGAGCAGGAACCTTAACAGGCATGTCTCCATTATTCCTCGTATCTCTGCACATTCAACTTGATCAATGGCAGAAGAAAATTTATTCGGCTCTAATGCAGAAAGCTTCACTGCCCCTCGCTCCAGCTTTCCCGAAGCTGAAGTCAACCCAAACCAACGATTGTGCTCAGTGGTGTTAAATGAATTTAACTACCTCCCATGCTCTAGAGCTGTATCTCTTGCCCTTGGAGGAAGATCCAAACTCGGATATGTCAATGGAAGCATTGAGGCACCTATCTCCTCTTCTCCGGAGTATGAAGCATGGCTGTGCAAAGACCAACTGGTCATTTCATAGCTTCTCAACTCCATGGATCCTAAGCTGTCCGAAATCTTTAGTTTTTCGGAATCCTCTTGTTCTCTTTGGAATGCAGTCAAGGAGATGTATGGAAATCAAAACAACGCTGCTCGAGTGTTCCAGCTCAAGAGAAATCTGGCAAGTCTTCAACAAGGTGACAAATCTTTTGTTCATCATCTCGGTTGCATGAAAAATATGTGGAACTAACTAGATATGTATCGACCACATACTATCGAGGCTGCTGCACTACTAAAAAGATCCGAGGAAGATAAAATCTTTCAGTTGCTTGCAAGTTTGGGGTCTGAATATGAAGATCTTAGAAGCCATATTCTAATGAACCCCGAACTTCCATCATTTGCAAGTGTTTGCACCACAATACAGCGAGAAGAAGTTCGTAGGAAAGTCATGAATGTTGACATAAAATCTAGAATGTCTGAAGCTCGAGGCTTTGTGGCAAATCACAAGTCTTCTGGAGAAAAAGTGTACAAGGGAAAGAGGCCAGACCTGAAGTGTTTACACTACAACAATGTTGGACATCTAGTAGATCGATGCTGGATATTACATCCTGAGTTGAAGCCAAAGTTTGAAAACAAAGCTTCAAGAGATTACAAGGGCACACAAACTAGACCACATACAAATAAAAACTATGGTGCTACTGCTTCATCAACAGACGGGCTGATGAACTCCACAGAAAATCCAGCTGACTTAATAAATGAGTTCTCAGCTTTTCTTCAAACCAAAAAAGGAGGCGCAAGCGACGTATTGACTGGTGGAAATAAAACTGCTCTCCTTGGACAGTTTGCAGGATTCTTAGCTGAGTCGAATCAGGAGCATCAAACCGACACTCCAGGTATTATGTGTACTCCTTCAACTGCTCTAAATGTTAGTCATCCTCATGATTTTTGGATTATACACTCTGGTGCCACATATCACATGACAAACCAACACTCAAAGTTAGACAAGTTTGAAAGCTATCCTAAACCATCAGTAGTTTCTATAGCAAATGGTAGTGATGTACCCGTACTAGGTAGAGGCAAAGTCAAATTAATGTCAGAAAGAGTTGAGTCCACAGCATTATATGTTCCATCCTTTCCTTTTCAATTATTTTCCATAGGACGGATTACAAATTCTCTCAACTGCCGTGCAATTTTCTCTCCTCACAATGTTGTTTTTCAGGATCTAGTCACCAAGAAGCTGATTGGTGAAGGTCACTACCTAAATGGGATGTACTATTTGTCAAAAGACCCTAATCTTTCAAAGGGATTCCAAGTCAGTTCAAATCTAGAGCATCAGTTGTGGCATCAACGTCTAGCACATCCTTCAGAATTTGTTTTATCTACCTTATTTCCTAATCTGTGCAAGTCCTCATTTGTATGTGAAATTTGTCATCTGTCAAAATTTGCAAGGCTTCCATTTAATTCATCCATACCTAGAACTAGCAAGCTGTTTGAGATGGTGCACTCCGATGTTTGGGGACCAGCACCTCTTAAGTCATTTGATGGTTATAGGTACTATGTTATGTTTGTTGATGATTTTTCAAGAGTCACTTGGTTGTACCTTCTAAAATTCAAAAATGAAGTCATGGATGCTTTCAAAAACTTTCATACCCTTGTCATGAACAATTTTTCATCCCAAATCCACATACTAAGATCTGATAATGGCACTGAATATACATCCAAAAATATGACTAACTATTTGAGCACACATGGCATCATAGATCAAACAAGTTGTGTAGGTACCCCACAACAAAATGGGATTGCCGAGAGAAAGAATCGGGATCTACTTGAAAAAACCAGGGCTCTCATGCTTCAAATGAATGTGCTAAAGAGGTTCTGATCTCAAGGAGTGCTTGCAGCAGTTTACCTCATCAACCGACTACCTAGTCGGGTTCTGAATTCCAAATCTCCATATGAAGTCTTGAAAAACAAAAAAATTAACCTTTCCCATCTGAGAATTTTTGGATGCACTTGTTTTGCTCACATTCAATCTCATCACCGAGACAAACTTGATCCCAAAGCAGTCAAGTGTGTGTTTATGGGTTACTCCTCCACTCAAAAAGGATACAAGTGTTACAATCCTCATTCCAGGAAGGTATTTGTCTCCAGAGATGTAAGGTTTGATGAGATCAAACCATACTTCACCAAACCAACAGATGAAAACCGTCAGGGGGAGGACTTGCAGTACCTTTTTCCATTACCAAGTCCAGCCGACCCAAGTGATTGTGCTCAAGTTTTTGCTCCCACTAGCGACTCCCATGCAACCGGTGATGACTGCGTAATCATTGAAGACGAAACTGAAGCGTCTGGAGTGGTTCCTCATGACTATGACGCACCATCCATAGACGAGAGGATGGTTGAACCATCAGCAGTGGTGCCTCAACCCCGACGGAACCCAACTCGCGACAGACAACTACCACCCAGGCTGCATGATTATGTAACGTACGATGCAAGGTATCCAATCCACAAGTTTGTAAATTACTCCAAGGTGTCTCCCGCTCATTCCACTTTTCTCAGCAAGCTGTCACATGAAATTGAACCAAGGACCTTTCAAGAAGCAAATCTTCAAGAGGTTTGGAAGCTTGCCATGGCCGAAGAGCTCAAGGCGTTGGATGAAAATAAAACCTGGAGCGTCGTACGGCTTCCAAAGGGTAAGAAAGTGGTTGGCAGTCGATGGATTTACAAAATCAAGTTTAATTCTGATGGTTCGATTGAAAGACACAAGGCACGATTGGTGGCCCGGGGTTTTACTCAAACCTTTGGAGTGGACTATAAGGAAACCTTTGCTCCCGTGGCTAAAATGAGTACAGTGCGGGTGTTGTTGTCCCTTGCAGTTAACCATGAGTGGCCGTTGTACCAAATGGATGTAAAAAATGCTTTTTTACATGGAGACCTTGAAGAGGAAGTCTACATGCAGTTACCTCCTGGTCACTCCCAAGCACAGAATCCAGATATGGTTTGCAAGCTTCACAAGTCCATTTATGGATTAAAACAATCACCACGTGCCTGGTATGCCAAGCTGAGCCTAGTCCTTGAAAAGTTTGGTTTCCGGAGAAGTCATGCTGATTCATCCCTGTTTGTTCAAACTGGATCAGCTGGTAAATTAGTGGTTCTTATTTATGTTGATGATCTGATCATCACAGGTGATAATCTTGATGAGATTCACACCCTTAAGCAATCTCTTCATCAACAATTTGCCATCAAAGACTTAGGAGTGTTGAAATACTTCCTTGGGATTGAAATGGCTACTTCTCCCAAGGGCCTGTTTTTAAGTCAACGCAAATATATACTTGATTTGCTTCAAGAAGTGAAGATGATGGATTGCAAACCGGCTCGTACTCCTCTTGATAGCAAATTGAAGTTGGACTTGGCAGGTGCGCTTCTCTGTGATATCCGTTACTATCAACGGTTGGTGGGTAAACTCATCTATCTCACCATTACTAGACCTGATATAACCTATGCAGTCAGTCTTATCAGCCAATTCATGCATGCACCCACGGAGACCCATCTCAACGTTGTCAAACGAATTCTCCGATACCTCAAAGGCTCCATTGGTCGGGGAATTGTCATGAAGAAGAATGGTCATACTCAGATTCTAGCATACACTGATGCTGACTGTGCAGGAAATATTGTTGATCGGAAATCCACTACAGGTTACTGCACGTTCGTTGGAGGTAACCTCGTCACATGGAAGAGCAAAAAACAAAATGTCATTGCTCGTTCTAGTGCAGAAGCTGAGTACAGGGCCATGTCATCCACAACCTGCGAACTCATTTGGCTCAAGGGCCTTCTCTCGGACCTGGGGTTTTCCAGCCACAAGCCTATGTCCCTTTTTTGTGACAATCAGGCGGCTATGCACATTGCCTCTAATCCTGTGTTCCATGAACGCACCAAACACATTGAAGTTGATTGTCACTATGTCCGTGAACAAGTTCAAAACAAGGTAATTCAAACAATCTTCACTCGGAGTCATGATCAACTTGCCGACGTCTTCACAAAGTCTCTTGCTTGCACTCAGTTTCATCGTCTGCTCTCCAAGCTTGGATCAATTAATCCCCTTGATCCAGCTTGAGGGGGAGTATTGGAAGTATTGAACATATTGGTGGATTGGTGGATATCGAGTAGGATGTGTGACTGCTAGCTGTGCTAGTTGTGTCTAGTGATTAGCCGTGATGGCTAGGAATGACTGCTAGGAGATTAGGGTAGCCGTTTGTCCCTGCTACAAGTTTCCTCC
This sequence comes from Oemleria cerasiformis, assembly GCA_037349345.1. Taxonomy (NCBI): domain Eukaryota; kingdom Viridiplantae; phylum Streptophyta; class Magnoliopsida; order Rosales; family Rosaceae; genus Oemleria; species Oemleria cerasiformis. The sequence goes on from JAZGTL010000007.1 coordinate 12,184,957, forward strand.
TTGCTTGTAATTTGTTGCTTCCTATAATGGAGGTTAAGGCTGTAATGTAAGGACCAGCAGGTCTTAGGGTAGCAGCCGGTTCTTAGAGAGGTCTGTGATTTCTTAGTTTCCTTACATGTATGCTTATATACTGATGTAATGTAAAACTGATAGATAAGAAATAGAAAACTTTCTCTCCATTGTTTTCTACAATTTTTGTTCAGTGTATGAACAAAAATTTAATGTGGAGGGTTGAGGACAAGATTGGCATTCACGAGGTTGAGGGAAAAATTTGGAGGATTCTGAAGAATTCAAGGGCTTACGTGGGCTTCTGAGGTAACAAATTGATCCTAGAACTGTGGTATCTGGGGATGGCTTCAATTGTTTCTATGGTCGATCATGTAATTATGTCATTCAAATATTTATTTTTAATATGTTGCATTGCATGCATGTGGGACACATGGTGGTTTCTGGGTACCAATAATTGATTGCTAACCTAAGCTACTTATCCATTCCAACCTCATTGAATTAAATAATATATGAACCGACTGAAGAATCCCTATATGTTATTCAAACTCTACTTTTCAAATTTCAAAGCTGCACGTATAAAACTTGTCAATTTAGGTCACATTTGCACACGCAGATTCAGTTGCTTTCCTATATATCAATGAATATCGATTTCTTTCAAATAATGCTTACTGCCTAAAAGACTCTTTTTTTAGCTAAGAAAGAAAAAAAAAACAATACTAAAGGAAGAAACTTCTAATACAATCTTCAATTTAAAAATCAAACGACCAAGCCATTCTAGCAGCAGGAGGCAGCGTACGGTTCCATTGGCAAGGTTCAGCAAGTGGTGCCCAAGCTTGGCTAGGGACTCTACAACAAAGTTAGACTCTCTAAAGTCTAAACACAGGGCTGAAAGAGATATGACGGAAACGCTTAGCTATTCTTCTAATATCGCAAACGATGGTGTGAATACTCCATGGCTGCTTACTTGTTCTGAGGATAGCCTCAATAAGAACTTTAGAATCACCTTCCACCTCAATTGATTGCACACCACTGTTGTGAGCAACCTTTAATCCCTCAAGGAGAGCCATACCTTCAATAGACTAGTTAGATGATCTCATAAACTAACATTTAGAGAAAATACTCAAAAAATGAACTCCAAACATGGTAACACCAGATTACAATTTACTCAAAAAATTAATCATAATCATGGTAACACCAGACTTTCTTTTTTCCAAGTCTTATCAGTTATCACAATCATGAAAACATTCTCAAACTTGGGCCTAATATAGCACATCTATTATATATAAGAAAAAAAAGGAAGAAAATCTATTATAAAAAAAGGATAAACTACATAAAAGTACTCAAATTATAGGGGTCATTTCAAGTTCATACCCGAATTTTGAAAATGTTTATCTAGGTATCCAAACTATCAAAACACAACATCTATGTACTCACCATTAGCAATCTGTTAAAAAAAATCTTTTAAGTGCATAAGTGGTACTTATGGGACCCATTTTTTATGCTAACAAGAACTCCATGTGGATAAAAAAATAATAAAATTGATTACCAACAAAATTAATAGAATTATAAAATATTTTATTTTATGATTTAAAAAAGTTATTAAAAAAAAATTAAATCAACCCTAACCCCACCCCCAGTTGACGTCCAAACCCAGTTGCCCCCAAGGAGATCAAACCTAAACTGCGATTAGTGAGCCCTCGCAATCTGGAGAGCGATGGTGGTGTGTGCATTTGGAGAGCGATGGTGGTTTTGATGAGGACGACGATGGTGTCGGGCCGTCGGCCTATGTGGGTTGGTTGTTGAATGATTCTAATTCAATCTCCTCGAGTTCTCATCTTCTTGGTGTTCAAATCCAACTCTCACACCGACACCAATCCCTACACAAATCCAATCTAGACTCACCACCGCCACAAACCCGCCCCACATCCTACCCAGATCGGCGAATCCGGATCAAACCACCATCATCGTCTCCAACCCACCGTTTGACTCACATGCAGGGAATAAAAACAGTGAGCAAAAAATTGAACACCTTTTCCTCTCTTGCAAATAAAAGAAAAGATTCTTTACAAGATAGACATATCATTACAAACAAAAATAGGTGAATTAATTATCTTTAATTTTAATTTTAATTTTCTCGCACTTTCTGAGAATCCAAGCAGATGTCGAATTCTCCAAAACAAAACAGAGAACCAGATGGAGAAGGAAATGCACCGTAGCGACGGCTCGAATGAGCGAAATGAAGCCGACGAGAGAGACACGTACCGGTTTCTGGTGAAACCAAGGGAGTTTGCTTACCTCAGCCCTTGATACCTCCTAATCTGAACTTTTGGCTCACCCAGAACTGCCGTGTTGGCAGCTTCGAACGGTGTCGTTGTCGTCGTACCGATCAAAACGATAGTGTTTCACGGAGTCGAGAGAGAGTGTGTGCAAAAAAATGAGTTGCGAAGTGGAATTTGAGTGGTAAAGGTTGAAGCAAAAATAGAAGGAAGAGAAAGAAAAGGGAAAAATGGCTTTTTCTTTTCATTTTTTATTTAATTAATTTCCTACTTTAAATTTTAATAATTTCCCCTTTTTTTATTTAATCAATTTTATTAATTTTTTATCCACATGAAGTCCTTATCATCATAAAAATGGGTACCACAAGTGTCACTTGGGCACTTAACGGATTTGTTAACATATTGCTAACGATGAGTACCTAGATGTTGTGTTTTGATATTTTGGGTACTTAGATGAAACTTTTCGTAGTTTGGGTATGAACTTGAAATGATCCATATAGTTTGGGTACTTCTATGTAGTTTATTCTTAAAAAGACACAAATTTCCCAAGGGATAATAATTGTGTCCTTATTAGTAAAGATAGAACATTCTTATTTTTTTTTTGTATCGTCCACTTACATTATACCATTTTTACAACAAAAAAAATTAATTAATGCATACATTTAATTTTTTATTTAATACAAAAAAGTGACATGTACTCCCAAAGGAAAAAGTGACATTTACTCACAAAGAAAAAAGTCACAAATTGAATGAACGTAAAAATAAATTTCATATTTGTTTGTACCTAAACTGATCGACTTGTAAAAAGACCACCTAGTCTCGATAAACTCCACTCAGCCTTCAGCTCAACAGAAACACAACAATATCATCCCATCAGACATGGTTCATCCCACCAACATACTCCCTTAACCGAAACACACCAGCAGACACTTGGTCGACCAAACTGGTTGGCTTACCTACCCCTCGGCTGATCGAGTCAGCATGACCACGGGATCCAGGACCACTAGAACATGTGTCAGCACCAGGAACATGGACATTTTGTACCGACCCGGACCAGAAATTTAAGTAATTTGAGAATTTAATTAAGAAAATGACGATTTTACCCTCGGGTTCAGAAGGGTTTGGAAGTCACTTTTTGACTGACGTGCCTTTGGAAATTTTTCTTGGGTCGTTGTGTAGGTCTCGACCTCACGAGTTCGTAGATAGACATCACGCAGAAAATAGAGACCCGGTGAGATCATTGTGGGACTAGAAGCTTCAGGGGCAGTTTGGTCATTTTGGAAAAGTCCAAATTTTGGGGGATATTTTTTCTCTCTTTTCCAAAAAGCACTGCCAGTCAAACAGTGACTCGGGACCCTTCCAAAATTGAGGGTAAAATCGTCCAATTCTCAAATTAATTTAATTTCTAGTCCGGGTCGTTACACACACTCTCTCTCCTCCCTCGACTGCTCTCTCTCTTCCCGTGCGATCCCGCACAACCTTACCTTCATCGTCCCTTGTTGGGACCGATTTGAGCCAAACCAAGCCCAGATGCAGCATCCTCTCGAGCTTGCGAGCTTCTGGAGGCCATTTTTTAGGCGAGAGCATCGTCGTAGGCGACGAAACGAAGGGAGTATTTGTCCGAAGCTTCTCAGCCGTCTCCTGGCCAAATCAGGTATGGTTTCAAAGTTTTTATTTCAGATTCGGATTCCTGGTGAAAAGTAGATGGATTTACATATGTGGATCGTGAAAAACGGTTGAGAAATGAAGAAGTTGGAGGCTCGCCGAAAATGGCAATTTCCGGCGACAATTTCCAATTTCTGGCCACTGCAGAAGGTGGCGACAACGGAGGTCTGGTCATTGTCTCCGGTGAGAATTTGGCGATTGGTCTGACCGGTGGTGGCTGAAGTGGTTTGCCAGGTGGCAGCCACATGGCGACCAGTCAGCAGTTGACTCAGCTACCACGTGGCAACACAGTCAGTAGTAAGTTGATCGTTGAGTCAACTGACGCCGTCAGGGTTTGACGGAATATGCTGACGACGTTTGCATATTCCTACAAAAGGGAACAGAGTTATGATAGAACCCTAACGCCATTAGTTGGACAGAATATTCCGATTCCCTCAGGATATTCTGTCAGGTTTGACGGAATATTCCACCGTGAACAGTAAAGGGCGTGTGGGGACTCGTGACCGCGCGTGGCCAGCGCGTGACCGCACGTGGTCCACCCTTCTACCGGCGCGTGAGGTTATTTTTCGGCCCACGGCGACACGTGGCTAGAGTTTTGGGACATTCCGAATCGGATTTTGGCAGTTTTGAGGCCATTGGAGTTCGTTTTGAGCCCCGTTTGAGTAATCCCAGTGGTAATGGTTGACCATGGAGCAGGTTTTGGCTCAGGAGGTCAAGGGAGTTGGGTTATTAATGTGTCAAGGAACTCCTTGGGGATAGGGCTTCCTTTATTTGGTATTTTGGATGTACTAAGAACGGACTGGGTTTCCGGGATTGCGTGGCATGTGTACTTTTATGTATTATGTTATACCACAAGGTTCTCCGATTGGCGTTAAGTGTATGTCTCCACCAGACCGTTGAGGGGTTCTCCGATGTTGGCGTTTGAGGGGTCTTTCTCCGCCACATTGTTGAGGGTTCTCCGACTGGCGTTAAGGGTACGTCTCTGCCAGATCGTTGAAGGGTTCTCCGATATTGGCATTCGAGAGATCTTTCTCCGCTATATCGTTGAGGTATGAGGTATGTCATGGAGGATTCCATCATACACTAAGGATGATTTGAGGTATGTCATGGAGGATTTCATCATACTCTCAAGATGATTTGAGGTATGTCATGGAGGATTCCATCATACTCTCAAGATGATTTGAGGTATGTCATGGAAGATTCCATCATACTCTCAGGATGATTTGAGGTATGTCATGGAGGATTCCATCATACTTTCAGGATGAGCCGAGATATCGAGTTACCACTTGGGGTGCTTAGGATGAGCTGGGATATCGAGTTACCACTCGGGGTGCTCAAGATGAGCTGGGATATCGAGTTACCACTCGGGGTGCTCAGGATGATCCGGGATATCGAGTTATCACTCGGGGTGCTCAGGATGAGGTGGGATATCGAGTTACCACTCGGGGTGCTATGGGTGAGCTTGGATATCGAGTTACCACTCGGGGTGCTCAAGATGAGCCGAGATATCGAGTTACCACTCAGGGTGCTCAAGATGAGCTGGGATATCGAGTTACTACTCGAGGGTGCTCAGGATCAGCCGGGATATCGAGTTACCACTTGGGGTGCTCAGGATGAGCCGGGATATCGAGTTACCACTCAGGGTGCTCAAGATGAGTTGGGATATCAAGTTACTACTCGGGGTGCTCAAGATCAGCCGGGATATCGAGTTACCACTCGGGGTGCTTAGGATGAGCCGGGATATCGAGTTACCACTCGGGGTAAGTCAGTGAGACTAAATTCAACTAAGTTTTGTACCTTTGTCATCTGGGTCAGTGTGTTGGTGTGGGCGGTGACCCAGATTGACAGGTGGTTGACGGTTCACACGAGGGTGACACGTCAGATGTCTCGTTTTATTGCAGAGTAGGTCCTCCAAGGTAGTTCGTGAACTACTGGGATATCCTGCGTCTGACAGGTAGGTGGGGTCAGTCAAGTACAAAGGAGGTTCTGCTGGAACCCCTGTAAAGTTTATTTAATGTTTCTAAAGGTTAAGGGTATTTCAGGTATTAAACTTTTGTGTTAAAAGCTGTCAGTCGATAGATTGGGGCGTAAAACAAGTTCGTGAGGTTACCCTATAGGGCCACCACTGGTCTGAGGTTTCAGCAGTGTCTGACCTACTGTCAACTTAGTATCAAAGTTTGTTAGCAGAGGGCTATAAACTCCGAATCATGATCAGGGGTTCTCACATTGTAATCGATGGCGAAGCATGGGCTCTTACCCTGACATGACCATGCCGGTTAGCCACCGGTGCGGTTGCTCACTCGAGATGCTAAGACGGTTAACCAGTCCTTAAGGGGAAAAATTATCGGAATTTTGGCAGAAGTCTCATAATTAATTGTAAGGACTTAGGGGTATTCTTGGAATTTCTTTAGGTTTTCAGACGGGAGCAGGGTTTTTTCCGGTTTCGAGGGAAAATTCGGGAAGGTTCCTGTCACATTTATCCCACATCAAAATGTTTTACTTGCAACATTCAATGTCACTATATATTCAAGGGCACCTCCCCTAAAAAAGATAATGACATTCTTGCCCTCACGCTGCTAAAATTACTATACAACCCTCTTCACCTAACTAGCTTCGGCATCGGAGGTTGTTCGGCGGACACCACACCGGTGTTCCTTTGCTCTCACCTTCTTCTTGCAGGTCACCCCACCACCGAGAGGAGCGAGGAAATTCTAAGTTGGTCCTTTTTTGGCATCAACAGTTTGGCGCTAAAGGCCGATTCAGGAACCAGAGGCCAATTCAGAATCACTTAATCTTGAATCAAAGTTGGCCAAACCAGCTTTTGATTCATTATCAAATGCATTATAGGACCGATCCTCAGATCCTTTTGAATCTACCAATCCTGACATCTACAATATATAACAAAGGGTTCTAAGAAGGGAAACATGCAAATACACTAAGACTACAGACATGACGATCAAACAAGCATGCACAACATGTTCAACACAAGTTCAAAAAAAAAAATCATGAACTTCAATCAAGAAATAAGGAGAGGCAATGAGGTACTACTTTGTTATGAAGACTACTTCACCATGCAAACCACTGTAATTCTTCACCGAAAATCGTCTTATTGTTCGAATTTAATAGCCGGAAATCGCCTTAACCTCCAAAACAAATTTCTCTCAAATAGCAAAAGTGCTAAATGAAGGGAGCCACAAAGCATATAAAGGCAAAAAACTGACCGTTGGACTTCTCCTTGGTCAGATGAAACGTTACGCACAAAACCCAAGGTGGTACATACGTGACACATGGCACATCCTCTACTCCATTATTAGAGGCACCACTACCAGTGACACTTGACGATCTGCCAAAGACATTATCTTGACCGATCGGCCACATGACCATGCGAGTTTCCTTCCACAAGGTCCGTACGATGGCTCTCGATCGACCATGAATATCTTCCTGACCGATCGACCACATGATCGTGCGAGATTCCCCCTTCAGGATCCGTACGAAGTGGCCTACCCACTTTAATCATCCAAATGGCACGTGATCGTCCATGGATATTCTCTTGATCAATCAGCCATATAACCATGCGAGTTTCCCTCAACAAGGTCTGTACGATGGCTCTCGATTGGCCATAAACTTATTCCAGAACGATAAGCAACATTATCATGTGAGGTTCCCCCTTCACGATCCATACGAAGTGGCCTATCCACTTTAATCATCCAAGTGGCACTCGATTCGTCCATGGACACTTTCCTGACCAATCGGCCACATGACCATGCGAGGTTCCCTCCACAAGGTCCGTACGATGGCTTTCGATCGGCCATGAACATTTTCCTGACCGATCGGCCACATGATCATGCGAGGTTCCCCCTTCACGATCCATACGAAGTGGCCTACCCATTTTAAACATCCAAGTGACACTCGATCGGCCACAGACACTCCCCTGACTGATCGACCACAAGACCATGCGAGGTTCTCTCCACAACGTCCGTACGATGGCTCTCGATTGGCCATGAACATCTTCACGACTGATTGGCCACATAATCGTGCGAGTTTCCCCCTTTACAATCCGTACAAAGTGGCATACCTACTTTAAACCTCCGAGTGGCACTCGATCGGCCACAGACATCCTCCTGGCCGATCGACCATACAACCTTGCAAAGTCTCTCCTATACAGGCTGAGCAACAGACAAACTAATCTGCCAAAGCAACTCCTCGGCCGACCAACATGATTTTAACATCCATTTTAGGGAATCTTTGACCAAGGCTTCTCGCCTCAGCTAAGGGCTTAGGGGACTGGGGACTTGTACAAGACAAACATCTGTATAGGTAAAAAAGACAAAGCAACAAGCCCTCAACCGAGGAAATCCATCTTAGTCAATGACTTGGGGGACTTCTGTTCGTACCTAAACTGATCGACCTGTAAAAAGACCATCCAGTCCCAACAAACTCCACTCAACCTTCAGCTCAACAGAAACAGAATAATATTATCCCATTAGACATGGTGCATCCCACCAACATACTCCCCTAAGAGAAACACACCAACAGACACTTGGCCGACCAAACTGGTCGGCCTACCAATCCCTCGGTCGACCTAGTCAACATGACCACGGGATCCGGGACCACTCGAACACGTGTCAGCACCAGGAACAGGGACATTTATCCCACATCGGAAAGTTTCACCTATAACATTCAATGCCACTATAAATACAAAGGCACATCCCCTAACAAAAGGTAATGACATTATTATCCTCACGCTGCCAAAATTACTATATATCCATCTTTACCTAATTGACTTAGGCATAAGAGGTTGTTCAGCCGGCACCAAACCGGTGCTCCTTTGCTCTCACCTTCTCCCTGCAGGTCATCCCACCACCGAGAGGAGCGAGACAAGCGAGCAGAGCGAGACAATTCTAAGTTGGTCTATTTTTGGCATAAACAATATTTATCTAATTTGGACCTAAATATTAATTTTTATAAAGAAAACTTAAGAATAAAGGAGCGCTCTGAAGATAAAAGTTACCATAAAAAGAATTAAGGATTGGAAAGATGGATTGCCAAAGCATATGTATATTGTAGGAATCCTTTTTTCCTAGAGATGGAAAGAGTGCTTTGCCAATTGCCATCCATATATATCTGCCAAGAAAAAATTCTTTCTTTTTTCTTTTTCTTTTTCCTTTTTTATTTATTTTATGCCTTTATCTTTGTTAAAAGTGACTAGGAAAAGTGGGCATGAATAGGCTCTACCTGGAAGACAGAAATTTTAGCCGACAAAGTGAGTGTAACTATATTTGCTGCATATTTGAGTTCAAATTTTGTTTCTAATATCAAAACTCAAAGTAATATTTCACCGAAGGCTAATTTCCCTTAAAAGAACAATAATATTCATTACAAATGAAACTATTCATAAAAAAGGAACTAATAAAATACTAGATCACTCTCCACGTCAACAAACATGCATTCCTTTTGGCCAAGATTCTTTACCCACTAATTAACTAAACACTTTCGTGACTTAACTAATTTATAACTCCAATAATACAAAGTTGATATATTATTATATTGATTTTTGCGTAAAATCGGAATATTACAAAGAAATAAAGGAAGAAAAAGAATATTCAGTCAGTGGGTTCAAATTCAATTTAAGATCTAATGTCGGAGCCCCACTCGGCCAGTCACCTCCTCTCCACTACAGACCGATTACAAAAGTATACATATTTTCCTCGTAAATTAAGAAAAACAAAAACAAAAGCGGTGCATCTTTAAAAACTAGGATAAACTACTAACAATCCTTAACAAAATTGTATTTTACTTAAAAGCTGAAATATCACAATTCTTTAGCCTTACGTCCCTCTGTCTCTACTATTTTTTAGCTATGCATATTTATTGTCATCTTCTTGTACAATGCATGATTATGATTCTAACTTTTATTTTATAATTAAACTTCAAATATTTTTATAATTAAACTTATATATTACAATTGATTAACCTAATATTTTAATATCGAATAATAAAGATTTTTCAAATTTAAAATTTAGAAGTATTTAAAAAAAAATTCTTGCTCTTAATTATCTTGTTTTAAGTTGGATTGTCCTATACATTGCTCCTTAAAATGAACAAATGAAAAAGAAAAAAGATTATAAATGGGAGTAATGTTTTCATAAAATAGAAAGGAAAAACAAGTTACTAAATAGAGATTCAAAGCTTTAAAGGGTCAATTTCATTGTTTGATTAATTATTATGGTGGTTAGGGATTGAAAAGTTTCAAAAATATGGTTAGTGGAATTTTGAATAAAGATGTTTTCAAAGACTCATCAATGGATAACCCTTCAAAATATACAACAAATAGAATGAGATTACATTGAGTAACTTATTAAACTTAAAGCTACGTTTGGTACATCGTATAAGAAACCAGATAGGATAATATAGTACGAAATCGGTGTTTGGTATCACTCGTATTAATTAGCCACCAAATAACTTAATACGGTTGAATACCTTTATACGGTCCACACCCGCTAAAATAATAGCCTCGAAAATGTCTGTATCTTGAAAAGTAATAATAATAATAATAATTTTTTTAATAATTAATAATAATTAAATAAATACTAATAATAACAGTAATATCAATAATTAATTAAAATAAATAATAAATAAAAATAATAATAATATACATAATTAATATTTATGATATATAAATATTTCTTATCAACTAGTATAATATAATCCGGCCAGTATAATGTAGTCGGCATTTTAATTCGGTAGAGTACTAAACGCCCAACTAAATAGTCAGTCTATCTGGTGGACATATTAGTCTATCCAACTGAAATAGTCAGTACAATACGGCATACCAAACGAGGGCTAAATGTCATAATAAAAAAAATTAAGAAACTAGTACAACTTAGTCTAGTAGTATTTTTATTCATTCTTATTCAGGAAAATTTAAATAGGTGATGTCGGTTCCCAATGTGTATATGTCATCCGCAATATCCTTGTATACAACTGAAGTACTTCAAAAGAGTCTCGTCAATTCAAGCAGTTTAGTTTAAAATGGTGTATAATGTGTATAAAAAAATGCTGTATAATGAAACAATGTCAATAAGGATCAGATAAGTAATTATACCAATATGAGTGATTCCGATGATAATAATATAATATAATACAATTCAATTATGTCACTTAGTGTCTCTCGAAAGGAGAATTTACGTGACCTTACGACTCTGTTAGGGTTTGGTGCGCCACAACCTACTTTTGTGAGCCACTGTCTGAATTCTTGTGTGTGTCTTTGTGCTTGAACGCTGTGTTGTGTAGCGGCGTTGAGCATAGATATGGATGATTTAGAGCAGCGATTTCGATCGAATCTTCGACTCTCGGAGAAGGAACGTAAGGGTGTCCGTGTGCTGTTGGAGGAGGTTGAGGATATGCCATTAGGGTTTCAATTTTGCCTTGTGGCGGAAGTCTATACTGAAAAGGGGGTGAATCGAGAGGCTTTTACGAATTTGTTCTCTGGCCTATGGAAAGGGAGAGCGGGGGTCTCCATCCGTGCAATTGGTGATAAGAAGTTTATGGCGTGTTTTGTGGAAAGGCAGGACCTACAACGAGTCTTAGACATGGAGCCCTGGAGTTCCATGGAGGCGTTGGTGGTTTTGGAAGAGGGATCACGTAGCAGGAACCCTAGGCGGCTAAGGATGAACCATTGCTCTTTTCGGGTGCAATTGCATGGAATTCCGGTGCTTAACATAACTGTCGTAGTTGCTTGAAAAATTGTTGGGATTCTTGGTGCTGTTCTCGATGTTGATACTACTCGAGGCCAAGATTGCATTGGCAGGTTTGCAAGAGTGTGTATCCGTATGAGGGTGGATGATCCTCTCATGAGAGGATCGATGGTGGAATTTCCTGTTGAGGGACAACAATGGATCGACTTCAAGTATGAGCGACTTCCTGCCTACTGTTTGGTTTATGGTTGTTTGGGGTCATACTACGCAGCGTTGTGAAGGGCTTTTGCAGCGTGCTGGTGAGGAGGGGCGGACCTATGATTTTGAGGGCCTTGGTGTTGTGATGGACCTTAGGGGACAACCTTTGTGTCCTGGTTCTCGATGTCAATCAAGGGCTCATGTGGAGCAAGGTGGGCATGGCAGTGGTTGTGGGTATGGTGTTTTGTCTGGATTAGCTGCTAGTATCTAGGCTCAACGAGAGGAGGAGGATAGGTGTACTCGGGTCCTTGAGGTGGCTTTTGATGCTGGGCTTATTGGTAGATGGGGTCATATTCAAGGAGTGGATGGGAGTGGCACTGACATGAGCACTGAGGATGGTGGTGTTATAAATCAGGGTGATGTTAGTGGCGATAAGGTTGTTGGTGTGGGGAGAATTCAACATGCTGTGTTGGAGCAGAGGCTAACTGCAAATGGTGAGAGGAGTGGGAAGGTGATGGGCGTGGAAGAAGTTCCTGGTGAGCAGGTTGTTGGGCTCGGTGATGGTGGGATTGAGATTGATGATGTGCCTGTTTCGCAGCAGTCTGATCTATTTCACCTCATGCCTATTATTTTGGGTGCTAGGCGTGGTGGATCAGGTCAGCGTAAGAGCATATAACCACCTACGGAGGGGGAGGATGGACTGTCATCTGTGAGTGGTGGCATTGCTAGGCGAAGGAGGCTAGAGTGTGGTGTGGAAGTGGGGTTTTCTCAGGTGGTCGGGGCCGACCTTAATGGGTCTCTTGAGCGAAGAGGTGCTGGATCCACCTCTTCCATATCGCCATGAATGTCCTGTGCTGGAATTGACAAGGTATCGGTGGTACTTTGACAATTCATAACTTGGTGGAGCAGACTAGACTTCATCAACCGGATCTTGTTTTGCTTGAGACGAAGAATAAAAGTAGACGTTTTTGTAATCTAAAAAATAAGATGGGTATGCCCTTTATGCATGCAGTGGAACCACGAGGTCTGAGTGGTGGGTTCTGTGTATTTTGGAGAGTTGTTCAGCATGTAGTGCTAGTTAAATATGTTGATTTTGTTATTTAATTAGTAATAAAAGATCATGATTATGGTTATTGTTGGAGTTGTTTTACTATTTATGCTAGTACGGATGATCGTATACGCGTTAACCAATGGCGTATGTTGGGATCTCGTATTACTAATTGTGGAGATCCTTGTCTTTTATTGGGGGATTTTAATGATGTGCTCGTTGTTGAGGAAAAGGATAGGGGGTTGACTCGATAAGAGAATTCAATGCGTTCTTTTTGGGAATTTGTTGCTGAAAATAAACTGCTTGATCTTGGGTTCCAAGGTCAGCCCTTTACATGGAGAAATAAGAGAGAATCTGGTTTTATTCAAGCCCGATTGGATAGGGGTTTAGCAACTGCCGAATGGCTTACTATGTACCCTGATGCTATGGTCCATTATTTACCTGTGGAGGGGTCAGATCACAATATGTTGCTGTTGCGTTTGGTGCTTCCAAAACAGCGAAGGAAGAAGAGGTTTGTGTTCGATTCAAGGTGGGGCAATGAGGAGGAATGTAGACAGCGAATTAAAGAGTGTTGGGGCTTTGCTATTCATGGCTCAAAAGCTTTTCAAGTAAGTGAGAAATTGAAGGAGTAAGATGGGGTTTGTTGGAGTGGAGGAGGACGAACCATAGAAATAGTAAGATTATGATTGAGAACTTACAGAGGGAATTGAGGGCAACCCAAGTTTCTACTCACTTCGATGGTGCATGGGTCCGGAAAAAGGAGATGGATTTAAAACCAGCCATTAGGGAGGAGGAAGCCTATTGGAAGCATAAGTCAGGAGTTCAGTGGCTCTAGGAGGGGGATAAAAATTCTATGTTTTTCCACTCTTCAACTGTGAGGAGGCGTCGTTTCAACTTGATCAGGCGCCTTGAAAGTAGTAGGGGGCAGTGGGTGGAGAATGAACATGAAATGAAGCAAATTTTGGTCGATTACTTTGATTCCTTATTCTTTATTTACTACCACGAATCCTCAGGTTTCCCATATTATTTTGTCATGTGTTGAGCGATGGGTTACGACGGAGGATAATGTGAGTTTGATGCTTCCTATTACGGCTGAGGAAGTGAGGCATGCTGCATTCCAAATCAACCCTGCCAAGTCCCCTGGACCTGATGGTTTCACTAGTGGTTTTTTTCAGAAAAATTAGGTGGTAGTGGCGCCGGCCATTGTGGATATGGTGGTGCATTTTTGGACTACAGGGCAACTTCGGAGGAAGTTAAATCATACACATCTTTGTCTGATTCCGAAGGTTCAAAGTCCGGTGAAGATGACTTAACTTCGACCTATTGCACTATGTAATGTGGTGTATAAGTTAATCTCGAAAATTATTACTTATTGTTTGAAATCAGTGATGGCTCGTATTATTAGTATCAATTTATCTGCCTTTGTGGCGTGAAGGAAAATTCAGGATAATATTCTTGTTGTTCATTAGATACTTCATTCTATGAAGTCTTGAAGTATTAGGGAGGATAGGGAAGTGGCTATGAAACTTGATATGGCCAAGGCTTATGAACGAGTGGAGTGGAACTTTGTGACTGATTTGATGAAAGCCTTGGGTGTGGTTGAAGGTTTTTGTGATTGGGTTATGGAGTGTATGTCCTCTGTCACCTATACTGTACTTGTTAATGGGGATGTAACTGAATACATTACACCGAGTAGGGGGCTTCAGTAGGGAGACCCTATGTCGCCTTTTCTATTTTTGGTGTGTGCTGAAGGGTTGTCATCCTTCTTGTGACGCCGGGAGCAGGAAGAGGCAATACATGGGTTCCGTATTCGGGAGGACAACAATTTCAAATTATCACATCTATTCTTTGCGGATGATGTGGTTATTTTTTTCCATGCTAAGAAAGATGAGGTTGATGCTATTCGACAAACCTTGGATTGTTATGCCGAGGCTTCGGGGGCAATTAGTTAACCTTGAGAAAAGCTCTATGTACTTTGGTACCAATTATCCAAAACGATTGAGACGAAAGTTGTCTAGACGAAGTCAGATTACAGCTAGCGACGGTTTTGGAAAATATTTGGGCATTTTGGCTGATTTTGGTATGTCTAAACGAAAGATTTTTGATGTTGTACAGAATCGAATTGCATGAAAGATTCAGGGTTGGGCTGAGCAGTTCTTATCACCGGCTGATAAGGAGACTCTAATTAAGGCTGTGGCAATGGCCATGCCTACTTACTCTATGTCCTGCTTAAACTTCATGTTGGAGTATGTAGGGATATTGAGCTTTTGATTGCCAATTATTGGTGGGGAAAACAGAATGGGAACCGTGGTGTGCATTGGGTGGCTTGGAAGAAATTGTCACAAGTGAAGAAAATGGGTGGTTTAGGCTTCCGTGACCTTGAATGTTATAATTTGGCCATGTTGGGGAAGATTGGATGGTGAATTGTGCAGGATCCATCCTTGTTGCTCGTTCAGGTGCTCCATGACAAGTATTATCCAATAGGTACTTTCCTTGATATTGCTGTGGGGCATCAATCCTCATAGGGGTGGAAGGGGTTAGTACAAGGTCGGAAGGTTCTTAATGCTGGTTTGAGATGGAGGATTGGTACTAGTATTCATGTCCGTACTAAATTGGACACGTGGCTGCCCATGCCGTATACTTTCATGGTGACTTCCAGGAGTTCAGATTGTCCAGAATATGTAAATGGTTTGATTGATCAGACTTCGTACACTTGGAGAGAGGATGTGTTATCATGTTGTTTCTCTGTTGAGGAGGCTAATGCTATTAGTCAATTACCTCTTAGTCATTAGGGGATGGAAGACAAATTGATTTGGCATTTCACATGTAATGGGAACTATTCTGTAAGATCTGCATATGGTGTTGCACTGTACCTTCATCGAAATGGTGAGTTGGGAAGGAAAGGAGATGGTGAGTCCAGTTTGCCGGCTGGGCATGGTTGTAATTGGAGCCAAATTTGGGCTTTGAAGGTCCCCCATAAATTGAAATTGTTTGTGTGGAGAGGATGTAGGAACACCCTGGCTGTTTGTGGAAACTTGGTGCGCCGAAGATTTAATATTGATGCCATTTTCCCAATATGCGAGCATGCGGAGGAATCTGAGTGCCATTTATTCTTTCGATGCCATTTTGCAAGAGTCTTCTGGTATGGCAGCCCTCTTATGATTGATAGTTGTGCTCTTGATGCTGTAGATTTTGCAGGGTCTTGGAAAGTACTGTGTGACAAATTTTAGACATTTCCACTAGAGATGAATAATTGCAAACACTCATGTTTGGGCAATGGAGAATATGGAAATGCAGAAATCAAATGGTGCTTGAAGGCTCTATGATAATCCCGGAGGAGGTGATTGTTTTACTAACCAAGCAAGTGGCTGAATTTAGAGAGTTGAGTGGTACAACTCTGTTGTCTTCTGACCACCATCCATGGCTACCTGAAGCTGCTGGTGCATGGGTTGTTGTTCTATGGCAGAAACTTGCACTGGGGGTGATTAAAGAAAATTGTGATGGTGCATGGTGTGCTTCGACAAGGCGTGGTGGTGCAGGATGGGTCCTGCAGGGACTGCTATGGCTGCTTGGTGTCTACAGTGGGCCGTGGTGCACTGTGGGCGGGACCGAGCTTGATAACTGAGGCGGAGGCAGCTCGTGGTGCACTCACGCAGTGCTTGGCTGAAGGTCACTAGCTTGTGGAGATAGAATCTGATGCTCTAGCTTTCATTCAAGTCTTGAATGGGGTTCGTGAGTGTGAGGCCGACTTGGCTGCTATTGTATTTGATATTGGTGAGCTTACTAAACAAGTTTTGTGCATGTCCCTAGACAACGGAATAAGGATGCTCATCTTGTTGCTTCATATGTTTCTAGAGTAGGTGGAACTCATTGTTGGGATGAATTGGGAACGAAGTGGTTGTTTGACACTTTAGCGATTGATGCTGGTGTTTCTGTTTGTTTCTAATAAAATTTCTTGAGCTTTTGGAAAAAAAAAATTATGTCACTTAATATTACGGTCTAGTAGTATTCATTTTCACATGTTATGTGAAAGGTCCCGGGTTCGACTTTCATAAAGAGTGAGGTCGTACCCAATGTGCATAATGTAATTTCCCCCTCTTTTGTCATTTTACAAAAAACATATATTTGATTATATTATAAACACGAAATGTGGATATTTTAGGATAATACTTACTTCACATTTTGGTAGTATCTCCTCGTACCACAATTTCGATTTATCGAATAGTTCCTTATACATATATCATAATCGGAACCGTTTTCTAAATTATCATTTCAAGATCATATATATAAAAAATTAACCAAATTGGAAATCATGTAACCATTCATATGTATAAACTAAATGGAGGATTCACCATAAGGATCTTAATTGTTAGTAATATCGTTGATTTGTTTAATACATATCAGTGACTAAACGATCTCCATTGTTGTTGATTTTTTACGAATATGATTTTTTGTTTTGTTTCAGGAGATATTTTATTCAAAACACTATGAAACAGTACAAAGACAATAATAAATTCATTTTTTCACCCAATCGTGAATATCAGGAATAAAGAAAAATCTTAAAAAATATTTGCAGTCTGAACAAATTCACAAGGAACAAAGCCAAAAACAAAGAAAAGAAAAGTAAAAGAAAAAAAAAATTGCAGTTGTGTTCATGGCTGACTAAAACTTATAAACGTGTACAAATGTTTCATCCATCAGCTAGTGAGATTGTGGTAATGCGCGTTGTGCTGCATCGTTAAAAAACATTGTCAGGAAAAATCCAGTGGGAAAAAATCTAGACAGAAGAATGCAGCACACATGAGTTTGATGACAATTTGAATTCATCTAGCGACATTCCAGCCATCGATGAGGATCCTTGTGTCAACCAGTATTAGGGGTACCCCAAAGGCAGTGGCCGAGTATTTAATGAGAACAAGAGGTATTCTCGAAAAAGGAAAGGTGTAGTCCTTAAGGTAGTTAGCTACAAAATAAATTCTAAGATATTAATATGTGGATAATTGAGAACTCATCAACCAAAAGAAAATTAATGTTGTTTGTGAGATTAAGCAACCAAAAGTAATATAAAAAAACTTATCCGGCTTATAATGATTGCTAGAAGTTAGTGTGGCATTTATCTGAAAAACTTCAACGGCCAAAAAACCACCACTAACAGTTTTCAATTGCTACATGGATTGTCATATCTAATATTTTTCATAACAAGACCATTGGAATTAAGACCATTATCACTAAAGGGGGTACGGACCCCTCCCTTAGTACGGTACGATGCAGTTGAAAAACGTAAGCCCTATCTTACGACGAACAACAACTACATCTACCACCAAAGTGGTGATAACAATTTAACATCTCACAAAGGAGATGAAACAAATCATATGATCACAGTAACCAATTATTCTTTTATTTTTATTTTTTGCCTAATTTTCCTTTTAGTTATGAAGAAAAAAAAATGGTGATGTGAGTGCATCTCCAGTAGAGTCTATAAAACATATTTTTTCGCTAATTTAAGAATTTTCAAAGAAAAAAATGCTACAATAGAGTCCCTATCTCATTCCATATTTTAGAATTTTGGTATTTTGAGAGTTTTGATTCCCTAAATTTAACAAATTGGAGAAATAAAATAAGGATTCTTTATCTCATAACAATTGAATAAATTGAATAAATAATAAATTAAAAATATTCAAATATTTTATTTGAAACAAATAATAAAATATTTGAAATTTGTTAAAATAGAAAAACACTACTAGATTAAAATTTTTTAAAATAATTTATTAAAATAATTTTTTAATTATTTGAATTATAATTTAATTTAAATTTAAGAAATCTGTTAAAGATGTTCTAATTTTTCAATAAGGAGCCGTCACGTAGGGCTTATCACTCTCCCGTGAAACATGAGGGCAATTATGTCATTTGAAAACCTTTACCAATAAAAATACTAGTATTCCTCTGTGTCTCTGACACCCACCAATTACCTGCGCCACTCTCTGCAATGCTTAAAGCAAAATATTTTCTGTTTCTGTAATGCACATATTCAACCTCCTACTTCCTAGTCCGTACTCGCGAAAGCTTTAAACATTTTCTGTTTCTGTAATGCACATATTCAACCTCCTACTTCCTAGTCCTTACTCGCGAAAGCTTTAAACATTTTCTGTTTCTGTAATGCACATATTCAACCTCCTACTCCCTAGTCCGTCCTCACGAAAAAGAACATGTAGGATTTCAATTTATTTACTGTTTTAGTTTATGCATAAATATCAACCATTGGAAAAATATATTTATTAAATTCCATATACAAATTTCAAATACTTTCATAAAAAAGAGAGGGGTTTTGAGTTTTTCTCATAAAAGTGGGAAAAGGATTTTAGCCTATTTTCCACAAAAATCAGACACATACTACGAGGCAAAGCAGCTCCTCTCCTCTGTGGCCAGCTATACTGTACCAGATTCCTCCCTCTCTCTCGGCCTCTTTTCACATTTCAGCTTCTCCATTTCTCTCCAACTTCCAAGTCTCCTTTCATCATTTCATTATCAGTTTTTTTGGCCTCAACATCTCTGCCAATCTTCGTATCAGAAATTTCATTCTTTTTCCCCAGAGAGGTCCACTTTTTTCTTCTTTTTTGGTAATCTTCTGCGCACATTCATTGCTTTCCACCCGTTGGGGTTTCCGTTTACTGGGTTTTCATTTATGACCCCCAACTACTCCATCATCCAATACGCTTGCTCTGCTGCTCTTCCTCACACGATAACAACTACTCCTCTGGGGATTCTGACCCCTCTCTGTTTTTGGCTTTGAGCTGTTTTGTGTGAACCCCATGGTTTTACTCTGAAAGAAAGAAGGAAAGTCCAACGATTTCCTCGCATTTTCGCTATCTGGGATTTATTGGCATCCTCGAAACGAAGCTTCCCATGTGGGTTTTCTGTCTCGTGCAAAATATCGACCCAAATGCTAAATGCTCTGTTTTCATCTGACCAGTGCTTTTAAGGTTTGGGTTTAAAGAAAGGGTTTTTCTTTAGTTTTCCTAAGCTATTTCTTTCTCGTTCATTTTCTTAATTTAGTTGAAGTGCGTTATCAGTACTTTTTTTCTTTGGGGGAGTGTTTTCATCAATTTTAAGACTTATAAATTGGGATTTCTTAAGCAGATTTTACTGCAATCTGGGTACTTTTGTGCTTTCTTGAACTGGGTCTTCATTCTTCTTCAGAGGTTCTGTTTGGTTACTAAGAAAATGAAATGAGCGTACTTTCGTGAACTGAGTTCCAAAGTTTCAGTTCAAAATGGGTGGTGCAAACTCAAAAACCGAGAAAGACGAAGCTCTGCGTCTGTGTAGAGAGCGTAAAAGATTCATCAAGCAAGCAATTAATTCAAGGTATGCTTTAGCTGCTTCTCATGTATCTTACATCAACTCTCTTAGAAACATTGGCATCGGCCTTCGGCGCTACGCCGAGGCTGAGGTGTTGATAGAGTCGTCTCTGTCAACCTCAGAGAAAACCCCATCACACTCCTCCTACCCTTCACCGTCCCCATCCCCCATTGCCGAGGCTTCGGAATCTCCAATGCAGATTGAGAGACCCCTTTCGCCTCCTGGGGCGACTTTGAATTATATGAGGTCAGGAGGTGGTGCTGCTGTGACTGTAAGGTTCAATCCCATTAGTGGTAGTTATGTTGATGATGATATTCCATTGCCACCGCCACCACCTCCTCTGCCTGAGGGAGATTCTTCCTGGGATTACTTCGATCCTGTTGATGAGAGTGAGAGCTTTCGGTTTGTGGGAAATAGTGGAGTGGATTTGAATTTTGATGATATCAAAGGTTGGAAACAGGTGAAGAGTGAAGAAGCTAACTATAGTTTGGAGGAGAGGGGAAGATGGGCAAAGGTTGGATTAAATGGAAGTAATGAACTGAATGATCAAACCATCTCTCAAGTTTCTGGTAATTCAGTGGCTCAAAATGATAGTGTAGATTATAGTGCCAATTCGAGAAACTCAGGGAGAACCGATGGGTCTCTGAAAGCCGATGATGGTGAAGGGAGACAGCTAGTCGCGGGACGTAGTAATGGCAATGAGACATTTAGAAATTTGACACGAAAAATTGCACTTGAGCAATCTGGTTCCAAGGGGGAAAGAAAGGATTTAAGTGCAGAAAGAGAGGACCCCTCGGAGTTTATTACTCACAGAGCTAAAGATTTTCTTTCGAGCATAAAGGATATTGAGCATCGGTTTTTTAGAGCTGCAGAATCAGGTAGAGAGGTCTCCAGGATGCTTGAGTCAAACAAAATAAGGGTTGGATATTCGGAGGCAAAAGGTAATTGTTTTGTTTGTTGTTGGACTATGTTTTATGTCTACTTAAACTGCTGAATTAAATTGCAGCACTTGCTTCCATTGATAATTGAGTTGCCAAATTTTTATCTTCTTTTTCATTTCTTGTCTTCATAAACTCTGAATGACTATTCAAGTTTTGTAGGTACATCATCGGCTTTGGCTTTTCTCATGGCTTTCCAGCTTGTTTTCTGCCGTGGAAAAACTGCTCTTGTTTCTCATGGTAAGTTGTATGGTAAATTGTTGCAATTGATAAGTCCCAGGCTGATAACAATCCTATTAGTACTTTAGGTTGAATATAAACACATCTTTTACATGTGCAAATTGCAACAACTTCCTTATGTAAGCTGAGGCCTTTTCCATTTACTAATACTTTTTGTTTCCGTTGAATCATAGTAATGTTTTGATCAGTCAAATTTCTTTTATGTTAAGGCTCTAAGAATATGTAGAAATATTTAGATAAATTAGTCTTCTGATTTGTGCGAGTGTGTGACATTGATTGTGGGATCAGCTAGTTCACTTTAGTTTCATGCAGCCAAACAAATGGTGCCTCATTGAACCTATATGCATTTTATTTAATGGAGAATAACTCTTTTACGGAATGACTGGGATTTCCCACCACAGTATAATTTTTAATCTTTTTACAGAACCTGCTCAACATATAACGAAAGTTATTACTTGGAAGCGGTCAACATCTTCAAGGTCATCTTCATCAAGAAATCCTCTTACCACAGCATCCAAAGATGATGCTGATGACAGTGGAAGTGATTTTGTTGAAGAGTTTTGCATGATTGCCGGAAGTCATTCCTCCACTCTGGAGAGGTTGTATGCCTGGGAAAGAAAGCTTTATGATGAAGTAAAGGTACTTTTATGAAGTTACAATTGTTATCAGTTTGATATATGAAAAAAGATCTTGCTAACCATCTTGCATATGGAGCAGAACTGGTTGTTCAAGTATCTCCTACCTTTCGTTTTAATCGTAATTCCAGGTTTCTTTTGTTGCCTTCTATTAGGAAAAAAAAAACATGTATGCAAATATCAAAGACACATACAAGAACATAATATATTCATATACATTTATGTAATGAGAAATATAGATAAGAGAGAGGGAAAGAGATACCATGCGTGTGGAAAGAGTATGATTAAACTGGGTTAGAAAGTTGAAAAAATTTACATTGTACTTCTCTTAACTTTTACTTCCCTGCCTTATAATAAGAAAAATAGAACCGAATGAACCAGAGTTATACGGTTCATCATACACAAGTTCATCGATTATAATGTTCTTCCACTTTGATGCTGAAATTTCTTATATTTCGTTTTAAATAATGAATATAAACCCAATGAGTGACTGTTTGAATGTTCTTATAAACAATGTTGCATTATTCTCAGCATCGGATAGTCTTATGTGTCCGTTTGAATGTTTGGTGAATTTGATCTTCAATCTTCCAGTCATCAACCATTACATTTGATCCCTTCTGGTCATCAAACCTTCAACTTGGAAAGAGGTGGAGAGGGCATTGTTGGAATGTGTGAACATCAATTTCTTTTTGTTCCATGGGAACCCTGTTTCTCTGACATTAAATACAGGATAAAAGATAATGCTTTAGAGGTTTTCTTGTCCAGAATGATCTTATATATTTTATAGCATTTTTGTTCAATTTTCATCCCACATTTCTCTGTTGTTGTAGGCAAGTGAATCTATCAGGAAGGTGTATGACCAGAAGTGTGATCAACTTAGGAATCAATTTGCCAAGGATTGTAGCAGTCAAGTAATTGATAAGACTCGGGCAATTGTAAAGGATTTGCATTCACGAATAAGAGTGGCAATTCACGCTGTTGATTCTATATCAAAGCGAATTGAGAGAATGAGAGATGAAGAAATGCATCCACAACTTTTGGAACTGACTCAGGGGTAAGTAGGATCTTATGCTCTCTTGATCTATTTGTTTTTTCTAACATCTGGCTAAGTTTGGATTTATCGACGGTGAATCGTGTAGGTTAACCAGAATGTGGAAAGCCATGCTTGAATGCCATCATGCGCAGTATATTACCATCTCACTGGCATATCATTCAAAGAGCTCAACAGTAAATTCCCAAGGCGATTCCCGCAGGCTGATCATGCTTCAACTTTTGGATGAAATTGAATGTTTTGGCTTAAGTTTTGCAAACTGGATCAACAGCCACACATCATATGTGGAAGCTCTCAATGGTTGGCTGCAAAACTGCATCATGCAACCAAGGGAGCGTACCAAAAGCAGAAGGCCATTTTCCCCTCGACGAGTTGTGGCCCCGCCTATATTTGTTCTCTTTCGGGATTGGGCAGCGGGGATCCGAGCATTGCCTTCTGATGAACTTACTGATGCAATCAGAAGCTTCTTATCAGACCTCCGCCACTTGATGGAACAACAAGCAGTTGCACAGAAAACTCAGAGGACGGCTGATCATCCAATTCCAGACAATGGAGAAACAGAGAACAAAGAGGAAGAAGAGTCGTCTCCGAACCTGAGCTGCATACATACAAGCCTGACAAAGGTTCTGGATAGACTCACGAAATTTTCGGAGGAATCGTTGAAGATGTATGAAGATATCAGACAGAAAAGTGAAGCAGCTCGAATTGCATATCTCAACTGCAGGCCAGTTAGATACTAAGTAGTATTATTTTGTGTAATTATGTCACATTTAAGGTTGTGATTGGATTGGATTGGATACATGTGTGTAAAGTCGAATTGTTGCAAACTGCCTTGAGGTGGGACAAGTCACCAAGTGCAAAATTATGGAAGGCAGTGCATGCAATTTTAGAACTAAACTAGGAAGGAGTTTTCGGACAAAATTTACAAGGAATGTTTTTTCGTTCTTGGTTATATTACTATTTTATGTTTTACACCAAATTTCAGTACGAAGATGATAGGCTGAGAATGCATTTGATAGGACAAAGATGCAAAGGTTACTAAGTAAAGTTATCACTTGAGTTTTCAAATTTTGCATTTAAGTACTTTGGAACTTTTAAATATTTCACCGTGGTCCATCTATTACAATTTTTGGAACTTGTTTTATGCGAAAGCAAAAACGATTCTGAAATTGAATTTAAAGACAAAATAATCATTTTGTATCTAAAGGCAAAGTAGCGAGTTTGCATAACTTAATGTGGGCGAAATAGTGACAATATAACAATTTTTTTCTTATATTCAGTTTCAGAGCCGTTCTGGGTGGGTCTCGCATGAAACACACCATTAACGAGACAAACGGATAGAACAAGACGAACCATTTTAAAGAGTTCGGGGATACTTAAATGTAAATTTTGAAAATTCGAATATAATCTTATTGAAATTTGATGAAAACACAAAATACGAAAATGTAATTTGTTCCATTGT
Organism: Oemleria cerasiformis; assembly: GCA_037349345.1. Classification (NCBI taxonomy): domain Eukaryota; kingdom Viridiplantae; phylum Streptophyta; class Magnoliopsida; order Rosales; family Rosaceae; genus Oemleria; species Oemleria cerasiformis. The sequence continues at coordinate 12,209,532 of JAZGTL010000007.1, forward strand.
TTATTAGTCAGTTCAAGTATTGAACAAGGAGTTGCTATGTGTAACATAAATAAGACTTGATAACATCTTTCTAATGTTGTAACAATATATGATTCTATCTCCAAATTTTCAGTAATCAATTTTTGTAAAGAAGCAAAAGAATCCCATTGTCCCAATTTGGCATCATTTTCAACAATAAATTCAAACATATATATTTTTTCTCTAATGGGAACTTAAAACCCTACATACTGTGTGTAGTGAGAGTAAGCATCAGACCGCATTGCAATCGGAGCCCGTGTAACAAAATGGGGAATATCAAATGCGTCTATGAGTTCCCTTGCTATATTTCTCACTTGGAAGCTCAGGTACTCGGTCAGTTTGTGGATTGCCTGCACAAACAGAAATCAAAAAGCATGATGCATTTAAGTAACTTCAATTCGGGCTTAAATATGGCTTCCATTCCATTGTCCTAAAACTCAGTAGTGAAAGCATAAAAACGCAAAATCAAAAGAAATTTTGTTTTCATGCTTGATTGGATTTTAAACAGGGTTTTTGAATACCTTAGCTTTGTTTGGTGCCATATAATCAACATTACGATACGTTCCTATGTCTTTCCAGATTCGGTCCAAGGCATACAGATCACAGACAAGTTTCAAAGCAGCTCGGGAACTCGCGTCAGGACAGCTGGAACAGAAGTAACCCAGTAAGAAACTTAAAACCATAACTGAAAGAATATGAAAGTAACAGAGGACTAAGAATTACTTCTGCACAGCTTCAATAAACTTGGCAAGGATGACAGATTCAATATGAGATTCTGCAAGTGTCAGAAGGTGATTTAAGCATCTATTCCAAGCACCGAAACTTCCAAGAGATTTAGAGTGCTTTCGCAGTCTGACTGCAACACTTTGGAGTAACCGCGAGGTTCGATACTGCAAGAAGAAAATGATGTGGCCCAAATTTCAGTTTAGCTATATAGTAAACGTCTGGATTGAATCACAGAACAAGGATAAAACTCACTCTGAAAGCATCCAACTGGAACCTAGGATCTCGCAAGTGGTCTTCACTTTCCCAACGAGCAGTTACAGGATTTGGCTGAGACAGATATGAGTTCATTGACTCTCTAAGGTAGTTCCATGTGACCGAGAGTGTCCCACCTTGAAACTTTTCCTTGTATTGCTTCAATAGATCACCTGCTACCTGCATCACCAGGGAAAATTTCAGAGTCGGAATTGCTTTATGACATTTTTCAAACATATGTATTTCATCCCTTGTTCTAACACTTCATGACAAGATTTTAAAAAGCAGTTCATGTAGAAAATGTACAAGCAGCAATTTCGTACCCGTAAAATAAAAGCTTATATTTTCGTAAGTAACTGCATAGCATAAATATCATATGTAAGATGCAAAAAAAAGAGGCGTTAAAAGGTTGGAGCAGCAAATGTGAAGATCAGGATTGTTGGAAAATGAGCATGGCCAGACTGAGAAAGAGACATTTTCAAACAAGAATGGGGATCAGGTAGTTGGATCCTTTTATAAGCTATTTTTTCTTCTCTTTTCTTTCTTTCCATAGTAATGAATATATTGCTGTGTATTCGCAACTGACTACCCTTTGAAGCAGAGCAAAGAAGGGTCCTTTAAATGTAGGATTGTGGTCACAGATCTGGTCCTTCTTACCCGTACTTGTCACAGGAATCACACTACTGAATTAGGCATCCATGCATGCTTTATCCTAGGAAGAAAACTAGAGAATGCATTATAAGAAGTCCAAGATAAGGTGAAGAGAATGTGATGTGTTAGCAACCTGTTGTAGAAGCACTGTATTGTCGCCTTCAAATGTCTGAAAAATGTCATGGTCATTCCTCAAACTACCAAAGCGGTTGACAGCAGCATACCCATGGCCTCCACAAGATTCCCGGCAGATACTCAATGACTTCGCTGTATATGCTGTCACATAAGCCTTGAGCCCTGCCGAAAGTGAATGGACGTCCCCAACCATCTGTTCATCATGAGACTTTTTCATCTCTGAATATTTCTCCACCAAATGCAGAGTGGCAAAATGGAATGCATAAGTTGAAGCCAGCATTGGCATTAACTTGTGCTGATGAGACTGGTAATCAAGAATACTGACTTCAGGTTCCTTGGGAGGACCAAACTGATGACGCAGTAGAGAATATCGGATTGCAATTGTGGCAGAAACCTTGAGGACACTAACTGAAGAATATGCAAGGCCGACCCTCCCACCTACAAGTTCCCCTAGTGTAGCAGCAAATCTTTTATTTATAGATGGTAAGCTACTTGTGTATTTCCCATCCCGGCTGACATCTCCAAATCGATTAAGAAGATTATCACGAGGAATTCTCACTGAGCGAAATCTTAATGCTCCATTGTCCACCCCATTCAGACCAACCTTGTGGCCACAATCATGTATCTCAACCCCTGGAAGGGTATGGTGGGTCCTCAAATCCCTTATTGGAACAATGAAGGCATGGACGCCCATATCAGAAACTCCTTTTGTATCGTGAGTTGGCAACATCAGCTTAGCAAAAACAGTAGCAAACTTTCCATGAACAGCAGCATTGCCAATCCACCATTTGATGGCACCATCGTTGGGTGTGTTGATTATAAATTCATCTGTGATTAGATCAAATGTTGCAACTGTTTGTAGACCTTGAACATTTGAGCCTTTGGGCACCATAAAAAGCAAAGACAAGAGTTTAGATATGAAGTTTAGGTATAGTAAAACCGTACGTAAGAAATAAAAATCATAAAAAAATAAAAACAAAGAAATGTGAACCAAAAGATATCCACTAATCATCATAAACCAATCTATTCTATCATGTTGACTATGAGAAAGGTGAATAGACCTTGGTTGCAGTTTATGCATAATTCAGCACCCAAACCATATAGAGTCTGACACTCTAAAAAAAGGTGACTAACAAGTCATCAACAAAAATCTAGGAGAATTTTCCTGATAATCACAGGCATCATAAAGCTACGGTTCATTGGATACTTTCTTGCAAGTAATGTAAAAATGTAGATGCTCTTTAAAAGCAGATACATCGGACACACCAATTTTTCCACAAAATGAAGATCATCAAACACAGAATGGTAGTGTGTGTTTACTTAAAATTTCACACCAATTGTCATTTCAATATCAGCTTAGGTGAAAGCAAGGAAAAAAGTGCTGGAAGTAGCAGACTAGCTCACCATGATGCAGTTCTGTCATAGCAAAACAACCAGCATATTCCATATTGTCAATGCCATCAAAATACTTATCCTTGTGTTTTTTAGTTCCTAAGTTGAGCACTGAACCTCCCCAAAGACTGCACATGGATTAAAAACATTAGTGCAGAATAAAACACAACCTATAAGATAATGCAATTAAGCATCAAACTATCTTTCAGGTAAGCAACAACTGGAAGAGAAATAATTGAATGACAAGATTCTGTTAATTTAAGAACCATGCAATTTCATCATTAGAACCCAAGCACCTGGCACCAATAACGAATTTGTTCTTTTTAAGATGATGAACTACCCTTCTATTTTAATGGAAATTTCTGTCTTCCAAAATTCGTTACAGTTCGTATAAATAGGAAACTGCATACAGAAACTATCATAGTAGAGTTTTTACCATTCAATATTTGATATCTTCCGTTTTAGAACATTCAACTTTCACAGAAGGACATGTATTCTACAAGGTTCTCATTAGTTGAAAATTGTCTTAATTGTCTGTCATTCACTCTCATGACCTTTTTGGATGTTCTCACATTTTTCATACAAAATTGATGTTTCTGTTATAATCCCAATCTTGACACACATCCACCTTAGGCCCATCCTACTATTTTTAATCATGCACATTGTACCCTTAATCACCAAATTTTCATCTGCATAGTTCATGGCATGCCTTACAGAAATATTGGTAGAGGTCATCTCCAAAGTTGTTGATAAACTACGTTGGTTTACCATTATTTCAATAGCTTAAGCTGTAAGAACATAGAATGTGGAACACCCTCTACCACAAGCAGGAGCCAACATGTAAACTATCTGAATGAAATGAGATAATTAGAGCAGAGCATAAATTTGAACAGCAGACCTCCTCTTGACACCCAGGATAAATTTTATTAGTTAATCACTACTCAGAAAATTAGAAGGTTTTTTTTAATGTAGGCCTCAAGAAAATTGTTTAGTAATGTAACAGTTTTGTTCATAAACATATCACGACACTCAAAACCGATACTCTAGATCATTCAATTCAATTCATTGGTCAACATCCTTGTCAACATCTCTCCTCACAAGTTAAAGGGTTTCACTCTTGGGATAAGCCATCAACCAATGCACAATACTAAAGAAAGGCACATGGATGGCAGTAACCGATCATATAGATATATCCTCATTATCCAAAAATTTACACGAAATAGCTGCATACGTCTGTGGTTTGTATAGAATTTTGAAAGGCCTCAACAATATCAATAACTAGAGGTGCAACTCTGTATCTACTATCTACCAACATCTCTATGCACATTTTAGGCTTATTTTGTGGAGCAGGAATATAAATTAGTCCCATAAGAATCAACCCAAAAGAAATTACTGCACAGAACCTACTCAAAATGAAAGCAATTAGAGGGTTCGTTGATTTGGCGAAATCGAACGATACAATTCTAAGAAACATTGTCAGCTTAGTTAAACTCACCAATCCAATAATCAAACAGGCGAAACCCACCTTAACTCAGAAAATCATAATTCAGCACTAATTAATCCAATAATCAAGCAGGGCAAAGCCCACCTAACCTCCCAAAGATCATAATTCACAAGTAGTTAATCCAAACCCAAATGCCATAAAACAAAAATAGAAAAGCACAGAGGAGTTTGAATTGAATAATCACCTGTACTGCACCCCCATCTTAATCCCAAGGGACATGTCGACGCCGCCAACAGCCTCCAAAATAGCAAAGTACTTCGCGGGGTCTTCAGCGACGTAGCGGAATGGCCTAATCCCAGCTTCTCTGACCAACCCAACAAGCTGTCTCATACAGAGCTCGCGATGATCATCCTTCAAAATCTCAACTGGGGTCTGAAGCTCAGGCCTTTTGTTGAAGTAGTCCAGAACTCTGTCTTGAATATCCTTGTGCTTGCCCCTCAAGTAATTCGAAAGGCTAGTCGTGTCCACCTCCAGCTTCGCCGCTTTGGCGCATTCGAACAGCTGAAGCTGGTGGTTGGTGGTGGCATCGTTTTCAGCAAGTGGGTAATTGGGCGTCAAGTGCAAGGACAGCCGTCGGATGCGCCTCGTGATGGACTGTGATTCGTCCTCCGCTGACGGATCTGGGTTTAGGTTCTGCATTTTTTGTGATTAGGAGGAGGAGGTTGGTTGTTATTTTGGGAAAGCTGTGGAAAATTGGAAATGGGGAACATTTTCTTCTTCGTTTACTTATATGGCAAGGGTGATGACGTATTGGATGTCGTGGCAATTGTGGATGGCTTGAAAGTTGGCAGTTAGCCTTGGCGCGCGTTTCAATGTCATGGGATATGTATGCAGTACGGTTGATGTGATGTAAATTTTGATTTTGGATCACATTTTTTCCTGTCACGTATCGTTACTTACAGTCATCTTTCCCTATCTTGTACCGGTACCTATACTTTCTGGAAAATTTTTGTAAGTATCAATTAGAATCTATGATAATACCGATACGGATATAAGTTCGCCAATACGATAGAATGTTATTATACAGTACATTTTCAAAATTTAGGAACTAATAATGATAAGGATATGATCATGAAAATACTAAATATTTTTAAGCATAATAATAATAATAGAAATGCAAGCATAAAATAAGTTTGTTTTTAGAATAAGCACAAAATAAGTAATTGTCATAAAATTAGAATAAATCTAATACATGTATATGATCGGGTTAAAAAAAAATTCTATATGACAAAATAAAATATACAAATTTAATAGGTTATGGGTCTTAATGATTAGGTTGTGGATTTGTGTGTTTTAATGGATTATAGGTCTAATTTAAAATTTGACTTCTAATATTTTTTTAAATTTTGGTGAAAAAAATCAAAAAATTTCTTCCAATTATACCCTTCGACTATATCTTGATGTACCAGAGCCGTATCCCAAAGTCAAAGTATCCAATACGCTACGTGACGTATCAGATAACATATCCCCGTATGATATCGTACATCCGTATCTGATACTTCTCCAGCTAATTTGAAGTGTTGTCACGTAGACAATAATGAATATCAGGCTAATCAAATACGCGCGATTAATCAGACATTAGTCGAGCTCATGCAACTCCTCTTAACGGGTATCAAGTCCATGCTTAGCAAAATCCAATGCTTATAAGGGAACCTGTCATGCTTAAAAACACTTAAAACTCTCAAGTGTGCTCAAGCCACGTAAAATACCAGATTTTACCGAGTGGATTGTTGTGTGGATGGTTACGAAAATATGAGGCCCAATTAGAACGTTAGAGGATTGGAGATTTCGGGTTCCTTAGGAGCATCATAATCCAATCTCAATCCATAATCCTTATAACTGTGCTAGGGAGATCAAAACTAAAATAGCAAGCTTAAACCCATGTGACATGACCCCTCCCAAATTTCCCTTCGAAATTCGTGAGAAGCTCTGTTCTCGTCTGACAAAACCTAAACCTCAAAATAATTCATGAAATACCCTCACTGAACCAATAAAGACCCTACAAGAATTCTAACTAAAATTCGACAGAGTCTCCCCTCTAGCCGGGTCAAACCGTCTTCCACCTGTCAGACGAAGGATACAAATAACAAATCTGCTAACCCAACGTTCCAAATAAGCTAAATCCAAGTAAACCACACAACCACTCAACAACTAACCAATAAAACAACCAGAGCACACTAGGTTAAATTACATTACAACCCAACCAAAACCTACTCCGACACTCAGCAAAAGGTGATGCCTCATCCTACTCTCGGCACCTCGTCTCGCTACGGCCTAGAGGGCACGGAACCAAAACAACCGTGAGTGGACAACATAACTAAATACAATAAAAGCATGGTCTCGCAAATAAAATAATACTAATCGATATAGTCCCACATCGTTATCAAACCTTTTGTGCAACAAGATCCGCATATAAAAGTAAATATAACTCATCGGAATCCAATTGATTTACCACGATGGAACCTACACTATCTTTACATGTGCCCGCCATATCAGTAACCCCGCCGAAGCCATCATCCCGAGCCATAGCTCGATATCCCGATAGTAGTCGTTGTCCTAAGCCGTACCTCGATATCCCGATCGTAGCTCGATATCTCGATCATAGCCGTCATCCCGCTCAGCATATGATGGAATCCTCCACATCATAGCTCGATACCTTATCCAACGTATGATAACGTATGATGGAATCCCCACATCATCGCTAATACTTCGCCAAGCATCCACATCATATCGCAATACCTCATCCAGCGTATGATGGAATCCTCCACACCATCGCTAATACCTCGCCGAGCATATGATGGAATCCTCCACACCATCGCTAATACCTCGCCGAACATATGATGAAATCCTCCACATCATAGCCCAATACCTCATCCAAAGTATGATGGAATCCTCTACATCATCACTAATACCTTGCCAAGCATATGATGGAATCCTCCATATCATAGCCCGATACCTCATCCAGCGTATGATGGAATCCTCCACATCATCGCTAATACCTCACCGAGCATATGATGGAATCCTCCACATCATAGCCTGATACCTCATCTAGCGCATGATGGAATCCTCGACATCATCGCTAATACTTCGCCAAGCATATGATGGAATCCTCCACATCATAGCCCGATACCTCATCTAGAGTATGATGGAATCCTCCACATCATCGCTAATACCTCGCCGAACATATGATGGAATCCTCCACATCATAGCCCGATACCTCATCCAGCGTATGATGGAATCCTCCACATCATCGCTAATACCTCGCCGCGAAAATCCCACTAGGGCCAAAGTCTAACTCACCATCCTGGCCAAAACCCCAAAACCATCAAATACCTAGGCCTAAGCCCAAATACGTAACCATGGGCCTAAGCCCAAATACATAACCATGGGCCTAAGCCTAAAATCCATATACCGGAATCCATAAAATCAGCATCCCGGGCCTAAGCCCAAGTCAATAACAAAATAGTTTCCCAAAATTATTATTGAAATCCATAATCAATAATAAATCTATATCCTTACATATCAAAATCCATAACCATTGAAAAGTCACTTAAATCATTATCCTTAGATCCCGAGTCTTGAAAAGGTAATAAACGCTTTATAATAATTATCCTTAATTCCCGAGACTCATGAAAATACTAAATAATCATTCCATTTAATTCTCGAAATTCGTAATTGAATATAAAATACTTAAAACATAACAATATGCATGCATTATAGTTTGGGAAAACAATTCCACTCACCGTAACGCTCAACGAGCCCAATTCCAAACTATTCGGTCCCCTGTGACCTTCCAAGTCACCACGCCTGTCAAAAGTAACCGTCGGGGCTACTAAACTATAATTATAAACTTAGAATCCAATCCCCTAACTTCCGGAGGTACACACGCGTTCTAAACGCGTACAAGTAACTTTGGACGTCAAAAATAGCCCAAACGAACTCCAATTCATCCGAAACCTGCGCCAAAAGATCCGAAACATCGAAAACATGAAAACACTATTTGAGATACTGTTCACTCACCGGTACTGCTCACTCGCAGGTTACTGTTCACAGCGGGTCGGAAAACTCCATTACCACCCGATTTTCAAACTTTCATAACTCACTCATTTCTCAACCAAATTCGATGTTCTAATAATGGAAATCTATCTGATTGAGCCAAGGAATCCAAATATAAAGTCCAAATTGAGATCCATTACCTGTGGTGGCCGGAAATTGGCTGGAAATTTGGCTGGGTACTGTTCACAGTGGCCTCTCCTTCTCCCTACGCTGTCTACCTTCGCGGTGGGTAGGGTTGAACTCAAAATGAAGGGAGGAAGATGATTATGTCATTGGTTTGGATTGAAATGGCCAAAAAGTTTGGTGATGGGTGGTGTGTGTTCTATGTTTTACGGTTTTGGGGGGGAGAAGAGTTGAGAGAGAGATGGAGGAATAAGAAGGAATTATTCCAGAAAATCTGGAGAAATAAAGAGATAAAATGCTACAATAATCTCAGCCCAAAATTACCAAAATACCCTTAGAGTTTCTAGACCCAAAACTTCCTCAAATGAGCTCCGATTTCCGCATGTTGTTTGTCTACGAACTCGTGAGTTCGAGATCTAGGCAACGGTCCAAGAAAAACATTCAAAAGTATTTTCCAACAAAAAGTGGCTCTCGAACTCTCCTACAATCCAAGGACAACATCGTCATTTTTCCACTAATTTTTCGAATTTATTTAAATTTAAAGTCCGGGTCGCTACACCATGCCTAGTGCCTTATTTATCATCAAATTATGCTAAACTCAATACTTATCTTTCCAAAAGCCGAAACTCGATAAAACTAGCCTAACTAATCAATCTTGGAGCTTTTATAGCCCCAAGTGAACCAGCACCATAAATGCTCCAGCCTGGAGCTCTTCATGTTTAGGGGCAAAGCCAAACTTATTGGAATAAGACAAGCTTATTAAACCAAGATTTAACTTAACCCAAATCCTTTGATCACCCAAATATTTTCTTTCATGCTGAAGAACGCATAGTCAAGGCCGAAAGAAGGGAGCGTGTACACTTAAACTGGCCAGTCACATGCAGAGGTACAGGAAGCATGCGCCCAAAGGCCCCAACCTATCATATATGGATAGAATTTTACCCAGAAAAGCTAGGGCTAAGAGCATGAGGAGAAAAAACCGTTAGGGTTTTTCAATAAAAAGAAAGAACAGACAGTGATGGCCTGACTAGAATAACTAGAAGAGAACCATTCTAGTCCCTAAAAAGAAGAATACCCATATTGTTACAAACCAACCCAGAGAACCTGCAAAAACCACCTTTGAAACCAAGAAATTCTTGAGGCCTTTAGCAAGCTTACCTAAAGGTCAAACCCAGCCTAGCACAATCTTCTTGTTCATAATCCCCACTATTACTTTCATGTACAGTAACCCACATTTTAGAATCAACGCTTTTCTAGTCTTCCTGTAGTAACAATAGAATTTCCTCTTTACGACGCCTACTCTTGCTAGGCGCCGTAAGTAGAAAATCCATCATAACCGTAATCACCATTTTCCTAGTAAATCTTTACCTAAAAGGTCCTAAACACAAGCTAAATCATGCAATCTCCCTAACTCATGTATTATTAGCTTCCACATTACAAGCTTTTCAAGCTAAGTCTCTTATCCCACAAGTAAGTTGAGTACAACTTACCAGAGCCATTTTACCCCAGTTTCCCCTAAAAGAAACTCTCTTTCGGAAAGCTGTGAGACGTAGTCTTGCTTATTCGACTCAAGAGGGTATAAAGGTAGGCTGGAAGCACATTAGAATCTCTAGTGAGCCTTCCTATAGCCCATAAGTTTACCGCACTCAAAGTACCCTAACATAAATTGGTGAATCTACTGGGGACTAGGTCGAAACACTTTCAAAACATTGGCTCCACGCTCAAAGAAAACTACAAGGAGCAATAATGTTCTCTCCTAGGATGTCTCTGATCAAGGCGACTCAAGCTCTAGGCAAAATCGCTCTGAAGACTGATCAATCATTATTTATGCATCATTTTGATGTCTTATGCCTCTCTTACATGTCTTTTGAATGATTTCGTGCCATCAATAGTAGAAAATGATCAATCTTGTGAGACTTGTGCAGATTTGGAAAGATAGGTAAATTCTGAGAAGAACGCAAAAAGAATGACTCATATCGGAGTTCAGATGAAGGAGATGTCCTCATTTCAATATCAGGTCCTGAATTGGGTCCTGAGTGCGCCAGTGCGCCTATTTTGGGTCCTTGACCAAGTACCTCAGATCATGCCATCTGGGTCCCAAACTTGTGTCTCATGACATCAAGTTCATGTCCTAGAAGTGCCAAGATCATGCGAGGACATGTCGAGTACATGTCCCAAGAACTTCCCATCCGAGCCCAGCCTCTGCGCCTAAACCCGGGTTCCTGTTCCGTCAGAGGTGGATCACAGTTCCTCCTCTGCGTTAAGCCTGACAGCCTTTGCACCTAGCCTGAGCGAAGATGCGCTTTTACTATACTCATGGTGTGCCTTGAAAGCGCAGTCCCAGACCCCTACGACGAAGACATTCCAAAGGCCAAGTTCTAAATTACGGGAAGACCGCGAACTACCCACGGCCAGCTTGTGTTCCCACTGGCCAGCTTGTGTTCCCACTGGCCATCTTGTGTTCCCACTGGCCAGCTTGCATTCACACTCCCAACCGTGCTCTGATTGGTTCTAATAGATTTTAAGAACTTTGTAATTAATTAGAAGTACAATAACTATTCCAGAACATTCTAGGCTAGAGTTTCAATACCAATCCTTGTTGGAAAAAGTTTTCCCTTTGTCTATAAAAGGGAGCCTTTGTTCAGGATTGGAGAGGAGATTATTAGAAGAGCATTATTTCGGAGATCTAGAAACCATAGCTGCAATTTACATTGTAACTCAGTTCAAAGTAAACAGTTTCTTATTTTCTGCACTTTTTGGGCATGGAGCTTGGAGAGGAAGGCTTTACCGAATCTCTGTTGTGCACCATTGTTCATCAGTGTTCTTTACTCTAAACTTTTATTTCATTGCAATTTAATTATGAATTCAATTATATCTATTTTAATCCCAGTTATGCGTGAGTAGTTCTTGTTAGGATTAGGGCTGCTTGAAGCCCTAACCATGTTAGTTTGTTAATTAGATTTTTGCTCTTGATTTTGATTGCTATGCATGCTGAATAACTCTGATTACTGCTTTAACTGCCAATCCTTTATGCCTATGAGCTTTGCTACCTTGTTTGCATAAATTATTGATGGAATTGCTTGACCACTATATCATCTTGTAATTCATGAGCATCAAGAGGTTGAGGTTAAGAAACGATCTTGTAGTCGGAATTTACAACGCTCTAGGAATGCACATTACTTTTCTAGGCTAGTGTAGTGTCATTAAATTCTCTTTGTACTTCATGCATCATCTTAAACGGTAGGTGATAGACGTTCTAGAGTACACATCATGCTTAGAACATGTCAAGTAAGAGGGAATAATATATATGGAGTGGGCCAACCATCAGGACCTTTGCATGGGCACTTAATTCAGAAGTTGCATAGTAATTAGGTCAAGAAAATCTGGTTAAGGACTATAATTGGTTAGAGTGGATAGTAAGCCTTAATTTGCCTTAGTTAATAATCAATCAATCTATCATTCGTGCATTTTAATATACTGTTTTACTTTCGTGCGTGTTTCTCAAAATCATAAACCCCCCTCCTTTGGCGCGTGTGTGTGTCCTTTTATCTAAGTTAATTAAATCTGAACTTAATTGGATTAATCGTTGAGGCAAGTCCTCGAGGGATCGACTTTTGCTGTGCTACTATACTATTCTTATCGATTTGTGCACTTGCAAGAATTTTGTAACTGTTAGAATTAGATTGCATATTGCTTGTTCTCTAATTTTACCAACAAAGACCATGAAAGCAAACCTGAACAACAGAGGCATGAGGAATACACCATCCCGGACCTCGTAGAAGCCATCCATGTTTTTGGCCAAGCCTAGAAGAAGATTTCTACGTCCATGAAATAAGTCAAGAAGTCAATCTTACGACCTAACTATGATATTGAGCCTCAGAAAGAAGCAAAGAGGGAAGTTCAAGCAGAGAAGACTTTGCATGAAGAATTTGATGTTGCTGGAAAAAAGGCTCTTAGCATAAGGTACCTGCCAGCGCAATAAGACGTGATTGCTATGCTGGAAGGGGAGCTACACCGGAGCTCCGAAGGGCTAGAAGTATATACCACAACCTCTCTACCCAGCAAGCATACTCCAACAATCTTACCTGAAAAGTTATGAGAAGCCAAGTTTCGTTCTCTTTGATCGGTGAAAATAGAGTCCAAAATAGCACATCAGCTGCTTTATCGACACTTTAGGAGCACATGCTGAAGATAACAATCTCTGACGAAGGGAATTCTCAAAAGTCTCACGGATCAGGCTTATACGAGGTACACTACCTTGACACCCGGTTTCATTCGCACTTGGGAGGAGATGGCGAGTAAATTATGTTAGAAGTATTTTTAGCATGAAGAAATGGTCACTGCTACTCAATTTAACAACACACTCCAAAAGTACGAAAAGCATCTGGTGGACTTTTTGCGTCACTTCCAGGACCTTGCCCTTGATTGTTATGATGAGAAAGATGAAGAAGCACTCGTCGAGATTTGTATTAGCAACATTGTTTCTAATTACAGAGTTTACCTGGAGAATATCGGCCTTAACCAATTGTCAAGGCTACTGGAAGCAGTAAGAAAAACAATTATGTCTGTCAAACCGCAGTAAGAAAAACAATCATGTCTGTCAAACCAGCGGCTGGACAGAGGACATGGAATCATTAATCATTGATAATCTTTTTCTATCTTTTTATCGCACTTCCATTCATTAGTAAACTTTTGTTGCTTTACAATCTCATAATCAGAATGATTTTTTGTTTTACGGAAAAAAAATTTATGTTGCTACAATGATACGATTTCTAGTGCATTTATAATGCCTAAGCCTTTAAAGTGAGATTACAGTGCCATTTAGTGAGTGCATCATCTTTAGTTGTTCTATAGTTATACATTCGGTGACAAAAAACTCAAGGACTTACTGGAATTTGAAAAATTTCTAGAAACTGCCCCAATCTTGTTTTGGCATAACTTGTTTCTTAACCTTTATGAGTGGTTCAAAATCCTAAATCGAGCTTTTATGTCATTTTTTACTCATACCAACTGAGCTAGATAGCCTAGACCTCTTTGGAAAATTTAGTTAAAATTTTTTTTTTTAATATATATACCAATATCGTACTTGTTCAGTCATTATTTATGCATCATTTTGATGTCTTTATATGCCTCTCTTACATGTCTTTTGAATGATTTTGTGCCATCAATAGTAGAAAATGGTCAATCTTGTGAGACTTGTGCAGATTTGGAAAGATAGGTAAATTCTGAGAAGAACACAAAAAGAATTACTCAAATCGGAGTGCAGATGATGGAGATGTCCTCATTTCAATATCAGGTCCTGAACTGGGTCCTGAGTGCGTCAGTGCGCCTTTTTGAGTCATTGGCCAAGTACCTCAGATCATGCCATCCGAGTCCCAAACCTGTGTCTCATGACATCAAGTTCATGTCCTAGAAGTGCCAAGGTCATGCTAGGACATGTCGAGTACATGTCCCAAGAACTTCCAATCTGAGCCCAGCCTCTACGCCTAAACCCTAGTTCATGTTCCGCCAGCGGTGGATCAAAGTTCCTCCTCTGCGCTAAGCCTGACAACATGTGTACTTGGCCTGAGCGAAGATGCGCTTTTACTATGCTCATGGTGTGCCTCAAAAGCGCAGTCCCGACCCCTATGACGAAGACATTCCAAGGGCCAAGTTCTACGTTCCAGCGTCTAATCGCGGGAAGACCGCAGGCTACCCGCGACCAGCTTGCATTCACACTCCCAACCATATTCTGATTAGTTCTAATAGATTTTAAGGACTTTGTAATTACTTAGAAGTACAATAACTATTCTAGAACACTCTAGGCTAGGGTTTCTAATTCCAAACCTTGTAGGACAAGGATTTCCCTTTGTCTATAAAAGGGAGCCTTTGTTCAGTATTAAAGATATATTTTTCACACATTATTAGGAGAGCATTTTTTCGGAGATCTGGACATCTTAGCCGCAAGACATCATTGTACTCAAGTTTTCAGTTTTAAACAGTTTTTATTTTCTGCACTTTTTGGGCATGGAGCTTAGAGAAGAAGGCTCAGCCGTGTCTCTGCTGTGCCTATTCTTCAACAATCTCTTTAGTAACCTTATTTTTATTATTGCAATTTTGTTATGAATTCAATTATTTCTGTTTCAATTTCAGCTATTTGTGAGTAGTTCTTGTTAGGATTAGGGTTGTTTGAAGCCCTAACCATGTTAGTTCGTTAATTAGATTTTGGCTCTTGATTTTGATTGTTATGCATGCTTAATAACTCTGATTACTGCTTAAACTACCATTCTTTTATGTTTATGAGACTTGCCACCTTGTTTGCATAAATTATTGATGGAATTACTTGAGTGACTGCCAAAATTCATGTGGTTCATTAGCATCAAGAGGTTGAGGTTAAGAAACAATCTTGTAATCGGAATTCATGACAACCTAGGAATGTATCTCACTTTTCTAGGCTAGTGTGGTGTCATTAAATTCTCTTAGTACTTCATCCGTCATCTTAACCGGTAGGTGATAGACGTTCTAGGCATATGTCATGTTTAAGACATGCTATGTAAGAGAGAATGATATATATTTAGTGTACCAATGCCAGGACCTAGGCACGGGCACCTAATTCAGAATTTACATAGTAATCAGGCAAGGCAATCTGGTTAAGAGCTATAATTGGTTAGAGTGGATAGTAGGCCCTGATTCGCCTTAGTTAACAAACAATCAACCTTTCATTCTTGCATTGTTATTTTCTGCACTTTGATTTACTTGTCTTTAATTTTCAATTCTCAAAACCCCACCCCCACCCCCCCCCCCCCCCCCCCCCCCCCCCCCCCCCCCCCCCCCTTTTGGCGTGTGTGTGTGTGTGACTTTATTTAATTACTGTTTTCATCTAAGTTAATTGATTCTGAACTTAATTGGGTTAATCGTTGATACAAGTCCTCGAGGGATCGACCTTTGTTTGCCAATATATTATCTTAACCGATTTGGCATACTTGCAAAGATATAACTGTTAAAGATAGAGTACATATTCTTGTCCTTTATTTTTACCAAAAAGTTTTTGGCGTCGTTGCCGGGGATTTGTCCCTTAACGGTGGCCTTTTAAATTGGATTTATAACTTAGGTTTTTTTTTTTCTCTTTTTAAGGTACCCGTGTATGTCATTCCAAGGCTCGGTGCACGGATCGTCAAGTGGGCCATCTTCAAAAGAATCTTCAATAAACGGCTCACCACCACCAAGTCCCAAGAGGATGGCGGATCAAAGAAAAAAGCAAGGACGAGAATGTGGCCTAGTACCACAAGCCCCATGGCTCCTTAAAGACTTTGCCATTCCCCATGTCTCACAGGATCAATTTCCCATTGTTTTTCCTAAGTCAACAGTGGCAAATTTCGAATTAAAGTCTGGGACGATTCACATGCTGCCCACATTTCACGGACTTTCCAGCGAGGACCCGCACTTTCATATCAAGGAATTTGTTGAAGTCTGCTCAATGCTGCGCATTAATGGCATGAAAAAATCTGAAATCCGCCTACGGCTTTTTCACTTCAGTCTCAAGGATCGCGCAAATGTATGGTTTCATTTGCTGGCGCCGGCTTCCATTCACTCATGGAGGGACTTGACGTCCAAATTATTAACACAATATTTTCCCGTGGAGAAGTCGAACGAATTAAAGTCCAGGATAATGAACCAACGACAAGACATGGAGGAGTCTTTTTACGAGTTTTGGGAGCATTTCAACCAGATGCTACGGGCGTGCCCCCACCACCATATCGATGACCATCACCTGATGTTATACTTCTACGGAGGATTGAAGACTAGCGATCGAAAAATGGTAGACTCTCAATCCCAAGGGATTCTAGAAGGCACGGCCGAGGAAGCAAGGACCGCCTTTGAGAACATCGCTCAAAGGGAAAAACAATTTACCTACGGAGGTCATGCCTCTAGGGCTATGGGTGATGCGTCCACCAAGTACAAGGATGACACCATTGCTCACGGCAATGGTGAAACAACTTTGTAACGAGAAAGCAAAAGGAGTTCAAACCTACGAAGTATGTTCAATACAGGGCCACACATCGCAAGACTGCCCAACGGTGGAAGATGCCAATTTTGCTGGCGGTTTCAATAACAATTCATGACCCCGGAATAACCCATATTCAAACACTTACAATCCGGGGTGGAAAAAATCATCCAAACTTCCGCTGGAGCAACAATCAGACTGCCGCCAATACTTTGCCGCCCCCTGGATTTTAGCAGCAAGCCGCAACCCCTCAAGGGAACTCTCACAGCCCTTCCTCAAATCAAAGTAGAGGCATCAAGTCTGTGGAGGATACCCTCAATACCTTGGCTCAACAGAACATCCAATTCATGCAAGACAACCGGAGTCATATGGCAAACGTGGATCGTCAAATAGGACAAATTGCAAATCAACTAAATCAGTGGGAGCATGGAAAGTTACCAAGTCATGTCCTGGTAAATACTAAGGGATTTCACAATCCTATGGCCAATGCCATCACTCTGCAGAGTGGAATGCAACTTCAAGGTCCTACGTATGCTGCTCTCGAAGGAAACAACGAAAAACTTGACACTGCGGAAGGACCTGACACTGCGCCTCAAGCAGCTATGCCGAGAGCCATGTCCTAGCTGCTATCGCAAGACGCGCCAAGTATCATGTCCAAGGTACTACAGCAGGCCACGACTGACATCCAACTTGTCCCTAAGGCCCATTCACAGCACCCAAATACTTCTAACTCTAAAACTCAAAATTCTAATCTTAAACCAACTAAAAAAGTAACATTTGAGTTAGCTAATGATGTTGAAATCCCATTTCCTCGCAGGTTCCAAAAAAGGAATAAGCAAAAGGAGGAATTTGAGGAGGAAATCATCAGCATGTTGCAGAAGCTTCAAATCACGCTACATTTCCATAAGATCGTCAGGCATATGCCTATCTTCGTAAAGCTCATAAAGGACTTAGTCGTAGGAAAACGTGGTTTCAGCTCCACTGACATCATTGAAATCCCTAAGGCATGCTCTGCTACCCTCTTGTGCATGCCCCTTAGAGCCAACGACCCTGGGCCTCCCTCACTTCCATGTGTCATTCAATCAAAAAGATTCGAGCATTGCCTCTGCAACATGGGAGCATCAGTAAACATCATGTCGTTCTACATTTACAGGTCACTCAACCTAGGCACACTCAAACCTACGCACCTATGTGCTAGATTAGATAACGTCTCTGTTACTAATCTAATGGGAATTCTAGAGGACGTACTTGTGCAAATTGGAGACACATGCATCCCTGCGAACTTTTACGTACTCAAAATGAACAGAATTGATGAGAATGAGGAATCCCTACTCATCTTTGGAAGGCCTTTGCTAGCTACGGCTGAGTGCCTTATCGACGTCAAAAATGGCCAAGTCTCCATTAAGGTCTTGGACAAACTTCGGACGTTTTCCATCCATGATGCCATCCGATACCCTGCAGAGCCAATTGTGGACTTCCCGTTAAACACCATGGACTTACTGCTACAGAAGGCACTCACCAATTCTTGCATAACAGATGCTCTTGAAACGACCATCACTTCACCAACTATTGAGCCACTTAACGATACGGTGATAGAGGAAGTTAAAATACTTGATACCGTTCCTGTTCATTCATGGAAAAAACAGCCAGCATTTGAGGCGCTACCTCTCATGGACCACAAGACTTTGCCGTCCACCATTCAGCCCCCAGAACTAGAACTAAAACCACTGCCTGAACATTTAAAGTATGCTTACTTAGGAAAAGATCAGACCCTTCTGGTCATCATTGCCTTTAACTTAAGTGCGGCAGAGGAGGAGCAATTGGTGCAAGTCCTGAAGGCTCATCGTACGGTGATAAGATGGACAATTGCCAATATACAAGGGATCAGTCCCGCCAAATGAATGCATCGAATACTTCTTGAAGACGATGCCAAACCATCAAGAGAAGCGCATCGACGATTAAATCCACCTATGAAGGAGGTCGTGAAGAATGAAGTCCTTAAACTCCTAGACGTGAGCATTATCTATCGTATAAGTGACTCTAAGTGGGTAAGCCTGGTCCAAGTAGTTCCAAAGAAAAGTGGGATTACTGTGGTAAAGAATGAGCATAACGAGCTCGTACCAAATTGGATGGAGGGTTTTCATTGACTACCGGAAGCTCAATACCACCACCCGCAAGGATCACTTTCCTTTGCCATTCCTTGATCAAATGCTTGAGAGGTTGGCTGGCTATTCACATTAGTGCTTCTTGGACGGCTACTCAAGGTATAATCAGATTGCAATCACCCCGGAAGACCAAGAAAAGACTACATTCACGTGCCCCTATGGCACATTTTCCTACCGAAGGATGCCTTTTGATCTTTGTAACACCCCAGCTACCTTTCAACGCTGCATGATGAGCATCTTCCCTGACATGGTGGAGGATATAATTGAGGTATTCATGGATGACTTCCCTGTCTTTGGCCATTCATTCGAGCTGTGCTTAGCTAACTTGTCCCGAGTACTAAAACGCTGCCAAGACAATAACTTAGTGCTTAATTGGGAAAAATGCCACTTCATGGTCCAGCAAGGAATTGTCTTGGGCCATGTGATCTCTAGTTGGGGAATCGAGGTGGACAAGGCTAAGTTAGACATAGTGTAAAGACTACCGTACCCTACAACAGTCAAGGAGGTTCGATCTTTCTTAGGACACGCCGGTTTTTATTGACGCTTCATTCAAGACTTCTCGAAGATCACAAGGCCGTTGTGCAACCTCCTAGCTAAAGAAGCTGCATTTGACTTCAACAAGGCCTGCCGTGAGGCATTCAATACACTCAAGGAAAAGCTCACGGCATCCCCCATCATTATGCCACCAAATTGGGACTTACCTTTCAAACTTATGTGTGATGCTTCATACTTCGTTGTAGGAGCTATTTTAGGAAGCGTGTCAACAAGCTTCCTCATGTCATCTACTACGCAAGTCGAACCCTGAATGACGCCCAACTGAACTACTCCACCACTGAGAAAGAGCTCTTGTTGTTATCTTCGCTCTTGAGAAGTTCAGATCATACTTGATTCAAAAAAAGGTCATTGTCTACACCGATCATGCGGCCTTGAAGTACTTACTCACTAAGAAGGACACCAAGCCAAGGTTGCTGCGATGGATGCTACTTCTCCAAGAGTTTGACCTCGAAATTCGAGATAAAAAGGAAGTGAAAACGTAGTGGCTGATCATATGAGCCGCTTGATACATGGATCCAATGAAGAAGCTGACCAATTGCCACTCCTGGAGACATTCCCAGATGAACAACTCTTTGCGCTCTAGGCAATCGATCCATGGTACGCCAATCTCATTAATGACCTTGTCACTAAACAATTTCCTTCCTCTTTAAGCAGGTATCAAAAGGACAAGCTGGGTAAACAAGCTAAGTACTACATCTAGGACGAGCCCTACTTATGGAAGCATTGTCCTGATCAAATCATTCGACGATGCATTCCCGAAGCTGAGATGGAATCTGTCCTGACATTTTACCATAGCTTGGTGTGTGGAGGCCATTTCGGAGCTAAGAAAACGGCCCTCAAGGTCCTTCAAAGTGGATTCTATTGGCCTACATTATTTAAGAATGCATACGAGTTTGTGCTCACTTGTGACAGATGCCAACGACAAGGAAACATAGGCCCTCGAAATCAAATGCCATTAAACCCTATCCTCGTGGTAGAGATCTTTGACGTATGGGGCATCGATTTCATGGGACCTTTTTTGAACTCTTTTGGAAATCTCTATATTTTATCAGCTGTCCATTATGTATCCAAATAGGTGGAAGCAATTCGCACAAAAACTAATGATACCATAGTAGTTGTGAGCATTTTGCAGAGTCACATCTTAGCTAGGTTCAGAGTGCCTAGGGCAATCATCAGCGATGGGGGGACGCACTTCTGCAATCGTTCATTTGAAACTTTAATAAAAAAGTATGGTGTAACCTATAAGGTCTCAAAGCCTTATCACCCGCAAAAGAGTGGCCAAGCTGAAGTTTCCAATTGAGAAGTAAAAGCTATATTGGAAAAAACGGTGAGCCCTAGCTGCAAGGATTGGTCCCGCAGATTGAACGATGCATTGTGGGCCTATAAGACAACATACAAGACCCCGATTGGCATGTCTCCTTTCAGGCTTGTTTTCGGAAAAGGATGTCACCTATCAATGGAATTGGAGCATAGAGCATTCTGGGCAATTAAGAGGATGAACATGAATATCGATTATGTTGGAGTACACAGAAAGCTGCAGCTAAGTGAATTAGTAGAGCTTCGAAACGAGGCCTATGAAAGTGCTCGGATTTACAAGGGAAAGACCAAAGCTTTTCACGAAAAGCACATTCAGCCCAAGGACTTTCAAATCGGACAGAAAGTCATCCTCTTTGATTCTCGGCTCAAATTATTTCCAGGTAAGTTGCGTTCGAGATGAACTGGACCATTCATTGTTACTAACATTTTTCCTCATGGTGTAGTTGACTTCCAACACCCGGAACGGAAGACTCCGTTCAAGATAAATGCCCATCGCCTCAAACACTACTTCGAGGCCATTTCCAATCTAGGCCCAGCCGACCCTGCAACCCAGCATGCGCCAAGTACATAGCATGCCAGCCCCGTCTTGCCTAGACGTTAAATAAAGCTCTCCTAGGAGGCAGCCTAGCCCTGGTTTGTATTTCTCTCTTCCTTTGCTGTTTCTGCCCGTTATATCTCTCAAACCTTTCTCCTATTGTCATGCTTACTGCTCATCACATTGAGGACAATATTCAGTTTAGGTTTGGGGGTGTGGATTTAAATTTTTTGCATATAGAAACAAGTAGGTTTGGGGGTGATACACGGCCAGGACTTTTGAATTTTCAGCTTTAGTTTTTTGTGTTTAGTTAGTTACTTAATTTTTTGCTTTTGAATAGTATGATAACTTGTTAATATGGATGTATATGCTAAGTTAACTGTCTTAGCCTTACTAAGAGTCATGCCATGGTCAAGTAGTTCATAATCTGCACTTCAAAATGCCATGCTTTAAGTGATTAAGTGAACGAAATAATTGAATTTTAGTGAACCTTAGAAAATTAGTGGAGACTACCCTATGAGATCTTTGAGCCTAATTGCCATTCTTTCTGAGGGATATACTTGTTTCTACTCTTAAACGCTCATTGCTTTTGTTCTAGATTGCTAATCTTATTACATCATATTTGCATTGAATTTTAAAGAACTAACACCATTTAGATACTCTTCATTTAATGTGTGGTTTTCCATAAGAAGTGATGTAGGCTATGTATGCTTTAACCTCTAAAGGCTTTATCCTACCCTATTGCATGCTCCCTAAGCCAACTTTGAAGCCAAACACTCTGCATTTTCTGTCATCACCCAAAGTATAACCTAACCGAAATACTTAGCCATTCATCACAGCCATGCCCTATAACCTCAGTTTGTGCTAAGGTTGCTCTAAATAAGATTCATGGCGAGAATGAGAGGCGGAAGAAAATGCTGCCCAATTCAAAGGACATTGGCGTAAATTTAAAGTTCAAAAGTTTACAGAAAAGCTTACATATAACAAGCTGCAAGAAATTTTGAGGGAATCATTGCATGATCTTGGTTCAACTCAATTCAAAGAAAAAAAAATTAAAAAATCAAAAGAAAGAAAAAAAAAACGTTGAAAGGAAAAAGAAAGAAGAAAAAGTGAAAAACAAAGTAAATTAAGCCAAGAGAGCCAAGAGCCTCAAAATAAGCCATCAAGAAAGCACAATACCATGCCTTAAGAAAGGATGCATTTCAGAAATTCCAAGTTCAAGTCATGACTTCTCATGCTTTGTCACATCTCAGGTTCTTTGAATCCCATCCTTCCTTGCTAAACCCCTAAGCTTAGCCCCGTTACAACCTAAAAAAAAGAAGACCTAACTGATCTTATGGACAATCATGCAGAGGATTAAGGTACGTATCTATGTTCTTAAAGTTCAATTCCTTTTATGAGATCTTTATTTCCATAAAGTGTTATTCTTCATTGTTACTCATATGTAATTAAATTTGAATTTCATAACATACACTCATCACATATGCTTGAAAAGAGTGAAAGCCTAGGATTCTTGTGCGAATTGAGAGTTGCCTAGTAAGGATTAGAGTTGAGGCGAAATCTTTCTAAGGCACTTAGATGAAGTTGTTTTCAAACATGATCACTTGAAAATTTTGGCACTTAAACATCTACACCGTCACATGACACTCACGGCTAAGTCATTCCTTTTAGTTATGCAAAGTAGGTCTACTTACTTTGATTCTTATTAGCTTTTTAAAAGTACTATCTCTAGCATCTTATTTGTCTAAGTAAAACGTTTGTGGGTATCGTGCTGCTATAACCCTCAGGAGACAAAACTCTTCCTACTAGGTGAACCTAGGGGTTTAAATGTTCTATCTTACCTAAGATCGAGTCTTTTCATTTTGTTAAAGTTTGTTTTGCTCAGGGACTAGCAAAAGATAGGTTTGGGGGTATTTGTTCAGTCATTATTTATGCATCATTTTGATGTCTTTATATGCCTCTTTTACATGTCTTTTGAATGATTTTGTGCCAACAATAGTAGAAAATGATCAATCTTGTGAGACTTGTGCAGATTTGGAAAGATAGGTAAATTATGAGAAGAACGCAAAAAGAATGACTCAAATCGGAGTTCAGATGAAGGAGATGTCTCATTTCAATATCAGGTCATGTACTGGGTTTTGAGTGCGCCAGTGCGCCTTTCTGAGTCCTTGGCCAAGTACCTCAGATCATGCCATCTGGGTCCCAAACCTGTGTCTCATGACATCAAGTTCATGTCCTAGAAGTGCCAAGGTCATGCTAGGACATGTCGAGTACATGTCCCAAGAACTTTCAATTTGAGCCCAGCCTCTACGCCTAAACCCTAGTTCCTGTTCCGCCAGCAGTGGATCAAAGTTCCTTCTCTGCGCTAAGCCTGACAACCTGTGCGCATGGCCTGAGCGAAGATACGCTTCTACTATGCTCACGATGTGCCTCAAAACCGCAGTCCCATACCCATATGATGAAGACATTCCAAGGGCCAAGTTCTAAGTTCCAGCGTCTGATTGCGGGAAGACCGCGAGCTGCCCGCGAACAGCTTGTGTTCCCACTTGCCAGCTTGCATTCACACTCCCAACCATGTTCTGATTGGTTCTAATAGATTTTAGGGACTTTGTAATTACTTAGAAGTACAATAACTATTCTAGAACACTCTAGGCTAGGGTTTCTAATTCCAAACCTTGTAGGACAAGGTTTTTCCTTTGTCTATAAAAGGGAGCCTTTGTTCAGTATTAAAGATATATTTTTCACACATTATTAGGAGAGCATTTTTTCGGAGATCTAGACACCTTAGCCGCAAGACATCATTGTACTCCAGTTTTCAGTTTTAAACAGTTTTTATTTTCTGCACTTTTTTGGCGTGGAGCTTGGAGAGGAAGGCTCAGCCATGTCTCTGATGTACCTATTCTTCAACAATCTCTTTAGTAACCTTATTTTTATTATTGCAATTTAGTTATGAATTCAATTTTTTCTGTTTCAATTTCAGTTATGTGTGAGTAGTTCTTGTTAGGATTAGGGCTGCTTGAAGTAGTGGATAGTAGGCCTTGATTCGCCTTAGTTAACAAACAATCAACGTTTCATTCTTGCATTGTTATTTTTTGCACTTTGATTTACTTTTCTTTAATTTTCAATTCTCAAATCATAAACTCCGCCCTTTTGGTGTGTGTGACTTTATTTAATTACTGTTTTCATCTAAATTAATTGAATCTGAACTTAATTGGGTTAATCATTGATACAGGTTCTCGAGGTATTGACCTTTGTTTGACAATATATTTTCATAACCGATTTTGTATACTTGAAAAAATATAACTATTAAAGATAGAGTACATATTCTTATCCTTTATTTTTACCAACAATACTCTAATTCTAATTTAAGAGAAATGAGAAATTTTTACACACACGATACCCTCGAGGTTCTAAAAAAAGGAGGAATTTTTCACACTTAATGCCCTCCGATTTCAAGTTTAAGACCACTAATTTGTAGATTCAGACTCTTTCAACCGAGCTAGACCGTTCTAATACAAATTTAATTCAATTTAGAATCAAATCCTAAATATAAACTCTATCATCATATTACGTGAAAATTTTCGAACTTTGGAGAGCGGCAGGTGTGGGTCAGAGTCACAGGGCTTCCGCCTCGACAAAATTTTGAGTTGATTCTCTCCTCCTTTTTTTCCCTCGTCGCTCCTTTTGCGTTTATCCGCCCAGAATTCGTCAGCTTAAGATCCCCACGCTCCCTTAGATTTCTTTCATTTCATCGACCAAACATTTCCTATATTCAAAAGGTCAGTATCTCTGCTTTGCCTCTTGAATTTGTATTTCACATCTCAATATGCGCCTTGCATTTTTAAAACTATATCATCTAGGTTTATTCTCTTTTTAGATTCATGATTTACATTATGCTGTTCTTCTGCATTTGAAGCTGTTTAGGATTTGTTATTGACTAATTTCTTTGTGGGTTTTCCAATTTTTTGTTTAGATCAGAGGGTGAAGACTTCATTGTTTTTGGCGAACGGGAGATGTAGGTTTTCGAGGGTTTCAGGGTTTAGAAGTTGAATTCTTATTAGGGCTAATAGATTTCATCTTCTTTTCCTCCAGCCAGTGAATTTCATTATGAGTCAAGATAGTTCAACAGATGGGTTTCCCAAAACCCGTCGGGTTCTTGGCGATTTGACAAATCGGCCCATAAAAAGGGGGTTTTCGATGATTTCAGCTGATTCAGGAACTAAATCTGGAGATGGGTGTGGTAAATCGCTGGATTCTGAAAACGGGGATTCAAAATTTGCAAAGAGAGTGTCTTTAGGGTCTGAGAATTTAGTTATAGAGAAATTTGAGACCAAAACTGGTGCAGAATGTAACCCTGAAGCTTTGTCTTCCCCAAAGGGCACACAAGAGTCTGTCTTTTCACGGGCTTCTAGTGATGCTTATTTCTCGACCAATGAAAACAGTGATTCTGTAACCTTGAGTATGTCTAATGACATTGGGGAAAAATCCAGTGACAGTGGAGCTAATGCAACCAGTGTTCTGGAAGTTGGTGATACATCGATGGATAATTGCTCATCCATGGTTTCATTGTCAAAATGCTCAGGACTGTGCAAAAATGACTGTTGTGGTGGTGGGGAGAACTGTCAATACGAGAAAGGGGGACAGAGTTCTGAATTTAATCAAAGCATTCCTCTACATGAAGGATTGGTTACTGTTGTTTGCGGGAAAGACAAAAAGGATCTTGGTGTTGGTAAACCAGCATCAACCAAATACGGTTCTAATGAGTGGTCTAGGTCGCAAGGTTGCTCAAAATCTCATGAATTCGAAAAATTGGAAAGATGCACAGCTCTAAAGGGTGATGGAAGTGCTGATTTGATTGTAGGCGATGACTTGCTCAGAGATTGCTGTTGTTCGTTTTGCTTGAAAGGTATTACATTTCGGGGTTATTGTCGAGTCTTATACCCTATTGCTTGTGATGTGAAAGCTTAAATATAGACTAATCTGAGTTTGGTAATTTTGCAATATGATAATCAGCTGCACATATCTTGTCGGACCTCAAATTCCAAGATGTCAAGGGTCGAATTGCTGGTAAGTTCTGCAGAATGTGTAGAAAATGTTACATTAGTAAACATCTTACAGTTGATTTTTGACATTGCTTTAAATTTTCTTTCTCGAATATTGTACTGGCCATTGATTTTACATTGTACCCTTTAAGTTTCTGTGTAAGTTTGTACTGAATGTGTGAAATGCGACTCTGGTGGCCATGAAAGGCTTTTTTTTTACATTGTTCCTTATTTTTCTCTTAATTGAAACATTGTGTTGTTAATTAATTTTAAATTTTATGCTTAGCATTAAAGAAAAGTCAAAAAGAAGCGACCATACTGGTTGAGAAAAGTTCCAAGGGCAAGGAGATTGATACTAAGAGCCGAACACACCCAAACAAAGCATCAAAGCTTGAATATGATCTCTCGAGTCAGTGGAAATCACTCTTTCGTCATGTGGAGGATATGCTTGTTCATGAAAGCAAACATCTTGTGAGTATAATTTTTGTTTGCGATCTATACTCTGGGTTATATTTTCTTTGGGAGGAGACTTTATTATCATCTTCTTTGTGTTTTTGTTATTTTATTCAAACTTATCCCTTCTGGAGATTTTATCATGCTCGTCTCCTTTTCAGTTTTCTGTGTAAATGATTCATACTCTTTGATAAAAAAAATATAAAATCCAAAATTAAACAATCCAGTCTTTAATATGTATGAAGTCCTGCATCGTATTGCTGCCCAGAAGGCGTGGGTGGAATACCTGAGTTTGTATACTTTGTTGCTGTAGCAAATGTGTTAGTGGCTCCTCATAGTTAGTCTGAGTTTGTAAGATCTTAATGTCATAGATTATGATCTTTTTAATTTCTTTTAAATGGTGAGTTTTTCTTTTGTGAGTCTTCATCTGATTAATACTCTGGGTTCTGCTTGGCAGCAAGACACTTATGTCACACTAAGAGACGTGAGAGACAACTGCAAGGCGGAACTAGAAATGTTCGGTGGAATGCCTTCAGAGAAACCCTAGTGTGTTTCTGATGCTTGTGCTGTTGTCAGATTGCTTGTCACTTAAGAAATCTTATTCATGTTTGTTGTTTGGAAGACTGTCTTCGTCTTCTCACCATTTATCCTTAATAAGCTGTAAACTGACCTCAGTTCTGTAATATCATTTCGGTTACATGTGTGTTGGACAAACTTGCCTTGAGGAATGATAACTTTGCCATTTATCTACCTTCAATTCTGTTGGTCAGGATGTATTCTTATGACTTTTTTTGGTTGAGAAAGGCCGGAAAAGATCAAATTTCTACTTCTTAGATATTGATCTCCAAACAAATATACATCTTCGTCATTGATAGGGATGGATTCGAACTTGAAACCTCTCATGTACAATATGAAGAGAAATAAAGTGTAATACTTGTAGTAACAATCTGGAGAACTAACATTTTGTGCATGATCTTATTGTTGCCCTAGATGTCTATAGTCGTGCTCTTTTAAACTTGCTGCTAAAGCTGACCTACGTATTAATATTTGGGTCCATGGCGTAGATTATGTTCATGATCTTTGGACTAGATCGCTATAGTCATGACCTTTTATACTTGTGCAAAATTCGTCAAGGTCAAATTCTTAACAAATAAAGATAAAATATCCCTAAATAAGAGCTGCTATAGCTTCTCTAATCCCCAACATCTTATAGCTTTCATCGGTAGTTAGAAAGGAGCAGATAAAAAGTAATAGAGTCGTGGAAACACCTATTTTTCTTTTCTTATCTTAGCTCCATGAAATAATGTACTATTTTTTCCAATACAGGGGTTTAAGTCTATGTGACACATGTGGAGGGCTTTGAAGAGTTATCTCGTGCCACGTGGACCCATTTTCGGGTGATCCACCATGACTAAAATCTAATGGGCCCAAGAAATGAAGGCTTCTAAAGAGTTAACTTCTAAAATATTCATTTATGTCTATGTTCAAGATACTTTAAATGTAAGAAAATAAAATCCCTTAAAATATGTTGTATCGTAAAAAATGGGAAGTGTTTTTAAAAACTAGTTGAATTTATTGGGAGTAAGTTTATCTCTAATATTGTACTTGGTGTAGTTCTATTTTATATAACGATATTGAGAAAAGGAGATTATGTACATTGGGTATATCAATCATGTATATATACCTCATTACGAGAGTCTAATCTGCGACTTTTCACTACATAGTGGGAGGAATACCACTAGATTGTAAAACTAGTAGCTCCTTGGGTGTAGTTATCTTAGTACAATGATAGTGAGGGAGGGGGATTACACACATTGGGCAATGCCCTTTTCGAGGGTCAAAAGCGACTAGTGGCTCCTTTGATGTAGTTATTTTGGTACAATGATAGTAAAGGAGGGGGGTATTACACATATTTGGCAATGCCCTTTTCGAGAGTCAAATACGAAACCTCTTACTTCACAGTGAAAAAGAATATAACAAGACTGAAATACTAGTGGCGCTCCTTGTGTACGTGTAGTTAAGTCTTAATTTTTTTTATTTTTTAAATTTTAAAGCTACTACAAAGGAACAATTGAAACAAGTGCACTAAAACAATAAAATACATGTGAACGTGATGCCCCGCCACACCATGGATGAACTTGCTTGCTCCACTATTTCAATTTCGCGAACTAATACATTTCATAATTGGAACCGTTGAATTTCTAAATCATCATTCTAAGACCATCTATGAAAATATAACCAAATTAGAGCTCAACTAAATGAACGGTTCTCTTCGAAGATCTTAAAATAATATTGATTTATTTGATACATATGAATGACTTAACGATCTCCAATCTTGTTGATTTTTTACAAAGATGATCATAAAATGATATGATTTAGGGATGGTTATTTTGGAATGTAATAATTGTGTTCAAAATCGTATGGATAAGGAATTAATGGACATTTCCAGATATATTAGTCAAAAGAATCGACATAGTAAACTTGGCCAAATGATCCCAATTATAACATATAGGTCTAAAAAATTCCTTAAATAAAAAGGGTGGAATAAAACGGTTCTCTGAAGAGAGAATGCGAATATTGTCATCAGTTTAAATGACAACAATTTATTATGAAAATAATTCTATAATAAAATGAATATATGTATATATAAAATCGTCTTCTTGTCCCTTTTTTTTAAATAAATAAATCTAATGTAATAATCTTTCTCTCGATTTAAAGAGGGATCATGTTTTTTTTTCCTTCTTTAAAATAACAACTAAACTAATACAATGCTAATGGCTGGGTATTATGAAGATTTACTATATAACGAAAATCCAAATTCAATATACAGAAGTGCAATAATCAACCGCACATCAAAATTTGTGGAAAAACAAAATACATGTATTTATGGAAAGGCTTTTGCTAAGAGGGACATGTCATTCTTGTGTCTTTATTGAGGCTGTCATTCACCTTCCAACGGCTTGCCCTCTCAGTCAGGGTGCTATAATTTGGATGGATGGTTGTTTGCCTCTTAAAATATTCTGATTCAAATTCTTTTGGTATACCTTACATAAATAACAATAACGTGATTTATGTGATCAATTCTAAGTCCGTTGTTGATCCCATGATGATTCAAGATAAAAGTGATCAGTCATTCACTAGACTACGGTATTGGTACACTACGAATCTTATTGGAAAATTCTTAAATATAAAATTGTTTGGTTAAGTGGGAAATTGTAGAATATGGAGATGTAAAATTGAATATATTAATTTGAACCCTTGTAATGAACATTGAACTTATTGGATTCCTTGGTTAGCAGATTGACCCCCATTTTTCACCTTGAGGAAGATTTCTGGGTATCAATCTTCATGTGTTTTTTATTGCTGATTCTATGTTGAAATTATATTGCTGAGAAGTTTAAATTAGTATATTGGATGTTTAGAATGTTTGTGCACAATCATGATCACTTAGAACTAGCACGTGGTTGCCTACATTGACGGAGCTTCTGAGTCCGTAGGTTATCACCTAGGCGATCGATTTCTTGCAAGGTGCGTGTCATCTTGATGTGTGTGTGTTTGATCAGTGTCATTGTTTGATTGTGAGTCTGTGTGTAATGATGTGAGACTAGTTGATTAAGAGTTGGGATAGCCTTCACGTAAGTTTGGTATCCAACTTTCAGATACCTAGGCTCTGGATAGGGAGAAGGTCTTGTGTCAGACCCCCTCACTACTCCAATGGTCCGGCCGCCCAATCACAGGCTGCAAGTTGTGGGAGATATGTTCAAACTATTCCCATTATTGGTGTAAAAAACACCAAGCCCCCATCCTATAAGAAGGATACCAGAGGAAGTTAGAAGACAACTCTTCAAAAGCCAACTTCATCAACTCTTCTCCGCAACTCGTCTTCAACCATAGCAACTCTCCTCATCAACTCTCTTCCTCTTCCTCTTCTAAGACACCAACTCCAAGTCAGAGAAAACACTCTATCTTTCTTCATCCATCACTACTACTTGTAAATTATTTTCTTTCTTTAGTATCCTTAGGAGCTCATATGTTGAGCAAATTGTAAAATATAGTAGTAAGTTTGTTTGTAAGATCAAGGTCAAGGTCCTATTTGTGTAAGTGGTATCAGAGCTAGAACAACTAGCTTGTAGCTTGTAACTAGAGCTTGAAGAAAAAAGTCTCCACTGTAAGTTCTTATGTTTTTACGAAGAATGATTTCAATCTACGCCTTATTATAGATCTCATTTTAAACTTTCTCGGCTAGATAATATAGATGATATTGTTTATTATAAAGAAAAAATAAAAAAATGGAAAAAACAATTAAGAGGTATTAATAACTTATTAAAAATTTGCAAGAATATGATACAAAGCAGTTAGAAGAAATAAAAGAAGATTGTGAAGGTAGTATAGAAGCTGCTAAGGATAGTATTCAACTTAGACAAAAATATTTAGATATTCTCTCTCGTGCTTAATGAAGTAGCTTACTTTCTATTTTATTCTTTGTACTTTCTTTTGTTGGGAAACAAAACTCATAGCTATCCAGATTTCGAAGTCCATAAGTGTCCCTATTAAACCTCATAGCCACTGTGGTGCGTAGAGGTAATTGTGGGAACAAATGGTTTTAGGCACCGGAAATCTTGATAGATGGTCTTAGGTACTACTGAACCAACAAATGAATGAAACACAAAGTAAATTAGAATGTGTAGCTAATTCATTAGGCAAGAGGGAGGATAATTATAATCATAAATTACATATTTATAAGAGGTCTGAAAATAGCTTAAGTGAAATTAGTGGTGATATTAATTCAATAATAGATATGTTAGCAAGCTGGCTAAAAATGCTACAAAAAATACAAATTGCTCATGAAAATTATATCGAGAAAAAACTCGAAAGTATGGAATTTAGTTTTGAACACTTGACTGACTAAGTAACCAAACTTGGAAAGATTAATAACTTAGATCTAACAAAAGAATCTTAAGGAACACTTGTCAATTTTAGTTCAAAAAATTGAGAACATAGAGTTGCAAACATATGGAGGAATGAATCACCTTGGAGATAACAAAATCCATAGGTTGTTTTATGGATATGAAGATATTATGACCTTTAAAACAGAAAAGGTTGAGTCTTCTTTTAATTAAGAAAAGTATAAAAACACACTTGACATACTTGATTATTGAAAAACTCTGTATGAAGATCCTCAATTCCCCTTTGAGGAAAGAGATAAACTCCTAGAAAATATTCGAGTAATTAACTTCCCTCGAATATGAGCCACTTTTATCTCATTTTAACCATGATCTTCAGATGAATGTTGTGTCTGAAGAAGAATCTTCAGATGAGTCATCTGACAATGATGAAGAGACAGATCTAGAAGAAGAAATCCTTAATGACAAATGTAAAAGAAAAGTTGAACAACCTTTAAAAGAATTTCAAAATATTGAAGAATACTTGAGAAATCCTCAAGATGAAGAATTTATAAAAGTTAAGGATGAAGATCCATCCACATAAAATCCATCTCCATCTTATGCCAGGAGAGATGACATGAACAAACAAACGATAGCTAAAAATGGAACATATATGGATCTAACAAATGTATCCTTTAAGGATCAAGAAAAGGTAATTGATGATTGGGCACAATCCATGTCCATCATAGTTTTAAATTACAAAGATAGTTGGACTAAAGATAAATTCCTAGATTATGTTGCAGCTACTCTCCAAGGAGAAGTATTGCAATGGTTAAAACAATGGGAAAAGTCTAACGAAGGTAAAAACCAAAAAGATGGTTTATTATCAAGTTTCCAGTCTAAAGAAGATATATTAAAAAATTTTGCACAGATAATTAAAAAATATTTTTGTGGAACAACTAGATAAACCATAATTCAGGAATATGCAAATTTTATACTCTCTAAACTAGAGTTGTGTAATATATGTCAATTTGAAGGCTATAAAAAAGTCTTTAAGAAATATTATTTTATGTTAGAACCTTCAGCTAGCAAACACTAGCTAAATCAGTTCTTTCATAAACTTCCCTTACCATGGGAAGAATTATCAATTAAGTAATATCCTGATTGGTTAATAAAAGCCAATAAAACATATACTCTAAGATTTAGAATAAAGTATGTCTTAAGATTAATAACAGAACATTGTCTGTCTTTAAAAGCAAAGAAGCAGGTTAAGAATCAAATTAATAACAAAAAACTTGGTAAAAAATGTTGTGACAAAATCTAGAAAGAGAATTGGAAAATAGGTTGTTATACACCTAAAAACTCTTTTAAAAAGAAAGATTTAAATGGAAAGCATTGAAAAAAAAAAGTTTTCAAAAAATAAAAGATATGTGAGGAAGAAGAAATCTAACAAAAATTCCACTTCAAATAAGTTTAAGAAAAAGTGCAGATGTTTTATCTGTAATGAAGAAGGTCATATAGCATCTCAATGCCCAAAAAAGGGAAAAAGTGCTAAAAACATGATTAAAACTCTTGAAGAACAAGAATTAGAAATTCTATTTGGAGAAGAAATCTCTGATATAGAAGACATAATTTATGAAGTGTCAAGTGAAGAAGAAAGTTCAGATGAAGAAGAAAGTTCAGATGAAGAAGAACAAATCTTCATGATGAACGAATTATAAGACTTTGCAATTAAGCAAAACACTGAAGAAGAAAATCAAAATATAACACTTAGAGATGTAATAGGTGAAAGCGTAACCTATTCAGAAGAGAAAATTGAAGCCTTAAAAAAAACTAAGCAATTAATTAAAAAAGATTATATTTAGAAACTATGAAGATTTAGAATGTTTTCCGCCAGAGTTTGTGAATAATTTAATGGTAATAGCAACGCAAAATGCACTGAAGAAGGAACAACGGAAATACCTCTGTTCAATAAAAAAAAAATAAGGAAATGGAAAAAGAAATATCTAGAGATAAAGTATGTTCATATAGGATTAATCCAAATCTCTATAACTGTTATGTTCAGACAAGGATTGGACACACCAATACTTGAAGTAGTATTTGATAATAGACTGAACGACCCACTTCAGGCTATTATTGGAGGAATACAATCAAACTTGGTAAATAGAGTTATTTGGTTTAATGTCAAGCCAAATTATTTCATTTGCATTACTGATGAAAATATTGAAAACTCAGTAAAAATAAATATTCAACTTAAAAATCTAAGTATGAATCATCAATCGCAGGATTTGTCAATTTAATGCAGAACAATCCATGAATTAACAAAATTCCCTAAAACTTCTACAAAAGAAATAAATAAAAAATTTATAGAAATTTTTGAGCCAAAACCTTATGAAACTGAAATCCAACCAAGGTTAATAAATTGGAGAGATTTAGAAATACCTAAGTCATGGTTATTTACAAATCTTATAGCTGAAACTACGAAAAACCTAGTTTTCTTGAAATGCAAGTTTCCGGCAATAACGTATACTTTAGAAATAAAAAATCTCAAAGTAAAAAAGAACATAATTCTGACTGGAAAAAATTCTCTCAGCAGATAGACGAACCAAGCTCATCTGCATAATCAAGTTCAAATCTAAGTAATATTAAAGGAAAAGGATATAGCACTAAAAAATGTGCAAGTTCCTATTCTCCCAGAACAAGCTATTCTAAGGATGAGATAAAAACATTTTATCTCTATCATCTGAAAGTTGGATAAGAAGAAATTATCTTTTCACCACATCACGGTAAAAAACAATTTACCTATGTGCTAGGTACTTTTAATTTTGTGCGCTATAAACTATATAGTCTTTGCACATTGATTGACACAAGAGCAACAACATGCTCATGTCAACCAAATGCCATTCCGGCAGAAAAATGGATTCCAATGAAAAACCCAATTCAGGTTACTAGATTCATGGAAACAGTTCATTAATTCAACATAAAGTTAAAAAAGTAGCAACCTAGTTAAATGATAACAAATTCATTATACCTAAAATACTGTGTTTCCCCAATATGCATGGAGATTTTATTCTTGGAAATAATTTTCTCTTTACATATTTTCCTATGATTGTCAATCATAATTTTGTTTCTTTAACTCAAAACAAAGAGTTTGTTGAAATTCCACTATTCCAACAACATAAGTATCGGTGCAGTTCAGGATTCGCGCCAGTCCAACGTGGTGACCCAACACCTATGGTACAAAAAATTGAAGAAAATTTCCAGTTAGAAACAAATCACTGGATTTATAAAATACTTGAAGATAACTTTAGTGAAGACCAATTAAATTTATGCTTTAGAAGCCCTAGTTATTGTTCACTTAAACTAAGAGACCCAAATGTCATTATTAGAGTAAACCCATGATTTACACTAGAATGGACATTGATGAATTCGATATTCAGATAAAAGAACTTCTAGAGAAAAAACTTATAGAAGAAACACTTTGTCCTCATTCCAGTCCTGCATTCATGGTAAGAAACCACGCAGAAATCAAAAGAGGAAAAGCTAGAATAGTCATTAATTATAAAATATTGAACGAACAACTTGAATTTGATGGCTATTTTATACCAAGAAAAGACGTCTTAGTTAACCAAACTAAGGGAGCAAAAATTTTTAGTAAATTTGATTGTAAATCAAGGTTTTGGCAAATAAAGCTAACTGAAGAATCAAAAGCTTTAACTGCCTTTAGCACACCAAGCGGCCATTACCAATGGACCATTATGCCTTTTAGCCTAAAAATTGCGCCACAAGTATATCAAAAATGGATGGACAAAATATTTAAAGATTATAAGGATTTTTGTGTGGTATGCATAGATGATATCCTTGTGTTCTCAAAAACCAGAGAAGAACAGAAGCGTCATCTACAAATTCTTTGTAGAACTTTCCAAAACCATAGAATAATTCTATTTCCTAAAAAGATAGAGGTAGAAAAAGAATCAATAGATTTTCTAGGAATAACCCTAGATCATTCAGGGATAAAACTTCAAGAACATATAATCTCTAAAATAAGAGATTTTCCAGAAGAATTAAAAGATAAAAAACAATTACAAAGCTTTTTAGGCGTCTTAAACTGTGGAAGAAGTTTTATTAAAAACTTGTCCCAAAAAAAGTTCCTCTTTTAGAAAACTAAAAAATGATCAGAGATTTAATAGGGCAGAAGAAGATTCTGAAACAATAAGAAGTATTAAAAATGATCTAAAACAAATTCCACAAGTTTATTTTCCCAAAATAGGAATTTTAGAAACAGATGCCCCATATTTATGTTGGGATTGTGTTCTAAAAGCCATTCCAAAAGAACATTGGAATGAGAGAGATGCACCATTAAGAGAAAATAGTAGGAAACCTTTAAAAGCCGCATTACCTAAAAAACTTCAAAAAGAAGAATTAATTTGTGGTTATAATTCTGGTAAATTTAAACCTAATGAGGTAAAATATATTACCTTTGAAAAAGAACTTTTGGCTATCAAACTTGCCATTCAAAGATTACATATCAATTTGGCGTACCATAAGTTTTTATTCTTAGAACTGATAAATCAAGCGGTTCGAAATTTTCTAATTAATAAAAGAGCCATAACATATGGTAGAAGATTAAAATGATATCGCGTATTACTTAATATACATTTGAAGTTGAACATTTGAAGGGAAGATCATTAAAAAAGTGAATTATTTTGCAGGATATGGATAAGGGAAAAATCCCTTGGAATATCGTTGTAAGGAAAAAACCTTCCCCACAGCAAAAGGTATACGTTGTTTACTAGGGATTCCAACCAGGAATCTATAACAACTGGTCGGGTTGTCAAGCTCAGGTAAACAAATATTGTGGAGCATGTTATGAAAGTTTTGAAAGCAATGAGGAGGCAACAAAAGCCTTCAACAATCATGTAAATAACAAACAAATGGCGGGAGAATCTAGCTCATAAGTAAAAGACTTCTTTAATCCTAGATTAGAAGAATATTTATATGAGGAAATCAACGGAATATGAAAAACCCATATCCAAAAAGAAAATAAAGGTTTTAGAAAATATATGACTCAATTGTCATTCAAAATAGTTGAAAAAACAACTACTTTTGAAAATGTCATAAAAGAAAAAGAAATTTCTTAATTTTGCTTAAAAATCTTTGTTTTCAAATCATAAAACAAATGAATTGGGATGAAGATTTTAATTTTGAAAAGATAAACAATTTTCTTCAAATGACGGATATTCTCAAAAATGATTATTTAGATTATGGCTTTGAAAAAATTAAAAGAATTTGTCTTTCCGAAAAAGCAAACAAAATTTTGCCACTCGATGTTTTTAATAAAATTCGAGGAAAAGTTTTGGATCATCAGGACAAAATTCTAGATATGTATTTTCGAAACCACGAAAATATAAATTTGGTTCATACTATTCCAAGATTGTCCTTTGTTCTAACAAATGAACATTGGGAGATTGAAACTATCAATTGGGGAATTACCAACAAAGTAGTTTTCCAAAGTTTGAACTTCGATCATCTTAAAGATTTCCCGGCATTTATCAAAGCAATGGTTTATGACATTGTAAAAAAATTTAAATGGAACAAATATCTGATTTTCTCCATATCCATCACACTTGGATGGAGAGAAAGAGAATGATTCTTTTAGCCTTATCAAATTTGGTTATTAACTGAAACAATTGATAGGGATGTTCTGGATGAAACTCGTCTTAGAACTAAATAGTTGGCACTGTGCATCAATCCCATAACACAATGGGTTGAGAGTTTAATTCACACATCAGATATTGCAAAACATTTTGTGGACTCCATCAATTTGGTTAAAGCAACCGATGTATGCAAAATATTCTTGACAAATCTAAATACCAGCAGCATTTTTTCTGAACCATAGAAAAATGAAACCATGGATTTAATAAAGAAACTTGCCAACAGTAGAAGCTCTCTAGACTTTCCAATGGAACTAGAAATTGTAGCCGAAGAAAGGGAAGTACACAGACAAAGCATGATGACAATAAGTTCAGATAATGAAGATGAAATTGAATATGCTAATCTGAACAACATAATGGAAGGGTAGTTGGCTCCGGATCTTATCAAACAAGATAAGATTGATCACATCAAAATAAAGAGTCTCAATAATTGAAGACCAACAAAAGAAGAAAAGGAAATATTGATGTTGAAATATGATAGATAAGCTTGTGGTAAAGAAGGAAGAAGAAAAAGTTGATTAAAAAAAAAGGAAGGTCTTGGTTACGGCACTAGCTCAGCTTGGTTGCCATATCATCCCTCCAAGTCATCAAAATTTTATTTATTTTTTGGGTCAACGTTGGAAACTATTACTTTGTTGGTAATTCCCCAATCGACAGTTTCAATCTCCCAATGTTCATTTGTTAGAACAAAGGACAATCTTGGAATCGTATCAGCCATATTTATATTTTCGTGGTTTCGAAAATACATATCTAGAATTTTCTCCTGATGATCCAACGCTTTTCCTTTAATGTTATTAAAAACATCGAGTGGCAAAATTTTGTTTGCTTTTTCGAAAACTCAAATTCTTTTAATTTTTTTCAACGAAAAAATCTAAATAATCCTTTTTGAGAATATCCGTCATTTGAAGAAAATTGTTTATCTTTTCAAAATTAAAATCTTCATCCCAATTCATTTTTTTTATGATTTGGAAATAAACTTTTTTAAGCAAAATATTTTCTTGTTTTACCCAAGAAATTTCTTTTTCTTTTATGACATTTTCAAAAGTAGTTGTTTTTTCAACTATTTTGAATGACAATTGAGTCATATGTTTTCTAAAACCTTTATCGTCTTTTTGGATATGGGTTTTCCATATTCCGTTGATTTCCTCATCTAAATAATCTTCTAATCCAGGATTAAAGAAGTCTTTTACTTCTGAGCTGGATTCTACCGCCATTTGTTTGCCATTTAGATGATCGTTGAAGGCTTTTGTTGCCTCCTCATAGCTTTCAAAACTTTCATAACTTGCTCAACGGTTTTTGTTTACCTGAGTGTGACAAGCCAACCAGTTTCTATAGAATCCTAGTTGGAATCCCTGGTAAACAATATATACCTTTTGTTGTGGGGAAGGTTTTTTCCTTACAACGGTATTCCAAGCGGTTTTTCCCTTATCCATGTCTTGCAAAATAATTCACTTGTTTTAGTGATCTTCCCTGCTAAGGTAATCTGCAAGAATATTGTTAGTTCCCTTCAAATGTTCAACTTCAAATGTATATTGAGAAATAACATGATACCATTTTAATCTTCTACCATATGTTATGGATCATTTATTAATTAGAAAATCTAGAACCGCTTGATTATTTATTCTAAGAATAAAAACTTTTGGTGCCAAATAGATATGAATCTTTTAATGGCAAGTTTGATTGCCAAAAGTTCTTTTTCAAAGGTAATATATTTTACCTCATTAGGTTTAAATTTACCAGAATTATAACCACAAATTAATTCTTCTTTTTGAAGTTTTCTAGGTAATGTGGCTTTTAAAGGTTTAATACCATTTTTTCTTAATGGTGCATCTCTCCCATTCCAGTGTTCTTTTGGAATGGCTTTTAGAACACAACCTCAACATAAATATGAGGCATCTGTTTCTAAAATTAACTAATCTCCTGTTTTGGGAAAATAAACTTGTGGAATCTATTTTAGATCATTTTTAATACTTCTTATTGTTTCATAATCTTCTTCTGTCCAGTTAAATCTCTTATCCTTTTTTAGTTTTTCTAAAATAGGAACTTCGTTTGGGACAAGTTTTACTAAAACTTCTTCCATAGTTTAACATGCCTAAAAAGCTTTGTAATTGTTTTTTATCTTTTAATTGTTCTGGAAAATCTCTTATTTTAGAGATTATATGTTCTTAAAGTTTTATCCCTGACTAATCTATGGTTATTCCTAGAAAATCTATTGATTCTTTTTCTACATCTATCTTTTTAGGGGATAGAATTATTCCATGGTTTTGGAAAGTTTTACAAAAAATTTGTTGATGACGCTTTTGTTTTTCTCTAGTTTTTGAGAACACAAGGATATCATCGATGTAGACAACACAAAAATCTTTATAATCTTTAAATATTTTGTCCATCCATCTTTGATATACTTGTGGCGCTATGTTTAGGCCAAAAGGCATAACGGTCCATTGGTAATGGCCGCTTGGTGTGCTAAAGGCAGTTAATGCTTTTGATTCTTTAGTTAGCTTTATTTTCCAAAAGCTTGATTTACAATCAAATTTACTAAAAAATTTTGCTCACTTAGTTTGGTTAACTAAGTCATCTTTTCTTGGTATAAAATAGCCATCAAATTCAAGTTTTCGTTCAATCTTTTATAATTAATGACCATTCTAACTTTTCCTCTTTTGATTTTTGCGTGGTGTCTTACCATGAATGAAGGACTAGAATGAGGACTAAGCGTTTCTTCTATAAGTTTTTTCCTCTATAAGTTATTTTATCTGAACATCGAATTCATCAATGT
This sequence comes from Oemleria cerasiformis, assembly GCA_037349345.1. Lineage (NCBI taxonomy): Eukaryota > Viridiplantae > Streptophyta > Magnoliopsida > Rosales > Rosaceae > Oemleria > Oemleria cerasiformis. The sequence continues at coordinate 12,249,810 of JAZGTL010000007.1, forward strand.
CCATTCTAATGTAAATCATTGGTTTGACACTAATAATGACATTTGAGTCTCTTAGTTTACGAGAACAATATCTTGGGCTTCTAGATCATAACTTGAATGGGTCTTCATTAAAGTTATCTTCAAGTTATTTATAAATCCAGTGATTTGTTTCTAACTGGAAATTTTCTTCAATTTTTTGTATTATAGGTGTTGGGTCACCACGTTGGACTAGCGGGAATCCTGAACTGCACCGATACTTATGTTGTTGGAGCACTGGAATTTCAAAAAACTCTTTTGTTTTGAGTTAAAGAAACAGAATTATGATTGACAATCATAGGAAAATATGTAGAGAAAAAATTATTTCCAAGTATAAAATCCCCATGCATATTGGGGAAACACAGTATTTTAGATATAATGAATTTTTTATCATTTAACCACATTGCTACTTTTTTAGCTTTCTATTGAATTAATGAACTATTTCCATAAAATCCAGTAACTTGAATTGGGTTTTCATTGGAATCCATTTTTCTGCCGGAATGGCATTTGGTTGATATGAGCATGTTATTGCTCCTGTGTTAATCAATGTGCAAAGACTATATGGTTTATAGCCCGCAAAATTAAAAGTAGTTAACACATAGGTAAATCGTTTTTTACCGTGATGTGGTGAGAATATAATTTCTTCTTGTCCAACTTTAAGATGATAGAGATAAATTGTTTTTATCTCATCCTTAGAATAGGTTGTTCCTGGGAGAATAGGAACTTGTATATTTTTTAGTGCTATAGTCTTTCCTTTAATAATACTTAGATTTGAACTTGATTTTGCAGATGAGCTTGGTTTGTTTATCTGCTGAGAGAATTTTTTCCAATCAGAACTATGTTCTTTTTTACTCTTAGATCTTTTATCTCTAAAGTATTCGTTATTGCTGGAAACTTGCATTTCAAGTAAACTAGGTTTTTTCTTAGTTTCAGCTACAAGATTTGTAAATAACCATAGTTGAGGTATTTCTAAATCTCTCAAGTTTATTAACGTTAGCTAGATTTCAGCTTCATAAGGTTTTGGCTCAAAAACTTCTGTAAATTTTTTATTTATTTCTTTTGTAGAAGTTTTAGGGAATTTTGTTAATTCATTGATTGTTCTCCATTGAATTGAAAAATCCTTCGATTGATGATTCATACTTAGATTTTTAAGTTGAATCTTTATTTTTATTGAGTTTTCAATATTTTCATCAGTAATGGAAATGAAATAATTTGGCTCCACATTAAACCAAATAACTCCATTTACCAAGTTTGATTGTACTCCTCCAATAATAGCCTGAAGTGGGTCGTTCAGTCTATTATCAAATACTACCGCAAGTATTGGCGTGTCTAATTCTTGTCTAAACAGAGCAGTTATTGAGATTTGATTTAATCTTATATGAACATACTTTATCTCTAGATATTTCTTTTTCCATTTCCTTATTTTTTTTCTTTATTGAACAAAGGTATTTCCGCTATTCCTTCTTCAATGCATTTAGCGGTGCTGCTACCACTAAATTATTCAAAAACTCTGGTTGAAAACATTCTAAACCTTGATAGTTTATAATTGTCATCTTTTTTAATTAATTGCTAAGTTTTTTCTAAGGCTTCAATTTGCTATTCTGAATAGGTTACGCTTTCACCTATTACATCTCTAAGTGTTATATTTTGATTTTCTTCTTCAGTGTTTTGCTTAATTGCGAAGTCTTGTAATTCGTTCATCATGAAGATTGTTCTTCTTCATCTGAACTTTCCTCTTCACTTGACACTTCATAAATTATGTCTTCTATATCAGAGATTTTTTCTCCAAATAGAATTTCTAATTTTTGTTCTTCAAGAGTTTTAATCATCTTTTTAGCACTTTTTCCCTTTTTTGGGCATTGAGGTGCTATATGACCTTCTTCATTACAGGTAAACCACCGGCACTTTTTCTTAAACTTATTTGAAGGGGAATTTTTGTTAGATTTCTTCTTCCTCAAATATCTTTTATTTTGTGAAAACTTATGTTGTTTTTTCATTACTTTCCATTTAAATCTTTTCTTTTTAAAAGATTTTTTAGGTGTGTAACAACTTATTTTCCAATTCTCTTTCAGGATTTTGTCACAACATTTTTGACCAAAAGTTTTGAATAGTTGCAAGTGTTTCTTGCTGATTGTGTGTGCCAGTTGGAACGTTTAACTAAGTTTAGCTTTGAATGTTGTTATGTTGTTTGTAAGTGTATACTTGCTCGGCATGTCTTCTATTTGCCATTTGTTTGAGTTAATGTTTGCTCGGCATGTCTTTTGTTTGCCATTTGTTTAAGCTTATGTTTGCTCGGCATGTCTTGTGTTTGCCATTTGTTTGAGCTAATGTTTGCTCAACATGTTTTTGTGTTTCCATTTGTTTGAGCTAACGTTTGCTCGACATGTTTTTGTGTTTGCCATTGTTTGAGCTAATGCTTGTTTGATGTGTTTGTTGAGCGAATGTGCGCTCGGTATGTGTTGTATGCTCGGTATATTTTGAGCGAATGTGTGCTCGACATGTTTTTGTGTTTGCCATTGTTTGAGCTAAATATTTGTTCGGCATGTTTTTGTTTGCCTTTGTTTGAGCTAATGTTTGCTCGGCATATGTGTTTGAGCGAATACAATGTTGTGAGTATGGCGATGCACATGACTGAAAAGTAATGATGTGATGCCAATGTGTCTAGAAGTAATGGTTAAAGCTTGATGTGTTGTACAAATAGCAACCTAAAAATTACGCAACTATATGCCCGTTTTAACTCGCAAGTGCACAAGATCAGACAAATTGTATAGAAAGCAAATACGAGATCATTCCCACGATGACTGGATTAATATGTGTTTAAAATTGATTTCCTAGAACTACTAACTAAATTGCACAGACTAAGAATGCAAAAGTGAAAGAAAACCCTAAAAAAAACTTATTTCAAAACCCTAAGATTTCTAATCAAAGTTAATGTGGAATACACGAAGGCACTCGGTGTTCAAAAGGATGATTTTAAGATGATTTTGAAAAGTGAAAATTTCGAAACAAAATATTGAAAACAGGGTTTGATTAAAAATAGAATTGGATTGAGGTTAAAACAATGAGAAAACCAGTTAGGGATTCGATGTTCACCGCTAATCTTCTTCCTTAAGCAAACGACATGCACAATGCTGCAAAACAGATTTTAGATGCTCATGTTTGTCAACCTAAAGGCATGATATCTACTCTTTAAATTATTGATTTCCCTAAGCAACAAGTTAGGCATTGGTATCTATGCTAACTCTTTTCATTCTTAAAGTGTTTAGCATGACATCTACTAAGTTGCACTTTAAGAACGCATAACACAATGGAAATCGACAAACACACAACTCCTAGAACATGGTATCTATTCTAGTTATTCATGATGATTAATTTCAAGAACTTATAACTAGTTCTTTTGTTATTCTCATAGGCACAAGATTTGGTCATTTAAATTTACCTATGTAACAAATTCAATACACAGCATGCATATGGTGATCAAGCATAACATAACATATGTAAAGAGTAAAATATAATCTGGAATTAATCAATTAAGCATCATAAAAGTAGTTTACAGCAAACGCATATCGAAATCCTTAAAGAAACATGATTAGGGCTTCAATCGAGCCCTAACTAAAGTACTTAGTTACCCATAATTTAAATAGACAACAAGAACATACAAAACAGAAAATAAAAAGAGCAAGAAGATAGCTCTTTGATGATGTGTTGGTCATCTAGAGTGATTGGATGACGCCTTAACGTTCCTCATTGCTTCCTAAGCCTTTTAGACCTTGGAACCTTGAAGGATGGAGCAGAATGGGATGGTGTGGCTGAGTCCTTGTGTGAGAGCCCTCGACGTTTCTGCAGTTTTTTCAAGTGAGGGAAAAAGGAAAAGAAATTGCTACCTTGTGTGTGAGCCTCATGTTTTTCAGATTGAGGGAGATAAGGAGACGTTCCAAGTGAGGTGAGGGGGAGACTCTTTGCTTCTCTCTTGTGTGTGTGTCTGCCCCTTGGCTGCCAAGAATTATGTGCATATTAATTCTCTGAATGAGGGAGAGCAAGCATTTCTTTGTCCCTTAGCTGACAAGAATTTATGTCTCGTGGCTGCTCCTTTTTTTTTCCTTTTTTTTTCTTTATTTTCTTCTTTTCTCTGATTAAAAAGACTCATCTCATAACCCTAACAAAATGGGCTTCTAGTCGTCCAAGCCTGATAAGAATTAGAAAACTTAAAATAGAAGGAATGCTGAATTCCCGCGCAGCCTGACCTTGCTGTACTAAAATGGTCATAACTCCTTCTAGAAAAATTCAATTCACGAACCGTAAATTCCTTTATAAAATAGACTTCGGTATCTTTCCAACAATATATATATATGGCCCATCAGCTAGTTCTTCCCGAGCAGGTGCAGTTAATTTCGAGAAGTTGACACATCTGCTGAAATCTGTTTCAAAGTTTCCTCTTTAAATTTTCAAAACAGCACTCAGTAACTCCTTTTGTAACTTTGCTTCCAAAAATCCTACAAAATACGAAAACAAGCTAAGTATTAAGAAAACATAGGAAACATGCTAAGAAAAGCATAAGAAAACAAGATAAAACGTCGCATAAATATGCTCCTATCAAATTCCCCCACACTTAGCTTTTGCTAGTCCTCGAGCAAAACAGAAACAAATAATGAAAGAAAAACAAAGACTCAATAATTCAACCTAAATCTTCCAACATTTGTCTCAGAGATTTGCAATGAATCATGACATATTAAGATTCATCATAAGCATAAGAATTGGTCCACATGATTCGAGAGTTAATACACCTTCATAGAAATCATACACATACTTATAATTAAATCAATCAAAGCACAAGTACAAAGAGAGATACATGCTACAAAGAATTTTCTCAAAATTCTCACCGAATAAGCTCTGATTTTATCTCATATTTTCTGGTTAAGTCACTCTTCCTATACTAGTTATATGTGAGAGGATTGATGTAATGGAAACAAATTGCTCACATATGATATAACAAGAAAGAAAGGCACTTTCAGAATTTTTCTTATGAATATGACTCATGAAAAGAATGCTACTACTTGAATGCAAGAACAAGTGACACCATATGCTCATACTTCATTCAAATCTCCACATATTGATATAAACACCACAAACAAGATCAGAAGGTCTTTATGATGATTGTATTGAGGCCAAAGGGTATGGGGTTAAAAAAAGAATGGATATGGATAACACAAGGTTCTTAAAGAAAAGTAGAAGCATGCTATGATGTTAGAAACATAAGAACTTGTATCACCATCAAGGCTTAAAAATCATATAACGTCGCATAAATATGCTCCTATCATGATGCTTATGATGTTCATGATAAGTTTTTTTATGTTTTTTGAAGTGTTACCTAATTGGATTGAGGCTTGTCATGAGGTTCATGATAAGCTTAATGAGGCTTGGATTGAGGCTTGTCATGAGGTTCATGAGGCTTAAAAATCATATAACGTCGCATAAATATGCTCCTATCATGATGCTTATGATGTTCATGATAAGTTTTTTTATGTTTTTTGAAGTGTTACCTAATTGGATTGAGGCTTGTCATGAGGTCTGTCTTGGTGTGAGCCAAGTTGTTGCCATGGGGCATATAAATGTGAGCCCATGTTGGTGACACTAGTTGTTGGGAAGACCCATATAGTGACGAGTTGAGCATGTGTTTGTCATTGCCTCGGAAGAATTGTGATGGTGCTGACCCATGGTGGCGTGGATCAGTAGATGATTGAAGAGGGGAAAATGGAGTTTCCCACTTGCTGAGTTGAGAAGCTATGCTGAGTTGAGAAGCTATGCTGGGTAAAGGGTTGACTTTAGGAAGAGCACATCCCACCGATCGGCATTGCACGAGACGTGGTGATTTAAGCCTACGTTGCACCATTTTTCTTTTCCCCTTCTGTTTTTGTATATATTTTTTTTCTGATTGGGTAGGTCGGCCTCGCATCAAGCCAGTCGGTCTCACGCCAGGGAAGAGCCGAACAAGAGTCATTAGGTGGTGAGAGATGGGGGTAGGCTTGTCGCTCCGGGTAATGATCATGCCGATCGGTCATGTACTAGGGAAGAGTGGACCAAGAGTCATTACCATCGACTGGTCGGCCAACCTTTTCACCAATCGGCCCCCAATTGAGTCCAAGGGACTTCGACTTCCTCTCCCTTAAACGTTTGCCGATTGGTACACATGACCATCAATTTTTTTATTGGAAAATCATATCAAGTAACAATGTTGCGTGCCTCTGTTGGTCTAAATTTTGAACTTCGCAGAGCCTACTTAGCTGTAGCTGGGTGATGAGCGATGAGGAAGACCTCAAAAGTTGGTCAGCGATGAGGTTCTCTTGCTCAGTGATGGAGGCGACTGATCGGTGTGTGCGAGCCTGGAGATGACCAAGGCGATGTGTGGTGAGTGATGGAGGGACCTCACGCATTTGGTTGTTTGACGAGGTTGTCTCTCGGCAATGTAGCTGTTGGGTCTTGAGCGTCGAAGAGCAGATTTTCCCGATCGGCACCTTAGGTGAGCGCCATAGTCAATCTTTTGGTGACCAAATTCGATCGTGTACTTGCCGATTGGTAAAGATTAGGTGTTGATTTGGGAGTGGATTTTTGTCGATTGGTAGGAATTCTCTTGGGTTTTCAGATATTGGGCGTCAATGGGGGCTTGTAAGATTGTAGACGTAGGAATTGATGTTGGTTACGTCTGCAGTTGCTCTTGTCGGTGTGCAGATTTTCGCCGATCGTCGTTGTGGGTCTCCCGGGCTTCGCGGCTTCATGGAATGTGCTCAGTTGCGTAGTCAGGATTTCAATTCAGAGAGCATTTCACAAAATATTTTTAAAAAAAATATTAAAATTTTGATATAATTTAACTCATAAATTAATTCAAATGGTTTAAATCAACATAACAATATCAAATTAAATAAAAATCTAAAAAAATCTTTTCATATTTTTAGTGATACTTTATATAAAAATAATAAATTATTAACACAAAATTTACAGGTGTAATAATTAATAAATTGAACTATTTAATAAAAACAAAAAGATAATAAAAAAATATTTTCTTAAAATAGAATTAATTTAATACTTATCTTAACTATATTATAATATTATATATATAATAAGTTATACAATATAAGTGAGGGGGCCCAAGACCCCCTGGACACCTCCTCCTTCCGCCATTGAGTGTGTTGTACTACTGTGGGTTGGGCCAGCAGGTGATGCAGAAGTCATCATGGGCTTGGGCCTTCGACGTTGCTGATTGTTGGACGTGAAGTGCGAATGAGTGAGATGCGGATTGGGCTTGCCTTTGTTGGACTAGGTAGCCTGTCGCTCGGTGAGTTGCCTTGATGCGGATTAAGCTTTGTTCTTTACCTTGCCGACAGGTCGTGTGGGATCGATCGAGCCTCCCGCGTGTGGGTTTGTGTGAAGATTGAATGGGTCGATCGGCCCATTAATCGTTATCGAGATTGAATGTGCTCCTAATTGGGGATGGAGCAGCTTTCCAATTGGTAAGTTAGTCTATTGATGGGACTCACCGTGGAAGAGGTCAGCGTTTGTGTTGTCGTTGGACCTCAAGTTGTGACAGATGAGATCTTGCCCCGATCGGCCACACATGTTCATGAGCTTTGGATGTGTGATGACGAAGATGCAAATAGAGACTTCACCAGAGAAGAGGTCGGCCTCATGTGTTATGTGTCGATGTTGTTGCCGATCGACGATTTCTGCATCACAGACCGCACTTTCTTCAGATTGGACCCACTAGGAGTCAAAGAGATCAATTTAGAAATTTTGACAAGTTCATTAAGAAGATCATTCACTTGAGCTTGAAGTGAGTTGACATTTGTTTTAATATGATATGAGGATGGCCTCTCAAACTCTCTGAGCTTAGGACATCTAGGTCTTATGTGTCCTAATGTGCCACAGTGATGACATGTAGGATTGAAACCTTTTGACTTCGGTGAAATAAATGGAGCAAGTGATGGAGAATCATCTCTTTTTGCACTTATGCCATATTTTTCAATCTTGGATCCTTTAGAACATGAGACATGATTCTCAAGATCATTTTCTTTGAAATTTAAAGACTCACTCCTAAGAATATTACACCTAGCCCGAATGTGACCAAGTGCCCCACAATGATGACATGTAGGAATGAATTTCTTAGCTCTAGAAAATGATGCGACTTTGAGAGGCAATGACTCAGTAGATTGAGACTGAATTCCATACACTTTGAGAGAGCTTTCAACATGTTAAAGTTGAGATAAGGATTTAGACTCATTGACAAATTTAGTGACAACTTTAGTGACAAATTTAGTACTAGTGTTTAAACTAGCAAACCCAAGTCCGCTCTTATCCCCATGCAACTTCCCCATTCCAAGCATTTTATCAATTTTTTCTGCTCCTATGGTAAGTTGGATTATCTTCTCATTTGCTACATTCAGTTGACACAACAAACTTTGGTTGGACTCTTGGACAATGTGATTCATCGCAGTTAAGAAATTTACTTGACTTTCAAGATCATTTTTCAAGAGAATCAAACTATCCAACTCAACTTCTAATGACTCAATGTGTCACTCAAATCCTTTTCAGTTTCCTTTAAAGTTTTATTTTCCTTTTCAAGATCCATGACTTTCCTTTCAAACAACATATTACTCTTTTTAATCTTACACGTCTCAATGAAAAGCAAGTCATATTTTTCACACAAACCATTGTATGATAGAGCATCATATGACTGATCTTCATCTATCACAAGACTCTGTTTTTCCTTCATTTGATACGGAAACCTCATCAGGAATAGAGTCACAAACTGACACAGCAAGAGCAACAAGACATGTTCCATCATCAGAGGAAGATGAAAACACAAATGATTCATCACTACCACTTTCACTTGAACACTCCATTTGGGCTTTGCCCGGATTATTATAGCCTTTATTGTTGTTGTTTGCATACTCAACAGCTATATGACCAATCCGACCACAAGTAAAAGACCTGATTGATTTTCTATTCCCCTTATTATCCTGAAACCTAAAATTTTATCATTGTTTCTATCATTTTGTGCTTCAAACTTCCCTTTGTTCCCAAAGTTTCTAGACTTAGACTTCCCTTTATTCCCGAACTCCCTAGACTGATTCCCACTTGCCCGTGTATCTCTACTTTTGACTTTTAGTATCCTCCTGAATTTTTTAGAAAAGAGAGCCATTTGATCCTCCACACTTTGGGAAGAATCAAACAACAAATAAGATTCAGTTTGAGCAGATTGTAAAACAATGTTTTTTCCTTTTTTTGAATCCAAATTTTCCATGTCCATTTCTATTTCAAAAGTCATTAGTTTACCCACCAACTTTGCCAACCTAATCTCTTTTAAGTTTTGAGCTTCCATTATTGCAATTTTCTTTGGTATGAATTTGTTGGGTAAGACTCTAAGGGTCTTTTGGACCATGGTTAGTTCAGCAATCGGTCCTCCAAGACAAACACATTCATTAGGTATAGACTCAAGCCTTTCATAAAATTCTCAAAAAGTTTCAAACTCATTCATCCTAATTTTTTCAAACTTTGCTAAAGCCATTTGAAGTTTGAGATCTCGGACTTGGGCATCTCCTTCATGTACAATTCTTAGTTTATCCCAAGCTTTTTTTGCTGTTGTGCAATTCCTAATGTGTGAAAAATGTGACATGGACAAGGCAGTAACAATTGGATTTCTAGCCTTCTTGTTGGAAGATGAAGCAAGAGCTTCTCCTTGAGTCCAATCTGACCGTGGTTTATTTACCACCTCACCATCTACAATTTTCTTAGGACACTTCCACTCAATGTTCAGATAATCATATGCATTTTCATCATATGCATCAAGAAAAATTTCAAAATTTTTTTTCCAAGAAGCATAATTTGTACCATCAAAGAAAGGAGGAGCATTACAAGAGATTCTGTTACGCTCCATCACTTACTCTGGCCGGATACAAACAATTAACCCTATGACCAACTCTATGTGTATCTAGAGTTGGCTCTGATACCAACTGAAAGTTGTATATCAGGCCTACACGCACAGAGGCGTCACTCTCACAATCAACAGTTGCAAACTGCGACTAGTCACGCTGAGAAACAGCAAGCAAGCACAAGCAGTGCACACACATTCAACATAATCACACACACTCCATGCAAAAATACTTCACAGCAGTGACACCCTATGCACTCAGAAGCTCCATCAATGTAGGCAGACATGTGTTAGTTCTAGTGAGCTGGTGTGTGCAAAAACAACAAGCATTCTCAATCATTTCATATCAAATGAATTATGCAATATATGAACAACATGATGAAGTCCCACAAAGCACTTAGAACATATTCAAGGCATCATTAACCAACACAGCAAAAATTAAAAGAACACTCAAAGCTTGATACCCATAAACCTTCCTCAAGGTGAAAATTAGGGATCGATCCGCTGACCAGGCAATCCACTAATTTTAATATTCAATACAAGATAAAACCTAGCTCAATCTCTAAGAACTAAATCTAGAGGTAGCCATACTTTGTGCAATATCAAACTCCTTCAATAACAGTTCTCCGATTGTAAATCACCATCCATAGCAGCACCGTTCTCCATTGATGATTCTCACGAGTTCAACAAATCAATGGCGGTGTCCTTGCTCTTCATTGACTTGGCACCCAAATGACACATATGTATGAATAGAAATTTGGATGATAAATCTCAATCCAAATTCATCAAATCATGATACTTGATGAACCCAGAAGAGCGGCTTCAATAAAAATAATTTGGGGATGAAATCAAAATATGATTCAATCTGAGTTCTTCAAGCCATGTACCTTGAAGAGCACAGATGAATTCAAGAACCCATAAATTTACCCAAAAACATATTTCAAAGCCAAGTTTGTAAAATCAAAATCAGATTTTCAAGAATGAAACGTCAAAGAAAATCAGATATCTAAAAACCATTTTACCTCAGCAATCTTCTCAAGAAAATCAGTTTTGGAAAACTATTATCAAAACCCATAAATAGCATCAGCCCCCATTGGGAGCTCAACAACCTTAACTTAAAGCTCTTAGCTCAATTTTCCCAAAAACCCAGAAATCTCACAGAGAACCTAGCTGAGTCAAGCTAGTCATCTCTCTGCAGATTTTACACACACACACACAGCGTGAAAGAGGAGAAGCATGCTAATGTATCCCCAAAACGGTGAAACCCAAAACGTACACTTTACAGCTCATATCAAATATGTGACTTAAAAGCCCTTGGGTGAAAAGAAGCACACTCAATTCAAATCTTTTTAATAGCTGATAGTAAAAACTTAAAAACGTTGGCTAGTCATCCAACATTAAGCACTTTTAACTGGTGCATACATATGTTTATGAAATGCAATATACCTTCATTCTTACAGCTTCCATCATTTTCAAGATAAAGCACCATCATGACCTAGAGATGCTAACTTCCTAGAATGAACTAAGGTACATAGTAAGAAAGTTTACAATGACAAGCAAAGCCAATTACAATGACATGCCTAAACAAATAACTAACAAAAGAAAATAATTTACAAGTAGTAGTGATGGATGAAGAAAGGCAGAGTGTTTTCTCTTACTTGGAGTTGGTGTCTCAGAAGAGGAGTTGCGGAGAAGAGCTGTTGAAGTTGGCTTTTGAAGAGTTTCCTTCTAACTTCCTCTGGTATCCTTCTTATAGGATGGGGACTTGGTGGTTTTTACACCAATAATGGGAATAGTTTTAAAAGTTCTCCCACTATCTTTTTCATGGCTAGTAGGGACCATGTGTTTCACGGACCACTATTTTCAATTATGATTTTTTTTTTGCTGGCTGGGTTTCAGCTGACAGCCTGTGATTGGGCGGCCGGACCATTGGAGTAGTGAGGCGGTCTGACACAAGACCTTCTCCTAGATAGGGGATATGTAAGAAAAATTACCAATTTGATCGATATCCCAAGTATTATATTTGGTTATTTACTAATCTCCCTCTGTTGGAGAAAATGTAGAACTTTAGCGTAGAGTGTAGACGACTTGGAAGATATAATTGAAGGTAATGTTGGGTTAGGTTCCAATTGTATATTTGGAGGAATTTGGCAGATCATAACCCAACCTTTTAAATGGACTTGTTGTGCACCTGTATGGTTTGGAGAGGCTTACTTGTCTTGTGGTTCAGCTGCTTTATCTGCTTTTAGTTTTATTGCAGGCTGTTGGTTTTGATAAATATCTAACGTGTTCTCCTCCGATCTTGCAAATTTGATTCAAATGATTCTTGAAGGTTTACCTAATGTTTTCTTATAAATACATGTATGTCGTCTTATGTTTCTATTTGTCAAGACAAGTCAATTCAATTAGATATTAAATTAATCTTTTTATTGGAGGATCTGAAAAGAAAAAACAAAAGTATGGACCACTTGCGAGAATGATTTGGAACAATCAAAACAAAAATTAGTGGTATTTACTAACAACAACATAATGGAGGCAGTTAATCAATATAGATTGTTTCGAAATCTGAACTAAATCAAAATGTCAGTTATAGTTACATAAAAAATGTATTGAATCGATTCTTTTTAATGAATTATATATAGGCATAGACTTTTCTTTGTTCCTTTCTTTCAAGGAAAGAGAATAAATTAAGTAAACCAAATTGATGAACTAAATCAAATAGTTATGTGTGAACAAAAATAAAAAAAAGTCGGGTTTATTTATTTATATATCTATTCGGTTTGAACAACCGATTCGAACCAGTTTAATATGTTCGGTTTTTGGGTTCTGATGTTGAAACCTGACGGTCACCCGACTCGAACCAACTATATGATAATTGGTTCAAAAATTTAGCTTCAGGTAGTTTTGAACCCTACCTCAAAGTCTAATTATAATAGCTTAACCACCGCTGCAATTTAGCCCTTTTGATTTAGCACATAATTGAAAGGAATATATCGTTAAATAGTACGTAATTGTATAAATAACATCACTTTAAACCCCTAATTATTTCTCATATTTGCACAAACAGTCGCCTTACTTGTTTTTTCATGCATCAATCCTCCTCTTTTCTTCCCGTAGATGGAGACTGAGCTTCCTACTCCACATCTTGATCTCCCAGTTCGATATCGAAGCCAAAAGGTGTGCGAGATCGATGGTGACGGCTCTTCGATCTTGCAGATGGAGATTAATGGTTATTTTCCTAGAGATCAAAGATTTGGATCCTAAAATTAGATCTAAACCGATCCGAATAAAAAATCTTGATTAAACCTAACCGATCGATTTCAATCTTAGACGGGTCAATTTTGGTTATGTTAAATGAAAAATCAATTAGATGGGATCGATTCTTGGTCAAGGACGTTCGGGTCGGTTAATCGACCCGAGGCCAGCCATAGCTTATATAGATATGACTTCACATTATGAATCTCATTTTCTATGTATAAAATTTGGACTCATTTAGTGCAGAGAGAGTTGTCAATTAGTATTATGATCTAGTGGTATTTCTGTCATGACGAAGACGTTATGTATTTATATAGAGTTTGATACATGTATTTAACTCCAATAAATAACTATGACGATATATATTTATGTAGAATTTAATAACGATGCCTTATATATTTGTGTGAAATTTAATACTAAAAATTAACTTATTGTGTGACTTAACCTCAATTCTCCTCTCATTAAATTAGAATTAGAAAGAAATATTCTTAAGCGGAAATCAACAAGCCAAAAATAATTAAAAAAAAGGAAATAAACATAAGCCAAAGGGACTTTTTTCCCGGATTAGTCATCCACTCTTCCTTACTTGGAGTCCTAAAGAAAAGAAATACTTTTATAAAAAAAAAATAAAAAGAAATACTTGAGGTGGCAGCGATCAACTGCGAGTCATAACAACGCTAACGACAAAACGACTAAAAAATCCCAAATTTGCTAACGGGAGCAAATGACAGTCAACTTAAAATTAGCAAATCCAAGACCACAACGTGTAAAGCTGCGTTCGGCACAGACAACTGCCCGTCACTAAATAAAATGTGCACAGCAACGTGGCATGTGTTCATTGGGCGCCTACATCGAATAAAGGCATCTTTGAAGTTGACGAGGCAAAATATCATTAATTAATGAAGAAAAACGTGGTTAGAGAGAGAAAACCAGAGACTTAACAGAAACAAATCCATTGGCTTCAGTTCTTATATAAGCAGAGAACAAGTTAGGCCCCAGAAAACGCAAGAGAGCCACAAGGAAAAAGTTTGCACCTGTGAATTTGATCAATTTGATTTCATCTCCCTTTTTCCCTTCTCCTTAAACCCCTCTTCTCTGAATCCCTTTCTGTGATCGTCTGTTTTTCGAAAAGAAGATATTTTCGGGTTTGTTTTTCTTGAAATTACATCAATTGTGAGGAAACAAAGCAAACCCAGAAGGGTATGTCTGAAAGCAGGTGATTCAGAATTCAGATCCAGGTTTTTCTCTTTAGTTTTGTTTATAAAGTTACCATCTTTTCTTTGACCAACTAGGAGGGTTTATTTTTGTCCCTCAAAGTTTGTGTATTTAATACTGTTTAGAGCAAAAAACTTTGTTTCTTAATCTGGGTTTTTTTTTCCTCTACCTGTCTCATTAATTTTGGTAAGAATCAGGTTGATATTTCTTGTTTGTGTCTTAAATGGCAACAGCTATAGATATTTACAGCAGTAGCCCATCAGATCCCTTGAGGGAAGATCAGCTCATGAAAGCACTTGCGCCTTTTATGAAAAGTACTTCCCCAACATCTACTTCTTCTTGCTTCTCTTCTCAGCCCAACTTTTACCCTGAATTTTCCTCACCATGTATGTTTGAAGAAATGGGTTTTGACCAAACAGCTTCGATAAGGCTTAACCAACTGACCCCATCTCAAATCCTTCAAATCCAAGCCCAAATGATCCTCCAACAACAACAAAAGAACCAAATTGCATCTTCAACACTAGAAAAGCACCAAAATCCTCACACCCTCAAATTCCTGAGCCCAAAATCCATCCCAATGAAGCAAGCTGGTGCTCCTCCCTCCAAGGCCACCAAGCTTTATAGGGGTGTGAGGCAGAGGCATTGGGGGAAATGGGTTGCTGAGATTAGACTCCCCAAGAATCGAACCCGGCTCTGGCTTGGTACATTTGACACTGCTGAAGAAGCAGCTTTAGCTTATGATAAAGCTGCTTATAATCTGAGGGGAGACTTTGCCCGCCTCAATTTCCCTCATCTCAAGCACCAAGGGGCCCATGTTTCCGGCGAGTTTGGCCATTACAGGCCTCTCCATTCCTCTGTGGACGCCAAGCTCAAAGCAATTTGCCAGAGCTTGGCTGCTGCTAATTCCACCAAACAGGGGAATACAGAGGAGCCCTGTTCTATGGCAGACACAAAACCAGTGATATCAGAATCACCAACTCGGTCTGATGCTGGATCATCGTCACCGGAATCCGACTTTACGTTGTTGAATTTCTCAGATTCTCAATGGGATGAGGGTGAAAACTTTGTATTGGAGAAGTTCCCTTCAGTGGAGATTGATTGGTCTGCTATCTAAAGCCTTATTGTAATCTTTGTTTGTTTTTATTTTTTTCTCTTTAATTTAGTTTGGTGTAGCCAACAGCAGCTTCTGCAATGAATTTTTGACATTTGCAGAGGTTTTGCTGAGTCCTAGTGATTAGTTGATAAGATAATGAGTCTGTAATCTGTAGTGAATTCTCCAATTTGGTCTGCTCTGCTGGTAATATTTATTCCTTGCATGACCATGACAATGACCATGGAGATTTCTCTTTTCTGTTAATTTTGCCATCAGTGTAATTAAACAGTTTGTTTGAATAATATTATTGTCCTTTTTGTGTAATTTGTGTTACATGGTGGTGAGCATGTGATGATGATGGTATTGGCGTTTGTTTGATTCTTTTATCTTTTCACTTTATATTTACAATGACATCTTGAAATGAGATGCTTATCCTAAACAGAGGTTAGGTTCTCCACTCTGGTTAACAGTCAACAAAAATTGAGAAAAACTTCCATGATATGATGAAGTTTAGCATAATTTTCATTTACTGATTGCGCACACATGATATAAGATGTGTTAACGTTAACGAGAGTCGGGCCAATGGCCTACTACTTCTAACACCAATACTATCATCAGTTGTAGAGTGCGAATAGCATTATTGGGAGTAGAACCACTCCCTCTCAAGTGGGACCACCGTCCACTCCCTCTCATTTCCCCTCACGTGTGACTATCACTTAGTGGGCCACACGTTGAGTCAATGTTGTGTAAGTCATTAAGAAAGAAATTAAGGATAGATACTAAACATGATAACTCGACAAGGTAAGACCCATATTAGGCCCAGTCAAACCCGCCTGATACCCTATTAAGATTACAAAGTCGGACCAATATAGCGACCCTCCTTCCAATACCAATATTGTCCCCAACTAGCCAGCATCACATCTACGGTCCAACATATGTGAAGTTTTATCACAAAAGTCTCTATGTTGTTAGGAGTAGAAGCACCTATTGTTCTTTTTATATTCTTCTAATGTGGCATTATGAGCTTCATTTCATAGAAGCTAGCCTTGCATAAACAACCCTGCAAAAATTCCTAATTTCCAGAAGTCTAGGAAACAAACAAACAGAATGACAAATACTTTCCTGGAAAAAAACTCTTAGGTGTCAACCAAAGTTGGTCGAGGTTGATGTAGAATCATCTCCTTCAATTCTTCCTGTTTTTCTTCGTGCTTCTTTTCTTTGTGTCATTGTAGCAGTGGTAGGATATTTGGCACCAAAAAAAAGAACGTTGCAGTATGATTTGTCAAAAAAAAAACTTGTTTAGACATGATCAAACTTCATTGTCCGATATCATGTTGAAATATATTCTTAATTATTTATTGACATAAAAAAAATCATAAACGACTCTAATAATGTATAACAGTGTGTATGATTCTATGAACAAACGTTAGATCGTGTGTAAAAAATTATGTAAATTGCTATGACGTTTTACAAAATCTTTTACTTGAATTAATTTAGAACATAAAGGGATAATGGAAGCATCTTGGCTTGGATGAGTGATGAGCCACCCACTTTAGAAAAAAAATTATTAAAATGTTCTATCTTACGGTTATTTGGACAATTTTATTTCACGTATTTTAATATAAATTTATGACAAAATTTTAATTTTTTATTTTAAAAAATATAATATAAATAAATCATACATAAACATGATATGTCCCGTCATCATGTAATTATCTTTTCACTTTAGAGGATTCTCTAATCTTCTTATTTGCAGCTTTGAATGAGATTGACATTTGACAGCCAACCCTCCGCCCACTTTCCTGGCTTGAGATCATTATCTTATCCCTTCACCTCCAGGCTTCTTGAGATAAGAATTTGAGGCCACCATCCCTCAAAAACTAAAGATTAAAAAGAAGAGGATGGGAAAATGTGTATATATATTTGTTCAATATATTCTTTTCTTTCTTTCTCAGCATGCAAAGACAATATAAGTTCACACTGTTGAACATTTTGATAAGGAAAGAAACTCTGAAAGCTCATTATGGGCCATCAAAGAATCCTTACAAAGATTGCAAAACTCCTCCTTTCTTGATAATATTTTGTCTTTACAATATGATCACAAGTTTTCTTTCTGGATTCTTCACTTTGCCTCAAATTTTGTCCAAATCCTCCAAAATACCTTACCTTTAATAGATAATTAATTATTTTTTTGATACAATAATATAAAAGAGGGAATTTATATTATACACATTGGGTATCAATCTTGCCCTTTACGAGAGTCGAACACAAAACTTCGCACATAACGTGTGGAAAGAAATATCAATAGACCACAATACTTTCTTTTAATACAATGACATGGGGGAGATGATTATCCATATTGGATATCGATCTCACATTTTAAAAGAATCAAATTCGAGACTTTTAATATAATATATAAAGAGAACTATCACTAAATCATAATACTAATTGGCTATTACGATGAAGTGGCTTATAAATATTCACATTAAAGTTGTAATACGATAGCCAATTATTTTAAAATCTTAACATATCACAACTTCTTGTTTTGCATTGTTCACCTCACCTTAAGTTTTGTCCAAAGCATCTAAATGTAAGCCAAAAGTTGTGTGAATGGGAGTGAAACTTGCATCTTAAAGATATTAAATTATTATTTCGTATCTTTTCAAGAAAAAAAAGATATTAAACTACTAAAGGGATTTTTTCCACAACAAAAAAAAAGATATTAAAGGGATTGCTTAGAGGTGGAAAATGGCCACGGACCAAGTTGGTTATTCTAGTTTAAATGATGTGGCATTGTGAGGTGCCTTCAACTGTAATTTAAGGTGGGATTCTAGTTGTCGATTTCTCCTAAATCCAGAATATTTACTGATACCTTCGAGAGCAGCATTGCTGAATGATCTTATTTGTATATTCTAACTCAAAAAAATTAAAAATTAATTTCAAAGGAACTAGTTTGCTATCTTGTTTATTTAATTGTGAGAGCATCTCCAACAATTCAAGAAAACTCTAGCCGCCCGCCTCCTCAAAACCCAAACATTGGTGTTGTTTGAACTTTTTGCTCAAATTTGAGGCTGAAATGCCTCATTTTCTCCTTTACAAGTCAAACTTTAGGGCTTGCTACAAGCTGGGCTCAGAGACTGCAGTAAGCCGCTTCCTGTTGGTAAAAATAAGGAACCCAAAATATATGAACTCTATTTCTAATAGTTATAATCCTTGCAAGCGCACAAATCGATAAAGAAAGTATAGAGCAACGCAAGAGTCGATCCCTCGAGGATTTGTTCAACGTTAAACCACTAGATTAGATTGAATAACTTAACTAAGACACAAAAATAAGAAATAAAACAAAAGACATATGACACTAAGTAGATATGCAAGACTCACAAAGAAACAATCAAGATTGATAAAGAACACACTAACACGCAAGTACGACTCAACACAACCCTAGACACTAACTTATGACACAAGAACCTAACGACTCAACACAACCCTAGACACTAACTTATGACACAAGAACCTAAAAGACTCCACAAAGACTCAATTGCAAAAAGGGCGGGGGAGGGGGGGGGGGGGGGGGGGGGGGGGTGGGTTTTGATGCTTCGAAATCCGAATGAAATTAAACGACTTGAATTGCAAGAAATACTAAAACAAGAATTTAAGTTCCTAACACAATTTCCAAGATCCCATTATTATAAATTATCTGAATATGGTGCCCACACAAAGGTCCGGTTAAAGTTCACTCCACACAATTCATTCTCTCTTACTTAGCATGTCCTAGCCGTTTCTTATGCTTAGAACGTCTATCAATCCTAGAGAAGGGTTAATAATCTAAGATGATGCATGAAGTACAAAGAGAATTTAAGGACACCACACTACCCCTAGAAAAGTGATGTGCAGTCCTAGGTTGTCATGAATTTAGATTACAAGTATAGTTAAAGCCCTATACCATTGATGCTAATAATCACAAGAAGATGATCAGTCTAACAAGCAATTATTCATCGACAGATCATGCAAATAAGCAGGTCAAACTCATAAACACAAACTAAGCTTATGATTTGCACATTAATCTCAATTATATTCATGATTCATAATAACGTAAATCAAGGGCCAAAATCATATTAAGGAACTACATGGCTAGGGCTTCAAGTAGCCATAATTCTAAAGAAAACTACTCACACACTGTATTGAAATAACCAAATAAATAATTCATGATTACAAAGTAAAGATTAAAGAGAAGAAGAGAAAACACTGACATCAATGGTGAACCAAGGCCATGCCAAGCAATCTCCATTCTCTCTCTACTTTGAACTCCTCTTGAAAACCACGAACAAAAACTCAAATTATAAAATTCTATGCGGCAAACAAAAGGTGGAACCCTCAACTTGAATTTAAAAGCAAGCTTAAATAGTCCCTAGGGTTCCCCTAAAATCTAGGAATGATAATTGACTTACAAAGACCAAAACAACTTTAATGAAAGCCTAAAACACTTATCCTATCTCAGCAGGGGCAAAATCCTAAGTTTTAGGACTTAACTTGAGCATCAAGTAATCTTGATGGGCGGCAAGTAATCTCCAAGGAACCCAAGGAATTTTGATGCGCCAAGAACCATTCTAGAACCTTCTGAGACGTTCTTGGACTACAAAGTATGGCTGGCACATTTCTTGGATCTTCTTGACACAGCTGGACCTCATTCTTGGCTCCACGGCTTCATTATTGGACTTGTTAAAAACTCAGCAGGCCATTGATCAATGCAGCTGGGACAAACCACTCATCTCACTTCCATATGATATATCTAGTATGGTTATGGGCTTTGTCCTGCTCAAAAGCTCTTAGAAAACTCAATGGCCCAATTCGGCTCTAATTAGGGCCCAACCGAGGTCTTTTAAGGCGCATCATGTCATTGGTAGTTCTGAGCGAGACACATGATTGCATTATATTAGAAGGGTGATTAGAAGTGTACTTCTGGGTGGTGTCATACTTGATTCCATCGAGTTCCTAGTCATGTCTCATTTTGACTCAATCGGCATGTCACAACCCTAAATAAGGCGCAGCCTAGGACACGGCCTAATTTCATCTCTGGGCCTGATCTTAGCACTAGGGATGTGTTAGGGGACATGATTGGGACTTGGCTGAGAGCTTTGAAGACGTGCCATGGCTCGATTGGGGCTAGTTCAAGGACTCAATTTAGGGCACAGATTTGTGCTTCGCTGGGGTATCTTTGAGACATGTCAAGGACATGTCATGGCATGCACCTTGGCACGTCTTGAGCTTGATCTGCTAGTCCTCAAACATGGATTTAGGACCCGCATGGCTTGATTCGAGGTTCTTGGCCCTGCGCCCTAAATAGGGCGCACTGACATGTTCAGGGCCTAGTTCAGGGCCCAATATTGAATTGAAGATAACTCCTTCATTTGAACTCCGATTTGAGCCATTCTTTTTCCAGTATTCTCAGAATTAGGCTATCTTTCTAAAGCTTGTACATGTCTCACAAAATCATCACTTTCTACTATGGATGACACAAAATTAAGCAAAAGACATGAAAAAGGGCCGATAGTGACATCTAAAAGATGTATGAAATAATGACTGAACAAATACCCCCAAACCTATCTTTTGCTAGTCCCTAAGAAAAATAGAAAAGGATAAGACTAAAAAAATTCAAAAACTAAATCTTAATTAAGGATAGATCATTTGAACCCCTAGGTATCCCTAGTAGGAGGAGTGTTGTCTCCTGAGGATTTACCAGTTACGATACCCACAAACGTTTTACTTAGACATCTAAATTTGCAAGAGATGCAGTCTTTAACAAGCTAATAAGAATCAAAAAAAGTACACAAGCTTTGCAAAACTAAAAGGTATGCCACAATAGTAGTAGTCATGTGTGATATGTGAATGCCCATATCTTAAATAGCCAAGCTTAAAAACAACTTCATTCCAGAAAGATTTCACCTTGACTCTAATTCTCACTAGGCATCTCTCAATTCACTATAGAATCCTAGGCTTACACTCATATCAAGCATATGCGATGAAGTTATATAATGGAATCAAAGTGTAATCACATATGAGTATTCAATGAAAAATAGCACTTTATGAACTTAAGATCTCATGAAGGGAATTGAACTTTAAGAACATAGACACTTACCTCAATCCTTAGTATGATTGCCCATAAGATCAGTTAGGTCTCCTCATCAGGTTGCAATGGGGCTAGGCTAATTGGTTTTAAGAAAAAGGGGTTGGAATTCAAAGAACTTGAATTGAGACAAGACATGGAATAACATGACTTGAAATGTGACATTTTTCTTTATCTTTTGAGATACCCCACATTATTCTTGACATATCAGGGCTCACGACATGACTTCTTGAATTGACACTACACTTGTCCTAAGGTCTCATTGGCTCACTTGGCTTAGTTCACTCATAATAATATTTTTTTTTCTTTCTTGTAAATTTTTCTTTATGTTTCTCTTTTTTTTTCTTTTCTGAACTAGCTAAGTGCAATGACTGACTTTGTTGCTGAAATCCTTGATCGTGACATAGTTTGGCACATTTTAGGGCGTTATCTGGCCAATTTCAGGGACCTGGTAGGACACGGCATGTGGAAGCTTTGGGGTGCCCCTTGTTGTGGTTTTGGGACGCAATTAGGGCACACTCAGCGATAGTGCTGAGACGTCAAATTTGGCACGTCTGGGCTGCGGTGAAGACCTTGGCATGTCCTGCGGCACTGCTTTTTCTGGCATGTTCTTCAGTAGGAATTTACTTAGTTCACACGCAATGCAGGTTCTCCTTTCTCATTCTCATCATGAACTCCATTTGGCATTGCCTTGTCACCACCTAAGCTATAAGGTATGGCCAAATTGATTGGGTACATTTCGGGGTCGGTCGTTACATAGGGAGCACACAATAGGGTAGGATAGGGCCTTTAGAGGTTGAGCACACATAGCCTACATCACTTCTTACGGCAAACCACACTTCAAGCCAAGAGCATCTGTATAATGTTAGTTCTTTAAAATTCAATGCAAATATGATGTAATAAGTATTTAGTACTATTTGTATTATTTAGCTATCAGATAAACTGAAACAGTTAAGCTAAAGGTTTATATCCTCTTAAACTAAAAACCCAAAATTGTCCATATTTAATAGTCGGTTGATAAGCACTTCAAAAGAGAATACATTCTGTAATAATTGCAGAAGAAGAAATGTAATAATTCCACAAAGAAAGAGGTAATCCACCATTTTTTTATGACGATATTCCACCATTTTCAAGGTTAGTGCCACCAATGTCATGGAAACAAAATTAGTTTTAATAATTTTAAATTGATTTATTATTATTTTTGCTTCGTGGCACCTACTTGTCATTAATTTTAATTTAATAATGGGTCTCATTTTGTCCATATAAGCATTTAATAGAAATTTTAACGAACTAGTTAACGGAGGGACCATGTTGTCACGGTTTGAAGAATTCAGGGGGATAATTATAATATTTAAAAATTTAGATATAAATCTGTTATAAGGTATAAATCACATGGTAATAAAGTGTAATTTGCTCAAATTATAATGGTTACAAGTATAAATTTTGAGGGCCAAGATGACCCATCCCATGTCAAAATTTGGAGGCCCCAAGAGAGATGCGAGAGCTTATAGGGCCCACTCAATGGCAGATAGTGTCCCATTAAGAGCCCAAATGGTGAGCATGCAATTGAGGGAATGGAAGAAATTTAGAGGCAGTTGCCCCTAAAAGCCCAACTAATAACCAGTGCCATTCCATTAGTTTTTTTTTCGGCCTAACCATTCCATTGTTTATTTACTAACCACCCTTTTGAGTTTTTTTCACTTTTCTTTTATGTTTTATTTAATTATTGTTCGTGCTTTATTTGCGAGCGAGCCATAAACATTAAATAGATAGGGGAATTTGTACGTAGGAGTTTAGATACAAATTTGCAAATATTTTTTAGTTTTTGTTTTTCAATAAAAAAGAAGATTATCTTGATTATCAAGTATGTACACTTACAATTATGAATTTATGATAATAAGTCCAGTAAAATAAAAAGTAACAATGAAAGAGTCCATGAAAATATACAAAATCAAGAAACAAAAACAAGATGTGTGTTGTATTTATCCAGAATACCATTACCACATTATTCATCACATCTATAACATACGTGAGTCGCATGTTGAGTATTTTTTTTAAGATGATCACAACGAATTAAGTTCAAATTTACGGACAAATTGAGGAATTAAATTCTTTTTTTCTTTTATATGCTGCATGTATTGATCGTTCTTCATCTTCTAGTTTGTTGCAAAGAGGGTCAAAGCTGGTTGAAAGCGTGCAATTTATGAAAATAATTTATTCCTCTTCATACCTAAACAGATATGTTTCTCAATCATTTTGACTTAACTGGCTTATATTTTATTAATTCCTGGCTGTGAGCAAATAATAATAACTTAATAAGAAACAGAAGTAGGTGTAATTAAATAAATAAAACAAAGCATTCCCACCACCACCACACACAGTTTATCTTCAACTCTCAAGCAGGTTCTTTTGATTCTTAATTTGAAAATTTGTAACCAATTTGTTGCCTACTTCTTCATGCTTGCTGACGCACTCAGTATATTCTGCGACCCTTTTGATCTTTAAGCATAATTATATGATCAAATTTAGGTAATCAACAAAGACCTGCAAAGAAAGAACTCAAAAAATAATGAGAATCTTGGTTCCTATAATATATATATATATATATATGTTTATATTTAAACGTGTTTATTTAAAGCATCAAATCATGCATGCATCCTTTGAATTGTTACCATATATAGCATTGATGCGGGTTCCATCATATTACACAATTAATTTGGACCCTAGATATCTGCATTTTAATGGCAAAGGCAATCTTCAAACAGTTCCAGTCTTGATGAAGATCCTGCAATTAGATTTTGTGCCACCAAGGTCCCCCATCTGATCGATCAATACCGTCTAAATTGAAGAGAAGAATATTGGCCCCGTACCTATAACTCTATAAGTCTGACTTCAAAGTTCAACATATATAAGAGCAAGCATATCCCCTAAAACATATATATTCTCACATGATACATCGATCTGGAGCGGTATAATTCTGAATTTATATAAATACATGCACGTATGTATGATTTACGTATGAAAGTAATACTCTCATTTTATCGTAGTTGTTAATGCGCTACTTAATTGTTAGTGATACTTCTGGTCTCAATATTGAAACACATCATCTTGGAATCCCTCCTACTCTATTACCTGATGGTAAGAAAGGATGTAGGATAACTTTTCTTAATACTTTATGGATCGATCTGTCATGATCTTTGTTGAAATGGCCATTGATGAAGATATGAATCTTGATATATCTCAAACTTTTTGCACGCGGCCGGTTAATTTGGCATATAGCTATATAGGCATTAGAGTACTTCTCAACCACAAAACCCTAATCACTTCACCAGAAAGAAATACAGAATGTCTCCCCTTTAATTCTATTTACATCATATGATCACTAGCTAGCTTGTCTTTTGATCTTGTTTTGATTACATCTATTTTAAAGTTGGGTTTTGAAAGGAAGGTAGGGCATACCCAACTTGGTTGAAATATTAGTCTATTTGGAACATTGAAGGAGATCATTTGTGCATGCTCACAAGAATATAAACCATAAATAATATTCTTCAAGAACCATGGACTTGATCTTCTTATTTCATTTGGGTGGTTGTGGATTCTCTTCTCTTGCAGTTGTAGAATTATTCTCATCGAGCTACGAAGAAGGTCATACACATATATAGCAAATTTAAAAGGACTTAATGCTTCATATTGAAGCTAGTAGCTACCACCCTTTAATTATTCCAAAGAAAAAATCTGTCATCTAAAACAATATATTGTCCCACAATGTTTTTATTGGATGTATTATGATATAATTAATAAGACCCTCTTTTAGAATATATATTGTAATTAAAAAAATAAATACATGCACGGCAATATGAGTGATGACAATACTACCGGCACGTGCAAAGGGAGGTAGGGTCCAGGGTGGTACTGGTCATCCCTAACTTCTATTATATAACATATTTTGTTTAAGTAAGTACTAAATCGATCATGTTCCAAGTATTTTGTTTTTTCATTTTAATTTTGTTTCGTTAAACTGGTCAATATTAATTGTTGCACTTGTGAACTATTTATTTTTATTTTTTTATAATTTGTTGTTTTTATTATATTCTATAAGTATAAATTCTTATTGGAACTGTTCGAATTTTAATTTAGACAATATTTCTTTCGTTATGGAAAGATGTCACAAAAGAAAATCAAATATTGAGTTATAATGATATCAAAAATGAGAATTCGTCGAGGACAACTATGATTGTAATGAAGTATTAATATAATATGATATTTTGGATATATCTTTTGTGTTGATTTGAACGTACAATTTAATTATTTTGGTACGCATGCATGCTGAAAGTTCAATTTTGTTTGTAAATATTTTGTGGAAGACCCCCTATAAAATCCTAGCTACGTACGCCATTGACTACAGACTCGTTTGTGGCAAGATCGGATTGAATTACAAGTTCATAAAATTGAAGATCGGATTGAATTAAAAGTTCATAAAATTGAAGTTATTTTGAAAGTAGAAATGAGTGATTTACATTCTAGGAGAATTAGAGAGACAAGAGACATGGAGAAAACTTATTCAATTCAATTCCCTCAAAATAATAAGATTAAAATAGGTAAGTTTCTTTTATGTCTAATTCACTCTAATCCCGAATAATGAAAATTACTCACTCGTACCTTAACAATAGCTTGAATTTTATGAATCTTTGTAATTCAATTTAATATTTGTAACCAAACAAACCTCACGTGTTCTAAAGTATACTCTTCTTTTGTTCTCTCGTAGCCAATTAGGCCGTTATATGGTCCTTAATTGGCCGTTATATGTCACGGTGTGCCAAAACTTAATCAAAGTTGTGGCCGGTAGCATCTCTTCCCACGTTGGACTGTGGGAGGCTACCCATGTCCCATCAATACATATAAGGTCGGGTAGAAATTTGCATTTTCATTTTAAGTAGGGAATTTAGATTAAGTCACACAATGAACTAAATATTATATATCGAATTTTAAATAAATATATATTCTCGTCGTCCACAGCAAGTACATTTCACTCTGTAGTTTGTTCCACAATAAATCCCGAACATTCCTAAACATTTTATTCATTTTATTCATTTTTTTAGAGGAGATGGTAGGTAATCCCAAATGAGGAATAAGATTTAATTATATTATAACAAAAACTAAATTTGGGGAATATATATATATATATATATATATCATATCATATAAAAATTCTGGTATCAATTTTATTATCTCATACTTTCACTTAAAGTAAGGTTAGTTTTATTAGTTGATTTTGAAAAGCTTGTTTAATGAGGAGATCAAGGATGCTGGCCACTTGGAACTCCACCATGCCGACGTGGACCTTATGTGGAAGGTCCCAGTACAATCCCATCATCTACTGTTTCAGTTAGAAAATATATATCGTTACTGGATATGCCAAAGCAAAAATAAAAAAAAAAATAAATAAAGCAAATTAAAGTAATTATAGCTAGAGACTAGAGATGGTGTTATCCCAATTATAGTTTCATCCATTTAATCACCTTTTAAACTAATGATAATAAGGCGGCCTTGATTGATTAGTCTTAATGTTGAAACCCAAATCAAGATAAAATGGGCAATGCCATAGGATCCGTTCATCATGATATATCTACGTACACGATAAAAAATGATCATCAATTATGAATAAGTTGTAGTTATGATAATACTAATCTTGTTCTATTAATTTTTTAAACACTGTACCTATAACATTAAGAAGTACATAAATATTAAAACACTGTTGCAAACGGGAAGTGGGTCCCCTTGGCCGGTCGAATCCTTGTAATCAAAGTCCCCCTCTAACCAACCCAGCTAGCCGGTCAATCTCATAGATCTTATCGGCTAGCAACCGAAGACGGACAACCATTGTCCCGACCTTACCAATACCAAAGGTGAAATTATTAATCACATATACATATTGTCAATTACTTTAAGTCCATATATTCCCCTGATTAAAAAAAGAAAGCTTGGAAGGACATTACATATGTCCCAAATGGACACGACTACTTGAAAAACTGTTACTAATTATAACTTTGTGCTCCAAGTAAGTCCTCATCATATCGTTTTGAATATACTCAAAATCTTACATTGTTTTTAGAAGATACAAATTGCATTGATTAAACAAAGATACGCAGTAAAGACAAATTAGACTACAAAAGCTTGACAACAAATAAGGGTAAATACCTCCAGTGATCAAACTCGATATCTGCCGAAACGATCTAGAGGGAATAACGCATAAAATAATATAACTTGAATCCCCTAAGTATCATCAAGGTCATTACTGCCCGAAAAACTAATATTTGCAATCCCACAAAAGGGAAAACCTAACACAGCCAACCTAAAATAAGAGCCACTGGACTTACTTGTACAAAGCGAACTAAAAAGAAAATAAATAAATAACCCAACAAAAGGTACAAATTGGTTACTTCCACTGTAATCGCTGCCTATCACTTCCGTTATTGCCGCCTCCTCAGAATTTCGAAGATGATGATGATACTGTCCACCACCATATCGCAGATGTTTCAATCCACCATAATTGACACCACAACACCAATGGAGGACTGCGATGACTCGATCAAAACCCACCAGGCCTCATCATAAGTCAAAACCCTGTGAAGACAAATCAAGCTCTTAAAAATAAGAATTTCACGGGCAACCTGACTAGTCGGGACGCTGAAACCTGTGACCATGATCGACACCATGATGATAGACGAGAAAAGGAAGCATGTAGACGAACAAACTTCGGTAAATTCGACACCAAGATCGGTTGGATTATCCGATTTATTTACTACGTCTCTATGGGTACCAGGGGAAAGCCCCCTAGATCCAAAAAAGATCAGTCGAAGAAAAAAAATTTTGAACGAAGATTTCTTTTGGAGATGAAGCTAAGATTTTTTATTAAGAAATGAATACTACTAGATCGTAATACTAAGTGATTATCTAGTACTCAAAATCTTACATTTAGCCTTGCATTAAAAGATGAATTAGACAACCAAATAATGTCGGTTGTCCTTTTGCTAACCCATTAGCAACTACGAGAAATAAGATTCAGTTACATTAATTAATACTAAATTTGGGAATATATCATACAAGAATTCTGGTATCAAGTTTATAATCCCGTACTTTTTACTTAAATTAAGCATAAGGTCAGTTTAATTTGTTGATTTAGAATATTGATGGAAGCATGTAATTAGTTTTAAATTTGATTTTAAAAAGTTTGTTTAATGAGGAGAGATCAAGGATGCTGGCCACTTGGAAGTCCATCATGCCGACGAGGACCTTATGTGGAAAGTCCCATCATCAACTGTTTCGGTTATATGCCAAAGCAAAAATAAAATGAAAAAAGCAAATTAAAGTAGGTATAGCTAGAGATGGTGTTATCCCAAATCTAGTTTCATCCATTTGATCACCTTTTACACTAATGATAATAAAGCGGGCTTAATTGATTAGTTTTAAATCGAATGCCTAATCAAGATAAAAAGGGAAATAACACATGGAAAGGTTGCAGACCCATGGTCCATTCATCATGATATGAACGCACGATAAAAAGTAATCATCGACTATGAATATATAAGTTGTAATTATAACGATAAAGTTGGACATATATATAGATTCTAACCATATTGAATGGTAATTAAGATAAGAATCACATCAGGTTCATTGGCTCAATGGGTTTCCTGAGTTCGATATGCATTCAACTTGTCTTGAATTCGATTTCTATCAGTTGATCTTCTAATTGAAGACAGAGTGCATTGAAATGGATATTTGAATTTTTCCGACTCTCATATTAGTGTATTGCCGTGATTCACAACCGATTGATTCCGTATAAAAAGACAAAATTGCAGTTAAGATAAGGCAGCAAGTGATGACAATGAACATCATAATGTGAGCATGTCTTGGTATTATAAATTGTAGTTAAGATAAGGCAGCAAGTGATGGTCATGAACATCATAATGGTGTCTTATATATAGTACAGGATATATATATATATATACATATTATTATAATTTTAAAATAAAATAAAAAGTTTAATTTTTATTTTTCTCCAATCTCCCTTGTGTGAACCACAACAGGTTTGTCAAGTGGTTAGGATGTTCCCAGGCTCGGTATGCTTCCGGTTAGTCCTGGGTTCGA
Organism: Oemleria cerasiformis; assembly: GCA_037349345.1. Classification (NCBI taxonomy): domain Eukaryota; kingdom Viridiplantae; phylum Streptophyta; class Magnoliopsida; order Rosales; family Rosaceae; genus Oemleria; species Oemleria cerasiformis. The sequence continues at coordinate 12,279,582 of JAZGTL010000007.1, forward strand.
TTCCTCCCGGGTTATATCCTGATTGTGGCCAGGGTGCGCTGTAACGCGTGTGTGAGTCTTCCCGGTCTCCGACGCAGATTAGTTATTGGTTATCAAATTTGCGATATTGTGTGTCAATGGCCAAAAAAAAAATCTCCCTTGTGCTAGCTCTTTTCCATTTAACTTTCAATTATCTAACTTTATGTCCTACACTCTTTTTCTATATCTCAAATTTCACTTTCTTGTTTGTATTGACAAAACAAATGTCAAAATCCTGGCAAGGCACATATGTTCGAAGTTGGAAACAAAAAATAGGCATGTTAGACATTTCAACTCTATGATCTCATTTGGTTAATTGGAATGCTATAATAGGAATGATAATTGTATTCAATTACTTATCTATTACATAATGTAATTAGTCTTTCACTTTCCATTTGAGTGTTTGAATTAATTTAGGAATCATAAAAAGGAAATAATTTAACTTCCTAATTTATCCGTCAATCAATTATTTAAAAAATAAAAAAAAAATAGCAATCCATTTTGCCCTAAGCCGATCATGGCAGATCTACCAAGTTCAGAAGAAGAAAAAATATTGGTAGGAAGAAGAAGAAGAAGAAGAAGAAGAAGAAAAGGTTTCTTATATTTTATGACCAAGATTAGAACATCAAAACAAAAAAGAAGAAGAAATAATCATAAAAGATTAAACAAACAAATTAGATAAGGTAATTGAATGGAAGAACGATGATCCTTCCATCAAATCTCCAAGCCACCTATGTTGCAGTTCCCATCCATTAGTTCACATATCCTCTTCCACTCAACCACATCTCACTTCTCCAACATTTTCCCCATTAGAGCCACCACCCAACAATCTTCCTTATCGCAGAGGCCCAAGCTTTGATTTTAATCTTCCAAGACAATAGAATTTTTTTTGGGTAAAAAATACATTAGATTTCAATTATTTCAACTTTCAAGTAATAAGAAATAAATATTATGAAAGGGTATTTGTTGTAATTTTAAATTCCAAGTGTATCATGGAATTACAATACCACATCCTTGGAAGTAATCATATTCCACCTATTAAGTGGAATTGATTCCAATCAACTTATTCCTCTTTTCACTTTTCATGTTAAACTAAACATGATAATTTGATGGAATATGAATTTATTTCTCATTCCAAATTTAAATTCTAAGCAAACAAACAGGGGCTATGATGTATGCGGTAGTCTCTTTCCCAAGAAGATAACGACATTAATTTACCACAATTTTCCCTCAAATTCTTCTTCTCATGGGCCCTAATTGCACATTTTTGGGAGTAATTTGATAGAAGGCCAAACCAAAGTCTACCAGAGGAAACAAAGGCAAAGGCCCCAAAAACAAATTATTGGCGACCAAGAAAACAACCAGAAAAGAAAAGCAACTGAGCGACTAGAAGAACAAAATAAACAGAACATAAACTACGCTATAGTACTGCAAACAGAGAGTTAGGCCAGTGTCGGGAGTTGGTCTAATATATTCACGTCAAACTGTGGCGCAATTCTAGTCTAATATTTTAACCGATGAGAAAAAATTACACATTAAAAGATGTCATTTTAAGTTAATTTGCTACGCGGCATGCCACACTAACTATTAATAGGGTCACCATTGTTGCCGTACCAAAATACATCGGCCACGTCATGGATTTTAACATTTGTTTTATAAAAAAAAAAAAAATGAAAAGGGGACTATGAGATATAATAAAATTAAAAATAAGAACACCAAAAAGAAAAAGAATAAACTACATAAACTATAAGGGTCATTTCAAGTTCATACCCGAACTATGAAAATTTTCATCTAGGTACCCAAACTATCAAAACACAACATATAGGTACCCACCGTTAGCAATATGTTAAAAAAATCTGGTAAGTGTCCAAGTGGTATTTGTGGGGCTCTTTTTTATACTGACATGGATGCCTTGTAAACAAAAAAATTATAAAATTTGAATATTATTAAAAATAATTAATAAAATCTTAAAATAAATAAACAAAAAAAAATAAAAAACAAAACACAACTTCCTTGGATGAAATTGAAGAAGACCCGGTTTGGAAAACCCATATTGATGAGGGTGAGACTAGGGTTGAAGAGAATGGTGGTTCTTTGGGTGATGTGGTTGAAGAAGACTAACCTCCACCAATTACTTTCCACCATTCTTCTCTCTCTCCTATCAGCCTCACTCTCTCTCCCTGACGCCCTCTTCCTCACCTTCTCTGCGACAACGAGGAAAACCACCGCCACCACCCACGTTTCCGACTACGACCAGCCTCACCACCACTCTCAAACGCCTCCCATTGTCGAGACGAACCTTTCCCTGCCACCTATCATTGTTGAAGCTCGCCCCCTGTCTCCGCGAACGCCTTGCCGACCACGACTCCGCTGCCACCATCGACACTAGCCCCGAGTCCCCAACTAGAAACAACTCCCATTCTTGTTCGGAGCTTCGTCGTAGTATATCATGCTTCGAAACGAGACCCGAATCGTCATCGCCCAATGCCCCGGACCTGACCTGGCTCAAGTCCTGCAACGTTAGGGCTCAGAACACTGTCCGAGCTCTTCAACATTGACGATAATAGCAAAGGTCTGCCGAGGTTGGGTCTGGGTCGGAGTCTGGGTTTGGACCTGGGTTTGCTCGCCCATATGTGTAAGTACGTTCAAATTGCCTCAAATTGAACGGGTGGGTTGAAATTGAATTTAAAATATAGGGACGGCAGTGGGTGGTGGTTTATCAAAATAATTGAATTGAAGCCATCGGAAATTGGGGGTGAGGTGGGGATGGAGAAGACGAAGAAGACGAAAGAAGGGTCATCGTTCTCGGTTCTGGAAGGGATTTGATTTGATTTATTTATTTATTTTAAGTTTTTATTAATTACTTTAATAATATTCAAATTTTATCATTTTGTTTTGTCTACATGGCGTCCATGTCAGCATAAAAAAAGGCTCCACAAATGCCACTTGGGCACTTAACAGATTTTTTTAACAGATTACTAACGGTGGATACCTAAATATTGTGTTTTGATAATTTGGATACCTATAATCCAATTTTCATATACGATTTAAAATGATTCCTATAATCTGGGTACTTTTATGTAGTTTATGCAAATAAAAAAAGATCTCCCCACCCACATGAATGAGCCCTCGTGAATAGAAGATGTATTGGATTTGCAACTTTTGAAATTGATTGAGCAGCCGCCATTATAATATGGTTCAAGTCCTTATCTCCTTTTGATTGCGGTTTATCTACGGAAAAAAAAAAAAAACGAATTGTCACGACTGTGTGTGCCTAGCAATATAATTGATCGTTGTGTCCATTTTTGTTCCAATGCGAAAATTATTCTAAGATAAGCATCATATTAGTTAAAATCTTGAGAAGATTAGAGCAAAAAAAATTACAATTACGATCTTCCATATAAATTTAAATTTAGTTCTAGAAGAAATCAAACCAACAAAAGAATATCAATACTTTATTGCTTCCACGTACCAGAACAATATTAGTACCTTCTGGAGCTATTATAGAATACGGAGGTGTTCGTATTATTTATTTTATTAAAACGAGAGTTAAACGGATAGAATAACATAAGAATAAAAAAGGAAAGGGTCAATTTGATTTTTAAAAAAAAAAACAAAAAAAGAAAAGAAGGAAAGGGACGTCGAGCCCTATTTCTGTCCTTAATTTGTTTTGGGGTCCATGAATAACCGGCCCCAAATCTGAAGACAAACAACTTCTTTATTTTTCTTTTCTCATTAATTGGGTACCCGAATATACTAACCATATTTTAATCTTGTTTTTCGTATAAGACAAGATTGAAGTAATTGAGCACTGTAAGACATGATAAAATTATTAAATGAAAAAGCATATTTGCATAAAGTAGGCATTTTCTCTAAATATTTTTTATTTTTTTGTTTATATATATATATTTTTTCAATATACAAGCGAAATGAATGAAAATTAAGATTTTAGAGCAAGATCATTTTTATACTCTTTTTAATTTATTTTATTTGTTAACCACGAAATACGTAGCAAGTAGTTAAGTGCATGCAAAATTCATGCAATATTGGTGGGGTTTGTAATTCTTGGCTTGGGCCATGGAAAGGGATTGTTTTCATAAATAAAGACGTGTTATCTGATTGAATCATCGATGCTTCTATAAAGTAGCTCTGTAAATAGGAAAAATATTAGATTTTATCATATCACAGATTATGACATATTTAATTTACGTGATACAATATAAATAAATAATATTATTTAAATTATTACATTAATAAACATTCATTTATATCGATAGAATTTTTCATTTACCCGCGAGACAATGTCATGTAAGCCATAAATATTTAAAAAGTTAAAAAGGCAAACGGAAAGGTTAACGCGTAGGGTCCAGCCTAACCGAAAGTATGATGAAGATATATATAGTTAGAGACAGGTGGTAGTTGTTACCCTTTAATTACCTGTCAACTGCCATGTAGCAAGCTTGAGATGATGATGATGATATATACTTTGTTGAAAATATATGTTGGTTGAACCACAACAAAAAAACAAGTGTCATGGACCTCATAGTTTATAGGAAAATTTGGAATCCGAACAGAGATTTGATTTCGTGGTACATTCTGAATGGTTGCTTAATACTTAATACGATGATGAGTTTTGAATTCAAAATCATGGTTTACTTCATTCACAAACTTCTTGTTACTTTTAATCTTCCACTCTAATCACCCTCTCTAATTCAATATTATAAAAAAAAAATTGACAATTTTAACATATATATATATATATATATATATAGAAATATCAATACACAAATCATGGTATTTGATCAATGTGAAGGCCTTGATACAAAGCATGGAGACTTGTACTTAATACATGACAACCGCTTCTAAAGAAATCCAAGAGGAAAACCAGCGCATGGAGGAGAGACTAGAAAAGAGCATGAGAGAGTTTGAGTTCAACATGTGCCAAATCGAAGAAAGGGCTTGTTCCCCACCAAGTGAGGCCGTGAATGATGATCACGATGAAGCTATCATCGAGCCAACACTTCGACAAGTGCTTGCCATAGAGGTCGCGAAGTCCACCAACCTTCGATGTGGACCAGGATACAAAGAATGGAGGCTTGTAATCAGAACCATCACACAGAAGAAGAGCATAATAAGGACACCATCAAGCTAACACTTCGACAAGTGCTTGCCATGGATGCCATGAATTCCACCCAAGGCCATATCGTGACAGTGACTCCCGATTCTGCTCAGATTGGGCAGTGGGACGCACCCAATTCATACCTTCCAGTATACTCTCCCTTTTATAATGTTTATGATTCTGATTTCATGTCTAACTATATCTCTTTGTCTTACACTAACATATTGGAAAGCGAAATGGAAGAAAATTGAGAGGAAGAGAATAGGATGGATAATGGTGACAAGGACATCCAGGTCAAACCCATGCCCCTGCCCTATGTGTTTCCCAGCAACAACGCACTGCCCCAAGCCGTGTCCCACAGCCATGACCACGTTCTGCCTCAAGACTCGCTTGAGTCTCTACCCCAAATCCAGCCTCCAGTTGCACATGCCCTGCCGCAGCCCTGGACCAACCCCTTACAGTAGAACAGGGACCCTGCCGTGTTCCAGGACTTGTCTACTGCCCTGCCGCAAACCCAGGATCCTGCTGAGTCCCAGGACTCGCCAAATGCCATGCCACAGCCCCAGCCTAGCGCCACAAAACCTGGACATATCCAGGGCACCCTTCAATGCGCCAAGCTGCGCTACTGATTCACTGCAAGGCAAGTCCTTAGTTGCTACACCAGAACTTTCCCAGCGCAGATCTGAGACGCGCAGCGCTGCGGCCACGCTTTAAGACACATCCACGGCAGAACCCAAGGACCAGGCCGTACCTCTCAATCTGCTGCCAGCCGTGTCTCAGCCTATGCCCACGGACAAGGACCCTGTTTTGAAATTCAATGCGCCTTCTCAACTCAATCCTGAAACACTTAACTTTCATTTTAATAAGGAAAACTTGGATTTGAATTCTGATTTAGCTCCAAATGCTGTTGAACTTTTCCCGTGCAGGTTCCACCATAAAAACACCAAGAATATGCTAAAGGCCCTCAACTTAGTCCCCCTATTCAAGTTCCGAAGGAAAAATAAACGGAAGGGACCAAGGATGAAGTCTAGAACGTACAAGGCACAACCAAAGTTGTTCCCCCATGAGCATTGTCCAAGGAAGACATTCCAGAATGGACAGAAACTGCTCTTATTCAAATCACTCCTCAATCTCTTTCCCGATAAGTTACGTTCTCGTCGGTGGATTCCTTTATGTGTTTCTAACTTTTTTTCTCCATGATGCAGCGTAGATTCTACAACAAGAGGCTCATAATCGGTTCCATGTTGACACTGAAATCCTAGGCACACCATCAAATGCCGAGCATGCCAGCCCCGTCTTGCCTAATCGTTAAATAAAGCGCTCCTAGGAGGCAGCCTAGCCCTGGTTTGTATTTCTCTCTTCCTTTGTTGTTTCTGCCCGTTATATCTCTCAAACCTTTCTACTATTGTCATGCTTACTGCTTATCACATTGAGGACAATGGTCAGTTTAGGTTTGGGGGTGTAGATTTAAAATTTTTGAATATAGAGACAAGTAGGTTTGGGGGTGATACACGGCCAGGACTTTTGAATTTTCAGCCTTAGTTTTTTGTGTTTAGTTAGTTACTTAATTTTTTGCTTTTGAATAGTATGATAACTTGTTAATAGGGATGTATATGCTAAGTTAAATGTCTTAGCCTTACTAAGAGTCATGTCACGGTCAAGTAGTTCATAATCTGCACTTCACAATGCCGTGTTTTAAGTGATTAAGTGAACGAAATAACTGAATTTGAATGAACCTTAGAAAATTAGTGGAGACTACCCTGTGAGAACTTTGAGCCTAATTGTCATTCTTTCTGAGGGATATACTTGTTTCTACTCTTAAACACTCATCGCTTTTGTTATAGATTGCTGATCTCATTACATCATATTTGCATTGAATTTTAAAGAACTAACACCATTTAGATACTCTTGATTTAATGTGTGGTTTGCCATAAGAAGTGATGTAGGCTATGTATGCTTTAACCTCTAAAGGCTTTATCCTACCATATTGCATGCTCCCAAAGCCAACTTTGAAGCCAAACACTCAGCCTTTTCTTTCGTCACCCAAAGTATAACCTAACCAAAATATTTAGCCTTTCATCACAATCATACCCTATAACCTCAGTTTGTGCTAAGATTACCCTAAATGAGATTCATGGTGAGAATGAGAGGTGGAAGAAAATGTTGCCCTATTCAAAGGACATTGACGTCAATTCAAAGTTCAAAAGTTTAAAGAAAAGCTTACATATAACAAGCTGAAGAAAGTTTGAGAGAATCATTGTATGATCTTGGTTCAACTCAATTCAAAGAAAAGAAAAAATAAAGAAATCAAAAGAAAGAAAACATCCACTTAGTTGCGAGACAATGTCATGTAAGCCATAAATATTTAAAAAGTTGAAAAGGCAAACGGAAAGGTTAACGCGTATGGTCCAGCCTAACCGAAAGTATGATGAAGATATATATGGTTAGAGACAGGTGGTAGTTATTACCCTTTAATTACCTGTCAACTGCCATGTAGCAAGCTTGAGATGATGATGATGATATATACTTTGTTGAAAATATATGTTGGTTTGACCACAACAAAAAAACAAGTGTCATGGACCTCATAGTTTATAGGAAAATTTGGAATCCGAACAGAGATTTGATTTCGTGGTACATTCTGAATGGTTGCTTAATACTTAATACGATGATGAGTTTTGAATTCAAAATCATGGTTTACTTCATTCACCAACTTCTTGTTACTTTTAATCTTCCACTCTAATCACCCTCTCTAATTCAATATTTTAAAAAAAAAATTGACAGTTTTAACACACACATATATATATATATATATATATATATATATATAGAAATATCAATACACGAATCACGGTATTTGATCAATGTGAAAATCATTCTATTCAATAAATTTTCAACAAATTAAAATATCCAAAAATCTTTAATTTTATTAAAAATTACAAATTGGCAAGCCATACACGACTATCGGGAGGAAAACACATCAAAATATATAACTAAATAAAATACAAGAATCCAACAAAAAAATACAAGAAAAAATAGGCATTTTGGTGTAAATTAAATATAAAGTTAGACATGCGTGATTTTAAAAAGTTTCGTACAATGAAAAGTAGAAAATAGCCAGGAGAAAAAAAAGTTGGCATAGTACAAAATTAATAATTCGTAGGTAAGAAAGATGAAAGTTCCCTCTCAATGTTCCTCATTATTTCACAGGAAAAATCCCTCTTAGAAAAACAAAAAATAATAAATAAAAAAAAGTCGGCAGCAGTTTCCAATTAACAACTTGATGTACCAAATCTTTCACTTTTCTCAATCGCCATGGAAAACTCATCTTTGTTTCCTCCCTTCAACAAACTCAAGGGTTTTTTTTATGGCGATTCTACGATCATCAAAAACTGTGTATTTAAGTGAAACACAAAGAAATGTAAACCAAGGAGAAATTAAGAAGACAAAAAAAACAATAAAAAAAAAAACAAGGAAATAGCAAACTACCAGATGATCAATTACGACCTAAAAATTGTGGACTTTTCCTCCAAGTAAGACTTTAAGCTTTTCCTTACTACCTGTTGACTATTTTCAATTAAGCATCAAAGGAAATGCTAGGGAAATAAAACGATCAAGGGTGAAGAGTGTTGTTGCTAAAATTGGATCAACTTAAAATTGGCACATTGAGTTCGCTTGGCTTGCTCTTCTCAGTTGTGGTAGGGCCGGCATGGATAAGATAAAAGCAAAAGAGCACCAGTGTGGTGCCGGCCTAAAAGTCTCCGATGCCTAAGTTAGTTAGGTGAGGAGGGCAGTGTAATAATTTAGGCAACGTAAGGGCAAAAATGTCATTACCTTTTTTAGGGGAGGTGCCCTTGTATTTATATTAGTATTGAATGTTGTAGGTGAAACATTTCGATGTGGGATAAATGTCCCTGATCCTAGTGTTGATAGGTGTCCAGGTGGTCCCGGATCCCGTGGTTGTATTGACGTGGTCGGCCGAGGGATCAGTAGGCCGACTGCTTTGGTCAGCCTTGTGTCTTTTGGCGTGCTTTGTCCAGGAGGGTAAATTGGTGGGACGCACCATGTTTGACGGGATTGTGCCTGTTGTATTTTTGTTGAGCTGAGGGCCAAGTTTGTTGGGACTGGATGGTCTTTTTAAAAGTTGATCAATTTGGGTACGAATAGAAGTACCCCAAGTCGTTGACTGAAGTGGATTTCCTCGGTTGAGGGCTTGTTGTCTATCCTTTCGACTTGTACGGGCGTCTGTCCTGTACTAGTCCCCAGTCCCCAAAGCCCTTGACTGAGGCGAGGCGCCGTGGTCAAAGATTGTCAGAAAGGGTGTTTAAAATCACATTTGTTGGTTGTATATATATGCATGGTCGACTAGGAAGATGTTCGTGGTCGGCCAAAAAAACCCTTACTGGCTATATGGAGGAAACTTGCATGATTGTGGGGCCGATTGGCCTTTAAGGTATTCAAGGTCGATCGTGAGCTATAGGTGGGTGTATGCCAGCTTGTACGGTCCACGAAGGTGGAACCTTGCACGATTATGTGGCCAATCGGCCTTGATGATGTTCTAGGCCGATCGAGTGCCACTAGGTGGGTGTATGCCTCCTTGTACGGTCCACGAAAGTGGAACCTCGCACGATTATGTGGTTGATCGGCCCTGAAGATGTTCGAGGCCAATCGAGTGCCACTAGGTGGGTGTATGCCACCTTGTACAGTCCACGAAGGTGGAACCTAGCACGATTATATGGCCGATCGGCCTTGAAAATGTTCTAGGCCGATTAAGTGCCACTAGGTAGGTGTATGCGACCTTGTACGGTCCACGAAGGTGGAACCTCGCACGATTATGTGGCCGATCGGCCTTGAAGATGTTTGTTCAGTCATTATTTATGTATCATTTTGATGTCTTTATATGCCTCTCTTACATGTCTTTTGAATGATTTCGTGCCATCAATAGTAGAAAATGATCAATCTTGTGAAACTTGTGTAGATTTAGAAAGATAGGTAAATTCTGAGAAGAACGTGAAAAAAATGACTCAAATCGGAGTTCAGATGAAGGAGATGTCCTCATTTCAATATCAGGGCCTGAACTGGGCCCTGAGTGCGCCAGTGCGCCTAGTTTGGGTCCTTGACCAAGTACCTAAGATCATGCCATCCGAGTCCCAAACCTGTGTCTCATGACATCAAGTTCATGTCCTAGAAGTGCCAAGGTCATGCCAGGAGATGTCGAGTGCATGTCCCAAGAACTTCCCATCCGAGCTCAACCTCTGTGCCTAAACCTTGGTTCCTGTTCCGCCAGCGGTGGATCAAAGTTCCTCCTCTGCACTAAACATGACAAGCTGTGCGCCTAGCTTGAGCGAAGATGCGCTTCTACTTTGCTCACGGTGTGCCTCAAAGAGCAGTCCTAGACCCCTATGACGAAGACATTCCAAGGGCCAAGTTCTAAGTTCCAGCGTCTGACCGCGGGAAGACCGTGGGCTGCCCGCGGCCAGCTTGTGTTCCCACTTGCCAACTTGGATTCACACTCCAACCATGTTCTGATTGGTTCTAATAGATTTTAGGGACTTTGTAATTAATTAGAAGTACAATAACTATTCTAGAACACTCTAGGCTATTCTAATTCCAAACCTTCTAGGACAAGGTTTTCCCTTTGTCTATAAAAGGGAGCCTTTGTTCAGTATTTAAAAGGATATATTTTTCACACATTATTAGGAGACCATTATTTCGGAGATCTAGACACCTTAGCCGCAAGACATCATTGTAATTCAGTTCAAAGTACACAATTTTTATTTTTTGCACTTTTTGGGCGTGGAGCTTGGAGAGGAAGGCTCTGCCGTGTCTCTGTTGTGCATGTTCTTCAACAATCTCTTATGTAACCTTATTTTTATTATTGCAATTTAATTATGAATTCAATTATATTTGTTTTAATTTTAGTTATGAGTGAGTAGTTCCTTTTAGAATTAGGGTAGTTTGAAGCCCTAGCCATGTTAGCTCGTTAAGTATATTTTGGCTCTTGATTTTGATTGCTATGCATGCTGAATAACTCTGATTACTGCTTAAACTACCATTCTTTTATGTTTATGAGACTTGCTACCTTGTTTGCATAAATTATTGATGGAATTGCTTGAGTGACTGTCATATCATCCTGTGTTTCATTAGCATCAAGAGGTTGAGGTTAAGAAACAATCTTGTAATCAGAATTCATGACAACTTAGGAATGCGTCTCACTTTTCTAGGCTAGTGTGGTGTCATTAAATTCTCTTAGTACTTCATGCGCCATCTTAACTAGTAGATGATAGACATTCTAGGCATATGCCCTGTTTAGGACATGCTAAGTAAGAGAGAATGATATATGTTTAATGTACCAACGCCAGGACATAGACACGGACACCTAATTCAGAATTTACATGGTAATTAGGTCAAGATAAACTGGTTAAGGGTTATAATTGGTTAGACTGGATAGTAGGCCCTGATTCGCCTTAGTTAACAAACAATCAACATTTCATTCTTGCATTGTTATTTTCTGCACTTTGATTTACTTGTTTTTAATTTTCAATTCCCAAATCATGAAGGTGGAACCTCAAACGATTATGTGGCCGATAAGCCTTGAAGATGTTCTAGGACGATCGAGTGCCACTAGGTGGTGCCTTTGACAGGGTGTTAGTGGGTGTGCCACGTGTCACGCATGCACTGTCTCGGTTTTTGTGTGTGACCTTTCATCTGGCTGAAGTGGATTTGTAACAGCCGGTTTTGTTCCTTATAAAAACTTTGAGCCTTTCTTCATTTCTCACTTTGGCAATATGAGACTTTGTTGAGTGAAAGTTGGCGATTTCCGTCAAGGTTATTCTCTCTATAAGGCGATTTTCGGCGATTGATTTGCGGCGGTTTGTACAGCGATCTTCCTAAAAACAAGGTATTGCCTGTTTTTCCCTTTGTGTTTCGATTGAAGTGCTTGCATTTTGCATGAACATTCGAAGAACATAATGAGAATGTGTTTTTTTTTATCTTTGCATAAGTTTGTTTGTTGTGTCTAGCATGTTTCCCTTCTTAGAATGTTCTGTTACATATTGTAGATGTCAGGATCGGTTGATTCGAAAGGATCCGAGGATCAGTCCTATAACGCATTCGAAAATGAATCAATCGATGGTTTGGCTAGCTCTGATTCAAGTTTGAATGATTCCGAATCGGCCTATGCTTTTGATAGTTCAAATAACGATCACAATAAATATGAACTTTATTCCAACAGTTATAACTTTGCAAGTGCACAAAATCGATTATGTCAATATAGTAGGAAGAAAAAGTCAATCCCTCGAGGATTTGTTCAACGATTTAGTTCCAATTAAGTTCATATTATATTAACTTAAACAAAAGATAGAAAACAACAAAGAAAACAATGACACGCGAGTTAAAGAAGTAAAGGATACGACAACACACTCTAATTAACCCTACACCTAACTTGTTATGCAAGAAACAATTAAGGACTCAACAGAAAACACAAAGGGGGTGGGGGGGGGGTGGGTAAGGGTTGGTGGGTGAGGTGTGGGGTTGGGGTTGGTGGTGTTATGCTTTTGGAATTGGAATTTAAAGACAAGTAAATTAAAGTGCAGAAAAGTAAGATGCAAAAATGATGATTGATTGATTACTTATTAACTATGGTGATTTAAGGCTTACTGTCCACTCTAACCAATTATAGTTATTACCCAGATTTTCTTGACCTATTTACTATGAAACTTCTGAATTAGGTGCCTATGCCTAGGTCCGACTAAGGTACATTAAACAAATTTTATTCTACCGTTTATGAAGATGCATGAAGTACTAAGAGAATTTAATGACACCACACTAGCCTAGAAAAGTGATGTGCATTCCTAGGTTGTCATGAATTCCGATTACAAAATTGTTTCTTAACCTCAACCTCTTGATGCTAATGAATTACAAGATTATATAGTGGTCCGTCAAGCAATTCCATCAATAATTTATGCAAACAAGGTAGCTAATCAATAGGAATAAAAGAATATCAATTCAAATAGTAATCAGAATTATCCAGGGACATGTCCCAAGACCAAATGCAAAGATCTTCACTTTACCACTGGCGGTCTAGGGACTTGGTACTCAGTTAAGGTGTCTTGGGACTCGGCTAAGGCGCAGCAGGTTCAGAATTAGAGTATGGCACGAACTTTGCTTTACAGCTGGCGCATCCTTGAGGGACCAGGGATATGTCACGGGACATGTACTGGCATGGCATGAATTGGCGCATGAACTTGGCGTAGGGTTTGGTACCTGATTTGGGCTCATAGCTTGTACTTAGTGCATGGCTTGAGGTTCTCGACCAGGCGCATGATATGGCATCATTAGGATCTTCTTTTGGGAGTGCCTTAGGACATGACAAGGGCAAGTCCTTGACCTTGATATGGCCTATTCTAGGACTCGGTAGGATCTCGACAGGAAGTCTCTAGGGCATGTCATGGGACATGTCCTGGGCTGGTTCTTGGCTAGCCTTGGCATTCGCCAGGACTCAATTTTGAGACCCAATATTCAATTTGAGACCCGATATTCAATTTGAGACATCACCTTCGTTATAACTCCAATTTGAGTTATTCTTTTTGCGTTATTCTCATAATTTCCCTATCTTTCCAAATCTGCACAAGTCTCACAAGATTGATCGTTTTCTACTATTGATGGCATGAAATTATTCAAAAGACATGTAAGAGAGGTATTACGTGACATCGAAATGATGCATAAATAATGATTGAACAAATACCGCCAAACCTATCTTTTGCTAGTCCCAGAGCAAAAAAAACTTAAAAAAAATAAAACGACTCGATCTTAGCTAAGATAGAACTTTTAAACCCCTAGGTCTACCTAATATGAGGAGTTTTGTCTGCTAAGGGTTATGGCAGCACAATACCCACAAACGTTTTACTTAGACAATTATGATGCTAGAAACAGTACTTTTAACAATATAATAGGAATCAAAGTAAGTAGACATGCTTTACAGAACTAAGGCATTAAGATGTAGTTTTCTTTAAGCTTGATTACTTAAAGTTTTGGCATTCACACTTAACACATGATACATTCTTGTTTATGGCATTTCTTTAGTTTGACAAAGCATGATAGACTTACATTGATTCTTATTAATTTGCTTAAGAGTTGTGTTTTTAGCTTTTAGTTGTTAAGTAAAATGTTTGTGGGTATCGTACATGAATTAATACCCTTTTACTTATGTTTTGTTAATATTTCGTTCTATGCAATTGGAGAAACTAATATATTTTTGAGAAGTGTGCAGAATTAGATAAATCTTGGAATTACAAGAATTTAAGCTAAAGAATCACCTCAATTGGAGTTGTAACGAAGAAGTTATGAAAAAAGAAGATTGACCATTAATTTTGGTAAGGACCTACCGAATCACGCTCAAGAGGAGTCAGAGCCACGTTGACTGTGTTGACCTGCTGCTCTGATCTCCAATTCGGCATGTACCTGCCGAACTCCACTTGAAGATCTTGGTGCGCGTGTACTAAGCCCCTTCAGGTGGGTTCGGCTAGAATCCACCAAAACCCCACATCCAGTTGTTGCCCAGCGCCTTCGACTGCGTTGACCTTAGCCCTTTGACCTCCTGTTTCGGTGGATGGCCACCAAAACTTCATTATGAAGCAATTCCAGTTGGCTGCGAGTTTTGTGCCATATTTTTAGAGGATTTCAAGCTTATGTTCACACTTGTCTCCATATTGTATAGGGATTTCAAGTCTATTTCATTTTAGAATATTATTTTTACTCCTTTTATGTTTTAAGAAAGGTTTTTAATTAGATTTCTTAAATGTTTAGGAAATCTTTTCCTTATAGAATTAAATGTAAACTTATATTTGTATGAGAATTAATAATTCTCTATGAATAGAGGTTATATGACTTTATAAAGAGAGATAGAGGATATGAAAGGGAACCGAAATACAGAAATACACCAAAAAACAAAAATACTTGTCTTTTATTTTGTAGTTCTTTATTTAGGTTAGGGCTTCTTGAAGCCCTAGCCATGATTTTTTTTTTTTTAATATGATTTTGGCTCTTGATTTATATTGTTATGCATGATGAATAATTCTTATTACTATTTAAACTACTATTCTTTTATGTTTATAAGACTAGCTACCTTGTTTGCATAAATTATTGATGGAATTGCTTGACGGACCACTATATCATCTTGTAATTCATTAGCATCAAGAGGTTGAGGTTAAGAAACAATCTTGTAATCGGAATTCATGACAACCTAGGAATGCACATCACTTTTCTAGGCTAGGATAGTGTCATTAAATTCTCTTTGTACTTCATGCATCATCTTAAACGGCATGTGATAGACGTTCTAGAGTACACATCATGGTTAGAACATGCCAAGTAAGAGAGGATACTATATGTGAAGTGGGTCAACCATCGGGACCTTTGCATGGGTACTTAATTAAGAAGTTGCATAGTAATTGAATCAAGAAAATCATGTTAACCATAACAGGTTGGCCCAATGGTTAGGGCGTTCCCAGACCCAATATGCTCCCGGCTAGTCCTGGGTTCGATTCCCCTTGGGTTATATCCTGATTGTGGCCAGGGGTGCACTGTAACGCGTGTGTGAGTCTTCCCGACCCCCAGCGCAGATTAGTCCTTGGTTGTCAGCTTTGGGATACTGCGTGTCAATGGCAAAAAAAAAAAATCAAGAAAATCATGTTAGGAAGTAATTGTGGTTAGTGGTGGATTGAGTGCCTTAACCTAATATTTTTATTATTTGATTTATGTTAGTTATTTTATTTGTTTATTTTTAATTATGTTCAAAACCCCCACCAACGTGTTTATGTATTTGTTTTGTGTTTCTATTTTTATTTTATTAAGTTTATGAGTTAATTAATCAATCTAAGTAATTAAGTGGAACATAGTTAAGACAAGTCCTTGTGGGATTCGACCCTTGCTTATTTGCTATACTATCTAAACGATTTGTGCACTTGCAAGGTTAAACTAAATAGAATAGATTTCATATTTGTGTTATCTATTTTATCCAACACTAGAACTTATCAAAACTTGAACTTTGAACTTTAATAAAAACACCGATGTCATTGGAATTGGGCAGCACTTTCTTTCACTTCTTATTGACACCATGAATCTCAATTAGGGCAACCTTAACACAAACTGAGCTTATAGGGTATGGCCTCGATAAATGGCTAAGAACTTTGGTTAGGTTATAGTTTGGGTGATGAAAGAAAAGACTGAGTGTTTGGCTTCAAAGTTGGCTTAGGGAGCATGCAATAGGGTAGGATATGGCCTTTAGAGATTTAAGAACGCATAGCCTACATCAATTTTTATGGCAAACCACACATTAAATCAAGAGCATCTATATGATGTTAGTACTTTAAAATCCAATGCAAATATGATGTAATGAGATCAGCAATTAAGAAAAAAAGTGATGAGTGTTTAAGAGTAGAAACAAGTATATCCCTCAGAAAGAATGGCAATTAGGCTCAAAGATCTCACAGGGTAGTCTCCACTAATTTCCTAAGGTTCACTCAAATTCAGTTATTTTTTTTACTTAATCACTTAAAATATGGCATTGTGAAGTGCAAGTTATGAACTACTTGACCATGGCATGACTCTTAGTAAGGCAAAGATAGTTAACTTAGCATGTACATCCCTATTAATAAGTTATCATACTATCACCAGCAGAACTTAAACTAATTAACAAAAGCTTTACTTAAACTTTAACTTTCTTGGACATGTATCACCCCCAAACTTAGACACTTATATATGCAAAATTTTAAATCCACACCCCCAAACCTAAACTGGACATTGTCCTCAATGTGATAAGAAATAAGTATGACAAAGCAGAATAAATGTTCATGAGATATAAAGGGCAGAAATAGTAAAGTAAGAGAGAATCACAAACTCAGGCTAGGTTGCCTCCTAAGAGCGCTTTATTTAACGTCTAGGCAAGACGGGGTAGAGTGGCTAGGTACTTAGCATTTGGTTAAGTGCGTGAGCAGCCATAGCTTGCCATTGTGGCTGCGGTTTCGATTGAAATGGAGGGGATTCCTAGATGGAAGTCCAAGGGTCCTTGGCCGTGAGTGGGAGGTCATCATTTGGATCATAGGTTAGAGTGGACACGGCTTGGGCCATGCAGAACCTGGCCTTCTTGTGACCCTCATGTTCTTCTGGAGGCCGTGTGGTATCCTTGTCGATAAACTCTTTAGTGCATGAACCTGCTATTGTTTCCTGAAACAAATGATCCATTAGTTCTAAGGAACAATCAACAATGGGTTCAACATGGTACTGAATGATATCATGGTTTTTGAAAGTTCGCAGCTTCTCCCAAACATTGATAACCAACGTCCTTCGTTTGATATTGATGTCACAATCCACTGTGGCTAGAAGGGGTTTGCCAAATATCAGTGGTGGGTCGTCACTTGGACCGAGCTTATCCATTCTTAGGACATAGAGATTTCCAGTAATGCTAACAACCCCTATATGCACACTAACATCCTCAATCACAGCCATTAGACTAGTTACATAGGAATTAGCTAATTTAATGCAAAGCTTAGTTGGTTTTAACTGCCATAAGTTTAAAGATTTAAACACATGGTAGGGCATAATACTTACGGCTGCCCCTGTATCACAAAGACAATGGTTAAATAGTTTTTCTTTGATGATACAAGGGAGTGACGGAGGACCTGGGTCGTCAACCTTGGGTAGCATGCCATGCAAGGCATTGACAGTGGTTGAATTGATGTCTATGGTGATTTTTGGCTCAGCTCCCCGCTTTCCAGGAACTAAGTCCTTCAAAAATTTAGCAAAGATCGACATATGCTTGACGATCTTATGAAAAGGGAGCGTTATCTGCAGCTTTTGGAGCATACTTATGATTTCTTCCTCGAACTCTTCCTTTTGCTTGTTATTATTTTGGAACCTGTGAGGAAACGGGAGATAAATGCCATTAGCTAACTCAAAAGTCAATTTTTTAGTTGTTTTATGATTTGAAACAATAGATTGAGAGTTAGAGTTGTGGGGGTGCTGAGATTTTTCATTTGGACTCAAGGCCGTGGCCTTGGCATTGGGAGCAAAATAGATGTCAGCTGTGGCCTTAGCCTAGTCGTTAGGCGCAGTTTGGTGCAGTTATGCACTGTTGAGCGCAGGTTGGTGCGTTGAGGACTTGGTTTGGGCGCTAGGAGGTGTCTGCGGCATGCAACTTGGCATGTCTCAGTTCTCCGCCTGCGGTAATGTCTTGGGCAGGGCTCTCAGCAGAGCTGAGTTAGGCACAATGTCAGGGGCTGCTTGTGGTAAGGTGCTTGTTGGCTCGCTGGGCAAGGCTCTCGGTGAAGCCTGGGTACTTGGCCTTGGCGCAGGGCTTGTCCCTGTCTCGGCAGCAAGGTCAGTTTCTAGCTGTACTGCAGTTTTGGTCCAGGTTTGCGACATTCCATAAGGCATGGCCTACGGAGGTGCCTGTGGGACAGTCATGGTCCCTGACAGAGGGATGTCCTGAGGGGGTCACGATGAAGTCATCTTCCTTAGCTTCAAGTCCTTCGATGTTGTCTTCGTAGGCAGCTTAGGGAGGGCCTCGGAGTTGTGTTCTGCTTCGAAGGGTGATGGCGTTAGCCGTAGGATTGTGAAATCCCTTAGGATTTACCATGACTTGATTGGCAGCTTCCCTTGCTCCCTTTGATTCAATTGGTTTGCAATCTGTCCTATTTGACGATCTAAGTTTGCCATGGCATTATCCATCTTTGCCATATGACTCCAGCTTTCTTGAATGAATGCATTGGTGTTTTGCATGAATTAGATGTTTTGTTGACCCATGGCATTGACATCATCCTCCAAGAACTTGCTTCCGGCATTCTGATTTGAAGAAGGCCCTTGGGAGTTTACTTGAGGTGTCATGGAGTGCAACTGGAATCCTGGGGGTGGCAAAGGGTTTGCGGAATTCTGATTATTGTTCCAAAGGAGGTTGGGGCTTTTTCCACTCCGGATTGTAAGTATTGGAATATGGATCATTCCGGGGCTGTGCACCATTATTGAAGACTCCCGAAAAGTTAGATTCTTCCATCATTGGACATTCTTGTGAAGTATGTCCCTTAATAGAGCATATGTCACATATATGAACTTTTTTCGCCTTCTCATTGCACAGCTTTTTCACCATTGTCGTAAGTTGAGCAATGGCGTCATCTTTGTTCTTGGTGTACGCCTTACCAGTAGCCCTGGAAGAATAACCACTGTAGCTAAATTGTTTCCAATATTCTCAAAGGCAATTCGTGCCTCCGTAGCTATGTAAAGGGTTATTTTTCGGGGTTTCACCTATGTATTGTGCCTTGATCGAAGGATTCGGTTGGTTAAAGGACAAGTACTGGTCTTCCCCCATGTTGGTAGCTTGCCTTTGTCTTTCTCTGCCTCAAGGTTGCACACCCGGCGTAGGAGACTTTCCACCAGGGTGTTGTCTTGCTGGGGTGGTGGTGGATTTGGTTGGCGTTCTATCCGACCATCGCTTCTTTCTTGGCGATCTCTATTTCTCCTTCGGCCGTGTGAATAGCTTTCGGCAGTTGATTCAATCTCTTCTTGTATCTTACGCGTGTTGCCCTATGGGGTTCGGGGCCTCGCGCGCCCTGGTTATCTTGGCTATTGGCCATGCCAAAAGTGTGTCCCGTTGCTTGTCGTCCCGTCGCTAGTTAGATTGGAAAGGGAGGTTGTCCCACAACCCTGGGATCTTATGTGGTATAAGTTAAACGAACGGGCTTTATTTGTACCTGGCGATCATCTAGGAGTTGACGGGTGTCCCGATAAATCCTTGGTTACGAAGGATCGGCGTTGTTGGGAGGTTGGATAAGGAGTCGCCCTCTAGATGAATTAAGGTTCGCCCTTGGCTTCTGCTTCCTCTGCCTATCCAAGGGGGTTCGATCGGTTAAGGGCTGGTCGGCCGGGGGCCAAGTGTGCTCTCATACTGATAAGATAAGACCTTATTCTTAGCGTCTGTTTTAGCGTTATGGGCCCTAAGCTCTGCTACTTCTTGTTGGAGGTCGTCTAACGTCTGTCTTAACACATCGGGGATGTTGTCCTGCGAGTTCCTTTTGCTGAAATGGGGTGTGAGTCAATTCACCTTCATCTTGATCGTCCAACATGATGCCCAGGGGTGTTGGGACGACCTATTTGGTAAGTGAGTTTGTGGGAGTTTGCTTCAGATTTCCCACAGACGGCGCCAAACTGTTGATGCAAAAAATGGTCCAACTTAGAATTGCCTCGCTAAGCTCACTTGGTTCGCTCTTCTCAGCGGTGGTAGGACCTGCAAGGAGAAGGTAAGGGCAAAGGAGCACCGGTGTGGTGCTGGCCTAAGAGTCTCTGATGCCTAAGTTTGTTAGGTGATGAGGGCAATGTAATAATTTAGGCAGCGTAAGGACAAGAATGTCCTTACTTTTTTTTAGGGGAAATGCCCTTGTATTTATAGTAGCATTGAATGTTGTAGGTGAAATATTTCGATGTGGGATAAATGTCCATGATCCTGGTGGTGACGTGTGTCCTGGTGGTCTCGGATCCCGTGATCGTATTGACCTGGTCGGCCGAGGTATGGGTAGGCGTACCAGTTTGGTCGACCTTGTGTCTTTTGGCCTGCATTGTCCATGAGGGTAAATTGGTGGGACGCACCATATTTGATGTGATTGTGTCTGTTGTATTTCTGTTGAGCTGAGGGCCAAGTAAGGTTTGTCAGGACTGGATGGTTTTTGTACAGGTCGATCAATTTAGGTACTAACAAAGAGTAAAGAAGTTATGGATTAAAATAAAGACTCTTAAAAATAACGGATAATTGGATAACGGATAATTGGGCTAGTGTTTAGAAGAAAATAAAATTAAGATAATTCTAATCCGAAATAATTTTGAGGCTTTACAAATTGACCCTCCCTGAAAAAATTCCCAAGTCAGCCATTGCCAACCGTCATATATTTCGCTCATAACACTAATTATACCAGTTGCAACTACAAATATAAAATATATATTTACTGCTATAAATTATGTGAAGAATGACTTGCTTGATCGCATACATGAAACAAGAACTAATTCATACAAACAAGCATATATGAAATTAGGTACTTTGTCGTGTGCCATGCGCGTGTAGTACGTGGTTTAAATTTCAAACAACAAATCCAACAATTAATAATCAAATAATTTTTTTTTGATAATCAATATTCTTTTGGAATTAATAATCAAATTAATTCAACGTACGTGATGTCTTTTCAATTCATTATATCCAAACACATACTATTGGGTCCTACTCGATCGGTGCTCAATATTCAATACTCATGCATTGCATGCTCATTGCCCACAATCCTCTGAAGTAATTTCCTCGATCTCTGCCAATTGGCTGTCAACCATCACTACCGTTTCACTTTAATCGTTTGGCCGGTTACAAACATTATATTGGAGTAACGACTTAGATGTTGACTTTCAAACTATGCTCATGCTGAAATAGGAGATAAATTATTTTGACCAAAAAAGAAAAAGGATATACATTATGAGGGATACACTTACTAAGTAAACCCGAGTGGCTACGTTTATTGGCCGCCACATGTAAAACTGTGGGCCAACACAAAAAGATGGATCATTTGCATGCGCATAAAGAAGGCCTTCTTTGCGAATTGTGATTGTTGTGGGGTCACAATTGACATGTTGGAAGAGTTAGGACCCCACAATTTAAAAAAATTTCTTATCTTTTGACCTACTAGATTCATGCATTCACGTACGTGTGTATGTTAATTATTTTTTTATTTGAATTTATTGTTTATAATTTATAAGAAATAAAGAAAAATGAAAGTAAATTAAAAAAATTAAATAAATAAAAAAGAATAATTGTTGGAGTAACTACCACTCTCCCACTAAAATGTTTATTTTTTAAATTTAAATATTTAATTTTACTATTATATCCTATGTATATATTAAATAAAAAAGTTATTAATTGATGAGTATTTTTGTTAACAAAAATTGATGAAATCTTTTGACCCTAATAATAGAGATATACCCAAAGCATGCAATATGAGAGTTAGACTATATCTCATAAGTTAACTTCCCAGAATTCTCAGTTGTCAGTATGCGAGTCTATTTGAGTTGATGTTGTCAATTTTCATACCACAAAAATTGTGACACATTTTTACTCTGAGATATGATTTTCATTTTTTTTTTCCATTTTGCTTTTTATTTATTTTTTAAAAAATAAATAAAGGATAGAACTAGAAATGTAATTTTAAAATCAGTTCATTTTAATTCACTACAAGAAATTCGAGGTTACCCGACAAACTTTTGCCCGACGAAATAGTTTTCGCCGCCTAAATACATGTTGCCCGACGAAAACGAAGACTCGCCGGGTAAAGTGTTAGCGGGAAGAATAAGTTGTTGGTGCGTAAAATAGGAAGGGTTGGCCCGATGATCTGTTCTATCCGTCGGGCAAGATGCGCTCTAATGACGAATATTGGTCGTAAGGCAACACTTGACGTTGACTAAAATTTGCATGACGAATCATTAAATTTCGCCCTGCGAATATGCTTCGTCGGACAAAAGTCTAAACACACTAAATAACTCAGAGCCCATTTCTTCTTCTTCCTCTATGCCTTCATCAGACTTTCACTGTCTCTCTCTCTCCCACATACTCATTCACTTTCTCTCTCTAGCTATATAACATCAACCATCATCATCTCATCACCATTTTCACTACCAATCAAATCCATTTATCGCTCAATCACCAATATCAATTTTGAAGGCTTGAAAATTTTGATTTTTTTAGTTTTGAAATTTTGATTTTTGATTATAAACTAATTATGTTTTGCGTTTTAGGAAATTTGTGGTTGATTTGAAAGAATACTTATGAAAATGTATGTGTGTTTGCCTCTCAATTTAATTATGTTGAGAATTTTCGATATAATTATGTTAGGAAATTGTGTATTTATTGAGGAAAATGTGTAGAAATTGTTTAGAATTTTTGGAAATTTGTGTAGGAAATTAGAAAATTTGTTAGGAAAATATGAAAATAGAAAATATGATATGAAATTAGGGAAATAGAAAATATGTTAGGAAATTTAAAAATATGTTAGGAAAATAAAAAATATGTAATGAAACTATTGAAATTAGAAAATATGTTAGGAAATTAAAAAATATGTTAGGAAAATAGAAAATATATACGGAAATTAGAAAATTGTAAACTTTGTGATATGCATAATTAATATACGTTTTTATTTGTGAATTTGTTGTGATATTTTTTGTAAAGCGCTTTATGTAGCTCCGACGGAGTGAAATATGTTCATATTTCATAACCGTTTATGCGAAGTTAATCGGGTTGATTAACTCCGTATAATGAAATTCAATGAAAAATCTTAGACCCGTTTGAGAGTCAGTGAATCGAGTTGACTTACTGACTCTTGAATTGTCCATTTATTCGGACAGTTTGGGGGTTCGCAACTATGTGTTGTGTTGTTTGCGGTCTACGAGTTAGGTTTCGATTGTGGGAAATTCAGTTTGTATCCCCTCAATGTTCTCCGAATGCATACTAGATATTTGTTTATAATCTCTACGTCGTGCATTTGGGGAACTATAGGGAGATGATGTCGAAATTTCCCTTGATTGAAACTTAGCCTCGTAGGTCGCAAACTATACAGCACATAACATGCACTCTCGAATGAGATATGGTCAAATCACCGGAGGCATAAGGAGACGAGCTGCTTTTGATATTAACTTGTTCTAATTACGGGACAATGTTAACTCAATTACTTACGTTGACTCTATGTTGTGAAAGCAGGCACAATGGACAAAGGTTGGATGCAAATGTGATCTTCTAATCAGTATTTGGATGGGATCGACATCTTCATTGCCCTTGCACGTAGCTATTGCAGTGATGAAAGAAGTATCAGGTGTTTGTGCCGTAAATGTAACAACTGCAGTTGGATGCCATTGAATGAGGTCCAAACTCATCTGTAATGGAATGGTATCGTACACATCTACACTAATGGGATCTATCACGGTGAAGAAATATTTTCCGCATCGATATCTTCGATTCCCGGGACCCGTCAGGATGAAAATGCTTTGGATGGCCGATGTGATAATGATCAAGTCATTGAGTTATTAACCGATATTTTTCCTCCCGCATCGGATGATTTGGACGATGAGGTGCTCAGGTTTCAACCCGAAGACTCTGAGCTCCATTACGAGAGATTGTTGAAAGAAGCTCAGCGCGAATTGTACCCCGATTGTAAATCCTTTTTGTTTCTAGGGGTAGTTGTGGAATTGATGCGCTTGATAGTTAAGTATAATCAAACGAACAAGCATTTTGATCACATGATGGACATCATCATCCGAATGCTCCCTGAAGACAACCGTGTGCCTAATGATCATTATAGCTCGAAGAAGCTATCGAAGGGCCTCAGTTTAGGGTATGTCAAGATCCATGCATGCAAGAACAAATGTGCATTGTTTTACGGCGAATTCGAGCAACTTGACAAATGTCCCCTGTGCAATGAGCATAGGTTTGAAAAGAACAAGATTCCAAACAAGGTGTTTCATTATTTTCCACTGAAGCCAAGGTTACAAAGATTCCACACAGCCCGTGATATGAGGTGGCACAAGGATGAACGTATTGATGATGATGTACTGAGGCATCTGACCGATGGAGAGACTTGGAAGGAATTTGATAAGATGTATCTCGAGTTTACAGAGGAGCCAGGAAATGTCAGATTAGGGCTCGCTACTGACGAATTTAATCCGTTTGGGAGTTTTGCAAAGCCCTATAGCACTTGGCCGGTGGTTATGGTTATGCATAACTTGCCTCCTTGGAGATGCATGAAGAAAGAATTCACAATCCTCAGTACTTTAATATTGGGGCCCAAATTGTCGAGTAATTCCATCAATGTGTATTTGCGGCCGTTGATTGATGAGCTCGTGGATCGGTGGGAAAATTATGTTTGAACATACGACAAGTGCAGTGGAGAAATGTTCACTCTACGAGCGGCCGTAATGTGGACAATTAATGATTTTCCTGCTTATGGTATGTTGTCGGTATAGAGCATCAAGGACTATCTTACTTGCCCGACATGTGAACCAGACACAACGTACTTTTGGCAGGCATTGAAGGTATGTTACTTGGGTGTGAGAAGGTTTCTACCTTGGGATCACCGCTGGCGAATGCAATCTGACCCATTTGATGGAAAATTAGAGTTACGAGCCCGACCAAGGGAGAGGTCCGGTGATGTGATATTGTCCAAACTGAACAGTATACATGACTTTGTCACACGAGGACCGAAAAAGAGCATATTCTTTCAGTTGGCGTATTGGTCGAACTTGAAAATTAGACACATCGCGGATCCTATGCACATCGAGAAGAATGTTGCAGAGAATGTTGTGGGAACGAATTTACTCATTGAAGGCAAGTCAAAGGACACAAAAAAGACTCGTCTCGGTATGCAAGAAATGGGGATTTGGCCTAATTTGTGGCCACAATTCATCAATGGTAAATACATCATGGCTCATCCAAGTTATACATTTACGCCGGAGAATAAGAAAAAATTCCTGAAGTGGTTGCAGGGTGTGAAATTTCCCGACAGGTGCGTCGGCAACATATCCCAAAACGTTAGGACTGACGGTGGCACCATTGTTGGTACGAAGAGCCATGACTATCATGTTTTGCTACAACGACTAATTCTGATTGGTAATCGGCCCTTCTTGGAGCCCGGTGTTGTTGAGACGACAGTTTATTTGTCTAAATTCTTCCAGATACTATGTGCCAGATCGTTGGTAAAGACGGAACTCAAAGCAATTAACGAAGATATTGTCTACATCATGTGCCGACTTGAGCAAATATATCCACCTGCATTCTTTGAAGTAATGGTGCACCTACTAATATATATGCCGGAGGAGGCAAAGCTAGCTGGCCTGGTGCATTATCGTCTTATTCCTGCTTTTGATAATATTTCCTTACTATCATGTATATATGTGAATCATAATATATATTTCGTTGCAGAATGTTAGGTACATACAAGTAGTACGTCTGCAACAATACACGTCCCGAAGGCTCTATAGCCGGAGGCGTACATTGCAAAGGAGGCACTGACATTTTGTGCAATGTACCTTCGGAGAGTTGAAACTTCCTTCAATAGGGCCTCGCGCAACGACGACGGTGGTCAACGTCCAGAGACCCTATCTGTATTTGCCCAACCTGCATGACCATTCGGCATTGGTCCAGTGTCGGAGCCATTCACCAATAGCGACATGGATTTGGCTCATTGGTTCATATTGAACAACTGTGATAAGTCCGTCCCTTCCACAAGCAGCACGATGCATTGATGAAGGCCCAATATCCTTCGAATGGGGAAGAAATGGACAAACAACTGTTTCCACGTTGGTTTTCCGAGCATGTATGTCACACATTTTAATGTCTCAATTTCTTAAATTGTTTTTAAGTTTACCAATTTTATTTATTGTGTGTATCTTACCAGATGACACAGCTGAAAGATGATAACTTGCCAAATTTCAATAAAGAATTAATGCAGCTGGCCATTGGTCCATTTCGAGGAGAAACGTACGCACCATGTCACGTAAACGGAGTTAAGCTCGTGTGCACAAAACGAGACAACAAATTTTCTACACAAAATAGCGGGGTCTTCGTGCCGGGTGATGGGGAAAATGCTGGTACGAGGTTCTACGGTAGATTGTTAAGTGTGGTAAAGGTGTTATACGTAGACCATAAGGAAGTCGTCTTGTTCAAATGTTATTGGTTTGATACGAACCCAAGTATCCCAGGCAGTGTCATTAAAGATCAGTTATGTACCTCTGTCAACAGAAACACCCGGTGGTTTGAGAGTGATCCCTACTCCTCGCTAGTACGGTGAAACAAGTATTCAATATGGATAATCCAAAAGCTTGTGCTGGTTGGAGAGTAGCTGAGATGGTGAATCATAGAAATATTTGGAACTTAGATGACCGATACCATGAAGAAGACGGGGAAACAGACGATGGCCAACTCGTTTACCAGGTGGATTCCTCGGCATCCACCCTAAACGTGGTTGGAGTACAGACCGACGACATCATCCCACCAATTGCGATTGATTGCATTTTTATTGATCTCGGGGAATTAGAACAAATTGAAAGTGATTCTGAGGAGTCAAGTACTATGCTTATCTCGGATGACGAGCGTGATTGGGAGGAGGAGAGCGAATCCGACACCGAATGAAAGTTGTAAATAAATTATTTCATTTATATATGTAATATCCATCTTCAAATCAATAAGTTTGATTTATATGTATGTTTTATGATTTCATTCATAAAAGTTTCACTTAATCTTTTATGTACTAAAGCCCCAAACTTTGATGTCCTCATCCCTGATTCGGCTTCCCAATAGTTCATCTTAGGTCCTGCCCTGGAATTACCTGTAAGTCATGTTCTTGATACTTACACTAGTCAGTTTCCGAAATGCAGTGATGAAGATTTTCTCATGAACAATCAAAATGTCTATTTTTATGAATGCCTCAATAAGCATAGTTGGTTTTGACCTTTTTTACTTGATAAAATAGGGTATAGAATTTAGGGAAAAATGGGTCAAACTCTTTGCCCGACGATCAAGCAAAGAAACTTCGTCGGGCAACTCTTTGGCATTGAAATTAACAAGTCTACCAGTTTTTCTTCCTTTATTATAGAACATAATAGAATTGAAGGAATTGTGACATCATATCAAATAACAACATTGCGAAGTGAAAAGTTAGTAATGAATAGCTAGATTACAAGTGACTAATGCATGTTATATACACCTGGCAGCAGAAGAGAAGTCTCTCACCATATATACGTTTCATCTGGTAATTAGCATATGCATGCATCCTCATCCTCTGCGATCTGCAACACATCAAATGAGTATGATTGTGTGACAACATGCTACTGTTGAGTGGCAAAACAGATCCTTTACCAAATTCATTCATTTACATTTATAAACATTTGCCCGACGAATATTCATGTAACACTCGTCGGGTAAAGTTGTCCAATGTCTAATTATTAAACAACATTTTAAAATTATTAAACAATTTACCAATTTGTTTGCTCGACGAATCTTCATGAACCTTCGTCGGGCAATATATACCAGATTCAATTTATATTTAATTATTAACCAAGATTTTGAAAATACATGCGAAATGAAATGGAACGATCTAACCGTCCACCTTTATTGCACGTACCCATAGATCGCCTAAGTGAAAAATTACCTAATTTGGAAATCCCAGAATTAGGTAACGGTGTGTGACGTTTCAACGGTGACACAATGTTTATTCACGATCCGACGGTTTTAAATCCTCAAAACCTCACAATTTTTTACGGGAGAGATCTAGGCACGTAAAACCACAAAATGAGTGGTTGGATCGATCAAATTCAATCGTTTGAATATCAATGGAACCAAAACTTTGAAAAATGTAATGAAATTTCATTGAAGTGTTTAAACTCCTTGATGAATATGCTTATTTTACCATTTTCAATAATTTATAAAATGAAATGGAACGATCTAACCGTCCACCTTTATTTCATGTATTCATAGATCTCCTACGCGAAAAATTACCCAATTTGGAAATTCTGGTATTAAGTAACGGTGCGCGACGTTTCAACGGTTACACAACATTTTTTCACGATCTAACGGTTTTAAATCCTCGAAACCTCACAATTTTCGATGGAAGAGATCTAGGCATGTAAAACCACAAAATGAACGGTTCGATTGGTCAAATTCAATCGTTTGAATATCAATGGAACCAACAGTTTGAAAAATGTAATGAAGTTTCCTTGAAGTGTTTAAACTCCTTGATGAATATGCTTATTTTACGATTTTCAATAATTTACAAAATGAAATAGACCGATCTAACCGTCCACATTTATTGCACGTACTCATAGATTGCCTACGTGAAAAATTAGCCAATTTGGAATTTTCGGGATTAGATAACGGTGCATGACGATTCAACGGTAACAAAACGTTTTTTGGCGATCAGATGGCTTTAAATCTTCAAAAATCAAGATTTTCGACGAGTGAGGTCTACAAACTTAAAATTAACCATTGAACGGTCAATTTTTTTTAAATTCCATCGTTTGAATATCAATTCAACCGAAACTACGAAAAACCCATTGAAATTCACAAACTTAACGATCGAGGCTCATAAGCTCTGTAAAACATGACGATAATGATCGATGGGGCTTTAGGCACATAAAACCAAATAGTGAACGGTCCCGATCTTGAATATTCTATCGTTGGACCTGGTTTTTTGATCAGTCATAAACTCAACAACATAAGCCTTTTGCCCGACGAAAACATTTTCGCCGGAAAATTTGTCAGGATCCGTCGGGAAACTATACTTAATTCATCGGAAACGTTAAAAAAATGTGCAATTTTGTTTGGGAAAAGTTCATAAATTCTGCCAAAGTGTTGCGAAAACTCAAACTTGCTGCGTATATTTGCCTGACGAAAGTGAAACTTTTGACCCGACGAATATCCACCGCGTTTTGTTACCCGACGAATTCATTAAAATTGGCCCGACGAAGAATTCGTCGAGTAAGGATATTCAGACACAGATAAGTCGCGACTGACTCTTTTTCTTTTTCTTCGTCTTCCTTCTTCTTCATTTTCCTCGTTGTCTGCCCACCGTCACCTCTCTGCAACACAGACCAGACCTCTTCTCTCAAGGTCGCCGGCGAAGAAAACCACTCCCTCCTTCTCTCACTCTCTCACATTCAGACTCCGCCTCTCACTCATCCGCCACAACTCTCTCTCTCTCTCTCTCTCCTGCCTCTCTGTAGCCAATTCTGCCTCGTCGCCGCAGCTCTTTCTCGTCGGCAATCATCTCAAGGTCGAACTCGTTCTCCCTCTCTCTCTCTCTCTCTCTCTCTCTCTCTCTCTCTCTCTCTCTCTCTCTCTATTGTTAATGTGGATTGCTAATTTTCAATTTTGATCGTTTATATTTTAATTTTAGTTTGGATTGAAGTTTCAATTGAAATTTAGTTTGGATATTATGAAATTGTATTGGAATTGAAATTTGGATTGGATTTTGGAAGATTGTGAATTTTTCTTAAAATTGCAGATTGTGAATTTAGGGTTTTTACTTCAATATTTGGATTGGATTGGAATATAAATATTTGGTTTACTAAGTTTGTTTGGATTTAGTAATTTAGGGTTAATGTTGTTGATTTGTTGAAATTGTGATGTTTGGTATAATGTTGAAATGTTATGAATTTTGCATATGATTTTTGTTATGATTTTGGATATGAATTTTATGTGAATTTTGGATATGTGAATTTAAAAATTTTATGTGAATTTTTTATATGATGTAGGATATGTGAATTTTGGATATGTGAGTTTTACAAATTTTGGATATGTGAATTTTATGATTTTTTATAGGAGCATATTTATGCGACATTTTATCTTGTTTTATTATGCTTTTCTTAGCATGTTTCCTATGTTTTCTTAATACTTAGGTTGTTTTCGTGTTTTGTAGGATTTTTGGAAGCAAAGTTACAAAAGGAGTTATTGAGTGCTGTTTAGAAAATTTAAAGAGGAAACTTTGAAACAGCTATTTTTCTCCAAAAAAAACTGCAGAAAACGTATGGGCTCTCACACAAGGACTCAGCCACACCATCCCATTCTGCTCCATTCTTCAAGGTTCCAAGGTCTAAAAGGCTTAGGAAGCAAGGAGGAACGTCAAGGCGTCATCCAATCACTCTGGCTAACCAACACATCATCAAAGAGCTATCTTCTTCCTCTTTTTATTTTCTGTTTTTTTTATGTTCTTGCTGTCTATTTAAATTATGGGTAACTAAGTACTATAGTTAGGGCTCGATTGAAGCCCTAATCATGTTTATTTAAGGATTTCGATATGCCTTTGCTGCAAACTACTTTTGTGATGATTAATTGATTAATTTCATATTATATTTTACTCTTTACATACGTTATGTTATGCTTGATCACCATATGCATGATGTGTATTGAGTTTGTTACATAGGTAAATTTGAATGAACGAATCTTGTGTCTATGAGAGTAACAAAGAACTAGTTATAAGTTCTTGAAATTAATCATCATGAATAACTAGAATATATACCATGTTCTAGGAGTTGTGTGTTTGTCGATTTCCATTGCGTTATGCGTTCTTAAAGTGCAACTTAGTAGATACCATGCTAAATACTTTAAGAATGAAAAGAGTTAGCGTAGATACCCATGCCTAACTTGTTAGCTTAGGGAAATCAATAATTTAAAGAGTAGATATCATCCCTTTAGGTTGACAAACATGAGCATCTAAAATCTGTTTTGTAGCATTGTGCATATCATTTGCTTAAGGAAGAATATTAGCGGTGAACATCGAATCCCTAACTGGTTTTCTCACATTGTTTTAACCTCAATCCAATTCTATTTTTAATCAAACACTATTTTTTTTTTAATATTTTGTTTCGAAATTTTCAGTTTTGAAAATCATCTTAAAATCAATTTTAAACACATATTAATCCAGTCCTCATGGGAATGATCTCGTATTTACTTTCTATACTATTTGTTTGATCTTGTGCACTTGCGAGTTAAAACGTGCATATAGTTGCGTAATTTATAGGTTGCTAATTGTACAATAAGTTTTTGGCGCTGTTGTCGGGGACTGTGTAACTAGTTTGTGCTGAAATTGATTTTTGGTTTTCTTTTATAGGTTGAATTTCTTTTATGCAAGGTCGTCGATCCCAAAATTTAGCAGTCATTGCCAACAATCCTGAGATTGAACGAACTCTTAGACGTCTTCGAAAGCAAACTGAGAGGGCAAAACTTAACACACAAAGAGAAGATTTTGAAGAAGGAGAAAGATCAGAATCTATGAAAGAAATGGGGGATGACTAGGTTCGAAGGCCAATGAAGGACTCCTTTGTCCCTCAAAACCTTAATCAACCATCATGCATTGCCTACCAACCAACTACTGAAGGCAGCTTCAATTTATCACCTCAATTGCTTAACATGGTGCCGCACTACGGAGGCACACCTTCTGAGGATCCATACTTGCACATTAGGGATTTCTTCGATCTCTACAAGACTCAGAACATCCTGGGCTTAACTCTATAAGGAATCAGGTTAATTATCTTTCCTTTATGCTTAAAAGATAATGCTAAGTTGTGGTTGAATTCTCTAGCTGCAGGTTCCATTACTACTTGGGAACAATTGGCCACTAAATTTTTGAAGAAGTTTTTCCCAGCCCAAAAGACAAGACAACTTAAAAGGGAGATTCAAACCTTCCAACAGAAGGATGAAGATCTTTTCTTTGAGGCATGGGACCATTTCAATGAGTTGCTTCTCAAGTGTACACACCACAATCTATCTCAAGACGATTAGGTACAAGATTTTTATGAAGGTTTAAATGATATTAACAAAAGTCTTGTTGATTCAGCTTGTGGAGGTGTGCTTATGGAAAAGAGCAGTGATGAAGCCATTGAGCTATTTGAGACCCTAAGTGAAAATTCTCAGCAATTCTCATCAAGAGGGAGAAAAGGAGTAAAAAGTAAAGGTGTTTATGAAGTTAGCGCAAATGGTGGAGTCCAGAGTCAAATGGCAGCAATGGAGAAGAAGTTAGATATGCTGGTGAAAGCAATGCCAGCTCAGAACATCTCTCAAGTTCAACAAGTTGCTAAAGTCGAGGTATGTGCTATATGTTCTCCTTCTAATCATACTACTGAGACTTGTCCTATGTTTTGTTTTACAGATCATGAGCAAGCTAATTATGTGGGGCAAAACAACTATCATCCCAAGAACAACCGATATTCGAACACTTATAATCCAGGATGGAAAGACCACCCAAATTTCTCTTGGAGCAATAGTCAGATTGTGCTTAATCCACAAGGGCATCAAAAGAACTTCCAGCAAGTACGTAATTATCATGCTTCATCACATGTGGCACAACCAAATACTGACCAGAAAAAGAATAATCTTGAAGGTGCCAAACTCCAATTCTTGACTGCACATCAACAAACAAATGCTCTAACTAGTAAGAACATTCAAAAACTAGAAGCCACAACTAGCCAAGCTATTTAGAGATTGGAGGCACAAGTAGGGAAAATGGCAAAGGAGTTAAGTGAGAGGAAGAAATGAGAGTTTCAATTACAAACCATACCTAATCCGGGAGGCCAGGAGTAGCTCAAGGCTGTGACAATCCTTAGAAGTGGCAAGGTAGTTGACAACAAGGTGGCGACAGATGAGAAAGATCCAGAAAATGTTGAACCAACTCCAGCCACAAAGGTAAGTGAGAAGGAGAAGGTGATATTGTCACCTTTCCCTCAAAGGTTAGTTAAGCAAAAGAAAGAAAACCATTTTCTTGATATTTTTGAAACTTTGAGAAAAGTAGAAATCAACATTCCTTTACTTGATGCAATTAAACAAATTTCATCTTATGCTAAGTTTTTAAAGGATTGTTATACACACAAAAGACAGTTTCAGGAACATGAGAAAGTTGCATTGACTGAGGAGGTAAGTGGGGTTTTATTGAGAAAGCTACCACCTAAACTAAAAGATCCATGTAGTTTTACTATTCCTTACAGGGTTGGTGACCGTCTGTTTGAACGTGCTTTGCTTGATTTAGGAGCAAGCATTAACTTGATACCTTACACCGTTTATAAGGAGTTGAGGTTGGGGGAGCTCAAACCAACCTCAATTATATTGCAATTGGCAGATAGAAGCATCAGAAGACCTAGAGGTATATTAGAGGATGTTTTGGTTCAGGTAAATGAATTTATTTTGCCTGCTGATTTTGTTGTTCTGGATATGGAAGATTACCCTATGCCATATTAATTACCTATTATTCTTGGTAGACCCTTTATGGTAACTGCTGATACAAAGATAAGTGTGAAAAATGGTACTATACGCATGAAAGTTAATGGTAAGAATATAGCATTCATGTTGTCTGACACTATCAAATTGCCACATGATAACCATGATTGTTTCAACATTGATGTGGTAGGAAGTGTTGTTGAGCAAGTGTGTTAGGTACATAGCATTGACTCTTTGGAGGCATGCATAGCCCACAACCTCACAACGCTTAATTATGAACGTGGATGTGATGTTACAAAAATAGACCTCCATGAAGCTGTGCATTCTCTTGAGGCTTCTCAGCCTTATCCCATTAAACGGTTTCGATTAATTATAATATACGTATAAGAATTATTTTACATATCGAAAAAATAATACATAAAAATATAATTAAGGTGTGATGCAAATATTAGTTTTGTGTTAATTAGTCAAAGTAGACAAGGTACATTACATGTTGTATTTGCATTGGTTTATAAATACAAACCATGTGCCAGAAAGTAGAAAGAATCAAAATGTTTGATTGATGAATCACTGCCAAATGTGTAATTCATTCAGTTCAACTAATATTGATACTCCCGAGACTAGTTTGGAGCCAACCAAATATTCATCAGCTTGCTTGCTAGCTGGCCACCCACCTCGTACGACGTCTGTCTTATTTTCTCTTAATTCCTAATTATATAATTAATTAATAAACACCATGCACGATGCATGATGGAGTTGATATAACTAATTATAAGAAGTTAGAAGCAAAAGCAATTAGCAATTAGCAATTAGTAATATATTAATAATTAATTAATTGAAAGAAAGTAATCTATATATACGCATGGTGCGTGAATGTGGAGATGGAGAAATGAGTGATTCTTGTACTGTTTTATTCTGGATTCCGCCGACCACCACCATATATATAAGCTATGGCTTTGCTGCTTAACATGTGGCCTTTGGCGTGGGCCCAGATATCACCGTACAAGCTCTGCTTGAGTGCCACGTAGCGACATCTGATACTGTGATTGATCGACAGATGAAAGATGATGAGAAAAGCTGAATGCACACGAGTGGTGTCTGGGGTGGAACACAACACCCTGCGTGGCTACTGTCCCTAAAGCACACAGCCGCGGACACAGACTTTTTAAATTTAAACAAATTATATAAAGAAAATTACAATGAACCCATAAAGATATTTAATTTCTTAATTTTTAAATTAGTTTTAAGTTCTATAAAGAAGGTTACAATCAAAATGTTTGAATACATCTAAATTACTAATTTCTTAAATTCAAACAAATTTCATAAGAAATATTACAATCTGATAATATATAATTTAATATCATCTAGAGTTCAAACAAATTTTATATGCTAATCGCGTATGTGTGTGTGCATCGGACACGTCCTTGGTTCTGATGATGGAACTCCATATGATGCCGTATAGGGATCCGACGTGGATGTTTCTTGTTGGGTAGACGGCTAACACTTTCTATTTTTAGCCTTTTATCTTTTACTTCTCCTTTTCCTTTTCCAACTGTTCATTCGGTGAAATCTCTCCCTCAAATGAGGCCAAACAACCCAATACGAACATTATAATTAGGGTATTTATTACCTACACAAGCTAGGTAAATTGATTAACAGATCCTTCATTCCAAACCTTGGTAAAAACATATGATATATATATTTGAGATATATATGATAATATATGTTTTCTACAAATCAAATCCACAAAAGAGATTTGAATTACCGAAGCCTAATGCACTATATATGTCAACATGAAGGAGCCAAATGCACTTTGTTAGTTAATATTCGAAAAGATAAGCTATCCATTTTACATTTGAAGGAGCCAAAAAGTGGAAGGAGTTTATTTATACAAATGGAACAAGTAAACCCTATATTAACAAGTTCTGAAGGGGCCAACGCCACGTTGGTCACTTTAATGCTCCGTTACTATTATGATGAATGTCTCAAATTTAATTATCATAAAAAATAATACAAAGAACGCCCCACGCATGCATGTGGGAAATATTTTTGTTCACTTGTAGTTCGAATCATCCGAAAATACAATAAATTAAACCCCATATCATATAAATATATAATTATATGGTCTTTGTTTAGTCTAACAGTTAATAGCCTTTTCCACATGAGAATCTTTCTTATTTATCACGCAATTATTTGCAAGCAACGCAAATCACCTTGTTGCCGTATACACATACATACATACATATATATATACATACATATATATATATATATATATATATATGGCTAAATAATTTAAACCATCCCTCAATTTTATCATAATTTTAGTAATTGTTTCTATACTAATTCAATATTAGTACCTACCTTCCTTGAATTTTACCCAATTATTTCCGTTAGTCCTTTCGTATATTTTTCAAACGATTATGTTAAAAACAAGGGTAAATAAGTCAATCTAGATTTTGGGAAAATAAAATTTTATCTTCCCAAAAGGCTAAATGGTTGCTAATGTCCTCGAATTTTATCAATCATCCTTAAACTTCAATATTAGAGTATGTCATCCCAGAATTTTACCCAAATATGGAACAATAGTCATTCCGTCAATTTTATGAATGTTTTCCAATTTTATGAATGTTTTCAATTAAAAAACATTACATGACACTCACATGGGATAATTTTTAAGGGAAAAAGTGACATTTTGTAACGACCCGGACCTAAAATTAAAGTAAATTCGGGAGGGGTCTTGTCAACTTGGTATCAGAGCTCTAGGTTAAATTCCTATGGACCGCACTTAGTTGCATGCTTGTCATTTCGTGATGCCTCCTTGACGTCATCCTCGTCCACAGCCTAATGTTGAGATGAAAACGGAGAAATGTGCGGGGTGCACAAGATCCAAGGTTGAGTTCTATTTTCTGTCAGACTTTTGACCTTTTAGTCGAGCAATTAGGATAAGGGTTATTTTGTTGTAGCCTCTGTATGGGAGGAGCAATGTGGGAGTGATTCTTTTGGGGATTAGTCACTGGTGCCGGAAGAGTTATATGTTGAGTTTAGGGAAGAGTTAAGCCTTGAGGAGTTCAGTGTAAGACTTGAGGACGCGAGGTAAGGTTGGTATTTACATCTAATTGTTGGGCTGGTGCGAATTTCGAGGAAAAACATTCTTTAAGGGGAGGGAGAGTTGTAACGACCCGAACCTAAAATTAAAGTAAATTCGGGAGGGGTCCTGTCACATTTTGCCTTCAGTCTTCTCTTCTTATTCCCTACCCTTCTTCTTCGTTGAAAGAGAGCTCAAACTGGACATAATACTTGGACAAAAAAAAAACTGGACATAATACAAACAAATCGGAAACCAAGGAAATTAGCCAGTATTTTCTCTGTGGGTTTTCGTCATGGTGTGGAGGGGGAGATGGGATACTAGCTAGAGAGAACATGAAGCCAGCTTCACAATGAAAACTTAAAAGCAGTCTCTTGTGTTTGGATTGTTCCCTCTCTCTCTCTCTCTCTCTCTCTCTCTCTCTCTCTCTCTCTCTCTCTCTCTCTCTCTCTTTGCCTCTCTCTCTCTCTGTTTTCTAAGAAAAAAAATTAAAATGACCATTAAAAAGGAAAGCTTACTCTTCCTTTGATTGTCTTGTTCTTATTTTTGTTAAAAAAGATAGAAAAATTTAGTGGGTGATGATATCTTTTTCTACTACGAGACTGTTGCAAACTAGACCAACATCTATGGAGTCCTTAAAGAAATAATTAATTAATTACTTTTATTCTTTATATTCTTATTAAATAATTTATTTGATAAAGATTTAAGTTAAGTTGTCAATTTTACCCTTGAGTTTATTACAAAATTGGATAGAGATAACGAAAATGAGCATTAGTACAAATACAACATGATTGGAAGACTATAGCAACTAATTTGGAAGTTCAAGGACAAATGATAAAATTATGGTATAATTCAGGACGATAGTGTCATTTACTGTGGATTGACATTTTACTCTTGTTTTTAACAGAATTCGTTTGGAAAATAGACGGAGGGACTAGCAGAAACATTTAGATAAAGTTTAGCAAGAAGAATTTATAAATCCTTTCAAGTTATTTAATTTAAGGATGGAAGGATAATTAATAATCCAAGATAACAATAATTGAAAACATAGCAAGAAGGCACAACAAGATTTACGTGGTTCGATAAAAACCTGCTTACATCCACCGAGAGCTAGCTTCACCACTCTGCTAAAACCATACAAAGATTACAATCATATAAGAATAATTGACTTAAGATTTTAATACCAAACCCAAGCCTGTATCCTATAGGATACATCTCTTTTAAACCGTCTCTCAAACCCGTAAACATAACTCTCTCAACCAAAATTCGACAGAATCTCCCCTATAAACTGGTCAAATCGTCTTCCACCTATCAGAAAAAATATTCAAATACTAAACCAATAATCCAAACAGTCCACATAAAGACCACATCCAACCAACTCAACCCATCCAAACCAACTCCAAGTTCAAATCATCCAAACAACGGAAATAATTTACAATCAAATACCAAAAGATTAATCAGAGCAACTAGGTTTGAAAGTTAAATTTACAAGTCTTACAAACCCTACGTAGTAGTAAAGCAGCTGGAGGATGATGCCTCTGTCTAGGAATGTGTCCTCGTCGTACACAACGGCCTAGAGGGGACGCAAAACAAGAAAACTTGTGAGTGGATAAAATGAACAATTTAAAAATACAAATTCCGAGGAAAATATAATTTCCCCTCCGTAATTAAAACCCATGCATAGGGTCGTCCATCAAGGGGGGCTAAAGGGGTGCAAGCCTTGGGCCCAAATCAATATAGGACGCAAAATTATTAATATGTCATATATTAAAAAAAAAAAACCTACGCCAAGCGTAGAAACCAAAGGCCTAACATTAATTGGGGCAAGAATTAATGGTTTCACCCATCAGAATTCCACCGAAAGAAAAATAAAAATAAAGACGCGAGTCGCGAATATGGTTTAACCGAAAAAGAAAAAGAAAAAAGAGGCAAGAACCAAGAAGGCATTAATTCAGTAGCAATCAAAATTTCAAATGGGTCTCTAGGTTTTGATTTTTATCTTTCACGATGAAGATTGAAGGAGTCCCAAGAATTTCAATGAATAAAAATGAGGCCTCATAGAATAAAAATGAAATAATCAATATATAAAAATTTACATTTTTAACGATTAAGTGTGTGAATTGAGGGTACATTTTATACTTTTACTCTAGGCCTTCAAATGTTTGGATCGGCCCTACCCAAGCATGCATAATGTAAAATCCTTTTTAAATAGCTACTTAAATAAATATAATTACGAAACAACTTACAGGAAAAACCATTTTTTATTTATATAAAAAAACCAGCGGGACCTATGAAAATCCTTGCAAAGTGAAGCACCCCGTGGTCCACAATCTGGCTTTGAAAACTGTCCTCGAATCAAGTTAAATCATTAGAAAAACCTGGACATACTACACCATAAAAATATCCCATCATCCCCTAATTTATCGAAAGGACAGTCCAACGTGGGGACGTGTCGTCTAACCACTGTCGAAAATACATCAAAGCAATGGCTAGGGAATCGAGAGGTCTAACTTGGGGACCTACTCTCATACACACATTTCTGAAAATACCTCGGCTGAAAACTTGTAGTTTGTGTAGACAGCCTCGATGGAAAATGCCTCGACGTCATACGTCAGAGAAGTAATCCTTGACGAGCACATGACGGAAATACCTCGATTTAAGTGGCTGGAAATGATAAAAACCAGGAATGGAACATAAAGTGAAAGTGGTAGTGTGACCCCAAAAACCGAATTGAAAACCACATACCTAGCCTAAACCAAAGTCATCAAAAAAATCCAGGCCAAAACTCAAAATCCGTAAATCCAAATCTCGGGCGTAAGCTCAAAACCATATGCTCGGTCGAAGCCAAAATCCAATAAGTCCAAGATTGCGACTGGTGAACTTCTATCCAAGACTCGGATTGGTTTGCTTTCTCAACATGTTGAAATCTTCCTTGGAGAGGACGGCGGTCGTGCCTTCAACGAAAGCGGATATTAACATAGTGTTCAAAGTTGGGTTTGAAATAATAGGGTTTTCTCAAGAAGCTTGAGAGGATAATTGATTACGCTTGATTTCAGTTTGATTGATTTGTGCTGGACCCGTAACTTGGTCTTGAAACCCCCTATTTATAATGATCACCCAGACCCTATTCCAGTAGGAGATTACCACTGATTTCCTTTGCTTGCACGCCAAGAACTCAAACCTAAAATCTTGGGATTTTATCATCATCAATTCCCTTGTCGGACAAGGATTCCAACTTCCCTTTTCCACTACTTTATGGTCCGTTTTCGATCTTATTTTCTCATGGGCCAAAACCATGGCTTTCATCCTGTTCTTGCCAAGACTAACCAAGCAACAAGCCCATACAAAAGACTCAGAAGATCACATCAAGCTCATCCCCAAGGCCCACTAACAAGGCTCATCATCAAGGCCCACTACTAAAGCCCATCATTGGGTCCACATCACGACCTAATCTAGCCTATATAAGGAGCAATATCACCCTCATTTAGGGGATTCCGACTCTCTCACTAGAGATACTACGCTATCTCTCTAACCTTGAGAGTTCTCCCTTCTCTCTACACCTCCCCTTCTCACTCTAAAAGGCTCTATGCCTATTGTATCATGTACAAACAACTACTTATTATTAATGAGAATGAGATAGCACCGTGGACGTAGCTCGATTTGGGTGAACCACGTACATGCTTGTGTTCTTGGGTGAGTGGGTGTCTGCCTACTTCTAAGTTGGTACATTTTATGCATCAACATTTTGGCGCCGTCTGTGGGAATCGAACCCACGACCACGTGGTTAAAAGCCACGTGGTCCGATAACATTTGCATCGTCCTCTTTGGGCCAAATACATCCCTTTGGACTTTTCTATTTTCGGCGAAAATGAGCCCAAACAATTCCTTTAAAGAGCTCCCACTTAGTTCTACCCACCACAATTGACAACTTAAAGTATTTCTCATGGATTTTGGTTAAAAAGGTATTTCTCATGGATTAAAGTTAGGTAAGGTAGTTAGATATATGGGTGAATATGTCAATTAACACATGATGAAGCTCTTATTGAAAGGGTACAATGCTTTGAGATTTGCCTTAGATAATGTGTGTTGAAGAGACTCCAAGTCAAACATATGAAGAATTTTACGATTTTGACGTTAATCACACTTGTAGGGTTTGCAGTCCTACCAAGCACATGGGTTTGCAGTGTGGGTTAGGGTTGATTGAATGACAAGTTCAAAATTAAAACTCCTCCATAGCTTTACCGAAGCATATGATTTTCAAGACACTATGATTATGTGCTCATTAAAAATAGGAATTAATATAGTTGTATGTCATTGTGATATTATATAAGAATTTAAGGCATGCAGAATCATTTTATTGAATACAATATACAATAGCCCTGGGGTGTTAAGTCAAATTGTCAAACAAAAAAAGCCAGAAGTTGGTGGTTTTGAGAGCGAGATAACAATGGGCGTTGAAAGGCTTGTATTAATGAAAAGCTAGAATTTACTAAATCGGGAGATCACGGTTTAGCTTACGCTGGTTTTGATGGGCCAAGGCTCCAATAGGAGCAATACGGACCCCAATCGAAGTTCATTTAAGGAAATCTTAAACAGCAGCAAACAAACCCCTGACTGTGATGGTTTGGTACACGTGGCAGAAGCCCACAAGGGGTGAGTCGGGCGAGGAATGTCGGCCACGTGGTTGGAACTGTTAGTTGCCTGTTACGGTGACGGCTGAAGACGGCGGCAAAGCAAAATAAATGAATACCATACAATACGTTGCTTCTGGTGCAAATACAAAGACTTTGGTGGGACCACTTTGCGGGTGTGGTGGTGGTGATGGATTCATGGATTCATGGACTCATGGACTCATGGACTGGGAAGGGGATATCAGGAGGACGAGGAAAGGGAAGAGGAATGGGGGGGGGAGGTTGTCACTCGTGTGGGGACCCTATTCTTTAGGGGAAGGTCCCACAATGGGGAGTGTTTTTTCTGGAGGCTTTGGTGTGGGTTTGGAAGCATCCGGTTGCTGCCACTATAAATGGAGCATTAGGGGCTCTTTCTCTCTCACATCCATACGCACACGCATTACACACAAACTCTCTCTCCCTCTGAAAAACTTTGTGGCTTTTCTTTCTTTGTTTTTGGGCTTCCAATATTTCTAGACCCTTACCCTATCTTCTTTCAACACTTCCCATTGCCATTAATTTCAAGTTTGAAATTTGAACACACCACTTTCTCCTCTGTTTCTATTCTGGTTCTGCTCCGTTTTCTCACTTGTGACTTTTGCTTCAAGGTATTGATGATTACATAACAACTTAATTTTCTCTTTAATTTTGTATTTGCTCTCAACTTTTGAGACCACCAGAACTGAAGAACAAGTTGGGAACCTTTTTGTATTGACAAATGCGATTTTGGGTCTGTTTTTGCAGTGACTGTGTTGAGTAGCTAGATATGACGAAACAGAATGTGGTAGTTTCCGACGCGGATGCTGAAATCCTTAACATGGCGATTTCGGTCGCCGTCTCCAACTCTTCAATTTTCCCGGCGGTGGCTGAAAAGCCTCCGGCGGGTCCGCCTGGGTACATCTCCATTTCTAGAAAGAGGTTCATTAACTTGAAGAACCTTGAGAGCATCAATGGAGCTGAGAGAATCAACTCTTGGGTGGACTCAATGAGAGCTTCATCTCCAACCCACATAAAGTCCCCATCTTTTTTGAAAGAGGACCAAAACTCGTGGATTGTGAGTACCAAATTTCTACTCTTGAATATTGTAATACTCCATAGACTTTTGGGTATGAATAATTGATCTGAATAAAAACTTACAGGTTCAACACCCATCAGCTTTGGACATGTTTGAGCAGATTATTGAAGCTTCAAAAGGGAAGCAGATAGTCATGTTTTTGGACTACGATGGCACGCTATCCCCCATAGTTGAAGACCCAGATCGAGCTTTCATGTCCGATGCTGTAAGTTTTATTTTTATATTTTCCTTTTTTCATTAAGTAAATCTTGAGCTTCTTAATTAACTTTTCTGTAAAAACTAAAAACCCAGATGAGAAAGACAGTGAAGAAAGTTGCAAGATGTTTTCCCACTGCCATAGTGAGTGGAAGATGCAGAGATAAGGTACATTTATTTTCCAGCTGTTTTATATATATATATATATATATATATATATATTTTTTTTTTTTTCTTCTCCATAATTTTTTGTTATATTAATTTTGTATTTTGTGTAATATACTTACGAACTGCAGGTATATAAATTTGTAAGATTGGCAGAGCTGTACTATGCTGGTAGCCATGGCATGGACATTAAAGGTCCGGCAAAAGGTTCCAAATACAAGAAAGTGAGTCTTCAAACAATTATACTTTTCTTATGTATTTATTTAATTTTCCAAGTAATTTATATTTTTTTTAATTACTTTTCAGGGTAGCCAAGGTGTTCTTTGCCAACCAGCAAGTGAATTTCTTCCAATGATTGATGAAGTTTACAAACTGCTTGTCGAAAAGACTAAATCAACTCTTGGAGCCAAAGTGGAAAACAACAAGTTTTGCCTCTCGGTGCATTTTCGCTGTGTTGATGAAAAGGTACACACTACTTTTTTTTCTTTTTCTTTTTCTTTTTCTTTGTCTAATTCAACAACAGTGGTGCGTTTCTCTGATGCTTTTGATTTGTTAAATCACGTGACTCATTAAGCCCTTACAATTTGACACAGAAATGGAGTGAACTAGCCCTCCAAGTTAGGTCAGTTCTGAAGGAGTACCCAAAACTCAGACTAACCCAAGGAAGAAAGGTAACTTGCCACACAGTCAATCAACGAATCTTCAAGTATATATATAATATATATATATATGTTAAATTTATACTTATTTATTATATTTGGATAATATTTTGGTTAATTTGTTAATTTTTTGGGGTCAACTTAATTAGTCTCACTTTCAATATTGCTACTTATGGAATGCAGGTGTTAGAAATCCGTCCTACTATCAAATGGGACAAAGGCAAAGCTCTTGAGTTTCTTCTGGAGTCACTTGGTGAGTTTACTTTGCATTATATATATATATATATATTCTACCGCTAACCCTACAGTTTAACTATTAAAACATGAGTAATATAAATTATAATAATAATATTGATTATGACTTCTTCTTTTTCTAATACAGGATATGCCAATTGCACTGATGTTTTTCCTGTGTATATTGGAGATGATCGAACGGATGAAGATGCATTCAAGGTATACCCAATACTTAGGCTAATATTAATGAATTTTATTTTGTTTCATTTAATATATAAACTAAATAATGAATTGCTATAATTATAATTAAGTAAATCCTTAATTAATTTTTAATTATTGTAATGAACTGAATTGAATCAGATATTAAGAGAAAGAGGACAAGGGTTTGGCATTCTGGTCTCAAAAATTCCAAAGGAAACCAGCGCAACTTATTCTTTACAGGAACCAGCTGAGGTGAGGGTCCACTTCTGTAGATGCCTTGTTGTACTTGTAATTTGTTTGTATCTTAGGTTTTTTATTTTTCAATTTAATTCATTTTGTTTTGTGAATTAGGTCATGGGGTTTCTTCAGCGTTTGGTGGAGTGGAAACGAGAAGCAGTACGGGCCCATGCAATGATGTAAAAAGTAGAGGAACTCCATCTTCTTAATTATAAATATTATTATTGCAATCGCGCCCTTCCAAGAATTGTTCAAAGGGTGGTTAATTAATTACTTAATTTAGTCAGATAATGTAGTTTTCTCTTGAGGTTAAGTACTTAATTAAGACAAGAAAAAGAAGAAGAAAAATTGTAACTTTTTCTTGTCTTGGATGC
Organism: Oemleria cerasiformis; assembly: GCA_037349345.1. Taxonomy (NCBI): domain Eukaryota; kingdom Viridiplantae; phylum Streptophyta; class Magnoliopsida; order Rosales; family Rosaceae; genus Oemleria; species Oemleria cerasiformis. The sequence goes on from JAZGTL010000007.1 coordinate 12,324,379, forward strand.
CTTGTACATTTTGTAACGATCCTGTACAAGGAAATATATATATATATTTATTATATGTAACTTTGCAAGTTTATAAATGCTTAGTTATTTTCCTTCATACGTAAATTTTTCTATATTCGTACTCTTAATTGACAACATTATTCTTATCGGTTTTATGTCTCCTACTCCAAGAGAATGGTCATCTTAGGATATTGCCTTAATTAAGAATCCATTGAAAAAGGAAGGTTGCTCATCATCCAAGGAAGCGAAGTACAACTTGTGTATTATTTAAATCTCACAAAAACCGAAGAAAGATTAGCTGCTTTATTGCTTTGAGATTAAAGTATTGAAGCTAATATGTCTACTTTTAATCTCAATTAAAATTATGAGGAAGGGGATTTCAACTTAAGTGTATAAAAAGAGTTGTTGAGATTAGAGTTATAGCTGTTAATCGGTCTTTTAATTTCCATTTCTCCTATTCTTATATCTCAAATATAAAAAGTGAAAATTAAAAACAAAAAATTTAAGTGCTTAAACTATGTAGTGTATATAGTATGGTGAATGCTTCAATTATATGTACTTTTTTTTTGTCTACAACTATACATATGGATGAAGAATTATACATATTTGGTATTAACCTCACCCTTTTATGACAATCAAACCCTTAACCACCCACAATAATAGAATAGTACTTAGGCTAATAATTAAGCTAAGAGATAATAAGAGCAAAAAATAATAATACGGTACTCTTTTTTTTTCATCTTTTTCTTCTTTTCTTTCTTTCTGTCTTCTTCTTCTTTCTTTCTCATCATCCTCTTTATTTGGCCCGTGGTTCACAGAATAATTAGATGGTGTGCAGAGGAGGAGAAACAAACATCAAATTTATTAGTTGTTAAGAGCAATTATTAGGTCTTATATTTGTAGATCATTGGTACGTAAGTTACTATCATTCATTGAAACATTAGCGTCCTCCCCACAGGCTACAACGTACGCAGTACTCTCCATTAAACAAAAAAATTTCTTCTTCTTTTTAAGTAGAGACTTCAGTTGACAAATTGACTGCATAATTTACACACAACCACTCAGAAAAAGCTGTGCCAATAATATATATTGTTCTTGAAAAAAGAAACAAATGTATTCAAATCAAAACTCATTGGAGGAGGAATGTACACGATCTTCATAACAAGCACAAACCAATCAGCTCCATCGATCATGTTGGCCTTATTATTATTATATATATATATATATATATATTCATTTTTATTTGCTATTTTATATTAGAACCTATAAGTACTCCCGAAGGCTCCAACTATTGCTATTTGTTATTTGCTAACAAACTCACAAAGACATGTCCACCAATTAATGGCCCTATGTGGCGCTATTGAGCATCTAAGATTTCAAGAAATACCCCACCCACCATGCATGCATAATGCATACAGATGAATGGAACCTGTCTCATTTTTAGGGCTTTATGACAGTATCTTTTTTCCTTTCTTTCTTTGTAAATTGTATTTGGTGGGCTCGTTTGATGAGCGTAATTGGATTGGCTTGAATTGGATTGGATAACTCATAAGATTCAATGTATTTTGAATATAAAAACGAATGTGTTTTCATTGTTAGGGGATTAGAGGGAGTAAAAAAAGAAGAAACTTAACTTATCCAATAATTCAATCTCCTTGAAATACTTGGATTAGAAAATGTAAGTTTCCTTCTATGTCTAATCCTAGCTAATCCTCCAACAATGAAACTGCGCTCATTCATTTTTACCGTCAAAATAAATTGAATTTGAAAAGTTATCAAATCCAATCTAATCCTGCTCATCACAAAACGTGGTCGGAGATGATTGATTGATCCAGGAATTAGGATGTACAACTTTAGGGTCGCTTTTTTCTGTTTTTAATTTTTATTTGTTTTATGGTACGTTAGGTATGTGAAAGGGAAACCCACCATTGAGTCAGTCACAGAGCTAGTGAGAGAGTACGCAGTGAGAGAGTTTGTACTTTGTAGGTAGGGGAATCTAGAAATGGTTGAATGAGGAGTTGGAATCCACTTAAAAGGGGTTTTGATGTGAAGAAAAAAACATGGTTTTTCGAATAGAGACATGAGCATGGCTCCAAAGCAAAGCAAAGGCAAGGCTTTGACAACCAAGCTCTTTCGAACGTGGAAAGATGAAGTCCACTTGATTCAAACAAAACAACCCCTCTATGATTGTTGCCTTACCTCAATTAAATAAAGGCTAAATATAAGACTACTACTCTTTAGTCTTTTCTCTTTGCAACTCAGTTTCCTCAATTATTGGTCATCCATCCATCCATCCATCCATCCATCCATCAAAGGCAAAGTAAGTAATATATATAGGGAAGAAGACCCTCCCTCGCCCCGATGTGTCCCATTAAAATCTCTCATCCTTTTTTATCACCATTTCTTCCTACTCCTCCATCATTCAGGTCTTTGCAAAATAAAATAAACACACAAAGAAACCTAGTTTACAACTAGATCTTGTTTGTAGCTGCACTTACATTCATTATAATATAAGATATGGTGTGCAAAAATCCCTCTTGCTCCCACCAACCCAAACCATATCTATATTCATTATAATAATCGTAGTAAATACTCATTATGTGTATTACTTTTTAATATAATTATAATACTCAACATAATCGGTGAAATTAAATTCAGAGACTCGGAGCTCTATTTCCACTTTCAAAGTTAAGAGGAATATATTTAGGTTCAACCTATTTGATCAAATTACTAGATGAAGTACTAAAAAAATGATTTGAAATGACTATTTACAACCACAAGGTGTGGGTGGTGTTGTTAGTAAACTGTCACCATTATATGACGAATTTTCTAGTCCCTAACTAGTAGGAGTTCGAAATTCAATGAGAGCACTTTGTGGCCAGGGCAAGTCGTATTATGAGAGGGGATTAGGTCAATCCTTCGGGTGTGGGAACACCTTGTTGTATTTACCTCTAAAATCTATTTGTTTCCTTTGCTTTTCTTCTTATTTATTAAATCTTAGCATACATACAATAGCCAACAAATTTAGCCTTATTATGAAATTCAAATTCAACACTTCTAAAACAAATGAAGTCTTATCTTATAATACTGATGGTATTGTTTACACCCGAAAAAATCTCATTTGGGTTGAAGAAGGATTAAGAAGGAATTAAATGCCCAACTCACAAAGGCCCAGCCCAAGATGCCCACATGGAACATGGAGACGTGGAGAATGGGAGACGTCGATTCTGAAGCACCGAACGTGTCAGAGGGCAAAACGGAATGTTCGAGACAAGCAACTGTAGTGCGGGTCCCGCGGAAATCCATTTGGAAACCCACATCAGCTCCCTTACTGCCTATAAAAGAAGAAGAAGCATTCTTCTCAAAGAACAACCAATCAATCAATCAAACAAACAAATTGATCAAACCAATCAATTTCAATACAACTGCAAACCCTCAAAAGTTTCTTTGTTTCAAGGCTCGCCTATTTAGGCACAACTTGTTTCTTCGATCTACGATCAAGATTCGATCTCTTCTCTCTTCTCCTTCTCAGTTCCCGACTAAGAACACAAGTTGTTTTCTCATCCTGACTGCCTCCCAAACCAGTCCTTGAGAAACCCCAAACATTACCTCATCCCGACTACCACTCACTCTAGTCTTTGAGCCCACCATATACTCAACCCTTGACGTGTCATCGTCGTTTGAATACTTTGCCAACCTATGGCATGATTTCGACTGATGTTCATCCCAGTTGATGATTTCTAGAAGATTGTGCCCCTCAACGAGGCTTGATTGCGAAAGAAATATTTACTTATAGCACTTTTATTTTTTGTTGTTGCAATCATTATCCACGCATTGACTTTTCAGTACTTGTACTTTACTTTCTTTACATTTCATAGGATTTTCTTAAGAGGAATTACTAGTATTCGGAATATACCAACCATTGAATTTTGTGGGTGTTCTGAGTCATAAAATCGCTTATGTGTTTTGGTGCAATACCATCATCCCGGATTAAGGAAATCCTCGCACCTAACTGCTTCTAACCAATAACGAATTGCTAACATGAACAAATCGGAATTAACATAAACTGAACTTGGACTAGATTGGAAAGAAAATTTATTATAGTCCTTGGATACAATAAGAAGAAGGCATAGAAAAGAACAATGTGCGCTATTTGCTCGCTCACTCCAAAATCACTTGATTAAAGAAAGGTTTTTGGGGCGCAACAGAACCCATCCATAACTGTCTAGTAGCAGCTTCTACTAGTGGCACGTCTACTTTGAAGGCAGTTAAGGCCTGCTTACTTCTTAGTCAGCCCATCTAGGGAAAAACCGTGGTATCAAGGCCTCCAAGCCTACAGCCTTCAACCCAAATCTAAAATCCAAACAAGTCCACGCCACCACCATCACTAAAGAAACCCACTCGAGCTCACTCCTTCAAGTTCCGATTTCGACGGAGATCCACCGAAGGCGACTCCGGGCCCGCTGTTGGATTTTTGGGCAGAACATAATCTGGGACGCCCAGTGGGACTCTTTTTAGTGCATGTCCAAGTTCAAATATTCCGAACGACGCTGAGATACTAACGGGAGATTTCTAAAGATACTTCCCGAGAAACTGTGTCCGAATTATCTCTACTAGCAGTTGACATGGAGCCTTCTCAATAAGGAATAGTGGAAGAGATATTCGCCAAGGAGGCGCAGATATCTATGTCTTTAGAATATGTGATGCAGTATGTCTTTAGAAGATGTGATGCAGGTTGTCAAGGACAGCATGTCACCAATCCTCGCCCAAATCGAAGTTATGAACCTAAAAATCCAAGAGCTTAAGTGAGAAATGGCTGAAAATAGGTTGGGAGCCAACATTCTGCCCATTGGGTTTTTGAGCCTGGACAAAGGCAAGGGAACCATGAGATTTGGAACGCCTGTGTTGGGAACTATTTTTCCTGAACCAAATTTCACAAAAGGATTCGGAAATGAAACCCCAGAAACAAGAAAAAATTGTGATGGGCAAGCCAGGGAAGAAATCGGGATATCTTCCAAATATAGACCACCTATGGTCAATCAGAAAGAATCCCAGTCAAAACTAACCAAGATCACCTAGATCGGGGAGAAAAGCGATCTGGAAAATTGGATGAAAATTGATCCAAACGATACTAGGTCAGAAGAAGAAATTGGGGTTAATCACAGAGCGGCATGCAATCCCGAACATCAGGCCATCATGAATGAGATGGCGGAAATCAGACGAATGATGTAGGGCCGAGCTGCGGCCCCAAGAAGAGCTAATGTCCCGGTATACAGAAAGCCTTACCCAGCTTCTGTAGACCATGATAATTCATTCCCAAGAACTTTCAAGCCACTAGCATTTTCACTCATCAGTGGAGATGGTAGTACTTCGTCCTTAGAACACATCGGAAGATTCTCAACACAATGTGTGGCTGTAGAAGATAATTCATATCTCAAACTCCAATTTTTCAGCAGTTCCTAATCTGGAAATGCTTTTTCTTGGTACACTTCATTACCAGAAGCATCCATACTCACTAGGGGGCAAATGGAGGATAAATTCCATGAGGAATTTTACAGGATTGAACAAGAGATAACCATTAGTGATCTAACGGCCATCAAGCAAGGGGAATACGAATCAATTAAAGATTTCATTGCAAGATTCAAAAGATTGAAAATGAAATGCAGATTCCCCGTGAACAATGCCCAAATGGTGGCCATTGCACAACGAGCCCTAAGATTCTCTCTCAAAAAGAAATTTGATGATACTACCTTTTCTGACCTTCAGGAGATAGTAGTATGAGCCACCAAATTTGAGAGGTTGCTGGAAGAGAAGTAGAGACAGAAACACAACTCTAAAGTACCCCCATTCTACAAGAACAAGATCCATGTGCATTAGATGGAACACAAAGAGATCAAGGAAGAATCCTTGACGAAAGAAAAGGGGCATAAACTAGAAGTAGCGTCAGCTGAAATCCAGACCACTGGAAAGGGACCAGTGACTCTCAAATCATTAGTCAAACCCACGCGGGAACAGAAGCCAGTTAACTTGACTGGAGGTTACTTTGCAAACAAGGTCACAGTGTTTAATTCATACTCATTTGAACTTACTAAAGTTGGAGAGATTTATGATTAGTTAGTAAAGGCAAAAGTAATCAAACCCGATCCCAAGCAGGAGATGCCTCGACCAGAGGACATCAAAGGAAAGCAATTCTGCAAATGACATGTCTCGCCACACCATGCCACATCCAATTGTGTCCAGTTCATGGCACAATTTGAAGCCTGATTAATCAGGGGCACATCTCACTAACCCCAATTCCTAAAGTGCCAATGGGAGTGGACACCCTTTTCACGATGGCGTCAGTAAATATGCTGAATTTACATTGGCCACAACCCTAGAAAAGGCCATGGTAAACCAGCCAACAAAGTCCCAGAAACAAGAGGTCCACCCTGCTAAAACAGAATACTGTGAAGCTAATGCCCTAGAAGCAATAATTCGGGAAGGAAAATGGTATGTGACTGGCAAAGATGGAAAGCCAACCAAAGAATTGGGAAGAACAGCAAGGCATAGAATCCAAAGACAATATGGAGCTTACATGCGTGCCCAAAAGAACTTGGGTGCAGTTCTTCTCGAAGATGAGAAAGAGCCAAAAACCCCTCCCGAGACCAACAAAGAATCAAAAAGTCCTCCATAGAAGAACGAAATTGTGATCAACGAGTTGAAAACCATGTCTCTGCCTGATTCCATCTCAAGAACATCTTCTAAGGTAAGAAGAAGAATCGTGTTAGGCAGCTTCGCCTAGGAAGAAATACCCAACAAGCAAATTTATGATGCAAAAATCCCGATCTCAAAAGGAAAGGCAAAACAAGTCATTCAAGAAGATTACGGTCAAGGCATGACCGAAGAAGAACTAAGAGAGTTCGAGAAGGACTTGTCGGAAGTCATGGAAATGGATGATTTGTTTGACAAGAAACAACAGGAAATCTGAGTAGAAGTAGACCTGTTAATTGTATTACCAGAACATCTGGCAGTAGTTTACCAGCAAGTGAACTACATGAAAGGGGATGTCGTTACCCACGAGCCATCCCGAGGTTTGATCGAGATACCAATAGACCATGAGGATGATCAGAGTATCATCTCGGAATCCAACATGCATAAAGGAAGGATGATGTTCTCGAATCCGACCAAAGAGATGACTGATCACTTGTAGCCATCTTCATCACAGCCCATCTAGAAGGGATCCCAATTGACAGAATGATGATTGATGGACGAGCAAACATCAACATATTACCTTCAAGGATGTTAAAGAAGCTTGGCAAAAACGTCCGGGACTGTTTGCCCACAACTGCTATAATGTCCAACTTTAGTGGGACAATCACCAAAACTCATGGAGTTTTACCTCTAGAGATTGAGTTCGGGTCCAAGAAAATGATGTTAGCATTTTTCGTGGTAGACAGTGCTGCTAGTTACAATGTACTTCTGGGAAGAGACTGGATACACAAGAGCATGTGTGTTCCTTCCACATTACACGAACAAATCATTATCTGGAATCCTACTGAAACTTCATGCGAATGAGGTTTCTAGGAGATAATTCAGGCTGATTGTTTAGTCCTTAATTAAGCATCAGTTTGATGTCACCCAGTACCTATTTTACTTGTCTTTCGTTAGAAATTAGGCCTTCCATAGTAGAAAGTGATGCTATTGTGAGATAGGTGTAGGTTATAGAAAGAGAATGCAATTCTAAGAACACATGAAAACGAATGGCTCGAATCGGAGTTCTAATGAAGGAGATATCGTCATTTCAATATCGGGTCCCTAGCATGTCTCAGGACATGTTCGGGTACCTCATTTTTGACCCTTGACTAAGTACCTCAAATCAAGTCATCTAGGTCCTAGAACTATGTTTTAGGACCAGAATATCAAGTCCTAGAAGTGCCAAGGTCAGGCCATGGACATGTCCTTGGCATGTCCTAGCCATGCCTCAAAGAAGCCTCAACCGAGAGCCTTGTGAAGTCCAAGTTCCTGCCCTGCGCTGAAGTCCTTGTCCCAAGTTCCAGCCCCAAAGACATGCCAGGGCGTATCCCTTACACGTCTCTGGTCCCTTAGAGTTGCGCCCAGCGATAAACCCAATACACCATAATCAGGTCTGTGACATGTCCCTTGACAGGTCCAGGAATGCCAATTTGGGCCATAATCTGGAACTCGGTGGGACAAAGTGAGACACCACTCATATATGGACTTCAAATCACCTATCTAAGCTGATGGAAGCCTGTGTCTCGGCGGAAAATGCCAATGACATGTCCGTGTCCTATTTTGCCCTAAAGGACTTCTAGGTGCCTTGATTTGAGCCAAATTGGGCCAGTGCGTTTTCTACGAGCTTTTGAGTGAGACAAAGCCCAGAACCATGCTAGATACATCATATGGAAGTGAGATAATTGGTCTTTCCCAGCTGCATTGGTCGATGTTCTGCTGAGTCCTTAGCAGGTCTAATAAGGAGATCCTAGGGGCCAATATTCTGCCAATCGTATCAAGAAGACCCAAGAAAGGTGTCAGCCATGCTTTGCTATCCAAGAACATCTCAGAAGGTTCCGGAATAGTGCTTGGCACATCAGAATTCCCTAGGCTGCCTGGAGATTAATTGCCGCCAAAGAAAGTCCTAGATTTTAGGACTTTGTCCCTGTTGAGCTAGGAAAACCTTTTTAGCATTTAATTAAAGGTTTTTTGGTATTTGTAAGTCTGTTTAGGTTCCTAGTTTTTAGGGGAATCCTAGGGACGTATTTAAGCACTGTTTTAACGCTGAACTAGGGTTCCCAGTTTTTACTAGCCGCATTGTTTTATTTTCAGCAGAGAAGAACGTTGTTTTGTTTTTAGAGAAGTGTTGAATGCAGGGAGCTTGGTGAAGCTAGCTTGGATGTGTGCTTAGGCCCTTCACCATTCTCAGTGTTTTCCCTTCTTCTCTTTACTTTTAGTTTGTAATCATGAGTACTTTTCAGTTTTTATTCAATAACATGCGTGAGTAGTTTCCATAGAATTAGGGTTGCTAGAAGCCCTAGCCATGTAGTTCTGAATGTGATTTTGGCCCTTGATTTATGTTATTATGAATGCTGAGTAAGTTCTTATTACTATTTGAATTGCTGCTCTTTTATGTTTACATGATTAGCTACCTTGTTTACATAAATTATTGATGAGATTGCATCGAGAGGTTGAGGTTAAGAAACAATCTTGTAATCAAAATTCATGACAACCTAGATCATTAAACCAGACTAGGGGTAGTGTGATGTCATTAAATTCCTTATGTACTTCATGCATCATCTTAGATTACTAATCCTTCTCTAAGATTGATAGACGTTCTAAGCAGAGGAAACGGCTAGAACATGTTTAGTAAGAAGATAATAATATGAGTGGGGAGAGCTGTAACATAACCTTTGCATGGGCATCTTATTAAGAGAATTCATAGTAGTAGGATCTTGGAAATCATGTTAAGAACTTGAATTGGTTAGGGTGAATAGTTAGCCTTAATTTGACTTAGTTAATTCATTCAATCATTATCTTTAATTATGTTTTTATTATCTCTTGCGTTTCTATTATTTGTCTTTAATTTTGGAATCAAATTCATCAACCACCCCCATCGCCCAGCCCCCCAGGCCGCCCCCCTTTGCCGTGTGTCTTGTTTGTGTGTTTGTTAGAGTCTTTTGTGTTTCCTTGCGTCAAAAATTAGTGTCTTAAGTTGTGTCTAGGTGTCTTGCATATCTAAATAGTGTGAGTCTTAGTTTAATTGTTTACTGCATTTTTCTTATAGTTTTGTTGAGTTTTAACTGAGTTGATTAAGTCTAACTTGAATTGGACATAACGTTGATACATAGTCCCTGTGGGATCGACCCTTGCTATGTTGCTATACTATCTTCTGATTTGTACGCTTGCAAGGTTTTAACTGTTAACGATAGAGTTCATATTCTTGCGCTTTATTTTTACCAACACTGATTCAAGGCCTTTCATAGCCAGCTCCACAGTTGCTGAAGCCAGTTTTTATGACCCAAAGGTGGGCAAGATCAAGTTGGCTGGAGAAGATGAGAACGGCCGCCTTACCAAGGTGACGACCCACAAACTATTGGAACAAGGATTCCTAACTCATTAGGAGTGGGATAGGCCCTTCCTGAAATGGGACTTCCAAAATGAATAGCACACCCAACAAGGAAATAGACCGAATGGAAGCAGTCAGGCCTATAAAGAAGAGATTGCTGATATACTGGAGGGAGCAGAGGAAGGTACAATCCTCTTTGTTTAATAAAGAGAGGGATCAGCTCCAAGGGGTGGAAAAACAAGACCTAATGCTAAAGGAGTCAGCCATTAATATGGCAAAATTCATTCGTGATGAGCAAGAAATGGATGAAGAGGATAAAATCCCACCTGAAGTCATTCGTTTTTTGTCAACAGAGGTGAACAAACCTCCCCCCGAAGCTCAGGATCCTTTAGAGGAAGTTAACTTGGGTTCTAAGGAAGATCCTCGACCAACCTTTATCAGCGGAATGATAGAAGATTCACTGAAAGAGAAGATGGCAGCACTTTTAAGGGAGTTCAAAGATTGTTTCGCATGGCACTACACGGAAATGCAAGGTTTGGATAGACAGCTCGTGGAACATAGATTACCTATCAAGGATGGATATAAACCTGTATGTCAAACAAGAAGAAGGATGTCAGTAGAAACCAAACTCAAAGTCAAAGAAGAGCTTGGCAAACTTCTCAAGGCCGGTTTCATTCGAACAACCAAATATGTAGAATGGGTGTCCAACATAGTACCTGTCATCAAAGTAAAAACAGGACAAGTCAGGATATGCGTAGACTATCTCAACCTGAACGAAGCATCCCCAAAGGACGAGTATCCAATGCCAAAGGCTGACATGCTAATTAAAGGTGCCTCTCAAAATATACTTTTGTCATTCATTGATGGCAATGCAGGATATAACCAAATCTTGGTAGCAAAGGAGGACATCTACAAGACCACGTTCAGGTGTCCTGGACACTTGGGGGTATTTGAATACGTTGTCATGCCGTTCAGATTGAAGAATGCCGGAGCTACATATCAACGATCAATGAATGCTATCTTCCATGAAATGATAGGTAAAAACCTGGAAGTATACACTGATGATGTAGTGGTAAAGTCTTAAAGAAAGGAAGAGCACATAGATGATCAAGGCAAGCATTCCTAAAAATGAGACAACACAAATTATAAATGAATCCCAAGAAGTGTTCAATCGGGGTTCATGTAGGAAATTTCTTAGGATTCTTGGTTCACCAAAGAGGAATTGAGGTGGACAAAAACAAAGCGAAAGCCATCATGGAAACTTCTTCGCCCTAGAACAAGAAACAACTTCAGAGTTTACTGGGAAAGGTCAATTTTTTAAGAAGATTCATAGCAAACTTGTTAGGGAAAATTCAACCATTCTCCTCATTAGTCAAACTCAAGGACACAGAAGAATTCATGTGGGAAGAAAAACATCAAGCAACCTTTGAGGAGCTAAAGAACTATATGTCTAAACCACTGGTCCTAATGCTGCCCAAAAAGGGAAGGCCTTTGAAGCTATACATATCGGCATCCCTCAACACCATTTGAAGTTTGTTGGCTCAGGATAATGAAGAAGGAAAAGAGCAAGCAATATACTATCTAAGTAGGACATTAACAGAAGTAGATGAGAGATATACAACAGTAGAAAAGTTGTGCCTTGCATTATATTTTATGGCTATTAAACTAAGACATTACATGCTGCCCTTCACTATTCGAATCATGACTCTAAAATAAATATTATCTAGACCTATTCTGAGAGGTCGGATAGGCAAATGGACTCTAGCTTTATCAGTGTTCAATTTCCAATACGTACCCCAAAAAGCTGTGAAAGGCCAGGCTATCGCCGACTTCCGAACGGAGTATCCCGGCCTAGATGTCGAAGAAGAAATCATCCCGTGAGTGAGCATGGTAATGATACTACTATGGAAATTGTACTTTGTTGTATCCAAAACCAAAGATTCAGCAGGAGACGGAATATGTTTAGTGGATCCCGAGGAAGTATACCATCAGTTCTCATTCAAGTCAGATTGGGAAAATGTAACGAATAATCAGGCAGGGTATAAGGCATCGATTATCGGTTTAGAGATCTTAATCGAAATAGCAACTCGACATGTGGAAAAATATGGAGATTCTGAGTTGGTGGCTAATTAGGTCACAGGCACTTACACATGTAGGAATCTTTGTTTGGCTTGCTACTATACCGCAGTCACAGTTCTTGCATCAAAATTCATCACCCCGACTATCAAACATATCCCATGTGAAGAAAATTTGGCAACCAATGAAATGGCCCAAGTGGGATCTGGAGTTCTACTTAGGAGTAATGCGTCCAACAACAACATTGAATCTGGATCTGGCTGCGATTTCCGCAACCAGCTTATCGTCTGACCAACCATCAGAATGAGGGCGGCTAGAAGCATGAACGATATATCCATCATCATAACCATTTTTTAACGAGACCTGGGAGATGGTCTCAATGACATGATCCCTAACCTTCACCATCTCCAAAGTTCGAAAATCCGTCTCTTAGAGATAGGATGTTATCCATGTGCTTGATGGAGCTCTAAACACTTCTTTTGGTAAGAACCTTCCAAATTTTGGATATGCTATTGGAATGACAGCAGAAAGATTAAGGTTTTTCTACTTATCAACCTAGTGCGCGTAGACCAAATCTTGTAAATTTTGTATTTCCGCTGCTTGGGCTTCGACCAATCGGCGAAGAGAGGTACAAGGATGGTGGAAAGACTCACCAAATTGTAGATTCCGTTGCTCCAGAATTCACCGGAATGTAGCTCTTTCATTCTTTGAACCCACAAAGCCCAGGGATCGGTCAAATCCAAAGTGCTTATTGAAGGAAAAAGAGGTGCCCAGTCCGAACAAACCTTTTCACATGGGAATGATCATCGCTAATAGATGGGAGGGGCCTGGAAATCTTTGTGGTGAGCATAAAGAGGGTTCGCAGCAGATGGAATAGGACCTCTCCAACAAGGGCCCAGAGCAAAATGATATTCTGAATCAATCATAAAGCTAGGGTATTTTATGATATCGCTGTTATGACAAAGTATTTCGAGAAATAGCGACATGTTCTTCACAACCAAGACCACTCATCCATGGAGTAGTGGTAGTATGTTCTGCAGCAAGGGGATTAGAAGGATCCACCTTTCCCTTGTTTACACGAGAAGTGGAACCGACAGAATCGCGAGAATGGAAGAGTGGGCAAAGTGGAGTGAATTTGAAATGTTTTAAATAAAAACATTTCGAATTCAGGGGCCCATGTTTACACCCGAAAAAATCTCATTTCTATTGAAGAAGGATTCAGAAGGAATTAAATGCCCAACTCACAAAGGCCCGACCCAAGACGCCCACTTGGAATGTGGAGACGTAGAGAATGGGATAAATGGGTTCTGAAGCACCGAATGTGTCAGAGGGCAAAAAGGGATGTTTGAGACAGGCAACTACAATATAGGTCCCGCGGAAGTCCATTTGGCAACCCACATCAGCTCCCTCACCGCCTATAAAAGGAGAAGAAGCCTTCTTCTCAAAGAACAACTAATCAATGAATCAAACAAACAAATTGATCAAACCAAGCAATTTCAAAACAACTGCAAACCCTCAAAAGTTTCTTTGTTTCAAGGTTAGTCTATTTAAGCACAACCAGTTTCTTCGTTCTAGAATCAAGATTCAGTCTTTTCTCTCATCTCCTTCTCAGTTCCTGACTAGGAACTCAAGCTTTTTTCTCATCCCGACTGCCTCCCAAACCAGTCCTTAAGAAACCCCAAACCCTACCACATCCCAACTACCACTCACTCTAGTCTGTGAGGCCTCCATATACTCAATCCTTGACGTATCACCGCCGTTTGAATATTTTGCCAACCTATGGCATGATTCCGACTGATGTTCATCTCAATTGATTATTTCTAGAAGATCATGCCCCTTAACAAGGCTTGATAAAGGAAATATTTACTCATAGCACTTGTATTTTGTTTGTTGCATTCATTATCCATGCATTTACTTTCCAGTACTTGTACTTTGCTTTCTTTACATTTCAAAGGATTTTCTTAAGAGGAATTACTAGTATTTGGAATATACCAACCATTGCATTTTGTGGTTGTTCTAAGTCATAAAATCACTTATGAGTTTTGGTCCAATACAATCATCTCAACTTAAGGAAATCCTCACACCTAACTGCTTCTCACCAATAACGAGCTGCTAACATGAACAAATCAGAATTAACATAAGCTGAACTTGGACTATATTGGAAAGTAAATTCATTAAAGTCCTTGGATACATTAAGAAGAAAGCATAGAAAAGAACAATGTGAGCTATTTGCCCGCTCACCTCACAATCACTTGATTAAAGAAAGGTTCTTAGGCCTCAACAGAACTCATCCATAACTGTTTAGTAGCATCGTGGCACGCCTATTTTGAAGGCAGTTTAGGCCTGTTTACGTCCTGGCCAACCCATATAGGGAAAGACCGTGATATCAAGGGCTCCAAGCCTACAGCCTTCAACCCAAACCCAAAATCCAAACAAGGCCACACCACCACCATCACTATAGAAACCCACATAAGCCTGCTTCTTCAAGCTCTGATTTCGACGGAGATCCACCGAAAGCAACCCCAAGTCCGTTGTCGCATTTTTAGTCAAAACAGATATATTGTGTACTTAAAATAGTTATGCAAATTATACTATTGAGAACTCAAAGTAGACCACAAAATATGCCACTTGTAATTAGGTATTGAACTATTGGCACAAATATAAATAGTTTTCTTTAGCGCTCATTATCACTATGAGTCGAATATGAAATATTTTTATTTATAATCAGATGAAGAAATATAATTATACCGCATGATGATTCGATAGATATACTTATTTATTGGAATCATAATCCAATAATGCAGAAAATAAATTTTATTATAAACATCTAAATATTTATATCACTGGATAACAATTCTATAAATTGATGCACATACTGAATCACTGCACTAGTTAAATAATTGGAGTATACGTACATTTGTAATAAAGTAGATGTTTGATAGGGCGCAGGTGTCAGTACGTGTAACAGTATTATTGATGTTGGGTAGTAAAATGGGAATGGTCCTCAGAGAAGATATCTACGTGTAGAGTAGATAGTGTATGCTTGGAATGCAGCTTCTGACACGTGTTTGACCATGAACAATTGGTCCCGGCATTGAAGGTCGAGCCTCACCCTCCATGCTTTGAGCTTTGAGCTTTCAGCATTGAGCTTTCAGGTTTCAGGTTTCAGCTTTGAGCTTACAGGCGGTGCTTTCTCTTGGAATTGGAACTGCACGTACTATATTCAAAATCAAAATCAAATTAATTAAATTTTTTAAATTGAATTACGTATATATTTATGATTTATGTATGCAGTGATAGAGACGATGATTGATCGGTTAGGAAAACCCTTCATTTCATCACATGGATTCACATGTCGCCCACGGATTACCACGTACTACCGCAATGCCAATGTTTGTCATCGACTCGTGGGGGACCAAATCACTAAAGCCCTTATGTGTATATGGCTCATTGGTCCTAACATCCATGTCCATTGTCCACTAAAGCCCTTATGTGTATATGACTTGTTTTCGTCAAAATGATGGAAATGGTTGAAGTCCAAGTCGTGGTCTGTCAATTATTTATGAGATTGAATATGGAAGGAAGCGCGAAGAAGAGTCTCCTCCTTCTCCCCTCGTGGGTCTCAATCAATTTGTGACCAACCAAAACTGCGCACACAGTTATTGAAAACACAAATTAAGACCATGATCGAAGATCAATGACTGCATCTACATTGAGATAATTAAATTATTAATTAACTAATAAAGGTGGTATTTTTATTTTTAAATATCTATGGTTGTTGGTGAAAAGAGCATTCATCGATCCATAGTTATGGATCATTGGATCTTTGGATCATTGGATGGAATCAAGAGTTAGCTAGGGTTTTATTAGCAGCAGCCAGATGGAGCCAGGTTAGTAAAAAGCAATCAAACTAATAGTAAATCATTCTTTATATATGATCGAGAAAACAATCTAGATTTGGAATTTTGGAATTAAAAAGGGAAGATTAAAAAAATATTAATTTAACTACCAAATACATATATATATATATATGCAAATAAACGGCATGATGAATTTTGGAATTTTAAATGGAGAGATATTATAGTTCATTTAAAAAATAAATGATAGTACAATATTAGAAAAGAGTCGGAATTATTAGATAGAAAATGCAAACACTAGTTGAATAAATTGTGAATATTGTATGGATCGACAAATGAAGTAGATATATATAGATATGGAGAGAGATCTTGATTGAGTCCTAAGGGTTTATAATTTTATTATTAGAGAAGCTAGCTTTGAGTGAAAATGGGTGCAACAGCCAGCATACATGTATTGGAATGTGTTTTACTATTCTCTATGTTTCCCTTTACCTAATGTTTTATTTATTTTTAATTGAATCCCTTTACCTAATTAATTAAGCTCATAACACTAGTTAATTAATTACGAAACATAGACACAGTGAAGATACATATAAAAGTAGCCCCAGTCAGCTTCAAATCAATAAAGACTGCTTTTTATTATTAATTTAATGACACCCATTATTGAACAATCTCTAAATGAATCTTGTTCTAATTATAGGTGTATATATACAAATCCATCTGCAAGCACTATAATAAAAATGTGAATGAATGCAAAATATTTGCATTTACTTTTATATGAATTTACTCCATCGGTTTTTGTTGTATTGAAATGTTGTGAAATGTCGATTAAGTATATAATCAATATATCTACTCCTAATAACACAATGACCTTTTAAAAGAACCCGCACGGTTCCTATCTTGCGTGGTTAGCTAGGGATAATTGTGGTGTTGGACCTTTGGGTATGTCTCTTTGAAATCTTAATAGTCCCCTTCATGGTTGAATATAGAATTTTACTTATGTGGGTGCAATTATCTAACACACGTGTTGATTTCTTAAAACATCACTTAAAGATTATCCCTGAAAAAAAAATCAATAAAATTGGAGATCCTTTGGTAATTCATATGGATCAAAAGAAATCGACGATTTTGGTAACAATTAATATCTTCATGATGGTCCATCAATTTAATAAATACATATGAATGATTAAATAATATTCAATTTATTTGAGTTTTGCAAAGATGATTTTTACATGATGTTTTAAGATATCAACAATTCTTATAAGTATTACACCTTTATAGAGAAAATTCAGTAATCCACCATGAAGAGACGAGTACCTCCAAAGCTCCACCATAGAGTGGATGCAAAGATTTCTCATTAATTGTAAGAGCAATACTACAAACATTTACGTATTAATGAATTTAATGTTAATTTTTTTTCATTTATGAGTAATAAATTTCATGTTTTGATTTACTGTTGGAAGTGAGCGTATTGTACTACTATATATATAGGTGATTTATTCCAAATCATTTCCCAATTTCGTTCTTACTTACACATGAGAACAATTATTGTTACCACCATTAACATGAACTAATGAACTAATGAAACATGAATTACGAATATAAGGACGAACACTTCGTAGTATTTATAAAAAAATATGCATCACTCTGAGAAAGTTAGAGCATTAAATTAATCACTAATCAAATTATATATGGAACTTTAAATTACATAAAGAGGAGCATCAACTATGAAGCATGGATCCAACTATCCATGTGGGAGAGAGTCTTTTGGGGATCTACATAAGTAGTAAAGTATATTTTCAGGAGAAAAAGAATATGGCCTGCTCTTATTAACACACCTAAAGTTTCCCTCCTTTTGTCCAATACTCTCCCCTTTTTTAATTTTTAGTACCACCTCTTTAAAGCTTAACTAAACCCTTCTCAATTTTTCCTTTTTAAATAAAAAACTTAACAAAAGCCACTAATTTATTATGTTCACTTAGAAAATTAGTTTTTAGTGAACAAAATATTTCAATGTATCAATGTTTTTTTCTTTGATTACAATAACTCATGGGAGAAAATTTTTAACTACGTCACATCATAAGACAATTATTAGCAAGTTTCAAATTTTATACAGATACATTCTCAGACAATTATTAGCAAGTTTCAAATTTTATACAGATACATTCTCGTTACTAATAATGAAAGTTGAATTCAAAAATTCTCGGTTATAAGTGAGGAGGCGAATTTGATAGGGTAGTTGGTTGGAGTTTAGGATTTTAGAATGTTTTTTGGGGAAAGAAGTTGGGGATGGAGGTGGTGGTCCGCCCAAAACGTGAAATGAAACCTTTAACTATGAAGGATTACCCTAGGAGTAGTGGGCACTTAAACATAATTTAGGATTCGGCTCAATTATATTGGACCTTGTCATTGTTAGAGCCCAATTGCCAACACTCACTTATTAGTTGCCTATGCAAGGAATGTGCCTAGAGCATTTGTGGGATGCCTATATAAGCCGTTTTTTGAAAGAGAGATTTTGGGCTGCTACATTAGAGGGAAAGAGAGAATGTTTTTTGGGTTGGTAGCCAACCCATTGAGATTGAGAAAGAGATGCTCTTGGTGTTTTGAGCAATCACCAACTCAAAAAAAATGACGCCTAAGTAGATTTAGTGAACTATTCAAAGACATTTTTAATTAGGTTTTTGAAAATTTAACCAAATGCACTTTCTCCCTTTATGTATATATATATAGATATAGATGAATGAAATACAACCGGCCGGTAAGTAATGGAATGGAATGGAATTGAACCGCGCGCGACTTGTTGGCTTCAATATAAATTTTTTCTTTTTACAATTTGATCAGTACTGCTACTAGCGATCGTAGAGTTTTATGTATGTATATATATATATATATATATGAAGTTTTTTCTCTAATTAAGAAAAACACAAATAAATATCAAAGATACAAAATAAAAAACAAAAGATCTAGACATTTGTATTAAGCATATATATATAGAAACATAGGCCTTTCTGATTAAAATGAATTAAAATGGTACTGATCGATCAATAACCTTGAGATTGCACAACTAATATCACCATGCCACCATGAATCAACTGGAAATTAAATAAAAATTGAACAGATCGAAATTAAAAAGAAATATATCATCACCACCACCTTTACCATGCATGAGTACGTACGTACGTACGTACTCCATGATCATGAAATTGTTTAATTTATTAGCCCATGAATCTTGTTTCACATTTTTGGTGTAGGACTTTTGTTCCCTTGGCCAATGTACTCACCTTGAACTGGCATTCAACTTCAGTGTTCTTATTCCATGTCTTGATGAATCCTTTCACCTTCACCGAAAGGTCGATATTCAAAGCCAAAGATACAGGCAGATTGGAGTCAGTATCTTCCATACTCTTCTCCAAGTCACGGGGCAACGTTCCTTTTGATCCTACAAGAAGAAGCTTTACAGTGGCAGATTTTTCTCCTTCTTGGTGCTTCAATGGAAACTTTCCTCTACCAATGACTTTGTTCTTGAAGGAAAGGGAGGCCCCTTCATTGCCGTAGTTTATTTCATGTCCATTTGGGTTGTTCACTTTCAAGGAGATCTCATATCCTGGCTTGCCAGTGGAGGATTTTGATTTGGGGTTCTTCACATGGACATTGGTAATCGAAAATTTGGGTTCCTTGAGGGTCACGGTGAGGGACAACGCAATCAATGTAATCGCAGTTACGAGGCAAATAGAGAAGACAACGGCTCCAATGACCAAACAACGAGTTGTGGAGCAGGCAGACGTTTTCTTGTTCTCGGGCTTCTGATGACGCTCGACAATTAGGGCGTTTTCGGGGGGTGGAACACGGTAGATTTGGTCTTTGGGGATTTGGACGACGTAGGTTTCTGAGCCGGGCGGGGGGTAGCGGAGGGGAACAATCTGTGTCTCTGATGATGAGGACAAAGGAGGGTCGTCGTTGTTGCTGGCGTCATCAGAGGTTGATGACGCAGGTGGGCCCCGCTCCTCCATTGTAGAAGGGGGAGCGGTTCACAAATGGAGAGGTGGGGTGGCGAAGGATGATAAAAAGAGAGAGATAGATTGATTGCATGCATGGGAGGGAATTGAGAGGCATGTAAGATTTTGGTTGATTGGAGAATTGAAGGGTGAGAAGGAGGGTGGGAGGTTACAACATACAAAACTAAGAAAAGAAAAAATTGAGTAGCTCAACATTGAGTACAGCTCTTACTCTTAATTGGGGCAACCACCACTCCTCCAATCAAATTCATTCTATCTATTTTTGGCTGTTTTACTTGGTCAATAATCAATATCATATAGAATCTACTTAAGGGCATGCATTATTGTTATTCCCTACCTACCTATTTCCCTAAATTGTTGTTATATATATATATATATATATATATATATATATATATATATATATTATACCATAGCTATACCTACAATTACAATTAATCTGATATCTGTTTTATGTCTAATATTGCTAACTTTAATTGTTAACTTTTGGCACGACCTGTTTGTTGCCCTATATCTATGGCCGGCACCAATATCTGCATGCATATATAGCTATACCTACCTAGCTATTGTTGGGAACTTGGGATCAGCTCATATATATATATTATAAGATGAAGATAGAAAGAGAGATGGATGGAGAGTAAAAAGGATTTTGGGAGGAGTTATTCTTTAGGGTTACTTGGAGATCACACCCAATTAAGTTTCCTTATTTACACAAAAGTGTTATACTATCTAGAATTATATAATAATATATCCAAATATATATTTGTAGACAACCAGAGATGATTTACAACACTCCTCATTGGATATATATCTACTCGTCAATGATAGATATATACCTTGCTAAAACCTTTCATAAAACCCAATAAAAAAAATATAAGTGAAGGGAAAGAGTACAACTTTGTTGTACCATCGACTAGCTATGGTGGTGGTGATGGTGACGGTAGTGGTGGTGATTATGACTATTGTAATATTGTGAGGACTTTTTACTTAATATATATTATACGTATCTTGTTTCTTTATTTTGTTGATTTTATCTTATTTCATAAAATAATAATTTGTTGTTTATAAAATGTAAGCAAATTATTGTATCTTTTGTTTTCATTTTCTAAATTCATTCTTAAAAAATGAGTTATCAAACGCGTTTTATAACTATTTTTGTATCTGAAAAACGAAAAACTGTTATGCAAAACAATAATAAACGGGCCTCTAGTTTCCCAAAATCTAGCTTCCATATCAAACATCACCACTCTATACCTCGAATAATTACCCTAGGAACCAATACACCTAGATTCCTTGCAAAGCCCTCACCCAATTTCACTCTCCAACGCACCACCCTCACAATTTGGAAGATGAACCAAGTAAACCCTAGCAGAGCTTTTGGTAGCCATGTTTTTCTTTCCAAGTTTTCTAAATGGCAAGACGAACTCATTTGGTTCGTACGTAAATGCATTTTTTTAAAATTACAATGACATGAATTTAGCTTTATATGCTTCAAATGGAGAGTAAAATTGTCAAAATTGATTAAGAAGGAGCAAGCTAGCATATTTAATAGAGTTTGAGGACTAAAAAAAGGGAGCAGATCCGCTGTCCCATTTTGTTGTCTCTTTCCCTGTTCCTTTCATAATTTTTTGACATACGTCTACCTATTTAACCCAAAAATTAACACCGTCAACTTTTAACAAATTAAACAAAAAACTTAAAAAAGAAGAACTAAGAAAATAAAAAAACAACCGCAACAATATAGCAGCCACTGACAACCTCTTTCTTCCCAATCTCTTCCATGTCCTCATCCTTATCCACCCAACAGTCACTGCCACATTCATTTCATCAAAGTTGGCCAACTATAATCTCCCCATAAGCAATTCCAATCTGAATCTTTCATTTAGGTTTTAGGGTTATGGATTGCGTTTTTTAAATTCCTAAATTAATCTGTTAAGCAATTGAAATTGATTGTTAATCATAGGGGGAAAGAGCGATAAGAGTTCCTTTACAATTCGAGGTTGGCCGTTGGGCACCCTAGAAGCAATTCCAATCTGATTCTTTCATTTAGGTTTTAGGGTTATGGATTGCGTTTTTTAAATTCCTAAATTAATCTGTTAAGCAATTGAAATTGATTGTTAATCATAGGGGGAAAGAGCGATAAGAGTTCCTTTACAATTCGAGGTTGGCCGTTGGGCACCCTAGGGGTTCCGATGGTTTCAGAACCCTTGAAACCTCACCCAAGACAAGCAAAGCCATCCACCTCTACCGCGGAAATTTTTTTTAAAATTTTATTTACCAATTGTATACAGATATGAGATCATATATATCTATGCAATCATAAATTCATGTTGTTTTATGTTCCTTTGTTTATTTGTTTTTGCTGATTCTGTGGCAGGCATAAGAAGCCATGGAACGGTCAAAACAGAATCTAAACTTCTGTGATTCAGATCGGAACAGCTGGGTCGTCTATGTGTGTGATATTAGAATTTCAGCAAAAACAATATTGAATTTGAAGGGTTTTGAAGCTCGGATTCGTCGTACTTTGGTTGCATAAAGATGGGGAAGCAGGAGGTCATTGGTGGCTACTATATTGTTGCGGTTATTTTTTTATTTTCTTATTTCTTCTTTTTTTAATTTTTTTGTTTAATTTGTTAAAAGTTGACAAAGCTAGTTTTTGGATTAAATGGGTAGACAGGTATCAAAAAATTGTGAAAGGGACATGAAAAGGGAAACTGAAATTGAACAGCGGATCTACTCCCCTAAAAAATATAATAATTTAGTTTTTGGACCAAAATAACAATCAAAATATAATTCTGAGACCATTAAAGAGGACGAAGAAGATAGATGCAAATTATCATTTGACCAAAGTTTTTTTTTTTCTTGGCTCAAACTTTCATAATAACCAAACAACCAAACGGGTAGTAAACAAGAAAACAACAACGAAATTACAAGGAGCAAAAAAATAAACAAACACCGAAGACGGCAAGGAAAAACAACGGAGCTTAGTTGACTATGTTGCAACAGAGCTTAGTTGACTATGCTGCAACGGAGGGTGAAGATGACTACTATGTAGGGCTGTTGTTACCACGTGTACCAATCATATGGTACGCACCTCGATGAATGGATATCACTAGAATATTCTTGGGAGCTGATTTTCACACTCTATTGTTTACTTGCTACACTCCACTTGTAACTTCATCTTTTATCTTTTTAGAGAAGAAATGGAATGCAACAAGTAAAAAATAGAGTGTGAAAATCAGCTCCTAATATTCTTCTTCTCATGCTCCGATCCAAAAAAATTTATAAAGTATGATCCAAAAAATGTATGAAGTCCAACCAAAAACATTTAGAAAAGGCTTATTACCTAAAATGCACCAGTAACATGCCAGTCAGTCTCAAAATGTACTAGGAACGGAAATTTGCCTCACTTTGCACTAGGAACAGATGCAACGTCAAAAACGTTGCACCATTTAACTTATACCGTCGTTGACGACGCTTAATTTGCAGTCGTGGAAGCAATGTGGCACAGTGGGACCCAATAATAGAGGATGTGTAAACTGAGGTGGAAATCAAAATCGAGAGCATTGAGAAAATATCGAATTGGAGAAATTCTAGTCTGCTAGGGTTTCGAAGAATTTGGGGGAATGGTAGAAGATGGCATCGAACGTCTGTGGGCATTTCAGGGTTTTCAAATCGGACGGGAAGGCGACCTGAGAAGTTGCAGCGGCAACAAAGATTGAGATATGGATGAGAGTGAAGGGTGGGAGCAGCAGCGAAGATGCCTTTGTGGGAAGGTGGCCAAAATGAAGACATCATGGACCGATGATAACCCAGGGAGGAGGTTTCTTGTTTGTCCAAATTCTTGGGTAAGTAATAGTTTGACATAATTGAGTATGAATTTGTGGATTTTGAAATTAAACTGTAGAAAGAAGAGTTTGTTTTGAAAAAATTTATGGGTTTGGAAGGAATTGGTGGTTAGAGCTAAGGGTTCTTGGTGGTTTTTCAAGAATTCACAAATTTGAGAAAAACCAATGATGCTGCTTTCAAGAATTAATGGTTTGAGTATGAGTTTTGAGTTTGAGAATTTTCGGACAAGAATTTGTGGTAGGATTACTACTTTGTTTGAAACCAGGAATGGGTTGGACGAATTTTTTCAAGTTTGGAAGAATTTTTCAATTTCATTTGTATGTATGCAATTGATGATGGTTTTGATAATGCATGTTCAGGGCCAGAGAGGTCATGGAAAAAGGTGTGACTTTTGGGTGTGGTTAGATCCGAAGATCTACAAAAGGTCAACGAAAATAATTCCCGGGTTGCTAAGGAAGCTTGACATAGGAGAAGAGCAATTGTTGAATGACAAGAGGAAGGTGTTTAGGCTGAGGATTGCACTTATGTTGACTTGGGTTGTATTGATTGGAATTATGTATGTGTAAGGTGAAAAAGTAAGTTTAAAGCATGAAGTCAGTAGTTAAGGTACTTGATGAAATGCGTGGTTATGAAATGTGATTGACAATGGAGCATAAGATGATTCCAATGTGGCCACTTTGAGCATAAAACATGGTCAAAAAAGAAGCTTAACACATTGAGCATAAAACTTGACCATAACACTTGACCATAACAATTTGAGCATAGTACTTGATGTAAGGAACCTTCCCGAATTTCACCTCGAAATCCGCGAAAAGCCCTTATTCCGTCTGACAGCTCTTTTCCACAAAATTTACTACCAAGAATAGTGGTGGTCCGAAAAGGTAACACGCTCTGACATCAATTGTCAGTAGGTCAGATACTGTTGAAACCTCTACTTTAATAACACAAGACAACTGACTCGTCAGCCTCTTGTGAACCATCAATAACTAGTCAATCTGGGTCACTGCCCACACCAACCCACTGACCCGGATGACGAAGGAACCAAATTTGGTTGAATTGAGTCTCACTGACTAGCTCCAAGTCGAACTCGATATCCATTCTCCTCCAGAGCACCCCGAGTGGTAACTCGATATCCCAGCTCGTCCTGAGCCCCCGAGTGGTAACTCGATATCTCGGCTCGTCTTGAGCCCTTGAGTGGTAACTCGATATCCCAGCTCGTCCTGAGCCCCCGAGTGGTAACTCGATATCCCGGCTCGTCTTGAGCCCTTGAGTGGTAACTCGATATCCCAGCTCGTCTTGAGCCCCCGAGTGATAACTCGATATCCCTGCTCCTCCAGAGCTACCTTAGACCTCAACGATATGGCGGAGAAAGATCCCTCGAACTCTAACATTAGAGAACCCCTCGACGATCTGGCAGAGACATACCATCTAATGCCAATCGGAGAACCCTCAACAATGTAGCGGAGAAAAACACCCTCCACGCCAATCATCGGAGAATCCCATGGTATAACCCAATACCTAGAAGTATGCATACCTATGTAATCCCAGAACCCTAGTCCGTTCACAGCGCGAATAAAATACCAAATCATGGACGCCCTAGCCCCAAGGAACTCTTGACAGAATATTGACCCAACTACCTTGACCTCCCGAGCTTAAAACCCACTCCATGGTCAACCGTTACTGCTGGGATTACACAACCTGGGCTCTAAACGAACTCCTACACCCTCAAAACCATCAAAATCTGATCCGGAACGTACCAAAACCCTAGCCACGCATCATCGTGACCTCAAAATCGATCACACGCGTCGGAAAAAAGCCGGACCACACTCCACGCATCGTCACGCGTAGGCCACGTGCTTGCTACAGTACCCACGGGCTAACCCGATCCAACCCGACCCAACTCGGCCTGACATGTTTCAACTCAACCTGACCCGATCCAACTCAACCCGACCTGATCCAACTCGACATGACCCGATTCAACTCGACCTGACCCGGTCTAACTCGACCCGACCCGATCATCGATGTCCCGCCAGAGAAGACGACCGCACCTCCATCTCCGTCGCTAGAATTTGCCATTTTCGATCGACCTTGAAGTTTTCTAACTTCTTCAAAACTCAACCGTTTTTTACGAATTTTACGTCTAAATCTATCTACTCGAACTCAGGAATTCAAAAATGACCTGAAAACACTAAACCCGTACTTGTGCTGATCGAAAAATCGAATCCTCAAAGATGCTGCAGCTAGGGGATTTTCGAAGGGGAACAAGCTAACAATACCGATTGTGCCGGAGGATTCCGAGTGTAGGGGATTCCACTAACGATGGTCGTTACCGAGGATTCAGGACCAGTCGTTACACTTGACAATAACAATTTGAGCATAAAAGGAGCATAATCTTGTGATTCAAATTTGGACCATTACAAAATCAAGCATTGTTTTTCTAACAAACCCACCACTACAAAACCTACAAACATCAAACTTTTAAAGTCCAATGTGTCAAAAAGGGATGCATTGGACTTGAAAAGTTTCGATTAGACTACAATTAGGCTTTGCAAACTACAAAAACAATGTAAGCTTTAAATGATTCCAAATGAATCCAAAAATAGAGCAAAAAGTAGTAGCCTAACTAGTAGATTTCTAATAATGGTGCCAATGGGGCAGCAATTCCTTTGCCATCTTGAGCCAATCTTTGTTGATTGTCTTTGGCTTTGTCTTTTACCTTTGCATTTGCAAGTGACTTGAGCCTTTTTTTTTGGAACTGCCAACTCTGCTTTCTTCTTGTGGCTGGTCTTGTGAGACTTAGCTAGATTGAGAATCAGTAATTGGTTGTGTGATTGTTTGAGACTCGAGTAGGTTAAAAGGGGACCTTATTCTCCTTGCGGCTTTTTCTGTCTAGTTCTCCTGGTTGGGGTTGTGGCAGGGGAACTAAATGAGTCCAGTCCTGGTTACTGTGATGAGTCAGTTTGGGGAGGTGGATGTGGAGCTTGGAAGGACTATGGTGCTTCAGTATGGGCAGCTGATGGGTTTTGATTGGGTAGCACAACAACATTGCTTGAGGATGCATCAGTTTTCTTCCTTCTCTTCACCTAATAACAATACGACAAATACAACATCACACTTTATATTAGCATCACTACACATCACAGTTTACTCATCAATATACATCACACTTTACAATTCATCACCACACTTTACAATTCATCACTACACATCACACTTTACACTTTACAATTCATGAATGTTACTAACCTAATTAAGAAACAACAAGGAACAAGTCAAATTCTTAGCCTAATCAAATTGATGCAAAAGCAATCCAAATAATCAAACTACCACACCAGACCAGCACAAACATCCATTTCAAATAATGTTGCTTTCATTGAACAACCAAGAAAACTGGCTATCCCCAAACAGCAATTTACTTATACAACTATCACAGCAATCACCATTATACTTATACATCAATCACCACTACACAATCACAGCAATCACAACAATCACCACTACACAATCACAACAATCACCACTGCACTTATACAACAATCACCACTACACAATCACAACAATCACCACTACACAATCACAGCAATCACCACTACACAATCACAGCAAGCAAAGTTCTACTAAAACCTATCTTAAATTTGTCTCAAACCAAGTTGCTATCTTAATGATATAACAGTTAAAATACTTGAAATAAGTAAATTGAATTAAGTAAGTAAGCGATACCGATAGCTTGTCCACCTTCCTGTGTCTGTCAACCCCACAATTGCCACACTTGAGTGTTGAATGGTATCTTGGCAACTTGTTAGGATTTGAAGGTGCCTCCTCATTATGACTTTTCTTCCTTTTCATCTTTGGCCTCCCGCGATGCTTACGATATTTCGGAGGCTTTAAGGGTGCAACCCCAACTTTCTCTCATTGGTCTTCGCTAAGGACATGTTTGATGATCCCCTCGTATGCCTTAGTATAGGCTTTTTCCTTGTAACATTGATGGAAAAACAGCTCCGGGTTGCCCTTAAAGCGGCTTTTGCACTGCATGCATGCGGGCATGGGATCCCACTTAGGTCATATCTTCTGCAAGAGCATGTATGTAGATTCAAGTCCACTGAAAACCTTCTTCTAAATGGATGAATGATCTTGAATATGTTATTCCCACAATGTGTAGGAATAAACCTCTGCCCTTTCTTTTTATAGTCCTCTAAGAAAGCTTGAATTATTTTTCCCACAAGGTGGCCATTCCATAATCGACCTTCTTCACGTCTCCCAGTCATCAAGGTTGTGATGTATTGCCTGACCTTGTCCAACAAAGACAACACATGCTTAGCTCCATACGCCACAATTGCCTTGTTGAATGCTTCAGACATGTTGTTGAGCAGAATGTCGCACTTGAAGTCAGTTCTGAAATGGGATCTGTACCACTGCATTTCATCTCGTTCTTTTAGCCATTGGGTTGCACTAGGACTGAGCTCTTCCATTTTCCTCATCTCTTCCTAAAACCAAGGAATGGTGGTGGCCCTTGCAATAGCATCCATTTGTTCTTTGAGGGCCATCCCCTTATGAGTATGGTTGAAGTTGTCATAAAGATGCCTCAAGAAATGGCGGTGCTATGCATCGGGGAAAATTTGATTAACCGCCTCAACCAAAACCTTCTGCTTATCTATCATAACCAACAACCCATTTTTGTTTTGAATAAACAAATCTTGCTGCAATATCTCCAAAAACCACCTCCAGCTACTGAAATTATCCACTTCACATAAAGCATATGCCACGGGAAACATCCCATTTTTGGCATCCACTCCTACTGCTGATAGAAGTTGGCCTGGGTGAATGCCTTTAATGTGGCACACATCTAACCCTATGAAAGGTCTGCAGCCTTTAATCCATCCATCTTTGCAAGCCTTGAAGCAAACATAAACCCTCTCAAATCTAGCCATCCCATCAGCCTCCAATTCAGACTTTATCACCACAATTGAATCGAGATTGGTCTTCAACAATTGTAGACAGTATTCTCTATGTATTTCATACTGTCTTTGGCATGACCCTTCAACCAGCTCCTAAATAATGGACTTTTCCCTGTAGCATGTAGCTTTTGATAGTCTGTAGCCAGTGTCAATACAGACAAGATCTTGAAATTCTGCAAAATCCCACTTGCTACTTGTCAACTGCCTAGCATACTATTTCACCATCCACTTGACATTAGCATGGATGTTGGAATTCCATGTAACACACACATGCTCCTCATTCAAATTCCTGACTTGCAAACACTTGCTTGCTTCTACTGATGAGGGTAATATAACGAAGGGACACTCAGCATAGCATTTAACCTTAATGCGATCCGGTTAATTCCTAAAGAACTTTAGTTGTTTTCCTTGGATTGAAGAATACTTTCTTACTGCTTCTCTAAATGTGGCAGCATCTTGAAACTTGAGCCTTATCTCAAACCTTGGATTATACATGTCAACACTCGGAAGAAATTCTCTACTCTTAGGCACAGGTTTCTTCCTACTCCTCTTTTTAGGAACTGCACCTTCATCTTCCTCACCACTTATGTCATTCAAACTGCCTATCCTAGGTGACAAATGGACATTCTCATCTTCCTTTACTGGTGGCCCTATGTCCTCATCCACAAATGAACCAAACGCCCCAAATAGCTCATCAGCACTCACCACTATGGGTGGCTCATCATCCTGATTAAAAGCTTCCTCTTAAATGGTAAAAAGTCTTCATCATCACTGTCACTATCTTCCTAACTGTCACTATCTTCATCAGTGTCACCACGTGAAACATCTTCAACAATGACCTTGGCTTTCCCTTTATTTTTCCTTGTTACTCTTTCTATTTAATCCTCATCAATGTCTTCAACAATAACCTTGGTTTTACCTTTATTCTGCCTTCTTACTCTTGTTGTTTGATCCTCACGAATGTCTTCATCAATAACCTTGGCTCTCCCTTTATTCTGCCTTGTTACTCTTGTTGTTTGATCCTTGTGAATGTCTTCATCAATACCTTTGGATTTCCTTCATCTCTGCCTTGCCACTCTTGGTGTTTGGACAGCTACTTGAGAAACTGGTTCTTCATTTATAGGTTATTGAGTAACCGTTTCTTGATGAACCGCTTCTTGAGTAACCGTGTCTTGAGTAATTGGTTCTTGAGTAACCGTTTCTTGATGAACCGATTCTTGAGTAACCATCTCTTGAGTAACTGGCTCATCATAAGCAGCCTCATAATAATCTAGCTCATCATAAACAGGTTCTTCACATCTGCTTGACCCAAATTCTATAGTAGCAGGCACCTCTTCAATACTAATACCCTCCAATGCATGTATGCAGTATACATTCAGGCTCTTAGCCTTTGTCTTTGCTGACCTTTTAACCAAGTCTAAAAGTTGATGATCAGTATCAATTTTAAAGAACTTCCCTCTCTCCTTGAAGTAGAATTCCACCTTCTCAACAACATGTCTCCAACATAATGTTGATCCTTCACCAATCCATTTAATTTCAGCAATGATAAGTAGTCCCAAGAGCACCAATCATACCAGGCCAGTGACCCACCCTCATATGTCCACTGTCTCCCAGCCTTTGAGATCCTTCACCATGATGTAACCCAATGGACACTATATCATCAGCTCCACCTAAACCAAAAAGCCAAAATCAAACCATTATACACACCTCACAACAAAACCTTAGGCTTAACTTCACCCCTTAACTTCAGCAAAATCAAATCAAAGTACAGCCTTATTAACACTAGTTCATAGCCATATTACACCAATTTGATGTCAGGACCCGTCCCGTATTTCCCCTCGAAACCCGGGAAGAACCATGATTCCGTCTGACAACCTAAGGAAAGGTTCCCAAAATACCCTTCAATCCTTGCAAAATATAATAATAATAAATACTTCCACTTGTCAGACAAGGGATTCAAGCACTCAACAATTCTCGTAATTAATGACCAATCAAATACAATATAATATCAGAGCGTCTAAGTAGGATCAAGAGTAAAATTTAGATATCCTACTCAAATATAATTACACAGCGCAGTCGAAGTACTAATGCCTCTCCCTCGAGATCAGTATTCGCGTCAACTCTACTCAACTGCCTGAAGGGGGTTTAAACACAAAAGTTGTGAGTGGAAAAAAATAATCATTTATCAATTGTTTTCCAAGAAATACCTTTATTCTCCTCCATTTATAAAATCATGCATGCATAACATAAAACAATTTATGATACTAAAACATCATATGTAAATCACCAAAATTTCCATTTCTCTTTAAAACCACTTAGTTGTAATCAAATAAAATATGTATAATGAAATACCTCGTAATCCACAATTTGGTTTGAAAACTCTTTCCAAAGGAGTTTAAAATCATTTAATTCAATCTGTACACATAATATCTCAAATTCACTGTTCCCGATATATCCACAACACACCAGGGTATCCCTTGAGATGTGTTAAAATCTGTGTTACTTGGCCTCGACCACAATCTCTGCAAAATCACCTTTTATATTGGAGTTTCACCGGGTTCACCGTCTCAGCGGATCCTAGCCCGGATCCTGGCCCCCCTCAAATCGGTATTGTTTATTTTGGAGGTTCACCGGGTTCACCGTCTCAGCGGATCCTAGCCCCGGATCCTGGCCCCCTCAAAACGGTATTGGATCCAAAATCAAGTATTTTATAGTCACAAATACGGTTTCAACTCAAAATCATGGACCCAAATAATTACCACGTCAAAACAAGATCAAAACCGAATTCAACAACCATATCATTTCCTACAACACACTTTCACTGAAATATTGGAAAAACAAATGTCCAGCAATCAATTATAAATTCCAGAAATCATTGCACCCATACTTAACAGTATTTAAATCAAAGATACATTTATGCATGCATTATAATTTATAAACCAAAAGTCCACTCACAAACCTGTTGAAGCAAGCTCAATCCCGAACTGTACGCTCCCCTGAAGTTCCTGGAGCAGTATCGCCTGTCCAAATTAATAATCGGGATTACCAACTAATAATAAGAACCTTAAATATAAACCCCCTAAACCCTGGGAGTCTAACTATACTGGCCTAGAAAACGCAGTAACTTTAAAATGCCCAAAACAACCCCTAAACGACGTCCGATCGACTTAAAACCTGCGCCAACAGGTCCGAAACGTCAAAAACTACTTGTCACGTGTCAACGTGACCTCAGACTCGGCCCTACGCGCCGACGGAAGGTCGGAACACGCGCACACGCGTCGCCATGCGCCCTCACGTGCCGATCACGCGCCTGCTACAGTGCCCACGCGCCTGGACCGGTCCAACCCGGTCCAACTCGGCCTGATCCGATCCAACTCGACCCGACCGGTTCACTCGACCCGACTGGTTCACTCGACCCGACCGATCACCCGACCCGAACGGTTTACTCGACCCGACCGGTCACCTGCGACTCGCCGGAGAAGACGACCGGCTACCAGCGCCGCCGTCTGGTTTCCGCCGGAATCCTCCATTTCCGGCCGAAACTTCAAGCTTTCCTAACTTCCTCAAAACTCAACCATTTTTCACAACTTTTATGTCTAAATCTATCTACTTGAACCCAGGAATCCAAATATGACCTCAAAACCACAAATACGTACCTGTGCTAGCCGGAAAATCGATCGGAAGATCCGAAACTTCCCACACTCAGTTCGGCTTCCCCCGTGGTCCTCTCCTTCGATGGTTGGTACGGTTGTGATCGTGGGAAGGAGTAGAATACGATTAGTTGATCAAAACTGGAAGTTGGAGCCTTGAATCAAACTTGGAATTTATGGGTTTCTGGGTTAGTTTTCGCACGTGTTCGGTGTTTGGGAGTGTTTGTCACAAAGTGAGAGAGTGAGATGATGATAAGATGAAGATGAAATGAAGTGGATCAGATAATATCTGATTTGGGGGGGGGGTTAAAAATATCTACCCCCAAGTCAAAAATTACCAAAATGCCCCTAACAATCTAGACCCGTAACTTTCGTCCACGAACTCTGTTTCATGCGTGCCGCCTGTCTACGAACTCGTGAGTTCGAGACCTACGCAACGGTATCCAAAACACCACCAAAAATGTTTTGAAACAAAATTTGACTCTCACGCCCCTTAACAAGCAAGGGTAAAATCGTCATTTACATAAATAATTTACGTAAATCCAATAATTGAAATTTCGGGTTGTTACAATCTACCCCCCTTAAGAAATTTCGTCCTCGAAATTCAACTCTACCCTTGGAACAAATAAGGATACTGCGCTCGCATTAGTTCCTCGATTTCCCACGTGGCTTCCTCCACGTTATGATTCCTCCATAACACTGGACAACTACGAATCATGAGATTCACCACTAATATAATCCCAGTAGGAGTACTAATACCCATGTCCCAACCAATCGGAGACACTTCTCTATCAGCAAACAATGTAAAACCCCGAGATCTATTAAACCATAAACATCACGATAAAAACAAAATAAATAAATAAACAAATAACGTACCCGTGACCCTCTCAGGGGCTGCTCGGGCCTCCTGTCGTGACATAGCAAACACTCGGGGCGATGTACCCGAAGATCGACCACGACCCCACTGTCTGCCTCTGCTCCTATTGGACCCACTAGCCCCGCTGACCCCACTGTATTGGGCCTGGTTCCCTATTGAAGTACCAGAAGTCTGTCCTGTCCTCTGACTCTGCTCAGTCGCACGACGACCCAAGAAATTACTATCTTGAAGATGGTGTGGACAGAATCTCCTGATATGACCAGTCTCTCCACACGTGTAACATCTGGGGTCACCATATCCGCCACTCTGTCTACCCGTTGACTGTATTGAAGCCCCACTAAATTGAGTGGATGACTGCGGTGCATGTCCGGCTCCGCCACTGCCCGATCCGGATCTTACACCCCCAGAAGATCCAGAACTTATACTGCCTCTCTTGGACGGTCCCTGACTAGAGGCTCCAGCATCCCAGTGATCCCGGTGTCGCCTGGAACCACCGAACTGATGTTGGACTGGCACACCCATGCTCAACTCTACACGAGCTGCAGCGTCAGACGCTTCTCTCATTGAAGTATAGGCTGCAGCTGTTACCGCTGACCAAAGTTCGCCCCTCAGCCCATTTTCAAATCTGCGTCGTCTGTCCCTCTCGGTTGCCACTAGAGCTGGTGCAAAACTAGCCAACTCTATGAATTTCTGCTCATACTGAGCCACTGTCATATCTCCCTGCTGTAGGTGCAAGAACTCAGCCTCCCTGGCATCTCGGTACGAGCAAGGATAAAATTGCTCAAGGAACTTCTCCCGAAAGGTCGCCCAGGTAATTGTACTGACTTCCCAACCTGATACCTCTAATGCGTTCCACCAATGATAAGCGGAACCACCTAACAGAAAAGTGGCTAATAGCACCATGTCCCCCTGAGTACATCTCATAACCGAGAACACTCCCTCTAACCGAGTAATCCACTCTATTGCATCATCTGGGCTAGAGTTGCCCATAAATATTGTAGCCCCTAATCTCTGGGCTATCTCAATGTCTGAACCTTCAGTAGCAGTCCTACTCTGAAGTACAGAAGTCAACGTATGACCCAATTGTTCCAGTGTTTGCCTCATATCAGGCTCCACTGCAGGTTCAGGTGTGTCCCCAATATTTTCCGACTGTTGACGGAACTCGCGTCTCGGAGGCATTACGCTGAAAAGAACTATAACTCATCAATACCAAAATAATTGTGCACGTAGTGTATAGTCTACACGAATTTAACCTAGTGCTCTGATACCAATTGTCAGGACCCGTCCTGTATTTCCCCTTGAAACCCGGGAAGAACCCTGATCCCGTCTGACAACCTAAGGAAAGGTTCCCAAAATATCCTTCAATCCTTGCAAAATATAATAATAATAAATACTTCCACTTGTCAGACAAGGGATTCAAGCACTCAACAATTCCCGTAATTAATGACCAATCAAATACAATATAATATCAGAGCGTCTAAGTAGGATCAAGAGTAAAATTTAGATATCCTACTCAAATATAATTACACAGCGCAGTCGAAGTACTAATGCCTCTGCCTCGACAACAGTGTTCGCGTCAACTCTACTCAACTGCCTGAAGGGGGTTTAAACACAAAAGTTGTGAGTGGACAAAAATAATCATTTATAAATTGTTTTCCAAGAAATACCTTTATTCCCCTCCATTTATAAAATCATGCATGCATAACATAAAACAATTTATGATACTAAAACATCATATGTAAATCACCAAAATTTCCATTTCTCTTTAAAACCACTTAGTTGTAATCAAATAAAATCTGTATAATGACATACCTCGTAATCCACAATTTGGTTTGAAAACTCTTTCCAAAGGAGTTTAAAATCATTTAATTCAATTTGTACACATAATATCTCAAATTCACTATTCCCGACATATCCACAACACACCAAGGTATCCCTTGAGATGTGTTAAAATCTGTGTTACTTGGCCTCGACCACAATCTCTGCAAAATCACCTTTTATATTGGAGGTTCACCGGGTTCACCGTCTCAGCGGATCCTAGCCTGGATCCTGGCCCCCCTCAAATCGGTATTGTTAATTTTGGAGGTTCACCGGGTTCACTGTCTCAGCGGATCCTAGCCCCGGATCCTGGCCCCCTCAAAACGGTATTGGATCCAAAATCAAGTATTTTATAGTCACAAATACGGTTTCAACTCAAAATCATTGACCCAAATAATTACCACGTCAAAACAAGATCAAAACCGAATTCAACAACCATATCATTTCCTACAACAGACTTTCACTGAAATATTGGAAAAACAAATGTCCAGCAATCAATTATAAATTCCAGAAATCATTGCACCCATACTTAACAGTATTTAAATCAAAGATACATTTATGCATGCATTATAGTTTATAAACCAAAAGTCCCCTCACAAACTTGTTGAAGCAAGCTCAATCCCGAACTGTACGCTCCCCTGAAGTTCCTGGAGTAGTATCGCATGTCCAAATTAATAATCGGGATTACCAGCTAATAATAAGAACCTTAAATATAAACCCCCTAAACCCCGGGAGTCTAACTATGCTGGCCTAGAAAACGCAGCAACTTTAAAATGCCCAAAACAACCTCTAAACGACGTCCGATCGACTCAAAACCTGCGCCAACAGGTCCGAAACGTCAAAAACTACTTGTCACGCGTCACCGTGACCTCAGAATAGGCCCCACGCGCCGACGGAAGGTCGGAACACTCGCACACGCGCCGCCACACGCCCTCACGTGCCGGTCACGCGCCTGCTACAGTGCCCACGCGCCTGGACCGGTCCAACTCGGCCTGACCCGGTCCAACTCGACCCGATTGGTTCACTCGACCCGACCGGTCACCGGCGACTCGCCGGAGAAGACGACCGGCTGCCGGCGCCGCCGTCTGGTTTCCGCCGGAATCCTCCATTTCCGGCCGAAACTTCAAGCTTTCCTAACTTCCTCAAAACTCAACCATTTTTCACAAATTTTATGTCTAAATCTATCTACTCGAACCCAGGAATCCAAATATGACCTCAAAACCACAAACACGTATTTGTGCTAGCCTAAAAATCGATTGGAAGATCCGAAACTTCCCACACTCGGTTCGACTTCCCCCGTGGTCCTCTCCTTTGATGGTTGGTAGGTTGTGATCTTGGGAAGGAGTAGAATATGATTAGTTGATCAAAACTGGTAGTTGGAGCCTTTAATCAAACTTGGAATTTATGGGGGGGGGGTCGGTTAAAAATATCTACCCCAAGTCAAAAATTACCAAAATGCCCCTAACAATCTAGACCCGTAACTTTCGTCCACGAACTCCGTTTCCTGCGTGCCACCTGTCTACGAACTCGTGAGTTCGAGACCTACGCAACGGTATCCAAAACACCACCAAAAATGTTTTGAAACAAAATTTGACTCTCACGCCCCTTAACAAGCAAGGGTAAAATCGTCATTTACATAAACAATTTACGTAAATCCAATAATTGAAATTTCGGATTGTTACAAATTTGACACCCAAAACTTAGTCAAGTCTCATCCATTTCACACCCTAAACTTTACCCTTAAGCTTAACCAAATTCACACCACATCATCACACCCAAAATACAACTTTTTCACATCCCTAATAGTTACCCTTAAGCTTAACCAAATTCACACCAAATCATCACGGCCAAAATACAGCCTTACAACTAAACAACAACCCTAAACTTTACCCTTAAGCTTAACCAAATTCACACCTCAACATCACAGTCAAAATAGAACTTTTTCACATCCCTAATATTTACCCTTAAGCTAAACCAAATTCACACCACATCATCATAGCCAAAATAACAACTTTTTCAAATCCCTAATCTTTACCCTTAAGCTTAACCAAATTCACACCACATCATCATAGCCAAATTACAACATTTTCACATCCCTAATCTTTACCCTTAAGCTTAACCAAATCCACGCCTTTAAAAGTCATAAAACACACCCAAAACACAGCCATAAAATACCACTTTTACAACGCTAAAACCCTAAACTAAAGTCTCATTACCCCAAAACTTTAAAAGCCTTTTCCAGCCTTTTCAAAGACAAGTCTACACACCCCACCAACGCCACATACTACCCCACTGTAAAATACCCCACTGACAATTTCAACTTTATTCAATTCACATCCACACCACTGCCCGACAAAGTTTAAAGCTTTTAAAATCACCACCAACCGACATTAACATAAGACAAATTCAATTACTATTCTAACCACATAGCCAACTTCAATACCATAAACAACCAAATTTTATGCATTTCAAAGACAAATCAATAAACAATGCCTCAAGCTCCAATTTCCAGACCCTATCTCTCTATCAACAAAACACAACAAGTATAGTCATAGACCAAGCCAGGAACACGAACTTTCTGTTTCGAACTTAACATAATCGGGTTGCACTCCATCGGGTCCTCGACGAATCGGCATCCTCTAACTCAGACTTATTTCAGATCGCCTTCCCGTCCGATTGAAAACCCTGAAATCCCCACGAACGTTCACTGTCGTCTTCTACCTTTCCCCCAAATTCTTTGAAACCCTAGCAGACTAGAATTTCCCCAATTCGATCTTCTCTCAATGCTCTCAATTTTTATTTCCACCTCACTTTACACGTCCTCTATTATTAGGTCCCACTGTGCCACATTACTTCCACGTATGCAAAATTAAACATCGTCAACGACGACGTCGGTTAAATGGTGCAATGTTTTTGACGTTGCACCTGTTCCTAATGCAAAGTGAGACAAATTTTCGTTCCTAGTGCATTTTGAGACTAAATGACATGTTCCTGGTGCATTTTAAATATTAAGCATTAAAAAAAAGGGTTGTATACAATAAAAAGTAATCTATTCAACTTCAAGTTCGGGCTCCAATAATGAAGATGGGGCCAAAAACGTAAATGTGAAAGGAAAGTCCGCTCTCTCGTCGCTTAGCTGCTCTACTCCTTGTACGCTCCCAACGACATGGTCACCCACCCACCTACACCCGTGATTGCAATCTGGATTAGCCTATTACTTATTACTGTTAAAAAGACTTGGTGCTGTTCTTTGGAATTTTAGGACCTATTTAATTTTGTTTTGTAAAATAATTTTCAAATATTATTTTATAAAACAAAAAATAAATAAATAAATAAAATTTTACATTTTTAATATTTGTGAATACGTAAGATTTTGTAATAATGAAAAAGGAAAAAATAGTTTGGTACAATTATATAATAATTAAAAAATAATAAATACGCATTCAATAATGATTACCAAACTTAAATTTTAAGATAATTAGAAGAGTTATAGCAAAGTAAATAATTTATAAAGAGAAATAAACAAAATCTGAGTGTAAATGAGTTGAATCTTGTCCTAATTCTTAAACCACTAATCTACATTTAAGTATGTTTTATTTATTTATATTGATTCCAACTTAGCACGTACATCTTTCAATGTATAATAGATTGGATTGGATTTATAACTCTACGTCATATCTAGTGAGTTATAATGAATTAGATTTGATAATTTATCAAATTCATTGTATTTAAAGATACAATTAAATGTTTTTTTATTGTAAGTTAAGTAAACATATATAGAATAAAATTATCAAATACAACAATGAAGGTTATGAGAGAAAAATTTCCTTCCACATTGAATCCATTTACAATGTCAAAGTTTAGAATGCCAACGACGAGAACAAATGGGTAATAACAATGTTTTAATTAATTTCTCCTCTTTTAGCTGTAATAAATAATATTACATGTCATCCAGGTAGATAATGGAAAACAGAAAAAGGATAGCAAATCCGAAGGTCTTAATCATAATCATAACTTGGTGGCAAGTGGCGAAAATATACACAAGTTTATGGGCCAACCTGTACTCGACACTAAATGACCATATCATCCCCATTCGACATCCACCTGTGCGCTATGTTAAGAAGACGCATGTGATTCATGACTAAAAACTAAGAAAATGGTTTCTTCCAAAAAAAAATTAGTGCTATAAAAATCACACAATCACCCAAGATAAAGAAACTTATTTCACTAATTGCAAAAATGGCATCCCACAGCTTCAACACTCTCTTCATCGCCCTCCTCTTCTCTCTCTTTCTCTCCCCCGCTTTCTCTGACGTAATTCGCCCTCTTCAGTCTTGTCTTCATTCTAGATTTTCGTTTCAATTGCTTGATAGATCTTGTTGAATTTCATTTCAGATTTTCTTTTCAATTGCTTGATAGATTTTGTTAAATTTTAATTTTGGTTTTTGGTGATTTGGGAATTAATAAAGCAGGATCCTGATTGTGTGTACACGCTGTTCGTTAGGACCGGGTCCATCCTAAAGGGCGGGACTGACTCCAACGTGAACGTCAGGCTCTACGACGCCAACGGCTACGGCATCGAGATCCCGAACCTGGAGACCTGGGGTGGGTTGATGGGCCCGGGTTACAACTACTTCGAGAGGGGCAATTTGGATATTTTCAGCGGCCGAGGACCCTGCCTCGACGCTCCAATCTGCGCTCTCAACCTCACATCCGACGGCTCCGGTCCCCACCATGGCTGGTACGTTAATTACGTTGAGATCACCTCCACCGGGGCCCACATACCCTGCCACCAACAGTTGTTCACCATCGAGCAGTGGCTGGCCACCGACACGTCGCCCTACGAGCTCACAGCCATTAGGAACTACTGTACCTCGAAACCGGATGATGGCCTTGAGGAACGGCGTCGTACTCACCGGATGATTCGGTCCGGTTCGAGTGCCTTGGTTTCTACGATTTAATTTTCATTAAGGTATTGTTTGGATGCGGGGTTAATGAGTCCGGGACTGTTAGCATAATCAGACTGTTATAGGGTTGCTATGGAATCCTTGTCGTTGGATCTGTTCAGTTGAGCAACACTATATTTGGCCTAATAAAAACAAATTAATTAAGGGTTCCTTAATTACTAAATTATTAGTAGTCATTTGGATATATCATGTATCCGGACTCCGGTGATCTGTAAACTTTAATAATAAGATTGTTTGGGATTTGCAGGGATTTTTTTATTTTACCTTTTTCAATAATTGGGGGCTTTGGGTGTCGGCCAGATTTGGCGGAAATAAGCTTGCAATTTGTCTTGGCAGTTTTTTTTTTTTTTTGGAGAAGATTTGTCTTGGCAGTCTTAATTACTCATCAATGGCACTCCCTGGCAGTCTTAATCAATCCATATATATATATATATATATATATATATATATTTTTTTTAAATTAACTTTCACACTTTATATTTTATTGTTTACATTAATTATTTTTAATATTTCTCCTAATTAAAGTGGGGAAATTAATTATTTTTTTCTTTTACCAAATTCCAATTTATCTTGCCCCAAAAAACAATTCCAATTTATCCCATTTTTTCACGGAAATCAATTTGTCCGTTCAGCTTTCACATGCATGTGTCCAAAAATTTATTTCCATTAAATGCTTCTGAGAAATTCTGGAATAAAAATAAAAAATAAAAAAACCAAATTAAATAAAAGTAAAAAAACCCAATTAAATAAAAATAAAAAAACCAAATTAAATAAAAGTAAAAAAACCCAACAACCACCCACTACAACTTCCTCAGGCCACCGACTCTCTCCCACTCTCCCACGAGGCTCAGCCCAAGCCCATGGCTAACAAGACTTGAGCCTTAAGCTAAAAAAAACCCAAAATAGAGTTAGAAGAGCATATTGCTAACTTTTCATATTGCTGTTAATCACAACCCAAAACCCACGTATTGCTGAAAAAAGGCCTTTCTCTACCAATATCAATATCCAACTTTATATATTAAAAAAAAGTTTATACAGCCCAAAATATCACACATCACAGCCACAACTATTTGAAGAAAATTACAGAGCCATGGTCAGTTTTATACCTAAAGTAGAAAAAAACCTTCCCTCTATCAAAATTACAGAAGACATGGTCAACTAATAAAATATTTTTTACGTTCTAATATGTTATAGGAAAGATTAAATGGATTAGGTATATTATCTATTGAAAAAAGTATGCTAGAAAAACTTGAATATGAAAACTTAATCAATAATTTTGCATCTAAAAAAGCAAGAAGATTGATTTTCAATAAAAAAAAATTTATATTTAAATACAAAGTTAAGAAGGTCTCGGTTGTAAAATATGCCTTATGACAAGACCCCTCCCGAATTTCCCTTTGAAATTCGTGAGAAGCCCTGCTCCCGTCTGACAAAACTTGAACCTCAAAACAATTCCTAAAATACCCTTACCGCCTGGTAACTA
Organism: Oemleria cerasiformis; assembly: GCA_037349345.1. Taxonomy (NCBI): domain Eukaryota; kingdom Viridiplantae; phylum Streptophyta; class Magnoliopsida; order Rosales; family Rosaceae; genus Oemleria; species Oemleria cerasiformis. Next base: position 12,365,987 of record JAZGTL010000007.1, read on the forward strand.
CACTACGAGAATTCTACCGAAAATTCGACAGAATTTTCCCTGTAAACTGGACTAACCGTCATCCACCTGTCACACGAAGGATTCAAATTCTAAACCAATAATTCAACCAATATAGACAAGATCACATCCAACCAACGCATACAATCCAAACCCCCGAAAGGTTAATCACAGCAACTAGTTAAATTTAAAATACTACTCAACCAATCTTGCACTAACAACGCAGCAGAAAATGATGCCTCCTCCTAACTCGACGTCTCGTCCCGTTACAGCCTGGAGGCATGAAACCAAAACAACTGTGAGTGGACAGTACAACCAAATACAATAAAAGTGCGGTCTCGCAAATAAAATGATAATACTAATCGATATAATCCAACCTCGTTATTAAACCTTATATGCAACAAAATCCGCATATATAAGTAAATACAACTTACTGGAATCCAATTGATTCCCACGATACCTTTACCTGTGTCGCCATATCAGTAACCGACCAAAGCTATCATCTCAGGCCGAAGCCGATATCCCGGCCGAAACTGCCATCCCGAGCAGTAGCTCAATATCCCAGCTGTAGCCGTCATCCCCGAGCCGTAGCTCTATGTCTCGGCTCATCCTGAGCCGTAGCTCTATGTCTCGGCTCATCCTGAGCCGTAGCTCTATGTCTCGGCTCATCCCGAGCCGTAACTCAATATCCTGGCTCATCTTGAGCCGTAGATCAATATCCTGGCTCATTCCGAGCCGTAACTCAATATCCTAGCTCATCCCGAGCTGTAATTCGATATCCCGGCCATAGCCGTCATCCTCGATCCATAGCTTAATGTCTCGTCAAGCCTATGATGGAATCCTCCATGACATAGCTCATATCATACCGAGTGTATAATATAATCCTTCATGACATACCTAATATCATCCCGAGAGTATGATGGAATCCTCCATAACATACCTCATATCATCCCGAGAGTATGATGGAATCCTCCATAACATACCTCATAATCTATTGAGCGTATGAGGGAATCCTCCATAACATACCTCATAACCTATTGAGCGTATAAGGGAATCCTCCCTGCCAAACCTCACCGAGAAACTCCCACCATCCCTCCCACCAAGGTCAAAGCCTAACCCACCATCCTTGGTCGAAACCCCAAAATCATCAAATACCCAAGCCTAAGCCCAAATACATACTCTGGGCCTAAGCTTAAATTCCACAAACAAGAATACATAAAATCACCCTCCCGAGCCTAAGCCCAAGTCAATACCAAAATTGTTTCCCATAATTATTATTGAAATTCATAATCAATAATAAACCAATATCTTTACATATCAAAATCCATAACCCGTGAAAAATCACGTAAATAATTATCCTTAGTCCTGAGTCTTGGAAAGGTAATAAACGCTTTACAATAATTATCCTTAATTCCCGAGACTCATGAAAATACTAAATAATCCTTCCATTTAATTCTCTAAATTCGTAATTTAATATAAAATACTTCAAATATAACAATATGCATACTTTATAAATTAGGAAAATAATTTCACTCACCGTGACGTCCAAACGAGTCTAATGCCAAGTTATTCGGTCCTCCGTAACCTTTGGAGTCACCATGCATGTAAAAGATCACACGTGGCATTACTAAACGACAATTAACAATATAAAATCCAACCCCCTAAACTCCGAGAGTACACATGCGTTCTAGCTCGTATAAAGTGACTTTAGACGTCTAAAATAACCTATAAACGATCTCCGATTGACCCGAAACCTGCCCCAATAGGTCTGGAAAGTCAAAAACAGCGAAACAAGTCACGGTACTGTTCATTGGCACTGTTTACTGATACTGTTTACTAGTACGGTTCACTGATACTATTTACTCACCGGATACTATTCACCCAAAAACTCCATAACCACCCAATTTTCAAACCTTCATATCTCACTCATTTCTCAACCAAATTCGAAGTTCTAATAATGAAACTCTATCTACTCGAGCCAAGAAATCCAAATATTAAGTCAAAATCGAAAACACATACCTGTAGTGGCCGGAAATTGTACAAGAAGCTCCGGCCAGTTTTTGAGCCTTTGATTCTCCTTCCACGGTGATCCTCAAGCTTCAAGGATGGTATTGTTGAGTTCGTGGAGATGAGGGGAAGGTATTAATGTCCTTGGTTTGGGTTGAAACGTCCAAGAAATGGGTGATGGTGGTGCTGTGTGTTTATGTGTGTTTTCTTGTGTGTTCTCACGGCAAGGAAGAAGAAAATGTTGTGGGTGAGGAGAGAGAGAGTACCAGAAAAATCTGGAAAAATAAAGGGAAAATTGGCAGGTATTTTCCCAAAAAATCTGAAACTCAATTTATCAAAATGCCCTTACTCTTTCTAGACCCGTAATTCTCTCAAACGAATTTTGATTTTCGTGTGCTACCTGTCTACGAACTCGTCAGTTCGAGACCTACGCGATGGCCCAAGAAAAAATTTCAAAAGTAGTCCCAAACTAAAAGTGACTTTCGAACCCCTCTTAAAACCGAGGGCAAAATCGTCATTTTCTAAATTAATTTATAAAAAACGAATAATTAAACGTACGGGTCATTACACCTTAGGCCTCATGTGACATTGGGATGGCTCTGCTTCCACCCAACCCAGGAAAATCCCCATCCCCAATTGGATTGGAACGACGGTAACTAATTGCACCCATTTTTCCAAGTGTTGCTTATGAAATGGTTTTTTTGGGTGGTTTCATTGCCACTTTCTCAGCCATTTCTAGCAGTCATAGTGACACGACCCGTCACGAAAAAAAATATTGGAAAATGAAATTAATTAAATAATAGGTAATTATGAACTTGAGTATCGTGTGGATTTGGGCTAAAGTACGAAAAATGGACCATAGAAAAGGCCCAAAGAAGGTTGTTGGGTCGTGAATTAAATTTTAGAATTTCAATACTTACCATTTTGTCCCTGAAATTCCCGAAGGCTCGGAAGTCACTTTTTGACTGAGAACTCCTTTTCGGAATTTTCTTGCACCATTACATAGGTCTCGAGCTTGCAAGTGCGTAGCCAGGTGGAAAGAAGAAATCGGAGTTCGAACGAAGAAGTTACGGTTCTAAAATGATCGAGACGTATCGGTAATTTTGAAAAAGTTTAAATTATAAAAAAAGGCAAACTCTCTCTTATCCCCATCGGTCTTGTCTCCCTCTCTCTTCCTCTCGTAACTTTTCGCAGAAGCCATAAAACCTAGCCGCCTTTCTACGGCAACCCAAGGACCACTACCACCACCACCATCCTCTTCGTCTTGCTCTGATAAGCACAACCGTACCATCGAGGGAGGTCATCGACTATTGTACGCGTCGCAGCAAACGGAGGAAGAAAATGGGTCACTGCACCTTTCTAGAAGATTTCCGGCCGCCACATGTATGGGTTCTAGATTTGGACCATGGTTTTGAATTCTTGGGATTGAATAGATAGTTTTAGGCTTTTAGAATGTAAGATTTGGTGAAGAAATAAAGGTTTTGGAAAAACTCCAAAATCGGTCAATAATGGTCGTTTCCGGTCATCGTCGGCGAGAGGGTCTGCAGGAGTTAGGAGGCGACTAAACCCCACAGTCGCACCTCTCTTTGGACACCAGGGCGTGTGGGTGCGCGTGAGGGCTCGTGGGCCCCACCTTCGATGTCCGGCGATTCGTACAAAGTGTAATCCGACATTCTAGATCCATTGACATAGGTTTCGGGTCCATCAGAATTTATTTGGGGCTCTTTTGGTTAGTGGTAGTTGCTTTAAATGCAATTTTAGGGCGTGTGAACTCCCGGGAATCGGGAGATTGATTTAATAGTTTAAATGATTATTTATTAATATTAATTCCCCTGTTTGCCAGGCGTTATGGTATTGGAGAATTCAAAGGATGGTATAGACCGAGATGAAGCTCGGAGAGGCTTCCGGGAAAGAATGCCTCGAAGTACGTGCAATAGGGTATCTTGTCGGGTGATTTTTCCCCAACATACTGTGAGTAGACTTCTTTCCCTAAACTTAAGAATACGTAATGTTATATGATGGATTACTTGTTGAATATGATTGATTATGTGATGGATGGATTGTGTAGAATGGTTGATGGATAAATTGGAATGCCTAACTTGGAATGATTATATTATAACTATGGGCTCATAGATAGGACATGATTGAGTCTAAAATATGTTGAGTTAATTATCGTCATTTGGCTAATTGTCATGCTAAATATTATATGATAAGTAATTATGGAATGAATAGTGATAAGTGTACTTGTTTGTGATGCTTAGGGTCGTTTAAATTAGTTATTTGCGTTATAATGATGTTAGGAACTATAGATGATACCACGAGCTAGAGTAGAGCCTAGCATATGTTGCTTCATAACTTGAGACATAGAATATGCCAGAGAATCAATGATAAGATCCGGCATTTTGGATTATAATATTTGAGGATTTTGAATCCTATAAACTATAAATACTCCAAAATGAGTATAAACTAATACTATAGGGAATATCTCGAGGGTTGAATCCGAGATACAAGTTAAGATATTCAAACCGCAAGTAAGGGTGGATATCGACATAAAACGAATAATATGAAGACTGTGATGATCGAGACATACTGGGTATATGATTGAGATGCTATCACCGAGGAGTCATGTCGGCTTAGCATATGAGTCAGAGTTGAAATGCTATCACACAAGAGTCATACCGACCTAGCACATGAGTCAGTGTCGAGATACTATTACCGAGGAGTTATGTCGGTGTAGTATATGTGTCATGTGTCATGTATGAATCGTGTGGAGTCTTGTCGAGTCTTGTTGAGTCATATGTCAGTATCGAGTCATGGTATGCCCTGATGGTGGTCGCTGGTGTCGTACATGTCTGTAGGCCACAGACCAATCCTCCACGTGATCGTTCACCTGCGCTCGCTCTACACTAGCCAAACAGTGCCAGTCTTGTCCCATAGCTCTTATGAGTCTATATGGTCCTAGAGTTAGGGGGACTCGTGGTGATGGTGCTTGCACCCAACCCTTCATGTGGTCATGGTACAAGCGAAGACACCCAGTCCTGTCACGTGCGCGTGACTCGTGCGACTACAGTGGCATTGGGATACCTGAGATGATGATTGAGTCATGATATGTCAGCTGAGAGATATGCCGACTAATGAGATATGATAACCGATGGTTATACCGGCTTATGTGTTATGCCAACCGAGGGTCATGCCAGCTGATGATGTGATATGATAGTCGAGGGATATGCCGGCTTATGTGTTATGCCAGCTGAGGGTCATGCCGACTGATGATGTGATATGATAACTGAGGGATATGCCGGCTTATGTGTTATGCCAGCTGAGGGTCATGTCGACTGATGATGTGATATGATAGCAAAAGGATATGTCGGCTTATGTGTGATCCCCGCCGAGGATTATGCCGGCTTATAATATGATGATAGCCGAGGATTATGCCGGCTTATATACGTTATGAGGATAGCCGAGGGTATTGCCAGCTTGCGTAATACGATGGTAGCCGAGAGTTTTAACGGCTTATAATATAATGATATATGATAGCCGAGGGGCATACCGGCTTATACAATATGATGACAGTTGTCATGACTGGTGATCAGAGTTCATGTATTAGTGAGGGTAAGTTAGTTTTGAGGTCAGTGGGTATGGTGTGGACGATGACCTCGATTGACGAGATCTCGTTGCGATTGACGAGATCTCGTTGCGTGTGTATGATGCAATAAGTGAGGTGATCGATATCGTGCATAAAGAGACAACGATATCGGGACAGTATCATTCATGTTAGCCATGAGTAATGGATGTGTCATCTTCAACATGCGAAGATTTAACTATGAATGTTTGTTGGTAGACCTTTATGTAATTAGGTTGATTATGACTGTGCTGAATGGTTGCTAACCCTGCGGGGTTATTTCATTGTCATATGATTATGTTTTATTTGATGTGTTACTTGCTGAGGGATTAGCATATGTCTTATGAAAAAAGTTCACTCACCTTAATTGTTTGCACCCCTCAGGTTTCAGCAGAAGATTCGTGTTTACGAGGAAGGAGTTACGTGGTGATAGCTCTGACGCCACCTCGTGAAGGGTGTAATAAGGTAACAATCGGTTAAGCATTGATGTTTTAATTATGATCGTCATTTATTTTAATTATGCTCTGAGTGGTCCGCTGTCGCGGTGAAACGGAAATTTAGTGTTTACTATTTTACCTTTCACTAGACTTCCTAAAACACATCATTTTAGTTGGGCTTTCGTCACTTGGATTTAGCGTCCAGGTGTCGGCCAACACCTAGTATTCTTAGTATTCGGTTGTATATTCGGGACGGGGGTGTAACACATAGCCTAAAGGGTTATCTAAATCAAAATTTTAGATTCCAAAAATTAACTTTTAATGAATAAGATAGGCTATTTTTTACCTTCTCTACCAATGAAGGGGTATATGCTATATTTCGTTTGATTTTTTATTACTTTTTAATATATCTTTTAGCTTATTGAATTAATAAATTAAACAAAAGTCACATATTTTTTTAATTTTCGGATATTTGACCAAATAAAACTTTTTCATATAAGATTTTTTTTTTTTATCATGTGTCGGCTCTTGAGACTCGGGTTTTTTTATGTCATCTTACCATTTTGGTTGCAACACATCATGCTATCTTTGCTAACAATTATGTAAAACTTTACAAGGAACCCAATTTTTTTTTTATACAGATGGATAGGCCATTACATATAAGGGAATTACATTTTTATTATTTTGGGCTTATAAATAAGAATAACGATACGGGTACCATATAAAATCCCATTTTTTGTATCTCTCTAAATGTGGCGCACGACGTGGCAATCCTACATCGTCTTTTTTTAATTAACTATTTCAAAATAAAAACAAAATTAAAATTAAAATCAGACTTAAAAAATAAAAAATAAATAAGACAAAAAAATCCTGATGGTTTCATAAACCCTAAAACTTTCATTCTGCCATCAAATCGTCTCCTTCTCAAAAAATCATAAATTCTAAAAACTCCACCGTTCTTCCCTCCATTTAATGGTATATTATATGGATACCAAATAAATTCATTTGAGTTCTTTGAGACAAAGCAGATCTTGAGAATTTTTAAGTGATGTTTATGACCATGACTTTCAGTCTTCAAAGGAGGAGAAGAACGATTGGATTCTTAGGGTTTATGTTTTATGGGGAATGAGATGATTTGATGCATAATGAAATTCTTAGAGTGTATGTTTTATTGGAAAGAAGAAAATTTGATGCATAATGAAATATTTAGGATTTATGAAACAATAAGTAAATATCTTTTTTGTTTTATTTATTTTCTATTTTTTATTTATTTTTTTATGTTTGATTTGATTTTTATTATTGTTTTTATGTTGAGATATGTAATTAAAAAGGGATGACATGAGATTGCCACGTTGTGTGCCACTTGTAATGAGATACTAAAAGTATAATTTCAGGTGGTATCCATAGCATTATTCTATAAATAATGTGGCATGTATACTACAGAGGAAAAATCAGGCAAATAAGCCAATTCCTAAATTTTTTTTCTCACTTAATAGTTAATTCCCTGAATATGGATTCCGTCGGTCCAATTTCCATAAAATTCTGTTAAATTTGCTAATGTGGTATAATAAAATACATTAAAATATATAACATGTCAGCTCACTTCATTATAATAATTTTTTTATCTTAAATAAAAATTCCACATAGGCTAGATAAATAAATAAAATTTCTTTCATAAATCTATAAAATAATAAATATTAAAAAAACAACAAACAAACCTAATTTATAAAAAATTATAACAGAAAAAAAACAATAAAAAACCTTCTCTCCTCATCCTCTTCCTAGAACCCAACCACTACGACCATTGACATCGACCTCGACCTCGACCTCGACCTCTTCCTCATAGTCCTCCTCATAGTTTTGATCCTTCAGACCTTTTTGGAATGTGTGGAAGGCCCTTTAATTGATATAGAGTGATTAGGAATATTTTCTGAATTTTATTCTGAATTTCGTCGCTAAGCGCTGAAGCACACTTTTAGTGCCAAAATTCGAGACAACTCTGTCACGGAAGGGAGCACACATGACATCCGGATTTTAAGGGCAAGTTTGATATTGTTGTGCTATTTTAAAAAGTTGTTTCTACTGTTCTTTTTTGAAAAGTTGCTTTTGTTGTTCTTTCATAATAAATAGTTGTACACTAAAATAATTTTGATAAAATAGCTTTTAAAAGCAACATGCATATTGCTTTTAAAAATTATTGTCGAAAGTCTATTGTTTTTCAAAAAGATAAGATTTCTCATTTTTACTAAATACTTTTGTACTGTTTTACTTTCAAATAAATCGACTTTTAAAAAAAAATAATAATACTAAACAGGGTCCAAGTGTCTTTCAGATTCCTTTTTCAACTTCTTGAGCCCCAAATTCTTCCCTGTGGCACTTCAAATAAGAGGATGACTTCGTAAATGAAGTTGATCTGGTCATGAGTATCTGATTATCGGTATGATGTCATCCATGTTCATGTATCTTTATGGGTGAGGAATAGGCATGAACAAGGGTATGTAGCTTTTTGCCTTTGGTTAGGGCCCAGCCATGGAACTGAACATTTAGCAAATGGTATGAATAGTTAGGACCATCCGGTCACCCATAGAGGAAACAGACCAATCACAGTTTGACCCAGACCAACCCATGGACGTAGTGCGGGTTTAGAACTTGAAAGCCTCTTGTGCGGTAGATTTTGTGCGAGCTGGAGAGAAATAACTAAAACATTTCTTGTGCGGTAAATTTTGTCAAATAATTGCCTTGTCAGAAATGACAAACACCAGAAGCCCCAAGTTTGGAACAAAAAAGAATGGGTGAGTGGCTTCGCCATATCTGCCTATATCCATATACATATTCCACAAAGAAACCAACAAAAATGTATCTGACTTTCATGGGCATTTGAAACAATCATGGCCATTGCCTATACCATGTCTGTCCACTACATATCCACTATTTAGGTGTATCTTTCAGCTCTGAATTTAACTTCTGGGTTACGAATGTCATCCTGGCTTTGAATTAATCGAATCTCTAAACTGCTCGACTTGGGATCATGGCCGGCGCTTTTGTAGTCATTAATTGTCCTCTGCAGAAGGGCCTGTAAGTATTGATTGCAAACACAAAATCAGGGAATCAGTGGAGAGATTAAACCAGCGTGTATATTCAAGTTACAGTTTGTAAGCAAGGGCCTTCAATCTGGTTAATAGTTAATATATCCAGATTGTATGTTACTATTAACCAGCAGGGGCCTTCAATCTGGTTAATAGTTAATATATCCAGATTGTATGTTACTATTAACCAGCAGGGGCACCAAATCACTCTTTTCTAGTCCTACTCACCCACTGGCCTCCAAAAGTTCATCATTTGCTCAAGTAAATCAAACTAAAATAAGATAACTTCAGGGCAGAGCCCAAAATTTTGTTCAAAGGAGGGACACTTCAGGATTCAAAGAGCAGAGGGTTTTTGAGCATTGTTGTATAACTCTGTAACTACTGTAAATTTATATGAAACCCTCCTGTACTTGAGCACAAACGTGCAAATACCTAGCAGCAACTATAAGACTAGGAAACAGACACAATAGCCCAAAGTATATATATAGACCACAGAACTTAAAGAAATGGAAACAGAAACCAGCAGTGGTCCTCTCCAAAATCTCTAAATCGAAGCAAAATGCAAGGCTGACCCTAAGCTCAAGTATGAGGAACCGCCTTGGGACAAGGGGGGAATGTGGCCCACCAGACCTAAGGTGGCAGCACCCCTGTTGACTTTTGAGTGTCAAAAAATGCTTCATACGAAGAAAACGGGATACTGCTTGTATCTAATTGTTCTTGTATGCCAATTTATTTTATTTATTTCTTTATCTATCTTCTTATGTGCAGTACCTTTACTTAGTCTGTACTCCTACTTAGTCCTAGGTGGAATTCAAAAGAACTTTACATCATCCAGAAATACTTTTATACGACAGGACACTCTAGAAATTAACAAAACACAAAGTGGTGCAGGGGAGGGAAGGAATACCTGCAAGGAGGATACTGCAAGCTCGGCTGCTTTGTCCAGGTTGTCAGGATATTTCTGGGAAGCACAAAGAACAATCATTATAGATATAAAACTATATTGGAAATAAGGGCTCAGGAGTTGAATCAAAGCCAAAATACAGTTTAAATGTATTACATTGCTCCACCCAAGTAGAAGAGCAGTTGTAAGATCTCCTGTTCCCTACAGAACAATGAGCATATTTGTTAACCTAAAGGATCTTATGAAGGAAACAACTCTAACTACAAAGAAGTTGAGTAAACATCTATTTTTACCAAAACTAGATAACGGGATCAATTGACGTCAGAATACATACATATACACATACATGATTCCTTTTGGTTAATCCAACCGTACAAGTTCATGCTTTGACTATGCTCACCATGCATGTAAAAATTAAGTTGATCCAGTATCTCTAACTACACCACCTATATTGTTTAGCATCAGTACTTTTCTTATTCAAATAATAAAAAAACCTTGTCGGAGTAATTACCTATCAGAAATTTGGTCAACAAAATGCATTGCGGGAGCAATACAGCACAACATTAAATCCATTTCTTGGATTCCTAAAGAAGGAATCTTATAAAAAGTGAAGTAAGCTGTTATCGGCACTCCTAGAAAGTCATTTTGCACTCCACGAACAGTTTTATTCTTTTATATTCATTTCATCAACCTAATTTCCAAGCTAACCTTCTTTGGCTTTAACGTTTTCTATTTGCTTTAGCTTCAGATCTTCAATTCAATCCCCCTAACAACAATCAAAGCATTCTCTTCATTTCCATACCCTGGATCCAATCAGTTCTTGCCTTCTGAACGTCTCTAAACAACCAATAGCTCAGTGAAGGTACCGTTTGAGCCTCCAAGAGCATGGCCTTTGAGTCAACCAAGCTTAAGCCTCCACCACTAACGCCAAGTTCTTGGAAGATTTTTTTGGGCACTGGTTTGACTTCCAGTGCTTCGAGCTCCCGGATAAGGGCTGTGAATCTGAGGTTAATTCCGACGGAGATGTGTCGCTTCATTCATACATCTTCCTTGTTTTTTTTTGCGAGGCAAGTCAATTATGACATTTGAGATTTAGATGCCACTTTGATTCACGACAATTGAGCTCGCATCAGTTATGATAATAGAGAATCAGTCAAATCGGTTTGCTGGGAATTAAAATGAAGATGAACGTCTGATTCTTGTGCGGGCAAGGAATAACTTTTTTTGCTCAAGCATACAAAGAATATCTTTAACTCAAAAAGGCATGACCATGGAAACCTACATACAGGGAAACTAATTGATTGCAGAGAGCATGAATCATGACTCATACATTATTGTAGAGCATGATGGCTGCTTTGGCAACAGATTATGGAGAAGACGACAGCTGCTTACAATTAAGCTGATGGTGTTTTGAAGTTATTGAATACTATAATTCAGGGTAGATTTGGAAACTAGTTTAATTATGAGAATAGAAGAATAAAAAATTCAATGGGGTGTAGAATGATTTTTTAGGAATACCAAAACAAACCACCCCGATAGGAATAAATGAATTCCAAAGATTTAGGAAAATCCAAAGAGGGTTTTCCTGTACGTTCATCAGTAAATATCTTTTTATATTCAGTGTCAGTTGAACTTACCCCAAGGTCCCCCAACTACATATCCAAAGCTGTTTAAGTAGGACAAGTAAGTCATCAATCCCAGAAGTGAAAGTAAGATAGCAAATCAAATCCGTCATAAAGTCAGTAGCAACAACAATGTAAAGAATATTCTTCATGTCTTTTGTGCGCTAGTCATATATATGAATAAAAGCTTTGCAGAAATTGTCAAGGAAATTTTCATACCGTGAAATACGCAGGAATTTTAGGAATCACAATCTTGAATTGCTCAGGAGAGAGACCCTATCACATCATCATTTAGAAAAAAAGTGAAATTTAGCATGAAAAGGATGCCCACAATAGATCAAACTAATAGTTTTGTAAACAATGTATCATGTTGATGGTGGACTTCTGGCTCATCTTTAATTAAAATTTATTTCTCATACGAAAATAAAATAAAATCAGTTTTGTAGAGGAAAACTCACCTTTTCCTTTTGATGACTGCCAATTAGAAAAAGATTCCCATTTATATTTATGCTTGTAATCACAACCTACAAAAGATCGAATTAAGATGAGAGAGAGAGGGAATTCCCATTTATATTTATGCTTGTAATCACAACCTAGAATAGATCGAATCCGTAAGAGTAAGAGTAAGAGTGAGAGAGAGAGCTGCACCAACAAGTTTCCTGTGTAGAACACAAGAAGTAAGATTGGTTTAACATCAAATAGAGTGCTCAACAAAGTTAAAAATGTCGTATGGGTATCGGTCAGACCAGAGATCAAAAAAATTTGCCATGTAGACACCTCGTCTTGTACATAAGGAACCCATTTAAATTACTCCTGTAGAATTTCCATCATTTTTTTTTCAGGTGACCTTGTTTCTTTTAAAAGTGTTTCATATATTCAGTCTCCTAAACTGGTAGAGACAACAACCTGATAGATGCAGCAGGTGTCAAGCGTATTCTCACATCACAAGGTTCCCTTGTAGCTCTCTTTGGCAAGCCAATATTAACACATTCTTGATACAGCTCCCTTGTTTGCAAGAATTGCATATCAGTTGAGTTCCATGGAGATCATTGTGAACGTCCAGTTAATGAAACAATAACTTGAGTTCAATAGTGTTTTGTATATATTGCAAGCAAATTTCTTACTGCCTCTGATTAGAGGTCACTTAGGAAGAGCATTCCAAACGATGTTAACTTCTAAGAAGACTAATAAACTTCTTTTGTACTGTGGACACTGAATGTGCACCACATTGGCTAACCTTTGATGTCTACAGCATCATGCAGAATCGGCAATGGCATTTTAGTCTTTAGGCATCTAGCGTTTTAGTATTTTAATTATTTACCGTTTTTAATAGAGAGGCAGAGGCCTAAAGTTTAGTTACCTTAATTCTATATGGACTAGGATTAGTTTTCCTGTTTCTTTAAGTATCAGATTTAATTTCCTGTTTTGTTTCCAGCAAGATTCATTCCTACTTTATCACGCTTAGGTCTGTAAACTATCATTGTAAACCCTAGAGACGATATTGAATAAAAATTGCGGAGCTTTGCTTCTCTTTAGGTTTGTGTGATGCAACCTAACCCTAGGTGCGATGCCTAGAACTCTAGGAGTGATTCCTAGAAATATACTGGTGTGATATACTGATATCAGTAGGATCCATCCAATTTCGGGTGTGAAGCCCCTGGAGTGATTCCAGACCCTATTTTTTAGTTTTGTTCTTGTGTTTTCAGTATTTTCACTTCCGCTAAAGTGACTGTTCTCTATTACCTGGTCCTGTCCTACATCACAGCATGCTTTCTTGGGTAATAGATTGGAGTTGATTGTTCATCAAACAATAAATTACCTAACAAGCTAAAGGAAAGAATTAAATAGGTAGTGGAGATGGAAAAACCTAAACTAAAAATGAATGATTCCTGATCAGATGGCAATATGGGAACAAGTTCAAGATTCTGAAGCAGTGATGGGCAGAAATAAACAGATATTTTAGCCATTAAGGAGGAACTTCAAAGTTCAAGGGATTTAGGCTAAATTAATTAAAAATGAGGAACTTCAAAGTAGCAAGGGATTTCAAAATGATTAGATGCAATGTATTAAGAGGGGTTTGTAAGTAACACCTATCAAGGTGTTACTTTGAAAGTCCCTTGTTTAGTGGTTTTGTTATGCTCGCGTGGGAATGTGCTTCCTTGCTAGTTGCTCAACTACCTACTTACAATCCCTATATTCAATTGCTCAACTACCTACCTTATTACTTTGAAGTTCCTCATCCAAACACACCCTAATGGATTTTTTTAATTTCTCCAATCAATTCTGTGATCCCATCATCCTTGGAAGCTGGTCCACAGCACCCTAAGCATGATCTTAAATAAGCCTCTGTATCTTTTATTCTCTGGTAAGTACATTTGTTTTAGTATTTCAAGGGATCACATACATAAATACCATGACCAATACAATGCATCTTCGTTAAAGAAATCTAGAAGATTTGATGTGTATAGTGCATTTATCTTTATCTTGGAAAAGTTTGTATTTTCTGAAATGATGCCTTTCATACTGAGCTCCTATTTAAATTTCACAAGGTTAAATTATAAAGACCCCATATAGTAAGTTACGTGAATTGGCTTTGAAATACCAAAGGTTTTATGCACCCTTTGAGAACCTGAATAATCGCCCTAGACCAATATCAGCCAGACATAGAAAAAACTGTTGAACTGGCAGCAGTGGACCATTTCCAAATAAAAAGATACCAGCAGATTAAGATACCAAATAATGTATCTTAACCAGGAATACCATTTAAAACACCATTGATATAAAAGTCATCTAGATTCCCAGAATGAAAACATAAACAACAAATCCATTATAGATTTTCAGGGTATAGAGAATAGAGAGAAAAATAAAATAAGACCATAACAAGTTCAGTCATATTAACGCAAGTGTAAACACTTCAGGATGGTCGGCATAATAAAAAATAATTATTTTTAAAAGAAATTAAAGCATGTATAATATAGTACCACTGATGGTCCGGCAGCATGAAGAATGTTACAAGCTTCACGACCATCTTGCTCAGACTCAATCCTGTTACAACATAAGATATCAGTTGTTATGGATAAAAAGAACCCGAAAATACCAGCTTGGTAGAATGATCATTTTATGCTGCTTTAACTTTTACTTGTCTAATGTTTCATTTATTAGGTCTAAATGCGAATAAACAAATATGTACCAAGAAAGAACAAATGTTGATTAACTACAAGGGGAAATGATGATTTACCTATCATTATAATGTCGTACGGTATAAACATTTACCTCAAGTTAGTCAAAAGTTCTGCTTCGAACTGGTTGGGAGTCAACACTGAAGCCACTGGGACAACCTTATAAATGCATAACCAGAATATAAGCTACTAAACCAATTTAACTAGCGAGCTACTATGTTGATGTCTTTATCAAGCACTCGCTTTTTGCATAAAGACGATTAAAGGAATGGAAAAAATTCAACATTAATTCTTAAGAATGTTCTTTAGTATACTGATCTGACACAAACATAAAAAGGATAGTTTCAGATATTGGTTTGAGACACACGTGATCAATTGTCTTTTCTTTTCTTCTTTTTTTTGCTTCAAGAAACATGAGCAGTTGTCAAACAACCAACATGCAAACAATTGAAATTTAAAAAACCTCTCTAACCAAGTTAATGAAGTGCTATGCATATGCAACTATAGACAAGGCATATTTTTTACCTTCTCTCGATATACTGATACCAGCTCTGGAGGGACATAGAGCTTTCCTTCATCACCCATCACTGGATCACAGACTGGGCAAGGAAAGAAGGAATTATATAACAATAGAGCTTAAAAATAAAAAACATTGTTTTATTCCTTTCTGTAGAGAATAAGATGAAAAATCACATTGCCTGGAGCAACATATCTGCAGAATTCAACTTACCCTGAAATAAAAATGCTAAGGAGTCGAGGACAAAGCACAATGCTAACTTTAGTGAAAGAACACAGAGAGTTTACTCTACTGAATAGGTTTAACAACTCTGCTTTCCAAAAATATGTGTTACGCTCCTAACCTCTTTAAATGATAGTTGCTACAATTTTGAAGCGAATACACTTAATTGACAAGGAAAGTTTGTAAGATCTCACAATTCAATTGTAAGGTGACTTATTATTATCAAAGTCAGAAAGAAGAAGTTACGTTTATGCTCCATAAGAAAATACAGTTTTGGTTGTACATCATATACTAATTACAACAGAATCTTGAGTTTAACAATGTTTAGCAATGTTCTAATGAAAGCATATGGCCACGCTCCACTTATTTTGCATCTTGCATCATATAACAAATATACCCATGAAATTCTAATAATAAATCATACGGACCAAGTTAACAAAACAGATGCAATAACGAAAACCATAAAAGAGCAGCCCTAGTATATGTTAGACGTACATTTTCAGATACCCTCACGGAATAAAATACTACAGATATAAAAATGATTATTATAAATGTACTGCACCACATTTGATAAAGGGAAAGGACTTAAGAAATATTCAATGATTGGCTCACCATATTTAAGTTCTGGGTTTACAAAGCGAAGTTTATTGACAACCTCCAAAACTTTGCTCAAAAATGAAACTGAACCAATGTAACCTGAAAGACATCAACTGAATCAAACAACATAAACTTCAAAGGAAAGTAGAATTAGTATAACAAGAAGCTATCAAAGGTTTTCTAAAATAGTTAGTCTCCTCAATTTAAGTCTTTTATGTGGTTGATACAACTGAACCTCTTTCCATTGTCAACAACACAGAGGTCAGAACAATTGCATAAGCCCTCCCAAACAAGGAAATCACAACAAATACTGTTTCGAAGTCTTCCAAATCATATTACAACCCAATAGAGAGCGGGAAGAAAAGAAAGGACAGGCAAGTTGAATCTGATTTCTTCATGTCAGTGGCATCAACTTTTTTAAAAATACAAAACATGTTAAAAAAAATCAAAAAACAAAGAAATAATCAATATGTCTGGTCACAGTGGAAAGATCCAAAAGGCATTAACGGCTGTTTTCTTTCATTAATATCTACAAGAATATTTTTTTTTCAGACACTTGTGAAGCATGTTTTATGTAAGTCTGCTCTGTGTGATACACGTCCAGATTAAACTATTTTCTAGCATAAGCATTCAGCTATAGGCTTACCACCAAACTGGAAACAACCAATAACCAGTCCTACTAAGAACTCAGCTTCATTCTTTTTTCTTTTCTTTGTTTCTTTCAATGGAAAAAAGTGCATAACACACTCAGCTAATACTTACAAAGATGTACTGGACCGGTAATTCGAAGCCCAGTCCATGAATAGTTTAATATACCTGTTAGTAAATGAGTGTAGTATAATAAATCATTTGCTTCAAGGCCTTCGATCAATTCCCATAGTTGTTGTCCATTCAAAACTTGACCCTTAAAAGTAGGGTATCCTGCAATTTTTTCAGGTAGATTGAATACCTCCATTAAAACTAGGACATCATGCTTGACTTTATACAGGTTCATAGATGACATCACACCAT
This sequence comes from Oemleria cerasiformis, assembly GCA_037349345.1. NCBI lineage: Eukaryota > Viridiplantae > Streptophyta > Magnoliopsida > Rosales > Rosaceae > Oemleria > Oemleria cerasiformis. The sequence continues at coordinate 12,383,188 of JAZGTL010000007.1, forward strand.
ATATGAGGCCTCAGAATTTTGCGACTGTTTGAATGAATTAGAAGCAGCTTGCCTGTGTGGTTTGAGAACTGGACTGAATTAATTGGATCCACATCATAGCCTAACAGTTGCAAGGGAAAAACAGCTGACTTATTCCCAACATATCCCTAGTGAGAAGTAAAAGATCAAGAATGATGTAAGGTGAAAACTTGATCTACAAAATAGAAGTAGATACACCCTGAACCATTCTCAAATCCTTTTCATATTTACTTATGAAAAAGGGCCACTTTAAATTAAGATCAGTAAAGGATACACAGAGAAACAATTATTGCTACAATTGAATAAAGGTGAGGAAATAAGGGAAGGGAAACCACCAAATTTTGATTTTTCATCAAGTTCTTACACGGAAGCCATCTAATTAGTAAGAATAAAGCATGAATTACTGAAACAATGTACGTTAAGCCCTTTATTAAATATAAACCAAGGAAAATAAAATGGTAACTCTGACGGGTTATGGTTAGATTTGACTTTGGAATCAAGCAATCAATATATTTCAGGACATGTCAAGGCAGAGCTTAGAGACATGAAATATCCATTATCAATAGCAGAAGAAGGAAAATCTTGTGATGTCATATCCCATCCAGGAGATCACGCTAAAGAGAAAACATAAACCTTTTATATGAACAAAAGCCATTTCAATAATCGATTTTTCCTACCCAGTTAAGGAGATAAAGATAGACTAATTTAATTAGTATGATGTATTAGCATTAAGTTTGGGGGATGAATCTTGCTAACAGTCTATTCTATTAAAAAAGGGACCTTGTTTCTCCAGTTGTATCAAGTTGAATGAAAGTTTGAAATGAGAATAAGCTTTTCTGGCAGTTCTGTTCATCATTTGAAATGTTGTTAGGCTTTTACCTTCCTCAAAATCTAGTGAGCTATTTAGAACACAGGACAGACTTTACATTGAACTTTTTCTTACTTTTGACAAATCCAACAACTCTAGTTTGGGTATATCAACACTTCATCACAATCTAATATGCTATACAAATCCTTTATAAGTTTCACACACACAAAATGTGTGTTCTACTCTTAGAATCTCAGATTGCAGTACCAGTCAACTAAGCAAATAGTTTATAATTTCACAATCTCAATCACAAAAACAAGAGTTATTTGATAGAAAGTAGTATGCAAAATAAGCAAAACAGTCTATAATGGCATTCAAGCATGCAGAAAGATGCATTCAAGAACAATAAACACTCTGAAGAGCCCAGAACAAAACAAAGGAAACAAAAAACTACACTAGTTCGAATATTATCAAATCAATCAACTCATATACAACTCTAAGCTGAGCCAAGTTCCAAATGTTAACTTCCATAAGAAATTTAAGAAGCTCCAAATTTTGAGTTTTCTTTATTTTTTTTTCTTCAGTTTTCTCAGCGACCAAACACAAATAGAATCACCAATACCTGGACTGTATGAGATTGAATGCTCATGACTCGACCGGTCTCGGAGGGCAGAACCAACGAAAGGATCGGAGGAGCCATTACCAAATCTCTCAAGGTTCGCGAGCTTCCCCACTTTCTTTTTGTCCTCCTATAAAACGACGAAAATAGGTCAAAATCGAAGACGAATTGAATTTTAAATTGCGAATTAAGAAAGTTTAAGATTTTTCAAGGCAATGCTTTTACCGGAAAATGTGAGTTTTTGGGAAAATTGTGAATTGGAAATTGCTAATGAGGTCAGAGTGAAACAACATAAAGAGAAGTGAAGAGCAGGTCGTGAAAATTTTCGTGACGGGGTAACCGTATATATAAGGGGGACACAGTGACGTGGACTTTTGGTGGAAGTACGCCACCCTTCCGCATAATCAGTCTTGTAGGCCATCTAATCGAATAACAACGTCTTTTTGTTTTTTTTTTATGAAAAGAAAAGAGATGTTTTATTTAAATATTTTACGAAAATATAAAGACGGATACAAAGTTCATCAACAACCTAATTATGAATATAAAGGATGAAAACAGAATCCATAAAAAATTTGCAGTCTGAAAGGAGCTAAGAAAAAGTAAAAAATAAAGTACAACAATTGAAAGAATTACAAATAAACTGCAACATTGGAACCAACAGCAACAGCCAAATATAAATAGTAGAATGCGTATTATGTTGACTTGTTAAAAAATCTATCCAGAAGAAACTCAGTGTCTAATACTCTTATCTTTTGCGTGGGCTGGTTGCTGACTTTTCCAAAGAACACAAAAATCAACTTCTAACCTGCCTATTTTGCCTACGCCATGGCATGCCATAGGAAATTGCAAGTTTATCCTTGGCACAATGCCAATGAGTCTAATTTGAATTAATGGACAAAAAAACCCATCACAAGAGGTCCAATGACTATAAATGTAGCCAATGACAATTTTCCACGTGGCACTGATTTTGCAAAGCTAGCCGTTTAATTTTCTTCTGCAGTTCTGTTCATACTTTGATCCCTCAATTATTCTATAAATACCTACTTTTTTCTCTCCAATGCATTAGACGTTGGCACCATGAACAAATTCGGGTGACCAAAGAGAAGGAGGTGCGGCGGGAAAAGGGCAATGGGGGGTTTAAAAATATTATTATTTTCTTATATAAGAATATTGGAGAGAGCGATTCTATAAATTGAGTATTGATCTTTCCGTTTAAGAGAGTCAAAGCTGAGATCTCATACCGTACAGCCGTTAAGAATACTACTAAATTAGTAGTACTAATGGAAGAAAGAATAATTTATTTGTGTAATTTTCATAACAAGATTAGATTAGATTAAATAACACATAAAAATTAAGGTTTGTTTACGGTATTGTACGCAAATTAGAGGAGATTAAACATAGAAGGAAAGTTATCCAATTCAATCCCCTAAAAAAAAATAGGTTGAGAAGAGGTAAGTTTCCTTTTCTATCTAATCCTTCCACATGTTGTCGCTTAATACGAGTGTTAATACAAGAATTCAACCGGTATGAGACTTGATGGAAGGGATCATTTTGAGGACTAAATATAAATTATTGTTATAAAGGTCCTTGCCTAGGTTCTAGGTCGCCTCGATTTTTGGAAAATGGTGAATGATTACGCAGAAATATTTCATTTTATTTTATTAGTATTTTTTTTATTTTTAGACAAAATTAGAATTTTAGGTTTAAATTTCACTCAAATTATCGAAATTTTCATCTCATTTTGCAATTTTATTTTTATCTTAATGACTCTAGAATTTCCATTTTTGCACAGTTATGCTTCTCCATACAATTACACCTAACTATGCCTCTAGGCGCTAGGCTCCATCTCACTGCTCGATTACCACCTACAGAGTTTTAGAACATTCTGAATACAAACGGAGAAAATTCGGGTTCAACAACAAATTAGACCAATTCAGATGTCTCACCCTATTTTAAAATCTTCATCAATTCAATTCGTCAAACCCAAATATACATGCTCATCAATCATAAAAAGAAAAATCATATAAATCAATTTTAAACTAAAGCTCAGAGCTCGGAAAAGAATTTACAAAGATTATTGTAGTGAAGTTTCATACTTCAAAAAAACCCATACTGGCAAACAGAGAAAGAGGAAGAAAGAAGAGCTATGTGCGAGCATCCTCAATAGAGTCCCTAAAAGCTAAATTTTAGTTAAAATAGTTGAAAATTTATTTTAGCAAATTACTTTTCAAAAGTTTACTTTAGCAGTGTTCTCTATTTTGACAAATCTCAAATATTATATTTTATTATTTGTTTCAAGTAAAATATTTAACTATTCTCAATTTATTATTTTATTATTTATTAAATTCATCCAATTGTGAAAGATAAGAATCCCTACTTTCTCTCTCCTATTTGTTAAATTTAGAGATCAAAAACCCCCCAAAATATCAAATTTCTAAAGTAGGGAATGTGATAGGGACTCTGTTGGAGCCTTTTTTTTCTTTGAAAATCCCTAAATTAGCTAAAAATATGTTTTAGGAATTCTGCTGAAGGGATATCGGCACTGTTTAGACGAAAAAAAAAAGAGGAAGGGGTCTTGCATGGTATTCGCTTTCAAAATTTCTCACTTATATTTTGCAGATGATTCGATTTTCTTTTGCCAAGCCTTTGTTTGTCAATTAGGCGTTACAATGTTATGACAATGCGTGATTAACTATGACAAAAGCTCTGTCTTATTTAGTGATGGTTGACCAAAGAGAATTAAGAAGCAGGTGCTTGAAATTTTAGGGATTGAGCAGAGCTTTGGTTTTGGCAAGTACCTAGGCCTACAAGCCGATTTTGGTTCTTCCAAACTGGCGGTCTTTGAGGATCATTGTGCCTTATCTCTTTAGTGCCTGCATAGTGTCCTTATAGGAAATGTATAGGAATTATACAAGAAATTTCCAATAGCCGGAAAACTCATAGAATTGCCGGCTGGAATCTGGAAAAATGCCTCTATCTTGTTTTTGCGTAACTTTCTTATTTCTTAATCATTATTGAACATGTTTATCATGTAGTTTATGATGGTGTTATTAGTGAAAGCTAAAACATAAATTATGAAATCTACAGGAATTATGTTTTATAGGGAATAGTATTTGCTGTCAATCTTTTTTTTTCCCCCTTTTTCTCAGAAAGAGATAAGAAATTGAACCAAAACTAAGGAGGAAATTAAACCCAAAATAAAAAGGAAGAAATAAGGTCAAGAATGCAGCAGCCATGGTGGATCTGCAGAGGGAGATTAGAAAATGGGAGAGAGAGAAGAGAGAGAGTTGAGAAAAAATAGAATGGATTGAGAGAAGAAGGGGTCGAGTTTTTTTTTTCAGGAGTATATACCATGAACAAAATGACAAATATTTGAAAGATTAGGGTATTATGGATTGAAGTTAAGAAAATGAGGTACTTTAGAATTAGATTAGTGAGAATGAGGAATTTTTGCTAGTTTTCAACAACTTATTGCATTTGGATAGATAAAACATGCAGCCTTTGCAAATTGCAATATCAAAAAATTCAAGATTTCTTCTCGGTATACATTTTTCACATTGTTTATAAGCAGCATCAAATGCATCTTCCCAGCAACAAGTGCACAAACACAGCTATACATAAACAAACTGGGTAATTGTGTTACATTTTATGATCGAATTTGCCACCTTCAATCTCAATCCCCTCTTTGATAAATCATCCATATCAAAGTGTGGTTTCTCTTCTTCATCTCCAGGAGCCATACGATACCTTGCGCAACGGCAGCTTTCTTTTCTCTCTTTCCTGACTCACTGATGCCTCCTACTTTTAGTTACATTCTCCATGTCTAGATCTCTCTGCCTGGCTATGCCTCGCATCATTGTTTCTTGACATGTCCCCGGGCCTCAGACAAAGCACGGCTTACCTCCTCATCATCCGGTGTTTCCTTTACCAAAATCTCGTAGTCTTGTATTGAAGCCTCCCAATTTCCTAACTGCATCATACATCATCATACATACACGTATTAGTTAATCAAGCACTCACATATTACATTAGCATATATAGAGAAACTATATATATATATTTGGTCACCTTGGCATTGCAATCTGCTCTTCTTAGTCTAGCCTTGCTGTAAGATGGGCGCACATTGAGGGCAGCTGTACAGTCTTCAATTGCTTTGTCTAATTGCCCAAGTTTAGACCGGCAAGCAGCGCGATTGCATAACAACACCGAGTTATAAGGGTCGTGATGAAGTCCCTCCCCATATGCAACACATGCCTCTGAGAATCTTGCTGTCTTGAAAAGCTCATTGCCTTTGGATCGAGCTACGTGAACAGTTCGGGCCTTCCTCATCACAATATTTGCTTCCCTGTTGTTTGAGTCAAGTCGTGATGCTCGTTGAGCTGCCTCCAATGCATCATCCAATCTGTCAAACCATTGGAAAAACCCATGTTAGGTAGCATCATGTGCTAGCTTCTTATGACATTCCTCTTTTGATCAGCATTCTTCCTTATTCTGACACTAAGCACCATGACTAAAATAGCTACTAGAAGAGTAGAAGAACACTACCTTCCAGCAACCATGTCCACCTGAGCCCGTGTTGCTAACAAACTTGCGTTACCAATAGGACCAAAGAATTTAGTGCAGGCATCTACTTCAAAATTTGGACCCCTGGATAATGCATCGTCTGCTTCTTGGTGCCTATTGAGCTTCAGCAAGGCTTCAGCTTGCAAAGCATATATCTTTGCAGAGAAGCAAACAAAATAAACGCTGATATTATCTTCTTGTAACGTTAAGAAACAAATTCTTGTTTTACCAGAGAAAAATGCAGCAATTGTAATGAATTAGATGGAATATTTTTATGTGTGAGTCAGACCTGTGGAGCTGAATCTGCACCAGCCAATATAACACTTTGAGATTCCTTGATGAGGGTGTTCCAATCTCTTAACCTACGAGCCTCCGTGCACTTGTTCAAATGGACCTGAAGAGCCTTTACTTTGGCGAGGTCCTCTTGATCAGCCTCCGGTCCAGCATGTTTGTAGTGATACACAGCCTTGTCTGCTTCCCCTATTCTACATATACACATTCAATAAATGATAAGCTAGAATATTACTAAAATTTATGATGTAGTTAGTTTTATTAGTACCTAAGATATAATGTTGCGAGACGATGATGAGCTCTATGATACTGAGGTTCAATCCGAATGGCTTCCCTGCACTCAAAAACTGCGTCAAGTATTCTCCCTAGAGCGGTTAATGCAGCACTCTTGTTGCTCCTATAAGAAGCCTTGTTGGGGTCAATTGAAATTGCAGCATCATACAAAGCCAATGCCTCTGCAAATCTTCCACTCTTGTAATCTTCATTTCCCATGATCTTCAGTGTCTCCGGGTCCATTCTAGTCGACAATGCCCTGCATAAGGATGCAGGCGGTTCTGGCTCACTCTTTCTCTTCTCCTCTTTAGAAGTAGTACTAGTCTTCCCCACATTTACATGACTCACCATTGGGGTTTCTTCTCTTGCTGTCTTTGGAAGATAATCAAGAACATTATACGAGTTTGCATTTCCTCCACCACCACCACCACCACCGCCACCGCCACCCCCAGGTTGTCTCAAGTTACCCAAATTTCCAAAAAGCATAACATTGCTGGATGAAGCCCTTACAAGATTACTGCTCCCTTTTGTTTTTTGATGATCGGCGATCATGCTCTCGAGCTCACCGGATAGGCCAACTGCCTCCTTGGGCACTCTTTTCCCTTGGTTCACATAACCTTGACTTGCTGCCATTTTTGCTGGTGCAGGTACTGCTGATTCTTGAGGTGGCCTACCATTTCTACCCGGAATGTTTTGCTGTTGTTGTTGTTGATGTTGCTGTTGTTGTTGTTGAATAGGAGGTGCCCTGTTACTATATTGGGAAGGCTTTGTGACAGGTTTTGATGGTGGAGCGTCCGATGCATTGTTTGCTGAATCAAGGAAGGAAGCCTCATCAGAGCCACCACGCCGCCGTTTGGAATTCGGAGTGCTTGGTGTTTTGACAAATGTGCCATTGTTGTTAATGGCCACAGGAAGAGAACCTGTAGAAGTTGTTCTTCTTGGCCAAAAACTATTCCGCCCGAAAACGGCACTCAATATGCCACAACCCGATTTCTTCTCCGGCGACTCTCCCATTTTGTTTTTGTTATGTCCCCTCGAAATCCCTGATCAAATTCTATGCATGGTGTCTCATCGATGTTACAGAATTCCGGATATTTCACGTACCATATCAAATCAAATCAATCCAAGACATGAGAACATCAGGTGCATGAAAAGAAAACAAATATAAACAGAAATATGTAACAAGAGAAAGAAACCAATTAAGTTGAGGCCAAGATCATATGTTTGGAGAAAATGGAGAGAGAACAAATAGGAGAGAGGACCCAGGAGATTATTTGCATGGCCTCCTGGAGTTTTGAGTGGCTTAAGCTTTCTGCTTATTAATTAGAAACAATGCCTCCTTTGATTTCTCTCTGCTTTCTGCAAGAGAGATGAAAATGAAAAAAAAAAAAAAAAAAGAGAATAATAGTTTTACGGGTTTATTGTTTTATAAAAACTGCATATAATAGCTGGTGATCAATTTTTTTCTCATTTTTTTGGTTTCTGACATATTTTTTTTGTTTTTTGAGTTTTCTCGTGTGGTGCAAAGGTGGAAGCAGAAGACCCGGTCTTGCGCTAAATGCTGATCTCTAGATTTTTAGAAATGAAAAGAAAGGGAGGGACTCTCAGACTGACTCACCCTCCAACTCTTTCAATCGGTCATCATGGCCCTTCTTTTCTTTGGGGAGGCCACGTCTTTGTTGGCTTTCAGCATCCCACGTATGAAGCCACCCAGCTATACACCAAAACAAAAACCAGAAATGAAAAAAAATTCAGTACTACTAGTATTAAGTATTAGTAGGTCTCCTGGCCACGAACAGTGTGCCCAGTAGATTTCGAACCTTATATCTGTGAGTTAGGCATCATGTAAGTTACAAATACTATATACGCACTTCAAGAAGAGGATAGTGTCTGTGTTTTTTTAAAATATTATATGCGACGTGATAGATTTGATTTTTTTCGGATCATAAAAACCTACTTTTGCACGCCAACGTACTAATACTACCGCTTCTTGAATTGAAGCAGTGGGTAATATTGACTTTGGCGTTAAATGGTTGGCCGGCTTGTTGATTTTTCCTGTCAATTCTGGTGGTTAAACTAACCTGCAATAAATAAAGCCAGGTCAATACAACCGATTCAAATTTAAAAAAAATATTACCCCAATGATTTTGAAAGGACAAAATTCGGAAGTAAATATTTTCTATTATTATCAAAATTAAAATACTTATATCCACAAATCCATTTCTTTTCATTGCAATGCATTGGTCTTGCAAATCGGGTCTCAATTTGAAAACAAGCATATACATATTCCTGTCTATAACCAATCAAGTTAAGAGGTCAAGTGAATTTGAGGGAGCCTTTGAAAATCCAAAATTGCTACTCAACTTCTCCAATATTCGTGTCTCATGCCTATTGCGAACCAAGAAATTCAATACATTCTACAAAAATCTCCAATACGCATAGCAAACCCTTTCAGCTCTTAGTTGAGGTTCTTTTCAGCTCCTTCACTATCGCTTCTGACAGCTCATCGGCATTGTACTCTACACCAAAGCATCTCACCACTTCCATGCTTGGATTCATCAGATACCTGCTTGTTTCAATACAAAATATAACCACTTTGAGATGATATAACAGAAAACTAAAGGGTAAAAACTTTAGCTAGTGTCTCACATGTTGTGGGAAGACTCAACAAGATAGTCATCACCCTCTTCTTCAACCTTCTTAAAAAAAACACGGTATTCTTGAGCCATCTGCCTTACAGCTGATACAGGTCCTGTTAACCCTACAATCCTTGAGTCAAACTCTGTCCATGAAAATTTGGGTGAGGTGGAACGGGAAGCCAAAACCAGATATTAGCCAAACCATCTGTATTTAAATAATTAGCATATAAAGTTACAAATAGTCTTCTGTAGAATAATCTGGACCTTTAAGGTATGCACGGAGTTGAGAAGGGGTATCACGTTGTGGATCAAGTGTAACAAATACTGGTAGAACCTTAAGATTATATCTCGACTCTTGTACCCAAAAAAATGATAGCGAATCAGTGATCAAGCCACAAAATAGTGTTCATATAAGAAAGGACAATAAAAGTACCAAACCTAGTAATTTTATGGCCTTGGCCATCATCTGGATTTGCTCTGGTCCAACATCAGGTGAAGAAGTATATCCAAAATAAAGAAGAACCCAGTTTCCTTTAAGATTCCGTTCAGTGACAGTGTGATTCTCTGTGTCAACTAAAGTGAATGGACCACCAATTATAGGGCCCCTAACCGTGTTTATGCCCTGGCTGTTATCCCCCCGCCCTGCTTAGACAGAGAAAAAGAGTTCAAAAAGGAGCTATTTATGACGTGTGTTTGCCATAAGATTTCAGACAAAAATTTAATTTTGTACCAAATGGGTAGATGTTGAACAGATGACATGCACATTGTTCTAATATGGAAATATATTATAATCTCCACTTCCAAATGATTTGATTAGCATACAAAACAATTGGTATTCACACCTCTCATTTATAATGGTTAAGTTCAAATCCTCCCTTACCATATGTTATAACTGATCAAAGAAATGTTATTGCTTATTAGACAAAATCAATTCACAGTAATATAAGAAGTTTACGATCAAATTAAGTTCGGTGGAATGCATTAAATTTAACCTTCAAAATCATTTACGAACACATCATTGCCATTTCTAACAGTCCCTAACATTTGGTAGTCCTAACTCTAGTCTTCCACTACCAAATTTCTCAACCTATCAATATTCTATAATTCCTAAGGTAAGACCTTCTTTCCTTGGGTGCTATTCCTCCCCAGTCAATTATTATGTTGCATAAATTGAGGACTGAATACGATAACCCATTAAGCCCTATATCTGATACCACACTGCAAGCCATCAAGTCTTATAGCCTTTTTACAAAAACTAATAAGGAGAAACCCAAGTAGGATACTTTTGGGGTGGCAACAATCTCATACTAAATAACATGTCATTCTAAAGTCTCTCAAGTTGAAATGGAGCTGCAGATATAGCACATAAAATTACTATGGTTTTCAATCTTTTCCCTCATACTTTCATGCCTGATGATGTTGTATGTGTCACGGATGCTCATATCATTTTGTTTATTCTCCCTTTTTGATTAAGAGTACTAGTGCATATTTTCACTGTCTCAAGCTGAACCAAGCAACGGCAGAGTAGCACAAGGAAAATCACCAAACTCAGTATTAGGAAACAAGTCATTCTCATCTAGCCATTGACGCCAAATTGTCATACCAACTTCATTCACTTCCTGTATTGTCAAGTATAACAAGAAGTTCATCATACTAACTTAATTATGCTGCTCACTTCATTATACAAAAGCTCCTAAACAGGGAAAGGGACAAAAGATGGAGTCCTGGATGAAGGACAATTTGAGACCACAAATAAATCCAAATTGAGTTCGACATAACAATCCTGCCAGCAACGATTCTTATATCACTGACATGAGCCATATTTGACAGATAATATAAGCCATTTAGTTTGCATGCCATTTTATCCACACAAATAACTGAACTCCAGTGGATGGAACAAAATAAGGAGTAAGAACAAGAACACCGAATAATGTAAAGGCCAAAAATTGGTAAAAAGTAATGGCACCCATCAACTCTCCAGATTTCAACTTCTTTAAACCAAAAGCCAAAATAGTACCTTTCAGAGTTACTCTCCTCTCATCATTATAATGAATGAAAGTTGCAAACCCCGCAAACCCTAGTATACCTACAGCAGGCTGCAGGTAAAGTATATGATCAACAAATATTAATGTACATTCTAGATTAGAGACAATCTATTTGTTATCAAATGAAGGGACCTCAACCCAAAAGGAAATGATGAGACAAATGCTCATTGTTCAGTACATCCACAAACATGAACCTCGAAAGCAGTAAGATGCAGATGATAACACTAATAAGATAACAAAAAGGGGAAGGCTGCATACAATAGCATAGGGAGCCCAAGAGCGGGAAGCTGGTGGTGTTTCTACCGTCATTGGAGGTCTACTATCTGTCTTCCCATTAGCACGTGTCGATGATTTGGCATAGTTACGAGACTGAATTGCCTTAGAGAGGCCAGACCTATAGCAGGCACAAATGGATCAGTAGAATCTCAGATGCTAAAGGAAACATGAAACAGAACATTCAGCAGTATCCCCAATTGGGCTTAGAGTATCTTCCCTGCTTTCAAAAAGGGTGAATCAAAAGTCGACACTGCATCACATATAAGAAAGAGAAACTCCTTTATGATCTTCTCAAGTCCTTATTCAAAACCCCAATATTTCAAATGAAACATAAAATCCAAAACACCAACTTCAATTTAATGTTAACAAATCGTATACAAACATTTACGGGTGGTGAAAAAGACTGATTCCATCACTACTCAAAGATATTTTGATATTTCAATGTACACATTTGGGTCGTGGAAATTCAACAGGCTTTCAACCCCTTCCATGGAAAAACCTGCTCTAATACCAAATATCGAACTTGCTATTGCACAACCAATTTGCAAGCGAAAGGTACTAAGAGCACTTACACAAATACTACTATAAGTCTATAACATATTCAATATTCTCAACAAAGAGACATTTCAGATATAGCAAATACATTTAGAAACTTACAAATGCCCTAAATTTTTATACAAGAATTAAGCAACAAGTAATCCAATCTACATTCTACAAGACAAAAACGAAGTAATAAAAGCAGAAGAAGAAGAAGAAAAAAAATTTAATTTAGCGATCCTACAGCTACAGGAGTTCAATGAATTAAACAGTAGAAAAGAATCAAGATTCTCAAAGGGTTTTAGAGTATGTGTACCTCCGGAGCAGATTGAGAGCCTCTTGTAAGCTTTGCTTGGAAGAAGAGAAAAGAAAACGCATGATTTCTAGGAAAATTGATTTGGTGAGTTTCTTGTGAATAGCTGGTTTAAGCAAAAACCAATTTTCATTTTGATTTGTAGGACTCCGAGCAAAAAAAAAATTTGATTTGTAGGACAAGAAAACCCCAGAGATCACAAGGCAGAGCACGCGCTCTTTTTCCCTCTGCGTTCTGTAAAATTGCCTTTTGTAGAAAATTAAGTCCTCCCTCTTGTTTTATTTATTTATTTATTTATTTATTTTGACTAAACAGTTATCATCATTCATGAATTTTATCTAAATTAAACCAACAATCTCTAAATTCTAATATTAGAATCAAGCATCCCTGAATTTTACCCAAAGTCATTCCGTCAATTTTTTTAACGTTTTTTTGTTAAAAATAAGGATAGATATGTCATTCCACGTGATCTTTTATAACAAAATATTTTCAAAAAATTGACAAAATAATCATCGTTGCACATTTTAGTAAAGTTCAAGAATGACAAATTCTAATATTGAAATTTAGGGATAATTGGTAAATTTTGAGTAAATTCAGCGACATAAGGCAACGATTTTGAATATCTTTCTGGTTTGTTTGCATGCTAACAAGCCCACAAAGCCCATTCCAAATGGAAACAATAAATTTGAGAAATTACCAATCTTTCTGGTTTGTTTGCATGCTAACAAACCCACAAAGCCCATTCCAAATGGAAACAATAAATTTGAGAAATTACCAGTTATAACGCTAGCGATTTTTTTTTTTTTAATTCCACCTTCATAAAATTTAGGATAAACTACATAAAACTACCCAAATTATAGGGATCATTTTAAATCGTACCCCAACTATGAAAATTGGATTCTAGGTACCCAAACTATATGGCCACCAACATATCAGTACCTCTGTTTCGTTTTCCATCCATTTAGTCATTAGAAAGACATGTGGCAACAAATTGGTCCAGTCAGCTCGTGAGGTGGCCAAATTTAGAAGGGCATTTTCGTCCCAAATTTTCTCATCTTAATTTTCCCCATAATCTTCATCAATCATCCTCACCATCTTAATCATTCTCATCATCCCCATATTGAAACCCTTCCCCAAATTGACACCCCTCCTCAGATTGAAACCCAGTAAAAGAAAAAGCAAAATTTGGTGAAGAAGACGAGTCAGAGGCTCAGAGCTCCAAATCTAGAAGGGCATTTTCGTCCCAAATTTTCTCATCTTAATTTTCCTCATAATCTTCATCAATCATCCTCACCATCTTCATCATTCTCATCATCCTCAGATTGAAACCCCTCCCCAAATTGAAACCCCTCCTCAGATTGAAAACCAGTAAGAGAAAAAGCAAAATTTGGTGAAGAAAACGAGTCAAAGGCTCAGAGCTCGAAATCCCAGGCATTTTGCTGCTTAATTGAAAATTTTGAAAATGGAGAGGCCATCTTTGTCGTCATCGGATGACGACGACGACCGCCAGAACATCATCAAACAAAACGACAGAAAACTCCCAACCCCTCGATCCACCACCACCGCCTTCCATATCGCAGACGACGACATCAACAATAACAACCACTGCCCCCACCAACACCTGCGACGTCGTTTCAGTTCCCTCAAACTCAACGACCTCTTCAACAAATGATCGTTTGTTCTTTTCGCTATTTTCATCCCTATCTTCGTTCTCATCCTCTTCTTCACCACCGACATCAAAGCGCTCCTCTTCAGCATCGCAAATCTGTCAACCTCTCCATTTGGTTCAATCTCCGATAAGCTCCACAAGTCCGAGCTTCGCGCCCTTTACTTGCTCAAGCAACAGCAGCTTGGTATATTCAATCTCTGGAATCAAACACTCCCGAATTCCATTTATGTCGCTTCCAATCACTCAAATCCCCCCCAAATTCCACTTCTCGAGGATTTGAAATCCGCGGTCTTTCATCATATTTCACTCAATAGAGACATCCAACAAGTTTTCTTATCGGCTCACCGCACCGGGAACTCCACGAAAGAGGAATAAGCAGAGAAGGTTGGTGAAGAGGTAGGGGTAGAGGTTGCCGAGGAAGAGGAAGGGATTTTCGAGAGGGTTGCGCTAATCGGGGAACAAGAGCTGGGCGAGGTCGTTTGAGGCGGCGAGGTCGAAGGCGTCATATTAGGATTGGAAATGGCGGTGGAGGGCTTCGACCTGAGTGGAGAGGCGAGTGTGGGTTTCTGTGAAATTCAAAGAAATTACCTACGGCTTTGAGCATCTTGGAGATGCTTGTTGGGAATTCTTGGGTTTCTTTTCCTTTTTTGTGTTGTTGGTGGGAGTAAGAGAGGAAAGGGACGATGAATTTGATTTGGCTTTAGGGTTCCATTTGGGGCTCGGGTTCAGAGATTTGGGGGTTTTCGAACTCAGCCCTTTGAATTGCCGAAAATGCCCTTCTAAATTTGGCCACTTCATGAGCTGACTAGACCAATTTGTTGTCACCTGTCTTTTTAAAGGCTAAATAGATGGAAAACGAAACGGAGGTACTAATATCTTGGTGGCCATATGGTTTGGGTACCTAGAATCCAATTTTCATAGTTGGGCACGAATTTAAAATGACCCCTATAGTTTGGGTACTTTATGTAGTTTATCCTAAAATTTATACACTTATACCACCTATAAATAATTAACACTTCATTATTTGTATTGGCTTCATAGTGCCTCTAATATTTAGCTCTAAAACACTCATGAAATTTCTTTTTGTCTCCTTTCCCATCGAGTTTATCTCCTTCAAAGCCTTCATTTGCAGATATGAAGTCCTCTCTGCCTTTATATCAAAAAAATTTCCTAAGATTGAGCTCATTAAAATCCTAATCCCCAAATTGAAAACCTACTTCTATCTCTCTTCACCACCTTCTCATATCTTTATTCTCTTTCTCCTTTATTCTTTATCTTTAACCTTCCGCTTTTATTTTGTTTGTTTTTGGAGAAACTTCAATCTACGGTTCATCTTAAATTCTTGATTGTACTTTATATTTCTCACCTATTAACCATTTATTGTCTGTAACAACCCGTAGATTTAATTAGTGAATTTTCGTAAATTAATTCACGAAATGACGATTTTAACCCTTGTTTTATAAGAGGCTTGAAAGTCACTTTTTGTTTGGTGACACTTTTGGAAGTTTTTCTTGGACCGTTGCGTAGGTCTCGAACTCACGAGCTCGTAGACGAGGGCATGCAAAAAATGGAGTCCGGATGAGAGAATTATGAGTCTAGAAGCTGCAAGGGCAGTTTGGTAATTTTGGGTTGGGAGATATTTTTTTAAAAACAATCAGATTATTCAGATTTTTATCTTCATTCTCTCATTACCTCTCTCTCGGCCGAAGAGAAAACACACCCAAGCCCAAAATTTGATTTTT
The DNA here is from genome assembly GCA_037349345.1 of Oemleria cerasiformis. NCBI lineage: Eukaryota > Viridiplantae > Streptophyta > Magnoliopsida > Rosales > Rosaceae > Oemleria > Oemleria cerasiformis. The sequence goes on from JAZGTL010000007.1 coordinate 12,398,981, forward strand.
GATTTAGGTCAAACCATCACGAACTAATCACATCATCATCTTCCCCTCTTCATTTTGAGCATCACCATACTAACCAAGAAGCTTGACAGTGTTGGGAGAAGGTGATACGAAGGTGAACAGTAACCGCCACCTTCCCGGCCAATTTCAGGCCACCACATGTAATGAATCTTAATTTGGACTTCATATTTGGATTTTTTTGGCTTGAGGTTGAAGGAGAGTACAAGCTGCAGTCGCGCGTGGGGAGGGAGTCCCGACCGGCCACCTGCGTGTGGGGCACTTCCCCGGGTTCACTCGAACACATGTTTTCAAGTTTTCAACGTTTCGGACCCGTTGGCGTAGATTTCGGGTCAATCGGAGTTCGTTTAAAGGATGTTTTGGACGTCCGAAGTCGCTATGTTTTTAGTTAAAACGTGTGCGTACTTCTGGGATTTAGGGGGGTTGGATTTTAGGTTTTTAATTATCGTTGGTAACCCCGATTGTTACTTTTGACAGGCGATACTGCTTCGGGGACTGCAAAGGAGCGTACAGCTCGGGATTGAGCTTAACTAGACGTCCGGTGAGTAGATTTGGTTTGTAAATTATAATGCATGCATAAACGTATATTTTAAATAAATTCTTATTAAGTATGAATTTTGATAAATTATAATAATTATTCTAAAATGATTTATTAATTTTGATGAAATTCGGGAACTTAGAATAATTATTCTAGTAATTTATTATTGGATATGAATTTTCAATAACGAATTTGAAAATGAAGTTTTGGGCTATGGCCGGCTTTATGGACTTTGATGTTACAGATTTTTGTATTTATGGATTTTGGCTTTTGCCAAGCTTATGATTTTGAGCTTAGGCCCGGGATTTCGACTTAATGAATTTTGGGCTCTTGGCCCGGGTTTTCTATGATTTTGATTAAGGTTAGGAAATAAGGATTTCAAAAGTGGATTTTAGATTTACGTACAATTTTCACTATGTATACCATCCCCGGGTATCATGGTTTTTCTCCAGCACGTGATGTGAGGTATTTTCCGTCATGTGTTCGTTGAGGTTTATTTCTCCGACGTGTTCTCCGACGTTTGGCGTTGAGGTATTCTTTGCCATACAATTGTTGAGGCTGTCTATGCGTAGTACAGGGCTACGTCTGCATATCTTAAGGTATTATCGGATGTGTGGAGAGTAGGTCCCCGGGTTGGACCTCTCGGTTTCTAGCCATTGCTTGAGGTATTATCAGCGGTGGTTAGGAGGGCTTGTCCCCATGTTGGACGACCCCGGATATCAAGCTACGGCTCAGGTTTTGTGTCCAGGTTTTCTTATGACTTTAAGCTCCTTTGAGGAGGGTTTTCAAGCATGATTGTGGACCACGGGTTGTTATATTTTTACACTGATTGTCATGGCTCCCGCCGAGTTTTAAATTGCTAAATGATTTTCCGCTAAGTCCTTTCATGCTTATTGTTGGAAGAAAAGTATGACAAGTAAATGCACACAATCCTTAACAATAATATCCTAGCAAGTGCACTAATCAATAGACAATATAGTGGTACAAGCAAGGGTCGAATCCCACAAGGACTTGACTCAACAATGTACTCAAAGCAATAGATTATCTAGTTGACAAGTAGGTACTCAAAACAGAAACAAACACTAATTAGATATGCTTGACACTAAACAAAAGACTCCAAACAAAGACACTGAAACAAGACACGGACAAATAGGGGGGGAAGGGGGGGCCCGTTTTTAGTTCAAACGATGTTGCAAAAGTAAATAACTTGGAATGCAAGAAACAAGAAAATAACAAAGGATTGAAATCAAATTAAAGGCAAGTTAAGGCAGTCCCTATCCACACCTAACCACTACGTTTTCTAACTTGGTTTGCAAGGTTCAATTATCATGTTTCCTTCTTGGTTTAGTGTCCATGCAATGGGTCTCTTAAGCTCACCCTTACAGATTTTATCTCTTCTTACTTAGCATGTCTTAGGCCTCACGGGCACCTAAGACGTCTATCAAATTATGCTCAACTGAGTCCCACAGTTTCCGAGTTCAACACAAAGAGAAACATTAAGTTCTAAAGGGATTTAGTGACACTACACTAACCCTAAGGATTACACGATAACCCTAGGAATGTCGGGAGTCGAATTACGAGATCATTGCTGTCAGGACCCGTCCCGAATTTCCCCTCGAAACCCGGGAAGAACCCTGATCCCGTCTGACAACCTAAGGAAAGGTTCCCAAATACCCTTCAATCCTTAGCATAATATAATAACAATAAATAATTTCTCTTGTCAGACAAGGGATTTAAGCACTTAAAATTCCCGTAAGTAAATACCAAACAAATACAATAATATCAGAGCGTCTAAGTAGGATCAATGTACAAATTAGATTCCTACTCAAGTACAACTACACAGCGTAGCGGAAGTGCTAATGCCTCTGCCTCGAGATACTGTCCTCGTCAACTCTACGGCCTGAAGGGGGTTTAAACACAAAAGTTGTGAGTGGACAAAAATAATCGTTTATAAAACGCTTTCCAAGGAATATTACCTTTTTCCCCCTCCATTTATAAAACCATGCATGCATCACATAAACAATTCATGTTATAAAAACATCATCTTTAAATCACCGGCATTTTCATGTTCAAAATCATTTATTTCCACCTAGACACATAACATCTCAAATCCACTGTCATCGACACATCCACTAGCCACCAGGGTATCCCTTGGGGTGTGCTAGTACTGTATCACAACTCTCTGTACTATGCTATCACATCAGTCGGCCTATCTCTCGACTAGCATATCATATCAGTCGGCATATCTCGACTATCATATCATATCAGTCGGCATATCTCGACTATCATATCATATCAGTCGGCATATCTCGACTATCTTATCATATCAGTCGGCATATCTCGACTATCATATCATATCAGTCGGCATATCTCGACTATCATATTATATCAGTCGGCATATCTCGACTATCATATCATATCAGTCGGCATATCTCGACTATCATATTATATCAGTCGGCATATCTCGACTATCTTATCATATCAGTCGGCATATCTCGACTATCATATTATATCAGTCGGCATATCTCGACTATCTTATCATATCAGTCGGCATATCTCGACTATCATATCATATCAGTCGGCATATCTCGACTGTCATATCATATCAGTCGGCATATCTCGACTGTCATATCATATCAGTCGGCATATCTCGACTATCATACTTTAACTGAAATAGTGGAGAACATATGTCTAGAAATCATTTCTAACATTTAGAAATTCAATGCCACAATACATAACCGTATTTAACAAAGATATTTTGATGCATGCAATTCAGTTTATAAAACAAAGTCCACTCACAAACCTGTTCAAGCTAGCTCAATCCCGTCTCACTCGTTCCTCTGAGGTTCCCGGAACGATATCGCCTGTCAAAAATAACAATCGGGATTACCGGCTAGTAATAAGACTCGTATATAACAACTTCCTAAACCTCGGGAAGTCTATACATGCTGTTCCTAAAATCACAGCAACTTCGGACACTTAAAACGACCTCTAAACGATGTCCGATCAACTTGAAACCTGTACCAACAGATTCAGAACGTCCGAAACTAGTTACCACGCGCCGCCGTGACGTCAGCCTCGACCCCACGCGCCGCCACGCGCCGCCGGAAGGTCGGCACACGCGCCCACACGCCCTCACGCGCCGGTCACGCGCCTGCTACAGTAACCACGCGCCTGAACCGGTCCAACCCGGTTCGGCTCAACCTGACCCGATCCAACTCGACCCGACCGGTTCACTCAACCCGACCGGTTCAACTCGACCCGACCGGTCACCGATGACTCGCCGGAGAAGACAACCGGACGCCGTCACCGTCGCCGGAGGCTGGCCGGAGAAGATGACCGGACCGCCACCTCCGCCGCCGTCTGGTTCGCCGGAATCCGCCATTTCCGACCGAACTTCCAAGCTTTACAACTTCCTCAAAACTCAACCGTTTTACACAAATTTTACGTCTAAATCTATCTACTCAAACCCAGGAATCCAAATATAACCTCAAAACATCAAACACGTACCTCTATAAGCCGGAAAATCGATCCAAAGATCCGAAACTTCCTTTACTCGGCTCGACTTCCACCGTGGTCCTCTCCTTCGATGGTTGGTACGGTTGTGATCGTGGGAAAGAGTAGAATACGATTAGTTGATCCAAATGGGAAGTTAAAGCCTTGAATCCGTCGTTGACTTTTGGTTTCTCTTTTGGTTTCTCTTTTGGTTTTTCTCTCGGTTTCGGGTTCAATGTATGGGTGTGTTTGTTTTTCTGTTTTGTTACAGAGAGAATGAGTGAGTGCAGATAAGGAGATAAGATGAAATGAAGATGTAAAATAATTGAGGTAAAATATCTCCCATCTATGGCAATTTACCAAAATGCCCTTACACATCTAGACCCACAACTTCCGTATACGAACTCCGTTTCCTGCGTGCCGCCTGTCTACGAACTCGTGAGTTCGAGACCTACGCAACAGTACCCGAAACAACACCAAAAGTGTCTCGAAATAAAACTTGATTTCCAAGCCCTTTACCGACCAAGGGTAAAATCGTCATTTAATAAAAATACTTGCATAAAATCAATTATGAAAAGTCCGGGTTGTTACAATCTACCCCCCTTAAGAAATTTCGTCCCCGAAATTCATTCCTAATCATGAAATAATTGAGGATACTGTGCCCGCATTAGTTCCTCAGTTTCCCACGTGGCTTCCTCCACGTTATGGTTCCTCCACAACACTTTAACTAGAGGAATAGTCTTTCTGCGAAGTACCTTTTCCTTCCAATCCAGAATTTGCACTGGTTGCTCCTCAAATGTCAAATCGTCTTTCAGCTCAAGTGGTTGCTCTTCCAACACATGAGACTCGTCAAACAGATATTTCCGGAGCAAAGATACATGAAAGACATCATGAACTCTGGATAATTCCGAGGGTAAAGAAATACGATATGCCACTGGTCCTATCCTCTCCAAAATCTCATATGGACCAATGTAGCGAGGACTCAGTTTTCCCCGTCTACCAAAACGTACCACTCCTTTCCACGGAGATAGTTTCAAGAACACCCAATCACCAACCTCAAACTCAAGGTCTCTGGTTCTGCGGTCTGCATAGCTCTTCTGGCGATCCTGAGCTATCTTCAACCTTTCTCTGATGATTCTAATCTTTTCCTCAGTCAAATCCACCAACTCAGGTGTTAACAGTCTTCTTTCACCTATTTCACTCCAACACAAAGGTGTTCTGCACTGCCTCCCATACAGTGCCTCGAAAGGTGACATCCCGATACTCGACTGGTAACTGTTATTATATGCGAATTCCATCAGAGACAAGTGTGAATCCCAGTTCCCTTTAAACTGTAGTACACAAGCCCTCATCATATCCTCCAAAACCTGGATTGTTCTCTCAGACTGACCATCCGTCTGAGGATGAAAGGCTGTACTGAAATGCAATGTGGTGCCAAATTCCTTCTGCAAACTCCGCCAAAACCTGGACGTAAATCTCGGATCCCTGTCCGAAACAATAGACTCTGGAGTCCCATGCAGCCGTATGATCTCATCCACGAACAATTTGGCATACCGACTCATCCGAAAATCTTCTCGCACTGGCAAGAAATGTGCAGACTTCGTGAGTCTATCCACTATTACCCATATCCCATCATGTCCTTTCCGTGTCCTTGGAAGTTTATACACAAAGTCCATCGTAATGTGATCCCACTTCCATTCCGGAATAGGTAATGGTTGCAATGTCCCATAGGGTTTCTGCCTCTCTGCTTTCACTTGCTGACATGTCAAACATCTACTCACAAACTCAGCAATTTCTCTTTTCATCCCAGTCCACCAATAGTGTTTCCTTAGGGTATGATACATCTTGGTACCTCCTGGATGCATAGCGTAAGCCGAACTATGAGCCTCATTAAGAATTTCCCTCTTTAGCTCCAGATCATTCGGTACGCACAACCGTCCATCCTTAACCAATGCTCCATCATCCCTAATCGCATAGTCCTGCCTGTTTCCAGCCTCTAACTCCATCCTGATAATGCACAATGTAGGATCCTGGAGTTGAGCCTCAATAATCCGATCAATCAGAACAGGCCTCACATGGAAACTAGCCAACAAAGCCCCCTGGCTATCCATGTCCAGTACAATCCCTGCTCTACGGAACTCTACCAGCAACGGTAAGTAGACTGTATGCAAATGGGCCAAAGATCCCATAGATTTCCTGCTCAAGGCATCTGCCACAACATTGGCTTTTCCTGGGTGGTACTCAATAGTACAATCATAATCCTTTATCAGCTCAAGCCACCTTCTCTGCCTCAAATTCAGGTCTTTCTGGGTGAACAAGTACTTTAAACTCTTATGGTCGGTGAAGATCCGACACGTCTCCCCGTACAAGTAATGTCTCCATATTTTCAATGCATGCACTACTGCAGCCAACTCCAAATCATGTGTGGGGTAATTCCTCTCATGGGTTTTAAGTTGTCTGGAAGCATACGCTATCACTTTCCCATGCTGCATCAGCACACAGCCAATACCCCGCAATGATGCATCACTATATACCTCAAAACCCCCGTTACCATCTGGAAGGGTTAATACTGGAGCAGAAGTCAATCTTCTCTTTAGCTCCTGGAAGCTCTGCTCACAATCAGCATCCCAGTCAAATTTGACTCCTTTCTTAGTCAACCGTGTCAATGGGCCTGCTATCGTAGAAAATCCTTCTACGAACCGCCGATAATATCCTGCCAAACCCAGAAAACTCCTCATCTCTGTCACCGTCCTCGGTTGCTCCCAGTTTGCCACTGCCTCCACTTTTTGGAGATCTACGCTGATACCGTCAGCAGAAATCACATGACCCAAGAATCCAACTTCGGTCAACCAAAACTGGCATTTACTGAACTTGGCAAACAAATGCTTTTTCCTAAGCATATTCAGCACCAACCTCAAGTGCTTCTCATGTGCCTTGGCACTCCTTGAATACACCAAGATATCGTCGATGAACACAATTACAAATCGATCCAAATACTTTTGGAACACTCTGTTCATCAAATCCATAAACGCTGCCGGGGCATTAGTTAACCCGAAAGGCATCACCAGGAACTCATAATGACCATACCGAGTCCTGAAAGCTGTTTTCTGAACATCCTCTTCCCGGATTCTCAACTGATGGTACCCGGATCGAAGGTCAATTTTTGAAAAATACTTTGCCCCTTTCAGTTGATCAAATAAATCGTCAATCCTTGGCAAAGGATACTTATTCCGCACCGTCACTTTATTTAACTGCCGGTAGTCGATACACAATCTCAGACCACCATCCTTTTTCCTCACAAATAATACCGGTGCACCCCATGGTGAAACACTTGGGCGAATAAATCCCATATTCACCAAGTCCTGCAATTGAGTCTTTAACTCTCGCAATTCTGTCGGTGCCATCCTGTACGGTGCCTGTGAGATAGGTTGAGTACCTGGCAAAAGCTCGATTGTGAACTCAATCTCACGGTGTGGTGGTAATCCTGGAAGATCATCTGGAAACACATCCGAGAATTCACTTACCACAGGAATATCTTCCACTCTCATCGAAGTATTCCGAGCATCTATCACATGAGCCAAGTAACCCTCACAACCTTTCCTCAACAATCTCTCAGCTGTTAACGCTGATATCACTCCATAGGGTAATACCCTACGATCTCCCCGAAATGTAAGTTCAGGAAATCCTGGACTCCGAAAAACTACTGTCTTATTATAACAGTCTATGGAGGCATGGTGCATGGACAACCAATCCATCCCCAAAATCACATCAAACTCAAAAATGTCTAAGGGGATTAAATCTACCTCCAAACCATGGCCTTCAACCATCACCGGACAACTGCGAATCACTTGGTTCGCCACTAACATATCTCCGGTAGGAGTACTAATACCCATGTCCCAACCAATTGGAGACAATTCTCTATCCGCAAACAATGCAAAACCCCGAGAAATAAAAGAATGGGTTGCTCCCGGATCTAATAAAACACAAGCATTGCGGTTAAAAATGGATAACGTACCCGTGACCACATCCGGTGCTACTCGAGCTTCCTGTTGCGTCATGGCAAACACTCGAGCTGGTGTACCTGAAGATCGACCACGATCCCCATACCTGCCTCTGGGCCTGTTGGTGCCACTAGCTCTACCAGCCCCACCGTAATAGGTCTGCCTCTCAGCTGCAGTATCATACATCTGTCCTGCACTCGGGCTAGGATCAGTCGCACCACGACTAAAGGAACTACTGCCCGGACGTCGTTCTGGACAGAATCTCTTGATGTGACCAGGCTCCCCACAGAAATAACAACCGGCATCACTGAAGCCACTAGATCTGCCACCCTGTCTCCTGTTGAACTGCACTGAGGCACCCCGAGACTGTGCAAAAGATTGTCGTGTCTGACCAGCTCCGCCACTGCCTGTACTAGATCTCCCAGAAGATCCAGAACTATGACTGCCTCTTTTTGATGGTCCCTGACTAGAGGATCCTGCAGTCCAGTGATCTCGACGTCTCCTGTTCCCACTGTACTGTTGTGGCATTGGGAAACCCAAACTCAACTCTACTCGAGCTGCAGCATCAGCCAAAGTCCTCAACGAAGTGTGGTCCATAGACGTAACTGCTGACCGAATCTCACTCCGCAGTCCACTCTCAAATCTGTGGCACTTGTCTGACTCGGTCGCTACCAACGTCGGTGCAAAGCGACTCAGCGCTATGAATCTCTGTTCATATTGGGCCACCGTCATGTCTCCTTGCTGTAAATGCAAGAACTCGGCCTCCTTAACACTCCGGTGTGAGCGAGGGTAAAACTGCTCCAAGAAGCGTTCCCGGAAAATCTGCCAAGTAACCGTATGAACATTCCAGCCTGACACCTCCAATGAGTGCCACCAGTGGTAAGCAGAACCACCTAGTAAAAATGTGGCCAGTAGAACTCTCTCCTCTAGAGGACACCTCATAATCATAAACACCCGCTCCATGCGAGTAATCCACTCCTCAGCTTCCTCTGGGCTAGAGTCACCCATGAATATCGTTGCCCCCAGTCTCTGGGCTCTCTCAATATCAGAGACTTCGTGAGAAGCTCTATCCTGGAGTACAGAAGCTAATGTCTGACCCAGCTGTTCCAGTGTCTGCCTCAAATCAGGCTCCACTGCATGTTCATGGTCATCGCCACCATTCCCTGACCGTTGACGGAACTCTCGTCTCGGAGGCATTATACGCTGAAAAGAAGTTGTAAATCATTAATACCAAAATTTCACTTGTACACTAGATGTACGGTCTACAGGAATTTAACCTAGTGCTCTGATACCAATTGTCAGGACCCGTCCCGAATTTCCCCTCGAAACCCGGGAAGAACCCTGATCCCGTCTGACAACCTAAGGAAAGGTTCCCAAATACCCTTCAATCCTTAGCATAATATAATAACAATAAATAATTTCTCTTGTCAGACAAGGGATTTAAGCACTTAAAATTCCCGTAAGTAAATACCAAACAAATACAATAATATCAGAGCGTCTAAGTAGGATCAATGTACAAATTAGATTCCTACTCAAGTACAACTACACAGCGTAGCGGAAGTGCTAATGCCTCTGCCTCGAGATACTGTCCTCGTCAACTCTACGGCCTGAAGGGGGTTTAAACACAAAAGTTGTGAGTGGACAAAAATAATCGTTTATAAAACGCTTTCCAAGGAATATTACCTTTTTCCCCCTCCATTTATAAAACCATGCATGCATCACATAAACAATTCATGTTATAAAAACATCATCTTTAAATCACCGGCATTTTCATGTTCAAAATCATTTATTTCCACCTAGACACATAACATCTCAAATCCACTGTCATCGACACATCCACTAGCCACCAGGGTATCCCTTGGGGTGTGCTAGTACTGTATCACAACTCTCTGTACTATGCTATCACATCAGTCGGCCTATCTCTCGACTAGCATATCATATCAGTCAGCATATCTCGACTATCATATCATATCAGTCGGCATATCTCGACTATCATATCATATCAGTCGGCATATCTCGACTATTTTATCATATCAGTCGGCATATCTCGACTATCATATCATATCAGTCGGCATATCTCGACTATCATATTATATCAGTCGGCATATCTCGACTATCATATCATATCAGTCGGCATATCTCGACTATCATATTATATCAGTCGGCATATCTCGACTATCTTATCATATCAGTCGGCATATCTCGACTATCATATTATATCAGTCGGCATATCTCGACTATCTTATCATATCAGTCGGCATATCTCGACTATCATATCATATCAGTCGGCATATCTCGACTGTCATATCATATCAGTCGGCATATCTCGACTGTCATATCATATCAGTCGGCATATCTCGACTATCATACTTTAACTGAAATAGTGGAGAACATATGTCTAGAAATCATTTCTAACATTTAGAAATTCAATGCCACAATACATAACCGTATTTAACAAAGATATTTTGATGCATGCAATTCAGTTTATAAAACAAAGTCCACTCACAAACCTGTTCAAGCTAGCTCAATCCCGTCTCACTCGTTCCTCTGAGGTTCCCGGAACGATATCGCCTGTCAAAAATAACAATCGGGATTACCGGCTAGTAATAAGACTCGTATATAACAACTTCCTAAACCTCGGGAAGTCTATACATGATGTTCCTAAAATCACAGCAACTTCGGACACTTAAAACGACCTCTAAACGATGTCCGATCAACCTGAAACCTGTACCAACAGATTCAGAACGTCCGAAACTAGTTACCACGCGCCGCCGTGACGTCAGCCTCGACCCCACGCGCCGCCACGCGCCGCCGGAAGGTCGGCACACGCGCCCACGCGCCCTCACGCGCCGGTCACGCGCCTGCTACAGTAACCACGCGCCTGAACCGGTCCAACCCGGTTCGGCTCAACCTGACCCGATCCAACTCGACCCGACCGGTTCACTCAACCCGACCGGTTCAACTCGACCCGACCGGTCACCGATGACTCGCCGGAGAAGACAACCGGACGCCGTCACCGTCGCCGGAGGCTGGCCGGAGAAGATGACCGGACCGCCACCTCCGCCGCCGTCTGGTTCGCCGGAATCCGCCATTTCCGACCGAACTTCCAAGCTTTACAACTTCCTCAAAACTCAACTGTTTTACACAAATTTTACGTCTAAATCTATCTACTCAAACCCAGGAATCCAAATATAACCTCAAAACATCAAACACGTACCTCTATAAGCCGGAAAATCGATCCAAAGATCCGAAACTTCCTTTACTCGGCTCGACTTCCACCGTGGTCCTCTCCTTCGATGGTTGGTACGGTTGTGATCGTGGGAAAGAGTAGAATACGATTAGTTGATCCAAATGGGAAGTTAAAGCCTTGAATCCGTCGTTGACTTTTGGTTTCTCTTTTGGTTTTTCTCTCGGTTTCGGGTTCAATGTATGGGTGTGTTTGTTTTTCTGTTTTGTTACAGAGAGAATGAGTGAGTGCAGATAAGGAGATAAGATGAAATGAAGATGTAAAATAATTGAGGTAAAATATCTCCCATCTATGGCAATTTACCAAAATGCCCTTACACATCTAGACCCACAACTTCCGTATACGAACTCCGTTTCCTGCGTGTCGCCTGTCTACGAACTCGTGAGTTCGAGACCTACGCAACGGTACCCGAAACAACACCAAAAGTGTCTCGAAATAAAACTTGATTTCCAAGCCCTTTACCGACCAAGGGTAAAATCGTCATTTAATAAAAATACTTGCATAAAATCAATTATGAAAAGTCCGGGTTGTTACAATTGCTTAATGTAACCTTTTGATGCAAAGTCATCTGTGAATCATGTTATTAAAGTAGCTAATTCTAACAACATAGGAAAATAACAGTTTAAGCAGTAATTCAACAAACCAAGATGAACACATTAATCAAAACCAAGCTCCAAAACCAAGTCACAAAGTTGCCATGGCTAGGGCTTCAAGATCAGCCCTAACTTAAAGTAAGCTACTCACTACGCATAATGAAAAATAAAAGCATAAATTGTATTGAATATGAAAGTGAGAGATTAAACCCAATTATCCTCTCAAAGGCAGACTCCAAGCACGGCTTCAAGCACCCCTCTAAAATACAATCAAGTCTTCGTGAACAAGCCTCACACTAATGGCTCAAAACAATAAAATAGGGTGTCTAAGTTGGCGTGTCCCAAAACACTGAACAGAGGCCTCTTTATATAGGCAAAAAAAAACCTTGTCCTATAAGGATTAGAAATAGAAACCTAGGCTAAAGTGTTCTAGAATGATTATGGCATTCCTAAGTAATTACAAAGTCCTTAAAATCTATGAGAACCAATTAGAACATGACTGGGAATGCAAATGCAAGCTGGCAGATGAGAACACAAGCTGCCCACAGGGCAGCCAGGCTGGAATCTGGGCAAATCCTTAAGCAGACGCTAAAAATGGAAACTTGGCCCTAGGGTTGTCTTTGTCGCGCCACACCGCGCCTTAACACTTGAATGGTTTCATTACATGTCAAAGAGTCTAAAAACACTTAATGTCTCGATCAAATGGCGGAAGGCTTGCGAATGTCCTCCTTGGAGCTTACCGGGTCAGGTTAGGGACCTGACCTGGAATTGGAACTACCGAGGATCTCATGACCTGAATTAGGGCGCACTAGAACTCAACTTTGGCGCAGTCACGCCTTGTCTTGAAATTGTATCAAGAACACAAGCTTGGTCTTGGGCGTGTCTGAGACACGATCAGGGACTCGATTGGGAAATTCTTGAGACATGTCTTGGCTCTGACCTTGGCACTTCTAGGGCATGTTCACTTGGTCATGAGACACGGCATTGAGACCCAGATGGGCTAATCTGAAGTACTTGGTCAATGACTCAAAATAGGGCGCACTGGCGCACTTAGAGCCTAGTTCAGGACCCGATATTGAATTAAGAACATCTCCCTCATTTGAACTCCAATTTGAGTCATTCTCTTTCCATTATTATCATAATTGCATTATCTCTCTAAAGTCTGCACATGTCTCACAAAAGCATCACTTTCTACTATGGATGGCCAGATTTCTAACCAAAGACAGTTAAGGGAACCAAAAATGACATGAAATGCATGTAGGAAATATGACCTAACACTTATTCTTACTTAGTAACTATTTTAAAAAGGATTTTACATTATGCATGCATAGTTTTACTTATGGAGGGGAAACTGTATGTTTTCCTCGGAATTATTATTTTAACCACTCACACATTTCCTTGTTTTACGTCCCGTCTAGGCCATTGAATTCGACGAGGGCACATCTTGAGGTGGAGGCACTATAACTTCCAGCTGCGCTATTACCTACGATCATCGAGTAGGGTTTGTTAGGCTTGCATATTTATCTTTCCAACCTAGTTACTCTGATAAACCATTTGGAATTGTTGTAAATTATTTTTATGAATTGATTGTCTTGAACCTGAAGTTGGTTAGTTATGAGTTGAACTGAACTGTTTAGAATTTTATTCTAGATTTTGAATCCTTCGTCTAACATGTGGAAGACGATTTGGTCAAATTACAAGGAAGATTCTGTCGAATTTTCGGTAGAATTCTCGTATAGTCTATTTGGACTAGTAAGGGTATTTTATGAATTATTGTGAGATTTTCAGGTGTTGTCAGACGGAATAGGATTTCTCACGGATTTCAAGGAAAATTTCGGGAAGGATCCTATCATTGCCCATATGTCTCTGCTGTATTCCTCAACTAGTGTCTTCGTATTGCCACATTCTTTTTCAGTTCAGGTTTTATTGTATTCAATATATGAAATTCATGAATATTCAAAATAATTATGAACTCATCAAAACCAGACAAAAAACAAACAAAATTGGAAACTTCAATGTTCATCAAGATCTATAAAATTGGTGAGCCAAATAGATAGTTTCAGTGGAGTAGCAGGATCAGCCGAAATTGGAGTGTTGTAGGAGGGACCTATGTGTTATTGAAGGTGGCTGGTCTTGATGGGAGATTGTAGTTAGATCTGGAAGAAATTGAGAAGAGAGATGCCTAGAGGGAGATTATGGTTGATTGAGAAGAATGAACGAGATAGAGAGGGCCTTAGATTAGGAGATGAAGACTTTGAAGAAGATGAACCCAATGGGGAACGTGATAGAGAGGAACTTAGATCAGGAGATGAAGATTTCGAAGAAGATGAACCCAATGGGGAACGAGAGAGAATAATTTCCAAAATGGTTTTGAAATAAATGAACTAGATGCACTATGAGGTCAATACAAATAAATGGTGACTATTTATGGGTGGTATGAATGCCTACATTTTAAGAAGGTGGAATTTTTATTAAAAGTTCACAAACCAAGGGTATAGCCGATAATTTCCCAATATATTTTAAGGGTAAAATATGTTTTTGATCACTGTGGTTTGTGGTAAAAACAAATTTGGTCATTGTGATTTTAATTTTATCGGTTTGGTCACCGTGATTATCTCTTATAACAATTTAAGTCAAATTCATAATAAACATTAATTTATGCTAGAAAGACATATGTGCAAAAGAATTTAACTCATTTTCCTTCGCTCTCTTCTCAATTCACCTTTGCATTTCATTCCGACATGGTAAAAAAAGGGGCAGAATTTCAAAGCGTGGAAGACGAAATTCAAACTTTAATTTCATTAAAGCTAGGGAGAAAATTTTTGAGTTTGGGCATTCTGGAATTACGACTAAAGCATCAATTTGGTGCAAAATTGCTCAAATTGGAGAAATACTTGATTTGGAGTTTAAAGCATGATCGTAAGTTGTGGGTTTGGGCATCCCATTTTATTATATTTGATTAATAATCTGGTTATGGAATCATTTAATTGCGGATTTCATCTTTCTTGTTTTTCTAGTTTTCTATCACATTTGTTCCAATTCATGGCTTTACCGTAACATTGATTTGCTCTTTGACCATTTACCCTTCAATCAATGATTTCCTCTTATTCTCAGCAAGATTTGAGGATATTGCTGGAGAGATTCGAAAAGAGCAGCTAAATAACAGTAAAATGAAGAGAGGAATTGGCAAGGGCGTGGAGGCGAAAGAGTTAAATGCAGGGCTAAATTAACCGCTTTGTTATTAATTTAATTTTATTTATTAATAGAGATAATCACGGTGATTAAATCGATAATTACTTAAATTGATTCTAGAATATGTTACTCATTCTCAAAATATACCAAGAATTGCAATTTACATCAGTTTGTATCATAAATAGTAACATTTTTAAAAACGTTACACCATTTAGCTCGCTCATGCCATTATTAACGTCATTAAAAATAATTATATGGCAAGGTATTTTAGTCATTGATCCCTCCATCGTCTCAAACAAATCTCACAAAGAAGATAATTGGTCACCAACACCTGGGCATCATCATCGAACAAGAAGCTCGACACTCTAGCATACCAACTCGAAAACGACAAGCGCAAAGATCGTACCGAACTTAAAAATTCAATCTTTGATAGACAGAAAAGCTCCTTCGAGAATGAGATGGAAAGCGCCAAAGAAGACCATAAACCCATAATTGGTGGGTCGATGAGATACACTGGAAGACTCAAGCTTTCGGGTTAATCTAGCGAGGGTATTCAATTGGAATTTTTTAAAAATTTAGAGAATTTTATTTAAGTTGATATTTTATATAATTGTTGAGTATTTTTATGTATATTTACATAATTTACATGAATTTTGAGATTGGTTTTTTTTCAGAATTGTATGCATCACAAAGAATTTGTAGATAGGATCAACTTCCCAAAAAACAATTTATTTCATCAAACTCTCTCTATCATCGCAGCTAATTAAATATGCACAAATACTCTTTTCTACCGCATCAATACCATTACCACACACATATATATATATATATATATGTATATATTCACCACCTTCATTTACTGGGTCGACATCTTCACCACCTCCATTCTCAATATATATACCCAACAAGGTAATTAATGAATTCATCATTTCATTGAATATTGAAGGAGGGTATGATGAATTTATCAATGATGTTCATATGACGAATCAATCAAAAACGTTAAGAGCTAATTAATCAATTTATTGAATCCAAAGAGTGTTCAATCGAATTCATTGAAAAAGAGTATGATGAATTAATCAAATTTATTGAACGTAGCAAGGAGATTATCGATGAATTCATCGAATCCAAAGAGTATTCAATCGAATTCATCGAAAAAGAGTTTGATGAATTAATCAAATTTATTGAACGTAGCAAGGAGATTATCGATGAATTCATCGATTCATCCAATCCAAAGAGTTCAATCGAATTTATCAAAGAAGAGCATGATGCATCCATCAACCATGTTAATTCATGGACAAATTAATAATTTCATTATAGATATATTTTTTAATGTGCATCAATAGAAGATTCCAAAATTATTTGGTCATATATATAAATATGGATGAAGATGAATGATATTTATTTTATTTATTTATATTTCGTCGGGAGAGAATTCACACAAATGTTAGAGGAGAGGGATAAAATTGCTATGACAATTGATATTTATATTTTTTAGATACTAGGTCTACCAAAATTCACTTAAATTCATCATTTAATGAAATTCTTTAACATTTACAAGATTTTGAATACACATATATTTATATGAATATTTTAAAAGTCATATCAAATTATAATTGAATACATTAAAATTTATATGAACATTTTTTAAATTCTTTTAAATTCTAATTATCTTTAAATCATTCATAATTCTAATTAAAATACCCCCCATAATTCTTCATCATTGTCTTCCAATAAGTTCTCGAGTAATTCGAATTCGGTTGCTCCTCGGAGATTTTCGGTGGACGAAAATGCTCTGAACAAGAAACATTCTTGGCGAATTTCTGATAATTTTTCCGATACTGTTGACTCGGGATTGGAGTATAGCGATGGCTATTCTGGCACGCCGGGTATCGGGTCTCCGAATGTGGGTCCGGGTTCGAATTCGAGGAAAATGGGCATCGAGGTTTCTTCAAAGTACATCAGTGAGGCACCATTAAAGCATCGAAGAGGGACATCGGATTCGAATCTCCCAAATTTGGGAGATAAATCTCCAAAGCAGAACAAATTCACCATTAAAAATGTGATCATGAGGGCTCATTCACTGACGGCGACGACGCAGTAGGCACTGTCGCCGGGAAGAACAGAGTCGCCGACGATGTCCGTGGAGACCAAGAGGGTACCCAAGTCGTTTTTGAGCATGAAGCCGCCTACTATTCATGCCTTGGCCACTATGCTTGCCAAGTCTCGCCGAGAGTGTTTTATATGATGATTGAAGAAGGGGCAATTCCGAATAGTCGACCATATACAGTGATGATTGAGCACCTTGTGAAATGTGAGAACTGGAAGTCTGCTATGGAGGTTTTTAATATATTGCCTTTGAGGGGGAGTGGAAGTGGTGGTGGTGGTGGTGCTTGTGAGGCGGAGACACGCGAGGGGAGCGGAGATTGTGCCACGTAGGTGCATGATTTGGGAAGAGATGATGATGCCCAGGCATCATCTTCTTCTTGGAAATTTGTTTGAAATGATGGTGAAGGAGCTAATGACCAAAATGACTAAAATATCCTACCATATAACCCTTTTTAACCGCGATAGTAACGGTATAACATTTTTAACGGTGTTACTATTTAGGGTGCAAACTGAGGCAAATTGCAGTTCTAGGTGCATTTTGAGAATGAGTGACGTGTTCTAAGTGCATTTTAAGTAATAAGATAAATTGAAACCACGATGACCAAATTTGTTTTCACCCAAACCACAGTGACCAAAAACATATTTTACCCTTTTACAATTAAAGGACTTACGGAAATAAGTGAGCTAACAAGCTTATAGCTAGGAACCGATAACCTTCTATCCAAATATGTATAATCCTAATCATTGGTATTCCGAACCTGCCTGTTTGTGAAACCAATTATTATATATGCACATATGTACAACTAAATTTCTTATTAATAGGGGCATTTAATATTCGCCCCTAAAGATATTTTTAGGAGCAAATATGTTGGAAAATCTCCCCTATTAGAAATGAGAGGCGAAAATTGTAAACGGCCCTGAAAGTCTCGTTCCTATTGTTCAGAGAGGCAGAAAATCACAAAGATCCGCTCCTAAAAGCTTTGTTGCCACGTTGGATAAAGTAATATAAAATGTTAATTAAATCTTAATTACAAGCCAAATAGATCCGCCCCAAATAATTTTAATTAATATAAAAAAAATCCAACAAAATAAATCAAAACCCATTTATTGGTTTTCAAGAATTATTGAATTATTGAATCCTGTAACATTGTTCTATTTTTTTTCTTGCTCTTCAAACATAAAAGAGAAAAAGATTTTTCCTTCTGTTCTTCTGTTCAAGTTGCATGTTCATCTGACTCGAACGCTTGAACTTGATCGTCTCTCAAAGTATACCTATGCGTTTATCTTCTTAATTCGTTGTAGAACATGTGAATCACTTCAACTCTAATTACTTTCATCAAAATCTGTTGAAAAACGAAATACAACCATTATTAGACTGAGAAGCACAACAGAATAAAAAATCTGAGAAGAAGAAACCATTAGAAAAATCAAAATCAAATACCATAAAAAATTAGATGAATGAGAAAAATCAATAAAAATTAATAAAGAATTGTTACCTCTAAGTTTTCTTGAGAACCATCTTTCAAATCGATTTTAATAAAAATTGTTCACTTTCAATTCTTCAAAAGCTGCCAGATCTACCTGCAAAACAGGGAATATAGAGGGAAAGGGACAGAAACCCTTTGATATAACAATATAAATCAAACTTATTCTATAGCAAACCTTCATTCTCCCTTGGAATATTGATAGAAAAGAAGAAAAGATGAGGGATCAGATTGATCAACACAAGGGAAGAAAATAAAGGAGGAGAAAAAAAGAAGAAGATAAAAGGGTGCGGCACCTAGAATGAGAGGAATAAGAGAAGTGGGCAAGTGGGTACTAAGAATTAGGATTTTGTTTAATTTTGTATTTATTTTTTTTTATTAAAACATGTAGCGATATTCGAAATAATTAAATGAAATATATTTTTTTAAAAGGGTGCATCCGCCTCTAATGGAATTGATAGAATTAAAAAAGGACCGCGAGCCTCTGCATTTAGGCTCCACGCATTTTGGCGCATTTCATTAAATCTAGGCCCTTGCATTAATCCAATCATTTAAAATAATACACTTCATCAAATTAGGAGTTAATATTTTTATTTATTTATTTATTTCTAAATTCCCATTAAACTAATCCAAATAAGTTAATTTCAAATTCTTAATGATTATAACTAGAAAAGTCAGATTCTTAGGGTTTATGACAAAGAAAACGAGACCACTTCTCCTTCTCTTCCTCCATGTTCGTCTTCGTCTTCAATGGAAAATCCTCAAATTGAGCTCGAGTTGATTTCGATATTACACACACAAGTCAATCAAAACCCAATTGAATTTCAGCCGCATAATATATATATACACACTTTATATAATTAATGTTGGTGATCGTTGAGCATGGATTTATTCTCACATTAAATGGATTAATGGGTGTGGGAGATTGACATCAGGAGCGGGAGAGGAAGAAAACTTTTTGATATTATTGTTTAATTAGATGGACCTAACACAAATTTGTTTGGTCATGTAGTTTATTATTTGATGATGGGAGGGCTGCAGGTTCATCAATGGTGAAGAACAGACTATTGCAGTAAATTTTGGAGAACAATTTGCCTTTGGTTTGATAATAAAGAAGACAAATACGAAGAATAGTAAAGGAGACAAATACGAAGACGTATACGAAGATGATGAAGGAGCATAAATTGATCTGGAATACGCCATCTACCTTGCACAACAATAAAATTCTATGCTATGCTATGAACGCGGTTTTGTTGTTTTTTTGTTTTTCCTACTATGCTATGAATATAAAGAAATATTTTCGTAAAAGCTCGTATGCATACTAATCAATTTATATTCTAACATGGAATGAAAAGGAAAATATATAAGTTTGTGATAATTGGCTCAATACATGATCCAAAAGCGCACGATTAGGATATAATATATGTACAAATATTTTTTAGACATACTAAAATAATGTTTGATGGGATAACAAGTTAAGTTGATTAGTTAATTCAATAAAGAAATAAATAATGGGCATTAGCGCTCGATTTCCTGGGTTCTTCCTGAAGGGAACCATCTAGTACAAAACACGAAGTAGATCTTCCAAAAAAAAACAATATTTTGGCTCTTTTGCATGTTTAATAATTTGTTTCTTTCGACATTTATTTTATTAAGAATAGATAGGAATAGAGAATAACAAACCAATACCAGACATGAGCATGATATCCCTAAAACCAATGTGACATTTTCTGTTCTTACTTGCTTCCCTAATATCATTATAAGAATATAGGTAGGGTTTCCAGAATAAGATGTCATTAATTATTTTGACGAGAAATAAAAAGGAATATCAAAATTCCAGTGGCTAAAGCTGAAGCTGCTACTTTCGAAGTAACAGAAAAAAAATTGGAGTCAAGTCGATGTCAAGAACCATCCTAAACTTTCCCATAGGGCCCTGATTGAGTCTGACTTAAACTGTATGTCAAAATGGAGTTTCGACAACCTTAGATGGGAAGCCTGTTCTTTGTTCCAACTATCCCTTTATCTCAATCCACAAGTTTTGCAAATGAAATCATGTTGCTCTATGGATTCGACACTTGTACTTACGAGTTTATACTGCTACGCAACACCTGCACTTGGGTTTTAGTAAGCAGACGAGGATAAGGGACTCGTAGGATAAGAAAAAGGAAACATGGTGGCAGGGCTTCACAGATTCGGAAAGATCTTGATAAATTCAGTCAAGTTCTAGCCATAAATGGGAGAATGAGGCATCGGTGGGTAGAGATCCTAAAGGTTTGAGTTTCTTATACTGATGCCAACCTCAGTCAGTTCGGGTACAATCCCAACCGGAAAGCAGAATTTCATTGAGTCTAAAATATTTGATAGCGGAGGCAAGACAGTGGTTGGATTACGTCAGTAGTCGGAAGAAAATCCCAACACTATTGCAAATAATTAATTACAATCATCATTCGTAATTTGTTCTGACATGGTGACACAGCCCGATCCATGGTCTCTCATTTGTAATGAAGTTCACGCATGCAAATGAGCAATCTTATTAAGGAAATTTAGAGGCCAAAAAGTATTTTTTTAATTGAGTTATTTACACAAACACTCCTTGAAGTTTTTTGTGTTTTCACAAGGACCCCCTAAGGTTTTTGAATTTTACAAACACCCCTTAGGCTCCAAAATTATTATACATAACCCCATTTGTAAGTAATTATCAATTAAATACCGACATCAACCTAAAAATATTAGAAATTGTAAAAATTAACTTTATACAAGGTTAAGCTAATTTAATTTAAGAGTAGTGTTATTTAGACATACTAAATTGACCACATTTAGGACACGTTTACTTACCATGAATGAAATAGTAGGTAATGGGAGAAGTAGACAATCTGAGAAGTGGGTAATCGGAGAAGTGGGTAATCATTCCCATTGAGCTGTTTACTAATTATATATAATTAAAACAGTAATCAGATTGATTTTCATTGTTATTGTTTACTAACTTCTATGAATCGGAATAAAAACTAACTTGATTACTAAAACGTCCTTGCACATATATATTATATTTTCTTTATTTTAGTTTTTTTAAAATCGAGGTTGAGTCTTACATAGCCAATTAATAACAAAATCAAAATGTCATATATCTTGTTGTGATTATTCAGTTATTCACTAATAAAATATGAGAAAATGTACCCGATTGGTTTTTTTTAGCATTATATAATTCATTGATAAATATTGTAAATCATGTTTTTAGTTGTAGAAGGCGAAAATGATGATTTATTCACATGAGAACATCATTACTAGTTAGAATTATTGTAAATGAATACTTGTAAACTATATTCTTAGTTTTTTTTAATATTGGTTGGGGTATTTGGAATTATTGTAGAATTATAGGTTACTTTAGTAAATTAAAATAATGAAAAGAGGTAATGGGAATCATTAACACCTATCCCCTAGTAAATGAGATTATCCCAAAATGGGTAATGAGATTACTTATTTTGAATGAGTAATGATTACTTAGTTGCAAGTAAACATAGGAGAAGTAAGTAATGAGAATCTTTACATTTGATTTCATTCTCATTACTGATAAGTAAACATGCCCTTAGTGACCACATTGATGTGACATTCTATTGACCACACAAAATAAATATAAAGTGATTTAATTTATTGAAATAACATCATTCATTGATTGTCACATCAATGTAGTTAATTTAATGTGTCTAAATAGGATTAATTTATAACCAAGCTCTTTCTAATTTAATTTTCAGAAAATGCCTTCCTCATCCACATCACTCTAGATTGAAAATTCTAATCGAGAGATCAAATCATGACTGAACGAGAAAGGCAAACTGCTCATACCAAGCTAACAACCCATGCTCACAACAGCATGGAAAAAAAATTACAAACCACTAATTTACATGCATATTAATGCAAAAGTAGACTATGACCAATAGGGTGCGATGTCATCTACGGTCCGATCGATTTGCCTACTTCAAAACAATATTTTTTTTTCAAGAGATGAATATGAAGTCAAAGGCTAATTCATAAACCAAAAGAACATGATTTGAGCAGCTTACTAATATCAGCAATAAACGAAGGATAGAGGAGATATGAGTATGAAGCGTGTACTCTATTGTTGTAGAGAACAAGGGGAAAAGTGGGACCTTTGTTCTTCTTAAATAGAGCCTTTATTGAGCTATGCGTAGCGCTTTTTTGCGTACGTAATTTCTAAAAACCTTAGAGAGCCTTCATAGAAGTATGTTAAACCAGTTTTTTGTTTAAATAACCCTTTCTAATCCTCACTTTGTTCAAGCATGCAACAAAAGTTGTTTTTTTTTTTTTTTGTGAGGAAAAAACAAAAGTTGAACTTATATGTGAATGCATGTGGTAAGAAATTAAAAACCAAAACTTGAGTAATTGGAATGTTGTTAATTCTATACAATGGTCCTCTTAACTGTGGACATATTATTTGAATTCACACCAAAATACAGCCTTACTTGCATCTCTATATGCTAAAGTGTACAAGCCCTCAAGCAAAAAGTTTATAAGTGTCAACCAATTGGACGGCCGGAGACAACATATCCTTGATCCTCTGCCATTTCGACTGGCTGAGACAACAAGTGCCTCGTCTTCGTTTTGTGAATGGCATCAGCGGGATTCAGGCTTTTGGGGCAAGTGGCCGCGCAATTCTTTATAGTCCTGCACCGATATAACCATGTTCGGTCTTCGGTCAATGCCTGCAATCGGGGCTCAGTAAACTAATCTCGACTGCCAAAACGAAACACAACTCATCACCAGTCACCACACATACATACACTACCATACACCATACATCATACACTAAGGTCACATTGATGAGCAAGATTGTATTTGATTATTTGGATTAGATAACTCTCCAAATTTAATGTATTTTAATTGTAAAAATAGATGTATTTTCATTGTAAGGGGATTACAGGTAGCAGACATAAAAGAAAATTTATCCAAACCAATCCACTTGAAATAGTAGGATTAGAAAAGGTAGGTTTACTTTTATGTATAATCCTATATAATCTCCCTAAAATTAAACGCATCGATTTTTACATTCAAAATATATTAAAATTTGAAGAATTATCAAATCCAATCAAATCCCATTTACCAGACCTAATACTCTCGTCACCATTCACCAAAACTTGTTTTTCTGTATTTTACTTGTTCGAAATAATTGAGATCCAAAATATAGAGTTATTAGATAACTAATGTGAGCTGTAGAATCTCACACCAATGCTAATTTAATTAAGTGGCTAGGATTGGTTGAAACTTGAAAGATTATATACCTATCGGTGATCCATCGATAAGCCTGGAGCAATGCAGCTGGTCCAAGGAACTCCTCTGGATTCCACCAGTAGGAAGGGCAAGAAGTAGTACAACAAGCACGAAGTATACACTCATAAAGCCCGTCCAGCTTTTTCCTATCTGCAGGCGATTGTCTGTACTCTCGCCCATCCTTTGGTGCTTTCCTTGTCTTCAGCTACGATTCAATCAACCTAGTAAAGATCAAACGTGAATTTTATGCATTTAGAATCTAAATCTAATTATTAGAACAAGCTAAATGGTTGACAACGTCCTTGAATTTTACTCAAATTTTATCAATCGTCCTTAAATTTCAATATTAGATTCTGCCGTCTTTGAATTTTACTCAAATGTGCAATGATTGTATTTTCGTCAATTTTTTGAACGTTTTCTGTTAAAAAAATATCTCGTTAAATGACATTTCTCTACCCTTACTTTTAAAGAATAATGATAAAAAAAATTAGCAGAATAATCATCGTTGCATATTTAATTAAAATTCATGGACGATGAAAACTGTTTATCCTATTGGAATAATTAGGATATTAAAGTGTAGATCATGAATCATCATCTTACTTGTACTGGTTGTAGAATTTGGTGAGATCAACAACAAGATCTTTGATGACAAACATATGAGGAAGAGGGGTTATAGTAGTGGGTTTGGAAGTGCGAGCATCTATGGGCCTGAGGCAGGCCAGAGTGTTGGTTCCATCAATGTTCATGGCGCAGGACCCACATATTCCTTCCCTGCATGACCTTCTGTAGCTCAAGCATGAATCATCCTCCGCTTTTATCTTCTGTAGTGCATCCAAAACCTAAATACATAAACCTTTCCAATTTTAGATTTAAACCCAAAATATAGGAACATTCATTTCAACGTACTACTTCCATTTGGTACATGTATGCCCATCTGGCCTTTTAAACATGCCCAAATTTCTAATATACAAAGGATAATACTTGTATCTTGCTTTAATGATACTTATCGTACCACACTTTCGATTTAACGTTGGACATGTATCATAATCAGAACCATTCATTTTCTAAATCATTTCAGTCATTCATATGTATGAAATAAATGAACGATTTTAGTAACAATTAAGATCCTTATGTCGAACCCTTCATGTAGTTGATACATAAGAATGACCTTACATAATCTCACATTTCGTTGATTTATTGTGTAAATGATGTTGAAATGATTATTTAGGAGTTGAACGGTTTCGATTATGATATATAAATAGATAACAACAATTAGATAATCAAAAAATATAAATATAGTACAAGGATGTGTCACCGGAGTAGCATGCAAATATTATCCATAAACAAAAACAGCACTCAACCCCGAGGTTGAAATGGGTAGCTCGAATAACGCAAAGTCACATAAAACTTTGAGTTAAATTGTGAAAGTTGAATTAGAGTTGTGTTGAACCCCTAGATAAATTAAAATATTAAAAACAAAAAAATAAATATAATTACCATAGGGCCACAGTAAGAGTGAAGGTAGGGTTTGTTGTGGGGATGATGAGGGCGCCATCTATAAATTTTGAACTCTTTGAACACTCGGCCTTTCTTTCTCACTGTGTCATGGGTGTCAAGAGCCATTTGTGCATGTTGTTGGGCAACAGAGTGGCCTTCCAAGTCCAACACACCAAAATTCTCCTTGTTTGCTTCACTTCTTGACAATCTGCCTACAATCCCAGCTATCTTGTTGTAGCCATGGCGGATCCACCTCTTTGACATCTTTTATTATCTCTCACTTCAAATTTTTAACAATGACCCAACAATTCTCCATTTCTTAAGTTTTGGGTATATATATCACAATCACACGCACAGGTGTCAAAACATAGCCATGCAGGTGAAACACATGTCTATGAATAACTCTCAGTTATAAATTGGGCTTGGGCTTGGGCTTCGATCTGAATTGGGCTTGTCAGGTTTGAATTAATTTAAACTTCAAAATCGTTTGATAATAATTTGAATTTTCAAATATAAACTACATTTTTCATAATGGTACATGGTAGTGTCTATTTTCTCAAATTACAACACTAATATTTTGAAATTATTTCCATTTGAACGTTAATTTTTCTGTTAAATCTGCACAATGTGGCAAATTGGAGACCCACTTTTAGCAAATTCATGGGTTCGATTTTAGTTTTCATTTTTATTTTTTAATGAAATTATTATTTTACAATGTACGAAGAGAAATAAATTAATAAAAATAAACCATTTAAAGAAGTTTTTGTGTGGAAACGTCATCATAAAAGCGGGCCCTCCAATGCCATTCATGAATATAACCGAAGACTAAACACGTTTAAATTGACAGAAGGTTTAACTTTTATAATTATTAAAATGTAATTCAAGAAAATTGAGATCTTGTGTACTATTTTGAAATGACCCCTAAATTTTAGAAAATTGTCACTAATGTCTCTTTCTCACAAAAAAACAAACCTCTAATAATCACTTCCTATATACTCAATCATCTAAGGTAATTAACTTTTGATATTTATAATTTTGACCAAAATATAAATATATGTGGATGACTAATTTGGAAATTTTCATTTCTCTCCCTCTCTCCTCTCTTCTCTCTCTCTTCTTGTTTTTCTCTCAAGAAACATGGATGAAGATGAAGAATGAAGATTTTCATATGAAGATGAATAATGAAGATTTTCAGATGAAGATGAAGGGGAATGTTGCGTCCTCTTCGTCTTCGTCATCTTCCTCTGCATCCTATTTTTTTCCCCTATCTCTTCATCTTTATCTCCATGTTCATAGATTTCTGGTTATGTAACCAAGTGGTTACTAATTGGTAAATAAATGGGAACTAATCGGTAACTAACTGAGAAATCCAGAAACCCAGATGAAGATGAAGACCTCCATATGAAGATGAAGATATACAGATGAAGATGAAGATCTCCAGATGAAGATGATAAGGAAGGTTGCGTCCTCTTCCTCTTCGACTTCTTCCTCTTCCTCTGCATCCTTTTTTTTCTCTTCTCTCTTCATCTCCATCTTCATATTCAACTTCATCTTCATCTTCATGGGTTTCTCGTTATGTAACTAAGTGGTTACCAACTAGTATATAAATGGGAACTAATCGGTAACTAACTGCGAAACCCAGTTGAAGATCAAGATCTCCATATGAAGATGAAGATCTCTAGATGAAGATCTGCAGATGATGGGGAAAGTTGCTTCCTCTTCTTCTTCGTCTTCCTCTTCCTCTGCATTCTCTTTTTTCTCTTCTCTCTTCATCTTTATCTTCATGTTCATGGGTTTCTGATTATGTAACTAAGTGGTTACCAACTGGTATATAAGTGGGAACTAATCGGTAACTAACTGAGAAACCCAGAAACCCAGATGAAGATGAAGATCTCCAGATGAAGATGAAGGGGGAAGCTGCGTCCTCTTCCTCTTCGTCTTCTTCCGAAGGTGGGATGAAGGTAGTTTTCTGGATTTTTTTTCTAGGTTGAAGATGAAGGTGGGATGAGAGAGAATGGAGGTTGGAGAGGATTGAGGAAAAAGAATGGGAAGTAACTAAGTGGGAGTTGAGATAGTCTTGTTTTGTTTATATACTTGGGCCAAAATTTTAAATATTAAAAGTTAATTACCTTAGATGGTTGAGTATATAGAAAGTGGTTATTAGGGGTTTTTTTTTGTGAGAAAGGGACATTAGTGACAATTTCTCCCAAATTTTAGGATGTAAAATGTAGTTTGCTTTGAAAATTGATTTCCATTCTTTGCTCTTGACATAAAGAAAAATTTAACTAGACAGAGAAATTATCAATGAAATTACATGGCAAGGTTTTAACTTTTAAGGGATGATGTTCGATAGTTTGTTTTCGAGGAGGGATACTCCTTTTTCTTGCCAGAATTTTCCCATTTTATGGGTTTTCATGGAAATGTTTTAATAAGGTCCCATTTAAAGTTTTACCTATTTCAATTCATTGTAAGATTTCTTCCAATTATAAATGAAATTATCTTTGGATAAAAAAAGTGATAGTTGACACTCGTCCGACCTGGATAGTTCACGTGGACACTAAAATTGTCACATGGTGACCAACACTTGGACGCTGATTTCAGGAGTATCTTGTAGTTTTTCCTAAGCTAAATGGTAGGTACATCATGAGTAAATTTTTTTTTTTTATATAATGATATTAAGGAATGAGAATTACAATATATATATATATATATAATGTGTAACTTAATTATTATGAAAATCGTCAATTGCTTGATATAAATGAAAGAAAATTCATTTAACTCAAATGAAAATATTTACATTCGAGTCAATAAGTTTTTTATTTTTGAGAAGACATTGGAGTCAATAAGTTGACATAAGCAATGATGTCCCATTACCCATTTTTACAAAAATAATGGAATATATGGTGATTGGTTGCCCCCGTTTTGCAAGTTATTGGACTCCATCTAACAATTAGCAGGGTCACTGTCACAAGTCTTGCAACAAAAATAAGATATTGCCACTTCTACACTCCTACTCCTTTCTACACCCAAATTTAGTAAAGTAAATATATATATATAAGTTAATTATAACATGGTGATTATAAATTTAGCAAACTGATTTTCACTTCCAATAAAAATAAAAATAAAACTGATTTTCACTTCTTTTTTTGTCCTTCTGCAAGTTTTCAGTTTGTTTCATTTTATTAATTTGACTTTAATTTATTCAATTCGATGATTAAAAAAGTAAGATATACCATATACAAGATAGAAAAAAAATATAAAACTTAATATCCAAAATGTATTCTGTTTTCTATATTTGATTATTTTGTTGGGAAATGATATACAGCTAAGTGAAGTTGTATTCGTATATCTTTGGGGTTGTATGGATTCTTGATGGGTGGAATAGAATAACACCAGAGAAGAAGCCATCAAAACTAAAAAAGCAAAAGAGAATACAAATGAAAATATTCTAGTTAGTGGTGTTGAAGAAATTCTGATTTGGGGAATATTTTGGAGCAGGTTTAATTTCACAACAAGAAAGCTAGGGAAAGAAAAAAGATAGCCTGTTATACTCATCAGCTTATTTGTCACGATCACGAGGGCAAAAATGTCCGGATGAGTTAAATATTCGTTTCTTATTTTAATACAATGATATTGGAGGAAGAGAGTATATAATATACATATTGGGTATAAATCTCGCATTTTACGAGAGTCGAATCCATAAACCTCTCACATAACGTATGGAGATGAATATTATTAGTCCATAACATTATGTGTCAAACATTCGTTGAATATTATTTATTTTTTTATTAAAATTCTTTTGTTTGCATTTGCAGTAGTATATAAGTGTTTAGTAAAAATAAAAGTTTTGTTTTATTTTAAAAAATAAAAAATAATGAAAGTAATTTAATACTATGATGTATGATCTATGATATTCCTCTCCATACTTGTAAAATGAGCATGTTTGGTTACTTTTTAAATCAGTACGCAGTTTTCTTTTAAAGTTACTTTCACAAAAAATTGATCAAATTAGTTGATAAATTTTGTACACTTCTTATAATATCGTAATTAATTTCTAAAAAATTTCGTCGTTTTAACTTTCTTTTATATTTCTTACACATTCTTTTTCTAAACTCAACAAACCACCACCACATTTCCAAGCCTACTTCACCACCTCCTTTCCAAGCCTACTCCACCACCATCGTCACCAGCGTGACTAACTTCACCTTCTCTACCTCCACCTTCACAATCACCACATGTACCACAACCACATTTGCCACATTTACCACCACCGCCACCTTCTCTCTACTTCCATCTTCATTGCTACAACCACCTCCACCTTCACTACCATAACCACCTCCACACCGCCGCCACCATCACCACCTCCACCCATACCTCCATCATCGTCGCATCTACCTCTACTTCCACCACCTTCACCTCCACCTCCACCTCAACTTATACCTCCCCATCCACTTCAAATCCTCCATTTTTCTGCATTTCCATTGCAAGTTTATAGCCTGTTTTCACGGAGTACTCCCCAGACCTTGTAAAATGCCAAACAAGCTTATCACTTAACCCATAATGACTAAGTGGGATGGCAAGGATGTCACTCGCTTCATCAGGTGGGAACGACTGTTTCACTACACCATCTTCCATTCAAAATTCTCACCACCAATCAGGTCCTACATCTTGTCAAGCAGGGAGAGATGAACCGTCTTAATCCTAAAGGGGCGTTTTGAAGGGATCCGGGGATCCCATTTAGTGCCAACCTACCTGCCATTAGCCAGTCGCCATCGCATCCCTACCATAATGATCTGTTTCCCTTGAAGAACTCCCTTCCACCCCCACGACGACCCTAGCACTGCTTCAGCCTCCAAGAAAATTTGGTTTGCAAAATACTTCACTCGCAGCACCCTTGCAAGTAGTGAATTCGGGTCTTGAATAAGTCTTCCTCCAATCTTAGCAAGCATTGCTAAATTAAAGCAACAAAACTATCGGAAACCAAGACCCACGCCCCCCCAGCTTATGCCTGACTAGTTTGTCCCAAGAAGTCAAATGGACACCACGCTGCATATTTGCCTTCCCCCACCAAAACCTTGTCAGCCCCCATTCGATATCCTTACAAACAGTAACCAGAAGTTTGAAACAAGACATTGCATAAGTTGGGAGGGCTGCTACCACGGCCTTGATCATGACCTCCTACCTTGCGAGGGATAAATATTGCTCAGCCACCCTTATAACTTAGCATCCACCTTAAGTCGAACATCTTCAAAAACAGTTTTCTTTGAGGCACCAAAGTCTGATTGAAGGCCCAGGTACTTCCCAAAGCTTTGCTTGCGTTGGCTCCTAGGATCTCGACGATCTTGTCTTGGAGATGTTGAGGGCAACCAGTCCCAAATAATAAATAACTTTTTTCATAGTTTACCAACTGTCCTGACCCCGCCGCATAACATTGTAAGGTGTGTTTAATACAACTAGCTTCATCCTCAGTAATCTGACAAAAAAATACTGAATCATCAGCGAAAATAAATGGGACACCTAGAAAGCATCAGGAGTAACCCGAATCCCATGTAGGCTCCCTAGCTTCCTCCTCTCATTTTCGGAGTAAACAAGTTTAATATCATAGAGTTCAAGTTTGACTTATATTTGACATAATTTTTTAATTGAGTCGAAATCAAATCAGCAGAAAAAAAATTATGCAGTGTGCTTCACAGGTTGTAGTGTGCGTCACAGGTTCAAATCCTACAGAGATTACAATATTTAAGTGGGTGGTCATGACGGTGGACTACTGCGCTAGTTTTCTCTAAATTTTACCTAATAGAATTGAGTTTCTTGTGAATTTAACTTGAAATAATTTCTTCTTTAAAAAAACAACTTATTGACTTGATGGAACTATGTAGCTAATTCAAAATAATATATTGGCTTAGTTTTTTTCTTCCAAAACTTGAGGTGGTTCCCACTTAAAATGATGTGATTAATTTAAAGTAGAGCCCAAAGAGATTAAATGTGTTTTCTCACTTACTCATGGTCACGAGTAACGTCCAAAGGGTCTCAAATCTCATACTTTTCAGTTAGACACTAGGTGAGTCAAGAATCACTAAAGTAACTCATATGGTTTAAAAAGGGTTATGCATCGCGTGATAGATGTTGAATAGCATGATTT
This sequence comes from Oemleria cerasiformis, assembly GCA_037349345.1. Taxonomy (NCBI): domain Eukaryota; kingdom Viridiplantae; phylum Streptophyta; class Magnoliopsida; order Rosales; family Rosaceae; genus Oemleria; species Oemleria cerasiformis. The sequence continues at coordinate 12,430,574 of JAZGTL010000007.1, forward strand.
TAAGTTGGACAAACTTTTAATGATGATGTGTTTGGATGAAGAAGTTTAAGATTACAAAGAATTAATAAAATGACGAAATCTAAATTTATGCAAATTAATTTTCAAGAATTTGTGAACTTTCTTGTGTGGATAATATAAAAATAAAATGAAATTTAAACATAGAATTTAATGTTTATACATAAATTATAGTTCTAAGAAAGAAATTTTGAAAATCACACATCTTTATATGGAATTTAAAGTGGGCCCCAAATTCCTTGTTTATTTTTTTTTTGGAATTTCAAAATTTCAATTTTTATGAATCCAAACAAAGAAATTGATGCATAGAAATTTCAAAATTCTGACTTTTTACCAAATTTCTTGTTGTTTTTCTTCATCCAAACGCACCCTAAATTTTTTTTTGGGGAAAAAAACAATTTCATATAATTAGAGACAAAGGGATAGATGTTGAAATGTAGCGTTAATCATGTGGCACTAAGATACGACTCCAATTATTCATTTGGGTGCCCTCTACAAAAATCACATAATTATTTAACTATTTATTTTATAAGCGGCCCTCTTTTATAGATTATTTTAAAAAAAATTCACCTAAATCGAAATTTATTTACCTATTAATTTATATCTTGAATATCATTGTGTTAACGAACATTATTTATCTAGGTATTTTGGCATATGGTTGATTAGTCAAATAATTACCAATTGAGATGACTTTTTGCAATGATGATCTTTGGATGAGCACCTATAAAATAAACGATTAGATTGTGATATTATCTTCCAGAGTAAGCTCGAAACAAATGCTCGACACTGTATTATTTGCCTAACTGGTTGACCCTTAAATGCTCTAGGAGATTGAATGTTCAACATAACACTTGTAGTAAATAATTTTTCACTTAAGTGGTTAAAAACATTATTAACTTCTTCCAATTGTCCAACTCCATATCAACATAAACCTCAACAATAAAAACATAAATAATAATTGTACACATAAGCTTCAGAAAAAGAAAGATTACCCAATGTTTCGAGTGTCTGGTGGTCTGCTTTGGCAAGGGCATTTCGCTCACGGGCGACACGCTGATCAGTCCGATTCTCATCATGATTGATGGGTTTTGGATAGAATTCATATCAACTACTTGGTTTCATTATATAAAATCAACCTCTTGATTGGACTTATTACATAAAATAATATTATAATCTAACTGTTGATTTTATATATACTTTCTTGTTAATAATAAAATAATAACTAAAGAATTTTCGATTTGAATGAAGTTTTGCAAGGATGATTTTTGAAAAAGAATGAGCGGTGAGATTGTAATATTATTTGATATAGCGAGTATAATTGAATGATTGGCTGCTTAGATACAAAGGAGCCGCGCGCTCACAAGACTCATTTGTCATTTGTGTTACGAGCTAGCCTATGTATGATTTATTGACATACACAAAAAAAATTTTGGATTTGGGTTTGAGTTTATTATTGTTAAAAGATGTGATTTGGGTGGGGAGAAAGGCACCAAACATAACTCGTAAAATTGAACTGAATCCAACCTATGATGAAGGGAACTGAATCCAACCTATTATATGTGAATCCGCCATATATATGATGAAGGGAGACGGTTGATTTTCACGCTTCATTCTTTTTTATATTCTGTATTTCACTTCTATGTTAATTTTTTATTACAATAATAGTGCAAAATGTAAAAAATATTGAAATGTGAAATTCAGCTTAAAATTTGACTAACTCGACTTTAGGACGCGCTGGTTGGGTTGCCTAATTTGTCAAGTAGACACAGCTCATGGGCTGAAGGCTGAACTCAATACCAACCGATTCAACAATATTGTTCTTACCATTCTTTTTGCAAGTGTATATTATTTCCATCCAAAACTAACAAAATTACTACAATTGCATGTAACTCACTCATCTCATCTATCCGTCGCAAAGTTGCAACTAATTAAAACTTACAAAACAAAACTTTCTGAATTATAATTCTAAGTAGTCTCTCTTTAAGCAACTATGAAGTGAGATGGTATGTGCTGAAATGAGTATTTATGGATTTTAACGTACTAAATCCCATTCGAAAAATGAGCGAATTGAAGCCCCCGTGATGGATTTTGGATTGAACTTTACATGTTTGTGATGAAATTTTTGAACTCAATTTACCTATTGTTAGGTCATAATTTATACACATTTTATCCATAATTTAATACCCTTTTACTTATATTTTGTTAGAATTTCGTCCTATGAAACTGAAGAAAATAATCTATTTTGTGAGACATGTGCAAGGACAGAAAGATAACTGAATTCGGAGAATAATGAAAAAAGAATCACTAAATTTGGAGTTGAAATGAAGAAGTTATAAAAAAATCAAACCAAGCGCCAAGAACCTCGCTGGGGTCCTGCGGGAAGCTCGCGGGCCAGCCAGTATGCCCTTGACAGTTTGTGTTCACACTTGTTCTCCATATTTTAAGGGGATTTCACGACTATTTGGTTAAAAAATATTATTTATGGTCCTTTTATGTTTAGGAACGGTTTTTAATTATTTTTCTTAAATGTTTAGGAAATCTTTTCCTTATAAAATTTAATGTAAACTTCTATTTATTTGAGGATTAATAATTCTCCTACAAATAGAGGTCCTAAGGTTTTTTAAAAGAGGGACGATCAGAGAGAGAGAGGAGACCACCAACCGACACGCCACATAAAACCCATAGCGAAAACACTTTTCTTTTCCATTGTAGCTTTCTATTTAGGTTAACCACCATGGTTACTCTTTAATATGATTTTCGCTCTTTATTCTTTGATTATGAATGCTTGATAAATTTAGATTACTAATTTACTTGATATTCTTTTATGTTTATGAGATTGATCACCTTGTTTGCATAAATTATTGATGGAATTTGTAATGACCCGTATTTTGGAATTATGTGAATTTCGTAATTTATTTTAGGAAATGACGATTTTACCCTTCGGTTTAATGGGGGCTCGAAAGTCACTTTTTGTTTGGAGACACTTTTGGAGGTTTTTCTTGGGCCGTTGCATAGATCTCGAACTAACAAGTTCATAGACAGGCGGCACGAGGAAAACGGAGATCCAGTGAAAGAGTGATGGGTCTAGAAGGTTCAGGGGCAATTTGGTAATTTTGCTGATCATATATTTTTAAACAAACACTCTCCAGATTTTTCTTTCACTTTGCTTCTTCTCTCTCCTCGTGATCTCTCTCTCATTCCACCATGAACAAAAACCTTCAAAATTTGATTCTGCGATTTAGGCCAAACCAAGACCCATCAATCACACCATCATCTTCCTCACTTCATTCTAAGCTCAACCATACCTACCATCGAGGTTGGCAGCACTGGAGGAAGGAATTACGAAGGTGAATAGTACCACAGTATCTTTCCGGCCAGTACTCGAGTGGATAGATTTCCATTATTAGAACATCAAATTTGGTGGAGAAATGAGTGAGTTATCAAGCTTTAAAAATAGGATGGTTATGGAGGAAATCTGATGAATGAACAATACTCGAGTTAGAGGAAGAATGAGAGTACAAGCTGTAATCGCGGCTACAGGCGCATGGGCGAGGAAGTCCCGGCCGTCCACCGCTGCGTGGGGCTTCCCCTCGGGTTTTAACGAACACGCGATTTCATGATTTCGATGTTCCGGACTTGTTGGCGCAGGTTTCGGGTCAATCGAACATCGTTTAGGTGTAATTTTTGGCATCCGAAGTGGCTGCATTTCTAGTTAGGACTTGTGTACACCTCCCGGGATTTAGCGGGGTTGAATTTTAGGTTTATAATCGCAATTTAATAATGCCACATATCGTTTTGACATGCATGGTGGCTCCGAAGGTCACGAGGGACCGATTAGCTTGAAATTAGGCTCGTTTGGGCCTTAGGTTGAGGGGACTTTACTTCCTAATTGGAAATGCATATTATTATGTTTTCAGTATTTTATATTTACTTACAAATTTCGGGAATTAAGTGGAAGGATTATTTAGTAGTCTTATGACTCCTGGGAATTTTTAAAAATCATTATAAGTGTTTATTTTCGTTTTAAGCACTGGGAACAATGGATAGTGTTTTTTACTTGATTATCCACTAATTTTGGATTTAGTATTAATTATGGATTTTGATAATGGTTTTGGGAAACTATTTTAAAATGGACTTGGGCTTAGGCCCAGGAAGGTGATTTTATGGATTCCAGCTTATGAATTTTAGGCTGAGGCCCGGGGTTATGTATTTGGGCTTAAGCCTATGTATTTGATGGTTTAGGGGTTTTGGCCCAAGATGGTGGGTTAGGCTTTGGCATGGTGGGATACATGGTGGGACTTTGTTGGTAATTGGTGAGATATGTTAAGGAGGATTCCCTCATACGCTCGATGGGGTATGTCATGGAGGATTCCCTCATATGCCCGGGGAGATGTGAGGTATGTTAGGGAGGATTCCCTCATACGCTCGGTGGGGTATGTCAGGGAGGATTCCCTCATACACCCGGGGAGATGTGAGGTAAGTCAAGGAGGATTCCCTTATACGCTCGGTGGGGTATGTCATGGAAGATTCCCTCATACGCCAGGGGAGATGTGAGGTATGTCAGGGAGGATTCCCTCATATGCTCGGTGGGGTATGTTAGGGAGGATTCCCTCATACGCCCGGGGAGATCTAAGGTATGGTAGAGAGGATTCCCCCGTACACGGTACGGTATGAGCTATGTCATGGAGGATTCCATCATAGGCTCGAAGAGGTGCGAGCTACAGCTCGGGATGACGGCTACGCCGGGATATCGAGGTAAGGGCTCGGGATGATGGCTACGGTCGGGATATCAAGCTACATCTCGGGATGATGGCTTCGACCAGGTTACAGATATGGCGAGCACAGGTAAAGATAGTGTGGATTCCACCGACGTGATCAATTGGATTCTGATATGTCAGGACCCGTCCCGAATTTCCCCTCGAAACCCGGGAAGAACCCTGATCCCGTCTGACAACCTAAGAAAAGGTTCCCAAAATACCCTTCAATCCTTACAAATTATAATAACAATAATAAATATTTCCTCTTGTCAGACAAGGGACTTAAGCGCTCAATAATTCCCGTAATTAACGACCAATCAAATACAACATAATATCAGAGCGTCTAAGTAGGATCAAGAGTAAAATTTAGATATCCTACTCAAATATACAACACAGCGCAGTCGAAATCCTAATGCCTCAGCCTCGAGATCAATGTTCGCGTCAACTCTACTCAACTGCCTGAAGGGGGTTTAAACACAAAAGTTGTGAGTGGACAAAAATAATCATTTATAAATTCCTTTTCGAAGAATTACCTTTCTTCCCCTCCATTTATAAAATCATGCATGCATAACATAAAACAATTTATCATATAAAAGCATCATATGTAAATCATCCAAAATTCACATTTATCTTTAAAACCATTTAATTGGACTCACATAAAATCTGTATAATAAAAATACCTCGTAATCCACAATTTTGTTTGAAAATCTCTTCAAAGGAGTTTAAAATCATTTGGTTCAATCTGGACACAAATTATCTCAAATTCAAATCATTTCGTTCCAACTGCCACATAATATCTCAAATTCACTGTTCCCGACATATTCATAACACACCAGGGTATCCCTTGAGATGTGTTCAAATCTGTACAACTCTGTGTACCATATGTACTGTCTGTAATATCTGTACTATGCATAGACAGTCTCGCGACCCGGCGGAGCAAGGCCCCTCAACACCTAAGGTCCGAACCCTCAACAACTGGTAGAGCAAGGCCCCTCAACACCAGTCAGAGCAACAATAACCATCGGGACGGGAACCAGTGAATCAAATCCATACTTCGAAATCTTTGTTTCGCGGCCTAAGCCAAATTCTTTAAAATATCATTTTATGGCCAAAATCGGTAAAATCACAATTATGAGTCAAAACCCAAATCACATACTCAAATAGTCACCACGTCAAAACGATATCAAAATCGAGTACAAAATCAGGTCATTTCTCAAAACATACTTTCACTGAAATATTGTAAAATATGTGTCCAGCATCATTTCTAAAATCCAGAAATTCATTGCACCCAAACACAACAGTATTTAAATCAAAGATACATTTATGCATGCATTACAGTTTATAAATAAAAGTCCACTCACAAACCTGTCGAAGCAAGCTCAATCCCGAACTGTACGCTCCCCTGAAGTTCCCGGAGCAGTATCGCCTGTCCAAATTAATAATCGGGATTACCAGCTAATAATAATAATCTTAAATATAAACCCCATAAACCCCGGGAGTCTAACTATGCTGGCCTAGAAAACGCAGCAACCTTAAAACGTCCGAAACAGCCCCTAAACGACATCCGATCAACTCGAAACCTGCGCCAACAGGTCCGAAACGTCAAAAACTACTTGTCACGCGTCACCGTGACCTCAGACTCGGCCCCATGCGCCGCCACGCACCGACGGAAGGTCGGAACACGCGTCCACGCGCCGCCACGCACCCTCACGCGCCGGCCACGCGCCTGCTACAGTACCCACGCGCCTGAACTGGTCCAACCCGGTTCGACTCAACCCGACCCGATCCAACTCGACCCGATCGGTTCACTAAACCCGACAGGTTCAACTCGACCCGACCGGTCACCGGCGACTCGTCGGAGAAGACGACCGGCTGCCGTCGCCGTCGCCGGAAGCTGGCCGAAGAAGATGACCGGCAGTGCCGTCGCCGCCGTCTGGTTTCGCCGGAATCCTCCATTTCCGGCCGAAACTTCAAGCTTTCCTAACTTCCTCAAAACTCAACCATTTTTCACAAATTTTATGTCTAAATCTATCTACTCGAACCCAGGAATCCAAAAATGACCTCAAAACCACAAACACGTACCTGTGCTAGCCGAAAAATCGATCGGAAGGTCCGAAACTTCCTATCCTCGGTTCGGCTTCCTCCGTGGTCCTCTCCTTCGATGGTTGGTACGGTTGTGATCGTGGGAAGGAGTAGAATATGATTAGTTGATCAAAACCGGAAGTTGGAGCCTTGAAATCAAAGTTGACTTTGTGGGTTTTTTGGATGATTTTCGCACGGGTTGGTGGTTTGTGTTTTTCCTTGTTTCAAAGAGAGGATGAGTGACTGATAATGATAAGGATGAAATGAAGATGGATCAGATTACACTGATTTGGGGGTTAAAAATATCTACCCCAATTCAAAATTACCAAAATGCCCTTGCACATCTAGACCCATAACTTCCGTACACGAACTCCGTTTTCTGCGTGCTGCCTGTCTACGAACTCGTGAGTTCGACACCTATGCAACGGTACCAAAAACACCACCAAAAGTGTCTCGAAACAAAACTTGATTTCCAAGCACTTTACCAAACAAGGGTAAAATCGTCATTTTACAAAAATAATTACGTAAACCCAATAATTAAAATTCCGGGTTGTTACATGATAAGTTTTATTTATTTATATGCGAATCTTGTTGCATGTAATGTAAGGACCCTTCCCGAATTTTCCCTCGAAACCCGGAAAGAACCCTTATCCCATCTGACAGCTCTTTACTTCAAAATTTCAACACCAGAAATACCCTTTGTTCTGGAATAATTTTTATTAAACCTTACAGAGTTCCCAACAGAACCTCTGTACTTATTGACCACTCATACCTGTCAGACGCAGGATAGTATACTGGTCAAAACCAAAACCTCGGAATAGTGGTGGTCCAAATAGGAATACCCTATGTCACCAAACGTCAGTAGGTCAGACACTGCTGACTTCTCTACTGGAATACCACAAGACAACAGACTAGTCAAATACTTGTAAACCAACCATAATTCGTCCCTCTGGGTCACCGCCCACACCTACCCACTGACCCGGCTGACGAAGTATTTTCATAGGTTGATTAAGCCCATGACCATTGTCGTCTGTTTCATATTAGAGCCGGATATATCCTCGGCTATCATATCGTATCATCAGCCGGTATAACCTTCGGCTACCATAACATATCAGTCGGCATATCTCTCGACTATCCTGTCCCTAGCCACCAGGGTATCCCTTGGGGTGTGCTAGTCATGTGTCATATCATATCAGTCGGCATATATCTCGACTATCATATCATATCAGTCGGCATATCTCGACTATCATATCATATCAGTCGGCATATCTCGACTATCATATCATATCAGTCGGCATATCTCGACTATCATATCATATCAGTCGGCATATCTCGACTATCATATCATATCAGTCGGCATATCTCGACTATCATATCATATCAGTCGGCATATCTCGACTATCATATCATATCAGTCGGCATATCTCGACTATCATATCAGTCGGCATATCTCGACTATCATATCAGTCGGCATATCTCGACTATCATATCATATCAGTCGGCATATCTCGACTATCATATCATATCAGTCGGCATATCTCGACTATCATATCATATCAGTCGGCATATCTCGACTATCATATCATATCAGTCGGCATACCTCGACTATCATATCATATCTATCGGCATATCTCGACTATCATATCAGTCGGCATATCTCGACTATCATATCATATCAGTCGGCATATCTCGACTATCATATCATATCAGTCGGCATATCTCGACTATCATATCATATCAGTCGGCATATCTCGACTATCATATCATATCAGTCGGCATATCTCGACTATCATATCATATCAGTCGGCATATCTCGACTATCATATCATATCAATCGGCATACCTCGACTATCATATCATATCAGTCGGCATATCTCGACTATCATATCATATCAGTCGGCATATCTCGACTATCATATCAGTCGGCATATCTCGACTATCATATCATATCAGTCGGCATATCTCGACTATCATATCATATCAGTCGGCATATCTCGACTATCATATCATATCAGTCGGCATATCTCGACTATCATATCATATCAGTCGGCATATCTCGACTATCATATCATATCAGTCGGCATATCTCGACTATTATATCAGTCGGCATATCTCAACTATCATATCATATCAGTCGGCATATCTCGACTATCATATCAGTCGGCATATCTCGACTATCATATCATATCAGTCGGCATATCTCGACTATCATATCATATCAGTCGGCATATCTCGACTATCATATCATATCAGTCGGCATATCTCGACTATCATATCATATCAGTCGGCATATCTCGACTATCATATCATATCAGTCGGCATATCTCGACTATCATATCATATCAGTCGGCATATCTCGACTATCATATCATATCAGTCGGCATATCTCGACTATCATATCATATCAGTCGGCATATCTCGACTATCATATCATATCAGTCGGCATATCTCGACTATCATATCATATCAGTCGGCATATCTCGACTATCATATCATATCAGTCGGCATATCTCGACTATCATATCATATCAGTCGGCATATCTCGACTATCATATCATATCAGTCGGCATATCTCGACTATCATATCATATCAGTCGGCATACCTCGACTATCATATCATATCAGTCGGCATATCTCGACTATCATATCATATCAGTCGGCATATCTCGACTATCATATCAGTCGGCATATCTCGACTATCATATCATATCAGTCGGCATATCTCGACTATCATATCAGTCGGCATATCTCGACTATCATATCATATCAGTCGGCATATCTCGACTATCATATCATATCAGTCGGCATATCTCGACTATCATATCATATCAGTCGGCATATCTCGACTATCATATCAGTCGGCATATCTCGACTATCATATCATATCAGTCGGCATATCTCGACTATCATATCATAATCCCAGGAATCATTGCAACAATACATAACAATATGTAAACAAAGATACATTGATGCATGCATTACAGTTTATAAACAATAGTCCACTAATATACATCAACCAACCCTTAATTCATAGACGCTCTAGCCCAAGCAACACATGTACAATAATGTCCCAACTACCTGGACTTCCCGAGCTTAAAACCCGCTAATACGGTCAACTATTACCGCTGGGATTGCCCAAAACACTCTCTAAACGACGTCTGATCAACCTCAAACCTGTACCAACAGATTCGGAACGTCGAAAACTAGTTCCCACGCGCCGCCGTGACCTCAGTCTCGGCCCCACGCGCCGCCGGAAGGTCGGCTCACGCACCCACGCGCGTTCACGCGCCGGTCACGCGTTACTACAGTGTTCACGCGCCTGGACCGGTCCAACCCGGTCCGGCTCAACCTGACCCGGTCCAACTCGACCCGACCGGTTCACTCAACCCGACCGGTTCAACTCGACCCGACCGGTTCACTCAACCCGACCGGTTCAACTTGACCCGACCGGTCACCGGTGACTCGGCGGAGAAGACAACCGGACGCCGTCACCGTCGCCGGAGGCTGGCCGGAGAAGATGACCGGACCGCCACCTCCGCCGCCGTCTGGTTCGCCGGAATCCCCCATTTCCGGCCGAAACTACCAATTTTCTAACTTCTTCATTTCTTAACCGTTTTTCACGATCTATACATGGAAATTTATCTACTCTCCACCAGGAATCCAAATATGAGGTCAAAGTTCCGAGATCGTACCTGGTTTGGCCGGAAAACGGCCGAGAAGTTTCGGTTCACCTCCCTCCTCCGTCCGTCGCCTACGGCGGTGCTCCCGCTCCAATATCTACCCCAAAATGCTCGTGGGGTCCCGGGGATGATCCTCCCGACCTTGGTTTCACTCAACTCGGATCGAAATCCGTCCGATGAAGATCAAGCTTTTTGTGTTCACACGGGGGGGGGGGGGGTTTCGGGTAGGAGAGAGAGGGTCCATACTGACCAATCTGCCGAGGAGAGAGAAAATATCTATTATATAGTTCCAACTTCTCCAAAATTACTAAACTGCCCCTGAAGCTTCTAGACCCGTAACGAATTCACCGGGTCTCCGTTTTCCGCGTGCCGCCTGTCTACGAACTCGTGAGTTCGAGACCTACGCAACGACTTTAGAAAATTTCCCAAAAGTCTTGCCAGTCAAAAAGTGACTCCCGAACCCGTCCAAAACTGAGGGTAAAATTGTCCAATCCTCAAAATAGTTTAATTTCTGGTCCGGGTCGTTACATGTAAGGTTTGATAAAGGGGTGGTATACGATAGCCTATGGTTAAGCCGACTGATATGAGTTGACGACGACTTTCATGGGCTTTGATCGATCATCGAAGCACCTGTGAGCGAATGCTCGTTACCGTGGTCAGTGGGTTGGTATGGGCAGTGACTCAGATTGACGAGTTGTGATTGGTTCGCACGAATACGACATTTCAGTTATTTAATACCGTCTTGAGAGACGAGGTTACAGTTGTTGATATATGGGGTTGGGTGTGACACTGTTTGATTTTTTTTTGTTTTATATCCTTGGTCTAACAGGTAGAAGATGGTTCAACCAAAGTACAGGGGAGATTCTGCTGGATTTTCGGGTAGAATTCTCGTAAATTGTTTATAAGAAAATAAGGGTATTTCAGGCATTAACTTGAGATGTGAGAGGTTGTCAGATGGAAGTAGGGCTTCTCACGAGTTTCTAGGGGACTTTTGGGAAGGGTCATGTTCGAATTGCTTGGTTGACTGCCTTTATCATCTTGTAATTCACTTAGCATTGAGAGGTTGACTTAAGAAACAATCTTGTAATATGAATTCATGACAACCTAGGATAGATGCCATGTTCTAAGTTTAGTGTGAGGACCTATATCTTCTTTAGCACTTAATGCATTCGCTCTATATTAACTTGAGTAGATGCCATGCTAGTACATAAGTGGATAGAAAGTTAGAGTGTAGATGCCATACATCTAGCATACAAAGTAAGAAAAAGATTAACGTGTAACTGTACTAGGCCAAGGTCTGTTATATGGGCATCTTAGCAAGGAAAATTTATAGGATTTGAATCTAGAAAATCATGTTAGGAAGTAATTGTGGTTAGTGGTGAATTGAGTGTCTTAACCTGTTATTTTATTAATTGTTTTATTTTATATTCTTTAATTTGTTTTATTTTTAATTATGTTAAACCTCCCAATTGTTTGTGTTTTTATTTTCTATTTTTATTTTGTTAAGTCTTTGAGTTGATTAATCAATCTAAGTAATAAAATGGAACATAGTTAAGACAAGTCTTTGTGGGATTCGACCCTTACTTATTTGCTATAATATCTAATCGATTTGTGCACTTGCAAGATTAAACTGAATAGAATAGGCTTCAAATTTGTGTTGTCTATTTTATCCAACACCTATCTAATTTGATGTATATGATTGATCTAAAAACTTTGATGCATCACAATAATAGAGATTAGGGTTCAAATTAATAATACTCGTATAGATTACTCTCAGAAATAAAACATAAAAAAAATAAAAAATTTAGAAATGGATAAAAGGATAAAATTAGAAGATATTCCAAAGTCTGCGTATTTTATATTCATGCATCACATTATGTATGTATTTCCTTCCTAATTCATGTATACATTTAGAGCTGGATTCCGCTTCCAAGTCATTTATGCGGCTAGAATTCTTATTTAGGGATTTATTTACTTAAAAGTTATATTATTGTTATATTTATACATATGTATCATCTACCTATATAAAGATAGCTTGTACCCTTATTCAGTCCATTTGAAATGCACTCATTCTCTCCTCATAATTTCCTTCTATAATCAATACAAGTCTAATTTTACGTTCAAAATATATTAAATAATAATAAAAAATACATATTTACAGACTGAAATAATGCCGTAGGTGACCCATGAAATAAGATCACGTCTGAAATAATGCATAGGTGACGCATGAAATAAGATCACGTCAATCCAACGATGGAGATCAAAGAATGATGTTTGTGTAATTGTGTGTGTGTGTGTGTGACTGTGAGGTGCGTGTTCATTGAAAATGATGGAGGTCCCGTCAACGCAAACTTTTCATCTTTACTTAATCTATTTAGTTGGCGGAGATAACGCCCACATACAGTTAAAAACAAAACAAAACAAAAAGCAGTTTCACAGCCTCAAGTAACTTAAATACCACATAATTGGGTAATTGATTTGAGGTGAATAAACGCCACGTGGTTACACTTAATATGTTGATCCAAAAATATAGTAACGTCATAATAATATGATTTACCGGTGCATGTTACAAATATCATTATGATTTTATTATTAGATAATACTTACATTGTATTACTTTTTTAATTTATTGAATTATTTTTGTACTTATATTATAATTGGAATTCTTCATTTTCTAAATCATCATTTCAGAATTGTCTTCGTAAAAAATAAACAAAATTGGAAGTCATTTAGACCTTTATAGGTATCAAATAAATCAACAGTAATAACAATTAAAATTCTAATGGCGAACAATACATCTAGTTAATACATATGAATAGTTAAATGATCTCCAATTTCATTGAGTTATTGCGTAAATAAACTTGAAATGATGATTTAGGATAATATGTATAACGACAATTAGATAAACAAAAAAGAAGATATGCGGAGGTACCAACCGTGTAGGAAGCAAGTGTTATCCTTTATTTTTGTAGAGTTAAAATCATGCACTAAAAAAGTGGAGATTGTAGGTTTAGAATTTGATAAAAGTGAGAAATAATGATATGGTAGTATGATACTACAAAAAAATATTTATCGAGGAAGAAACTTTTTATTTTCAAAAAATTAGATAATATGGTAGTACAAAATTACAAAATAAATTAGTTATTGATTTGAAAAATGATATGATGAATAAATTAGGATTTAATATTTGTTGGTTCGTTTTTTAGTTTTGATGGTTGCAGCGAACCTAGATGTTGTTGAACTGATCTATCGATCTTCTATCCAAACAAAAAGATGATCCCTACATCTCCACATCTCTTTCTTCTTCTTCTTTCTTTCCTTCTTCCAAACAGTATTTTTTTAATTTCCATTCAAGAAAATACAAAGTGGAACAAGATTTGCCAAGAGTTGAAAACCAGTGGGAAAATATTTTCAGCATTTTCCCTCTACGTTTTCTGCAGAAAAGACTGAAAGATTCTCTGAGCTTCTTCAATAATAACCCCAGATTTTGATATTTTTCTTATTTGCTTTTTTTTTTTTGTGATATTTTATGTCAAGTTGCTGACTTAGTCAAGCTAAACTAGCTGCAGGGTAAAATATAGTTTCAAAAATACTCATCATAATTTTATTTTTTTTTGGATACAATATTCATCATAATTTAATTTAGTAAGAACAAAAAAAGAAGTAGTAGGTAGTTAATTAACTTAAACCTAACCAGTCCAGAAAGCCAAAATTTTGAAATAAAAATAATTATAATAATTATTAAGTTTTTAATTTTTTTTTTAGAAGAAATAAAAATTATTTTAGAGAAAAAGGTTGGAGAGGGATAATAATAATAATGGTTTGGACTTTAATTTGATTTTGAAGGGTTTTAAAAGTAAGGGTGGCGATGTTGGTTCTCTAACCTTTATACATACCATTCAACAACCAACTTCCCTCCCTCCCAACATATGGTTGCTTGCCCACCTCATATATAATATATAATATATTATTCCAATTATTTCATTCACTTGATTTATTAATTTTTAAGTAATTAATTATGATATAGTTTTTAACATCTTCCTAAACCGCCATATCTGTATTTGTTCCTTTCAAACTGTGAATCAAAACCACAACTCTTCCTTACTTTACTTTGACCAGTGGCCTTGTCTCTCTCTCTCTCTCCCTCTCCCTCTCCCTCTCCCCTCTGGGGTACCCCACACTGATCTTTTGAGTGGAACCTCAAGCAGAGAAGCAGCTTCTCTTTTAGAGAAGAGAGAAGAGAAAAGGCGAGCGAACAACCCCTTTTCTTTTATTTCTTTTCTCTCTCTCTCTCTTTCAATCACCAGCAACCCTTTGTTTTCAAACCCTAATTGAGCTTTACCCACAAATAGTAAAAAGAAGCAGCAGAACATAAGAGAGCAGATTCTGTTTGGATTGAAGCTAATAGCTTCTTCTTAAAGGGAATGATCGAGTTTCTATTTTAAGTAACCAAACAAGTCCCAACCTGTCTCCAATATTTCTTCTTGCTGGTTTCGATCTGTACTTGTATGATGGATTCGGGCAACAGTGGGAGTATGAATTCCTCCAGCGGCGGTGAGGATGAGTACGAGTCGCGGGGCGAGTCAATCTCAGCGTTGCTCAGTAACCCGCCACCGACTCAACTGGGTTCCATGTCTAATAACCAACATCAGCTGGACCCTTTATCCAACATCTTCGATCCGCTATCAACTCGGTTCACCAACCCAAATCCGCACCTCAATTTCGACATGGTCTGGTCCAAAACCCTACGATCCGACCCGCATCTCGCTGGCCTAATCCCCTCCTCTTCTTCCGCCCACACCCAAATTAGCCAACCTTTTTTGACCAATAATAATAATATTCATTTAGGAGGAGGAGGAGGAGGAGGACCCCACCACAGCAGAGGCGGCGTTGGTTTTGATATTGGCGTTGGCGGCGGTGGCAGTAGCGGAGGCGGCTCGTCTTCTTTTGCGGCGCTTCAGATCCCACATGACCATCAAAACGTTTCGGCTTCGTCTTCAGCTCCAAACAACCAAGCCGCCGCCACCACCACCAACAACAACAACGGCGTAGGTCGGAACCCGAAAAAGAGGTCGAGAGCGTCTCGGCGTGCCCCGACAACCGTACTGACAACCGATACTACAAATTTCAGAGCCATGGTTCAAGAATTCACAGGTATCCCTGCTCCTCCATTTAGCTCCTCCTCCTCCTCGCCTTTCCCCAGAACTAGATTGGATCTTTTTGGCTCAGCTGCCGCCTCTTCATTGATGAGATCAGGCGGCGGCGGAGGAGGAGGAGGGGGTTTGGGTTTGGACCCTTCACCTCCTCCTTACCTTTTGAGGCCTTTTGCTCACAAAGTACACCAACTTCCATCTTCAATGCTTGATCATCATCCCAACTTACAGTTACCCTCATCAACTAATTCAACCTCCTCCATGAACCAAAATCAAAATCAAAATCAGAATCAAAATCCGAATCAGAGTGTCCTCAACATCAACAATATGCAAAACCCATCATCATCCTCTTCATCACCACTTGTCAATTTCCAGTCCCTTTTTCATTCCAATCCATTGACATCCAATAATAATAATAATAATAATAATATCCTCCCCTCCAACTCCAAGCCACCCCCTCATCATCATAATCAAGGTTCTCTGGATCATCGTTTTTCCTTGAACCATTCCCATTCCCATTCCCATGTCAAGAACCCAGAGCAGCTGAGTGTGCTTCCCAACAACGTCATGGTATCCTCCTCGGATGTCGCGCTCTCAAGGTCTAATGAGTTCCATGTCAACAACAACAACATTGACAACAACAACAATAACAACGTTGATCATCACCAACGTCTAATGAGCTCCATCAATGGAAATTATAGCAATGCCAAACTCAACTACCGCGCTGCAGCAGCTTCTTCCTCCAATATTGTCCACGACGGAGGCGGCGGCGTTAAGGCGGGACACCATCAGGGTAACTTGACTACTAGAAGTGAAGGTATGGTGGAATCATGGATTTGCTCCTCAGATTAAGCCCTTTTTCAACAAATGAATCATCCATCATCACCAAGATGAACACTATTAATTCATCATTTGTGTTTGTCTTTGTCCTCCATTTTATTAACCACCACCACTACCACCTGCAACATAATTAAATTAAACACTTTTTTTTTTTTCCATTAATGATATGTAAATAATAGACTCCATCTCTTTCTGTTCTTATATATATATATATACATATATATATATATATATATGTATGTATTTATATTCTTCCACACTCCATATACAATTCCTCTCTCTTCTCCATTATTGTAAGTCTTGATAGATCAGATAGCTTAATTCTTTTCCTCGTACTTTCACTTATGCCATGTAGTTTTCAATCTTATCTGAAACGATGAAGAGGAAGAAAAATCTATCATCACTTACCAAATAGGCTGAGAAGTTTGTCTGCTTGCTCGCTCTATTATTCTTAACCCTTCAATTCCATAATATTCTTTCTTTCAAATTTAATTTTTTAATTTTTTAATTTTATTTCAATATTATTATTTTATATGATGTCTGGGAGTGATTGGTGGCGAGATTTGGGGCATTGTTAGCCGCCGCAATCTCTTATTATACGAATCAAGTATCTTTCATGTGCGGGTGTTTCTAATTTTTCTTCTCTTTATATTCAATTTAAAATTGAAGAGATAACATATATAGATGCTGCTAATTAATAAACTAGCTAGCTACAATTTAATTGATATTTCTCCTGTTCTTTTTTTTTTTTTGCTTTGGATATTTATCTTTGTTTAGTAAAGTTTGATTTATATAGATTAGATTCATGCACTTGAGTTAGCGTGTGTATATTAATTATTTTTATTTTAAATTTATTATTTATTATTTATAAATTTTAAGAAATAAAGATAAATGAAATAAATTTTAAAAAATAAATAAAAAGAATGAGTCTTAGAGTAACTACCCATCTCTTCACCAAATTTTTTTTTTTAAAATTTTTAATTTTTAAAATTTAAATATTTAATTTTATTATTGTACCCTTATGTATTAAATATAAAGATTATGAATTGAGGAGTATTTTTATTAGGGTAATTTGGTGAAGGCTTTTGATCCTCTTGACTTTATAATAATAGAAAAGTGATTTTAAAACTTTTTTTTAGATATTAAATTCAGTAGAAATTTGTTAATTTTATTATTTATCTTATTTTTTTTAAAATTACTTTATTATTATTATAAAGTCTGGAGGATCAAAAGCCTTCACCAAATTACTTTTCTATTATTATTAAAATCACTTTTCTATTATTATTTTCACACTTTTTTTTTTTGCACTCTTATTTATTATTATTTTTTTATTTACTCAATTTGGCGCTTCAAATAAATAAATGAATGTATGAAGAGAAAAAGGAAAAGCGACTTTGTAATTTTGTAATTTCAATGATGTGAGTTTATTAGTTGTTAATGGAGATTTGTCTTTGTTAGCATGATCGTATTAACTTGTGAACTTTACTGTCAGAGTTTAATTTTAATAATATAATTATATAATTTTAGTAGTATAATTATAACTATTTTTTATAATATATAATAATATCATTCTTGATCCAACAAAAATAAAGGAATTGAGAAAATTGAAGTCCTTGTTCTTATGATCGTCCATACACTCTATTAAATATTATCATTTAATGCGCATATAATATTTTAGCTTATTTCATACGTAAGTATCTACATGCTTGTACTCAAGCGGGAAATAATAATAAAAAGTAAAAAATAAATAAAACAATAATACACGTACTTCTGGGAAAAAATAAACTAAACCCTTTTTTGTTGCCTTTAAGGTATGGCCACACAAATTTCGATTATTGTCCTTTTTGTCTTTTTAACAACGAAAATAAATTCGGAATTCTCTTTCTTGTCTTTTTAATTTATTTATTTTATTCAAAAGTATATTATTTCAAGTAAAAAAGATGAATAATGGATTAAGGCATTAAGCCATTCGAACAAAAAATAATACTATTTAGTGTATTACTTTATACCTATAAATCGAATTTAAAATATATTCTATTCCTTTTTAATTAGCTTTGTCATATGTTCTTCTGTAGTCTTTTTTTTTCCTGTTTTTATGTAAAGATTTTATTACATACATGCTGACATCATAGGAACTAATCTTAGCTACGCATGGTAAGTAGCGCATCACATGAAAAATAACTTTTGTTATTATGTTATTTGTTTTATATGTTCCAGAATTTGCATTTGGCTCACTACAATGTCATCAACAGAAGCAACAAATCCCGAATCAAGGGCTATTATGTCCATCTTAATTAACCTAACCATGCTAGTTAGGTTACTTATGATTAGGTGTAAGTATAAATTCGTTGAAATTAGAAACTGGTTCGATTGAAACCGTTATTAGCTCTCTGGTTTGAATTTGACCGGATAAAAACTAAATAGTTTGAAAATCCAAATCGCTCTGTTAGTGACAGTTATGTTTTGATTTTTATTTAAAAATCGTTGGAATCCAAACCTAACAATTTAAGGTTTTTATTTATATATATTATTTATTAGTTAATATTTTTCACCCCATTTAATTTGTTATTCTAAGTGTTTACCATGTATCCTACCTCACTACATCTTTACTCATTTTGTGTTACTTTCGAATTTAAATTGTGTTTAAGTAATAACCTGCCATATTTGAAGTTTGAAATGTTGAAATCTTTGATTTGTTGATGTGAATGAAATCTTGAAGTAAAAGTTTAACGGTATGAATTTGGATTTGAATGATATCGATATCGATCAAAATCGTGCTCACCCGACCACCCCTACCTGTGATGCCATATAAACCCATTGAATTTAGATTATAAATTTAGCTGTAATTTAGGCAACTGAGATTGATTAAAGTAGTGGAAATTACGGTGAACCGAAATATCAAAGTTACTAGCTAGGTAGTACCGTATTATCGAGGGCGTCTTGGATTTGCCCTTTCAGAAGATCTTATTTTAGGCATTGTGCGTATCTCTTGAGCTTTCAATTATTAATAATAATAAATCATTATAGGAAGCCATGAATCGTTTTAGCTATTATCAGAGCTCTCGTTTTATCCAACTGTCATATTAATGTATTTAGATTCTCTTAATTAGTTTCCTGCCAAAAGCTGTCTTCAGATATGTCAACCGAGCACCAAAAATGAAAAAAACAACACGCAAAAAAAAGGTTTCAAATTTGAAATTTTATTATGAAGCAGGAAAGTTGAAGTAGTTTGAGGGTTTGAAGCAGTCCTGTGAAAATAGTTATGATTAAGATTTTGGGGGGGGGGGGGGGGTAAGGGTAATGTTTGCATGAAACGGTGATATTTGTGAATAAAGTCGGTAATCTTTTGATTTGGTTGATTGATAGATCATGATCGATCTTTTCCACTTCAATTATGCATCTTCTCCTTTTTCACCTTTGGTTTAAATTTGGAATGATGAGAGGGATATGCATTTCAAATTTTTTGGTTCACAAGTGGGGGTGGGGGGCACTCTATATAAATGAAAATCATAAGATTTTGTAGACTTTTTAGAGAGCTTTTTATTATTTTTATTTTTTTTTCTGTTTTTCTTCCTCTCTCTTTTTTTTTTTCAAATTCACCAGCACACAATCTAATTACTAGCATTCTTCCTTTATTCTATAATATAAAATTTCAGTGATTGGTAATTTATATTCGTATTATAATTAATTAAGGAGGAAGATATATACACATGATGATTTCATGTTTATGAAAGTTAAATCCAATACTCATGATTGTATAATAAATATGAATATCACTTGATCGTGATTCGAAATAAAATTATACGGTTCCTTTTATAAAAAGCCAAAACTTTTGTTGTAAGTTTTATAATTGTGGGCAGTAATTTAACAAATGTACAATGATTAGGCATGTGATTTTGAGTGATTTATTAAGCGCCAGACCAGGCCCTTTGAGAGAGAGAGAGAGAGAGAGATAATTGTTGTTACCGGTGACCCTTGGTTTTTGGCATCATGGTGGCCCATGCCAGATTGCCAGTGAATAAGCCTTTGCTCATTAGTAATGATGGCTCTTGTTTCATTCAGCCCACAGAGTGAGAGTGAGAGTGAGAGAGAGGGAGAGGGACGGAGAGAGGGTAATGTCAAAGGCAGAACCAGAGAAGGCAAAGTGGAAAAAGGCATATCTCACTCCATAAAACTGCCCTACAATTTTGAGCCTAAACTGAAAAAGATAATCAACTTTTGGGGCTTCGTCCCTCCTCACTTCAAAAG
Organism: Oemleria cerasiformis; assembly: GCA_037349345.1. Classification (NCBI taxonomy): domain Eukaryota; kingdom Viridiplantae; phylum Streptophyta; class Magnoliopsida; order Rosales; family Rosaceae; genus Oemleria; species Oemleria cerasiformis. Next base: position 12,451,349 of record JAZGTL010000007.1, read on the forward strand.
CATACATTCAAGTGCCTTATACTAGATGAAGACAAATGTTTCGTATTTATAGAAGAATCGTATTCATTTTGCTATAGAATAATCATGTTTTTCTTTTAGCTAAACAGTAACACTAAAAAAAAAACTACAAGTTGTCAAGGGCCGTATACCCCCCGGTAGAAAGCAAGACTTATTTTAAGTACATCTACAAACAATACATAAATAAAGAGTACACGACTCAACTTAAATAAAAAACTTGACCCAAAATAATTCCAAAGGAACTAAACAAATTGAAGGTAAAATAAACCCTCAAAACCCCATGAAAAATCCAAAAACTTTTGAATCTAACAACACAAAATCAGCAAATCCAAAGGGAAACCCAATGAATAAAACCAAAGTATACCCACAAAGGTAACAAAGAGCTTAACAAGCCCAAACATCAAGTTCGCACCCAACCCACCGGCACTGCTGTTGTCGCCTCAACAACTAGAGTGTGACCAACTGCACCTGCAACTCCATCCAGCAACCCATAACGACCACCCCCTCCAACAGCTATCAATACTTTTTATACGACCATAATAATCAATCTTTTCTATTATAAGAATCGAATATAAAACATCTCACTACACAGTAAATATTGAGTATCAATGTATTTTATTACAATAATTGAATATAAAACTTCTCACTACACAGAAAAGGGAAATATCCACATAATTCTAATGTCCAAGCAAATTCTTTTATTTCTATTTCTTTTTTCCCTTATAAATGATTTTTTTTATTAGCACTCAAAATAAGTTATCTTCCATCCTATCACTCTTGATTTTCCTTTTTTCACTTTAAAATTCTATAAAATGATTTTTTTGAGAATACTAATAAAAGCAGTAAAAAAAACTGAAACTGAAACACAGTGAGCCTTTTATCCATAAGAATTTGAATCAATGAAGAGATTGGCTGTAGAATTACAAATTGTGTTTCATTTACTAAGTTTTATCTCTATCTTATGTCTGCTTTAGTGAGTCACAGATGATTTTCAGCAACCCTACATTGTCTGCCAACACTACTATTTAAACTAGGATGTCGCCGGTTCCCACAAACTCTTTTAAGTTTAAACTGAAAATAGAACCCACATGAGTGTATGTTCAATGACAATCAGGTAGCTGCTTGTATATTTTGGATATTTTCTCGTTCTATTGATTCAATTTATTGATTTATCATCGTATGATATTATAATCATTTTAAGATTATGTAAATAAAAAATCAATCAAACTGAAGATCATTTAGCCATTCATATAAAACTTAATAAATGGCTCACCAGGAGGATTCTAAATTATATTAAATGTCTCACTAAGCTAACATATACATGCAAATTGGTTCATTTCAACAAGGAGGGTTTCATTTAGGAACATTATGGATCTGTATTAATTGTCGCTACATATCCACTTAATGCTGCCTCATGATGATGTCAAAAGTATTACTAGTTACCTACCATTATTAATTGGACTTTAAACATAACAATAACATTTTGTTCATTACCCAAAGAGCATCCAAATCTTGCACAATCAAAATAATTGGACTTTGATGGCATTCCTTTATCCCACAAGAAAGGCAAACTAATTATGGAATGGCAGTTGAGATGGTATAAATCGGCATGATCACTACTCTTGAGGATTAAACACAATTGGTGGTCCTTAAACACACAATTAGGATACATTAGATAAAGACATGTTACTTATCGTTGAGAAATATTTAAGTATATTTTTTTTGTTGTTTAAGGAAATATACTTAAGACGTACCATATTGGATGCGTTTTAAGCACGAAAATTCCGCATCTTGCCCTAGCATAACTGGGTAAGAGGGATTAATCAGGGACTCGCGAAGCAGCTGAGGGATCAGACAGTTGACCATGCCCGAGTTTACAACTACATACTCCAGTTCTCCCCTCAAAACAACTCCTCTAAGCCCTTGGAAGTTGGAAACACAACAATAATTCCAGATAATTCGAACTCAAGATCTGAGACATTCTAACCTTGTACCCTCTGCTAAATCACCCTTGGTGGTTTATTTATGTGTATTTTGAATCATTACACTCTCACGTGCATTTACTATTATACAAAGTAGTATGCATTGTAGTTTGGAGAGAAGTATTTAGGTATATCCATAATTGTAGCATCGTCATGTGCTCTTACTATTACACAAAGTGGCAATCATGAGAGGAAGCTTTTGGGCAGAAGCTAGCAATGGAGCAATATGAATGAAATGCAGGTACACTGCGAGACAGAGAGCAGCAGCACATGCGGATGAATAGATGAGGCAGTGGCGGCATCCGCATCCGCATCCGCATGCAAGGCTTGAAGCCCAAGTAGCAGGCACGACTCTTACGCTTTTGTACAGGGTTAGAACATCTCCACTCAAATTCCTAAAATATATTTTTAGTTATTTTAGAGATTTTACAAGAAAAAAAAATAAAGGCTCCATCGGAATTCATATCACACTCCATACTATAGAATTTTGATATTTTAGGGATTATGGATCTCTAAATTTAGCAAATAGGGGAGAGAAAATATCAATTGCTATCTCTTCACAATTTGATGAATTTCATAAATAATAAACTAATAAATTGAGTATATTCAAATGTTAAATTGAAATAAATAATAAAATATATGACATTTATCAAAATAGATAACACTGATGGAGTAATTTTTTAAAAAAAATAGGTTATTAAAATAACTTTCCAACTATTTTAGCTTAAATTAAGGGACTTAGATGTTCTAATTACAATATATTACCTTCTATTTTATACTAAATTTCAAAATTATACTTAATTTTTTAAAATTTGTATTTAAATATCCTAAATTCTTTAAAATATTTCACTAATGTCCAACTTTTACATTTTCTGACAAAAATTTCGTTAGCTTATAACGTGCTGTGTGAGAGACCCATCCAAAACTAATCTCAAGGTAATTATAGGAATAATTACTTAATTTGACTTTAGTTATCTCTCCCCGTAATATTAGGTGGGAGATAATCAACGGGTAATTAAATAATTTTATTTTAAATCAAATTGAGATTCATTTTTTGATGTATTTCATAAATATTATATTATTAATTAATAAAAATTCTGTTAAAAAATATAATAATATGAATATATGTGAAAAGACTTAAAGAATTCGAGATATTTAAATATAAATATATATAGCTGAATTGGTGTGCACTTATTGATTAGATTTGTCATTTGTCGAGTGTCTCCCCAACATTAGCCCGGCCCAGTAAAAAAACAATTTATAAAAAAAGGCCATGAGAAGAGAAGGGCAGAGAGAAAGAAAGGCATTGACAATTGAGGTTGACATGGGGAATATACACTGCATAGGCACATTAATAAAAGGAGAAGAGTGGGGCCATTGATATGGCAGTAGTGTGGGGCCATGCCATACACCATTCTGAAACGCAACCGTCCTTTGCTCCATGATGGATGCTCCCCCTTTCATGATTCCAATTCCCTGCTGGAGGGCTGAGGAGTAGCAGGTACCCCATATTAATCATGCCATCTCACTCAACCTATGTCCCTACCTTCACTTCCCTAAGCTTCAAGCTTCAAGCTTCAAGCTTCAACTGAACCAGTCCCCCCTCCTCCCTCTCCTTCTCTTTCCTCCCACAAAAACAAGAAACAGAAAAAGGAAACAAAAAATCCTATATTCAATACCTAGATGATAATGGATGGCCATTTAATTCTCATAATTGTTTTTCGATGCACTGGACTTTTGTATCCTTGGAATTTGATCCGTCTAAAAGCAATTATAAGTAAACTAGTTAAATTTAACTATTTAAAATTTGTCCAAAAGCTTTAAAATGAACATGCAGCATACTAGCTAAATTTAATCATAAATTTAATATTTTGAACAATAATCGATATATGTACCGAGCGACTATCCCTTACTATCTTCTAATTTCACATTTTTGTAATTCTTTAATATTGACGCTATGTTTATAGATGATAATAAAGAAACATTAGCGTTAGAAATCTCATATCTAAATGAAACATAAGTAATATTGAACTTGGCTCAATGCACTAGAATAGAGACTTCATGCGCTGTGAACTTGTTAGCTATCTATAGCTCAGCGCCAAAAGGTTGCCACCGTAAGTCCATAAAAGGTATTTTCCGCTAACTTAAAGGTATGACGGTATTGAATCATGTTGAAATTAAAGACGAAGCAGTTTGTGAATCCATATGGCTGAGAGCCGTTATCAAGCATATATGAAGTATGTGTGGACTAAAGTCCACAAGTGATGAACCGACATATTACACTGGAGTTTTTCTTCAACCAACATCAACAAGAGCATAAGAAGATCGATGCCAAGCCAATCTGATCTCAAGGTAACCATGCATACCTCTTCATTAAGTCACCGCCAAAATTCACGTTCCAGTAGCATATTCGAGGTATTGGTTTAAGTAGATTTTCTAACTTACCGTATATCTCTTCGAAAAAAAAACTTACCTAGTATGTAGTTCTCAGTGGGAGTTGATATCAAAAGGAGTTGCTTGAATTATAAGGACTAGACCATCATGTAAACTTTTTTCTTTCTTCCAAGGTTATTTTGTCCCACTAGGTTTCTTTACTTGGAAATATTTAACGAGGCACATACGTGGCATGGTCACTTTGCTCATACTGGATCTTCAAGATGCCTTGATTCCACGTATATGCATTTGCTCATCTTTGTCCTTCGACCATGGATTTGTCTCATTGGGTTTACCGGGAAATATTTTGGTGTAACAACTCTCATGCATCGTGCTCTTATATACATACTATATGCTCATGAACTAGACCTACTTTTGAGGTTTTGTGCGCCTACTACATACTCACGCACTACATTGTACGCTCTGCCTACAAACACCCTCCAGTGTTATATTTTACAATTTTTTTTTCATTTATGATTTCTTTTGAAGAAAGATTAGTCTTTAGTGAACAAACATTTCAATATTAACGTTAAATAAATCTTTATTAAGTCAGTGCAAATTGAAATTTCATAAGTTTAAATCACAAATCAAGAACTCTATGAATTTTCAAACGGTAAAGTGCTATTATGCCCTGTAAAAAGGAATGAAGATAGTTACCATCCTTACCAGTTAAATGACTCTTTTGATCGATGATGGAGGTACGTGTTAGGGTTTACTTTAGGGGCTTGAACAAAATCCAAATATGAGATTTGAATGCTAAATCATAAGTGATTAAGCTATTGTTAATAGAAGATTAGGGATAACAAGCACTTTGAAGTAATTTTTAGTGTTTTAGATTTACTATAATACCAGTGTCTTTAAGACGGAGACATTTTAGTAAAAGTATGATGAAAAATGTTTGACTCTTCAGCTAATTATGATAATCGATAAAAACTAAAAAATGTTGATAGCGTGTACTAAAGGAGAAAAATTGGTTTGTAACACGAGTTATTTGGATTTAAGAGTTTTAAGTACATGTGTTACAGTGTAGTAGTATTTTTCTTTACTTTTAATTAAAAGAGAAGTTTCATATTCAATTCATATAAATGAATCAATGACGGCCGAAGAGAATTGAGTTATACCCTATTAAAAGTTGGTTAAAAAAACATATAAACCTTAAACACTATATTATAACACGTGAATGAGTTATAATAGATTACCGCAGTATACTGTACCTCTTCCAGAAAACAAATGTTAAATGTGATTAAAGTACGGCAATAGGAAAAGGTTTGCATATGGTTGTTGCTAGCCTGAGGTTGGTATCATCTGCCTACTTTCTAATTAAACCGTCATCTATTTCTTGGTTGCAAACCAAACAAACTATACCCCATTTACAAACTTCATCAGTTTTTGTCCTCAACTTAAGATGTACTTACTTACTTAGAAATCTTTCATACCATTCCTAATCTGATTAGGAATTGGATTTTTCTCGACCCTTCTATAAAAGGGCTTTCAAACAACCAAAACTGTAACTTTGTATAAAATAACTGCATATAACAAGAATGAACAATTTCGATTATAAGAAAAATCAATATACAACCTTACAACACAGTTTGCTCTTTAGTCGTGGAAAGTGTGGAAGTAAAATCATTATCAGTAACAAAATGTGGTCTGACAAACATTTTTCTGGCTACTGTTAACTTAGAAGAGACTTGATGAGCACCCAATCTTCATCGATGAAGCTCTGCAGGGCAGGCCAGCCCTCTATTCTCTCATATTTGAGAATGTTAGCTGATGAGAAAGCAGGGACTGCTCATCATTGTCATCCAAGTCAATGATCTCCTCCACTCCATATTCTATCTCAATTTCGGTATTTTGATCTCCATTCAGAACTTTCGATCCTGAAATATCAACTTGGCAGTATTCTTGTCCCGCAGGGGGACAATCTGTTTCCAGCTCTTGCATTTCTGATTCTGCTAAAGCTTGCATTCGTGCCTGGTCCCTGTCTCTAGGGTATGTGCAGTAAAGGAAGGAGTATATTAAGACACAGAGTGTCATCGGAATCCCCATTGCTGTGTAGAGTGCCTTGGCCAGTGAGGAGGCATTTTCTCTATCGGTTTCAACCTCTACAGAATTTGATGACCCTTTAGGAATTGGCTTAAAACCATCAACATGTTGTGCCAAAATGCCAATTATTGGGGGAGCAAATGATGATAGGATGGACTCGAAAGATTGATCGAGAGCATATATGCTTGTACAGGACTTCTCAGGGACTATCTCTGCAAATATGGGACTGTGAACCAGCTTACATATTGAACAATTACAAGAAAGTAGTTGCATACGAAAAATTGCAAACATGAACATGCTCATATGAATGCAACTCCAGTAAAATAATTTGTAAACATAGCTTGTTCCGGGAAGTGAATCAATTACCCTATCTTGGAGTTTCTAAGTCAATATGATATACCAATCATAACTAGTTGAAATGAACTTGCTCATGCAAACAGATGCAGTAAAAAGCACATTTTTAATTGAAAGATTGTGGCATTGGGCATAAAAAAAGTGAAAGCAAAGGTCAATGACTATGAGGAACGATTTAGTTGAGGATTGGATATGGTAGCTCCTTATTTATTCAAACCTTCTTAACAACTAGCCAACACATAGAACTAATCAAACAAGCGCAGGACTAAATCCCACCAACTAATACGCTGACAAGTGTGGTAGTTTATGATTCGATTGCAGCTTTATACAGCTGAAAAATTATCAAGACTCAAGTGATTGTGTGGGAACCTAGAAACTGGACATGCTGGAACTAAACAAACTAATATGGAGCAAACTTGAAAAGATTTTATAAAGCTGGAAAATTCAAACTAGTTACCTCTAGCAGACAAGGTAAAAAGGGAAATGGTGAGCCGACAATACATACTTGTTAGTTGCTGGAGCGTTCCAGGAAGTGAACCATCCCATAACGAACAAGACCAGCGCATGGGCGAATCCTGTGGACGGATCGTGAGGCAACCCCCGCAGCAAAACGGCAGCGAAAGGAATGGCGGAACCAGCACTTATCTGTGAAAGAAGTATCCTCCCAGCATTGGGAAACGGTTTTGCAAGAACATCCCCCATGATTCCTCCAAAGAGACTTCCAAGTGAGCCACCAATTATAAAGTTAGTCCAGAGAAGTGCTGTTTCCTTGTAGGAGAAACCGATAAGTTCTAACCACAACGGAGCAAATGACAAACCTGACCAAGGGAATGATCCAAACACACCCTGAGCAATGAGTATTTGAAAAGATGGAATTCTAATAACTGACTTTGCTTCTTTAATCAGGTCTTTTACTTGGGATGAAAATGGCTCATGTGGCATTATATCTTTAGCTTTACCATTGCCCTCTAAGTAATGGGGATCATTGGCAAAGAGATAAACCAATATACCAACTATCACACTTCAGAGTCCAACCAAGTGGAATGCAATCCTCCAACCAGGTATACCCATGAATGTAGTGGAGGCTATTAGTACAGAAAAAAGACCACCAATTATTGACCCAAAGTTTCCTGTTAGTTGTAACCATCCGAATGCTGTACCACGGTTGCTCTCATCCGTTGAGTCAGCAACAAGAGATTGAATAGCAGGAGTAACAATGGCAAGTCCAATCCCATTTAAACCTCTTGAAATAGCCACCTAATTAACAAAATCAGACAACTAAGAGTTGAATCAGAATCTGGAAAGTAATTGCAAAGCAACCAATGTCCTATAGAGGAAGAACTTGTTACCTCCGTTTTCGATTACACCTTATAATTTTATGTTAAATTGTTTGGGATCATATCAAGAGCTATAAGCTTCATGTTAAAACATGTAGCTGTCATTTGTCATCCTATCCGATCATTGTGAAAAATTCAGAATCCTCATCATTGTAAAATAGGATACTGAAGAGGACTCGAAAATAAGCTGACTCTAATGATTTTTTTTCCACAACTCCACATTTAAGCACTGATGCCAACTAAACCCATCACAAAGTGAGCATCGAGTTTCCCTAAAATATAATTTCACATGACATGAAACAGAATAATGTCACCATTCTCTATTGCCCATCTGACAAAAAAATAGATAAATAATAAAGAAACATCAAATGAAACACTCGCAATATTGACCAATCATAATCATGAGGTTTCTTAGATCTATGCATAAACCACAAGCAAGCTCTCCAAAATTAGAAAAACTAAACAAGAAATGAACGAGAGAGAGACCTGAAGGAAAGTAGATGAAAAGGAAACGAGGAAGGTGGCCGCAGCCCAGAGAAAGGCACCAAGAGCGATGACATGGGCTCGATTGTGGCGCATGGCCAGTTAAGCAGCGAGTCGGTAGCAGGATGATTGGACTATGGATCTGAAGAGAGTAAGGGAGCCCAGCCCAGTTGGGTCAGTGTGAAGCGTGGCCCCCACCTCCTTGTACACGCCTGGCAACAGCGACTCATCGGCTCTCTGCATAATACTAGCAACAATGTCACCGCCCCTGCCCTCATTTGTGCACCTCTGTTGACTGAAAACAGAGCACTCTGCTCAATTTTCCGACCAAACTGAGGAGGACCTTTTTTTTTTTTAAAATTGGTCAATGTCAGAGGGTTTTTACTATTTAGTTGATTTTGGAAAAGATGGCGAAGAGGATTTGGTTGACCAAGGTAAGGATTGGACTAGAAGGAAATTTTAGTGGACACTCCGGGGGTATTTCGGAAAGGGCCTACTTTGAATGTAGGACCTAGTCTGCAAGATTTGGGCATGTCTCTCGTGTAGTGCTGGGATTGGTGTGATTAGGGGTGGGGTCCTGGCCTCATTCCTTGTGAGATTGGGTGTTAATAGTTGTTTTTAGAGTCCAAATTTGGATTAAAAAAAAACCAATAGCTCTCACCTCTCTAAAACCCAGTCGGCCCTAAATTTGGGGTAGGGGTTTTATCATATCTTCATTTTCTGGTCTGGTGGTAGATCTGAGCTGAATCTCTGCCCTATGACTATTGCCTGCTCTCATTTCTTATGCCTTTTCTCTCTCGAACCTCCCCTTTCGATGGCTTGTCGGCATTTTTTTTCTTCAGATTATGAATTTTATACCACGATGTTTTGCAGAACTTGAGCAATGCAATGCATAATTATAAAATACTGGTGTGTGATGTGAATATTGATTTTTATCAATGTTCAAAACAACGCTAGGCACTATTAGGGTGGCGGTTAGAAGCCTAGCGTCTAGACGGATACGTGGAGTTTAGACCTTTTTTTAATTTATTATTTTATTATACAAAAATAAAATTAAAAATAAATTGTGTCAAATACATTTAAATATAATTTCAAACCCAAACCTAAAGTTCATTGATCCAAAGTTTGTTTCTATAATTTGGCATGACCTTATTTTATGATATTGAATCCATTATGAGCCGCAACATTATTATTACTAGTATGGACGATTTTTAAAAGATTATACAATCATAGAATCATATGTTGTCATGAATTTGAAGTTCAATGACCTTGTGAGTTTTATGTTGTTGCATAATTATCTTGGCCATATGAATGCACAATGATGCATAGGATGATTATATATTTGTACGGACATTTTTTGTACCAAAGTTCAATTTAATGAGAACTCGAGGGGGAGTTTTTTTACAAGTGAATGTGACTTGTGTGGGAACAAGATATAGTGGAGAAAAGTAAGAAAAAGTAGGTTGTTGAGAATTGGTAAGATACCACGCAAGAAAAGAAATTCGCAATCGAGTTGTAAATATGTCGCAAGAAATATAATTAGACGTATCGATGTGATTTTATGAAGATTCAAGGAAAGAGAGATTTGCTTTAATGGTTTTATAAATGTTTAAAATTTTGGTTACTTTTATATTCCTTATCTCATATGAAATCCGTATGCGTATAATATATAAAGGCCTTTCATATGAGATTCGTATGCCTATCATATTGAGGGAACCTGTTATATAATTAATCCAATTTAAAACTTTCTTAATATGGAGAAATCCAATTTATCTCTTATATTAGATTTGACGATTGTCGTCCATTTTATCTACACATCACGTTGCATTGTACACACCCTATCAAAGAAGGAAGAAAATCCTTTCTTGAGCATCTCCAACAGAGTCCCTAAATTTAAGTTAAATTCTAGTTGAAATAGTTAGAAAGTTATTTTAGCAAATTACTTTAAAAAAATTTTACTCCAGCAGTGTTCCCTATTTTAGCAAATCTCAAATATTTTATTATTTGTTTCTAGTGAAACATTTGAGTATGTTCAATTTATTATTTTATTATTTATGAAATTCATCCAATTGTGAAGCAATAAGAATCCCTACTTTCTCTGTCCTATTTGTTAAATTTAATGATCTAAAACCCCTAAAAATATCAAAATTCTAAAGTAGGGAGTTAGATAGTGACTCTGCTTGAGCCTTTTTTTTTTTTGAAAATCCTTAAATTAGCTAAAAAAAAGTGTTTTAGGAATTCTGCTGGAGATACTCTAACTTAACCAGTCAAATTGAGGGAAACCATATCAAATTTTGATCGCATTTATTTTTAAATTACTTTTGAATATGGAAAACAGTAAAAAGTGAACTCAGAATTAGTTGTTCTTAAAGAGAAGGAGATAAATTTTGGGGACAAGCATCATCAATGTGTGCACTACTCCTGAGTATTGACCCCCACTTATTAGTGGTCCGTCTACAAATGTAGCCAATTCAACGTAGGTTACTGTGTATCCATTACATTTGGTGTTGACTAACAACATTTTAACAACATGCACAATTTTTTGGCTAACTTTTGAACTAAGATCAAGAATTTTCTTCTTCGACCCCTCCTCCTTCCATCTTTTGATGGCTGGGTGCTTTCCTCCTCTCCTCCCCATGGCTGGGTCCCTTGATGTGGCTCTAGGGGTTGTTTCTCAGCCTCTTTCTCTTACCCCTTTTTCTCCTACCCCTAATTCTCCATCTCTTCAGCAGAACCTTCAACACAATGTTTTGGTTTCAACTTCTCGCTCCTCTTGTCTCTCTGTTGTGCCATCTTCTGATCACTGTGCTTCTCCTTCGCTTGTCTCCCCGCCCCGCGGTGGGTCCCCTCAGTTGGGTAACCTGAGCTATGGTTCTCGTTTGGTCGGTGGGCAAGTCATGAATGGCATTTTTTCTGCAGCTTGATTGTGGGTTGGTCGGTAGCCCTTCCACGACACAGATTCGGTGTGATGGGGAGGTGCCTCCTCTCGTTTCTTGTGTGGTTTATGGTGGTGGTGCTCCAATTAGTGATGGCGGTGTCCTGGTCGGTGATGGTGGTCCCTTGGTTAGCATGAGTCCTGTCTTTGTCAGTTTGCAGGAAGGAGATCCTATTGGCGGTGATTTTTTTGGGCCCAAGGAGTTGGTGCCGTGTACGTTTGGTGATATTGGGTTGAGGACCGTTGGTAGTAATATGGTGGGCCAAGCTTCTGTGGTCCTGGGTTCGGTGGTTTCCCCTGCTGGGATTAAGGAGAAAGCTCATCCTTTGGGTGCAAAAAGTTTGTATGCTAAGGTTGCTAGTGGATTCAATGGACCCCACATGGGTGCCCCAACCCTCAAATTTTGTCAACCTAAAACCATTGAAGGGCGTAGAGTGGTTTTTCGTCCTCTAGAGGCTACTGAGCTGACTGCTTTGGAATGGAAACATTGTTTGGTGGGGTACTTTATTGAGAAACCTCTTCCTTTTAGTGCTGTTAATCTACTAGCTAGGAGGATTTGAGCTAGCCGTGGGCTGGTTGAGGTGTTAGCAAATGGGAATGGCGTTTTCTTCTTTAAGTTCTCGGATGATGATTCTTGCTCCAAAATTCTTGAAGGTGGGTCTTGGCATTTGGCGGGTCGCTCTTTATTCCTTTCTCGTTGGAAGCCCGGTATGATTTTATCTAAGAACGTTCATACTAAGGTTCCTTTGTGGGTAAATTTTTTTAATGTTCCTTTGGAATATTGGTGTCCTGAGGGGTTTAGTCATATTACTAGTGCTGTTGGGAAGCCCTTGTATGCGGATTCGCTAATCGAATCTCATAAGCGTATCTTGTTTATGCGGATTTGTGTGGAAATTGATGCTTCGGAACCCTTAATTGATTCGTTGGATATCATGCTCCCCCGGAGGAGGAGGGTGAAATTCCAAGGGTGGTGGAAGTTCTGGTGCACTATGAAAATAGGCCCAAGATTTGTGGGAAGTGCTTGCGGTTTGGGCATTTGGAACCGTCATGTCCCCGTGTGGTTCAACGAGCCCCTAGTGGTGTTGGGCATGTTGGTGGTGTGAAGCCCATATCTCCTGAAGTCCGTGGCCTTGGTCATTCCCAACTTTTTAGTCCGGTGTGTGTGGGCTTAGAGGAAGATATTTTCCCCTTTTCTGATGTGGGGGCCCTTTTCGCTCCTATTACTGCTGTTGAGAGTGGTCCTAGGCCCAAATGTGGCATGGCCCATTCTCCTACAAAGTCTGTGAGTGATAATGGCTTTAAGCCCAAGAGGGGTAAGGCATGTAAAATTGCTATGATTACACCTAAGGAGGATACGGTAATCTCCCCTAACAAGCTTCTCTCGTTGACGTCTAAGAGTGACTCTTCTGACCCTGGCCATGACCTGCCTGAGTCGCGGGTGTCAAGCAAGCAGGGTACTTCCAAGAGCAAGGGTGCCATGAGGAACTCGACTGGGTTTGGCTTTCTGAAAAAGAAAAAATCGAAGAAGAAGCTGCATCAATGCGATGGGCCTGGTAGTTCAAGTATGGATGGCAGAATTGCGATTTCTGTTGATGGAGGGTGTGGTGGCCCTCGGGAAGTTATTGAACCCTTTTCTCATGATTAGTACAGCCTGCTAGAATGTGCGAGGTCTCAACGATCGTTTTCGCCAGCTGGCCGTAAAAGATTTCGTTCGTGCTAATCGTCTGTGTTTGGTGGGTTTGATTGAAACTAAGGTTAGAAGTGTTAATTGTTCTCGGATTAAGTCTGTGGTTTTTAATAATTGGGATTCTACTAATAATTATGGTAGTCATCCTCTTGGCTGCATTTGGGTTGGGTGGGATCCTTCGGTAATCTCTTTGAGTGAGTTGAGTGTTTCTCCTCAATTTATCCATACTCGTGTTTCTATTGCGGGTACTGGTCACAATGTTTTCTGCACCTTCACTTATGCTCCAACTACGAGTCTCAGCGTAAGGCTCTATGGAGTGATCTGAAGCGGATCTGTCTGTCGGTTGGTTCTGAGCCGTGGGTGCTCTTGGGGGATTTTAATGTCTGCAGGTTTTTGAGTGAAGGGGAAGGGGGAAATTTGCTTTGGGATAGCTCTATGCGTAATTTTAGGGGCTGTATTCAGAATTTCAGGTCGGAGGACTTGAGGTTTTTAGGTCGGCTGTTTACTTGGCATAATAATCAGGATCTTGATCGTCAGATTGCTCGTAAATTGGATCGCATTCTTGTTAATGGGGATTGGATGTCCCGCTTTCCTTCTTGCCATGCTTCTTTCCTGGAGCCTAGATCTTCTTACCACTGTCCTGCTATTCTTTTTTTTGATGTTTCCCTGCATTCTGGAAGACACCTTTTCAAGTTTTTTAATTTTTATGCAGATCATGAGGAGTTTTTGCCAATTTTTCAACGAGCTTTTAGTACTTACATCAATGGTTCCTACCAGTTTCAGCTTTCCAGCAGGCTTAAGAAGGTCAGGGAGGCGCTTAAGGGCCTTAATCGGCGTCCTGAAGCAGATGTTTCGCTAGCGGTCAAGGAGGCTAAGTTGGCTCTTGATTCATGTCAGGTGAGTCTTGCTGGTAATCCTTTGGACCCATTTCTTCTCTCTATGGAGCGGGATTTATTAAAGAAGTATAATGATTGTCTGTTGGCTGAGGATTGTTTCTTGAGGCAGAAGTCTCGCCTTAATTGGTTTGAAAAAAGGGATAGTAATTTGGCTTACTTTCATAAGGTGATTAAAAAGAGGCTGAATAGAAATAAGATTGCCTCTATTGTCTGTGAGGATGGTTCCATTGATGTGGATCATTTGGAGCTGAAGTCAAAAGCTATTTGGTACTTCCAGGGTCTGTTTGGTACGGTGGGTGAAGTTCATGGTCTAGACTTTGATGGTTTGATCTCTAATCTGCTATCTCCATCCCTAAGTGCTAGTTTGTGTGCTCCGGTCTCTCATGACGAAATTTAAAGAGTTTGTTTTAGCTTGAAGGCCAATAAAGCTCATGGGCCTAATGGTTTTAACACTCTTTTCTTCCAGCGTGCATGGACGGTTGTGGGGCCTCATGTGATTAGGGGTGTCATGGAGTTTTTTAGGTCCTCTAAGTTGTTGGGGGAAAAGAATTCTACAATTATTGCTTTGAGTCCAAAGGTTGCTAATTCATCTCAAGTGAGAGATTTTAGGCCTATTTCGTGCTGCAACATGACATACAAAATAATCTCTAAAATTATTGCCAATCGAGTGAAGGGTATTCTTCCAGTCATTATTTGTCACAATCAATCTGCCTTCGTGAGTGGCCGTCACATTGGCGATAACATTCTATTAGTTCAGGAGCTCCTTCGTGGTTACCACTTGAACTCGGGTAGCCCTCGGTGTGCTGTGAAGGTAGATATCCTTAAAGCTTACGACTCTGTCTCATGGGACTTCCTCGTAGATGCTCTTATTGCCTTTGGGTTTCCTATGCAGATGGTTAGTTGGATTAGAGTGTGTATTTCGTCGCTTAGGTTTTTTGATGCTGTGAATGGAGAATTGGCGGGGTTTTTCCTGGGCCATAGGGGCCTTAGGCATGGAGACCCTATGTCTCCTTACCTTTTCGTTATTGTGATGGAGGTGTTCTCTTGGATGGTGCATCGGCGCATTTGCGCTATGATAAGGTGAACCTTTCTCATCTTGCTTTTTCTGATGATTTGTTTGTGTTTTCCTATGGTAATGTGGAGTCTGTTTCTAGTCTGAAATGGGCGCTTGATGAGTTTGATGTGGTCTTTGGGCTTAGGCCTAATCTTGGCAAGAGTTGTATCTATACCGCGGGTGTTAGCAACATGAGGGCTTCTAGATTGCGAGATTGTTTTGGAGTGCAGCTGGGTTCTTTGCATGTGCGCTATCTGGTGGTGCCTCTTTTTACTTCTTGGTTGTCGTTTGGTAATTGTGCTCCTCTTATTGAGAGGGTGGATAATAGAATTGGTGGCTGGGAACATAGATCCTTGTCATTTGCAGGTCGGTTGATTCTTATTCAATCTGTTTTGAGTAGTATTATCGTTTTTTGGGCTTCTCACCTTTTTATTCCTAAGAGGGTTTGTAGTGACATTGAGCGAATTTTTCGCCGATTTCTTTGGTATGGGCATGTTGTTGAGTCTTATCATGCTAAAATTGCTTGGAGGGTGGTTTGTAAGCCGAAGCTTGAAGGGGTTCGGGATTTTGCAGAATAGCTATTTGGAATGTTGCCTTAATGGCTAGGTATATTTGGTACCTCTATGCCCTGGAAAGTAACAACCTTTGGGCCAAATGGGTAAAGGAGTATTTTATTAGAGATGATAGTTTCTGGTGTGTGAAAGCTCCTTCTACGTGTTCGTGGAATTGGAAAGAGTTGCTGAAAATAGAACTATTGTTAAGCCGTTTATTGAGGCTCGAATTGGTAATGGGGAGGCCATTTTTTTATGGTATGATAATTGGAGCCATCTTGGTTATCACCTTGATCGTCTTGGGAGTTCTATTTTGCAGATGTCTGGCATCCACTTGAAGGCTCGATTGTCATCGGTTATGGACAATGGGAGGTGGTCTTGGCCTCTCACGGCTGACCAAAGCTTCTGTCAAGTTCAGCATGCTAGTAGGTCTTGCCATGTAAGCCCTGGGGCTTATGACGAGTTTGTGTGGAAAGATGGTGCTAAGGATGTTTTCTCTGCGGCCTGTCTATGGAACAAGATTCAAGGTGAGAATCCTAGGTGCCTTTGGTCTCATGTGGTGTGGTTTGCTGGTGCCATTCCCCGTACGAGCTTTGTTCTTTTGTTGGCGATCCAATCTAGGCTTACTACTTTGGATAGGGTTGCGCGTTTCTCTAACCAGACTACTACTACTTGTGTTCTCTATGAGAGGGAGGTGGAAACTCATGATCACTTGTTTTTCAAATGTCCGTTTAGCGCCAGAATTTGGAGTAGGATAATCCTTATTGGTGGCTCAGCTTGGTTCTTTTTTCCCTGGCCGAATCCTGTTCTTGCAATTGCTGCGATGTGGCGTGGAAAGAAGATGACATATGTGGCCTTGCGTCGAGCTTTGGCTGCTACTGTATATCATGTTTGGCAGGAGCGAAATAACTGAATTTTTGGGAATACTAGAAAATCCCCGGATGTGATCTTTAACTCTACTTTGTCTATGATCCGTAGTAGGTTGTGCACTATTAATTTTAAGCAATGCTCTTCCAATGCCTCGTCTGCTAGGAATTGGAATATTCCTCTTGTGTAAGCTTTGTGTTTGTTTTTTCCTCCTTTGAGGGTGTTCTGGGTGTTGGTGTCTCTGATTTATAGCCTTTGGGCGATGTTTCTTGATGGGCTTGACCCCTTAATATAATTTTTAATTTAACAAAAAAAAACATGCACAATTTTTGGTTTTTTTTTTCCGGGATAACACATGCACAATATATTCATTCTTATCAAATTAATTTCACATCCATTTAATATTCATTTTGTGACACGTGTAAAATGCTGATAAAAATGAAATTCACCATTAACTCATTTAAACGTAAATGTTATCCTTTTTCTATATATATAATTATAATTATCACCTGACTATCTCCACCGTTTCGACTTAGCCCCGATTCATTGATTTTTTAGAAACAAACATGGAAATTGAATGAAGCAGCTAGGCATCCCAGTATTTTTGTGTTTAGTAGAAGTTTCCTTGGGTTTGACCAGCGTTACGCGTTACTTAAAGTAATTAATCACTACTAAAATAATACTCCCGTAAAGCACTCCCGTTTGAATCAATGTTTTGGTTTAATATTTAATTAGCGTGGAAAGTTCAAAATAACAAATATTATAATTAAGCTAGCTTGGAGGCTTAATCACTACTAAAATTGTAGTTGTTCAAAGGTTGCACTTGGATTTGGCAGGATTTTATTGGTGACTGAATATATATATATATATATATATATATCCACCCAGATCATCATTCTATATTTCTATCACCTGGAAGAAATAAATTTATATCAACAAATAAAAATGGAAAACCTGAACCACTCCGTCTCCCGTTCCAATCAATATCTATTGTTTTGGTTTAATATATATTCAATATTTAGCATGGAAAGTTCAAAATAACAAATAGTAGGCATGCATGGTAGGCTTGGACTGATTAATCAGCAGTAAAATTTTACTTGTTCAAAGTACGTAGGGGTTGAACTTGGATTTCGCAGGACTTTATTGCTGATCGACGACTATATATTCAAATATTTATGTAATGCATTTCTTCTTTTACTTATAAAAAAAATATATATATTTATATAATGCACCCACATCATCACCTGGAAGAAACGAATTTATTATATCACATGCCTTGTAATTGTATAAAATGAAATGCATGCTCTTGAAAAAGAAACAAAAATAATGTACAAACTACAATCACGTACAATGGAGCCTCAGCCATTCATGGTCTCCTCAAGAATTCTTCTTTTCTTCTTCATTTCTCACATTTTGTTACTCATCAATATCAATACTCAATTGGAGGTAGTCCTTGCTCAGCCTGATTTTCGAGGCCATGATTGTTTCGACGCCAAAGGTAACTACACAGCCAATAGTCCCTACCAAACCAACCTCAACACCCTTCTCTCCTCCCTCTCATCCCCCTCCAACAACGGCAACGGCTACGGCTTCTACAACGCATCCTCCGGCGAAACCCCCGACCAGGTTCACGCAATCGGGCTCTGCCGAGGCGATGTTACGGCAGACATCTGCCGTGGCTGCCTCGGAAACTCTACACAAAAGCTCACACAGCTGTGTCCCAATAAAAAGGAAGCCATTGGGTTTTACGACGAGTGCATGCTACGTTACTCAAACCGCTCCATCTACGGCGTCATGGAGGATTCCCCTCCTTTCTGGCTGTTCGACCCGGTGAACTTGTCGGCGTCTGACGTGGACGGGTATTTTCAAAAGCTGCGGGAGCTACTGGAGGACTTGAGCAGTCAAGCCAAGGCAAATGGTTCGCTTCGGAAGTTCGCCATAGGGACGACGAGTACGCCGAGCTTCCAGACAATATATGGACTTGCACAGTGCACGCCGGATTTGTCGGAACAAGATTGCAGTGATTGTTTGGTTGATGCAATGGGTGAAATCCCAAATTGTTGTGAAGGGAAGCGAGGTGGCAGAGTTGTTAAACCTAGTTGTAATGTTAGGTACGAGGTCTCTCGATTCTTTGACCCTACAACTGTCGCGCCGCTGCCGTCATCGCCGCCTCCAATATCTACTCCTTCACCATCAGGTACATACATATACATATACCCTGCATATATAATAGTTGTGCTCCATCCAACTTTTTGTAACTCTCTTATATATTCCACCTCATTGTTTTTTGGGAAAATCTTATTCAACCTCATTTTTTTTACTGGACTTATTTAACCACATTCATTTTCTACAAATATTCTTTATACACCACTAGAATCAGAATCAAAGCAGAAAATTAAGCAAATTAGGAATTATATATATCAATTAAATAGACAATTTATCATGAAAGATATTAATTATTATTAAAGTCATTGATGTATTTAATTGATATGAATTACTAGACAATCTCTATTTTCTTTGAACTTTTTAATTTATAGAGAATATTTATCTAGGAATAATGATTTAAAGAGCTACATATAGTACATCTAGTACTAGGATCGAGACAGAACCCGGCCTTATTTCCCACTTCCGAGTCCCGCACAAAGTTGGGATCGTGTTGGTCAGGAACCGGACTTGGGTAGGCCAGAGATTGTCGGGATAAATCTTCCGAACCATTTCATCGAAATGAGGAAGAAGATGAAGAGAGGGATATCGACAAGGAGGGATCGAGTTGGCAATGATGCATGGTTGGTAACATTGTTGGGTTCAAAATTTTCAACGTTGTGATCAAAGACTTGGCAGTCGACGCATTGGGTGATTTTGAATTCAACTTTTATTAATAATGAGGTCAATACCTTATATAGTTGGAATCCCCTCTCCACAATAATTTTTTATTTTATATATAAGTGTCTCCACACTATCTTTGTAATAAAAAGGGGTTGTGGCATTAAGTTTTAATTTTACAAGCATGTATTTTATTTTGTTTGGTTCTTAAACTTTATTGAGTTGGTGATTACTATATATATTAACCCATCTCCAAATTAATATACATATCGAAATGAATGGTTTGATCTGAAACAAGATTTGTGATTGTTGCAGGGTCGAACAGTAACGCAACCCGGACCGTCATCATTATTGTCGTGGCAATCGTTGTTCCTCTGGTAGCAATTATTTTCATCTTCATCTTCATTTGTGTAAGAGTAAGGAGGACTAAAAACAAGCTTGAAACTAGTACGTTACTTCCAGGTAACTAAAAATTCAAAATGAACCCTAGCTTGTCAATAATCAATATCAATCATATACATTACGTACTTCCACGTATTAACGATATTTGATTATGTTTAACTCCTTAATTAATTGGTTTTTTTTTAATAATTTCCTCAGGCCGCGACGACTGCGCAGATGAAATTGGATCTGCAGAATCCTTGCAATTCGACTTTGGCACTATCAGAGTTGCCACAGACGGATTTTCTGAAGCAAATAAACTTGGACAAGGCGGATTTGGTTCTGTTTACAAGGTAAATATTAATGATACATCATATATTGTGCATCTAAATGAGAGATTATTATATAGTATCGTCTCACAGCTAAGTGACATATTGAGTCCACGTGTTATTATATAAGTGTATATTTATTAATACTATAGGGAATTTGAACCATATATATCGTCTACTCATATTAAAACACGTGGACTGAATGCGCCAAGTGACCATGAGATAATACCATCTAATAATAATTTTACCATGTGTACTTGTAAATGAATTAAGCAAATATAACGTCAACTAATTTTGTTTGTCTTAATGTCTTTGTTTTGATGGGTTTATGTAGGGAAGACTTTTCAATGGCGAACACATAGCTGTGAAGAGGCTATCTATAAATTCTGGACAAGGAGATTT
The DNA here is from genome assembly GCA_037349345.1 of Oemleria cerasiformis. Classification (NCBI taxonomy): domain Eukaryota; kingdom Viridiplantae; phylum Streptophyta; class Magnoliopsida; order Rosales; family Rosaceae; genus Oemleria; species Oemleria cerasiformis. The sequence goes on from JAZGTL010000007.1 coordinate 12,471,927, forward strand.
AGAATTCAAAAATGAGGTTTTGTTGGTGGCCAAACTTCAACACCGGAATTTAGTTAGACTTCTGGGTTTCTGCTTAGAAGGAAATGAAAGGCTTCTTGTCTACGAATTTGTCCCTAACGCAAGTCTCGACCACATCATATTTGGTATGGCTGTAATTCTACTTCTTCTTTTTTGGATAATCGCACCTAATAAGTACACAATTATAAACAAAATTTTATAGGAAACAATTAGCTATTTTATTTGTGTTGTCTAGATTTATAGGAAACAATTTAGGATAAACTTTTCTCTTTTTAGAATGGCTGGTGATTTGATAAGTTAGCAACTGTACGTTATTTTATTTGTGTTGTCTAGATTTTAATGGTTTAGAATTTAGAGTTTAGGGTTTAGAGTTTAGAATTCAGAGTTTAAAAAAGTTTTGGTGTGGGGTGTTTGGGTGGGGCTGGTAGGAGAAAAGCTTAGAGTTTCAAAAAGTTTTGAACTTATTGCTTGTCAAATTTAATTTGGGTTGGGTTGTTTCTTGATCTTCAAAAAATTTAGTTGTCATCAACTGTTTTTGTTGCAAACTCAAATTTTTTTTATGGAATTCTAATTGTGTTAACAAGAAATCAAAGCAATAATTGAAATCTCACGTACATCTTGTTTTTGCATGATTATATGCAGACCCAACAAAGCGTGCACAATTGGACTGGGATAGGCGCTACAAAATTATAGTAGGCACGGCCCGAGGGCTCATTTACTTGCATGAAGATTCTCGTCTTAGGATTATTCATCGCGATCTCAAAGCAAGTAACATCTTGATAGATGAAGAAATGAATCCTAAAATTTCAGATTTCGGCATGGCAAGATTGTTCGTGCCTGATCAAACACAAGGCAATACGAGCCGAATTGTGGGGACGTAGTAAGTAGCCCGTGGCCGGAGTTTATTGCGTTATGAAAGTGTTTTCTTATGTCAATAATTAATTTTAATTTCTACATTTTTATTTACATTGGAGAAGCTGACCTTCTTCTTGTTGATATGCATGCAGTGGGTACATGGCTCCGGAATATGCAATGCACGGACACTTTTCTGTTAAATCCGATGTCTACAGTTTCGGTGTGCTAGTTTTGGAGATAGTAAGCGGACAGAAGAATAGTTCTTTCCGGCATGGAGACAATGTGGAAGATCTTCTAAGCTTCGTAAGTGAAATAATGACGAATTAAACAACAAAAACTCATCTCTCTCAATATTTCTTTCTGCAAATAATTAACTGATCGATCACAAATCATTGCAGGCATGGAGAAGTTGGAGAGAAGGGACAGCTTCAAATCTGATAGATTCAACGATGAATTCGGGTTCGAGAAATGAAATGATGAGATGCATCCACATTGGACTGTTATGTGTGCAAGAAAATGTAGTGGATAGGCCAACTATGAATTCAATTATGCTGATGCTGAATAGCTACTCACTGAGTCTTCCAGTGCCCTCACAACCAGCATTTTTTATGCGTAGTAGCATTGGATCGGAGACGTCTTTAGGGTGGGAGAATAGTGATTCATCTGCAGGGGTAATAAAGTCAGATCGATCCCGGACTGACTCTGTGAAAACACCAGAATATGAGGTTTCCATAGTTAGTGATCCATATCCTCGTTAATGATATTAAATTATAGGAATGTAATGATTTGTGTCACTTCCATTCATTTTAATTCTTTGTCAGATCTTTTAGTTCATTCAAAGTTTTGGTAGGGATTGTGTGCATATGTTTTGTGAAGCTACTATTATTTTTTGGCTTTTTACTCACGATATCCCTTGAACATTAACTTTAGTTTAAAAAAGGACTATGAACTCGATTTTGCCTCAAGATGCCCCTTGAAACCTATTTTTCGTTTCAAGTTGCTCATTTTCCGTCAAATCTGCTAACTTACCGTCAAATATAAGGGTAATATGGTCAGTTTGGACATGTTTTCAAAAATAAAAAATTAAAATTAAAATTAAAACTAAATCTTAAAAAAAACCCACCACCACCTAAGCCTTCCCCAATCCGCCATTTTTTCCGACGACGGATCTTGACTTCCCATCCGCATCCCAGATTTTGCACCTAAAAACAACCTTTCATTCCTTCTTTCCCTTTCCACTCAACTCACTGTTTCTCTCTTACAGTCCGATCCAAAAGCTACAAAATGAACCTGATACAAAAGTCCCGCTCCTTAGTCTCTATTCATCTTCTCCTTTTATCTCCCTCTCCAACTATCTCTGTTCTTTCTTCAAATAACTCCTAACCAGAGTCTGTCTTTTTCCAGAGTCCCTGGCCTTTATCACCACCCAGTGCATTTTAGCAAGCTAAGCTAAAAATAGCGCACCCAATAGCGGAGGCAAATGACCAAAGCCCCTTAGGGTCTTGACCACATAGGCCTTCTATTCCCGCTAGAACATCTCTCACGCCTCCGAGTACATCATCAACTCTAGAGGCCTTAAGCTTTTCACCCAGTGGTGGACCCCACTCCCTCCATACCAAAATTCTCGGCACCCTAGCCATCGTCCACGACTACACCGACGAGACCGCTGGTTCGTCTAGCTCACTACCGTCCACTTCGTCAAGTCCAGGTTCGCCGTTTGCGCCATCGACCACCAGGGCCACGGATTCTCCGAAGGCCTCATCGTCCACATCCTCGACATCAACCCAATTGTTGACGACTGCATTGCCTTCTTCAACTCCTTCCGCGTCTGCCACACTCATCCGAATCGCCCATTCTTTCTATACGCATATTCCCTTGGTGGAGCCATCGCCATCCTCATCACGCTCCGGCAAGGGAGCGGCGCGTGGGATGGACTTATTCTCAACGGGGCCATGTGCGGGATCAGCGCTAAGTTCAAGCCGTCGTGGCCACTCGAGCACCTGCTATCATTCTATGAAAATGAATTGTGTATGCCTGCTTAATTTGTTGAGGAGCGAGACTTTTGGATCGGGTTCCTTTTGTAGCTTTTGGATCGGACTGCAAGACAGAGAAACGGTGAGTTGAGTGGGAAGGGAAAGAAGGAATGGAAGGTTTTTTTTAGGTGCATGATCTGGGATACGGATGGGAAGCCAAGATCCGTCGCCGGAAAAAAATGGCGGATTGGGGAAGGCTTAGGTGGTTGTAGTTTATTTTTATTTTTTATGATTTAGTTTTAATTTTAGCATACTTGTCCAAACTGACCATATTACCCTTATATTTGACGGTAAGTTAGCGGACTTGATGGAAAATGGACAATTTGAAATGAAAAGGAGGTTTCAGGGGGCATCTTGGGACAAAATCGAGTTCATAGTCCATTTTGAGACTAAAATTAATATTCATAGGGCATATTGAGTAAAATGCCTTATTTTTTTCTTTTTTACAAGTGATATTTTCTCTTTTGGTTTAATTGTTGTTAGAAGATGGCCGAATGTTTTTCTAATATAATATTTTTAAATATCTAAAACATTCATTCCCTAATAATTTAAGATTTGAAGGCCCCAATTTATTAAAACAACCAATAGTTATAACATTTGTGAATACATTAACAAAATTGGGGTGGTGGCGCAGTTGGCTAGCGCGTAGGTCTCATAGCTTATACGGTGAGTGATCCTGAGGTCGAGAGTTCGAGCCTCTCTCACCCCATTTCAGTCTTCCCTTTTTAGATGAAATCTCACCCAAGGCCAGGCACAGGCCTATGCTAAGGGCTGGTTGTGCTTCAGCCCACCCGAAATTAATGCCCAAAAGAAAAATTTTATGTAATATTAATATATATAACCTATTTTATTAATTTATTATACACTTAAATAAGAGAGATGATAAATCTTTTGGAGATCTAATGATATTTTATTTACGTAAAATAAGAGCTTGTTGCAATTTAAGTATTTAATATGTATTTTATTGGATGATTATTAGTTGTTTCTTTGCATAAAGTATGCATTTTTACTAAATGTATTTTTTAAATCAATGAAATACAACTAATACAATCGAAATTTGATAAAAAAAATTCACACTAAAATTTTGCCTACCTCAATTTTAATTCCTAGATTCGTGCCTGCCCAAGGCATTTATCTTTTTGGACATAGTCCCACAAATGGGAAGAAGAAATATTTGTGGTTTTTAGGGAATTTGTGAAGCCTAGGAACACAAGGACGACGGACCCCTCCGCCATTTTCCTCATCTAGCTAGCTCCTTTATGCCTCAAGAGAGAATTAATGAGAAAGGATCTGACCCATGTTTTGGTCCATGTCCATGACTTTTATGAAAAGATGGCAAAAAGTAGTGGCTTTCATCCTTTTCTTCTTCTTCCTTTAGTTGCTTTGCGTTTGCATGGCCTTTTTATTCACATGACTTTCTTCATGTGACCAATCCAACAAATGTTCCCTCAAAAGTATCATTTCCAGTCGGAATTCAATTTCTAATTTGATGAGAGCTTCATCTACACAATACACACAGTTAGTTGTTACTTGTTGGGAATGAGAGTTGGTTGTCATATATTGTGATTGAAAATATATGGTGGAACAATGACCAGCGGCACTCATGAAAAATAGAGAATCTCACATCGGAAAGTTGCGGAAAATAAATACACCATATAATAAATGATTATACTCTTAATACTAACGAAACCTTTTAAGATAAAAATATTTCACTCCTACTTAGGTGGTTAAGTGAAAACAATATAGGTGTTATTAGTGGTAATTTGTTAGACCGATTCTGAAATCTTAATAAGCACAACATGAAAGCTTGACCTAATTCTCCTCCATCTTGCTATAAATAATCTTAACTCACTCAAACTCTAGATAGGACTCTAGTTCGTTCATGATCTTAATTATTGAAGATATAGGATATATTTCATAATTTTGTCCAAATTGTGAGGTTGAATCTAATTCAAGATTGAGGTTCATGTTACCCTTGTTGAGAGAATCTTTGATCGATCTGACTTGTGAAACTACCAAATATATACATGCCTAGTTTGTGTGTATACATGAGACGAAATTGGGTCCAATATTGAGGCCCTTACTGCAGATTTTTACCTAATCCATATTTGAAAGAAGAGGAAACTCAAGTTTCTAACAATGGAATTGTACCAAATTGTTGGATAACTAATCCACTAATCTCATCAACCATAAAACACCACCAAGTGGCATTACAATCGAATTTTTCTTGTTAATTAGTAGTCAACATTCAAGAGGTTAGGCGCTACAATTCACATATACATGTTACTAATGGGCTGAAGTTTTTTTTGTCAAAGAGGTTAGTCTCATTAGATTATTTCAAAATTGTAATCATGTAAAAGGAACCGCCTTATTATTATTATTATTATTATTATTATTACAATGACATTGAGATGGACAATTTTAATTTTTTTTTTTGTAAAGATGAATTTTATTAATGGGAGAAAAATACCGTACAAAGATAGGACATGATATGTGAAACAATGATATTGAGATGGGTGTTCAGTCATTATTTATGCATCATTTTGATATCATTATATGCCTCTCTTACATGTCTTTTGAATGATTTCGTGCCAATAATAGTAGAAAATGATCAATATTGTGAGACTTGTGCATATTTAGAAAGATAGGTAAATTCTGAGAAGAACGCGAAAAGAATGACTCAAATCAGAGTTCAGATGAAGGAGATGTCCTAATTTCAATATCAGGTCCTGAACTGGGTCATGAGTGCGCTAGGCCAAGTACCTCAAATCATGCCATCCGGGTCCCAAACCTGTATCTCATGACATCAAGTTCATGTCCTAGAAGTGCCAAGGTCATGCCAGGACATGTTGAGTACATGTCCCAAGAACTTCCCATTCGAGCCCAGCCTCTGCGCCTAAACCCTGGTTCATGAATATGAACTGAAATGGACATAACGTTGATACAAGTCCTCGAGGGATCGACTCTTGCTGTGCTACTATACTATTCTTATCGATTTGTGCACTTGAAAAGATTTTATAACTGTTAGAATTAGATTGCATATTTCTTGTTCTCTAATTTTACCAACAAGTTTGTGGCGCTGTTACCGGGGACTTGTCCCTCAACGGTGCCCATTAATTCAGATTTCGTTAACTCAATTTTGTATATTAACTATTTAGGTTTCATTTAGATTGTTTACTAACTTAGTTTGTCATCTTTCTCATGTACATATCAACAACTCATACATGGATGCGGGACCATGGAATTATCCATACATGGAAACGGGAGCTTGGAACGATCCATACCCAACTTCATTCAATCAGGGGTGGAGTAATCAGCCAGAATTCCATTATCAAGAACACCCAGAACCATACAACCCAGGATGGTGCAAGCAACCTAATTTCACATGGAACTCCCCTCAAAAAGTTCCTCACTACGAACCAACTCTTGACCTCCAACCTTCGCTGAGGACCTTGATACAATGCATGGAGGCTTGTACTAAATACATGGCAGCCGCTTCTGAAGAAATCCGAGAGGAAAACCGGCGCATGGAGGAGAGACTGGAAAAGAACATAAGGGAGTTTGAGTTCAACATGAGCCAAATCGAAGAAATGGCACGTTCCCCACCAAGTGAGGCCGTGAATGATGATCATGATGTAGCTATCATCGAGCCAACACTTAGACAAGTGCTTGCCATTGAGGCCGCGAAGTCCACCCAACCTTCGATGTGGACCAGGATACAAAGCATGGAAGCTTGTAATCAGAACCATCACACATATGAAAAGCATAATGAGGACACCATCAAGCTAACACTTCGACAAGTGCTTGCCATGGATGCCATGAATTCCATCCACAGCCATGTCGTGATAGTGTCTCCCGATTCTGCTCAGATTGAGCAGTGGGACGCACCCAATTCATACCCTCCAATATACTCTTCCTTTTATAATGTTTTTGATTATGATTTGATGTCTAACTAAACCTCTTTACTTTGCACTCATAAATTGGAAAGCGAAATGGAAGAAAACTGGGAGGAATAGAATAGGATGGATGATGGTGACAAGGACATCCAGGTCAAAGCCATGGCCCTACCCTATGTGTTGCCCGGCAGCAACGCACTGCCCCAAGCCGTGTCCCATAGCCATGACCATGTTCTGCCTCAAGACGCGCTTGAGTCTCTACCCCAAGTCCAGCCTCAAGCTGCAAATGCCCTGCCGCAGCCCTAGGCCAGCGCCACAGAACCTGGACACGTCCAGGGCACGCTTTCAACGCGCCAAGCTGCGCCAACTGATTCACTGCAGGGTAAGTCCTTAGCCGCTACACCAGAACCTTCCCAGCGCGCATCTGAGACGCGCAGCGCTGCAGCCAACCTTCAAGACACGTCCACGGTAGAACCCAAGGACCAGCTCGTGCCTCCTAATCTGCAGCCAGTCGTGTCTCATCCCATGCCCACGGACAAGGACCCAGTTTTGAAATTCAATGCGCCTTCTCAACTCAATCATGAAACACATAACTTTCATTTTAATAAGGCAAACTTGGATTTAAATTTTGATTTAGCTCCTAATGTTTTTGAACTTTTCCCGTGCAGGTTCCACCATAAAAACACCAAGAATATGCTAAAGGCCCTCAACTTGGTCCCCCTCTTCAAGTTCCGAAGGAAAAATAAACGGAAGGGACCAAGGATGAAGTCTAGAACGTACAAGGCACAACCAAAGCTGTTCCACCACGAGCATTGTCCAAGGAAGACATTCAAGAGTGGACATAAACTGCTCTCATTTAAATCACTCCTCAATCTCTTTCCCGATAAGTTACGTTCTCGTCGGTGGATTCCTTTATGTGTTTCTAACTTTTTTCTCCATGATGCAGTGCAAATTCTACAGCAAGAGGCTTATAATCGGTTCCATGGTGTCTCTCAAATCATGGGCACACCATCAAATGCCTAGAATGCCAGCCCCGTCTTGCCCATACGTTAAATAAAGCGCTCCTAGGAGGCAACCTAGCCCTGATTTGTATTTTTCTCTTCCTTTGCTGTTTCTGCCCTTTATTTCTCTCAAACCTTTGTACTGTTGTCATGCATATTGCTTATTTGAATTTTTTTCATATAGAAACAAGTAGGTTTGGGGGTGATACACGACCAGGACTTATGAATTTTCAGCTTTAGTTTTTTGTGTTTAGTTAGTTAGTTAATTTTTTGCTTTTGATTAGTATGATAACTTGTTAATAGGGATGTATATGCTAAGTTTACTATTTTAGCCTTACTAAGAGTCATGCCATAGTTAGTCATAATCTGCACTTCACAATGCCATGTTTCAAGTGATTAAGTGAACAAAACAACTGAATTTGAGTGAACCTTAGAAAATTAGTGGAGACTACCCTGTGAGATCTTTGAGCGTAATTGCCATTATTTATGAGGGATATACTTGTTTCTACTCTTAAACACTCGTCACTTTTGTTCTTAATTGCTAATCTCATTACATCATTTTGCATTGAATTTTAAAGAACTAACATCATTTAGATACTCTTGATTTAATGTGTGGTTTGCCATAAGAAGTGATGTAGGCTATGTGTGCTTTAACCTCTAAAGGCCTTATCCTACCCATTTGCATGCTCCCCAAGCCAACTTTGAAGCCAAACACTCAACCTTTTCTTTCATCACCCAAAAGTATAACCTAACCAAAATACTTAGCCATTCATCACAGTCATGCCCTATAACCTCAGTTTGTGCTAAGGTTGCCCTAAATGAGATTCATGGTGAGAATGAGAAGTGAAAGAAGATGCTGCCCAATTCCAAGGACATTGGCGTCAATTCAAAGTTCAAAAGTTTAAAGAAAAGCTTACAGATGACAAGCTACAAGAAAGTTTGAGGGAATCATTGCACGATCTTCGTTCAATTCAATTCAAAGAAAAAGAAAAAAAAATGAAGAAAACAAAAGAAAGAACATAAAAAATGTTGAAAAGAAAAAGAAAGAAATCAAAAGAAAGAAAGAAACGTTGAAAAAGAAAAGAAAAGTGAACAAAAAAAAGTGAAAAACAAAGTGAATTGAGCCAAGTGAGCCAAGAGCCTCAAAATAAGCCATCAAGAAAGCAAAAAGCCGTGGGTCTTAAGCAAGGATTCAGTTCAGAAATTTCAAGTTCAAGTCATGACTTCTCATGCCTTAGCACAGCTCAGGTTCTTTGAATCCCATCATTCCTTTCTAAACCCTGAAGCTTAGCCTCGTTACAACCTAAAAAGGAAGACCTAATTGATCTTATGGACAATTATGATGGGGATTAAGGTACGTATCTATGTTCTTAAAGTTCAATTCCTTTAATGAGATCTTTATTTCCATGAAGTGTTGTTCTTCATTAATACTCATATGTGATTAAATTTGAATTTCATAACATAAACTCATCACATATGCTTGAAAAGAGTGACAGCCTAGGATTCTTGTGCGAATTGAGAGTTGTCTACTGAGGATTAGAGTCGAGGCAAAATCTTTCTAGGGCACTTAGATGAAGTCGTTTTCAAACATGATCACTTGAAAATATTGGCACTTAAACATCTACACCTTCACATGACAATCACGGCTATGACATTCCTTTTAGTTCTGCAAAGCGTGTTTACTTAGTTTGATTCTTATTAGCTTGTTAAAAGTACTATCTCTAACATCTTATTTGTCTAAGTAAAACGTTTCTGGGTATCATGATGCTATAACCCTAAGGAGACAAAACTCCTCCTACTAGGTGAACCAAGGGGTTTAAATGTTCTATCTTAACAAAGATCGAGTCTTTTCATTTTTTAAAGTTTGTTTTGCTCAGGGACTAGCAAAAGATAGGTTTGGTGGTATTTGTTCAGTTATTATTTATGCATCATTTTGATGCCTTTATATGCCTCTCTTACATGTCTTTTGAATGATTTAGTGCCATCAATAGTAGAAAATGATCAATCTTGTGAGACTTGTGCAGATTCAGAAAGATAGGTAAATTATGAGAAGAACGCGAAAAGAATGACTCAAATCGGGATTCAGATGAAGGAGATGTCATCATTTTAATATCAGGTCCTGAACTGGGTCATAAGTGCGCCAGTGCGCCAATGCGCCAATGCGTCTATTTTGGGTCCTTGGCCAAGTATCTCAGATCATGCCATTCAGGTCCCAAACCTGTGTCTCATGACATCAAGGTCATGTCCTGGAAGTGCTAAGGTCATGCAAGGACATGTCGAGTACATGTCCCAAGAACTTCCCATCCAAGCCCAGCCTCTGCACCTAAACCCTGGTTCTTGTTCTGCCAGTGGTGGATCAAAGTTCCTCCTTTGCGCTAAGCCTGACAACCTGTGCGCCTAGCCTGAACCAAGATGCACTTCTACTATGCGCATGGTGTGCCTCAAAAGCACAGTCCCAGATCCCTATGACGAAGATATTCCAAGGGCCAAGTTCTAAGTTCCAGCGTCTAACCGCGGGAAGACCTCGGGATGCTCGCGACCAGCTTGTGTTCCCACTTGCCAACTTGCATTCACTCCTAATCATGTTCTGATTGGTTATGATAGATTTTAGGGACTTTGTAATTACTTAGAAGTACAATAACTGTTCTAGAACACTCTAGGATAGGGTTTCTAATTCCAAACCTTGTAGGACAAGGTTTTCCTTTTGTCTATAAAAGGGAGCCTTTGTTCATTGTTTTTGGGAGAGATTTTCAAACATTATTAGAGAGACCATACTGGAGAACTCTAGCCGCATACATTCTTTGTAATTCAGTTCCCATTTCTAAACAATTTTTATTTTCTGCATTTTTTGGGCGTGGAGCATGGAGATGAAGGCCCTGTCGTGTCTCTGCTGTGCCTATTATTCAACAATCTCTTTTGTAACCTTATTTTTATTATTGCAATTTAATTATGAATTCAATTATATATGTCTTAACTTCAGTTATGCGTGAGTAGTCTGTTTAGGATTAGGGCTGCTTGAAGCCCTAACCATGTTAGTTCGTTAATTAGATTTTGGCTATTTATTTTGATTGCTATGTATGCTGAATAATTTTGATTACTGCTTAAACTACAATTCTTTTATGCCTATGAGCTTTGCTACCTTGTTTGCATAAATTATTGATGGAATTGCTTGACGGACCACTATATCATCTTGTAATTATTAGATCAAGATGTTGAGGTTAAGAAACGATCTTGTAGTCGGAATTCATGACAATCTAGGAATGCACATCACTTTTCTATGCTAGTGTAGTGTCATTAAATTCTCTTTGTACTTCATGCATAATCTTAAACGGTAGGTGATAGACGTTCTAAAGTACACATCATGCTTAGAACATGCCAAGTAAGAGATGATACTATATGTAGAGTGGGCTAACCATCAGGACCTTTGCATGGGCACTTAATTTAGAAGTTGCATAGTAATTAGGTCAAGAAAATCTGGTTACAGACTATAATTGGTTAGGATGGATAGTAAGCCTTAGTTCGCCTAGTTAATAATCAATCAATCTATCATTCATGAATTTTAATTTACTGTTTTACTTTCTTGTGCACTTGCAAGGATTTAATAACTATTAGAATTAAATTGCATATTTCTTGTTCTTTAATTTTACCAACAATAGGCAATTTTAGTTAAGCAAAACAATGAGTCTATTATTATGTGTTTATCAAACTTCACATAGACATATTATCATCAATTAAAGTCGAATTAGAACCTGCCACTTACATTATTACATTTATCACTCTTATCATAAAAATGAATGGTTAGTTAGCAATTAGAGGTGGCCAAGTGAGATCCAAACCAAAAACCAAAAACCACACTGTTTGGTTTGGTATGGATTTATTTATTTAGTCAGTTGTTATAAAGAACTAAAACAAACTGATTAAGTCAGTTTAATTTGCGATTTGAAAAATTAAAAACCTTGATAATCTAACTTGAAAATTCATATTTAACTAAGATAGTTGATTTTTCACACTTTATATTTAACTAAGATAGTTGATTGGTGTGCTCGATGGTCTAAATTTGAGTGGCACCCATTTGATTAAGGTTACCTCCCCTTGTTTTAGAGGTCCCATTTGATTAAGGTCACCTCTCCCCTTGTTTTAGAGGTCACCTTCCCTTCCCTTCCCTTCCAAACTTGCAGGCGCTTTCGGGTAATTTCTATTTTTAATTTTTGTTGGAATTGATAGGGAACTTGGATTGAACCACAAATGTTAGGATTGTAATCTTATAGATATATCATATATATTCATCGACTCACCGACTGAGTGCTGTATGAATTAGAATATTCATTTTATTTATATTCAAGGTCCCACAGAATGGATTGTGAAAGGTGATTCATCACAAATTTACAAAGAATTGAGAACCAAAGTAAGATAAGAATAAATTAAAAATAGAAAAATAAATACTGCTTCATCAAAATTAAAAATACAGTGCTTAATGAGTTTAATCATGTAGTTGATTTTTTTATTTTATTTTTGTCCAACTCATATAGTTGATTTAGGAAAAGAAAAGGGTTCACATGGGATGGGACCGAACTTAGGATGCTCACCTGTGGGCCCCATGGTACCCGTTAATCACAACGTGGCGTCATGCAGGGACATATGTGGGATGGCCCTACAGACAGCACTTAATCATATAGCTAATCGATCCCCCAGTAGCTAGTAGTCTCACATTCCCATTCCCCATTCCCACTCCCAGATTGGAAAGCATTAAGGCAATGGCTATATTTTATAAACTAAAACGACGACGGATCAATCTAAGCTTTAACTTGTAAGTTGTAAGGGGAGGGAGGGGGAGCACACAAGTCAACTATTTCAACCATGGGTCTCACTCTCACACCATGGTTTCCTTCCTAGATCTTAGATCTGACGGCCATCAACAACATTGGTACTTGTTTTTTTTTTTTGGATAATTATTATGGTACTTGTTTATTAGGGTTTGGAAGACTACATTTAAGTCAAAATCCAGCATTGCATTCATTGATTTCGTATGTCATATACGTAAATATATATTTTGTCAATATTCATTTTATTTCTATTAACGATGTAGAGTATTAATTTAAATAAGATTAATTTTTTGATAAACAAAAATTGGATAAAAACGTCAAAAACATATTACTCACAATCAGGATGAGGTTTTGATTAACCCTAGGCCTTTTCATTGTTGTAAGGGCCGATTTAGACGTTGACAAGGTTGAATTATTGATCATTGTACTCATTGTCTGAAGTTCTGAGCACGAATTTTTATTAAGTCACAATTTCACTTCTCTATGAGAAAATAATTTGAGGACTTTTTATCTATTTATGTTACAAAACCAGCAATATTTTCAATTAAAAATTAATATCAATGAAAAAGATTCAAATGGAAACAGAAAACTCATATCCACTAAAGGATTTAATGGAGGTATAATTTACTCAGGTTCAAGAAACATGGGTGATACTAATAATTTTCTCATCATCGATGGTAAGTCAAGCTCTTCTTGATGATATGATATTTACTATCAATAGAAATATTCGACGTCTCAAAGTGGAAAGTGATTCAAAGTGTAGTTGCACATGCATGATCATTAAGAACATTCAGATGCTAGCGTGCTCTTTTAACTATATCTACTTCACTCATGTGCACCGATAGACTAATTCTGTGGCGGATTTGATGGCGGCTTAAGGTCACAATATTGAAAGTTGCATATTTGAGTTCACTCACTCCCTACTATTGCTAATGATGCATATATTTAAGATTATTTACAGTTAAGTTGTGCTCGGAACTTCTCTTTGTAATTTGTTGTTTCTTATGAAAAAAATAAAATTTATATACACTCTAAGCATTTTAATTATGAAGAAGATAAAATTATATTGTACTCACTCTTATCAAGTAAAATATCGCAAATTTAACGCATCAACGCACTGTAACGATCTCCCACATCAATTTTGATGGTTTGATCAGAGAGGGAATCGAATTCACAATGTAATCTCAGTCTAATTCCGGGGAAATCAAATTCACAATGTAATCTCAGTCTAATTCCGGGGAAATCAAACACAAGTTCTACTTCTATAAAATGCACACACGCAAATTTGCTCTAATCCCTAAGTTAGAGAAAGTGAATAATTTATTACGGTTTATTTGGTGTAAAGACTATGTAGTATTAGTAATTGCACCCCAGACATACAGAAAAACAAGTAAAACCGCGTTTATATAGAGAGCTCTCTGAGTCTGTCTGTAGAGTATAGAGTCTCATTCGCATTAAAGCCTCCTCCCCTACTCCACTGCTTCACTTCTCTCTATTGCCCAATCCACCACCAACCCCAAACTACATATACTACATCAACATATATAATCCCTCTCTCTCTCTCTCTCTCTCTCTCGCTCTCTTGTATAATTTGTATTTATATACACATAATAGCAGAGAGAGATCCATCTTTGAAGAGGAAGAGGAAGAGGAAGAGGAAGAGGAATTCAGAAATGGCTCCACTCATGTACTTGAGTTTCAAAAAGGTACTTCTGCTTTCTCTTTTTATCTTCCTCTCTTCTTGTCTTATCGTTTCTGCCACCGCCGCCCCCGACGACTCGTCAGATTTAAACCCTCAACTTCAGACTCACTCAAAGTTTCGTAGTACAAGGAATATGTTGTTGGAATTACACACAGATGATGAAGACCACCCTCAACCTAAGATCAAAACCAACATTTCCAAATCCTCCAAAAACCAAACCAAGCTCATCAACCCCACTTCATCATTATCATCCTCAGAAAACCAGACCAAATCCATCAAATCTAGCCTCTCTTCCAAAAACCAAACCAAATTGTCATCCTCCAAGAACCAAGCCAAGCTCATCAAATCCACCACCACCAAGACATCAGCTTCATCCTCCACCCTCACCCTCAACAACAAAATTCAACTCAAAAAGCTCAATTCCACATCCAAATCCTCAAATTCCACCAAGAAAATCCCAGATCTAACCAAACCAAGCACACCCAAGAACCAAACAACCAAACCCACCACCACAAAAAAACAATCCCAAAAACCTGTCAACAGAAAGACCCAGAAAACAGAGAAAAAACCAGTTGAGCCCAGCTGGATTGATCTAGAGGACGACACTGATTTGGTGTCGGATTTGAGCGACTTACCTGGTAAATTCCAGAAAACTCTAATCCCAGATTTAGAGAGAATCTCAAGCACTTCAAAAATCTACATCAACCAAGCCAACAAGCATATGACAAAGCAGTTCAAGCCCATCGTCGGCAACAAATATGCAGCCACCATTGCCTCCGTCGTGTCTTTTGCCTTCCTTTTGATCCCTCTGCTTTTAGTCTCCCTCCTTTTCAACCGAATCAAATCCTATTTCTCCCTCCAGAAGCTCTTGATCTTCATCCAAGTCTACCTCTCAATTTACTTCTCAATCCTGTGTCTCTCCTCTCTCGTCACTGGCCTGGAGCCTCTCAAGTTTTTCTACGCTACTTCGCAGTCCACCTACATCTGCCTGCAGCTCCTCCAGACGCTTGGCTACGTCTTGTATTTGCTGCTGCTTCTCATGTATTTGATTTTGGTCTTCTCCACCGACTCCGGATTGGGCTCCAAAATGTTGGGCCTGGCCCAGACATTTGTGGGCTTCGCGGTTGGGCTTCATTACTATATGTCGGTGTTTCATAGAGCTGTGTTCAGGCAACCGCCCAAGACGAATTGGAAAGTGCATGGGATTTACGCCACGTGCTTTCTTGTCATTTGTCTGTTTGCTACCGCTGAGAGGAGGAAGAAGGCTTACTTGGAAGAGGGCGGTGAAGAAGGCAAGAAGAGCTAGTTGTTATTTATTTGTTTTGGGGTAAAATCATGGGGTTTGAGGGTTAAAAACGCAGTCAAATTCTTGGCATACAAAGTGAAAACAATAAACCATGGGTTCAAGTGGGATGTAATAATAATAATAATAGCATTGGCAAAGCGAGTGCAACCATTTGGTGTTATCGAATACAAGATGCAAGTGGGATGAGAAACAAGCTTCTTAAATTGCGTTGTTTATATCTGTATATTTCATTTTCATGCATTTTGTTATTGCTCTATTTACTTACCAAGATCTAAAGGCGGAGGTGGTTTTCATTCAAAAGTACAAAGGTGGATATGACTAAATCTGTCAACAATGTTTTCACTTTTCATACCTCCCAACTCAGCTCTAAATATGTCAAGAAATTATGGTAATTTTACACTCTTCTTTAATTAAAATTAAAATTAAAATCAAAATTTTCAAGGAAAAGAGTGTTAGCCATTTTTGTGATTGGCCTTTGGCCTTTTGTTACTATGTTTTTTCATTTTCGATTCGAATTTTGCTTTGCAGTGGATGGTTTCTACTTTGTAGTTCCGAGGAATATTTTTCTCACTTTGTAAAGGGCAATAAAATCTGCCTCTTTAATTTTAAATTGCTATATTGGAATTGGAGGATGCACAGGGACTGAGAGGGAGTGCAGGAGACGGGGGTCACTCCTGTTTGTGGTGAGGTTGTGTCGGTGCCGCTGGGTGGAGCTGGCAATCTGGCATGGATCGATCTGCTGATTTGGTTCACTTGACAATTGACCTGATGGAGGCTCTTCCTGTTTTCCATTCGCTTTGAAGAGATGCCTTCAATTGATTGTGACCTGACTGCCCCCACGGCCCCACCAATTATATATATATATATATATATAATAACGATAATAGTTGTATCTCACTTTTATAGGTACCACATTTTCGATATATTAAATAATTCGTATATATTTATCATATTCGGAATTGTTCAATTCCTAATTAATTATTTCAAGATCATATTTGTTGATACCAAAAATGGACAAACTTAGAATTGCCTCACTGAGCTCGTTTGACTCGCTCTCATCGGGGGTAGGAAGACCTACAGAGAGAAGGTAAGAGCAAAGGAGCACCGGTTGGGTGCCGGCCTAACAGTCTCCGATGCTTAAGTCAGGTAAGTGTGGATGTTACTGTAATAACTAGGCAGTATGAGGGCAAGATTGACATTAACTTTTTTAGGGGAGGTGCCCTTGTATTTATAGTGACATTGAATGTTGTAGGTGAAATATTTCGATGTGGGATAAATGTCTCTGATTCTGGAGCCGACACGTGTCCTAGTGGTCCCGAGTCCCGCGGTTGTGTTGACACGGTCGGCCGATGGACGGGTAGGCCGACCATATCTAGTCGGTCTAGTGGCTTTTGGTATCTTTTATCCAAGGATGCGTTGGTGGGATGTACCTGATGTTGTAGATTTGTATTGTTGTACTCTTGTTCAGCCGAGGGCCAAGTATGGTTTTGGCGGGACTGATCGGCCTTGACCAGATTGACCAAATTAGGTACGAATAGAAGTCCCCCAAGTCGTTGATGGAGGTGGATTTCCTCGATTGAGGGCTTGTCGTTACTTGTCAACCTATATGGATATTTGTCATATACTAGTCCCCAGTCCCCCAAGCCCTTGGCTTAGGCGAGATGTCGTGGTCAATCTTTGCCCAAAAAAAGGGTTGGTGAGAGAGGATGGTCGGCCTTAAATTTTGGTTGTGACCGAGTGCCATCTTGTACGCCCCATAGGAGCGGAATTTCGCACGGTCATGTGGCCGATCGGTTAGAAATGTCCCTAGACGACTGAGTGTTACTTGCAAGATGAGTGTGTCATCCTGATCGGCCCGCAAGAACGGAGCCTCGCATGATCATGTAGCCGATCGACTAGGAATGTCCATGGCCGATCGAGTGCCACTTGTAAGATGAGTGTATGTCATCTTGTACGGCCCGCAGGAGCGGGGCCTCGCACGATCATGTGGCCGATAGGCTAGGAATGTCCATGGCCGATCGAGTGCCACTTGCAAGATGAGTGTGTCATCCTAATCGGCTCGCAGGAGCGGAGCCTCGCACGATCATGTAGCAGGTTGGCTATGAATGTCTATGGCCGATTAAGTGCCACTTGCAAGATGAATGTATGTCATCTTGTACCGCTCAAATGAGCGGGGCCTCGTACGATCATGTGGCCGATCAACTAGGAATGTCCATGGCCGATCGAGTGCCACTTGCAAGATGAGTGTGTCATCCTGATCGGCCCGCAGGAGCGGAGCCTTGCACGATCATGTAGCCGATTGACTAGGAATATCCATGGCTGATCGAGTGCCACTTGCAAGATAAGTGTATGTCACCTTGTATGGCCTGCAGGAGCGGGGCCTCGCGCGATCATGTGGTCGATCGATTAGGAATGTCCATGGCCAATCGAGTGACACTTGCAAGATGAGTGTGTCATCCTGATCGGCCCGTAAGAGCGGAACCTCACACGATCATGTGGCCGATCGGTTAGGAATGTCCATGGCCGATCGAGTGCCACTTGTGTGACTTCAGGATGTATTTCTGACATGATGTGAGTAATCTGACATGGTATGAGTGGAGTGCCACGCGTCGTGCTTTCATTGCCATGGTTGTGTGCGCGACCCTTCAACTGGCCGAAGTGGGTTTGTAACGGTCGAATTTTTTTCTATAAAAGTTCTAATCCTTCCTTATTTGTCACTTTGTCTTTTGAGAGAGATTTTCGAAGAGTTGAAGGTGATTTTCGGCGACTCTGAATCCTGTTTAGGCGATTTCCGACGAGTGTTTTACGGCGGAGTTTACGGTGAAGTTCTCATAAACAAGGTATTGCACTGTTCTTCCTTTGCTTTTTCGATCAAATGTGTGATTTTTGCATGAACTGGTGATGAACTTGATGAATGTGTTTGCTTGATCGATCGTATGTCTTAGTTGTTTTGCCTTGCATCTTTCCCTTCATAGATCTTCCTTGTATGTTGTAGATGTCAAGTTCATTGGGTGATTCCGAAGGATATGAGGATCGGTCCTATCATGCATTTGACGATGAATCAGAAGCTAGTTCGGCTAGCTCTGATTCACAGCTAAACGTTTCTGAATCGGCCTCTGGTTCTCCTCGGCCAAACCCTAGGGTAGAGCCCGAGGTGGATACGAATATAGGTGGACCGATCCTTGAGGCATCTCAAGGAAAATCGGCCTAGGAATTGCAGGAAGAGCTAGATAAAGCTTTTTAGTATATTGACACCCGTTATGTGTCGGCCGGTGATGGGGCTGAGACCTCTAACGCTGAGGTGTAATCCTTTGATCAAAGTGGTTTGTTGAAGTCCCCGGCTAATAAGGGTAAGGGTATGGCTTCAAGTTCAAAGTCTTTGGAGACAGCGTCGAGTTCACGGCTGATGGAGATTGATGTGGAAGAGGCCGTAGAATTGGTGACAGTGGCCAGCTCGGCCTATGAGGATGATTGTCAAGTCAATACTTTGGATGATGATGATCTCCTAGCTTATCGAAGAGTGTTCAACATTCCGGATTATGTGAAGATGAGACTACTCGGGAGAAGGGAGAGGCCGAGCAATCCACCGATCGGTTGGGTGACCTTTCATCCGAATAATTTCAGTCATGGGGTGATGCTTCCTCTTCATCCGTGGCTGCAGAAGATGGATGTTGAAGTGGGGGTTGTTCTCAGCCAGCTTAATCCAAATTGTTGGATTATGTTAACTGTGGTGTATACGGCTTTCAAGTTGTGCGGGAAGGGCAAGCCAACTTGGGGTCACATATGCAATTTGTACAAGTTTGTGAGGGATAAGACTGGATGGGTCTATGTAGAGTCCAGGACGAAGAAAGAAAGGGGGCCCTTTATTGAAGCTATGCTGACCTTCCAGAAGGCTTGGAAACACAAGTTTATGTTTGTTTATGAGAATTGGGAGGCAATAGATTTGCCATTATTCGGTTGACGCATGCCACGCGTGTTCAGTCGAAAGGTGGTAGCCATTAGAAAAAATTTTGTGTCTTGTTTTTTTTTTTTATGATTGATTTGTGAATGATATGGCAGATTGGTGTTGACTTGATTCCCTTTTTTTTGTATACGTGTTTAAGCGGCTCGATATCAGTGGTCAGGAGAAGGCCGATTGCGCTGAAGTGTTTTTGAAGCTTGACAGAGTTGAAAGGAGTAGAGACTATTTACGGATGCTTGCCCATCTCCTGCAAGTTGGTCTGATATCTACTCTGCGTAAGTGTCACTCGGCCTGGGTTAGTTAGGATTGTGCTTCAGCCTTTTGCTAACTCATTTTTTTTGCAGTCGATCCAGATTTTGTTGTAGTTGCGGCCGAGCAATTAATGAAGAGAATGGCAAAGATTGCAGAGGCATTTAAGAAGGCAACTGAGACAAAGGCCGAGGCTGAGAAGGCCGGAGCATTCTTGAGGAAGAGTGACTTTCGTAAGCCGATCAAGACAAGATCGACTTCGAAAGTTATTTTACGGGTGAATGATGCTTTGGTCGAGCATGGCGGTCAGAAGGCGTTGGATTCCCAAGAGGTGGATCCCATTACTGGGGAGCCTTTAGCCCAACTTTTTCCAAGTACCTCTGGGTCAGTTTATGCCCAGCCGACTGATATCTCTGGGCCATTCGGTAATCGGCCTCATGTGCCTCCCTTCATTAGCCTTGACGATGAAGCCGACGAACGTCGCCGCATAATGGATGAGGAGAGAAAAAAAAAGGGGAAGAAGCGGAAGGAGTTGGCCTCCGATTCTGAGGATGTGCTGCAACAGAAGAAGCAGGGCCAGGTTGAGGCCGTTGAGACGGTGCGCAAGATCACATGTCCCAACATTGGCTCCGATTTAGAAGGCCGAAGGGTTCCCAAGAAGATGAAGAAGCCGTATCTCGATGCTTCCCTTCGGTCCTATTTTCTGAAAACAGATGGGGAGCCGGTTATGGTGAGGACCCAGGAGGTGGATGAGACTTGGAGGCAGCTGTCTACGGCCTTCCATCCCTCTCAAGTAGACTTCATGAACACTGTTGTTCGTGGGTCTCAGTATGAGTTGGATGAGATCGCGGCCTTGAAGTCGAAGGACTTTGCTGATAGGTGCGAAAAAACCATTCGAGTTAGGGCCTACATAAGTTCCTTTTGTTCGTCCTAGTTGTTTTGTACTGTTTTACTTTATCTAAGTGTCTGTGTTTTGTGCAGTTCCTTGGTGAGGTCTTCACCACTTTTCGGCATGCTAGCCAGGTAAGGGATAAAGCGGTCGAAGAGCACCATGCCTTGAAGTTGCAGATGGATTCCTTGGCCGAGAAAGAGAGGATGGTCGAGAGGTCTATTCAGGCCAAGGTTGATGCTGAGCTCAAGGTGAAGGAGCTGGGGAGGTAGATGGTTGCTCACTAGGAAGAAGCCGATGCAAAGGTGGCTGAGCTGGAGGCTAGAGTCTAGCAGGCTGAGTCAGCCAATGCTATGTTGGTCGATCAACTCATCTCGGCCAAGAATATGGGTGCTGAAGAGTACATGGCCTCCTTGGCACATCATCGTGACCTGCAACGGTTTGGGGCCAAGCTGGAAGATGAGTTGTTCAAGCGAATTCTTCTGGTTAACACTGGTCTTCCCATCCAATTTCCATGGCTAATATCCCCCGCAGTTGGAAGACTACCTAGAGGAAGATGGGAATGCTATGCCTGATGGTGAGGATGATGGTGATGCCGATGGTCAGGCCGAGACGCCGAGAGATGATGGAGAAGATGTCCCCGAAGATCAGGGGAATGGCCTTTAGTTTTTGTAATTAATTTTTGTATTCTTTCTATTCATCGCCTTGTGGCCTTGTATTGAACAAGTAATTTTTTGGTGGGACCATGGGGTCTCACCTATAAATGTGCTTATTTTATTTCTCAAACCTTTTGTGAATGGTGAATTTTGCATTGTCGCTCAGAATAGGTTTACATTTATGGCATGTCGGATTGTAAAGGCCGATATGGTAAGTGATGCGAGGCCGTTCAAAGTAAAGTTTGAACATTTAGGTGATTGCCTTTGAAAACGTGGTAGGGCCATTAAAATGGCGTAATAAGGTGAGGCCGTTCAAAATGAGGTGCCTCTTCATGAAGAAGGCCGTTCAAAAATGAAACCGTTTTTTTAACAGGAAATTGAGGCCACTCAAAAATGAGTTGTAATGAATGTTGAATAGGGTAAATTAAGGTTGTTCAAGATGAGGTTTTGCCTCATAGTGAAGGAAGGCCGTTTAGTGGATAAATTGATAGATTGCCAAAGAGATGAGAGAGAAGAGGTGTTGCCTCATTGTAAAATTAATTCATTGATAATGTCAATCTGGGTATGCCAGGAATGATTACAAAAATTCGATCATTGGCCGATCGTGTTTGTGGCCACGAGCCTGTTTACCTGTAGTAGAATTTGAGGTGGTCCACATTCCATGGGTGTGGAAGTGTCTTTCCTTTCGAGTCTTGGAGCTCATAGGTCCCCTCTCGACATACTTTGGAGACTTTGTAGGGTCCTTCCCAGGTGGGGGAAAATGTGCCAGCAGATCTCTCCTTAGTTGCAAGGCTGACTTTCCTCAAGACTAGATCTCCTATCTTGAAGCTTCTGTGGTGAACCCTTGAGTCGTAATATCTTGCGACACGTTGCTTGTATGCAATGTTCTTGAGGTTGGCCTTCTCTTTGCGTTCTTGTAGTAGGTCCAGGCTAAGAGCATTTTGATGGTTGTTTTGTTCTGGGTTGTAGGAGATGAATCGATAGGATGTCTCGCCAATGTCGGACCATTTACCTTTGTCATCATTGAGTCTCTTCTTTAAGTTGTACTTGATGTTCTTTTTGATTGTTTCCACCTGTCCGTTGGATTGTGGGTGAGATGGTGAAGCAAAGAGGAGTTTGATGTCGTAGGTCTCACAGAATGCCCTGAAGCTATTACAATCAAATTGCTTCCCATTATCAGTGACAATGGTGTATGGGATCCCAAAGCGACAAATGATGTGTTGGTAGACAAAATGCTTGATATGGGTTGCTGTGATGGTTGCTAATGGTTTCTCTTCTGTCCATTTTGTGAAATAGTCCACATCTACTACTGTGTAGTTGAGCTTTCCCTTACTTTCAGGCATTTGGTCGATTAGATCTAGTTCCCATTTGGAGACGGCCATGGACTAAGCATAGAAGTTAGGGCTCAGCTAGGAGGCGAGGGATTTGTGCGTGTCGCTGGCACTTGTCGCATTTTTGCGCGAGTTCAATGGCGTCTGAGAGCATGGTGGGCCAATAGTATCCTTGCTTGAAGGCCTTCTGTTCCAACGTTCGTGCTCCAGAGTGATATCCGCAAATGCCTTCGTGCATTTCCCTTAGCACGTAATCACCCATGTCTGGTGTCAGGCACTTCAATAGTGGGGTAGTGAAACCACGCTTGTAGAGATGGTCATGCTGGATGGTGTACCGAGCTGATTGTTTCTTGATTTTCTTGGCCTCCATCTGTCTTCTGGTAGAGTGCCGTCTTGGAGGTAGGCTTTGATGGGATCCATCCAGGTGGGACTGGTGTTGATGGTGTATACTGGGTGTGGTCTCGTGTTGGGCACGTGTTGGACTTCCACAAGCACCCTTTGTTTTCCTTCTCATCCAGTGAGAATGCAAGTCATGCTAGGGCATCAGCATGACTGTTTTCTGATATTGGGATTTTGTAGATTTCAGAAGCTTTAAAGAAGTTGTTTTGCTAGAGCCAAGGAAAGTGACATGGATACGTCCTTGGCTTCAAAGTCATTGTTGATTTGGCTGACCACTAATTGTGAATCGCTGTAGATTCTCAGTTGTTTGGCATCCAGGTCTTTGGCTAAGCGTAGGCCAGCCAACAATGCTTCATACTAGGCCTCGTTGTTGGAAGCTTTGAAGCTGAAGCGTAGGGCGTATTCTCGCTCGACTTGTTCTGGGAAAGTGAGGACTAGTCCTGCTCCTGATCCACTATGGCAAGCGGATCCATCTACGTATAATGTCCAACATGGGCGTTGCGGGTCAATAGGGGGTGCCTTTGTTGACTCTGGGATTTCCCTGGTGCTGAGTCCTTATGGAAGGGTTGATAGGACCCTTCCCGAATTTCCCCTCGAAACCCGGAAAGAACCCTGCTCCCGTCTGACAACCTAAAGTAATTCCCAAAACACCCTTAAGTCCTTACAATTAATTATGAGAATTCTACCGAAATTTCGGCAGAATCTCCCCTAAGGACTGGTTAATCGTCTTCCACCTGTCAGACAAGGGATCAGATAGCACTCCAAATTCCAACAAACATCAATAATCCAACGATGTAATCGAAATTTTACAATCAGTCCAAAAGTGTTATCAAAGCATCTAGATAGGATAAAAAGATTACAAAATAAATTATCCTACTCAAAAGTCTAGGTAACTGCGCAGCTGAAATTCTAATGCCTCCGCCTCTGGATTATGCCCCCGTCAACCCAACATCCTAGAGGGGATTTAAAACACGAAAGTTATGAGTGGACAAAAATAATCATTACGAAATCATTTTCCGAGGAAATCTTGCATTTTTCCCCTCCACGAATAAAACCATGCATGCATAACATAAAATCCGTTTGTATATAAAATAAGATATATAGATAATCCGAAAACCACCTCTATTTTCATCTTTTGTTAAAATACTTGGTTGGACTCACGAAAATCAGTAATAATGAAAAACATACCGTGGTCCACAATTCTGCTTTGAAAACCCCCTCAAAGGAGTTTAAATCATGGAAACCGACCTGGACACAAAATATATTAAAATATATCCTATTATTCCCGAAATACCCTCCACACACCCGATATACCTCGAGTTGTACATAAACCTGTGCTATGCATAGACATCCTCAACGACCTGGTGGAGAAAATACCCCTCGACACCAGCGTTAGAGAGCCCTCAACGATCCGGCGGAGGAAAACCCCTCATGGGGTCGTCTCTAAGAGCGATTTCGGTGACTGATAGAGTTTCTGTTTGGTATGGCTGATCCTGCTTGCTCGTCTAGGTTAAGGCCGTGGCATAGCATGTTCTCCCAGAGAGCTGGTCTTCTCACACCTGTCCCATTCCCATGGCGGTTGAGAATTTCATCAGTAGTAGGTGGGTTGCCACGATGACCTTCATCTGATTGAGCAATCCTCTTTCGATATTGGCGTTGTAGGCCGTGGGACAATCGACCACAAGGAAGGTCGTGATGGTTGTGGCTATCCTTAGGGTAGTGCCCATTAATACTGGTAGAGAGATGATGCCCTTGGGTAAGACTGAGTCTCCCGAGAAACCCATAAGTGGCGTGACCATTCGATCGAGCTCCTTCTCATCTATGCCCATCTATTTGAAAGCGTCCCAGAATAGTACATTGACCGAGCTCTCGGTGTCAATGAGTATTCTTCCTACGTCGTAGTTGGAGATTTGGGCTCTGATGGTGAATGGGTCATCGTGTGGGAACACGATACCTTTCTCCTCTTCCTCTGAGAATGTGATGGGTTGCAATCCGTTCTTGGTCATTTTAGCTGCTCGACCGGAGTCGATGCTGAGTACTTGGTGGTTGGCTTGGGTAGCTCGAAGGAAGTTCTTCTTCGCTCTGTTGGAGGTGATTGAGGAGGATAGGGTTGGTCTTCCGCTGATGGTGCTAATCTGATGCTGTGCCATGGGCAACGAGGGATGTTGTAGAAACTGGCTGTGTTTGCCTTCACGGACCAACTGCTCGATAATGTCCTTGAATGCAATGCATTCTTCAATTGTGTGGGCATTGTACTTGTGGTATTGGCAAAAAGCTTCTTTGTTGTGGGTGGGGCGATAGTTGGGGTTCCTTGGCTTGGCCTTGGGGATCATGCCTTCCACATTTAGCAGTACGTGGTCCAAAGAAGTGTTGAATATAGTGTATGTTTTGAAGCGACGTCTTGGTCTAGAGTTGTCTCCTACTAAGTCTCGTGCCCCTTGATGATGGTTGTCACTGTAACGACCAGGAAAAATGTAATTTTCAATTTTTGTAATTATTTTGTAAAAAGACGATTTTACCCTTGGTCGGGTAAGGGCTTGGAAATCAAGTTTTGTTTCGGAACATATTAGGCGGTGTTTCGGGTACCGTTGTGGGGGTCTCGAACTCACGAGTTCGTAGACAGGTGGCAAGTGGGAAACAGAGTTCGTGTATGAAAGTTACGAGTCTAGATGTTCAAGGGTATTTTGGTAATTTTGGTTCGGGAGTAGATATTTTTAACCCGCAAAACTTTTACTTCATCTTCATTTTATCAATTCATCTCATTCTCATCTTTTCTCTCTGAACACAAACCCACCCCGAACCCGTGGAAGACAAACACCAAAAACCCACAAATTCCAAGTTTGATTCAAGGCCTAAACTTCCAATTTTGTTCCACTAATCGGATTCTACTCCTTCCCACGATCACAATCGTACCAACCATCGAAGGAGAGGACTATGGGAGGCGTCGGCCCGAGTATAGGAAGAACCGAACCTTCCGATCGGATTTCCAGCTAGCACATATACGAGTTTGATGTTTTAAGGTCATATTTGGATTCCTGGGTTCGAGTAGATAGATTTAGACATAAAATTTGTGAAATTTGGTTGAGTCTTGAAGAAGTTAGAAAAGCTTGGAAGTTGGCCGGAAATGGGGGATTCCGGCGAACTAGACGGTGGCGGCGACGATGGTCCGGTCGCCTTCTCCGGCGAGTCTCCGGTGACCAAGTCGGGTTGAGTCATATCGGGTCGGGTCGAGAGGATCGAGTCGGACCGAGTGAACCAGTCGGGTCGAGTTGAACCGGTCGGGTCGAGTTGAACTGGTCGGGTTGAGTGAATCGATCGGGTTGAGTTGGAGTGGGTCAGGTCGAGTTGGGCCGGGTTGGACCGGTCCAGTGCGTGGGTACTATAGCAGGCGCATGACGGCGTGGGTACTATAGCAGGTGCATGGTCCGGCCTTCCGTCGGCGCGTGGGCGCGTGGTCCGACCTTCCGCCGACGCGTGGGGCCGAGTCTGAGGTCACGACAATGCGTGGTGACTAGTTTTTGACTTTCTGGATCTGTTGGTGCAGGTTTCGGGTTGATCGGACATCATTTAGAGGTAGTTTTGTGCGTCTGAAGTTGGTGCATTTTCTAGGGCATCGTAGGTAGACCTCCCGGGGTTTAGGGAGTTGTTATATAAGAGTCTTAGTACTAGCCGGTAATCCCGATTGTTATTATTGACAGGCGATACTACTCCGGGAATCTCGGAGGGACAAACAAGTTGGGATTGAGCTTGCTTGGATAGGTGGTGAGTGGACTTTTGGTTTATAAATTGTAATGCATGCATCAATGTATCTTTGATTTAAATACTGTTATGTATTGTTGCATTGAATTTCCGGAATTTAGAAATGATTGTTGGACACATGTTTTCTAATATTTCAGTGAAAGTGTGTTTTGAGAAATGGCCTTGTTGTGGGACTCGATTTTGATATCGTTTTGACGTGGTAATTATGTGAGTCCGTGATTTGGGTTTCAACCCGTATGAATGATTTTATCGGATTTGGCCATAAATGATTTTTCAATGAATTTGGCTTAGGCCAAGAAACTAAGATTTCAAAACACGGATTTGGTTTTCACTGGTATTCTATCCCGATGGTTACTGTTTCTCCGACTGGCGTCGAGGGTTTTGCTCCGTTGGTTCGTTGAGGGCTCCGACTCTGGCATCGTGGAGTTTTGCTCCGCCGGGTCGCGAGGCTGTCTATGCGTAGTACATGGCTAGCACACCTCAAGGGATACCCTGGTGGCTAGTGGATATGTCGGGAATAGTGATTTGATATATTATGTGGCCCACGATATGTTTTCATTATACAGATTTTGTGTGGGTCCAACTAAGTGGTTTTAAAGAGAAATGTAATTCCGGTGATTTACAGATGATGTTTTTATACCATGAACTGTTTTATTTGATGCATGCATGGTTTTATAAAGTGGAGGGGGAAAATGTAAGATTTCCTCGAAAAATGATTTCTAAACT
Source organism: Oemleria cerasiformis (assembly GCA_037349345.1). Lineage (NCBI taxonomy): Eukaryota > Viridiplantae > Streptophyta > Magnoliopsida > Rosales > Rosaceae > Oemleria > Oemleria cerasiformis. The sequence goes on from JAZGTL010000007.1 coordinate 12,499,531, forward strand.
ATTATTTTTGTCTACTCACAACTTTTGTGTTTAAAATCCCCTACAAGCTGTTGTTTTGACGTGGGCACTTCTTACAAGGCGGAGGCATTAGTATTTTCAACTGCGCAGTGTATTCAAACTTTGAGTAGGATATCTAAATTGTACTATTTATTCTACCTAGACGCTCTGATATTATATTTGAAGTGGATGGTCATTAATTGTTGGAATGTTGAGTGCTTTGAATCTCTTGTCTGACAGGTGAAGTTGGTCATATTAGATTTGTAGGAATTGAAGGGTATTTTGGGAACTTTTCTTTAGGTTGTTAGACGGGATCAGGGTCCTTCTCGGGTTTCGAGTGGAAATCCGGGACGGATCCTGACAATTGGTATCAGAGCACTAGGTTAAATTCCTGTAGACCGTACCTAGTGTACAAGTGAATTTTTGGTATTGATGAGTTATAGTTTCTTTTCAGCGTAATGCCTCCGAGACGCGAGCCCCGTCAGCAGTTTGGGAACGATGGAGACGCCCATGAACCCGCAGTGGAGCCTGATTTGAGGCAGACACTGGAATAGCTGGGTCATACATCAACTTTAGTACTTCAGAATAGGGCTACTACTAAGGTTTCAGATATTGAGAGAGCCCAGAGATTTGGGGCGATGGTATTTACGGGCGAGTCTAGCCTAGATGATGCTGAGGTTTGGATTATTCACATGAAGCGAGTGTTCTCAGTTTTGAGATGTCCTCCAGGGGACAAGGTGTTGTTGGCCACATTTTTGCTAAGTGGTTCTGCTTACCACTGGTGGCACTCGTTGGAAGTGTCAGGCTAGGGTGTTCATACACTCACTTGGGAGACTTTCCGGGAGCACTTCCTTGAGCAATTTTACCCTCGCTCATACCGGGATGCTAAGGAGGTCGAGTTCTTGCATTTATAGCAAGGAGACATGACTGTGGCCCAGTACGAGCATAGATTTATAGCGTTGAGTCGCTTTGCACCGGCTTTGGTGGTGACCGAGAGGGACAAGTGCCGCAGATTTGAAGGTGTAAGTATTGTGATTCGGTCAGTGGTTACGGCTATCGCTCACACTTCCTTGAGGACCTTGTCTGAAGCTGCAGCCCGAGTAGAGTTGAGTTTGGGCTTGCCAGTCCAACAGCCGTACAGTGGTTCCAGGCAACGCCGAGATCGCTGGAATGTTGGAACCTCTAGTTAGGGACCATCCAAAAGAGGCAGTCATAGTTCTGGATCTTCTGGGAGTACGAGATCTGGGTTAGGTAGTGGCGGAGCTGGTCAGGCACAGCAATCATCTGCTCAGTTTAACGGTGCCTCAGTGCAGTCAACCGGAAGACAGGGTGGTAGATTTGGTGGCTCTGGTTGTTACTTCTGTGGGGAGACTGGTCACATCAGGAAATTCTGTCCACATCGTTGTCCGGGCAGTAGTTCCTTGGGTTGTGGTGCGCCTGAGCCGAACCAGAGGGCAAGACAGATGTCTGATACTGTATTTGGGGGTCAGACCCAATTCAGTGGGGTCGGTAGAGCTAGTGGGACCAGTAGGGCCAGAGGGAGATATGGGGGTTGTGGTCGATCTTCGGGTACACCAACTCGAGTTTTTACGATGATGCAATAAGAGGCGCGAGCAGCACCAGAGGTGGTTACTGGTACGTTATCTATATTCAACCGTGATGCTTGTGTTTTGATAGATCCCGGGGCGACTCATTCTTTTATTTCTCAGGGTTTTACACTGTTTGCGGATAGTGAGTTGTCCCCGATTGGTTGGGACATGGGTATTAGTACTCCTACCGGAGATATGTTAGTGGCGAACCTTGTGATTTGCAGTTGTCCGGTGATGGTTGAAGACCATGGGTTAGAGGCAGATTTAATTCCCTTAGATATTTTTGAGTTTGATGTGATTCTGGGGATGGATTGGTTGACTATGCACCATACCTCCATAGACTGTTATGACAAGATAGTGGTTTTTCGGAGTCCAAGTTTGCCGGGACTTACGTTTCGGGGAGATTGTAGGGTACTACCCTCCGGAGTGATATCGGCGTTGACTGCTGAGAAATTGTTTAGAAAAGGTTGTGAGGGGTACTTAGCTCATGTGTTTGATACTCGGGATACTCCGATGAGAGTGGGGGATATTCCTGTGGTGAGTGAGTTCTCTGATGTGTTTCCAGAGGATCTTCTAGGATTGCCACCTCACCGGGATATTGAGTTCACCATAGAGCTTCTACCAGGTACTCAACCTATCTCACAGGCACCATACAGAATGGCACCAGCATAATTAAAAGAGTTGAAGACTCAATTGTAGGACTTGGTGAATATGGGATTTATTCGACCAAGTGTTTCACCATGGGGTGCACCGGTGTTATTTTTGAGGAAAAAAGATGGTGGTTTGAGATTGTGTATCGACTACCGGCAGTTAAACAGAGTTACGGTGCGGAATAAGTATCTTCTGCCAAGGATTGACGATTTATTTGATCAACTGAAGGGGGCAAATTATTTTTCAAAAATTGACCTTCGATCCGGGTACCATCAGTTGAGGATCAGGGAAGGGGATGTTCAGAAAACAGCTTTTAGGACTCGTTATGGTCATTATGAGTTCATGGTGATGCCCTTCGGATTGACTAATGCCCAGACAACGTTTATGGACTTGATGAACAGGGTGTTCCGAAAGTATTTGGATCGATTTGTAATTGTGTTCATCGACGATATCTTGGTTTATTCAAGGAGTACCAAGGCACATGAGAAGCACTTAAGGTTGGTGCTGAATATGCTTAGGAAGAAGCAATTGTTTGCCAAGTTCAGTAAATGCCAGTTTTGGTTGACCGAGGTGGGATTCTTGGGTCATGTGATTTCGGCTAGGGTATCAACGTAGATCCCCAAAAGGTTGAGGCAGTGGCAAACTGGGAACAACCGAGGACAGTGACAGAGGTGGGGAGGTTTCTGGGTTTAGCGAGATATTATTGACGGTTCGTAGAAGGATTTTCTACGATAGCTACCCCGTTGACTCGGTTGACTAGGAAATGAGTCAAGTTTGACTGGGATGCTGATTGTGAGCAGAGCTTTCAGGAGCTAAAGAGAAGGTTGACTTCTGCTCCAGTTTTAACCCTTCCAGATGGTCACGGGGGATTCGAGGTATACAATGATGCATCATTGCGGGGTATAGGATGTGTACTGATGTAACATGGGAAAGTGGTAGCGTATGCTTCCAAGTAACTTAAACCCCATGAGATGAATTACCCCATTCATGATTTGGAGTTAACTGCAGTGATGCATGCACTGAAAATCTGGCGACATTATTTATACGGGGAGAAGTATCGGATCTTCACCGACCATCAGATTTTAAAATACTTGTTCACCCAGAAGGACCTGAATCTGAGGCAGAGAAGGTGGCTTGAATTGATAAAAGATTACGATTGTATTATTGATTACCACCCAAGAAAAGCCAATGTTGTGGCAGATGCCTTGAGTAGGAAGTCCATGGGTTCCTTAGTTCATTTGCATACAGTCTACCTACCATTGTTGGTAGAGTTCCGGAGAGCAGGGATTGTACTGGACATGGATAGCCAGGGGGCTTTGTTGGCTAGTTTCCATGTGAGGCCTTTTTTGATTGATCGAATTATTGCGGCTCAACTCCAGGATCCTGCATTGTGCATTCACAGGATGGAGTTGGAGGCTGGAAACAGGCACGACTATGCGCTTAGGGATGATGGAGCCTTGGTTAAGGATGGACGGTTGTGCATACTGGATGAGCTGGAGCTAAAGAGGGAAATTCTTGATGAGGCTCATAGTTTGGCTTATGCTATGCATCCAGGAGGTACTAACATGTATGATAACCTAAGGGAACACTATTGGTGGATTGGGATGAAAAGGGAAATTGCTGAGTTTGTGAGTAGATGCCTGACATGTCAGCAAGTGAAAGCAGAGAAGCAGAAACCTTATGGGACACTGCAACCATTACCTATCCCGGAATGGAAGTGGGATCACATTACGATGGACTTTGTGTATAAACTTCCAAGGACACAGAAAGGACATGATGGAATATGGGTAATTATTGACTGACTCACGAAGTCGGCACATTTCTTTCCAGTGCGGGAAGATTTCCGGATGAGTCGATATGCCAAATTGTTCGTGGATGAGATCATACGACTACATGGGACTCCAGAGTCAATTGTTTCGAACAGGGATCCGAGGTTTACCTCCAGGTCTTGGCGGAGTTTGTAGAAGGCTTTTGGCACCACATTGCATTTCAGTACAGCTTTTCATCCTCAGACGGACGGTCAGTCTGAAAGGACAATCCATGTTTTGGAGGATATGATGAGAGCTTGTGTACTGCAGTTTAAAGGGAACTGGGATTCACACCTGGCTTTGATGGAATTTTCTTACAATAACAGTTATCGGTCGAGTATTGAGATGTCTCCTTTCAAGGCACTGTATGGGAGGCAGTGCAGGACACCGTTATGTTGAAACGAATAGGTGAAAGGATACTGTTAACACCAGAGTTGGTGGATTTGACTGAAGAAAAGATTAGGATCATTAGAGAACGGTTGAAGGCAGCCCAGGATCGCCAGAAGAGCTATGCAGACCGCCGAACCAGAGACCTTGAGTTTGAGTAGGTGACTGGGTGTTCTTGAAATTATCTCCTTGGAAGGGAGTGGTACGTTTTGGTAGACGAGGAAAATTGAGTCCTCGCTACATTGGGCCGTATGAGATTTTGAAGAGGATAGGACCAGTGGCATATCGTCTTGCTTTACCATCGGAACTGTCCAGAGTTCATGATGTCTTTCATGTATCTTTGCTCCGGAAATATTTATTTGATGAGTCTCATGTGTTGGAAGAGCAACCCATTGAGTTGAAAGACGATTTGACCTTTGAGGAGCAACCATTGCAAATTCTGGATTGGAAGGAGAAGGTACTGTGCATAAAGAATATTCCTCTAGTTAAGGTGTTGTGGAGGAATCATAACGTGGAGGAGGCCACGTGGGAAACCCAGAATTTAATGCGGGCGCAATATCCTCATTTTTTCCTAGGGTAGAATTGAATTTCGAGGAGGAAATTTCTTAAGGAGGGTGGATTGTAACGACTCGAAAAAATGTAATTTTCAATTTTTGTAATTATTTTGTAAAAAGACAATTTTACCCTTGGTCTGGTAAGGGCTTGGAAATCAAGTTTTTCTTCGAAACATATTAGGCGGTGTTTCGGGTACTGTTGCGTGGGTCTCGAACTCACGAGTTCGTAGACAGGTGGCACGTGGGAAACGAAGTTCGTGTATGAAATTTACGGGTCTAGATGTTCAAGGGCATTTTGGTAATTTTGGTTCGGGAGTAGATATTTTTAACCCCCAAAAACCTTTACTTCATCTTCATTTCATCAATTCATCTCATTCTCATCTTTCCTCTCTGAACACAAATTCCAAGTTTGATTCAAGGCCTAAACTTCCAATTTTGTTCCACTAATCGGATTCTACTCCTTCCCATGATCAGAACCGTACCAACCATCGAAGGAGAGGACTACGGGAGGCGTTGGGCCGAGTATAGGAAGAACCAAACCTTCCGATCGATTTTCCGGCTAGCTCAGGTACATGTTTGATGTTTTAAGGTCATATTTGGATTCCTGGGTTCGAGTAGATAGATTTAGACATAAAATTTTGTGGAAATTGGTTGAGTTTTGAAGAAGGTAGAAAAGCTTGGAAGTTGGCCGAAAATGGGGGATTCCGGCGAACTAGACGGCGGCGGCGGCGGTGGTCCGGTCGTCTTCTCCGGTGACCAAGTCGGGTTGAGTCATATCGGGTCAAGTTGAGAGAACCGGGTCAGACTGAGTGAACCAATCAGGTCGAGTTGAACCGGTCAGGTTGAGTGAACCGATCAGGTTGAGTTGGATCGGGTCAGGCTGAGTTGGGCCGGGTTGGACCGGTCCAGGGCGTTGGTACTGTAGCAGGCGCGTTATGGCACGTGGTTCGGCATTCCGCCGACGCGTGGGCCGAGTCTGAGGTCACGACAGCGCGTGGTGACTAATGTTTGACTTTCCGGATCTGTTGGTGCAGGTTTCGGGTTGATCGGACGTCATTTAGAGGTAGTTTTGTGCGTCCAAAGTTGCTGCGTTTTCTAGGGCAACGTAGGTAGACCTACCGTGGTTTATGGAGTTGTTATATAAGAGTCTTAGTACTAGCCGATAATCCCGATTGTTATTTTTGACAGGCGATACTGCTTTGGGAACCTCGGAGGGACAAACAAGTCAGGATTGAGCTTGCTTGGACAAGTGGTGAGTGGACTTTTGGTTTATAAATTGTAATGCATGCATCAATGTATCTTTGATTTAAATACTGTTATGTATTGTTGCATTGAATTTCCGGAATTTAGAAATGATTGTTGGACACATGTTTTCCAATATTTCAGTGAAAGTGTGTTTTGAGAAATGGCCTTGTTGTGGGACTCGATTTTGATATCGTTTTGACGTGGTAATTATGTGAGTCCGTGATTTGGGTTTCAACCCGTATGAATGATTTTATCAGATTTGGCCATAAATGATTTTTCAATGAATTTGGCTTAGGCCAAGAAACTAAGATTTCAAAACACGGATTTGGTTTTCACTGGTATTCTATCCCGATGGTTACTGTTTCTCCGACTGGCGTCGAGGGTTTTGCTCCGCTGGTTCGTTGATGGCTCCGACTCTGGCATCGTCGAGTTTTGCTCCGCCGGGTCGTGAGGCTATCTACGCGTAGTACATGGCTAGCACACCTCAAGGAATACCCTGGTGGCTAGTGGATATGTCGGGAATAGTGGATTTGATATATTATGTGTCCATGTCGAAATAAATGATTTTAAACTCTTTTGAGGATGATTTTCAATCCAAACTGTGGACCACGATATGTTTTCATTATACAGATTTTGTGTGGGTCCAACTAAGTGGTTTTAAAGAGAAATGGAATTCCGGTGATTTGCAGATGATGTTTTTATATCATGAATTGTTTTATTTGATGCATGCATGGTTTTATAAAGTGGAGGGGGGAAAGGTAAGATTTTATCAAAAAACGATTTCTGAAAGATTATTTTTTCCACTCACAACTTTTGTGTTTAAAATCCCCTCCAGGCTGTTGAGTTTACGTGGGCACTTCTTACGAAGCGGAGGCATTAGTATTTTCAACTGCGCAGTGCATTCAAACTTTGAGTAGGATATCTAAATTGTGCTATTTATCCTACCTAGATGCTCTGATATTATATTTTAAGTGGATGGTCATTAATTGTTGGAATGTTGAGTGCTTTGAATCCCTTGTCTGACAGGTGAAGTTGGTCATATTAGATTTGTAGGGATTGAAGGGTATTTTGGGAACTTTTCTTTAGGTTGTCAGACGGGATCAGGGTCTTTCTCGGGTTTCGAGTGGAAATCCGGGACGAGTCCTGACAGTCACATTGCTTGAATCCCATGTTGTCGTAATTTTGTTGACCTTCTTGTCATGATGTTGTCCGTCGTAGGTGAGTTTTCTCTTTCCTTGATGGATTGGTTGGGGCCATGATTGTAGCCTCCCGAGTTTTGGTTGGTCTTACCTTGGTTGTTGTTGCTCGGGGGAATTGAGCACGAGGGCGCTCTAGTCTCCTTGTTTGGAGTGTGGAAGAATTCTGTTTTGGCATGGATTTCCACCCTCCATATGATCTCATTGTAATCCTTCCAATCTTCAATATGGGCTGCATACTTGAAGGGTGACTCCTTGAGGCCGCTTCGAATGGCGTTGAATGCAGCCTTGCCATTTGTGTCTCGGCAACGGGAGTATTCGAGGCTAAGCATGGCGGCATATTTTGAAGTGTTTCCTCTTCCTCTTGCTTGAGGGAGAAAAGATCTTCCATGGAGACCGTCCTATCCGTCTGGATCATGAACTGGTTGAGAAAGGTTGTCTGTAGTTCATCGAAGGAGTCAATGGTATTGGGAGCCAGGTTGTTGAACCAATTGAGAGCTGTGTCGGTAAGCGTAAAGCTGAAGATAAGGTAGTGGACCTCGTCCTTCACGTTCTTATGTGCAAGGGCGGAGACATAGTTGTTTAAGTGGGTGACGGGGTCGTCCTTTCCCGTGTAGAGAGCTATTTTCAAATGTTTGACCTCTAATCTATGTCTTGACCGTAGGATTCGGTTGGTGAAAGGATTAGTGCTAGTCTTCCCCCAAGCTGGCGCTTTACCTTTTTCCTTTTCTGCGTCAAGGTTGCGCACTCGGCGTAGGAGGCTTTCCACCAGGGCATTGTCTTGTTGAGGTGGAGCCGGGTTTGGTTGGTGTCCCTCTTGATCATTGCCTCTTTCTCGGCTATATCTATTTATCCTTTGGCCATGGGAGTTACTCCCAGCAGTTGAGCTATTCTCATCTTGTAATTCTCGAGTGTTCGCCCTTTGTTGTGGTTCAAGACCTCTCGTCCTTTTATTTTCTCGGCCATTGGCCATATTGGAAGCGTGTCCCATCGTCAGTCGGCCTGCTGTAGTTAAGATGGGTAAGGGAGGTTATCCCATTGCCCTAGGATCCGATGTAGCATAAGTTAGGCGGAGAAGCTCTAACTCAACTTGGCGATCCTCTAGTTGTTGGCGAGCGTCCCGATAAATTCTTGGTTGAGACGGGCCAGTGCCATTTTATGGTTAGATGAGCATTCGTCCTCCGGATGAGCTAGGGTTTGCCCTAGACTGCTGTTTATTGTGTTTGTCTGAGGGAATTCGCTCGATGACGGGTTGATCAACCGGGGTCCGATCGGTCACAATTTGGTCGGCCTGTGGTTGGTCAACTGGTCCCTTGTCTCATCCTTGATTACGTTGGCACATCCTCACAAGGGTGAGTGTGCTCTCGTACTACTCAGACATGACCTGGTTTTTAACGTCCATCTTGGCGTTGTGAGCCCTGAGCTCGGCCACTTCTTGTTGGAGGTCGTCCAACGTCTGTCTCAGCATATCAGGGATGTTGTCCCTTGAGCTCCTTTGTAGGAAAGGAGTGTTATTGAGTTCTCCTTCGTCTTGATAGTCCAACATGATGCCCGGAGGGTGTTTGGATGGCCTAGGTGGTAAGTGAGTTCGTGGGAGATTGTTTCAGAATTCCCACAGACGGCGCCAAACTGTTGATACCAAAAATGGACCAATTTAGAGTTTCCTCGTTGAGCTCACTTAACTCGCTCTCCTCAGGGGTAGGAAGACCTGTAGGGAGAAGGTAAGAGCAAAGGAGCACCGGTAGGGTACTGGCCTAACAGTCTCCGATGCTTAAGTCAGTTAAGAATGGATGGTACTGTAATAACTAGACACTGTAAGGGCAAGGTTATCATTATCTTTTTGAGGGGAGGTGCCCTTGTATTTATAGTGGCATTGAATGTTGTAGGTGAAACATTTTGATGTGGGATAAATGTCCCTGATCCTAGAGCCGACACGTATCCTGGTGGTCCTGAGTCCCGCGGTTGTGTTGACACGGTTGGCCGATGGACGGGTAAGCCTACCAGATCTGGTCGGCCTAGTGGATTTTGGTGTCTTTTGTCCAAGGTTGCGTTGGTGGGTTGTACATGATGTTGTAGATTTGTATTGTTGTACTCTTGTTGAGCCGAGGGCCAAGTTTGGTTTTGGCGGGACTGATCGGCCTTGACCAGGTTGACCAAATTAGGTATGAACAATCTCCACAGAAAAATCAATAATTTTGAAGGTTCATTAGTCATTCATATGTGTCAAACAAACAAACGGTATTGATAACGATGAAGATCCTCGTGGTGAACATGAACGGCTAAATGATATACATTTTAGTTTTTTTTTTTTTTTTGTACAAATGATCTTGAAATGATGATCTAAGAATTGAAGGGTTCCAATTATGATATATATTCGTATTATTCGATAAATCGAAAGAATGATACGAATAGGTTCTATCAAGGGCGAGATGCAAATATTTTCCACGGACTAACATCAACTTGTTGGCTTACTACGCTTTGACTTTGTGAGGTCATGAATGTAAATATGTAATAGGATTTTCTCTTCATTTCTCACTGTTTTGATGTTCTCAGAAGAAGAATACCTAGAAAGATAGGATTGAGGAGGAATATGTGCGCTGGTATGCCATGCCAAAAATGCATATACAGTGGATTATCGACATGGGACGATAACCAAGTTCCTACCCAATAACAAGGAAGTAATACCAGCCAAACACACTACGGCCGACTTGTGGGACCCAAAAGATGGGCCACGTCACCTTCACACCAGTCAGCCGCACAAAAAATGACATTAATCTCACATCGAAAATATACAAAACTAAGCGATCTCCATTATAAATGAGAGATATTGTCTTTCCGAAAAGATTACTTCACCACTTTATTCTTTGTTGCTGAAATTACTACCCAACCCTGATATTTACTAAATCGACTTAAGCTTCGCAGATTCTTAGCCTAGCACCACACTAATGCCCTTTGATCTTCTCTTCTCTTTTGAAACAAGTTACACCGAGTGAGTAGAGTCACAACTAAATCTCTAAGTGGATTCAGTTTTGGCTCAACAATGAGTTGCCATCTGTGGGTTTTGGTTAAACTATCCTAAAAACTCACCCAATGACCATCTTACGTCCTTAAGACCTCTACCAACATGCAAGAGTACTAGGCGTATGACGAACTGAACAACACTCCTATTCAAAGAGTAAGAACTCAAGGAGGACAACCCCATATGTGATGCAACTGCTAAAGAAGTTCCATCGCAGATCCACATACGTTGACTCAACTCAAAGTGGTCCAAGCGAAGCTTTCTGCATAAAGTTCATGACGACAAAGTCCCTACAACAAGGTGGTAGCTGAATGTACCGAGCACGCGTAACGACGCAAACGCTAGTCAAACAAGGACAAGTCGACCAAGTCCGGACATTTGCTCATCCAACCAACTAAAAGCCCTGCCAAAACAAGAGTATATTGTGATGCCAAGGAGATCCTGGATGACCCGCCAATCAAGGACTGAGTCTGGGTTGAGCCGATACGACTCACATACCCAGCCCTTGACCCCATGATAGAGGGTCAAGAACCCTTGTGGGTTCCCAGCCCGGCCGATTAGTAAGAACCAGAGGTTGTACCACCCTTAAACAAAGATGCTACATAATAACACTGCTGACTCGGAAGACATGACCTCAAGTGTAAAAAGTATGAGTTAAAGGAAGAAAGTCGATTGGCTAGAAAAGAACAACGGGCGAACTAGGGTCCTTTGCCGACGAATTGGAAGGAGGCGAACCACCTACCGATAACCATAATAGAGAACTGCAAGAACGGGTCAGAAACCTCGATGCAGGGAAATAACCTTCATGTCTGCCAACTTGGGGCAAAACGAGCCTTATATTGTTTGCAACTCGGATCAACAAGTTCAGACACGACAAAAAGTTCAAACTCCTGAAATCCCACTTTACACTAGCCAGAGTGCTCCTATCACACACATGAGCTATTACCAGTCGGCACTCGCATTCAAAAACTTGTTGGAAGAGGTACAATGCCTCATCTTTAGTTCCATCCTAATTAAGGCCGACTTAAATTGTTTTACCGACTGGAATGAGGAACTATAGACTCCTTTCAACACAATAACTAAAATGATTTTCACCAAAACTACAGTGACCAAAAATATTTTTACCCTATTGTATGGTTTTTTTGTATTATGTTATGTTAGACGTTCATACAATGGTGGAAAGTAATTAAAACTAATGATGATGAATTTCATTCATTTCATTCTTGTTTTTAAGCTTATGAGTTAAATTTGTGGGTTTAACCAAAAAGATTTTTTACCCTTTATTCGAGCCTATCTTGAATAAACCCGTAAGAAGAATATTGTAGAACCTATTTAAATTAAGTACAATACTTGCATCTCACCTTGGTGATATCTCCCCGTACAACCCTTTCGATTTATCTAGTTATCGTTATACATATATCGTAATCGAAACCGTTCAACTTCTAAATCATCATTTCAAAATCATTTACGCAAAAAAAATCAAAGAAATTGAAGATTATTTAACCATTCATAAATATCACCTAAATGGACAGTTCACTATGATAATCTTAATTGTTACAAAAACTATTGATTTATTTCATACATATGAATGGATAAACGACCTCCAATCTTGTTTATTTTTTACGGAGATGATCTTGAAATAATGATTTAGAAAATGAACGGTTCTAATTATGATATATGTACAAAAATAATTCAACAAATTGAAATGGTGGTACAAAATATTATCCTTAAATTAATAATCTCTTTTAAATAATAAAATTTTCGGTACCGACTTGAGACCAATGTGCTAAATTAATTGTCACTATAAATTATAAGATAACACATTTTGAATATTTGATTGTATTTTATAGGTTTCAAATATTATATAAATTAATAATTAGCTAAAAAGTACATAATGGGATTGTTCGGGGTGGGTGGAGGGTGGTTATTAGATTGGAATAGATTGAATAACTCATTGATTTCAATGTATATATATTCTTTTTATACAAATATATCATACTTTAACTCTAATGTAAGGGATAAGGGATTTTTCACACACATGATGTCGTCAGGGTTCTAACTTGAGACCACTGGTCTGCAGGTCAAGACTCTTACCAATCGAGCTAGATCATTTTGGCAAATTCAATGTATCTTGAATGTAAAAATTGATTTGTTTTCATTGTAAAGCCTTCACAGTAGTTCATGTGAGTTTGATTCCTATATATGAGAATCAGGCCACCTGAGCTTGATTTTTATAACATTATTTCTACAATAGGGGTGTAATATAGGTGAAGTTTATGTATTGATGTTTTTGTATTGATTGTGGGCCCCAAATTGTTTTGATTGGTCATTACATTTTTATTGTTTGTTTTTATTTCTTTTTCTCTCCATTTATTAATGTGACTTACCACAATAGGAATCAAACCCATGACACCAATATATTGCTCTCACAAATAAGAATCACCTCTATTACACCCAAAATTGTCGGCCAAGTACTCAAAATTTCCAGCCTACTAATCCTTCCACAATGGTTTAGATGAGTTTGATTCCTGTATATAAGAATCAGGCCACCTGAGTTTGATTTCTATAAGGCTATTTCTACACTAGTAAATGTAATAGATGTGAGTTTTGTGTAGTAATTGTGGGTCCTAACTTATTTTTATTGGTTACAACTTTAAAATTGTTTGTTTTTATTTATTCTCTCTCTATTTAATGATGTGGCCCCATCACAAATAAGAATCAAACTCATTAACCCATTAAACTCAAATTTTCTAACCATGTGGGAATGTTGATTCCTATAAATAGGATTCAAACTCAAATATTTCAGCCCACTATAGAAGGCCTAAGGAGATTAGATGGGAGTAGACATAGAAAGAAAATTATCCAATTCAATTGCCTCAAAATAGTTGGATTATAAAGGGTAAGTTTTCTTCTATATCTAATCATATCTAATCATTTTACAATGAAAACATATCTACTTTGACATTCGATTCATTGAATATATTGAGTTATCCAATCGAATCCAATCCCAACTCCGAACGTGGCCGATATTATACAACCTAAAGTTAATAGAAAAAATAAGAGATTGTATTGGGTTAAATAATGTGTGGGTTTTTTTTTATTGCCACCTGAGGTAGCCCCCACCTAAAAGGATAAGATTAATCCCAAGCAGAGCCTAAAGAGGTTAAATGTGTTTTCATACCCAACTCTTAGCCATGAGTAGCGCCTAGCATGTCTCGAACCTCATACCTACTAGTTCGACACTAGGTGGGTCAAGAACCGCTGGGGTACCCCCATGGTTAAATAGTGTTTTCTTTGATTCAGTATACATTGTATGCACTTGTTTCTAAATAAGTTGAATATATTGGATATTAATGCTAATTATAATAATGAAATCTTATTTGTAATTCTCAGTTGCTTTATGACTGGCCGCATGTCTCGAACCTCATACCTACTAGTTCGACACTAGGTGGGTCAAGAACCGCTGGGGTACCCCCATGGTTAAATAGTGTTTGCTTTGATTCAGTGTACATTGTTTGCACTTGTTTCTAAATAAGTTGAATATATTGGATATTAATGCTAATTATAATAATGAAATCTTATTTGTAATTCTCAGTTGCTTTATGACTGGCCTAACACTTCATGCCATGCTCTTCCTCGTTTGGCCTCTGATTATTACCCAATTCTATTCGCATTCTCTAAATCTACAGATGTTTAATGATTTATTAATTGATTTCGCCCCTATACTTTTCATAGAGTCTCACTTTGCCCTTTATGTTTCATTATATCTCACTTTGCCACTTCTGTTTCATTATATCTCACTTTGCCCTTTCTGTTTCATTACATCTCAATCTCACTTTACCCTTGTGCTTATATATCATGTTTCACGTCGCCCTATCTTGTCAAGTTTGTTATAATAACGGCTAACTTGTTGATGTGACATAAGACATAAGTATGTTTGTATATTCACTGATTATTGATTTTAAATTTAATAAATTTAAGATAATAATAACAAAAATATAAAACTAAAAACGAACTTAACAAAAAAAATGTAAACCAAGAGACATCCCAATATTCCAGCACCATGCGTGAGCACCATACCACTCCAACCATTCAAAATATGAAAACTCATAGGTTCAAAACTTCTTTAAAACCCAATTTTTACCCGAAGAATTTCAAAATATTTCAACACCCTCAGTGAGCACCATGACCATTTCAACCATACGGTCTTCACTATTCTATAATTAGCATTACACGGTAGGTAGGTCGGAAATTTTGAATTTGATTCCTATTTATAGAAATAAAATTAATAAAAATATAATGACCAACAAAAACAAGTTGGGTCTTACAATTAATACATAAAACTCACCTATATTAAAACTTACTAAGTGTAAAATTAGCGTTATAGGAATTAAATTCAAATTACCTGATTCTCGTAAGATAGAAATCAAACTCACCTAAACCACCTAAAAACCCACTTTTTGTATCCCACCACATGTGCCACACGATGTGGCAATCTCACATCATCCATTTTTAATTACATATCTCAACATAAAAACAAAAAAACAATAATAATAAAAAATAGAAAATAAATAAAACAAAATATATATTTACTTATTGTTTTATAAATCCTAAGAATTTCATTATGCATCAACCTGTCTCCTTCCCAAAAACACTTAAATTCTAATAATTTCATTCTGCATCAAATCATCTCCTTCCCAAAAACATAAATCCTAAAAATTCAACTGTTTTTCTCATCCTTTAACGACTGAAAGACATGGTCATCAACATCACTTAAAACACGTAAACTCTAAGAATTTCATTCTGCATCAAATCATCTCCTTCCCAAAAACATAAATCCTAAAAATTCAACCTTTTTTCTCCTCCTTTAAAGACTGAAAGACATGGTCATCAACATCATTTAAACATTCCCAAGATTTGCTCTGTCTCAAAGAACTCAATAGGATTTTTTGAGACAGAGCATGTATTGGGAATGTTTAAGTGATGTTGATGACCATGGCTTTCAGTCTTCAAAGGAGAAGAAGAACGGTTGAATTCTTAGGGTTTATGTTTTTAGGGAAGGATATGATTTGATGCGGAATGAAATTTTTAGATTTTAAAGATTTATGAAACAATAAGTAAATATCTTTTTCGTTTTATTTTTTTTTATGATTTTATTTTTATTTTTGTTTTTATTGAGATAAGTAATTAAAAAAAGATAATGTGTGATTGTCACGTCGTATGTCATATGTGATGAGATAAAAAAATAGGATTGTAGGTGATACTTATAACATTATCGTTGATGAAATACTTAAGAAACAAAGAAGAAAAAACGAAATAAAAGGTAAGAAGACAGGAGCCAATGTATATATATTATAACTCTCTTCTCCACTATCATTGTATTGAAAAAAAAACAGAAAAAAGGGTAAGAAGACAGGCGTGCGTGGAAGGAAAATGGGACCACTGAAAACGTTCACCCTGTTGCTGTTTCAGTTTTTGCCTCCGGGACCCGCACCCTAATGGAAGGGGCGCGTGGCGAAAGTGGATTTTATTTTTAATTTGGCAAGTGAGAATTTTTGGTGATTTCTTTTTTTTGGTGAATTGGAATTAAGACGTTTGAAATTGAAACAGTGCCCACAATCTTCTCGGCTGCACTTGAACAAAAAAATAAAAAAACAATCAAAAACAAAAAATCTTCACGGCTGTCCGAATCAAAACCCCTAAAATACTGTCGTTTTCATTCGGAGCTCAACTTCTCCACTCTCTCCGTCTCTTCGTCTTCTTCTTCTTCTTCTTTTCATGTGATTCGGCAACGACTGAAGCACAACACACGAATTGAAATAAAATTGCTTTTGAGTCCATTTTTCACTATTTATTCACTATTTATTTTTTGTTTCCATTTTTCATGTTGGCTTAGGAGTCTGGATCACTGCTGCTTCATTTTCTCAACTCATCTCCAACAGGTATCTATCTGCTTATCTCACTTCAACGTCAATTTCTTGTGCATTTTTTCTCTATGATTTGATAGTTTATAGAGTTTGGATCTCATTGAACTATCTAAAATTGTCTCTCTCTTTTTTTTTGCTTTAGATCCAATTAGTTAGAAAAAAGCTGTGACTTTGCTGATTGTTTGTTCTGGAATGGCTACCCTCTTACTGATTTTGAACTTGGACTTGAAAATTCCTTGCTTTATTAAAAGCATAAAGGTTTAGACTTTACTATAATGTTGATTGCTGATTTTGAGAGAGGCCTAAGAGGCTAGGGGGTCTAAGATTTCGTAGGATGAAGACCCCTTATAAATATTATATTATATACATATATATATTCATATGCCAGTCCGGGAACGTAGAGAAAAGTGACCGGGCATTGTGAAAATTGACGGTCATTGCTCATTACTCAAGAGTGATTACTTCTGATATGTTAGGTTATGATTGGCTTTTCTTTTCGGCCAAGTATCGTTATTTATTAAGATTGAGGCAATTCAATTGTATACGGGATGGATGGAATAAGGAGTGAGTGGAACGGTTAATGGGATAGTAGAATACCTTAAAGTTAAGTAAGATAGTCTTATGGTTATGCTTTAGGGTTTAGGATTAAGTGTTCGGTGGTTTACAATAACTGGTTTGCAGAAGAATGACCTAGAAAAAAATATAGGAATGAACAATAATATGGGGAAAGACCTAGAATTAGGATTGGTATATTATTTCAAGGGTGTGGTCGGGGTTGATGAGGAAAAGTTGTTTGACATAGTTTCTTTTGTGTGTAACAAAGATTTAAAATGCACCAACAAGAAAACTGAGCTATTTCTGGTTGAAAAAGGGAAATGCAGAACAGACTACGAATTGTGGAGTTGGGCAGAATCTGAATCATTTTCATGAAATCATGTTTAGTTCGTTTATCTTAATTCTCGTTCATATATTTTTTTTGGCAGACGTAGCCTTTGATTCCTTGTTTTTCTCGCTCTAAATCAAGCTGTTGACTTCTTATGATGAAAAATGTGACACTGCCTACGCTGCTGGTTTTGATTGTATGATTTCTGTAAGACTTTTGTAAATATTTGTGAACCATTTTTATACTTGACTTGGGAGAAAGTGATGGACTAATTCTGTTAGTACTTTTGGTCTACATTTTTTCGTTGGCAAGAACAAAAGTGACCTGGGACTAATTTTGAAAACTACCGTAGAAGTTATTAGGCAATGGGATCTAGTAATTAAAAATTACAATTCTAGAATGATATTAGGATGGGATATGAAGCATGAGAAATGGATAAATATAATTAATTAGATTTGGGTATTTACAGTTTCTTTGGTTGGGATATATTGGGTAGATATAATTAATTTTCTGCTTATATCTATCGAAACCCACTTTTAGTTACTTATAATCAGAACTAATGGTTTTCACACTTTACGTCCCTTTTCATACTGAAAAAATTACAAGTGGTGTAAACCTCACCTCACTGCTGCAGTTATTCTGTTATGTGATTTATGCTTACCATCTGCTTTCAATTAGTTGCCAAGCTAAGATGTTATTTACATTTTGTGTTGGTGTAGGAATTTGATTCAGCTTAGACATGAAGAGCTGAACTACCCTCCTTTGTTTGATATTGAGTTGAACATGGATAAAGTGTCTTCTGACTGTCCGTACCCAGGATGCTTCTTCTGTGTCATGAAGGAAGGGAATCCAAGCAAGCGAAGAGCAAGCATCCTGAAGTTCTTTAGAGAGCTTCCTGCACAGGATGACGATGGTCAGGTGCTTCCGATCAGTGGCCTTTGGAACACAGCCATGGCACATCCAAATGACCCTGAGTTTATCGAGCTTGGAATCTTTGAATGTATGGCTGCACTAATATGGAAGGGTCTAAAGAATCGCCGCTGGCTTTCTCATGACCAGAATATATACATTCCTTATTATGCAGCTCATATTATTGGATCATACACCATGAACATGGAAGAATTTGCAGAGAGTGCTGTGCATGCTGGTGTAATCCCTCCCTTAGTTGAACTTTTGAGAGGTAGGTTAACTTGGGTTGAACAGAGGGTGGCAGTTCGAGCTTTAGGGCACTTGGCTACCTATGCGAGCACTTTTCCTGCTGTAGCAAGTCATGGTGAAATTCTTGAGCTTTCCATTCAACTAGCAATGAGCTCACTGGAAATTGTCTATTCTCATTTTTACCAGTATGTTGACAGAAGGTTAAGCTATCACTGTGATCTGCTCACCCGTGGTATGGGAGGTGTTGAAATGGAGTCCAGAAAGGCAGAAGAATGGGCTAGTCAACTGCAATGCTGGTCCCTCCAGCTCATTAACTGCTTTGCCTTTAAACCAGAGTTTCTTCCTACCATATGCAAACCCGAATTCTTAACGAAACTTCCTGGCATGTGGGGTGGTCTTGTTAATGAAAATTCACCAGCTGGTATTGGTTTATTAAGAACAATTTGCCATCATAAGTTGGGTAGAGGACCTGTTGCTTGCTGTCCTGGGATTATTGAATCCTTGTGTAATATTGCTCGGTCATCAGATGATTGGCAGTATATGACCATTGACTGTCTTCTTTGGCTGCTTCAAGACCCAGGCACATGTCATAAGGTATCTTTCACAGTAGCGGTTTTCCATCTGGCCAGGACTGTGCATAAAATACTGTTTTATTTAGTTTCCTTAAAAAATGCATATTCCATTAGTGAATCTTTCTTATGGAATCTCGTATGAAATTTTCTAATGAAAACTCGAACTCCTCTGATTCCTTTCCCTACTGTTATCCACGGTTCAATTTAGTTGTCATATCTATTGTTTTCTTATTTTTTTTCTTCCCATGATGAATGTTTTGATACATCAATATATTAACAGCTATTTGGAGCAAAGTAACGAAGCTCTGCTTTGTCCTGAATTTAAGTTTTTGTAAGTCTCATTAGGAAGAGATGTTCGAACGGTAGCCTCCAATTTCAAAACGTATGAGCATCTTCCTTAAGGCTATGTTTGGATGAGGAACTTTAAAGTAACAAGGATTTAGGCTAAATAGTTAAAAATGAGGAACATAAAATACGTAGAGATTTCAAAGTGATTAGATGCAATGCATTTAGAGGGATTTGTAAGTAACACTTTGATAGGTATTACTTTGGAAATCCCTTGTTTTGTTGTTTTGTTATGCTCATGTTGTCCATTTGCTCCCTTTTTAGTACTCAACTAGTTACTTACAATCATTCTATTTAATTATTGGTAGTGCATTCCTTAGTAATATAGTGTAAACCCTTGCTACTTTGAAGTTCCTCATCCAAACATACCCTAAAAGAATTTGTAAATATAGTCCAAATGAACACCTATTAAATTCAGAATGCATTCCAATACCCTGTTATGACATTTTTTATCCACAAGTTCATAGTCCTGCATTTGATAACTTAAAGATTTTTTGTTATACCTGGAGGTACGTCATAATTTTTACATACCTAAGGTTACGGAAACCATTATATAGGTGATCGATAAGGTTGTACCTGCAATTGTTGACCTTGCGGAGATTACAACCCTGGGTGACCACAAGAAGCTTGGAGATTCCATTGTTAATGTTCTTGAGGAATGTGTCCAGTCTCAAGGGTCAGGACGCAACTCTTTCAGTAACCGAATGAAAGAATTGATAGAGGAGCTTTTGAATTCTAGACAAAGATCAAAGTGGGAAAAGAATATGCCTAAAGAGGATCTCCATATTAAACAGGCAGCAGCACTAGTAGTCAAGCTTGAAGGAAATTCCCTATTCTCATCTGGAAATATATCTGGAGCTGCATCAAAGTACTCAGAAGCATTAGCATTGTGCCCAATGAGATCCAAAAAGGAGAGAGTTGTTCTTTACAGTAATCGTGCTCAGTGTCATCTTCTGTTGCAACAGCCCTTGGCAGCAATTAGTGATGCTACTCGTGCACTTTGTCTTCACAACCCACTGAACCGTCATGCCAAGAGTCTTTGGAGAAGAGCACAAGCTTATGACATGCTGGGGTTTGCAAAAGAGAGTTTATTAGATGCCATTCTGTTCATAAACGAGTGTTCTCAGTCGAATGATCCTGATCTTTCATTAAGGCAAAATAAGGTTCCTGACTATGCTGAACGTTTGGTTAAAAAGCAGATGCGTACAGCTTGGTTATTCAGAGAGGCAGCTATCAAACATGGGGGTGTCCACTGTGAAGGTGATGCTGGTGATATCTATGGCCGAGAGACAGATGATTCTGAATGGGAGACAGCAAGTGAGAGTGATATAGGAAATGATGGGAGAGATGAAATGGGCAATGATGAGGATGAGGATGATGATGAGGATGATGATGATGATAGTGAATGGAAGAATGGCGATGAGAGGAAAGAGAAATATGATAAATCATCAATTAAAGGTACCATTTAACATGTTCAGTACTTGGTGCATTCTAAAGCATTTAATTCATTTTTTGTATTGGTCCTAATGGATAGTGTTCAATTTGGTCAGCCTATGGGCTTCTGTTCACAGAGTTTACACATATTTCCTTTATAAATATTTAGCTAGATTAACATGCTGGGGGTGCTTTACTTCTGCTTGTGAGTGACATGTTTGAGATTAGGCTTTTATCTGCTTTGTTTTCTTTTTTGTCAGGGGCTTTCTGGATCACTTTTATGTTCTTTGTTAGTTTTTTGTCTTATTGCAATAAATATTCTCTTTCTGCGAAAAAAAAATTCCACCACCTAACAAATTTTTAATTAGTTGCTTTATGTGATGTAATTTGCCCGCCTAGTTGGTTGAAAAACATACATGTACATGGGTATGAACATTCCAATCCAACTCTTACCCACAATAGATTTTACCACAATAAATTGTGTAGCTTGATGTGCAACATCTGATTTATCGGTTGATTCATTTTGCATACTATTTCAATTTCCACAATAATGCAAACCTACTAGTTTTTAGGTTTAAAAATTGATGGAGGAAAACTTATGTTGTAGTTAGAACTTAGAAATGCCTCACAAAAAAATAGATAGAAGGATTGCAAATGACTCGATGCAATGCACTTAGAGGGATTTGTAAGTAACTACTTGATAGGAGTTACTTGGAGATCCTTAGTTTAGTGTTTTTGTTATGCTCATGTAGTTACTTACAAATCCCTTGGTACTTTGAGGTTTAAGGTACTTTGAAGTTCCTCTTCCAAACATACCTTAGGGAGCACATGCATCACATGAGCATAACTAAACCACTAAACCCGGGATTTCCAAAGTAACACCTATCAAGGTGTAACTTACAAATCCATCTAAATGCATTGCATCTAATCATTTGAATCCCTTGTTACTTTGAAGTTACTAATTTTTGACTAATTTAGCTTAAATCCTTGGTACTTTGAAGTTCCTCATCCAAACATAGCCTTAAAGATTATTAGAAAGAACTTAAATAGTTAATAGATATTGTTACATTTTAATCTTTTATATTTGTTGTGATAGAATTGTCTACAAATGTTATATGTCTATGTTTGTGATCTTATCGGATTTATATTTTGATACAAGCTTGTCTCCACTCCCCCAAAGAGAATAAGAAAACAACAAAAATGTCTCGGCTCCACCCGTAATTGGTGTTGTGTTACTCCGTGACTTGTTTGTCAACCCTCTAAACCATCATATTCTTGTGCAGGTAATTTATCCATCATGTAAGCCACCCAGTTGTGTTGAAAGTTTCTAATATCCAATCACTCAAAAGTGCGCCCCAATTTTTTCATACTGCATGAGTACAATGTGAATTATTCTTCTGTTTACATATGAAGAAACTTTGTATTATAAACTGCCAAGATCATTATTCTTTATGGCAATACCTTACATGTATAGAAATTATGTTAAATTGTGTGTTCCTGTATGTTCTCACTTCCGATTCCTTATAGATTAGGTTTATCATAATTAAATGCATATTTGGATGCCGTTTCACTGTTTTCTGTATATAGCTGTGGTCGAGTATTTTGGCAAACTATACCTAGTGTTTTAGCTCATAGCGTAGGTTTGATATAGATTACATTTATACTTGGCTACTTGTTCACTATTTCTCTGTTTATCAGTCCATCAGTTGAGCAAGCTTAAACCTGTTACATGGTATTTTAGGATGTCAAACTGTCAAACTGTTCCATCAATTTGTGATGTTTCCGAGTTTTTTCAAGCTTTGTTTAGCCAACCCTTGTATTTTGATGTGCACATATTAGATTGTTGAAAACCTAAGCATTTTACATTACCTTGATTTGTTGCAGACCTAAAGCGTGGATACCATGTGCAGCCTGCGGAAGATGAGCCATGAGTTTGGATGTGGCGGCGACCACGGTGCTAACCCGAATGGAAACTTGGATGAAGCTTTGATTCAAGTGACTTCAATTTCGGCACCACCTTGCCTTCCAGATGTTTCTACAGTAATTTTCTTCACTTGTCTTGTAAGAATGAAGGTTAGACGAAACATGTTTTGGTCAGTTTATGTCAAATATTAAGGTTGTTTATGTGTTTATTATAAATGTTACTCTCAATTTTTTGATGTAAAATTTCAAGTGTAGAAAGGTTAACATTTTAAGTCTAGAGAGGAAAGTTGAGCTTAGAAAATGGGAGCTTGAGTGATTTAAGAGAGTTGAGTATATAAAACTTTTGGGGTTTTGTTTTGGCTTTGAAGTTTGAACTACCATCCATCAGTACTTGAATGGTAATTGTGATTTTCTTCTGATTTATCTACTTCAGCCACCATTTTCAGTAACCAACTGTTCAAATTGTTGTTATAATTGTTATGATTGTTATAAAATAAAGAGAGATAGAGAGGAAATTAGGAGAAGTAAAAGTTTATGTTATTCTTCTCATCAGATAGCTTATTTATAGACTTAGGGTTATATGGGGATCACACTTAAGTTCTCCTATTTACATATGAGTGATATAGGATATAAACTTATATAATAATCCAAATGCATATTTGTGGATGGATAGATGATTTATAACACTCCCTTAAATGTAATCCATCTATGGCAGATGGTTGGTTAAAACCTTAGATAGGAAAATTCAATAGGAAAAAATTTAAGGAAAATATAAAGAGTATAATTTTGTTGTGTCATTGAGTATGGTGTTGGGCGCGCTTAATAGTCTCGTTAAAATCAATGAAGTTGGATAAAACTCGAGATGTTGATGCTCTTGTGTCCTTTGTGTAGAGATTTGATTGATGTTCTCTCATTATGAGGACTGACTTCAATTTTTTTTTTGGTTAACTAACAGACTTCAATTTTGATTGCTTCATAATTCAGTGATATTAGTCACTAATTTATTGGACAATACCTTAAAACCCTGCTAAGGGGACGGGAGCCCGGACAAGGCCTCCTACAGTCGCGGGTCTGGGGCACTCCAAAGTTTTTATATAAGATGTGGAGCAATTGTTGATTACTTGTTGGCCAAATTACATTTTTAATTAGTCTCTAGATTTGACTCATTTTCCACTTTGGTCCTTGTCATTTTGATTTTGGAACTGTTAGTTCTGTATTTTCAAGTGTAAATCATTTAAGAGATCAAAATGACTTGAAACTTCATATTATGTGCAACTTCATTTTAAGAGATATTCATCTATTGGCCCATTTAATAGAGTCCAATATATGAGATAGACGGTAAATAGGTTTAGTAATTATCGATCCACATCAGATTTTTATGATTGGTCAATTAATGTCATTTTTTTAGTCATGTGCTTTTAAATAAATTACAAGTCATCGCATTTTAATCGTTTACAATAAACGTACAAAATCCCATCATTTTGGGGACTTACATAAACACATTTTTCATTAATTTTGAATTTTAAAAGAGTTATCTTATCGGATTGTTCAAAAACATCAAAAATTCAAAGTTGAATTCGATCATATGAATGATGAATTATATTAAGAATTAATTATAAAAAGCCAATATATACCCATAATCAATATATGCATGTGAGAGATTGTTTTTTTTTTTTAATTTGATATGCTTGTTTATCATGAAAAGTGTTTGTGTCCATATACACCTATGTAAGTAGATACAATAGGATCAAATCATGGTCTTCGTCACTTTGGTCTTGACAAATTTTTTAGGATAAACTGCATAAAAGTATATAAAATATAGGGATCATTTCAAGTTACCTTAACTATGAAAATTTTCATCTAGGTATCAAAACTATCAAAACACAACATCAAAGTACATTCCGTTAGTCAGTCTGTTAGTCAAACCGTTAAATGCTTAAGTGTCTTTGCTGAGTCAAAATTATATGCTGAGTTGGACTTCACATAAACTAAAAATTAATATAAAAATAATAAAAAAATAAATAAACCATTAAAAAATTTTAATTTTACAAAATTAACCAAAAAAAACAAAAAAGGAAAATAAAACCATCAGCAACACCATCATCTCCTTGCCTCATCTCCTTCCCCTACCTGCAGCATCGCCATCATCCACACCCAGAACGCCAAAACTGATGACAAAATCGATCCCACCCAAAACGCCAAAATTGAGAAGCCAGCACCCAAATTAAACCCTAATTCCCAAATTTGCAATCTAAAGTATGCATGAATTTAAGCTTAAAGCAAGCTCTGCCTAGTACCCAACATTCAATAAGACGCAATCCACTCATCTTCAATTTAAATTTGAATGCTTTAGACATCACCAAAAACCAAAAATCACAGCAAAATATTTGAACTTTTTGACAAATTCCATCAGTAATCAGAACCCAAATGACCATAATTGAGAAAAACTAAATATATGAATTCAAACAAAGCCCCATCGACATCAGAAGAAATGTTAAACCAAGCACCATCACCTCCCATCCTCCCGGTCTCCAACACCGCCACAACCACCGTCACCATGGTCGACTCCAACCAATTCAAAGCCCCAATCGCCAGACTGGCCTTCCGCGTTTTCCTTAATAGCATCTCGGAAATCTGCCGCAATGGCTTCTCCCAGCACCACCCCTGGTTCAAGCTCTTCGACCGTACCCAATTCGCCAAATCCGAGTCCTTCTCCGACGCCACCATCCGCGTCCGCAAAAAATAATAAAATTAAAAGAAAAACCCAAAACCCAGAGCGATTCGAGGTTCACCACGACCCTCACCGCTTTGTCTCGGATCGGTGACCAACCTAGAGAACTTGCGACACCATGCAGATAGCGAGGTCAAAATTCCAAAACCCAGTTTCCCCGAAAATCAACAAGGTTGCTTGACACCACTGAGAACTCATCTCTGCAGCAGAACACCACCGTGACCACGACCCTCTGCCCTATGACACCACGACCCTCTACCGCAAGAACACCACTATGACTCGTCGTCCACAATCTGGGTGGGAATCGCGCAATCACTAGTGGAAGGAAGAGGATGGGAACGTCGTAACCCATGAATTAGATTGCATGTGACACCATCGAGTTTGACGACGATGGCGAGGGCTGAGTAATCGCAGTTTGGGTTTGATCTCCTTGGGGACAACTAGGTTTGGGCATCAATTGGGGGGTTAGGATTGTAATTTGATTTTGCTTTTTTTTTTGAACTTTTTTAAAATAATGAACTTTTTAAAAATAATAAAATAAAATATTTTATAATTCTATTAATTTTTTTAAATATTCAATATTTTTTATTTTTTATCCACATGGAATCCATGTCAGCATAAAAAATAGGCCCCACAAGTGCCACTTGGGCACATAACAGACTTATTAACAAATTAACTAACGGAGGGTACTTAAGCGATATGAATTGATAGTTTAGGTACCTAGATGAAATTTTTTATAATTATGGTAAGAACTTAAAATGACCCCTATAGTTTGGGCACTTTTATGTAGTTTATCCAATTTTTTATTAATTGGATTTTGCTAGAGGCTTGTAATATAAAACCAATTTACCTATATTAGAGCATCTCTAGCAGAATCCTAAAATATATTTTTTAGCTAATTTAGGGATTTAAAAAAAAAAAAAAGCTCAAGCAGAGTCTCTATCCTATTCCCTACTTTAGAATTTTGATATTTTTGATCCCTAAATTTAACAAATAGGAGAGAGAAAGTAGGAATTTCTATATCCTCACAATTGGATGAATTTTGTAAATAATAAATTAATAAATTGAAGATATTCAAATGTTTCACTTGAAATAAGTAATAAAACAATTTAGTAATTTACCTTGGAAACCTATGATTTAGTTTTTTTTCACGGCATTTAAAATTTGAGTACATATCTCATCATCAGATTATTTTATTTAGAAATTAGAAGGGAATACTAATTAATTTACTTTAAATTGGAATTAGAATGTTCTTAATACCCGCATGTAACATATAAGACTAATTCAATAAAAACTATTTTACATATGACAACATAATCATTATCGTACTAATATTCCTTTAAAAAAAAGGATTATACCAAAATTTGAAAGACTGATTAGAAAGAACACAATAAGAAATTTAAGAGATAAATAAAATAACTGTATGACTATAATATTGCAAGTCAATCCGATGGAATCTCAAGAGGATTAGGCGATTAAAATGACTTTTAAAAAAAATATGGTGGGGATTTATTTGGAAAAAATTATCTTATCAAAATAAATATTAGAAAACAAAATTAAAAAAATTTAAAATTTTGAAAAATTGTCATCCACATCTAATAAGAAGATGCCCAAAAAAAATAGGTGTATATGGAAAGTAGTCGATTAAAAGAGTATAAAAAATTAAAAAAAGAGATTAAGTAAAAAAAAATTTAATATATTTAAGTGAAATCTGAATCATCAATAAATATGTTGACTATTAAAATTGGGATTAATATATGATTAATTCTTATTTGAATTGAAAATTAACTAACAGAAAATAGAGTAAGAAACAAATCATATCTCAATTTCACATCTACCTACTCATTTGTGAAAAAAACCAGCTAAAGAACACATTTGGATTTGATATTTATGACAAATTTATAAGAGAATGGATGAACAAAAAAGTAGCAATAGTAATCAGAAAGAAGAAAGAAGAATTGGTACCCCTTTTTTTTTTGGGTCCAAGAATTGGTACCCTTCATCAGAGTGAAAACTGGGAGTCACTTAGATGACCAGGCATTGAATCCACTATGATGAATAACAAGTCTCAATACATGATAAAAAACTAAGCTCACTCACTTAACTTATTATGAAGAAAACTTAACCTAAGTTACAACAGATACTCATGCAGTCTTCTTTATCCACAAACCGATTCAGCAACATCTTCTCAACATTCATTAAGTCATGTGAAGTAGATATTATGAAGAAAACTTATTGAGATTTGATTCAAACGACACGCGATTTCGATTTACAATGAAAAAGTTATCGACGTTGGGAGCTGAGGAATATTTTTGTAATTTTGAAACAAAAGAAACCCTGTAAATACCCCAGTAGTAGGTGGTGGACAAGTGTCTGACACCAACAGCCCAGACCCAATAGCTCACCCAGACCAGTGATAGTGCCCTCGTAGACTCGCCATATCGACGACTAGAATCGGTAATATCTCCGTCGTCCAGCTATCGTTGTCGACAATCTTTGTACGGTTTTCTTCCTCTGTTCTAGCCCAATATATAAGCCTTTGACTTTAGATTTATCAAATCGTGACTCGTTTTTCCAAATTCAACCAAAGAAGGAATTGGGATTTTTGTCAGTTTTTTTACTTTTTCGACCACCTCCTACCACTTTTCACCGTCAACCCTGGAATGAGAGTTCTTCTACTCGTGGTGCTCTACAAGATGGTGTAAACATATATGAAATACGAGTTAGTTAAAAATGGGTGTGTTCACCTACCACCCACCACCACTGCTGCAATGCGTGGGGCTACTCATATGGCCTATCATCTCGTCTGTGACATGATCACCCTATAAACCTAAGGCTTAGAAGGTTTTGTGAGATTCGAACATTGTTCGGAAACTCGTGTTGACTTATGCGTCTTTTCTCTAATCTACGAAGATCCAATCGTTGCATCATTCCCCCGTTTTATGAGTACGATCGTGGAATCATTCTTGACCCAACGGAACTTTCGAATCAGAAATTTGACATAATAAAAATTCTAGGGTTTTGGCCCATTTGGGCACGTGTTAACAGAGTGTTGACTTTTAGTTAACTTTCCCCTTTTTTATCAAGGTTGACTTGCCAACTTAGTTTGGTTAGTAGTTCGGACTCGATCAAACCTTTGACCCTGAATCGGTCATTTTTGGGTTCAATTATGCTTTAGGACCCATTAGTCTTTTATATTGTTTACTTGTCAAGATCAAATTGTAATCCTTGTGTCGTGTGATTTAGGTGACTTGACATGTATCTCGAGATGCTACGTTGGTGTTGGAGATCAATTGGATAACTCTGTGAGTTGGACTTTATTTTCAAAATTGTTTTCAGGTTTTGAGTTATTAATTATTTGTTATTACTTTATCATTTTTGACGAACGTTATTTCAGTATGATTTGGATTAACATTATTATCGTGATTATGTTAATTATATTATTATATTTATCGTGATTATAATAATCGTTATTATTTCTAAATAGAAAGCATACCAAATTAGCATATGGCTTACGATCTAAAAGAGATTATACTATGTTATTTATTCCTTACATTTTATGTAAGTACGAGTTGATGGTGGTTTTGAAACCTCCAATGGTGTATCCTCCCTATTGTAGTATTTAGTTAGGTCTTTGAGAATTGAGACTCATCCTGGTACACCTTAACGCTTTGGGCCGATGTTTGGGTGCCTCCCTCTTTTAGGGGAATTATATGCAGGTATGACGTAGTTTAGTTTTAATATCTCTCACACTTGCATGTGCGCGTACGGTAATGCTAGTGCCTAAAATATCAAAACATATGTAAGAACGAGAAAAGTGATGTCATATATGCAATTAATATATACTAATAACAAAAGAATCTGAATTGAAGGGAAAAAATGTTATTCAATATTTATTAAGAAAGATACAGCTAGCAGCCTAGCAGGCAAGGCCTAACAAATTTGAGGCCTAGGGTAAAAATTTGTAAAGTGCCCCAGTAACTTACATTTGCACAGAAAAAAAATTATATGCTTTACAAATTTTTAATTTTTTTTTCATCTTTCCACCAATACACAAAAAAAATTTAAGAATTTATACATTACTCATACATAGAAAATACAGTCGCATTTGTAATACTTTATTATAAAGAAAACAATGAAATTTTATAAAATATAAATATATATATATATAGCTAAACTAAAAGTTTTCTAATTCATTTTAAATAATTATTTGTGTAAATTCTAGTGTAACTCAATATTCATTCAATAACCAAGATAACAATATATATATATATATATATATATATATATATTGCTGCTATGAGAGTTAGAGTCCTAGTGACTTTACAAGACAAGTACAAATAATACCCAACATAAGCTAGATAAAAATACATCAATCAGGATAATCTTTATCAATACTTTCAAGAATAAAGGCCCAATTTATTAATAAAATATTAAATTTAAAGTCTTCTAACTCAATTTAAATATTTTCTCAAAAAATTTAAACAATCTTTAATTTTTTTTCCAACAAAAATAAGATTAATTTAGAATTTTTGGCCCCACCTAGTCCATGGGCCCAGGGCGGTCGCCCTGGTTGCTCTAGGCCAAGGCCGGCTCTGCTAGCAGCTTAGCATATTGGATTTATTTCCCCTCTAGTTTTAGAATGTGGGATGTTTTTTAGGAAAATTGGCAAAGATATCCCCTTACTATAAAATTTAACCATAAAAATTTACTTTTATATATTCAACCACATTTGGTAATTATTTTTGCTATTTACATTTTTTGCCCAATCTATATATGCCCTTCAAGGACTAATTTGTAATTTTCTCATTTCTCTCCCTCTATGCTCTCTTCTCTCCTTTATTCTCTCTCTCTTCTCTCTTATTTTTTTTTCTTTGAAGATATGATGAAGATCTGCATCCTCTTCCTCTTCCTATGGATCTTTTTTTTTTCTTCTCTCTTCATTTTCATCTTCATCTTCATGTTCATCTAAAAAACCCAGAAATAGTTATGTAACTAAGTGATTACCAATTGGTATAAGTGGAAACTAATTTGTAACTAATTGCGAAACCATGGAAACCCAGAAATCCAGATCTGTGATGAAGAAGATGATGAAGATCTCTAGATGAAGAGAAGATGAAGATGAAGGGGGAGGGTGCGTCCTCTTCCTCTTCGTCTCCTTCGTCTCCTCTGCGTCCTCTTTTTTCTCTTCTCTCTTCATTTTCATCTTCATGTTCATCTAGAAAACCCAGAAATAGGTATGTAACTAAGTGATTACCAACTAGTATGCAAGTGTGAACTAATTGATAACTAATTGCGAAACCATGGAAATCCATAAACCCAAAAAGAAAACCCAGAAAACCTAGAAACCCATAAACCCATGAACAGTTAGGTAACTAAGTGGTTACCAATTGGTATGTAAATGGTAACTAACCAGCAACTAACTGGGAAACCATGTAACTATGTTCCTCTTCAGTTATCTTTCTTCAATTCTACCCACTCTCTCCCTCCATCTCCATCTTCTTCTCCCAAGTTCTTCGACCTAAACCCACTCATCTTCATCATCATCATCATCAAGAAGAAGAGAGAAGACGAAGATGAGGAGGACGTAGCCTCCCCCTTTTTCTTCATCTTCATCTTCAGAGAAAAAAGAAGAGAGAAGAGAGGAGAGAGGGAGAGAAATGAGAAAATTGTAAATTAGTCCTTGGAGGGTATATATAGGTTGGGTAAAAAGTGTAAATAGCAATAAATAATTATCACATGTGGTTGAGTAGGAGGAAATGAGTATTTTTGGTTAAATTTCATGGTAAGGGTATATTTGTGCTAATTTCCCATGTTTTTATAGGAAGGGAGGGGATTTTTATAATTTCTTTTGGGGTTATATTTTAAATAATATCACTTTAATCTCTTATATTTAGACCTTAGCTTAGCTTGCAGTCAAAATTTGAAACTTAATTTATAAGCCATAAGATCTACCCACACCCTCTAAACAAATATTTTAAGACATATTGTCCAATCAAATAAAAAACGGACTGCAAGCTTATGCATTTAAACTTAACGTATTTTGTCGCAGTTCATTAAATCTAGACCCTTGTATCAATCAACCATTTAAAACATTACACCTCGTCAAGTTATGAATTAATATTTTTATTTATTTTTTCATTTCCAAATTCCTATTAAACTAACTCAAGTTAAGTTAACTTCAGATTCTTATTGATTAAAAAATAAAAGATTTTTTACTCAAAGTACCCCATGAACATTAACTTTAATCTCAAGGTAGACTCTAAACTCGATATGTAACAAAATACCCTATTAAATCTATTTTTCGTCTCAAAATGCCAATTTTACGTCATATATATTAACTTACTGTCAAATTGAAGGGCAAAATGGTCATGTTGGAATATCCTAAATTCCTAAACTTCCTTACCTATTATTCTTCTCACCAGTCACCACCCATCCACCCATCCACCAGCGATGGCAACCACCCCATCCCACCTCACAACGACCTAAGCTTTTTATCGCCATCTCTTCCAAAGGCAAATGACCAAAGTAATATCTCTCATTTTCTCTCTCTCAAGGCTGTCCTTCCTTTCCTCTACACTCGCCGGAAACAACAGAGGCCTTCAGATCTGAGGTTGCAGATCGACCTCGATTTTAGCTCTACCGACCATCACTAAATCCTGAGGATTAGAAGAGTGACATGAGTTTCTAATTAGATAATCTTCCTTCCCTAATCGGAAGCCATGGCAGATTGGCAGCAGCTCCAAAGTTTCTTAAAAATAAAAAATTCTTCGAACCCCATTAACTTGGATCAATTTCAGTAGCCCACCCTCAATATTCGATTAAATTTAGTGGGAGATCAAAGTCTGAATATTTCTTGAATGTTGTGGTTTGGTTGGAGGCCGGTTTGCTTTGTATTTGTACTTCGCGAGGAAGAAGATGAAGCACTATTCCTTTTCTTTTATATTGAACGATGTCGTTTGGCCTTGTGAGGCGGGATGGGGTGGTTGCCATCGTTGGTCGGTGGGTGGTGACTGGTGAGAAGAATAATAGATAAGGGAATTTAGGAATTTAGAGTATTTGTCCCGACAATTTTGCCCTTCAATTTGGTGGTAAGTTAGTAATCATGACAGAAAATTGATATTTTGAGACGAAAAGTGAATTTAAGATGATATTTTGTTACAAAATCGAGTTTCGGATCAACTTTAAGATTAAAATTAAAGTTATTTGACACTTTGAATAAAAAGCCAAAACTAAAAAACATTAGATTCACCAAATTCCCATTCAAGTAGAATTTTCGAAAGCACTTTGAGAAAAGTCAGAGACAAATTGTTGTGCAAAGTAGACGGCGTAATCCGGATCAATTTCTGCTACTTCATCATCATCTTAGTATTCTTCTTCTCGAGCAATAATATAATCCTTGATTGGAATCTCTGGGTCTTGTTCCTCTTGGAGGTCATGCTTGTCGTCTCGTCCATCGTCAATTGGCAGCTCTGTGATTTCATTCGCTTGCATTTCCTCCTCGTTTTTGATAATATCGATATAGTCAGTGGGAGTAAGCGGTAAAGTCTGCCATGAGTGAGCGACTGATTTGGGAATTTGATTTTCCCAACCCTTGTTCTTCGTTTTACATGCTATATGTGTGGCTTGGCCTTGTTCATATACATTTATTTAATAGAAGAAATAAAAAAATTACTACTCAAATTAATTGAAAAGGAGAATGAATGTAATCCAGTTGTAGTGTAGTGTGGTTGGGTTGCTTTGTAGTATGTTTGTGTGACTTCCCAACTGGTTGTAGCAGGGCTGTCTGTTTGTTTTCTACTATTAGTTCAGTCTTTTCTGGGTTTCCCAGGAGTGTTTATTGGGATTAGCCCTTTATAACTTTTAGATTAACAAAAAAAAACAATGAATTATTTGAAGACTCTTGCAACAGGGATAAGATGATTTTCTATTGAAAAGGAACACGAAGAGGGAGAAAGAGAAGTTGAAGAGGTCTCGCGTTCTTTGTTGCAAACCCTAAGAATTGAATCTGATTTTTTTTATTCGTTAATCAATAAGAATCTGAAATTAACTTAACTTGAATTAGTTTAATGAAAATTTGGAAATAAAAATATTAACTCCTAACTTGATGAGGTGTAATGTTTTAAACGGTTGAATTAATATAAAGGTCTAGATTTAACGAAATGCCAGGAAATATGTGGAGTCTGAATGCATAGGCTCGCGGTCCATTAAAAACCTAGGAATGTATGGTAATAGCTTGTTTTATTACCTTTAATTAAAAAGGCACAAATGTTATTTGTTTCTTTTCAAAAAGCCTAAATGTGATTTTTGGGAGTGTATTCGATTGAGATTTTAATGAGTTTCATATGATTTAGAATTATAATGAGTTTTAATTTATTTTTTTATATTTTATATGATTTGACTCAATTTCAATGAATTTTATAATTAAAATTTCTATGTATTCCGAGGTATTTTATTTGTGTTTGACTTCTTTAGTTGACTAAACATAACTTTTAATCTTAACCCTTCAAACAAATATGAAGGGCGAAAATTATCCACTCCTCCCTCTTCTCTCCTTCCTCCTCAGCCGCTTCAAATTCTTTCTAGGTATAGATTATTTTCTCCTTTTTTTTCTCCTTCTTCCTCCTCAGCCGTTAACATCTTTGATGATGACGAAGTGGCTTTTGTCCGCGCCATGCAGGATTTTAGCTTTCAAGCTTTGTACAAGGTTAGTTGCATATATCCCTCTGTCAACCTAATGCTTCTCTGGACTACATTCATAAGTTATAACTGGGTAGTGGTAGTTTTCTTGACTATTTATATAATATTTCATTTTTGACAAAAATTGGAAAACAAAGCTTATAATTATTGTGTTGCTATGGTTGCAGGTCCCTTTGCAAACTGACCCTCGCTATTGACCATGGCAGAGAGCAACAAGAGGCATTTGATAGTTGTAATTATAATTCTGATTATGGTGATGAGCTACGTTGCTTGCGGCGAATTAGGCATGTAGGTCTGGCACAGGCGAGAGGTTGGATGAAGATGGACGGCGTAAAACTGTTTTGAGGAAGATGTTTTTTTTTTTTCAAATCCAATGAAATTTTGGCTGAGGTATGGTGATTTGGGTGAAAGACTGATATGAGTATTTTTCATTCTAAAACCCATCAAAATCCATCATTTTATCAAATCCAAACAAATAATGAAATTTTTAAATACAACTAGAATTTAAAATCGTATTGAATATGTCAAGATTTTTAAGGGTTTTAAAAAATCATTCAAAAGATAAATTGAATAAACCAAGATTTTTGTTGATATAATGATATTGGGGGTTGGGATTACAATATAAACATTGGGTATCGATCTCGCCATTTACCGAGACCTCCCACATAACGTGTGGAGATGAACACTTGTAACGACCCGAAAATTTAATTATTGAATTTTTGTAAATTATTTTGTAAAAAGACGATTTTACCCTTGGTTGTTTAAGGGGCGTGGAAATCAAGTTTTGTTTCGGAACATATTAGGTTGTGTTTCGGGTACCATTGCGTAGGTCTCGAACTCACGAGTTCATAGACAGGCGGCACGCGAGAAACAGAGTTCGTGTGCGAAACTTACAGGTCTAATAGTGTAAGGGGCATTTTGGTAATTTGGTAAGGGTAGATATTTTTTTTTAACCCCTAAAACCATTTGATCATCATCTTCAGTTTTCACTCACTCTGTGGAACCCTCCCCCCCCGGCCCCCCGAACCCTTGTAACCCAAAAACACCAAGAAACCAAAAATCATTGACTTTGATTCAAGGCTATGTCTCCCATTTTGGTGGAACTAATCGGGATCTCCTCCTTCCCACGAGCACAACCGTACAAACCATCAGAGGAGACAACCGCGGGAGACGTCGGGCCGAGGAAAAGTTAAAACCGAAACTTCTGATCAGTTTTCCGGCTAGCACAGATACATGTTTAATGTTTTGAGGTCATTTTTTAATTCCTGGGATTGAGTAGATAGATTTAGATGTAAAATTCGTGAAAAACGGTTAAGTTTTGAAGAAGTTAGAAAAACTTCAAGGTCGACCGGAAATGGAGGATTCCGACGACAGAGACGGCGGCGCGGCGGCGGTCCGGTCTTCTTGTCCAGCCTGATTTCGACGGGACTCCGGTGACGGCGGCGCTGCCGTCTTCTCCGGCGAGTCGTCGGCGACCGGTCGGATCGAGTGGACTAGGTCAAGTCGAGTGGATCAAGTCGGGTTGGACCGGGTCAGGCCGAGTTAGGTTGGGTTAGACTGGGTCAGCGCGTGGGTACTGTAGCAGGCGCGTGGCCGGCGCGTGGTCCGGCCTTCTGCCGAAGAGTGGCGGTGCGTGGGACCGATTACGAGGTCAAGGCGACACATAGCTAGGGTTTTGGGGCGTTCTGGATCGGATTTTGATGGTTTTGAGGCCGTAGGAGTTCGTTTAAAGCCTCGTTTGGATAATCCCAACGGTAACGGTTGACCATGGAGCGGGTTTTAAGCTTGGGAGGTCAAGGTAGTTGGGTCAATATTGTGTTAAGAGTTCCTTGGGGCTAGGGAGTCCATGATTTGGTATTTTATTCGCGCTGTAAACAAACTACGTTTCCGGGATTACATGCGTATGAATACTTCTAGGTATCGGGTTATACCATAGGATTCTCCGATGATTGGCGTGGAGGGTGTTTTTTTCCGCTACATTGTTGAGGGTTCTCCGATTAACGTTAGAGGGTATGTCTCCGCTAGATCGTCGAGGGGTTCTCCAATGTTGGCGTTCGAGGGATCTTTCTCCGCCATATCGTTGAGGTCTAAGGTAGCTCAGGACGAGCCGGGATATCGAGTTACCACTCGGGGGCTCAGGATGAGCCGTGATATCGAGTTATCACTCGGGGGCTCAGGACGAGCCGGGATATAGAGTTATCACTCAGGGTGCTCAGGGCGAGCCGGAATATCGAGTTACCAGTCGAGGTGCTCTGGAGGAGTAGGGATATCGAGTTCGACTCGGCGCGAGTCAGTGAGATTCAATTCAACCAAGTCTGGTTCCTTCGTCATTCAGGTGTGTGGGTTGGTGTGGGCAGTGACCTAGATTGACGAGTCAGTTGTCTTGTGTTATTACAGTAGAGGTTTCAGCAGTGTTTGACCCACTGACAATTGATGTCAGAACATGTTACCTTTTCGGACCACCACTATTCCGAGGTTTCGGTGGTGACCTGTAAGCTATCATGCGTCTGATAAGTAGGTGTGGTTAGTAAGTACATAAAGGTTCTGTCGGAAACCCTATATGGTTTATTTAATACATTTAAGGATAAATAGTATTCCTGGTATTAAATTTTGAGAAAAAATAATTGTCAGACGCTATAAAAGCTTTTCGCGGATTTCAATGCGAAATTCAGAAAGGATTCTTATAATACCACTAGGTTATAACATTCGTCATAATACACCAAGATTTTTATAAAATCTATTAAATTCCTACTTTAATACCCCCAATTTTAAAAGAGGGCACTTTTGCTCACCACCAGGTGAGCAAGCAATCAATTAAGAACTTGCATGTGTGTTTTAATATATCCATAGTTTATTTTTTAAATTTATTAATTATTTATAATTAATGGAGGAGAGATAAACTATTTTTTTTTAAATAAAAAATTACACCACACCCCAAAGTACTTCGTCTCCTTCCTCCATCGAGAAGCCATGGCAGCTCCGCCGGTAAACACCACACACGAGCAATTCATCTTCTTCCCCGCCGAACATGTTTGCTTATGGCCAGATTTCTCACCGGCGGCAGCAGAGAAGTTCTCTTTCACAATTTTTTTTTTTGGGTGAGATTGGGGCCAAAGCCCAAACAGAACAACAAAATTTTTTTTCATAATTGAAAGCAGGCCAGTCTCTTGTACTCTTGTAGTCTGGTTGATTTGAGCAACCACATGAGGTTTTTGTTCGAAACAGGAAAAAAAGCTTTTAACTTTAAATGTACTTTGAATTCGCTATTCAATCTCAGTTTATTTTTTAGACTAAATTTTATCTCAATTAACCCTTTGAATATGACTTCTGTAAATAAAATTACCTCATTTTTGTCCAAAAATTTTAACTTACCATAAATTCCTTTAAATTTACTACCGTAACATAATATCATCAATTAAAATATAAATAGTTTCTTTCTAACTTGACACATGTCCTCCTACTTCATTATAATTAATTATTATCCTAAATATTTAATTTTAATTTTGAAAAATAATTTAAAATTTTAAAAAAGTAATTGAACCCAAAATTCATCTCCTATAAACACCCACCATCACCAGAGGAATAAATCTCTTCTCCTCCCCACTCAAAATTCATCATTTTAGTGCACAGTCACTCTATAGTTCATTTCCCACTCAAATTCTGGATCACTCCATAGTTCCACTCCCACTCAAATTCTGAATTTTTGGTATTGCGCTTCCTTATTTGGAATCTCAAATTTCTCTCTGTTATCCATATAAAAAAAAAAAAAAAAACTGAAATTTAAAGTGGTTTCTCATTTGGGTCGCCTTCATTTCCTCTTTTAGTCCAACCCATTTGATAAATTTCATACCTTTATGATCCATATGCTATTATTGGTCCTTTTTGGAGTTTTCTTTTGGTGAAAATTTTGATATTTGTTTTTAAACTTCGGTTTATAATAAGGCAATTGCGAGCGTTGATGAAAGTGGTGGAGGCGGTGTGTCAACACCAACACAACATTAAGTTTTAATTCATAAATTTTCTAAAAACATAAACAATAAAGAGCATAAACCCATAATTTTATAAGTCTTAATTCATGAATTTTCTCAAAAAACTAATTAATTGAGGAAAAATAGATTTGAAGGAAAGAGAATTATCTCAAAAATAAAAAAGTACCAAGATCTTCTTCTCAGGTATAAATCAATTCCAAAAAAAAATTGAAGCCATGAGCTTCCCATCTCCCTCCACCCAAAACTCAACAAAGCAATTTAAACAAAAACAAACAAATAAATAAAAGCAAGAAGAAAGCAGATGAGCTTAGGCCAGTACAATGGAGAAGGAAGAAGATCTGATGCCAGTACAATTAAGCTTGTTACTTATAGCTCATAGAGAAGCCCTGGGCCAATGACCCCCCTTACTTAAAGCGCATCAAGATCTCCGCCCTCGAGCTCTTGAAGATGGTGGTGCAAGCTCATTATGGTGGGACAATCGAGGTCATAGGCCTCATGCAAGGGAAGACTGACGGTTAATGGGCTGAGATAGACAAGAGATTGGTGGGTTTGTAATTGTTTACCCGACGACGGTGATGGAGGTGTTTACCAGAGATGGTGGGTGAGGATGAGAAGAGGTTTATTCCTCTGGTGATGGTGGGTGTTTATCGGAGATGGTGGGTGGAAAGGATGAATTTTGGGTTCAATTAATTTTTTTTAACTTTAAATTGTTTTTCAAAATGAAAATTAAATATTTAGAATAATAATTAATTATAATGAACTAGAAGGACATGTGTCAAGTTAGGAGGAAACCATTTATATTTTAATGGTTGATATTATGTCACATTAGCAAATTTAACAGAGTCTAACGGAAGTTAGAATTTTTGGACGAAAATTGGATAACTTTGTTGAAGGAAGTCATATTCAGGAGGTTAATTGAGACAAAATTTAGTTTAAGGGGTAAACTGAGATTAAGTGGCGAGTTCAAGGGGCATTTGAAGTAAAAAGCCCAGGAAAAAATTGAAATAAGAGAAGGCGAAAAAAATAGAACAAATATTTAAATGTTCTTTGCTTTATGTTTGGATTTGAATAATTGTGATTTTTTTGAATTTTGAAATTGTTTGAAGACACCTCAGGCCTTCTAGATGGAGGTTGGAGGAAGACGATGAGCAGATTGAAGAAGACGAAGGGGTTGGGTTGAGTATGGGTGTGGTGTAATTGTTTATTTAAAAAAAAAAAAATTTCTCTCCTCCATAACTTATAAGTAATTAATAAAATTTAAAATATTAACCATGGTTAATGTTAAAACACACATTGCTCACCATGTAGTGAGCAAAAATTAAGACACCATGAAATCATTTAAAATTTCCAATTGAATACACTACCTTTTATTTTTGTAACACCAGGTTGAGAGACTTGTTTAGTTAAAAAATCTACTAACCTCTTGTACAAGCTCAAGCATGTGTCAACATTTGTTTTATTTTTAGTTCATTTTTAAAATTAAAAAAAAATAATTTTAAATTAAAGTAAAAATTCAAAAGAAGAAAAAAAAAAAAGGAGAGATATAGTAATTACCCACTACCTCCATTACATATAGTTATTATTTTTAATTTAAAATAAAATATAAGGTTTTATTATTTTGTCTTTATTTCTTTTTCTAAAATGTAATTAACTAAGGGTATTTTCGTTCAAATTTTTTGGTGAAGCCTTATAATACCAAATCCACCGTCTAGGCTTTATAATAACAGAGATGATTTATAACATGAGTTTGGGTTTGTATCACTAATAGTTCCTATATTATTCCGAACTCATCATTTTCCTCCATTTTGTTTTTCATTTAATTGAGTTCATTCTTATTCTCTTACTTCACATGTAAATTTCATCTATATTCTCTTACTTCATATATCAATTTCATCATATTCTCTTAAATTTTTGGGAAATCGTCACTAATATCCATTTCTCACAAAAAAAAACCTTTAATAACCACTTTCTATATATTCAACCATCTCAGGTAATTAACTTTTGATATTTGCAATTTTTGTAATGACCCGGACCAGAAATTAAAGTAATTTGAGAAGTTAATTAAGAAAATGACGATTTTATCCCCGAGTTCAGAAGGGTTCGGGAGTCACTTTTTGACTGACAATGCGTTTGGAAAATTTTCTTGGGTCGTTGCGTAGTTCTCGACCTCACGAGTTCGTAGACAGGCGGCATGCAGAAAACAGAGACCCGATGAGATCGTTGTGGGTCTAGAAGCTTCAGGGGCAGTTTGGTCATTTTGAAAAGTCTAGATTTTGGGAGATATTTTCTCTCTTATCGGACTCTGCCCGGACATACCGGGCACTCTCTCTCTCTCCTCCCCCGACTGCTCTTTCTCTTCCCGTGCGATCTCGCACAACCTCACCTTTATCGTCTCATGTTGGGACCAAATTGAGCCAAACCAAGCCAAGATGCAGCATCCTCTCGAGCTTGCGAGCTATTGGAGACCATTTTCGAGGCGAGAGCATCGCCGTAGCTGACGGATCGAAGGGAGGATTTTTTCGAAGCTTCTCGGTCGTCTCTTTTCCAAATCATGTATGGTTTCAAAGTTTTGATTTCAGATTCGGGTTCCTAGTGAAAAGTAGATGGATTTACATGTGTGGATCGTGAAAAAAAATCGAGAAATAAAGATGTTAGAAGCTCACTGGAAATGGAGATTTCGACATAAATTTCCAGATTCCGGCAACTGCAGACGGCTGCGACGACGACGGTTCGGTCATCGTCCCTTACGAGCTTCGGTGATTGTTTTGAACTGCGGCGACTGAGGTGGCATGCCAGGTGGTAGCCACGTGGTGACCAGTTAGCGGCTGACTCAGCTGCCACGTGAAGCTACGTGGCAACACAGTCAGCATTCAGTTGACCATTGAGTCAACTGACGCCGATAGGGTTTGACGGAATATGTTGACGGCGTTAGCATATTCCCTCAAAAGGTAACAATGTTATGACATAACCCTAACGCCATTAGTTTGGACGGAATATTCCGATTCCGTCAAGTTTGATGAAATATTCCGCTGTGAACAGTACATGGTGCGTGGGGGCGCGTGGCAGCTCATGAGGGAGCGTGGCCGGTGAGTGGCGAGTGGTCCAACCTTCTACCGGCGCATGGCGGCGTATGGGACTGTTTCCCAAACCACGGCGGTGCTTGTCTAGGGTTTTGGGACATTTCGGATCGGATTTTGATGGTTTCGAGGACATTGGAGTTCGTTTAGATACCTGTTTGAGTAATCACAGTGGTAATGGATGACCACGGAGTGGGTTTT
Organism: Oemleria cerasiformis; assembly: GCA_037349345.1. Classification (NCBI taxonomy): domain Eukaryota; kingdom Viridiplantae; phylum Streptophyta; class Magnoliopsida; order Rosales; family Rosaceae; genus Oemleria; species Oemleria cerasiformis. The sequence goes on from JAZGTL010000007.1 coordinate 12,540,917, forward strand.
GGCTCGGGAGGTCAAGGGAGCTGGGTTATTGGTATGTCAAAGGGTTTCTTGGGGCTACAGTTTCCTTGAGTTAGTACTTTGGATGTACTGTGAACAGACTTGATTGCCGGGATTGCGTGGCATGTGTACTTCTAGGTATTATGTTATACCATGGGGTTCTCCGATGATTGGCGTGGAGGGTTTCTTTCTCCGCTGCATTGAAGAGGGTTCTCCGATTGGCGTTAGAGGGTACGACTCCGCCAGATCGTTGAGGGGTTCTCCGAAGTTGGGGTTTGAGGGGTCTTTCTCCACTAGATCGTTAAGAGTTTCTCTGATGTTGGTGTTAGAGGGGACTTTCTCTGCTACATTTTTCAGGGTTCTCCAACTGGCGTTAAAGGGTACGTCTCTGCTAGTTATTGAGGGATTCCATCATACTCTTAGGATGATTCAGGATATCGAGTTACCACTAGGGGTGCTCAAGATGAGCCAGGATATTGAGTTACCATTCGGGGTGCTCAAGATGAGCCGGGATTCAAGTTACCACTTGAGGTGCTCAGGATGAGCCGGGATATCGAGTTACCACTCGGCGTGCTCAAGATGAGCCGGATATTGAGTTACCACTCAGGGTGCTTAGGATGAGCCGGATATCGAGTTACCACTCGGGGAGCTCTGGATGAGCCGGATATCGAGTTACCACTCAGGGTGCTCAGGATGAGCCGGATATCGAGTTACCACTCAGGGTGCTGAGGATGAGCTGGATATCGAGTTACTACTCGGGGTGCTCAAGATGAGTCGGATATTGAGTTTCCACTCGGGGTGCTCAAGATGAGCCGGGATATCGAGTTACCACTCGGGATGCTCAGGATGAGTCGGATATCGAGTTACCACTCGGGGTTCTCAGGATGAGCCGGGATATCGAGTTACCACTCGGGGTACTCAGGATGAGCCGGATATCGAGTTACCACTCGGGGTGCTCATTGAGTTACCACTCGGGGTGCTCAGGATGAGCCGGATATCGAGTTACCACTCGAGGTGTTAAAGATGAGCCAATATATCGAGTTACCACTCGGGGTGCTCAGGATGAGCCGGATATCGAGTTACCACTCGGGATACTCAGGGTGAGTCAGGATATCGAGTTACCACTCGGGGTGCTCAGGATGAGCCGTGATATCGAGTTACCACTCGGGGTTCTCAGGATGAGCCGGGATATCGAGTTACCACTCGGGGTACTCAGGATGAGCCGGATATCGAGTTACCACTCGGGGTGCTCAGGATGAGCCGGATATCGAGTTACCACTCGAGGTGTTAAAGATGAGCCAATATATTGAGTTACCACTCGGGGTGCTCAGGATGAGCCGGATATCGAGTTACCACTCGGGATACTCAGGATGAGTCAGGATATCGAGTTACCACTCTGGGTGCTCAGGATGTGCCGTGATATCGAGTTACAACTCGGGGTGCTCATGAGGAGTCAGATATCGAGTTACCCCTCGGGGTGCTCAGGATGAGCCGGGATATCGAGTACGACTCGGGATAAGTCAGTGAGACTCAATTCAACCAAGTCTGGCACCTTCGTCATCCGGGTCAGTGGGTTGGTGTGGGCGGTGACCCATATTGACGAGATGTTGTCGGTTCACACGAGGGTGACACGTCAGTTGTCTTGCTTGATTGCGGAGGAAGTCCTCCGAGGTAGGTTGTGACCTACTCTCAACTTGGTATCAGAACTTGTTAGTAGAGGGCTATAAACTTTGAATCATGATCAGGGGTTCTCACATTGTGATCTGTGGCGAAGTATTGGCTTTCACCCTAACATGACCAGGCAGGTTAGCCACCGGTGCGGTTACTTAGTCGAGAGCTAGGGCGTAAAACAAGTTCATAAGGTTACCCTGTAGGGCCACCACTAGTCTAAGGATTCAACAGGGTCTGACCTATCCTGCGTCTGACAGGTAGGTAAAGTTAGTCAAATACTGAGGAGGTTCTGTTGAACCCCTGTAAAGTTTTTTTAATGTGTCCAAAGATTAAGGGTATTTCAGGTATTAACTTTTGTGGATAAAGGCTGTCAGACGGAAGCAGGCCTTTTCGCAGATTTCGAGACGAAATTCCGGAGGGGTCCTGTCAATTTTGGCCCAAGAATATAAACAAAAAAATTATCTCAGTTACCTCTTAGTTAATTCCTATTCATTTTTCCCCAATCCTCTCCCATCCAACTTCATCCTTTGCCAGGAACCTTCATCCCACCTTCATACTCAACCACCCTCATCCTACCTTCATCTTCATCCCACCTTCTGAAGAAGACGAAGAGGAAGAGGACGCAGCCTCCCCCTTCATCTTCATCTTCATCTGGGTTTTTGGGTTTTACAGTTAGTTACCGATTAGTTTCCACTTACATACTAGTTGGTAACCACTTAGTTACATAACCAGAAACCCAGATGAAGATGAAGAGAGAAGAGAGAAAAGAGGATGCAGAGGAAGAGGAAGAAGGCGAAGAGGAAGAAGACGCAGTCTCCCCCTTCATCTTCATCTGGAGATTTTTATCTTCATCTTCATCTGGAGATCTTCATCTTCATCTTAATATGGAGTTCTTCATCTTCATGTTCATCTAGAAAATCTAGAAATGGTTATATAACTAAATGGTTACAAACTGGTATGTAAGTGAGAACTAATCGGTAACTAACTGCGAAACCCAGAAGCCCAGATGAAGTGGAAGATGAAGTTAGTTTCTGGGTTTCCATGATTTCGCAATTAGTTACCGGTTAGTTTCCACTTACATACCACTTAGTTACCCACTTAGTTGCCTAACTATTTATGAGTTTATGAATTTCCATGATTTCTCATTTAGTTATCGATTAGTTTCTACTTACATACCAATTACACTACAGGAGAACAGGGATTCAGCAAAAACGTTTAGTTGTTTCTAAAAGTCAGAAGTCGTAACCTAAAATTATAGGCAACAAAAAAATTTCGTTACCAGCGTCGTTGCCCAATGGTCGTGTTCTTATGTAATAGACAACAAGATTTCAAAGTTGTTGCGGAACGAAAACGCAAGGCAATTACAAGTCGTTTCCTATAATCTTAGGCAAGAACCGCTCAAGTTGTTGCTCATAATCTTTGACAACACGTTGCAAGTTGTTGCGAATCACAAATGCAAGGCAAGAATGAGGTGTTGTCTTTATGCTTTGGCAATAACCTTCCAAGTTATTGGTCATAATCTTTGCCAACAACTTCCTTGTCCTTGTAGATCTCAAGGGGTAGGAGTCAAATATTATTTCTTCATATAATTGGGAACACCAATTTAGTCTCCTATAAGTTTACTAAGCCACAATTCAGAACCAAAATTGGAAAATTTTAAATGAACTTCTTATTCAAATGGAACATTTAATTGAAACATTAATCCATAACATAGCCAAGCACATTCTTCACATTCATCAAGTTTTCAACCATATTAGATTAATTACATCAAAATATACATTGTAATTGTAAGCATGAAGTGATCAAAACTTTTTAACTTTACACAGTAATAAAAAAGATTGAACACTATATATGGGTGTCAATGCCTAAGGTAGGTGTTAACCAAAATAAACACTAGTCCTAGTGTTCAGCAACAAAAACATCCATGGGTCTAGCAAAAGTAAAGTCTTAATGAAGTGGTCTTTGGTTAGCAAAATACCCTCTAATTCTTCAACGGATGGTAGCGACATCATGCATACTCTTCTTCAAAATCTTCATCCAAATATTCATGTGCTAAGTTCTCAAATGCATTATCTTTCAGTGGGTGTTGTTCTTGATGTCGCTGTTGTTCATTGTTGACTTACATGTTTTGCCTTGGCTGCCTCATTGATCCATTGCTTGTTTTTATCTTGGTGTACCCAATTAGAAAAAGAAAAACCAAGTGAGCTGTAATGGCAATGAGGACTTAAGAAGAGCTGAAAATGAGAACTTGTTAGGTCAGTAACCTAAATGAAGCATTTCTTGCAGCAAGAGTAGAGATGCAGGTGAAGAATTATTAGAGTAACCCAAAATCAAAGCATTCCAGGAAACAACATTTTTCACTTGTATCTCATTAAAACGGCAGTGGGCACATTCTAAGTTACCGCATTTCGCGTGAAAATCAACCAATGAAGTACCTACCAAAACATTGGATTCAAAAGCATACCCTTACACAAGTGTCCAAATTTTTAGACATCTACCGAAAATTCGCCAGTCTCCCTAGAAAAAGGGTTAAACCAAAATTCCACCTGTCAAACAACAACCAAGAATTCCAAAACAACTTCAAAATAACATTACAGTACTAGAGCAACAAACGAATCAAACAGAGATAACATTCCAGTTAATTAGCAGCAGCAACCAAAGATAGTTTCAAGCCTATAGTATGGAGATAGTTTAAACAGAGATAACATTCCAGTAAACAGTGGCTACCAAAGTTAGTTTCAGGCCTATAGTATGGAGGCACCTTCCTTTCCAACAAGAAGCTAGAAAAGATATAAAGATAGTTTCAAGCCTACAGTGCCATACACACACATCCATGTGAAAAGTAAATTGCAGCACTGTGAACTCAATACATAATCAAAGTGAATTAATCCTTTCTTATTACACTTGGTTACCAACTTAACAAAACAATGGATATAATTGAAAATATTGCAACTTCCTCAACCTACAAGACCAAAATATGCAGATAAAAAATTCATGACATTGTAAAGAAAATACAAGATGCAAGTTACCTCTTTGGGTGGTACTTGAGTTGTCTTCCTCTTGATAGTTACGCCGATCAACGGTCATTGAGAGTTCTGGAATGGCCTCCACCAGGACCTTCAGAACCTCTGAAACACAGAGAACAATGAATCGAGACAATTTGGTCCAAAACTTACATGTTATTAGATAATCCACATCCAACTATATACTTCCAATTTCAATCAACAACAACATGAGGTAAATAATTTTATACCTAACAATTCAGAAAAGAAAAAAAAAGCTGACTATGCAAGATCACAGTTAAGTGTAACGAAATATCCCCACTAGTTGTTGCTTTATTTCATAAATTTTGTTACTTTTCTTTTAGACAACAAAGATACATCATTGCCTATTATGTATTACAAGTTGTTGCCTATTTAAAACAATATTGTGTCTTTCAAAATATGCAACAATTTTCTGTTATTGCACTAAATATTAAGCAACCCTTATACAAGTCGTTGCCTATAGTTTTTTAATTATGGCGGCAAGTTTCTCGCACTTGGTAAATTGGCAACAATTTCGAAACATTACAAGGTGCCAAGTGAATTATTGCAAGATTAAGGAACAACTTTTGCTACTTGTTGCCTATTGTCGCTATAGGCAAGGACATTTCGGTCATTGCATATTGTTTCGTTGTTGAATCCATGTTTTCTTGTAGTGTTAGTAACCACTTAGTTACCTAACTATTTTTAAGCTAGATAACTAAAAGAAACTCAGATTTTGCTCTTAATGAAACAAGAAACTGAACAAAATATGCCCATAATAGAACAATAGAGTGCAAGCCAACAACTCGTCCAAGCAATTTCTAAAACTCATATATCAAGTACATACCAAAATTTGATATATAGTGCAATACCCACAAAAGAAAAGTCTCAAGCATCAAATGGGAATTAGTTTGGTTCTTCATGTAATGACCCATTATATTTAATTAGTGGATTTTCGTAATTATTTGAGATAAAGAACGTTTTTACCCTTGGGGTTCGAAAGTCAATTTAAGTTTGGGAATACTTTTGGAAGTTTTTCTTGGGCCATCGGGTAGGTCTCGAATTCATGAGTTCTTAGACAGTCAGCGCGCAAAAATCGGGCCTCGTTTGAGAAAGTTTTGAGTCTAGAATTGCAAGGGCAATTTCGAAATTTTGACTCGAGATTTTAATTTAGTGTGCCTTATCTCTTTCTCTCTCCAAAAACCAGATATTTTCCTCTTTTTTCCCCTTCCGCTCTCTCTCTCTCGATTTCTTCTTGCTCGTGAGACACAAAAATATACATCACCACCATCACCAAAATTCTTGACCATTTCAGATCATACCAAAGACAGCATCACCTTCTTATCTTCCTCACGACACTACTAAAAAAATGAGTATTAGGGGCACTAAATTAGGGGCAAAATTATGGATACGCCCCAATTCATTTTCAATAGGGGCGGATATGTGGATATGCCCCTAATTAATACAATAGGGGTGAACATAAATTACCTCTATTAATGTCAATTTTTAGCATCAAACACAATCGCCCCTATAGACTAGTTTTTAATTTTTTTAATTCTATCAATTCCATTAGAGGAGGATGCACCTTTAAAAAAAAAATATTTCATTTAATTATTTTGAATATGGCTGCATGTTTTAATAGAAAAATAAATACAAAATTAAACAAAACCCTAATTCTTAGTACCCACTTGTCCACTTCTCTTATTCTTCTCATTCTAGGCACTGCACCCTTTTATCTTCTTCTTTTTTTCTCCTCCTTTATTTTCTTCACTTGTGTAGATCTAATATGATCCCTCATCTTTTCTTCTTTTCGGTCAATATTCCAAGGGAGAATGAAGGTTTGCAATAGAGAATAAGTTTGAATTATATTGTTAGATCAAAGGTTTTCTTTCTCTTTCCCTCTAAATTCCTTGTTTTGCAGGTAGATTTGGCGGCTTTTGAGGAATTGAAAGTGAACAATTTTTATTGAAATCGATTTGAAAGATGGTTCTCAAAAAAACTTAGAGGTACCAATTCTTTATTAATTTTTATTGATTTTTCTTATTCATCTAATTGTTTCTGGTATTTGATTTTGATTTTTCTAATGGTTTCTTCTTCTTCGATTTTTTATTTTGTTGTGCTTCTCAGCCTAATAATGGTTGTATTTCGTTCTTCAACAGATTTTGATGAATGTACGTAATTAGAGTTGAAGTGATTCACATGTTCTACAATGAATTAAGAAGATAAACGCATGGGTATACTTTGAGAGACGATAAAGTTCAAGAGTTCGAGTCAGATGAACATGCAACTTGAACATACGAACAGAAGAAAAAATCTTTTTCTCTTTCATGTTTGGAGAGCAGGAAAAAATATAGAACAATGTTACAAAATTCAATAATTCAATCATTCTTGAAAACCAATAAATGGGTTTTGATTTATTTTGTTGCATGTTTTTTATATTAATTAAAATTATTTGGGGCGGATCTATTGGCTTTTAATTAAGACTTAATTAACATTTTATATTACTTTATCCAACGTGGCAAAAAAACTTTTACAGGCCGGTCTTTGTGATTTTCAGCCTCTATGAACAATAGGGACGAGACTTATAGGGGCGTTTATACTTTTCGCCTCTCCTTTCTATTAGGGGAGATTTTCCAACATATTTGCCCCTATAAGTATCTTTAGGGGCAAATATTAAATGCCCCTATTAATAAGAAATTTAGTAGTGCGAGCACAACCATACCTTCCTTGGGTTGAGGGGACAGCGGTGGACGGAGAAGCAAGGGCCAAAAGTTTGATCGAAACATCTAGCTCAATTTTCGACCAACCAAGGTGAGGTTTCTCAATTTTGAATTTAGTTTTGGTTCCTTGGTTCGAGTAGATAGATTTCCATTATTAGAACATCAAATTTGGTTGAGAATTGAGAGAGATATCGACATTTAAAAATCAGACAGAAATCGCGGATTCCGGCTAAACTCCGGCAAACCAAGTAGGAAGACGACCCAGGCGCATGGGGGAAAAGCCACTACCACCCCACCTGCGTGTGGGGCATTTCCTCGGGCTCTGGTGACTTGCGTTTTCATGTTTTCGATGTTCCGGATCTTTTGGTGTAGGTTTCAAGTTAATCGACGTTCGTTTAGGGGTTATTTTAGATGTCCAAAGTTACGTTGTACGCGTTAGAACGCTCGTCTATGCCTGAGATTTTGGGGGTTGGATTTTAGGTTTTCAATTATCGTTTAGTAATTCCGAATGCTACCTTTGACAGGCGATACCGCTCCGGGGACGGCAGAGGAGCGTACATCTCAACGTTGAGCTTAATCGGACCTTCGGTGATTGGATTTTGATTTTTAAATCTTAATGCATGCATAAATGTGAGTTTTAAATAAATTTCTATTAAACAGTAATTTTGGTGAATTAGAATAATTTTTTCTCAAATGTTTTATTATCTTATGAATTTTGGGAATTTAGAATGATTATTCTAAGGAATTATTATTGGATATGGATTTTCAATCATGGATTTGAAAATGAAGTTTTGGGCTACGTGTAAGGACCCTTCCCGAATTTTTCCTCGAAACCCGGAAAGAACCCTTATCCCGTCTGACAGCTCTTTTACCTCAAAATTTAATTACCAGAAATACCCTTTATTCTTAAATAATTTTTATTAAACTTTACATGGTTCCCAACAGAGTCCCTGTACTTACTGATCACTCCTACTGTCAGACGCAGGATAAAATACCGGTCAAAACCAAAACCTCGGAATAGTGGTGGTTCAAATAGAAATACTCTCTGATACCAAATGTCAGTAGTCAGACATTGCTGACATCTCTACTGGAAAACCACAAGACAACAAACTAGTGAACCAATAATAATTCGTCCATCTGGGTCACCACCCACACCAACCCACTGACCCGGATGACGACGTATTTTCATATGTTGATTAGGCCCATAACAATTGTCGTCTGGTTCATATTAGAGCCGAAAATATCATCGGCTATCATATCGTATCATCAACCGGTATAACATTCAGCTATCATAACACATCAGTCGGCATATCTCTCGATTATCATATCCCTAGCCACCAGGGTATCCCTTGGGGTGTGCTAGTCCAGTATCACAACTCTCTGTACTATGATATCTCATCAGCCGGCATATCTCTCGACTGGCATATCATATCAGTCGGCATATCTCTCGACTATCATATCATATCAGTCGGCATATCTCTCGACTATCATATCATATTCCTAGCCACCAGGGTATCCCTTGGGGTGTGCTAGAATATGTACTACTTGGACTCGACCACAATTTCTGCAAAATCACCTTTTATATTGGGGTTCACCGGGAGTCCGCCAACACGGAACCAAGGCCCGGATCCTAGGCCCCTTCAAATCAGTTTTGTTTATATTGGGGTTCACCGGGAGTCCGCCAACACGGAACCAAGGCCCGGCTCCTAGGCCCCATCAAATCGGTTTTGTTTATATTAGGGGTTCACCGGGAGTCCGCCAACACGGAACCAAGGCCCGGCTCCTAGGCCCCTTCAAATCAGTTTTGTTTATATTGGGGTTCACCGGGAGTCCGCCAACACGGAACCAAGGCCCGGCTCCTAGGCCCCTTCAAATCAGTTTTGTTTATATTGGGGTTCACCGGGAGTCCGCCAACACGGAACCAAGGCCCGGCTCCTAGGCCCCATCAAATCGGTTTTGTATCCAAAATCAAGTATATATTTTGTTTATCATTTATCACAAATACGGTTTCAACTCAAAATCATGTACCCAAATAATTACCACGTCCAAACACTATCAAAACCGAATCCAACAACCATATCGTTTCTCACAACACACTTCCACTGAAATATTGGAACAACAATTATCCAGCAATCATTGCACCCATACACAACAGTATTTAAATCGAGGATAATAATACATGCATCACAATTTATAAATACAACCATACACAACAGTATTTAAATCGAAGATATTTATACATACATTACAATTTATAAATCAAAGTCCGCTTACCATCACCATCCAACCCAGAATTCATGTACGCTCTAGCCTCAGAGCACCTACACCATAATGATCCAACTACCTTGACTTTCCAAGCTCAAAACCCTCTCCACGGTCAATCATTACCGCTGGGATTGCCCAACCGAGCTCTAAATGAACTCCTATTGCCTAGAAACCAACAAAATCTGATCCGGAACGTCCCAAAACCTCAGTCACGCGCCGCCGTGACTTCGGGAACAGTCCCACGCGCCACCGGAAGGTCAGAACACGCGCCCACGCGCTGCCACGCGCCGGTCACGCGCCTGCTACAGTGTTCACGCGCCTGGACCAGTCTAACCCGGCCTGGCTCGACCTGACCCGGTCCAACTCGACCGGTTCACTTGACTCGACCGGTTACCGGTGACTCACCAGAGAAGACGACCGGACGGCCTCGCCGTCGCCGGAGGCTGGCCGGAGAAGATAACCGGACCGCCACCTCCGCCGCCGTCTGGTTCGCCGGAATCTGCCATTTCCGGCCGATTTTCAAGATTTTCTAACTTCTTCATTTCTTAACCGTTTTTCACGATCTACACATGGAAATTCATCTACTTTTCACCAGGAATCCAAATATGAGGTCAAAGTTCCGAGATCGTACCTGGTTTGGCCGGAAAACGGCCGAGAATGTTCGGTTCACCTCCCTCCTCCGTCCGTCGCCTACGGCGGTGCTCCCGCTCCAAGAACTACCCCAAAATGCTCGTGGGGTCCCGGGGAAGATCCTCCCGACCTTGGTTTTGTTCGAATCGGAACGAAATCCCTCCGATGAATATGGCCTTCGGTGTTCGCACGGGGAGGGATCAGATAGGACCGAGACTGCATCGACCCCCCTCTCGAGGAGAGAGAAAAATATCTGTTATATAATTCCAACATTTCCAAAATTACCAAACTGCCCCTGCAGTTTCTAGACCCGTAACGAACTCATCGGATCTCCGTTTTCAGCGTGCCGCCTGTCTACGAACTCGTGAGTTCGAGACCTACGCAACAACCCAAGAAAAATTCCCAAAAGTATTACCAGTCAAAAAGTGACTCCCGAACCCATCCAAAACTGAGGGTAAAATTGTCCAATTCTCAAAATAATTTAATTTCTGGTCCGGGTCGTTACAATCTACCCCCCTTAAGGAATTTCGTCCCCGAAATTTCACCAATTCAGGTTAAAGAACCAACCTCCTATTCAGTTCAAGGTCACTAAAGAGGTAAACTCCTCAGATGCATCTACTCTGGCAACAACATTTGACAAAGCCCTCAAAGAAGTATGTACCACAATAGTTACTGCTATTCGAACCTCATTCCTCAGTCTATACTCAAACCTTCGGTACTTATCCATCTCAGTCACGAGAGTCGGTAAAAAGTGTGACAACTCAAGACATTTCTGCTCATACTGTGCCATCGTTATGTCCCCCTACTGTAGCTGCAAGAATTTAGCCTCTCTGGCATCTCAGAATGAATGAGGATAAAACTGCTCGAGAAAGCGCTCCCGGTAAGCTTCCCAAGTAAAGGTACGGACATCCCAGCCCCTCAGTTGCAAAGAATGCCCCCAAAGGTACGCATAGCCACCCAGAAGAAATGTGGCTAGTCGCACCCTATCCTCCGGAGGGCACCTTATAACAGAAAACACTCGTTCCAAACGAGTAATCCACTCATCAGTATCATTTGGGCCTAACTCGCCCGTAAACACTGTCGCCCCCAACCTCTGGGGTCGCTCAATGTCAAAAACTTCAGAAGTAGCCCTACCATGAAGTACAATCGCCAAAGCCCGACCCAATTGATCCAATGTCTGCCTCAAATCAGGCTCTACTATGGGATCATGTGTCATATCAGCTTCCTCGTCGTTTCCACACCACTGACGGGGCTCACGTTTCGGAGGCATTACGCTGAAAATAATCATAAATCATCAATACCACAATCAGATGTACACTAGGTGTACGGTCTACATGAATTTAAACCTAGTGCTTTGATACCAAGTTGACAGGACCCTTCCCGAATTCCCCCTCGGAAATCGGGAAAAGCCCTGCTCCCATATGATAACTTAACAAAGTTCCCAGAATACCCTTAAGCCCTTGCAATTAGTTACGAGAATTCTACCAAAAATCTAGCAGAATCTCCCCTTAAGGATTGGTTAACCGTCTTCCACCTATCAGACGAAGGATAAAATAAAACTCCAAATCCCAACATCACCAAACAACCATCGATGTAGTCATAATTTACAGTAAGTCCAAAAAGGCTTATCAGAGCATCTAGGTAGGAAAGGTAAGTACATAAAATTATAATTCCTACTCGATAGTCTAGGTAAATGCGCAGCTAAAATTTAATGCCTCCGCCTCTGGATGTGCCCTCGTCAACTCAACGGCCTAGAGGGGATTTAAAACACATAAAAGTGTGAGTGGACAAAATAATCTTTTAAAATAATTTCCGCAGAAAACATACATTTTTCCCCCTCCACGAGTAAAACAATGCATGCATAATATAAAATTGCTTTTCAAACAAATCCATAAAGATAAGCCGAAAACTTACTGGAAATTCCATTGTCTTTGGTAAAACAACGGTGGGACCCCCGAAAACCCGAATAATGAAAACATCCCGTGATCAACAACCCTTCTTTGAAAACCCTCGTCAAAGGAGTTTAAAAATCATGTGAACAGACCTAGACACAAAAATATCACAAACATATCCCACTCCTCCCCGAGCGAAATCTCGAGCCGTAGCTCGATACCCTCCACACACCCGATATACCTCGAGTTATGCAGAACCACATACTACGCGTGGACAACCTCAATGACCTGGTGGAGAAATATCCTTCGACACCAGCGTCGGAGAACCCAAAAAGATATGGCAGAGAAATACCTTTCGACGCCAGTCGGAGAAAACCTTGACCTTCGGGGACGGTAATTTAGTGAAAACCAAAATCCATGTTTTGACATCCTTGTTTCTTGGCCTGAGCCAAATTCATTGAAAAATCGGGTTTACACCCAAATCCAATAAAATCACAAATCCGGTTCTAAACCCAAAAAAATCATGGACTCAACTGAAACCCAAAATCTAAGGTCAAAACGACATAAAAACAGAGTCCAAAAACCAGACCCCCACTCCAAAACATCATTTCCAATGAATTATTGAGAACCCATGTCCAGTAATTTCTAAATTCCAGAAATTTTCCAAAAACAATACATAACAAGAAATTATTTCAAATATACCTTTATGCATGCATTATGATTTACAAAACCTAAGTCCACTCACCGAAAGTCCAATTAGCTCAATCCCGGGTAGTACGCTTCTAAGAAGTTCCCGGAGCAGTATCGCTTTTCAAAAGTAACAATCGGGGTTACCAACGATAATTACATTCAGACTCCCTAAACCCCGGGAGGTCCGCACGCGTCTCACTAAAAACGCAGCCATTTCGGACGCCCAAAACTACCCCTAAACGATGTCCGATTAACTCGAAATTTGCTCCAAAAGGTTCGAAACATCGAAAACTTACCGACATGCATTGCCTTGACCCAAGTACCGGTCCCACACGCTGCCACGCGTCGACGGAAGGCCGGCGGCTCGGCCACGCGTCAGGTACAGTATCTCACGCGTCTGCTACAATACCTCACGCGCTGCTATAATACCTCACGCGCCTGCACACGTGCTGACTCAGCCACCAGGTGGCTCCACGTGGCTACCAGGTGGCATGCCACGTCAGCCCCTCTGATAGAACCAGTAGCTGGAGAAGACGACCGCTCCGCAGTCGCCGAAAATTGCCATTACCGACCGACCTTGAAATTTTTCTAACTTCCTCAAATCTCAACCATTTTTCACGAATTAATAGTCTAAATCCATCTACTCAAGTCTAGGAACTCGAAACTGAAGTCTAAACACAAAACCCATACCTGTGTTGGATGAAAAATTGATCGAAAGGTTCAGTTTTTCCTTTCCTCGGTTTGGTGTCTCCCGCAACTGTTTCCTTCGACGGCCGGTACGTCCTTGATCACAGGGAGAAGGGGATTCTAATGTGTGGAACCAAATCGGACGAGGTTGCTTCGAATCAAAGGTCAAATTCTTGGGTTCGGTCGCACGGATTGGGTGAGGATCGGGAGAAGAGAGAGAGAGAGAATTGAGGAGAATCTGAAACTATCTGGGTTAAAAATATCTACCCAAGACAAATTACCAAAATGCCCCTGAATATTCTAGACCGACAACTCTCTCACACGAACTCCATTTTTTGCGTGCCGCCTGTCTACGAACTCGTGAGTTCGAGACCTACACAATGGTCCCCAAAAAACTGCCAAATGTGTCTCCAAACAAAAATTAACTTTCGAGCTCCTTATAAAACTAAGGGTAAACTCATCATTTCCCAAATTAATTTTCGAAAATTCACTAATTAAATTTCCGGGTCGTTTCACCAAAGTACTAAGTGGCCAAAAAAAATTATTTAAACACACTTAATTGGCAACATTAAGTGACTCTCTTTATGTGGCAACTAATAAGAAATGGAATGTCAAAAAATTAAATCATCTTCTGTGAAAGATATTTTTAATGTATTTATGTTTTTTGTGAGAAAAAAAAATGTCACATTAACTGGCACATTAGTTGTGTTAAATAATGTTATCAATTAATTGTGTTCAAATTGCAACACTAATTAAAAAAAAAAAAAAATATATATATATATATATATATATATATATATATATATATATATATATATATATATATATATAAGTCAATATGAACATTATCCCCACTAATTTTGTCTTTTTTCAGGAACCTGATATTGTTGTTATGTTAATAATGATAATAATAAGTCAAATGGGTCTAGTTCAGATGGATATAGCCTTGACTTGTAGACTAATGATCTCAAATTCGAACCCCGACGGCATATTGTGTGGTAAAATCCCCCATTACTTGTAAATAACAGTGTTTGGACTGTTTTCAAAAAACAAATAATGATAATAATAACGATGTGTTTATTGGCACTGCTAGAAAATGCAACCACCCACCACCAATAATCACCGAGCCACTAGATTCTCTCCCCGCCGACGAACCATAAGCTTCAGCCAAGATCATAATTCAAGCAATTAACCACGTTTAATTAAGCGATCACATAACCAAAAAATTGATAAGAATATATTACTAACCTATAGAGATCGAAGATGAATCCATCGTCACTGAACCGTGAAGAACAAAAACATACCTTCTTCTCTCTGTCAAGTTTCTCAAAGCTTAAAGTATCAATAGGCAATAGTCAAAAATCAAGCAACAATTGTGAGAAAAGAGGCTTCTTTATTATATAAACAATCCATCTAAGCATTCTCATATTAGAATTCTTAAACTTCTAATTAGTCCCAAAAGGAATTACGAATGCTCAAATTCTAACAAATCGATCTCCAAAAATTGCACTTTCATATGAAGTTGATGTATTTTGGGATGCAAAATGCAGTACCCGATCCCTTTAGATCTTACTAACTCAAACTTTTTAGGTTGTTCAGGCCTGCTATAATAGTTCAGATGAGTTTGATTTATATATATATATATATATATATATATATATATAAGAATTAGGTTATATGAGTTTGATTTTTATAACACTATTTCTTGTTTAACTCCTAAATCATCATTTCAATATATTTTTTTTGAAAAAGTCAACTAAATTTGAGATTTTTTAACCATTTATATCTATTAACTAAATGGACGGTCACCATAAGGATCTTAATTGTTAGCAATTCAGTTGCTTCGTTTAATGCATATGAGCAACTAAATGATCTTCAATTTTGTTGACTTTTTTTAAATGACGATTTAAAAAATGAATGATTCTGGTTAGAATATATGTATAATTAAGAACAACTTTATAAATTAAAAATGGTGATATGAGGAGAGATATATCAGCAGGATCGAATGCAACTATTAATCTTGTAAATATTTCCAATACACCCAATATATTATTGTATATGAAAAGCTTATCTCCCTCAAATGGAAACAAAGAAATCAGACAATGGAAACACAATAAAGAGGCTTTTTCTTTTTTGTTGGAAAAAAAATCTAAAGAGGCATGGATACATCATATGCCAACCAGACAGTTCGTGCTCTTATCCTGCCATTTGTGATGGCTGATGAGCTGAATGCTTGACTAAATCCACTTTACTTTGTGGTGTCATCTCGATATTTGTTTCACACATGTTTATATTCTAAATTTAGTGATCATTTGATAAATATTTCGTATTTAATTTTCAATATTTATTATTTTGCTTGAGATATATAAAAAAATAATAGAGAGGTAAAAGGGACAAGGATGAATAGTGGTAAGAAGAGAAAGAAATAAAGAAGAAAGAATAAAAAAAAAAGTGAAATTCATGAAAAAATAGGTTTTAGTTTTTTGTTTTTTTTTTCTAATTTTTCTTTTATATTTGCACTCCATCTTTTTTTACCAAGTCCTTCATCTATCCTTTTGCACATCTTATTTTCTTACATCCCAAGTACAGAAAATGAAAACTAAAAACATAATGGTTATCAAACGACTTTAAACGTATATATCATTCTCATATCATATTGTATATAGTCCAATTAACACTTCCAAAGAAAAAGTAATAAAATAGTTGTTGGAAAATAAAGTATACATGGCTCATTTGGTGGATATTATTAAATTAAATAGAATGCTTCATTAACATAATTTAAAAGTGGAAATATTAAGATTTTACTGTGAGATGGTCTTTTTAACCAAAATGAAATTTTCATTTTATATATAATAACGACAATAATACCTTCAATGTCAAGTCTGAACAGACAATAAAACCAACATGCTAACATACTAACGTGGACAAAAGCCGCACAAACAACTAAACAATGCATATCTCTAAAATTAAGCAAATTCCAAACCAAACCTACAAAACCCAAAACAACAAAAATCCTTATGGTGTGTTTGGATGATGGAAAATAACAAGGGATTTGGTAAAAAGTCATAATTTTGAAATTCTTATGCATCAATTCTCTTGTTTTGATTCATAAAAATTAAAATTTAGAAATTCCAAAAAACAAAAAAGGAATTTAGATGCCCCAAATCCCCAATTTAAACTCTAAATAAAGAGGTGTCATTTCCCAAATTCCATCTTTATAATTATAATTTATGTGTAATCATTAAATTATATATTTAAATTTCATTCTATTTTTATATTATCCAAACAAAAAACATCACAAATTCTTAAAAATTAAATTTCATCAATTTAAATTCTGTCATTTTATAAATCCTTGTTAATCTTAAACTTTTTCATCCAAACACACCTTAAGAGCCCGTTTGGGAACAAGGATTTGGATTTGGATTTTAAATGAAGGAATATTTCAAATCCCTTCATTTAAAATCCCTTATTTGGAAAACTTTTTATTGTAAGGATTCGAATTGAGGATTTCAAATAAGCAATTTCATTACTTAAATTGAAAATAATAATATCAAAATGACCCATTGTTTATTTAGCTAAATGAAATTATTAATATTCATAACCATCCATACATAGTTAACCTCGTAAATATTTTTTTTTAATTTAAATTTTTTTCAAGATTAAGAAAACTAAAAATAATAATATATATTGAAACTGAAGCCTGATAATATTTACGTTTACTTTCCATACCTTATTCCTATGGTTTGCACTAGTTTTTTCAATATAATTGGTCGTTTTAACGTGTTGAGAGCAATTTTTGTGAGAAATTGCTCCTAAAGGTTATTAGAATTTTATGGCTCATAATTTCTAGTTTTCTAGTAGGAGTTTCATTAGATTTAGTACTAGTAGCTCAATGTTGTCAATAAAAGTATTAATGCAAAGGTGTCAACTTTACGGATTAAACTGTACATGCTCATAAAGAACCAAACAAAAAGCCATATATGCTTGGAAAGTTCTGTAAGTCTAGTTTCTGGAGAATTTTATGAACCATGATTATTAGTTTTCTAGGGTGCCTTACATAAGTTTTAGTACCAGTAGCTCAGTGCTGAAATTTTTAGCGACTCTTGACAACTTGACATCGCAAGTTACCAATCTTGCTAAGAAAACTTTTGGACGATATTCTTGGGCAATTAAGGGGCACCAAAATCTCTTGTTAATTCAATTATTATACAATTAAAGGCCACCAAAATCTTGTGCTAATTTAATTATTAGTCCGTTAGAACAATATGATAAAAAAAATGAAGAAAGTGATGATTTATGAACATTACGTGAATGTTTATAACCAACATAAGGATTGATTGAGAGATAATGAGCAAGTAGAGGAGGAGGAAAGAGAACTATAAGTGGTAGATGAGGAGAAGAAAATATGGGTGGTAGAGAAGGAGGAGAAAATATGCGTGGTAGAGGAGGAGGAGAAGAGAAATAGGCAATAAAAGTGGAGAATAGAGAAATATGAACTGAAATAGAGGAAGAAATAAGGGGAACAAAGAAAGATGAAAAAAATAATATATGAAAAAAAAAAGTGAAGAAAGAGAACGAAAAAAAAATAAAAGGTTGAAAGACAAAAGGAAAAAAGTAGAAAGATGGAAAAAAACAGATGAAAAAAAAGAAGGATACAAAAAGCAAAAGGATGAAAAGAAAGGAAAAGAAAAATAGAAGGTTGGAAAAAGAAGGATGAAAAGAAAGGAAAAGAAAAATAGAAGGTTTGAAAAAGAAGGATGAAAAAAAATGAAAAAAATATGTTTTTGGTCAAGAGCTAAAAAAAAATGATGAAAAAAAAATAGAGGATGAAATTAAAAATGAAGATAAAGATGTTTTGTGTCATGCTAGAAATTTTACTCAAATGACTAATTTTAAAAGTCATTTTAAATTTCTAAATTTGAACTTATGAAAT
The DNA here is from genome assembly GCA_037349345.1 of Oemleria cerasiformis. Taxonomy (NCBI): domain Eukaryota; kingdom Viridiplantae; phylum Streptophyta; class Magnoliopsida; order Rosales; family Rosaceae; genus Oemleria; species Oemleria cerasiformis. Next base: position 12,559,425 of record JAZGTL010000007.1, read on the forward strand.
TCCCTATGGGTTTGGATAAAATTTAAACCCAAACCCAAAAATTTATCCAAACATAAGAATTTGGATCTAGCGAGCTCAAATCCAAATCCAAATCCAAATCTAAGTCCATGTGTATACAAATGGACCCAAAAAGATTACCACTACCATATGAAACATCGTCGCCGTCAAACTCATCACATTTGACATTGAGAATCTACAGAGCAAATGGTGGATATGAGGAAAACTCGATCTCCAACGATCTAATTGCGCATCAAACCTATTAAAGTCATTTACAGATGACCAAAATTCCTAATCTAACTACAGTGACAAAAACAACTAGAGATCTTGCGCCCCTCCGCCAAAAGCAAGATATAACCAAATTTAGAGAAAAGGAAAAATTTTACAGGAAATATTATGGGGAAGGAATTAGATTGAAAAAATAGTAAAAGAGGAAAGATTATGGGGAAGGAATTAGATTGAAAAAAATAGTAAAAGAAGAATGATGGGGAACTCATATCTAAATATGACTCTGACTAAATAATTACCGTAAAAGACTTTTATTATTAATCTAAAAAAATAAAAAAATAAAAGCAGGAAAGGGTAGGGGAAATTATAACAAAACGATATACCCTATTTGTTTAATTTTTTTTCCTGGGATATACCCTATTTGTTAAAGTGACATAGGCTTTAACGAAATGATAATTTGATAAAGAAAAGCGTGTTTTATTTTCTTTTCATAATTAGTAATTTAGTACTATGTAGGTTCACACTCCCCTAAATCGGGGACAATGATGTGAAAAGACTTCAGAAGTTGACTGGGTATGTCGCGGGCCGATTTGGCTTCAATACACCTATGTATTGCCAATATTGTTACAAATATTGAATTTTAAGAAATAAAAATAAAATTTGAAAAATTAAAAGAAAAATGGTTGGCCACTGCACTGAAACATACCGTCGGCGAGTGGTGGCCTGGCGGAGACAGAGGAGGAGAGTAGAAAGAAAAAAATACAAGAATTGAAAGCTGACCGTTGATGGCCCAATCCGAATGTGTCGCATTCCCATACATAGTCAGCGTACTGGAGAAAAATGGGTCTTCGGTTTCTGACATCATTTTGGCGGAAAGACACACACCGAAAATTCGGTCCTCGGTTTCAAACATCGTTTCTCACATGCACATACAAAAAGTTGATTTTTTCAAAAAAAAACTAATTGATAAAAGTCTTCAAGCGCGCGCAGACCTGATAATATAATTAATTTGCTTCTAGCTAGAATAAGGCATAAGATTAGAGATGGGCATAAATATTGATGGGAAAGATATATATGGGTTGTATTTAAATAGACAACAGTTATATGGCAAAAAGTTTACCAATCATCTATTCTAATGAATAGTGAATAGGATAAAGGTTTATTCAAGGAAATTTAATACCCATTAAATTAAAAATATATTTTTTATACATCCTTTAAATTACTCATGGATATTTAATACCCATTCGTCCCCCTAATAATTTTAATTTTGTCTTATTATTATTTATAATATATTTATTTAATTAAACCTCAATTATTTATGCTTTGTTTAACAAAATTAAACCACAATTATAAAAATGTTTTTTTTGGAAACCAACTAGAATAATATTACCAATTTATATTAATATCAAAGTTTATTTTTAGAACTTAATTCATTAATTGATCTCAAAATTATCTCAAGTCTTTTTTAATTTTTTAACAAAAATCAACATAAACTATAGAAATTTCAAGGATTTCACAACCATGGTCTTACATGTGGCCGCTTGTATGGCCTTTGTTGTGGTTGATCATGTATGCAAGGCACACTTTAATTTGCATCACTTTCCCGCCAAATAAAATAGTTTTAAAGAGTTCAAAGTGAACTCTCAAAACGTTTTAAAGATTTCAAAGAAGCCCATCTATCACTACCCTTCTTTGCCCTTTTTTGTCCATTAATTTGTGAGTTCAGGTATAATTTTGAAATTAATTTGGTGTAAAACACATGATGGTATATAAACTATAATTTTCCAAAGGCTATTTAGCCAATTTACCCCCTTGAACTTGTACGTACCCCCTTGTCAATTTCCCCTTAAACAATTATGTCAGCTATTTTCCCCCATACCAATTCTCCCTCTTAAGGTCACATATTTTTGCATTAAATTTTTCACGTTTTAAGGAAGCAGTAAATGTGTCATATTGTTACACCCCGCTCCGAAAATACAACAAGATACCGGAGTTACCGGGTGTTAGCCGACACCTGGACGCTGAGTCTAGGTGATGAAAGCCCAAACTAAAACGTTGCGTTTTAGGAAATTTAGTGAAAGGTAGAATAGTAAACACTAAGTTACCGTTTCACCGCGTCAGCGGGATACCTAGAGAATAATTAAACTAATGATGATTCCAATTCAGGCATCAAGCGCTTAATCGATTTATTACTTTGTTACCCTTTCCGGGTGGTGTCAGAGTTGTCAACATGTGACTTCCTCCTCGTATCCTTGAACCTTCTTCAGAAACATGAGGGGCGCAAACAACCAAGTGAGTGAACTTTTCATATTCATATGCTAACCCCTCAGCAAGTAAAACATTAGTAAAAATGCTATACAATATAATATACCATGCACCACAGTGTACGGTCTAAAAATGACAATATAATATTCTCATAACCCCGCAGGGTTCATAATCCACATATCGACATACATGGCTCTAACATTTAATAACTAGCATCTAACATTAAATCTTCAACATTGAAGATGACACATTTCGTGCTCGGAATAATGTAACGAACCGGACCAGAAATTAAAGTAATTTGAGAATTTAATTAAGAAAATGACGATTTTACCCTCAATTTTGGACGGGTTCGGGAGTCACTTTTTGACTGACAGTGCTTTTGAGAATTTTTATTGGGTCGTTGCGTAAGTCTCGAACTCACGAGTTTGTAAACAGGTGGCACGCAGAAAGTGGATACCTGGTGATATCGTTACGGGTCTAGAAGCTTCAGGGGCAATTTGGTAATTTTGGAAAAAGTCCAAAATTTGGGGGATATTTCTTCTCCCTTTTCGGACTCTGCCCGGACAAGTGAGAACCCCCTCTCTCCCACCCGACTCCCACACCCGTGCGATCACCAAACCCCTCACCTTCATTGGACCATTCCCGGACCGACTCGACCGAAACCAAGGTCGTGGATGTCTTCCCCGTGACTCCATGAGTGTTTTGAGGTCACCATCGAGGTGGGAGCACCGCTGTAGATGGCAAACGGAAAATGCAGGTGGACCGAAACTTCTCGGTCGTTTTCTAACCAAACCAGGTATGATCTCGAAACTCTCACCTCATTTTCGAATTCCTGGTGAAAAGTAGATGAATTTACATGTGTAGATCGTGAAAATTGGTCTGGGATTGAAGAAGTTGGAAGCTCACCGAAAATCACCATTTGTTGTGAGAATTCCTAGATTTCGGCCACCGGGTACGGTGGCGACGGTAGCGGTCCGGACGTCTACTCCGGTGAGACTCTATTGGGGCTCCGACACACAGCGGCGCAGCCGTCTTCTGACGACTGAGTCGGTCATAGGGGGGCTGACGTCAGCACGTCAGTTGACTAACGGTCAGCTGACGCCGTCAAGAGTTGACGGAATATGCTAACGGCGTTAGCATATTCCGTCAAACCTTAACGGGGTTATGGCGGACATTAAGGCAGTTAGTCTGGACAAAATATTTCGATTCCGTTAGGGTGACAAAATATTCCGTCGTGAAAAGTACCGACGCGTGGGGGCGCGTGGCGGAGGGTAAGAGCACGTGGCACGTGGTCCGGCCTTCTACCGGTGTGTGGCGGTGTGTGGGGTTATTTTCTGACCCACGGCGGTGCGTGGCTAGGGTTTTGGGACGTTCTGGATCCAATTTTGATGGTTTTGAGGCCATAAGAGTTCGTTTAGACCCCTGTTTGAGTAATCCCAATGGTAGTGGTTGACCAACGGATGCGGGTTTTGACTCGCGAAGTTAGAGGAGCCAGGATATGTTTATATCAAACGGTTCCTTGTGGCTGGGGTTTCCTTGAGTTGGTACTTTGGATGTACTAGGAATGGACTTGGTTTCCGGGATCGCGGGGCATGCATAGTTCTAGGTATTAGGTTATACCACGGGATCCTCCGATGATTGGCGTGGAAGATGTCTTTCTCCGCTTCATTATTGAGGGTTCTCCGACTGGCGTTAATGGGTACGTTTCTGCGAGATCGTCGAGGGGTTCTCCAATGTTAGGGTTTGAGGGATCTTTCTTCGCCATATCGTTGAGGTATGAGGTATCTCAGGACAAAGTCGGGATATCGAGTTACCACTCAAGGTGCTCTAGAGGAGCAGGGATATCGATTTACCACTCGGGGTGCTCTGGAGGAACAGGGATATCGAGTTACCACTCGGGGTGCTGAGGATGAGCCGGGATATCGAGTTATCACTCGGGGTGCTCAAGATGAGCTGGAATATCGAGTGAGACTCGGGGTAAGTCAATGAGACTCAATTCAACCAAGTCTGGTTCCTTCGTTATCCGGGTCAGTGGGTTGGTGTGGCGGTGACTAGATTGACGAGTTATTGACTGTTCACAAGAGGCTAACAAGTCAGTTGTTTTGTGCTATTATAGTAGAGGTTTCAACAGTGGTTGACCTACTGGCATTAGGTATCAAAGCTTGTTAGCAGAGGGCTATAAACTTCGAATCATGATCAGGGGTTCTCACATTGTGATCTGTGGCGAAGCATTGGCTCTTACCCTGACATGACCAAGCCGGTTAGCCACCGGAGCGGTTGCTCAATCAAGAGGCTGGGGCGTAAAACAAGTCTCTGAGGTTACCTTTTCGGGCCACCATTGTTTCGAGTTTCAGCCGTGACTTGTAAGTTATCCTACGTCTGACAGGTTGGTATGGTCAGTAACTACAGTGAAGGTTCTGTTGGAACCCTTGTAAGGTGGTGTTAAATTTTGTGGAAAAATGTTGTCTGACGGGAACAGGGCTTTTCGCAGATCTCGAGGCGAAATTCGGGAAGGGTCCTTACATTTGGTATCAGAGCTTGTTAGCAGAGGGCTATAAACTTCGAATCATGATCAGGGGTTCTCACATTGTGATCTGTGGCGAAGTATTGGCTCTTACCCTGACATGACCAGGCCGGTTAGCCACTGGTGCGGTTGCTTAGTTGAGAGGCTGGGGCGTAAAACAAGTCTCTGATGTTACCTTTACGGGCGGCCACTGTTCCGAGGTTTCGGCCGTGACCTATAAGTTATCATGCGTCTGACAGGTAGGTGTAGTCAGTAAGTACAGAGAAGGTTCTGTCGGAATCCCTGTAAGTTGGTGTTAAATTTTGTGGAAAAAGGCTGTTAGACAGGAACATGACTTTTCACGGATTTCGAGGCGAAATTCAGGAAGGGTCCTTACAAATAGCATGCCTCAGATAATTTCTATGCCGCCGTCTCTGTCTACGTACGGTATCGATCATTTCAACTGACATATCGTACATACCACATATTCTTTTCCATCGGGGTCACCGACCACACCATACCCACTGACCTCGATAACGATCGTACCCTCACTAGTACCTTAACTCCGATCGCTAATCGTAATAAACGTCACCATATCATATAAGCCGGCATATCCCTCGGCTATCATCGTATCAAATAAGCAAGAAATACCCTTGGCTATCATCATATCACATAAGTAGGAAATACCCTTGGCTATCATCATATCATATATATAAGCCGACTTAATCCTTAGCTATCATCATACCATAAGCCAGCATGAACCCTCGGTTATCATATCATATTAGCCGGCATAAGCCTCAATTGGCATATCACATCAGTCGACATAATCCTCGGCTGGCATATCACATCAGTCGGCATAATTCTCGGTTGGCATATCATGACTCAATCATCATCTTAAGTATCCCAATGGCACTATAGTCGCACGAGTCACTCGCACATGACATGATTGTGTGTTTTCACTCGTACCATGACCACATAGACTCATAAGAGCTTGGGGATAGGACCGGCGCTGTTAAACTAGTATAGAGCGAGCGCAGATGAACGATCACGTGGAGGACTAGTTTGTGACCTACAGACAGGTACAACACCAGCGACCACCATAAGGGCATACCGTGACTCAAAACAGGTGCTACCTCGGCATATCCCTAGACTGTAGCATCTCGACCAGACTCGTATATGACTCATGACACTGACATATGACACATGTACTAGGCCGGTATGCCTTGGCCGTAGTATCTCAACACTGACTCATATGCTAGGCTGGATGACTCCTCGGCAATAGCATCTCGACACTGACTCATATGCTAAGTTGGCATGACTCCTCGGTGATAACATCTCAATCATAGACTCGTTCATTCTCGATTATCACCATTACCGTATTCATAATTTCATATCAACACTTCTCCATAATCCGTGACTCGATATTGTGAGTCATATATCAGAATTAACCATCGAGACATCTTACCGTAGTGTTAGTTTATACTAATTCTGGAGTATTTTACCTTTCATAGGGTTTCAAAACGCTCAAACATCATATTTAATAGATGCTATATTTATTTCCTATTATCAACACAATTTCATAGGGATTACTACCCTCAAGTCAGAATATCAATCACATGCTAGACTCTAAATCTAACTCGTGGCATCGTCTATGGTTTCTAACATTATCTTATCACATATAATCAAACCAACATCCCTCACATCACAATCCAAATCCATAATTACTCTAATATGCTAAAGGACGTCACATTCAATCATATAAAAATCATCGTAATTCATCCACATTCTCTAAACATAATACATAGGCAAACATACACCAATCATATAAGTATGAGCTTAAGGAAGGAGGTCCACTCACAGTATCTCGGGGAGAAATCACCCGACATGGTCCACTATTGCACGTACTTTGAAGCGTTCGTTCCTGGAAGTCCCATGAGCTCCGTCTCGATCCATGCGGCCCTTCGACTCTCTAGTATTGTAACGCCTCCCTAACAAGGCAATAAATATTAAAAAATAATCATTTTAACCATTACTTCCCCACCCCCCCCCCCCCCCCCCCCCCCCCCCCCCCCCCCCCCGGGAATTCCCATGCTTTAAAAACACGTTCAAAGCAACCAAAACAACACCTAAACAGCCCCCAAAAAAACTCCGATGGACCTGACACCTACGCCAGCGAATTCAAAATATCGAATTACATAAAACATGAGTCGCCGAAGGCCGAGGGAGGGACCCACGCGCCCCCACGCGCTCTGGCATCCCATAGGGGTACGACTACAAAGCTCAGTCACCCTTACCTCAAGCCCAGCCGCCTTCGTCAGAATCCACCATTGTTGGCTGGATTCCAAGCTTTTCCAATCTCTCCAAATCTCAACCAAATCTTACAACCCAATAGTCTGAATTCATCTACTTGATGAGGGGAATCCAAAAATGAGGTATAGAGGTCGAGATTGTACCTGTGGCGGCCGAAAAACTTTCGAAAGCCATGAAACTCCTTTTTTTCGGGACGGGTCGTGTCACATAACATTGATAAACGAAAAATTACACATAGTACGTCAATCATATTTAATGACCAACATAACATTTGGACAGAAAAATGGAGAAAATGTTAGTAAATATGATGAGACGGGGTTAATTGGCTATTAATAATAATTTAAAAGAGAAATTGACTGGAATAAAAATTCAAGGACTAAATTGCCAAAGAATTACGAGTTTGGGGAATAAATTGAAAATTTACTCTTTGCCAAAAGAAAATAAGAAAAAGGAATCAGACCTTAAATTGAAAAAAAAGAAGAATAAGGCATAGTTGTAGCTAGTAGCCCAGCAGCTATAGGCTATATATACAAGTCCTCTCTGTTTCTCTTCCCTTACATCTTGAAGTCTGATTCTTTGAAGACAGCTTGCTAGCTCATCGAAATTAGTAGCAAGAGAAATATTGGGAAGCTAGAGATCATTTGAGGCCGAGGGTAGTGGTGGAATAATGAAAATAGTAATAATATTGTTCATATTTTTGATGATGATGTTGGAGGCTGAATCAACTTCAACTTCAAAAGTGAGGCACTACCATTGGGAGGTGGAGTATCTCTTCTGGTCTCCCGATTGTGTCGAAAATGTCGTCATGGGGATCAACGGCCACTTCCCCAGCCCCACCATACGAGCTAAAGCTGGAGATACTCTTGTCATTCATCTCACCAACAAACTCCACACCGAGGGAGTTGTTATTCACTGGCATGGAATCCGACAGGTACATACTCGTGATCGGCGATCTAGTAGATAGATGCATCCACCGAATCATTACCACATTCTCCCTTTTGAGTCTTTGTGTTAAAGTTGTTACTTTTGTCTTCAGTTTGGAACTCCTTGGGCAGATGGAACTGCATCCATCTCACAGTGTGCCATCAACCCTGGAGACACCTTTGTTTATAGGTTCAAAGTTGACAAGGTAAATTCATTTTCACAGTGTACCAAATTCTTCGGATTCACAGTACGTATGACAACATCTATAAACATTCGTTTATATAGGCAGGAACGTACTTTTACCATGGGCACTATGGAATGCAAAGATCGGCTGGGTTGTACGGATCTCTAATAGTAGACGTACAAGATGGGGAGAAAGAGCCATTCCACTACGACGGTGAGTTCAATCTCTTGTTAAGTGACTGGTGGCACGAAAGTGTTCATCACCAAGAAGTTGGCCTCTCTTCAAACCCTTTTCGTTGGATTGGTGAACCGCAGGTAATTCTATTTAGTTATCTTACATTTCTCGTACAATACTAAATTGAAAATCCTTTTAATAAATATTACTAAATCAGAAATATTAGTAGCTTTATAGTGAAATAAATTAAAGAAAAAGAAAAAGTAAATGTAGGGGAATCCATCATCCAACCATACCATGTCATGCCAGCCAATCTGTCATAATAATAATATCACGAATATATTGGAACAATGACATTATTATTTTTTATTAGTTGAATTTGTCGGAAACACTTTATAATCAAGAGTAAATCTGTATTTTGAATAAAAATTAAATTCACTTTTAAACGTGATAATTAAAAAAAAAAAAAAATTTGAGGTCTCCCTTTCAAGTTTTCATCCGACCAAAACAAGCATACAGTCGCTATCATACCATAATCATTTTAAGCCTTCTTTATTTTGAAGTAAATTTAAACAAAATATACAAGTTTAATTTTTTTTTAACATTTTAAGAAAAGGAATGGAAGCAGTATAATTTTAGTATTTACATGTGGTAGGTGGTTGATCGTGGTCATAAGCGAATCAGCCGGATCTATCGGCAGGGAAAATTCAAAATAAATATATAAAAAGAAAAGAAGAAGACAAAATAGCAAAAGAAATATATTAGATAAAGATTTTGTATGGGGAATGTTGTGGTTGACACTGATGGATGACAGACGTTGCTGATTAACGGGAGGGGCCAGTACAACTGTTCTCTAGCAGCGCACTATAGCAATTCAAGTTCTAAGGAGTGCACGTTGAAAGGAGGGGAACAATGCGCACCTCAAGTACTGCATGCACTTCCAAACAAGATCTATAGGCTTAGAATAGCCAGCACCACGGCCCTTGCGTCCCTCAACTTGGCTATTGGGGTAAAATCCTATTCTTCTACATCTTCTCCATCGCTCTCTCTCTCTCTCTCTCTATATATATATATATATTTACAAAAATCGTAAAGTAAGACTTCATTGGGAGCGTATGGCGGAGACAAGTTGGTAGGAATAACTTATAATAAGAGGTGTATATTTGATACAGCAAATCGATCATCGTAGAAGAATATGTAAACGAGTGGAAAGCACAATATTGTATAATATCCTCTATTATAATATGCATGAGTGAGAGGGACGAGTCAGTGGCAGGCACTTGGACTAAAAGACTGGACACTAGGCAGGCAGGGATTGGTTGAAAAATAGACATTATTAAATGAAAACGACAATATAGCGGGCTCTGTATCCAACCCCATCTCTCTGCCCATTCCCTTTCACATCATTAAAGGTGTCACTTATCAATTCAAACTCAATTTATGAAAACTGTAATTTTATAAAATATTTAGTAGAGGGGGTTTTGTTGTTTATAGAGGATGACAGTGGAAAAGCTTATAACTTCGAGTTGAGTCTGTAAATTTTGAACGGAACTAAAACTTGAGAGTTAAAGGCAATTAACCTAACGTTTTATCAAAAACCTTAATAAAATCTAACACTAAACATAAGCTGTTTTTTCGGAGTAGTTACATAGCTCCTTATGTGGAAATTTTTTGTGAGAATGTAAAAGTAGTAATGTACAAAAATCTCTTATTAAAAAACTGAAAAAATATACAAGAAATTATGAGTTCAATTTCAAAAATTAATTTTAAGATGAAATCTCAATTTTATTCCATTAGGAAATGCCAATGAGATTTTAGAGGCGTGATTTTTGGGGGTGGCATGTGATTTTTGGCACGTGATATCTGTGCTAGCTATATATATAGGCTATATGTACATATGTAGAGTCTAGAGATATGAGCTATGGCATTGTAGGTATCTAGGTTTATGTAGGGAAGCTGTACGTACGTACGTGCAATGGCCTAAATTATTCAAGCTAATTGCATCATCGCCATCATCATGGTAGCCAAACGACATTAAAATCCATCCAATCAAATTATCACATGCCAATATGCCATGCATGCAAACAAACATTTACATTCACACATTCCCATATCAAACCGTGCAAATTATGTGATCTCTCTAGTATTATCTATATTAAATATTAGATAATGCTTACTTATGATCTTGGGGAAATCTTCTCGTTCCATAATTTCTATTTATTAAAATTTTTGTGTATATATATTATAATCAGAATCGTTTATAAAATCATCATTCAAGATCAAAAAAAGATTAGTGGTTGTTTAATTAGATATTCATATGTATCAAACATATGTATTAGTAACAAGTAAGATTTTCAAGGTGAATCGTTCATTTAGTTGTTACATACAAATAACTAAAAGATCTCAAATTTGATTGATTTTTTGTATTAATCATTTTGTAAAGATGATTTAGGAGTTGAAAGATTTCGATTCTTATGATATATGTATAAAAATTATTCGATAAATCAAAACGAGAATACGAAGAGGTACCATTAATGTGAGATGCAAGTATATATTATCGTAAGCAATATATAATATACTAGTAGTTAATTAAATTTGCATGTGTTCATATATATTGAACTAATTGATTTTGTTATATATTTATATATACGTGTAGAATCACAAAATGGTGGTGGTGGAAGCGGATGGAAATTATGTGGAGCCATTTGCGGTGGATGATTTGGACATGTACTCCGGCGAGAGCTACTCAGTCTTGATAAACACAAATCAAGAGGGTTCCAACAACTACTGGGTTTCAGTAGGAGTGAGAGGCAGAGAACCCAAGACCCCACAAGCCCTTTCAATCCTAAATTACCTTCCTCGCTCTGCTTCAAAGCTCCCAATTTCCCCCCCTCCCCTCACCCCTCAATGGAATGATTACAACCACAGCAAGTCCTTCACACACAGGATTCTATCCTCTATGGGCTCCCCAAAGCCGCCCAAATACTACCACCGTCGGATCACCCTCCTCAACACCCAAAACAAGATCAACGGCTACACCAAGTGGGCCATAAACAATGTCTCCCTAACGCTGCCACCCACTCCTTACTTGGGTTCCATTAAGTACAGGCTGAGGCACGCATTTGATCAGAAAACCCCGCCGGAGACCTTCTCCGCAGTCTATGACGTCATGAAGCCGCCCGTAAACCCGAATACCACAACCGGAAGCGGGGTCTACATGCTGGAGATTAACACCACGGTGGACATCATACTTCAAAATGCGAATGCCCTAAGTGCCAATGTGAGTGAAATACACCCGTGGCACTTGCATGGGCATGACTTTTGGGTTTTGGGGTATGGGGAGGGCAAGTTTTCGGAGAAAGATGAGGAGAAATTGAACTTGAAAAACCCACCATTGAGGAACACAGCAGTGATATTTCCTTATGGGTGGACAGCTCTTCGGTTTGTGGCTGATAATCCAGGAGCTTGGGCCTTCCATTGTCACATTGAACCTCATTTGCATATGGGCATGGGAGTCGTCTTTGCTCAAGGCATCCACCGCCTGACTCATATTCCTCAAGAAGCTCTTTCTTGTGGTCTCACTGCCCAAATTCACACTTAACTCATCATCATCATGCATATGTTATTAATTAATTACCATATGTTATGAATTAAACTTTTATGTTTCAAGCAGTATTAACTAGCTTATCTTTTTATTTTTATTATAAAGAGATTAGACATATAAGGAAATTTATTTTTTTATTATAGTTAATTAATAATATATAGATTTATATAATATTCGTACCTATTTATTCGACTAGGCAGAGGTTGACTAAATCTCCTACTCGGCACAGCCTATAAGTCAATAGTGGGTCACATCGAGCTAACCACGTCATCCAAGCGGTTCCCAGGTTTCACATGGACACGTGCCACACCTCCATAGTACTAGTATTGGTCAATATTTATAGTACATCAAAAGAATGGAGATACTTCACTATCTTGTTTAAATATTAAAAGACGAAAACGAAATTAATTCAAGGCTTATTACTTCAAATGCACTTAAAATAGGATACGAAATTTCACTTTAAATTCAAAATAAGAAATTATGTTACTTTGTATTCAGAAGAAGTATTATATTACATCCGTTGCACTAAAACTTTGACAATTTTACTAGCGTCGTTTCCTAAAAGGGCAATTATGTTAACAAATCCGACCTCTTTGTTAATCTCAACATCTTCTTCAACCAAAACCCCATTAGATCTCTTTTCTCTTTCTCTCTGAATCTTTCCTCACTTCTCAAGCCTTTCAATTCAATCCAATTCAACCTAGAATCGGAAAAAATCAGATTCACCTCCTATGCAATTTACTTGGATCCAATATCCTTTCACCCCTCAATCTATAACTCCAAAGTTAAAAAAAAAAAAATTATTTAATTTGGACTTCTAATATTCGATTTTATTGAATTCTCGATTGGCCCTACAGGCGCTTCAACATCGTGAATGATTATTGTGTAAAATGTACTCATTTGGATAAGGAACTTGCTGGATATTGGGCTAAATTGCTTTTCTGTAGGAATTTGAGGCTTTTGCATCCCCAATAACAGATTTAGTGGATGGATAGTAATGGATTGTACCGATGTGGATTTACTGGGTATTGATGCCTCAACGACGCCATCCTTCGCTCAATCGCAGCTCCCGGCTAGGACGACAATTTTCCCCAAATCGAAATTCCAAATACCTCAATCGTAGATCCAGTGCAGTCCTAATTATTTGGGATGCGAAGAACGAGGTCGGTTTGATAGAACGCTGAATAGCATTCTATCAACTGCTGCTTCCAATTTCAGTTTTTAAGTAATAGTTAGGATGATTGTAACGACTGGCCACGTGGCAACCTTTCACGGGACCACGTGTCAATCGTAGGTTGGTCATGTCAGCTGGGCTGTTGAGATAATATTCTGCTGTGCGGCTCAGTTTAGTGATTAAAATACCTGGTTCTTCTTGTTCTCTTTATTTTTCTCTCTGTAATCCTCTTCTTGGAATTGAGTGATTAAAATACGTGGATTGATTGAAGGAGGATTAACATTTGGTATCAAAGCACCAAATTGTAATTCATTCCGTTTTTGATTGTGTATGCCACGCTCATACTACACGCGAAGAGCAACCATGGAAAATCGTACGACAGCAATGGAAGCTCCGGTGGCGGAGCTCCGTTCATCATCTTCAAAGGTCGAATCAGCGGTGGATGCAATTCGTCATCTCTTCGATTCCATGAATTCGAGATGGCAGTCGGTGGCTGATAAGTGCGAGGAATTGGGTCGATCAATTCCAGATCGCGATGGGTCAGACCGCTTCACAGGTTTAGGAGTAGGCGACCGCGAGGGGTTCCACGGCGGAGGAGGCATGGGCGATGGAGGAGGCCTATTCCAGCAACGGCAGCTGTTTGTGAAGTTGGATTTCCCTCGTTTTGTTGACGGCGATGACCCTGTGAATTGGTTTTACCGGGCAGAGTAGTACTTCGACTACTTCGAAGTGCCAGCGGAGAAGAAGGTCAAGATGGCCTCTTTTCATTTGGAGAATGAAGCATTGCAATGGTTTAGGTGGCTGGACTGTGCAAACACTCTCCTTTGCTGGGTCGATTTTACGAGAGCATTTTGCTCTGAATTTGGTTCAAGCCGGTTTGAGGATTGTGCAGAATCTTTGTTCAAGCTGCCAGATTCTTCCAAGTTACACCATGTATTCCTTGTCTCTTGCATGTGGCACCTTCCGATTGTCACTGAAGAGGGAGTTGTACAAGAGGGTCCTTTGGCCATCCTAAATCGACGCATATTCAAGAAGGGAAATGTAGCAGCCATACAAGTGTTAGTCCAGTGGACTGGTCATTCGAAGGAAGAAGTGACCTGGGAACTATATGATGATATGGAGACTAGATTTCCAGGTTTTGTTGCTGCAAATTTTCCTCCCACACCAGGCTCTGGTTGATTATAGGGCTGTCGTTATGCAGGTTCCAGGCTCAAGTTGTTTACGCAGCTTGTGGAGGAAGTCCGGGCTGATGTTATGCAGATTTCAAATTCTGCAGAATTCAAAGGGGCCAACAGTCTGCAGAATTCCTTAAACATTCATAGGGAAATTGCTTCTTTCTTAAGGGGAAGGGAAATGATAGAACGCTGAATATCATTCTATCTACTGCTGCTTCCAAATACCCTTTGTTAGTATTAGTTAGGATGATTGTAACGACTGGCCACGTGGCAACGTTTCACGGGACCACGTGTCAACCGTAGGTTGGTCACGTTAGCTGGGGTGTTGAGATAATAAGCTGCTGTGCGTCTCAGTTTAGGGTGTGTATTGATTCTTGTTCATCTTGTTTTCTTGATTTTTCTCTCAGTAATCCTCTTCTTGAGTGAATAAAATAGATGGATTGATTGAAAGGATGATTAACACGGTTATATGCGACGAGAGAGTTACGATCGCTTTCGAAATTCCACTCGAGCAGTCCTAAAGATTTGGAAAACGGAGAAAGAGGTGGTCATCTGTAACTTCACGATCCCTTATGTCTTTCCCAAAGGTGGGCAAAGGGCCACACATCCATCTCCATTCACTTCTTAATGTCTCACTTTGTTTCATTTTCAACTACCCATTTGCTTTCTACAACCCACTTTCTAATTTTCTGATTTTTGTCCACTTTCTAATTTAACTTCTTCGTCGGAAAATCATGGACTGAAATAGTCTTTGACTTTTCCGACGTCAAGATGAAGATGCGGTTCCAATTGGGGATGGGTGAGGTTTTGACATGATTGGCTCTCTAAGAAATGGTGTCAAGATTTTGGTATAACGGAGGTAACATAATGCCTCTTATGGGTAAAAAGTGACACGATTTTTTATTTTAGGTGCAAAGTGAGATTTTTCGTTCTGTTATTGGTGCATTTGAAATAATAAGTCTTAATTCAAACTGGTCATAAGGGAGTGTGATGTACTGATGTGCAAGTCTGGACTCTAGAGTACTTCAACATATTTTCCTGAAAACTAAATAGAACGTACACTTCTAAATAGAATATTAAACATAAAGGCACTATTATGTATTCTTGACAAAAAAAGAACAACATTCATTTACCGAAGAAAAAAATTAGAAAAAAGGAAGCAGGGCTTCACGCGACCCTGTTTTTGAAGGGTGAGGGGCTACTCACGCACGTCTAATTTTTGATTGTTGGGTGTGGGTTGTTTATTTAAGCTTGGTCTCGGAAATGGCCCGGGCTAGGCCAAGCTCGACCCAAAATCAATGGTCCTAGGTTAGGTTAGGCCCGAATGTTTTAGTTTGTCCAAAATGTCCAAATCACACCGAGCGGATTTGATGAAAAATATAAAAAATCCAAGGTAATCAACGACATCAGCTTTTTCGGGTCAGATCACGTTAGCACATTTGGACCAGATTTAAATGGACTTGTTTAACATAAAAATGTAAAATCAAACTCGTGTAACTCCTATAGCCTGGAAGGAAGCTTGCTCTTCCAAGGATATGTGCAGTCTTGACTTGAGATCAATGGAAGTTTTCAATGATGCTGCCCTTACAAAACTTGGATGGAGAATCCTCGTAGACAATCATAACTGGTGGGCTAAGATAATTAGAACCAAGTATTTGAGACACAAACCTATGTTCCTCTGCTCTAAACAGGCTAACCATTCAATGGCTTGGAAGGGTATTTTAGATAGAAAGACGATCATCTACAAAGATATGTCCTGGATAGTTGGGGATGAGAAAGATATAAACTTATGGGCTGCTAATTGGGCTTATCCTTTTCCTTTAGCCCATTTGGTTAGTCCTTCTAATCTTCAGTCTATTGACTAGAGCTTAACTGTTGATAAAGTAATTTCAAATAACCAATGGAATCTTCAAGCTCCCTGAAACCTGGAGCCAGAGGATATAGTTCAAGTTATAAAAGCCATCCCTATTCCAATAGAAGGAAACAATGTCAAGGATAAATTGATTTGGGCACTAGATTCCAATGGAATCTCCACCATCAAGTCTACAATTAAATTTTTGGAGGAAGAAAAACCAATTCACCCACAAGAAAAGTTCCTAAATCGTATGTGGATACTCAAAATTCCCCCCAAGGTTAAAATTTTCAGTTGGATTCTTATTAAGAATTATTTGAACACAAGAGAGCGGTTGCATCACATATTTCAAGACATGGATCTCTCTTGTGGAATTTGTGGTGATCGTGAAGAATCTTTGGAGCATCTGTTCAGGGACTGCCCCTTTGCCCGACAGGTTTGGTCCTCTGTTCCTGCTAATTTTAGACCTTCGAATGTTGATATTCTTCATTGGTTATCCACTCTTAGCAGTGTTGAAAAATTGAAACTCTCTAAGTTAATTCAATGCCCGATGCTTTGTTGGATGATTTGGGATTCTAGAAACAAAGTAATCTTCTTTGGTGAGTCCCCTCATCTTGCTAGGGTTATCAATATGGCTTGGGGGAAAACTACTTTAATGCTAACTCCCCTAAGGAAGTGGTTGCCCCTCATGTTGGTTGTATTAAATGGGCTCCTCCGGATGTTGGTTGGTGCAAGTTGAACTTTGATGCCTCTGTTAAATCTGGTCTAAAAGCTGTAGCAAGTTTTTTCATTTGTGATCATATGGGGCTTCCTTTGATTGTGGGAGCGAAGAGCATTGGCTTCACAAATAGCCTTGTGGCTGAAGGTTTGGCTATACTCGAAGGTTTAAAGGCTGCTTATGATTTGGGCTGTCAAAAGGTTTTAGTTGAAGGCGACTCTAAAGTTGTTATTGATGCTATCAATGGTGTGCTCATGCCACCTTGGAGGATTGCAAGTATTATCTCCAATGCCAACAAATGGAAAAGAGGATTTCAAGAGATTCATTTCTCTCACGTCCTGCGCGAAGCTAACTTTGTAGCGGATTCCTTGGCGGAGCTTGGGCATCATGGGAATTTGGATCAAAGATGGACTCAGTTCCTTCCCTATGAAACGTCTGGAGCTTGGAAGTTTGATTTCTTTGGATGTGGTTGTGGTAGAGGTTCTTCTTTGTTCTATTGTTTTCTTTTATGTATAAAAAGAAGAAGTATATACTTCAAATTCAAAACTAAAACAACAAAAGTTCATGGTTTAGTGGCAAAGATAATATTCTAATTCAACTAAGCTGTTGGTCTTGGTTTTGAGCATCGTTGTCGGCTGGGCTTTAACGGACTTGGGCCGAGCTTTTCATCAACAGATTGAGCGGGTACGTACCCGGCGACCCATGGGCTCGCGAGCCGAATGCTGAGGTCTAATTTCAGGTGTACTTTTAAATAAAATTATTAGTTTCTGCAACTTGAAAGATTTGTTGAACCTTAGACCTCTAAACACAGGATCAGGCTACGGTGCACAGGCGTACTGCATACACAGCCCTTTTTATCTCTTAATATGCAAACCCACGTCTTTTCCTTCTTTGCCCTTTTGGTTTTTGTTTGCTTCTGATCACGCATTTGCATGATTATATGCTTCTTTCTTTTCCCTTTTGTTTGCTTCTTGCATGATTATATGCCTCCAAAATTTTCCTCGTTCGTGTTTCATTTCAGTCTTTTTTTTTCAGAAGAATAGTTTATTCTTCCTTGTGGAGCTTCCTATGTTTAGAGTTCACTATACATATATTATGTTACTGATATTCTCGTTATATTTTATCCCATATTCTTCCCCTGAACTAAAATAGAAAAAATGACTGGTTCTGGTTTTGATTCTGGTTCGCACATCAATCTCGCAATCTTAGAATAAAATGAATTAAATTTTACATCAAAAGTCCCCTGAATCATATTCATATGAACTCAATGAATTTGCTGAAATATAATGTGATAATTGCTCCGAAAGTTCCATTCTTTTTGTTGTGAAATTGATCATTTGATTGTTGGTGTTTGACAATGAATTGGGGACAGTGGATTCTTGCTCTGGGCTGGGTGTGGGTTCAGATGGCAGGGATGGCCACGTGAGTTGAGACGGTGGGGATGGTGAGGGTTCACATGGTAGGATTGTGGGTCGAGGCATTTTTTTAAATTTATTACTTTAATTTTACCTAAAAGAATTCTTTATTAATTTTTGTTCTATATGGCGGACTCCTTGTTATCATAAAAATTGAGACATATTTTTGCTGCGTGAGCATTTAACAAATTGATTAACAACATCATTAACGAAAAGTGTTTAAATGAGGTGTTTATAATAACTTGCATATGCGATTATAAATGTCGAACAAAATGAGTATGAATTTGAAAAAAAAGCTATATTTTAGGGAGTTTTATATAGTTTATAGAAAAAAAAAAAAACGTTTTTTGATTTTGAAAATGTGCTAATTTGGTTTGAAACTTGAGACATTTCCGTATCGGGGTACCACATGTGCGTTAGATTCTACAATGCTTCAGACGCATTTTGCAAACTCTAACAGTACCAAATAGAGGATGCACAACAAACGACAATACAAACAGTCCATATACAATTGTCGGCAGAGCCTGAGTGAAGGTCTAGTAACCAATATTTATGACCAATTATGAATTAATCATTTTGTTGACATGGTTCGCCAATGATCCAAGTGTCACGTCCACAACGTCCTGAAACCCAAAGTCACTCGCGTTGGGATGCGCGTAAGTTAAACGCGGTATCAAGTCCACAAGCTTCTCGCGCATCATCCTAATCTTGTCGCTCGAAATCTTGAGCAGCTCCTCTTCGATTCTCTTTCTCGCTTCGCTCTTCTCGTCTATGAACACCGAATACGCTTTCACGTCTCCCGGCAAGAACCACTTGTACTGGGTGTACGCCGTGTGCGGCGAGAAGAAAACCGGTACGCACCCGGCGAGCACCGAGTCGAATGTTGACCGCCGCGTGAATGAGTCTCCGGGCGCCTGCAAGCAGAACCTCGACTCCATCATCACCTTCAGCACCTCGCTGGGGTCGTGGCACTTGCTGGCCCCACTGGACCCACAGTTTAAGAGCTCGCACCCAGTCGACTCACCGCACTGCCTTATGAACTCGTTCCGGATGGCCGCCTTCTCCAATCCCTTTCTGGGCCCACCGACGAAAGAGAACAAGTGGGGCCTGTCTATTGCCCGCACTTTGTTTTGCCACGTCAACATCTCCTGCCGCGTCGAGGGGTGGAAATAAGAAGGGTAGGGAATGCCGTGTTGGTTTGACCCTTGCCAAGGTTGCCTCTCCACCGTTAGCACCGACATGTTTTTAACGGCTGGCATATTGAGGAGAGAATTCGCCCCGAAATCAGGACCGTCGGTGGCCCTCATGAAATCCCACGCGGTCCTCCCCAGGGCGATAAAGTGGTCCCTGCCATGGTGCCTCTTCCACCACGGCTGCGACTGAATGTGGTCAACCAAGTCAACAGCGAGCTCGTCGCGAGCCGTGACGTTCGGCTCCCAGAACTTGCTGGACGCGTGGAGGCCGCCGTAGAAGGGAACGTAGAAGAGGGTGGCACGTGCTGGATCAGAAGTCCGGCAAGGGTGGTTCTCCACGCGTGCGTGGAAGATCATCTCGGCGATAAACTGGTGGGTGGCGAACCAGGAGGTGGAGCCCATGTGGGGAAGCGGCTGGCCGAGGCCGCTGTTTGCCACGTGGGGACACATGGTGTACGCGTTTAGGGTTTGGCAGCGATGAATCAATCCGACATTGAACTTAACAGGCAAAGGGTAGACGTAGACTGAGACGCTTGGGTCTTGGCAGGTGGCGGCAACGGCGGCAGTGGTGGTGGAATTGATGTGGATGGGAATCGTTTGGGGTTTTTGGACAACATCAACATGGGTAGTGGTTTTGGGTGGGAACCAAAAGAGAAGGACAAGAAGCCAAGAAGATAGAAAGACAAAAACCAAGGCACCAAATCTGAGGTGGGGATTGTTGAGGTTCAAGTGGGTTTCTCTGTATTTGGAGTAATAGTTTTTTTCTGATTTCTCCTCCTCCTCCACCGATAGAGAACTTGGAGGAGAAAATGACTTTCTTGAAAACATGGAGATGGATGAAGAAAGAAGAAGAAAAATATGGCAAAGGGTCTGGTGAGGGAGACTTGGGTTAATGCTGACTAGTTGGGATGGAGAAGAAGGAGACTTTTATTTATTTCTTTTTCTTCTCTTTAATTAATTTCAACCTTGTCATATTAGCTACACCTTGCATCACTCTGCTCAGTGGTATTTAGTTTAATTTTCGTATCAAATGTTATAATTTCCTCTAAATATCTTTTAACAAAAAAAATATATTATAAAAGATGGTGGGTGGCGGATGGCAAATAGTGAGCTTCCAACAATTTTATTAAAAATCCTCTAACGAAATATTTTTTTAAAAATTGTAATTAACGAATTTAATTATTACTATTTTATCCTAATAATTATTATTACATTACATAGTTCAGTAAGGATGATCTTTAGGTTTTAAAATATTTAAATATTACTTCTCACTTTTTATATAAAATAGTATTTTTCTCTGGTCACGCGTGTATTAATTTTTTACTTTTATTTTCAATTTCTTTTTAAAAAAATTAAAAATAAATATGAAATAAAAGATAAATCCAAAAAAAAGAATGAAGGGAAGATAATTACCAACTTTCTCCACTAAAATATTAAATTTTTAGTTTTAAATTTAAAATATATAAATTAACTTCTCTTTTTCTTATTTAATAATTAAAAAAAAAAAGACAATTGGACGGTTTCTTTTTGGACAATCAATCTACGATAGCATTCTTTTTAATAAATGAATATCGTCTAATTTTAATTATCTAGCCCCCCCTCCAAAAGAAATCTTCATTCAAATTTTTTTTTCTTCGACTGATCTTCTTCGGATTCAGAGGGCTTTCTTCTGGTACCTATAGAGATGTAGTGAATAAACTGAATAATCCAAATAATCTTGGTGTCGATTTTACCAAAGTTTATTCGTCTTCATACTTGATTTTCTCCTCTATCGTCATGTTGTCGATCATGGTCACCGGTTTCGGTGTCCCGACAGGTCAGGTTGCCGGTGAAACTCTTGTCTTCAGGAACTTGATCTGCCTTCACAGGGTTTTGACACGTGATGCAACCTGGTGAGTTTTGATCGAGTCATTGCGATCGTCCATTTGTGGTGTGATGTCAATCACGGTGGATTGACACATCTGCGATATGGTGATGGACAATATCCTCGTCGGCTTCAGAATTCGGCGAAGACGGCAATAACGGAAATGATAGGCAGCGATAACGGTGGAAGTGGCCAATTTGTACCTTTTGTTGGGTTATTTATTCTTTTCTTTTAGTTACTTTGTGCAAATAAGTCCAACGGCTCTTATTTCAGGTTGGCTGTGTTAGATTTTCCCTTTTATGGGATTGTAAAGATTAGTTGTTCAGGAAGTAATGGCCTTGATGATACTTAGGGGATACAAGTTATATTATTTTGTGCGTTATTCTCTCTAGATCGTTTCGACAGATATCGTACCTGATCACTAGAGGTATTTACCCGTATTTATCATTAAGTTATTTTAGTCTAGTTTATCTTTACTTTATATTTTATTTAATCAATTAAATTTCGCATTTTCAGAAAAAAAAAATGAATATCGTCTACCCTTACAAAGAAAATAGAATATATTGTCGTTTGAAAAGAAAAAAGAAAAAGAGAAAGCATGAAAGGTGTGTGATTGGTTTGATGCATCACCCCAAAGTGCCAAAGCAGTCAGCAATATTTGGTGAGAAATTTAGGGAACAAATTAAATAAGAAAGGTCAAGTGGGGTCGACCGACGCTGAAGGTTCTTTCTCTATTGTTCTGTTCCGTTTAAAATTATTATTATTATTATTATTATTTTGAGAAGATTATGTTTTAATATTATTGTCGGAAGCCTAACGATTTTGTCGCGTACACGGTATACCGCAAATTTTGGCGCTATTTTGAATATAGAATTTCGTGTGACAGAAAAAAAAATAAAAAAATAAAAATTCGTTAATCGTGGTCCCAAAAACAATTCTTTTATTTTTTAAGTTCCAATTTTTAACTTATTTCCCTTTTCGAACGTGAGAGGAGAATACTTCAACAGCACAAAAATTTAATTATTTAATTTTCGTAAATTATTTTACAAAAAGATGAAATTATCCTCGGTTGTTAAGGGGCTTGAAAGTTAATTTTTGTTTCGAAACACTTTTAGCTGTGTTTCGGGGATCGTTGCGTAGATCTCGAACTCACGAGTTCGTAAACAGGCGGCACGTGGAAAATGGAGTTCATATGCGAGAGAAGCGGGTCTAGAATGTTCAGGGGCATTTTGGTAATTTGGACTTAGGTAGATATTTTAACCCAATCAAATCAACTCTTCTTTATTTTTCACTCTCTTTGAACTCACCCCGAACCCGTGCGACCAAAATCCAAAAACCCCCACATTAGGACTTCGATTCATGGCAAGATCATCCATTCTAGTTCCACTAATCGGATTCTCCTCCTTCCCACGATCACAGACATACCAACCACCAAATGAGGCAGCCTCGGGAGACACCGAATCGAGGAAAGGAAAACCGAAACCTTTCGATCGATTTTTCGG
Organism: Oemleria cerasiformis; assembly: GCA_037349345.1. Classification (NCBI taxonomy): domain Eukaryota; kingdom Viridiplantae; phylum Streptophyta; class Magnoliopsida; order Rosales; family Rosaceae; genus Oemleria; species Oemleria cerasiformis. The sequence continues at coordinate 12,582,507 of JAZGTL010000007.1, forward strand.
CCAACACAGGTATGGGTTTCGTGTTTAGAGTTCATTTAAGAGTTCTTGGTTTCGAGTAGAAGGATTTAGACGTAAAATTCGTGAAAAACGGTTGAGTATTGAGAAAGTTAGGAAAAATTCAAGCTCGACCGACAATGGAGTTTTCCCGCGACGGCGGACGGCGGCGCGATTCGAATCCTCAAAGATGTTGCAGCTAGGGGATTTTCGAACGGGGACAAGCTAACAATACCGATTGTGCCGGTGTAGTTCGGGTAGAGGGTATTCCACTAACGACGCTGTTGTGCCGGGGATTCGGGATGGGTCGTTACACCTGAAATGATGATTGAGTCATGATATGTCAGCCGAGGGTTATGCCGGTTGATGAGATATGATAGATGAGGTAACATGCCAGCTTATGTGATACTATAGTCAAGGTAACATGTCGGCTTACATGATATGCCAGCCGAAGGTTATGTCGGCTGATGAGATATGATAGCCTAGTTAACATGCCGGATTATGTGATACGATAGCCGAGGTAACTTGCCGGCTTATATGATATGTCAGCTGATGGATATGACGGCTGATGAGATATGATAGCCGAGGGATATGCCGGTTGATGAGATATGATAGCCGAGTTGACATGCCGGCTTATGATATGATGATAACCGAGGTAACTTGCCGGCTTATATGAGATGCCAGCCGAGGGTTATGTCGGCCGGTGATTTGATATGATAGCCGAGGTAACATGCAGGCTCACGTAATATGATAACCGAGGTAACATGCCAGCTTATGTGGTACTATGTTAGCCGAGAAACATGCCTTCTTATATACGATCCGATGATAGACGAGGTACAATTTGATGAGATGTAGTAGTTGAAGGCTTACTAGCACGATACATCTGTTATCGAGGTCAGTGGGTATGCTGTGGGCGGTGACCCCGATTGATGAGATTATGTTTTGTATGGACGATGTGTCCTTGAGATGATCGATACCATCATAAAAAGGCGATGGTATTAAAGTACTTCTAGCCTTTCATCCATGGGTTTGGATGTGTCATCTTAAATGTATGAAGATTTATAGTGAATGTTAGTTGGTAAATTATTGTGTGATTGTGTTGTATGGTTGCTTGCCCTGCGGGGTTATTTGATTAGTATATTGGTTATATTGTTGAGTAAGAAATAATGCCACAGGTGACGACCAAGATGCTAAGGTGCCATGAACGGTACCAGATATATAGTGAGTAGGATATGGATCGTACGTGTGCCCAGGGGTGACCTTGATGGTGTCACAGGTGCAACCTTCTAGTGTGTATCTATAATATTGAAAACCCCTGTGTGCTGATAATTAGGGTTTAATATATGTTCTCTAAGTTATGTGTTCTATTGAGAAATACTAAGGCCCACTCACCTTTCTGTTTTACGCCCCTCAAGTCTGCAGAGGAAGGTTCATAAGTACGAGGAGGGAATCACGCGATGACAACTCTGACACCACCACAAAGGGTGTAACAAGGTAACAATCGGTTTAAGCATTGCTGCTTTAAATATGATCATCATTTATTTCAAATTATGCTCTAGATTGTCCGCTGTCGCGGTGAAACGGTAATTTAGTGTTTACTATTTTACTTTTCATTGCACTTCCTAAAACACATCGTTTTAGTTGGGCTTTCGTCACCTGGACTCAGCGTCTCGGTGTCGGCCAGCACCTGGGATTCTCGGTATCCGGTTATATATTCGGGACGGGGTGTAACATTAATATTATTTGCAAGGATTATTAAAGAACTAATCTCTTATGTAGGTGCTCTTGATTCTAAGTTTGATTTACCATAAGAGATGATGTAGGCTATGCATGTTTTAACCTCATTAAGCCTTTATCCCAGCCCTGGGCGCGGTTCGGTATGGTTCGGTACTGGGTCAATACCGAAACCATACTGTTTAATTTTTACCTGTTCGGTATTCAACAATTTGAAAATGAAACCGGATCATACCATACCGATTGTGTTCGGTATGATTTACATTTGGTTCGGTTTTGAGCCTAAATTTTCTTGAATTGTGAAAAAATGATTCAACAACACTAAAAATCTGCCATCATCAACTTGTTTCTAAAATTCTTACCATACAAAGTTCATCAAATACCTAAGACCATGCCATACGATTTATACAACTTTTTACTGAGATCAAGTGTATGTGGAGGGTATATATGTTCATTAAAGGTGCATTTGTTACCCTATCGTTGATAGCCATCCCTCTTGTCTTGTTCCTCAGCTTCTTTGTTAGCAGCTTGAACAGATTTGAACCACAGGAATGCCTGCATTCAATATTCGTTTTACGAAGCCAATAAGGAGATTGATTTAAGATCATCTAAAAAATAATGCATCCACGAATGAGACTATTGACGCGTTGGATTGAAATGTATTTGTGGATGGCTTTGACATAGCCAGATATTAATCAGATTGTCATAACTACGCAGAGAGTTAATTTCTTTTGTAGCTACAAAGTCATCAAAAGTAAAAAGATTCAAGCTTGATAGATTCATGGTATATATTGATTAAATAGAACAACTTACAGAAGAGGGAATGCCGGTAAATGCGAAAAATCTAAGCACTGGAGTATAAAATATACTGTCTGAGTTTAAGATTCCAAACACTGGCTTTTGGTTCACATAGTTGGGAAAAAAGCATAATTAAAATTTCTTTTAGTATTAGGTTTTTAATTATAAAAAAAAAAAAAAATTTCTAATTCGATACATGGGATGAGACGGTTTTTCAAACCCCGAAACCAAAACCGTACCGAACCAATCTTCCATCGGTTTAACTATTCGGTATTTTTTTCGGTATGGTTTGATCCGGAACGGTATGATTTCAGTATTTCGGTTCCATATGCCCATGGCTACTTTATCCTACCCTTTTTGTGTGCTCCATTAGCCAAATTTGAAGCCAAACACTTGAGCCTTTTCTTTCATCTCCTAAATCATAATCTACCCTAAACACTTACCCTATGTTTTGGCCATGCCTTATAACTTAGGTTTGTGCAAAGGTTGCACTAATTGAAGTTCATGAAAGAAAGAAGTTTATGCTAAGTATTGTTGTGTGGAAATTGAAATTTTTTATCCAAGTTGGATAATGGTGACATCTTAAAGAGGCAATATATGGTGATTAGTTCAATTCCGAAAAACAAAGGAGGAAAACGTTGAAAAGAAAAAAAAGAAAGAAAAAAATTTTGGCGTTCAAGGAAAGAAGGGAAAAGAAGAAAGATACAAAGAAAAAAGAGAGAGAAAAGGATAAAAATTTAGAATTGAGCTAGAAAGTGTGATTTGTTTCAAATTCAAAAATTATAAATTTAGTCACAAATGTTCAAAACATGTGGAAGGTGCTTAGAAGTGTTTAAAGTTCAAGTAGAAGAACAAGTTCAAGTCATGATACTTCATGCCTTGGTACAACCTAAGTTCTTTGCAATCCTTATCCTTTGTTCTTTAACCCTAAGCCTAGCCTCATTACATCCCTTAATTGAAGACCTAACGGATCTTATGGGAAATCATACTTGGAGTTGAGGTTAGTAGCTACGTTCTTAATTTTCAATTTCTTTCATGAGATCTATTTTCAGAAATTATCGCTATTTCATTGAATATTCATATCTGATTATACTTTGATTTCCTTTACTTAACTTCCACCACATATACTTGATAAGAGTGTAAGCCTAGGATTTGTGTGAAAATTGAGAGTTTCCTAGTGAGGATTAGAGTCGAGGCAAAATCTTTCTGAGGCATTTGAATGTAGTTATCTTTAAACTTGATTACTTGAAGTTTTGGCATCACACTTAACACATGATACATTCTTGTTTATGACATTTCTTTAGTTTAGCAAAGCATGATAGACTTACATTGGTTCTTATTAATTTACTTAAGAGTTTTGTTAATTTACTTAAGAGTTTTGTTTTTAATGTTTTTAGTTCTTAAGTAAAATGTTTGTGGGTATCTGGTAAACCCTCAGAAGACAAAACTCCTTCTACTAGGGACACCTAGGGGTTTAAATGTTCTATCTTAAGTAAGATTGAGTCTTTTCAGTTTTTGGTTTTTATTCTGTGTTTTGCTCGAGGACTAGCAAAAGATAGGTTTGGGGGTATTTGTTAGGTCATAATTAATACAAATTTTATCCATGATTTAATACCCTTTTACTTATGTTTTGTTAATATTTTGTGATATGAAACTGGAAAAAATAATCTATTTTGTGAAACATGTGTAGATTTAGAAAGATGATTGAATTTTGAAAATAACGGAAAAAGAATCTGTAACGAATCGTAATTTTAATTAATGAATTTTCGTAAATTAATTTAGAAAATGACGATTTTGTGAGGCTCGAAAGTCACTTTTTGTTTGGAGACACTTTTGGAAGTTTTTCTTGGATCGTAACGTAGGTCTGGAACTCACGAGTTCGTAGACAACCGGCATGAGAAAAAGAGAGTCCGGATAAGAGAGTTATGGGTCTAGAAGCTCAGGGGCAGTGTGGTAATTTTGGGTTGGGATATATTTTTTAAAAACATCAGATTTTTTTTTCTTATCATCACATTTCTCTCTCATCTCTCGGTCTATCTCTCGACCACAAAACACACACACACACACACACACACACACACACACACTTACCACTTGGTGATTTTTCGTTTTAGGCCAAACCACCATGAACAAATCACACCATCATCTTCCTCTCTTCATTCTAAGCTCAACCATACCCACCATCAAGGTTGACAGCACCGGAGGAAGCAGATATGACGGTGAACAGTATTGGCGCACCTTTCCAGCCAATTTCCAGCCACCACAGGTAATGAATCTCAATTCTGGCTTTATATTTGGATTCCTTAGCTCGAGTAAATAGATTTCCATTATTAGAACATCAAATTCGGTTGAGAAATGAGTGAGTTATCAAGCTTTGAAAATAGGGTTGTTATGGAGGTTTTCTAACGAGTGAACAGTAACCGGAGTTTGAGGAAGGAGGTGAGTGCAAGCTACAGCCGCGCGTGGGGGGGGGGGGGGGGGGGGGGGGGGGGGGGGGGGTGGGGGGGGAATTCCCGACAGTCCACCGATGAGTGGCGATGCGTGGGGCCCTTCCCTGGGTTCCGAAAAACACGTGCTCTCATGTTTTCGACGTTCCGGACTTGTTGGCGCAGGTTTCGGGTAGATTTAGCCATTCAAAGTTACTATACTCGCGTTAAAACGTGTGCGTACTCCCGGAATTTAAGGGGTTGGATTGAAGGTTTTAATTATCGTTGGTAACCCCCGATTGTTACTTTTGAAAGGCGACACCGCTTCGGGGACTGCAGAGGGGTGTACAGCTCGAGATTGAGCTTATTTGGACTTCCAGTGAGTGGATTTTGGTTTTGTAAATCGTAATGCAATCATGAACGTATATTTTAAATAATTTCTAATCAATTATGAATTTTAATAAATGAGAATAATTATTGTAATATTAGCTATTAATTTCTATGAACTTCGAAAATTTGAATAATTATTTAATGAATTAATGGTAACTACGGGTTTTCAATAACGAATTTTCGAAAATGAAGTTTTGGGCTATGGCCCGGCTTTATGGACTTCTATTTTTCCGATTTTTTTATTTACGGATTTTGACTTTGGTCGAGCTTATGATTTTGGGCTTTAGGCCCAGGTTTATATGATTTTGGCTTAGGACAGGAAAAAGGGATTTCAAAAGTAGATTTCGAAGTTACGTTACGATTTTCACTATGTATTCCATCCCCGGGTACCATGGTTTTTCTCCGGCACACGATGTGAGGTATTTTTTGTCATGTGTCCGTTGATGGTTATTTCTCCAAACACATGACGTTGACGTATTTTCCGTCATGTGCTCTTGGAGGGTTCTTTCTTCGATGTATGGCGTTGAGGTATTCTTCGTCATACGATCGTTCAGGCCGTCTACGCGTAGTACATGATTACGTCCGCATATCTTGAGGTATTTTCGGATATGTGGAGAGTAGGTCCCTGGGTTGGACCTCTCGGTTTCTAGCCATTACTTGAGGTAGTAGGGGTTAGGAGGGCTTGTTCTTGTGTTGGATGGCCTCGGATATCGAGCTATGGCTCGAGATTGCATTCGGGGGATAGTGGGATATTTTTATAGTATTTTGTGTCAAGGTTTTCTCATGATTTTAAGCTCTTTTGAGGAGGGTTTACAAAGCAAGGTTGTGGACCACGGGATGTTTTTATTGTTCGTGTTTTCGTGGGTCTCGTCGGGTTTTTATTTTATAAATGGTTTTCCGGTAAGTTCTTTGTAACTATATTTAATTAAATAGTGATTTTAAAAGGATTTTGTTGTATGCATGCATGATTTTACTTATGGAGGGGGAAAACTTATATTTTCTCTGAACTTGTGGTTTAAATAATTATTATTTTTATCCACTCACACTTTCCCTTGCTTTACGTCCCCTCCAGGCCGTTGAGTTCGACGAGGGCACATCTTGAGGTGGTGGCACTAACTTCCAGCTACGCTATTACCCACTATCATCGAGTAGGGTTTGTTAGGCTTGCACATTTATCTTTTCAACCTAGTTGCTCTGATAAACCATTTGGGGATTGTTGTAAATTATTTTTAAGGATTTATTGTCTTGGACCTGGAGTTGGTTAGTTAAGAGTTGACCTGAACTGTTTGGAATTTTATTCTAGATTTTGAATCCTTCGTCTGATAGGTGGAAGACGGTTTGGTCAATTTGCAGAGGAGATTCTGCGGATTATTCTGTAGAATTCTCGTAGAGTCTTGTTGGACTGGTGATGGTATTTTAGGAATTATTGTCATACGTGAGCAGGATTTCTCACGGATTTCGATGGGAAATTCGGGAGGGGTCCTGTTAATTTGGTATCAGCGCTGTTATTTTAAATTCCTACAGACCGCACATTTAGTGCGCATATTATTTGTGGTATTGACGAATTGTGGTTCTTTTCAGCAAGATAGCTCCGTGACACGTGCCCCATCTACGACCTGGAAACGATGAACATGCAGACAACGTTAGGGGTACACAGGATCTGGTATTAGAGCCCGATATGAGGGAGACCCTGGATAAGTTGGGTCGGGCAATGACTATTGTACTTCAGAGCAGGGCCACTTCTGAGGTTTCTGACATAGAGCGAGCCTAGAGGCTATGGGCCACAATGTTTACGGGCGAGTTGGCCCCAGATGATGCTGATGAGTGGATTACTCGTTTAGAACGGGTGTTTGATGTCATGAGGTGCCCTTAGGGTGATAGGGTGTGTTTAGCCACTTTTCTACTGAATGGCTATGCATACCGTTGGTAGCACACCTTGGTTATGACGGGCTGGGATGTCAGTACGCTTACTTGGGAAGCTTTCCGGGAGCGCTTCCTCGAGTAGTTTTATCCTCGATCGTACCGTGATGGCAGAGAGGCCGAGTTCCTACAGTTGCAATAGGGGAACATGACAGTAGCGCAATATGAGCAGAGAGACGAGGTTAGAGTAGCAGTTACTGTCATGGCTCATACTTTCTTAAGGACTTTGTCGGACGCTGTTAGGGTGAAGATGAGTTTGCCAGCTAGGCATCATCTCAATGGTTCCAGGCGATGTTGGGATCGCCTGAGTTTCGGAGCCTCTAGTCAGGGACCATCAAAGAGAGGCAATTTTAGTTCTGGATCTTCTAGTAGTGCTAGATCCGGGTCTTGCAGTGGTGGAGCTGGGTAGGGAGGTTCCTGAGGTTTTACAGCGGGACCGTAGTCACCAGCCTAGTCTATTGGGGCTACGGTGCGATCGACTGGGAGATAGAGTGGCGGGTCCAGACGGACTTGTGGCACCGGTTGTTACTTTTGTGGGGAGACTGTTCATTTCAAGAGAGATTGTCCACACCATCCAGGCAGTAGTTTCTTGGGTCGGGATGTTGCTGAACAGGGACAGAGAGCTGCACAGACATCAAGTACCGCAGTAGGGAGCCAGACCCAATGCAATAGGGCTAGCAGGGCTAGTGGGATACAGAGGGGCCGCGAGCGATCTTCTAGTACGTGGGTCTGAGTTTTTGCCATGACACAGTAGGAGGCCCGAGTTGTACAAGAGGTGGTCACTGGTACGTTATCTATTTTTGATCATGATGCTCAAGTTTTGATAGATCCCGGGGCCACACATTCTTTTATTTCTCGAGATTTTACACTTTTAGCCAACAGAGAATTATTACCTATTGGTTGGGATATGGGCATTAGCACCCCCACCGGAGATAGACTTGTGGCAAACCTGGTAATACGAAGTTGTCCATTGATAGTGGTAGGCTATGAGTTGGATGCAGATTTAATTCCCTTGGATATTTAAGATTTTGATTTGATTATGGGGATGGATTGGTTAACCACGCTTCATGCCACCATTGATTGCTTTGACAAGAGGGTGGTATTCCTCAGTCCAGGTTTGCCAGAGCTTACTTTTCTGGGAGACCGTAGAGTGCTTCCCTCAGGAGTGATATCAGCTTTAACGGTTGAGAAGTTATTGAGGAAAGGTTGTGAGGGATATTTCGCTCACATGATCAATTTTGGGGATACTCCGGTGAGGTTAGAGGATACTCTAGTGAGGTTAGAGGATATTCTTGTGGTGAATGAGTTTCCGAATGTGCTTCCGGAGGATCTTCTGGGGTTGCCACCCCATTGGGAGATTGAGTTCACCATCGAGCTTCTTCTGGGTATCCAACCTATATCACAGGCACCATACATGATGGTATTGGCAGAGTTAAAGGAGTTAAAAACCCAGTTACAAGACTTAGTGGATATGGGGTTTATTTGACCGAGTGTATCGCCTTGGGGTGCGCTAGTGTTATTTGTGAGGAAGAAAGATTGTAGTTTGAGGCTATGCATCGACTACTGGCAATTGAACAAGGTTACAGTGCGGAATAAGTATCCTTTACCACGGATTGACCTTTGGTCTGGGTACCATCAGTTGAGAATCAGAGAAGAAGACATTCCCAAAACGGCTATTAGGACACGTTATAGGCATTATGAGTTCCTGGTGATGCCCTTTGGCTTGACTAATGCACCATCGGCGTATATGGACTTGATGAATAGGGTGTTTCGACGGTATTTGGATCGATTTGTGATTGTGTTTATTGATGATATTCCGGTATATTCGATGAGTGCTAAGGCGCATGAGAAGCACTTGACGTTGGTACTGAATACTCTAAGGAAAAAGCAATTGTTTGCCAAGTTTAGTAAGTGTCAGTTCTGGTTGACTAGTGTGGGATTCTTAGGTCATGTGTTCTCTGCAGACGGTATCAGTGTGCATCCTCATAAAGTAGAGGCAGTAGCTAATTGGGTGAAACCTAAAACAGTTTCAGAGGTGAGAAGTTTTCTGGCCTTGGTAGGATATTATAGGCGGTTCATAGAAGGATTCTCTACGATAGCTGCCCCTTTGACTCGGTTGACTAGGAAAGGAATCAAGTTTGATTGGGACGATGAGTATGAACAGAGCTTTCAAGAGCTTAAAAGGAGGTTGACTTCCGCTCCAATGTTAGCACTTCCAGATGATAGTGGAGGGTTCGAGGTGTACAATGACGCATCAATACGGGGTATAGGCTGCGTGTTGATGCAGCATGGGAAGGTGATAGCTTATGCTTCCAAGAAACTTAAACCCCATGAGATGAATTACCCCACACATGATTTAGAGTTAGCTGCAGTGGTACATGCCTAGAATATTTGGAGACACTATTTGTATGGGGAAACGTGTCGAATCTTTACATACCATCAGAGCCTGAAGTATTTGTTCACCCAGAAAGATTTGTATTTGAGATAGAGGAGGTGGTTAAAGTTGATCAATTATTATGACTGTACCATTGAGTATCACACAGAGAAAGCTAATGTTGTGGTAGATGAACTGAGTAGGATGTCCATAGGTTCCTTGGTTTATTTGCACACTATTTACTTACCATTGTTGGTGAAACTCCAGAGAGCGGGAATTGTACTTGGAATGGATAACCAGGGAGCTTCGTTCTCTAGCTTTCATGTGAGATCTGTCCTGATTGATCGAATTATTGAAGCTCAACTCCATGCCCTGCATTGAACATCATTAGGATGGAGTAGGAGGCTGAGAATAGATAGGACTATCCCATTAGAGATGATGGAGCCTGAGTTAAGGATGGCCGGTTATGCATACCTAAGGATTCATAGTTGAAAAGAGAGATTCTCGAGGAAGCTCGTAGTTCAACTTATGCTATGCATCCATGTGGCACCAACATGTATCGTATCCTTAGGGAGCACTACTTGTGAATTTGGATGAAAAGGAAAATAGCAGAATTTGTGAGTAGATGTTTGACGTGTCAGTAGGTAAAAGCAGAGAGATAGAAATCATACGGGGCGCTACAACCACTTCATATTCCAAAGTGGAAGTGGGATCACACTACCATGGATTTTGTGAATAAACTTCCCCGGACTCGGAAATGACATGATGGAGTGTGGGTGATTGTAGATAGGCTTATGAAGTCAGCGCATTTCTTGCCGGTACGGGAAGATTGTAGGATGGAAAAGTTCGCCCAATTGTTTGTGGATGAGATGATCAGGCTGCATGGGACTCTAGAGTTGATCGTGTCCGACATGAATCCTAGATTTACCTCGAGGTTTTTGCGATAATTACAGAAAGCTTTTGGAACTAAATTGCATTTCAGACTGCTTTTTAGCCTTAGACTAATGGTTAGTTTGAGAGGACAATTCAGATTCTAGAAGATATCATGAGATCCTGTGTACTGCAGTTTAAGGGAAATTGGGATTCACACTTGGCATTGATGGAATTTTCCTACAACAACAGTTATCAGTCTAGCATTGGAATGTCTCCTTTTGAGGCACTGTATGACGTATATTTCCTGAAAATATTTAGGCACCATATTATTAAGGGCGACAAAAAGTATCCAAAATAGCGACCAAAATTTTGGTCGCCTACTAATTTTTGGTTTCGCGCCATTAAGATGCACATTCCAATGCAAATTTGGGCGACCAATATGCTTCTTGGTCACCTAAGTATTTATGGACGACAAAACTACTCGTTGCCCATTATCTTAATCATTGTCGTTGAAATTTTTTAACAAAGTCTCAGATCTGTAAAAATCTAAACAATTTTTTGATGACCAAATTGTAAATATTGGTCGCCTTAATGGACTTCAATGACTAAAACAAATTTGGTCATCCAAATTTGGTCGGCTAAAGGATATTTTCTACTAGTGTGGGAGAGAGTGCAGGACACCTTTATGTTCGAATGAGGTAGGTGAGAGAAGACTCCTGACACCAGAGATAGTTGAAATAACAGAGGAAAAGATCAGAATTATGAGGGAAAGATTGAAGGCAGCTCAAGACTGCCAGAAAAAGCTATGCAGACCAACGGATAAGGGATCCCGAGTTTGAAGTTGGAGATTGAGGTTTCTTGAAATGATCCCCATGGAAAGGAGTTGTGTGTTTTGATTGATGAGGAAAGCTGAGTCCTCGCTATATTGGGCCTTATGAGATCATTGAAAGGATAGGCCAAATGGTTTACAAGCTTGCTCTACTCCCAGAACGTTCGAAGGTTCACGATGTATTCCATGTATCCATGCTCCAGAAGTGTTTGTTTGTTGAATCTCATGTACTGGAAAGGCAACCAATTGAGCTGAGAGATGATTTGAGTTTGGAGGAACAACTAGTGCAAATTCTAGATTGGAAGGAAAAAGTATTTCGTAGATAAAACTATTCCTCTGGTTAAAGTTTTGTGGAGAAATCATAACGTGGAGGAAGCCACGTGGGAGCCCGAGGCACTGATGCGGGCCCAACATCCAGATTTGTTTAAGTGACAAGTATGAATTTCGAGGATGAATTTTTTTTAAGGGGGTGAGTTGTAACAACCTGTAATTTTAAATAGTGAATTTTAGTAAATTAATTTAGAAAATGACGATTTTACCCTTGATTTGGTAAGAGGCTCGAAAGTCAACTTTTGTTTGGAGACACTTTTGGAAGTTTTTCTTGGACCATCACGTAGGTCTCGAACTCATGAGTTCGTAGATAGGTGGCATACGAAAAACGGAGTCCGGATGAGAGAGTTATGGGTCTAGAAGCATAAGGTGCAATTTGGTAATTTTGGTTTGTTTGATTTTTTAAAAACATCAGAAATTTTCTTATCAACTCATTTCTCTCTCATCTCTCGATCTCTCTCTCAGCCAAAGAACACACACACACACACACCCCACTTAGTGATTTTTCATTTTAGGCCAAACCATCACGAACAAATCACACCATCATCTTCCTCTCTTCATTCTAATCACAACCATACCCACCATTGAGGTTGACATCGCCGGAGGAAGGAGATACGATGGTGAATAGTACCACCGCACCTTTCCGTCCAATTTTCGGCCACCACAGGTAATGAATCTCAATTCTAACTTGATATTTTGATTTCTTGACTCGAGTAGATAGATTTCCATTATTAGAACATCAAATTTGGTTGAGAAATGAGTGAGTTATCAAGCTTTGAAAATAGGGTGGTTATGGACGTTTTCTGACGAGTGAACACGTCTTAATGCGAGTATCGTAACTGAAGTCGCGCATTTTCCGATCGGCCTCCAGCACGTGGGCCCCTTCCCCGTGTTCCGACAAATACGTGTTGTCAGGACCCGTCCCGAATTTCCCCTCGAAACCTGGGAAGAACCCTGATCCCGTCTGACAACCTAAGAAAAGATTCCCAAAATACCCTTCAATCCTTACAAAAGATAATAATAACCAAAATACTTCCACTTGTCAGACAAGGGATTCAAGCACTCAATAATTCCCGTAATTAATGACCAATCAAATACAATATAATATCAGAGCGTCTAAGTAGGATCAAGAGTAAAATTTAGATATCCTACTCAAATATAACTACACAGCGCAGTCGAAGTACTAATGCCTCTGCCTCGAGATCAGTGTTCGCGTCAACTCTACTCAACTGCCTGAAGGGGGTTTAAACACAAAAGTTGTCAGTGGACAAAAATAATCATTTATAAATCATTTTTCGAGGAAATATTACATTTTTTCCCCTCCATTTATAAAATCATGCATGCATCACATAAACAATTTGTAATATAAAAACATCATATGTAAATCACCAAAATTTTCATTTCTGTTTAAAACTACTTAGTTGGTATCATAGAAATTCTGTATAATGAAAATACCTCGTGCTCCACAGTTTGGTCTGACAATTCTCTTCAAAGGAGTTACAATTATTTAATTCAATCTGGACACATAATATCTCAAATTCACTGTTCTCGACATATCCACAACACACCAGGGTATCCCTTGAGATGTGTTAAAATCTGTACTACTTGGACTCGATTACAATCTCTGCAAAATCACCTTTTATATTGGGGGTTCACCGGGTTCACCGCCAACAGCGGATCCTAGGCCCGGCTCCTGGGCCACCTCAAATCGGTTTTATTTATATCGGGGGTTCACCGGGTTCACCGCCAACAGCGGATCCTAGGCCCGGCTCCTGGGCCCCCTCAAAACGATATTGTATCCAAATTCAAGTATATATTTTGTTTATCATTTATCACAAATACGATTTCAACCCAAAATCATAGACCAGAATAATTACCACGTCAAAACAATATCAAACCGACTCCAACAACCATATCATTTCTCACAACACACTTTCACTGAAATATTGGGAAAAAAAATGTCCAGCAATCAATTATAAATTCCAGGAAATCATTGCACCCATACATAACAATATTAAAATCAAAGATACATTTATGCATGCATTATAGTGTATAAACCAAAAGTCCACTCACAAACCTATTGAAGCAAGCTCAATCCCGAACTGTACGCTCCCCTGAAGTTCCTGGACCAGTATCGCCTGTCCAAATTAATAATCGGGATTACCAGCTAATAATAAGAACCTTAAATATAAACCCCCTAAACCCCGGGAGTCTAACTATGCTAGCCTAGAAAACGCAGCAACTTTAAAACGTCCGAAACAACCCCTAAACGACGTCTGATCGACTCAAAACCTGCGCCAACAGGTCCGAAACGTCAAAAACTACCTGTCACGCGCCACTGTGACCTCAGACTTGGCCCCACGCGCCGTCACGCGCCGACGGAAGGTTGTAACACGCGCCCACGCGCCCTCACGCGCCGGTCACGCGCCTGCTACAGTACCCACGCGCCTGGATCGGTCCAATCAGGTCCGGCTCAACCTGACAAGGTCCAACTCGACCCGACCGGTCACTCGACCCGACCGGTCATCGGTGACTCGCCGGAGAAGACGACCGACTGCTGGCGCTGCAGTCTGGTTTCCGCCGGAATCCTCCATTTCCGGCCGAAACTTCAAGCTTTCCTAACTTCCTCAAAAATCAACCATTTTTCACAAATTTTATGTCTAAATCTATCTACTCAAACCCAGGAATCCAAATATGACCTCAAAACCACAAACACATACCTGTGCTAGCCGGAAAATCAATCGGAAGGTCCGAAACTTCCTATCCTCGGTTCGGCTTCCTCCGTGGTCCTCTCCTTCGATGGTTGGTACGGTTGTGATTGTGGGAAGGAGTAGAATATGATTAGTTGAACAAAACTGGAAGTTGGAGCCTTGAATCAAACTTGACTTTATGGGTTTTTCGGGTGTTCTTCGTACGGTTTCGGGTGTGTTTTGGAAATGTTTGTCACAGAGAGAGAATGAGGATGAAGATAAGATGAAGATGAAATGAGTTGGATCAGATAATATCTGATTTGGGGGTTAAAAATATCTACCCCAAGTCAAAAGTTACCAAAATGCCCTTGCACATCTAGACCCATAACTTTCGTCCACGAACTCCGTTTTCCGCGTGCCGCCTGTCAACGAACTCGTGAGTCCGAGACCTACGCATCGGTATCCAAAACACAACCAAAAATATCTCGAAACAAAATTTGACTTTCACGCCCCTTACAAGCAAGGGTAAAATCATCATTTTACAAAAATAATTACGTAACACAATATTTAAAATTCCGGGTTGTTACAATCTACCCTCCTTAAGAAATTTCGTCCTCGAAATTCAACTCTACCCCTGGAACAAATGAGGATACTGCGCCCGCATTAGTTCCTCGATTTCCCACGTGGCATCCTCCACTTTAAGATTCCTCCACAACACTGGACAACTACGAATCACAAGATTCGCAACTAACATATTCCCAGTAAGAGTACTAATATCCATGTCCCAACTAATCAGAGATAATTCTCTAACAACAAACAAAGTGAAACCCCAAGAAATGAATAAAAGGGTCGCCCCCCGGGATATATTAAGTCATAAGCATCACGGTTAAAATAAATAGATAACGTACCCGTGACCACATCTAGTGCTGCTCGGGCCTTTTGTTACGACATAGCAAAAACTCGGGCCGGTGTACCCGAAGATCGATCACGACCCCACTGTCTGCCTCTGGTCCTATTGGACCCACTAGCCCCGCTGGCCCCACTGTATTGGGCCTGGTTCCCTATTGAAGTACCAAAAGTCTGCCCTGTCCTCTGACTCTGCTCAGTCGCACGATGACCCAAGAAACTACTATTCCGAAGATACTGTGGATAGTATCTCCTTATATGACTAGTCTCTCCACAGGTGTAACATCTGGGGTCACCATATCCGCAACGCTGTCTACCAGTTGACTGTATTGAAGCACCACTAAACTGAGTGGATGACTGCGGTGCATGTCTGGCTCCGCCACTGCCTGATCCGGATCCCTCACCCCCAGTAGATCCAGAGCAGAAACTGCCTCTCTTGGACGGTCCCTGACTAGAGGCTCCAGCATCCTAGTGATCCCGGTGTCGCCTGGAACCACCGAACTGATGTTGGACTGGTACACCCATGCTCAACTCTACACGAGCTGCACCGTCAGACGCTTCTCTCATTGAAGTATGGGCTGCAGCCGTTATCGCTGACCGAAGTTCGCCCCTTAGCCCATTTTTAAATCTGCGGCGTCTGTCCCTCTCGGTTGCTACTAGAGCTGGTGCAAAATGAGCCAACTCTATGAATTTCTGCTCATACTGAGCCACTGTCATATCTCCCTGCTGTAGGTGCAAGAACTCAGCCTCCCTGACATCTCGGTATGAGCAAGGATAAAATTGCTCAAGGAACTTCTCCCGAAAGGTCGCCCAGGTAATTGTACTAACTTCCCAACCTGATACCTCTAATACCAATGATAAGCGGAACCACCCAGCAGAAAAGTGGCTAACATTACCCTGTCCCCCTGAGGACATCTCATAACCGAGAACACTCGCTCTAAACGAGTAATCCACTCTATTGCATCATCTGGGCTAGAGTCGGCCATAAATATTGTAGCCCCTAATCTATGGGCTTTCTCAATGTCTGAACCTTCAGTAGCAGTCCTACTCTGAAGTACAGAAGTCAAAGTGTGACCCAATTGTTCCAGTGTTTGCCTCATATCAGGCTCCACTGCAGGTTCAGGTGTGTCCCCAATATTTTTCGACTGTTGACGGAACTCGCATCTCGGAGGCATTACGCTGAAAAGAACTATAACTCATCAATACCAAAATAATTGTACACGTAGTGTACAGTCTGCAGGAATTTAACCTAGTGCTCTGATACCAATTGTCAGGACCCGTCCCGAATTTCCCCCCGAAACCCGGGAAGAACCCTGATCCCATCTGACAACCTAAGAAAAGGGTCCCAAAATACCCTTCAATCCTTACAAAAGATAATAATAACCAAAATACTTCCACTTGTCAGACAAGGGATTCAAGCACTCAATAATTCCCGTAATTAATGACCAATCAAATACAATATAATATCAGAGCGTCTAAGTAGGATCAAGAGTAAAATTTAGATATCCTACCCAAATATAACTACATAGCGCAGTCGAAGTACTAATGCCTCTGCCTCGAGATCAGTGTTCGCGTCAACTCTACTCAACTGCCTGAAAGGGATTTAAACACAAAAGTTGTGAGTGGACAAAAATAATAATTATAAATCTTTTTCGAGGAAATATTACATTTTTCCCCCTCCATTTATAAAATCATGCATGCATCACATAAACAATTTGTAATATAAAAACATCATATGTAAATCACCAAAATTTTCATTTCTCTTTAAAACCACTTAGTTGGTATCACAGAAAATCTGTATAATGAAAATACCTCGTGCTCCACAGTTTGGTCTGACAATTCTCTTCAAAGGAGTTACAATTATTTAATTCAATCTGGACACATAATATCTCAAATTCACTGTTCTCGACATATCCACAACACACCAGGGTATCCCTTGAGATGTGTTAAAATCTGTACTACTTGGACTCGATTACAATCTCTGCAAAATCAGCTTTTATATTGGGGGTTCACCGGGTTCACCGCCAACAGCGGATCCTAGGCCCGGCTCCTGGGCCCCCTCAAATCGGTTTTGTTTATATCGGGGTTTCACCGGGTTCACCGCCAACAGCGGATCCTAGGCCCGGCTCCTGGGCCCCCTCAAAACGATATTGTATCCAAATTCAAGTATATATTTTGTTTATCATTTATCACAAATACGATTTCAACCCAAAATCATAGACCCAAATAATTACCACGTCAAAACAATATCAAGCCGAATCCAACAACCATATCATTTCTCACAACACACTTTCACTGAAATATTGGAAAACAAATGTCCATCAATCAATTATAAATTCCAGGAAATCATTGCACCCATACATAACAGTATTAAAATCAAAGATACATTTATGCATGCATTATAGTGTATAAACCAAAAGTCCACTCACAAACCTGTTGAAGCAAGCTCAATCCCGAACTGTACGCTCCCCTGAAGTTCCTGGAGCAGTATCGCCTGTCCAAATTAATAATCGGGATTACCAGCTAATAATAAGAACCTTAAATATAAACCCCCTAAACCCCGGGAGTCTAACTATGCTAGCCTAGAAAACGCAGCAACTTTAAAACGTCCGAAACAACCCCTAAACGACGTCTGATCGACTCAAAACCTGCGCCAATAGGTCCGAAACGTCAAAAACTACCTGTCACGCGCCACCGTGACCTCAGACTCGGCCCCACACGCCGCCACACGCCGACGGAAGGTTGGAACACGCGCCCACGCGCCCTCACGCGCCGGTCACGCGCCTGCTACAGTACCCACGCGCTTGGACCGGTCTAACCCGGTCTGGCTCAACCTGACCCGGTGCAACTCTACCCGACCGGTTCAACTCGACCCGACCGGTCACTCGACCCGACCGATTTACTCGACCCGACCGGTCACCGGCGACTCGCCGAAGAAGACGACCGGCTGCCGGCGCCGCCGTTTGGTTTCCGCCGGAATCCTCCATTTCCGGCCGAAACTTCAAGCTTTCCTAACTTCCTCAAAACTCAACCATTTTTCACAAATTTTATGTCTAAATCTATCTACTCAAACCCAGGAATCCAAATATGACCTCAAAACTAGAAACACATACATGTGCTAGCCGGAAAATCAATCGGAATGTCCGAAACATCCTATCCTCGGTTCGGCTTCCTCCGTGGTCCTCTCCTTCGATGGTTGGTACGGTTGTGATCGTGGGAAGGAGTAGAATATGATTAGTTGATCAAAACTAGAAGTCGGAGCCTTGAATCAAACTTGACTTTATGGGGTTTTCGGGTGTTCTTCGTACGGTTTCGGGTGTGTTTTGGAAATGTTTGTCACAGAGAGAGAATGAGGATGAAGATAAGATGAAGATGAAATGAGGTGGATCAGATAATATCCGATTTGGGGGTTAAAAATATCTACCCAAGTCAAAAGTTACCAAAATGCCCTTGCACATCTAGACCCATAACTTTCGTCCACGAACTCCGTTTTCCGCGTGCCGCCTGTCAACGAACTCGTGAGTCCGAGACCTACGCATCGGTATCCAAAACACAACCAAAAATATCTCGAAACAAAATTTGACTTTCACGCCCCTTACAAGCAAGGGTAAAATCGTCATTTTACAAAAAGAATTACGTAACACGATAATTAAAATTCCGGGTTGTTACAATCTACCCTCCTTAAGAAATTTCGTCCTCGAAATTCAACTCTACCCCTGGAACAAATGAGGATACTGCGCCCGCATTAGTTCCTCGGTTTCCCACGTGGCTTCCTCCACTTTAAGATTCCTCCACAACACTGGACCACTACGAATCACAAGATTCGCCACTAACATATTCCCAGTAAGAGTACTAATATCCATGTCCCAACTAATCGGAGATAATTCTCTAACAACAAACAATGTGAAACCCCAAGAAATGAATAAATGGGTCGCCCCCCGGGATATATTAAATCATAAGCATCATGGTTAAAATAAATAGATAACGTACCCGTGACCACATCTGGTGTTGCTCGGGCCTTTTGTTACGACATAGCAAAAACTCGGGCCGGTGTACCCGAAGATCGATCACGACCCCACTGTCTACCTCTGGTCCTATTGGACCCACTAGCCCCGCTGGCCCCACTGTATTGGGCCTGGTTCCCTATTGAAGTACCAAAAGTCTGCCCTGTCCTCTGACTCTGCTCAGTCGCACGATGACCCAAGAAACTACTATTCCGACGATACTGTGGACAGTATCTCCTTATATGACCAGTCTCTCCACAGGTGTAACATCTGGGGTCACCATATCCGCCACTCTGTCTACCAGTTGACTGTATTGAAGCACCACTAAACTGAGTGGATGACTGCGGTGCATGTCTGGCTCCGCCACTGCCTGATCCGGATCCCTCACCCCCAGTAGATCCAGAGCTGAAACTGCCTCTCTTGGACGGTCCCTGACTAGAGGATCCAGCATCCCAGTGACCCCGGTGTCGCCTGGAACCACCGATGATAAGCGGAACCACCCAGCAGAAAAGTGGCTAACAGTACCCTAATCTTTGGGCTCTCTCAATGTCTGAACCTTCAGTAGCAGTCCTACTCTGAAGTACAGAAATCAAAGTGTGACCCAATTGTTCCAGTGTTTGCCTCATATCAGGCTCCACTGCAGGTTCAGGTGTGTCCCCAATATTTTTCGACTGTTGACGGAACTCGCGTCTCGGAGGCATTACGCTGAAAAGAACTATAACTCATCAATACCAAAATAATTGTACACGTAGTGTACAGTCTGCAGGAATTTAACATAGTGCTCTGATACCAATTGTCAGGACCCGTCCCGAATTTCCCCTCGAAACCTGGGAAGAACCCTGATCCCGTCTGACAACCTAAGAAAAGGTTCCCAAAATACCCTTCAATCCTTACAAAATATAATAATAACCAAAATACTTCCACTTGTCAGACAAGGGATTCAAGCACTCAATAATTCCCGTAATTAATGACCAATCAAATACAATATAATATCAGAGCGTCTAAGTAGGATCAAGAGTAAAATTTAGATATCCTACCCAAATATAACTACACAGCGCAGTCGAAGTACTAATGCCTCTGCCTCGAGATCAGTGTTCGCGTCAACTCTACTCAACTGCCTGAAGGGGGTTTAAACACAAAAGTTGTGAGTGGTCAAAAATAATCATTTATAAATCATTTTTCGAGGAAATATTACATTTTCCCCCTCCATTTATAAAATCATGCATGCATCACATAAACAATTTGTAATATAAAAACATCATATGTAAATCACCAAAATTTTCATTTCTCTTTAAAACCACTTAGTTGGTATCATAGAAAATCTGTATAATGAAAACACCTCGTGCTCCACAGTTTGGTCTGACAATTCTCTTCAAAGGAGTTACAATTATTTAATTCAATCTGGACACATAATATCTCAAATTCACTGTTCTCGACATATCCACAACACACCAGGGTATCCCTTGAGATGTGTTAAAATCTGTACTACTTGGACTCGATTACAATCTCTGCAAAATCAGCTTTTATATTGGGGGTTCACCGGGTTCACCGCCAACAGCGGATCCTAGGCCCGGCTCCTGGGCCCCCTCAAAACGATATTGTATCCAAAATCAAGTATATATTTTGTTTATCATTTATCACAAATACGATTCCAACCCAAAATCATAGGCCCAAATAATTACCACGTCAAAACAATACCAAACCGAGTTCAACAACCATATCATTTCTCACAACACACTTTCACTGAAATATTGGGAAAACAAATGTCCATCAATCAATTATAAATTCCAGGAAATCATTGCACCCATACATAACAGTATTAAAATCAAAGATACATTTATGCATGCATTATAGTGTATAAACCAAAAGTCCACTCACAAACCTGTTGAAGCAAGCTCAATCCCGAACTATACGCTCCCCTGAAGTTCCTGGAGCAGTATCGCCTGTCCAAATTAATAATCGGGATTACCAGCTAATAATAAGAACCTTAAATATAAACCCCCTAAACCCCGGGAGTCTAACTATGCTAGCCTAGAAAACGCAGCAACTTTAAAACGTCCGAAACAACCCCTAAACGACGTCTGATCGACTCAAAACCTGCGCCAACAGGTCTGAAACGTCAAAAACTACCTGTTAGGCGCCACCGTGACCTCAGACTCGGCCCCACGCGCCGCCACGCACCGACGGAAGGTTGGAACACGCGTCCACTCGCCCTCACGCACCGGTCACGCGCCTGCTACAATACCCACGCGCCTGGACCAGTCCAACCCGGTCCGGCTCAACCTGACCCGGTGCAACTCGACCCGACCGGTTCAACTCGACCCGACCGGTTCAACTCGACCCGACCGGTCACCGACGACTCGCCGGAGAAGACGACCGGCTGCCGGCGCCGCCGTCTGGTTTCCGGCGGAATCCTCCATTTTCGGCTGAAACTTCAAGCTTTCCTAACTTCCTCAAAACTCAACCATTTTTCACAAATTTTATGTCTAAATCTATCTACTCGAACCCAGGAATCCAAATATGACCTCAAAACCACAAACACATACCTGTACTAGCCGGAAAATCAATCGGATTGTCCGAAACTTCCTATCCTCGGTTCGGCTTCCTCCGTGGTCCTTTCCTTCGATGGTTGGTACGGTTGTGATCGTGGGAAGGAGTAGAATATGATTAGTTGATCAAAACTGGAAGTTGGAGCCTTGAATCAAACTTGACTTTATGGGTTTTTCGGGTGTTCTTCGTACGATTTCGGGTGTGTTTTGGAAATGTTTGTCACAGAGAAAGAATGAGGATGAAGATAAGATGAAGATGAAATGAGGTGGATCAGATAATATCTGATTTGGGGGTTAAAAATATCTACCCCAAGTCAAAAGTTACCAAAATGCCCTTGCACATCTAGACCCATAACTTTCGTCCACGAACTCTGTTTTCCGCGTGCCGCCTGTCTACGAACTCGTGAGTTCGAGACCTACGCAACGGTATCCAAAACACAACCAAAAATGTCTCGAAACAAAATTTGACTTTCACGCCCCTTACAAGCAAGGATAAAATCGTCATTTTACAAAAATAATTACGTAACACAATAATTAAAATTCCGGGTTGTTACACGTGGACCCATGATTTCGACGTTTCGCACCTGTTGGATTTTAGGTTTTGAATTATCGTTGGTAGCCCCCGATTGTCACTTTTGACATGCGATACTGCTCCGGGGACTGTAGAGGAGCGTACAGCTCGAGATTGAACTTATTTAGACTTCCGGTGAGTGGATTTTGGTTTTGTAAATCATAATGCATGCATGCATGTATATTTTAAATAATTTCTTATCAATTAAGAATTTTAATAAATTAGAATAATTATTCTAAAATTAGCTATTAATTTCTATGAACTTCGGAAATTTGAATAATTATTTAATGAATTATTGGTAACTACGGGTTTTCAATTACAAATTTTCAAAAATGATGTTGTGGGCTATGGCCCGACTTTATGGACTTCGATTTTACGGATTTTTGGATTTATGGATTTTGGCTTTGGCCAAGCTTATAATTTTGGGCTTTAGGCCGGGGTTTATATGATTTTGGCTTAGGCCAGGAAAAAAGGATATCAAAAGTGGATTTTGGAGTTACGTTACGGTTTTCACTATGTATACCATCCCCGGGTATCATGGTTTTTCTCCAGCACATGATGTGAGGTATTTTCCATCATGTGTCCGTTAGGGGTTATTTCTCCGACTCATGATGTCGAGGTATTTTCTGTCATGTGCTTGTTGAGGGTTATTTCTCCGACATATGGCATTGAGGTATTCTCCGCCATACGATCGTTAGGGCTGTCTACGCATAGTACAGTGTTACATTCGCATATCTTGAGGTATTTTCAGATATGTGGAGAGTAGGTCCCTGGGTTGGAACTCTCGGTTTCTAGCCATTGGTTGATGTATTTTCGGCAGTAGTTAGGAAGGCTTTTTTCCATGTTGGACGACCCTAGATATCGAACTACGGCTCGGGATTATATTCGGGGGATGGTGGGATATTTTCACAGTATTTTTGTTTCCATATTTTCTCATAATTTTAAGCTCCTTTGAGGAGGGTTTACAAAGCAAGGTTGTGGACCACATGATGTTTTCATTGTTCGTGTTTTCGTGGGTCCCGTCGGATTTTTATTTTATAAATGGTTTTCCGGTAAGTTCTTTGTAACTATATTTAATTAAACAGCAATTTTAAAAGGATTTAGTTATATGCATGCATGATTTTACTTACGGAGGGGGAAAAGTTATATTTCCTCCGAACTTGTGGTTTAAATCATTATTATTTTTGTCCACTCACATTTATCCTTATTTTACGTCCCCTCCAGGCCGTTGTGTTCGACGAGGGCACATCTTTAGGCGGAGGCACTAACTTCTAGCTATTACCCACGATCATCGAGTAGGGTTTGTTAGGCTTGCACATTTACTTTCCAACCTAGTTGCTCTGATAAACCATTTGGGGATTGTTGTAAATTATTTTGAAGGATTTATTTTCTTGGACCCGGAGTTGGTTAGTTATGAGTTGACCTGAACTGTTTGGAATTTTATTCTAGATTTTGAATCCTTCATCTAGCAGGTGGAAAACGGTTTGGTCAATTTACAAGTGAGATTTTGCCTAATTTTTGGTAAAATTCTCGTAGAGACTTTTTGGACTGGAGAGGGTATTTTAGGAATTATTGTGAGCTTTTCAAATATTGTCAGACGATAGCAGGATTTCTCACGGATTTCGATTGGAAATTCGGGAGAGGTCCTGTAAGAATCACTCAATTTGGAGTTGGAATGAAGAAGTTATAAAATTATCAAAATCGAGTCCTGCGGGCACGCTGGCATGCGGTCAACTTCAAAATCAACCCAAATCAGCCCAAGGTCATCCCACGATCTATCCCGCGGGTTAGAATTCATTCCAAGATCGTTTCAAGAACATTCCAAACCTTACTTCAAGATCACGCGAAGCTCGCGGGCTAGGTAGAATGCCCTTGACAATTCGTGTTCACACTCATCTCAATGTTTCAAGGGGATTTCACGCCTATTTGGTTAGGAAATATTATTTTTGGTCATTTTTATGTTTAGGAAAGGGTTTAATTGGTTTTCTTTAATGCTTAGGAAACCTTTTCCCTATAAAATTCAATGTTAATTTCTATATATTTGAGGATTGATAATTCTCCTATAAATAAAGGTCCTAGGGTTTGTAAAAGGAGGACCGGAAAATATATACAGAAATTAGCCAAAGAGCAAATACACTTTTCTTTTTATATTGTAGTTTCTTCTTAGGTTAGGGCTTCTTGAAGCCCTAGCCATGGTTATTCTTTAATATGAGTTTGGCCCTTGATTTACATTACTATGCATGCTGAATACAATTTAGATTACTATGCGTCATGAGTTTAGTTTGTGTTTATGAGTCCAGCTAACTTATTTGCATGATCTATCAATGAATAATTGCTTGTTAGACTAGCCATCTTCTTGTGATTGTTTAGCATCAAGGGTAGTGGCTTTACATCTTACTTGTAATCTAAATTCATGACAACCTAGATTAAACTAAATCTTCTAGGGGTAGTGTGATATTATTAAATTTCCTTTCGTACTTAATTCATTCTTTTGTATGATTGAATAGTTGTGGTAGTGAGCCGGAAACGCATCCTACATAGGAATTATGAAGGAAATAAAATGTGTGGAGTGAACCTTGATCGGACCTTCGCATGGGCATCATATTCAAAAAATTTGTAGTAATTGAATCCTGGAAATCATGTTAGGGAGTAATTGTGGTTAGTGGTGGATTGAGTGCCTTAACCTATTATTTTTATTAATGGTTTCATTTTAGGTTCTTTAATTTGTTTTATTCTTTTCTGTTTATCTACCCAACATGTTTGTATGTTTGTTTTTATTTTCTATTTTTATTTTGTGTTGAGTCTCTGAGTTAATTAATCAATCTAAGTAATTAAGTGGAACATAGTTAAGACAAGTCCTTGTGGGATTCGACCCTTGCTTATTTTCCAAACTATCTACTTGATTTGTGCACTTGAAAGGTTAAAATGAATATAATAGATTTCATATTTGTGTTGTCTATTTTATCCAACACAACCCTTGAGTTTGGGAGTTTCTTCGAAGACTTCGGGATCCTGACCCACGATTAGTTGCTATTTGGGAGGCAAAACAAGGGTTTTGTCCCCACCAACGGCGTCGGTTGGGGGGATGAACTTTGTTCGTTTGAGCTCCTTTAGCCCTTTAGTGAGGCACCGTCGAGCCATGGCATGATCTCCCTTTATCTCTCCAATTCCACTTCTGGGGATCGGGAATTGGATTTTTTGATAAAGGCTTGAAGAGTTAGCCAAAAATTTGTGCATCCATGGCCGTCACAAGATGCCATTGTAGGGTGAGTCTTTTTCCACTACGTAGAACATATGGGATTAGATGATGGGTTGGAGAGTTCTGGCGGTCATGTTGGTTGAACCGTTGAATCCCCGCAATGGAAATGATGAGGGCATCGTCGTGGGGCCAGTCGAGGCCGTCTTTATCTTTGAGGGTTTTGGATATAATAGAGAACACAAAGATGAAATATATTCTATTCAGTTTAACCTTGCAAGTGCACAAATCCTGTAGATAGTATAGTGAATAAGCAAGGGTCGAATCCCACAAGGACTTGTCTTAACGTCTAAATCAATTTTATTACTTAGATTGATTTACTAACTCGGAAACTTGATAGAATAAAAATCAAAAATAAAAACAAACTCAAACACGTTGGTGGGGGGTTTTAAACAGAATTAAAAATAAACAAATAAAAGAACTAACATAAAGGAAATGATAAAAATAATAGGTTAAGCCACTCAATCCACCACTAACCACAATTACTTCCTAACATGATTTTCTGGATTCAATTACTATGAACTTTCTGAATATAATGCCCATGTAAAGGTCCGACTAAGGCCCACTCCACACAAATTATTCTCTCTTACTAGGAATTTCCTAAGCATGATGTGTACCTAGAACGTCTATCATCTACCGGTTAAGATGATGCATGAAGTACAAAGAGAATTTAATGACACTACACTACACTACCCATAGAAAAGTGATGTGCAGTCCTAGGTTGTCATGAGTTTTTAGACTACGAATAGGTGTCCCTCCACCTACCCATGATGCTACAAATCACAAGCTGATATGACGGTCAGTCAAGCAATTATATCAATAGTTATCCGCAAATATGGTGGCCAATCTCATAGACATAAATTAAGTTCATTAAGCTCAGTAATCAAACTTATTCAGCATTCATAACAATCAAAATCAAGCGGCCAAAATCATATTAAAGAAAAATCATGGCAAGGGCTTCAAGAAGCCCTAACCTAAAAAAAAACTACAAAATAAAAGACAAGTGTTTTCGCTCTAAGTTTTAATGTGGTGACCTCTTCCTTTTTTTCTCCCCCTAAATCCCCCTTTTACAAAGATCCTATGACCTCTATTTATAGAGAATTATTAATCCTCAAACACAAAGAAGTTTACATCAAATTCTATAAGGAAAATATTTCCTAAACATTTAAGAAAACTAATTAAACACCTTTCCTAAACATAGAAGGAGTAAAAATAATATTCCCTAAACAAATAGGCACGATGTCAGGACCCGTCCCGAATTTCCCCTCGAAACCCGGGAAGAACCCTGATCCCGTCTGACAATCTAAGGAAAGGTTCCCAAAATACCATTCAATCCTTACAAATTATAATAATAATAAATACTTTCACTTGTCAGACAAGGGATTCAAGCACTCAATAATTCCCGTAATTAATGACCAACCAAATACAATATAATATCAGAGCGTCTAAGTAGGATCAAGAGTATAATTTAGATATCCTACTCAAGTATAACTACACAGCGCAGCCGAAAGTACTAATGCCTCTGCCTCGAGATAAGTGTCCTCGTCAACTCAACTCAACAGCCTGAAGGGGGTTTAAATACAAAAGTTGTGAGTGGACAAAAATAATCATTTGTAAATCGTTTTCCAAGGAAATATTACCTTTGCCCCCCTCCATTTATAAAACCATGCATGCATCACATAAAACAGTTTATGATATAAAAACATTATTTGAAACCATCGAAATTCCATTTCTCTTTAAAACCACTTAGTTGGACTCACATAAAATCTGTATAATGAAAATACCTCGTGATCCACAATTTGGTTTGAAAACTCTCTTCAAAGGAGTTAAAAATCATTTAATTCCACATGGACACATAATATCTGAAATCCTCTGTTCCCGACATATCCACAACACACCAGGGTATCCCTTGAGATGTGTTAAAATATGTATTACAACTCTCTATACTATGCATAGACAGCCTCGCGACCCGGCGGAGCAAGACCCCTCAACACCAAAGTCGGAGCCCTCAACAACCAGAGGAGCAAAACCCCTCAACACCAGTAAGAGCAACTGTAACCATCGGGACAGAAAACCAGTGAACCAAATCAGTATTTTGAAATCTTTGGTTCTTGGACTAAGCCAAATTCTTTAAAATATCATTTTATGGCCAAAACCAATAATATCATAATTACGGGTCTAAACCCAAATCACAGACTCAAATAGTTACCACTTCAAAACGATATCAAAATCGAGTACAAAACCATGTCATTTCTCAAAACACACTTTCACTGAAAATATTGGAAAACATGTGTCCAACATCATTTCTAAATTCCAGAAATTCATTGCACCCATACATAACAGTATTTAAATCAAAGAGACATTTATGCATGCATTATAGTTTATAAACCAAAGTCCACTCACAAACTTGTCCAAGCAAGCTCAATCCCGAATTGTACGCTCCCCTGAAGTTCCTGGAGCAGTATCGCCTGTCCAAATTAATAATCGGGATTACCAGCTAATAATAAGAACCTTAAATATAAACCCCCTAAACCCCGGGAGGTCTACCTATGCTGGCCTAGAAAACACAGCAACTTCAAATGCCCAAAACAACCCTAAATGACGTTCGATCGACCCAAGACCTGTACCAACAGATCCGGAACGTCAAAAACTAGCTGTCACTTGTCACCGTGACCTCAGACGCTGACGGAAGGTCGGAACACGCGCCCACGATCCGCCACGTGCCCTCACGCGCCGGTCACGCGCCTGCTACAGTGCCCACGCGCCTGGACCGGTCCAACCCGGCCCAACTCGGCCTGACCCGATCCAACTCGACCCGACCAGTTCACTCAACTAGACCGATTCACTCAACCCGACCTGTTCACTCGACTCGACCGGTTCACTCAACTCGATCGGTTCACTCGACCCGACTGGTCACCGGTGACTCGCCGGAGAAGACAACCGGCTGCCGGCGCCACCGTCTGGTTTCCGCCGGAATCCCCCATTTCTGGCCGAAACTTCAAGCTTTCATAACTTCCTCAAAACTCAACCATTTTTCACAAATTTTATTTCTAAATCTATCTACTCGAACCCAGGAATCCAAACATGACCTTAAAACAGCAAACACGTACCTGTGCTAGCCGAAAAATTGATCGGAAGATCCGAAACTTCCTATAATCGGTTTAGCTTCCCCCGTGGTCCTCTCCTTTGATGGTTGGTACGGTTGTGATCGTGGGAAGGAGTAGAATAAGATTAGTGGAATAGAAATGGAAGTCTTGGCCTTGAATCAAACTTGGAATTTGTGGGTTTTGGGTGTGAAAGTCACACACGGGTTCGATGGTTTTGGGATAAAATGGGTGGTTCAGAGAGATGAGGAGGTGATGATGAAATTATGTGGATCAGATTAATCTGATTTGGGTGGTTAAAATATCTCCCCTCTATGGAAAATTACCAAACTGCCCTTGCACATCTAGACCCATAACTTTCGTCCACGAACTCCGTTTCTCGCGTGCCGCCTATCTACGAACTCGTGAGTTCGAAACCTACACAACGGTATCCAAAACACCACCAAAAGTGTCTCGAACCAAAATTTTACTTTCACGCCCCTTAACAACCAAGGGTAAAATTGTCATTTTACATAAATAATTTACGTAAATCCAATAATTGAAATTCCGGGTTGTTACTCACGAAATCCCCTTGAAACATGGAGAATGAGTGTGAACACAAGCTGTCAATTGGTTGGCCTGCGCGCTGTACCGCGGGCTTCCCGCGGACTTCGCTTGATCTTGAAGTAATCTTTGGAATATTCTTGAAACGATCTTGGAATGAATTCTAACTCGCGGGATGACCTTGGGCTGATTTGGGCTGATTTTGAAGTTGATCGCTAGCCCGTAGGCTTCCCGTGGGACTCGATTTTGATTCTTTTTATAACTTATTCATTTCAACTCCAAATTGAGTGATTCTTTTTCCGTTATTTTCAAAATTCAACCATCTTTCTAAATCTTCACATGTATCACAAAATAGATTATTTTCTCCAATTGCGTGTAACGAAATATTAATAAAACATAAGTAAAAGGGTATTAAATAATGGATAAAATATGTATTAATTATGACCTAACAAATACCTCAAAACCTATCTTTTGCTAGTCCTCGAGAAAAACATAGAATAAAAATTTAAAACTAAAAAAAGACTGAATCTTATTTAAGATAGAACATTTAAACCCCTAGGTAACCCTAGTAGGAGCAGTTTTGTCTCTTGAGGGTTTACCAGTTACGATATCCACAAACGTTTTATTTAACAACTAAATAAATTAAAAACACAACTCTTTAGCAAATGAATAAGAATCAATGTAAGTCTATCATGCTTTGCTGAACGAAAGAAATGCCATCAACAAAAATGTATCATGTGTTAAGTGTGAATGCCAAAACTTCAAGTAATCAAGCTTAAAGATAACTACATCCAAATGCCTTAGAAATATTTCGCCTCGACTGTAATCCTCACTAGGCAACTCTCAATTTTCACTCGAATCCTGGGCTTACACTCTTAGCAAGCATATGTGATGGAGTTATGTAAAGGAAATCAAATATAATCACATATGAATATTCAATGAAGGAACGATAATTTCTGAAAATACATCTCATGAAAGAAATTGAAAACTAAGAAGGTAGATACTAACCTCAACTCCAAGCATGATTGCCCATAAGATCCGTTAGTTCTTCAATTAAGGGTTGTAATGAGGCTAGGCTTAGGGTTAAAGAACAAAGGATAAGGCTTCCAAAGAACTTAGGTTGTACCAAGGCATGAAGTATCATGACTTGAACTTGTTCTTCTACTTGAACTTTAAACACTTCTAAGCACCTTCCACATGTTTTGAACATTTGTGACTAAATTTATAATTTTTGAATTTGAAACAAATCACACTTTCTAGCTCAATTCTAAATTTTTATCCTTTTCTCTCTCTTTTTTCTTTGTATCTTTCTTCTTTTCCCTTCTTTCCTTGAACGCCAAAATTCTTTTCCCTTCTTTCCTTGAAGTATCATGACTTGAATCTTGAACTTTAAACACTTCTAAGCACTTTAACAAGTTTTGCACATTTGTGATTACACTTATAATTTTTTAAATGGAACCATATCACACTTTCTAGCTCAATTCCATCATTTTTTTCTCTTTCTCTTTTTTCTTTTTTTTTTCTTGAACGCAAAAATTATTTTTCCCTTCAACGTTCAAAACTTTTTCTCCCTTTTTTTTTACCTTTTTTTTTCCTTCTTGAACGCAAAAATATTTTTCCCTTCAACGTTTAAATTGTTTTTTTTTTTTGGAATTGAACTAAATTGCCTTAAGTAAATTGAGATGTCACCATTATTCAACTTGGATATAATTTTTCTATTTCCACACGGCAATACTTAGCTCATTTTGCATACACTTCTTTCTTCCATGAACTTCAATTAGGGCAACCTTATCGCAAACCTAAGTTATAGTGTATGGCCAAAACATAAGGTAAGTGTTTAGGGTATGTTTTGAGTTAGGTGATGCAAGAAAATGCTCAAGTGTTTGGCTTCAAATTGGCTAATGGAGCATACAAAAGGGTAGGATAATGGCATAAGGAGGTTAAAACATGCATATCCTACATCATATCTTATGGTAAATCATACTTAGAATTAAGAGCGCCTACATAAGAAATTAGTTCTTTAATAATCAATGGAAATAATGTTAATGAGATAAAAAATTTACGAACAAAAATCAAAGAGTGTTTAAGAGTAGAAAAAAAGTAAATCCCTCTCAAAGAATGGCATTAGGCTCAAAAACTCACAAGGGTAGTATCCACTAATTTTCTAAAGTTCACATAAATTATGACATTGTGAAGTGCATAGTTATGATACAACACTATACATGGCAAACCTTAATAAAGCATTAACGATGAACTTAGCATATTCATCCTTATTAACAAGCATAGAGTAATGAATTTACGAAAAGCAAACACTTTTTTTTAATTATGTTTTTTTCAATTTTTTTTATAAATAATTTTTTTGCGAAATTAAATAAAAAAAACGAAATTAAAAACAATAGTTTTTTTAATTATTTATTTTTATTTGGCAAAAATTCTCATTCCAAATAAGTTTTCCAATATTTAAATGAAAGTCCACACCCCCAAACCTAAACTGAACATTGTCTTTAATGTGATAAAGCAAAGATTAAATGAAAATAGTAAAGCTGAGGCATGACATCAAACAAAAATGTGAAAAACGAAAAGGAAATGAAAGATCTAACCGGGTTGGGTTACCTCCCAATAATCATGTACCTAAAAAAATTAGCAAACTCAGTTAATCAAACTATCTAAGATAAATGGACACTGTCAAGGGACAAAGTCCCCGAGAACGGCTCCAAAACCTTGTTGGATAAAATAGAGAACACAAAGATGAAATATATTCTATTCAGTTTAACCTTGCAAGTGCACAAATCGTGTAGATAGTATAGTGAATAAGCAAGGGTCGAATCCCACAAGGACTTGTCTTAACGTTTAAATCCACTTTATTACTTAGATTGATTAATTAACTTGGAAACTTGATAAAATAAAAATACAAAATAAAAATAAACACAATACCATTGGTGGGGGTTTTAAACATAATTAAAAATAAACAAATAAAAGAACTAACATAAAGAAAATAATAAAAATAATAGGTTAAGGCACTCAATCCACCACTAACCATAATTACTCCCTAACAGGATTTTCTTGATTCAATTACTATGGACTTTCTGAATATAATGCCCATGTAAAGGTCCGACTAAGGCCCACTCCACACAAATTATTCTCTCTTACTTGTCATGTCCTAAGCATGATGTGTACCTAGAACATCTATCATATACCGGTTAAGATAATGCATGAAGTACAAAGAGAATTTAATTACACAACTCAACCCCTAGAAAAGTGATGTGTAGTCCTAGGTTGTCATGAGTTTAGATTACGAATAGGTGTCCCTCCACCTACCCATGATGCTACAAATCACAAGCTGATATAACGGTCAGTCAAACAATTACATCAATAATTATTCGCAAATAAGGTGGCCAATCTCATAAATATAAATCAAGTTCAATAAGCTCAGTAATCAAACTTATTCAGCATTCATAACAATCAAAATCAAGCGGCCAAAATCATATTAAAGAAAAATCATGGCTTGGACTTCAAGAACCCCTAACCTAAAAAGAAACTACAAAATATAAGACAAGTGTTTCCGCTTTTAGTTTTAATGTGGTGATCTCTTCCTTTTTTTCTCCCCCATAATCCCCCTTTTACAAAGATCCTATGACCTCTATTTATAGAGAATTATTAATTCTCAAACAAATAGAAGTTTAAATCGAATTCTATAAGGAAAGTTTTTCCTAAACATTTAAGAAAACTAATTAAACACCTTTCCTAGACATAAATGGAGTAAAAATAATATTCCCTAAAGAAATAGGCATGAAATCCCCTTGAAACATGGAGAATGGGTGCGAACACAAGCTGTCAACTGGTTGTCCCGGGTGCTGTCCCACGGGCTTTCGGCGAGCTTCACGTCATCTTGAAGTAATCTTTGGAATGTTCTTGAAACGATCTTGGAATGAATTCTAACCCGCGGGATGACCTTGGGCTGATTTGGGCTGATTTTGAGATGATTTTGAAGTTGATCGCTAGCCCGCGGCTTCTCGCGGGACTCGATGTTGATTCTTTTATGACTTCTTCATCTCAACTCCAAATTGAGTGATTCGTTTTTTGTTATTTTCAGAATTCAATCATCTTTCTCAATCTACACATGTCACACAAAATAGATTATTTTCTCCAATTGAATGTAACGAAATATTAACAAAACATAAGTAAAAGGGTATTAAATTATGGATAAAATATGTATTAGTTATGACCTAACAGAGGGGGAAACTGATGGTGATGTCGTCGGTTACCCTGGAGGTGGCGGCGGCTGGAGAGACCTTTACGACGACCAAGGCATCCCGGATTTTCCTCTTTTTCTGCTTGGATGTGGTTCCTAGCAGTTCTGATTTAGCGATGATTGTATTGATGCCAATCATCTTAGAAGGTGGTTCTTTAGGGCTCTTGTCCCCAATGCGCTCTACAATTATTTCGATAATGTATTCAATGTCGTGCCCCTCCTTTATGAGCTTTTGGAGGTATTTCTCAAAAGTTTTACAAGTATTGATGGTGACACCATAGCTGTCATGGTCAACACACCACTTTGGCTTGTCAGCTTTTTCTTGGTTCCCCTTAACAGGTGCCGGGTTTTTAAACCAATGTTTGTCTTTGATCTCATTGTAGATATGGCTTATGGGCACTCTGAAGTGATGGTTTGGCCTTCGAGTGGAAGGGGATTCGTAAGATAGATTAGCTTTTTACTTGCGGGATTTTCTGGAGGTCCCTTGGAAGTGGCATCACCCTTGGGTGGCGCCGAGCTTTTGGCGGGTTTCTCTCCCATCTAGGCGGGTTTTGTGCAGCGCGTCGTAATTTTCAAGTCTTCCCAGGAAGCATGTCGCTCAGCGAGGGCAAGCATTTTTGTGAGGATGCGGTTGTCGTTCATCATATATGTCCATAGAGTTGGCTATCCAGGGGTAGCCCTTGTTTGAAGTTCATTGTAGCAATGAGGTCGTTGTAGCCTATGATACAAATTTTTCCTCGCGGAACCTTCGAATGTATTGGCAAAGGGTTCTTTGGATCTCTATCTCACTGAGAAGAGATGATCATCTTTTACTTCGACGGTGCGAAGCTGTGAATATTCTTTCACAAGTGCAAGTGCCAGTTCCTCGAAGGAGGCAATTGATCTTCGTGGGAGATGGTTAAACCAAGTCATTGCTTGTCCTTGAAGGGAAGCCTGGAACACTTTGCACATTAGTGCCTCGTTGTGTCGGTGTGGCACCATGAAACAGCGGTAATAGTCAATGCGCTTCACAGGATCCGATGTTCCCATGAAATGTGTAAAGTTCGGAGTGGCGAACTGCTGTGGAAATGGATCGTTCTCGATTCGCGGAATGAATGGTGAAGTTGAGGAAGTTCTGAGTTAGCAGCCTAGATCCTCCTCCAAGTTTCCATCACGTTGGACCCCTTGGAGTCCTTGGTCCAACATTCTTCTCACGTCACCGGTTTGAAGATGATCTCAGCAAGGACGGGCACGGCTTCCATGGCGGAGTCGACTCCCCTATGTCGTGGTGTCTGAGCCTGTCTGCGACAGTGTATACGTCTTGTCCTCGTTGTTGAGTTATGTCGACCCTCCAAAGTTAGCATTGCCCGTTCCGTTAGAATGGGTTTGCGTATTCCCAGAGGCTGCTCGTCGGTAGGAATTTCAGTGGGGGATTCTAACTTCTAGACGTTCCCCGACTCGTCCTCCTAGTCGGTTGTGAACCGAAGGCCTTTGGTGTTGGTGATTGTTTTCATCAGGAGTATAGCTTTCGTCCGCGGAATAGTCTAAGGAAACGTCTCGTGACATAGATTGGCTATAGACAGGGTCTTTTCTGTTTCTACGGGGAGCGTTTGTAGAGGAGTTTGTGAGTTAGCGCGTCTCCTTTTGGACTGGTAGGAACTTCTCTCATCCAAGTATTACTGCAGAAGTTCTGCTTGGATTGGTACTTGGTTGTTGAGGCGTGCAGCCTGCCGTGATAAGCAAGCTCGCGAGGTTGATCCTCGTGAAGTATGTGCACGACGTGCATCATGTCGGGATTCCCAGGCCGAACGGCGTGTGGGATCCCTGACTGCACAAGTATTTCGTTATGTGGCGAGGCGAAGCTCTTCTAGGACAATTCGTAAGTCTGCATCTGCCGATTGCCAACTTGTGGCGTTCCGGTATGCTTTCCTTACGAAACTCTCATATGTATGCTGAAATTGCGTAGAATTATGCTATGGTTCCAGAGTTAAGTGCGCCATAGCCAGAAATTGACACAAGTGGATGTCCGAGTATACTTGGTTGTATTGGGTTAATGACCTAGGTCAACAGTAGTCGGGCCGTGGGCAGTAAAGGGTACGATTGTCCAACGAGTGGGCTGGTCAGGTTGGTGGCTCGTGCAGGTGTGGTGACGGCGTCACACGCAGGATGAGGAGATGCGGTGACGACATCGGTAACGGCTTGGCGTACCGCAGAGCTGGGACCGAGGGTCCTGCAGCCATGGGTCCGTCGTGGTTTCCAGGTTGCGGGGCTGGCAGTGGCCTAGCCTCCTCCGTGCACGTGAGGTTAAGGTTGTATCTTGAGATTTGGGAGGGGGTGGGTGTGAAGGGTGGGTGGTTCAACCAAGAACGCTCTGAAGCTGAA
Organism: Oemleria cerasiformis; assembly: GCA_037349345.1. Lineage (NCBI taxonomy): Eukaryota > Viridiplantae > Streptophyta > Magnoliopsida > Rosales > Rosaceae > Oemleria > Oemleria cerasiformis. The sequence goes on from JAZGTL010000007.1 coordinate 12,618,411, forward strand.
GTCAGCTCAATCTAAAGAATAAACTGAGAAGCGAATTATGAGAATAATTATGAGGTACCTGAGTTGTGAGGAGATGTCCTCTATTTATAGTGGTGACCTGGGGGCCTTCGGAGCCTTTGATTGGTTGAAGTGGATTGCAATCAATTAGTATTCCTAGTTATGATATACTTAGGATTGACTTTTAAATAATAAATCATTCGCTATGAAGTTATTTATTAGGAGTATGAAAATTGGTTCTAATTAATAAATAAAACATTTTTGGAAAGGAAGTGTATTTATTAATTGAATCCTTATCGATCGAGGATCTCAAGGTGATGACTTTTATTATGGTGATATAACTCCTATTAATTAATATATTCAGTTGGTAAATATATTTAATTAATCCGTGGTAACTATATCCCAATAATGACTTCACCAACGACAAAGTAGTAATTATATAAATTATGGGTCACGTGACAGTTTCACAATTTTTGGATGAATTATGGTTCCACACCTTTGATATGAGAATTCGAGAAATAAGATTTCTAATCTTTCATAGTAATTATCTTTTAAAGGTGAATCGCGTGAACCATTTATACTTTTACCAGTTAGGGTTTCTACTGTCAATCATTGACTTCTTATCTTAGGCCAAGCAATTTTGTCATGGTATTCGAAAAAAAAAAATTGAAATTTAAAATTTCTGATTTGAAAACCAAAATAAATTGAAAATGACAAAATTTAAAAATTTTATAAAAAAAAAACCAAATCAAATTGAAATTACGATTAAAAATTGCTATTACGTCAAATTATATCCCACTAATTTTTTTGTATACACTTAATTGATGCAACGTTATTCTTAGAGGATATATATATTAAGTATCGATATCGTTTTTAGGAGTATCGTATTTAAAAATGAGATATCTCATATAATACCGATAATTAAGGAATATCACTAAATCAATAATACAATTCACCATTATTATTATTATTATTATTATTATTATTATTTGTTATTATTATTGTTATTAATTATTAGTCTTCTTATCAATTACTTTAATGAGTATCACCAACTAACTTGAATGAGACAAAAAATGGTGTTTGGCCAAAAAAAATAAAAAATGGAGGACTTTAATGCACATGTATGTACTACGTGCCCTAATCTTGTGGGAGGAGAGTATTTACTCATAATGGACAGAGCGGACACCGAATATTAAGTCTACGACATATCAAATAAAGAAAACAAAAAAAAAAGACGGGTGGAGAATAAGAATATCATTTTTAACTTAAAGTCAGTTTGTAGAACATGTTTTGCAAGGTGTCTTTGATTTGGGAATAATTGGGAAGAGAAACATGAATGAAATTCTTGGTTGATCACCCAGAGAACTTGTTTGGGAAAAATTGTCACTCTACATATATATGGTAATAGCACTTCTTAACACCCAATATTTCACGTAGTTGTGGTATATGAGTGAACTTTAGATAATTAATCTAATTATGCACTCATGATTCGTACGATTGTATGCTCGTGGAGCACATATTTATGTATTTATGCATAGATGAGGTATTAGTAAGAATTCAAATAAAGGTAGAGACTCATGATTGTGAGACTATTATTATTTGGGGAAACGGTTGTCATTGCCCTGAATTTTACACTAATTTTAGCTATCGTCCATGAACTTCATTATTAGTAGTAGACGTCTCTGAACTATGCCTAAATGTAGATTGATAGCCCTACCGTTAAAATTCTTAACAATTTCTGTTAAAAATAAGGGTAAAATTATATTTTCAAGTGTGCTTATACAATCTCCTCCATTTAACATAAATTAAGCCCAAAGTTTACCCTTAGTTTATCTTTATAAACACACTTAAAAAGATAATTTTACCCTTAATTTAAAAAAAAAAGTTAAGAATTTTAACGGAATGACTGTTAGTGCACATTTAGGCATAGTTTGGGGACGTCTGCTACTAATAATGAAGTTTATAGATGATAGCTAAAATTAGTGTAAAGTTCAGGGACAGTGGCAAAAATTTTCCCATCATTATTTATGCTGGCTTTATATAGTGCAAAATATATGTAGTATGATTACTTTCTGGTTTTTAAATTGAGGGGATGATACTTTTTATAACAACTTTACAAAGAAATGTTGTTTTTGGTAAGAACCCTTCCCGAATTTTATCTCGAAATCCGCAAAAGCCCTGTTCCCGTCTGACAGCCTTTTTCCACAAAATTCAACACCAGGAATACCCTTTACCCTTAAAAAAATTAAATAAACCTTACAGGGGTTCCAACATAACCTTCTTTGTACTTACTGACGACACCTACCTGTCAGACGCATGATAGCTTACAGGTCACGGCCGAAACCTCGGAACAGTGGTGGCCCAAAAAGGTAACCTCAGAGACTTGTTTTACACCCCAGCCTCTCAACTGAGCAACCGCACCGGTGGCTAACCAACCTAGTCATGTCAGGGTAAGAGCCAATGCTTCGCCATAGATCACAATGTGAGAACTCCTGATCATGATTCGAAGTTTATACCCCTCTTCTAACAAGCTTTGATACCAATTTTTAGTAGGTCAACCACTGTTGAAACCTCTACTGTAATAACACAAAATAACTGACTTGTCAGCCACTTGTGAACCGTCAATAACTCATCAATTTTGGTCACCGCCCACACCAACCCACTGACCCGGATGACGAAGGAACCAGACTTGGTTGAATTGAGTCTCACTGACTTACCCTGAGTCGTACTTGATATCCCGGCTCATCTTGAGCACCCCGAGTGAAAACTCGATATCTTGCCTCGTCTTGAGTACCACGAGTGGTAATTCGATATCCCTGCTCCTCTAGAGCACCCCGAGTGGTAACTCGATATCCCTGCTCCTACAGAGCACCCCGAGTAGTAACTCGATATCCCTGCTCATCCAGAGCACCCCGAGTGGTAACTCGATATCCTTGCTCTTCCAGAGCACCCCAAGTGGTAACTCGATATCCCGACTTGTCCTGAGATACCTCATACCTCAACGATATGGCGGAGAAAGATCCCTCGAATGCCAACATTGGAGAACCCTCGACGATTTGGCGGAGACGTATCCTCTAACACTAGTCGAAGAACCCTCAACATTGTAGCGGAGAAAGACACCCTCCAAGTATGCATGCCCCGCGATCCCGGAAACCCAGTCCGTTCCTAGTTCATCCAAAGTACCAACTCAAGGAAACCCCAACCCCAAGGAACCCTTTGATATAAACATATCCCGGCTCCTCTAACTTCCCGAGTCAAAACCTGCAACCGTTGGTCAACCATTACAGCTGGAATTACACAAACAGGGCTCTGAACGAACTCCTATGGCCTCAAAACCATCAAAATTTGATCCAGAACGTCCCAAAACCCTAGCCACGCGTCGCCGTTGGTCGAAAATTAGCCCCATGCACCGGTAGAAGGTCGGACCACGTTCCACGCGCCCTCACGCGCCGCCACACGCCCCCACGAGCTAGTACTGTTCACCGCGGAATATTCCGTCACCTTGACGGAATCAAAATATTCTGTCCAGACTAACGGCGTTAAGGTCCGTCATAACCCCGTTAACGTTTGACGGAATATGCTAACGCCAGTAGCATATTCCGTCAACCCTTGACAGCGTCAGTTGACCGTTAGTCAACTGATGTGCTGACGTCAGCCCCCATTTGACCGACTTAGTTACCGGAGCTTCGCCAGAGAAGACGACCGCACCCCGTGCTCCACCGTCCGCCGTCGTTGGAGTCCCTCCGGAGAAGACGGCTGGGCCGCCGCTGTACCCGGTGGCCGAAATCTGGGAATTCGCGTCAGAAATCGCCATTTTCGGCGAGCTTCCAACTTCTTCAATCCTTGACCAATTTTAACGATCTACACATGTAAATTCATCTACTTTTCACCAGGAATCCAAAAAGGAGTGCAGAGTTTCGAGATCGTTCTTGGTTTGGTCGAAAAATGGTCGAGAAGTTTCGATCCACCTCTATTTTTCGTCTGCCATCTACGGAGGTGCTCCCACCTCGATGGTGACCCCAAAACACTCATGGAGTCGCAGGGAAGACATCCACGACCTTGGTTTCGGTCGAGTCGGTTTGGGAATGGTCCGATGAAGGTGAGGGGGGTGATCGCACGGGTGGGGGAGTCGAGCAGGAGATAAGGGGTTCTAGCTGGTCCGGGCAGAGTCCAAAAAGGGAGAATAAATATTCCCCAAATTTTGGACTTTTCCAAAATGACCAAACTGCCTCTGAAGCTTCTAGACCCGTAACGATGTCACCGGGTCTCCATTTTCCCTGTGCCACTTGCCTACGAACTCGTAAGTTCGAGACATACGCAACGACCCAAGAAAATTCCCAAAATCACTGCCAGTCAAAAAGTGACTTTCGAACCATTCCAAAATCGAGGGTAAAATCGTCCTTTCCTTAATTATTTTAATTGCTGGTCCGAGTCGTTACATTTTTGGTCTACTCACTCTTCTGCTTTGCGCTCCTCTAGACTAAGAGAGCTTGCCACGATATACGACGAGGATTCTGCCAGCTGTTGTTCTAACACTACCCTTTTTTTGTACGAGTGAGACCCATTTGTAAACAATGAGTTTGCCTTCAGTTGTTTCTTTTATGATCATCATGTAGTCTCTGTATTAACTATGCTTTGAATTTTCGTTGTCACGCTCACACACATTTTCTACTTTCACAATTTTTAGTATTAGTTTTTGTTTTACACAACTTCCTAAAAGACACAGTACATTTTCACCTTTTTCCTTTCGTCGCTTAGATCCAGTTTTCAGGTGTCGGCCAGCATGCCACGATTTTGGTGTGCACGTGGATTATCCGGGTTGAGGTGTGCCAGGAACGTTTTGGATTTTCAATCATTTGACTTTATTCGTTCAAATTCAAATTAGAGTGCCATAATAGTTTGAATCTAATTAGTTTATGATTTCAATCGATTTGTACCCACTGTTACTGTCTATTATTATTGAGAGAACAAATGATTATCCCATATATGTTTCATATAAAAGGGTAGATTTAGGAGAAAAGAAAACCTCCAGCCAGCTAGGTTCTTTTCACTCCATAGTTGGCAATTTTAATAGATGTTCATATATAGATCTAATTTTATGGGTGAAGTTTAAATATAGTCCACTTCAATAATTGGAATCTGGTTACTCAATCTATCCGACCAAGTAAATAAAATTTTATCCATGTTTTAAATAAACTTTACACCTGTGCCATTTTTGAAAAAATCTCACAAAATCTTCCTTCATTAACTCACCTATAAAAATGCTATTATCTGTTATTCCTATTAAAAAAAAGTTAAAAAAAACCTATTTATCTGTTAAAATTAAAAAGGCGATTTATCCTTCTAGTGGAAATCCTATATTTGTTTTTGGTGAGGAAAATCCTATATTTTTTTAAACATATAAGCATATGCAACCTATAAGCTCCTTCAACATGCAGTCTCCTTCAAGGGTTCAACTTTAATCTTTTCTTTGTGTTTCATTGAGCTCCATAGCTTTTAGGTATTTGTTTACGTATCTAATTTGGAGAATAGTTTCTCTTTTATTGTGGTGTAGTTTCATTAGGTATGATTTTCAGTTTAATTCGTTTTTTATTTTAGCGGGAGGTGTTTTTATTTAATAGTTTTATCTACCTCCAGCATATGTCATGCTGTATTTGTATTTCTATAACCAAGAATACCCATCCATATATATATATATATATATATAGTATTTTGTTTTCTCTCATCTGTTATCTCAATCAATATTCCAAACTCTAGCTTCTATTTTCTCTCCTCTCAGTCCCTAAAGCAAAAGCACACCAAGAGGGAAAAATGGGAAGCACATCAAATATTTCAAATCTCTAAAAGCAAGTCTAATGGTTGTTTTTTGGATTGGGCAACTCAAATTGTAGCCCACAACCCTTACCCTTGACTTTCTAGCCCATGATCAAGCCCTGAAGCAAGGTTTGCCTCTTTGCAAACCTGGGCTGGGTTGATGGCCCACACCACTCAATGCAACAACACACTTTTGCATTCAATTTGACTCCAACGGCTACATTGTTGTGGCCAAAGAAATGTTGACACGTGGCACGTCATTTAAAAAAACTAGCAATTTTTTTTTTGAAAAAAAAAATTCTGAAAATTTAGAAAGAGCCGTTGGATTGAATTTTTTTTTAAAACTTTTTTTTTAACTCCTATAAATACTCATCATTTAATCATCATTTATCACACATTTTATCATCTCCTATTGAAACCCAAATTCTTCATACTTATATTTTGTTTGCTCAAACTTATTATTCAGGTAAGAAAAAGTGGAATTAAATAGTATTTCGGAGATATTATATAAGATTTGTACATTATTATCTTTAAGAAAATAATTCAAAAAAAAATTGAAGTTTTGCCCCTTTCCTCTCTCCATTAGAACAACAAAAAACAGCAAAGGCAAAATGCATGAATAATGTTATTTGAGGGGCAAAACATTGCCCCTTGCCCTTGCCTTTACCACTAGACATGCTCTAACAACAATTTTCTTCCCTTCTCCCCTATATCGTTCCTTTTTTCTTTTAATTTAATAATAAGAGTCCATTTTGGTGACTGTCTAGTTTGAGCCATGTTTATATTTGAGTTCCCCATTATTGTTATTTTTTCATTTTTTCAATTTATCCCCATAGCCAAAATCTCCCCATCAAATTTCTTTTTTTCCCCTAAATCTCTCTCTACCTTGTTGTTGGAAGAGTTTGCCACAATAACTCTCATTGTTTAGGTTACAATAATTAGATTAGAACTTTTGGTCATTTATTCACTTTTATGTGCAATTGGATCGATGGAGGGAGATCAAGCTTTCCTCAACTCTGTCCCTGCTCTATAAGTCAAGATCAGAAGTGATGGGTTGACGGTTGTGACTGTTGTTTTTAGTTAAGGTAGTTAATTTGTTTAGTATTAAAGGTGTTGTTAAGGTCGTTGTTTTGAGCTTTGTGGGCTTGATTTGTAATTGTGCATAATTTAGTGATGTGAATTTTTTAGTTGTGTGTACGGCTTTTGTCTGTGTTAATATTGTTGTATATATTAGCTTGTGTATCTTCTTGTCATAACTTGATTTTGATAGTATGATTATATGATTCCGTTATGATATAATGAAATATCATTTTTGATTAAAAAAAATTCTAGGGGTAATATAGGCTGGTCAAAATTAATATTAAAAAAATATAAATCAAAGACGTTCTCCTGATGTGAAATCTGAGTTATCAGTAAATTGACTATTTTAATATATTTTTTTTATAAAAATAGGCTAATATATAATTTATTAGTTATATGAAAATGTAATGTTTGTCTTTTATTTTTATGATATTTTAAAAATATTTTTTAATTAATAAAATTATAATTACAAATTTGCTCAAAGGTGCTTACAAATTGGCTCAAGACTATTTTGCCGGATATTATCTCCCCTACACATGGGGCTTTCATTCCTGGGAGATTAATTTCTGATAATAGTTTGGTTGCTTCGGAGATGGCGCATTATATGCGTAAGTGTGCTTCTGGCTGGAATGGTTCTATGGGTCTAAAGTTGGACATGAGTAAGGCATATAATAGGATTGAGTGGTCTTTTCTTGAATTGATGATGCGGCGACTGGGGTTTGCTCCGAGTTGGATTAATTTAATTATGATGTGTTTTACGACGGTCACCTATTCTATTAAAGTTAATGGGGGAGCCAATTGGATATCTCTCTCCTGACTGAGGTATCAGACAGAGCGACCCACTCTCTCCCTATTTATTTCTTTTATGTGCCGAAGGTCTTTCAGCCTTGATGGATGCCAGGGTTATTGCTGGCCATATTACTGGAGTTTAAATTTGCCATGCGGCTCCAAGTGTTCATCATTTGGTTTTGGCGGATGACAGTCTATTTTTTTACCCGAGGTACGTTGGAGGAGTGTCAGAATATTAAAAGATTGTTATATAGTTATGAACAGGCTTCGGGTCAAGTAATTAATTTTTGGAAGAATTGTGTGGCCTTCAGTAAAAATTATGATGATTATGATTGTAATCTCCTTGCAAATTGCCTGGGGATTCGCCGAGTGGAGTACCATGATCGCTATTTAGGCTTACCGGTTCATGTGGGTGGTTCGAAGAAAGAGACTTTTAGCTTTATTAAAAATCGCATATGGCAAAAGTTACGTTCCTGGAAGGGGGGTTTTCTAAGTTGTGCAGGCAAGGAGGTTTTACATACGGTTGTTGCATAAGCGGTTCCACTATACTCCATGCATTGTTTCCTGCTTCCAAAGACCTTCTGTTATGAATTGCAGCAATTGTTTACTAAATTTTGGAGGGGCGGTAATGGGATTAAGCGCAAAATTCATTGGAAAAATTGGCGGTCTCTTTGTCAACCGAAGCGTTAGGGTGGCATAGGCAAATGTCCAAAGCAAATGGCCAGTCAAATTAAATGCCCAATTCACAAGGCCCAGTCCAATAGCTCTCACTTGGAACGTGAATACGTGGAAACTTGGAGAAGGGGAAGTCGGTTCTAACGCAAACAAAGGATAAGACGGCAAAGGGGATGTTTGCGACAAGCCAACTGCAGCATGGGTCCCGAAGAGGTCAACATGGTAAGCCAGATCAGCTCCTCACCGCCTATAAATGGAGAAGAAACCTTCTTCCTAAAGAACAACCAATCAACCAACCAAACAAACAAATTGATCAAACTCAATCAATTTCAAAACAACTGCAAACCCTCAAAAATTTCATTGTTCAAAGGCTTGCCTCTTTAGGCTCAACCTGTTTCTTCGATCCAGGATCAAGATTCAGTTCTCTCCTCAACCCCTCTCTCAGTTCTTGAACCAATATCACAAAGCTTTCCTTCATCCCAACTGCTTCCCAAGTTAGTCTTGAAGATCACCAAACACTCACTTCATCCCGACTGCCACTCAAATCAGTCTTTGAGGCATCCAGACACTCAACCCTAGATGTCTTAACGTCTCTCAAATGCTCTGCCAACCTATGACATGATTCCGATTGATGTTCATTCAATTGATGATTTCTAGCAGAACGTGCATTCCCAAGGCTTGATTCTGAAAGAACGAATTTACTTACAGCACTTGTAATTTACTTTCTGCAATCAATACTAACGCAATTACTCTTTCAGTATTTGTATATCACTTTCATTTGCAATATAACGGATTTTCATAAGGAGAGTTAAGTATTCGGAATAAACCAACCAATGTGTTTTATGATTGCCTCTAAGTCATAAAACCATCTATGTGTTTTGGTCAAATACTATCATCCCGACATAAGAAAACTCGCATATCTTGCTGCTAATTAACTAAATAACAAGCTGCTAACATGAACACTTTGGAAATCACATGAACTTCGACTAGACAAGAAAGAAAATTTATTAAAGTCCTTGGATACATTAAGAAGAAGGCATAGAAAAGAATAGCGCAAGCTATTTGCCCGCTTGCCTCACAATCACTTGATTAAAAGAAAGGTTCTTGGGCCGCAAACGGAACTCATCTCTCAACTGTCTAGTAGCAGTCTCTACTAGTGGCACGCCTACTTTGAAGGCGACTAAGGCCTACTTACTTCCTGGTCAGCCCATCTAAGGAATGGACTTCGCTCAAAGGCCCCTTAGTACACAGCTTTCAACCCAACTCATCCACACAGTCAACACAACTCATCACTAAGAGAAATCCACAAGAGCCCGCTCCTTCTCAGAACGCCTGAATTTCGACGGAGATCCACGGAAGGCGACCTCGGGCACGCTATCGCAACTTTTTGGGTAGAACATAATCTGGCATCCCAGTGGGACTCTTTTTAGTGCATGTCCAAGTTCTAATACTCCAAGCGACGTCGAGATGCTAAAGGAAGATTCGTTAAAAGCACCTCTGAGAAATGGTGCCTGAGTTATCACTACTAGAAGTTGATATGGAGGCTCCCTTTGAAGGACTGGTTGAAGACATCACCAACCAGGAGATAGCCAAGGAAGAATTGATGAATTCCAAGCAAGGGAGAGCTGAAGAAAATGAAGCGAACGTCTCACCCTTGCAAGTTCTGAGCCCTGACAAAGGCAAGAAAACTACAGGATCTGGGATGTCATTCCTTGAACCCATGATCACATAACCTAACTTCTCAAAAGGCTCCGGGAATGAAACCCCGGAGACAAGCAAGAATCGCGATGGAATGCCCAAAGATGAATTTGAGATGTCTTCCAAATAGCGACCACCTATGGTCAGTCGGAAAGAATCAAGAGTTAAAATGCCCAAAAATATCTCGACCGGAAGTAAAAGTGAGTTAGAAAACTAGAGGAAATATGATCCAAAAGACATAGGATCATAAGAGGAATTTGGACCCAACCAGAGGCCACCCCGTAATCTAGAGCATCAAGCCATCATGAACGAGATGGTAGAAATATGACGAATAATGCAAGGCTAAGCAGCGCCTCCGAGAAAAGAAAATGTCCCGATCTACTGAAATCCTTATCCAGCTTATGTAGACCAGGACAACCCATTTCCAAGAAACTTCAAACCACCAACATTTGCACTCTTCAATGGAGATGGCATCACTTTGTCCTTAGAGCACATCGGAAGATTCTCAGCACAATGTGTTGCTGTAGAGGATAACTCTTATCTCAAAGTCCGATTATTCAGTAGTTCCCTCTCTGGGGATGCTTTCTCTTGGTACACTTCATTAACGGAAGCATCCATACACACTTAGGGGCAAATGGAAGCTAAGTTCCACGAGGAATTCTATAGGAATGAACTAGAGATCACAATCAGTGATCCAACAGCTATCAAGCAGGGAGAGCATGAAACGACTGAGAGTTTCATAGCCAGGTTCAAAAGACTCAAGTTGAAGTGCAGATTCCCCTTGAAAAATGCCTAAGTGGTGCCTATCGCACAAAGAGCTCTAAGGTTCTCGCTTAGAAAGAAATTTGATCATACTACATTTTTCGATCTTCAAAAAATCGTAGTATCAGCAACCAAGTTTGAAAGGTTACTAGAGGAAGAACAAAGACAGAGGCACAACTCTAAAGTACCATTTTTTTACAAAACAAGATCCATGTGCATCAAATGAAGCACAAGGAGATCGAGGAAGAATCTTCGACAAAATAAGAAGGGCATGAACTAGAGGTTGCAGCAGTCGAGATCCAGACCACTGGAAAGGGATCAATAACCCTTAAATCATTGGTTAAACTAGCCTGGGAATAAAGGCCAGTCAATCTAACTAGAGGTTACTACACGAACAAGGTACCAGTTTTCAACTCGTACTCGTTCGACCTTATCAAAGTTGGGGAGATCTACGATGAGTTGGTGAAGGCGAAAGTAATCAAACCTGATCCCAAACAAGAAATGCCTAGGCCGGAGGACATTAAAGGGAAAAAATTCTGCAAATTGCATGTTTCACCACATCATGCCACAACCAACTGTGTCCGGTTCAGGGACACAATTCAAAGTCTAATTAACCATGGGCATATTGCGTTAGGCCCAATTCCTAAGACACCAATGGGAGCATACACTAATCCTTTCCCAACAACCTCAGTTAATATGCTCAATCTTCAATGGCCTCAATCTGCAAAGAAGGCCAAGATAGTAAGTGAGGATCATCCAAGATCTCGAGAAGAAGCTCAGCTACCCGAGAAGTTGCTTGCTACAATTGGGGCTGGAATAGTAATGTGCAGCAAATGTAGGGCATAGTGTGTCCTAGAGATCCCGACCCTAGGTGCTGAAATAGACCTGAAACTTGAAGATTCGAAGGATCGTCTCGATAAGGATTTCCTCAAGGTCCCAGAGACAAACTTTGGTCCACATAGCCCCAAAGGAAAGCTACCTTGTAGCTCTGTTTTCCAGAGGTTGGGAAACATCAAAAGAAAACATGAATGGATTGCTAGTCAATAAACCAGGGGGCAAGTTAGCCAGCAGAGTTTTAGTTGCAAGAGATCTACTCTTCCAGAGCAGAAGACCTCAAAAACAAGGCCCCAAAAAGTAATGATTCGGGAAGGAAAGTGGTATGTAACTAGCAAAATAGCCGCCCTACTGAGGTGACAGTCCACAAACCACTCGAATCGGGATTCTTAATTCCTGAGGAATGGGAGAGGTCCCTTTTGGCATAGGGCTTCCATAAAAAGCAGTTCATACCTCCAATAATAGACCTAATAAAGAGCAACCATGTCTATAAAAATAGGATTGCTAAAGGGTATACCTAGAAAAAGCAAAGCGAAAGGACAATTCCTTTAACGAGGCCCTTCATAGATGGTCGGGATCATTGGTCTGTTTGCTCCAATAATTCAATAGGATATGTGAAAATTTTCATTAGGAAAGCAACAACAAAAGGTGGTTTCTACATGTTAGACCTGCATACGAAGACCAAGAGATAGCTAGAAGGAAATCAAGACGAACTAGAGTGGCTTTCGATCTCAGCAGCTAGCTTCTCCTTAGACTATCCCTGAGGGTGGTGACGATTGGCAGCTCGAGTTATATACCCATCGTCATAGCCATCTTGGAGAGATTTCTGGGAAATCGTTTCGAGAGTGAGATCGTGAGCTTTGATCATGTCCACAAGATCTGAAATCCTGGCTTTGGAACCAGCAAGGTCATCTTCCAGTCATTGCAAAGTTGAGTTCTCCCTTTGCACCTCATCTTCTAATGATCGTACTTGCTGATGAAGCATTGAGGAAGAGACTAAACACTTGTGTAAGGTATTTAGTTTACCAATCTAACCAAGATGGACTTGGTGTTGCAAGAATTGAGCATCGTGAGTATTACCTTCCACCGACTAGCAGGATCTGATAACTTGATCATACAGAGTAGCCACAAGTGCTCAAGAACCATGCAAGTGAGTATTGGAAGAATCACTAGACATGGCCATATGGGCCAAAGTTGCATGGAGTGTTTACTAAAGCATAATTATAAGATTAGGCTTATGATTGTGCAAATACAACACGTGTCAGCATCATATTACATGAAAAGTTAACTCATTTGCCTTAGGACACGTCAGAAACATCAGAAAGAAAGGAGGTGTGATAAATGGAAACTTGGCCAAAAAATGGCTAGACAATAGAGCAGAAAACGTGCAGTGTTGAGTCAGAAAATAGAGCAAAGTTCTTTATTCATCGTAATAAAAGGAAATTACAGACTTGTAACCCCTGGATGAGGTTTCCGGACTGCCCTATCTACAAAACCCTAGCTAAACCCATCCCGATAAGCAGAACGACGCATGCGATGAATCAGTTTATCGCGAGAGTCCAAGGTAGCCAAAAGACGATCTTCCTCATCGCGAACTTCTTCCAATTCAATTATAGTTGGAACATCTGTTGGATGAGGAGGTTGCTGCAAGCCATGAGAACTAAAGTGCTCTCGGTAATGATTTAACATCGCAACTATAGGAAGAGAGGAAGCTAAGGCTGTAGGAGAAGAATTAGAGAATATCCTCACTGCTCGAGCCAATTCCCCCAAATCCTGAGAATCACCCCTAGCCACGAAGGACATGATAACGTCCCTGGCAGTAGACAGTTTAGAAGAAAAGGAACTCAAAGGTGGTGCATCAGCTTGGGCAAACAAGGCAAAAGAGTTTATCTCTGTTTCAAGATTTCAAGCTCAGAAGGAGTATATATCTGCAAAGCAAACTAACCAGATCAAAAGGGGGAGAATATCAGGTATCATAAGGTTAGAGCCACTGTCAAAAGGAACTTACCAATTCAGGCCCCAATCTTTGGTCACCTGAGGGTTTTGAAGGTTGAACCTCAGAGAAAGATGGGGTTGGAATGGTTTGATAGGGACTACTGCATATAGACAGATCAGGTCGGAGTTACCCAACCAACGATATGGATTTCCTCTTTGAAATCTTTGGTGAAGAAGAAGATGCTGGAATTGGTGAGATCGCCTGAGAAGTCCTCACATTGGCAATGCCTAGATCATCCAGACCCTCTAGTCTATTGAGGACAACATGATCATATGGGGCATCCTCAATTTGAAGCATATGGTTATCAGCCCTAACCTCCAACAATTATGCCTTATCATATCCAACTGGACAACGAGCAAGGTTAGAGGATGTAATAAAATAAATGCAGATGTCACGAGAAGAAAGCATACCTATGGAGGGAGCATCATTGCTCTCAGAAGTCTGGTGGGTAAGGAGAACTAAGGCAGTTAGATCAAAGCTGACTACCCTTCTAGTAGAAGGAACTGCTGATTCCACACTATCTTAATCGGGGCCCTAAATGTTGCTTCGAAGTAGGATGCCCACCACGCATAAAAAGAGGATGTGCACCCATAAGAAACCTCTATGGCTTTTGGAAATTCTAGTGGCACTACAGGTAGGACATCCCGAATGGCAACTGCTGTCACAGCTCCAAAATCCTCAAGTCGGAAGAAAGTGCCAGCATTCATACCTTTCACAAATGGCACGGGGATAGCCTGATATAACCCAAACTGGCAAGCAAAGTAGTTGGGTTGATAAACCTCAAAGCCAGGAATCGACCAGCGAGTTTTCTCGCCACTCTTCAAAATATCACGAGTTAGAATACAACTCATGAAATCACTGGCAAATATCCTCCAGTGTGCGGGTTGAGCAGGCAAATGTAAGAAACCTCCCTCTCGGGACCTGGGATACCTTTTGATCACACTGGTTTCCGAACAGTCACCAGGGCGAGAGGTTAGCGTAGAAAAGAAGGTCAAGTAATCTTTGGTATAAAGAGATACGGGAGGAAGAGGCATTAAAAATTGAGCCGGAATAACGTTGTCTGGACACTTAATAGCACGACCTTGAAACTGGGAAAATGACCAATTGAGCCATACTTGAACCATCTAAAGTGGGCCATTCAAGGGGAAAGGTCTTACAGGATGACATGTGATAGTGCGCAAGAGACTATACAATTGAGCCAAGACTACAGGTCCCATGGCTATGTTTGAGCAAGAAGCCAAAGTCTCAGCCAAAGGAATCCATTCCGCTATCGGACTTCTCATGGGATTGGGGAATACAAACCATTCTAACCAGAATCGGTAAAGTTGGATCTTTTCAAAGGTGGATCCCAGATATGGACCCTCAAAACCCAAATCCCTAAAGTCACCTTCAACCCAAAATTGCCCATCACTGTTAAAAGGGCAGAAAGTAGTCAAAATTTGAGGAAGGAAGAACATGGTGGGAGCTTGTGGAGGTAATCTAACAATTGAGGGATCGAGGTCCATACCCGGGAAAGATTGAAAGGAAAGGGTGAAATCGACAATATTCCCTGAAGAAGACAATCCGAACAAGACAGACATATCTAAGAGAGTTGGAGTCATTGACCCAACACGGAAGTCGAAAGTATTTGTGCTACTATTCCAAAAGCACATCGCAGCACTAAGGAGACTAAAATCAGACGAAATGGAGATGGTGGAAAGGCTTACCAAATGCTAAATTCCACTACTCCAGAGTTCGCCAGGGTACAATCGTTGTATCCGACGAACCCATGGAACCCAAAGATTGACAAAACTCAGCTCATTCATTGAGGGAAAAAGGTGCCCCAAATCCGAACGAAGCTTCTCCCACATGAACGGCCACCACTGGTAGATTGGAAGAGCTTAAAGTTTCTTAAGATGGGAACTGAGAAACGCCGCGTTGGTCTAAATAGGGCCTTTCCAGCAAGGACCCAAAGCAAAATGGTGCTCTGAATCGATCATGAAACATGGGTCAAGGATAACATCACCATCATTCCCAAGAGACGACAGAACGTTTCGAGAAACAGCTGCATTTTCTTCAAAACCCATACCACACACCCTTGGAGTATTAGTAGAGGGTTCTGGAGCAAGGAGATCGGAAGGATCCTCCCTATTTCTTCGCCTTGGGGAAAGTTTTGGAGCCATGTTTTCCTAAATAGAACAGTGTAGAAGCAGAAAAACGAAGCAAGATTTACAGTTGGAGTGGCTAGAAGCAAGAAGAACTATAGCTTAACTGCCAAAAACACAAGAAGTGGAACCGACGAAGTCGCTGAGGTAGGGTTGTGCTGAATTTAAATTGTTTTAAAAATTAAAACATTTCAAATTCAGGGGGCAATGTTTACACCCGAAAAAATCCTACTTCGGGCCAACGCAAATGGCCACCAAAATTAAATTCAGAAGGCCCACCCCAATAGCTCCCGCTTGGAGCGTGCAGACGTGGAAACTTGGAGAATGGGAAGTCGGTTCTGATGCACACAAAGGATAAGAAGGCAAAGGGGATGTTTGCGACAAGCCAACTGCAGCATGGGTCCCGCAGAGGTTTACATGGCAAGCCAGATCAGCCCCTCACCGCCTATAAATAGAGAAGAAACCTTCTTCCCAAAGAACAACCAATCAACCAATCAAACAAACAAACTGATCAACCTCAATCAATTTCAAAACAACTGCAAACCCTCAAAAGTTTCATTGTTCAAAGGCTAGCCTCTTTAGGCACAACCTGTTTCTTCGATCTAGGATCAAGATTCAGTTCTCTCCTCAACCCCTCTCTCAGTTTTTGAACCAAGAACACAAAGCTTTCCTTCATCCCAACTGCTTCCCAAGTTAGTCTTGAAGATCACCAAACAATCACCTCATCCCGACTGCCACTCAAATCATTCTTTGAGGCATCCAGACACTCAACCCTCGACCTCTTAATGTCTCTCGAATGCTCTGCCAACCTATGGCATGATTTTGACTGATGTTCATTCAGTTGATGATTTCTAGCAGAACGTGCCTTCCCAAGGCTTGATTCCGAAAGAAAGAATTTACTTATACAACACTTGTAATTTACTTTCTGCATTCAATACTAACGCAATTACTCTTTTATTATTTGTATTTCACTTTCATTTGCAATATAACGGATTTTCTTAAGGAGAGTTAAGTATTCTGAATATACCAACCAGTGTGTTTTATGGCTTCCTATAAGTCATAAAATCATCTATGTGTTTTGGTCCAATATTATCATCCCGACTTAAGGAAACCCGCGTATCTAACTGCTAATTAACTAAATAACAAGTTGCTAACATGAACACTTTGGAAATCACATGAACTTGGACTAGACTGGAAATAAAATTTATTAAAATCTTTGGATACATTAAGAAGAAGGCATAGAAAAGAACAACGCAAGCTATTTGCCCGCTTTCCTCACAGTCACTTGATTAAAAGAAAGGTTCTTGGTCCGCAAACGGAACCCATCTCTCAACTCTCTAGTAGCAGTCTCTTCTAGTGGCACGCCTACTTTGAAGGCGGCTAAGGCCTACTTACTTCCTAGTTAGCCCATCTAGGGAAGGACGTGGCTCAAAGGCCCCTTAGTCCATCGCTTTCAACCCAACTCATCAACACAGTCTACACAACTCATCACTAAGAGAAACCCACACGAGCCCGCTCCTTCTCAGAACGCCTGGATTTCGACGGAGATCCACCAAGGGCGACCCCGGGCCCGCTATCGCAACTTTTTGGGCAGAACAGAGCCCACTTGCTTGTTCTTCAATGATGAAACCGAGACTGTGTAGCACTTATTTCGTGATTGTTCATGGACTGTTGGTGTGTGGTTTCGTAGTATAAACAAACAAAAAATTAAGTTAATTATTACACACTTACGACACGTTTACTTACCAAGAATGAGAATAATAGGTAATGAGAGAAGTAGGCAATCAGAGAAGTGGGTAATCGGAGAAGTGGATAATTATTCTCATTGAATTGTTTACTAACTATATATAATTAAAATAATAATGTGATTGATTTTTATTGTTATTGTTTACTAACTTCTATTAATCGGAATAAAAACTAACTTGATTACTAAAATATCCTTGCACATGTTAGAATTATTGGTTTTTCTTTATTTTGGTTTTGGTTTTTCTTTATTTTGGTTTTTTTAAGATTGAGGTTGAGCCTTACGTACATAGCCAATTAATAACAAATTTAAAAAGCCATATATCTTGTTGTGATTATTCACTAATAAAATTAATATGAGAAAATATGCACGATAGTTTTTTTTTAACAGTATATAACTCATTGATAAATAATGTAAATCATGTTTTTAGTTGTTGAAGGAATTGGCTAGGAAAATAAGGATTTATTCACATAAAGACATCATTACAGCATGTTAGAATTATTGTAACTAATATTTGTAAAGTATGTTGTTAGTTTTTTTTTTTTTTGATATTGTGTTGGGGTACGTATTTGAAATTATTGTAGAATTGTAGGTTACTTTAGTAAATTCAAATAATAAAAAGAGGTAATGGAAATCATTAACAACCCTCCCCTAATTAATGATTACCTAGTTGCAAGTAAACGTAGGAGAAGTAAGTAATAGGAATCATTACTTTTTATTTCATTCTCATTACCGGTAAGTAAACATGCCCTAGTTACTCAAGTCTCTAGCTCTATCCAAATCTCTACCTTCCTCACCATCTCCCTCTCTCAGCCCTTCTCGTAGCTGGCACTACAAGAAAAGCAGGATTACCCGCCGAAATGTGATTGTCGAGCAACATTAACCTCGGCGACTCTTCATCGCGTAACGCTCATCGGGCCACTGCCGTCAGGCTTGTGGTTAGTCGACGACAACAGTAAAATCGTCGAGCAATTTAAATCTTGTCTGGCGGATCCGTTCGTCGTAAATGAGTTGTCGAGTAATCCAAAAGTCAACATATTTTGCCCGATGAAGAATCTTCACCGGGTGAAGTTATTACTTTGCCTGACGAACCGATTGTTCTTCGGGGCAAATCTTAATATTTAAAATTTTTAATAATTTATTTAATTAATTAAATAAATATATATATATATAATTAAAATAAAAATATTTAAAAAAAAACAATTAAAAGAATAAAACGAATCAAATGAAAATAAAAAAAAATTATAAAAATTAATGTTATGTTTTTACATAATTAAAACTAAGGTAATATTTTACATATTGCATTCTAACTACTCGGCGACGGATCGGGGTGGTCGGGATCCTGGGCAGGCTGTTGGGATGGGGGATGAGGCTGTCACGGAAGGTCATCCAGTCCACGCTAACCCAAGCGGTCAAGCACCTTGGCGAGGGTGGCTTTGATCTCCATGTTTTGGTCTTATATATGCGCGTCTTGAGCCTTGATCTCAGCATTTTCGGCCTGGAGGAACTCGCAGTTTCTCTTGAGCTCTGACATCTCCCCGGGATTGGCTCCCCAAGATGAACTCGACAAGTGACTGGAGACATCCTGCACTATCCCGTCGCCCGCCCCCCGAATGATCTTCCCTAGACGCGTCCCAAGTCGTCGCTCTAGGATGGCGATCGACATCTCGGGATTCGGGAGCTATTGCTCCAATGGCACTTCGGGATGCTGTTATGTGAGCTCAGCCTGTGTCTGCTAGACGACTTGCTCCATCGCCTCCTACAAATTCAAATAAATATTAATTAGAAATATAATTATCAAATTAAAAATTAAGTTTAATCTGCAAAAAAATAAACTTACGTGAATTTTGTCAGCCTTTTGGATTCCCCGTCCAATGTACACTTGCCCCCAAGCATCCACCTCCGGGAACAACGATCCGGTGATGCGCCGATCCTCCTGCCAGGCCGATAAGGATCGCGACCCCTCGTGGTGGTTGAATTTCTTTGCTCCCCTGTTTGATGTGTTGGCAACCAATTTTCGTTGTTCATTAGTAAAATCAAAAATTATATTTTCAAATGGAAAATAACATAAAAAATAAATAAATAATTTAACTAGGTGGATAATACATACCACATAGGTGGGGGACACAAAATGGTCACACATCCACAACAACCCTACCAGTTTCGGGTCGTCCAACTCCTCCAGAGGATTTGCCCGAGCTTGCTCCGGGGAAGGCCATCTCTTGTAGTATTTGTGGAACTCGTACTTCCAGTCGGCGTATCGTAACTGCCAGTGGTGTCTCGGGTATCTACTGACGTCGACGTCTTGCAAGTTGAATTCAAAATTGATCTGCAATAAATTATTCAAGTTAGTAAAATAATTAAAAAAAAATGAAATTAATGTAAAAAAAGGGAGAAACACGTACTGATAACTCTCACCAACAACGCGTGATCTCTTCCGGAGGTTGGGTTATGAAAGTCTCCCCCATCATCAGGGACTTGGTGCGAAGAATCAAGCCAATGTCATGCACAAGCAGGCTGTGGATTTTTAACGGCGCAGACCGGAGGCGCGGTATGTAGACCACCAGGATCTTTGCATTTGTTGTCCTGCAAATCCGATGGGATGTCAAAACCCGGTTTATCCCACGCACGTTCACCGGCTTCCCTGCAAATTTGATGAACATTCGTACATAATATGAGTAACAAATAAAAACGGTTGTTTAAATAAACAAAATAATCAACTTACCTTTAGGGAGTGCTCCGACATTAGTCGTCATTTCGTCTTCTCCGACGTCGTCGTGTGGGGGCTGGGGGTTGGTACGAGGTTCCCCCCATTTTTTGCTTTGCTGTCGACGAGCCGATCGGACACCGGGTCGCTGGTGATCCGGCATCGGTGGGTGAACCGACGCCGCTATTGAGGCAACTGAGTCAGGGGCTGCCTCCTCCGGCGCATAATCATCAACGGGATCAGGGCGGGGCGGGTCGTAGATGTGATTAAGGTGCGATGCAACATCTACAATAAGAAATATAAAATAATTAATATAAAAATAACCAACATATTTACAAATAAATTTAAAAAAAAACCAAACATTTTTAATATTAAATATTAAATTCAAAAAATAAAAACAAAACCACATTTAAAATTAACCAACATTCTTTAATTCCAATAAAAATAAATAAATAAACCATTGTTTTTAAAAAAAAAATTAGTTAATTGGTATCTAAAAACTAAAACCACCAAATTCTAATTTTTTAAAATAAACCGACAAAAACGAAAATTATACCTAAAATACTAATTAATCCAAAAGTACTAAACTCAAAATTCACAACATTATACCTAAATTTCTAAATCCAAATTTCGGGAATAAAATCAAACTTACAAATTAATCCAAACATACAATAATAATATCCAAATCATAAAATTCACATATTAAAAAGTTATAAAACTCACATATCCAAAATTCACATATCCTACACCATATCAAAAATTCACATAAATTTTTTAAAATTAAAATATCCAAAATTCATAAAATTCACATATCCAAAATTCACAAAAAATTCATATCCAAAATCATAACAAAAATCATATGCAAAATTCATAACATTATACCAATTTCAACATTATACCAAACATCAAAATTTCAACAAATCTTCAACTATTATATTCCAATCCAAACAAATATTAAAAATTTCAACATTATACCAAATAAATATTTATATTCCATTCCAATCCAAAATCACAATATTCAACTAATCCCCCTAAATTCTCAATCTGCAAATTTGACAATAATGCACAATCTGCAATAATCAAATCCAAAATTTAAATTCCATTTTCAATACAATTTCATAATATCCAAACCAAATTTAAATTTAAATTTCAATCCAAACAAAAATTAAAATTTAACCAATCAAAATTAACAATAACCAATCTACATTAACAATAGAGAGAGTGAGGGACAATGAGTTCGACCTTGAAGAAACTCGGTGAGAGATAGGGCCGACGAGGATAGGGGCGGCGGTGACAGGTAACCTAGGTGAGAGAGAGGCGGCGGTGACAGGTAACCTAGGTGAGAGAGAGGCGGCGCGATGGATTGTTGGGGCGGCGGAGTGAGGGCTAGAGTCTGAGTGAGAGAGAGCGAGAAAGGGTTGGTGTTGCGGCGACCGGAACAGCTGGAGTGATGCTGGAGTCTGAGTTGCAGAGAGATGGGTTCGAGAGAAATAAGGAAAATGAAGAAGAAGGAAGAAGAAGAAGAAGAAGAGTCAGTCTGATTGACCTTGCCCGACGAACATGGTCGTCGGGCAACCTTTTAAATTATTCGTCGGGTAACAACAAGCGATGGATATTTTTCGGGTAACAGTTTACAGATTCGTCGGGTAACAAGCAGTGGATATATCATCGGGTAACAAGCGATGGATACGCGATAAGTTTGAGATTTCGCGAAACTTTTTGGCGGAATGTTCGTCGGGTAACAACAATCAGTGGATATTCGTCGGGTAACTATTTAACTATTCGTCAGGCAACAATACACGGTAAGTTTGAGATTTCGCGAAAATTTTGGCGGAAGGTTTGAAATTTTCAGTGGGAAAAAGGCGCATTTTTGTTATGTTGCCAGACAACGATTCTACAGTGGCCCGACGAATAATTACCTATTGCTTGGCGATTTGTTTCCTTCGTCGGGCTAAAGTCTTTTGATGTTGAGTTTATGATTGATCTAAAAACCAGGTTCGACAATAGAATTTTTAAGATCGGGACCGTTCAATGGTTACTTTTAAGTCTGTAGACCTCGCCCATCAAAAATCTTGATGTTTTGAGTATTTCAAGTCGTCCAATCGTGAAGAAACGTTGTGTAACCGTTGAACCATCACGTGCCGTTACCTAATCCCGGGATTTCCAAATTGGGTAATTTTTCGCTTAGGCGATCTATGAGTACCTACCATAAATGTGGACAGTTAGATCGGTCCATTTCAATTTGTAAATTATTAAAAATTGGAAAATAAGCATATCATCAAGGAGTTTAAACACTTGAAGGAAACTTCAAAAAAAATTTGAAAGTTTTGGTTCTATTGATATTCAAACGATTGATTTTACAGATCTAACCGTTCATTTTTTGACTTTACGCGCCTAGATCTCGCCCATCAAAAAGCTTGATGTTTTGAGGATTTCAAGTCGTCCAATCATGAAGAAAAGTTGTGTAACCGTTGAATCGTCACGCACCGTTACCTAATACCGAGATTTCCAAATTTGGTAATTTTTTGTATAGGCGATCTATGAATACCTACCATAAAAGTTGACGGTTAGATTGGTCCAATTCATCTCGTAAGTAATTTTAAAAAGTTATTTAATAAATAAACGTAAATTGAATCAGCTATATATTGCCCGACGAACCTAGATGAATATTCGTCGGGTAAAGTCTCCCAGTTCGGCAACCGGCCACCGAGCAGAGAAACACGTACATATGATATTTGAAGCCTTTGCCCGACGGATGTAAAAGTATATTCGTCGGGCAAATGTCTGTTAGTTTTTATAAATTCAAATTAGATTTAGTTTAAATTTTTTATTTTTTATATTTGTTATAATTAATTGTTTGTTGTATACACTATTTTATCAAATAAGATGAAATGTTGGGAAGCCGATTGAAGGATGAGGACATCAAAGTTTGTGGCTTTAGTACATATATAAAAGATTAATTGAAACTTTTGTGAATGAAGTCATATAACATACATATAAATCACATTTATTGATTTGAAGATGGATATTACGTATATAAATGAAATTTCTAATTTACAACTTTCATTCGGTGTCGGATTCGCTTTCCCCCTCCCATTCACGCTCGTCATCCAAGATGTGTACAATACTTGATTCCTCCGAATCACTATCAATTTGTTCTAATTCCCCGATATCAATAAAAATGTCATCAAACGCAGTTGGTGGGATGATGTCATTGGCCCGTACTCCATCCACGTTTTGGGTGGATGCCGAGGAATCCACCTGGTAAACGATTTGGTCATTGTCTTTTTCCCCATCTTCTTCATGGTATCGGTCATCCAAGTCCCAAATGTTTCTATGATTCACCATCTCAGCTACTCTCCAACCACCACCAGCTTTTGAATCATCCACATAGAATACTTGTTTTGCCGTACTAGCGAGGATGTATGGATCACTCCGCAAACGATAGATGGGGCTTTAGGCATGTAAAACCAAAATTTGAACGGTCCCGTTGTTGATTATTCTTTCGTCGGACCTGGTTTTCAGATTAATGCTAAAAACGGCATCGGAAAAGTCAAGCCCGACGAATAAAGACATTCGCCGGGAAAACCACCGTCGGGCTACATTAGCCACGTTGTCGGGTTACTGTAATAAAATGCGCAATTTGTTTCCCCGAAAATTTCAAAATTTCCACCTAAATTTTCTCGAAATCTCAAAATTCCTGCGTAGTGTAACCCGACGAATATTGGACATGTTACCCGACGGATTGGGACCAGTGATCTTACCAGATGACGATTTTGAATTATGCCTGACGAACACTGCGCCTAAATTGTCGCGGAATCTCAAAAGTGCCACGTTTTTTTGCCCGACAGAGTTTGAAATTATTACCCGACGGATAGCGGACCGTTGCCCTTACCCGAAGCATTTGGAAAATGTAACCCGACGGATATCGACAGCTGTACTTACCCGAAAAATTTTTAGAATGTGGCTCGACGGATATGCATAAATTAACCCGACGGATATGGAACATGTTGCCCGACGGATACAGAACATGTTACCCGGCAGACGTGTAACGAGGTACACGACGAATATCCACCGTTTTTGTTTACCCGACGAATCATTAAAGTGTTTCCCGACGAACCTGGTCATCGGGCAATGTCAATTAGACAGATAAATCAGACCGACTCTTCTTCTTCTTCCTTGTTCTTCATTTTCTGCAGTTTCCTCCCTTGC
Organism: Oemleria cerasiformis; assembly: GCA_037349345.1. Classification (NCBI taxonomy): domain Eukaryota; kingdom Viridiplantae; phylum Streptophyta; class Magnoliopsida; order Rosales; family Rosaceae; genus Oemleria; species Oemleria cerasiformis. The sequence goes on from JAZGTL010000007.1 coordinate 12,642,863, forward strand.
TCTTTGTTTCTCTTCCCTTCTTTGCTCTCTGTTTCGTTTGAATATCATAACCACACCGACTGTTTCTTGCTTTCCCTCAATCCGCCGCCCAAACAGTCAAAGACGCCGCCTCTCTCTCACTGAGGTTTGCCGTCGCCGCTACTCCCCTCACCGGACCGATCTCTCACCGAGTTCCTTGAAGGTCGAACTCATTGTCCCTCTCCCTCTCTCTATTGTTAATGTCTATATATTGGTTTATTGTTAATTTTGATTGGTTAAATTTTAATTTTTGTTTGGATTGAAATTTAAAGTTAAATTTGGTTTGGATATTATGAAATTGTATTGAAAAAGGAATTTTAATTGGATTTGATAATTGCAGATTGCGCATTATTGTCAAATTTGGAGATTGATAATTTAGGGGGATTAGTTGAATATTGTGATTTTGGATTGGATTGGAATATAAATATTTGTTAGGCATAATGTTTAAATTTTTAAGATTTGTTTGGATTGGAATATAATAGTTGAAGATTTGTTGAAATTTTGATGTTTGGTATAATGTTGAAATTGATATAATGTTATGATTTTGGATATGAAATTTATGTGAATTTTGGATATGTGAATTTTATGAATTTTGGGTATTTGAATTTTAAAAACAATTTTGTCAAATTTTGATATGGTGTAGTATAAGTGAAATTTGGAAATGTGAGTTTTATAAATTTTTAATTTGTGAATTTTAGGATTTGGATATTATTATTATATGTTTAATTAATTTGTAAGTTTGATTTTGGTCACGAAATTTGGATTTAGAAATTTAGGTATAATGTTGTGAATTTTGAGTTTAGTACGTTTGGATTAATTAGTATTTTAAGTTTAATTTTCGTTTGTGTTGGATTTATTTAAAAAAATTAGAATTTGGTGGTTTTAGTTTTTAGATACAAATTTACTAATTATTACTAAATAAAATTATTGCTTTATTTATTTACGTTTATTGGAATTAAAAAATGTTGGTTAATTTTAAATGTGATTTTATTTTATTTTTTGAATTTAATATTAAAAATGGTTGGTTTTTTTTATTTAATTAAAAATATGTTGGTTAATTTTATATTAATTATTTTATATTTCTTATCGTATATGTCGCATCGCACCTTAATCACGTCTAGGACCCGCCGCAGCCCTGACCCCGATGATGTTCATGCGCCGAGGAGGCAGCCCCTTACTCGAGTGCCTCAACATCGGCGTCGATTTAGTCATCGATGTCGGTCCATCAGCGACCTGGTGCCCGATCAGCTCGTCAACAGCATAGCAAGAAACCGGGGGAACCCCGTACCGACCCCCAGCCCCCACAGGAAGACATCGGAGCAGACGAAACAGGGCCTAATGTCGGAGCACTCCCTAATGGTAAGTTCATTATTTTGTTTATTTAACCAACCATTTTTATTTGTTACTCATTTTATTTACCAAAGTTCATCGAATTTGCAGGTAGTCGGTGAACGTGTGCGGGAGAAACCGAGGTTTGACATCCCAGTGGATTTGCAGGACAACAAATGCAAAGATACTGGTGGTGTACGTGTCGCGCCCCCGGTCCGCACCGTTCAAAATTCACAGCCTCCTGGTTTATGAGGGAGACTTTCATAACCCAACCCCCGGAGGAGATCACGCGTTGTTGGGGAGAGTTATCGGTATGTGTTTTTCCCATTTTTAACATTAATTTCATATTTTTTAATTATTTTACTAACTTTAATAATTGATTGCATATCAATTTTGAGTTCGACTTGGGGAACGTCGAGCTCTATAGATACCTGAGCCACCATTGGCAGTTACGGTACGCCGATTGGAAGTACGAGCTCCACAAGTACTTCTTGACTTGGCCTTCCCCGGAGGAAGCTCGGGCAAATCCTCCGGAGGAGTTGGACGGGCCGAAACTGCGAAGGTGGTTGTGGTTGTGCGACCATTTCGTGTCCCCCACCTATCTGGTACGTATTATCTATCTAGTTAATTAAATTATTTAATTTTTATGTTATTTTCCATTTTAAAATATAATTTTTGGTTTTACGAATGAATAGCGGAAATCGATTTCCAACACATTGAACCGGGGAGCGAAGAAATTCAACCACCACGAGGGGTCGCGATCCTTATTGGCCCGGTAGGAGGATCGGCGCATCGACGGGTCGATGTTCCTAGAGGTGGATGCTTGGGGCAGATCAAGTGGCTGACAAAATTCACGTAAGTTTATTTTTTTGGAAGATTAAAATTATTTTTTAATTTGATAATTATATTTCTAATTAATATTTATTCGAATTTGTAGGAGGCGATGGAGCAAGACGTCCAGCAGACACAAGCTGAGCTCACCCAACAGCATCCGGATGTGCTGTTGGAGCAGCTGCTCCCTAATCTCGAGATGTCGATCGCTATTCTAGAGCGACAACTTGGGAGGTGCCCAGGGAGGATCGTTCGGGGGGCGGGCGACGGGATTGTGCGGGATGTCTGGAGTCAGTTGTCGAGTTCATCTCGGATATGCAATCCCCCGGAGACGTCGGACCTTAGGAGAAACTTCGAGTTCCTCCAAGCCGAAAATGCTCAGATCAAAGCCCAATACGCGGAGATCCAAGCCCAAAACCACCAAATCAAGACCGCCCTTGCCAAGGTCTTGATCGTTTGGGTGACCGTGGATTGGATGACATTTTCTCACCGCCCACCCAACTGTCCCCTTAGGATCCCGACTACTTCGACCCGTCGACTACTAGTTAGAGTGTAATATATGTAAAATATTATTTTAGTTTTAATGATGTAAAAACATAACATTAATTTTTTTAAATATTATTTTTATTTTGTTTTGATTCTTTTAATTGAAAATTTTAATTATTTAATTAAATAATTTATTAAAAATATATTTTAAATATTCAATGTTTGCCCGACGAACAGTCAAGGTGTCGGGCATAGGAATGGAATTTTTAAAAACTATACCCGACGAAGATTAAGAAAGTTACCCGACAAATGGGGTACAAATTACCCGACGAATACCAAAACATTACCCGACGGATAAGTAAAAATTTACTCGACGGATATGTAAACTGTTACCCGACGAATATGTAAAAAGTTACCCGACGGATATGTAAACACTTACCCGATGGATATGTAAAACAGTACCCGACGGATATGTAAAAGGTTACCCGACGGATATGTAAAAAGGTTACCCGACGGATATGTAAACATATTACCCGACGGATATGTAAAACATTACCCGACGAATATGTAAAATGTTACCCGACGGATAGGTAAATATTTACCCGGATATGTAAACCATTACCCAACGGATATGTAAACCGTTACCCGACGAATATATGAAGGTTACCCGACGCACAATCTCCATCGGTAATATCTTGTTGACCTTTAGGTTGCTCGACGAAGGTGTAAGCGACGAACACCTCCGCCGGGCAAGCTTTAGTTGCTCGACGAATACACTATTATCGTCGACTAACATCAAGCCCGACTGCACTAGTCCGACGCATGTTGCCCGAGGGAGATTCGCCTTTTTCAGAGTTGCCCGATGAACACCTATGGTTGCTCGACGACGTCCTTTCGCCGGGCAAGATGGATTTTGTTGTAGTGTTCATTGATGATATGGCTACCTATCAATTTCATAAGTTTCATGTTCAATTCAGCGACTGGGGGGTTAGAGGGAAGGAGATGAAGAAGGAAGGGGAGAGAGGGTAGAATTGAAGAAAGATAATTGAAGAGGAATTGAGTTTTCCATGGTTTTCCAGTTAGTTATCGATTAATTATCACTTATGCACCATATTGACCTCATGAGCCGATGACTTTATAATATTATAAATAATTAGAATGCCCAAGATTGTTAAAAAATCAGGGTTATTGACCCTTCCCCGAAAACAATGGCTGAACTCCACATATATATTTTCTTACATCCATTGCAAGCTCCAACTCTCGCAAAAAATCAATGAAGCAAAACAAAACACTACCATTCCTACCAATACGTACCTAATTATATATAATTAATGAATCAATGATTACACACATTGACATGATTGGCCAATGATTCAAGTGCGACATCAACAGCGTCCGCAAACCCTAGATTGGTCCCATTTGGGTGACCATAAGTTAGACTCGGGATCAAATCTATAAGCTTTTCACGCATCATCTCACTCATTTTACCTGAAATCCTCATCAGCACCTCCTCTATTCTCTTCGTGTCTTTGCTCTTTTGATCTATGTACACCGAGTACGCGCTTCGATCTCCACGCAAGTACCACGTGTACTGTGTGTACGCCGAGTGGGGTGAAAAGAAAACGGGTATGCATCCTGCAAGCACCGAGTCAAACGTTGACCTCCGTGTAAACGAGTCCCCCGATGCTTGCAGGCAAAACTCAGACTTCGTCATCAGCTTCAGCACCTCACTCGGCTGGCTGCATTTGTACCGCCCATCAGCCGTCCCACAATTCAACAGCTTGCAACGAGTTGACTCATCACATTGCCTTATCAACTCGTTCCGAATACCCGCCTTATTCCTTCTGGGTGCACCAATGAAAGAGAACAAGTAGGGCCGCTTCAATTTCCTAACCTTGTTTTGCCACGTCACCATATCGTGCCACGTGGACGGGTGAAAATAAGAAGGGTAGGGTATGCCATGCTGGTTCTTTCCTTTCCATGGATGCCTCTCTATGAGCAATATCGACATGTTTTTAACAGCGGGTAAGTTTAAGAGGCGACCGGCTCCGTAGTCACGGTCGTTGTCGTTTCTTGTAAAATCGCGTACGATTCTCCCCAGGGCAATAAAGTGGTCTTTACCATTGCGCTTTTGCCACGTGCTCTGGGATTGAACAAAGTCAACCAAGCTGACGTCGAGCTCATCGCGAGCCGTCAGGTTACGTTCGCGGAACTTGCTTGAAACATGAAGGCCGCCGTAGTAGGGTACGTAGAAGAGAGTGGCACGTGTTGCATCCCACGTGCGGCAGGGATGGTTCTCTACGCGTGCGTGGAAAATCATCTCCGCCGTGAACTGGTTCGTGGCGAACCAGCCGGCAGTGCTGCCTCCGGGCCCGTTGGAATGAATTGGCTGGCCGAGTCCGGAGTGGGCCACGTGGGGACACATGTCGGTGTGAACATTAAGCTTATGGCAGTGGCGGAGGAGTCCGACGTTGAACTTGGTCGGCAAAGGGTATACATAGACTGATATGTTTTTGTCGCATGCGGCGGCGGCGGCTGTGAGTTGTGATAATTTGTTGGTGCTGATGTCGTCGTTGTTGTCTTGCTGGTGATGATGATGTCGATGATCTTGAATAAGAACAATCTCATCGGACGGGTAGCAGAAGATGAGCCAGACAGCTGATAGAAAGAAAAAAAGGAAACCACCGCACCTGATCACAGAGGCAGGTCTTTGCTTTTCAGAAAACATGAAGAACTCAAATTCAAAAGGAAAAAAGAAAGTGAAAATAAATCTGAATAATATAATAGATGCAGGTTCAGGGAGTGAGGACAAATGGTTGTGGAGGTGATCCGGTGTGGTTGTATTGTCAGGTGTGACCTGGCCGGGCACAAATCTTTAATATTCTTGAATATCAACAGATTTTAGCAGTCCTATATTGAATATCAATTATCAACTTGGAAAAAGCATCCGTAGTCCATAATATTCTTTAGTTCATTTTCAATCGGTCAATTTCGGCCAGTTTTGAATTTTTATATCATTTTTTTTTTGGATTTCTTCTTATTTTTAAAGATTAAAAACTACATATAAATATGAAATTAAAAAATCAAATTGACACATATGTAATAAGCTGATGTCTAGAGACTAGTATAATATAAAAATCAAACTAACCGGCCTAATCCAAATACTCTATTAATGCGCTCTCTGAAGTGATAAGGATATATAATATTTGTATCCAACTACTAGGGTATTTCCATATATCACATTTTCGATTTATAAAATTGTCTTTATACATCTATCATAATTTGAATTGTTTATTTTTTAAATCATCATTTCAATATCACATTATACATCTTCAAATATTAGAAGTCGTTTAGTCATTTATATGTATCAAATAAATCAACGGTATTGATAACAATTAAGATCTTCATGGTGAACCGTTCATTTAGTTAATACATATGAATGACTAAAATATCTCTAATTTGATTATTTTTTTTACATAATTGATTTTGGAATGATGATTTAAGAGTTGAACGGTCCCGATTATGACATATATATGTATATGGATAATTCGATAATCGAAAAGATGATATGAGAAGTACCTCAAAGGGTAAGATGTAAGTATTATCCAATATTCCGATTAATAATGAATGTACCTCCTGGTTTAAGTGAGTTGGGCAACCATCCACTAAGCAAATCGCCCAAATTCATTGGCGTAGTCAGGAATTTAAATGAGGATGGGTACCTTAATAAATAGATAAATGCTTAGAGTTATTTTCAGCCAAAAGGGGATCTATGATTTGATTCCATTATGGATTAAGACGTTAATGTTAAGGGAGACACTTTATATAGACAATAATCATAATGGCAAAAAAACACAAAACTGATATGAGGGCAATGGTTGAGAGAACTTGATGGGCATATATGTTATTTATTTTTGTAGTAGTATCTATTTTAAATAACGAAAAGTAATGCAAAACAAATACCCATGACACTTAGATTTTCAATATTTTATAGATGAATGTGGCATGTTAATAGAAAATTAGAAAGAAATAAGCAAAATAAAAAAAATATACTTTAAGAATTTTAACGATAAAGTGTAATTTGCATATATATATATAAACAGATAAAAATATGTAACAAAAAAATCACAAGAGGGGTCTGAGACCCCTCTGGTCCTAAGGTGTCTCCGCCTCTGCCGAAACCCATTCCTAGACCTCCTTCCACCATCATCGTCATCTCCGCCCAGCGCGTCGCTGCCTACTTCTCGGAAGCCATGTCAGCGGGCCTCGTTAGCTCCTGCCTCGGCATCTACGCGTCCCTCCCTCCTTCCTCCGTCCCAATCTCCCACACCCAAAAAATGGTGTGCGCTTTCCAAGTCTTCAACGGCATTAGCCCGTTCGTCAAGTTCTCTCATTTCACCGCCAATCAAGCGATCTAGGAGGCGTTCGAGAGATAAGACCGACTGCGCGCACATCGTGGATCTTGACATAATGCAAGGCCTCCAATGGCTGGGGTTTTCCACATCCTGGCCTCCCGACCCGGCGGTCCACCATACGTGAGGCTGAGGCTCGTGGGTTCAATTATGTTTTTTTTAACTTTAAATTGTTTTTCAAAATTAAAATTAAATATTTAAGATCATAATTAATTATAAAGAACTAGAAGGACATGTGTTAATGAAAAAAAAAAAAAGAATGACATGTGTTAAACTAGGAGGAAATTATTTATATTTTAATAGATGATATTATTCCACATCACCAAATTTAACGAAATCTAATGAAAATTAGAGTTTTTGGATAAAAATAGGGTAATTTTGCTGACAAAAGTCGTGTTCAAGAAGCTAATTTAGATAAAATTTAGTACAATTAATAAATTGAGATTAAATAACGAGTTCAATGAACATTTGAAATAAAAAACTTTTTTTTTTCTCTCGCTCACATGCTTTTCATATTTCAAGAACACCATATATAGGAAACTGATAATCAAAACCCATATATAATAATGGAACGAGCCCTTCGGAATACAACAGAGCACATATGTGTAGTTATACTATGCGAAATACAGTATAAGTTCATATTAACAGTTTCTTTGTTGTTATAATTAATATATCAATGCATATTATTTATTGATATTACAAATGAGAATATAAAATTTATCATTCATCTATATTATAATACATTGAAATACATATTATAATGAATAATATACTTAATTTATCATTCATCTATATTATAATACATTGAAATACATATTATAATGAATAATATACTTATATTTCACCCAGGTGGTACCTTATCGTATCACCCTTTCGATTCATCGTATTATTTTTGTACATATATCATAATCAGAACCGTTCATTATCTAAATCATCATTTCAAAATCATCTTTGTAAAAAAGTAACAAGATTGGAGGTCGTTTATTCATTCATATGTATCAAATAAATCAATGGTTTTTGTAACAATTAAAATCTTCATAGCGAACAGTCCATTTAGTTGATACATATGAATGACTAAATGAATACTAATTTGGTTGATTTAATTTTTGCGTAAATGATCTTAAAATGATTACTATGAGTTCAACGGTTTCGATTAATATATATATATATATATATATATATATATATATACCGACAACTCGATAAATCAAAAGGGTGGTACAAGAAAGTATCACCTGAGTGGGATGCAAATATTATCCTAATAAAAATATGTAGTTACGTACTACATCTATAACTTGTTGAAATGAATAAAACAAGACAGCCACATGGAAAAACAATATAATCATACAAAAAGAGTTAGTTGGCGAATCACGTACTTATACAAGCTGGGTATCTTCGATTGGAACGCTACCAGATAAACAATCTTGTTCGGCGAAATGGACATGTCGGGCAAGTTACGAAACTTTTCGGGCAAAAAAAAATCCGACGAGTCCTCGTAGGGCCAATTTCAACGGGCCTCCGCCGTCAGGCAACACATTACCCGACGAAAAAAAGGCAGTCGCCGGGTAAACATTCACAAGCCCGAAAAACAAAATTTGTCGTGAAAATATCGTTGGGCAAACGGAAAAAGTCAATGTAGGTTTGCTCGGTGAGTTTGATGCTTCGTCGGGCTAACTTCTCCCACATACGGTATAGTATAGGAGACTTTGCCTAACGAAGAGAACTTTCGTCAGGCGAAACTTTAAACAAAATTTTTTAATTATATATATAATTAAAATATATATTATTAAAAATAAAAATATTTTTAAACAAATATAATTAAAATAAATAAAACGAATGAAATATAAATTAATATATATATATATATATATATATAAATTGCTGTTATACATAACTAAAACTAAATTACATCCAATATATCTAAATGTCCTCTGGCTGGTAGGGTTGTTGGTCAGGCTGAGTGGCCGGTTGATGATCCTGCGGTAGAGGAATAGTAATCCCACTTGCACACATCCCTTCAAGCATCACCTGGAGGGTGGACTTGTTGCTCGCGTTCTTGGCCCTGACACTTGCGTTCTCAGCCCTGACGCTTGCTAACTCGGTCTAGATCTCCGTGAACCTCTAGCTGTCCTCGTTGGCTCCCCAAGAAGACCTCGAAGAGCCATTCGTGACAACTCAAACTAGTGCATCTCCGGCCCCCCGTATTATCTTCCCTGGACGCCGACCCATGCATTTTTCTAGGATCTCCACTGACCTAGCAGGATCCGAAAGCTGCTGCGCTAATGGGACCTCGGGATGCTGCTGTGACAGCTCACCCTGTACATCCTATATGTCTTGTTGCATCCCCACCAACAAATTTGAATAAAAAATATTAATTACAAATATAATTATGGAAATTGATTAAAATCATTTAATATGCAAAAAAAAAAAACTTACGCAAATTTGGTTAGCCATCTCGTTGTTTGGCCAGCGTAGACTTGCCCCCAGACATGCAACTCCGGCCATATCAACCCAGTGTTTCGCTGGTCCTCTTACTGGTGCGTTGGCAGTCGATTTTCGTTGTTCATTAGTACAAACAATCATTAATTATTTCACATTGGAAATTAAATCGAAAATAATGAAAATTTTTAACTCCGGCATGTACCAGATATGAGGGATCCTGGAAATTGCCGCACAACCAGTTCCACTCGCTCACCTGATGCACTGGCGCCAACTCGGTTAGAGGCATCGAAAGGGCTTTCGCTGGGGTACTCCAGCTCAGGTAGTACCGATGGAGCTCATACTTCCATTCTGAGTACCATTTCTGCCAGCGTTTAGTGAGGTACTCATTTATGTCGGTGTCGACTAGATTGTACCCAAAATTGATCTGAATCAAATAATAAAGTTAGTAAAATATTAAAAATAATGAAAATAATGCTCAATTTGGAGAACTACTTATCGATAACTCATCCCAACATCTCTCTCTATGCTCCACGTCGAGGTTCTTGAAAGTATCGGAAAGCATGGGGCACTTATTACGAAGAGTAGGGTCCATGTCGTGTACCACCAAGCTGTGGATATTTGGGGGAACTGACCGCAGACGAGCCACGTATTCCACCTTGATCTTTGCTTGTGTTGTCTGCCAAATGCGTTGCGAGGCCAATCCCCTATTGATCCCATGCACGTTCACTGAATGCACTGGGCAAATACGACGGAACAAGTTAGTACAAATATGAGCAAAAAAAAAAAAATATTTTTTTAAATAAACAAAGTAGTCAACTTTTACCATTAGGGATTACTCCGTCCACATTCTCCGGATCGGCTGGTTGGGTGGCCTGGGGGTCGGGATGTGGTTCCCTCCGTTTGTTGCTATGGCGATGATAGGTCGATCACGCATTAGGTTGCACGGGGCCTTGGGTCGACTCAGTAGTGGAGGCTACCGTGGCAGGAGGTGCCTCTTCCTCCGCACAGTCATCAACGGGGGCAGAGCGGCGGGGCTTAGAGGTGATAAGTGAACGCAACAACATCCACAATAAGAAATTTAAAATAATTAAAATAAAACCAACATACTTGAATTATTTTAAAAATAAATTAAAAAATAAAATACCAATTTTTTTTAATTTTAAATAGTAAATTCAAGAAACAATTAATAAAACCACCCAATTTTAATTTTTAATAATAAATTCAAAAAAATGAAATAAACCACCTATTATTAAAGGAAAAATAATTACTTAACAAAAATGAAAAAAAAAACCACCTAATTTTAATTTTTAGATATAAATTCACAAAATTTAAATAAAACCAATACAAACCAAAATTAAACATAAATTAATAAATGCTAACAAACTTAAAGCAAAATCACTAAATCCTAATAAACTTTAACCTAAATTACTAAATCCAATATTCACTAAATCCAACCAATCTAATAAAACCAAAAATATTCACAATATTCACAATATTCACTAATATTCACAATATTCACAATATTCACAATATTCACAAATATTCACAATCCAATCCAATATTCATAATATTCATAAATTCAATTCCTAAATCCAATCCAATATTCCCAATATTCACCTATTCTCACAAATTCACAAATTCAATTCCTAAATCCAATCCAAATTCACAATATTCAAAAAATCACACTATCAAATCCAATCCAAATTTCACATTCTTCAAGAGAGAGAGAGAGAGAGAGACTTATAGTGGAGCGAGTGCAAGAGAGAGAGGCGGCGGCGAGAGTATCGACATCGGCGAGAGTGTCAGCGGCAAGAGAGACAGCGGCAAGGAAGGTGCTGGGTAGAGATGGATTTCGTGGGCTTGTGAGAGAGGGAGGGCAAGACGTGAGAGTGAGAGAGAGATGGAGGGCAAGACGTGAGAGTGAGAAAGACGGAGGGTCGACATTCAGTTTGTGGAAGAGGGAGAAGTAGAGAGCAGAGAGCTTGTGTTGCAGAGAGGCGGAGGAAACAATGAAGAAGGGAAGAAGAAGAGACTTCGCGTGAATTTAAGTTACTGGAAGGCTTTGCCCGGCGAAGCCTTCGTCGGGCAAACTTTAATGAGTTGGTCGGGCAAACTATGGAGGTAAATTTGATTTTTCATGGATTTTTTGACGGATATTTTGATTTTTCACAGAAAAAAATTGCAGGAGTTTTTTTACTTTGCTCGGCGAAATTTAAAGCTTTCCCAACAATATATCTTGGTTTTGTCTGTCGAAACCATTGTTTCGCTTGTCGAAACCTTTGTTTCGCTTGTTGAAACCATTATTTCGCTGGGCAAACTTGGCTTTATTTTTTAGAATATGGGTAATATAAAAATCAGGGCCAACGAATGAATTTTCAAGATCGGGACCGTTCACTTTATGGTTTTATGTGCCTAAAGCCCCACCGTCGAAAAACATCATGTTTTAAGGAGTTTACGTCCCTATACCGTTCACTTTGTGAATTTCAAGGCGTTTTTCGGAGTTTTCATTCAACTGATATTCAAATGATGGAATTTGATGAAATTGACCGTTCACTTTGTGTTCTTACGTGCCTATACCTCGCCAATCATAAATCGTGATGTTTAGAGGAGTTAAAGTCATATGATCGTCAAAAAACGTTTTGTAACCATTGAATCGTTGCGCACCGTTACCTAATCTCGAGAAATCCAAATTAGCTAATGTTTTGTGTAGACGATCTATGAGTACGTGCAATAAACGTGGACGGTTAGATCAGTCAAATTATTAAAGGAAAATATTGAAAATCGTAAAACCACCTTATTCATCAAACATTTTACAACATTTGAAGGAAACTTCAATACGTTTTTTGATTTTTTGGTTCAATTGATATTCAAACGATTGAATTTGAAGTATCTGACCGTTCAGTTTGTGATTTTACGTGCGTACACCGTGCCCGTCGAAAATCGTGATGTTTTGATGACAAGACCCTTCCCGAATTCACCTTTGGAATCCGTAAAAAGTCATGCTCCCGTCTGATAACCTCTGACATCTCAAATTAATTCCTGAAATACCTTTAACAGTCCAAACTGACTTAAGAGAATTCTACCGAAAGTCTGGCAAAATCTCCCCTGTAATTTGGTCAAACGTCTTCCACCTGTCAGACGAATGATGCAATAGCAGTTCACAAAATTATTTGTGAGGACTTCCTCAGCAAGTAAAACAAAATAACCGAAATGTCGCCCTCGAGCGAACTAGCCACAACTCGTCAATCTGGGTCACCGCACACACCGTATCATCGTATCATACAAGCCGGTAAGTCCCTCGGCTATCATATCGTCAAAGAACATATCATGAGCCGGCAAATCCTTCTCGTAAAATATCCTACCCCATCAATAAGATAATTTGGTCATGCTTCTGCTTCCTTGAACCTATATAGAAGTCTATACATGCCTCAATGATTTGATTCAATTCAATGTTTAAGACGGGGTTGAATTGAGACCCGCAAACTTCACCCTGAGCCGTAACCTGATATCCCGGCTCTTCCCGAGCCATCGCTCAACATCCTGACTCATCCTGAGTCGTAGCTCGATGTACCGCTCATCCCGAGCCATAACTCAATGTCCGGGATCATCTTGAGCCGCAGCTCGATATCCAGAGTCGTCCAATATGGAGACAAGCCCTCCTAACCACTGCCGATAATACCCCAAGCAATTGCTAGAACCCGAGAGGTCCAACCCAGAGACCTATTCTCCATGCATCCGATAATACCTCAAGATATGTGGACCCTCAATGAGCACATGACAGATAATACCTCAAGTCATGTGTCGGAGAAATAACCCTCTACATATCCGATAATGCCTAAAGATATGTGGACCTCGACAATCACACGACCGATAATACCTCAAGTCATGTGTCAGAGAAATAACACTCCACATATCCGATAATTCCTCAAGATATGCGCACCTCACCGAGCACACAACAGATAATACCTCAAGTCATGTGGCGGAGAAATAACCCTTAACGAGCTCACGACCGATAATACCTCAAGTAATGTGTCGGAGAAATAATCATGATACCTGGGGATGGTATGCAAGTGAAAACCATAACGTGAAATCGAAATCCTAATTGAAATCCTTTTTACTTGGCCTAAGCCAAAAACATAGAAAATTCGGGCGAAAGCCCAAAACCCAATAAAATTGAAATCCCGGGCCAAAGCCCCAAACCATATGCTCGGCTGAAGCCAAAATCCAACAAGTTTAAATTCCATAAGACCAAAATCCATAAAACCAGGACGTAGCCCAAAATCTCATAACCGGTCTAAACCCAAAATCATAAGCTTGGCCAAAGCCATAATCCATAAATCCAAAAATCCGTAAAATCGAAGTCCATAAAGCCGGGCCATAGCCCAAAACTTCATTTTCAAATCCATTATCGAAAATTCACATCCAATAATAATTTCTTAGAATAATTATTCTAAATTCCCAAAATTCATCAAATAATAAAACAAATTAGAAATAAGTATTCTAATTTACCAAAATCATTATTTAATAGACATTTGATTAAAATATACGTTTATGCATGCATTATAGTTACAAAATCAAAATCCAATCACCTCAATGTCCGTTTTTTCCCGAACACTCCCTCAATTTCCGTTTAGGATCTACTCCTAAACCTCGGGAATTCATGCACATTCTACCGCGTACAACATAACTTTAGATGACTAAAAAGTCCCTAAATGACCTCCAATGGGCTCGAAACCTGCACCAATGGATCCAGAACGTCAAAATCATATCACCATGCGTCGCCGTGGGCCGTGGATCGCCCCCACAAGCTGCCATGCGCCGGTGAAAAACCGGTAGCCACACCACGCGCCTAAACAGTGTCGACAAAATATTATGTCGCTCTGACATAATATTCCGTCAACTCTGACAGAATATTCCGTCAACTCTGACAGAATATTCCGTCCACTTGACATAATATTTTGTCCACCTGATAGAATATGCTAACAGAATCAAAATATTTCATCCCATTAACGGCGTCAATGCTCTGTTATGACACTGTTAGCCTTTAATGGAATATGCTAATGCCGTCAACATATTCTTTCAAACATTGACGGCGTCAGTTGACTTAACGGTTGACTAACCATTGACTGGTTGATGACTGTGCTGCCAGGTGGCACCACGTGGCTACATGTGGCACTACTTGTTAGCTGAATGGGCTGCCACGTGGCACCTCGTGTCAACTGACTCAGTTGCTGACTTGACTGTCACATCAGCCCCTGGGTTGGAACCAGCTCGCTAAAACACGCAGGAGAAGATCGCCGAAAATTGCCATTTCCAACGAGCTTCTAACTACCTCTAACCTGCACCGATTTCTACGATCTATACATGTAGAATCATCTACTCAACGTGAAGTTTCGGTCCATATCTCCTCTTGAAAATGAAGTCGGGAGTTCAGGATCGTACTTGGTTTGATTGGAATCTGACCGTGAAGTTTCGGTCCATATCTCCTCTTCGATTCACCGTCTACGACAACGCTACCACCTCGAACTTACCACCAATCGAGTTGGCAAGATGAAGGGAAGCAGTTGCTGACCTTGGATTTGGTCAGAACGCCCTGAAAATAGTTCGATATTGGGGTAGGGTGTTCAGTTCTAGTCGCATAGGAGAAAGAGAGATCAAGAGAGACGAGAGAGAGTGGGACTGAGTGGGTCTGAGAAAAATTCGGAAAAATAAAGAAAGGCTGACCTTTTCCCAAAAGAATCTAACTCCCAAATTACCAAAATGCCCTACACTTCTAGAACCATAACTCTCTCATACACACTCTGACCTAAGGGTGCCGCCCGTCTACGTACTCGTAAGTTCGAGACATATGCAACGACCCAAGAAAAATTTCCAAAAGTACTTGCAAAAAAAAGTGACTTCCAAACCCCTCCTAACCTAAGGGTAAAATCGTTCTTTCTCCACAAATTTTCCTAATTTACTTAAATTTAATATCTGGGTCGTTACATTTGAGGAGTTAAAGTCGTCTGATCGACAAAAAACGTTTTGTAACCGTAGAATCGTTGCACACCGTTTCCTAATCTCGTGAATTCCAAATTGGATAATTTTTCGCGTAGACGATCTATGAGTACGTGCAATAAATGCAGACGGTTAGATCAGTCGATTTATTAAAGGATTTATTGAAAATTGTAAAACCACCTTATTCATCAAACACTTTAAAACATTTCAAGGAAACTTCAATACGTTTTTCGATTTTTTGGTTTAATTGATATTCAAGTGATAGAATTTGAAGAATCTGACCGTTCAATTTATGCTTTTATGTGCGTAAACCGTGCTCGTAAAAAATCGTGAGGATTTGCGGAGATATAGCCTTGCGATCATCAAAAAATGTTTTGTAACTGTCGATTCGTTGCGCACTGTTACCTAATCCCGGGAATTCCAAATTGACTACTTTTTCGCGTAGGCGATTTATGAGTACGTGCAATAAATATGGACGGTTAGATCGGTCGAATCATTAAAGTAAGTAATTTAAAACCATTGTTTAGTAATTAAATGTGAAATCATTCTGGTAAACATTGCCCGGCGAATGCTGTACTTCGTCGGGAAAACTCTTCTATGTTGGACCTGTTTTCCCGAAAAAGGCTAGTGTTCGCCAGGCGAGAATGTTTCTGCTAGCGGTTACCGAAAACATTTTTAGGGCAATTTTCAATTGTTTTGCAAGATTTATGGCACTTAACATGGTAAAAACATAATATAATAGATTAATTGAAACATTTAACACATCAAATTTATTGATTTGAAACTTCATATTACATATATAAATAAAGTCATTTCTTTACAACTTTTATTCAGTGTCGATTTCGCTATCCCCCTCCCAATCACCCTCATCATCCGGGATGTGCACGCTACTTGTTTCCTCGGAATCACTTTCAATTGGTTCTAAGGTCGCGAGATAAAAAAAAACACCATCAATCGCAATTGGTGGGGTGATGTCGTCGGTCCGTACTCCTTCCACGTTTAGGGTGGAATCCTCTTGGTAAACAATTTGGTCATCGACTGTTTCCCTATCTGCTTCATGGTCTCGGTCATCCAAATCCCAAATATTTTTTTGATTTACCATCTCAATTACTCTCCAACCAGCTCCCTTTTTTGGATCATCCACATAGAACACTTGTTTCGTCGTACTAGCGAGGATGTTGGGATCACTCCCATACCACCAGGAGCTTGTGTTGACAGACACATAGAAATTATCTCGCCTGACCCTAGCTGGGATATTAGGGTTTGTATCAAGCGAATGGCACTTTAACAAAAAAACTTCCTTGCAGTCTGCGTATAACAGCTTAACCACACTTAACAATCTGCTGAATAACCCTGTAGCAGCATTTTCCCCCTCCCCTGCACGAACACCCCGCTATTTTGAGTAGACAATTTATTGTATCGTTCTGTGCACATGAACTTAACTCCATTAATGTAACAACCGGGATACGTTTCTTCTCGAAATGGGCCAATCGCCAGCTGCATGAATTCTTGATTGAAGAGGGGTGAGTTGTCATCTCTCAGTTGTGCCATCTGGTAAGATACACACCAGAAATAAAATTGGTCAACTTAAAACAATAATACGAAAATTTTAAAATGAAATATTTAACTTACATGCTGGGAAAACCAACTTGGAAATAGTTTTTTTTTTTTATTTCTTCCCAAATAGAAGGATATTGGGCCTTCATCAACGCCTTGTGTTGCAAGAGGAAGGCAAGACTTCGTCACAATTGTTTAGTATGAACCAATGAGCCACCTCCATGTCGCTATCGTTGAACGGTTGGGACACCGGACCAATGCCGAATGGTCATACTGGTTGGGAAATACAGATAGGTTCTCGGAGCGTTCACCACCGTCGTCGTTCCGCGGAGCCCTGTTGAATGAAATTTCAACATTCCGAAGGTACATTGCACAAATCGTGAGTGACTAATTTGTAATGTACGCCTCCATTATAAAGCCTTTGGGACATGTCTTGTTGCGGATGTATCGCTTGTACCTACCTAACATTCTGCAGGTAAATAGACATTATGATTCACATATATTAATATGATAGTAAAAAATAGTCCCAAAAGCAAGATGAAGCTTATCTCTCGATTGGATACATCAAACGATAATGCCCCGGGCCAGCTAGCTTGGCATTATCCAGTAGATGTATTAGTAGGTGCACTATGACATCAAGAAATGGCGGGGGATATATTTGCTCTAGGTGACACATGAGGAAGACAATATCCTCGTTATTTGCTTCGACAACCGCTTTTAGCAACGTTTTGGCACAAAATTGCAGCAAGAACCGAGACAAATAAACAATTGTCTCAATAGCATCACGCAACAACATTGGAATAAGCCATTGTAGCAAAACATGATAGTCATGGCTCTTTATACCAGACATGGTGCCACCATTGGTGCCAACTTTTCGGGAGATGTTGCCGGCGTACCCATCAGGAAATTTCACACTCTGTAACTACTTCAAGAATTTTTTTTCTTATTCCCCTGCATAAATGTATAACTTGGATGACCCAGTATGTATTTCCCATTGATGAGTTTTGGCCACAAGTTACGCCGAATCCCCATTTGTTGGATAACCATACGGGTCTTTTTTATGTCCTTTGACTTGCTATAGATGGATAAAGTCGTTCCCACAACACTTTCGGCAACATTCTTCTCGATGTGCATCGGATATGCGATGTGCAAACGAAAGAATATGCTCTTCTTCGTCTAATTTTCATGTTCAGGTGGTTAGGTCTGTGTGTGACGAACTCCTGGATATTGTTCAATTTGGACAATATCTCATCACCGGACCATTCCTTTGTTCGTGGCCGCATCTATGTTTTTCCATCAAATTCGTCAGCCTGCGTACGCCACCAGTGATCACAGGGCAGCCATCTTCGGTGACCCAAGTAACATAACTTCGATGCGTGCCAAATGGACGTTGTGTCTGGTCCACATGTTGGGCAAGCAAGATAACACTTGATGCTCCACCCCGACAACATACCATAACCAGGAAAATCATTAATAGTCCACATTATGGCCACTCGCAAAGTGAACATTTCTCCACTGTACTTGTCGTATGTTCGGACACCATTTTCCCCCAAATCCACCTGTTCATCAATCAACAGCCTCAAATAAACATCAATGAAATTATTCCGTGATTTGGGCCCCGGTATCAAAGTACTGAGGATTGTGAATTCTTTCTTCATGCATCTCCAACGGGGCAAGTTATAAGGAACCATGACCACCTGCCAAGTGCTATAGGGCTTTGCAATATTTCCAAACGGATTAAACCCGTCAATAGCAAGTCCTAATCTGACATTTCTTGGATCTACAGCAAAATAGGGATACATCTTATCAAATTCCTTCCAAGCCTCTCTATCGGCCGGATTCCTCAGTACATCATCATCAATGTGTTCTTCCTTGTGCCACCTCATATCATGGGCTATCTGGGTCGACATGTAGAATCTTTGTAGTCTTGGCTTCAGTGAAAAATAACTTAACACCTTGTTTGAAATCTTGTTATTTCGATACCTAGGCTCATTGCACACAGTACATTTGTCAAACTACTCGAAATCACAGTAAAACAATGCACAATTGTTCTTGCATGCATGGATCTTGACATACCCTAACCCGAGACCCTTCAACAGCTTCTTCGAGCTATATTGATCTTTTGGCAGACGATTATCTTCAGGGAACATTCGGATGATAATCACCATCATGTGATCAAAATGCTTGTTCGTTTGATTATACTTAGCTTTCATGTGCATCAACTCCACAACTGCCCCTAGATCCGAGAATGATTTACAATCGGGGTACAATTCGTGCAGAGCTTCTTTCAACAATCTCTCGTAATGTTGCTCAGAGTCTTCGGGTTGAAACTTGGGCACCTCATCGTCCATATCCACCGATGCGGAAGGAAAAGCGTCAGTTAATATGTCAAAGACTTGGTCATCATCACAGCTCCCATCCGAAGCATTTTGATCCCCACAGGTCCCGAGATCCGAAGATGTCGATGCCATAAATATTTATTCACCGTGATGGATCCAATTAGTATAGTTGTATACGATCTCATTCAATTCCAGATGATTTCAGACCTCATTCAACATCCCCCAATTGCAGTTGTTATATTTCCGGCACGGACAACTTATACGTCCACTACCACTGCAATGATTATGTGCAAAGGCAAGAAAGTTGTCGATCCCATCCAAATACTCATGAGAACATCTATCTTCCATTTGCATCCGCACTCTGTCCATTGTGCCTGCTCTCCCAAAACATAGTCAACGTAAGTATTTGAGTTAACATTGTCCCGTAATTAGAAAAAGTTAGTATCAAAAGTTGATCGTCTCCTGATGCCTCCGGTTATTTGGCCATATCCCATTCGAGAGTGCATGTTCTGTGCTGTGTAGTTTGCGGCCTATGAGGCTAAGTTTCGACCGAGGGAAATTTCGACAGCATCCCCCTACAGTTCCCTAAATGCACGACGTTGATATTATAAACAAATATCTAGTATGCATTTGGAGAACATTGAGGGGATACAAACCGAATTTCCCACGATCGAAAACTAGCCTCGTAGACCGCATACTACACAACACATAGTTGTGCACCCTCAAACTGTCCGAATAAATGGACAATTCAAGAGCCAGTTAACAAACCCGATTAATTGACTCTCAAACGGGTCTAAGATTTTTCATTGAATTTCATTATACAAAGTTAATCAATCTGATTAACTTCGCATAAACGGGTATGAAATATCAATATATTTCACTCCGTCGGAACTATCTAAAGTTTTACATAAAATAACAGCAAATTCACAAATACAAACATATATTAATTACGCATATCACTGAGTTTACAATTTTCTAATTTCCTAACATATTCTCTATTTCCTTGATTTCATAACATATTTTCCTATTTTCCTAACATATTTTCTAATTTTTCTAATTTCCTAACATATTTTCTAATTTTCTAATTTCCTAACATATTTTCTATTTCCCTAATTTCATAAAATATTTTCTATTTTCCTATTTTCCTAACATATTTTCTAATTTCCTAACATATTTTCTAATTTCCTAACATATTTTCTATTTCCCTAATTTCATAAAATATTTTCTATTTTCCTAACATATTTTCTAATTTCCTACATATATTATTTTCTAATTTCCAACAAAATCACATAACACATTTTCCACAATTTATACACAATTTCTAAACAAATTTTCACAAATTATAAACAATTTCTACACATTTTCCACAATAAATACACAATTTCCTAACATAATTATATCCAAAATTCTTACCAAAATTAAATTGAGAGGCCGGCAAACACGCATACATCTTTATAAGTTTTCCTACAAATCAATCACAAATTTCTTAAAACACGAACAATAATTAGTTTCCAATCAAAAATTTCAAAACTAAAAAAAATAAATTTTTTAAACCTTCAAAAATTGGTATTGGTGATTGAGAGAGAACGAGGGATTTGATTGGTAGTGAAAATGGTGATGAGATGATGATTGTTGGTGTTATATAGCTAGGGAGGGAGAGAGAGAGAGAAAGAAGAAGAAATGGGCGTCTGGTCCACTTAATGTGTTTAGACATTTGCCCAACGAAGCATCTTCGCAGGGTAACGTTTATTGAACTTGTCGAACAACATATAGTCAACGGGCAATTCTGCCGGCGAATAATAATCGTCGTAATTGTTAATTTTTCCCGGCGGAAAGAAAAATCTGCTGGGCAAACCCTCCATTTTTAACGCACCAACAACTTTTTCTTCTCGTCAAAACCTTGCCCTACAAATGAGCCTTGCCCTACCCAAACTTTCATCGGGCAAGAGTAGACATAGTTTTGCCTAGCAATCGTTTATTTCGCTGGACAAAACCATTTAGGGTGACGAAAGCATCATCGTCGGGCAAATTCTGGTCGGGCAATCTCTTATTTCTTATAATGGAAAGATTGGGAAAATAATTTGAAAAACGATAGTTTCTTGGCCAAATACGAACATACACCATACAAACACATAGAAGGAAAAAAAAAAAAGAACAAATTGAGGCCTAGCTTGAGGGAATTCTATCCTTGACATTGAGGTATGATTTTGGTTTTTAGTCAAAAGTATTTTGAGCTTTGCCTCTATACTTTGCACTTGGTGCATAAGTGACATAATTTTGTCTCGCGATTATTGGTTTATGCATCCATTGGTTTTCATTAGTACGTTGGTTTAAAGGTGGTATTTTAACATTTTTTGTTATAAAAATTAATTAATTAATTAAAAAAAAAAAAGCATTTGTGGTTATTTCGTGTAACTAGTAAACTCTCGGGAGACACAACTCCTACTACTAGGGACACCTAGAAGTTCAAAAGCTTTTGCCACATGCTGAGTGCCATCGTGATTGTTATGAAAGTGATTTAGATTATTATCACTTCTTGTGTGCTTTCTGACTTTGGTTTGTTTTGCTTTACATGAGGACTAGCGAAAAGTATGTTTGGAGGTATTTGATAGCTCAATATTTACGCTTACTTTCCATTCATTATTTCAATATTTTTTACTAGTTTCTTGCAGTTATGTTTGGACGAGTAATTTCAAATTACCAAGGATTTAGGTTAATTAAATTAGTTAAAATGAAGAATTCCAAAGTATTAAGAAAATTCTAAATGATTAGATGCAATGCATTTATTAGAGGGATATGCAAGGAAATTGATCCCTTGTTTAGTAATTTTGGTATACTCTTGTCGAGCATATGCTCCCTTACTAATCCCTCTGTTTAATTGTTCTAATGGATTGCTTAAGAGTAAGAGTATAAAACTCAAATACAGCCACCCTCAAGAGGCCCAATGAGGGTACTCCTCAACTGGTGGTAATAGCGCCACATATCCTCCTTCAGTTCACTTTATTCGTTTTTTGTTTCAAAAAAAAAAAACTTGATCCAATTATATTCATGGATGAAAATATCCGCAATATCTGTGAAATTTTTGTCAATATATCCGTATTTTAGGGTCTCGACATTAAAATAGGGGGAGGAAATATCCACGATATTTCCTTGAATATACCCGTATTTAAGGATCTTGGTATAAAAATAGGGGGAAGAAAAATCTCCCCTCAATTTCCATGATATAGGTATTAGTCTTATATAAATATTATTGGGTGCTTAAATTTTTCCCAAAATTTCATTCAAAAATTTCAAGGTTTGGACTAAATTTCCAACATTTTTTTGTTGAACGTAAACAACATGGAAATATCCGTCGATATTTCCATAAATTTAACTGTCGATATTTTCGTGAAAAACGATATTTTCATCCTTAATTATCACTACAACAAAATCCATCTTGCCCGGCGAAAGGACTTCGTCGAGCAACCATAGGTATTCGTCGGGCAACTCAGAAAACGGCGAATCTCCGTCGGGCTAGTGCAGTCGGGCTTGATGTTAGTCGACGACAACAGTGTATTCGTCGAGCAACTAAAGCTTGGCCGGCGGAGGAGTTCTTCGCTTACACCTTCGTCGGGCAACCTAAAAGTCAACAAGATATTACTGACGGAGAATGTGCGTCGAGTAACCTTAACCATTCGTCGGGTAACCTGTTAAATCTTCGTCGGGTAACTCGATACATATCCGTCGGGTAACTTTTTACATATCCGGGTAAAAATTTACATATCCGTCGGGTAACGTTTTACATATCCATCGGGTAAGGTTTTACATATCCATCGGGTAACTTTTTACATATCCGTCGGGTAAGTGTTTACCTATCCGTCGGGTAACATTGTACATATCCGTCGAGTAACATTTTACATATCCATCGGGTAATTGTTTGCATATCCGTCGGGTAAATTTTTATTTATCCATCGGGTAATGGTTTGGTATTCGTCGGGTAACATGTACATCATTCGTCGGGTAAATGTCTTAATCTTCGTCGGATACAGTTTTTAAAAATTTCATTCCTATGCCTGACGCCTTGACTGTTCGTCGGGCAAACTCTGAATATTTAAAATATATTTTTAATGAATTATTTAATTAAATAATTAATAATTAAAAATTAATTAAAAATTTCAATTAAAAGAATCAAAATAAAATAAAAATAATATTTATAAAAATTATCGTTATATTTTTACATCATTAAAACTAAAACAATATTTTACATAAATTACATTCTAACTAGTAGTTGACGAGTCGAAGTAGCCGGGATCCTGAGGGGACTGTTGGGTAGGCGGTGAGAAAATGTCATCCAATCCACGATCACCCAAACGATCAAGGACCTTAGCAAGGGCGTTCTAGATTTGTTGGTTTTGGGCTTGGATCTCCCCGTATTGGGCTTTGATCTGACCATTTTCGGCCTGGAGGAACTCGAAGTTTCTCCTAAGGTCCGACGTCTCCTGGGGATTGCCTATCCGAGATGAACTCGACGACTGACTCGAGACATCCCGCATAATCCCATCACCTGCCCCCCGAACGATCCTCCCTGGGGCCTCCCAAGTTGTCGCTCCAGAATAGCGATCGACATCTCGAGATTAGGGAGCTGCTGCTCTAACGGCACATCTGGATGTTGTTGGGTGAGCTCAGCTTGTGTCTGTTGTTGGGTCAGCTTGTGTCTGTTGTTGGGTGAGCTCAGCTTGTGTCTGTACGATCTCATTCCATTCCAGATGAGTTTGGACCTCATTCAACGGCATCCAACTGCAGTTGTTACATTTACAGCACGGACACCTGATACGTCTTGTATCACTGCAATGACTACTTGCAAAGGCAATGAAGTTGTCGATCCCATCCAAATACTGATCAGAAGATCTATCAAACATTTGCATCCACCCTCTGTCCATTGTGCCTACTTTCATAACATAGAGTCAACGTAAGTAATTGAGTTAACATTGTCCCGTAAATAGAACAAGTTAAAATCAAAAGCAGCTCTTCTCCTTATGCCTCCGGTGATTTGGCCATATCCCATTCGAGAGTGCACGTTCTGTGCTGTGTAGGTTGCGACCTACGAGGCTAAGTTTCGATCGATGGAAATTTCGGCAGCATCTCACTATAGTTCCCCAAATGCATGACGTAGATATTATAAACAAATATCTAGTATAGATTTGGAGAACATTGAAGGGATGCAAACCGAATTTCCCACAATCGAAACCTAACATTGTAGACCGCCAACTACACAACACATAGTTGCGCACCCCCAAACTGTCCGAATAAATGGACAATTCAAGAGTCAGTCAATCAATCCGGGGTACAATTCACGCTGAGCTTCTATCAACAGTCTTTCGTAATGGAGCTCAGAGTCTTCGGGTTGTAACCTTGACGCATCATCTTCCATATCATCTGATACGGGAGGAAAAACGTCGGTTAATAACTCAACGACTTGATCATTATCACATTGTTGATCCAAACCACTTTCGTCCCGACGGGTCCCGGGAACCGAAGATGTCGATGCGGAAAATATTTCTTCACCGTGATAGATCCAATTAGTGTAGTTGTGTACGATCCCATTCCATTCCAGATGAGTTTGAACCTCATTCAACGGCATCCAACTGCAGTTGTTACATTTACGGCACGGACACCTGATACGTGTTGTATCACTGCAATGACTATGTGCAAAGGCAATGAAGTTGTCGATCCCATCCAAATACTGATAAGAAGATCTATCAAACATTTGCATCCACCCTCTGTCCATTATGTCTGCTTTCATAACATATAGTCAATATAAGTAATTGAGCTAACATTGTCCCGTAAATAGAACAAGTTAAAATCAAAAGCAGCTATTCTCCTTATGCCTCCGGTGATTTGGCCCTATCCCATTCAAGAGTGCACTTTCTGTGCTGTGTAGGTTGCGACCTACGAGGCTAAGTTTCGATCGAGGGAAATTTCGGCAGCATCTCACTACAGTTCCCCAAATGCACGACGTAGATATTATAAACAAATATCTAGTATGCATTCGGAGAACATTGAGGGGATACAAACCGAATTTCCCACAATCGAAACCTAACCTCGTAGACCGCCAACTACACAACACATAGTTGCGTACCCCCAAACTGTCCGAATAAATGGACAATTCAAGAGTCAGTCAATCAATCTGATTCACTGACTCTCAAACTAGTCTAAGGTTTTTCATTGAATTTCGTTATACGAAGTTAATCAACTCGATTAACTTTGCATAAACGGTTATGAAATATGAACGTATTTCACTCCGTCGGAACTAAATAAAGCATTTTACAAAAAAAATCACAACAAATTCACAAATACAAACATATATTAATTATGCATAAAACAGAGTTTACAATTTTATAATTTCCGTACATATTTTCTATTTCCCTATTTTCCTAACATATTTTCTAATTTCAATAATTTCATTACGTATTTTTTATTTTCATATTTTCCTAAAATATTTTCTAATTTCCTAACATATTTTCTATTTCCCTATTTTCCTAACATATTTTCTAATTTCCAAACATAATTTCGAATTTTAATAATTTCTTTACATATTTTTTATTTTCCTATTTTCCTAAAATATTTTCTAATTTCATAATTTCCTAACATATTTTCTATTTCCCTATTTTCCTAACATATTTTCTAATTTCCAAACATATTTTCTAATTTCAATAATTTCATTACATATTTTTATATTTTCATATTTTCTAACAAAATTTTCTAATTTCCTAACATATTTTCTATTTTCCTAATTTCCTAACATTTTTCCTAATTTCCAAACATATTTTCTAATTTCAATCATTTCATTATATATTTTTAATTTTCCTATTTTATAACAAAATTTCCTAATTTCCTAACATATTTTCTATTTTCCTAATTTCATAACATATTTTCTATTTTCATATTTTCCTAACAAATTTTCTAATTTCCACAAATTCTAAACAATTTCTACACATTTTCCACAATAAATACAAAATTTCCTAACATAATTATATCCTACATTCTTAAGAAAATTAAATTGAGAGGTAAACACACATACCTTTTTATAAGTATTACTTCAAATCAACCACAAAATTCCTACAACACAAAACATAATTAATTCCCAATCAAAAATCAAAATTTCAAAACTTAAAAAAAAAAAATTCCAAACCTTAAAATTTGATATTTGGTGATTGATAGAGAAAAAATATTTGATTGGTAGTGAAAATGGTGATGAGATGATAATATTAGGTAGAGAAAAGAAAGTGAGTGAGTGAGAAATTGAGAGAGAGAGCAGAGAAGTGATGAAGCAGAGAGGAGGAAGAAGAAGAAGAAGAAAAGAGAGAGTCTCGGGTATTTAGTGTGTTTAGACCGTTGCCCGACGAACCACATTCGGTGAGGAACTTTTAATGATCCGTCGGGCAACAAAGAGTCAACCCAAATGTTACCCGATGACGATTATTCGTCGTTGTATATAATGTTACCCAACCGGGGGTACATATCGTCGGGCAAAACCTTCCAATTTTGCGCGCCAACGGGTTGCTCTTCCCGCCAACAAGTTATCCGGCGAGTGTTCTAATTCGTCGGGCAACGTTTGCTTACCCGGCAAAATTATCTTCGTCGGGCAAATGCTAGTTGGGCAATATCGATTTTCTTGTAATGTATATTATCCCACCGGCCTAAACAATTCTTTACAAAAAATGGGGCCAACAAATCTGAAAACCCTAAAATTCTTCATTTTTATACCGAAAGTTCTCTTTATGCGCACTTGTGTGACTTTCTAAAATTACATGTATTTAGATTATTTAGATTATTTAACTTTCGGATATGATGATTTAGGGTTTGGGTTTTAATGAATTCTTATTTCTATATTTTCCATTCGATTTGAGTTAAATTATCTAATTTTAGAAAAAAAATTAGAAAATTTTACATAGTTAATACATAATTATTACATAATGTACGATGATCCAACAGTAGAAAACAACAAATTAAGAAAGCAAGGTTTACAATTGAGAATAAATAAAAAGTGGCGCCAATGGCACTTAGGTAAATTTTCATATCAAGGTACAATAATGGGATGTAACAATCTATCCTTTAAGATAAATTTTCGGAATGGGATGTAACAATTCATGGCGTTTAGCTTGATGAATAATAAATAACTTACAAATTGCACCACGGATCAGATGTATCTCTTATAGATGAGATTAGGATCCATTTGGGTATGAAATATAGAAGTGACGATAGAACAAATTAATGAACTATATTTTGGACGTGGTTGGCCAATGATACAAGCGCAACGTCAACAGCATCCCGAAAGCCAAAATTAGTAGCATTGGG
Organism: Oemleria cerasiformis; assembly: GCA_037349345.1. Classification (NCBI taxonomy): domain Eukaryota; kingdom Viridiplantae; phylum Streptophyta; class Magnoliopsida; order Rosales; family Rosaceae; genus Oemleria; species Oemleria cerasiformis. The sequence continues at coordinate 12,670,611 of JAZGTL010000007.1, forward strand.
GTGTGCGTAAGTGAGACTTGGTATCAAATCTATAACTTTTTCACGCATCAACTTCACCTCTTCCCTCGAAATCTTCAACAGCTTCTCTTCTATTCTTATTCTTTTGCTCCCATTCATATGATCTTCAATGTACACCGAGTACGTGGTTGCATCATCAGGCAAATACCATGCATACTGTGTGTACGCCGTGTGTTTTGAGAAAAACACAGGTATGCAACCGGCGAGCACAGAGTCGAACGTCGACCTCCGTGTCGCGGTGTCTCCCGGTGCTTGTAAGCAGAACTGAGACCTACTCATGACCCTCATAATCTCGCGGGGCTTGAGGCACCTTCTAGCCCCATCGCGGCCGCCGCAATTCAAGAGCATGCAACGAGTTGACTCACCACATTGACTTATGAGCTCGTTCCTAATAGCCGCCGGTTTGTTCTTCTTATTTTTCCTACGTGGCGCACCAACAAAAGAAAACAAGTAGGGCCGCTCCATCGTCCTCATCCTGTTTTGCCACGTCGCCATCTCCTGCCAAGTGGAGGGATGAAAATAGGAAGGGTAGGGTATGCCGTGCTGGTGTGCTTTCCATGGGTGTCTCTCTATGATGAGGACAGACATGTTTTCCGCAGCGGATAAATTTAGGAGGCAATTAGCCGAGTGGACGTCGGAGGAAGAAACATTTCTTAAGGGACGCATGAAATCCCATGCAACTGTCCCCAGGGCCATAAAGTGGTCCTTACCACTGTTCCTCTCCCACCAAGGCTGGCGTTGAATATACTCCGTCAAGCTAAACGCCAGCTCGTCGCGAAGGGTGAGGTTGGCCACGTGGTATTTGCTTAAAGCGTAGAAGCCGCCGTAGAAGGGCACGTAAAAGAGAGTAGCACGGGCGGGATCCCACGTGCGACAAGGGTGATTCTCTAGTCGCGAGTGGAATATGATCTCTGCCGCGTACTGGTGGGTGACGAACCAGCTAGTGGCGGAGGAGCCCGGCATTTCAGAACGGTTTATTAGTGGCTGGCCCAGTCCGGAATTGGCAATGTGGGGACACATGTTGGCCTTGATACTTAGGTTGTTGCATTGTGCGAGGAGTCCGAGGTTGAAATGGGGAGGAAGTGTGTATACATAGAATGACATGCTTGGATCGTCGCACGTGGGAACCATACATGGTGATTTTGTAGTGGCACTATTGGCTTGGGTTTTGTAGAGAAGTGGGAGAGGGTGGTTTACGACGACGCCGTTTGTGGTTGTGGTTGTTGCCGGTGGCGGTGGGAAACAAAGGAGGAAAAGAACAAGCCAATAAGTGGACAGTGTGACAAATAGGAGAGCAGAGCATCTGATGAGGTAGGGAATGTTATTTAGGGTTAAGTAGTAGTTGATGCATTTCTCTCCCTCCATCGGCCATGGAGGTGTTTGCTTTGGGAAACACATGATTGCATGCAGCATGCCTTCAATTTGGTGGCCATAAATAAATAAAGAAAAATATGTATATATTGATGATGAAGAATGAAAGCTCAAGTGTGGGATTCGAGATTTCGAGGTGTCGCTTAATATAACGATTGACGTGATCATATGAAGCTTTCTATGGTTCCACTGTCACTGCCTGTCTGCCCAGATCACAAACATATCATTGTGGCAAAAAAAAAAAAAAATTTAGCACACCACAAGAATTAACTCTTTTTGTTTTCTTATAGACAACACCAAACACGTACCAAAAATTTGCTTTGGATAATACCATCCCATTATTATTGAATTTTTTCTTTTTTATTTGTGGTTTCGTTCTTTTTATTTAACAAATATTTGGTCATAATCGTAACCCCTTATTACGATAATTTATAAGATCATTTCTACAAATATATACATGTAGCAAATAACAATTAAGATAATCACGCTGATATGGTCATTCAGTTTATAAATCATTAAATAATTTCTCATGCAATTTATTATAAAAATTATTTTAAAAAATAATTTAGAGGATAAACGTCTCCAATTAAGTTATATATATTTTTAAAAAGTCACTGAACTTGAAAGACGACATGTGCAAGTTTTCAGAAAATGAGATAATCATCTCCATTTCTCAAGGGTATGTTTGGATGGAAGAACAAAAAAATATTTGGATTATATTAGCAATAAATGCATTACGAACACTTGAACAGAACGCTTGTAAGTAACTTTTGTGAAAGTAGGAAAGAAACACGCGCAACAAATGAGCATAGGAAATCACTAAATTAGGGATTTCCAAAATTACTTACAAATCTCTCTAAATATATTCTATTTATTCATTTACAAATTTCTTTGTATTTTAAAATTCCTCATTTTAAATAATTTTACCTAAAGAAATTAGAGATATTATTTAAGGAAGTGGGCCGTGTGGCCACAACAAAAAAGTGTCCGTACCAGAAAATTAACCCTCCAACTAGGCTAAAAGGAAGAATAAAACTGGCCACCTACTTTTTCATTTTTGTTAGTAAATATAATTAAGTGAACAGAAACATCAAAAGTACAAATTATATTTGGAAGAATAAGTACTAAGGAGCTAATTAGGTCAAATTAGTTAAAAATGATGAGGAACTTTAAAATTTAAGGGATTTCAAATGATTAGATACAAGATATCTAGATTGGATTTGTAAGTAACGCATTGATTGGTGTTACTTTGGAAATCTCTTCTTTAGTGGTTTTGCTATTCCCATGTACGTGGTGTATATGCTCATTTACTAGTTATTACACTAGTTACTTACAAACACTTTATTCCATTGTTGTTAGTGCATGTATTAATATTGTAGTATAGATTCTTTAGAACTTTCACTACAAGAAATCTTGTCTGGCCCGACAAGATCTTGCCCGACGAACGCATACTCGCCGGGTAATCAAATGTTGCCCGACGGATAAGCGTACTCGTCGGGTAACATGTTGGCGGGAAGAGCATGGTGTTGGCGCGCAAAATTGGAAGGTGTTACCCGACAGTATATACCCCCCGTCGGGTAACATTATATACAACGACGAATAATCGTCGTCGGGTAACATTTGGCGTTGACTTTTGTTGCCCGACGGATCATTAAAAGTTGCTCGGCGAATATGGTTCGTCGGGCAAAAGTCTAAACACACTAAATACCCGAGGCTTTCTCTTTTCTTCTTCTTCTTCTTCCTCCTCTCTGCTTCATAACTGAACTGCTCTTTCTCTCTCAATCTCTCACTCACTCACTGTCTTTCTCTAGCTAAAATCATCATCTCATCACCATTTTCACTACCAATCAAATCATTTTTCTCTATCAATCACCAAATATAAAATATTAAGGTTTGAAAATTTTATTTTTTTTTAGTTTTCGTATTTTTATTTTTGATTAGGAATTAATTATGTTTTGTGTTGTAGGAATTTTGTGGTTGATTTGAAAGAATACTTATAAAAAGGTATGTGTGTTTACCTCACAATTTAATTTTGATAAGAATGTTGGATATAATTATGTTAGGAAATTTTGTATTTATTATGGAAAATGTGTAGAAATTATTTAGAATTTGTTAGGAAAATATGAAAATAGAAAATATGTTATGAAATTAGGAAAATAGAAAATATGTTAGGAAATTAGGAAATTTTGTTGTAAAATAGGAAAATTAAAAATATGTAATGAAATGATTGAAATTAGAAAATATGTTTGGAAATTAGGAAGAATGATAGGAAATTAGGGAAATAGAAAATATGTTAGGAAATTAGCAAATTTTGTTAGAAAATAGGAAAATATAAAAATATATAATGAAATTATTGAAATTAGAAAATATGTTAGGAAAATAGGGAAATAGAAAATATGTTAGGAAATTATGAAATTAGAAAATATTTTAGGAAAATAGGAAAATAAAAAATATGTAATGAAATTATTAAAATTCGAATTTATGTTTGGAAATTAGAAAATATGTTAGGAAATTAGGGAAATAGAAAATATGTTAGGAAATTAGGGAAATAGAAAATATGTTAGGAAATTAGGAAATTAGAAAATATTTTAGGAAAATATGAAAATAAAAAATATGTAATGAAATTATTGAAATTAGAAAATATGTTAGGAAAATAGGGAAATAGAAAATATGTACGGAAATTATAAAATTGTAAATTCTGTTTTATGCATAATTAATATATGTTTGTATTTGTGAATTTGTTGTGATATTTTTTGTAAAACGCTTTCTTTAGTTCCGACGGAGTGAAATACGTTCATATTTTATAACTGTTTATGCGAAGTTAATCGAGTTGACTAATTTCGTATAATGAAATTCAATGAAAAATCTTAGACCCGTTTGAGAGTCAGTGAATCAAATTGATTGACTGACTGTTGAATTGTCCATTTATTCGGACAGTTTGGGGTGCGCAACTATGTGTTGTGTAGTTGGCGGTCTACGAGGTTAGGTTTCGATTGTGGGAAATTCGGTTTGTATCCCCTCAATGTTCTCCGAATGCATACTAGATATTTGTTTATAATATCTACGTCGTGCATTTGGAGAACCGTAGGGAGATGCTGCCGAAATTTCCCTCGATCAAAAATTTAGCCTCATAGGTCGCAAACTACACAGTACAGAACGTGCACTCTCGAATGGGATAGGGCCAAATCATCGGAGGCATAAGGAGAAGGGCTGCTTTTGATTTTAACTTGTTCTATTTGCGGGACAATTTTAACTCAATTACTTATGTTGACTCTATGTTATGAAAGCAGGCACAATGGACAGAGGGTGGATGCAAATGTTTGATAGATCTTCTGACCAGTATTTGGATGGGATCGACATTTTCATTGCCTTTGCACGTAGTTATTGTAGTGATACAAGACGTATAAGGTGTCCGTGCCGTAAATGTAACAACTGCATTTGGATGTCATTGAATGAGGTCCAAACTCATCTGGAATGGAATGGGATCGTACACAACTACACTAATTGGATCTATCACGGTGAAGAAATATTTTCCGCATCGACATCTTCGATTCCCGGGACCCGTCGGGACGAAAGTGGTTTGGATCGGCGATGTGATAATGATCAAGTCGTTGAGTTATTAACCGATGATTTTCCTCCCGCATCAGATGATATGGAAGATGATGCGCCCAAGTTGCAACCCGAAGACTCTGAGCTCCATTACGAGAGATTTTTGAAAGAAGCTCAGCGTGAATTGTACCCCGGTTGTAAATCATTTTCGGTTCTAGGGGCAGTTGTGGAGTTGTTGCAAAATTCCCAAAACTCCCAAATGGATTAAACCTGTTAGTACCGAGCCCTAATCTGACATTTCTTGGCTCTGCAACAAACTCGGGATACATCTTATCAAATTCCTTTCAAGCCTCACCATCGGCCGGATGCCTCAGTACATCATCATCAATGCGTTCATCCTTATCAATGTGTTCATCCTTATGACACCTCATATCACGGGCTGTGTGGGACGACATGTAGAATCTTTGTAACCTTGGCTTTAGTGGAAAATAACGCAACACTTTTTTAGGAATCTTGTTCTTTTGAAACCTAGGGTCATTGCACACGGGACATTTGTCAAGCTGCTCAAATTCACCGTAAAACAATGCACATTTGTTCTTGCATGCATGGATCTTGATATACCCTAACCCAAGGCCCTTCAACAACTTCTTCGAGCTATAATGATCTTTTGACAGACAGTTGTCTTCTGGGAGCATTCGGATGATGATGTCCATCATGTGATCAAAATGTTTGTTCGTTTGATTATATAACTTGCCTCCTTAGAGACGCATGAAGAAAGAATTCACAATCCTCGGTACTTTGATACCGGGGCCCAAATCGCCGAGTAATTCAATCGATGTGTATTTTCGGCCTTTGATTGACGAGCTCGTGGATCTGTGGGAGAATGGTGTCTAAACATACGACAAGTGTAGTGGAGAAATGTTCACCCTACGAGCGGCTATAATGTGGACAATTAATGATTTTCCTGCTTATGGTATGTTGTTGGGATGGAGCACCAAGGGCTATCTTGCTTTCCCGACATGTGGACCAGACACAACGTCCTTTTGGCACTCATCTAAGGTATGCTACTTGGGTGCGAGAAGGTTTCTGCCCTGGGATCATCGATGGCGAATGCAATCTGACTCATTTGATGGTAAATCAAAGTTAAGAGGTCGACCAAGGGAGAGGTCCGGTGATGAGATATTATCCAAACTGAACAGTATACATGACTCCGTCACACGAGGATTGAAACCAGCTGAATAGGAAAATTGGTCAAAAAAAACATATTCTTTCGGTTGCCATATTGGTCGAAGTTGAAAATCAGACACATCGCCTATCCTATGCACATCGAGAAGAATGTTGCTGAGAATGTTGTGGGAACGACTTTACCCATTGAAGGCAAGTCAAAGGACACAAAAAACACTCGTCTGGACATGAAAGAAATGGGGATTTGGCCTAATTTGTTGCAAAAAGTCGTCAATGGAAAATACATAATGGCTCATCCAAGTTATACATTTACGCCGGACAATAAGAAAAAATTCCTGAAGTGGTTGCATGGTGTGAAATTTCCCGACGGGTACGCCGGCAACATATCCCCGAGTGTTAGCATGGATGGTGAGACCATTTCTGGTATGAAGAGCCATGACTATCATGTTTTGCTACAACGACTCATTCCGATTGGTATTCGACCCTTCTTGGAGGCTGGTGTTGTTGAGAAGATAGTTTATTTGTCTCAATTCTTCCAGATACTATGTGCCAGGTCGTTGGTTAAGGGGGACCTTCAACCAATAAACGAGGATATTGTGTACATCATGTGCCGACTTGAGCAAATATATCCACCTGCATTCTTTGATGTAATGGTGCACCTACTAATACATCTGCCGGATGAGGCAAAGCTAGTTGGCCCGGTGCATTATCGTTGGATGTACCCAATCAAGAGGTAAAACTTATCCCTGCTATTTGATAATATTTCCTTACTATCATGTATATATGTGAATCTTAATGTAAATTTCCTTGCAGAATGTTAGGTACGTACAAGCGGTACGTTCAGAACAAGACACGCCCCGAAGGCTCTATAGTCGAGGCGTACATTGCAAATGAGGCACTGACATTTTGTGTAATGTACCTTCGAAATGTTGAAACTGCCTTCAATAGTCCGTCTAGCAACGACGATGGTGGTCAACGTCTAGAGACCCTTTCTGTATTTGCCCAACCCGCACGACCATTCGGCACTGGTCCAATCTCGGAGCCGTTCATCAATAGCGACATGGACGTGGCTCATTGGTTCATACTAAACAACTGTGATGAAGTCTGGCCCTTCCACGAGCAGCATGAGGCGTTGATGAATGCCCAATTTCTTTCTAATTGGGAAGAAATGGACAAATAACTGTTTCCACGTTGGTTTTCCGAGCATGTAAATCAAATATTTTATTTCAAAATTTCTTAAATTGGTTTTAAGCTTACCTATTTCGTTTCTTGTGTGTATCTTACCAGATGGCACAGCTGAAAGATGTCAACTCGCCAAATTTCAATAAAGAATTAATGCAACTGGCCATCGGCCCATTCCGAGGAGAAACGTACGCTGGTTGTCACATTAACGGAGTTAAGTTCGTTTGCACAGAACGAGACGACAAGTTGTCTACGCAAAACAGCAGGGTCTTCGTGCCGGGGGATGGGGAAAATGCTGATACGGGTTTCTACGGCAAATTGATAACTGTGGTTAAGGTGTTATACGCTGATCGCAAGGAAGTCGTCTTGTTCAAGTGTCATTGGTTTGATACCAACCCAAGTATCCCAGGCAGTGTCATCAAAGATCAATTATGTACCTCTATAAACACAAACACCCGGTGGTTTAAAAGTGATCCCTACATCCTCGCTAGTACGGCGAAACAAGTATTCTATGTGGATGATCCAAAAGCTCGTGGTGGTTGGAGAGTAGCTGAGATGGTGAATCATAGAAACATTTGGGACTTGGATGACCGATACCATGAAGAAGATGGGGAAATAGACGATGACCAAATAGTTTACCAGGTGGATTCATCGGCATCCACCCAAAACGTGGATGGAGTACGGACCAATGACATCATCCCACCAATTGCGATTGATGACATTTTTGTTGATCTGGGGGAATTAGAACAAATTGAAAGTGATTCAGAGGAATCAAGTACTGTACACATATCGGATGACGAGCGTGATTTGGAGGGGGAAAGCGAATCCGAATGTAAGTTGTAAATTCGAAATTTCATTCATATATGTAATATCCATGTTCAAATCAATAAATTTGATTTATATGTATGTTGTATGATTTCTTCACAAAAATAGTTTTTTTACTTTCTTAAAGTGAGGAGACCATACATGCACTTCACAAAATACGCAACTTCAAAATAAATGAAGATCAAAGATTTAGTCAAATATTTTGATGATAAGTCATGAAGGTCAATTTGATAAATCATGAGTGTCAATTTTTACTCTTTAGTGACATGTGAAAAAAATTGAACACAACATTCATATTGACCAAATAAGATACAATAATTTTTGATAAAAAATATTGTCTATAAAATGTGTTTTGATAATATTTTTATAAACAATTATTTACCAGATTAAATTTACATTAATTTAATAAACAATTTGTTTAAATTAATGTTGCCCGACGGACAATTAACATGTTACCCGACGAATCGAAACAATTGGTGTTACCCGACGGATACGTAACTGTTACCCAACGACTATATGTAAAACTTTACCCGATGGAAATGGTACGGGTTACCCGACGGAACACACCAATTGGTGTTACCCGACGGACATTTAACTGTTACCCAATGACGATATTTAACATGTTACCCGACGGATATGTACGTGTTACCCGACGGATATACATGAATAATCGTCGTGTATGATTGAGCAGAACAAATTGACATGTTTTTATTAAAAAACTTTTTAAAATTACTTGCAAATTGAAACTGACTGATCTAACCGTCCACATTTATGGTAGGTACCCATAGATCACCTATACGAAATATTACCCAATTTGGAAATGCTGGGATTAGGTAACGGTGCACGACGATTCAACGGTTACACACCGTTTCTTCCCCATCGAACAGCTTGAAATCCTCAAAACATCAAGATTTTCGACAGCCGAGATCTAGGCACGTAAAACCACAAAGTGAACGGTTAGATCGGTCAAATTCAATCGTTTGAATGTCAATAGAACCAAAAATTCGTAAAATGTATTGAAGTTTCCATCAAGAGTTTAAACTCTTTGGTCAATATGCTTGTTTTCCAATTTTCAAAAACTTAAAAATTGAAATTGACCGATCTAACCATCCACATTTATGGTAGGTACCCATAGATCGCCAACGCGAAAAATTAACCAATTTGGAAATCCCGGGATCAGGTAACGGTGCACGACGATTCAACGGTTACACAACGTTTCTTCCCGATCGGACGGCTTGAAATCCTCAAAACATCAAGATTTTCGACGAGCGAGATCTAGGCACGTAAAACCACAAAGTGAACGGTTAGATCGGTCAAATTCAATCGTTTGAATATCAATACAACCAAAAATTCGCAAAATGTATTGAAGTTTCCATCAAAAGTTTAAACTCCTTAGTCAATATACTTTTTTTCCGATTTTCAAAAACTTAAAAATTGAAATTGACTGATCTAACCGTCCACATTTATGGTAGGTACCCATAGATCGCCTACACGAAAAAGTACCCAATTTGGAAATACCGGGATTAGGTAACGGTGCACAACGATTCAACGGTTACACAACGTTTCTTCACGATCGGACGGCTTGAATTCCTCAAAACATGATGATAACGATAAATGGGGCATTAGGCATGTAAAACCAAAATTTGAACGGTCCCGATGTTGATTATTCTTTTGTCGGACCTAGTTTTCAGATTAATGGTAAAAACGGCATCAGAAAAGTCATTTCCGACGAATAAAGACTTTCTCCGGACCAACATCCATCGGGCTACATTTGGTACGTCGTCGTGTAACTATAATAAAACGCGCACTTTTTGAAAAATTTCGCGAAATCTCAAAATTCCCGCGTAGTGTTACCCGAAGAATATTCTAAATGTTACCCGACGGACTGCCGACAGGTTGTGTTACCCGACAACGATTTTGAACTATGCCCGATGGACACTGCACCTAAATTTTGGCGGAATCTCAAAATTCCCGCATTTTGTTGCCCGACGGAGGTTGAAAATCTTACCCTATGGATTGCCGACCGTTGTTCTTACCCGACGGATGTTTTACAATTTAGCCCAACGGAATTTCCGCCTAAATATTCGCACAATCTCAAAGTTATCGCCTAATATTGCCCGACGGATATGTTAAATTAACCCGACGGATATGAAACATGTTACCCGACGGATACTGAACATGTTACCCGACGATTATAGTGAACATGTTACCCGACGGATACCTAACGAGATACCCGACGAATATCCACCGTTTATTAATACCCGACGAATCATTAACGCGTTGCCCGACGAAGACGTTCGTCGGGCAATGTCAACCACAGAGATATATCAGACCGACTCTTCTTCTTCTTCCTTGTTCTTCATTTTCTGCAGTTCCTGCGTTCCTCTCGGTTTCTCTATGTTTCTTTCCCAATTTGCTCTCTGAATATCGTTTGAATATCATAACCACACCAGAATTTCTCGCTCTCTCTCCATCCGCCGCCCCAGCAGTCAAAAACGCCGCCTCTCTCTCAGCGAGCTTTGCCGTCGCCGCCGTTCCCCTCGCCGAACCGATCTCTCACCGAGTTCCTTGAAGGTCGAAATCATTGTCCCTCTCTCTCTCTATTTTTAATGTATATATATTGGTTTATTGTTAAATTTGATTTGAAAAAAGAATTTATGAAATTGGATATTGTTATTGTTATTTTTAATGTTAATGTATATATATTTGTTAATTGTTAATTTTGATTTGAAAAAAAAAATTATGAAATTGGATATTGTTATTGTTAATTGTTAATGTTAATGTATATATAATGTTAATTGTTATTATTATTGTTAATGTTAATGTATATATAATTGTTATTGGTTTATTGTTATTGTTAATGTATATATAATAGTTGAAGATTTGTTGAAATTTTGATGTTTGGTATAATGTTGAAATTGATAGAATGTTATGATTTTTGTTATGATTTTGGATATGTGAATTTTATGAATTTTGGGTATTTGAATTTTAAAAACAATTTTGTGAAATTTTGATATGGTGTATTATAAGTGAATTTTGGAAATGTGAGTGTTATAAATTTTTAATTTTGGAATTTTAGGATTTGGATATTATTATTTGTTATGATTTTGGATATGAAATTTATGTGAATTTTGGATATGTGAATTTTATGAATTTTGGGTATTTGAATTTTAAAAACAATTTTGTGAAATTTTGATATGGTGTATTATAAGTGAATTTTGGAAATGTGAGTTTTATAAATTTTTAATTTGTGAATTTTAGGATTAGGATATTATTATTATATGTTTGGATTAATTTGTAAGTTTGATTTTGGTCCCGAAATTTGGATTTAGAAATTTAGGTATAATGTTGTGAATTTTGAGTTTAGTACGTTTGGATTAATTAGTTTTTTAAGTTTAATTTTCTTTTGTGTTTGATTTATTTAAAAAAATTATAATTTGGTGGTTTTAGTTTTTATATACCAATTTACTAATTATTACTAAAAAATAATAATTTCTTTATTTATTTACGTTTATTGGAATTATAAAATGTTGGTTAATTTTAAATTTGATTTTTTATGATTTTTTGAATTTAATATTTAATATTAAAAATGTTTGGTTTTTTTTATTTAATTAAAAATATGTTGGTTAATTTTATATTAATTAATTATATTTGTTATTGTAGATGTCACATCGCACCTTAATCACATCTAGGACCCGTCTCTGCCCTGATCCTGTTAATGATCATCCGCCGGAGAAGGCAGCCCCTGACTCGGTTGCCTCAACAGCGGCGTCGGTTCAGTCATCGATGTCGGTCCATCAGCGACCCGGTGCCCGATCGGTACGTCGACAGCATAGCAAGAAATGGGGGGAACCCCGTACTGACCCCTAGCCCTCACAGGACGACGTCGGAGCAGACGAAACAGGACCTAATGTCGGAGCACTCCCTAAGGGTAAGTTCATTATTTTGTTTATTTAACCAACCGTTTATATTTGTTACTCATTTTATTTACCAATGTTCATCGAATTTGCAGCTAGGTCGGTGAATATGTGCGGGATAAACCGCGGTTTGACATCCCAGCGGATTTGCAGGGCAACAAATGCAAAGATACTGGTGGTATACGTGCCGCGCCGGTCAAAATTCACAACCTCCTGGTGCATGACATTGGTGCGAAGAATCGCACCAAGTCCCTGAAAATGGGGGAAACTTTCATAACCGAAACCCAGGAGGAGATCACGCGTTGTTGGGGAGAGTTATCGGTATGTTTTTTTTTCCATTTTTAACATTCATTTCATATTTTTTAATTATTTTACTAACTTTAATTATTGATTGCAGATCAATTTTGAGTTCGACTTGGATAACGTCGAGCTCAGTAGATACCTGAACCACCACTAGCAGTTACGGTAAGCCGACTGGAAGTACGAGCTCCACAAGTACCTCTTGACTTGGCCTTCCCCGGAGGAAGCTCGGGCAAATCCTCCGGAGGAGTTGGACGGGCCAAAACTGCCAGGGTGGTTGTGGTTGTGCGACCATTTGGTGACCCCCACCTATTTGGTACGTATTATCTATCTAGTTAATTAAATTATTTATTTTTATGTTATTTTCCATTTTAAAATTTAATATTTGGTTTTACAAATGAATAGCGGAAATCGATTGCAAACACATCGAACTGGTGAGCGAAAAATTCAACCACCACGGGGGGTCGCGATCCTTATTGACCAGGCAGGAGGATCGACGCAACGCCGGGTCGATGTTCTCGGAGGTGGATGCCTGGGGGCAAGTGTACGCTGGACGGGGGGATCAAGAGGCTGGCAAAATTCACGTAAGTTTATTTTTTTGGAAGATTAAAAATTATTTTTTAATTTGATAATTATATTTCTAATTAATATTTATTCAAATTTGTAGGACGCGATGCAGCAAGACGTTCAGCAGACACAAGCTGAGCTTACCCAACAGTATCCGGAAGTGCCGTTGGAGCAGTAGCTCCTTAATCCCGACATGTCGATCGCTATTCTGGAGTGACAACTTGGGAGGCGCCCAGGGAGGATCGTTCGGGGGGCGGGCGACGGGATTGTGCGGGATGTCTCGACTCAGTCGCCCAGTTCATCTCGGATAGGCAATCCCCAGGAGACGTCGGACCGTTGGAGAAACCTCGAGGCCGAAATTGCTATGATCAAAGCCCAATACGCGGAGATTCAAGCCCAAAACCAACAAATCAAGACCGCCCTTGACACGGTCCTTCAACGTTTGGGTGACCGTGGATTAGATGACATTTTCTCACCGCCCACCCAACAACCCCCTCAAGATCCCGCCTACTTTGACCCCTCGACTAGTAGTTAGTGTGTACTATATATACAATATTTTTTATATATTTAATGATGTAAAAATATTACATTAATGTTTGTAAATATTATTTTTATTTTATTTTGATTCTTTTAATTAAAATTTTTAATTAAAATTTTTATTTTTTATTATTTAATTAAGTATTTTATTAAAAATATGTTTTAATTATTCAGAGTTTGCCCGACGAATAGCAAAGGCGTCGGGCATATAAACGGAAATTATTCAAACTTTACCCGACGAATGTGGGACATGTTACCCGACAGATAAGTAAACCGTTACCCGACGGATAAGAAAGAGTTACCCGACGAATATGTAACACGTTCCCCGACGGATGTGCAAAAACCTTACCCGACAGATGTGTATAAAATTACCCGACGGGTGTTTAAACACTGACCCGACGGAATGTAATAACTTACCCGACGGATATTTAAACAGTTACTCGACGAATATTGTAAGGTTACCCGACGCATATTGTACGTCGGTAATATGTTGTTGACTTTTAGGTTGCTCGACGAAGACTTCAGCGACGAACTAGTCCGCCGGCCAAGATATCGTTGCTCGACGAATACACTGTTGGCGTCGACTAAAATCAAAGCCCGACGGAGATTCGCCGTTTTCAGAATTGCTCGACGAACCCCTGCGGTTGCTTGACAACGTCCTTTCGCCGGGTAACTTGGATTTTCCTGTGGTGTTTGAAGCTTTTCATCCAAGCATACCCTAAGCGAACCCCTGACACGAGATAACAACAACCCGAGCAAGGAGACATGTTGTATAGTCTTAAAGATTTTGAATTGTATATCTTAGTTTTAATTGATGGAAATTTCGATTTATTTGATGACATTTCCCTTGAATTTAATGGAAAAAAATTGAGCGAATTGAGAGATCATGGAATAATTGATGTGTGAAACAGAAGTACAAGGGCGTTATTGATTGATTAAAAGATGATGGATAAAATGATGAGTTCAGAATTGTATAGGGACTATGAGTATAAAACTCTTTGAAAAAATAATTAAATATTCAATATTAGGGGCTATATTCAATTGAGACTTTTATAGAGTTTAAATGTCTCTAAAAGTTTAGATGTATTCAATTAGGACTTTTAGAGAGTTGGTAAAAATTTAAAGGTATTCAATCTATACTTTTATAGAGATTTATAAAGTCGTTAAAAGTTGAAGTGTATTCAATCATGACATTTCATAACTCTATAAAAATTTAGGTGTATTCAAAATATCAATGAATATTGTAGACTTCATTAAATGGAAGAGTTTTATGGAGTTTGACAAACATTTTTGTGTAAAATATGCTTTAGCAAAATTTATGATTTATCTAGCCTCTCCCCCTCGGATTTCTAGAGACAATGCTTAAAATATAATTTGTGATTTTTATATTTTTTAATAGACTCAATAAAATTCAAGTCTCCTACCGATATCTATTATCATATATTATTCTCTATAGGAATAATAAGTAATTAAATAAAACAAATTTTACATGAATTTATTTACTGTTTGAAGAAAACAAAAATTAATAAAATGAATAAAAAAATTCAAAAGCATGCATGATACCTAGCGGCCTAATCACTCAATCTCATTGATCGTTAGAAGTTTTATATTTTTGTAATTATTTTTGTAGTATTAGAAATATATATATATATATATATATATATATATATATATATATATATATTTAGTTAGAGAATTTTTAGTAAAAAAATAATTATGATTTGATTATAAAATTCTTCAAAAATATATATATCAAATTATATAACTAAATATCATTTTCTGCAAAACTCAATCACAATATATAAAACTCAATATGACTCTACAAAACTTTATCCCGTAACTCTATATAATTCCGTTATTAACTCTGTAAAAATTTATAAAAATCAATAAATCTGTAAAACTCAATGACTTCAGAAAACTCTGCAATAATTTGTATAAATTTGAATTCAATACACCCCCTTAGTAAAAAAAAAAATAGAGACTATTACTGAACTAGTATTGTTAAATTCGGAAAAACTAGAATTGTTAAATTGACAAACTATAAATAAATTTTGAAAAAAACCGACGTTAAGTTTAATCAAAATTTACCTTATTTGATGATGCTTTAAAAAATCCTTAGTAAATCCTAAACTATATTTGATTAACAAAAGGTAAGGAAGTGGGTCGGAGGGATTAAGGCAATTATGTGATATGATGAAGATGAACCCAAGATGGTTATTGATAAGAACCACATAGAACTTACCTTCTTCCTATGTGTGAGCCATTCAATTCCCACCCTCTCTCTAAATCTAAACAAATATTTGATTGTTTTAAAATATAAAGGATCGATATACTCAAGGGGATACGAAATACAGTCCATTTGTTATGCCTTTTGCGTTGTAAAGCCAAATCTTCTTGCACTTCAGAATATTAAGATTTTGCCAATAGCTTTTAATTATTTGTCCACTTCAGTCTTCAATTGTGTGTATTATATATATATAAATATGTTTGTGTTTTATGGTGCTTTATTCTCAACTAG
Source organism: Oemleria cerasiformis (assembly GCA_037349345.1). Lineage (NCBI taxonomy): Eukaryota > Viridiplantae > Streptophyta > Magnoliopsida > Rosales > Rosaceae > Oemleria > Oemleria cerasiformis. Next base: position 12,686,580 of record JAZGTL010000007.1, read on the forward strand.
AAGATAATGTTTGTATTGTATATTAATTTTATGCACCATCAGCTTCCAATCTAGCTGGCTAATCTTGAGACAGGCAATCTTTGAAGATTGAAGTTGTCCAAAACCAGTGATAAGAGACTAGGATGAATATAAGTGTTGCTCCAAAAGAGGATAAGTAACTTTTCAAATGTAGCTCTTAGAGTTTAATAATTCGAATAATACTTGTATTCAATTTCAATAATACGTTCTCGTACTACCCTTTTTATATATAGAATAATTATTATATATATGGAAACACAAATAATGGAAACACTCACATGGTAACATAGACATAAACATGACATTCCAAAAAGCAGTGGGTCGTTTTACAAATCCCGCTCTTGAAGAATCTCAAGGGGCTTATAATAAGTCATCATAATCTTCCCACTCAATCTCTCTTGATTTCCCAATATGAAGCATGTTACTTTCTATAATAATATCATTCTCTACTTGCACTTTGGTATTGATTATAATATGGACTCATCAGAAAGAATATTAGTTTTAAGGAATAGAAGCAGCTTCCTCAAACAGCACTTCACCACCTTCCCTCCAATATCCCATATATATAACCCAATACCCACACAACTTCTCGGCACCAAATACCTCTCCCTCTATCTATACACAGCAAGCTCTCAAAAACACACAATGACTCCATCTTCTCAGTTTTCTTCTCTTAGCTGTGAATTGAAAATCATACAAGCCAAAAACATCGAATTCAAGACCACGGGAAACCTATTTGTTAGATACTATCCTTCAGCAGGAATCAGGCTTAACACCAGAGAAATCTCCACCAAGCGTGACCATGTATGGAATGAGTCCATCTCATTGGACTGCTCTGCAAGCGCGATGTACTCCATGGACAACAGCCTAAAGCAAGAAAGAGTGGTTTTCGAGCTGCGCTGGAGGAACACTGTGTCGGTATTTGGAAGAATTGGGGGGTCACAACTCTTGGGAAGGGCAGAGATTCCATGGAGGAAAGTCCTTGAGTCACCAAACATGGAGTTGGAGCAGTGGCTCACAATGGTTTCAACAAGTGGGCATGCTCATGATGGTGCCAAACATCCTAAACTGCAAGTAGGGATCAAAGTTGGAGTGCAAGCAGATCATGTGGAAATGGAGAAAAGGAGGCAGAGAAACAGAAGAAGGGTACAGAAATGGGACGGTTGCGGTTGTGAAAGTAGTCACGGCCATGGTCACGATTGCAGTTGTTCAGATTATGAAATTTTTGCACTAGCTGCTGCACTGGAGGCTTTCTAGGCACAAAGAAAATTGGTATATCCTCTAAGAGAAATTTTGGTTGGTGTAAACGTTTTTTCTGTTCTTTTGTTTTCCTGTTAGGATCACAATGACCTAATTTTCTTCTAGGACTGAAATGTTAGTGGAATTTTCTATGTAACTGTAAATAGGATCAAAAGATCTATGAGAGATAAATTCAAAAACACAATTGAGGAAAAATGTATGAAATTGTTCCATCACATATAAATTTGTTTTGGAAATATTCACTCTTTTCATTAGTCAAATTGTAGATAACTCTCATTAGTTATCTTTACTAATGAGTAGCCTCGATCACAAACTCCCATCTTTTCATCAGCATGATCTAAACAAAGAAAAAGTTCAACAGTTAGTGGACCTGACTCAGCTAAGAGCACCTTCATAGCTGTCATTCTTTCTGTGGTGGAAAGTTAGTTATCTCATTTTCTGTAGTTTGGGACTCATCTTTTGTTGCCTGTATCTCATCTTTCTTACCTCGCAACACCTGTTCTTTGTGAATTTTAGGTTGAGGGGATTCAACCACTACAAGGAAAAACAGCCAAAGACAACCGTTGATACCCGCCTTGCTAACAAAAATGGACACTGTTATAATGGTATGGTGGCCTTTAGATTTTTCCCACCAATCAGTGTTAGTTTTACTTGGGAAAAAAAAAATCAGTGCCAATCCTAGTACCAATAATAGTTTGAAGATATTAATGATTTTTGAATGGAAGATCACTCATTTCTAACTAGATATTTAACGGTTAAACTAAGTACTTAGTCTAACGAATATAAATTTTCAAATAAATTAGGTACTTGTTTGAAATATTTGAAACATGGGGGAGCATTTTTGCTCATCACTTTCCTAATTTTTTTTTTTTTGCAAGGTCAATAGTATCATTAAAAAAAATAAATTGAACTATAGGTTTACAAAGGGTATACCCCATGAAAAAACAAGAACTACCTTAGGTACACCCACTGTTAGTTCTTTGTTTACGCATGTCATTGTAATTGGCTTTGCTTGTCATTATAAACCTTCTTACTATGTACCTTAGCTCAATCTAGGAAGTTAGCATCTCTAAGTTATGATGATGTTTTATCTTGAAGATGATGGAAGCTGTGAGAATGAAGGTATATTGCATTTCATAAACATATTTCTGCACCAGTTAAAAGTGCTTAAAGCTGGATGACTAGTCAGCGTTTTTAAGTTTTTGCTATCAGCTATTAAAAAGTTTTTAACTAAATGTGTTTCTTTTCACCCAGGGGCTTTTAAGTCACATATTTGATATGAGCTGTAAAGTGTGCATTTTGAGTCTAACAGTTTTGGGGATACATCAGCGTGCTTTTCCTCTTTCACATTGTGTGTGTGTGAAAAATCTGCAGAGAGATGACTAGCAAGACTCAGCTGGGTTCTCTCTGAGATTTCAGGTTTTTTAGGAAAATTGAGCTAAGAGCTTTAAGTGAAGGTTGCTGAGCTCTCAATAGGGGTTGGTACGATTTCTAGGTTTTGATAATAGTTTTCCAAAACTGATTTTCTTGAGAAGATTGATGAGGTAAAATGGTTTTTAGATATCTGATTTTCCTTGATGTTTCATTCTTGAAAATCTGATTTTCATTTCTCAAACTTGGTTTTGAAATCTATTTTTGGGTAAATTTCTGGGTTCTTGAATTCATATGTGTTCTTCAAGGTTCATGGCATGAAGAACTCAGATTGAATCATATTTTGATTTCGTCCCCAAATTATTTTTATTGAAGTCGCTCTTCTAGGTTCATCAAGTATCATGATTTGATGAACTTGGATTGAGATTTATCATCCAGATTTCTATTCATACATATGGGTCATTTGGATGCCAAGTCAATGAAGAGCAATGACGCTACCATTGATTTGTTGACCTCGTGAGAATCATCAATGGAGAACGGTGCTGCAGTGAATGGTGATTTACAATCGGAGCACTGTTATTGAAGGAGTTTGAATTGCACAAGGTATGACTGCCTCTATATTTAGTTCTTAGAGATTGAGCTAGGTTTTATCTTGTATTGAATATTAAACTTAGTGGATTGCCTAGTCAGCGGATCGACCCACAGTTTTCACCTTGAGGAAGGTTTCTGGTTATCAAGCTTTGAGTGTTCTTTTAATTTTTGTTGTGTTGGCTTATGATGCTTTGAATATGTTCTAAATGCTTTGTGTGACTGTATCATGTTTTTCATATATTGCATAATTCATCTGATTTGAAATGATAAAGAATGCTTGTTGTTTTTGCACACACCAGCTCACTTAGAACTATCACATGGCTGCCTACATTGATGGAGCTTCTGAGTGCATAGGGTATCAATCACTGGTGTGAAGTATTTTTGCAGGGAGCGTGTGTGATTGTGTTGAATGTGTGAGCACAGCTTGTGTTTGCTTGTTGTTTCTCGACGTGACTAGGCATAGTCTGCAACTCTGCAACTGTTGATTGTGAGAGTGACGCCTCTGTGCGTGTAGGCCCGATATACAACTTTCACCCACACATAGACCCATAAATAAGGAGTACAAGACTGAACCTAAATCACATATTTACAAGAGGCAATCCTTAGAGAGAAAGCAACTCACCTAAGTACACGCCTACAAAATAAACAGTAAACAATGAAAACACGCCTTAGGGAGAACTCCTATAGGTATTTTCTCAAAAACTAATTAGAATGAACTAGAGACAATTAAGATAAACAGATTAACCCTAAACAAGATACAACAGCACATGGCTGCAACTAATTGGAATAAACCAATAAAGCACAAAAGGCCAGATCTGGTGCAGAGCTGATCCGAAGCAGTACCCTTAAGCCGAACGGAAGCAGCCATAATGCAAAGGCGAAGTTGCAACCTCAAGCTGAAGCCGCAACCACAAGCGAAGCTGCAAGCCGAGCAGTAGCCTCAAGCGAAGCCGCCGCCGCAAGCCGAAGCCTCATGCTGAAGCCGCATGCATTGACCAGATCTGCTACAAACCACCACAATGACCATATCTGCACATCCACCATATCTCTCCCTTCAGCGACGTCGTCGCCTCCGAGAGCACCAGCTAGAGCCGGCGCTGCACAGCATGGCGAGGTGACGCCACCACCTTGCCCACGCTGGCCTTCTGGGTAGAGTGTCTACACCATCACACCCACGAATGGTGACATCCTCCATGCACTCCATCTAAATGGTTGAAGATGGTAAAATATAATTATGCACTATTCATATTTTTTTTTGGCTAAGTTTTAGCTTGGCCCTCAAATTTGACCCCATGATTTTTGATGACCTTAGTAGTTCTACCTGGTTAAAATGTGCATTTTTTTGAACATGTGGTCTTTAATGTGGGTAATTTGAACAAGTTTGGGGGGTTGCAGGTAAGAATGGACATAAATCTGTTGAAACCAAAAATTGATTTGATTCAAATTGTTATTGGCATTCCGGTTTGGATTTGATCGGATAATAGTCAAACAGTTTGAAAATTCAAATCGTTCCGTTAGTAACTGTTTGGTCTTTCATTTTCATTTTGAAAACCGTTGGAATCCAAACCAAATCGTTAAAGTTTAATTTATTTATATTATTTATTAGTTAATATTTTTTTACCCTATAATATGTTAGCGTAATTTTACCATGTACCCTATAATAGTGCTCTAATATCAAATTGTAAGGTCCCTTCCCGAATTTCCCCTCGAAACCCGGGAAGAACCCTACTCTTGTCTAACAATCTAAGGAAATTCCCAAAATACCCTTAAGTCCTTACAAATTAATTATAAGAACTCTGTCAAAAGTTCGGCAGAGTCTCCTTTTAAAGACTAGTTAACTGTCTTCCACCTGTCAGACAAATGATCAAATAGCACTCCAAATTCCAACAGACAACAATTATCCAACGATGAAATCGAAAATTTTGCAGTAAGTCCAAAAGTATTAACAAAGCATCTAGGTAGAATAATTAATTACATAATTAAATATCCTACTCGAAGTTTAGGTAATAGCGCAGCTGAAATTCTAATGTCTCCGCCTCTGAAAGTGCCCACGCCAACTAAATAGCCTGGAGGGGATTTAAAACACAAAAGTTGTGAGTGGACAAAAATAATCATTTAGAAATCGCTTTCCGATGAAATCTTACATTTTCCCCCTCCAAGAGTAAAACCATGCATGCATAACATAAACATTTTTTTTTATGCAAATATGATATAAAGATAATCTGAAAACCACCGGAATTTCATCTTTATTTAAAACACTTGGTTAGACCCACGAAAATCTGTATAAAGAAAAACATATCGTTGTCCACAATTTGGTTTGAAAATCCTCCTCAAAGGAGTTTACAATCATGTAAATTGAACTGGACACAAAATATACCAAAACATAACCCACGATTCCTGAAATACCATCCATACACCCGATATACCTCGAGTTGTGCAGAAACTTGTGTTACGCGTAGACAGCCTCAACGACCCGACGAAGAAAACCCTCGACACCAACGTCGGAGAACCCTCAACGAACCAGTAGAGCAAAATCCCTCAACCCCAATCTGAGAAACCTTGACCATCGGGACAGAAATTCAGTGAAAACCAAAATCCGTGTTTTGAAATCCTTGTTTCTTGGCCTAATGTAACGACCCGGACCAGAAATTAAATTATTTTGAAAACTGGACAATTTTACCCTCAGTTTTGGACGGGTTCGGAAGTCACTTTTTGACTGGCAGTACTTTTGGGAATGTTTCTTAGGTCGTTGCGTAGGTCTCGAACTCACGAGTTCGTAGACAGGCGGCACGCGGAAAACGGGGACCCGATGAGTTCGTTACGGGTCTAGAAGCTTCAGTGGCAGTTTGGTAATTTTGAAAAATTTGGAACTATATAGCATATATTTTTCTCTCTCCTCGGGGGATTGGTCCATTCAGTCTCTCTCTCCTACCCGAAAAATCTCCCCGTACGAACACCGAAGACCTCATTTTCATCGGATGGATTTCGATCCGATTTGACCGAAACCAAGGTCGGGATGAGCTTCCCCGGGACCCCACGAGCATTTTGGGGTAGTTATTAGATCGGGCGCACCGCCGTAGGCGACGGACGAAGGAGGGAGGTGGACCGAGTCTTCTCGGCCGTTTTCCGGCCAAACCAGGTACGATCTCGGAACTTTGACCTCATATTTGGATTCCTGGTGAAAAGTAGATGAATTTACATGTGTGGATTGTGAAAACCGGTCAAGAAATGAAGAAGTTAGAAATCCTTGAAAATCGGCCGGAAATGGCAATTTCCGGCGAACCAGACTGCGACGGAGGTGGCGGTCCAGTCATCTTCTCCGGCCAGCCTCCGGCGACGGTGACGACCGTCCGGTCGTCTTCTCCGGCGAGTCATCGGTAACCGGTCGGGTCGTGTTAAACTGGTCGGGTTGAATGAACCGGTTGGGTTCAGTGAACCGGTCGGGTTGAGTGAACCGATCGGGTCGAGCTGGATCGGGTCAGGTTGAGCCGGACCGGGTTGGACCGGTCCAGGCACTTGAACACTGTAGCAGGCGCGTGGCCGGCGCGTGAGGGCACGTGTGCCGACCTTCCGGCGGCGCGTGGCGGCGCGTGGGGCTGAGTTTGAGGTCCCAGTGACGCGTGATAACTAGTTTCGACGTTCCGAATCTGTTGGCACAGGTTTCAGGTTGATTGTACGTCGTTTAGAGGTCATTTTGGGCAATCCCAACGGTAATGGTTGACCTTATTAGCGGGTTTTGAGTTCGGAAAGTCAAGGTAGTCGGGTCATTATTGTGCATGTGTTCCTTGGGCTAGAGTGTCCATGAATTATAGGTTGGATGATGTATGTGAGTGGACTTTTATTTTATAAACTGAAATGCATGCATCAAAATATCTTTGTGTAAATACTGTTATGTATTGTGGCATTGAATTTCTGAATTTTAGAAATGATTACTAGACACATGTTTTCCACTATTTCCGTTAAAGTGTGATTTGAGAAATATCATGGTTTTAGACTCGGTTTTTCTATCGTTTTGACGTGGAAACTATTGAGTCAATGGTTTGGGTTTTGACCCAGTTGTATGAATTTATCGGATTTGGTCAGATTTGAGGGAGGCCAGGACCCGGGACTAGGATCCGTTATAAGCGGTGAACCCGGTGAACCTCCAAGATAAACATATTTGAGGAGGACCAGGACCTAGGACTAGGATCCGTTATTAGCGGTGAACCCGGTGAACCTCCAAGATAAATGGTTACCGACTGATATGATATGATAGCCGAAGGTTATACCGGCTGATGATATGATATGATGGTCGAGGATACTTACCAACTGATATGATATGATAGTCGAGAGATATGCCGACTGATATGATATGATAATCGAGAGATATGCCGACTGATATGATATGATAGTCGAGAGATATGCCGACTGATATGATATGATAGTCGAGAGATATGCCGACTGATATGATATGATAGTCGAGAGATATACCGACTGATATGATATGATAGTCAAGAGATATGTCGACTGATATGTTATGATAGTCGAGAGATATGCCGACTGATATGATATGATAGTCGAGAGATATGCCGACTGATATGTTATGATAGTCGAGAGATTTGCCAACTGATATGATATGATAGTCGAGAGATATGCCGACTGATATGATATGATAGTCGAGAGATATGCCGACTGATATGTTATGATAGTCGAGAGATATGCCGACTGATATGATATGATAGTCGAGAGATATGCCGACTGATATGATATGATAGTCGAGAGATATACCGACTGATATGATATGATAGTCGAGAGATATGCCGACTGATATGTTATGATAGTCAAGAGATATGCCGACTGGTATGTTATGATAGTCGAGAGATATGCCGACTGATATGATATGATAGTCGAGAGATATGCCGACTGATATGTTATGATAGTCGAGAGATATGCCGACTGATATGATATGATAGTCGAGAGATATGCCGACTGATATGATATGATAGTCGAGAGATATGCCGACTGATATGTTATGATAGTCGAGAGATATGCCGACTGATATGATATGATAGTCGAGAGATATGCCGACTGATATGATATGATAGTCGAGAGATATGCCGACTGATATGATATGATAATCGAGAGATATGCCGACTGATATGATATGATACAGGACTAGCACACCCCAAGGGATACCCTAGTGGCTAGGGATATGATAGTCGAGAGATATGCCGACTGATGTGATATGATAGCCGAAGGTTATACCGGCTGATGATATGATATGATAGTCGAGGATACTTGCCGACTGATAAGATATCATAGTACAGAGAGTTGTGATACAGGACTAGCGCACCCCAAGGGATACCCTGGTGGCTAGGGATATGATAGTCGAGAGATATGCCGACTGATGTGATATGATAGTCGAATGTTATACTGGTTGATGATACGATATGATAGCCGAGGATATTTCCGGCTTTAATATGAACCAGACGACAGTTGTCATGGGCTTAATCAACCTAAGAAAATACTTCGTCATTCGGGTCAGTGGGTTGGTGTGGGCGGTGACCCAGATAGACGAATTATGGTTGGTTCACAAGTATCTGACTAGTCTGTTACCTTGTGGTATTCCAGTAGAGATGTCAGCAGTGTCTGACTTATTGACGTTTGGTGTCAGAGGGTATTCCTATTTGAACCACCACTATTCCGAGGTCTTGGCTTTGACCTATATACTATCATGCGTCTGATAGGAATGAGAGATCAGTAATTACAGAGGTTTTGTCGGGAACCCTGTAAGGTTTAATAAAAATTATTCAAGAACAAAGGGTATTTTTGGTATTTAAATTTTGAAGTAAAAGAGCTGTCAGACGGGATAAGGGTTCTTTCCAGGTTTCGAGGGAAAATTCGGGAAGGGTCCTTACAAGTGGTATCAGAGCACTAGGTTAAATTCCTGTAGACCGTACATCTAGTGTACAGGTGAAATTTTGGTATTAATGATTTACAGCTTCTACACCGCGTATAATGCCTCCGAGACGTGAGTTCCGTCAACGGTCGGGGAATGGTGGAGATGACCATGAACCTGCAGTGGAGCCTGATTTGAGGCAGACACTGGAACAGCTGGGTCAGACTTTAGCTTCTGTACTCCAGGATAGGGCTTCTCATGAAGTCTCTGATATTGAGAGACCCCAGAGAATGGGGGCGACGATATTTATGGGATCTAGCCCAGATGAGGCTGAGGAGTAGATTACTCGCTTGGAGAGGGTGTTTTTTATTATGAGATGTCCTCTAGGAGACAGAGTCCTGTTGGCCACATTTTTGCTAGGTGGTTCTGCTTACCACTGGTGGCACTCATTGGAGGTGTCAGGCTGGAATGTCCATACACTTACTTGGCAGACTTTCCGGGAATGCTTCTTGGAGCAATTTTTACCCTCGCTCACACCGAAATGTTAAGGAGGCCGAGTTCTTGCATTTACAGCAAGGAGACATGACTGTGGCCCAGTATGAACAGAGATTCATAGCGCTGAGTCGCTTTGTACCGACTTTGGTGGCGAACCTCGTGATTCGCAGTTGTCCGGTGATGGTTGAAGACCATGGTTTGGAGGCAGATTTAATCGCCTTAGATATTTTTGAGTTTGATGGGATTCTGGGGATGGATTGGTTGTCCATGCACCATGCCTTCATAGACTGCTATGATAAGACAGTGGTTTTCCGGAGTCCAGGATTACCGAAATTTGCATTTCGGGGAGATCGTAGGGTACTACCCTTTGGAGTGATATCAGCGTTAACCGCTGAGAGATTGTAGAGGGAAAGTTGTGAGGGGTATTCGGCTCATGTGTTTGATTCACGGGATACTCCGATGAGAGTGGAGGATATTCCAGTGGTGAGTGAGTTCTCTTATGTGTTTCCAGATGATCTTCCAGGATTACCACCTCACCGTGAGATTTAGTTCACCAACGAGCTTTTGCCAGGTATTCAACCTATCTCACAGGCACCATATAGGATGGCACCGGCAGAATTGCGAGAGTTAAAGACTCAGTTGCAGGGCTTGGTGAATATGGGATTTATTCGCCCAAGTGTTCCACCATGGGGCGCGCCGGTATTAATTGTGAGGAAAAAGGATGGTGGTCTGAGATTGTGTATCGACTACCGGCAGTTAAATAAAGTGACGGTGCGAAATAAGTATCCTCTGCCAAGGATTGACGATTTATTTGATCAACTGAAGGGGGCAAAGTATTTTTTCGGAAATTGACCTTCGATTCGGGTACCATCAGTTGAGGATCCAGGAAGAGGATGTTCAGAAAACAACTTTCAGGACTCGGTATGGTCATTATGAGTTCCTGGTGATGCCCTTCGGGTTGACTAATGCCCCGGCCGCGTTTATGGATTTGATGAACAGGGTGTTCCAAAAGTTTTTGGATCGATTTGTAATTGTGTTCATCGACTATATCTTGGTGTATTCGAGGAGTGCCAAGGCACATGAGAAGCACCTGAGGTTGGTGCTGAATATGCTTAGGAAAAAGCAATTGTTTGCCACGTTTAGTAAATGCCAGTTTTGGTTGACCGAAGTTGGAGGCAGTGACGTTTGAGGAGCAACCGGTGCAAATTCTGGATTTGAAGGAAAAGGTACTTCGCAGAAAGACTATTCCTCTAGTTAAAGTGTTGTGGAGGAATCATAATGTGGAGGAGGCCACGTGGGAAATCGCGGAACTAATGCAGGCACAATATCCTAATTTGTTTCATGGTTAGGAATGAATTTCGATGACGAAATTTCTTAAGGGGGGTAGATTGTAACGACCCGGACCAAAAATTAAATTATTTTGAAAACTGGACAATTTTACCCTCAGTTTTGGACGGGTTCGGGAGTCACTTTTTGACTGGCAGTACTTTTGGGAATGTTTCTTGGGTCGTTGCGTAGGTCTCGAACTCACGAGTTCGTAGACAGGCGACACGCGGAAAATGGAAACCCGATGAGTTCGTTACGGGTCTAGAAGCTTCAGTGGCAATTTGGTAATTTTGGAAAAGTTGGAACTATATAGCAGATATTTTTCTCTCTCCTCGGGGGATTGGTCCATTCAGTCTCTCTCTCCTACCCGAAAAATCTCCCCGTGCGAACACCGAAGACCTTATTTTCATCGGATGGATTTCGATCCGATTTGACCGAAACCAAGGTCGGGAAGAGCTTCCCCGGGACCCCACGAGCATTTTGGGGTAGTTATTGGAGCGGGCACACCGCCGTAGGCGACGGACGGAGGAGGGAGGTGGACCGAGTCTTCTCGTCCGTTTTCCAGCCAAACCAGGTACGATCTCGGAACTTTGACCTCATATTTGGATTCCTGGTGAAAAGTAGATGAATTTTCATGTGTGAATTGTGAAAAACGGTCAAGAAATGAAGAAGTTAGAAAACCTTGAAAATCGGCCGAAAATGGCAATTTCCGGCGAACCAGACGACGGCGGAGGTGGCGATCCGATCATCTTCTCCGACCAGCCTCCGGCGACGGTGACGGCCGTCCGGTCGTCTTCTCCGGCGAGTCATCGGTAATCGGTCGGGTCGAGTTAAATCAGTCGGGTTGAGTGAACCGGTCGGGTTGAGTGAACCGGTCGGGTTGAGTGAACCGATCGGGTTGAGTGAACCAATCGGGTTGAGTGAACCGGTCAGGTTGAGTGAACCGGTCTGGTCGAGCTGGACCGAGTTAGGTTGAACCGGACCGGGTTGGACCGGTCCAGGCGCGTGAACACTGTAGCAGGCGCGTGGCCGGCGCGTGGTCGGCGCGTGGGGGCGTGTGCCGACCTTCCGGCGGCGCGTGGCGGCACGTCGAGCCGAGTCTGAGGTCGCGGCGACTCGTGGTAACTAGTTTCGACGTTTTGAATCTGTTGGCACAGGTTTCAGGTTGATCGGACGTCATTTAGAGGTCATTTTGGGCAATCACAGCGGTAATGGTTGACCTTATTAGCGGGTTTTGAGCTCGGAAAGTCAAGGTAGTTGGGTCATTATTGTGCATGTGTTCCTTGGGCTAGATTGTCCATGAATTATAGGTTGGATGGTGTATGTGAGTGGACTTTTGTTTTATAAACTGAAATGCATGCATCAAAATATCTTTGTGTAAATACTGTTATGTATTGTGGCATTGAATTTCTAAATTTTAGAAATGATTACTAGACACATGTTTTCAACTATTTCCGTTAAAGTGTGATTTGAGAAATATCATGGTTTTAGACTCGGTTTTGCTATCGTTTTGACGTGGAAACTATTGAGTCAATGGTTTGGGTTTTGACCCAGTTGTATGAATTTATCGGATTTGGTCAGATTTGAGGGAGGCCAGGACCCGGGACTAGGATCCGTTATTAGCGGTGAACCCGGTGAACCTCCAAGATAAACATATTTAAGGAGGACCAGGACCCGGGACTAGGATCCGTTATTAGCGGTGAACCCGGTGAACCTCCAAGATAAATGGTTACCGACTAATATGATATGATAGCCGAAGGTTATACCGGTTGATGATATGATATGATGGTAGAGGATACTTACCGACTGATATGATATGATAGTCAAGAGATATGCCGACTGATATGATATGATAGTCGAGAGATATGTCGACTGATATGATATGATAGTCGAGAGATATGCCGACTGATATGATATGATAGTCGAGAGATATGCAGACTGGTATGATATGATAGTCGAGAGATATGCCGACTGATATGTTATGATAGTCGAGAGATATGCCGACTGATATGTTATGATAGTCGAGAGATATGCCGACTGATATGATATGATAGTCGAGAGATATGCCGACTGATATGTTATGATAGTCGAGAGATATGCCGACTGATATGATATGATAGTCGAGAGATATGCCGACTGATATGATATGGTAGTCGAGAGATATGCCGACTGATATGATATGATAGTCGAGAGATATGCCGACTGATATGTTATGATAGTCGAGAGATATGCCGACTGATATGATATGATAATCGAGAGATATGTCGACTGATATGATATGATAGTCGAGAGATATGCCGACTGATATGATATGATAGTCGAGAGATATGCCGACTGATATGATATGATACAGGACTAGCACACCCCAAGGGATACCCTGGTGGCTAGGGATATGATAGTCGAGAGATATGCCGACTGATGTGATATGATAGCCGAAGGTTATACCGGCTGATGATCTGATATGATAGTCGAGGATACTTGCCGACTGATGAGATATCATAGTACAGAGAGTTGTGATACAGGACTAGCACACCCCAAGGGATACCCTGGTGGCTAGGGATATGATAGTCGAGAGATTTGCCGACTGATGTGATATGATAGTCGAATGTTATACCGGCTGATGATACGATATGATAGCCGAGGATATTTCCGGCTCTAATATGAACTACACGACAGTTGTCTTGGGCTTAATCAACCTAAGAAAATACTTCGTCATTCGGGTCAGTGGGTTGGTGTGGGCGGTGACCCAGAGGGACGAATTATGGTTGGTTCACAAGTATCTGACTAGTCTGTTGCCTTGTGGTATTCCAGTAGAGATGTCAGCAGTGTCTGACCTTTTGACGTTTGGTGTCAGAGGGTATTTCTATTCGAACCACCACTATTCCGAGATCTTGGCTTTGACCTGTATACTATCCTGCGTCTGACAGGAATGAGTGATCAGTAAGTACAGAGGTTTTGTCGAGAACCCTGTAAGGTTTAATAAAAATTATTCAAGAACAAAGGGTATTTCTAGTATTTAAATTTTGAAGTAAAAGAGCTGTCAGACGGGATAAGGGTTCTTTCCGGGTTTCGAGGGAAAATTCGGGAAAGGTCCTTACACCTAAGCCAAATTCATTGAAAAACATTTATGGCCAAATCCAGTAAAATCATAAATATGTGTCTAAACCCAAAATCATGGACTCAATAATTACCACATCAAAATGACACTTAAACAGAGTCCAAAACCGGGTCATTTCCCCAAAACACATTTTCACTGAAATATTGAAACTTGTGACTAGTAATAATTTCTAAATTCCGGAAATTGTCACAAACAATACATAATAGGATTTAATTCAAATATACCTTTATGCATGCATTACAATTTATAAACCAAAGTCCAATCACCACACGTCCAAGCAAGCTCAATCCCGAGTCGTACGCTCATTCGAAATTCCTGGAGTAGTATCGCCTGTCAATATTAACAATCGGGATTACCAACTAATAATAAAAACCCTACGCTTAAACTCCCTAAACCCCGGGAGGTCTGCCTACGTCTCACTAAAAACTCAGCAACTTCAGACGCCCAAAACTACCCCTAAACGACGTCCGATCAACCCGAAACTTGCGCCAACAGATCCGAAACGTTGAAAACTAGCTGACACGCATCGATGTGACCCCAGAACCAGTCCCACGCGCCGGCAGAAGGCCGGACCACTCGCCACACTTCGGTCACGCGCCCTCATGCCCGGTCATGCGCCCCCACGCTCTGGGTACTGTTCACGGCGGAATATTTCGTCGCTCTGATGAAATATTCCATCAAACCTTACGGAATATCCCGACGAAATCGAAATATTTCATCCAGACTAACGACGTTAATGTTCGTCCAACTCCATTAACTTTTGACGGAATATGCCGATGCCGTCAACATATTTCGTCAAACCCTGATGGCATCAGTTGACCGTTAAGTCAACTGACTGCTGACTGTGTGGCCAGGTGGCACCCTCGTGGCTGCCAGGTGGCGCCCACGTGGCTCCACGTGGCAGCCGGATGGCATGCCACGTCAACCCCGTCTGACCGACCCAGTCGTCGGTGTCTCGCTAGAAAAGACGACCGCGCTGCCATCCGCCGTCGTCGCAAAACCCCATTTCCAGCGACCTTGATTTTTTCCTAACTTCTTCAAATCTCAACTATTTTTCACGAATTTTACGTCTAAATCTATCTACTTGAACCCATGAACTCAAAAATGACCTCAAAACACTAAACCCGTACCTGTGCCGGCCAAAAAATCGATTCAAACTTTCAGTTTTTCTTTTCCTCGGTCCGGCGTCTCCCGCGAGTGCATCCTCCGATGGTTGGTACAGCTGTGATCGTGGGAAGGAGAAGATTTCGATTAGTGGAACCAAAATGGGAGACTTGGCCTTGAATCAAAGTTGAAATTTTGGGTTTTTGGTTTTTGGTCGCACGGGTTCGGGGTGTGTTTCAAGAGAGAGAGACTGAAATGATGAAGATCATATCAAATTAGGGGTGTAAAATATCTACCCATAGCATATTACCAAACTGCCCCTATACATTCTAGACCCGCATCTTTCACACACGAACTCCATTTTTCGCGTTCCGTCTATCTACGAACTCGTGAGTTCGAGACCTAGGCAACGGTACTCGAAATACAGCCAAAATTGTCTCGAAACAAAAATTAACTTTCACGCCCCTTAACAACCAAGGGTAAATTCATCTTTTGTAAAAATAATTTACGAAAATTCAATAATTATATTTTCAAGTTGTTACATGGTGAACTTCTCGTCTTCATCGGCATCGTCTTCATCGGATTGCTGGGTTTGGATGTGAGAGGATTTTTGGGTTTGGAAGGGAGAGGATTTCTAGATTTGGATGGGAGAGGATTTGAGAGAGATGAAGGGAGAGGATTTGAGAGTGATGACGGTGAATGAGATGAAGATTAAAGGAGCAGATTTTTGTGTTTGGAATTTTACGGTGGGCTTGGATTGAGGGAGAGGATTTGAGAGAGATGAAGGTGAATAAGAAGTAACTAAGGAGGGTTTTAGATAATTTTGTTTTATTTATATACTTGAGCCAAAATTGCAAATATTAAAAGTTAATTACCTTAGATGGTTGTGTTTTTTATATTGAGGATATTAGGGTTTTTTTTTGTGAGAAAAGGACTTTGGTAACAAATTCCCAAAAATTGTTTATTAAGATTTTTTATTTTATTAAAAATGAGCACTTGCCAAGTAGGTCTAGCTCATATGGTTCTAACCTGAACTTGCAGACTAATTATCTCAAGTTCGAACCCCGACGGCATATTGTGTGGTAAAATTCCACGTTCCCTGTAAATAACAGTTTTTGGATTGTTTTAAAAACAAATGAGCATTTAATGTAAAAAATTAACATTAATTAAATAAAGAGACAAATGGCTAGCAATTAGGAAATTGGTGAGCAAATTTTGCTATTCATTCAAAATTCAAAATTATCTCAGAACCCAACCCAAAGAAGAAGAGTCAGACCACAAAAACTGACGATGGAGAGTAGCACACCAGTGAGAATGCCTCGCAGAGACACTGCCGATATGCTGACGTGGAAGGAGGTTCCACCCTCCGAATCTCCCGCCACCGCCTCCTCCGCTCACCGTTCTCATCAGGTTACTTTCCACTCAACGTCAACGCTACTTTTTAGTCAAATTTTTCTTTGTTTTTCTTTCTTGGTAAATTCAGGAAGCTAAGTTCATGTGATGCATTTTCAGCCGTCAGATGGACTCAGCAAGGTACTCCATGGAGGTCTGATCACAGATGAAGAAGCTCAGAGCCTCAACAGACAGTGAGATCTGTTCTGTGAACTCAGATCTAGTGATGCATGTTTCATTATGATAGTTTTCTGAAAATTCCCAATACTCTCGTCAAATATTTATTTGGAATGTCAATAAGTACATGCAATGAGACCCAAAATTGTTCTTATCTCTTTTACTAGTTTGCCCATCTTTGATCCAGAAAAGAAAAATAAAATCAGAAAGTTTGAGTATATTTACTGTTAATGATGAATATTTGTATATCTAAAACCCAGATGAAATGTGGTTCAGGAAGCCATGTTCAGGGTATAAATTAAAGGAAATTTCTGCAAGTGGCATATTTGCAGCTGGTTCAGGTAACAATGCTGCACCTGAATCTGATGATACTAATAACAAAACGGGGCTCCGGGTTTATCAGCAAGCACTGAATGGAATCAACCAAATATCACTCAGTGTTGATGAACAAGGAACATCCAAGAAGCCCATCACCATTACTGAGGTTGCAAAGCAGCATGAATTGAGTGGGACATTGCAATCCGACCTATTCAAAGTTCAAAAAGCATGTATCAAATGCCAAGTCCAAGGAGCTCATGGAAGCATTTACCATCTTCTAAATGTAAATCTAACAACTGATTAACATACCGGATAAGATCTTGTCAATAATTTTAAACACTAATAGTATTCTTCTTTATTTGTAAATGAAAAATATAGATGACGACCATATATCATATCTGTTTGGAATTTGATATCTTAACTGCCAAAACTATTGTGCCAACCTGTGTGTACAATCGACAAGAGTAGTGCAGCGTGTGATGAAATAGTCACAAATAGTGCAGCGTGTGATGAAATAGTCACAAATAGTGGAAAGACTCACATAGCCACTTCGACAGACACATGGACATAGCATTCCAAAAAGCACTAGTGTAGCAACTTGGAAAGGGTCGTTTTTAAAAATCCAGCTCTTGAAGAATCTCAAGGGGCTTATAATAAGTCATCATAATCTTCCCACTCAATCTCTCTTGATTTCCCAATATGAAGCATGTTACTTTCTATAATAATATCATTCTCTACTTGCACTTTGATATTGATTATAGTATGGTCTCATCTCATTAGAATGAATATTAGTTTAAAGGAATAGAAGCAGCTTCCTCAAAAAGCACTTCCACAGTTCCTCCTCCCCTCCAATATCCCATATATATAACCACTAACCACACAACTTCTCTTCACCAAATACCTCTCCCTCTATCTACATACAGCAAGCTCTCAAAAACACACAATGACTCCATCTTCTCAGTTTTCTTCTCTTAGCTGTGAATTGAGAATCATACAAGCCAAAAACATCGAATTCAAGACCACGGGAAACCTATTTGTTAGATACTATCCTTCAGCAGGAATCAGGCTTAACACCAGAGAAATCTCCACCAAGCGTGACCATGTATGGAATGAGTCCATCTCATTGGACTGCTCTGCAAGCGCGATGTACTCCATGGACAACAGCCTAAAGCAAGAAAGAGTGGTTTTCGAGCTGCGCTGGAGGAACACTGTGTCGGTATTTGGAAGAATTGGGGGGTCACAACTCTTGGGAAGGGCAGAGATTCCATGGAGGAAAGTCCTTGAGTCACCAAACATGGAGTTGGAGCAGTGGCTCACAATGGTTTCAACAAGTGGGCATGCTCATGATGGTGCCAAACATCCTAAACTGCAAGTAGGGATCAAAGTTGGAGTGCAAGCAGATCATGTGGAAATGGAGAAAAGGAGGCAGAGAAACAGAAGAAGGGTACAGAAATGGGACGGTTGCGGTTGTGAAAGTAGTCACGGCCATGGTCACGATTGCAGTTGTTCAGATTATGAAATTTTTGCACTAGCTGCTGCACTGGAGGCTTTCTAGGCACAAAGAAAATTGGTATATCCTCTAAGAGAAATTTTGGTTGGTGTAAACGTTTTTTCTGTTCTTTTGTTTTCCTGTTAGGATCACAATGACCTAATTTTCTTCTAGGACTGAAATGTTAGTGGAATTTTCTATGTAACTGTAAATAGGATCAAAAGATCTATGAGAGATAAATTCAAAAACACAATTGAGGAAAAATGTATGAAATTGTTCCATCACATATAAATTTGTTTTGGAAATATTCACTCTTTTCATTAGTCAAATTGTAGATAACTCTCATTAGTTATCTTTACTAATGAGTAGCCTCGATCACAAACTCCCATCTTTTCATCAGCATGATCTAAACAAAGAAAAAGTTCAACAGTTAGTGGACCTGACTCAGCTAAGAGCACCTTCATAGCTGTCATTCTTTCTGTGGTGGAAAGTTAGTTATCTCATTTTCTGTAGTTTGGGACTCATCTTTTGTTGCCTGTATCTCATCTTTCTTACCTTGCAACACCTGTTCTTTGTGAATTTTAGGTTGAGGGGATTCAACCACTACAAGGAAAAACAGCCAAAGACAACCGTTGATACCCGCCTTGCTAACAAAAATGGACACTGTTATAATGGTATGGTGGCCTTTAGATTTTTCCCACCAATCAGTGTTAGTTTTACTTGGGAAAAAAAAAAATCAGTGCCAATCCTAGTACCAATAATAGTTTGAAGATATTAATGATTTTTGAATGGAAGATCACTCATTTCTAACTAGATATTTAACGGTTAAACTAAGTACTTAGTCTAACGAATATAAATTTTCAAATAAATTAGGTACTTGTTTGAAATATTTGAAACATGGGGGAGCATTTTTGCTCGTCACTTTCCTAATTTTTTTTTTTGCAAGGTCAATAGTATCATTAAAAAAAATAAATTGAACTATAGGTTTACAAAGGGTATACCCCATGAAAAAGCAAGAACTACCTTAGGTACACCCACTGTTAGTTCTTTGTTTACGCATGTCATTGTAATTGGCTTTGCTTGTCATTATAAACCTTCTTACTATGTACCTTAGCTCAATCTAGGAAGTTAGCATCTCTAAGTTATGATGATGTTTTATCTTGAAGATGATGGAAGTTGTGAGAATGAAGGAATATTGCATTTCATAAACATATTTCTGCACTAGTTAAAAGTGCTTAAAGCTGGATGACTAGTCAGCGTTTTTAAGTTTTTGCTATCAGCTATTAAAAAGTTTTTAACTAAATGTGTTTCTTTTCACCCAGGGGCTGTTAAGTCACATATTTGATATGAGCTGTAAAGTGTGCATTTTGAGTCTAACAGTTTTGGGGATACATCAGCGTGCTTTTCCTCTTTCACATTGTGTGTGTGTGAAAAATCTGCAGAGAGATGACTAGCAAGACTCAGCTGGGTTCTCTCTGAGATTTCAGGGTTTTTAGGAAAATTGAGCTAAGAGCTTTAAGTGAAGGTTGCTGAGCTCTCAATGGGGGTTGGTGCGATTTCTAGGTTTTGATAATAGTTTTCCAAAACTGATTTTCTTGAGAAGATTGATGAGGTAAAATGGTTTTTAGATATCTGATTTTCCTTGATGTTTCATTCTTGAAAATCTGATTTTCATTTCTCAAACTTGGTTTTGAAATCTATTTTTGGGTAAATTTCTGGGTTCTTGAATTCATCTGTGTTCTTCAAGGTTCATGGCATGAAGAACTCAGATTGAATCATATTTTGATTTCGTCCCCAAATTATTTTTATTGAAGTCGCTCTTCTAGGTTCATCAAGTATCATGATTTGATGAACTTGGATTGAGATTTATCATCCAGATTTCTATTCATACATATGGGTCATTTGGATGCCAAGTCAATGAAGAGCAATGACGCTACCATTGATTTGTTGACCTCGTGAGAATCATCAATGGAGAACGGTGCTGCAGTGAATGGTGATTTACAATCGGAGCACTGTTATTGAAGGAGTTTGAATTGCACAAGGTATGACTGCCTCTATATTTAGTTCTTAGAGATTGAGCTAGGTTTTATCTTGTATTGAATATTAAACTTAGTGGATTGCCTAGTCAGCGGATCGACCCCCAGTTTTCACCTTGAGGAAGGTTTCTGGTTATCAAGCTTTGAGTGTTCTTTTAATTTTTGTTGTGTTGGCTTATGATGCTTTGAATATGTTCTAAATGCTTTGTGTGACTGTATCATGTTTTTCATATATTGCATAATTCATCTGATTTGAAATGATAAAGAATGCTTGTTGTTTTTGCACACACCAGCTCACTTAGAACTATCACATGGCTACCTACATTGATGGAGCTTCTGAGTGCATAGGATATCACTGGTGTGAAGTATTTTTGCAGGGAGCGTGTGTGATTGTGTTGAATGTGTGAGCACAGCTTGTGTTTGCTTGCTGTTTCTCGACGTGACTAGGCATAGTCTGCAACTCTGCAACTGTTGATTGTGAGAGTGACGCCTCTGTGCGTGTAGGCCCGATATACAACTTTCACCCACACATAGACCCATAAATAAGGAGTACAAGACTGAACCTAAATCACATATTTACAAGAGGCAATCCTTAGAGAGAAAGCAACTCACCTAAGTACACGCCTACAAAATAAACAGTAAACAATGAAAACACACCTTAGGGAGAACTCCTATAGGTATTTTCTCAAAAACTAATTAGAATGAACTAGAGACAATTAAGATAAACAGATTAACCCTAAACAAGATACAACAGCACATGGCTGCAACTAATTGGAATAAACCAATAAAGCACAAAAGGCCAGATCTGGTGCAGAGCCGATCCGAAGCAGTACCCTTAAGCCGAACGGAAGCAGCCACAATGCAAAGGCGAAGTTGCAACCTCAAGCTGAAGCCGCAACCGCAAGCGAAGCTGCAAGCCGAGCAGTAGCCTCAAGCGAAGCCGCCGCCGCAAGCCGAAGCCTCATGCTGAAGCCGCATGCATTGACCAGATCTGCTACAAACCACCACAATGACCATATCTGCACATCCACCATATCTCTCCCTTCAGCGACGTCGTCGCCTCCGAGAGCACCAGCTAGAGCCGGCGCTGCGCAGCATGGCGAGGTGACGCCACCATCACACCCACGAATGGTGACATCCTCCATGCACTCCATCTAAATGGTTGAAGATGGTAAAATATAATTATGCACTATTCATATTTTTTTTTGGCTAAGTTTTAGCTTGGCCCTCAAATTTGACCCCATGATTTTTGATGACCTTAGTAGTTCTACCTGGTTAAAATGTGCATTTTTTTGAACATGTGGTTTTTAATGTGGGTAATTTGAACAAGTTTGGGGGGTTGCAGGTAAGAATGGACATAAATCTGTTGAAACCGAAAATTGATTTGATTCAAATTGTTATTGGCATTCCGGTTTGGATTTGATCGGATAATAGTCAAACAGTTTGAAAATTCAAATCGTTCCGTTAGTAACTGTTTGGTCTTTCATTTTCATTTTGAAAACCGTTGGAATCCAAACCAAATCGTTAAAGTTTAATTTATTTATATTATTTATTAGTTAATATTTTTTTACCCTATAATATGTTAGCGTAATTTTACCATGTACCCTATAATAGTGCTCTAATATCAAATTGTAAGGTCCCTTCCCGAATTTCCCCTCGAAACCCGGGAAGAACCCTACTCCTGTCTAACAACCTAAGGAAATTCCCAAAATACCCTTAAGTCCTTACAAATGAATTATAAGAACTCTGTCAAAAGTTCGGCAGAGTCTCCTTTTAAAGACTATTTAACCGTCTTCCACCTGTCAGACAAATGATCAAATAGCACTCCAAATTCCAACAGACAACAATTATCCAACGATGAAATCGAAAATTTTGCAGTAAGTCCAAAAGTATTAACAAAGCATCTAGGTAGAATAATTAATTACATAATTAAATATCCTACTCGAAGTTTAGGTAATAGCGCAGCTGAAATTTTAATGTAAGGAAGTGGGTCGGAGGGATTAAGGCAATTATGTGATATGATGAAGATGAACCCAAGATGGTTATTGATAAGAACCACATAGAACTTACCTTCTTCCTATGTGTGAGCCATTCAATTCCCACCCTCTCTCTAAATCTAAACAAATATTTGATTGTTTTAAAATATAAAGGATCGATATACTCAAGGGGATACGAAATACAGTCCATTTGTTATGCCTTTTGCGTTGTAAAGCCAAATCTTCTTGCACTTCAGAATATTAAGATTTTGCCAATAGCTTTTAATTATTTGTCCACTTCAGTCTTCAATTGTGTGTATTATATATATATAAATATGTTTGTGTTTTATGGTGCTTTATTCTCAACTAGAAGATAATGTTTGTATTGTATATTAATTTTATGCACCATCAGCTTCCAATCTAGCTGGCTAATCTTGAGACAGGCAATCTTTGAAGATTGAAGTTGTCCAAAACCAGTGATAAGAGACTAGGATGAATATAAGTGTTGCTCCAAAAGAGGATAAGTAACTTTTCAAATGTAGCTCTTAGAGTTTAATAATTCGAATAATACTTGTATTCAATTTCAATAATACGTTCTCGTACTACCCTTTTTATATATAGAATAATTATTATATATATGGAAACACAAATAATGGAAACACTCACATGGTAACATAGACATAGACATGACATTCCAAAAAGCAGTGGGTCATTTTACAAATCCCGCTCTTGAAGAATCTCAAGGGGCTTATAATAAGTCATCATAATCTTCCCACTCAATCTCTCTTGATTTCCCAATATGAAGCATGTTACTTTCTATAATAATATCATTCTCTACTTGCACTTTGGTATTGATTATAATATGGTCTCATCAGAAAGAATATTAGTTTTAAGGAATAGAAGCAGCTTCCTCAAACAGCACTTCACCACCTTCCCTCCAATATCCCATATATATAACCCAATACCCACACAACTTCTCGGCACCAAATACCTCTCCCTCTATCTATACACAGCAAGCTCTCAAAAACACACAATGACTCCATCTTCTCAGTTTTCTTCTCTTAGCTGTGAATTGAGAATCATACAAGCCAAAAACATCGAATTCAAGACCACGGGAAACCTATTTGTTAGATACTATCCTTCAGCAGGAATCAGGCTTAACACCAGAGAAATCTCCACCAAGCGTGACCATGTATGGAATGAGTCCATCTCATTGGACTGCTCTGCAAGCGCGATGTACTCCATGGACAACAGCCTAAAGCAAGAAAGAGTGGTTTTCGAGCTGCGCTGGAGGAACACTGTGTCGGTATTTGGAAGAATTGGGGGGTCACAACTCTTGGGAAGGGCAGAGATTCCATGGAGGAAAGTCCTTGAGTCACCAAACATGGAGTTGGAGCAGTGGCTCACAATCGTTTCAACAAGTGGGCATGCTCTTGAAGGTGCCAAACATCCTAAACTGCAAGTCGGGATCAAAGTTAGAGTGCAAGCAGATCATATGGAAATGGAGAAAATGAAGCAGAGACACAGAAGAAGGGTACAAAAATGGGATGATTGCGGTTGTGAAAGTGGTCACGGCCATGGTCACGATTGCGGTTGTTCAGATTATGAAATTTTTGCACTAGCTTCTGCATTGGAGGCTTTTTAGGCACAAAGCAAGTTGGTATATGCACTAAGAGGAATTTTGGTTGGTGTAAACATTTTTTTCTGTTCATTAATTTGTTTTCCTATTAGTATCACACTGACATTTTCTTTTAGGACTGAAATGTTAGTGGAATTTTCAATGTAACTGTAAATAGGATCAAAAGATCTATGAGAGATAAATTCAAAAACACAATTGAGGAAAAATGTATGAAATTGTTCCATCACATATAACTTTGTTTTGGAAATATTCACTCTTTTCATTAGTCAAATTGTAGATAACTCTCATTAGTTATCTTTACTAATGAGTAGCCTCGATCACAAACTCCCATCTTTTCATCAGCATGATCTAAACAAAGAAAAAGTTCAACAGTTAGTGGACCTGACTCAGCTAAGAGCACCTTCATAGTTTTCATTTTGTATGTGATGGGAAATCCCAATTTTAACAACTCCATCCTTAACTCATTTTTTGTAGTTCGGAACTCATCTGTTTTTGCCTGTATCTCACCTTTCTTGCCTTGCAACACCTGTTCTATGTGAATTTTAGGTTGAGGGGATTCTACCACTACCATGATCAATTGTCTTGCTAACAAAAATGGACACTGTTATAATGGCATGGTGGCCTTTAGATTTTTCACACCAATCATCAGTGTTATTTTAACTTGCAAAAAATCAGTGTCAATCACAGTGCCAATAATAGTGCGAAGATATTAATGATTTTTGAATGGGGGACCACTCATTTGTAGCTTGATATAATTAACTGTCAACTAACGAAGGTCTAACAAATATAAATTTTCAAATAAATTAACTACTTATTTAAAATATTTGAAAAAATTGAGGCCAATTTGAAATTACTAACAAAGTTGGTTGTTGTTAAGTCATCTCCAACCGTGGGCCAAAAACTCAAATTGTAGGGAAATTGGGTACAAAATGGTCTTCAACCACAAGGCCAAAGATCATTGACATATTTTGGTTAAGGGCCAAGGGACAAGGGCTAAATTCTTTCTCAAATTTATCCAAAATTTTTTGGAAGTTTTCTAAGTCCTAAATTGAAGTGGGGCAACAACGTTCACGATTTTTTAGAAACAAATAGAAGAAGGAGTGTTTAGAGAAAAAGAGTCCTCCTCCTTCTATCTAAAGCTCTCTTCCCCCATATACTTCTTTTGACAGTCTCCTCCATATCCATGCCGCCATCCGGGGCGGCACACCCTCCTCTTCGGCTACTGCTCCACCCTTTATGGTGGCTTTTCTTCTCCATCCTCTGTGATGGTCTTTTTGCTCCACCCTCTGTGGTGGCTGGCTTCATATTTAATGGTGATTTTGTGTTACTCCTCAGATCTGACCATCCACCTCCATGCCCACCTCAAAATTCCTCCAATATCCCTCAAATTCCACCTCCTATCTTCTACTTGTGCTCCTAATCCTTGATATCTGCCAAGAATCCACAACTTCTCTGCACCACTATGCTCCACCCTTCAACCCCACCAGCCCCTCCGTCATCGATTTTCGTCGGCTATCCATGGTGGTTTTTGGGGGTGTTTAAAGTGCTTGTTGCACTAAATGAATGGATTATGGGAGCGCTTCATGCGCGGGTGACTTGCCTACTCCTATTTTCCGGTTGGTTCTTTGGTTTGGCTTGCAAATTTGTCCTCTTTGGTGGTTATGGTCTCATGGTGTTGTGGTGGCTACAATGTCCTAGTGTAGAGGCAGCTAGAAATGTATAGGCTACTAAAATTTCAGATCTAGGGTTTCCTTTAGTTTTTCTTTCTTGTTTTTTGTTAGATTTTTATTTGCTTTTGGGTCTTGTTGGTTTAGTCATTTGCACTTTGTTTGTTTTTTTTAGGCTATTTTGGTTCTTGGGCCTTCAATATTTTGTATTAATTTACTCATAAAATGAATCAGCTTTTCTGACCAAAAAATTGAAGTGGGGCCCAATTCATTTTGCAATTTGGTGGAATGTTGACATCCTGCATGCACTCCTTTTTATATTTTTTTTCTTGAATCCACAACAGTAAATAATGATAAAATATTGAAATAGTAATGGTTAGTACCAAATGGTTTTTTTTTCTTTCCAAATGTTAGCCCTAAATGGTTGGAGATGGTAAAATATAATTATACACTATTCATATTTTTTTTGGGCTAAATTTTAGCTTGACCCTCAAATTTGACCCCATGATTTGTGATGACCTTAGTAGTTCTCCCTAGTTAAAATGTGCATTTTTTTAAACATGTGGTCTTTAATGTGGGTATTTGATCAAGTTTGGGGGGTTGCAGGTAAGAGTGGACATAAATCTGTTGAAACCGAAAATTGATTTGATTCAAACTATTATTGGCATTCCGGTTTGGATTTGATCGAATAAAAATCAAACAGTTTGAAAATTCAAATCGTTCCGTTAGTAACTGTTTGGTCTTGGATTTTCATTTTCAAAACCGTTGGAATCCAAACTAAACCGTTAAAGTTTAATTTATTTATATTATTTATTACTTAGTGTAAATTTACCATATAATATGTTAGTGTAATTTTACCATGTACCCTATCTCACTTAATTATTTTTCATTTGTGTTATTTTCAAATTTAAATTATATTTAAATATAACTCGTCTTATTTAAAACTTAAAATGTAGGAATTTTTAATTTGTTGATATGTATTAATGAAATCTTGATGTGAATAAATAAAACCTTGATGTGAATGAATGAAATTTTGATGTGAATGAATGAAATTTTTATGTAAATTGATGAAATCTTAATGTGACTGAATGAAATGTTATTGAGAATATTGGAATTTTATAAATAATTATGTTTTGGAGCAGGTTGTTTTGTGAACAAATTACATGAAAATTGTATGTCGAAACTATTCAAACTGCAATTTGAACTAGAACGATTTTAACTTTATATATTGAAAATTTAAACCATATCAATTTTTTTAAAATTTTAACAATTTGAATTTCAATTTAGATCATATTTGCATCGATTCAAATCATTATCGGTCCTAATTGCATGTCGCAAAATCCGAGATCTTTTTCCTCTCGTGCTTCGAAAATGACAAAAGCTAATGGGGTTTACTTTACTATTTATTTATACCCTTTATTCATTCAAAATTAAATAATTATCTCAAAACCCAACCCAAAGAGGAAGAAAACACAAAACAGAGTGAGAGTCAGACCACAGAGGCTGACGATGGAGAGAAGCACACCAGTGAGAAAGCCTCGCAGAGACACTGCCGATATGCTGACGTGGAAGGAGGTTCCACACTCCGAATCTCCCACCACCGCCTCCTCGGCTCACCGTTCTCATCAGGTTACTTTCCACTCACCGTCAACACTAGTTTTTGGTCAAATTTTTCTTTGTTTTTCTTTCTTGGTAAATTTAGGAAGCTAAATTGATGTGATACATTTACAGCCGTCGGATGGAATCAGCAAGGTACTTCATGGAGGTCAGATCACAGATGAAGAAGCTCAGAGCCTCAACAAACAGTAAGATCTGTTCTGTGAACTCAGATCTAGTGATGCATGTTTCATTGTAATAATTTTCTGAAAATTCCCAATACTCTCATCAAATCTGAGGGGATGTATTCAATTGGATATTTTAAATGATCTCAGGATGTTTTTAAATACGGGGTATTCAATTAGGATTTTAATATGTTCTATTAAAATTTTGGTGTATTTCAATCTAACTTTTGATGGATTGATTTAAACCCTTTCAAAATTCAGGTTTATTCAATTAGATTTTAAAGTACAATTTAAAAATATAGGTGTATTCAAAAGTTTCATGATTTTTTATAATTTGATAACTTCATGGATTTTGATGGGTTTTAAGATGAAAAATCCACATATCAATCATTCACCCAAATCACACACCTCATCCTAAAATTTCATTGGATTTGAAAAAAAAAAAAAAAAATTCCGTCGCCCAACTCCACCCAACATTCAGTCCCGTCGCCACTACCATTAAACCAAGCACACCTTCTCTTCCCTCTCATTCCTCAGCGACCACCATTGTTTTATAGATTTGCAGCAGTATCTAACTACCATTAGTAATTTAGAAATGGGTTTACTTATAGATTTGCAGCAATATCAAATCTTGCACACTTGGAATAAGTAGTAACCAAAGAACTGCAAACCATCCGTTCACCAGGGAGGATGGAAGTCTGGTTTGAGTTTGTTGGTGGGAAGTTTTTGGGGGCAGCTTGTTCAGGAAAGAGAAAGAGAAAGAAAAAAGGGAGAAAGAGGGGGAAGGGAGGGAGGAGGAAAAAAATAGCCAACTTGCTTCGTCTGCGGCAAGGTGGGTGGTAGCTTCGCCGGCCGGAGTGTGGTGACGAGTTTGTGTTTGTCTGAGTTATGTGGGTGGATCGTTGGAGGAGATAGATATGGCCCAAGGGGTTTTCTTTTAAAGTAGTATTTCTTTTTATTTGTTTGAAGGACAAAAATAGGATTGGTTTATAGTGAAGGACATGTAAAAATAGGACATGTGTAGAAATGTTCCATAATTGAAATATTAAAAAATATGTTAGAATCCATTGAAATTTCAGATCAAATTTTACATGAATTGAACGAAAATCATATAAAACACTGATAAATCAATTAAAACCCATCAAAATCTATTACTATTGTAAATCATTTAAAACCCATTAAAATCTCAATCGAATACACCCCCTTTAATTTGGAATGTCAATAAGTACATGCAATGAAACCCAAAATTGTTTTTATCTCTTTTACTAGTTTGCCCATCTTAGATCCAGAAAAGAAAAATCAAATCAGAAAATTTGAGTATATTTACTGTTAATGATGAATATTTGTATATCTAAAACCCAGATGAAATGTGGTTCAGGAAGCCATGTTCAGGGTATAAATTAAAGGAGATTTCTGGAAGTGGCATATTTGCAGCAGGTTCAGGCAACAATGCTGCACCTGAATCTGATGATGCTAATAACAAAACGGGGCTTCGGGTTTATCAGCAAGCACTGAATGGAATCAGCCAAATATCATTCAGTGTTGATGAACATGTCACACCCAAGAAGCCCGTCACCATTACTGAGGTTGCAAAGCAGCGTGAATTGAGTGGGACATTGCAATCCGACTCCGATTCAAAGTCCAAAAAACATGTATCAAATGCCAAGTCCAAGGAGCTCACTGGAAATGACATCTTTGGTCCTCCTCCTGAAAATGTGCCTCGATCCGTGGCTGCTACTCACACCCTCGAAACTAGACAAACCAGAGACATGGGGGAACCTGCACCCAGAAATCTACGAACCTCTGTCAAGGTTTCAAATGTGAGTTGACTTCATTATCTCCAGTTGTTTCAGCCAGTCAATTTTTCGTATTCCAACCATTAACATGTATGATGGTTTTCTTGGTTAGGAATATAGGATATACATGACTTTCATAAATATAGATATCAGCTATGTATTTTAGGTTTATATGATAGTGTTCTTTTGTCAAATATTCTAGCATGTCTAAGTTGTCTGAGTATTAATGTAGATCACGGGTCTAAAACTCTAAACAGAATCCACTGGATCAAGATTATCGTGCAATCCGGATTTGCAATACCTGCCCGAGTGTATAGTGTAGACTATTTGGCATAGATAATTCTGTTCCTATATGGCTATATTAATGGAAGCTTACATCGTGTTGACGCATGCAGCCTGCTGGAGGTCAGAGTAATATCATGTTCAGCGAGGAACCTGTTGGCAAGACTTCAAGGAAAATACACAACCAGAAGTTTGCTGAGCTGACAGGTAATGATATATTTAAGGGAGATACTCCTCCAGGATCTGCTGAAAAGTCCCTAAGCACAGCTAAACTGAGAGAGATGAATGGTAGCAACATCTTTGCGGATGGAAAGGCAGCATCCAGAGACTATCTGGGTGGTGTTCGTAAGCCCCCAGGTGGAGAGAGCAGCATTGCATTGGTTTAACTCATAATTTCTAACTCATGTACTTGTTGTTATCGTCAAATAAAGCTGGTCTTGTCGTGTCCCAATGTGAACTCCGTGTTCTAGCTAGCGTGTAAGCCCTTCATGCCCTGATAATGATCTGCATCTTGGGTTCTTGGGTTTTGAAGTGGTGGATGTGAAGCTGTGAGTGGTGCAGCGACAACGCATGGCATTCTATACATTGTGATGGCAGGGGCATGTAATGTAGTCAGAAAAATGCAGGAGGTATGGCTAATTGTCTCATTACAATTTACAAGCATGTTCATCTCAGTTGTTTCGAGTTTGTGTTTGCTGGTTCCAAGACCCATTTCATTTATAAATTAAGTAGATGATCATTTATGGAAATTTACACGCCTCTTCTGTGGTTGATGTATCTGCTTGGTCTTGGTTTTTTGAAAAATCTGTTTCCTCGTGGTTCTGCCATCAACAAGATTGTTAATTTACACAATCTCAATTCTGTCCGTAAATTCGTGTGGATAGCTGTAGAACCAAGCATATAAAGAAACAATGTTATTTCCCAAAAACTCCTCATCCCAACTAGAGGACACGTGAAAACACGTCTTTTTCTTTGTTTTTTTCGGTCAAGGTGAAACATATTTAGATGGAAGCATGAAGAGAAACAATGTTATTTCCCAAAAACCCCTCATTCCAAATAAGAAAGAGAGCGCAAAGGAGGAACAGGTGCTGCTATTTTGCCATGATATAGCTAGCTAGCTAATCAGCCTTAATTAAAATATGGTCTAGTCTTGCATAAATGCTGTTTTGTTTTGTCATGTTATATATGTGATAAACAAGAAACAATTTCAAGCTTCATGTGTTTCAAGCAGAATCGGTAGATGCACAGTTCAGAAAATAGCTAGATTGGCTTTGCTTTCACCTGTAATGCAAGCAAGCTCTTGAAGCACCAACTCGGGCCTGCTATGAAGCTACAAAGCACTCAAATGGCCGGGGGACGCTGAGTTTGGTTTCAAACTTTCATAATGATGAAGTGACACGGTTAAGAAACAGAGCATATTAGAGCTCATCCTGGATTCTTGTTTACTCTCTGAGGGCATAACGTAAGCAAAAGAAAGAAAGACAAGCACAAGAAAGAAAAAATGAGGAAAATAAAACCCCCAAGATGAGCATATAAAATAAAAGATTACTCCTTCAGCCAAGAAGAAAAGAGTATGCACGCAATAACTTAATACATAATATTTTCTTTTACCAGACTAGCCACATTTATTTAGCAAAGTCCACACATAACCATAAAACAAACAAGATAAACTTGAAGCAAAGAAGCCACTCATGGAAATAAACATTATCTCGGTTTGTAACCCTTGTGGGGGTTAGCAGCATTTCTCAAGCATCTCCAGAACCAACGAGTTCCACAAGCAATTTCTCATAGTCTCCATCAGTATCTTTAACAATGGCACGGTCTAAAGGAATGCTGTTCCTTCGCTGGTATTCTTCTTTGATACGGTTCAAGTCAACCTCTGCCCGGGTGGTAACAACTCTTGTAAGAGCCCCTTCATCTGTCCCAAGTTTGTTGATAGCCAGACGCAGAACCTTCTCAAAGTATTTCTCAGGGATGCTCAAACTTTTAATTGTTTGTCTCAGTAACTGGAGGAACTCGTCATCTTTATCAGCCTTCAAGTCCTGCATATATATATATATATAGGAGTAAAATGTCATGGATCACCTTTTCACACATGTTCCCATCAGCTTGAATTAAAGTTGAGATATTAATACCTTGTTAATGGCATTTCCAAACTCATTGTTGTAGTGATTGAAGGTTGCATTCAGCTGTGCTTTACTCCTGGTACTCAGGATCCTGATCACTTCCTCATCATTGAAGGCTTTGTCTGAGATTTTCTCATGAAGAATCTTAGCCTCTTTCTTTGCCAACGGCACATTAATCTCATCTCCCTCATATCGGAAAGTGCTCAAAAGAGGAACCAAAAGCTGTGACACAGTTTAAAGCAACAGAACTATATTTCACAACCAAGAAGAGTATATATGGTTCAAGTAACTAATTAGGTATTTGCGAACACAATCAAATTAATTACTAATGAGTTTGGAGGTTTAAGGTTGTACCTTGCGATAGTCTCCGGAGGTATGATATGCAACATCTTCTTCCAGAGATTTCTTGAAACGAGCCTGATATGCCTGCTTTACCAGGTGGAGCTCATGTGAAGATCTAGTAGTAGCTATTTCCAAAAGGACCTTATTGCTTGAAGTGAACCTCTTTGTAGCTTCATTAGCCAAAAACGCGTCGCGCTCAGCAGGAACCAATGTCCATAGGAGCACAGCCCTCTGGTTATGCAAAAAAGAGAAATTAGGAAAATCGAGCAGTGCCCTTTTAGTTTTAAATACCACACACGTTGTATTGAACTCAACCAAAGTAGCAACAAAAAAATTGCAAGCAAAACTGCTATTCAACTGAAAAATAATGAATCGAAATCTGACCTCAAAATCACTGGAGAGTTCTTTGTCAAGTGACCTGAGAAGTTCTTCCCCATAAGTTTCTGCATATGCCTGCTGAATTAATTTTCTCTGAGCTGCATTCCTGTGAGCCAGTATGGATATGATCAATCCCTCATTTGTCCCCCATCCTGCACACAATTTACAAAGCAAGCTCAGCAATGGTCCATCCCAGAATTAGAGACAGCATTTTTATGCAAAGATTATTAAAAGTAAAAACATCTCTTTTTACACCATCAGATTCAACCTTTAGATGCCAAAAGGATTGCTCAAAATAGTGATATAGCACTAAATGAAGCCTTGTCTTTTAGGATAACAATAGGAGTAAAATAACATAAAGAAGAAACAATCTTAGCTAAATATTTGTTAATTTTGTAAGTCAATAGTGAAACTCAAACTGATTTAGTGAGAGACGGAATTAAGATTGAAAAGATCTAGATCTAACTATTGACATTCAACCAAACTGATCAAAGAGAAAGAAACCCATCATCAATATCATCAACCTCATATTAGCATACTGAATTTTGCAAATGTAGCCAACCCCGTTATCCTTGGGAACCCAGAAAACACTTAGTGACAAAGTGAAAGCATAAGAAAGCAGATCAAACTTTGGATGATGATTGATGAGCCATATCAGATCATAAACAATTTTGACCCAACAAAACTTGTCAGTCAATAATGAACTTCAAACTGGCTCAACAGGCGCATTTTTAAAAAGATCTAGATCTGAAATTTAATCCAACAAAACTTATGCCAATGAACTAACTGATTGAAAGAAAACGATCATCATATTAGCATATACTGAATTTTGTAAAGATCGCAACCCCATTATACTTAGAACTAAGAAAATCTATTCTTACAAAGAAACACAATATGGAAGCAGATCGATCAAACTTTAGATGATCAAGCATATCAGATTACAACAAAGTCATGCCTCAATGACTCAGAAGCAAAAACAAAACACAATTAAAATGATCAATTCAAATAAATGAAATGATTGAATTAATTTAGTAAAGACCTTCAAAAGCTTTCCTGAGTTGCTCAGCGTCTTCCACTGCAGAAGGAACCACAGCTGGTACTCTAAGAGTCGCCATTTTCTTTCTCTCTGTTTCTCAGTGCGTTTGTGTGTAATAATAATAAGAGGAAGAGCCAATGATGAAAGGGAGAAGGGGAGCTTGGCCTTTTATAGAAAGAATCAGTGTTGCTATTTGGACCGCGGTAAGAAATGGACATGAAATTATTTTAATTTATTACCACCGTAAAACTGAAAATGGAAAGGCAAAAGAAAAACAATGAAATACTGGACAATAATTGATTTCTTTAATTATTGTGTCGATCATGATGTTTCTTTGCCCACCTTTAAATAACATGATGGTTAGAATAGCCTGTGTTAATGTACTGTTTTTTTATTTTTTATTTATAGGTAAATAAAGCAACATTGGATTAACATGAGGTATATGTGTACAATAGGTATTTCCTAGTGAAAAAGTAAGAACTTTTTTAGTACGCCGCGAATAAACATACAAATAAAATTCAAAAGGACAACTAAGCATGGCACAAACAAGAATATAGTAAACAATCACTATGAACCCAAACTAGAGTCACGAAGAAAACAAACCTAGTTAAAAATCAATATATTGTTTTATTTTCGAATAATGATATTTGAATATATTTAATTGATCATATTAACGGATCGCAACATGAAATCTAACAGTAGAAAAATCAATAATCAGATGGTGATTCTATTAAATAAATGTATCCATGAAATCATTACTCTAATATATGATACTGTCCAAATCACATCTTAGAGCAGTGTGACGCGGCAAACATTATGGCTGAAAAAAGAAATTATTTTCTTAACGGAAGAAAAATAAGCGATTGAGCTGTACATTGTTTGTCTCCTTTCCAACTTAGGATGAGAAGGTTTTTGTTTGTTGGGTAGGGACCTTTTACAGTGAACGTGGACGGCCGGCATGGTTTTGTACAATTCGTTTATGGTAATTGGTTTGGTGCCAATTGAGCTGTATATAATTATTATCAAATTTATATAGAAAGCCAATTAAAATTTTCTGTTCCAGTTAATGATAAATTCATTTTTTAAGAATTGTTGTTGTACTTATTTATCTCGAAATGAACCAAGCAAGTTAATTGCGAAGTGCAAAATTAATTTTTAGAATTGTGTTTTTACTTGTTTGTTATTGACAAAATCAAATTTGTTGTTTAGGGTTTAGAAATTTAGAATTTAGGATCTCATAAAGTTTGGAGAGTAGGAAAGTGGTTTTTTGGTAGGGGTGGTGGGTGCTTATGGCTTAATTAGGATTAGCCTTAAGTTTTAGGCCAAGGGGTGGTGGTCGTTATGGCGTTCTTGATGTGTTCGCTTTTGATCGCTGTGTGTTTGAATTGAAAGGGGTTTCTTGGGAGGGGTGGGTTTGATAGGGATGAAGATGGTTGGGAAAGGATGGGGGAAAATGAATAGAGAGTACTAAGTAGGAATTGAGATATTTTTGTTTTGTTTATATATGGGGCAAAAATTCAGGGCTGGCCCTGAGGATAGCTGGGTAAGGCGGCCGCCTCGGGGAGGCTCTGAAATATTTTTTTTACATAATTGTTATGTTAGTTTGTTATATAATTATCTTACTTCAATAATAATCAAAATATGATACTTAGGCGAGTTGGTTGTGGCGCTTACTACCTTCAATGAGGCCCCCTATTTGAATCTCAATGGGGGCCTTTTGGAGAATTTTTTCATTTTTTTTCATTTTTTTTTCTTTTTTTTTCTTTTTCTTTTTCTTTTCCTTTTTCTTTTGTTTTCTCTTTTCCTAAATCATACCTAATATTTTCTTTTGTCACAAGAATGATTGAATGGCTTGATTACTTTATCAATTGAAAAAAAATTGGTAGCAAAACTAGATTATGAAAACTTAATTAACACTTTAGCCTCTTAAAACGCAAGACGTGCGATATTTAAGTGAAGTTTCCTTATATTTATTAAGTACATGTATTTTTTTTTTGAGAAATTATTAATTAAGGAACTTAAGTACTTATTTGATTACATTGTTTGGTAATTATTTATTGTCCTAGTTTTAATGTTTGTGAGTTTTGATATAAAAATAATTTTTTTAAAGTGTTAGAAATATTGATATATATATACGGACACTTTGAAAGTTGAAGAATGTGGGGCCTCAATTTGAAGGTTCGTCTTGGACTCCCAATATCTCAAGGTCGGCCCTTGGCAAAATTACAAATAGCAAAGAGTAAAAAGGTAATTGAGATTGGATAGAGAGAAATTGGGATAGAATGAGCTATTTTTTGTGATTATGGGGGCATATTAGCCCATTTCCCTTTCAATTAATATGCATTTTAAAAATTGAATTGAAAATAAGTTAGCCCATTTCCTTTTCAATTAATATGCATTTTAAAAGTTGAATTGAAAATAAGTTGGAGTTCACTTGGGATCGAACCAGGAGTCTCAGGTTTCATATAAACGGGCCTTATCCATTGTGCCATGCAGTAATCGTTATTTTGGCAACTGAAGAACATTTTATAAAGAAAGATAAAGAAGGATATTCTATGCGAAGAGAACCATTGACCTCACTCGACTCGCGGCCAAAACTTTGGTGGTATCAAACTGGTAGCGTTTGTTGACCCCTGGAGAGAGAGAGAGAGGGCGGTGACCCCATCAACAGAGTTTGAAAACAAAATAGCTTCGACCTCACTCTTTCTTCCATCTTTTATTAATCTTAAAAGGTACCCTCTCTTTCAAAGAAAGCTTCCTTCTTTTTTGGTTGGGAGCTGGGACATGGAGGTGGAATTGGCCGGAGATGAAAGGTGCAGCAATAAGTAAACGGTTAAGAAAGTGAGAATCAATCCAGTCCGGAGGAAATGGGGTCAAGGGTTGTGATGGTGTTGATGAGTGGTGGGAATTGATCTTGATTGGTGATATAGAGAGTAGAAAATTAGAGATGGGCAGGTCACAGTCTTTTCGGAGCAAGGCAGCCCACTTCGTATCTGATCTCACCACTGTCTTCCTCAATCCCATTTCTGACAAACCCTCCAAACCCTCTTCTTCCCCTCATGCTGTAAGTTCTCTCTCTCTATCCTTTCTTCTTCTGTCTTGAAATTATTTCTGGGTTTTTGTTTTTGCTTTTTTTCTGTTCATGGTAATTGCTATTCTTCCCATTGGCTACAAACCCAATTCATCATGCATGTCCTTAGCTGAGATGATGACTTTTCGTGGCCTTTAGAATGTTCTGGAGCTTCATATGATTGGTTAGGGAGCTCTATTATTAAGGAATTTGTGGGCGGGGGTGAGGGTTTCTTTTACTTTTTTTTTTCTTTGATTAATTTTTGCAGCTTAATTGTATCTTAGAACTGAAATTCAATACTAAAGGATACGAGTTTCAGAAAAAGTTTTGTCCATCGAGTTCGGAATTAGGAATCACTGATTGGGTTTTTGTGGTCCTATATTTGTCATTCAGTTTGGAATGGTATGCAGGCATTTTGTTATTTATTAGAATACATCAGGCTGTGAGTTTGCATACCTAATATGGGATTAATAAATTTTTCTGGACATCTGTTGTAATTGGTCATTTTAGATTTAGACCTTTAGTTCCCAGAACTCTGAATATGTAATTCTTGTTCCGGCAGGAAGATTTGGATGAGTCCAAAGGAATTCGAAATGGATCAATTAGTGAAGAAAGTCCGGTTAATGTAGTCGATGGGCCTGACACTTCTTCCTTTAGTGCATTCCTCTACTCACTATTGTCCTCTTCAGAGTCTGGAGATACTAATACAAATTCAGATGAGAAAACTGATAATCAAATGGATAGTTGCAACTCATCATCTGATTCTGCAATGAAAGGAAATGGTGGAAAGAAAAGTTTGCTTTCTAAGGGGAAACAGTCGCTCAGTAAAGTCTTGTCCCAGGCAGCAAGGTTTGGAGGGTATCGGAGTCAAGAGCGCAAGGGTAACCTTGACATGAAAGTTGATGATGGGAATGATTCACACTCCACTGGAGTTGAGATGAGGCATATGCAGACAGCCCAAAAGCCTGTGGCTTTGGTTGTTCACCCAGATACCTCCGAACCTTCTTTACTTCTTACAGAAATAACAAGAACTGCTCTTTACTCGTCAATGCCAGCACTTGTTCAAGGACGGAAATGGTTGTTACTGTATAGGTGCATATTACGATTTGATCTTTTCAACGTTTTAATGTTTTATCATTACTACATAATAATTGTACCCTCAAGCCAATAAATAACTTGTGTCCTGCAGTACATGGAGGCATGGCATATCACTGTCAACCCTTTACAGACGAAGTATGCTTTGGCCTGGCCTCAGTTTGCTGGTAATTGCTAACCAAACTATTAGAATCAATCATTTGAACAAATTTCAGATCAACCTTTTTAAACTAAAATTTCCAGATCAACCGTTTTGGAGTAACTTAATTATTCGGTGAAGACTAAATTATTTTATAGTGCTGTGTAAACAGAAATTAGCTAGTAAGGAACAGGAATTGACTCAAAACAAACAATTGTCAACGAAAATCCTTCTGCTCCATAGTTTGGTATAATATATTAAGTAATTTCCTTGATTATTTGTTTGCCTTGTGTCATTAGCTCATTATCAAATTCTTTGACTTGTTGATTTGTTTTAGTTCATACAAATGCATAGAATCCATAGTAAAGTGTTTCTACTTATTTAATATCTGTTCAGGTTGTTGGAGACCGTAAAGGTGCTGTTTTTGGTGGCATGGTGGAGGCACCTCTAAGACCAACAAACAAGAAGTATCAGGTCCTGCTGAAACACATGCTGGCTTTTGAGTTGATGTAGAATTATTTTCCTTTGTCTATGTTGTATTCATGCACACTTCTGTAAACAGGGAACAAATGATACATTTGTTTTCACAAATACACCTGGCCATCCTGTTATATTTCGCCCTACAGGTACTAATTTATCCTATTTGCTTCCAATGGTTTAAAGTTTCTTACTTCCATCAACATATTTAGGTGGCAAGCATATTTATAAATGACAAGGGAACTTTTATTCTCTTTTCATAAGCTTGCAATAAATATTCTGTGGTGGAAGTAATTAAAAATTTTCGTCTGGTTAAAATTAAATGTATATTTTCTAACTACATATTGTTTTGAAAATTAGGAGAAATTTATTCTATGTAATCAGCTCATTATGAGAGTAAAGGATGTGGTCCCATGAAGTATTGTTAGAGCATTTTGAGTGAATGTAGTCCTCTTCATTTCAATGGAAAAAAAGGAAAAAAAGAGAAGAAAAGAATGTAGGCCTCATGAATCAACATCTATTAGGTTAAACTTTGTGTTACATCATAATTAATGTACCATAAAATTTTATTTCATTGCCTTCATTCTTCTGATGTAGCAGTTGGTATTATGTGATTGCTTTCTTTAACTATCATCACTATATCTAGTTTGGGTCCTATTGGCCAATTATGATCTTCACACTTTGACACTTTGTAACCAGAACCGATCGTACGGTACATGCTTAGTGCTCAGTTTCCAACTAGTTGTATCATTTCGAATAGTTCATGATGCTTGTTTTATTTGTGATGGGAAAAGCTTGAATATTGCATTAGAGATATGCATTTGGTTGTCGTTTATGAAGTGACCATCTTAAGAGAAGGAAACTAGTGTAAAATTATGTTTTATTCCCGTATTTTTTATACCTGTATGGAAGATATTTAACTAAATATGCTGGAATTAACTGAAAAATGTATAAGCAGGTGCAAATCGCTATTTCACATTGTGCTCCACCGACTTTTTAGCAATTGGAGGGGGTAGTCATTTCGCACTATATTTGGACAGTGAGCTGTGAGAATTTTGCATCTTCATTTCTTCTTCTATTTTTTCACTTATAGATTTTTGTAGTCTGCGATCGCTCTTATAAAAGAATGAATTCTGTATGCGTTTGTAACTTTGTTCAATTTTTGTTTTTTGGTATAAGATTGAGTGGATCAAGTTCATTCTCGGAAACCTATGGGAATCCTTGTCTTGCACACTCAGAAGACTTTGAGGTGAAAGAAGTAGAGGTGCGCACAATGTCTCTCTCTCTCTCACACACACACACACACACACTTCTTAAAACTTTAGGCACATGCCTACTATCGCTCTGATACACAATTTCTATATATCCATAATGAATTATCACTGTTTCCAAAGGAAAAGAGAAGAAAATGTGAGAGTCATATTTTTGTGTGATGCAGTTATGGGGGTTTGTATATGCTACGAAGTATGAGGAAGTACTTGCTCTAAGTCGTATGGAGGCACCTGGGATTTGCCGATGGTGAATGCATAAATTAGACCTCATTTTACTGTGGTGGTTAGCATCATCATCACCTTAGCTGAGGCTAATTAATTTAGCTGGAGCCAGATGCCAACCTAGTTAACAACAGCTGACAGGTCTTTATTGTATATGTAAATATATGCCATGTACATATATAAACAACACCTATGGATTGGCATTGTGCAATCGTTTTGATTAGATAGTGAGGGTAAATACTGTATACTATTATTGGTTGACAATAATATGTAACTTGAAAGAAACCCTCTCTGTTGATTCCAATGGTTGAATCATTTTCCCGGGTTTATGCAACAAGGTGTTTTTTAGTATCCTCTGTTGCTGCTGGTTGAAGAGGCTTATGGGTTATGGAATTTGTAGTACAAAATCTGCTATGTTGTCCATTTATTTATGATATATATCTCTTCTAGAGAATTTCACTCTGTAGGTTTATGGAGATGCAACTAGGGAGGATGAAGGAATTGGCAACACTTTGTAGGTCTATATAGAGTAACTGATTAATTTGATAGGATGCATCATCATGTCCTCTATATTTCCTAGGAGTAAGACTAATTATTAGAGTTGCTTCAACTTACTCATTTTAAAGGGGACAAATTGATGAGAGAAAGACTAATTAATTAATGTTTCCTTGGTTTTGGTATGGAAAAGATTTCTCCCTCTTTTCCCATGGCGTTGTAAATATTTTCTACCGTTCTCAAGCATTTATTACGGCCAACCAAACGTTTCTTAGGTGATGCCACCAAGTCCAATGAATGTTAACAAGTTAATTGAAAATATTCTGTTCTTGGCCAAAACAGACTTCTGAAGCGTCTTCCCGGAAGAAGCCAAGAACACAAAATTTTCCTTTTTTAATATAATGATATTAGGGGATAAGATTATATTATACATATTGGATATCGACTTCGCCAGTGACAATGCCTTATTGTGGGCTGGTGGAGGGGTCATAGTCCAACCAAGGATTGTTTTTAAAAAAAAATCTTGCATTTACTAATTTTTTTTTTTCCCAGAAAATAGTGTGGAAATGGGCAACTTTATATGGATATCCCTCTAGACGTGACCATAGGGACTCCCACACGCTGATAAATGTTTGTATTGAATCATAGCTACTCATCACAAAGGACGGACACGTCACCTCAACTTTACTGTAAGACTAGTAAATAAGAGCCAGTGAGAATTGATCACAGGACCTCCATCCACCAAACCACATGGGAGTAAATCCTTGCCCTTGCATTTACTAATTCATTTCATGACTTATATATGGAGAAATCAGCCTAGTCCAGTTTTCGAAATAAAATTAACATAGCATGTTTATTTGGGATTCTCTTGCTGATTGTATAAGGCTCAATGTTAGAAGTGTGTTTGTCTAATCAATTAGTGAGGAGATGTTTTTAAGTATCAAAGGGTACAAATATAAGTTAAATAATAACATTTTTTATTTGCATTAGATATTTATTTATGGTTTTAGTTATAATTTTTTTTTTCCGTCAAGCTTATTTATTTCTAGAGATGCATTTGAGAGGTAAGGTACATTACATTTCTAATTATGTGTATCTTTATGTTTATTAATAAAATTCTCTCATATCATTTTATTTTTCTCAAATTCATACGTATGTTTAACCCATCTGAAGCCTCTGGATTCTCCACTGGGTCTCGCCTTCTACAAAAGTCAAATTTAAAACCATCATAACGTATAGAGAGGAATACCATTAGATTAATATTTCTTTGGTTTCTGAAAAAGAAAAATTGTCTTGTCACTCGAATATACAGAATTAAAATACAGATAGATATAAAGATGCAATCTGGTTTGATTAATTTACAGTCTGGGGTCTCATCTAAGAGACTAAATCTTTTGGCCTTCAGGATATAAAATTGAACTACCAGAGACTAATCCTCATATAGGAAAAGAAAAGAAAGCATAAGTGCATAACCATTATCTAGTTAATTATTCACCTACAGAGGTAACTAGTTAATTATTCACCTACAGAGGTAAAAATTAACAATGCGTCTAGTGAAACAGATCAACTACAGCTAAAGACGCGGTGCCATCGATCAGGAATAAAGTTGGGAGTTAGAATTAAACAACTACAGAAGCTTTTTCTACAATTCCTTCTTGTAGTTTCTGAGGTGAGCCACTCGGAAAAGTTCCATTCTTTGCATTCACTACTTCCTCCTCATATGCAGCTGCATGAATACCAAGTGCAGCGCGACCAGATGGATCAAGATTTTTTGACCATGATGCATCCCATTCCACAGCTTTGGCTGTACTGCATGCCACACTTGGACCACCAGGAACTGTCGATCTTGCAGCATTCTGTTCAGAAATGGAAAATTCAACATTCTCAAGTAAATAATCAATAATCCCTTTTAATCAAATTCAATCATTTCATTAGATGCCCGTGCCCATCATAATTTCATTTGATGCTATTTGCCTGCTTAGTACTACAACCTGTATCTCACCTTGGGAAAGAACTTCTCAAATATGGTCCTGTAGTAGTAGCCTTCCTTTGTGGTAGGAGTATTTTCAGGGTAAACAAAGCTAGCATTCATCAGCATTGCATCTGTTACCTGCCCAGTTACAAGAAAACCAAGATAATCAATTATATGCAGACAATGAAAAGCAACTCTAATGTTTTCGGACTTGGGTTGTTAAACAAGGTACATTTACAACTATAAATTGATTTGCTACAACATGAAATAAGCCAAAAATTAATTAGGGGTGTTTGCTAATCATTGGGTGTTTGTGCTTGAAATTTTAAGGGAAGTATGGAGGGAAATGACGGATGCACAAGAATGGTGGTAGGGAGGAGAAGAATGAATGAAAACAACTCATTTGGTTTCTGTTTTTTTTTTCTTAAACATTGGGTTTTGGCTTTTAGCTTTCATTTTCTGTAGTTTTTCTTATGTATTTCTTCTATATCTCTCCTGCCATTCTTCCTCCACTGTTCTTCATCCTCGTTCCCCTCATATGCTTCCCTCATATCTCAAGCACGAAAAGTGAGAACCAAATGGTTATCAAATGGGCCCTTAATGCTTTCTTGCTATAGGTTTGACATGTCATGTTGTCAAACTCTCAATATGGTCTAAATTGAGAGTATGGAAACCTACACAGCTGACTGTCTAGAAAGGGAAATTTTCACCAAAAATATAAATCTAAGTGAAGGCAATGCATACTT
Organism: Oemleria cerasiformis; assembly: GCA_037349345.1. Lineage (NCBI taxonomy): Eukaryota > Viridiplantae > Streptophyta > Magnoliopsida > Rosales > Rosaceae > Oemleria > Oemleria cerasiformis. The sequence goes on from JAZGTL010000007.1 coordinate 12,729,663, forward strand.
GTTCATTTGCATGATCTTTCAAGCCATCAATCCAGCTGTAACCAACCCCATCGCTGAATTGTTCCTTTTGCCGGTACAGTATGTGCTATAAAACAGAAAACAAGGAAGACAAAAATTTAGCTATATATTGAACAAAAAGGGTGCTAGTCTGTGAGAGGCCACTTGACTGACATTACATAGCCAAGCACCCGGCCTCTCACCATCTGCACTTGAACATAGGGTATACAAGTGGAATAGGTGACACCTCACTGAAAGCCTTCCAAGAAAAAAAGCAATTATATATGCAAAACAATAAAGTTGTAAAACATGATTACCACAATGGTTGAGTATGACGTAAAATCAGAACGTTACAAACCTTCGGCAAATATGGCTTCTGGTCATCATCAAATGCATTGCGTAAGACCCACTTCTCAATTCTCCCAAGATCACGCCTGATCTGCAATTACAAAAGCAAGTACTGAGATGTAGGAATTCAATAAGAACTTTTAGTTTGATATTAGAAATTGGAAAAACACAAATAACAAACAACATAATCCCAATAGCTTCACAACAGTAACTCTATGACCATATTATCTACAAGATTGACCAGACCGGACAAACTGTGTTACATCCACGGAAACAAAAAAAAAACATCAGGAACCTCTCACACCTAAATCTGAAAAAAAAGGGGGGAGCATAAATGATTACGCATAAGGCACATGGAAATGTCATGATGCTTAAGAAATAAAATGAATTCCACAACGGAAAACAAGACCTGTACTATGTTCAGAATATTGTTGTTTATTTTGTGAATAATATAAAATGTGACGGAAACCCCCAGGTAGTATGTCCTTCCTTGAGCCATGACTGAGACATTTCTTAACTTGGTTTTATGAATGGACAGTTACAACTCCAAATAACAGCAATAGACTTTGAATTATATAAGTATGAGCTTCTACAGCATTTAAGATTGGGAAATAGAGGAAAACAGCACGTTGATAAGTGGTATACCATTTTCCATTCTGGATCGATGCTCATGGCAACATTGATGAACTCCTTATCCAAAAAGGGCACTCGAGCCTCAACACCCCAAGCTGAAGTTGATTTATTGGCTCTCAGACAGTCATACAGGTGAAGAGCTTTAATCTGTTGAGTAGTCACAGTTTTTCAACAAGAAAAAAAGACAAAAGAAAATTTCAAAATGGCCATTGAATGAGTAGAACAAAAATCCAGTAATATTGAAAGTACATAACATTTTCCCCAAATAAAACAGAAAAGAAGCAACCAAAGAGAGCAGAGGGAGAGACAGTTAGGTACCTTCTGACATGTTTCTTGGTGAAACTCCTCCTTGTTTGGTGCCTTGTGGAAATACAAGTAACCACCAAAGATTTCATCCGAACCTTCCCCAGAAAGAACCATTTTTACTCCCAAAGATTTAATTTTCCGAGACATAAGAAACATGGGAGTACTAGCTCTGATAGTTGTCACATCATACGTTTCAATATGGTAAATAACTTCCTCAAGTGCATCTATGCCTTCCTGAAACATCAAAGAAAGAAAACAAGATATCTCTATAATTCTTGAGATAACTGGAGATCATGTTTCTGCCCTGGACTTACTGATGAAGGAAAAAGTTTTGTTAAAAAACAAGTGAGGTAGAAATAGAAGAAAGTATATTAATGAAAGAAGAAAGCAAGGGAAAGACAGAACAGGCTTGGGAAAGAAGTAGAATGAGGGGAAACTACTGGGAGAGCCAGAATCGTGGTAAATAGAATTTTGTATGTAATTTTTTATTTTATATACCAGTAGTCTCTGAAGCCTATTACACGCAATCCTAAATCATTGAAGAGCAATTAAACACCAAATTCAGTCCCCAAATTTTAATAATGAACTGATTTCTAAAGTAAGGAAATAACCAAATTATAACCCTGAACCAAATTGAAATCCTACATCAATTACCTGGACAGTAAAATGAAACTCATGGTGACGAGTCCCAAGATAATCTGCAACTTCTCTCGCTGCTTTCAAATCCAGAGAGCTCTGGAGATTGATTACATAGCATTTGAATGTAGAAAACAATTATCAGAAGATAAATCTAATAAAATATTGATTGCAGGAAAATACATCTAAGCTGTTGGGTGCTAAAATTTGCATGGAATAGGCAAGAACACCTACAACAACGACAATTCATTTAAACTTGCTGTGTTAATCCCATGTTAAAACAACTCTGTCTTCCTAACAAGACAGTGTACAAATTTTTCATCAGTGATATTTTCATGTCATTAGGAATAAGCAACAGACGAAGCCCACCCTTGTCTGAATTTTTAATAGAAGGTGTAATATATATTTGTTCAAATAGAAAATCCAGATTTTGTGTCACAATGGGCAATCTAAAGATAGCACTACATTGAGTAAGGATCAATATTGGCTATCTGAAAAGAGAAAAGTGTTTTCACCTCCAAGCCAATGCAAAAAGTGTGCAACTGTGATCCCCACTGACGTGCAGCTTCTGATTCAGCCAAATAACGACAAGTAACAGCAGCAACAAGTGACGAGTCCAGTCCTCCCGACAAAAGAACACCGAATGGTACATCTGTCATAAGTCTCTTAACCACTGCCTGCAAGATGTCAAGACCAAAGAAGAATGGTTACGAAGTTAGATTCTAACCATTAAATGTGGTGTGAGAGTGATATGCGCAGGTTCCATTGGCCTATGACCAGGTTGTTCAATTCATATAAACAAATCACATATCTGAAGATTTTTCCTAGCCTTCAATTAAAATGAAACTGATATTTACATCTCTTTCATTATAAATACTTATAAGCCCATTAAGATCAGAAGAGGGGAAGAAAAAGAAAGTATGAACATGTAGGTCTTCCAATCAAATAATTTATATGTTAAGTCTATTTCTCAAAAAAAAAAAAGACCATATTGATTTGTACTTCGTCCAACAACCTACTTACTCTTGCATGGGTTCTGCAATTATACAGAAACTATGCAGATTTTACCAACTTGGTTAACTGGGCTAATTATCCTCCAAATGATACGCAGAATTGCCTATTTTATTACCACAATACATTGAGCTTAGACGTAAGTTTAAGCTCTGATTCTGATGGGCACCCAGTTACCAAAGAACCTAACCATAAAGGTAGACTATGAGAAATATCAAAGTCCAATGTCATCCACTCTTCCTCAGTGTTCAAGGCAAGAAGTTCCTGTGTCAGCACCCAATTGGCAGAGCTGAACATCAAGTAAGCAACTTCCCAGACTTAACATTAGGAATGGGAAAAACTGACATCAGCCAGCCTCTCATGTTTTAGATTCAACCAACCCAGTTTTAACATAAACAACCAAATATGTGAGGAAGGGTTTTTGGTAAATAAAGGGAATCATTTAGATGGTCGGTATTGTCCCAGCTTCTCAAAATGACAAAAACTCAAAAATGGAGTTTCATTTATCACAAACTAATTGAAACTAACTGGTTAAGAGTAATAATGAAATAAAAAATTTAAGTATAGGTTCAGTGCATACCTTCTCAAAAGCCTTACGTAAAATTATTGGATCATAAGAGGTCGATGGGGTCTGTTCCAAAAACCAAGGTGGGTTGTACCACCTTCTAAGCCCTCCTGAAATAAATTTGTGAATAAATAAACTTAAGTGCATAGTGTATACAACATCTAACAAGTTTAAGGCACGCAACTTAGTAATTTCTAAATTCAAATTACACGAATCTGAATCGACAACAGTCATTTCATAAGTTTTGAACTTTTTCCGGTAACTACAAATCCAAAATAAACATGCACAAAATTAATATTAAAGAGAAAGATGTCCAAAGACTCGAAACCCTCGAAAGGTTAAAATGTATTTTTGGTTCCTGAGGTATAATGAATTGTTTTTTCCCCCATTTCTTTTCTATTTCTGAAAGGGACAAAATACGTTATAAGAGGAAGCTGTAAGCAGATTTTATATGAAATTTTTTCAGAACTTTGTTGGCCAATAAAGCTGTTACTTAATTTCATCAATACAAATCTGTACGACTAGCAAGAGTTCGGAAAGTACATACCTTGCTTGCTAGAGTAAATATGCCCAGGAGGAAAACATATGAATCTTTCACAATCGTCACTTAAAGCTTTCATTTCTGAAGCAAACCAGATTGATCCTGTAAAAAATATATACTCATTAAATATGTGTGGGATAATCAAAGCTTCAAAATGATAATGAGTAAAGGCTATGTATGATCAAGGCTTAAATTTGGATGGATATTGGAAGCACAATAGAACAAGAACCAGAGCAAAGAAGAAAAAAAAAAGTAAAACACAAGCAAAAACATTTTTTAGGGTGTAAACCAGAGCAAAATTGATTTTTCCTTTTTAAACCAAGCTTTTTTCGACAAGAGGGGACAAAGAAAATTTGGTTGGACCCTAAAATAAAGCTAATTTTCATTTTACTTTTAGTAACTGACATAATACATACCATCAAGACCCCAGCCCATGTAAAGTGGGGTGATACCAATTGCATCTCGGGCTGCAATATAACTATTGTCTCTTGTGTCAAGGACGACAAAGGAAAACATGCCATCCAACATGTCCACAAACTCTTCCCCATGTTCTTCATACTGCCAAAGTAAATGTAATTAATGAATGAGAGAAGCAAAAATCACTTAAGCATGGATTAACAAATATCAAATAAGTTCTTAATTACTTACCAGATGTGCAATCACTTCACAATCACTGCCAGTTCGGAACTGATGCGACTTCAGCTTTTCTCTCAATTGCTTATGGTTATATATCTCACCATTAACCTAAAGTCACAGATCCAGGAATCAAGCAAAAGTTCAATTCAATGTCGTTAGATTAAAAAGAAAAAATTATCAGCCGAATAAAAAGTACATAATATGAACAGTGAATGGCACTAAAATCCTATGAAAGGAAAGTATTCTCGAGTATTTAAAACAAAATAATCAGTATCAGATTCTTGGTTGCAGCCAACTCAAGATCATTCGAAGTTCACAATTAAAGGATTGTAACCATAGCCTATACTGCTTTAAGTTTCGCTGGACGAATAACCAGAATTATCATAAAAAGGGGTGTCAGCAGACCGAGTAATTGTGAGGAATTTGTTTTGTATCCGATAATACTCCAACCTATTTTTTGTTTGGTTCTGGAAAACCAGTGAGAATTTCAATCTATATATGATAATCAAACAACGAAAATTCATTTCTCGGTTTTGCTCCAATGAAAGAAAGTGCATATATCAACATTTCTCCAATCCAAAATAATCTTCATTCTATCCAAAAATCCCGTCAATTCGATTGCAATTAAGTTTCATAAAGCAGAAAGCAAACAAAGCTGTATAAATAAGTTCAACTCAATGCAACAAAAAAATCAATAATTTAATACTTCCAAGTAGACAATTCTAGAGGGAAAGAGAGAGTACTGTGACTATAACGGTTTTGTCCTCGTTGTAAAGTGGCTGATCCCCTGAAGCTGGGTCTACAATAGCCAATCTTTGATGAGCAAGATAACAATTTCCATGGCAGTGCAACCCACTCCAATCAGGACCCCGATGCCTCAACCTACAGACAACGCACAAAAACCATTCTCCCTAAAATGAAAACGCAAATGTACATTAACTGAAAAAAATTGCAAAGATTATAAATGTGGTACCGGCGTGAGAGCTCGATGATGCGGGAGCGCTTGGCCTGAGAGCTGTCGATGCAACCAAACACGGCGAGAATTCCACACATGGCCAGGCGATGGAGAGGGAGATGAAGAAGAAGGAAGAAAAAGGAGTGGCAGAGTGTGAAAGTTGAGGGCTGCGGAATCGGAATCACGCGACTTTATACAACTTCTGGCCCTGTGATCACGGCCGTAGATTCTGACTAAGCTGACTGCTTTTACAAGAGATTCCTCCTTTCTTTAATTTTTTATTTATATATTTAGGGCTGTTCACCTGACAGTTCACAACTGTGTTGTCCAAGATTCTAAGTGCCATCGCATCAAAAAGAAAAAAGATTCTTGTGTCCTCCGAATGGGAAATACCAAGCGGCATTTGTGTGGGTAATTATTTCATTAGAGGTATCTATCCAATAAAATTGCTATCTAATTTAAATCCAATCGTAGATGTTAGCCAGTAATACTCCTGTTTTTTTTTTTTTCTCTTAGCCTTTGTTTGGCATGCTGCTATAAATTTTCGATGATATCTTCACTCTCTTCATATTACCTGAGGGGAGCGCAGCAACCTAGGTGCATATTATCATATAGAAACAAGTGAAGCATAGCAATTCGTACTATCGGAAAAGTTTCGCTAACCGAGTCCGTTGATATGCGCAAGCAAGCGTAGCGAATCACATAAATAAGCCCCTACTTGCTAGCACGCGGATAGATAGGGCGAGTCTAACACATGTTTGCGTTATTTTATTATTTATTAAAAATGAAGGTGGAAGTTGTGCGGAGCAAAGGTCTGTCTTGGGTTCGACTCCCATAGCCCCTATGTGGCGAAGTGTGAAAACTCATAATCATTAATTGTCTTATGACGCATCAATCAGAGAGAGGAATTAAAAAATTGTTCAAGAAAGAAGTGATCCATTTTCTCGATAAATGCAATATCAACTATCAAATGATAATTTGATTGAATGAATACACCAATGAAATCATCACCGATTTGTTTGATCATGATGACTCGAAATAGGAAACTAATTTAATTTCCACTAAGATGCAGTTCTTGCCTAAGCTAGAGACGAGATATCAAAAGCTAACTCGGATTAACTTCAAAATAGAAGGGATGGTATTTTAATTCCACCCACACTCCCAGTGTATGGAATGTTATATTACACTAGCCTCTTTGCACTTGTTTACTTGCATTGATTATACAAATGTAAACTCAAAAAGAAATTTTTCGTTGAATTTTAGATAATTCCAGAAAAGTCATTTCTTAACAACTTTGGTTAAAAATAGATATTTTAATAAATGAGGGTAAAATAGTAAAAATTAAAATATTAATAACAAAAATTAAAATAAAATCTAAATGGGGAAGTGGGATACCTCCGGGTCGTGGGGATACCTCCGAGTCCGCAATCTGATGAGGTCGACCTCTAGGTCTGCAAGACCGCACCTTGAGGGATAATGGTGACAGAGATTGAATGAAGGAGCAAGAAGATAGAGCACTCATTTATATCTTGATGACACTTTGGTATGGAACATATCAGGTTCTTGTGGTGAGAGATGATTAGAGCAATTCTTTCTTGTGATTTTGATGGTCTTGATGGATGACATTTGAACGTGATCAATGGCATCTGGGTCGGTAGCGCAATGTCCGAGCCGGTTGACCAACCTCGGAGTCAGCCATACGAGGTTAGCATTGATAGTCAACTCTAATTTAGCGGGACACCTTCAAATCAATAAGAGGCCTTCTACACTGCAGAGCAACCTCTTCATATGGGGTCGGCAGTGAGGCTATCTTCGATTTTGTAGGTGAACGCTGGATAATCTATAGGTTGTCCAGATCAGTAGGGACCCCGATTTGCCAGGTTGGCAAGGTTGTGCCACCTTCGAGTTAGAAGTAGAGCATGGCGCGCTACTTCTTTTTCTTCTTTTGTCTGAGACTTCTTGAGGTAGTACGAAATACCGAACAGACCTTCGAGTTGTCTATTCAGCATACCTTACTTAGGAAGATACTGGGTTGGTGTTGGCCACCTAATTAAATGATTGAGACGAGAGAGCTGAGTTGGGTAGAAAGCGACCTTTAGTCGGCGTTCTTCACCGACGGCGCTCAATTGCTATCCGCTAATTAGTGGGATTAACGTAATGCAAGATTTTAGTTAAAAATAATGGGAGACTTCAACGGGTGGAAGTTCGTGTGGTGAGATAAATGTTCAGGGTCGGCCAACATGGCAGTTAGACACTAAGGAACCTGTATAGATCAAGTCAAGAGAGAGATCATAGGGGGGACTAGTGTAGCCCAGTTTATTCCCAGTTTAGTGCCGAACTCGGAGTAATTGAGAGTCTCTTTAGAGATACAAGTCCTTACCAGGACAATGAAGGGTGACATATATAAGCCTTTTTTTTCCTTGAAACTCCCCACGTTTTTTCTGAATATCTCGGGAAGATATGAAGTCTCTGGTGATGTGGCTGTCCATCACATCCCTACCGACTCGCCTGAGACCTCTAGCGAACTGTCCATAACCTTTTTTGTTACGGTACGACTCCATAAATTAGGGTCAGCACATAGAGTCGGTCGACATCAAGCCTACCATGTCGTGCCGTATTGATCGGGTGTGCTTTATGGTGATTTGGACTTCCCCCGGTTGAAGTGCCACAGAGCCAAGTATCCTGACTGTGAGGGTTCCTCATGAGAGTTTTCAGTCACGTGTCAATTAATCTTTTCAAAGTGAACTAGAGAAAATATGAGAGATACAAATCTTCACAACTCCATAAACAAACATCAATGTAGACATTTTTCTTCCTGGAAACATCAATGTAGACATTGGAATGGAATTGATAAAATTGTGCTTGTATAATATATTAAACTAATCTCTTGGCATCCGCTTATACGTGATTTGCTTTCTATTATTATTGTTTTTTTTTAAATAAAAATATTTCTAAAAAGTTGCTTTTTAACAAATGGAATATTGGTTAATTTATTTCCCAACGGAAAAAAAAAGGTTAACTTCCCAACCCACTAACCAATCCACCACTACTTTCAATAAAAAAATTATTTTTAAATTTGATATATGTTTTATTATTTTACTCCTATTTATTAAATTATTTTTTTAATAGAAATTATTAAACAAAGGTATTTTCGTCAGAAAAAGTTGGTGAAACTTTGTAACACTAAACCCCTTCTATTGGCTTTATAATAAGACTTTAAATGCTCATCCAACTTGCCATTTAAATGAATACATGGGACAATATATACCCTACCTCAGGTTTAAGATCTCGATGCACCACGCCTTGGAGGTGGAAAAACGCAACAATTCACGTTTAATATTTGTATCATGACGGTCCTAGCATCATCCTCCGTGTATTTTCCCACCCCTGCAGAAAGAAATGACAATATAGAATATGACACCAGTTGCGGTTTAATTACCAAAAGAGTTCACTATAATTTTCCTACTTCTCATACCATCAAGAACGACCAGAACATAACAGGTTCAAGATAGTTGCATATAAATCTAACAGACAGCAGAAGAAATACCTTGCCAAGTATCCTATCCAAGAGCTCCCCTCCTTCACATGATCTGAAAAACAGCCAATTGTAGTTAGAAAGCCGTAATGATGGTGAAGAAAAGTCTAAAGAACATAATTCGAAAAAATTGCAGCGTGCAGGACTTACTCCATGACTATGAAGACATTATCATGGTCTTCAAATGCTCATGAAATTTTACTAGATTGTTATGTCCAGGAAAAGCTTTCAATATCTTCACTTCCCTCCTCACATCCTCAATCGCGATAGCAGTAGTCATCTAATGACACAAACATAAAACAGAATCAGCAAATAAAACAACAGCAGTACATTATCAATTTACAAAACACCCGAGAAACATCAGAAACCGGTTGTGCACCTCTAGGGTCACGAGCCACAGTCATTGTGGATTTTGGAGAAGATGATGTCGGGAATCAGTTTGAAATTACTAGTCAATGTCATTTCTTGTGCTTATTGAAGCACTAAAACTTTCCAGTTCAACCCTTTCTTCCTGGTTCTCCCCAAATCCCTCGAAACCCTTATCTCCCAAATCTCTCGAAACCCTTCTCCCCCAGTTTTTTGAATTTGGTTTGGTGTAAACGAACTGGTGTGATTGTTAATAGAGGGCCAATGTGTCACGTTTTTCCACGTAGCATCTAGCGAGAACAAATTGTATGCTAGATAGGAAAAAAATAACGTCAGTTAAAATGGTTTGACGAAATGGAATAACCTTACTGACGGAATCCCTGTTCAAAGAGTATTTTGAAACAAAACTGAATTCAAGTGGAATTATGAGATTAGATGGCAAGTTCAAAGGGCATTTGAGATAAAAAAAAAATTATAATAATAGAGAAGTGATGATATTCCATACACGATATACATCCATGGTATTTAAGGGAGTGGATCCGCTGCTTCATTTCGGTGTCACCTTCTATATCACATTTATAAATTTTTGACATCTGTCTTCTATTTAAACATTAACTCTAACAGTGTTAATTTTTAAATAAACAAAAAAATTAAAAAAAACAATATTATAGGAGACAACCACCAAAATCAGAACCGCAACAGGCAGCCACCCATGAAAATCAGCCGCACTTTCTCTCTCTTTCTCAATCTCTCTCTCTTAATTACAGAAGGTAAAATTTACAGTCACAAAAAATTTCCCAGAAACCAGCCCTAGATCTAGAAGGATTATGGGCTACTGATTTTTTAGAGACTTCCAAAAAAAAAGGAAAATCAGATCTGGAAGAAAGAGGGAGAGGGAAAGCCGGAGAGGTCGTGAGGTCGTGGACGACGGCGTGAGGTCGTGGGCGAAGCCATGAGGTCGCGGGAGACGCAGTGAAGTCGTGGGAAACGCCGTGAGGATGTGAAGCCAATGAGGTCGTGGTCGCAGGCGACGCCGTGGGGCTGTGAAGACTATGAGTTCGTCGTAGTCTGTATCTGAGAGAGTGAGAGAGATTGAGAAAAGATTAAAAGAGATATAGAGTGCGAGAGCGAAAGATAGACCGGAGAAAGAGAGAGTGCATGGCGATTAGAATCTGATTTTAATTTTTAATTTCGTTTTTAATTTTTTAATTTATTAAAAAATTAACGTGTTAGAGTTAGTGTTAAATTAGAAGACATGTGTTAAAAAATTATGAATGGGACATAGAAAGGAACATCGAAATGGAACAGCGGATCCTCTCCCGGTATTTAATATTTAATGTCATCTATATTTTTCTTTCTATGAAGCCATATTCATGGAAATATAAAATATTTAATTTTAATTTCAATTTGTTTCTTTTAGTTAATTAATTGATATTTTGGAGAAAATATTTAATTTTAATTTTAATTTTTTTCTTTTGTTTCTTTAACATGCAATGTCGCCACTTAATGCTATTAGTGGTATTCATCTTCACACGTTATGTAGGAGACCTCAGGTTCGAGAGTAATATCATCCATATCGTTTTGCAAAACAATTTTTCAGCTCATTTTTGAAGAATGAATTTAGAAAATAGAAACACAAAATACAATAATTTGTTTACGTTTTATAAAACAACAAATTATTATTTTCAGAATTTTAGGATACAACCCAAAAAATTAAAAAAACAAAATACATACAATATTAAGTAAAAGCTCACCACAATATTACATTCATCATCACCACCATCACCATCGCCACCATTATCACCACATCACTGCCACCACCGCCACCACGTACCACCTCAACCACCGCACCACCATTGCAGTACCCTCCACCACCTAATCACCACTGCTACCTCCACTGCCACCATGACCGCCGCCGCCGCCACCACCACTCCATCACCACAACCTCCACCGTCGCTGCCATGATAGGACCCTTCCCGAATTTCGTCTCGAAATCCGCAAAAAGCCATGCTCTCGTCTGACAGCTTTTAATCACAAAAATTAATACCTGGAATACTCTTAATCTTTGGAAACATCAAATAAACTTTACAGGGGTTCCAATAGAACCTCATCTGTACCTGATTGACCTACACCTACCTGTCAGACGAATGATAGCTTAGTAGTCTACAAACTACCTCAGATGACCTCCTCCGCAATCAAACAAGACAACTGACGTGTCATCCTTGTATGAAACGTCACCAACTCGTCCATCTGGGTCACCGCCCACACCACCTATTGATCCTGATGACGAAGGTACCCGACTTGGTTGAATTGAGTCTCACTAACTTACCCCGAGTCGTAACTCGATATCCTAGCTCATCTTGAGCATCCCGAGTCGTAACTTGATATCCCGGCTCATCTTGAGCACCCCGAGTCGTAACTCGATATCCCGGCTCATCTTGAGCACCCCGAGTCGTAGCTCGATATCTCGGCTCATCCTGAGTACCGCAAGTCATAGCTCGATATCCCGGCTCATCCTGAGCACCCCGAGTCGTAGCTCGATATCCCATCTCATCCTGAGCACCCCGAGTCGTAGCTCGATATCCTGGTTCATCCTGAGCACCCCGAGTCGTAGCTTGATATCCCAGCTCATTCTGAGCACCCCGAGTCGTAGCTCGATATCCCGACTCATCCTGAGTACCCCGAGTCGTAACTCGATATCTCGACTCATCATGAGCACCCCGAGTCGTAGCTCGATATCCCGACTCATCTTGAGCACCTCGAGTCGTAACTCAATATCCCGACTCATCCTGAGCACCCCGAGTCGTAGCTCGATATCCTAGCTCATCCCGAGCACCCCGAGTCGTAACTCGATATCCCGACTCATCTTGAGCACCCCGAGTCGTAGCTCGATATCCCGATTCATCCTAAGCACCCCGAGACGTAGCTCGATATCCCAGCTCATCTTGAGCACCCCGAGTGTAATGGAATCCTCCATAACATACATCATATCTATCACTAGGGTCAAAACCCTAATCAACGATCTGACGGAGAAATACCATGCAGCGCCAGTCGAAGAAACCTCAACGATGTGACGAAGAAATACCCTCCAACGCCAATCGGAGAACCCACTGGTATAACATAATACATAGAAGTACGCATGTCACGCAATCCTGGAAACTCAGTCCGTTCACAGTACATCTAAAGTACCAACTCAAGGAAACTCTAGCCTAAAGGAACCCTTTGACATACCAATAACCCATCTCCCTTGACTTCCCGAGCCAAAACCCGCTCCGTGGTTGTCCACTACCGCTAGGATTATTCAAACGGGGCTCTAAACGAACTCCAACGACCTCAAAACTGCCAAAATTCAATCCGGAATGTTCCAAAACCCCAGACACGCGTCGCCGTGGGTCGAGAAACAGCCCCACGCGTCGCCATGCACTGGTGGAAGGCCCCACGCGCCGCTATGCGCCGGTAAAAGGCCGGACCACGCGCCGCCAAGCGCCCCACCCGCGTATGTACAATCACGACGAAATATTCCGTCACTCTGACCGAATATCTAGACGGAATCGAAATATTTCGTCCAAATTAACGGCATTAGGGTTCTGTCATAACGCCGTTACATTTTGATGGAATATGCTAACGCCATCAGCATATTCCGTCAAACCCTAACGGCGTTAGTTGACCCAACGGTCCACTAACTACTGACTGGACGATGATTGTGTTGCCACGTGGCGTAGCAGCTGAGCCAGCTACTGACTGGTCACCACGTGGCTCCATGTGGCACCAAGTGGCATGCCACGTCAGCCACCGCAGTTCGAACCAGTCACCGGAGTTCGTCGGGGACGACGACCGAACCACCGCCGCCATCGGTGGTCGGAATCTGGGTTTCCTCACCGGAATATGCCATTAACGGCCGAAAGCTCAAGCTTCCAAGATTCCTCCAAACTCCACCATTTTTTCCGATCCAAGTGTGTAAACTCATCTACTCCTTCCCAAGAGTCCGAATCCAAGCTTAGAATTTAGAAAACATACATCAATCGATCGGATTCGACCGAGAAGTTTCGGTCCACCTCTTATCTTCCATCTACCGTCTATGACGACGCTCCCATCTCGATAATGACACCAAACTGCTCGTGGAGTCGAGGGGAAGACTTCCACGGCCTTGGATTTGGTCAACTCAACCCTAAAACGGTACGATGAAGGTATTGGGGTGCAATGATCGTACAGGGAGAGAGAGAGTGGTCGAGGGAGGAGATAAAGTGATTCTGGGCCGAGTCCGCACAGTCTCCAATAAGAGAGAAAATATCCCCCCAATTTTGGACTTTTCTGAAATGACCAAACTACCCCTAAAGCTTCTAGACCCACAACACTCTCACCGGGTATCCGTTTTCCACATGCCTCTTATCTGCGAACTCGTGAGTTCGAGACCTACACAACGACCTAAGAAAAACTTCTAAAAGCACTGTCAGACGAAAAGTGACTCCCGAACCCTTCCGAAACCGAGGGTAAAATCGTTTTTTCTTTTATTAAATTCTCAAATTAATTTAATTTTTGTTCCGGATCGTTACATGCCACCTCCACCAATGCCTCCACAGCAGCTAACCCCACCACCACCCTATCACCGTCGCCATCGCAACCATGACCATTGTCGTTGCCACCCACACCATCCCCCCATCAGCGCCACCACCCCACAACCACCACCATCGTCATCCCCATCACTACCATTGTCATTGCCACCCCATCACCACCATCACCTCCACCTCCACCCCTCAACCAAGGATGAAAATATCATTTTTCACGAAAATATCGACAGTCAAATTTATAGAAATATCGACGGATATTTTGATATTAATATTGTTTACGCTCAACAAAAAAATGTTGAAAATTTAGTCCAAAACTTGAAAATTTTGAATGAAATTTTGGGAAAAACTTAAGTACTCAATAATACTTATATAAGACTAATACATATATCGTGGAAATTGGGAGAAGATTTTTCTTCCCCCCTTATTTTTATGTCAAAACCCTTAAATAAGGGATATTCACAGAAAACTCGTGGATATTTTCAACCATGCCCACAACCACCACCGTCGTCGCCGCCACCACCACCGCCTTCGCCGCTACCCCACAACCAACACCACCTCCACCGCATCACCGCCGCCACCACCGCATCATCGCCGCCACTACCACCGCCATCATGACCACTATCACTCCCACCCCCACCACCACCCTATTAACGCCACCACCCCACAACCACCACCATCACCACCACCTCCATCACTACCACTATCACTGGCACCCCATCACCACCACCACTTTCACCTCCACCCCACAACCACCACCACCCCACAACCACCACCACATTCACCTTCACCTCCACCCCACAACACCACCGTCGCCACCACACCTGACACACCTTGACCCAGATAATATAATAAATATATAATAAATTAGGCATGCGAGCCAATACATGAACCAAAAAGTCCACGTGACGAAGACCTAAGACAATATAAGAAGTGTACCACAATCCATACTAATGACATAAAAGGTTTAATATATATATGTATGTATATCACGATTAACGTCGTGAGTGGTGCAGAGCATGTCCAAAGCAAAAACGTGCATGAAGATCCAAAATAAGCACCAAAAGTTGGTGAATACAACATAGGGTTGAAAGCCCATATTTAAACTCATGAAGTCAAGCTGCCACTAGTAATATCCTCCTCAACTTTCGACGCAATGCTCCTTAACTCCCGAGGGACGAAAAACAAAGGTGAGTGAATCCAAAAAGAACGTGAAAAACAGTGATGAAAGTATATACTAACCCCTCAGTTAGAAAATCGAGATTTGCAAGCATATTTATGTACATAATTAGGTACTTTAGAACCTTATATAAATAATGCAACCAAAATCAAATTCGACATTTCACATAAAAATCCATCTAAGGTATCCCCTGTACACAACTATAGTCCTTACTATAACCATGGACTTGACACACCCAGTAACACTACCGCC
Organism: Oemleria cerasiformis; assembly: GCA_037349345.1. Taxonomy (NCBI): domain Eukaryota; kingdom Viridiplantae; phylum Streptophyta; class Magnoliopsida; order Rosales; family Rosaceae; genus Oemleria; species Oemleria cerasiformis. The sequence goes on from JAZGTL010000007.1 coordinate 12,745,189, forward strand.
TGAAATCCACAAACCAATATATATCGAATCACCAAGACCCTTTTCTTACACACATACGACTCTATGTCACATCCCCACAACAGTTGTACTCTTAAAGGTACTTCCTTAATTAAGTCCTCCCTTGGGACAATATCATCCATAACATTCAAGTTCATCAACAATGACTCCTTATCATACTCAAGATATACTCAGTACCCCTTTTTGGTACTTAACATTCATTCTATCACAATTAACCATATAACATACTCCAACATTAATTTTACCCTCAATGGTACTTTCTCAATCAAGTCCTCCCTTGGGACAATATGACATCCAACTCAAATCATTATACCATCGGTACCATAGTCGCACGAGTCATGCTCACGTGACAGGACTGCGTATCTTCGCTCTGTACCACGACCACGTGAAGGACTGGGTGCATCGCACCATCACCACGTGTCCCTTTAGGGCCCCGGGACAAGACTGCCGCTATTTAACTAGTATAGAGCGAGCGCCGGTGAACGATCACGTGGAGGATTGGTATGTGGCCTACAGACAGGTACGATACCAGCGGCTACCGAATGGTCCACATCTCATCAATCATAATAGCTCGGCATACTCCTCAAGCTCACACAAACATACTTTTCATAATTATTATAACTCGTTACTCATACTGATATGACTAGTAGCCACTAACTCACAATTCAATACTATATCACCAGACTCGATTCTCAATGACTCATTTATATCGCATAAAGCAAAATTGCCATCAAACGACACACATGTGCTTCTTCATCAGCATTCACACATAAAGGCTTTAAAACTTATCACGGTCCTTAACCAATTAAAGAGGATCAGACTCGACTATTTCAGACTCAATTATGTCTTATCCAAGAACACATAGTTCTAATATATTCATTCTACGTTCATCCTTCAAGCTATCGTCAAAAATTCACACACAATCACACATACAATATTCATATATATATGAGAAAACAAATGGGTCCACTCACAGTACTCGGGGTTAACGTCACCCAACAATCCTGAGCCGTAGTACCTTCCATGCTATCGAATGCCTGAGACAAATAGGTAGCTAGTTTAATGCCAATTATAAATAATTAAACCCTTACTTCTTCTTCTTTTCGAATTAACTCCAAATCGAGGTTAAGGTAACACTAACCATCCAATACAAACTAACCAAACCTTAGGGATCCTAAGATCATGAAGCATCGCATTTTTACTTCTCGAATTACTTCTATCTAACTCCCCAAACTCAAATCTGATTTTGACCAACCTTATCAACAATCGTAATCCAACCACCTAATTACCCAAAATAGGCCCTAAGGACCATAAGGAAACACTCACGCATAAACCAGCGACTCCGGACGGTGGCGCACTGGCCGGAGGCGGCCAAAGCCCGCTGGAAACCTAGTTTCACACAAATTCCACCAAATTTAACAATCCAACTATCTAACCACATCTACAAGGCTTAGGAGTTCGAATTTGGTCTGGGATTCTCGAAATCTTACCTAAATCCAGCGGAAATGGCATAGACAACTTCGAACCCCCTCTGGCTGTCAACCTTCAATTCGATAACTAGCTGCCACGGATGATCGAGAAGAAGGGCTGGGCCACTTACCCAGGCGAAGCTTCTGGAGGTGGTCTCGCTTGCTGGGTTGACGGAATCGCCCTGGAAGACAGCAACGTCCTCTGGTCTTCGAAGCTTCGATTCGTCCCTTCCAGCGATCGTTAACGGTCGGAGAGGGCAGTGAACGGTTCGTCTCGCCCAAATGAAGCGTTTGGCTATGGTCTCGAGACCTAGATCGGCTGGAAACCTCTTGGCCGTCGTCAAGGGTTTCTGGGATCGTGATTTTGATTCTACCTCTACGTTGATTCTCGGCGGAGATGAAGGCCAGGGTGGAGTTGTCCCAACGAAGGAAATCGTCTAGGCGTGGTGGCGAGGTCGATCGCAATCTGGGTGAGTCACGGTGGTGGCTGGTGTGTTTGTAATCGCACAGAAGAAGATGAAGGTGAGAGTTCGGGGAGAGAGAAGGCAGGTGGGAGCGAGAGTGAGAAAATGGGGGGTTTTGATTGGTATATTTTAGGAATAAATTAGAATAAATATAATAAATAATTAATAACTCAATTGATTAATACTAATATTTCCAATTCTCCCGAATAGTTTACCTCCGAAAATTTATAATGAATTCAGTTTTTTAGTTCCGAATTTCATCTTCGGGAATATTCTTCCAACTTCTCAAATTAAGTAAGAAATTCAGAGTTTCACTCTCGAATTAGTTCTTTCTAATTAGCTTAGAAAAATCACGGAAATTCGATAATTAGCATAGATGTCAAGACCCGTCCCAGATTTTCCCTCGAAACCCGAGAAGGACCCTGATCCCGTCTGACAACCTAAGGAAAAGTTCTCAAAATACCCTTCACTCCTTACAAATATAATATGAGATTTCTGCCTAAATCTTCAGTAGAATCTCCTCTTAGGGACTTAAATAACTGGTTTCCACTCAAATTTAGGTACAAAGCGCAATTGTAAAGTCCTAATGTCTCCGCCTCGTAAGAAGTGCCCACATCAACTCAACTTAACAGCCTGTCGAAGCAAGCTCAATCCCGAATTGTACGCTCCCCTGAAGTTCCTGGAGCAGTATCGCCTGTGTAAGCAGGAAAAACGATCGAAAGGTCCGGTTCTTCCTATACTCGGTTTGGCTTCCCCCGTGGTCCTCTCCTTCGATGGTTGGTACGGTTGTGATCGTGGGAAGGAGTAGAATACGATTAGTGGATCAAAAATGGAAGTTTAAGCCTTGAATCAAAAGTTGACTTTGTGGGTTTTGGTTGTTTTCTCACGGGTTCGATGGTGTTTTTGTTTCACAGAGAGAGAGAGAGAGAGATGATAATGAGATGAAGATGAAAATGAAGTGAAGATGTAATCGAAGATGTAAAATGATTGGGGTTAAAATATCTTCTCCCAAGCCAAAATTACCAAAATGCCCTTGAACATCTAGACCCATACATTTTGTACACGAACTCCATTTTTCGCATGCCGCCTATCTACGCACTCGTGAGTTCGAGACCCACGCAATGGTACCCGAAACACCGCTTACTACGTTTCGAAATAAAACTTGATTTCCAAGCCCTTACCCGACCAAGGGTAAAATCGTCCTTTTACCAAATAATTTATGTAATACAACAAATAAATTTTCGGGTTGTTACAATCCACCCCCCCTTAAGAAATTTCGTCCTCGAAATTCAACTCTACCATTGGAACAAATGAAGATACTACGCGCGCATTAGTTCCTCGGTTATAATTCCTCCACAACACTGGACAATTACGAATCATGAGGTTCGCCACTAACATAACCCTAATAGGAGTACTAATACCCATGTCCTAGCCCATCGAAGACAAATCTCTATCAACAAATAGTGTAAAACCCAGAGAAATAAAAGAATGATTCGCCCCGGGATCTATTAAACCATAAGCATCACGGTAAAAATAAATAAATAAACAAATAACGTACCCGTGACCCTCTCGGGGCTGCTCGGGCCTCCTGTCGTGACATAGAAAAAACTCGGGCCGGTGTACCCGAAGATCGACCACGACCCCACTGTCTACCTCTGGTCCTATTGGACCCATTGGCCCCGCTGGCCCCACTGTATTGGGCCTGGTTCCCTATTGAAGTACCCGAAGTCTGCCCTGTCCTCTGACTCTGCTCAGTCGCACGATGACCCAAGAAACTACTATCCTGACGATGATGCGGACAGTATCTCATGATATGACCAATCTCTTCATAGGTGTAACATCTGGGGTCACCATATTCGCCACTCTGTCTACCAGTTGACTGTATTGAAGCACCACTAAACTGAGTGGATGACTGCGGTGCCTGTCCGGCTCCGCCACTGCCCGATCCGGATCTTGCACCCCCATAAGATCCAGAATTGATACTGCCTCTCTTGGACGGTCCTTGACTAGAGGCTCCAACATCCCAGTGATCCCTGTGTCGCTTGGAACCACCAAACTGATGTTGGACTGGTAAACCCAAGCTCAACTCTACACGAGCTGCATCATCAAACACGGCTCTCAAGGAAGTGTGAGCCATAGCCGTAACTACTGACCGAATCTCACCCCTCAGTCCATTTTCAAATCTACGGCATTTGTTCCTCTCGGTCGCCACTAGAGCCAGTGCAAAACGAGCCAACTCTATGAATTTCTGCTCATATTGAGCCACTGTTATGTCTCCCTGTTGTAAGTGCAGGAACTCAGTTTCCCTAGCATCATGATACGAGCAAGGGTAAAATTTCTCAAGGAACCGCTCTCGGAAAGTTTGCCAGGTAATTGTACTAACATCCCAGCCTGACAGTTCCAGTGCTTGCCACCAATAGTAAGCAGAACCACCTAGTAAGAATGTGGCTAACAGCACCATGTCCCCCTGAGGACATCTCATGACAGAGAACACTCGCTCCAAACGAGTAATCCACTATGCGGCATCCTCTGGGCTAGAATCGCCCATAAACACTGTTGCCCCTAATCTCTGGGCTCTCTCAATGTCCGAACATTCGGTAGCAACCCTACTCTGAAGTACATAAGTCAAAGTATGACCCACTTGTTCTAATGTCTGCCTCAAATCAGGCTCCATTGCGGGTTCATGTGTGTCCTCACTGTTGCCAGACTGTTGACGAGGCTCACGTCTCTGAGGCATTACACTGAAACGACCTATACTCATCAAAACCAAAACAATTGTACACTAAGTGTACGGTCTACAAGAATTTAACCTAGTGCTCTGAAACCAATTGTCAGGACTCCTCCCAGATTTCCCCTCGAAACCCGAGAAGGATCCTGATCCCGTCTGACAACCTAAGGAAAAGTTCCCAAAATACCCTTCAATCCTTACAAATATAATATGAGATTTCTGCCTAAATCTTCGGTAGAATCTCTTCTTAGGGACTTAAATAACTGGTTTCCACTCAAATTTAGGTACAAAGCGCAGCTGTAAAGTCCTAATGCCTCTGCCTCGTAAGAAGTGCCCACGTCAACTCAACTCAATAGCCTGTCGAAGCAAGCTCAATCCCGAATTGTACGCTCCCCTGAAGTTCCTAGAGCAGTATCGCCTGTGTAAGCCGGAAAAACGATCGGAAGGTTTGGTTCTTCCTATACTCGGTTCGGCTTCCCCCGTGGTCCTCTCCTTCGATGGTTGGTACGGTTGTGATTGTGGGAAGGAGTAGAATACGATCCAAGCCCTTACCCGACCAAGGGTAAAATCGTCATTTTACCAAATAATTTATGTAATACAACAAATAAATTTCCGGGTTGTTACAATCGAAGGGTAATTCGATAATTTCATAATTTCGATTTTGAAATTCCGAGGCGGGTTGTAACAACACCCTTCACCCCCTACCACCACCAAAACCATCTCCACCTTCACCCCACAACCACAATTGTCGTCGCCATCCCACCATCATCTCCACCTCCACCCCCACAACAACCAGTGTCGTTACCACCCCACTACCACTACCACTACTACCTCTACCCCATCACACCACCATTATCTCTACAATTATCATTCTCATGGTCGTTATCTCAAAGTTTATGTTTGGAAATTATTGTCTAATGCAAATTTACTTTTTTTAAAAATTTTATATATTTTTTTTTACCAAACAAGTATTTTTCATTTTTATAAAATCATATTGCATTCTTAAATATTAAAAATATAAAATTCTATTTGTTTTTTGTTTTACAAAAAAATATTTTAAAAACAGTTTTGCATAGTGAAACTAAACGGGCTTTAATATTTGGATAATTCACAGTTTTCAAAGTTCTTTTATTCGGAGTGGCTTGGGTGGAGGGAGGGCTTAGGACGGTGTGGGGAAAGGCTAGGTCGGGTTGGAGGTGGTGTTTGGATGGGTGGTTATGGCGGCTGGAAGGAAAAGTGGGTACTTTGAATTTTAATTATCTCCTTTGTTTTAAATTAGGAGTAAAAATGAAAATATAAGGGCAAAAGGTTAGGGGCGGAAATGAAAAATCACCATTTTAAAATTTCTCATTCAAAGGAGGGTTAAATGGAAAGTAATATCTTGTACCCAGAAACGACGCCATTTCACTCGCGACCGGCCCGGATTTTCCCAATACTGGAAGCCAAGACAAATTCTCGACAAAAATAGACGAAGAGCGTCAAAGAAAACTACACGAAATCTCCAACGGTCTTTCTCAAGGTCGCCAAAAATGGCGACCACCAAGCCCAAACCTCCCCCCCCAAGCTCGGAGAAATTGAACTCAAGGGTTTGGCTCTACTCTCTTCTTCTCACTCTCCAGTACGGCGCTCAGCCCCTCATCTCCAAACGCTTCATCAGGTACTTCAACGCCTTTAATCCTTCAAATTACATCGGGAGGGAACTGATTTCTGCACTCCATATTTTACTTTCTGCACTCCATTTTGAACAAAATTAAAAGAGAAAGTAGAGTCCAGAAAGTCCAGAAAGTAAAATATACGGCAGATTGTCTGAAATTGGTGGCCTAATTTGTACCTGTGGTTGACACTTGCAGAAGAGAAGTGATCGTAACATCCTCTGTTCTGATGTGCGAGATGGCCAAGGTTCTATCTGCCCTAATTTTCATGGCGAGAGACGGTTCCTTGAGGAAAGTTTATAGAGAGTGGACTTTGGTTGGTGCGTTGACTGCCTCGGGGCTCCCTGCTGCTATTTATGCACTGCAAAATAGTTTGCTTCAGATTTCTTACAAGAACCTTGATTCACTCACATTCTCAATGCTCAACCAGACTAAAATCATTTTTACTGCTCTCTTCACATATTTGATGTTGAGGTATGCTTCTTAGACAAGACAATCAAATCTCAATTTCCCAATATTTCCTTTGGCTATACATTGTAACTCTGAGTATGCTTAATTAATTAACTAGTTATGGTAAATTTTTAGGAGTAGTGTGGCATCTGGCAGAACCCATTAAACTGATTTGTACTTTTGTTGTGAGGCTACAGTACATTGTAGTTCTGAAATACTTAATGAATTAACTAATCATTACAAAATTTTGAGAGCTCTGAGGCGGCTGACAGTGCCCATTAGATTGATCTTCAGTGCAATCTGTCATATGTAGGCAGAAGCAATCAATTCAACAAATCGGGGCACTCTTTTTGTTGATCATGGCAGCTATTCTGTTGAGTTTTGGGGAAGGCTCCAGAAAAGAGTCCAGCAGTAGCAATGCTGACCAAATACTGTTTAATGGGATTATTCCTGTCATGGTTGCTTCTCTACTCTCAGGTTTGGCATCCACTTTGTGTCAATGGGCTTCCCAGGTTAGCAAGACATTTCAGTTTCTCTGGTGGAAGGCACTATCTTTAGTATTATCAATTTTAATGTGGCATCTTTTATATTACAGGTTAAGAAACACTCATCATACTTGATGACTGTAGAGATGTCTATTGTTGGAAGTTTGTGCATGTTAGCTAGTACCGCTAAGTCTCCAGATGGAGATGCTATTAGAACACATGGAATTTTTTATGGATGGACTCCAATGACTTGGGTAAATGATCATCATAATTTTTGACATTTTCTTCTACTTTGAGCATATTGGCTTGACTCGTTAGAGTTTCTTTAATTAGTAGCACATGCCATAGTGAAAACCACCACAACCACGATTTAGTTTGAAGGCAGACCAAAAAATTTAGTTCATAAAAAGGAATTTTTATCTTTCTTCAGCTCATGGCTTCCATTTAAAGGAAAATGATTTTGATGGTCACTCTGTCCTTTCTAGTCTGCTGTTTAGATATCCATTAGCATATATTCCTGTTTCCACATTTGTTCTTTGTTCTTGGTGTTTTCATGTTTTTGTTCCTCTTTTGTTTGCTTTTTTATTAGCTCGAGTCTGCTTGTAACCAAAGAAACTGCAATTCCTTTTCAAGACACAATTCTACAGTTGGGTTTTCCCCCTAAGTTGGCTCTAACTCTATTTACTGTTATTGTCATATGATTAAGTCAGGGTGGGCAACGGTTTTCATCTGCTAATGGCTTGTACTGAGAGGTTTACTTTCAATAGTTTTTGAAGCACCCCACTTCGCTAAGAAAAGAAGGCCATCCCAGAAAAGATTGAGAAGATATACAATTTTGATAAATTTTGAAAAAAATGTGGTTTCTGATAATATTGATGCTTTTGTAATTATACTTGGCAAAGAAACATATATAATGTTTTTCTCTGTTTACTGTGTTCCATTGGTTATGATGGCATGTCTTTTCAGACTCTTAGTTTTTTTTCCCTGTTCCAGATACCAGTCTTGTCCAACGCCTTTGGTGGAATTCTGGTTGGCCTAGTGACAAGCTATGCTGGCGGAGTTAAAAAGGTAAGTATAACAAAATAAGGATAACAAGTGCATTTATCAGATGGTCTCAAGCTCAGTAATAGCTTTCTTTGATATTTTGTTGCGAACAAACAGGCTGAAAGCGAAGATTCAAAACCCTTAAATAGTTTATCGATTTACTGCTATGCTTGATTGCTGGAATCAACATGCTAGCTACTTTAAAAACTGAATAGCCCGGTTACCTTGGTCTACTTTATTTGTGGAACGGCTCAAGGAAGCTAAGTCTGACTGATTTCCTTAGTGCTCAAGTATCATGCTACTTGTTATTAGTCATTCTTTTAAAATCTTACAATATATGCCAACTAGTTTGGTAAAACAATTTTTCCTTTTTCACACACATGGTTTCTGACGGATCATTTTGGATTCAATGGCTGTAAAGATAACTCCTTTCCATCTTACATGAATTTATTATACAATTATGATTCTTGCAAGGCCAATTCAGTTTAAATGCACTTACTGCAGAAGCTTTATTTAACATGGTTGCAGGGGTTTGTTATTGTTTCTGCACTCCTTGTTACGGCTTTGCTGCAGTTCATTTTTGAAGGGAAGCCACCTTCATTGTATTGTCTCATGGCTCTTCCTCTCGTGGTTAGCAGCATTTCAATTTACCAGAAGTATCCATACCGAGTTAAAAAGAAAGTACTCTAAATCCTTTCGCAACAAGGGAGTTGGTTTTATCCCTGATCAAACATATTGGAATTGGTAGATGCCCATATGGCAGAGAAAGAGATGGTATTGGAATTCAATCACGCATTTTATTGCGGTGTAATCAGAACGGGGTTCTTATTTGGTCAAATACCTCCTTGATCTGTGTCACAACTATTGACAGGAAGGTAATTGTAATCTTTCTTATTGTAATAGAACAATGAATACATGAAGTTCTTTTAGATGATAATTTTTATTCCATTGCTCTGCTTAAATGGGGTATAACCTAGTCGAATATTTGTGTTTATTCATTAAAAATTATTAGTTAAAAACAGAGAAGGAAATGCTCTACTTTTGAGATTATTGGCATAAAAAACAATTTAGCTTCCAAAGTGAAGGGGTCAATAGAATTGGGGCTGAATTGGAAAAATTCTGGACATTGTGTACAATTCCTCTAACTTTTCACATTCAATTTCACATATGGTGAGATGGGGTGATAATTTGGAATCAAAGTGATCTGATCAGCTATGACGAGAAGAAATGTAGAATATATTTAAGCACATAATAATACGGGAAATTGCATGATTACATATTAATTGGTAACCAAATATTTCTCATTTAGTTACCTAACATTTTTTGGGTTTCCCATTAAGTTACCTAACAGTTTCTGAGTTTTTTAGATGAAGATGGAGGTGGAGACGGAGAAAGAGTTAGTTTATGGTTTTCATGGTTTTGCAGTTAGTTACCGATAAGTTTTCATTTACATACCAATTAGTAACTAAATATTTTTCCACTTAGGGTGTATTCAATTTGAATTTTAGAGGACATTGAAAGACTTATTTTAAATGATATATTCTGAACATTTACCAAATCCTATAGAACTGACATGGACAAATAGGGTATACAAATATAATCTCATCTATTAATATATATCGATGAATTTTATGGATTGTAGCGAGATTAATTTTTTTTTTTTATTTGAAGATTCTCATATTATCATTGCTAAAGAAACAAAGCTTACAAAAACAATAAAGGGCAATGCGTGACCTTAACAAGATCTTACAGTACAAAATCGTGTTAATAAGAGAGAGAGCTAAAGGTGGTTCCTCCTCAACCAAGGTGATAAATCCATCATGAGTTAGCGCATGGGCAACTTTATTGCCATCCCGCCTTCTCAATGTGTAGGAGGTTGTCAAGAATAGCGGAATTATTCGTTCTATCTCATCTAAAATACAGTTTGTACTATCCCAATATTCTTATGCAAAGAGAATACCAAAATAATGATACTACCAAAAATCAATGATCATATGGTTTGATTGAAAAAAAGGAAAAAAATTATATATAGAAGAAAAAAAAAACATACTAAGTGAAGTTGTTGTGGAAGGAGTGGTTGGAAATATGAGTTTATATGATGATTGCATGCATTTCAATATCCCCAAACTATGTGCATATATGTAGAAAACTATCGAGAGAAGGTTCTGAAGTGGTATGATAGATTGACAATTATCATATGAGTACAATGGTTGTGCATTTTCTACATAATGGGGTTATTACAGGTTGTTTCAACAACCGATTAAAAACAAACAATATATCGCTTGATGAGTATCGGATTGCGAAGTTAAGCGACTATGGGATGTCCACCATCACAACAGAAAGTGGCAAACTTGACGCATATTTCTTCAACTTAATTTTTACTATGGGATGAACTATTCTTATAGAGGATCGCAAGTCTATTTGGAGAAAAAGTTCTTGGAAGACGTTATTTTGGAATTGAAGAAGGAGACGTTCTTGAGAAAAATGTCTTGTGAGGTTCTCAAGTAAATTCCTCCACTTGAGGCAAGACATTTTTTGTCTTATGATATGTATATTTTTAACGCTCAATCCCACCAAGTCCACAACTTAAACAAGTCCTTAAAAAACAAGTCCTAATTGAATACCTCAATATTTGTTTTGACATTTTTAATAACATTTAAAGTCTTAATTGAATACACCTGTATTTTTAAATTTTTAAAAAATATTTAAATGTCCTAATTGAATACACCCCCGTTAGTTACCTAACGATTTGTAGGTTTTCTCTACATCTTTGTTCTTCTTGTTTGATATGTGAAATCGAGGTTTTGACCCCATGAAGATCAAATCTTGTTTGTTTTCGGGTTTCCACTTTATCTTCATCTTTAACTTCAACTTCAAGAAGAATAAAGATGTAGGAGAAAACTCAGAAACTGTAAGGTAACTAAGTAAGAAATATTTGGTTACTAATTGTTATGTATATGGTAACTAACTACAAAACCAAGCAAATTTAGAAACTAACTTTATCTTCATTTTCATCTACATCTGAGTACTTTTGTGTGGCTGAATATTTTTGGGTAGAAAGGGCGGTAGAGATTTGGGTAGAAACTTGGGGAACTAAGGGAGAAATTGCATATTTGGGGCAAATTGGAAATAACAAAGAGTACAAAGTAGTTGAGGTTGAGTAGAAAGAAATGGAGTAGATTAGGATAATTTTTGTGATGATAAGACATATTAGCAAATTCTCCAATATATTATGACAATGTTTAGACATTTTAATGCATTTGACAGGTAAATTGCTAGTTTTTTGGTCATAAATGAAGAAAAAGTCATAATATTGTTGAAAATTTTGCCTTAATCTTATGAACATTTTGGCATCATCATTTTTATGGTAAAACACTATGCATTTGAAGATGTGTGTGTGTGTGTTTTTTTTGAAGAGTTTGAAGATGTGTTAATAATTTAATTTAATGGAGATGTGGGTACCTCTAAAATTTTGGTTAGTTGGACACTTGAGGCAAATCATCGGAGAGGAGAAATTTACTAACAATAAAAAGTCTCAGTCGCAGTCTTGACAATGAGAAAAATTTAGATAGATATGAATATTGTGCATGCGATAATGGATCATATAGTTTACAAACCTTATTCACTAATACATGTAAGATCCACCAACACAAATAAGGCACCCTGTATAAGTGTGTGGTTTGCAAATCATGTAGTCTTCTTATCAGTTTCCTTGTGCATGATATATTATAATCGTGAGGAAAAGGGAAGTAGTTCTTAAGCTAGTGTTGCAAAGGTTTTTTTTCTTCGAGATGTAGCGAATATTGAGAATTAGTGTGGATTTTGGCTTTGGTTTTTTTATTTTGTCAAAGTATTTTGGCTTTGGTTAGTGTTGAAGCAGAAATCAAATACGCTAGAAAAGTCTCCACGATCCTTACAAATAAGAACGCTTCGATGCTTAAGTCAGCTTTGAGAGTGAAATCAGAAGAGTTTTAGAAGCGATGAATGACTTACCTTATAAGTGATGTGAGAATCTCTATTTATAGTGAAGCCTTGAGAATCACAGAGCTTTCTGATTGGTTGATAGGTTTGTAATTAATAAATATATTTTAATAAAAAAATATTAATTATTAATTAAATTTTAATAATAATTAATTCTCAAGGATAACATTATTATTATTAAGACTTTAACTCGATTAAATAATACATTTAGTTGGTAAATATATTATTTAATGTGTGAGTGTCTGTGAGCCGTTAATGTCATTACCAGGGGCAATTTGAAAATTATATGAATTATGGGTCACGTGGCAACTCCACAATTTTCAGGTGATTTTGGGTTCGACAAATGCCCCCACATCGCTTAGGAATTCAGGGAATCCTAAGGATTGTAGGTTTTTTGGTAATCCCAATAAACCATTTTGAAGTAGGACTCCATCTTATCTTGTATTTTTCTTGTGTCGAAATAATTCAATTGGACTCTAAATGTAACATTAAATTGATATAAGTAGGCATTGAGATTGAGTTTGTTGATTAGGTTTAGCTTGGCTCTTCTGTAATTAATCTCCTCATTGATGATTGGAGGTTTTTATTTTGAAATTTATTCCCTCATTGATGATCAGAGGTTTCAATTTCTTTATTTAAAGAAAGAACTGTTAACCTTCACTCCAAGTAAAAAATAAACTGAAATTTTGTTCTCTACCGCTTGAGGAAGAAAAGGAAAGGAGGAAATCATTTGCCAAGTTTCGTCCTTGCTGTGAGGTAAGAGAAAATAATTTTCATTTCCCTTTGTTCTGATGTTATAAATTATTTTTCTTCTTTCTCTGTCATGCATGTGGCCATTTATGAGTGATGAGTTGATGACACATATAGCCATTCTTGTCAAAATCAGACTCTGTAAGAAGAAAGTGTTGACCAGCGGTTTGCGACTTGGCTGAGGCGAGTGCAGCGTAAGCTGGGTGAGGGGTTTCCTCACGGCTTGGCATCTCAGCTGGAGTGGCGTGTCAGATTGGGCAAGGAGCGGCAGACTTGGCGAGGTGGGCTGGCGCAGAGCATCTGGCTTGTAGCAGGTTGGTGCTGAGGAAAGTAGGCAGGCGCTGATGCTTCTTCTTTCTTCGCGGTTGGCGGCTAGTGAGAAGAAATTGAGGTGATTGCTTTTGCGTCTCTGACTTCTCTCTTTTCCCCCTTTTTTTATTAATTGTTTTTGCTTTCTTTGCTGAAGATTGACTGTAATCTTTACATATTTTTAGAAACTAATAATTAATTTCTTTATGAGGTTACAGATATTTCGGGATATCGGCCAATTTCGACGAAATCCTTCGATATATGCTCTTATGAAAAATAATTAGACTTCTGCTTGATTTTGGCCAATTTGATTATAAGTTGTGGGGTTCTACTAATTTTGTTGGATGCAATTTGATTGTTCTTCTGCAATTTTTGTATTGGTAGTTTGGTGGTTGCTTTTCTTTTGTCCCATGGTGGATGCAATTTCATCTTTTGTTCTGCAATTTTTGTTTGGATGCTGTGATGGCTGCGTGAAAGAAACTAAGACGTGAAACCAGTCTTCGTCGAAGAAGAGAAGATGAAGATGATGATGGAGAGAGGAGAGAGAACCGCATATGAAGAAGATAGCGAGCGGGAGAGGCTCGGTACATGTAGCGATCTAGATTCAGAAAGTTTAAATTTGGGTTAAATTTAGTTACTCTGCTGCATGACTATTTTAGAATTTTTGAAAAAATCTTGAGTTAAATTTATCAAAAAATTAAATTTAACTAGTATGTTGTGATGCTCTTATCAACGAGATGATATTTACTTGATGGATCGGATAAGATACGAATACCGCTGAGATTAGTCTTTTACTAATAAAATGTAAAGACATGATGTTGAATAATGAGTTTGACAGATATATCTGTGCGTTAGATTTGTGGGTTAGGTATGAAAAAAATCAGATTTCTTTTCCACTATTTCTTTCAATTATTTGTGCACTTGTTCAACTCATCTCTTGATTTGAAATTTGAATACAATTAATCAAATCAGTAGTATTTCTTGTTGGCATTTAAAGCACTCACGCTTAACTGTACAACATCCAATGCAGATTCTCATCATCATCCTAAGCTTAACCTTGCTCTTGCTCTTAGCCTCTGCGTCCCAATCTCATTCGGGAGGAGTACTCAATGTGTGGCCAAAGCCAAGGAGCTTTTCGTGGCCTCAGCCGCAGGCCAGCCCGCTCTTCCCCAACTTCACCATCGCTCTTCCAGCAGCTGACCACAACATATACCTATCATCCGCCGTCAAACGCTACCTTCAGCTTATTCTGAGCGAGCACCACCAACCTCTGGTCAACCCCTCCTCCTCCATCCACATCAACACCTCCGCCCCACCCTTGCTGACCCTCTCCATTGCCGGTTCTGACGTTAACGCCCCACTTCACCATGGTGTCGATGAGTCATACACCCATACAATTCCCGTCACTGGAGGGGCCGCCAATCTGACTGCCCAGACAGCCTGGGGTGCCATGAGGGGCCTGGAGACATTATCGCAGCTGGTCTGGGGGGATCCCTCGCTTGTTGCTGTAGGCGTGTACGTGTGGGACTCCCCACTCTTTGGGCACAGAGGGGTGATGCTCGACACCTCTAGAAACTTCTACGGAGTCCATGACATACTAAGGACCATTGAGGCCATGAGCGCCAATAAGCTCAATGTCTTCCATTGGCACATCACCGACTCCCATTCTTTCCCACTGCTGTTGCCATCCGAGCCTCAGTTGGCCTCCAAGGGATCTTACGGCTCCAACATGCAATACTCTCCCACGGATGTCGCCAACATTGTGGACTTCGGTTTGGAGCATGGTGTCAGGGTTCTCCCGGAAATCGATTCACCTGGTACCATCTTTCTCTTTCATCCATCTCACCAAACATCCATTTGTTTCTTCAAACTTAGGGCATTCTGCCCTTTCCTCTAACTGTTTGATCAAATGCCACAAAGAATAATTCTTAAGCGAAAGAGTATGACATGATTTCAAAGCCATACAGTAACATTTGTTAGCAACCTTAAGGGGGCTTATAGTTATAGTTGTAGCCCTGCTAGTTATACACATAGTACCCAAGATGAAAAGAATAATAGAACCATAATGGCTTTGGGTCAGATTTGAAAACAAAGCCAAAAAAAAAAAATAAGAGTAAAGAAAAGAAAATTACTTTAGAAAGAAATTTGCATCCAGCTATGGTTCTTAAAAGAAAAGTGCAGTTTCTAATGAGAAAAAAGAGAGAAGAATTTTCATTGTTTTGGTCAAGGAGAAGAAGAATATCGAATTGCCTAAAGTGTTATGAAACTGTTTCTTATTAGCAGATTATGGTCTTTGCAGAAAAATGTGGACGACTATAATGAGGAAATAAGAAAGGAGCCTATATGTAAATGAGATTGAAGTGTGAGACAAAATGAATCGCTTTAGGCTACTGGAGCTAGCTAGAAATACTCTTTATTCTATTTGTTTACACTCATGCTGCATATTACTAGATGACCCTAGCTAATACCTTATTCATTTTCATAACACGTTGATCACATTTCCAATTTGAGTCGTCGTAAGTAGAGGACAATTATATTTTTTTCTGATTGCTTAATGTGTATGCAACTGCAGGCCATACTGGATCATGGGCTGAAGCCTACCCTGATATTGTGACATGTTCAAATATGTTCTGGTGGCTAGATGGTGTTGCTTGGGCTGACCACCGGCTTGCATCTGAACCAGGAACAGGTCATCTGAATCCATTGAACCCCAAGACCTACGAAGTAGTAAAAAATGTCATCCGGGATGTAGCAACACTATTCCCTGAACCATTTTACCACAGTGGAGCTGATGAGATTATACCTGGCTGTTGGAAAGCTGATCCTACCATTCAATCATTCCTATCCAAGGGTGGAACTCCGAGTCAGGTCCTTGAGCTTTTTGTCAACACCACTCTCCCCTACATTGTATCTCTTAATAAGACAGTGGTGTATTGGGAAGACGTTTTACTGGATGATAATGTGAAGGTGCGTGCAATCAACAGTTCTTCCCCGAGAGCATACCATCTTACAAACATGGAACAATGGACACAACAACACTAAGCGAATTGTTTCTTCTGGATACCGCGCTATTGTGTCATCTTCAGAATTCTATTACTTGGATTGCGGTCATGGTGACTTTCTGGGGAACAATAGCATCCATGATCAACAAACAGGCCGTGAGAGTAGAGGAAATGGGGGGTCCTGGTGTGGTCCTTTCAAAACATGGCAGACCATGTATAATTATGATATAACTTACGGGTTAAGTGAAGACGAGGCTAAATTGGTGCTAGGTGGAGAGGTGGCGTTGTGGTCTGAGCAAGCTGACCCTACAGTTTTGGATGTAAGAATTTGGCCACGAGCTTCAGCAGTGGCAGAGTCATTATGGTCAGGGAATAGGGACGATATAGGTAGGAAGAGGTATGCAGAGGCAACTGACCGGCTGAATGAATGGAGGAACAGACTTGTGGCTAGGGGCGTTGGGGCTGAACCCATTCAGCCACTGTGGTGTATTAGAAACCCAGGGATGTGCAACACAGTGAATTCAATTGCTGGTTAACCTGGTCTTATTTTGTGTATGTATGTATCAATATTGAGAGCTCATCACTCAAAACCACCTATATAGTACCCATTAAGTTGTAAGCTTGGGATTGTATCTTGGTGTTCAATTCAGCCCATGCATATATAAATATAACCTCCGCCAGTTTGGTGTTGAATGAACACCAGGCCATTTTCTTAAACGCACCCACCTATCAAGAGCCTGAGGTACTAGTAACGGGTGATCCGATTTATCAAATTTTACCAACCCTCTGTATCAGCAGTCTCACTGGGTGAGCACTCGGTGAGTTTAATTTTTCCTTTTCTTTTTCCTTCAAATGTGGCAAAAGCATATGGGAGAAAAGAGGGATGAAGAGTAGTGTAATAATGGTGCGAGAGTGTTAAAAGGTCAAAGATTGTGATTAGCATGATTCTAGTAATTGGAGTAATCACGGGATCCAGTTGTAATTGCCCTAGCATAAGTCTTACTTACCTAGAATAGATTCAATGTGTCTTTGTATAAATCATGTAATTACTTATAGTATAATCAATCAATTCAACATTACAATTCTCAATCTTTCATGGTATTAGAGCACCGATCCCGGTGACTCTGCTCGACGCCTTCCGCTACCATAAACTTAAAAACACAAAACACCACACATAGGCAATTAACATGAGTGAATCAAAACCATCAGAATCTGAAATTGCCATCTCTGATCCACTCACCCTATATCACTCATATTCACCAGGGCTTGTCCTTGTATCCAAGCTTCTTGATGACCACAATTATGGCCAATGGAGCCGCTCAATGAAAATAGCACTGAGTACTAAAAACAAGATCGGGTTTGTCGATGGCACCGTTAAGGCACCGATGCCAAACACCCAATATGGCAGCGCTGCAACGACATGGTATTATCGTGGATTTTACACTCGGTACAGATCGACATCGCCAGTAGTGTGCTATACCATCCGCCGTGTGGAACGACCTCAAAGATCAATTCTCACAGAGAAATGACATTCGCCAAGAGATCTCAGAATATCGACAAGGGAATCTCTCAATTTTGTAATACTACACTAAAATTAAGGTCTTGTGGGATGAATTGGATTCATACCATGAACCCATCGCTTGCAATTGTGAGGGATAAGAGAAGCGTACTGCAAGAGAGGAGAAGGAGAGAGTGATGCAGTTTTTAATGGGATTAAACGAATCTTATTCAACAGTGAGAGGTTCAATATTGATGATGTCGCCACTGCCAGCCACAAGGAGAGTCCACGGGCTGATTCTCCAGCATGAGAGGCAACTTGATGTCGCGAATCGCAGGGACACACAGCCAGGAAGCCATGCCATGCAAGCTGGACGGTACTCGACTGCTAAATCAGCATCAACTTCTAGAGTTTCAGCGGCAGACAGAGGTACTCTAGCTCGGCGCTGCGAAATCCTCTAGTTCACGCACGCCAATGAAATGCTCCTATGCGAAGGAGACACACACACACTGTGGAGAAGAGTTTTTACTTGAATGGGTTTCCAATGGGGCACAAATTGCATGGGAAAAATGTCAAGCCCAAGAATAGAAAGGCAACAACGTATAATGCTGAGAAAGCAAATGAGCAGGCTATCAATCCCAATACTGAGAGCCCAACCTTCACCATCGAAGAGCATTATTAGCTGCTTGAACTTTTACGTAGCAAAAATGGTAATTTACCTCCATTAGCTAATGGGACAGCTACTGCTACTTCAACATCTAATCTTGCACATCATCACCCACATTCCACTTTATAGGATTATGGATAGAGGCGCATCAGACCATATTTCACATTTTGAACCCACTCATAATAAAATACCATTAGTCCTGATTTTGTTGGGCTACCAAATCGAGGACAGGCAGAGATCAGACATATTGGGTCTGTAACATTATTGGACACGTTAACATTAGATGATGTTCTTCTTGTGCCACAATTTAATGTGAACTTATTATCAGTAAGTAAATTGACACGTGAATTGAAGTGCATTGTGATTTTCTTTGGCACTTTTTGTGTTGTGTAGGACGTGATTACGGGAAGGGCAATTGACTTGGACAAACAATTTAATAGGCTTTACTACCTCAATGCAACCCAAAATCCTCACCTAGCACACCGGAATAGGATTGAAATATTGTTTCATTAGAGTTTTGTGCTCACCTTCATAGTCTCGGGGTTTTTTTTTTTGCAACCACTAACAGAGTCTCGGAGTTTTGTGCTCACCTTCATAGTCTCGGGGTTGAAAGTTGGTTTGCTGATAATACAAAGTCGAACTACCATTTGCATATTTGACTGCATCTGGGCTTCATCTTCTTTATCATTTTCCATCATCTGGCATCTCTCCTCCTCCAACTTAGATTCCAAGTTGGGATTGCAACTATAACCCCTATTGATAATTGTAAAATTAGATCTGAATGAATCACAATATGAAGAGAGAAGATGAAGAGGAAGGAAATAAGTTGGTGAGATTTATAGGCCCAAAACAATATATTGACTTCAATTGAAGATAAGGTGGGACAAATAAGAGATAAGGAAATCTCGAGAATCAATCCGGTGCTTATATGGAGCAAATTATCTTATAAAAAACCATATCAATTTTGTTTTTTAAAATAAAGATAAAAAATCTAAGTCTCACGAGCCGATACGTGGCACAAAAAATCTTATCCGATTTTTTTTAATTTGGTCACATATCCAAAAATTAGTTAAGATAAGACTTTAATTTAATTCTTAATTCAATCTACTAAAAAAAAATCTTAATATAATAAAATTAAGAATATGTTAAAAATAATAAAATATTAAACGAAATATTGCACAATCTTTATTGTTAGAGCCAAGTGGGTCTAGCTCTGTTGGCAAGAGCTTTGACTTGCAGACCAATGGTCTCAAGTTCGAACTCCGATGACATATTGTGTGGTAGAATCCCCCATCCCCTTTAAATACATTTCAAAAAGAGATAATAAAATAGAGAGCTGATTTTGGCACTCCATAAATTACTTATTGCACTCCACTTTTTTGTTATTTTTATATGAATCAAATTTCCAAACTTATCCCTCTTCCTTTTGAATTTAATATATTTTATTTTTATTTCTTTTGTTTATCTAAAACGTTTGGATTTTTTTTTCTCGATATGTTCAATAAAATTTTGGGAGTCGATAACCATCCGTTGGTGATTATATTAGGTAGAGAGTTGGCATTGATATAGTCAATAGAGAAGAGCCTTATTAGAAAATTCCTGAAGAGCTCTCTATAGTGTTTAATCGTATATAGGAAGCGGTAGAGATATGAAATGGGAGAGTAGGGTTCAACGAGAAAAAAGAAAAAAAATCTAAATGTTTTACATAAACAAAAGAAATCAAAATAAAATATATTAAACTCAAAAAGAAGAAGAGTAAGTTTGGAAGTTTGATTCATACAAAAAATAAGAAAACATTTGTTGATGCACAAAATGTACCAACTTAGAGATGATACTTCATCCACTCTATACGTGTCACGTGTTCATCGGGAGACCTGTAAAAGGAAGAGTGATTGGTCATCGGTTAGGAATATGCACCGATATGGTGCCGACCTAAAGAGTCTCTAACGCCCAAGTCAGTATTGTACGTCTGTATATATAAGAGGTATGTGGTGAATAATGGTTTTGACAGAGTAACAGTAAATAGTGAATCTTAGTTACTTTTATGATAAATGTGCCTTTTTTTTTGCATTGGTGATTG
This sequence comes from Oemleria cerasiformis, assembly GCA_037349345.1. Lineage (NCBI taxonomy): Eukaryota > Viridiplantae > Streptophyta > Magnoliopsida > Rosales > Rosaceae > Oemleria > Oemleria cerasiformis. Next base: position 12,765,786 of record JAZGTL010000007.1, read on the forward strand.
AGGGATATTTGATGAATAGTTTTGATGTGGGATAAATGCACTTCTGTTGTAGTGCTGACACGTGGCACCCAAATGGGTGGTGGAAAAATGTCCACGTGTCAGTGTACTATTGGTCCCTGTTGGACTCATGTTCATTGTGGGATTGGGTTCACTTAGTGCTTAGGCCTGTTTGTTAGGATTTGGGCTTGAGGTATGTGGTCCAATGAGTCTGGTCCAATATGGTGTCAACAAAAGTCCCCCAAGTTCTTGACCGAGGTGGAATTTTTGGGTTGGGAACTTGTTATGTTTCCTAGACTCGATGGGGAGATATACCTTTAGTACCCCAAGTCCCCCAGGCGAGGGTGAGCACCTAGTGAATGGTCAGTGTGTCTTGTATTGATGTGGTCTGGACCGACGTTATCTTTCCACTCCATGGTGTTTCGGAGGCTGACCGCTGTTGTAGGCTTGAGTCAAAGATTTTGGGCATTTTATTGTCTTCGTCCTTAGCAAGAGGCCGGCCTGTCTGTTTTCTTGGTTAGGCGACCAATGTAGTTGAGTAGGAGTCTAACTAATGGTGAGCATGCTCAGTAGGTGCTGCGTCTAGACATGTCGTTGTTAGAGAGACCGGTCGCTGAATGAATGTCCGGTCGCTAAATGAATGTCTGGTCGGTCATGTGACCACTATATGTTTGACACGTATCTTCTGGTGGTGTGTTTTTGTGTTATCAAGGTGACGTTTCGTTTGGCCGACCGTTTCACCTCCCCTGGACCTCTATAAATAGTAGAGGTGCTTGGTTTGATTTTCACTTTTACGGAGCTACTGTCAAAGTGAAGAGGCGATTTCCAACGAGAATTTTGTGGCGATCAGTGCGGTGGGGCGATTTCTGGTGGATGATCAGTCATTATTTATGCATCATTTTGATGTCTTTATATGCCTATCTTACATGTATTTTGAATGATTTCGTGCCATCAATAGTATAAAATGATCAATCTTGTGAGACTTGTGCAGATTTGGAAAGATAGGTAAATTATGAGAAGAACGCAAAAAGAATGACTCAAATTGGAGTTCGGATGAAGGAGATGTCCTCATTTCAAAATCAGGTCCTGAACTGGGTCCTGAGTGCGCCAGTGTGCCCTATTTTGGATCCTTGGCCAAGTACCTCAGATCATGCCATCCGGGTCCCAAACCTGTGTCTCATGATGTAACGACCCGGAAATTTAATTATTGAATTTTCGTAAATTATTTTACAAAAAGACGAAATTACCCTTGGTTGGTAAGACACGTGAAAGTCAATTTTTGTCTCGAGACAATTTTGGCTGTGTTTTGGGTGCCATTGCGTAGGTCTCGAACTCACGAGTTCGTAGACAGGCGGCACGTGGAAAACGGAGTTCGTGTGAGAGAGTTGTGGGTCTAGAATATTCAGGGGCATTTTGGTAATTTGGGCTTAGGTAGATATTTTAACCCAATCAGATCAACTCTTCCTCATTTTCACTCTCTCTCTCTCCGGACTCACCCCGAACCCGTGCGACCAAAACCCAAAAAACCCATAATTTTGAACTTCGATTCAAGGCCAGATCATCCATTATAGTTCCACTAATCGGATTCTTCTCCTTCCCACGATCACAGACGTAGCAACCATCGAAGGAGGCAGACGCAGGAGACACCGAACCGAGGAAAGGAAAATCGAAACCTTTCGATCCTTCACCCAACATGGGTACAAATGGGTATTATACCCATCTAGACCCATTCTCAATTTTTAAGGGTTTACCCAAATCCTACCCATTGGGTAATGGGTACCCATGACAATTTACCTTTTATTTTCCCTTTCAATCCCACATCCAAACACACCCCTAAATCCTAACTCTCTCTCCCTCACTCTGTCTCATCTTCTCACACACCCCTAAGACTCGTGGTTGTGTTATAATTGATGAATTAGTCCTAATCTAAAATCCTGAATGTACCACAGAGAGCTAGAAGCAACGATTTGTCCTGAATAGATTGATGGCTAGTTGTGGGATTGCAAGTAACATTTGGCATCTGCACACATGTGGATGCAGCGTGTTGTTTACAATTACGTAGCTTGTCCATTCTGAGATGACAATGGCACCCAGAGGAGTCATTGCTCACTGCACACTTATGAATCTAGCAGGGGACCTCAAATAGTAATTGAAATTAAAAATTGAATTCCTTATGAAATGTACTATTTTGTTTAATGCTCCTTATGATCCTTGCAGATTTGGCATTTTTCCTTCATTGAAAGTGCTTGACCGTTTCTTTTGTTGCATTTGAACTGATTGGTAGTTGTTATCTGCTTCTCTAAACGAAACCTCTGCTTCTTTGTACCCTGTGAAAACCGGCCTCAACAATTGAAAACTCAACTATGAACTTTATTGGCCAATTTTTGCATTATATTCATTATAATCTATTGAGGTTACTTTGTGTACTGGTCTTCATTATATATATATATATTTGTTTTCACGTTGTGCACCACACGTTATGCACCATAATATATATATTTGTTTACACGTTGTGCACCACAATTATGTTTACTGGTTCCAAAGCCTTAATTTATGCCAAACGAGAAATCTTTTTTCGACAAATGGTTTAAATTTAACAAAATGAGAGTAGACTTCAGATTTTAAATATATAGGGAAACTCAGAGGTCTCGATCAGCAGCTAAAGAGATCACTTTCTCAAAGATAACTTCCAAGAAATTGCTGCCCTTAGGGGCTCAAGGTCATGGTTGTTCACACAATATGCCAAATCTCAGGTAGGCCTGGACTGTATGGTACGGTAACTATTAATTTATACAATTCCAACTCTGAGGCCGGTGTTTCATACCATTTGTATTAATTGGTCACCTAATAAGTTCACACAGTTGGGTATTTTTATATGGCCAATTAAATCCCATTTTGTTACGACGGTAATTTTAAATTCTTTACAGTAAAAGTGATGTTTTTACACCCAAAAAAAAAAATTGATTTCGAGGTTAGTTGCTAAAACAACAAGTCAACAACCAACATGTTGTAAGTTTGTTGCAGCCTAGGTGCCAAAGCTGTAAGGCATGCAGAGGAATGGATTCTTGTTTTAAGCAGCCCAGTTTGTGTGAGAAGCTCCACAGAGAAGAGCACTTTAATCAGACTACATCTCACCTTCTCTCTCCCTCTCCTCTGGAATATCTTCATCTTCCTCCTTCGAAGAAACAAGCAAACACCACCACCACCATCACTTACCTCCACCGTTTGGACCAGAGGCTCCAAACGCTTGCAAAACCTTCCTCATTTCGAGTAGATTCGACTGGAACCGACCCACGACCTCCACGTCCGTTGCTCACGAAGAATGAACACGAACACCGACGATGGCTTAGAAATTCTCGACGAAATTCCAACAAATCTAGGCAAGATCTCGAACTATGGTTTATACCATTGGAATCGTCTTGTTGAGAGCTTGAACTTCCATTAATTGCATGTTAGATTTGACCTAGGGACTATAAGACCTTAGACAAGTTGGTATATTTTCCTTAATCATATTTGCAAGTACAGCCTTTGGTTATATACAGTTTGAATGCAATCCTAATAAGATAAATACAATCTGAATTGAGAGACTAAATCAATCCTAATCAAATAGAATAGGAAGGACAACTTAGCAGATATCATAATGGACTTTCTTGTGTAGGAGCTGATTGTGGAGGTGATGCAGTGATCTCCTTTGATGTAGGAGAGTCCTTAATACGCCCCCGCAAGATGGTGGCACCATCAAAGACGCCGATCTTGGAATGAAGGAGATGGAAGCGGGGACGCGACAGGGGTTTGGTGAGAGCGTCAACAAGTTGATCAGTAGTGGAGACATGAGACACCTGAAGAAGACCACGAGTGACACGATCCCGGACAAACTGAAAATCAATATCGATATGCTTCATACGGGAATGAAGGACAAGATTAGCACAATAGAACATGGCTCCAATGTTATCACAGGAGACAACCGGAGTGGTCGGGAGAGGAACACCAAGTTCCCACATTAGGTTTTGAAACCAGGTGAGTTCAGCAGTGGTAGCAGCAATGGCCCGGTATTCAGCTTCGGTGGAGGAGCGAGAGACGGACCGCTGCTTACGTGAGCTCCAAGAAATCAGATTTCCACCGAGATAGATAACATAGCCAGTCGTAGACTTGCGATCAACACGATCACCAGCCCAGTCAGCATCAGAAAAGGCATAGAGGTGATGAGAAGGGCGGTGACATAGATGCAGGCCAAAGGAGATGATACCTTTCAAGTAGCGAAGAAGACGTTTGAGGGCCATCTAGTGAGTCTCGGAAGGAGAATGCATGAACTGAGAGAGTTTATTGACTGCAAAGGAGATGTCAGGGCGGGTAAGGCTAAGGTATTGAAGACCACCAACAAGACGACGATAGAGAGTGGCATCCGTCGGGGAGGAGCCATCATGGAGCATAAGGGAGTCAGTGGTGGAGAGGGGCGTGCTGACAGCCTTTGCACCATCCATCTTGGCAGTGAGGAGAAGATCATGAATGTATTTTTGTTGAGAGAGGAATAGACCAACGGTGGTGGGAAGAACCTCAACACCAAGAAAATAATGTAAAGAGCCCGAGTCCTTGGTAGAGAACCGAGTGGCTAAGAGGTGGATGAACTGGGCCACAAGAGAGGAATTGTTGCCTGTAATAAGAAGATCATCAACATAAACCAGAAAATAAATGACAACAGGCCCATGTTTGAAGAGAAAGAGAAAAGCATCGGAGATGGCATTGACAAAGCCATGAGAGAGCAAAAAGGAGTGTAATTCCTAGTACCACGCACGGGGAGCCTGTTTGAGGCCATAGAGAGCTTTCCGCAATTTACACACATGAGATGGATGATGAGAGTCAACAAACCCGGGCGGTTGGACCATATAGACATGTTCACGGAGTGTGCCATGAAGAAAGGCATTGTTAACGTCCAACTGACGTATGGGCCAACCATGAGTCACGCCAAGATGTAAAACAATGCGGATGGTAGTAGGTTTGACCACCGGACTGAAGGTATCAGAAAAATCAACACCAGGGCGTTGGTGAAACCCCTTGGCAACTAAGTGGGCCTTGTACCTGTCAAGAGTGCCATCAGGGTGTCGTTTAACACTAAACATCCACTTACAACCAATAAGATTTTGAGAGGGGAGCGAAGGCACGAGCTCCCAGGTACCATTGCGAATTAACGCAGTGTACTCAGTGGACATGGCTTGTCACCAAAGGGGATCCTTGATGGCATGAGAAACACATGTTGGTTCAACCGAGGAGAGAATAGGGTGTTTAGTAGCAGTCATAACATAGCGGGGATTAGGTTTGTGGACACCGGCTTTGGCACGGGTGATCATGGAATGATTAAGGAGGATAGGAGGGATGGGGGGTTAAGGTGGCGGGGTGGGTGAGCTGGGCCAGGGGGAACTGTAGACGGGGTAGGGGAGGGAAAAATAGTTGCAGTGGAGGTAGGGACCCAAGCGGGAGGGATGGGTGGTGAGAAGAGATGAGTAGCAACAACGTTAGTGGGGGTCGGGGAAACGAATGGGGACGGGTCTGAGACGGGGACATATGCTGAAGAGGAGGAGGATGGGACATAGGGTGGCAGCGAAGAGGAAACAACGGGCGCAACATGCAAGGTTGGGGAGGATACGGGAACATGAGTAACTGGAGGAAGAGAGGAGAGCCAAGTGTGAGAGTTGTCAACAGTGACATGGGGAATGGTGGAAGGGAGGTTGACAAGCGGAAATGTGGACTCATCAAATTGAACATGCCGAGAGATAAACAGTTTATTGGAGGAAAGATCAAGACACTGAAAATCACTTTGATTAGAGAAGTAGCCAAGGAAGAAACATGGGCGAGAACGAGGCAGTAATTTATTGGAGTTGTAAGGACGGAGTCAAGGAAAACATAAGCACCCAAAGGTGCGAAGACGAGAGTAATTTGGCTGGTCACCGAAGAGGTGAGTGAAAGGGGATAGATTGTGGAGAAGCGGAGTAGGCATGCGGTTGATAAGATAGGTAGCTATTTTAAATGCATAAGACCAATAGGTGAGAGGTAAAGAAGCTTGATGAAGAAGAGTGAGACCAATTTCAACAATATGACGATGTCGCCGTTCGGCGACGCCATTGTGCTCCAGAGTGTAGGGTGGGGTAAGAAGATGAGTGATGCTAGTGGTGGAGAGAAAAGGTTGGAGTTTGATGAATTTGCCCCCACCATCAGTATATAATCGAGTGATTTTTCTGGTGAAGTAATTTTCGACAAGAGCTTTGAAGGTGGTAAAAGTGGAAAATACATCAGACTTCTTTTTGAGAGGGTAGAGCCAAATGTATTTCGTAAAGTGGTCAACAAAGATAACATAGTATGAAAAACTGTCAATAGAAGATTATGTAGCAGGGCCCCAAACATCACTATAAAGGAGGACTAAATGACCATTACTGGTGAGAGACGAAGTACCAAATGGGAGCCGATGGCTTTTATTACATAGACACGAATGACAAACTGACTCAGACATCTTGGAAGACACATTGATGGAAGACAAACGAAGGACTTGTTGGAGAATTTTGTGGCTGGGATGACCAAGACAACGATGCCAAAGATTGGGAGAGACCATCACACCCACCATAGCTTGCGGTGGACAGATGGATGGAGGAGGCCACTCATACACATCATCCTTATTTGGGCCGCGAAGAAGAACCGCCCCCGTGCGTAGATCCTTAACATGAAAGCCATCAGGAAAAAGTTCAATAGAGGAATTATTTTGTTTGGTAAATTTAGAGATAGAAATAATGTTTGCGTGCATGGAAGGAACACATAGAACATTGGATAGCCGAAAGGATGGGGAGGATGAAGAGGGTAAGATGGTTGAACTAACATGAGTGATAGCCAAACCTGAACCATTACCGGGGTGGAGGAACCATCCTAACTTTCAGTGCGGTAATAATCAAAACATTCAAAATCCAACACATGGATTCCACAATCAAACCATGGTTGACCAAGCTCCCTACCAAGCACCACCGCAACCCCATGCCCCTCACACTCCAGGGAGTGAACTATGGGCAGATGCCATGCTCAAAACCCAAAACATGCTCCAAACCTTGACTCAGAAAACCATGGCTCATCAACAGAAAACCATAGCTCATTAATAGAAGTCTGACAAGCTCATTGCCAACTTGGATCGTCAGATGGGCCAGCGTACAACCCAACTAAGTCAGAGAGAACAAGGCGCTATGCCTAGTCAGGTTTTGATAAACCCCAGGGGCCTTCAGCATCCCACTGTAAATTCCATCACTCTACGGAGTGGGACAAAAATCCAAGGGCCTCAATATGATGCCTATAGAGACGTGCGTGAAGAACCAAAGGAGAAAGATAAGGACATGGCCGTGAAAATTCCTAAATCTGGCACCGGGCCAGTTTGTGAGTACCTATGACAGACCGCGGGAAAGACCGCAGGACAGTACCCCAAGCGCACCAATCGCGGCCTGGGCACCAGATAATACCTCAGACCACGTCCATGCCCTTGCCGCTGTGTCAAGATCCTGTACGGCAGAACCTGACCAAAACTACACCACAGGGAAGTCGGTGACCCAGTACCGAGCCCCTGAGACCAGATACACACCAAGACATCTTACTACAGACCCGAGCTAACCATGCAATCTTGACACCACTACAGGACGCGCCACCATAGACATCAGGCCACACCATGCGACGCGCCACGAATGCGCCAAGACCAACCACTGAAGAACACCCGATAAGGTCCAAATTGCCATATCCAAACCATGCAATGTCTCAGCAGGCTCCAATTGTGTTCTAGCCCATGTCTAAGGAGAAGGGCACATTTTCGGATCAGACTAAGCTTTCTCATCCTACATCACATATTCCAGTGCATAATTAGACTAAGCAAGTTCAATTCGATTTAGATGATAATGTTACAGTGCCTTTTCCTCGCAGATTTCAGGACAAAAACAAAGAGAAAGAGGAGTTTGAAATGGAAATGGAGCACATGCTGCAAAAGCTGCAGATTACACTGCCATTCCACAAACTAGTGAAGCATATGCCAATCTTCGCAAACCTTTTGAAGGACCCAGTTTCTAGAAAATGAAGCTGAGCCAAAGCTCACTTTGGACATGAATTCAGCCACTCTAAATTATCTACATGGTGTGCCACCCAAGGCTGAAGATCCAGGCCCTCCCTCACTCCCATGTGTCATCAAAGGACAAAGGTTTACTCATCGCTTATGTGACTCAGGGGTTGTTGTAAGTATCATGCCTTACCACGTATTTCAATCATTAAACTTAGGAGAGTTAAAACCTACTGAGTTATGCATTAGATTAGCTGATTCGTCTGTGACTAGTCTAATGGGTGTGATTGAAGATGTTAGTGTGCACATAGGGGATACTTACATTGTTACAGATTTCTATGTTTTAAGAATGGAGAGACCGGGCCCAAGTGCAAATCAACCACTGATCTTTGGCAGACCCATTTTGGCCACGCTGGATTGTGACAACAATGTGAAACGTGGGCAAGTAGCTATCCATGTATGGGACAAGCTGAGAACATTCAATAGCCATGATGTCATATGGTGCCCCATTGCACCTACTACTGATTTTCCATCATTTCTAATGAATGCATTATTCCAGGACACAATAGGAAGTTCAGGCACTAAGGACTCGAGTGATACGGCACTCACATCGCCTCAAAAAGCTCATGCTAACTAAGGGAATGCAGAGGTCAGATTGCTCCAAGCCACGTATTCGTTGCCATGTGGTAAACCAACCCTAATTAAAGTTCCCTTACCCTCGACCAATGATTCTTGGCCTTCCCTCAAGGATCCTCCCCCACTCAAGCTAAGGCCGCAACCACCAAGGAAGAGCTCCATCCAGGACCTTGGCACTCCACCAGGCACTTGAAATGCCAGCCTCGTCTTGGCCAGACGTTAAATAAAGCGCTTATAGGAGGCAACCTAGCCCTGGTTTGTATCCCTCTTCCATTCTCTTGTTTCTGCCCATATCAGCCTTATCTTCTGTTTTATCTTGTGCAACATTGAGGACAATTTTTACTTTAGGTTTGGGGGTGTGGGATGGAAAATTTTACATATAGAAACTAATAGGTTTGGGGGTACTCACGGTCAGATTTTTGCAATTTCAGTTTTTAAGTTTTTAGTTGTTGTTTTATGTTGTTAGTTAAGTTGTTGCTAGTGACTAGTGCTTTAATGGGTTAATAAGAGTGTACATGCTAAGTGAACTATCCTTGTTTTTCTAAGAGACGTGCCATATGCAGTTTGTACTAACGGGTTAATAAGAGTGTACATGCTAAGTGAACTATCCTTGTTTTGCTAAGAGTCGTGCCATATGCAGTTTGTATCATGCCATACACTTCACATGCCACACCTTAAGCAATCAAGTGAACAAAATGACTGAATTTGAGTGAACTTCAGAAAATTAGTGAAGACTACCTTGTGAGAACTTGAGCCTTAATGCCATTATTTATGAGTGATTCACATTGTTTCTAGTCTTTAAACACTCTTTACTTTGTTCATAAATGTTGATCTCATTACATCATACTTGCGTTGAATTTTAAAGAACTAACATTATATAGATGCTCTTGGGTTGAAGTGTGGTTTGCCATAAGAAGTGATGTAGGCTATGTGTGCTCAACCTCTAAAGGCCCTATCCTACCCTATTGTGTGCTCCCTAAGCCATTTTGAAGCCAAACACTAGCCTTTCTTTCATCACCCAAAGCATCAACTACCCAAAATGTCCCCAGTCAATTTTGCCTTACCTTATAGCTTAGGTGGTGACAAGGCACTACCAAATGGAGTTCATGATGAATGGGAAGAGGACCTGCATTTCTGGTGAACCAAGTCAATTGCCGCAAGCTATGCCAGGGCCCTTACTGCATCCCAGACGTGCCAAATTCGACGTCTCAACATTATCACTGAGCATGCCCTAATCGTGTCTCAGAACTACAGGAAGGCGCACACCAAATATATTGTCGGCCGTGTCATGCCAGGTCTTTTAAACTAGCCAAACTATACCCTAAAACGTGCCAACCCATGTCATGCCCCAATGCAACCTGATGTGAAGACCTAACTGATCTTATGGCTAGTCATGCTAAGGATTGAGGTAAGTATCTATGTTCTTAAAGTTCAATTCCATTCATGAGATCTTAAATTCAGAAAGTGCAGTTTTTCATTGAATGCTCATATGTGATTAAGCATGAATGCCTTTACATAAACTCCATCACCTATGCTTGTTATAAGTGTAAAGCCTAGGATTCTAGAGTGAATTGAGAGACATCCAATGAGGATTAGAGTCGAGGCGAGGCAAAATCTTTTTGAGCACTTGAATGAAGTTGTTAGCAAGCATGATTATTTGAGATTTTGGCATTTACACATTACACCTGACTCTTACTGTTGTGGCATTCCTTTTAATTTTGCAAAGCATGTCTACTTTCATTGATTCTAATTACATTGTCTAAAGCACTGTCTCTAGCTTTCTAGTTGTCTAAGTAAAACGTTTGTGGGTATCGTAATGCTATAACCCTCAGGAGACAAAACTCCTCCTACTAGGAAGACCTAGGGGTTTAAATGTCCTATCCTTAATTAAGATTGTGTCCTTTTAGTTTGTGTAGGTTGATTTTTCCTTTGTTTTTCTTAGGGACAAGCAAAAGATAAGTTTGGGGGCATTTATACAATCATTATTTATACATCTTTTAGATGCTACTTAATGCCCTTTTACTTGTATTTTGAGTACTTCTATGCCATAAATAGTAGGAAGTGATTCATTTTGGGAGACTTATGCACAGTTGGAAAGATAGGGATATTATGAGAGGAATGCAAAAAGAATGGCTCTATTTGGAGTTATAATGAGGAAGTTGTCTTCATTGCAATATCGGGCTCTAAATCATGTCCTGATCTGAAGCCATGCGCCCTATTTAGGGTCAGGATCAAGTACCTCGAATCAAGCCATAAGGGTCCTAGAATCATGTTTGAGAACCAGCAGATCAAGTCCAAGGTGAGTTGAGGTTCATGCCAAGACGTGTCCTTGACATGTCTCAAAGACACTCCATCTACGCCATAACTTAAGACTAGCCCAGACAAGCCATGGCGTGTCTTCAGAGCTCTTAACCAAGTCCCAATCGTGTCTCCTGACATGCCTCAAGCCTGCGGCCCAGCCCGCGGCTCAACCCATGGCCAAGCCCGCGGCCTAGCCAATACCCCAACCTGCGGCCCAGCCCGTAGCCTAGCTTGTGTCCTTGGTAAACTAGGAGACCTGTTTTAGCGACTAATTAAGGGTCTTTTTGTTCTTTTGTTGTCAGTTTTAATTTCTAGTTATTATGGGAAGCCCTAGGGCTATTTAAACAAGGTTTTCACGCTAAAATATGTCCCAACCCTTTTTAGCCGCATAACTCTTTTACAGTGTTTACGTTTTTTAGTTTTTGTTCTTGTTTTGGAAGAAAGCTAAACACATGGAGTAAAGGAGAGTGCTTGGGCGTGTCCTTGGCTCACCATTGATCTCAATGTTTTGTCTTCTTCTCTTTCTATTACTTTGCAATAATGAAATTCTTTATCGTTTTAGTCAATACCATGTGTGAGTAGTTCCATTAGAATTAGGGCTGCTTGAAGCCCTAGCCATGTAGTTCCTCAATGCAGTTTTGTCCCTTGGTTTATATTATGTTGAATGTTGAATATGATTTAGATTACTGTGCGTCATGAGCTTAGTTTTTATTTATGAATCTGACTAATTCGTTTACATAATCTATCGATGAATAATTTCTTGTTAGACTAGTCATCTTCTTGTGATTGTTAGGCATCAACGATATATGGCTTTACATATATTTGTAATATGAATTCATGACAACCTAGATCATTAATCATCTTCTAGGGATAGTGTGGTGTCATTAAATTCCCTTCATGCATCATCTTAATTAAGTTGATAGACGTTTTAAGCAGGAAAACGGCTTAGGACATGCTAAGTAAGAAGGAATAAAATGTGCAAAGTGAACTGTAACCAGACCTTTGCATGGGCATCAGATTCAGATAATTCAATGTAATTGAACCTTGGAAATTATGTTAGGAACTTAATTGGATAGTGGTGGATAGTTAGCTTTAATTCGCTTTAGCAATTCAATCAATTTCATAATTCGTAATTCTATTTTAAGTGTTTCTTGCATTTTACGTTATTAGTTGATTTTTAGAATTTCAAGCATCAAACCCCCCAAAGTCAGTCATTGCATGATCTTTTCTAGTTCAAAAAAAAAAATTGTACAAATGAAGAAAAGAAAAAAAAAAGATAACATTGTTGGAGTGAACTATGCCAAGTGAACCAACGAGACTTAAGGTTAAGCGTAATGTCAATTCAAGAAGTCATGCCGTGAGCACTAGTGTGCCAAGAATGCCGTGGGGATATGAAAGATCAAGAAGAAGGTCACATTCCAAGTCATGCTACTCCATGCCTTGTACTCATCTGAGTTCTTTGAATTCCAAACTCTTCTTTCTTAAGCCAATCAGCTTAGCCCCACTGCAACCTGATGTGAAGTACTAACTTATCGTATGGCTAGTCATGCTAAGGATTGAGGTAAGTATCTATGTTCTTAAAGTTCAATTCCATTCATGAGATCTTAAATTCAGAAAGTGTTGTTTTTCATTGAATGCTCATATGTGATTAAGCTTGAATGCCTTTACATAAACTCCATCACATATGCTTGTTATAAGTGTAAAGCCTAGGATTCTAGAGTGAACTGAGAGACATCCAGTGAGGATTAGAGTCGAGGCGAGGAGAAATCTTTTTGAGCACTTGAATGAAGTTGTTAGTAAGCATGATTATTTGAGATTTTGGCATTCACACATTACACGTGACTCTTATTGTTGTGGCATTCCTTTTAGTTTTGCAAAGCATGCCTACTTTCATTGATTCTTATTACATTGTCTAAAGCACTGTCTCCAGCTCTCTAGTTGTCTAAGTAAAACGTTTGTGGGTATCGTGCTGCTATAGCCCTCAGGAGACAAAACTCCTCCTACTAGGAAGACCTAGGGGTTTAAATGTCCTATCCTTAATTAAGATCGTGTATTTTCAGTTTGTTTAGGTTGATTTTTCCTTTTTTTTGCTCAGGGACTAGCAAAAGATAACTTTGGGGGTATTTGTACAGTCATTATTTATACATCTTTTAGATGCTGCTTAATGCCCTTTTACTTGTATTTTGAGTACTTATGTGCCATCAATAGTAGAAAGTGATGCATTTTGTGAGACTGTGCAGAGTTGGAAAGATAGAGATATTCTGAGAAGAATGCAAAAAGAATGGCTCAATTTGGAGTTATAATGAGGAAGTTGTCATCATTGCAATATCGGGCCCTAAATCATGTCCTGATCTGAAGTCATGCGCCCTATTTAGGGCCAGGATCAACAACCTCGAATCAAGCCATCCGGGTCTTAGAATCATCAAGTCCAAGGTGAGTCAAGGTTCGTGCCAAGACGTGTCCTTGACATGTCTCAAAGACACTCCATCTGTGCCATAACCCAAGACTAGCCTAGACGAGACATGGCGTGTCTTCAGAGCTCTCAACCAAGTCCCAATCGTGTCCCCAGACACGCCTCAAGCCTGCGGCCCAACCCGTGGCCCAGCCCGTGGCCTAGCTATTAGCCCGCATCCTAGCTTGTGTCCCTTGTAAACTAGGAGACCTGTTTTTGCGATTAATTAAGGGTCTTTTTGGTATTTTGTTGTCAGTTTTAATTCCTAGTTTAGGGGAAGCCCCAGGGCTATTTAAACAAGGTTTTCACGCCGAAATAGGCCCCAACCCCTTGTAGTCGCATAACTCTTTTACAGTGTTTACGTTTTTAAGTTTTTGTTTGTCTTTTGGAAGAAATATGAACACATGGAGTAAAGGAGAGTGCTTGGGCATGTCCTTGGCTCACCATTGATCTCAATGTTTTGTCTTATTCTCTTTCTTTTACTTTGCAATAATGAAATTCTTTATCATTTTAGTCAATACTATGTGTGAGTAGTTCCATTAGAATTAGGGCTTCGTGAAGCCCTAGCCATTAGTTCCTCAATGCAGTTTTGGCCCTTGGTTTATATTATGTTGAATGTTGAATATGATTTAGATTATTGTACGTCATGAGCTTAGTTTTTATTTATGAATCTGACTAATTCGTTTACATAATCTATCGATGAATAATTGCTTGTTAGACTAGTCATCTTCTTGTGATTGTTAGGCATCAACGATATATGGCTTTACATATATTTGTAATTTGAATTCATGACAACCTAGATCATTAATCATCTTCTAGGGATAGTGTGGTGTCATTAAATTCCCTTCATGCTTCATGCATCATGTTAATTAAGTTGATAGACGTTTTAAGCAGGGAAACGGCTTAGGACATGCTAAGTAAGAGGGAACAAAATGTGTAAAGTGAACTGTAACCAGACCTTTGTATGGGCATCAGATTTAGATAATTCAATGTAATTGAACCTTGGAAATTGTGTTAGGAACTTAATTGGTTAGTGGTGGATAGTTGGCTTTAATTCGCTTTAGCAATTCAATCAATTCCATCATTTGTAATTATGTTTTAAGTGTTTCTTGCATTTTAAGTTATTAGTTGATTTTCAGAATTTCAAGCATCAAAACCCCCAACACTCCCCACTCAACCACCCCCCACCCCGTTTTCCGTAAGTTCTTAGTTAGAGTCCTTATTGAGCCTTTAGCGTTTTCTTATGTTGCAAGTTAGTGTCTTAGGTTGTGTTTAGGTGTCTCTGCATACCTAACTAGTGTGAGTCTAGGTCTAAGTATTCTTTTGCGTTTATTTCATTATTGTTGAGTCTTGTTTGACTTAGCTAAATCTAAACTAATAATTGGACATCACGTTGACACAAGTCGTCTAGAGATCGACCCTTGCTTTTCTGCTACACTATCTTAATCGATTTGTGCACTAGCAAGGATTATAGCTGTTAGAATTAGATTGCATAATTCTTGTTCTCTAATTTTACCAACATCTGTCCCTTAGAGGGACACTTGTGTTATTTGAGCATGTCTGCTGTTGTTTAATGTTTTCCTTGCAGTTGGTGTGCTTGCTATGTACCATAATATGTTTTGGTACTTGGAGTATGTACAAATTGTTTGACCCTGAAGTGCGGTCGGTCAGAATTTGATACACCAGTTAGTGTTTTAAGCCGTGTAGTGTAGTCGACGTTGTTTTAGCTCGGTTAGCTTTGAGTTTGGTCAAACAATGAGTCTTTTTGGAAAGAAAATGTAAGTGTTAGACCGAGTGTGTGCTCTGTGAGTGTTGAGCGTAAATAAAATGTAAAGTTTGGAGGAAGAAGTTTTGTCATTGATAAGTGTTCAGCCAAGTATGACCTATTACAATGAGAGCCTAAGTGCGGCTTTACAAAATGTGTAGTTGTGGTCTTTCTTTATGTTAGACTGACCGGTCTATATGTAGTAACCTTTGAGGTGGTCTGCATTCCATGGGTGACCGAGTGAGCGGCCCTCAGAGTCTGATAATTCATAAGTCCTCGGTCGACACATCCTTGTGATTTTGTAGGGACCCTCCTAGTTCGATCCAATTGTCTCGGCCGACCGGTCTTTAGTTGCTAGGCTCACCTTTCTCAAAACCCAATCACCGACCCGAAAGCTTTGAGGTCTGACCCGTGCATCATGGTATTGGCATAGTCGTTGCTTGTAGGAAATGTTCCTTAGGTTGGCCTGCTCTCGGTGCTCCTCAATGAGGTCCAGGCGGAGGGCCAGTTGGTCATCATTCTAGTCAGCGTCGTGGGTTAGGACTCGGTATGAGGTTTCATGGATGTCAGCTGGAACAACCGCCTCAGTTCCAAAGGCCATTGAGATCGGTGTCTCGTTGGTGGCCATTCGGTATGACGTCTTGTATGACCAGAGTACATTTTGTAGGATGTCTGCCCATTTTCCCTTGGTTTCATCTAGTTGAGTCTTCAAGGTATGCTTGATTATCTTGTTGACAGCTTCAACTTGGCCATTTGATTGTGGATGTGCTGGAGAGGCAAAACATAAGTTGATATTGTCTCTTTCACAGCATGCCCTGAAGCATTGGTTGTCAAATTCTTGCCATTGTCTGTGACGATGGTGTGTGGAAGACTGAAATGGCAGATGATGTTTTGGAAGACAAACGTTTCAATCTGAGCTGCCATGATGGTGGCCAAACGCTTGGCTTCGACCCACTTGGTGACAAATCTGGTAGAAGATGTAGGAAGGGAGCAAAACGTTGGCATTTCTCACATCGTCTGGTAAAGTCTGCTGGGTTTTGGGTGCATGCTCAGCCAATAAAATCCTTGGCTGATAGCCTTGTGTGCCAGAGAACGTTGCTAGAATGGTTGCCACAAATTCCTACATGTATCTCTTCCAAGATTGCTCTTCCAGCCTCTGGTGTGAGGCACTTTAAAAGAGGGGAGTGAATCCTCGCTTATGAAGTTGGCCATTAATGATAGTGTACCGAGAGGCTTGTCGGCGTATCTTTTTCGCAGTGAGCTTGTCAGTTGGAAGAGTTTCGTTGGTGAGGAAACTGAGCAAAGGGACCATCCAAGTTGAGCTAGTGTTTATTACATTGATGGAAGAGCACTTGGTGCTTGGTTGTTGGAGGATCTCCACATGGATGTTTTGGCTTGTTTTCTCGTTAAGGGAGGATGCTAGGTGTGCAAGAGCATCTACGTGGCTGTTCTCTGACCTTGGTATCCTTGTGATTGTACCTTGAAGCCATCCAAGAGAGATTTGGCCAACCATCTGTATGAGGCCATTGAGGAGTGTTTTGCCTCAAACTCGTCGTTGATTTGGTGACAACAAGTTGGGAGTCACTATAGATTTGTATTTGCTTGGCGTCCATGTGTTTGGCCAAGCGAAGACCTGCAAGTAGTGCCTCGTATTCTGTCTCATTTTTGGAGGCCTTGAACATGAAGCGAAGAACGTATTCTAGATGGACCTTGTCCGGAGTTGTGAGGACAAGCCCTGCTCTAGAGCCGCTATGGCAGGGCCGCTACGGCAGGCAGAGCCATCCACATGTAAGACCCAGCTGGGTTGAGGTAAGTGTTTTGGAGTTTTGGATGGTCTCTGAGGTGGTCTTCTCCTCTAGCTCAAGTGGTAGGTATGTGAACTTAGAGATGAAGTCAGCGATGACTTGCCCCTTTTTATGTTGGTTTGGGTGCGAAAGTGATGTCGAACTCGCTGAGTTCAATTGCACATTTGAGTAGGCGGCCTGAAGTTTGTGGTTTTTGAAGTACTTGGCGGAGTGGTTTGTTGGTCAAGAAGATGATGGAATGAGCTTAGAAGTATGGTATGAGCTTCTTGGATGATATTATCAAGGTAAAGTCAAGTTTTTCTAGGTCTATGTACCTTGTTTCAGTGTCTTGTAGCACGACATAGTAGATTGGGTGCTCTGCTCTATCCTTCCTCTTGATGAGTACTGAGCTGACCGCTGATGTGGATGCTGACAAGTACATAATCAGTGGTTCTCCTGTTTCCGATCTTGCAAGGAGAGATGCCTTGCTCATGTACTCCTTGAGGTCTGTGAACGCCTTTGTGCACTCTTCCGTCCAGGTAATGTGTTTGGACTTGCCTTTTAGGGCTTTGAAGAATGGGACACACTTGTCGGTGGCCTTAGAGATGAAGCGGGTTAGAGCTGCCACTCTTCTAGTGAGGCTTTGGATGTCTTTTTGTGTACGTGGGGATTCCATGTCCATAAGTGCCTTGATTTTTTCAGGGTTGGCCTCAATGCCCCTCTGGCTGATAATGAAGCCTAAGAATTTTCCCGGACCCATTCTGAAGACACACTTGGTTGGATTCAAGCGCATCTTGTATTTCTTGAGGACTTCGAACATCCATGTGAGGTTGGGGATGTGTTGATCAGCGATCTTACTCTTAACTAGCATGTCATCAACGTATACTTGCATTGTCTTGCTAATCTGGTCTTCAAACATGAAGTTCACCAAGCATTGGTAGGTGGTGCCGGCATTTTTAAGGCCAAAAGGCATTACATTGTAGCAGTAGAGACCTTGGTCATTTCTGAAAGTGGTGTGGATTTGGTCAGTTGGGTGCATGAAGATCTAGTTGTATCTCGAGTATGCATCCACAAAACTCAAGAGTTCATGACCTGTTGTGGCATCGACCAGTTGGTCTATCTTTGGTAGAGGAAAGCTATCATTTGGACATGCCTTGTTCAGGTCAGTGAAGTCAATGCACATACGCCAAGCGCCATAAGGTTTCTTCACCAAGACTTCGTTGGCTACCCATACTGTACAGACTGCCTTACACACGTAGTGTATGGTACTGAGCTTGACAATTTCTGCCTTCATAGCCTCTATTAGTTCAGCATCATATATACGGAATTTTTGTTCCACCGGTTTGATGGATGCATTGATACTGAGGCGATTGCATATGACATCTATCGATATCCCAGACATGTCGGCATAAGACCATGCGAAGACCTCAGAGTTGTCCTATAGGAACTTGATTAGGTCTGAGCGCAAGGTAGGACAGAGGGTGGTGCCGATCTTCACCTTCCGATCGGTATGGGTGTAGGAAAGGATGACATCTTCAACTTCCTCAATGGGCTGAGGGTGAGGTGTGGCTGAGTGGCCCCTAGGTTCCTCGATCGGTCCTTCCTTGATGTGTTGAGCAACCTGAGGGTCAATGGGGTCAGCCTCGAATACGGATTCTGTGAGTGTCATTGTTTCCTTAGGCTGGGTAGTGGTCTTCCCAACGGGAGTTGTGGAATTGCATATTCTTGTAGCCATATGGTCTTCGACGACCTGCCCTATGCCCATGGGGGTAGAGAACTTGACCATATGTAGGTGAGTGTATACCATTGCCTTGAGTTGGTTGATGAGGCCTCTACCTAGGATGATGTTGTAGACGGTTGGGCAATCGACCACTAAGAAGGGAGCAAGGATGGTGGCTAGCTTTGGGATGTCCCCAATGGAGAGTGGTAAGGTGATAGTGCCAATGGGTACTACAGAGTCTCCACTGAAGCTGAATAGTGGTGTAGGAGACCAGTCTAGGTCAGAGTATGGGATGCCTAGCTTCTTGTATGCCTCCATGAATAAAACGTTGACAAAGTTACCGGTGTCGATCATGATCCGACCGAAGTCAAAGTTAGCGATCTGTGCTTTGATGACAATTGGGTCTTCGTGTCGGTATACCAATCTTCGCTCTTCCTTATCTGAGAAGTTGATGGGTTACCAGCCGACCTTGCTCATTTTCTTCGCCCACCCCTCTTCAATGTTGAAGATCTGATGGTTGCTCTATTAGGCACGGAGGAAGTTTTTCTTAGCTCGGTTAGAGGTCAGAGGTGAGGAGATGGAAGGTCCTCCGCTGATTGTGTTAATCTGGGAATGGCGAGGTGGTGGAGTTGCATGTTGCAAGAATTGGTTGATCTTTCCAACTCTAGCCAAAGCTTCCACTAGGTCCCTGAAGGCCACACATTGGTCAATGCTATGGCCATTGTACTTGTGGTATTGGCAGTAGGTGCCATTGTTCTTGGCAAGCTTTCTAGTGGTTGGTGCCCAATTTGTTTTGGGGATCATGTGATCCACATTCATAAGAACGTTCTCGTATGAAGTGTTCATGATCGTGTAAGTTTCATACTTTGATCGAGGAGGTGGTCAGTCATCATTGTTGTTGGGTCGGTGATCTTGACGATTTTGGCCTTGGTGGGAGTTGTTGGCATAGTTTGGATTTTTGCCCTTCTTGCCTAGAATGTATGAGTTGTGGGAGTTGTCCTTTCTTTTCCCTCTGTGGGATTGCTAATTCTGATTTTGGTTAGAGTGGTGCTGTTGAGGAGAGTGTTGAGAGGTGGGGTTACTCGGTCGGTATGTGTTGACTGAGTCATTTGTGCTAGGCTGGTAAGGGTTAGCCTGTGTAGTATCCCCCTTGTGGTTCAGCAGCTCTGCCTTGGCATGTATGGCAGCTTGATTCATGATCTCATTGTAGTTGGACCAACCCTATGTGTGTGCAGCATACCTGAAGATGCATTCCCTGAGGCCACCCTTGAAGGCTACCTTGTCGTCTGTCTCTGCGCACCGAGAGTATTCATGGTTGAACTGAGCTGCATATTTTTGTAAAGGTTCATTTTCTCCCTGTTTTAGGAGGAAGAGGTCTTCCGTAAAAAACAACCGGTCAGTCTGTATCATAAACTGGTTGAGGAAGACCGTTTGCTGTTGTTCGAAGGAGTCTATGGTCTCAGACCCCAATTTGTAGAATCAGTTGATGGCTGCCTCGGTCAAGGTTGAGCTGAATATGAGACAACTTGCTTCATCTGAGAGGTTCTTGAAGGCCATGGCCGACTAATAATTATTTAGGTGAGTGATGGGGTCTCCCTAACAAGTGTAGAGCGAGATTTTGAGGGGCTTAATCTCATGGTCATGTCTGAAAAGATTGATCCTCTCTGTGAAAGGTCCACAACTTGTCTTTCCCCAGGTCGGTGTTTGTGTTTGTGCCTTCTCGGCTTCGAGGCTCTTGAATCGTTCACGGAGCCGCTAGACGAGCGGGTCAGTCAGAGGTGGCTTGCCTCTATCACCGCGATTAGTGTTGCGGGTAGGCCGATCGGTAATTCGTAGGGTGGGAGACCCAAGGTGTGCCCCCACGACGTTCACTGTGCGTAGGCCAGCCGGCCTCACGTTGGGTGGGAGACCCACGGTGTCCCTCCTGACGATTGTTACGAGGAGGCTGGTCAGCTCTCCTTGTACTCATAGCTTCCTGGGAGGATCAGGCGCCCTCCGAGACTTCAATAGGGATATGGGGGCTTGGTGTGTTGGGTGTGCTGTGGCTCGGTGTCCATAGGTGGCTGATATGTCTGTCCCTTCGGTGGCCGAGAGGTTTGGCCTTCCCAAGGGAAAATGAGTCTGATGGGGGCGACGGCTGATCGGCCCTTATGTGATCCTGCGCTCAGGGACTCTCGGCAGACCCTGGTTTTACCCTGTCCCTTGTCGGGTATGATGAGTAGTCGAGAGGCCTTGTCGGTGGGTTTCACCGGTACTTTGGTCTTATCCTTCTCAGTGGCTCGGTGGATACGTTAGGTGCACTCAACGACCACTTACTAGGCCTCGTGGGCCTCGGTCCTTGCCCGGTGAGTTGCAAGTTCTGCCTGAGCCATTTTCAGTTGATTACCACATCGGCATATTGCTCGTTCAACAACTCGTACCTGAACTCAGCTTGAGTACCGTTGGTCTTGACCTCGGCTAGATCTTGTTGGAGTTTTTCCAGAAATTGCATCACGTTAGGAGAGTTGTCCCTTGGTGTTCTTGATCTCTATATGGGTGTTACTATGCCGTCCCCTTTGTCACCTTGCATGTTTAATGTGTGAAGGTCAGGGGTAGTACTCGGCGCAATAGAGTAATGGGTAGACTTAGTCAGAATTCCTACAAACGGCACCAAACTGTTGATGCACAAAATGTACCAACTTAGAGATGATACTCTGTAACGACCCGTAAATTTAGTTAGTGAGTTTTCGTAAATTAATTTAGGAAATGACGATTTTACCGTTGGTTTTATAAAAGGCTAGAAAGTCAATTTTTGTTTGGAGACACCTTTGGAAGTTTTTCTTAAACAGTTGCGTAGGTCTCGAACTCACGAGTTAGTAGACAGGAGGCACGTAAAAAATGGAGTTCATATGAGAGAGTTGTGGGTCTAGAATGTTCAAGGGCAATTTGGTAATTTTCACTTGCCAGATATTTTAAATCATACCCTCTAAAGAATTTTCTTCATTTTTCCTCTTTCTCTTCGTGATTTCCTCTTCCAAACCGTGAAACCCATAAACCCTCAAAACCTGACTTTTTGATTGAGGCCAAACCACCACAAACCATTCATATCCTCATCTTCCTCACTTTATTCTAAGCTCAACCATATCCTTCATCGAGCTTGGAAGTGTTAGGAGAAGGAGATTCGAAGGTGAACAGTAACCGCCATCTTCCCGGCCATTTTTTGGCCACCAAATGTAATGAATCTCAATTCTAACTTCATATTCGGATTCCTTGGTTTGAGTAGATAGATTTCCATTATTAGAACACTAAATTTGGTTGAGTATTTAGTGAGTTATGGAGCTTTGAATTTTCGGTTGGTTATGGAGGTTTCATGCAAAAATGAACAGTACACGAATTAGAGGTAGAAGGTGAATACCACACTATAGTTGCGCGTGGGGAGGGGGTTCCCGGCTATCTACCGACGCGTGGCAGCGTATGGAGCTCCTCCTTGAGCTCCGGCGAGCATGAATTTGTAAGCTCTCGATGTTCTGGACTTGTTGACGCAGGTTTTAAGTTAATTGGACATCGTTTAGGGGTTGTTTTGGACGTCCGAAGTCGCTGCCATTTTAGGTTTAATCTGTGCGCAAGTTCGGGATTTAAGGGGGTTGGATTTAGGGTTTTTAATTATCGTTGGTAACCCCGGTTGTTACTTTTGACAGGCGATACTGCTCCGGGAACTTCAGAGGAGTGTACAACTCGGGATTGAGCTTAATTGGACGTTCAATGAGTGGACTTTGGTTTGTAAATTGTCATGCATGCATAAACGTATATTTTAAATAATTTCTTGTTAAGTATGAACTTTGTACTTTGATAAGCTAGGATAATTATTCTAAAATGATTATTGATTTTGACAAATTTCTGGAATTTAGAATAATTATTCTAGTAATTTATTAACAGACACGGGTTCTCAATAACAAATTGGAAATGACTTTTTGGGCTATGGACAGGCTTTATGGACTCTGCTTTTATGTAGTTTTGACTTTATAGATTTTTGGTTTCGGTCGAGTCTATGTTTTTGGGTTTAGACCCGGAATTGTGACTTTATTGGATTTGGGCATAGACCTCGATTTTTCTATGAATTTGGCTTAGGCCAAGAAACAAGGATTTCAAAAATGGATTTTGGATTTTACTTTACGGGTTTGTTTCCACTATGTATACCATCTCTGAGGGTCATGATTTTCTCCAGCACATGATGTGGGGTATTTCCCATCACGTGTTCGTCGAGGTTTCTTCGATGTTGGCGTCGAGGGTACTTCTCCGCCAGATCGTTGAGGTTTCTCCGATGCTGACGTAGAAGGGTATTTCTCCGCCAGATCGTTGAGGTTGTCTATGCGTAGTACAGGGTTACATCTGCACAACTCGAGGTATTATCGGGTGTGTAGAGGGTTGGTCCCCATGTCAGTCAGCTCGGATATCGAGCTACGGGTCAGGATTACATTCGGGGAGCGGTGAGATATGTTTATGATATTTTTGTGTCCAGTTCTGCTCACATGTTTTTTAAACTCATTTGAGGAGGATTTTCAAAGCAAGGTTGTGGACCACAGGATGTTTCCATTGTTCGGATTTTTGTGGGTTTCACCGAGTGTTTAACTAAAAATGGATTTTTCCGGTAAGTTTTTTGTATTATCTTTATAGATTACTTGTTTTAAAAAAAAAAGAATTTTATATTATGCATGCATTATTTTGTTCATGTAGGGGGAAATGTATGTTTTCCTCGGAAATTATATTTTAAACGATTATTTTGTCCACTCACACTTTTCCTCGTTTTATATCCCCTCCAGGTCGTTGAGTTGATGCGGGCACATCCAGAGGCGGAGGCACTAAATTTTAGCTGCGCCTTTACCTAAGACTATAGAGTAGGACTTATAAATTTTCTGTATTTACCTTTGTAACCTAGTTGCTCTAATAAACCTTTTGGACTTATTGTAAATTATGATTACGTCGATGGTTATTTAGTGATGTTGAGAATTGGATTGTTGGGATTCGAGATTGGTATTTGATCCTTCGTCTGATATGTGGAAGAAGGTTTAACCATTTTATAGGTGAGGGTCTGCCGGATTTTTGGCAGGATTCTCGTAACTAATTACAAGGGCTTAAGGGTATTCTAAGAAATTTATTAAGTCGTCAGGAGTTGTCAGGCGGGAGCAAGGCTTTTTACGGGTTTCGAGGGGAAATTCGGGAAGGGTCCTGTCAACTTGGTATCAGAGCTCTAGGTTTAAATTCCTATAGACTGCACACCTAGTGTACATATGATTGCGGTACTAACGAATTATGGTTCTTTTCAGCGTGATGCCTCCGAGACGCGAGCTCCGTCCGCGACCTGGAAATAATGAAGAAGCTGATAACCTTAGGGGTACACATGATCCCGTATTAGAGCTTGATTTGAGACAGACCTTGGATTAGTTGGGTCGGGCATTGATGATTGTACTTCAAGGTAGGGCTACTTCTGAAGTTTCTGACATTGAGCGAGCCTAAAGGCTAGGGGCTATAGTGTTTACGGACGAGTTAGGCCCAGATGATGCTGATGATTGGATTACTCATTTGGAATGATTATTTGCTGTTATGAAGTGCCCTCCGGATGATAGGGTGCGTTTAGCCACATTTCTTCTGAGTGGCTATGCGTACCGTTGGTGGCATGCCTTGCAGATGATTGGCTGGGATGTTCGTACAGTTACTTGTAAGTTTTCCGGGAGCGCTTCCTCGAGCAGTTTTATCCTCGCTTATATTGAGATGCCAGAGAGGCTGAGTTCTTGTATTTGCAGGAGGGGGACATGACAGTAGCACTGTATGAGCTGAAATTTCTTGATTTGTCACGATTTGCACTGACTCTAGTGGTAAATCAGGTGGATAAGTGTTGAAGGTTTGAGTATGGGCTGAGAGATGAGATTAGAGTAGCAATAACTTATGTGGCTGCTGCTAGAGTAGAGATGAGTTTGCCA
Organism: Oemleria cerasiformis; assembly: GCA_037349345.1. NCBI lineage: Eukaryota > Viridiplantae > Streptophyta > Magnoliopsida > Rosales > Rosaceae > Oemleria > Oemleria cerasiformis. The sequence continues at coordinate 12,790,466 of JAZGTL010000007.1, forward strand.
GCTCGGCACCAGTTTAGTGGTTCCAGGCGACGCCGGGATCGCCTGAGTTTCGGGGCCTCTAGTCAGGGACCATCTAAGAGTGGCAGTTTTAGTTCTGGATCATCTGGGAGTGCTAGATACGGGTCTGGTAGTGGTGGAGAAGGTCAGGGAGGTTCCCGAGGTTTTACAGTGGGACAACAGTCATCAACTCAGTCTAGTGGGGCTTTAATGCAGTCGACTGGGAGACATAGTGGCAAACCCGCATGGATTGGTGGCATCAGTTGTTACTTTTGTGGGGAGACTGGTCATTTTAAGAGAGAATGTCCAGATCGTCCGGGCAGTAGTTCTTTGGGCCGAAATGCTGCTAAATAGAGTCATAGAGCAGCACAGACATCTGGTACTGCAACAAGGAGCCAAAACCAGTCTAGTGGGGGCCAACAGGGCCAGTGGGAGACAGAGAGGTCGTGGTCGATCTTCTGGTATACATGCCCGAGTTTTTGTAATGACACAGCAGGAGGCTCGAGCTACACCAGAGGTGGTTACTGGTACGTTGTTTATTTTTTATAATGATGCTCGAGTTTCAATAGATCCTGGGGCTACTCATTCTTTTATTTCTCGAGGTTTTGCACTTTTTGCCAATAGGGAATTATCACTGATTGGTTGGGACATGGGCATTTGCACCCCCACAGGAGATATGCTAGTGGTGAACCTAGTAATACGCAGTTGTCAAGTGGTAGTGGGAGGTCATGAGTTGGAGGCAGACTTAATCCCCTTGGACATATATGATTTTGATGTGATTCTGGGGATGGATTGGTTAACCACCCATCATGCCTCCATTGATTGTTTCGACATGAGGGTGGTATTTTGGAGTCCAGGTTTCTCGGAACTTACATTTCAGAGAGACCGTAGGGTGCTTCCCTCGGGAGTGATATCAGCTTTGATTGCTAAGAAGTTATTGAGGAAAGGTTGTGAGGGATATTTAGCTCACGTGATCGACTCTCGGGATACTCTAGTAAGGTTAGAGGATATTACTATGGTGAATGAGTTTCCATATGTGTTTTCGGAGGATCTTCCGGGGTTTCCACCTCACCGGGAGATTGAGTTCACCATAGAGCTTCTTTCGGGTACTCAACCTATATCACAGGCACCGTACAAGATGGCACCGGAAAAATTAAGGGAATTGAAGACTCAATTGCAGGACTTAGGGGATATGGGATTTATTAGACCGAGTGTATCGCCTTGGGGTACATCGATGTTATTTGTAAGGAAGAATGGTAGTTTGAGGCTATCTATCGACTACCGGCAGTTAAATAGGGTTACGGTGCGGAATAAGTATCATTTGCCACGAATTGATGATTTGTTTGACCAATTAAAAGGGGCAAGGTATTTCTCTAAAATTGACCTTAGATCCGGGTACCATCAATTAAGGATCAGGGAAGAGGACATTCCCAAAATGACGTTCAGGACACGCTATGGGCATTATGAGTTCCTGGTGATGTCCTTCGGTTTAACTAATGCACCGGCGGCATTTATGGATTTGATGAATAGGGTGTTCCGACGGTATTTGGATCAATTTGTAATTGTGTTCATTGATGATATCTTAGTATATTCGAAGAGTGCTAAGACACATGAGAAATACTTGAGGTTGGTTCTGAATACGCTGAGGAAAAAGCAACCATTCGCCAAGTTCTGTAAATGTTAGTTTTGGTTGACCAGTGTGGGATTCTTAGCTCATGTGATTTCTGCATAGGGTATCAGTGTGGATCCCCAAAAAGTAGAGGCAGTGGCAAATTGGGAGCAACCAAAGACAGTGTCAGAGGTGTGAAGTTTTCTGGGTTTCGTAGGATATTACAGGTGATTCGTAGAAGGATTCTCTACGATAGCTGCCCCGTTGACTCCGTTGACTAGGAAAAGAGTCAAGTTTAAATGGGATGATGAGTGTGAACAGAGCTTTCAAGAGCTGAAGAGGAGGTTGACTTCTGCCTCAGTGTTAACCTTTCCAGATAATAGCGGCATTTGAGGTGTACAGTGATGCATCATTATGAGGTATAGGCTGCGTGCAGATGCAGCATGGGAAGGTGATATCATATGCTTCCAGGCAATTTAAACCCTATGACTTGAACTACCCCACACATGATTTAGAGTTAGCTGCAGTAGTGCATGCACTGAAGATTTGGAGACACTATTTGTATGGAGAAACATGCCGAATCTTTACAGACCATCAGAGCTTGAAATATTTTTTCACCCAGAAAGATCTGAACTTGAAACAGAGGAGGTGGTTAGAGTTGATAAAGGATTATAACTGTACCATGGAGTATCACCCATGGAAGGCCAATGTGGGGGCTGATTCGCTGAGTAGGAAGTACCTGGGTTCATTGGCCTATTTGCACACTGTATACTTACCGTTGTTGGTGGAACTCCGAAGAGTGGGAATTATACTTGGAATGGATAACCAGGGGGCTCTGTTGGCTAGCTTTCATGTGAGACATGTCCTGATTGACCGAATTATTGAAGCTCAACTCCAGGACCTTACGTCTCCAAGACCCTACCTTGTGTGTTATTAGGATGGAGTTGGAGGCTGGGAATAGGCAAGATTACGTGATTAGGGATGATGGGGCCTTGGTTAAGATGACCGGTTGTGCGTACCTAATGATATAGAGTTGAAAAGAGAAATTCTAGAGGAAGCTCATAGTTCAGCTTATGCTATGCATCCAGGTGGCACCAAAATGTATCATACTCTTAAGGAGCACTACTAGTGGACTGGGATGAAAAGGGAAATAGCAGAGTTTGTGAGTAGATGTCTGACGTGTCAACAAGTAAAAGCAGAGAGGCAGAAACCATACGAGGCACTACAACCACTACCTATTCCGGAATGGAAGTGGGATCACATTACTATGGATTTTGTTTATAAACTTCATAGGACTCGGAAAGGACATGATGGAATTTGGGTAATTGTTGATAGACTTACAAAGTTAGCACATTTCTTGCTAGTACGGGAAGATTATAGGATGGACCAGTATGCCAAATTGTTTGTGGATGAGATCATACGGTTACATGGGACTCCATAGTCGATTGTATCAAACAGGGATCCTAGGTTTACCTCGAGGTTTTGGCGGAGTTTACAGAAATCCTTTGGAACTAAATTGCATTTCAGTACAGCTTTCCATCCTCAGACTGACAGACAGTCTGAGAGGACAATTCAGATTCTGGAAGATATGATGAGAGCTTGTGTACTGCAGTTTAAAGGAAACTGGGACTCACACCTAGCCTTGATGGAGTTTGCATACAACAACAACTATCAGTCTAGTATTGGGATGTCTCCTTTCGAGGCACTGTATGAGAGACATTGCAGGACCCCGATATGCTGGAATGAGGTAGGTGAGAGAAGACTGTTGACATCAGAGATAGTAGAAATGACAGGAAAATATTAGAATCATCAGGGAAATATTGAAGGCAGCTCAGGACCGCCAGAAAAGCTATGCAGACAGATGGATCAAAGATATTAAGTTTGAGGTCGGAGATTGGGTTTTCTTGAAATTATCCCCTGGAAAGGAGTTGTACGTTTTGGTAGTCAAGGAAAGTTGAGTCCTCACTATATTGGGCCTTATGAGATCATTGAAAGGATAGGGCCAGTGGCTTACAAGCTTGCTTTACCCCCAGAACTTTCAAAGGTTCACGATGTATTCCATGTATCCATGCTCCGGAAGTATCTATTTGATGAATCTCATGTATTGGAGGAGCAACCAATTGAGCTGAGTGATGATTTGAGTTTTGAGGAGCAACTAGTGCAAATTCTATATTTGAAGGAAAAAGCATTGCGCGGAAAGACTATTCCTTTGGTTAAAGTTCTATGGAGGAATCATAACGTGGAGGAAGCCACGTGGGAACCCGAGGCACTGATGCGGGCGCAACATCCACATTTGTTTAAGTGACAAGTATGAATTTCGAGGATGAAATTTCTTTAAGGGGGGTGAGTTGTAACGACCCGTAAATTTAATTAGTGAATTTTTGTAAATTAATTTAGGAAATGACGATTTTACCCTTGATTTTATAAGAGGCTTGAACGTCAATTTTTGTTTGGAGACACCTTTGGAAGTTTTTCTTGGACCGTTGCGGAGGTCTCGAACTCATGAGTTTGAAGATAGGCGGCACGCAAAAAATGGAGTTCATATGAGAGAGTTGTGGGTTTAGAATATTCACGGGCAATTTGGTAATTTTCACTTGGCAGATATTTTAAATCAGACCCTCTGTAGATTTTTCTTCATTTTTCCTCTCTCTTCGCGATTTCCTCATCCAAACCATGAAACCAATAAACCCTCAAAATTTGACTTTTTGATTTAGGCCAAACCACCACAAACCATTCACATCATCATCTTCCTCACTTCATTCTGAGCTCAACCATATCCTTCATCGAGCTTGGAAGTGTTAGGAGAAGGAGATTCGAAGGTGAACAGTAACTGCCACCTTCCCGGCCATTTTTCGGCCACCACAGGTAATGAATCTCAATTCTAACTTCATATTCGGATTCCTTGGCTCGAGTAGATAGATTTCCATTATTAGAATACTAAAATTGGTTGAGTATTTAGTGCGTTATGGAGCTTTGAATTTTCGGTTGGTTATGGAGGTTTTATGCAAAAATGAACAATGCACGAATTAGAGGTAAAAGGCAAGTACCACACTGCAGTCACGCATTGGGAGGGGGTTCCCGGCCATCCACCAGCGTGTGGAGCTCCTCCTCGAGCTCCGGCGAACACGAGTTTGTAACCTCTCGATGTTTTGGACTTGTTGGCGCTGGTTTTGGGTCAATCAGACATCGTTTAGGGGTTGTTTTGGACTTCCAAAGTCTCTGCCATTTTAGGTTTAATGTATGCACACGTTCGGGATTTAAAGGGGTTGGATTTAGGGTTTTTAATTATCGTTGGTAACCCTAATTGTTACTTTTGACAGACGATACTGCTCCGGGAACTTCAGAAGAGCGTACAACTCGGGATTGAGCTTAATTGGACTTTCGGTGAGTGGACTTTGGTTTGTAAATTGTCATGCATGCTTAAACGTATATTTTAAATAATTTCTTTGTTAAGTATGAACTTTGAACTTTGATAAGCTAGGATAATTATTCTAAAATGATTATCGATTTTGACAAATTTCTAGAATTTAAAATAATTATTCTAGTAATTTATTGCTGGACACGGGTTCTCAATAACAAATTGGAAATGACGTTTTGGGCTATGGCCCGGCTTTATGGATTCTACTTTTATGTAGTTTTGACTGTATAGATTTTTGGTTTCATTCGAGTCTATGATTTTGGGTTTAGACCTGGAATTGTGACTTTATTGGATTTGGGCATAGACCCCGGTTTTTCTATGAATTTGGCTTAGGCCAAGAAATAAGGATTTCAAAAATGGATTTTGGATTTTACTTTACGGGTTTGTTTCCACTATGTATACCATCCTCGAGGGTCATTATTTTCTCCGGCACATGATGTGGGGTATTTCCCATCACGTGTTCGTCGAGGTTTCTCCGATGTTGGCATCGAAGGTATTTCTCCGCCAGATCGTTGAGGTTTCTCCAATGCTGGCGTCGAAGGGTATTTCTCCGTCAGATCGTTGAGGCTGTCTATGCGTAGTATTGGGTTACATCTGCACAACTCGAGGTATTATCGGGTGTGTGGAGGGTCGGTCCCCGAGTCAGTCAGCTTGGATATCGAGCTACGGCTCAGGATTACATTCGGGGAGCGGTGAGATATGTTTATGATATTTTTGTGTCCAAGTATGTTCACATGATTTTTAAACTCTTTTGAGGAGGGTTTTGAAAGTAAGGTTGTGGACCACGAGATGTTTTCATTGTTTGGATTTTCTTGGGTCCCACCGAGTGTTTAACTAAAAATGGATTTTTCCGGTAAGTTTTTCGTATTATCGTTATATATTACTTGTCTTTTAAAAAAAAAGGATTTTATATTAGGCCTACATTATTTTGTTCATGGAAGGGGAAATGTATGTTTTCCTCGGAAATTATATTTTAAACGATTAATTTGTCCACTCACACTTTTCCTCGTTTTATATCCTCTCCAGGCCGTTGAGTTGACATGGGCACATCCAGAGGTGGAGACACTAGATTCCTGTTGTGCATTTACCTAAGACTATCGAGTAGGACTTATAAATTTTATGTATTTACCTTTCCAACCTAGTTGCTCTGATAAACCTTTTGGACTTATTGTAAATTATGATTACGTCGATGGTTATTTAGTGATGTTGAGAATTGGACTGTTGGGATTCGAGATTGGTATTTGATCCTTCGTATCATAGGTGGAAGACGGTTTAACCATTTTATAGGGGAGGTTCTGTCGGATTTTTGCCAGAATTCTCGTAACTAATTGCAAGAGCTTAAGGGTATTCTAGGAAATTTATTAAGTCGTCAGGAGTTGTCAGGCAGGAGTAGGGCTTTTCACGGGTTTCGAGGGGAAATTCGAGAAGGGTCATGTCATACTCCGTCCACTTTGTACGTGCCACGTGCTCTTCGGGAGACCTGTAAAAGGAAGAGTGATTGGTCGTCAGTTAGGGATATGCACCGATGTAGTACTGGCCTAATGAGTCTCCGACGCCCAAGTCAGTATAATAGGTTTGTGTATATAAGAGGTATATGGTGAATAATGGTTTTGATAGAGTAACAGTAAATAATGAATCTTAGTTATCTTTTTGGGAAATGTGCCTCTTTTTATATTGGTGATTGAGGGAGATTTGATAAATAGTTTCGATGTGGGATAAATGCACTTCTGCTGTGTTGCTGACACATGGCACCCCGATGGGTGGTGGATATGTGTTCACGTGTCAATGTACTATTGGTCCCTGTTGAACTCATTTGCATTGTGGGCTTGGGTTCACTTAGTGTTTGGGCTTGTTTGTTGGAATTTGGGCTTGAGGTATGTGGTCCAATGAGTCTGGTCCAACATAGTGTCAACAACATTAAAAATAAAAAAGTAAAGTGCAGCTAGTAATTTGTGGAGTGCCAAAATCAGCTTTTATAAAATATAATCATACATTGTGCATTAAAAATCAGCAAATGTTTGGAAACCTAAATTATAACAAAGGTAGCTCACCCCTTTGCTAGAGATGGACTTACATTCAAATTTTGGGTCCATTGCTAATTTTAGGCCCGGTCCAGTTACAATGATCAAGATCCGAGAGAAATGGCAGTGGCAACCAAATGAGAAGTGAAGAACTCACCGCGTTGTAACTAGCAGAGCTACACATACCTGACACGTCCACTCCTAAAAATCAAAATCACTGCGACAACAAAAACATGGGAAGCAGATTAGGAAGGAGGGTGGTACATTTCCCAAACCTACCCATCAAGCTCTTGATGCCCAACAACTTCACCGACATCAAAGAAATCGCTCTTAAGACCATCCCATCAGCTTCCAAAATCGAAATCAAGCGCGTCCTCGGGTCCCTCTACGGCTTCCATGTCGAAAAGGTTCGTACACTCAACATGGAGGGCAAGAAGAACAAGCGCGGCGGTATATTGATTGCCAAACCCGACTATAAGAAGGCCTATGTCGCCCTCCAGAATCCGCTCTCGCTCTCTCAGAACCTCTACCCCATCGGAATCGTCGAGCAGGAGCGCAAGAAATGAGCAAGCAATCCAAGTCCAGTGTTGTCGAAGAAGGTCAAACTGAGAAGCATTGGCTCTACGGGAAGGAGAAGGACGAGCCTCGCAAGGTTAAGAACGATAGGGGTCCTGCTGTTTTCGGCCATGGTTTCGCCAAGTTTCCCTGGAGCAACATGAAGTTTCGCTAGTCAGGTTTGAAGATTTTAGGAATGTGTTAAGGATTTTGAAGTTTATGATATTTGAGGTTTGATAAAAAAACTTGTGGCCATATAGTGGCTCTAAATGGTGTACCTTTTTGATAGGACAAGAGGATTTAGCTTTTGATTGACAGCGCGTTATAATGTTTATGGATTAATCTTTCTGATGATTCATGTCTATGTGTTTTATGCAATTAGTACTAATAAAGTTCGAAAATTTAGTAAGGATAGATGCATTGCATATATAAAAGCTTGCATCAAGTATTATTTTATCTCGTGTAATAGGATTATGATGAATTATGATATGAAAGAATTCTTTTTCTGTTTGGTTGATAATCAGTGTAACGTAAAACACACTGTTCCCTTATAACTGGGATTTGGGTTGGAGGGGAAGTTTGAGAGAGAACGAGTTGACACTTTTTTCTGACGTTGTTGGAGGGTGTTAGATTATTTCCTGATAGAGAGGATGTAAGAAGATGGTGTTTAGAGAACAGGAGGCAATTTTCTTGTAAATGTCATTTTAATCGATTGAGAAACAGATGTGGTCCTCCTTTTTTGCCTTTTGCCTCAATCTGGAAATCTTAGGTTCCATCCAAGGTCAATGTTTTGGCCTGGTTAGTAGTATACGGGAAGCTGAATAATTGTGATGAAATCCAAAGACGTAAACTGCAATCTAGTTTATGCCTACATTGGTGTTATTTATGCAAGAGCTCAGGGGAGAGTGCAGATCGTGTTTTCTTATCTTGCCTGTTTAGTTGGAAGTTCTGGTGTCTTCTTTTTAAAGAGATTAAGGTATTTTGGGTGGCTGCAAAAGATAGCTTTGCTCTGTTGGGTGAGAAGTTTAAAGTTTTGCGTGGTGGAAAAAAAACTAAAGTAATCTGGGTGTGTGTGGTGATGGCCAGTATATGGTCTATTTGGTCCGAAAGGAATAAGTGGACTTCTGAAGATTCTGAAGATGCTAGGGAGCTGGAAGTGGAGGAGGTGTGTGAGAAGGTCAAGTACTGGGCAGTGCTTTGGCAATCTATTTCTCCTGCTTTTAGAACAATATCTGTTTCCAAGTTATCCTAGACTGGAAAGCTATGGGGTCTTGTATAGTTTTTTTGGATTTTGTACTATATGTGGACTGTTTTGATTTTAATGTTCTCATTTCTTCTCTAGGTGGTTGCTGGTCCACTTATTGTACTATTTGTTCTGAATTAGAATTTTCATCTTTTCTTCTTAAAAAAAATCAGTGTAACTGAATAAATGATCAAGTACTTCTCCTCTAACTATATTTGACCAACATAACTTTGTTTCTGTTTTGAGCCTTTTGTGTGATCCATCATTGAAAGCTAGTAGGCTTGTGGTTGCAGCAAGGATGTAGTCAGCCTGATGCTTTATCGGAGCCAGAATTACGGTAGAGAAAGTTATGTGTAATAGTAGGAAAACTAAAGGCATTTGTTTCTTTTAGTGTATATTGATACATTACGTATAGGTAGGAAATAAAAAACTATCAACATCCCTAAGTGTTTGTGAACGACCCACTTGATACAGATCCTTCTCTTGAAGGTGAACTTGGCTTCCAGGTTAATGTAATTTAGGACATGGATGACCTCCATCTGGCGGTGAATCTGCTGCCAGCTGGGTTAGGTCTTTGTTGGCCTTCTCCAGTTTCATTGTCCTCAAATTTTGCATGGAAAGAGTTCTTGATTTTTCGCCATCCCAAACTCCAACCTGACGCATTCTTTTGCTTGTTGATTATCCTTTCATACTCTTGTTGCAGCTCACAGTAGTCACTTTGCAGCTGTGCCATCTTTATCTTTACATTCTCAAGTTCTGCTTTAAGATTCTTAATCTCTACTTCTGTTGATGAGTGGTTCCCTTCCCGTTCAGAGTTATTTCCACTTGGTGATTCCTTCTCATGCATTGCTGTCCTCATCTTTACTTGCTCTGAGAACAGAACCTGCACATGTTCATCTTCTCTTACTCTAGTGAGAAATGTCAATTTTGATGGACCACATACTGGATGTGACTGAGATTATGGGCTTTATGTCTGATAAATGTAATGGTTGTCTGTACACCTTCTTAGGATTTTACCTCTTGATTATGTCCATGTCAATCTTCTATTCATAGTATTCCCCTTTTAGAGGAACATCTTTGTAAAACTTTGAAACATCTTGGTTTCTAAAAATTTCTGTTCATTCAAGGTTTTTAGGTATTCCTCTTCCATAGTAGATGCTTGAAGTAATTTTTTTCTTCCATTTCTCCAAACAGTAATACAATCTCTTTTAGCATTGTTTATAAATCTTAAAAGAAGCATATTCTAATCTTTGGTATCATGAAAAGGAGAGGGGGCATAAATGTTATTTAATGTGAGGGGCTACAGTTAAGTAATGTTCAACACGATTTAATGTTTGTTAAATATTAATATATATCTGCCAAAAATTTGGCCGTATACAAGATTGAAGTGTCTTTTTGGGGTTCTTATTAGACTCTGTTGATTTGCATATTTGGATGGTCTACAATATATTTTTGCCAATGTGTGACACCTGATAAAATTGGAACAATACAATATCTTTTATGATGCGGTGTAATTATGATTTTTCTAGGCAATCTAACATGTTTGCTACAAGGTTGAAGTTCTTTCCTTCCAATTACTGGCAATTATTTGTACCTGAGATTTTCCCTAACCACATCTCATGTCTTCATCACTTAACCCAAAGCCTGAGGGCGAGTAATAGTATTTAATTCAGTCTATGTTGTAGAAATTATCTCAGTGTTCTATTTGGTTTGTGTCTAGGTGGTTATGCATTTGAAATTATGTTATATAATGCCCAAGATTTAGCACATATCTGAGTGAAGGGATGTTTAGATGCCACCGTTATCTTTATAATAGTGAATTTCAGCTCCTTAGGTTGCTCTTCCATACTCAGTATGCAGTGATTGTATTCTTTCTATTTCACGAAACAAAACTATACGGCTTAGTGTGTCGTCTAATAGGGCTATAAATGTTTTTGAGTTAATTTTTGTTTTTATTTTTTACTTTTGGCGGTGGGGAATTATTAGAATGCTCTGTGTTGGATGAAGCAAGCTATATGTTTGTAGTATGAATTCAATGTGCATAAAAAAATACAGGTAGCAACAATAAATGGGCACTTATTTTAATCTTTAGTATACTTAATTTTTTCTCATGGATTTTCTTATCAAAAGCCTCTAAATAGTTTCATTGACGATGTTTCTTATCAACTATAAGTACCTTAATGAGTGGTTGATGGTTCTTGGGTTGCATTTCTTTTTCCTGTTATTACATGATAAACTTTAGACATCTAGTTGAATAATGTAATTCACATACAAGGATCCAAATCTGCCTTGATAAAAGACCTATATTCCTTTAGGATATAATTGATACCATAACAGTTAAAACTAGATTTCACATTCAGATGAACCAATTGATACACTCGTTCTTTTTGGACATTTGAAAATTTTTACCTGGACAATGCTTCTCATAGGCAGTCGATCATTTTGTGCTGCATGCATGCATGCGTCAAGAGATAGTTTATTGCAGTTCATTATTCTGCATATCCTTTTCCGGTCATGCTCGGGTAGTGAAGGATGGGTCTGGAGAAAAAATGGTTAGATTCTAGGTTATTTAGTTGCTTTAAGGTAAAAACAACAGCAAGAGGTGAGAAAGAAACCTTGAGATAGGTATCAAGGGCTCTGTAAAGCCCATCGTCACATGTTCGAGCATTTTCTGGCAGTAATTCAGCCAATACTTGAAACTTGGTCATCGAGAGGTTTGGATCTCCTGCAATCTCTGCTAGATAGTTGTCTAACAGCTTGCTAACATTGATTTTACCAGTCTTCTGTTGCTGCTGTTGCTGCTCATGCATCAAGAAGTATTCCACAATCCTTTGCACAACTTCAGTGTCGTGCATTGTGTGTTCTTCAGGTGGCCTGTACTACACATTATGAAAAATAACAATAACATGGAGTGCTGTTATCCAGTGACTTGTTTGGCAAGATTCTATTGTAATTATTTTGCCAAGTTGGGCTAAATAAAGAATGTACGTAGAAATGCTTACTTAACCAGTTTCCCTTGATCTGAATTATTGTATCTAGGAATCAGCAGATCATTCACATTGGCTTCTTCCAACATCATCCCCACTCTCTTTTCAAGCTCTGAAATCAAAGCTGGCGATGCAGAGTACAGCATGGCCATCTTTAACATCCGCAGTATGAACTTACATGGAACAGCTTCATTTTGAGGAGGTAGTATGCTTACTAGACTTTCAATAATTGCCTTTTGCTCTTTGCTGTGTCCATAACCCCCTTCTTCTTTTCTCCTAGTCAATATACCGAATTGCAGGTCATTTTTTCCATGTCCGAATCCTCTTAGTCCTTCCAACTCTGCATCTATGCCTGGTAACCATCTCTGTGCATATTCCATTATACATTTACCTATAAACTCTGGTCTTGCACTCTTTGCTTTTATTGCTGTTATAATCCTCAAGAAATGATCTATTCGGAAGGTAGCCACTTCACTAAACCACCAGCCTTCTTCGCTCTCTGTATCTTCAGTTACGTTTTCTCTTGAAGCCCTCCAAGCTATTGAGTCACAGCACCTTCTGACAATTTGAAGATTGTCAGCCCATGGAGATAGAGTTTCACAAGATTTAAGCACAGTAATTGTGTCTTTCAAAGAAGAAAGGACTACGAATGTGAGAAAAGCTTCAGCCTTAGAGTTGAGATTTCCTTCTTGAAGTTCTTCAGTCATTTCTAGAAATTCCGAGGCACATCTTAGTGGAGCTATATTGTTAGGGTTTAAGTCCACTGGAAGACCATAACAGAATTTTAAAATTATTTCAAAGGTTTCTGATCCTCCTGGGAAGTTTTCAAGCTTGAGGTCATAGCCATAATTTGAAATTGAAGGCTGAAATTCCAATCGACCTATGTACCCACATCTTGATACCAAAGGATACTGTAAAAAGAAAGAGAAATAAACAGTAAATAATTGAGTTCCTTTTGGGAAAACAATGTCTTGAATTTAAACTATAGTTTCTCTACTAGAATACCTAGGATGATAATCTGATTTTACTATGTTGGCATTGCAATTATGTATTATGATTTTGTTTGCATATTTGCTCTAAATTTTTATGAGCCTGTTTATATGTAGAGCCATGTTTATCTTGCTCTGTGGTTACCTTACCTTGTGAATGTTGAAGGTGACATCTTGAACTTGAATCGTGAGGTCTGTCGGGACATGAGAAGTGATAAACCTGCATGAATCCACCAAAGGAAAAGGTAAGAGTGTATTATGCATACGTAATTATGAAACTAGGTGTCTTCTTTTCAATTATAAGATGCAATCTAGTTGTGTTGTAGGTACCGGGAGTGTTCTTTCTTTTCGAAGCCATCAGCGACAGTGATGTTTTTGCTTGGAACGACGATGCTTTGTTGATCAGTGCGCTGCTCGTAATCACTCCTGGGATTTTGTGGCGGAGTTAGAGACTTGTTCATGGTGAGACCCTTTGGCTGGATATGTTCTGAGTGCCACTTCATTTGGATAATTATATAATGTGATATAAGAGAGTGGCCTGGATGTTGGCCTGAATAAATGCTTGAGAAGTAAGTCTGTGGTTGTGATGAATGTATGATTGAGAGGGTAGGTGAATTGCCCCCTAACTGTTGCATAATTTGATTGTGACCTAAGAGACCAATTTGGTGAATGTTTTATGAAAGAGATGGAGAATGTGAGCTATGATAAGTCTATTATCAGTTATCAGCCATGTAAGTATGGAACAAACCAACAGATGTTTGTGTGGCTATATATGAATATGCAAAATCTCTCAGCTTCTAATAAGTTTTATGAATCTCGTTGTTGCAATGAATGAATGATTTCATGTAGCCGCAAGAGGTCAATAATATATATATTTTCAAAATGGATAAATAGGCTTATTCCTAGGAAGGTGGATTGTGTTGCATCCATCCTCCATGAAATGAATTTTTTGGTAATGCTGTAGTGTGTTGACTTTGTTCCTAGAAAGTGCGACTCGCTGAACCACAAGAGATGAGGTGGACTTCATCTATATATATAAAGGGCGATGGTTTATTTGGTTAAAATTTTTTCTAATCTCAAAAATGCCCATGCTCATGAAAGGTTGTTAAGTAATAGGTATGCTCACTTTCAAAGGTTAGAGTAGTAATTGTTGCAAAATAAAAAAAATGAGGTAAGGGAAATTATCTTTTTTTTTTTTGGGTCAATACTTTATCTATCTATTCTATCTATATATAGATAAATGAAGAAATGGATTTTATTAGTAAAATTTCTCATAATCCCCAAAATATCCTCACTTAATAAATTTATTCAAAAAATGATGATATAATAAGTGAGGTGGACACGGTTTGGATCGATGAACATATCATCCAAATCCAAACCGTTAAAATATTAATAGTTTTATACGATTTGAATTTTCAAAAAATATATTTCAAACCGTTCCAATCCAAATAGTTCCTAATGGTTTGGTTTTGATCGGTTTGGACTGTTTAGGCATAAAATTTTTATGTAATTTTTTCACTCAAAAGACTCCTCCCAAACATAATTTTTTTTCAAAATTCCACAATTCTCATTAAGATTTCATTTATTCACGTCAATATTTCATTTATTCACAAGAATATTTCATTCATACATATCAACAAATTAAAATTTTAAATATTTTAAACTTCAAAATATGACGGGTTATGTAAATATAATTTAAATTCGAAAGTAGCACAAAATGGGTAAAAATTAAGTGATGTAGGGCATATGTAATGAACACTTACATTAACATATTATAGGATGAAAAATATTAATTAACAAATAATATAAATAAACAAGAATTTTAAAGGTTAGGTTTGGAATTCAACGATTTTCAAAATGAAAATCCAAACCAAACCGTTACTAATGGAACAGTTTGGATTTTCAAATCGTTATACTTTTATCCGGTCAAATATCCAAACCCAAGTTCCAATAACGGTTTGAATCAAATCAGTTTCCGAGTTCCATGGATTTATGCCCACCCCTAATTGTAAGGGCATTCTTTGGTTCTATTTTCTTCCACATTCACTTTTTTTTTTTTAGTTACCAAAGCAAATCAAACTCCACGAATATGGAAATACCAGCATCTATTTATATTGGGCTTTTTTTTTCATTTGTTTTTCAAGTAAAAAATAAAAAATAAAAATTTATAATCACATTTTATATATTAAAAAAATGCAAATTGACACGCATGTATATAATAAATTTAAATGCATTTAAAGTTGTGCTATGAAAATGTCTTACGCACTAATGTGCCAATTTATTATTCAGTTGTGAAGTCGCATGTAACGCTCTGAAATGCCTCTAGCAGGCGTGGAGCGCCTGCGATGAGGCTAGTAATGCACTAATAAAATTCAAGTGATACGTTTTTAATTTTAGGGCAAACATTACTTTACACCTTAAGATTTGGGGGTTAATTTCAGAATGGATCACTAGGTTTCAATTTCATCATTTTACTTTATGTGGTTTTGAGATCATATCAATTTACTCTATCTAGCTATTTCACTTAAGTTAAGAGCATTCTTGGTATTAATTAAAAATTCTTACTCATTTTATTTTTCATTAAGTGGCTAATTATTATGATTTATCTACTTCTTTTTTTCGGTGAAGATTTATCTACTCTTTCAAATTAGTGCTAATAGTAGCTAAATCAAAATAATTAGTCACTTATATGAAAAATAAAATAGGTAAGAATGTTTAATTAATACCAAGAATGCCCACCCTTATCTTAATTGGTGATTTAATATTGATATAGGCAGATTGAGTAAATTGATGTGAGCTCATAACTATATGGAATAAAATGATGAAATTGAAATTTTGTGTTCAATTCTAAAATTGACAACCAAATCTTGGGATGTCATACTAAATGTATGATAGGTATCAATAAAAAAATAATATAAACTAAAAAAAAAAGTAAGCATTTTGTTTTAGGAGGGATCCCTAATTTCTATAATTTCACTTAGAAATACATTTAACTAGTCTTTTGGGGATATCCTAAATAATTAATTTTAGCTTTGGTTCCCCAACTATTCCTATGATTTTGGACCAAAAAAAAACTATTCCTATGATTTGAAAACTTTAAAACTTCATAGTTTTGTGTGTTGAAAAGTTTTAGCGCCTTCAAACACTAATTTAAAGGTATGTTTATTGATTGAATGACATGACCCCTTCCGAATTTTCACTCGAAATCCGTGAGAAGTCCTGTTCCCATCTGACAACACTTGAAATCTCAAATTTAAAACCTAAAATGCCCTCACTAAAGCAACACAACCCTTACGAGACTTCTATCAAAAATTCAGTAGCATCTCCCCTGTAGCCAAGTCAAACTGTCTTCCACCTGTCAAACGAAGGATGCAATGCATTCCACTAACCCAAGAGTCCAGATAACACAAAATCCAACCAAACCACACAACAACTCAAAATTAACTCAGAGGGTAATTAGAGCAAAAAAGGTTTACGTTTACAATTACAAATTTAAGCGAAAGTCCTACAACTGGTGGTGCAGTAGAAGATAATGCCTCCTTCTAACCTCAACGCCTTGTCCCGCTCCGGTCTGGAGGGTACAAGAATCAAAATAACTGTGAGTGAACATTAGAATCGCAATGAGACATAACCACGCAATTAAATTAATAATAATACCAAACGACCATGACAATTCTAGCTCGTGGTAAAGCCATACTTATTATAAGATTCGTGTATGCAAATATACATAACTTACCGAACACCCTTAATTTTCCTTGGAAAAACTAACTCTATTTTTATCTGTACTTGGCATCTCAGTATCTCGAGGTCGTCGCCCGATAACCTGGTCGTAGCCGTAACCCCAGCCAAAGACGAAACCCCCTAGTCGTAGCTCGATATCCTGAGCGTAGCTGTCATCCCGAGTTGTAGCTCGATATCCCTATCATAGCCGCCATCCCGAGCAGTAGCTCAATATCCCTACCGTAGCCTCCTGAGCCGTAGCTCGAAATCTTGGCAGTAGCCGTCATCCCGACCTGTAGCTCGATAATCCGGTTGTAGCCATCATCTCGAGCTGTAACTCGATATCCTGGTCGTAGCCGCCATCCCGAGTCGTAGCTTGCACTTCACCGAGTCTATGCTGGAGTCCTCCATGCAGTAGCTCATACTATATCGGGCGTATGATAGAATCTCCCATGACATACCACGTGTCCTACCGAGCATATGATGGATTCCCCCATGACATACCTCGTGTCCTATCGAGCGTATGATGGAATCCCCCGTGACATACCTCGAGTCCTACCGAGCGTATAATGGAATCCCCCATGACATACCTCATATCCTACCAAACGTATGATGGAATCCCCTATGACATACCTCGTGTCCTACCGAGCATATGATGGAATCCCCCATGACATACCTTGTAGTCCACTAACAAACTCCCACCAACCCTCCCACCAGGGCCAAGCCTAAACTACAAACCCGGGCTGAAATCCCGAAACCATTAACCGGAATCTCTAAAATAACCATCACGGGCCTAAGCCCAAGTCATTACCAAATTTGTTTCCCCTCCATCCCTATTGACCTTCATAGTCCATAACCAATCATTTAAACGGGAAATTGTGGATATTGATGCTCATAATTAAAAATAAAGCATTTGGAATAATTATCTTTAATATCCAAATTACATAATTAATAATAAAACATTTAAAACATCTACCTACATATGCATGCATTATAACTTAAAAACCAATGTCCACTCACCAAAAGCCCAAGAAAGCCTAACTCCAAGTTATGCGGTCCTCTGAAGTCCCCTGAGCAGTATCGCCTAACAAAATAGCAACTGGGATTAATAACCAATGTTCCTAAACCTGAACTTCATCCCATCTAACCCCCGGAAGTACTCAAGCGCCCTAAACGCGCTCAAAGTAACTTAGGATGTCCAAAACAGCCCCTAAACAAACTTCGGTGGACCTGAAACTTGTGCCAAAAGGTTCATAATGTCAAAAAACTTAATAATATGCGCATCATCGCGCCCATAGAAGGTCGACGGCCCTCCTACGGTCCTCGCACATGCTTGGCACTCTGTGACTACAGCGTGTACTCGCCCCTGTCCTCCAGCTCGCCGGCGCCGCCCCTGCCAGCTAGAATCCACCATTAACGGCCAACCTTGAAGCTTTTCTAATTTCTACAAATCTCAACCAATTTTACGATCCAATAGCCTAAAACTATATACTCGAGCCCAAGAACCCAAATCTCAAGTCCAAATTGAAAACCCATACCTATGGTGGCTAGATAATGGCAGGAAATATTTGAAAATTTTCTTCTCCTCGGTTCCCGCCCTACAATGGTCCTCAGACTTAGGGTTTGTATGGTTGGATTCATGAGGAAGCACAAAAGATAATGGTTGTAAGATCGACGGTCATCGTGGCCAAAATTGGAGGCCCAGGTGGTGGTGGTTTTCGATTTCCACCGAGAAAGAGAGAGAAAGATCGAGAGAGGTGAGAGAAAATGGGGGTTTTAGCCAATGGTTGTAGGAGAGAGAAACACCCACTTAAAAAATATCTTTGATTGATAATTTACCAAATTGCCCATGTTAATTTAGACCCGTAACTTTTTCATACGAACTTAAATTTATGTGTGCCGCCTGTCTACGAATTCGTAAGTTCGAGACCTACGTAACGATCTAAGAAAACTCCAAAAAGTATTTTCAAACAAAAAGTCACTCCAGGACTCCCCCCGGCCCCCAGGCCCCCCTCCCCCCTCCTTTTAAACTCAATGGTAAATCCATCTTTTCCTTACTTAATTTACAAAAATACAGTAATTAACCCTACGGGTCTTTACCACTCACCCACCTTAAAGAAATTTCATCCTCGAAATTCGCACCCATCCACATAAAAACACTAAAATTAAGGCCAAAATCGATACATACCAGGGACAATCTCTAGAGCAACCTGTGCTTCCTATTGTGCTAAGGCAAACACTCGGTCGTGAGTACGAGACCTACGTAACGATCTAAGAAAACTCCAAAAAGTATCTGCCTACATAGCATCTCTATAAGATCGGGGCTAGAACTGCTCAAAAAACTGCTCCCGAAACTGCTCAAAAAACTGCTCCCGGAATACCTCCCTTTGCGGTCCTCGAAAGCCCTTGGAGCAATATCACTTGACAAAATAACAATCGGGATTAATAACCAATGTTCCTAACCCTTAACTTCAGTCCCTCTAACCCCCGGAAGTACTCACGAACCCTAAAGGCGCTCAAAGGAACTTAAGATGTCCAAAACAGCCCCTAAACGAACTCTGGTGGACTTGAAATGTAAAGACCCTTCCCGAATTTCCCCTCGAAACCCGGGAAGAACCCTGCTCCCGTCTAACAAACTAAGGAAAATTCCAAAAATAACCTTAAGTCCTTACAAATTTAATTATGAGAAATCTGCCAAAAGTTCGTCAGAGTCTCCTCTTAGGGACTAGTTATCAGTCTTCCACCTGTCAGACAAGGGATCAAATAGCACTCCAAATTCCAACAGACAACAACCATCCAACGATAAAATCTAAAATATACAGTAGGTCCAAAATTATTAGATCATCTAGGTAGGATAATTAATTACATAATTAAATATCCTACTCGAAGTTTAGGTAAAATGAGTAGCTGAAAATCTAATGCCTCCGCCTCTGAAAGTGCCCACGTCAACACAATAGCCTAGAAGGGATTTAAAACACGAAAGTCGTGAGTGGACAAAAATAATCATTTAGAAATCATTTTCCGAGGAAATCTTACATTTTCCCCCTCCACGAGTAAAACCATGCATGCATAACATAAACATTTATTTTTATGTAAATATGATATAAAGATATCTTAATACCAGCGGAATTTCATCTTTTTTTAAAAACACTTGGTTGGACCCTCAAAATCTATATAATGAAAAACACACCGTGGTCCACAATTTGGTTTGGAAATCCTCCTCAAAGGGTTTTAAATCATGTAAATTGACATGGACACAAAATACATCAACACATCTCCCACTGTTCCCGACATACCCTCCATACACCCGATATACCTCGAGTTGTGCAGAAACATGTGCTACGCGTAGACAGCCTCAACGACCCGACGGAGAAAACCCTCGACACTAGTGTCAGAGAACCCTCAACGAACCAGTGGAGCAAAACCCCTCAATGTCAGTCGAAGAAACCTTGACCATCAGGGACAGAAATCCAGTGAAAACCAAATCCGTGTTTTGAAATCTTTGTTTCTTGGCCTAAGACAAAGTCATTGAAAAATCATTTATGGCCAAATCTTGTAAATCACAAATACGAGTCTAACCTAAAATCATGGACTCAATAAATATCACGTCAAGACAACATAAAAATAGAGTCCAAAAACTAGGCCATTTCTCCAAAACACATTTTCACTGAAATATGGAAAACCTGTGTCCAGTAATAAGTTCTAAATTCCGGAAATTGTCACAACAATACATAACAGTATTTAATTCAAAGATACATTTATGCATGCATTACAGTTTATAAAACCAAAGTCCACTCACCACACGTCCAAGCAAGCTCAATCTCGAGTTGCCCGTTCCTCCGAAGTTCCTAGAGTAGTATCGCCTGTCAATATTAACAATCAGAATTACCGGCTAATAATAAAAACCCTACATTTAAACTCCCTAAACCCCAGGAGGTCCGCTTGCGTCACCCTAAAAACGCAGCAACTTCATATGCCCAAAACTACCCTTAAACGACGTCTGATTAACCCGAACCTTGCGCCAACAGATCCGAAATGTCGAAAACAAGCTGACACGCGTTGCCGTGACCCCATAACCGGTCCCACGCACTGCAACGCACCGGTGAAAAGCCGAACCACGTGCCCTCACGCGCCCCCACGCGCCATCACGCGTCCCCACGCACCCAGTACTGTTCACGGTGGAATATTTCGTCGCTCTGACGGAATATTTCGTCAAACCTAACGAAATATCCCGACTGAATCAGAATATTACATCCAGACTAACGGTGTTAGGGTTCTGTCCAACTCCGTTAACTTTTGACGGAATATGCCGACGCCGTCAACATATTCCGTCAAACCCTAACGGCGTCAGTTGACTGTTAAGTCAACTAACCACTGATTGTGTGGCCAGGTGGCACCCACGTGGCTGCTAGGTGGCATGCCACATTAGCACCGTATGATCGACCCAGTCGCCGGCATCTCACCAGGGAAGACGGCCGCGTCGCCGTGCGTCGCCGTCTGCCGTCGCCGGAAAACCCCATTTCCGACCGACCTTGGATTTTTCCTAACTTCTTCAAATCTCAACCATTTTTCATGAATTTTATGTCTAAATCTATCTGCTTGAACCCATGAAGTCAAAAATGACATCAAA
Source organism: Oemleria cerasiformis (assembly GCA_037349345.1). NCBI lineage: Eukaryota > Viridiplantae > Streptophyta > Magnoliopsida > Rosales > Rosaceae > Oemleria > Oemleria cerasiformis. The sequence goes on from JAZGTL010000007.1 coordinate 12,811,635, forward strand.
ACACTAAACTCGTACCTATGCTGGCCGAAAAATCGATCGGAACTTTTGGTTTTTCTTTTCCTCGGTCCGGCGTCTCCCGTGGTTGTCTCCTCCGATGGTTGGTACGTTTGTGATCGTGGGAAGGAGGAGATTTCGATTAGTAACACTAGAATGGAAGACTTGGCCTAGAATCAAAGTTGGAATTTATGGGTTTTGGGTGTTTGGGACGCACGGGTTTGGGGGTGTCTAAGAGAGAGAGTGTGAAAATGATGAAGATCATATCAAAGTGGGGTTAAAAATATCTACCACTGCCAAAATTACCAAAATGCCCCTAACATTCTAGACCCGCATCTTTCGCACACGAACTCCGTTTCCCACGTGCCACCTGTCTACGAACTCGTGAGTTTGAGACCTACACAACGGTACCCGAAACACAGCCAAAAGTGACTCGAAATAAAAATTGACATTTTCGAGTTGTTACAATTCACCCCCCTTAAAGAAATTTTGTCCTCGAAATTCATATTTGTCACAGGAACAAATGTAGATGCCGCATCAATGCCTCGGTTTCCCACGTGGCCTCTTTCACGTTATGATTCCTCCACAACACTTTAACCAGAGGAATAGTCTTCATGCGCAGTATTTTTTCCTTCCAATCCAGAATTTGCATTGGTTGCTCCTCAAAAGTCAAATTATCTCTCAGCTCAATTGGTTGCTTTTCCAACACATGAGACTCATCATATAGGTACTTCCAGAGCATGGATACATGGAAAACATTATGAACCCTTGACAGTTCCGAGGGTAAAGCAAGTATGTAGGCCACTGGTCATATTCTCTCCATAATCTCATACCGCCCAATGTAGCGAGGACTCAGTTTCCCTCGTCTACCAAAACGGACCACTCCTTTCCAGGGGGATATTTCAAGAACACCCAGTCTCCGACCTCAAATTCAAGTTCTCTGGTCCGTTGGTCTGCATAGCTCTTCTGGAGATCCTGAGCTGCCTTCAACCTTTCTCTGATGATTCTAGTATTTTCCTCAGTCATATCCACTAACTCTGGTGTTAACAGTATCCTTTCACCTACCTCATTCCAGCATATCGGTGTCCTGCACTGTCTCCCATACAGTGCCTCGAAAGGAGACATCCCAATACTCGACTGATAAATGTTGTTATATGCAAATTCCATCATAGACAAGTGTGAATCCCAATTTCCTTTAAACTGCAGTACATAAGCTCTCGTCATATCCTCCAAAATCTGAATTGTCTTCTCGGACTGACCATCAGTCTGAGGATGAAAAGCTATACTGAAATGCAATGTAGTGCCAAAGGTCTTCTGCAAACTCCGCCAAAACCCAGAAGTAAACCTAGGATCCCTGTCAGACACAATCGACTCTGGAGTCCCATGCAGCCGTATGATCTCATACACAAACAATTTGGCATACTGGCCCATCCGGAAATCTGCCCGTACTGGCAAGAAATGTGCCTACTTCGTGAGTCTATCAGCAATTACCCAGATTCCATCATGTCCTTTCAGCATCCTTGGAAGTTTATACACAAAATCCATCGTAAAGTGATCCCACTTCCATTCCGAAATAGGTAATGGTTGTAGTTCCCCGTATGGTTTCTGCCTCTTGCTTTCACTTGCTGGCACGTCAGGGATCTACTCACAAACTCTGTTATTTCTCTTTTCATCCTAGTCCACCAATAGTGTTCCCTTAGGGTATGATAAATCTTGGTACCTCTTGGATGCATAGCATAAGCATAACTATGAGCCTCCTCAAGAATTTATCTTTTCAACTCTAGCTCATTTGGTACGCATAACCGGCCATCCTTAACCAATGCCCCATCATCCCTAATCGCATAATCCTGTCTGTTCCCAGCCTCCAACTCCATCCTAATAACACACAAAGTAGGATCCTGGAGTTGAGCCTCAATAATCTGGTCAATCAAGAGAGGCCTCACATGGAAACTAGCCAACAAAGTCCCCCTGGCTATCCATGTCCAGTATATCTCCCGCTCTACAAAATTCTACCAGCAACGATAGGTAAACCGTATGCAAATGGGCCAAGGAACCCATGGACTTCCTACTCAAGGCATCCGCCACAACATTGGCTTTTCCTGGGTGGTACTCTATGGTACAATCATGATCTTTTGTCAGCTCAAGCCACCTTCCCTTCTCTGCCTCAAATTCAGATCCCTCTGGGTGAAGAAGTATTTTAAACTTTGATGGTCAATAAAGATCCAACATGTGTGGGGTAACTCCATGCATGCACAGATCTTCAGTGCATGCACCACCGCAGCTAACTCCAAATCATGTGTGGGGTAATTCAACTCATAGGGTTTAAGTTGCTTGGAAGCATAAGTTATCACTTTCCCATGCTGCATCAGCACGTAGCCTATACCCCGTAATGACGCATCACTGTACACCTCGAATCCCCATTACCATCTGGAAGGGTTAATACTGAGGCAGAAGTCAACCTCCATTTTAGCTCCTGAAAGCTCTGCTCACACCCAGCATCCTAGTCAAACTTGACCCCTTTTCTAGTCAACCGAGTTAATGGGGCAGCAATCGTAGAAAATCCTTCTACGAATCACCGATAATATCCCGTTAAACCCAGAAAACTTCTCACCTCTGTCACTGTCCTCGGTTGCTCCCAGTTTGCCACTGCCTCAACTTTTTGGGGATTCATGCTGATACCCTCAGTAGAAATTACATGACCTAAGAATCCCACCTCGGTCAACCAAAACTGGCATTTACTGAACTTGGCAAACAATTGATCTTTCCTTAGCATATTCAGCACCAACCTCAAGTGCTTCTCATGTGCCTTAGCACTCCTCGAATACACCAAGATATCATCTATGAACACAATCACAAATCGATCCAAATACTTTCGGAACACCCTGTTCATCAAAATCCATAAACGATGCCGGTGCATTAGTCAACCAGAAGGGCACCACCAGGAACTCATAGTGACCGTAACGTGTCCTCAAAGCCGTTTTAGGAACATCCCATTCCCTGATCCTCAACTGATGTACCCAGATCGAAGGTCAATCCTTGAGAAATATTTTCCCCCCCTTTTAACTGGTCAAACAGATCATCAATCCTTGGCAAAGGATACTTATTTATCACCGTAACCCTGTTTAGCTGCCCGTAGTCGATACATAACCTCATACCACCATTTTTCTTCCTTACGAATAACACCGGCGCTCCCCAAGGTGATAGACTTGGTCAGATAAATGTCAGGACCCGTCCCGAATTTCCCCTCGAAACCCGGGAAGAACCCTGATCTCGTCTGACAACCTAAGAAAAGGTTCCCAAAATACCCTTCAATCCTTACAAAATATAATAACAATAAATACTTCCACTTGTCAGACAAAGGATTCAAGCACTCAATAATTCCCGTAATTAATGACCCATCAAATACAATATAATATCAGAGCGTATAAGTAGGATCAAGAGTAAAATTTAGATATCCTACTCAAATATAATTACACAGCGCAGTCGAAGTATTAATGCCTCAGCCTCGAGATCAATGTTCGCGTCAACTCTACTCAACTGCCTGAAGGGGGTTTAAACACAAAAGTTGTGAGTGGACAAAAATAATCATTTATAAATTCCTTTTCGAAGAAATACCTTTCTTCCCCTCCATTTATAAAATCATGCATGCATAACATAAAACAATTTATCAATAACAACATCATCTGTAAATCACCAAAAATTCTCATTTCTCTTTAAAACCATTTAGTTGGACTCACATAAAATCTATATAATAAAAATACCTCGTGATCCACAATTTGGTTTGAAAACTCTCTTCAAAGGAGTTTAAAATCATTTAATTCAATCTGGACACAAAATATCTCAAATTCAAATCATTTCGTTCTTTCCGACACATAATATCTCAAATTTCACTGTTCCCGACATATCCATAACACACCAGGGTATCCCTTGAGATGTGTTCAAATCTGTACAACTCTGTGTACCATATGTACTATCTGTACTCTCTGTACTATGCATAGACAGCTTCGCAACCCGGCGGAGCAAGGCCCCTCAACACCTAAGGTCCGAACCCTCAACAACCGGTAGAGCAAGGCCCCTCAACACCAGTCAGAGCAACAATAACCATCGGGACGGGAACCAGTGAATCAAATCCATACTTCGAAATCTTTGTTTCGCAGCCTAAGCCAAATTCTTTGAAATATCATTTTATGGCCAAAATCGGTAAAATCATAATTATGAGTCTAAATCCAAATCACATACTCAAATAGTTACCACGTCAAAACGATATCAAAATCGAGTACAAAAACCAGGGCATTTCTCAAAACACACTTTCACTGAAATATTGGAAAACATGTGTCCAGCATCATTTCTAAAATCCAGAAATTCATTGCACCCATACGTAACAGTATTAAAATCAAAGATACATTTATGCATGCATTACAGTTTATAAACCAAAAGTCCACTCACAAACCTGTTCAAGCAAGCTCAATCCCGAACTGTACGCTCCCCTAAAGCTCCTGGAGCAGTATCGCCTGTGATAGCCGGAAAATCGATCGGAAGGTCCGAAACTTCCTATCCTCGGTTCGGCTTCCTCCGTGGTCCTCTCCTTCGATGGTTGGTACGGTTGTGATCGTGGGAAGGAGTAGAATATGATTAGTTGATCAAAACTGGAAGTTGAAGTCTTGAAATCAAAGTTGACTTTATGGTTTTTCTTTGGTATTTTTCGCACGGTTTGGGTTCGATGGTTTGTGTATGTTTTTCCTAGAGAGAAAGAAGGAGATGAAGATGAAATGAAGATGAGGATGAGGTGGATCAGATAATATCTGATTTGGGGGTTAAAAATATCTACCCCCAAGTCAAAAATTACCAAAATGCCCTTGCACATCTAGACCCATAACTTTCGTCCACGAACTCCGTTTTTCGCGTGCCGCCTGTCTACGAACTCGTGAGTTCGAGACCTACGCAACGGTATCCAAAACACCACCAAAAATGTTTCGAAACAAAACTTGATTTCCATGCCCTTTACCAAACAAGGGTAAAATCGTCATTTTACAAAAATAATTACGTAAACCCAATAATTAAAATTCCGGGTTGTTACAATCTACCCTCCTTAAGAAATTTCGTCCTCAAAATTCAACTCTACCCTTGGAACAAATAAGGATACTGCGTCCGCATTAGTTCCTCGGTTTCCCACGTGGCTTCCTCCACGTTATGATTCCTCCATAACACTTTAACTAGAGGAATACACTTTCTGCGCAGTACCTTTTCTTTCCAATCCAAAATTTGCACCGGTTGCTCCTCAAAGGTCAAATCATCCTTCAGCTCAAGTGGTTGTTCTCCCAATACGTGAGATTCATCAAACAGATATTTCCGGAGCAAGGATACATGAAAAACATTATGAACTCTGGATAATTCCGATGGTAAAGCAAGACGATATGCCACTGGTCCTATCCTCTCCAGAATCTCATACGGACCAATGTAGCGAGGACTCAGTTTTCCTCGTCTACCAAAACGTACCACTCCCTTCCAAGGAGATAGTTTCAAGAACACCCAATCACCTACCTCAAACTCAAGGTCTCTGGTTCTACGGTCTGCATAGCTCTTCTGGCGATCCTGAGCTGTCTTCAACCTTTCTCTGATGATCCTTATTTTTTCCTCAGTCGTATCAACCAATTCTGGTGTTAACAGTTTCCTTTCACCCACTTCGTTCCAACTTAATGGTGTCCTGTACTGCCTCCCATACAGTGCCTCAAAAGGAGACATCCCAATACTCGACTGATAACTATTATTATAAGCAAATTCCATCATAGCCAGGTGTGAATCCCAGTTCCCTTTAAACTGTAGTACACAAGCTCTCATCATATCCTCCAAAACCTGGATTGTCCTCTCAGACTGACCATCCGTCTGAGGATGAAAAGCTGTACTAAAATGCAAGGTAGTGCCAAAAGCCTTCTGCAAACTCCGCCAAAAACCTGGAGGTAAATCTAGGATCCCTGTCCGAAACAATGGACTCTGGAGTCCCATGTAATCGTATGATCTCATCAATGAACAATTTAGCATACCGACTCATCCGAAAATCTTCCCGCACTGGCAAGAAATGTGCAGACTTCGTGAGTCTATCAACAATTACCCATATCCCATCATGTCCCTTCTGTGTCCTTGGAAGTTTATACACAAAATCCATCGTAATGTGATCCCACTTCCATTCCGGAATAGGTAATGGTTGAAGTGCCCCATATGGTTTCTGCCTCTCTGCTTTCACTTCCTGACACGTCAGGCATCTACTCACAAACTCAGCAATTTCCCTTTTCATTCCAGTCCACCAATAGTATTTCCTTAGGGTATGATACATCTTGGTACCTCCTGGATGCATAGCGTAAGCCGAACTATGAGCCTCATCAAGAATTTCCCTCTTTAGCTCCAACTCATTCGGTACGCACAACCGGCCATCCCTAACCAAGGCTCCATCATCCCTAAGCGCATAGTCCTGCCTGTTTCCAGCCTCCAACTCCATCCTGATAATGCACAATGTAGGATCCTAGAGTTGAGCCTCAATAATCCGATCAATCAGAATAGGCTTCACATGGAAACTAGCCAACAAAGCCCCCTGGCTATCCATGTCCAATACTATCCCTGCTCTACGGAACTCTACCAATAACGGTAGGTAGACTGTATGCAAATGGGCCAAAGAACCCATGGATTTCCTGCTCAATGCATCTGCCACAACATTGGCTTTCCCTGGATGGTACTCTATAGTACAATCATAATCCTTTATTAGCTCAAGCCATCTTCTCCGCCTCAGATTCAGGTCCTTTTGGGTGAACAAGTACTTTAAACTCTTATGGTCGGTGAAGATCCGACACGTCTCCCCGTACAAATAATGTCGCCAGATTTTCAATGCATGCACCACTGCAGCTAACTCCAAATCATGTGTGGGGTAATTCAACTCATGAGGTTTAAGTTGTCTAGAAGCATACGCTATCACCTTCCCATGCTGCATCAACACACAGCCTATACCCCGCAATGAGGCATCACTATACACCTCGAATCCCCCAGTATCATCAGGAAGGGTCAATACTGGAGCAGAAGTCAACCTCTTCTTCAGCTCCTGAAATCCCTGTTCACAATCAGCTCCCCAGTCAAACTTGACTCCTTTCTTCGTCAATCGAGTCAATGGCCCTGCTATCGTAGAAAATCCTTCTACAAACCGTCGATAATATCCTGCCAAACCCAGAAAACTCCTCACCTCTGTCACTGTCCTCGGTTGCTCCCAGTTTGCCACTGCCTCGACCTTTTGGGGATCTACGCTGATACCCTCAGCCGAAATCACATGACCTAAGAATCCAACTTCGGTCAACCAAAACTGGCATTTACTGAACTTGGCAAACAAATGCTTTTTCCTAAGCATATTCAGCACCAACCTTAAGTGTTTCTCATGTGCCTTAGCACTCCTCGAATACACCAAGATGTCATCGATGAACACAATCACAAACCGATCCAAATACTTTTGGAACACCCTGTTCATCAAATCCATAAATGCTGCTGAGGCATTAGTCAACCCGAAAGGCATCACCAGGAACTCATAATGACCATAACGAGTCCTGAAAGCTGTTTTCTCAACATCCCCTTCTCTGATCCTCAACTGATGGTACCCGGATCGAAGGTCAATTTTCGAAAAATATCTTGCCCCCTTAAGACCATCATTTTTCCTCACAAATAACACTGGTGCACCCCATGGTGAAACACTTGGGCGAATAAATCCCATATTCACCAAGTCCTGCAACTGAGTCTTTAACTCTCGCAATTCTGCCGGTGCCATTCTATACGGTGCCTGTGAGATAGGTTGAGTACCTGGTAAAAGCTCGATGGTGAACTCAATCTCCCGGTGAGGTGGCAATCCCGGAAGATCATCTGGAAACACATCAGAGAACTCACTCACCACTGGAATATCCTCCACTCTCATCGGAGTATCCCGAGAATCAAACACATGAGCCAAGTAACCCTCACAACCTTTCCTCAGCAATTTCTCAGCGGTTAAAGCTGATATCACTCCACAGGGTAGTACCCTACGATCTCCCCTGAATGTAAGTTCCGGTAAACCTGGACTCTGGAAATCCACTCTCTTGTCATAACAATCAATAGAGGCATGGTGCATAGTCAACCAATCCATCCCCAGAATCACATCAAAATCAAAAATATCTAAGGGAATTAAATCTGCCTCTAATGCATGACCTTCCACTAACACTGGACAACTACGAATCACGAGATTCGCCACTAACATATTCCCAGTAGGAGTACTAATACCCATGTCCCAACCAATCGGAGACAATTCTCTATCAGCAAACAATGTAAACCCCCGAGAAATGAAAGAATGAGTCGCCCCAGGATCTATTAAAACATAAGCATCACGGTTAAAAATAGATAACGTACCCGTGACCACATCTGGTGCTGCTCGGGCCTCCTGTTGTGACATAGCAAACACTCAGGCTTGTGTATCCAACGATCGACCACGACCCCACTATCTGCCTCTGGCCCTGTTGGACCCACGGGCCCTGTTTTTCCAATTGGCCCGATTGGCCCCACTGGTTTGACTCTGGCTTCCAGCTGCAAAACCGGACGTCTGAAATGTCCTCTGCCTCTGTTCAGTAGCACCCCGCCCCCAGGAACTACTGGCCGGATAAAGATGTGGGCAAAATCTCTTTATGTGACCAACCTCCCCACAGAAGAAACATCCAGTGTCACCGGGGCTGCCACTCAGTCTTCTAGTTGACTGCACTGAAGCACCACTAGAACGGGAAGATGACTGGGGTGCCTGTCTGGCTCCGCCACTGCCTGAACCGGATCCCTCACCCCCAGTAGATCCAGAGCTGAAACTGCCTCTCTTAGACGGTCCCTGACTAGAGGCTCCAATATCCCAGCGATCCCGGTGTCGCCTGGGACCCCTAAACTGCTGCTGGACTGGCACACCCATGCTCAACTCTACACGAGCTGCAACGTCAGATGCTTCTCTCAATTAAGTATGGGCTGCAGCCGTTACCGCTGACCGAAGTTCGCCCCTCAGCCCATTTTCAAATCTGCGGCGTCTGTCCCTCTCGTTTGCCACTAGAGCTGGTGCAAAACGAGCCAACTCTATGAATTTCTGCTCATACTGAGCCACTGTCATATCTCCCTGCTGTAGGTGCAAAAACTCAGCCTCCCTGGCATCTCGGTACGAGCAAGGATAAAATTGCTCAAGGAACTTCTCCCGAAAGGTCGTCCAGGTAATTGTACTGACTTCCCAACCTGATGCCTCTAATGCGTTCCACCAATGATAAGCGGAACCACCCAGCAGAAAAGTGGCTAACAGCACCTTGTCCCCCTAAGGACATCTCATAACCGAGAACACTCGCTCTAAACGAGTAATCCACTCTCTTGCATCATCTGGGCTAGAGTCGCCCATAAATATTGTAGCCCCTAATCTCTGGGCTCTCTCAATGTCTGAACCTTCAGTAGCAGTCCTACTCTGAAGTACAGAAGTCAACGTATGACCCAATTGTTCCAGTGTTTGCCTCATATCAGGCTCCACTGCAGGTTCAGGTGTGTCCCCAATATTTTCCGACTGTTGACGGAACTCGCGTCTCGGAGGCATTACGCTGAAAAGAACTATAACTCATCAATACCAAAATAATTGTACACATAGTGTACAGTCTACAGGAATTTAACCTAGTGCTCTAATACCAATTGTCAGGACCCGTCCCGAATTTCCCCTCGAAACCCGGGAAGAACCCTGATCCCGTCTGACAACCTAAGAAAAGGTTCCCAAAATACCCTTCAATCCTTACAAAATATAATAACAATAAATACTTCCACTTGTCAGACAAGGGATTCAAGCACTCAATAATTCCCGTAATTAATGACCCATCAAATACAATATAATATCAGAGCGTCTAAGTAGGATCAAGAGTAAAATTTAGATATCCTACTCAAATATAATTACACAGCGCAGTCGAAGTACTAATGCCTCAGCCTCGAGATCAATGTTCGCGTCAACTCTACTCAACTGCCTGAAGGGGGTTTAAACACAAAAGTTGTGAGTGGACAAAAATAATCATTTATAAATTCCTTTTCGAAGAAATACCTTTCTTCCCCTCCATTTATAAAATCATGCATGCATAACATAAAACAATTTATCAATAACAACATCATCTGTAAATCACCAAAAAATCTCATTTCTCTTTAAAACCATTTAGTTGGACTCACATAAAATCTATATAATAAAAATACCTCGTGATCCACAATTTGGTTTGAAAACTCTCTTCAAAGGAGTTTAAAATCATTTAATTCAATCTAGACACAAAATATCTCAAATTCAAATCATTTCGTTCTTTCCGACACATAATATCTCAAATTTCACTGTTCCCGACATATCCATAACACACCAGGGTATCCCTTGAGATGTGTTCAAATCTGTACAACTCTGTGTACCATCTGTACTATCTGTACTCTCTGTACTATGCATAGACAGCTTAGCGACCCGGCGGAGCAAGGCCCCTCAACACCTAAGGTCCGAACCCTCAACAACCGGTAGAGCAAGGCCCCTCAACACCAGTCAGAGCAACAATAACCATCGGGACGGGAACCAGTGAATCAAATCCATACTTCGAAATCTTTGTTTCGCAGCCTAAGCCAAATTCTTTGAAATATCATTTTATGGCCAAAATCGGTAAAATCATAATTATGAGTCTAAACCCAAATCACATACTCAAATAGTTACCACGTCAAAACGATATCAAAATCGAGTACAAAAACCAGGCCATTTCTCAAAACACACTTTCACTGAAATATTGGAAAACATGTGTCCAGCATCATTTCCAAAATTCAGAAATTCATTGCACCCATACATAACAGTATTAAAATCAAAGATACATTTATGCATGCATTACAGTTTATAAACCAAAAGTCCACTCACAAACCTGTTCAAGCAAGCTCAATCCCGAACTGTACGCTCCCCTGAAGCTCCTGGAGCAGTATCGCATGTGCTAGCCGGAAAATCGATCGGAAGGTCCGAAACTTCCTATCTTCGGTTCGGCTTCCTCCGTGGTCCTCTCCTTCGATGGTTGGTACGGTTGTGATCGTGGGAAGGAGTAGAATATGATTAGTTGATCAAAACTAGAAGTTGAAGTCTTGAAATCAAAGTTGACTTTATGGTTTTTCTTTGGTATTTTTCGCACGGTTTGGGTTCGATGGTTTGTGTATGTTTGTCCCAGAGAGAAAGAAGGAGATGAAGATGAAATGAAGATGAGGATGAGGTGGATCAGATAATATCTGATTTGGGGGTTAAAAATATCTACCCCCAAGTCAAAAATTACCAAAATGCCCTTGCACATCTAGACCCATAACTTTCGTCCACGAACTCCGTTTTTCGCGTGCCGCCTGTCTACGAACTCGTGAGTTCGAGACCTACGTAACGGTATCCAAAACACCACCAAAAATGTTTCGAAACAAAACTTGATTTCCATGCCCTTTACCAAACAAGGGTAAAATCGTCATTTTACAAAAATAATTACATAAACCCAATAATTAAAATTCCGGGTTGTTACAATAAATCTCATATCCACTAAGTCCTGCAATTGAGTCTTCAACTCTCTTAATTCTGCCGGTGCCATTCTGTACGGTGCCTGTGATATAGGTTGGGTACCCGGAAGAAGTTATATGGTGAACTCAATCTCCCGATGAGGTGGCAATCCCGGAAGATCCTCTGGAAATACATCAAAAAACTCACTCACCACATGAATATCCTCTACTCTCACCGGAGTATCCCGAGAAGCAAACACGTGAGCCAAATAGCCCTCACAACCTTTCCTTAACAATTTCTCAACAGACAAAGCCAATATTACTCTTGAGGGAATTACCCTACGATCTCCTCGAAATATAAGTTCCGACAAACTTGGACCCTGGAAAACTACCCTCTTGTCATAACAATCTATGGAGGCATGGTGCATGGTCAACCAATCCATCCCCAGAATCACATCAAAATCATAAATGTCTAAGGGGATTAAGTCTGCCTCCAACGCATGACCTTAAACTATTACGGGACAACTATGAATGATGAGGTTCGCCACTAACATATCCCCGGTAGGAGTACTAATACCCATGTCCCAACCAATCGGGGACAATTCTATATCAACAAATAGTGTGAAAACCCGAGAAATAAAAGAATGTGTCGCCCCGAGATCTATCAAAACATGGGCATCACGATTAAAAATAGGTAACGTACTAGTGACCACCTCCGGTGCCGCTCGGGCCTCCTGTTACATCATCGCAAAAACTCAAGCCGGTGTACCTGAAGATCTACCATGACCCCCATGTCTGCCTCTGGCCCTGTTGGCCCCACTTGCCCTGCTAGCCCCACTGGATTGGGTCTAGCTCCCTGCTGCAGTATCAGATGTCTGCACTACCTTCTGACTTGGTTCAGTAGCATCACGACCTAAGGAACTACTGCCCGGACGACGATGTGGACAGTCTCTCTTGAAATGACCAGTCTCCCCACATAAGAAACATTCAGTGTCACCAGATTTGCCACTCTGTCTTCCAGTTGACTGTACTAAAGTACCGCTAGACTGAACAGATTATTGTTGTCCCTGACTAGCTCCACCACTGCCGGACCCGAATCTCGCACTCCCATAAGATCCAGACCGCTGACAGGGCTTGCGTCTCGGAGGCATTACGCTGAAAAGAACCGTAAATCGTCAATACCATAATCATTTGTACACTAAGTATACGGTCTACAAGAATTTAAACCTAGTATTCTGATACCAAATATAAAGACCCTTCCCGAATTTCCCCTCGAAACCCAGGAAGAACCCTACTCCCGTCTGACAAACTAAGGAAAATTCCCGAAATAACCTTAAGTCCTTACAAATTTAATTATGAGAACTCTGCCAAAAGTTCGGAAAATTCTCCCATTAGGGACTAGTTATCCGTCTTCCACCTGTCAGACAAGGGATCAAATAGCACTCCAAATTCCAACAGACAACAACCATCCAACGATAAAATTGAAAATTTATAGTAAGTCCAAAATATTATCAGAACATCTAGGTAGAATAATTAATTACATAATTAAATATCCTACTCGAAGTTTAGGTAAAATGCGCAGCTGAAAATCTAATGCATCCTCCTCTGAAAATGCACATGTCAACACAATAGCCTGGAGGGGATTTAAAACACGAAAGTTGTGAGTGGCCAAAAATAATCATTTAGAAATAGTTTTCCGAGGAAATCTTACATTTTTCCCCTCCACGAGTAAAACCATGCATGCATAACATAAACATTTCTTTTTATGTAAATATGATATAAAGATATCTGAAAACCAGCGGAATTTCATCTTTCTTTAAAAACACTTGGTTGGACCCTCAAAATCTGTATAATGAAAAACACACTGTGGTCAACAATTTGGTTTGGAAATCCTCCTCAAAGGGTTTAAAATCATGTAAATTGACATGGACACAAAATACATCAACATATCTCCCACTGTTCCCGACATACCCTCCACACACCCGATATACCTCGAGTTGTGCAGAAACTTGTGCTACGCGTAGACAGCCTCAACGACCCGACAGAGAAAAACCCTCGACACCAGCGTCGGAGATGTAACGACCCGCCCCGCACGGCAACCCCGGCCTTGACGACATCGTTATGGCCGCCGGGAATCCTCCCAAAGTGAAGCCCCTGGTGGCAGCCTTAAGCACACACACCAGCCCAAAAGTATTATTCCCAAGGCCCCATTCGAAATCCCCCAGTCTGCAGCCTTTGAGGATCGAATCATGGACCAAGGGTTTTTATTCCACTCAAGGTGGATACCTTTCACCAATTGAGCGGCAAGGGTTTTTTTTTCCACTCAAGGGTAAATTCGTCTTTTTCCTTACTTAATTTAAGAAAATACACTAATTACCCCTACGGGTCATTACATCGAAGGTAATAATTCTTATTACTTAGGTCTTACATATTGGTTTAGGTGAGTTTGATTCCTATATATAATAATCAAACCACCCTTTTTTGGTTCCTATAACACTATTTATATACTAGTGAGTGTACTAAAGATGAGTTTTATGTATTAATTACAGGATCCAACTTGTTTTTATTGGTCTTCTATTTCTTGTTTTTATGTATTTCTCTCTCTATTAAATTATATGCCCGACCACCTATATAAATCAAACTCATGTGAGCAATATATTGCACTCACAAATAAGAATCACCTCTTTAGAACTCAAATTTTCCTACTATTGTGGAAGGCCGTACTTCTCACACCTTTACTTGCAAATAGGTAATCAATTAATATGTAGACCTCATTAAAATCAGTAATATCATTACCCATTTTGAGTTAATTGGAATAACTAGGGGAGGTGTTAATGAAATTTATTCTCTCATTATCCTATTTGTCATCTTTTATCTACCAAAGTACCCTTACAACTTTATAATAAATTCAAATTACCCACAACTATATAGAAAAGGAAATATCTAATGGTAGGTTTTATCACCTGGTTTCCATATGGTTAGCATTATTTATCAATGAATTACATGCCCCTTTACAAAAATCATGCATACTTTCTCATGTTTTATTATTGAAGATCACTAGAAAATATATGACATTTTAAATTTGTTTTTAAGTGGTTATACAGCGGTCAATCTCAATCATATATTTGTTTACGGGTGTTTTAGTAATCAAATTGGTTTTTATTCTGATTAATAAGAGTTAGTACAAATTAACAATAAAATAAATTTAATGTTTTAATTTCATATGATTAGTAAATAGCTTAATGTCTTGATTACTTACTTTCTGATTAAGTTTTTAGAAACATACTTCTCCGATTACCTGCTCCTCCGATTACTAATCAGTAAACTTGCTTCAAAATTTATAATATTGGTCAAATAATAGCATTTATTTTATAATGAAATTAAAAGAAAGGAACGTGACGATCAGAAAAAAAAGAAAGGAAAGTGACAAAACCAGATATCGAATAAAGAGAGACCATTAGTGCAAATTTGGTAATAACTAAAATATAATAGGGGTACCATTGGTATTATTCGGGTCTATGATATTTCGACTCATTGTAATACGCAATAGGTGGTTTCAGGATCAACTCTTGTAAAGAGTTAAACTGATGCATAATGTGTATAATCTTCCAATAGTTGAAATAAAAACAAAAAACTGTAGGGGCAAATTGGGGTACTAAACCAAATATCAAAAATTTTGACTTTAGCCGTCTTCGTCGTGCTTGGCGGTTTCTTTTTGGCTCCCTATATAAATACGTTCAACTCAAAAAACGCAAAAGAAAAAAGAGAAAAAAACGTAAGTTATTTTCCTCTTTTCTCTTTTGAGATTCAGATCCAAAGGTAACTAAACAATCTTGAAAATGGCGACTGTGTCCCCTCTAGCGAAATACAAGCTAGTATTCCTCGGCGATCAGTCCGTCGGAAAAACCAGCATCATCACCCGCTTCATGTACGACAAATTCGACACCACCTATCAGGTATTTTATTTCCGTCCCCTTCTTCATTTCTCTTCTAATTTTTTCTTTTCGTGTAATTTTTTGTAATTTAATGTCCAGGCTACGATTGGCATTGATTTTCTCTCAAAAACAATGTACCTTGAAGATCGGACAGTTCGTTTGCAGCTTTGGTGAGGATTCTTACACATTTCTTGTGATTTATGGTTTGCTTAATTATATAAAATGATTATGTCGTAAATTTTGGATGTCGATTGAATTAATATATCTGTAAAGTTGCTTAAGGCTGGAGGCCGTGGCTCAATAATTTTCTGAGGGTGATCCACTTCTTTGTTGTTTCCAAGTGATTGCATTGAATTCGTATCGATTGCAAAAAATATATGTTTCTTTTTCGTATATTTGATGTTAGTGCTCTCTGTGTGTGAGATAGAGATGACGTGTTTCCTATTGTATCTTACAACAAGCTTGGATGGGGCCTGAAACCTTGATTATGAAAATGGTCAAGATCTTGACTGTGCAGCTATCATTTTGCCCAAAAAAAGTCAACGGCAGGGTAACCCAGCTGGAATTAATAAAATTCCACATTAGTGAACCTATTAGTGCAATTTTTTTTTCTTTTTTTACGAAATTTGAAATTTCTTTTGTGTTTTCCTTATACTCTATTATACTTTTTTTTTCTTCTACAAACCTGGTCACGGATAGTTTGTTTTATTAGATTTTAGTATGCTGATCTAGATTCTAGAGCTGACAAGCAAAGCTTATTATTCTGCTTCATTGTTCTTTTTAATTAGGAATTTGTCGATCAAATTCTAGGGCTTGTTACGGTGACATACTTGCTGATTTTTTAGTTTGCATTCGTTTACATGGTATATATATATATATATATATATATATATATATCTTTGTTTTCGTCTTTATCTTTGTTTTTCTGAACCATTGTTGCTTTGCAAAGCTTATTATTCTGATTCATTATTCTTTTAATGAGGATTTGGTAGATCAGATGTTAGGGCTTGTTACTGTAACACATTTATTGCTTTGTTAGTTCGTATACTTTACACATGATGTATATATATTTCTTTGTTTTCCTGTGTATCTTTATTTTTCTGAACCATGGCATTGTAACTTTACAGGGATACTGCAGGGCAAGAAAGATTTAGGAGTCTAATTCCAAGCTACATCAGGGATTCTTCTGTTGCAGTAATTGTCTACGATGTAGCTAGTGAGTATTAATAAAGAGAATTTGGGGTTTTTATTTTGTTTTCAGAATCATATCTTAATTTCACAAGTTTCCTGTTTCAATCTGAATTCAATTTCACTGGGAAAACTAGAAAGCTCTTTTTATTTTCTTCTTGTTTCTTGTTATTCGCCCCTTTTAATTGGTTGGGAAACAGTAAACAATTTTGAATTCACTTTCTTATCTTATGCTTCTATGGGTATGGTTGCACATCTATGTACTTGAGCATTCTTGTGCCAGTACATTTCGCTTACTGCTTTTCATACAGATATTTTGTGTTCTAAATTCCTGACTGAACCACATGCAGATAGACAGTCATTTCTGAACACTAGTAAGTGGATTGAGGAAGTCCGGACAGAACGGGGAACAGATGTCATCATCGTACTTGTGGGGAACAAAACTGATCTCGTTGATAAAAGGTGAGGAATGTACCAAAAAAGTATTCCCCTCCCTTTCGTTTGCAAACCAAAGTGTATAACTCCTGCCAATTAATAGTTTTAGTTTCTGTCTATCTTAGAAAACTTTGACACATGTATTGCCTTTAGTTCTATATAGACCCAAAACCTCACCAAAATGGACAAGGTAGGTTTGTTCCTCAGGACGTTATCACCATAAAATGCATGTGTATACAAGAGAAACCTTTCAAAAAGGTTAAAAAAAAAGAGAAAATAGGGATAGAAGTATAGTTAGTGATATATTGAGCCTTATCCAGTTGCTTCACAATACACACTAGTTCATTTATTTTCGTTCTTCAGTTTCAAATATGTTCTGACTGTGTATGCGGTTTTGTCCATCAAACAGACAAGTCTCTATAGAGGAAGGAGATTCGAAATCTCGGGAGTTTGGAGTCATGTTCATTGAAACTAGTGCAAAAGCAGGGTTTAATATCAAGGTAAAAATAATTAACTTATTAATATCAAGGTAAAGCGGGATTGGATTGGATAACTTATCAAATTCAATGTATTTTGATAATAAAAATAGATGCGGTTTCATTATAAGGAGACTAGAGGGAGGAGATAGAAGAAAAATTAGTAGGATTAGAAAAGGTAAGTTTCCTTTTATGTCTAATCCTATCGAATCCTCCTACAATGAAACCACATCCATTTTCAGATTCAAAATACATTGAATTTGGAGAGTTATCCAATCCAATCCGATCTGGCTCACCGGTGGTCGTTGTGTTTTGGTTTGGTTGGTAAAGTTTTGGTATGAGTAGTGAAGTGAAGCTATGATTGCAACATTGCAGCCTCTATTCCGTAAGATTGCTGCTGCATTGCCAGGGATGGAAACCCTTTCATCCACAAAACAGGAAGACATGGTGGATGTAAACCTGAAGCCTACTGTGAATTCATCCAATTCAGACCAGCAAGGAGGAGGCTGCGCATGCTAGGCAGCGGCCGCCTTTATTCATTTATTCAAAGGAAAAGGAGGAGAAAGCAATTAGCGTAATCAATCCAAATTCGCCCAACATATATAGAGTGATTCTAGACTCTAGTATAAGCCATTTTTACAACAGTGTGAAGTGGCATATATAGACACACAGAAAGATGTAATGCTTTCTGTTCCGTTATGTAATCAGGCGGTTTTCCACTTTCCACTGTTGATAGGAAACTAAAGTTAGCAGCAATTCTTGTGTTCTAACCTACTAGATAATCACAGCTTGGATTTTTCGCTTAATTTCCATCACCATATTTTTTCCTGCAATTGATGTGAAATTAACGCTCCACTATATTACACATGTTCTACTATCCTACCCTCCTGCCTTCCTCAAAAACAAAAAAAAAAAAAAAACCTTACCCTCTTGCCAAATTTTTTTCTTTTCTTTTAATTCTAAAATTAGAAGAAATAAAAAAGATAATTCCAAAAGAATTGTAAAAGTGGGTAGAATTGTAAAGAAGTTTTTTATTTCATATTTTATGTTTTTATCATTCTGCACTCATTTATTAAATTTTGTATTAAAATTTAAATTATAAGGACATTATTAATGGAGGAAAAAACTTTACTTTGTATTATCTATTTGTTTCATACAAGAAAACAATTGAGGAATTAGGTAAGGGTGGGGATACGGGTTGGGTGGTTTGGGGTGAGTTCTAAGCAATTCAATTATTTGAATAATTGAAACGGGGCCGAGCTGAACTCAACAAAAATATGGATCATGTTAGTTCTGAATTAAATAAATATGGGAAATTCAAACCGATCATTTGAAGATTTTAGTGTTTTTCACGTATCTGATTCTCTCTATTTTCAATTATAATAAAAAAGAAAATCCCTAATCTAACTTCTCTTATTTTCTCCACCCTCATTTTCTTTCTTTACATTTTCTAGATTTGTTTTTCATTTTTTACATGTTTAAAAACTAAAAGGACATCCTCATTTTCTTTCTTTACATTTTCTAGATTTACTTTTCATTTTTCACATGTTTAAAAACTAAAAGGAAAATCAGAAAAAATAAAACAAAATTTTACATTGGCACACGCTCTTGGCAAGAGGCTAGTGGGAGAAAGAAAGGAGGGGATTGTTTTATTTTTGAAGAAGCGTGGTGACTATTTTTTGGAGTTTGGAGCTTGGGATTCAAACAGAGAGGCAGAGACAGAGAGAGTCCAACGCAAAGAAAAGCAGCTGAAAGACAACACACCAACACACCAACCACCACCAACAGAATACATTCTGGAATCGATGAAAGCTAAGCACTGATGGCGATGGAAACCAAGTGCAAAAACCACCATCACCAACTCAAACCCATATCTCAAACATTCTCTTCTTCACTTTTTAATAATACTATTCCATTATTCTCTCGTCGTCTTCAAGCTTCTTCTTCTTCTTCCTCCTCTCCACTTATTTAACCACTAAATCTAAATGTTGTTCATTCTCTCGTCCTTTTCACGCCGTTTCCACATCTCCAGAAATGCACCGTCCACACTTCACCCTCACCCATCTCATCAAGTCCCAGCCCTCCGACACCGATCCCGATCCCGATTCCCTCTTTCTCGGAGGCCTCTTCCTCCACCCTACCAACACCTTCCCTCCTTCCTTCCTTAATTTCATTTCACCCAACACCCCTTTGCCCTCCGCTTCGGGTTGTTGCTCAAGGCGTCGCCGAAGCAAAACTGTGCGTTTTGATGCCTTAAGAGGAGGTGGTGGCGGCGGGGGCCGGCTGTTCTTGTCTGTGAGCTTGTCGATTAAGGGGAGTGAAGGGGACGATGGTGAGGAAGGTTATGTTGGGGAATCAGGACAACTCCAGGAGCAAAATGGGAATAAAAGTTTTACGCCGGAGGAGACTCTGGTGGTGTTCGACAAAGGTGAGAGTGAGACTGAATGCAAGGGGTCAGGTGCTATGAATACCACCAAACATCTTTGGTCTGGAGCTGTTGCTGCTATGGTTTCCAGGTTCCCACCTCTCACTCTAAACCAATTACATTTTATTCCATCTTTATTTGTTTCTTTTTTTTTCTTGTTGTGAATAATCATTTGCAGTTGTTTTTGAATTTCAGAGGCTATTAGATTAATTGGACAAAAGTTTTGAGTGTTTGATCATGCTTTAAAAAAAAACACAAGTATGTAAAAGTCTTGGTTTTTCCAAAATTGATAGCTATTTTTAGGTTGACCCAGATGGATAGATATATTGACCATTGATGCCACTGGGAGTCCTGTTTTTGGGGCCATAATGATGCTGAAAACCCCAAATGTTAATATTTTTGGGCGAATTATTGAAGTCGTGCTGATTGTGGCTCTGAAGAGTCAGAACTAATGGTTGTGCTTCAAATTGGTCCTTCTCAGTGGCTTATGGCATTCCATTTTAACTCTTGCTGTTTTCTCTATACATTTTGATGGTGCTGGTGTATTAGGACGTTTGTTGCTCCTCTTGAGAGGCTAAAGCTGGAATATATAGTTCGAGGCGAACAGAAGAACCTTTTTGAGCTCATCAGGACAATTGCAGTTTCTGAAGGGCTGAAGGGATTTTGGAAAGGAAATTTTGTCAATATTCTTCGTACAGCACCCTTTAAGGCTATCAATTTCTATGCTTATGATACTTACAGAAATCATCTGATGAAATTATCTTGGAATGAGGAATCCACAAATTATGAGAGGTTTCTTGCTGGTGCTGCGGCTGGCATTACAGCTACCTTGCTCTGCTTGCCTATGGACACCGTATGTTCCAATTTACTAATGCTATTTGCTTCAGTTGATTTCATCTCATGACATTCCCATTGACCCCATTTCAAAAGAAAGAACATTTCCTGATTTTCGGTTGGCGCTTGCTTGGAGCCTTGGGTCTGTTATATAAGTTTATTGACATTTGAATCTACCCAACTCAAGGCTTGTAGCATGTGCTTATAGATTATGAATTTGGTTTTTCCTAACAATTCTTGCATTGAAATTGCAATGGGAGTCACATTTTTAAAATGTCAATTATTTCAGATCAGGACAAAGATGGTAGCACCTGGTGGAGAAGCCTTGGGTGGTGTAATTGGTGCTTTCCGCCATATGATCCAAACCGAAGGGTTCTTTTCTCTTTACAAGGGGTTACTACCTTCTATTGTGAGCATGGCACCTTCAGGTGCAGTTTTCTACGGTGTTTATGATATACTGAAATCAGCTTATCTGCATTCTCCTGAAGGGAGGAAACGAATCCAACACATGAAACAAGAAGGTGAGAAACTGAATGCTTTGGAACAACTGGAGTTGGGTCCCATTAAAACATTACTGTACGGGGCAATTGCTGGTGCCTGTTCTGAAGTTGCGACATATCCATTTGAAGTTGTGAGGAGACACCTTCAAATGCAAGTTCGGGAAACCAAGTTAAATGCTTTTGCAACTTGTGTGAAAATTGTTGAGCAAGGAGGCGTTCCTGCTCTGTATGCAGGAGTAATACCAAGCCTATTGCAGGTATGCTACTCTGACATTTTTTATTTTAAAATGTTTCTGGTTTTCTATGTAATTAATTACCTGTGTTTACCGTGATAATTTGAGAGTTGTAACGTCGGAACTTAAAAGAAACTTTAGATACAAAATTGTAATTTCTTTAAAGACAGGATCAAGATGAAATATATTGAGTGTATAACTGAGGGGGTTAAAATGAAATGAACCCATCTACTTTTAATTTAGCAGGGAAGTCACCGGCTTATGCATGCCAATGAACAGAAAGTGAACAGTTGTGTGTAGAAATTTTCTGAGTATGTTTGTGACGAAGCTTCTTAACGACATTTTTCTTTCTTGACTCTTAAGGTTTTACCATCAGCTGCCATCAGTTACCTTGTGTACGAGTTCATGAAGATTTTTCTCAAAGTAGAGTCCACATGATACTTTCAAATCCACATCAAGATCCAAAGGTTCTTGTCGAAATTGAATGGTTTGTTTTTGTTTTGAAATAACTCTTAGAATTGGTTGCATTGTGAGATGGGACGGGGAAATCAATTCCTGCCATAGTGTAGCATAAGCTAACATAAATTTTGTCTTGTTAACGGATCTTAAATGTTGGTTCCATTGGCTTCTGAAAAGTGAAGATAAATTGACTTAACCTCTGGTCTAGCTTTCGATCCCTTCCCATCGCGCCAAATCTTGACTTAAAATGTTCACTGTGGAGTGGGGTATTCACAGGGAGCCCCAGGTATTAAACCCTGGGTTATCAGAAAAAGAAAGAAAAAAAAGTGAAGATAAATTGAACTCTTTATGTTTGTTATTTTATCATGTCTCACTATCTCAGTAGAAAACATTTGGGGAACCATTTTTCGGTAATATTGGGGAATCATTTTTCTGTAATATTGCCTTGCAGTTGTACACATCTTCAGTCAAATAAAACCGGCGAGTTTACTCTGCTGAGGAGTTCAATTTGCAATAACTACGTGCTTGTCTCTGTTGCCTACAGTCTAGCCGGGTCACGGGATTACTTTTTATATTGAATTTATGGTGAAATTGAGTTAGAATTATTATATTCAAACCATACTCCAGATAGCAATTCCATTATATCTCGTTATTGACAGTGTTTATTCTAAACTCCGACGATGATGGCAGGTTCATATTCTCCTTCTCTTTCACTCAGCGAGTTTTTGTTTAGGGTAGGAATTGTTTGGGGTATAACTTAGTTTAATTATCAGTTTAATATAAAATTTAAGTCGGTTTATAAATTTAACGATTATTAAGGACATCTCACATTATAAGACTAGATTATAGTGTTCTTATTATAGAAAGACCCTTCTCTAAACTCAAGTTACATGGTCCTACATTAAAATTGAAGCCAAGTTTGAGACATGCACAAAGCCATTCCGCCGTTTACCAAGCCTAGTCAACTAATCCAATGGATCGATTGTGTGTGTGATGTCTTCAACAATCAAGTTTTGAGTTGCAAACGATTAGTTTACGAAATGAACAAATTCATAAACCCTGGGTTTTTGAGATCAAATCAAAATTACCCATTCATTCCCAATAATCCAACTCAAAAGCCTAGTTCTACAGGACCACTCCACTTGGAACTTAAGTCGGTTGATCTCTCAAAGAGTACGTAAGCAATCAAGTATTTCACTAAATGCAATTCCAACCAAATTAGAATTATTAGTACATTACAATAGACTAAATTCAACCGATTGAAATCTTGAATTACGTTGGTTTGATAAGGATACATATAGGATCTACAAAAAATGCAAATGTAACTGCAAGGCCAAGCAGAATTTCTAATTTATCCGAACCAAATTCACCTCAACACTAAACCACTATTGATTTCAAACACCACAAATTTCCATATAGAAATCTTGAATACATCAATGAATTACAAATGGACTTGATTCTCTTAAAACGATAAGTAAATAATTTGACACTTAAGTGCAGTCATAAAACCAAACAAACACACATTCCCCACCTTCTTTCCAAAAGTCATTGCTTGCTTCACTCGTTGTGTATGGAACGAACTATCTCTCATGGTCCATAGATGCCAAGTTCCCTCTTCGGGCGAAAAATCTTATTGAAACTATCAAAGAAGGAGATATTGCATCCAAACAGGATCGAACGATCGATTTGATTTTTCTTCGTCCCCATATTCATGAGGGCTTAAAGACGAATATCTAGAGTAGAAGATGCATGGGCACTTTGGAAGGCATTGGGTGAGATTTGATCATATGAAAACGATGATCCTTCCAACTATGCATTGGACGTACCTGCGTCTTCAAGATTTTAAAACAATCATCGAGTACAACTATGCATTGTTTAACCCCACCTTCCAACTAAAATTATGAGGAGAGAGCATCACTGATGCTGATATTTTAGAGAAACCACTCAGCATTTTCCATTCCTTGAATGTGCTCATGCAGCAGCAATATCGAGATCGTAGATTCAAGAAGTATGCAGGAGCAAGGTGGAGGCAGTAAGGGTCCAAGTGATCCTAGGCCCCTCCTGCATTTTTCAATTTTTATCATTATTATATTATACTTGTAACGACCCGAAAATTTTATTAGAGAATTTTCGTAAATTAATTTTCAAAATGACGAAATTACCCTTGGTTTTATAAGGGGCTCGATAATCACCTTTTGTGCGGAGACACATTTAGCAGTTTTTCAGGGATCATTGCTAGGTCTCGAACTCACGAGTTCGTAAACAGGCGGCACGCGGAAAACGGAATTCATGTGAAAGAATTGTGGGTCTAGAATGTTCAGGGGCCTTTTGGTAATTTGGTCTGGGTAGATATTTTTAACCCCAGACAGTTCAAATTTTCTTCATTCCTCTCTCTCTCTCTCTCTTCGCGACCTTCACCCAAACCCGTGACATCGAACCCACAAACCCCGCACCTTTGACCTTTGATCGAAGCAACCTCGTCCGATTTGGTTCCACCCATCTGAATCTCCTCCTCTCCGCGATCAAGGACGTACTGTTGTCGAAAGAAGCAGCCGCGGGAGACACCGAACTGAGGAAAGGAAAAACTGAACCTTTCGATCAATTTTTCGCCTAACTCAGGTATGGGTTTCATGTTTATACTTCAGTTTCGAGTTCCTGGGCTTGAGTAGATGGATTTAGACTATAAATTTGTGAAAAACGGTTAAGATTTGAGGAAGTTAGGAAAATTTCAAGGTCGACTGGTATTGGCGATTTCCGGCGACGGCGGACAGTGGCGCACGGCGGAGCGGTCGTCTTCTCGGGCAACTGGTTCGGTCAGAGAGGCTGATGTGGTATGCCACCTGGCAGCCACGTGGTGCCACCTAGCGGCCGAGTTAGCGCCGAGTCAAGCGCATGAGGTTCTGTAGCAGCGCGTGAGGTACTATAGCAGCGCGTGAGGTACTGTAGCCGGTGCATGGCGGCGCATGGGACAGGTCCTTGGGTCACGGCGACGCATGTTGACAAGGTTTCAACGTTCCTGACCTTTTGGCGTAGGTTTCGGGATAATCGGACGTCGTTTAGGGGTAGTTTTGGGCGTCCAAAGTAGCCGCATTTTTAGTGAGACGCGTGCGAACCTCCCGAGGTTTAAGGAGTCTAAATGTAGGATTTTTAATTATCGTTGGTAATCCCGATTGTTACTTTTGATAGGCGATACTGCTTCGGGAACTTCAGAGGAACATACGACTCGGGATTTAACTAATTGGACGTTTGGTGAGTGGACTTTGGTTTTGTAAATTATAATGCATGCATAAAGGTATATTTGATATAATTGCTTGTTACGTATTGTTTTTGGTAAATTTCTTGAATTTAGAAAATTATTAAATTATTACTAGACACGGGCTTTCAATAATTATTTGGAAATGACATTTTGGGCTATGGCCTGGCTTTATGAATTCGGGTTTTATATGGTTTCGATTGAGTCCATGATTTTGGGTTTAGACCCAGATTTGTGATTTTATTGGGTTTGGGCATAAACCCGGTTTTCAATGAATTTGGCTTAGGCCAAGAAACAAGGATTTCAAACCATGGATTTTGGTTTTCACTGAATTACTGTCCCCGAGGGTCAAGGTTTTCTCCGACTGGTGTCGAAGAGTATTTCTCCGCCAAATCGTTGAGGTTTCTCCGATGCTGGTGTCGAAGGGTATTTCTCCACCATGTCGTTGAGGTTGTCTACGCGTAGTACATGTTCTGCACAACTCGAGGTATATCGAGTGTGTGGAGGGATGGACATGGGTCAGTCAGCTCGGATATCGAGCTACGACACGGGATTCCATTCGGGGAGCAGTGGAGTATGTTTATGATATTTTTGTGTCCAGGTCTATTCACATGATTTTTAAACTTCTTTGATGAGGGTTTTCAAAGCAGGGTTGTGGACCAAGGGATGTTTTCATTATTCAGGTTTTTGTGGGTCCCACCGGTGTTTAACCAAAAATAATGGATTTTTCGGTAAGTTATCTTTATGGATTTGTTTGTAAAGCAATTTTGTATTATGCATGCATTGTTTTACTCATGGAGGGGGAAAAATGTATGTTTTCCTCGGAAATTATTTTAAAAGATTATTTTGTCCACTCGCACTTTTCGTGTTTTAAATCCCCTCCAGGTCGTTGAGTTGACGATGGCACATCTAGAGGCGGAGGCATTAAATTTCAGCTGCGCATTTACCTAAACTATCGAGTAGGAATTATAATTTTTTGTACTTACCTTTCCTACCTAGATTGTAACGACCCGGAAATTTAATTATTTAATTTTCGTAAATTATTTTGTAAAAAGACGAATTTACCCTTGGTTGTTAATGGGCGTGAAAGTCAATTTTTGTTTCGAGGCACTTTTAGTTGTCTTTCGGGTACCGTTGTGTAGGTCTCGAGCTCACGAGTTCGTAGACAGGCGACACACGAAAAACGGAGTTCGTGTGCGAATGATGCGGGTCTGGAATATCAGGGGCATTTTGGTAATTTGATAGGGGTAGATAGTTTTTTTAACCCCCAAAACATTTGACCTTATCATCCTCATTTTTACTTTTTTTTTCTCTCTAGACACACCACCCCCCCCCCCCCCCCCCCCCCCCCCCCCCCCCCCCCCCCCTCCTCGAACCCGTGTGACCCAAAAACACCAAGAAACCCCAAAATTTGAACTTTGATTCAAGGCTATGTCTCCCATTTTGGTGGAACTAATCGGAATCTCCTCCTTCCCACGATCACAACCGTACAAACCATTGGAGGAGACAACCGCGAGAGATGTCGGACTGAGGAAAAGAAAAATCGGAAGTTTCGGTCAATTTTTCGGCCAACACATGTACGGGTTTAGTGTTTTGAGGTCATTTTTTAATTCCTGGGTTCGAGTAGATAGATTTTGACGTAAAATTCATGAAAAACGGTTGAGTTTTGAAGAAGTTGGGAAAAACTCAAGGTCGACCAGAAATGAAGTTTTCCGGCGACGGCGGACGGCGACGCAGTCTTCTTTTCCGGCAAAGGAATCCAGATTCCGGCCACCGGTGACGGCGGCGATTCGGTCATCGTCTCCGGTGAACTCCGGCGACTGGTTCGGCCGGCGGTGACTGACGTCAACTGTCAGTTGACCGTTGAGTCAACTGATGCCATCAAGGGTTTGACGGAATATGCTGACGGTGTTAGCATATTCCGTCAAAGATTAACGGCGTTTGATGGAACCTTAACGCCATCAGGGTTGACGGAATATGTCGATTCTGTTAGGAGATTCTGTCAGGTTTGACGGAATATTCCCTTAGGGTTGTCGGAATATTCTATTATGAATAGTATCGACACGTAAGGGCGCGGGAGGACGCGTGGCCCTGCCTTCTACCGGTGCGTAGGACTGATTTCGAGGTCACGGCAACGCATGGCTAGGGTTTTGGGACGTTCCAGATCAGATTTTGATTATTTTGAGGCCATAGGAGTTCGTTTAGAGCCCCGTTTGAGTAATCCCAATGGTAATGGTTGACCAACGGATGCGGGTTTTGACTCGAGAAGTTAGAGGAGCCGGGATATGTATACATCAAAGGGTTCATTGGGGCTGGGGTTTCCTTAAGTCGATACTTTGGATGTACTGGGAACGGACTGGGTTTCCTGGATCATGGGGCATGCATACTTATAGGTATTAGGTTATACCACGGGATCCTCCGATGATAGGCGTGGAAGGTGCCTTTCTCCGCTACATTGTTGAGGGTTCTCTAACTAGCGTTAGAGGGTATGTCTCTGCCATATCGTCAAGGGGTTCTCCAATGTTGGCGTTTGAGGGATCTTTCTCCGTCATATCGTTGAGGTCTGAGGTCTCTCAGGAGGAGTAGGTTATCGAGTTACCACTCGGGGTGCTCAGGAGGAATAGGTTATCGAGTTCCCACTCGGGGTGCTCAGGAGGAACAGGTTATCGAGTTACCACTCGGGGTGCTCAAGAGGAGCAGGTTATCGAGTTACCACTAGGGGTGCTCAGAAGGAGCAAGCTATCGAGTTACCACTCGGGGTGCTCAGGGGGAGCAGGTTATCGAGTTACCACTCGGGGTGCTCAGGATGAGCTGGGATATCGAGTATGACTCGGAGTAAGTCAGTGAGACTCAATTCAACCAAGTCTGGTACCTTCGTCATCCAGGTCAGTGGGTTGGTATGGGCAGTGACCCAGATTGACGAGTTATTGACGGTTCACAAGAATGTTATGCGTCAGTTGTTTGATAGATTTAGGAGGAAATCCTCCGAGGTAGTTTGTTAACTACTAGGCTATCCTACATATGACAGGTCGTTGAAACCCCTATAAAGTACATTTATTGTTTCTAAAGGTTTAGGGTGTTTTGGGAAAATTTTTTCCCTAGGTTGTCAGACTGGAGTAGGGTTCTTCCCGAGTTTCGAGGGGAAATTCGAGAAGGGTCCTTACAATTGGTATCAGAGCGCTAGGTTTAACTTACTATAGACCGCACACTTGTGTGCAAATTATTTAAGGATTCCTGTCAACGAGATGCCTCCGAGACGTTTGTCTCTTCAGCAACCTTGAACTGAGGGAGGCGGAGGTCATGTGATGCACGGGCGAGGTAGGAGTCGTGGTTGCTGGTGAGTGGACGTTGGTGTGTAAATTATAATGCATGCATACAAGTATATTTGAATTAACTTCTATTATGTATTGCTTTTGACAATTTCTGGAATTAAAATCTTACCGGACACAGGTTTTACATATTTCAGCGAAAATGTGTTTTGGGGAAATGGCCTGGTTTTTGGACTCGGTTTTGATATCGTTTTGACATGGTAATTATTGAGTCCATGATTTTGGGTTTAGACCCGTATTTATGATTTTACTGAATTTGGCCATGAATGATTTTCAATGAATTTGGCTTAGGCCAAGAAATAAATATTTCAAAACACGGATTTGGTTTTCACTGGTTTTCTGTCCCCCGATATCCAAGGTTTCTCCAACTGGCATTGAGGGGTTTTGAGGGCTCCGACTCTGGTGTCGAGGGTTTCTCCGTCGGGTCGTTGAGGCTGTCTACACATAGCACAGGTTTCTGCACCACTCGAGGTATATCGGGTGTGTAGAGGAGCTTTCGGGAACAGTGGGTTTGGTGTGTCCAAGTTGATTTACATGATTTTAAACTCCTTTGAGGAGGGTTTTCAAAGCAGGGTTGTGGACCATGGAATATTTTGATTATTTGGATTTTTGTGGGTCCCACCGAGTGTTTTTACAAAAGATGGATTTTTCTGGCAAGTTTTTGGTTTATCTTTATGGACTTGTTTGAAAAGAAAATTTAGGTATGCATGCATTGTTTTACACATGATGAAGGGTATTTTCCATCACGTATTCGCATAAGTTTTCTCCGACTAGCGTTGGACGAAATTTTTCTTTGACTGGCATGGTAAGGTTTTTCCTCCGTCAGGTCATCGATATGCTATGATTTTGGCATGGCAGGAAGCTCTCCGCTAGATCGTTGAGGCTGACTGCACTTGGTACACGTGACCCTATCCGACACCTGACTTCAAGGTATATTCGGTCATGTGACGTCATGACTTGAGGTGATTCTAGTCATGTTGGGAGTAGGACCCGTGGTGGACTTCTCGGGCTCGGAGCCTTGCTTTGAGATAACTTCCGGGTTGAATGGATTCTAGTGCCTTCAAAGTCGACTGGATGTTGTTCTCGCCTACGGTTTGTTGTCGAGACTGGAAAAGGGAAATGTATAGAGTACACAAGTTTTATTGAGAATCGCATCTGAGGCCCAGTTCGTGTCGGTGGTGATGCGAGAGAACTTGAAACAGGAGGTTGGTGCTTTGACCTGAGTTAAGCGAATTTTGGGAACGAAATTTCTTTAAGGGGGGTGATTTGTAACGACCTGGAAATTTAATTATTGAATTTTCGTAAATTATTTTGCAAAAAGATGAATTTACCCTTAGTTGTTAAGGGGCGTGAAAGTCAATTTTTATTTCGATACACTTTTAGCTGTGTTTCGGGTACCGTCACGTAGGTCTCGAGCTCACGAGTTCATAGATAGGCGGCATGCGAAAAATGAAATTCGTGTGCGAAAGATGCGAGTCTAGATTATCCGGGGCATTTTGGTAATTTGGTAGGGGTAGATAGTTTTTTTAACCCCCAAAACATTTGATCTTATCATCATCCTCTTTTTTACTCTTTTTTTTCTCTTTGTACACAAACCCCACACCCCACCCCCCCCCCCCCCCCCCCCCCCCCCCCCCCCCCCACAAACCCGTGTGACCCAAAAACACCAAGAAAACCCAAAATTTGAACTTTGATTCAAGGCTATGTCTCCCATTTTGGTGGAACTAATCGGAATCTCCTCCTTCCCACGATCACAACAGAACAAACCATCGGAGGAGACAACCCTGGGAGACGCCGGATCGAGGAAAAGAAAAATCGAAAGTTCCGATCAATTTTCTGGCTAATACAGGTACATGTTTAATGTTTTGAGGTCATTTTTGAATTCTTGGGTTCGAGTAGATAGATTTAGACGTAAAATTCATGAAAAACGGTTGAGTTATGAAGAAGTTAGGAAAAACTCAAGATTGGTTGGAAATGGAGTTTTCCGGCGATGGCGGACGGCGGCGCAATCGTCTTCTCCAGCGAGGGAATCCAGATTATGGCCACCGACGATGACAGAGACGGTGGCGATCCGGTCATCATCTCCAGCGAACTCTGGCGACTGATTCGACCGGTGGTTGCTGATGCCGTCAAGGGTTTGACGGAATATGCTAATGGCGTTAGCATATTCCGTCAAAGATTAACGGCATTTGATGGAACCCTAACGTCGTCAGGGTTTACGGAATATGCCGATTTCGTTAGGAGATTCTATCAGGTTTGACGGAATATTCCGTTAGGGTTGACAAAATATTCTGTCGTGAATAGTGCCAGCACGTGGGGGCGCGTGGCAAAGCGTGAAGGCACGTGGCAGAGCGTGGGACCTATTTCGGGGTCACGGCGATACGTGGCTAGGGTTTTGGGACGTTTCGGTTTGTATTTTGATGGTTTGAGGCCATAGGAGTTCGTTTAGATCCTCATTTGAGTAATCTCAGCGGTAATGGTTGACCAACGGATGCGGGTTTTGACTCGGGAAGTTAGAGGAGCCGGGATATGTTTACATCAAAGGGTTCCTTAGGGCTGGGGTTTCCTTGAGTCGGTACTTTGGATGTACTAGGAACGGACTGGGTTTCCAGGATTGCGGGGCATGTATACTTCTAGGTAGAGGGTGTCTTTCTCCGCTACATTGTTGAGGGTTCTCCGACTGGCGTTAGAGGGCACGTCTCCGCCAGATCGTCGAGGGGTTCTCCAATGTTGGCGTTCGAGGGATCTTTCTCCACCATATCGTTGAGGTCTGAGGTATCTCAGGAGGAGCAGGTTATCGAGTTACCACTCGGGGTGCTCATGAGGAGTAGGTTATCGAGTTCCCACTCGGGATGCTTAGGAGGAGAAGGTTATCGAGTTACCACTCGGGGTGCTCAGGAGGAGCAGGTTATCGAGTTACCACTCGGGGTGTTCAAGAGGAGCAGGTTATCGAGTTACCACTCGGGGTGCTCAGGAGGAGCAGGTTATCGAGTTACCACTCGGGGTGCTCAGGAGGAGCAGGTTATCGAGTTACCACTCTGGGTGCTCAGGAGGAACAGGTTATCGAGTTACCACTCGGGGTGCTCAGGATGAGCAGGGTTGTCGAGTTACCACTCGGGGTGCTCAGGATGAACCGGGATATCGAGTTTTACTTGAAGTAAGTCAGTGTGACTCAATTCAACCAAGTATGGTACCTTCGTCATCCAGGTCAGTGGGTTGGTGTGGGCGGTGACCTAGATTGACGAGTTATTGACGGTTCACAAGAGTGTTATGCGTCAGTTGTTTGATAGATTGCGGAGGAGATCCTCTGAGGTAGTTTGTTAACTACTAGGCTATCCTACGTCTGATAGGTCGTTGAAACCCCTGTAAAGTACATTTATTGTTTCTAAAGGTTTAGGGTGTTTTGGGAATTTTTTTTCCTTAAGTTGTCAGACGGGAGTAGGTTTGTTCTCGGGTTTCGAGGGGTAATTCGGGATGGGTCCTTACCCTAGATGGTATGATAAGCTTTTTGGACTTATTATAAATTATGACTACATCGACGGTTGTTTGGATTGGGAGTGTTATTTGATCCTTCATCTGACTTATGGAAGATGGTTAACCAGTCCTTAAGGGGAGACTCTGTCGGATTTTTTTGGCAGAATTCTCGTAATTATTTGCAAGGGCTTAAGGATATTCTAGGAATTTTATTAAATTGTCAGATGGAAGTAGGGCTTTTCCTGGGTTCTGAGGGGAAATTCGGGAAGGGACCTGTCAACTTGGTATCAGAGCACTAGGTTTAAATTCTTGTAGACCGTACACTTAGTGTACATCTGATTGTGGTATTGATGATTTATGGTTCTTTTCAGCATGCATTGTTTTACTCATTGAGGGGGGAAAAATGTATGTTTTTCTCGGAAATTGTTTTAAAAAATTATTTTGTCCACTCATACTTTTTGTGTTTTAAATCCTCTCTAGGTCGTTGAGTTGGCGATGGCACATCCAGAGGTGGAGGCATTAAATTTCAGCTGCGCATTTACTTAGACTATCGAGTAGGAATTATAATTTTTTGTACTTACCTTTCCTAACTAGATGCTCTGATAAGCTTTTTGGAATTACTGTAAATTATTAATACAATGACAGTTGTTTGGATTGGGAGTGTTATTTGATTATTCGGCTCATAGGTGGAAGACGATTAACCAGTCCTTAAGAGGAGATTCTGTCGGATTTTTTTGGCAGAATTCTCGTAACTATTTGCAAGAGCTTAAGGGTATTCTGGGAATTTTATTAAATTGTCAGACGGAAGTAGGGCTTTCCCGGGTTCCGAGGAGAAATTCGGGAAGGGTCCTGTCAACTTGGTATCAGAGCACTAGGTTTAAATTCTTATAGACCGTACACTTAGTGTACATCTGATTGTGGTATTGATGATGTATGGTTCTTTTCAGTATGCATTGTTTTACTCATGGAGGGGGAAAAATGTATGTTTTCCTCGGAAATTGTTTTAAAAAAATATTTTTCCGCTCACACTTTTCGTATTTTAAATCCCCTCCAGGCCGTTGAGTTAACGAGGGCACATCCAGAGGCGGAGGCACTAAATTTCAACTGCGCATTTACCTAGACTATCGAGTAGGAATTATAATTTTATGTACTTACCTTTCCTACCTAGATGCTCTTATAAGCTTTTTGGACTTACTGTAAATTATGACTACATCGACGGTTGTTTGGATTGGGAGTGTTATTTGATCCTTCGTCTAATAGGTGGAAGACAATTAACTAGTCCTTAAGGGGTGATTTTGCCGGATTTTTTTGGCAGAATTCTCATAACTATTTGCAAGGGCTTAAGGGTATTCTGAGAATTTTATTAAATTGTCAGACGGGAACAGTGCTTTTTTCGGGTTCCGAGGGGAAATTCAGAAAGGGTCTTGTCAATACTAGCCTTTTGGTACTCGCTACGCGTGTGTTAATTTATTTTGGGCAAATTACACTTTACTACCCTCTGGTTTACACCAAATTATACCTCCATTCTTATACTTTCAAATGTTGCAATTACCACCCTATACTCTTTAAAACGTTACAAGTGTTAAGCAAGTTTTATGAAAATTTCTGGAAATTTTCTGGATGTTTTGGGAAAAAGTGTGAGTTTGTTTGAATATTTCGTCACTAAACGTACGAACACCTTTAGCAGCAATAAATTCAGATGAACAGCATCGCAAAAAGTCCTTTTTACGCCGTTGTTCATCTGAATTTTTCCTTGCCAAAATATTAATACCTTTAGTGACGAAATATTGAAAGAAAATCATACTTTTTCCAGAAAAATTCCAGAAAATTGCATAAAACTTGCTTAACACAATCCAAATCACATAGGATTAATTGTTGGGTTCTTGGTTGGACTTTTCTTATTTTTAATGTTAATGGTGGTGGTGGTTGGAAGAAGATGAGGGGAGAAAGGTTGTTGGTGGGTTGGGTTATGGGAAGAAGATGAGGGGAGAATTTTTATTTATTTATTTTATAAATAAACTAGTTTTTAAAATTAATTTATTATTAATTTTGCGACATGGCGCTTATATGTCACACATTTAAATAAAATGGTGGGTCCCATTTTGTCCACATCGACATTTAACACAAAATTTAACGGAATAATTAACGGAGGGTCCATGTTGTAACGTTTTAAAGAATATAGGGTGGTAATTGCAACATTTGAAAGTATAGGTATGGATGTGTTATTTAGTGTAAACCACGGGGTAGTAAAGTGTAATTTTCCGATTTATTTTTTATCTTTGTTAGAAAAAGTTAAAATACAATAAAATAAAATAAAATTTTAATTAAAAAAAATATGAAAATGGGAGGAATAACTACCTGAGCCCACTACCCATTCACTTCTCCCATTAACCATTAATTTTTAATAATTTATATACTTAATTTGATTTTACTCTTATATCCTTATTTATTAATTGATTGATTTGTTTAAAGGTAATTAGTCGAAGGGTAGTTTCGTCAGAAAAATTTGGTGAAACCTTTTGATCCTCTTGGCTTTATAATGATAGAGAAGAGATATTATAGACAAAAATTATTTTTATTTTAAAATAAAAATCAGTTATCAATATATTTATAACTTAATATTGCTTAGTATTCATAATTTAGAACGTTAAAATTAGGAAGCATGCATCTATAAATCCTAAATTTCACTAGGCCCCTTCAATGTTTTTGGTTACAATATCTACTTGTATATGTATGTGCAAATTAGACCAATATTGGTAATAATTTTGAAGCTTTTTTCTTTTATTTTGCTCATTGCTTTATAATTCTCCATTAACATGTCAATATAACTCATTACTTAAGTATTGAAATTTGAGTGCGTTGGTATTTTTTTTTCATACTTTTGGATACTCAACATAGATAATGCCACAATTGCTTATTGAAAAATAAATAACATATATATGCCATAATATTTCCCTCACCTATTGTCATTTGTTTTGTTTTTTTTAAATTTATTTTTTATTTTTTCCGATATTATGGTTGGCTATATTATAAAGTGCCTCTTAACCGAATGAAATCATAATACTTATTTCTAAACTATTTCCATCGAAAAACACACTAACATTATCTATATAAAATGCCCCTTCTGACTTAAATTTCTTGCTACGCCCATGTGTTGATATCTTGTCTTCTACTTGCAGAGTAAAACAATAATTTTCTGATGAAAAATCATCACACTCGTCCAACTGGGCCGACTTCATTCCCAAAAGTGAATGCTGCTTCTTATGTAGTTATATTCATTTCTACATATATATATATATATAGTACGACTCTTAGCTAATTTAGGGATTTTAAAAAAAAAAAGGGCTCCAACAGAGTCCATATGTGACTCCCTACTTTAGAATTTTAACGGCATGTTTGGTATCGTTTTGCAAAATAGTTTTTGAAATATTATCTTGTAAAACGAAAACAACAAATAGGATTTTGTATATTTAATATTTGAGAATGCGTTTGGTAGTTTACTCTGAATATGATTTTGTAAGGATGAAAAGGAAAAACTTGTTTGGTAAAAATATATAAAATTTAAAAAGAGTAAATACACATTAGACAATGATTTCCAAACATAAATTTTGAGATGACGACGGAGGGAATGGTAATAGTAAAGATAGTGGTAGTGTGATAAGGTGGTGGTGGTCAGGGGTGGTAGTCGGGGTGGCGATGACGACGGTGGTTGTGGGGCAGAGGTGGTGGTAGTGGGGATAACGACGACGGTGGTGGTTATAACGACGACGGTGGTGGTTGTAGGGTGGAAGTGGTGGTAGTGAGAGGGCTGGCTGTGGCAGTGGTGGTTGTGGGGTGGTGGCGCTAATGAGGTGGTTGTGGGGGTGGCAGCAGCAGTGGTCATGTTAGTGGTGGCGATGGCGGCAGTGATAAAGTGGTGAGGGAGTGGCTGTGGTAGTGGTGGTAGTGGTAGTGGTGGTGGTTGTGGTTATAGGGAAAGGGTGGCGGTGGTGGCAGCGGTGGTCATGGTGGTAGTGGTTGTGGCAGTAATAGTGGCGGTGGTGATGAGGTAGTGGTGGGGTGGTTGCGGTGGGTAGGGTGGTTGTAGTGTGGGTGATAGCAGTGGTGGTGGTGGTATTAGGAGTAGTGGTGGTTGCGACGGCAGCGATAGTGGTAGTGGCGACGGTGATGAGATGGTGGTGGGGGTTGTTGAGGTGGTGGTTGGTGGTGGTGGAGGTGGTGGTAGTGATGGTGGTGGTGGAGGTGATGGTGGTAGTGGTGGTGGTGGTGGCGATAGTGGTGGAAGTAGTGGTGGGGTGGTGGAGTAGGGGCGGTAGTGGTGGTGGTGGCGGCGGTGGTGTTGTCGGTTGTGGTGGGGTTGATGGTGGTGGTGGTGGTGGTGGTGGGGTAGGGGTGGTGGTGGTGATGGGGTGGTGGTGGAGATTGTGGTGGTGGTGGTGGTGGAGATGGTGGTGGCGACGGTAGCAGTGGCTACAATGATGGTGGTGGTGTTAGTGGTGGCGGCAATGGTCGTGGTGGTGGTGACGGCAATGGTGGTGTTGGTGGTAGTTGTGGGGTGGTGGTGGTGATGATGACTATGTTAATATTGTATATATTTTATTTGTTTATTTTTTTGAGTTGTATCATAAAATTCAGAAAACAATAATTTGTTGTTTTATAAAACGTAAGCAAATTATTGTATTTTGTGTTTTCATTTTCTAAATTCATTTTTCAAAAATGAGTTACCAAATACGTTTTACAACTGTTTTTGTATCTTAAAAACGAAAAATTATTTTGCAAAACGATACCAATCGGGTCCTAATATTTTTGGGGTTTTGGATCCCTAAATTTAACAAATAGGGAAGAGAACGTAGAGATTCCTATATTCGCACAATTGGATGAATTTCAATAATAAAATATAGTTTGTTAAAATAATTTTTCAATTATTTTAATTAAAATTTAATTTAAATTTAAAAACTCTGTAGATGCTCTTAATGTCATCCCTTCTCAATGAACCTGGGAGAGAAATAGTTGGCAAGGCCACACATTACAATTGTTATTGCAAGTTTTTCATAAAGCAAATATTAAAAAGAGAAAAAAGAAAGATAAAAAAGGAAGAGAAGTAGCAAAATCCTAGATTGACTGGAAAAAATCCGAGGCTTGACGTCAACAAAAGTAAGCAAGTTTTTATAATACACAAGTGAACCAGTGACTGCCGAGTCAAATAATTACTGCGTTAAGTAAAAATTCCAATTCTGCTGCATTTCACCTTCCTCCGAATCTTCCTTTCTAAAATTTGGTTTTATTTCCCTTCCCTAACTCACTCTAAAATTTTCCCCCTTTCTTTTCGCAATCTTCTTCCTCACACGCTTTCACCATCCCCAAAATCCTAAATCCTAAAAGCTAAAGCTTTTTTTGTTACCCTAGACGCAGAGCTTGGCTTTTTGCCCATGGCCTATCAGTCTCACTGATTTATACAAGTTCAAGTTGGTTCTGGTTCTGTAATTTCAGTGTTCTCAATCCACATCCAGTTCATGGCGGACCCCAAGCGCTACGGTCTTGGAAATCAGTTGGGTCAGTTTGATGATTTTCTTTAATTAGTTTTTTCAAGCTTTTCTTATTGATTTTCTGTGATTAGTTTCTCATTTTCCTTTCTTACTGGTAGTATTTTGATCCAAGTT
The DNA here is from genome assembly GCA_037349345.1 of Oemleria cerasiformis. Lineage (NCBI taxonomy): Eukaryota > Viridiplantae > Streptophyta > Magnoliopsida > Rosales > Rosaceae > Oemleria > Oemleria cerasiformis. Next base: position 12,849,362 of record JAZGTL010000007.1, read on the forward strand.
GATTTCTGGGTTTGCTGGTAATCATGATTGTTTCTTTTCTTTCCGAAACATTGTTGACTTTTATCTGTTTTCTTAAACAATGGGAATGTTATTGAGAACTGAAACATGACTTGCAAGCCTCAGCCTAAACTGTTTTCTCCAATCAGCGTCATAATTGAGTCTTACCCGTCATTGAGTAGGATGGGCTTGGTATTATTTCCTCTGGGGAAGCTTCATTTGAGAAAATTCTCAATCTTTCATTGGAAATCATTAGCTAAAGTTGTAATAATCTTATAAAAGCTGCAGGCTCCGAAAGTGACAAACTAACTTCTCTGAACTCACTCACCCTACTTAAAACTCTACCTTTATATTATCCAAGGTTTTTTGAGTTAGCTTTACACAATTTTGAATCAAGAATTGAAAGTTACATCAAGGAACTGGGAACAACATTAATGACAAATTCCACACGATAGCTTCCTACCATCTAATCAAAACATAGGCTTATAGATCCTTCTGTAGCTTCTAAGTAGCCAGGCACCACCTACACAGATCAGCTGTTCAGCTAGCTTTGAAATGACATCAGCATCAACAATAGAAGTTAACTGCTATTAAGTCCTCTTACTTCTTTAGGAATGACAAGGTACCTTACCTCTCCATAGATCCTTGTTCTTAAGAATTAAAATCTAGAAATTGGTTCGCGATGAATGACGAAAATTTTCATACAGCATTTTCTAATATTGATTCTGACCATTGGATTAGCATTTGAGTCCCTGGAATTTTCTCCGTCTAATGGATATAGGGTCTGCTAATAGCTTACCTTCCTTTCCCACTAATGATAATTGAGTCCCTGTTGGACAGATTTCCCAGTTTTCTTCTTAAGCTGGAGACATGAAAGTCCAGATGTGTCCCTTTTCAACCCTTTTTAGTACCTTGTCACAAGCTCCCAATGGAAGAAATCTCATTTCTGCCTCATATTGTTGATCCTGCATTACCCTCTGAAATCTGGATCCTTAGTGTTGATTTTCAATCTGCCACAGCTGCTGTGGGCTCTTAGTTTCAGCATCCATGTTCTGCATCATAAGGATCCAAGCATCTCTGGGTGCTCCCACTGTCCACCATGATGTTGTGGGCTACATATCCAAAATAAGGCGTGGACAAATCCCTCTCCTTGCCTTCTTGTCTCTATAAGACAACCTTCTAACTGTTGGAGGGTTTTCTTGGTTTTTTTTTTTTAGTTCCTTGAATTACACTTCAACTTAGCTAGAAAGTTGTGGCTGGAATGTCTTAACTATAATACATCATCCTAGATTGGAAAGCTGTATTGTCTTAATTAGTTTTGGTATGTTAAATTAGATGTAGCTTGTGTTGATTTAATTTTCTTGTTTCATATATCATAGGCCGATTACTGAGCCTCTTTATTGTACAGAGCATTTTCTTCTGAAATAAAATTTCATCTCTTAAAAAGAAAAATATCTTAGTTATAATCTGTGGACTCCTTTATTACATTTTGGCCTAATCGATTTCTTGGGAGTGTGTGACATGGGAATTGTCTCTTCCATACTCCTTATTTCTTCCTTAAGGTCAGTAACAAAGCTAGAAAGTAAGTAACCTCCTTTTGCCCATTTTCTACAGGCCATCCTGAGCCCGTTCATTTTTCAGAACCGCTTGTGGTAATCTTCCATATTGAGTTTTATTGCACCTCTTGAAATCTCCTATCAAATTCTTAAACCCTGTTTTTAGAAACCTAATGCAAATGTCCTCTACAAAGCATTCTAATCTGTGGTTTGTGTCCATTCTTAATAATCTTGAAATATATAAATTATTTGGTAGGTCTAAGTATGTAAAGTTGACATAAGGGGGTTGGTCATCCATCAGTAGGGTGCTCTACTTAGATCAGATTCACTCCTTGGTGGTGGAGTGAATGTTCTCTGTCATGATGACTGAACCTTTTAGATGATTATCTGTGAAGTTGTTTCTCAACAAGTTTACCTCTAGGTCAGGAGGAGTCAATCCTGTAATTTTCTTTTCTTTCTTAGCTTTAAATTTATCTCTAATCATGGCTCTATCTCACTCAGCTGTCATATGGTTTTCCTTTGTCGATGAAGGAAGCATTAGAATATGATTTCTATTCTAAAAGGATTTTTATTGATGGTGATATGATTGGATGCAGATATTGCGCAGATACTCTTAGAAGCTAAACATCGATGGCTACGCCCTGCTGAAATATGTGAAATTCTTCGGAATTATAAAAAATTTCACCTTTCTTCAGAGCCTGCAAATATGCCACCAGGTATGATTCTTCAGCTGCATGGTTTCGTGATAAATATTGTTCGTTGAAGTCTCTTCTTTCTGCCAAATGATGAAGTATGCCCTAGAAACTGCTTTCTTTGTTTTCGGTATTTCTCTTATTATCTCCATCTACTTGAAAGTTTCATAGAAGGTGCTCTCCTGGTCCCACTTTCCCCCAACCCCTCCCTCCTTTCCCAAAAACAATTTTAACGAAGTTTATCATTCAACTGGTATGCATGATGGTAGTCTGTAAAAATTGTCAACAAACATGACGTAGTATTTATGCAGAAACTGCATGGTAGTTCCACTCCTTGCACCATGATTTAATCTGGGATTGTGCTGTTATGTACATGTTTGTAGACAATAATAAGTATGGATAGTCCTCGTAGTTTTCTATTTTAAAAACAAAATTCCGAAACATTCTAAAGAACGCCTTTTTTAAGTTTGGTTTGCTTTGTGCTTTGCTCTTCAAATATACCGTTTTGGGATGTGTATCAAAACTGCTCCTCATAAAGTTGTGACTCGGGATTATCTGATTGAGAGAAGGAAAGTTTCTTTTAAATTGGAGCTTGTATCAAGAAGCAGTTGAGTCAATTTAACCATCTTTTTTGTTCTTTTCTGCAGTCCAATTTGCCACAGGAGTTGTGTTTTTTATTGCTTTTGGTTTGATTTTAGTAGGCATTACTGGCATTTATATTTTAACATTAAGACTCAACATTTTCTGTTTTAAGGTCATGTCTAATAACATCAATGAAGTTGTAAGTGCATTTACTTTGCATAATATCATACAAATTTTAAAGTTGAATGAGATGTATGTGGAGATTTGATGTGCGGCATGCTTGGATTGTATTTTTTTTTCATTTTATGCATGTATATGTTAAAATCTACTGTTGCTTGACACACATCATTGTTTTAGGTGGATCACTTTTTCTTTTTGATCGGAAGGTGCTTAGATATTTCAGAAAAGATGGCCATAACTGGAGAAAGAAAAAAGATGGAAAGACGGTGAAGGAAGCCCATGAGAGACTTAAGGTATCATCGAAGAATGGTGTTATAGGTTTTACATAGGACATATAAATATATTTTGACAAATTTCTTCATCAAAGTTGATTGAAGCATACTTGAGAGCTATACTCTGGTAACATTATCTTATGACCCAAGAATTTGGACATGGAATGGAAAGCATTGTTAGAATACTATATAGGAGGAAAGAGTTCTGGTATTGGATGTCAATAAATACAACTTGATGTGGTGGGCTAAGGCTTAGGGAATCAAAATTGTGGAAAGGGTTATGCGATATTATTCACTATGAATTGTTTGTGACTACTCATTCAGGGCTTTGGTGAACTTAAGAGCGAGTTCCTTTATATGCTCATTAAAGAAAATGTGTTGAGTTAAAACTCTTTTTTCCCAGAAAGCTGAGCTTGGGCTTCAAGGCTAGTATTAGGCTTGAGCTTAATTATAATCTAGCCAGCCAAGTCTGTGCAGTCCAAAGCTCAGCTTATAATGCCAAAATTAAGTACAAAGAAGCGCTACCAAATTAAGGCAGGACAAGGTTCACTAAATAAAAATTGCTTCTTAGGGTTCAGCGGGAAACGAAAAATGGTTATCTTTTCATTAGGCAGGTGGTAACATATAGATACTAAAGATTTCTCAAGCTTTTTAAACTAGCATCAAGAGTTAATTTGCATAGAAATTCTTTGTTTTCTGATTAAATTTGTTGAATAATAATTGGACAACATTTCAGGCCGGAAGTATTGATGTGTTGCACTGCTACTATGCCCATGGAGAAGAAAATGAAAGTTTCCAACGACGCAGTTATTGGATGCTTGAAGAGTGAGTTTGTATTTTGTAATAGCTTATATGTAACAAATCTGTGTGAATATCTTATTCACATGTCTGACCTACTTGGTCATTGGTGCAGGGTCCTGCAACACATAGTTCTCGTCCACTACCGTGAAGTTAAGGTTATACTTTATTGTTATTTCATTCTTGTGGGTTGACCAATTAGTTTTTGAAATATTTATTATAATTTTAAGGTAAAAATGCTAGTCATTCAAAATCAACAGACTTCCAGTAGTGTATTACTAAAAATATTTGGCTTCAAGATGTGAAAAAGCTGGTCCACGTTTGAATTGATGTTGCAAAAGTATTAATAAATGTTGTGTAAATGGATCATCATGCAAAGAACTTTAAGTTCCCGATGAAGGGCATTAGTAAAAGTTGATCCACTTGCTTAAATCCCAATCTATCTGAAATATCTGATTCATGGATAGAGTTGTTAACTTCATGCTGTGCATTTCTTTTCGTTTGTTAAATGAAGGCCCTAATGAGCTGTCAAATTAATTTTAAATATAATAGCTTCTTAATTTTCTTACCGTGTTTTTTTATTGCTCTTGTGCATACCCTATATTCTGAGTATTCACTTTTATTTTTCTCACTTGCTCAGGGAAATAGGACAAACTTTGACCATATTAAAGCTACTGAAGAAGCTGTTCCATATTCCCACGAAACTGAAGAAATTCCTCTCAATTCTGAGATGGACAATTCTGTTTCTTCTAGTTTCAATCCAAATAGTTTCCAAATGCGTTCCCAAACTACAGACACAACTAGCTTGAGTAGTGCTCAGGCATCGGAATACGAAGATGCTGAATCGGGTGCGTGTTGTTCATTTCGTTTTCTGAAGTTTGTCAATTTTTTCTTTTTCTTTTTACAAATATGTTGGAACAACTAAACTTGTAATTTATTTTCAAGCTTTACCTTGCTTATTTTCTTCTAGTTTTTGTTGTTTTAACTTAACATGGTACATGGTGCAGCATATAATCACCAAGCAAGTTCCCAGTTACAACCTTTTCTCGAATTGCTACAGCCTAAGGCTGAGAATATCAATGCCGGGTTCTCATCTGATGCATTCTATCCAATGCCATTTTCAAGTAAAGTTTTTTTCCCTTATGTATACTGTTAACTTGTCCTTCTCAATGCATGAGTGCTTTTAAATAGCCACTCTTTGCTGAATTAAACCTAATACCAAGTTCATGGTGAAATCGTTGATAACAGATGATTATCAACCAAAATTGTCAGCCATTCCTGGGGTGAATTTTAGTTCACTTACTCAAGAGTATAAGAGGGAAGATGTTAATGATGCTGGCAATACCATGCCCATGAAAAATCTGAACTCCCGATTATGGAAGGATGCCTTGGAAAACAGTGCTACTGGCTTTCAGTCTTTTCCCTATCAGCCATCATTTTCAGCAACACGTTCTGATACAATGGGAATCATCTCTAAGCAAGAAAATGAGACAGTTGGGCACCTTTTCGCAGACAGTTTTGATAAAAAGCAGCTGTATGAGAGTAAATTAAGGGTCCAACAAGGTTGGCAGGTAAGGGTAAGTTTATTTACACATTTATGCTGGTGGTACCAAATGTTTTAATTCTGGGTTCAATAAACTCGTGTGACAAGTGGAAACTGGTGGAACATGGATAACGATAAAAGTTTATTATATATGTCTTAACGATAAAAGATTATTTTCTCAAACATTTTTTAGCTTCGTATTTCTAGAATTTTTTTTCACCGACAAAGTAAAGATCACGGAAGAAAGTTATACTGATTCTGTTTGTGCATAATAAAGCTATACACATGGTCACACCTAATTAAGCAGGGAGTTCGAAAAATATATTTCACCTCATTGTTTCCAACTGTTCCTAACAAATTTTTGAGATGTCATTTCTTAAATTATTTCTGATATTTCCAAGTTTCTGGAACATTTTATGATGAAATTTTATTAGGGGCTTTGAAACTTGGTACTTCTGCATAATTTATCATTGTATATAGGTCATCTGGCCATCATTCTCTCTGTTGTGAGTCATTTAATCATGCAGTTGGCTAATGCAATGGTTTAGCGTTAAGTCTTCAATATCCTGTTTTCTGCCCTAGAAAGTTTTCTAGTGGTGATTATCCTTGCCATATGCTTGTAATTCAGTTCCCTGGTTTCCATGTCCTCAATTCTTACTTTATCCTTTATAAATGACCTAGTTTGTTAGTAATTTAAATAACTAAATTATATGCAATAGTTAGTTATTTAAGCATGCAGAACCACCCCTGCAGTGGGTTTAATGAGGAGGAGAGTAGCGCTCTCCTTTATGGATTTTTTTACCTTTCCAAATTCTTCTGTTTCACACAGTAGTTTGACTTTCCAACAGACTTCAGAAGCCAACTCGTCATGTTCATCCAACTGGCCCATGGATCAGAACTTGCATTCGGAGACAGCATATGATGTCACTACAAGGTTCCATGAAGGAGTCGATGCTGCTGATGTAATCAATTCTTTGGCACCTTGCCATATGGGTTCTGATAAAGCAAATGATTATTGTATGCCAAATGGCGTTCAAATACAGCCTTCAAACACTGAGCAAGAATATTATCTAAAGTCCATTTTGAAGAGAGATGAGACCATAGAGGGAAAACCCAGTCACGCTTCTGCTATAAAGCCTTTGTTAGATGGCCCATTCACTGAAGGTTTGAAGAAGCTTGACAGTTTCAACCAATGGATGAGTAAAGAACTTGGAGACGTGGATGAGACACAAACACAATCCAATTCTGAGACCTACTGGGATACTGTTGAAAGTCAGAATGGGGTTGATGAGTCCAGTGTTCCTCTACAAGTACGCATGGATAGCTATATGCTGGGGCCTTCTCTTTCCCAGGACCAGCTCTTTAGCATTATTGATTTCTCGCCTAACTGGGCATATGAAAACTCTGAAATCAAGGTAATGTATAATTTAATCTTCCATATTCCTTGCTATTATATCAAATAAGTCTTCGAATGCAATGCAAAATAGCTATTAAACAATGACTTTGGTTTACTAGAAACATCAACAAATTTTTTTAGCTCGGTGTCATCTGATTCTGGGAAACAACCAAGGGAGTTTAAGAGAGCTGTACTTTTGTGTGAGTTATATTCTAGTTTCTCATTTAGTCGTCAATGATGCAGGTTCTGATTACAGGAAGATTCTTGAAGAGTCAACAAGCAGAAAGTTGTAAGTGGTCATGTATGTTTGGGGAAGTTGAAGTTCGTGCTGAGGTTATAGCAGATGGTGTTCTTCGTTGTTATACACCAGACCATAAGGCTGGGAGGGTTCCTTTCTACGTGACATGTTCCAATAGGCAAGCGTGTAGTGAAGTGAGGGAGTTTGAATACCGAGTCACCCAAATTCCAGATTTTGATGCTAAAGATGATTATAGTGGCTGCACAAACGAAATACTTAATATGCGCTTAGGAAAATTATTGTCAGAAAGCTCCACCTCTCCAATTATTGATTCTCCAAACATACCAGAGAATTCTGAGTTGATCAGTAAAATTGATTCCTTGCTGAAAGTTGACAATGGTGAGTGGGACAGGATGCTACAGCTTACATCAGATGAGGACTTTTCCTTGGAGAGAGTAGAGGAGCAATTGGTTCAACAGCTACTTAAAGAGAAGTTGCATGTATGGCTCTTGCAGAAGCTGGCTGTTGGTGGGAAAGGCCCTAGTGTACTAGACGAGGGTGGCCAAGGTGTATTACATTTTGGAGCTGCTCTTGGCTATGATTGGGTCTTACTGCCTACAATAACTGCAGGAGTCAGTGTCAACTTTCGTGATGTGAATGGATGGACGGCACTTCATTGGGCAGCTTTTTGTGGCAGGTGAGCACCTTAGAAACATTTCTTCTTTTGTTTTGAACTGTAGTTCTTCTATGCACTCGTTTCTATTCTTCTGTAGTACCCTTCTTTCAGCACGAGCCACCTGTTCATTTCTTACTGTTTCACCATAAGCAACCTATCTGACTCAGTAAGATCATCTCCAACCCTATGGACTCGAATCCTAAGATTCAAAGCTCTAGGAATACATGCATCGGGAAAGAAAAAGTGAAATTTCCACTTTCCATCCTTTGGGTAAAAAAAAAAAGGGAACATGCAGAGCTATTGAAGGAGGAAGAGGCCAGACATAGCTATTTAAAGTATTGTAAAGTTTACAATATAATGGGAAGGTTATTCTCTAAATATGAAGAAACCAGAGCGGAAGAACACTATCCTTTTTGAAGAAGAGATAAACCATAGATCACCAGAAAGCATGTACTTATAGATGTCTATTTCAGATTATTAAGCCAGAATTTCTCATATGGGACAGCTCTCAGAAGCTTTCATTAGATATTCTCTTCATGTTTAAATTATTTATTTAGATTTGTCTGGTATTATGTAGTTTAAATTTTCCTTTTTTTTCTTCTTGTAATTAATTTCAGAGAGCGCACAGTTGCGTCCCTCATCTCTCTTGGCGCAGCTCCCGGAGCATTAACAGATCCAAGTACCAAATATCCTGCTGGCAGAACACCTGCAGACCTAGCTTCTACACAGTGCCACAAAGGGATCGCTGGTTATCTTGCAGAATCTGCTTTGAGTGCCCACCTTTCATCTCTTAATTTGGATATCAAGGAAGGCAATAATGCTGAGACTTCAGGAGGCAAAGCAGTACAAACAGTTTCAGAACGAATTGCAACTCCTATTGGTAATGGGGATTTAACGGACGGGCTTTCCCTGAGGGATTCTTTAACTGCTGTCTGTAATGCTACCCAAGCTGCTGCTCGTATTCATCAAGTGTTCAGGGTAAAATCTTTCCAGAGAAAGCAGATGATAGAATATGGCGACGATAAATTTGGAATGTCAGATGAAGATGCACTGTCACTCATTGCGGTTAAGTCACACAAGTCAGGGAAACGTGATGAGCATGTAGATGCTGCTGCAATACGAATACAAAATAAGTTCCGTAGTTGGAAGGGTAGAAAAGAGTATCTGATAATCCGTCAACGTATTGTCAAAATTCAGGTTTTTTGCCATGATTCTCTCTTTAAAAATTGTTGTGTAGTTTTCCAGGCACTTTGTCTTCCCCCTGTTTCTCCCATACGCATTGTTCCTTACCCAAACCTCTTCTTGAAATCTGACTTCTATTTTCGTGATAAAAGGCTCATGTAAGAGGCCACCAGGTGAGGAAAAACTACAGAAAGATAGTGTGGTCTGTGGGAATGGTAGAGAAGATAATTTTGCGTTGGAGACGGAAAGGAAGTGGTTTGCGTGGGTTCAAGCCAGAACCACTTACTGAGAGACCCAGCCTGCAAGTTTCATCCTCAAAGGATGATGACTATGATTTACTGAAAGAAGGAAGGAAGCAAACTGAGCAAAGGTTGCAAAAGGCGCTTGCTAGGGTGAAGTCCATGGTTCAATATCCCGAAGCAAGAGACCAGTACCGCCGGCTACTTAATGTTGTCACTGAGATACAGGAAACAAAGGTAAACAAGAGTGTCTATGACGGTGCCTTGGAATTGAAATTTCTAAATTTTACTTTATAGGTCTGATTGGGTTGTTATTGAATCTGGAATTCTGGAGTGATGTTGTTGCAGGTGGTATATGATAGCGGCGTGCAGAATTCGGAAGGGAGAGCTGATATGGATGATGACCTCATAGATATTGAAGCATTGTTGGATGAAGACATTTACATGCCAACGGTAGTTCCAGAGTGATCTCTGGTTTACCTATATATATATATATATATATATCCTCTTGTAAAATCTGCACTGCATTAGTATTGGTACATAGATTGGCAATTAATTCATTTTAACTAGAGGTTTAAAAGCCTGTCTTATTGCTTTTGTATATGCTTAGAAAATTAATTTATCTGTAAGTTTAAAATAATGAGTTGATGTCCTTTGTTTCTGTTGGCCTCATTGCATTTGCATTTAGCTTTTCAAGACCGCAATGCTGTTCAATTTATCATCTTCATCTTCATCTTCATAATTCACGTTGACAGAAGAATTGTTGGTAAGAAAAAAAAAAGGATAAAATGTTTGGAGAATTTTCAGAAAATGTTTATCTGAGTATTTCGGCGGGACGGAATATTGAGAGAAGAATTGAAGATCCTAATTTGAGATATCGAAATGACTCTTACGCTGATGCTTGTTCAAGTACGTGGGAGGTACTAGAGAGTACTTTTCTTCTGATTTCAATATGAACTCGAGGTTTCATCGCTGAAATTATTTCTAGTAACTGAATTTTACTTGCGAAACTCAAAGACTGGCTTGGTGAGCAGACTGAATTGGATAGAATAACTCATCAATTTCAATGCAAGAGGAAGTACAGATATAAGAAAACGTATTTAATCCAATCTTCTTAAAATAGTAAAATTAATAAATGTAAATTTTCTTCTATATCTAATTCTATTTATTATCTAATCCTTTCATAATGAAACCGCATATTTTCATATTCATAATACTTTGAATTTGAAGAATTATCCCCCCCCCCCCAAGTCCAATTATGTTGGCAATGGTAATGTTGAGACATGAGACTACGAAAAGAAAAATAGGGATGAACAGCTTCAAATTCAATTGCATGGCAATTTTAGTGTTTAATGGCCTCTACTCAACCACCGTGATTCGTGAAGAATACCGTCTTGTCTGAAATTTCTCACCATATACACTACTCTCCTTTTCCTTATTGTTAAAAACAAAGAGAAGAACAAAAGAAAAGGATGATGTGCTTCCACCATCCGCTGTACATGCGAACCACCTAAGTATACATTTTTTCACAACCCATATAATCATCACCATCATCATCAGAATCTCATTGATATTTGACACCTCTTCCCACAGGTTGAAAAAGGGGGAAAGAAAAAAGAAAAATAGTAGACACAAAACAGAGGAAAAGCAAACGTCCAAATGATTAGAAATACCCAACCATTTTAATTCCAAACCCGTATCCGTCATCGTCATCGTCATCATCTTAAACTCAACTCTTGTTACTGGTCCCGAGGCTCTCATAGAACAAGATGTATCCGTGATCTGTATTACTCGAATACTCCTGGGCGGATCCAAAGAACGTTTGCACAGCAGACTCGTCAATCATCTCCACATTTTCGTCATCAAAAAATAACCAGTGGTTATGACTTTTCACAAGGCTAACGTAGTGCCCGTGGTTTGGCCCACTTCCCACATGCACAACGACTGCAAATAGAGAATACTCTGATTCTGCATCTTCAACTGTGTTGCTCAGCTTCAGCTCCAGTGGGAATACAACCCGATAAGATAGCTTCTTGTAACGCCCAAGTTGCTCGATGTACTTGAATCGTTTCAGATGGATGACCAGGATGTGAGGCGGCTTTTTGATCTTCATCCTCTTCTGCGCTTCTTGCAAACTGCAAATGATAATATAAATAAATTAAAACTCAACTTTCAGCTACCAGGCTGGAAAAGGGAATTCTTACTATATAAAACTGATGAAAATAAGAGTTTTCTTCTTCAGAAATGTTCTTATATACGCAGCAGGCAGTACAGGCACACATGGAAACCAGCAACTATCATTTCCGGGGTTACCAAATGCCAAACAGATTGCTTAGCTTTGTTCTAATTGGTAAATGAATGCAGCAGAACTAACAGCATAAAGTCATCTACTGTTCACTCTTCTAACGCAACTCCCACAATTTCAAATATATTATTGGAACAATATCGAGAGTAGAGGCTTAAAGGTTTATCTTACCAAATTTAGAAACGGGATAAGCACCAGTGATATCAGTCGAAGATATTAACAATGTGCAGTTTATTAGTGAAAACAAAAAGCGCAAATCATACATTAATAAAGGCAAGTAAATGAGAAATAAAATTGGTTAAAAGACAACTACCTGCAACACTTGTCACAAAAAAACTTGTCCTCAGCATTCAACGTCTCTGTGGAACTGAAGTTTTTCAAACAGCTTGTTATGGAACTGTTCTGTTCAATGTCCAGACTTAAGTCAAAAAATGTTTCATCTCTTGCAGTCACCGTCTCACAGCGCAAACACCTTGTTTCATTGGTGAGTATTCCCTGACACGGATAGCCATTAAAAATTATGAGATTCTTAATAACAAAAGCAATGAGATTATTATTCTGCTCTCATATAAAACGCAAAGATTAAAGAGTTAGAAATCAGTTCACAGCACTGCATGTTTTTCCTTTTCTTTCAAGTATTAGTTCTATAAGACGAGAAATTGATTGTTTTGATAAGAATGAGGGATAAGAGTAAAATATGAGCGTCACTAATATGAACAATTCTACTACTAATGCTAATTGAGAATCTCAGCCTACATATGTTTTATATAAATGCTATTCAATAACAAAACCAGAAATCAAAAGCATAAATAAATGCATGCAATAGCTAGTTGGGCTTATCACATGTGAATTGACATATACTAGAGAATTACCACAAGGAAAAATCTAGGATCATATTTGGCATAGCAAAATCACCTGAAAGTTTTTGTGCACCCAGGTGACTAAGGGATCTTTATGAGAACCATTGGCCTGAGCATTCTTTGGGCCATTCGCCATCTTTTCAGGGGGTGAAGAAGTTTCTTGATCGCTTTTTGCAGCATGGGCTTCTTTCTCCAGAATGTCAACAAGTTCATTTAGCAAAAAATTTAAGAATTCGTGAGCATCCTACAAAACAAGAAAAGAAAAGATAGAAACATTTATCACATGTATGTGTACTAAGCGAATGGACAATGTTTTAGAAACAAGCCAGGGAATATGTAAGTAACATTCTATTAAACTAGTGGACAGAAAGATTGGAACGCCATGCAACAAGGAGGCATGCCCTGATATACAAAGAGGGAGATAGCATCATTCTTTTACAACATATGCAAATGCGTAACAGAAAAGGGAACTTACAACTACATTCACAAACGTTTTACAAAATAAAGAAACTTCTGAAAACCTGAGATGCAAAATTTGGTCAGATATGCAAAATTTGCAACCATGCAACAACATAACAATTATCCTGCACAAACACCGACAATCATGAGACTTCAAAATTGTGAGGTTTCAACTATTTCTCTAATTGTGAAAATAGGTGAGGATTTACAAAGTCCAGCTCTGTACAATGATTTACACAATGATTTACAATAACTTCATTTAATTTGAAAATTGTTCAAGTATACACAATCACTTCAAATACAAACAATAGATCAGAAGACTAAACTAAATACTTTAAGCAGGCAAAGGGCTGCCCTACTGTGGATACACTAGCATCCGTTACCCACCTCAAATGGCTGGTACTCAGGCTTGCAATGGATGATGAAGATATTTTTTTCTATATAAAATCCTTAATAAAATTATTCTACAATTAGTCAAAGAAATATTAATGTTTCAGAAATTTGTTTCTCTAGAAAAGTTACATACCTTAGCACATTTTGGTATTTAGAAGGAAAGACATACCTGGTGCATATAGCTACGGAAAAGCTCATTTTGTTTCTTCAACCTCTGTACAAAACGCTTTGGAGCAATGACCCCTGTTTTCTTCTTCTGTGAACTTATCTATAGGAAACGAATAAAGAAACTGTTGACCCCAGCACCATGACTAAACCAATTGTCAAAAGAATATGTTACATCACGTGAAAAATCTTATGAAACTAGCATCACATATTTGGAGAATTTTTTTGCACAAAAGTCAAGAGCTATATATACTATGCTGATTTGCATCTTCATTCTTTCATATGAGGTAGAAGAAGATAGATTTGACAGACCATACACAGGAACGAAAATGCTATTATCCCCAAGATACATCTTCATGTGTTAGGAAATTAGGAGAAGATAACCGAATTCTTTCCATAGAATGAACTCGGTAGAATGCGGAGTGGTAGGACATACAGTTACAGTAACATCAAACAAAAAGAAATAGGTACAAAAATATAGTTAAAGAAGATCATGAAGAACAACCCTAACATGCCAAGGCCCAGCTGAAATAATCAAACTAAGGTAGGGGTACCGTATTTATCTAATTTGTTACCTGTGTAAACAAGTCTGCTAAACATGTCAAGAGATTCTCTTCTGCATCCCCAGTACTTTTGTTGCTGGAATAATATTCTAGCAACTGTTCGCGAAAAGGAACACAAAAATAAAGTGCCTGCGTGAAGAAATGACCAAGGATAAGGCATTGATTTCTAAAACATTTCTTACCGAAACCGACAGTAAATGAAAATATGTAGTGGGGCAATATTGGAGCTAATGTTTTCAGGATACAACGGAATTACATAGAAGCATCAAAGATAATGATGCTCCAGTAGACAAAACTAGACCAACACATCAACAGACTCAAATTGATTAAACAGAGATCTAAAGTCATAAAATCACTGATTTACGCAAGAACAAGAAAAACCAAAAAAGAACAATAAACTTTGCAAAATAAGAAATATAATAAAGCCCTACAATCAGAAGCAAAGCATCACTAATAACATGAACCTTGAAAAATATTTTTCGTTGGCATACAACAAAGCCACTTATTAGAGGGAAAATAATTGAAATTTGTGTGATGTCCAACAAAAGTCCAATTAGACGTTGGATATCTTGAAAGAACATGCCAAAAAACCCCTCTTGAAGCATTCAAGTTAATGTGAACACTGTGGATGTTATATCAAGTTTAAGTTGCAAGGCAAGCCAAGTACATATCCTAGACCATCATAACCATACTAGACGACCCTTTTATGTCTTACCACATCAGTCCATAATACAATTTACAGAGAATATCTTAGAAGTAGCATAAATGGAACCTTCATCAAGACATCAAATTCAATAATTACCTAGTCCATCTTAATTCAATCAATCTCAGCTACAGTAAACTGAAATTATAGAGCACCTAAAGGCAATTTCACCCAGTGCTCATCCGTTTAGACAAGCAACATAGCACCCAGTCATTGCCTGATGCACTAGCCATTCAACAAGTTCAACCGGACCCCAGAAATAAACTTTTGACCACCATCAAGATACTGAATAGCCAAGCTGCAAATGCTTTGAAATCGGTGAAAACCTTGGGCCAGACTGTAATGTTACTAAAGAATGCGGGAACCAACTCAACCACAACCAAACCCTTGCTAAACTAGCTAAGTAACCAAGCTAGGAGACCACCTAATGAGGCTAATTCTCGAAGCCGAACTAAAATATTCAATTAGATTAAGCTAACTTTCACCATTACTCAATTAATAACAACGGCAGCTCTTAAAATTCATATACTTCATGTCATTCTCATTCTACCCCAAAATTACGCATTGCCTATAAAATCAAAACCCTAATTTCAAAAGTTTACTAATGAACGATACAGTTTGACGGATGTGGAGAGAAACCTGCAAAACGCTGTTACAATAGCATGTGTTCCCGAAATTCTCGAGTCCGAAATATCGCTCGCCTTCGGGGAATTGGTCTCCGAGAGCCTTCTCGAGTTTGGAGCCCGCAGCACCCATTAGAGCGAGTCAATACCCAATATAATTTATAAATTATCGCCGACGACTTAGATCCTCTTTCGCCGATTCAACTCAACGATTCGCATGCCATATACAACCGGGTCGCTTGCTCAACTGGGTCGCTCTCTGTGCGTATGTGAATTGTTAGGGTTTTGTTCGGAAGTTTGAGCTTGGAAAGAATGATGGTTGAATTTCGACAGAGCAGGAAGGGGATGCAAGGAAATGAGAAAATTACTGAATATGATAAATCAATAAATAAATAAATGGAGGTAAAATAATTTAATATTCAAAGAAACGACAATAGAATAGGATAATTAAGCAATATTGACGCTCCACTATTCGCGACTGGACCTCCACATCAGCTGCCAACGTGTGTCAAATTGTAAATAGGTAATGTAGGGTCTCGTCTGGTACGCCGTATTGTACTGACTATTTTAGTCAAATAGACTAATTTGTCCACCGGATAGACTGATTATTTAGTCATGCATTTGGTGCTCTATCGGATTAAAATGACGACTATATTATACTTATTTATATCAAATATAACAATTGCATAGGAAAACAAAGAAGCTTCTAACTCTTTTGATACGACATATTATACTGACTATTTCAATCGGATAGACTAATCTGCTCATCATATAAACTGATTATGTAATCATGCGTATATTATACTAGTTGATTAGAAGTATCTATATATCATAAATATTAATTATGCATATTATTATTATTTATTATTTATTCTAAGTTTATTTTAATTAATTATTGATATTATTATTATTACTATTTATTTAATTATTATTTATTATTAATTTTTATTATTATTCTTTATTATTATTATTGTTATTACTACTTTTCAATACTGCTACTCATCCGACTATTTAATACGGACAATTTCAAAGGTATTATTTTAGCGGGTGTGGACCATGTACTCAACCGTATCAACTTATTCTGTAGCTAATTAATATGAGTGGTACCAAACACCGATTTCGTATTATATTAGCATATCTGGTTCCTTATACTGCATACCAAACGTAGCCTAATAATCTAGGATGCACCGATATGGATAAGGATTAAGCAATAAGATATGATTTGGCAATACGGTAGTTTTTTAGTTAGAAGAGATGTTTTATTCAAAAACACCTTACGAATTTACATGAATAGACACTAGATTCATCAAGACCCCAATCGTGGACTTTAGAAACAATATCATAATCTATAAAAAAATATGCGACCTGATTAAATTCACGAGGAACTAAAATAAAATAAAATACACTTGTGATCTAGCTATAATATAACTACATAGAAATCATCAACAAAGTGTACTGCAACCGAGTGGATCTTGTGAACTGCGCATAATACTATCTCGTTAAAAAACATTTCCAGGAAAAACTCAATGGGAAAAAACCATGGCAATACGGTAGTCTAAAAAAATTAGGATATGCTCTTTTCAAAAAAAAATTAGGATGCGCTAATTAGAGTAATATATATTTTTAAAAATAATAATAATATAAAGAGAAATATAAAATAAGTGCATGTAGTAAACTAAAATATATCAACTAAGTCTATTTAACAAAATAGAACACACAAATTTAATAAGTTGTGAATCTTAATTGTTATGTGACTTATTGAAAACCTTACAATAATTAAAATTTGACTTGCAATATTTTTAAAATTTTGCAAAGAAAAAAAAAGAACAAACTCAAAATTTATTCTAATTATACGCTTTGACTGTATCCCAAACGTATCCCTAATGTAACTGAGCCTTATCTAAAAGGATCCGCCATGTGGCATATCCAATACAATATCCCCGTATCCCACCCTTATAGTATTGGATCTGATACTTCACTAACACAAAATTTGAAGTATTAGTGCATCATAGGTGATAGCTCTAATATAAATTCCTTTTGTTAACAAGGAAAACATACATCAAACACACCACATTGGATGCTCCTCAAGCATGAAAACCCCGCCTTATGTCCTGGCCTCACCTGACAATAGGGAGTTAAGCAGAAACTCGTGAAGCAGCCGAGGGATCAAACAACTGACTATGTCTGCTTTTACAACTACATGCCCCAGTCCTCCCCTTGAACCAACTCCTCTACGACCCTAGAGGCTGGCCACACAAGAATAGCCTAAGAGGAATCAAACTCAAAGCTTGGGACATCCCAAGCTTGTACCCTTACTACTTGGACCACCCTTGGTGGTTAGCTCTAATATAAATTTGGACTAATCACAATGACGAAGTTAATCGAGGTCAAAATTTGCTCATCATTCTTGTGGTGACATCACTGACATGATACTCTAAAGTTATACTTCAATATTAGTGTCTTCTATCCCTGAACTTTACCCTAATGTTTTCGTTAGTTCCTCCGTCTATTTTTCAAGTGAATTCCATAAAAAAAAAACGAAAAATTGTCAGTTCATGTGTGTTTCACATGAATTTTTTTAACGGAATTTATTTAAAAAATAGACGGAGGGACTAACGGAAATATTAGGGTAAAGTTTAGGGACGATGGACATTAATATTGAAATTCAAGGACGGTTGCTAAAATTATGGTAAAATTCAAGAACGGTTGCAATCATTTTGCCTTAATAATTAATATTAGAATATTAATGGAGAAAGAGAAAATAATAAGCAAAAGAGGAGAAACAAAGTTTAAAATTTTTAACGCTATATATTGGTGTAACATATACAAGTAGAGATTACGATGGAAAAGAATCACAGAACGGCCATGTGACCTTTCATGTCCCTATGTGGCTCATACCCATGACATTTACTAATTTTCAACTAAGGTTTTCCACCCATGACATTTACTAATTTTCAACTAAGGTTTTCCACCGTGATTCATATGAATTTGATTCCTATAAGTTAAAAATTAAATTATTCGAGTTTGATTTCAACACTAATTTCCAATTGAGTGGAAGGCCTAATGAGATTAAATAAAAGTCACCATTTTATTTTTGGATCATAATTTATTTTGGCAAAATAACCTGACATTTTAAATTTTACATTTTTGTGTTAGTAAAGTTGGAGAAATACTTAAATATACTAAGAACATATGTCACGTAGTGTGTAACAACCCGGACAATTTTATTTATCATTTTTGTAAATTATTTTGTAAAATGACGATTTTACCCTTGGTCGGTTAAGGGCATGGAAATCAAGTTTTGTTTCGAAACATATTAGGCGGTGTTTCTGGTATCGTAGCGTGGGTCTCGAACTCACGAGTTCGTAGACAGGCGGCACGCGGAAAATGGAGTTCGTGTACGAAAGTTATGGATCTAGATGTGCAAGGGCATTTTGGTAATTTTGGCTTGAGAGAAGATATTTTAACCCCAATCATTATTACATCTTCATTCTTCATCTCATTCTCATTTTCTCTCTGTGAAACACACACCCCGAACCCGTGAAAAAACACCCAAAACCCACAAAAGTCAACCTTGATTCAAGGCTTAAACTTCCATTTTTGTTCCACTAATTGTATTCAACTTCTTCCCACGATCACAACCGTACCAACCATCGAAGGAGAGGACCACGGGGGAAGCCGAACTGAGGAAAAGAAGTTTCGGAATTTCCGATCGATTTTACGACTAACACAGGTGCGGGTTTGTTGTTTTGAGGTCATATTTGGATTCTTGGGTTTGAGTAGATAGATTTAGACATAAAATATGTCAAAAATGGTTGAGTTTTGAGGAAGTTATAAAAGCTTGAAGTTTCGGCCAGGAATGGGGGATTACGGCGAAACTAGACGGCGGCGGCGGCGACGACCAGTCATCTTCTCCGGCCAGACTCCGGTGACGACACGGCGATCCGATCATCTTCTCCGGTGAGTCGTCAGTAACCGATCGGGCCGGATCAGACCGGTTGGGTTGAGTGAATCGGTCGGTCGAGTTGAACCGATCGGGTTGAGTTGGACCTGGTCAGGCCGAGTTTGGCCGGGTTGGATCGGTCCAAGCGCGTGATCACTGTAGCAGGCGCGTGGCGCACGTGGACATGTGTTTCGACCTTCCGGCGGAGCGTGGCGGCGCGTGGGGCCGAGTCTGAGGTCACGGCGACGCGTGTTGACTAGTTTTCGATGTTCCGGATATGTTGGTACAGGTTTCGGGCTGATCGGACGTCGTATAGAGGTCATTTTGGGCGTCCGAAGGGGCTGCATTTTCTAGGACAGCGTTTGTAGACCTCCCAGGGTTTAGGGAGTTGTTATATAAGAGTCTTATTACTAGCCGGTAATCCCGATTGTTGTTTTTGACAGGCGATATTGTTCCGGGAACCTCGGAGGAATGAACAAGACGGGATTGAGCTTGCTTGAACAGGTTTGTGAGTGGACTTTTGTTTTATAAACTGTAATGCATGCATCAATGTATCTTTGTTTAGATACTGTTATGTATTGTGGCATTGAATTTCCGGATTTTAGAAATTATTATTGGACACATGTTTTCCAATATTTCAGTTAAAGTGTGATATGAGAAATGTCATGGTTTTTGGACTCGATTTTGATATCATTTTGACGTGGAAATTATTGAGTCCATGATTTGGGTTTTGACACGTATGTATGAGTTTATCAGTTTTGGCTATATTTGAGGGAGGCCAGGACCCGGGACTAGGATCCGCTATTGGCGGTGAACCCGGTGAACCTCCAAGATAAACATTGATTTGAGGGAGGCCAGGACCCGAGACTAGGATTCGATGTTGGCGGTGAACCCGGTGAACCTCCAAGATAAACACCAATTTGAGGAGGACCAGGATTTTGGACCAGGATCCGCTATCAGCGGTGAACTCGGTGAACCTCCAATATAATTGGTTACTGTTTCTCCGACTAGTGTGGAGAGTTTTGCTCCACTAGTTCGTTGAGTGCTCCGACTCTGGCATCGAGGAGTTTTGGCTCTACCGGGTCGCGAGGTTGTCTATGCATAGTACAGAGAGTTGTGATACAGGACTAGCACACCCCAAGGGATACCCTGGTGACTAGTGGATGTGTTGGGAATAATGGATTTGAGATATTATGTGTTCATGTTGAATTAAATATTTTTGAACTCTTTTGAGGATGATTTTCAAACCAAACTGTGGACCACGATGTGTTTTCCTTATATGGATTTTGTGTGGGTCCAACTAAGTGGTTTTAAAGAGAAATGGAAATTGTGGTGATTTTTAGATGATGTTTTTATATCATGAACTATTTTATTTGATGCATGCATGGTTTTATAAGTGGAGGGGGAAAAAGGTAATATTTCTTTGGAAAACTATTTATAAACGATTATTTTTGTCCACTCACAACTTTTGTGTTTAAACCCCCTTCAGGCTGTTGAGTTGACGCGGACACTTCTCTCGAGGCAGAGGCAGAGGCATTAGTACTTTCGGATGCGCTGTGTCGGTAAACTTGAGTAGGATATCTAAATTGTACCCTTGATCCTACTTAGACGCTCTGATATTATATTTTATTTGGTTGGTCATTAATTACGGGAATTATTGAGTGCTTGAATCCCTTGTCTGACAAGTGAAAGTATTTATTATTATTATTTTGTAAGGATTGAAGGGTATTTTGGGAACCTTTCCTTGGGTTGTCAAACGGGATCAGGGTTCTTCCCGGATTTCGAGGGGAAATTCGGGACGGGTCCTGACAATTGGTATTAGAGCACAAGGTTAAATTCATGTAGACCGTACACCTAGTGTACAAGTGAAATTTTGGTATTAATGAGTTATAGCTTCTTTTCAACGTATAATGCCTCTGAGACGTGAGTCCCGTCAATGGTCTGGGAATGTTGGAGATGCCTATGAACTCGTAGTGGAGCCTGATTTGAGGTAGACACTGGAACAGCTGGGTCAGACTTTAGCTTCTGTACTCCAGGATAGGGCTTGTAATGAAGTTTCTGATATTGAGAGAGCCTAGAGACTGGGGGCGACGATATTTATGGGCGAGTCTAGCCCAGAGGATGTAGAGAATTGTCTCCAATTGGTTAGGACATGGGTATTAGTACTCCTACCAGAGATATTTAGTGGCGAACCTCGTGATTCGCAGTTGTCCGGTGATGGTTGAAGGCCATGGGTTGGAGGCAGATTTAATCCCCTTAGATATTTTTGAGTTTGATGTGATTCTGGGGATGGATTGGTTGTCCATGCACCATGCCTCCATAGACTGTTATGACAAGACAGTGGTTTTCCAGAGTCCAGGATTACCGGAACTTACATTTCGGGGAGATCGTAGGGTACTACCCTTTGGAGTGATATCAGCGTTGACCGCTGAGAGATTATTGAGGAAAGGTTGTGATGGGTACTTGGCTCATGTGTTCGATACTAGGGATACTCCGATGAGAGTGGGGGATATTCCTGTGGTGAGTGAGTTCTCTGATGTGTTTCCAGAGGATCTTCCAGGATTGCCACCTCACCGTGAGATTGAGTTTACCATAGAGCTTCTACCAGGTATTCAACCTATCTCACATGCACCGTACAGAATGGCACCGACAGAATTGTGAGAGTTGAAGACTCAGTTGCAGGACTTGGTGAATATGGGATTTATTCGCCCAAGTGTTTCACCATGGGGTGCGCTGGTATTATTTGTGAGGAAAAAGGATGGTGGTATGGGATTATGTATCGACTACCGATAGTTAAATCGGGTTACGGTGCGAAATAAGTATCCTCTGCCAAGGATTGACGATTTATTTGATCAACAGAAAGGGGCAAAATATTTTTCAAAAATTGACCTTCGATCCGGGTACCATCAGTTGAGGATCCGGGAAGAGGATGTTCAGAAAACAGTTTTCAGGACTCGGTATGGTCATTATGAGTTCCTCGTGATGCCATTCGGGTTGACTAATGCCCTGGCAGCGTTTATGGATTTGATGAACAGGGTATTCCAAAAGTATTTGGATCGATTTGTAATTGTGTTCATCGACGATATCTTGGTGTATTCAAGGCCAAGGCACATGAGAAGCACTTAAGGTTGGTGCTGAATATGCTTAGGAAAAAGCAATTGTTTGCCAAGTTCAGTAAATGCCAGTTTTGGTTGACCGAGGTAGGATTCTTGGGTCATGTGATTTCGGCTGAAGGTATCAGCGTGGATTCCCAAAAAGTTGAGGCAGTGGCAAACTGGGAGCAACCGAGGACAGTGACAGAAGTGAGGAGCTTTCTAGGTTTAGCAGGATATTACCGGCGATTCGTAGAAGGATTTTCTACGATAGCAGGCCCGTTGACTCGGTTGACTAGGAAATGAGTCAAGTTTGACTGGGATGCTGATTGTGAGTAGAGCTTTCAGGAGCTAAAGAGGAGGTTGACTTCTGCTCCAGTATTAACCCTTCCAGATGGTAACGGGGAATTCAAGGTATATAGTGATGCATCATTGCGGGGTATAGGTTGTGTGCTGATGCAACATGGGAAGGTGATAGCGTATGCTTCCAGACAACTTAAATCCCATGAGATGAATTACCCCACACATGATTTGGAGTTAGCTGCAGTGGTGCATGCACTGAAAATCTGGAGACATTATTTGTACGGGGAGACATGTCGGATCTTCACTGACCATCAAAGTTTAAAGTACTTGTTCACTCAGAAAGACTTGAATTTGAGGAAAAGAAGGTGGCTTGAACTAATAAAGGACTATGATTGTACCATATAGTACCACCCAAGAAAAGCCAATGTTGTGGCAGATGCCTTGAGTAGGAAGTCTATGGGTTCAAAGCCAATGTTGTGGCAGATGCCTTGAGCAGGAAGTCTATGGGTTCTTTGGCCCAATTGCATACAGTCTACCTACCGTTGCTGGTAGAGTTCCGTAGAGCGGGGAATGTACTGGACATGGATAGCCAGGGGGCTTTGTTGGCTAGTTTCCATGTGAGGCATGTTTTGGTCGATCGGATTATTGAGGCTCAACTCCAGGATCCTACTTTGTGCATTATCAGGATGAAGTTGGAGACTGAGAACAGGCAGGACTATGCGGTTAGGGATGATGGAGCCTTGGTTAAGGATGGACGGTTGTGCGTACCGAATGAGCTAGAGCTAAAGAGAGAAATTCTAGATGAGGCTCATAGTTCGGCTTACGCTATGCATGCAAGAGGTACCAAGATGTATAATACCATAAGAGAACACTATTGGTGGACTGGGATGAAAAGAGAAATTGTTGAGTTTGTGAGTAGATGCCTGACATGTTAGCAAGTGAAAGCAGAGAGGCAGAAATCCTATGGGACACTGCAACCATTACCTATTCCGGAATGGAAGTGGAATCACATTACAATGGACTTTGTGTATAAACTTCCAAGGACACAGAAGGGACATGATGGGATATGGGTAATTGTTGATAAACTCACGAAGTCTGCACATTTCTTGTCAGTGCGGGAAGATTACCAGATGAGTCGGTATGCCGAACTGTTCGTGGATGAGATCATACGGCTACATGGGATTCCAGAATCTATTGTTTCGGACAGGGATCCTAGGTTTACCTCCAGGTTTTTGCGGAGTTTACAGAAAGCTTTTGGCACTACCTTGCATTTTAGTACAGCTTTTCATCCTCATATGGATGGTCAGTCTGAGAGGACAATCCAGGGTTTGGAGGATATGATGAAGGCTTGTGTACTACAGTTTAAAGGGAACTGGTATTCACACTTGTCTCTGATGGAATTTGCATATAATAACATTTACCAGTCAAGTATTGGGATATTTCCTTTCGAGACACTGTATGGGAGGCAGTGCAGGACACCACTGTGCTGGAGTGAAATAGGTGAAAGGAGACTGTTAACACCAGAGTTGGTGGATTTGACTGAGGAAAAGATTAGAATCATCAGAGAAAGGTTGAAGACAGCCCAGGATCGCAAGAAGAGCTATGCAGACCATCGAACCAGAGACCTTGAGTTTGAGGTAGGTGACTGGGTGTTCTTGAAATTATCTCCTTGGAAGGGAGTAGTACGTTTTGGTAGACGAGGGAAACTGAGTCCTCGCTACATTGGGCCATATGAGATTGTGGAGAGGATAGGACCAGTAGCATAGCGTCTTGCTCTACCCTCGAAATTATCTAGAGTTCATGATGTCTTCCATGTATCTTTGCTCCGGAAATATTTATTTGATGAGTCTCATGTGTTGGAAGAGCAACCACTTGAGCTGAAAGACGATTTGACGTTTGAGGAGCAACCGGTGCAAATTCTGGATTGGAAGGAGAAGGTACTTCGCAGAAAGAATATTTCTCTAGTTAAAGTGTTGTGGAGGAATCATAACGTGGAGGAGGCCACGTGGGAAACTGAGGCTTTAATGCGGACACATTATCCTCATTTGTTCCATGGGTAGGAATGAATTTCGAGGCCAAAATTTCTTAAGGGGGGTGGATTGTAACAACCCGGACAATTTTATTTTTCATTTTTGTAAATTATTTTGTAAAAGGACGATTTTACCCTTGGTCGATTAAGGGCATGTAAATCAAGTTTTGTTTTGAAACATATTAGGCGGTGTTTCTGGTATCGTAGCGTGGGTCTCGAACTCACAAGTTCGTAGATAAGCGGCATGCGGAAAATGGAGTTCGTGAACGAAAGTTATGGGTCTAGATGTGCAAGGGAATTTTGGTAATTTTGGCTTGGGAGAAGATATTTTAACCCCAATCATTATTACATCTTCATTCTTCATCTCATTCTCATTTTCTCTCTATGAAACACACATCCCAAACCCGTGAGAAAACACCCAAAATCCACAAAAGTCAACCTTGATTCAAGGCTTAAACTTCCATTTTTGTTCCACTAATCGTATTCTACTCATTCCCACGCGCCGACGGAAGGTCGGAACACGCGCCCACGCGCCGCCACACGCCCTCACGCGCCGGCCACTCGCCTGCTACTGTGTTCACGTGCCTGAACCGGTCCAACCCGGTTCGGCTCAACCTGACCCGGTCCAACTCGACCCGACCGATCCAACTCAACCCGACCGGTTCAACTCGACCCGATCGGTTCGACTCGACCCGACCGGTCACTCAACCCGATCGGTTCAACTCGACCAGACCGGTCACCGGCGACTCGCCGGAGAAGACGACCGGCTGCCGTCGCCGTCGCCGGAAGCTGGCCGGAGAAGATGACCGGCAGCACCGTCGCCGCCGTCTGGTTTCGCCGGAATCCTCCATTTCAGGCCGAAACTTCAAGCTTTCCTAACTTCCTCAAAACTCAACCATTTTTCACAAATGTTATGTCTAAATCTATCTACTCGAACCCAGGAATCCAAATATGACCTCAAAACCACAAACATGTACATGTGCTAGCCGAAAAATCGATCGGAAGGTCCGAAACTTCCTATCCTCGGTTCGGCTTCCTCTGTGGTCCTCTCCTTCGATGTTTGGTACGGTTGTGATCGTGGGAAGGAGTAGAATATGATTAGTTGATCAAAACTGGAAGTTGAAGCCTTGAAATCAAAGTTGACTTTTGGTTTCTCTTCGGTGAGTTTTCGCACGGGTTGGGTTCGATGGTTTGTGTATGTTTGTCCCAGAGAGAAAGAAGGAGATGAAGATGAAATGAAGATGAGGATGAGGTGGATCAGATAATATCTGATTTGGGGGTTAAAAATATCTACCCCAAGTCAAAAATTACCAAAATGCCCTTGCACATCTAGACCCATAACTTTCGTCCACGAACTATGTTTTTCGCGTGCCGCCTGTCTACGAACTCGTGAGCTCGAGACCTACGCAACGGTATCCAAAACACCACCAAAAATGTTTCGAAACAAAACTTGATTTCCATGCCCTTTACCAACCAAGGGTAAAATCGTCATTTTACATAAATAATTTACTTAATTCCAATAATTGAAATTTCGGGTTGTTACAAGTCGGGTTGAGTGAACCGGTCAGGTTGAGTGAATCGATCGGTCGAGTTAAACCGGTCGAGTTGAGTTGGATTGGGTCAGGCCGAGTTGGGCCGGGTTGGATCGGTCCAAGCGCGTGGACACTGTACCAGGCGCGTGGCAAGCACGTGGATGCGTGTTTCAACCTTCCGACGGCGCGTGGGGCTGAGTCTGAGGTCACGGTGGTGTGTGTTGACTAGTTTTTTATGTTCCAGATCTGTTGGTACAGGTTTCGGGCTGATCGGACGTCGTATAGAGGTCGTTTTGGGCGTCCGAAGTTGCTGCGTTTTCTAGGACATCATTTTTAGACCTCCCGGGGTTTAGGGAGTTGTTATATAAGAGTCTCATTACTAGCCGGTAATCCCGATTGTTGTTTTTAACAGGCAATATTATTCCGGGAACCTCGGAGGAACGAACAAGACGGGATTGAGCTTGCTTGAACAGGTTTGTGAGTGGACTTTTGTTTTATAAACTGTAATGCATGCATCAATGTATCTTTGTTTAAATACTGTTATGTATTGTGGCATTGAATTTCCGAATTTTAGAAATGGTTGCTGGACACATGTTTTCCAATATTTCAGTTAAAGTGTGATATGAGAAATGTCATGGTTTTTGGACTCGGTTTTGATATCGTTTTGACGTGGAAATTATTGAGTCCATGATTTGGGTTTTGACCCGTATGTATGAGTTTATCGGATTTGGCTATATTTGAGGGAGGCCAGGACCCGGGACTAGGATCCGCTATTGGCGGTGAGCCCGGTGAACCTCCAAGATAAACATTGATTTGAGGGAGGCCAAGACCCGGGACTAGGATCCGCTGTTGGCGGTGAACCCAGTGAACCTCCAAGATAAACACCAATTTGAGGAGGACCAGGATCTGGGACCAGGATCCGCTATCGGCGGTGAACTCGGTGAACCTCCAATATAATTGGTTACTGTTTCTCCGACTAGCATGGAGAGTTTTGCTCCGCTGGTTCGTTGAGTGCTCCGACTTTGGCATCGATGAGTTTTGGCTCCGCCGGGTCGCGAGGTTGTCTATGCATAGTACAGAGAGTTGTGATATAGGACTAGCACATCCCAAGGGATACCCTGGTGGCTAGTGGATGTGTCGAGAACAGTGGATTTGAGATATTATGTGTCCAGGTTGAATTAAATGATTTTGAACTCTTTTGAGGATGATTTTCAAACCAAACTGTGGACCACGATGTGTTTTCCTTATATGGATTTTGTGTGGGTCCAACTAAGTGGTTTTAAAGAGAAATGGAAATTGTGGTGATTTTTAGATGATGTTTTTATATAATGAATTGTTTTATTTGATGCATGCATGGTTTTATAAGTGGAGGGGGAAAAAGGTAATATTTCATTGGAAAACGATTTATAAACGACTTTTTTTGTCCACTCACAACTTTTGTGTTTAAACCCCCTTTAGGCTGTTGAGTTGACGCGGACACTTCTCTAGAGGCAGAGGCATTAGTACTTTCGGCTGCGCTGTGTAGTTAAACTTGAGTAGGATATCTAAATTGTATCCTTGATCCTACTTAGACGCTCTGATATTATATTTTATTTGGTTGGTCATTAATTACGGGAATTATTGAGTGCTTGAATCCCTTGTCTGATTAGTGAAAGTATTTATTATTATTATTTTGTAAGGATTGAAGGGTATTTTGGGAACCTTTCCTTAGGTTGTCAGATGGGATCAGGATTCTTCCCGAGTTTCGAGGGGAAATTCAGGACGGGTCCTAACATAGTTTTCTTATTTCATGTTAAAAAAACATGATTAAACGACATAGCTTTTTGTTAGGGTATAAAACATATCTAAAAGTTATATTGTGACTAAAAGGGTATACAGACACGTGGAGTTTTAGGTACATGAAAGTATCTTTCGAAAAGTTGACTGTTTTAATAACAAAAAAATATAATAAAAAAATGCTTAAAAAAACATGAAAAGAAAAGAAAAAGGAAAAAAATAAAAAGACTTATTGAAGGCTTATCTACATCCAAACCCAAAAGCAGTGAAGTGGAGATCCAGAGAGAAGCCGAAAAACGATGTTGGGCGCAATCTCCATAGCTCCACCTTCAACGGTTACATTCCCCACAAAGCTACTCGCGCCAATCCCCAAGTCCTCCTTCAATGGCCTGCGAATCCAACGCTTGTGCCCAAACATTGGCGTTCGTCTTCCGACGGCGTCGTTCCGGAGGCCTTGCGCGTCGTCTTCGGTGGTGATGATGGCCAAGAGAGAAGAAGAGATGAAGGAAATCAGAACAAAAACCACCGAAGAAATCAACGAGGAGGTAGTTGACCTCAAAGGTGAGCTCTTTATGCTTCGCCTCCAGAAATCGGCTCGGAACGAGTTCACTTCCAGCGAGTTCCGTCGAATGCGCAAAAGGGTAATTATTCCTCTTTCTTTTCTGAAATTATTTATCATAAATTGAATGAAATTAGGAAATGTTGGTTTTGTTTTCGTCAAATCATCAAAAAGGGAAAAATATGTTTGTTACTTCAAGAGAGAAAAATGGCGGTAAAGGTCTAATAGAAATGGGAATTTTCTTATTTTTCATTGTCAGGGCATAATGGTAGATTAGATGAAAATGAAATTGGTTCCACTTCAAAGTAATCAGCCTAGTCTATTGATTCTGTGTGTCTTGTGGCCGGTAGAAATCTGAAGGAGCTACTGAATTTGATTTTGATAGTATAAAGGCCTTTGTAAGGTAAAGCATAACTTGTTACAACTTATAAATAGTTAGTAGTTTATTATGCACGTGGAACTTCAAAGTTCTAAGAAATTTAGGCTAAATTAGTTAAAAATGAGGAACTTTAAAGTACCAAGGAATTTCAAATGATTACATGCAAGACATTTACATGGGACTTGTAATTGACACATATCAAGGTTTTACTTTGGATATCCTAGTTGTTTTGCTATGCTGATTTGAAATTCCTTGGTACTTTGAAGTTCCATTTTTAACTAATTTAACCTAAATTCCTTGGAACTTTGAAGTTCCTCATCCGAACATATTAGGGTTTAGGTGGGGATGGGGATTTTATCAAGAAACAAATGGCAACAGGACCACTCGATGTTTGCACTGAAGTTTGGAGGTTGCTATAGAGGCTTCACTTGTTAATGTTTTAGATCAGCTTGGGATTTTAGACTTCAGTATCATACTTATGTGAAGTTGGTTTTGAACCGTAGGTTGCTCGCTTGCTTACTGTTAAACGGGAAAGAGAGATTGAGGAGGGAATTGGTAAGAGGTTGTCAAGAAAGTTTGATCGGCAATGGAAGAGAAGCATTATTGTGAGACCACCTCCATCGTTGAAGAAGTTACAAGAGGAAGAAGCAGCTGCAGAAGCTGCCGAGAAGGCGGCATGAGCCATTTGTTTAAATTGTTGTAGGTAGGATAATGTGATGCTTTTTCTTCTTAAGACCACTTGATGTCTTCTTTTTATAACTACTGAATTACTAAAATGGTGAATGGCATTTGGAGCATGTGTCTACTTCCAATTGAAATTGATACACAGTTATATTGATTATTGGTGATGTTCCTATGTAGCTCTATTTAGTTACTGTTATGTAACAACACAATCCTGGAAAGCAAACCAATCTGGTTTGATAGGCTGATGTGTTCTTATTAATTTACTTGAAGGCTGCGTAGAGCTCGTTTGGTTGAGAAGATTTTTATTGGATTAGATAACTCATCAAATTCAAATTATTTTGAAGGTAGAAATGAATGGTTTATCGTTGTAAGGGAATTAGTTGTAAGGGAATTAGACATAGAAGGAAACTAATGTTTTCTAATGCTATCATTTTGAAAAGCTTGTATTGGATAACTATTCTTGTATGTCTAATCCATTTGATCTCTCCTTACAATGAAAACATATTCCCTTCCACTTCGAAAATAACTTGAATTTGATGAGGTATTGAATCCAATACAATTTCCCTCATCAAATGTGGCATAAATGACCTGAATGCGAAATCTCATCGCATGAATGATGGATCTAGTTTTCCTTCAAGATTAATACAAAGTTATGTTTATTATTTGCAAATAATCTAGTTTTCCTTCAAGATTAATACAAAGTTATGTTTATTATTGCAAATTTGCAACTGTGTCCTGGATACGCTAATGGAGCTGACTTGTGCTACGTTCAGTGTTCCACGAGTGCTAGTTTCATTCTACGTTTGTATATAGGAGCCTTGTATATATTAATGGTCAAATTACAATTTAATGACACACTAAATGGACCACATTTAATTACCATTTAATTATCATACTCAATGTAGATTTTATTTATCATAATAAATAAATATAAATTGATTTTATTTATTGAAATAATACCATTAATTGATTGATACATTAGATGATCTAATTGATGTGATCAATTAAGATGATTCAAATATTATTTCTTGATATTTTAATTAAATTTTAAAATTATGTTTGATTTTTAAAATTTTATATTTAAGTACGATGAATATAAAAAATGTTAATAAACTTTTTAAAACGTTTTGATAATTTTTGACAGTTTTTTTGTTAATTGATGACTTATAGCGTGTCGGGCCCACCTAAAAATAAATTTTGTGTGTTTAGGTAAAGTTACTTAATTAGTTTAGTTATCTTTCGTCAGCATTGGAGACGGAGAAATGCAGAGCTAATTAAGCGAAGGAAAAGGTATAAAATTGCAAACCCAATCCCTCTTTTTGTTCCTTGACACTTTCTCAATCAACAAAATCATTGCTGCCATCGATGGAGAGTGAAGAAGCAGCAACACTCTCATCAAACCCTAACCCTCTCGATGTCGATCCAGCCCTCCAGAAGAAGCACCAATCAATGCTGGATCGCCTCACCAATCGTCACCAAACTCGCGTAGACAACTCACTTATCCGCCGATCCGCCCACTCCGATTCTTCTTCTTCCCCTTCCTTTGAATCCACATCAACATTTCTCTCCCGTTTTTCCAATTCCAAATCATCCATTGACTCACAACTCGCCCAATGTCGACTCTCCGAGCCGACGCAAGTCAAACCCCAGCTCGACTATATCTCTTCCTCCATTTCCGACCTCGAGAAGCTCGTCGCCGAGAACTCATATTTTTTACCCTCCTATGAAGTTCGTTCCTCACTCAAAACGATATCAGATTTGAGACAAAGTGTCGAAATTTTGAGCTCCGAGCTATTACCCAAAAAGAAATTCTCTTTCAGAAACAAACCCACCAGAAAAGACCCAATCGTCGAAACAAAAGAGAAGGAGAAAGAGAAAGAACCAGAGAAATCGGGTTTCAGGGTTCCGGACTCGCCGGGGTTTTGGAACAAGGAAGGCGAGATTTTGGTGCATAAATTTAAGGATTCGGAGGTGGGAGAATTTACGATTTCCGACCTTGATTCTTGTGAGGTGAGGTTGATGGGTTCTGTGAGAGCGCTTTTTATTCATAGATTAAGGAACTGCAAGGTGTATACAGGCCCTGTAATGGGTTCGGTTCTGATCGATGGGGTTGAAGGGTGTGTTTTTGTAATGGCGTCACATCAAATTCGGATTCACAATGCGAAAAGGAGTGACTTTTATCTGAGGGTAAGGAGCCGGCCTATAATTGAGGACAGTTGTGGCGTGAGGTTTGCGCCGTACTGTTTGAGTTATCGAGGGATTGAGGTCGAGCTTAGGGAGGCCAGTCTTGACGAGGAGACGGAGAATTGGAGCAATGTCGATGATTTCCTGTGGTTGAGGGCAGTTCAGTCCCCGAATTGGTCGGTTTTGCCGGAGAATGAGAGGGTTGGCTTGGTTGATATTTCTAATGCAGAAGACCCGAATTGGTCGGTTTTGCCGGAGAATGAGAGGGTTGGCTTGGTTGATATTTCTAATGCAGAAGACAGTTAGTCTGTTACCCATTTTGTTTGTTACTAGTGTGTGCTTGGAGTAAAAGGTAACATCCTTCTGTTGTATTTGGTATTTAGATATGGATTCTCGAAATGTTGAGTGGATTGAATGCGATTGGCCTTTCTCTAACATTCTGATTGCTAATTAGTGTCCTGTTTCTTACAATTTTTTGTAAATTTATTTTTGTATCTCTTGTCATTTCCTGCCTAGATGATTATGATGTCACAATGTGAAATTGTGGAAACTTGGTGGTAGCCTTTCGTGGACGAGATTGATACTGGATGGGGTAATGAGAAGAAGACACTGCCAATCTCGTTGCTCATTTGAATCGTCTACTATCAATACATTATTTAATACTTTGCTATGTTCTGGAAATATGGAACCTGGGTTTTTAAGATATTTTCCTTGGCTAGTTTGTTGTGACTTTGATGCCCTGGATCCTGGATTGTCCACGGTTGTAGGTTGTTCATTGGTTGATGTTTTAGACATGTAAGCTTGAAGCATAAAATTATGAAGTGTTCTTTTCTGATACAGTAAGTTGATTACTTGGTGACGTGTAGTTTGAATCCAGGTGGTGGATCAATTGCCCAAAATGACAAAAAGATGTTTAGAATGGGTAAGGAAATTACAAGCCAATGTTGATTTTCAAAAAGATTATGTAAGTTATATTAACAGTTGCGACTCATGTCAGTGATTCTTCTAGCATTTTCCCTTATGTTATTTTACGCTTGCATGTGTATAGTTACGTGTTATTTTGAGAAAACTGAATTAGATTGAGGAGCACTATTGGAGAGTGTAAAGACACCCACTTTGGAGTTTTGAGTATGAGTGTTCACAAGAGATCATGAACAGTAGCAGCCCCTCATCTTTCTTGGGGTTTTTGCATCTCTTTCTGTATTTTGTTCTCACTAAATCGGTGGTGCTTATATGATTTTTCTTTTTGCATACTTGGTTCTTGTGTAGCATGATTTGGAGAAAAATAGGTATATTTGTGCTCATCTCTAATGCACATACAACTGTTGTTTTTTTTGTTAATTTAAATATTCTTTAAAAATTAAATTAAAGTTAGTTGCTTTTGATTTAATGTTAGCCATTTGCTGATAGGATCCCCTTTTTCTGTTCATTATGAGTTTTATGGTACTTTTGTATTTGCCCTCTGTGCATGAACTTAAGCAGATTATAAGGAGATCCGGTTGAAAGCGAATCATATTACTAAATTACTACTAATTGAAGCTGTTATCATTGCATGAAACAATCTGTTCTTTTTAAGAATCAATTTCATATCACATATTAAGCATCTTGTATATTTCAATTTTTTATCTAATTTATTTCAGTTCTTTTAACCTGGATAGTTTCAGGTATCTTCCTGCTTAATAAATTAGCCTTATGTTTCGGTAAAAATTTTAAAAATTCCGATCGGTTAATCACTTTCCGTTTGATTAATGTGGATATTAGTGGAAAGTACTTATGTTTTGACTGTTGATGGTTAAGCCTTTGTCTCTAAGGTTCCCTGTAGGAAAACAGATTCATTGTTAATTTAACTTTTTATGGTTTTTTATGTTGCCCTCCCATCTGTAACAATCTTTCCTGTGGGAACTTCGTCCAGCGCTCTTGAGATGGTGCAAACAAACCTAAAAAGGTAGGATGGTGACTTGAAGTCAGTGGGCATCTGTGTGATCGCTTCCTGTTGGAGTCAGTTAACTTCCTTTGTGTAAATGCTCTTCTTCTTTGCACTGGTTGCTTCAGGAACATAATGCGCGTATAGTAATGATAGTATGAATGAACACTTAAGCTGAGTGTATACTGAATGCATGATTTTTCCTTTGGTATTCAATTTTCTTGCTTAAAGTCCAGGGGCATATGAGTTTATATATTATTCTACTTAATAAACATCAGATTGCCCCATATTCAAGACAATAATGGGAGACTGGCAATCTGGTTCCTTCTATGAATGTTGGAATTACAGAGAAGTTCCAAAAATTATTACGTCATGACTCAGATGTAGAAATTTTTAGTTGCAAAACTGATAGTCAATGCATCTGTGCTCGTTGTATCGAATGCATCGAGAATCTGTTGTTATTAGGGTCACGAATTCATAAAGAGTGCTGAAACACTGGTTTATTTGGATTGTATGGAATTATCAGTCTTCAGGTATGGGCGCTGGTTTGCGCACCCACTCTTTCCCCTTCGTTGTGGATTGATGATGTTTTTTTGCTGGTAATTGTTGAAGTTTGTCCCATATTATCTGTTGACTTTTATTTTTGTATTTTGTTTTTATTTTTTCCCATGGATATTTACTCAGACTGCGAATCTTTTTTAAGATTCTGCTATTATTCCTGATGTTCGCGTTTGGATTTTCTATAAAACATCTCTTCAAACAAAAAAAAAAGGTGTGGGCACTTGTTATTCAAATTACTTTTCTTTTAATTTCTATAACTTGCTTCTCTCAAGAGTTTCCATAGAGGAACTTAGGATTAGATATTTTTTAGTAACTTACAGTGACATTCCTTAGATTTTGAAATGAACAAACAGAATATTCTTCTGCAATGAAGCATGTAATAATGACAATAGTTATTTTAGAAACAGAAGACGATGCATTATGGAGTAAGTTTGTAAAGTTCACAGCGATTTAGATGAAGGAGGTTAGTGCTAGTCTAAGTGGATGCATGGATTATTACCCAAAATCTCAATGAGGTTAAGGTAAGTTACTCAATACTTCTTTCCGTAGTAGTAAATTGTCTTATCTAAATGTGTTTTTGGGTACACTTGTCTCAGAATCGAGCACAAAATCCACTTCCTGGTTGACTTTAAACTTATTTGTTGGCATTGAAATCATATAATCCAAACGTGAATCATGCTTGCTTAGTAGGTAATGAGCTTCTATTCATATGTGAAAGCTAGTTGTGAGCCTTGGTCTATCCTTCAAGCATAAGGCAGTAATATATGGTCATATATATGATAAAATTTTGTGAATTAGATGGGAAATTCTTTTGACCTGTTTATAGTGTTTGTTTGGTCCTGCTAGTAGGTAGGCTGTGCTGAAAGCATTACAAATATTAAATGTCTTTGGAAGATCATGTCTTTGGACGATCAGTGTGGACATTGACACTAACTTTGACTTCATTGTTGGCCTTATATCCATATTAGAATCTTGTTGCTTTCAGCCCTAATCATTCTAATTAAGAATTGATTGTCAGAAACGAACTACTACTATTTTTCCTGGATTTATGACCAATCATGGATTTGTTAAGCAGCAAATCAAAGATTCCTTTTTCTTGTTTGGTTTTGTTTTTTATTTTCCTTTGAAGGACCGATCACCGTCTTGGATTTGATATCGAACCAGAAAAGTGAAAACCCATCTGTAATTCATTCGTTGTTTAATAATTCCTTTCTCAGGTCAGAACTGTCAAACTTAGAGTTGGCAGCATGAACTTTACGTGGTTTTTTGCATCAATGTTTTGTTTACCATATATAGTGACGTCCATATTCATACACCTGTGGGTCCGCATTATATGAATTTTTGTAATTAGTATAGACCATCAATGGAAGGAAGGAAGGAGATGAGCAGGCAAAGCATATGGGGATATGCCCTCATGGTATCCTACCCTCTTATATCTGTTAAAGACCAGTTTTCAAGCTTACCCACTCCAACCATGTGATTATCAGCTTTGGACAGAGATTGTTGAGCTTTGACTAGATTCTCTTAGATCATATCCAATCAGATGGTGTATATATTTATGGCTAGATCTATGTGATGGTAATCTATTCCTACTCCACATATATATAATATATATCATGTGACTTAGAGCTTTCCATGCAGAAAGCTTTCCAATCATTGACTAACTTCTCTTTAATCTTTTTTCTTTAACCAATCAACTGAGATATGCATATTTATAAGAGACATTGTTAATGCCTGATCATCATCTCTCACCCCCCCTCCCTCCTCTTTCTCTTCTCTTAAACACAGTCTATTATCTTAAGGTTACATCTTGATCCAGTACAATGTTCTTGGGTGGTCCTTGCGGTGGCTCCATGCTCATTTTTCTTATTGAGTGATGAGAGAAGATCAAAGATGTTAGATGGGATTAACGAAATGCATTAAGGTATTTCCGTCTCCTATAATATTTTCAAGTATGATTAGTAGATATATCTTGATCCAATGCTACTGGAGCTCAATGTATTTTTCTTTAACACCTTGCACGCTATACTTAGTAATTGCCATTCTGATGAGACGATTTGGTTGGTTGTGTGAATCCCAGAATATTTAGATGATAAGCTTATTATATCTGAATGATCTTTTTAATCAAATGCTACATATCCTAGCAGCTTTAGTTTCATATTCATAAGCTTCTTGTGTTTGAATGCAATTGGTTCGCATTTGGCAAGTACATTTTAATTTAGAGTTTAGACGACTGAAAACAATAGTTTTTTTTTTTCCCGAGGATATATCTAAAAAACACGTCGAATATTGATCTCATAATTTGATTATATACACATTAAGTATCGAGATATCTCTATTTATGAAAATTGAATTAAAGACCACCATTACATGGTTAGAAAGAATTACACCGAAACGTATTACTAGTAGCCAAAACATATTATGAAGCAAAACAAACCCCAACGTTTGTCAATGGTTAGAAAGAATTACACCGAAACGTATTACTAGTAGCCAAAACATATTATGAAGCAAAACAAACCCCAACGTTTGTCAAAGGTTAGAAAGAATTACACCGAAACGTATTACTAGTAGCCAAAACATATTATGAAGCAAACCAAACCCCAACGTTTGTCAAAGGTTAGAAAGAATTACACCGAAACGTATTACTAGTAGCCAAAACATATTATGAAGCAAACCAAACCCCAACGTTTGTCCGTGTTAGTCAAATGGAGCTCATATTCCTTTCGGCTAGAGCTAATCAATCCATAGGCCTCTCTTTTGGGCCCGACACATGTTTTACAATTGGGGCTTTAAAGGATGCATTGGTGAAACTTTAATTTGACATCCATCACTGTTAGCTTTCAGAATTTTATGCTGTTGATTTCATCTCTCCATCCATACCAATGAAGTAACCCTTAAAAAAAACAAGGCTACACCAATGCTCACTGTAAGTATGGTCAATTTCACTTTGCTCTCCAAAAGTTAAGATAATCCACTTTGCCCCTTCATCAATGTTGGTGTTCCTTGACCAAAAAAAAAATGTTGGTGTTCCACTTCACCCCTTACTTTCCAACTCAACACAAAATTTATGGCTCTGTTTGTTTTAGAATGGATTTGGATTTGGATTTGGAATTCATGATTAGGTTATCAGTTAGAGTATTACGATGAATATGCATATTAGAATTTGAATAAGAAGAAAAGTAAAAAAAGTAAATGGATTTCGTATGGCAAAAATAAGTCAACACCACCCAATGTCTTTGCCATCTATGAGCAACAACAATGATCTTAGATGGCCGATCATTGTTATATGGCCGATCATTGTGTATTACATAAGCACAATGTCTTTGCCTAAACCCTAAACCCTAAAATCCATAACTTTGTGCTTATGTAATACATAGATGATTTGGTCGAAATTCAAATTCTCATAACTACTATATATAATACAAACGATTGAGTTTAGATTTGGATTTTAGCTCCTCCAAATCAAATTGGTGAGGTTTTTTTTTTTCCATCTTGAGTTTGGATGCCTCTTTGTAGTTGAAATTCTTGTAGAATTTTTATAGGTTAAAATTAGGAATTTGAAATGACTTTCCAAACTAGGAATTTAGTTGGAGTTGGTTGTCTAGTAGTACAAATTCATGTCTTGTCCTCTGTTTTTTTTTCTTTTCTCCCCTCCAATCCGTAATATCAAAGATATAGTTCATATTAACCTTATAATTCCAAAATCAAACCTCAAAATAAAAAAAAATAAAAAATGAACTTCGAAACCCTAATATCATATTATAAGAGGTCACATCAACCTTGCAATTGAAAAGCTAAACTCAAAAGGGAGAAAATTCAAAATTTTATCTCCAACATATAATATCAAACGCTAGAGTTCATATGAACCTTATAATTCCAAAAAACAAATCTCTAAATTTTGAAAAAATAAAATTGAACTTTGAAATCCTAATCACATATTGGGAAAGTTCACATCAAATTTACCATAGACAAACCAAACTCAATATGGAAAAAAATTTCAAAATTCTTTCTCTAATCTGTAATATCGAACGCTAGAGTTCATATGAACCTTATAATTCAAAAATATAAACTCGAATTTTGAAGGAAAAGAAATTGAACTTCGAAACCCCAATCTCATATTGTGATAATTCACATTAACCTTATCATATAAAACCAAACTCAAGAGGAAGAAAATTCAAAATTCTTTCTCCTACCCGTAATATCAAACGCTAAAGTTCATATGAACCTTATAATTACACACTTAAACCTCGAAATTTTGAAAAAATATAATTGAATTTCGAAACACCAATCTCATATTGTGAGAGTTCACATCAATCTTACTATAAAATAACCAAAATTAAAATGAAAAAAAAAATCAAAATTATTTCTCCAATCCGTAATATCAAACGTTAGAGTTCATATGAATCATATCATTCCAAAATCCAAACTCGAAAATTTGAAGAAAAAAAATTGAACTTCATAGCCCCAATCTCATATATATTGTGAAGTTCACATCAACTTTACCATAGAAAATCAAACTCAAATGGAAGAAAATTTAAAATTCTTTCTCCAACCCATAATATCAAATGCTAGAGTTCATATATATTAACCTTATAATTCCTAATTCCTTGAAATATTGAAAAAATAAAATTGAACTTCGAAACTCTAATCTCATATTGTGAGAGTTCACATTAACCTTACCATAGAAAAACTAATCCCAAAAAAAGAAAAAATTCAAAATTTTTTCTCAATATAAAACGCGAGAGTTCATATAAACTTTATAATTCCAAAATTCAAACTCTGAAATTTTGAAAAACAAAAAAAATTAAACTTCGAAATTTCAATCTCATATTGGGAGAGTTAACATCAACCTTACCATAGAAAAATCAAATTCAAATTTTTTTTTTCTCAACCCATAATATCAAACGCTAGAGTTCATATAAATCTTATAATTCCAAACTCAAACCTCGAAATATTGAGAAAATACAATTGAACTTCAAAACCGTAATATCATATTGAGAGTTCATAACAACCTTGCCATAGAAAAACCAAACTTAAAATGGAAAAAATTTAAAATTCTTTCTCCAATCCATAATATCATACGCTAGAGTTCATATAAGCATTTTTATTCCAAAATCCAAACTTGAATTTCGAAGAAAAAAAATTGAACTTCGAAACTCCAATATCATATTGTGAGAGTTTACATTTGACACACCCTGTTTCGGATAGTCCACGTAGACCCCGTAATCGAGACATGCTGACTAACACATGGACTCTATGACGAAGCCAAGTGAAACAGTGCATTTAGAAAGTTAGGAAAACAGTAAAGAGTATTAAAAAACAAGAAATTGACCGCTAAAGTCAAAGTGAATAGTGTAGGGTGATACAGAGCATAGTAAACAATAAAAGTGCATGATGATCCGGAAATTTCAAGTTTGTTAGTGTAAGTGTTTATCATGGACCTTACCTCACTAAATCCTTATACATTTTGTATTACTTTCAAATTCAAATTATATTTAAACATAACCCGCCATATTTGAAGTTTAAAATGTTGAAATTTTTGATTTATTGATATGTATGATTGAAATATTAACGTAAAATGTTATAATTTTTGAAATGGTGAAGTTTTGGAGGAGTCTTTTTTTTTAATAAATTAAATAAAAAATTTATATCTAAACCGCCCAAACCGAGTCCAAACGAAAGTGTTAATAACGGTTTTAATTATATTTTTTGAAAATTCAAATTGTACCAAGTCGTTAAAATTTTAACGGTTAGAATATGATTTTGGGTGATATCTGTATCGCTCTAAACTGTGCCGATCTCTAGATATACGTAGCCAACATTGCTACATATAATAGGTGCATGGAAGAAAGAGCTGGACTCGAGTAAAGGGGGTTCGTCCTTCTTTGGTTTCATGTTCTAATTTATTAAAATTAGAACATCAGTTTTATTTGGATATTTTTGGCTGTTTAATTAATTAGGTCTGTTCAGTTAGCTAGGGTTTATTTCTTTCCTATATATACATTCTTGTATATATGAGCAGTGTTTTTCTTCCTTCTTTTTAATCTTTGGGGAATTGTGGAATTCCAACTTTCAAGCTTTTTCAACATCGAGAAGGGAACATCTGTTTTTTTTTTTTTATATTGTCAAACGAGAAGGAAACATCACCAGATTACAAGTTAATTGGTCTTTTATGAGGGTTTTTTTTTCCGGCCATAATTTTTGTACAGTAAAACAAGCAAGGCCTTGAATTGTTGTTGATATTCTCGATCCCTTTGAAGATGCAGATTGCAGAAGAAGAATAATTAATTAAGATGAATAAATATAGGGGTAATTCTAAAGAGGTCATTTTTAAAGTCCAATATATAAAGTAGTCTACTTCAGTAAATAGTAATAATAATTAAATAATCATTTAATATTTTGACTGTTGGTCAATCTGCATCATCTACTTTAGTCCATTGATTTTAAAAAAATTACAAGCATGCCATTTAAATCATGTATATTGTGAACGTACAAAATCCCATCATTTTAGGGTTTTACAAACCCACGTTTTATCAATTTTGAATTTTGAATATTTCTCTATCCGATTGTTTGAATTTTGAATATTTTTCTATCCGATTATTTGAATTTTCAAATTTGAATATGATCATATCCTCTATCAGTGATGAAGGCGGTGGATGGAATCAGATTATGGATTTCATATTTGAGGTTAGCCTATAAATATTAAATTATCTGTTCTGGTGGAATTCATGTGAAAATAGGTTATTGCATAATTTTAATTTTGATGTTTTTTTTCTCAACAAGGGTTGTGAGGCGTTTGTGTTCCGAAGAGGTATATTATATAATCAATGTACCTTTCTCAGATACAGTTGTTTTTGTAGTCTACCTTTTAGAATTTAATTGTTTGTGAGCATTTGTATATATTTGGTAGTTTAACTAAATTTGAAAGTGTAAAAATTCTGGAAATAAAATATTCTAATGTCTAAACGGTGGATTAATATATAATAGAAAGATAAGTAATAGACATATAATCATTAATTTACCTATTATATCATAATTTCTACACGTATGACTATAATTAGAAGGAAAAAATAAAAAAATTTAAAAGTTAGATAAAATACCTGTATTATCAGATAGTATCCAAGAATTTTAGACAATTGAAATGACTCGTAAAAATAAATCCGTAGGAAATTTATTTGGAAAAAATATCTTATCAAAATAAATAAAAATTAAATATAAAATAATTAAGTTTGGAAAATTTCACATCCACATCTGATCGATAAACAGACTCCCAACTAATAGGTTTAGTAGGTAAGTAGTCAGTTAAAAGGGTATAAATAAGGTATTAGGAAAATAAAAAAACAGTTAAAAAAAAGATAAAATGTTTAAATGGAATCTAGTAAATCAATAAATAGATTAACTTATAAGTTATACCTAAAAATTGGATTTATTTATAATTATGTGTCTTAAAAAGAAATTATTATATAGAATGGAATATACTCTCTTTGGAAAGAAAAAAAAAGAATATTCTTGATATTGTTGCATGCATTCCGCTTCGTGTATATATGGGTCATGCAAATCTTCTTAATTGGTCTTCACTCTTCAGTTTCTAGACCTACACTATCATTTCCGTACTTACTAAGTTTCAGAAAATCAAGTTAATTAATTCAAAGGAGATCGAAGGATAAAAAGTGTAAATATCTTAGTATTCCAACTTTAGGTTAATGCCGTTTTTAATCAAAAGCTATTCCCCCGTATTTTCTCACTTTGTTATTTCTCTATATATATAATTTCGTCCTTAAATATACATATGGACCTCCTCTCCGTACGTAGACATATATATGCAACATTTATCTATTTTTCAATCACACTCATGTTTTTTTTTATACTTTAGCCTCTGATGCTGGTGTTGTTATTCGTTATTAATAAAGTTTTTTGATCTTTTGGTAAAAAAAAAAAAAATCACACTCATGTTTTAAAAAAAAATAATATTACATTTTTACCCTTTTAGAAGGTAAATGTGGTGTACGTTATCATTTCATGTGCTATGAAGATATGGGTAGACTACATGATTGATATGTCCCAATATTATTAGGTTTTAAAATATCTCTTTGTAGGATTTGAAGTCGAGCTTATGACTTAGAGATTAGGTCTCTAATCCAAGAACTCGAGTCCTAATTATTGCTAAATCATAAGAAATTAACTTAATATTTTGAGAATAGTGTACTTAAAATTGATAATCGTAAGAGCATCTCTAGCAATAATCTCCATTTTATTTTTTTGTTAAATCTTATTAGTTAAAATAGCTAGAAAGTTATGTTGACAAACCATAAATATTTTACCTATTAAATACTTTTGTAAATTTAGAATTTTTGCCACCTTCCCCAAAATGTTTTGAAAATGTTGCTGGTAGTACGTACGTGTGGTTTGGATCTTTTGGCGATTATGTGCTTCTCTATCCTACTTTCTACATATAACAACTCATTTTTGTTTTTCTAAGATGGCCATCTATATATATATATATGTATAGGGAGGCCATTGGAGTCCTTTTTTGAAA
Source organism: Oemleria cerasiformis (assembly GCA_037349345.1). Taxonomy (NCBI): domain Eukaryota; kingdom Viridiplantae; phylum Streptophyta; class Magnoliopsida; order Rosales; family Rosaceae; genus Oemleria; species Oemleria cerasiformis. The sequence continues at coordinate 12,892,286 of JAZGTL010000007.1, forward strand.
CTTTCTAGCAAAATTAGTTTAGGATTTTTAGATACAACTCTATTAGTGATGCTTTAACAATAGAAACAAAAATGATCATAATATTGTTGCATTGGGGCAATATATATATCTATAAGTTCAGTGGTGTTATAAGTTGAATTTTGAATAGGGATATAAATGTCAAAAATGAATATTGAAGTCTTTTAAATAAAATTTGGATTGATCAGAGACTTATTATTAACCCACAAAATAGAAGGGAATTGTTATTACCAGCCAGAACAAATCACATATATATTTTTATCTTCATATTTTTTTCACTTGGAATAGGGAGTGCAAAAAGACTATTTTGGAAGTGCCAATAACACACCACATTATACATACATATATATATATATATATATAATATTCTACTTGGTAGATTTGGAGTTACACAATGTGGGCATCCATAACTAAGTACTGAACTAAATATAAGTCGCTATAATTATTTATGTGTGAGTCGAATCTAAAAATTCTAATAATAAATTAAAGAAAAAATATTATTAAACCGTAATACCTCTGCCAGATGATCTAAGATGTTGAATTGTTAGCGCATTCATCTTAATGTTTTTTTGGTTGACCAATCTAGGGTACACTTACACTTTCAATACATTCAAAGGATTGAGTATATACATATGAATAATCATTAATCTAATCATTAATCTAGGCACGTTTATTTATAAATAATGGGAGAAGTAAGTAATTAATAAGAAAAATAAGTAATTAGTAATTCATATTGATTTATTTACTAACCATCAGAAATTAAAACATTAATGAAATTAATTTGCATTGTTACTGTTGACTAACTCTTATGAATATGAAGAAAAATAATTTGATTACTAAAGTATCCATAAAAAAATATATTATATTTTCTTTACTTTTTTTTAATTGGGTATGAGCCTTCTACGATCAACAAAATTAAGAACTTAACAATAACTGAAATAAAGCCCAAAATTCATAATCTCTATATTAGAATAATTCGTCATTCCTTTTCAACAAATCATAATCTTCATAAAAAGTTCATTAATTTAGAGCGTATTTACTTATCAGTAATGATAATGAAATCAAAGATAATGATCATTACTTACTACTTTTGCAATTATTTACAAAAACAGAATTATTGAATGTGTGAGCCCTATCTAAAATCCTTAATCCCATTACGTGCCCATTTTGAGGTAATATGATTACCAGGGGAAGCGTTTATTACTCCCATTACCTTTTCTGATTTTTTGATCTACCAAAATAACCCAATAGTTTTCACAATAATTACAAAGTACCTAAAGCAATATACAACTTCAATTTTACACGTGCCGTAATTAATTTTCAATCGACGAACAGGTCATTGATTTCATTTTTTACTTCAATTAAATGGTATATGTGTCTAAAATTCATTCGAACTCATACTAAATTTAAATTCGCTGCCATTTTAATTTATTATAGGGGTTGTGAGCAATGAGATATGAAAAAGTTACTTGTTGTTTGAAGGAATTTTTTATTTATTGGTATTGTCGGAAGGAAATTGAATGGTTCCTTTATTTTATAAAAAGGCATAGTAATTATCAAATTAGTTTTTATCCGATTTATAAGAGTTAGTAAATAATAGAATTGAAAATCAACTTTATTAATGTTCTAATTCTATATTGTTAGTAAAAATATCAATGGAAATGATTACGTGCATTTCCGATTACCCACTTTCCGGATTACGTACCTGGTTCTCCAAGTACCTACTTCCCCATTCCTGATAAATAAACATACTTTTATATTATAAAAAAAACTTATACCACTAGTACAACTAGGCTAGTACGTACTATTAGATATCCTACCTGCTCCCTCGTCTAATGGAAGAGAACTGGAGTTCGACTCTCATAATGAAAGAAATTGATACCCGACATGTATAGTTCTCCAATATGCTATGTCACCAGATGGAGTTTAACTAGCATGCACGTACGTACATAGCGAATGCTGTTCCAGCGTAGGCTTGCTTTTGAGGCATTAGGGTTGCAAGATATTGGGATTCAATTTCATTTATTTTTTTTAATATCCTCCAATATTTTTTTTTTGATTGATTAATATCTTCCAATATTATATTATTGACAAACTCATAATTTATTATATAATTAACGTGTAGAATATAGGTAGCATATGAAAAAGACAAATTCGATATTAATTATATTCCACAATTAATGTTAGGCATAATGGTTGAGAAAAATGGGTGCCTTGGAAGTATGCATTTAATAAGGAGTGATGAAGAAGCTTTCACCCATGGTTGATCACATGAATGAATGTGAAAATATGGATCCTAGTTAGTCTCAGATCGACATGAGCTGGTTTATTCATTATTAGGAAGAAACTAAAAGCTATATATAGCATACAATATTAGAAAGGTGATCGATGACATTGTCGTCCTTGTTCGATCTTTCAGCGCGCTAGTCAAAAAACCAATAGGGTTCCAATTGAAGGTAGGAAAAAACCATACAAAATTATCAAGGAAATTAAGAGATCGTTTTTATGGACACCTAACTTTTCGATTCAAACGGTAAAGATATGATGAAATTAGACCCCACTTCTCAACTTAATTATTTTGTGGTTTGAATTAGGCCGGGTTAATGTTGAAGGTACATGCATATATATATATATATATATATATATATATATATATGTGAGAACGTAAAGGTACAAAAATCTCACATTGAAAAGTTGCATAACTTTGCAAGGGCTTATAAGGAGTTAGACATCTCCCCTCATTGCCAATTGGTTTTGGAGTGGAACCTCAACTTCCTTCAATATATATATATATATATATATATATATATATATTATAAGATGAATGATGACTATAGATATCGAGTGGAGTGAAGTTGTTGTACGTACGTTGGATATATATGCATGATAAATCCTTGATCATCGATCGATATTCGACGGATGGAGCGATATTCGACGGATGGAGCGATATTCGATATTCGATCGATGGACGTAGTTGGCTAGCTAGCTAGGTTAAATTTTCTTCTTCTTGCATTATATATATATATATATATATATATGTCTATAGAAAGTAGCTAGTATGAATATTGCTGGTTGCTTCTGGATCTGGTGCAGCCTCTATTAATTTGTTAATAATTCAAGCACTTAACAAATAAGTGTCATTTTCAGTAATTCATAAATAAATAAGAGTATATATATATAATGGAAACCCCACTAGGAACTAGGTCAGGTGGCCAATCTCAGTTTGTTTGTTTTCAGAAACATGTGATCTAGATATATATATATATATATATATATATATATATATATATATATATATATATATATTTATAGCATATATAGGAAGGGGATCGATCAACCACAACTAATACAAACACATGACGATGCCCAAACCCCACTAATAATTAATGGGGTTTTTATTTTTCAACATACAAAATGGAAACTCAGCCAGCTAGGGTTTTTTGATCAAAAAAGCGAGCTAGGGTTTTCCCAGGCAATCTGGCCCATGTATTCATCGTAGCTGATCATCGATATTCATGAGCTTAATTTGTGTCATAATTTCCCTTTTTTTCTGCACAATTTAACATGAAAAAGCAAAACTGTGCGCGCGCGGGATCGAATTCTTGCTCATCGATCTAATTAATTTCAGCAGTTTTTCATGGTTTTAATTGATTTGTTTATTATAACTGATTGATAATAATGAAATGAAGTGTCGTTATATATTATGAATTGTTCGAAGTAGGTCAAAATATGGTTTTGTTTCTGGATGTTTCGAAAAATGAAAGAAAGCATCTTCAAAATTGCTATTAATTGCATGAGAATGGGATTATTAATTAAAAGGGAATTATTTCTATGGTCCTTGGAGATGGAGTAATATATGAACTAATGATGATCGAATAGACAGATGGAAAATGATATACGTGGCCTGAGACAGAGACTCATGATCGAGACTGACTTATGAGACTCAGATCGGTGAAGATGGAGAGAGAGAGAGAGAGAGAGATAGATAAAGAGAGAGAAAGGGCATAGAAAGTCCGAGTTTAGATGTATCGGGTAGAAACTTGAGGGAGCAAGCAATTCAGTTGTTTAGCTGACACTGCGCGCAGCTATATCAACATTACTCTCCATCTAGTCTCTTTTACTGACATCACTACGTACACCTATAAATGAATTGTTTTCTCTAATTAATTAGCAATCAAATCAGTTTAATTATATTTTTAAATACAACGATATTTTACTCTAATAAAGTCGAAGAATTCAAACTAAACTATATTATCAAACAATTAATATATAGATTTTCTACATCGAATTAACTAGGTCTCGAAGTTGAAACACAAAAATTTTTATAATGATCGATAAATTTAATATAATATCAATAAGTCGTAATGATAGTGATAATTAAATGTCTCGTTAGTTTCTCATTTCTTTTTATGTGATATATATACATATATATATATATATATATATATATTTGATGGTCCACCCGACAAGGAACCTTAGTTGAACTCAAGAAGCAATCTAGCTAGGTAGCTAACTTTATTACTTTGTGTGTAAAAATTACAGATTGATTCTGTGCTAACATATAGCTAGGTATATATATTTGTTAATTAATTATACATATATATTGGTTTCGTGAAGATATTGGTGTTAATTAAGGTTAATATATAGGGTTGTTAATTAACTTGTCTGGTCGAATGAAAATCTAACTTTTCGAACCCTTATGGAGTGAATAACTTGTACCCACAGCAAAATGAGGTCAGAGGAGGAGAAAACAAAGAAAATTACGAAAGGCTTCTTAATTCTCCTCCTTGTTTGCTTTGACCTACTTACGTACGTAGTCACCATTATTATTCTTATATATATATATATTTGTATATGTCTAGCTTCTGTGAGAGTAAGATCGAGTTAGGTTTAGCTTGATGGCTTAAGCAAGAAGAAAACTATACAATTAATATTCTTTTCTCGTCAACAAGCCTCTTCGATAGGTATATAGTACGTATATACTAGTATTGTATGTACTGCCACCCTAAAATACATATAAATTTCACAAACATGTATATATATATATATATATCAGTAATGGAAAAAATACAGATTTATTATCAAATCTTACATAAAATATTTTAGAAACATGTTTAATTAATTTCTATGAATACAAATAATGCAGGTGTCTCTATTAATCAGTATAGTACGCGCGTATTCAGGTGTAATACTTGATCATCAACTTTTGGTGATGGCCAGTACGCGCGTGATCCTCCATTCCTGATCCTCAACGATGAATGGGATATTATTCCTAATAAAATACCAATATAAATTGGGCCATTGCAGAGAATATAGGTAAGAGCCAGAAATTCTTTATTTCTTTTGAAATTAATCGAATCTTTGAAGTTATAATTATTTAGAGTATTTTTTTCATCGCTTCATATATACTTAAGTACGTACGTATAACTGTCACACTGTAATGTGTTGTTAGAAGTTAATAATTAAAGTATAAATTATAATACGAAGTAACGATATGATAGATGATATATATGTTATTGGTTTAAAATTAGGAAGTGATTTTCAAATCGAGTTCAATTTTTCTCCTTTAATTTGCTCGAGCTCCTTCGTTAATTTGCATCTATCTATTGATTTTGTTTTAATATACTCACTCTAAAGTTAATTTAAATTAATAAAAATTAATAAGGGAGAGCATTGAGTAAAAAGAATGGGAATGCATGTGAAATTAATTCTCTTTAAAATATAAAATTGTTAAATAAATAAATACACAGTCAGTGCTGAAGAAATACAGCTCAAAGTTAGAAGAGGCTTAATTTAAGCAGTCGGAATTAAAATAGAAATGTAGTGACACATTAATTATATATTCTAGGTATACGTACAGAGTAGATAACAAATTGAAAGGTGTGAAAATTGAGATGAGAATTAATTTTTGTTTTCCTAACAGGACAAATAATTAAAGGAAGTAGGAAGGTAAGGCATGAACAAATTAATGCATTGACGCATTCTCGAGCTTAACTAAATTATCAGGATTATATATATATGTCTTTAATTAGGGTTTCAAAGTTTAGGGCACTCGCCTCACCAACTTCTTGGCTAACCAACTCGATATATACACTGGTCAACTGGGTCACATCGATCCATGTCCCCTTCTCTCCTTTTGTGCAAAGCATTGGGGGATCACCTTACGATTCAAGAAACTAATTAATGTAGTTCCTGAGCTTGCACATATATATATGGTGCGTTTCATATTATATATAAAAGCGTAAATTATACTTCACTACTCTATGTTTTACACATTGTAATAGATTTATACATTACCTTTCAAATGTACGTTAATTACCCCCTTAAACTTTTCAAAACGTGACACATTGGTCCGTCCGTTAAATTTTCTGTTCCAAATTCCGTTAGATGCTAACGTAGTGTTTGTGGGTCCTATTTCCCAACTACTATCAACCTTATTAAAAGGGCATATCTGTCAATTTGTCCATTTTGACGCCCAATAATTGGATTTCTTTTCCTGATTTCGCCCCTTCTTTTACTTTTGGGGAGCAAAAATGGGTAAATTGAGGTTGATAACAGTTGAAAAATAGGGCTCACAGACGTAACGTCAGCATCTGACGGAAGTTGGGACGAAAAATTTTAATGGACGGGCCAAATTGTTATATTTTGAAGAGTTCATAGGGATAATTGCAACATTTAAAAGTTCAAGTATGAATCTGTTATAAAGTGTAAACCACATAATAGTAAAATGTAATTTTAATTCCCTAGCTATATAAAAGATATCTCACTCTATATATATATATATATATATATATATATATATATATTTATGTACAACGATATTTGTTCTAAATTTTTAATAGGAGAGTTAATAACACTACAGTCTAATAAGATTTTTCTTTACTTCTAAGTGAAAAATCTCAAGTTCAACTCACACATTATGTATAAAATTCCACATAAATGCATAAGCGCTCAAGTCATGGAGCCTTAATTAATACGGTGCTAATTAACCACTCGTTGAGCCCCTTTCACAAATTAGATATATATATCACAATGTACTAAGCCATTTATTTTGTAATTTTCTTTCGGAGATCAATTATCTTTGTAAAAATTCACTTAAAATAGAAATTATTTAGTCATTCAAGCATGAACATTCAATGTGTTATCCAACGCACAATATTTGTTAGTTTATGTTTATTTTTTAATGTTAGTGGGTTAGATATAGTATGTCAACTGATTGCCAAGTTGAATAAATTTTTATAAGAATAATCTTTGAACAAGTAGTTAAATATGAAGAGGTATATTGTTATATTAGTTTATGTAGTGGGTTTAAATGAGTGATTAGAGTTGTAAGGAACAACATAATAGTTTCAATTTGTACGTTATGGTAAAAATTAATACTAGGATTATTGACATAATTCTTTAATGTTAAAACTAATGCTTACGAATTTAGGAGAAATATTTATGTATAATGAGAACATTGATCACAATGGACAACGTAATTGATATATATCCAATTCGTCCGCCCTCTCCTCCACTACGAAAAACTATTAATTAGATGGTACTATATTACAGTTATGTGGTGCGTCCATTCAATCCACATGCATATTATAATATGAATGGACGATATAGTTGATATTTTCCAAATTTAATTATCCATTAATATATCCATGTACTTATATTATATATAATATGTCAACTAAGTGCACGATATGATCCTAATACAATACCATATATATAATAATTTTTCAAATGCATTTTACTCAAAATGCCCCATGAACTTGTCCAAAATCTCACTTTGCCTTATCAACCGTGTTTTTACTTCCTTAAGCCTCATATTGGGATTTTGGAAAAGAAAATTTCCCTAAGCCTCAGTCTGTTAAACCTATCCAAATATTATTAAGGGTATTTGTGTCAATTCTTTACACGTTGCATGTGGACTCTGAAGGAAGTTGAGGTTCCACCCCAAAACCAATTGGCTATGGTTGTGTAACTTTCCAATGTGGGACATTTATACCTTCATATTCTCACACGCCCCCTCACATGTGGCGAATTTTCAAGTCTAGCAAGTGGACAACTCATATTGAGTGACGTGGAGCACGTGTGGCGATTAAACCTTATACGTGGGATAATCCGCTCTGACACCATGAAGGAAGTTGAGGTTCCACCCCAAAACCAATTGGCAATGGAGAAGAGGCTCAAATCTTTATAATAGCCCTTGCAAGGTTGTGCAACTTTCCACTCCACTCTCCCTCTTCGTCTCCCATCTCTCTTCCCACACACGTACCCTATTAAACTTATCATATCCCTCTTCATCTCCCATCTCTCCTCCGTCGAGTAACATATACAACGGCGAATCTCTGTTGGGCAGTAGACGTCGGGCTACCGCGGTCGGGCTTTGTGATTACTTGACGAGCACAGAGTCCTCGTCGAGCAATTAACTAATGCCCGGCGGTAAAGTTCGTTGCTGACATCTTCGTCGAGCAACATAAAGTCAATATCATAATACCGTCGGGTAAGGGTTTCCTTATCCGTCGGGTAATCTATTAAATATACGTCGGGGGAGGTTTATAGACCGCCGGGTAAAGTTATATATACCCATCGGGTAACGTTATAAACACCGTCGGGTAAGGTTAAATGCAATCGTCGGGCACTGTTATATACACGCGTCGGGTAACATGATAAACACCCGTCGGGTAACGGTTTACACAGCCGTCGGGTAACATGCCACTCAATCGTCGGGTATAGTTTGAATCTACGTCGGGTAACATGTAACTCATTCGTCGGGTATAATTTTAAAAGTCGTCGGGTAACATGTCACCGATTCGTCGGGTGTATTTTTACAATTCGTCGGGTAACATGTCTTGAATTCGTGGGGCAACCTCCTATTTATATTGAAAATAAAATATTAAATTAAATAATAAATAATAAAAAATTTAATTAAAAATTTAATATAAAGAATCAAAATAAAATAAAATTAATATTAAAAAAATTAATGTAATTTTTTGACATCATTAAGAGTATAAAAATATTTTATATATACTCTACGAATTAGTGAAGTTGTCAAAATAGCCGGGATCCTGAGGGGGCGGTTGGGTGGGCGGTGAGAAAATATCATCCAATCCACGATCACCCAAACGTTGAAGGATGTTGTCAAGGGAGCTCTTGATATGTTGGTTTTGGGCTTGAATCTCCACGTATTGGGCTTTGATCATAGCATTTTCGGCCTCGAGATTTCTCATACGATCCGTCGTGTCCTGAGTATTGACTACCAGAGATGAAGACGACGATTGAGTCGAGACATCCCGCACAATCCCGTCGCCCGCCCCCCGAACGAACCTCCCTGGGCGCCTCCTTAGTTGTCGCTCCAGAATAGCGATCGACATGTCGACATTAGGGAGCTGCTGATGCAAAGGCACATCTGGATGCTGTTGGGTGAGCTCAGCTTGTGTTTGCTGGACGTCTTGCACCATCGCATCCTACAAATTCGAATAAATATTAATTAGAAATATAATTATGAAATTAAGAAAAAATGTTTAATCAGAAGGAAATAAACTTACGTGAATTCGATCAGCCTCTTCATCCCCCCGTCCAGCATACACCTGCCCCCAGGCATCCACCTCTGGGAACATCGACCCGGTGATACGCCGATCCTCCTGCCGGGCCGATAAGGATCGCGTCCCCCCGTGGTGGTTGAATTTCTTTTCCCCCCGGTTCGATGTGTTGGCAATCGATTTCCGCTGTTCATTCGTAAAACCAAAAATTAGATTTGAAAATGGAAAATAACATAAAAATTAAATAATTTAATTAATTAGATAGATAATACGTACCAGATAAGTGGGGGACATGAAATGGTCGCACAACCACAACCACCTTGGCAGTTTCGGCCCGTCTAACTCCTCCGGAGGATTTGCCCGAGCTTTCTCCGGAGAAGGCCAAGTCAAGAAGTACTTGTGGAGCTCGTACTTCCAGTCGGCGTACCGTAACTGCCAGTGTTGGCATAGGTACCTACTGAGCTCGACGTTCTCCAAGTCGAACTCAAAATTGATCTGCAATCAAATATTAAAGTTAAAAAAATAATTAAAAAATATGAAATTAATGTTAAAAATGGGAAAAAAACATACCGATAACTCTCCCCAACAATGCGAGATCTCCTATGCGGTTTGGGTTCGGAAAGTCTCCCCTATCATCAGTGACTTGGTGCGAAGAATCGCACCAATGTCATGAATCAGGAGGCTGTGAATTTTGACCGGTGCGGACCGAAGGCGTGGCACGTACACCACCAGTATCTTTGCATTTGTCGTCCTACAAATGCGATGGGATGTCAAACCTCGGTTGATCCCGCACACATTCACTGACCTACCTGCAAATTCGATGAATATTGATAAATAAAATGAGTATCAAATAAAAACGATTGGTTAAATAAACAAAATAATAAACTTACCCTTAGGGAGTGCTCCGACATTAGGCCTCATTTTGTCTGCTCCGACGTCATCCTGTGAGGGGTGGGGGTCGGTACGGGGTTCCCCCCGTTTCTTGCTATGCTGTCTACGAGCCGATCGGACACCCGGTCGTTGATAGACTGACAAGGGCGCATGAACCGACGCCGCCGTTGAGGTAACCGAGTCAGGGGCTGCCTCCTCTGGGTCATGATCATCAATAGGATCCGGGCAAGGGCAAGTCCTGGATGTGATTAAGGTACGATGCGACATCTACAATAACACATATAAATTAATTAATATAAAATTAAAGAACATACTTTTAATTAAATAAAAAAGAAAGCAAACATTTTTAATATTAAATATTAAATATTATTTTCAAAAAATAAAAACAAAATCACATTTAAAATTAACCAACATTTTATAATTCCAATAAACATAAATAAATAAAGCATCAATTTTTTTTAGTAATAATTAGTAAATTGGTATCTAAAAACTAAAACCACCAAATTCTAATTTTTTAAAATAAATCCAACACAAACGAAAATTAAACTTAAACAACTAATTAATCCAAGCGTACTAAACTCAAAATTCACAACATTATACCTAAATTCCTAAATCCAAATTTCGGGACCAAAATCAAACTTACATATTAATCCAAACATATACTAATAATATCCAAATCCAAAAATTCACAAATTAAAAATTTATAAAACACACATTTCCAAAATCCACTTATACTACACCATATCAAAATTTCCCATAATTGTTTTTAAAATTCAAATACCCAAAATTCATACATTTCACATAAATACCATATAAAAAATCATACCATTATATCAATTTCAACATTATACCAAACATCAAAATTTCAACAAATCTTCAACTATTATATATACCTTAACAAATATATATATATATATATCCAAATATATATATATACATAATCATTAACAATAACAATATCCAATTTCATAAATTCATTTTTCAAATCAAAATTAACAATAAACCAATATATCCAATATAAACCAATAAACAATAAACCAATAAACCAATATATCCAAATTAACAATAAACAATATATCAAAATTAACATTAACATTAACAAGGGGAGCGGCAGCGACGACAAACCTCGGTGAGGGGAGCGGCGGTGACGACAAACCTCCGTGAACAAAAACAGTGTCCTTGACTGTTTGGGAGAGCGGAGCCGACAAGAAAACTAGGTGTAATAAAAGGCGTCCTTGACTGCTTGAGGGAGAGGAAGATGCAAGTGCCGCTTCAAGCAAAAATGAAGAAGAACGAAAGAAGAAAGAAATTAGAAGGAAATACAGAAAATGAAGAAGAAGGATGAAGAAGAAGAATCAGTCTAATTTATGTATCTGATTGGTCTTGCCCGACGGAGACATCCGTCGGTTAATACTTTAATACTCCGTCGGGTATAAGAAAAAGGTCGTATCCGTCGGATAACACTTTAATGATCCGTCGGGCATAAGAAAAAAGTCGTATGCGTCGGGTAACGTTTTAGAACCCATCGGGTAACAATTAAATAAAATCGTCGGGTACCGTTTAACACCCCGTCGGGAAATACCATTATCGAAATACGGAATATTAGGTATGACGTCCGTCGGGTAACAGCCATCCCACCTGTCGGGTAAGGATGATTGTCGAATATCCCTCGGGTTATACCTTTATACTCCCTCGGGCAACAAAACGTGGGACTTTTGAGAATCCGCGAAAATCTAGTCGGTCGGGACCCGTCGGGAAAACTGTAACTCATTCGTTGGGTAACACCAAGCTGCAAATTTGAGATTTCGCGGAAAATTAGGCGGAAAATTGAAATTTTCAAAAAAATTGGACGATTTATTGCGGTTACCCGACGGAAATGTTAATGATTCATCGGGTAACACCAAGCGGAAAATTTGAGATTTCGCGAAAAATTAGGCGGAAAATTGAAATTTTCAAAAACTGGACGATTTATTGAAGTTACCCGACGGAAATGTTGAAATATCCGTCGGGCATGACCTTCCTGATGCCGTTTTTGGAATTAATCTGAAAACCAAGTCCGGCGAAAGTATAAGCAACATCAGGACCGTTCAAATTTTGGTTTTCTTTGCCTAAAACCCTATCTATCGTTATTGTGTTGTTTTGGGGATTTCAAAACGTCCGATCATGAAGAAACGTTGTGTAACCGTTGAATCGTCGCACACCGTTACCTAATCCCGGGATTTCCAATTTGGGAAATGTTTCGCGCATGCGATATATGGGTACCTACCATAAATGTGGACGGGCAGATCGGTCAGTTTCAATTTTTATGTTTTTGAAAATTGAAAAACAAGCATATTGCCCAAGGAGTTTAAACTCTTGAAAGAAACTTCAATACATTTTTTGAATTTTTGGTTCTATTGATATTCAAACGATTGAATTTGAGCGATCTAACCATTCACTATGTGGTTTTACGTGCCTAGATCTCGCCCGTCGAAAATCTTGATGTTTTGAGGATTTCAAGTCTTCCGATCGTGATGAAACGTTCTGTAACCGTTGAATCGTCGCGCACCGTTACCTAATCCCGGGATTTCCAATTTGGGAAATTTTTCGCGCAGATGATCGATGAGTACCGACCATAAATGTGGACGGTTAGATCGGTCAGTTTCAATTTTTAAGTTTTTGAAAATCGGAAAACAAGCATATCGCCCAAGGAGGTTAAACCCTTGAAGGAAACTTCAATACATTTTTTGAATTTTGGGTTCTATTGATATTCAAACGATTGAATTTGACCGATATAACCGTTCACTCTGTGGTTTTACGTGTCTAGATCTCGCCCGTCGAAAATCTTGATGTTTTGAGGATTTCAAGCCTTTCGATCGCGACGAAACGTTCTGTTACCGTTGAATCATCACACACCATTACCTATTCCTGGGATTTCCAATTTGGGAAATTTTTCGCGTAGGCGATCTATGGGTTCCTATCATAAATGTGGACGGTTAGATCGGTCAGTTTCAAATTTTAAGTTTTTGAAAATTTGTGTAAAAAAAAATGTAAAGTTTTTAATCTGGTAAATACATGTGTAATAAAAATTGTAAATTTAATCAATTAAATCAGACCCGACAAATCTTCATATATATCCGTCGGGTAATTATACGGAGTCTGTCGTCGGGTAACCCATACATTATCCGTCGGGTAACATGTGTAATAAAAATTGTAAATTTAATCAACTAAATCAGATCCGACGAATCTTCATATATATTCGTCGGGTAATTATACGGAGTCTGTCGTCGGGTAACCCATACAGTATCCGTTGGGTAACAGGTCTAATAAAAATTGTAAATTTAATCAACTAAATCAGACCCGACGAATCTTCATATATATCCGTCGGGTAATTATACGGAGTCTGTCGTCGGGTAACCCATACATTATCCGTTGGGTAACAGGTGTACTAAAAATTGTAAACTTAATTAGCTAAAATCAGACCCTACGAATCTTCATATATATCCGTCGAATAATTTCAGGCTGAGGCCGGCGTCGGGTAAACCTTTAATTCCCCGTCGGGTAACGTTTTACATATAGTCGTCGGGTAATAGTTGTGGCGATCTGTCGGGTAAAATACGTGATATCCGTCGGGCATAATCAATTTAAACAAATTTTTTATTAAATAAAGGTAAATTGAATCTACTAACTAATTGTTTATAAAAATATTACCAAAAAACATTTTATATGCAAAAAATTTTATAAAAAATTGTTGTATCTTATTTGGTTAATATGAAAGTTGGGTTCAATTTTTTTGACATTGCATTAAAGAGTACAAATTGACCTTCATGATTTATCAAATTGACCTTCATGACTTATCATCAAAATATTGTACTAAATCTGTGACCTTCATTTAGTTTGAAGTTGCGTATTTTGTGGAGGGCATGTATGGTTTCCTCACTTTAAGAAAGTAAAAAAACTATTTTTTTCAATGAAATCATACAACATACTTAAAAATAAAATTTATTGATTTGAAGATGGATATTTCATATATGAATGAAATTTCGAAATTACAACGCTTCATTCGGATTCGTTTTCCCCCTCCCAATCACGCTCGTCATCTGACATGTGTACAGTACTTGATTCCTCCAAATCACTTTCAATTTGTTCTAATTCTCCCAGATCAATAAAAATGTCGTCAATCGCAATTGGTGTTATGATGTCATTGGTCCGAACACCATCCACGTTTTGGGTGGATGCCGAAGAATCTACCTGATAAATGATTTGATCATCGTTTATTTCCCCATCTTCTTCATGGTATCGGTCATCCAAGTCCCAAATGTTTCTGTGATTCACCATCTCAGCTACTCTCCATCCACCACCAGCTTTTGGATCATCCACATAGAATACTTGTTTCGCCGTACTAGTGAGGATGTAGGGATCACTCTCAAACCACTGGGTGTTTGTGTTTATAGAAGTATATAACTGATCTTTGATGACACTGCCTGGGATACTTGGGTTCGTATCAAACCAATGACACTTGAACAAAATGACTTCCTTGCGATCGGCGTATAACACCTTAACCACAGTTAACAATTTTCCGTAGAAACCCGTCTCAGCATTTTCCCCATCCCCCGACACGAAGACCCTGCTGTTTTGCGTAGACAACTTGTCGTCTAGTTCTGTGCACACGAACTTAACTCCGTTAACGTGACAACCAGCGTACGTTTCTCCTCGAAATGGGCCAATGGCAAGGTGCATTAATTCTTTATTGAAATTTGGCGAGTTGACATCTTTCAGCTGTGCCATCTGGTAAGATACACACAAGAAACGAAATAGGTAAGCTTAAAACAATTTAAGAACTTTGGAAATAAAATATTTGACTTACATGCTGGGAAAACCAACGAGGAAATAGTTGTTTGTCCATTTCTTCCCAATTAGAAGGAAATTGGGCCTTCATCAATGACTCGTGATGCTCGTGGAAGGGCCAAACTTCATCACAGTTGTTGAGAATGAACCAATGAGCCACCTCCATATCGGTATTGATGAACGGCTCCGAGATTGGACCAGTGCTGAATGATCGTGCGGGTTGGGCAAATACGGATAGGGTCTCGGGACGTTGACCACCATCGTGGTTGCGAGACGCCCTATTGAAGGCAGTTTCAACATTCCGAAGGTACATTGCACAAAATGTGAGTGCCTCCTTTACAATGTACGCCTCGGCTATGGAGCCTTCGGGACGTGTCTTGTTCTGCACGTACCGCTTATACGTACCTAATATTCTGCAAGGAAATTTACATTAAGATTCACAGATTATACATGATAGTAAGGAAATATTATCAAATAGCAGGGATAAGTTATACCTCTGGATTAGGTACATCCAATGATAATGCACCGGGCCAGCTAGCTTTGCCTCATCCGGCAGATGTATTAGTAGGTGCACCATTACATCAAAGAATGCAGGTGGATATATTTGCTCAAGCCGACCCATGATGTACACAATATCCTCGTTAATTGCTTTAAGGTCCACCTTAACCAACGACCTGGCACATAGTATCTGGAAGAATTGAGACAAATAAACTATCGTCTCAACAACACCAGCCTCCAATAAGGGTCGAATACCAATCGGAATGAGTCGTTGTAGCAAAACATGATAGTCATGGCTCTTCATACCAGAAATGGTCCCACCGTCCGTGCTAACACTCCGGGATATGTTGCCGGCGTACCCGTCGGGAAATTTCACACCCTGCAACCACTTTAGGAATTTTTTCTTATTGTCCGGCGTAAATGTATAACTTGAATGAGCCATGATGTATTTGCCATTGACGACTTTTGGCCACAAATTAGGCCGAATCCCCATTTCTTTCATGCCCATATGAGTTTTTTTTTTTGTCCTTTGACTTGCCTTCAATGGGTAAAGTCGTTCCCAGAACACTCTCAACAACATTCTTCTCGATGTGCATAGGATCGGTGATGTGTCTGATTTTCAATTTCGACCAATATGGCAACCGGAAGAATATGCTTTTTTTCGTCCAATTTTCCTGTTCGGCTGGTTTCGATCCTTTTGTCACGAACTCATGTATACTGTTGAGTTTGGATAATATCTCATCACCGCACCTCTCCCTTGGTCGACCTCTTAACTCTGATTTACCATCAAATGAGTCAGATTGCATTCGCCATCGGTGATCCCAGGGCAGAAACCTTCTCGCACCCAAGTAGCATACCTTAGATGCGTGCCAAAAGGACGTTGTGTCTGGTCCACATTTCGGGCAAGCAAGATAGCCCTTGGTGCTCCATCTTGATAACATACCATAAGCAGGAAAATCATTAATTGTCCATATTACGGCCGCTCGTAGGGTGAACATTTCTCCACTGCACTTGTCGTATGTTCGGACACCATTTTCCCACAAATCCACGAGCTTGTCAATCAACGGCCGCAAATACACATCGATGGAATTACTCGGCGATTTGGGCCCCGGTATCAAAGTACTGAGGATTGTGAATTCTTTCTTCATGCATCTCCAAGGAGGCAAGTTATACGGAACCATAACAACCGGCCAAGTGCTATAGGGCTTTGCAAAACTCCCAAACAGATTAAACCCGTCAGTAGCGAGCCCTAATCTGACATTTCTTGGCTCTGCAACAAACTCGGGATATATATTATCAAATTCCTTCCAAGCCTCTCCATCGGCCTGATGCCTCAGTACATCATCATCAATGCGTTCATCCTTTTGCCACCTCATATCACGGGCTGTGTGAGACGACATGTAGAATCTTTGTAACCTTGGCTTCAGTGGAAAATAACGCAACACCTTGTTAGGAATCTTGTTCTTTTGAAACCTAGGCACATTGCACACGGGACATTTGTCAAGCTGCTCGAATTCACCGTAAAACAAAACACAGTTGTTCTTGCTTGCATGGATCTTGATATACCCTAAACCAAGCCCCTTCAACAACTTCTTCGAGCTATAATGATCTTTTGGCAGACAGTTGTCTTCAGGGAGCATTCGGATGATAATGTCCAACATGTGATCAAAATGCTTGTTCGTTTGATTATACTCAACTTTCATGTGCATCAACTCCACAACTGCCCCTAGAACCGAAAATGATTTACAACCGGGGTACAATTCGTGCTGAGCTTCTTTCAACAATCTCTCATAATGGAGATCAGAGTCTTCCGGTTGCAACCTTGGTGCATCATCTTCCATATCATCTGATGCCGGAGGAAAAACATCGGTTAATAACTCAACGACTTGATCATTATCACATCGCCCATCCAAACCACTTTCGTCCCGACTGGTCCCGGGAACCGAAGATATCGATGCAGAAAATATTTCTTCACCGTGATAGATCCAATTAGTGTAGTTGTGTACGATCCCATTCCATTCCATATGAGTTTGGACCTCATTCAACGACATCCAAATGCAATTATTACATTTACGGCACAAACACCTGATACGTCTTGTATCACTGCAATGACTACGTGCAAAGGCAATGAAGTTGTCGATCCCATCCAAATATTGATCAGAAGATCTATCAAACATTTGCATCCACCCTCTGTCCATTGTGCCTGCTTTCACAACATAGAGTCAACGTAAGTAATTCAGTTAACATTGTCCAGTAAATAGAACAAGTTAAAATCAAAATCAACTCTTCTCCTTATGCCTCCGGTGATTTGGCCCTATCCCATTCGAGAGTGCACGTTCTGTGCTGTGTAGTTTGCGACCTACGAGGCTAAGTTCAGATCGAGGGAAATTTCGGCAGCATCTCCCTACAATTCCCCAAATGCACGACGTAGATATTATAAACAAATATCTAGTATGCATTCGAAGAACATTGAGGGGATACAAACCGAATTTCCCACAATCGAAACCTAACCACGTAGACCACCAACTACACAACACATAGTTGCGCACCCCCAAACTGTTCGAATATATGGACAATTCAAGAGTCAGTCAATCAATCGGATTTACTGACTCTCAAACGGGTCTAAGGTTTTTCATTGAATTTCATTATAGAAGTTAATCAACTCGATTAACTTCGCATAAACGGTTATGAAATATGAATGTATTTCACTCCGTCGGAACTAAATAAAGCGTTTTAAAAAACATATCACTACAAATTCACAAATACAAACATATATAAATTATGCATAAAACAAAGTTTTAAATTTTATAATTTCCGTACATATTTTCTATTTCCCTATTTTCCTAACATATTTTCTAATTTCCAAACATAATATCGAATTTTAATAATTTCATTACATTTTTTTTTATTTTCCTATTTTCCTAAAATGTTTTCTAATTTCCTAATTTCCTAACATATTTTCTATTTCCTTATTTTCCTAACATTTTTCTTAATTTCCAAACATATTTTCTAATTTCAATCATTTCATTACATATTTTTAATTTTCCTATTTTACAACAAAATTTCCTAACATATTTTCTTTTTTCCTAATTTCATAACATATTTTCTATTTTCCTAATTTCATAACATATTTTCTATTTTCATTTTTTCCTAACAAATTTTCTAATTTCTAATTTCCAAAAATTCTAAAAATTTTCTACACATTTTCCACAATAAATACAAAATTTCCTAACATTCTTAACAAAATTAATTTGAGAGGTAAACACACATACCTTTTTACAAGTATTCCTTCAAATCAACTACAAAATTTCTACAACACAACGCATAATTAATTCTTAATCAAAAATCAAAATTTCAAAAAAATAAAAATTTCATACCTTAATATTTGATATTTGATGATTGATAGAGAAAAATGATTTGTTGGTAATGAAAATGGTGATGAGATGATAATAATAGGTATATAAAGAGAGTGAGTGAGTGAGAGGGAGAGAGAGAGAGCAGAGAGAAGGATGAGAAGCAGAGAGGAGGAAGAAGAAGAAAAAAAAAAAAAGACTCTAGTATTTAGAGTGTTTAGAAAGTTGCCCGACGAACATAATTCGCAAGGCAATCTTAAATGATTCGTCGGGCAATATAGAGTCAACGTCTACTATTACCCGACGGCGATTGGTCGTCGTTGTTGACACTGTTACCCGACGGAGAGTTCAAATCGTCGGGTAACAACGTCCAATTTTGCGCGCCAACGGCTTGTTCTTCCCGTCAACCTGTTACCCGGCGACTGTGCATATCCGTCGGGCATTATGACCTTACCCCGCGAGATAGCATCCGTCGGACAAAATCTAGTCGGGCAACTACGATTTTCTTGTAATGTATTCTCCTTCGTTTTCACTTCTTTTCTTCGTCCTCAGTTTCCTACCACACTATAATTAGTGGTTTAGGAGATATTTGGAGGATGTGAAAGCTGGAAAATCCAAAATAATGGCGGAAGCTCTGCTTCTGCTTGAAACCATAGCCTCATTGAAGGATAGAGATGTGAGGAAGTGGAATAGTAGAACTAGAAGACATGCTAAAATTAGGTGCCCACATAACGTGTATGTGTCGACGTGTCCGTAACCATGTCTGGGATACCAGTAGAGGTGTGTGTGGCTTTGGGACTCTTTCTGTTTGAACTGTGTGAAGAGCCATGGAAGAGAGAAAGATGATTATTTTGAGCTGAAATCCTTGTTTGCATTTGCTAAAAAGGGGAGGATTTGAAATCCAAATGTGAGTTTTTGAGGAGGATCGATGGATTGGGAAATGAACACAAAATTTCAGAAGGTATTTGATTTTCACATTGCCTCAGTGGTTGGAAGAAGAGAAGGAAGAGAGATGCATGTGTACGTGGAGGAAGAGAGATGGGAGAATAAGAGGGAGAGTGGGGTCCATATGCCACGTAGCATAAATTGACAAAAATACCCATGTGTTTAACGATATTTGGATGAACGTAACTTATTTGGGACAAATCTTTTGACGGAAGCCCTAATTTGAGGATTCAGTGAAAAAAACTCCTAGCTAGTAGATGTATTACAGCCGGGTCGATCCCAAACTGAATAGGTCACCAAAAAGCAACGGTTTATTACTCCCTATGTCTAGCCTATAATTTAGTACTAGCATATTTTTTGTTTGGACGAATATTAGTACTAGCATATTAGCACATGCTTACGTTCATACCACTCTTTTTTTTAATTTCTTTTTAAAAAAATAAGAAAAAATTAAAAACAAATAATAAATGTAGGGGAAAAAAATTTAGAATGGCTTAATTAACTACACCTTTTTCTTTAAATTTTAAAGTTATTCTTTCGATTGGATTTAAAATTTAAAATATGCCTTTATTATTTTGTCTTTATTTATTAAATTATTTATTTTTTAATAATTTTATTAATAAAGGGTATTTTTGGGCTTTTAAATTGTTTATTAAATTTTTTTATATATGCGACGATATATCAACTTGGTGTCTTGGTCATTGTTGGATTTGGACCTTGTATCCATTTTAGGAATTGTTTAAATTTTCATAATTAAATCCATTTTAGGCCTATTAATATCTTACTTAGGACATAAATAATGCATTATTATTTAAAATTTTCTCTGTTTTTGATACTATATGCACCATCGCTCATTCGGTTCATTGTAAACAAATACTTTCTCTTTCTACGTAATCCCCTACTCATTACTATATTATCAATAATATATAGTAATATATAATATATGGACTAAATATGCAACGTAACTATTATACTTTCTCTTAATTTCATGCAAGTAATGTGTGCGTTATTTATTTATTTTTAGATCAATGAATTTTCGAAAAATTTTAACACGACAACTTCTCACACTTTATTTATCCTCTCTTTATGCCTTAACGGACGTCAGGTAATGCTTTGAAGAAAAAGTGCCACTTGAGTAAAATGATTGAACGGTTCCATACATAAAGATAGTAATATATTATTACATCTATTTTTATTTTTTTGTCAAGAGGAAAATCTTTTAAATGGAGTTATATTGAACTCGCACCTGTCAGATAAAATTTTAAGAATATTAGCCTAGTAATTAACGTACCGCGCATCATGGCCTCTTAAACTCACACTCAATGAAACAAAAAATAGACGCTCGCTCTAATCACTAGATTATCTAAAGGTCGTATCTTCTCTCTATTTTTCTCTCCATTCTATCAACCAGCTTAACTCTTTATTCTCAATTTTTTTCCGTTATATTATACGGATTTCAGTGTTTAATATATCTTAATTCTAACTTAATATATAATTATTTCATTGTTTAAGTATATAATTATTTCGTTGTTTAAGTATTAATCTCGGTCTTTATGATCGTCTAATATGAGACTTGAGTCCTTAATTACACAGTGGAATAATTTTAGAAACCCTATATATAATTATGCTTTTTTCTTCTTCTTGTTTTCGGGTGAGAAAGCAAGAAAGGTGGTAAAGGAAAATTGGGAAGAGAGTAGTAGGTAATTAAGAATACGTACATGGAGATGGAGCTCATATATATAGATTTGTGAGAGTAGAGGGCCTATCCGATTCAATTAATTAATATTCATTCAATAATTTTAGGACAATATTTGTATTCCATCATGATGGTACCTTCTCGTATCACCCTTTCGATTTATCAAATTGTCTTTGTACATATATCATAATCGGAATCGTTCATTTTCTAAATCATCATGTCAAGATCATCTCCGTAAAAAATCAGTAAGATTGAAGGTCGTTTAGTCATTCATATTTATCAACTAAATGGACGATTCTCCATAAGGATCCTAATTCTTACAAAAAACTGTTGATTTATTTGATACATGTGAATGACTAAACGACCTCCAATCTTGTTGATTTTTTACGGAGATGATCTTGACATAATGGTTTAGAGAATGAACGGTTCCGATTATGATATATGTCAACATGTAATTGGCTCATATTAAAGGAATGATATGAGAAATGAGATGTAAGTATTGTCCATAATTTTATAGTAAGTGAGACTCTGATAATATGAATTTTGATATGGCATATGCATGAAATGAATCTGAATGACGAAATATAATTAAGGGCCTTCGTTGCGTGCATGGAATGAGTTCCTCCAACCACCGATGACGTGCCACCTGTTCCCTCTTTGCTGACTTCCATCTAGCTACCTTCCTATTCCTTCTTCTATAATTCATCACGACATTTCCATTCTTCTATAATTTCTAATCGCATTGCCACTACTTTTTATTTTATTTTTTATCTGAGCATTGCCACTACTTTGATTATCAGTTTTTTTTTATTTCTTTTATTGAAAGGAGGGGTCTAAGTCAAATGTTATTTATAAGAATAAAACAAAATTGGAAGAAATAAGATAAATATTACATAATTTAATCATAACTTACGTATTTTTATTATTCAATAATTTATAATATTGATCATATGTATATATTTGGTTTGCGTTTTTGAAAATATAATCCACGAGTTGAGATTAAGAATGTGGGGAAGCCGCCGCGTGCACTTACACTTGTACAGTTGATGAAAATAATTAATATTTAAGATTATGGTAATGAATAAGCTATAACCTGCTCATGTGGCATTTTCCAATTTGTCGTAGCTCAACACGTACGATCATCAAAAGAAGCAAAGCTTTGGTGAATCAAGCACACTAGCTATATATATATATATATATACATGGATTTTTATTAAATCCTCAACATCCATCATCATCAGTCACATATTTCGTTCGGAACTCCATCGATCATACTGTTTTAGTCCATCGATTGGTGAATCAAGCACAATAGCTATTTATATATATATATATATATATATATATATATGTATATATGTCTGGAGAGTAGAGTGCCTGGGCCATTAATTTAAAACCAAAATAATATATGACTATATATATTAATGTCAAAAGTATGTACTCAAAACCAAAATAATCATATTTAATTTTCGAGAGCCATTATTTCACTTATATATATCATTATTTGTCTTTTATATATTATTAAAGGTTATAAAAAGTGAATATATCAAGTGAAAAGAAGGGTATACTTGTCATTTGGGTGAGAAAAAGGGCGTAGTTGTTGTTTCGCTAGCAAATAGGAGAGTAGCACGTCAGTGAGGTTGGATGTGATTGGAGGAGACAAGAAGATGGTGTATATAAATAGAGTGGTGTGCTTGATGGTTGGATTGGAGGGAGGCAATTAACCAAAGGAATCTTCTTAATTAGAGACCTTGTTGTAAACAAAAATGGGAAGGTCACCTTGTTGTGATGAGAGTGGCCTCAAGAAAGGCCCTTGGACTCCTGAAGAAGATCACAAGCTTACGAAATACATACAAAAAAATGGCCATGGAAGCTGGAGAGCCCTTCCAAAACTTGCAGGTATATATATATATATATATACATCTCTGTCTCTGTCTCTGTCTCTGTGTTAGTAATATATATGCATATGCTTGTATATTTGCAGGGTTAAACAGATGTGGCAAGAGTTGCAGATTAAGATGGACAAACTATCTTAGGCCAGATATAAAGAGAGGCAAATTTTCTCAAGAAGAAGAACAAACAATTCTCAATCTCCATTCCATCCTTGGCAACAAGTAATTAATCCATTTCTATCATTTTTATTTTCTTTTCATAAAAGTCGTATATATGTTATTATATGAAGAAGTATATATTCACATATTAGCAATTATATATTTGGCTTGATTTTTATATTTATGTTGCTTGATGCGTAAACTTACCCCCTTAACGATGACCAGATGGTCAGCAATTGCAAGCCATCTACCCGGTCGGACCGACAATGAAATCAAAAACTTTTGGAACACCCATTTGAAGAAGAAGCTGATTCAGATGGGTTTTGATCCGATGACCCATCGGCCTCGAACTGACATCTTCTCCAGCTTGCCTCATCTTCTAGCTCTTGTCAATTTGAAGGAGCTTCTCGAACACGGCGGCGGCGGCGGCTCGTCCTTTGATGAACTGAGATTTCAAGCAGAAGCTGCTCAGATGGCGAGGCTTCAATACCTACAATGCCTCCTCCTCCAACCTCCTCCAAACAATAACCTAATGATAAATGAGGACTTCAATGACATGGAGACTATTAATCTTTTGAATTCACTTTGTTCATCTCAGTTAGATCTAAACCCAACACAGTATCCTCCTCATCAATCTCATCATCAACCTAGTCTCGAAGGTAATTCAGTCCCTACTTTCTCTCATATGCCTGACCTACAAACAATACCCTCCAATAATAATATTCCTTGGAACATTCCTTCAGTATCTTCAATATCTTCAGCAAATACTACTATTACTACTACTCCATCTCCATCTCCATCTCCTACTTGTGTGGCCATGGCAGCTCCTCCTCCTCCTCCACCAACATTATGCGTGACAGAGACAACTACTTCAGTGGGTGGTGATGCTTGTAGCACTTCAAGCTATGGAGGAGTGGTTTCTTCTGCTTGGTCTGACCTTCTTTTTGAAGATCCATTTTTCAGTGACATCTCTTAGTTATATATGATGAGGTAGATGTACGTGTACGTGCTAAATTAAGGCTTCCAATTAATGCTTCATCCATCATCACTTCACTATATATATATCATGTGTACTTAATTTCTAAGATAATATATATATATATATATATATATATATATTGCATATATACATACACACACTCTCTTCATTTTCTGTATAATTCTACCTAATTAATTAATTATATATAACACGTTTTGCAAGCAAGATGTCTTAATTTTAGATTTCATCTCAAAATCTGTCTGCTGACTTGGCTTGGGTCTTCGTTAATTTTATTGATTTGGGAGATTTGAATACAAATTAAACCCGGGAGGGCGGAGAGCTAAATGCTATTTATTTAATTTTTGATATAAGATTAATGATAATAGAGAATTAATATATATATTGGATATTAACTTTATTTTTTACGAGAATCAAATCCGAAACTTCTTACTGCATATTGTAGATCAATTGTACAAGTGATCGATGACAAAGCTAGCTAAATATTTTTTAGCCTTTGAATTTGATATATACATATATATATATATATGGCATTATTTTCATACGAGTGTGATCAGCAACTGGAATTTGATATATATGGCATTATTTTCATAGTGATGAGTACAATATATAGAAGTGAGTTTGATTCTTATAATACTATTAATTGTTGGATACAATTTTATAATTTGTCATCCATTAATTAGTATATATTACTTTTTTTTTATTTTTCTCTCACTTTATCTAATGGTGTGTGGTCCAAAGCAAAAAAGAGTAAAATTCATAAAAGCAATAATATATATTACTCCTAGAAATAAAAATCAGTCACCTTGTTCTAAATTTGATTATTTTAAATAAAAATTAGATTCAGTGTAAAAGACGAGATCGATCTTTTACCAATGGGAGAGCTTAATTAGTTAGCTACGTACATACAATATATCGGCATACTGAACCAAGCCAATTAACATGCTTGGAGACTAAAATTATATACGTACTAGATGTACAATTAATAATATAAATAAATATTATTTTAATTATTGACCAATATAGACAGATTTGCAACCATGTATACATATGAACAATATTAATTATTATTAATTACTATCATCATCAACATTCGTGAGTCAATATACGTACTATATATTATATATGTTCTTAATTAGGCAGTGATTATACTCATGAGTGAGTCAATTAGTCCATGAAGCTAACAATACTTGAGCTCACATATATATATATATATATATATATATATATATATATATGTACGTCTTTTGTTATAATTAAGCTTAATATTCCCTCATGCACACATCTATATATATCTTTTCATATATATATATATATATGTTCCTTGATCCCTTGTGAAAACCCTTACGATATTATTCATGCATGCACTCCTCTACTTGTCTAGCTATTTGATATATATATATATCAAGCATGTTAATCGTTGTGTAGCTCTAGTTATTCGCGAATTTTAATTTAAATAACCTCCAAATATGTTAAGATCAACTTAGTGAGTAGCATTTATGCGCATACAATTGGTCATGTAGTATATATATATTTTATTCACATGAATAATTATAAAATTTGTATTTATTTACTAGTATATATTATTATATTAAAAAATAGAATATTTTCATCTTATTATTCACTCTTATATATATATATATATATTATAGAATGTGAAATGAAAATAATAAAGGGTGGTGGTGGTGTGTTTAGAGATGATAATGGGGAGTGGATTAAAGGGTTTGCTGTGAATCTTGGGAAAGGCTCTGTGCACCAAGCTGAGATTTGGGGTATTCTTTATGGCTTAAGAGTGGCTAGCCAAAACAATTGGTTCCCTCTGTTAATTAAATCTGACTCTAAGCTTGCGGTTGAGAGTGTTAATGCTTCTTATTGTGATCCTCTCCACCCCTTATTCAGTATTGTTGTTAACTGTAAAAGGTTAATGAATTAATGTGGGCATTTATAGAGTTCATCATGTGTTCAAAGAAGGACATTGGGTCACCGATAAGCTTGATGCAATTGGTTGTAATTTGTGCTTTGATTATGCTCAGTTTGTGAGTCATCCTGACGGTGTTGGATAACTTATTTGGAAAGATTTATACGGACTTAGATTTGTTGTTGTGTAGTTTTGTTTTCGGGCTTATGCCCTTCCTCTGTACCAAAAAAAAAATAATATTAAACATAACAAAAGTCGATACTAGCTAACTAGCTAGATATTGAGTATTGACCTAAAATTTGGACGTTCATAGCAGCCGCCAACCACTCTTATAGCTAGGAATGGATCTGCAAAGTTAATATAATATATCTAATTGTAGATTTCCTAGTTTTGAACAGAGACTCAGATCCAAGTTCCATATATAATTAGGCTTATATATATTATTAACATATAAGAATCATAGAGACAAAGTTGACCAAGGTATTAATTAAGTCAAGAGAGTGACGAAATGGGAATCAGAATCATATATATATATATATATATATGCAAGTAGTAGTTACGATTTTGGACTTGCGGGGCACAAATTAATGATGATGATATTTGACATGCAGTTTTTTTTTTTTTTTGATAATTGGTGATATTTGACAGTTTGCTACCACAATTCTAAGGTTTTGAATTGGCCACCTAGCTCACCCCACACCAGAGGGGAGTGCAGGCAGATCCAGGTCCAATGTGGGTCATATATATTTTTTTTGATATATCGATATTCAATTTACTCTAATTTTAATTTAAGTGGAGGAGAATTTGAGTTAATTAAGACACAATGGATCAGCTATAAGGTATTATATTTCGATCTACATAAATATATAACGTTTTCATTATTTATCAGAATTGAATTTAAGACCTTTCACTTATTAATGAAAAAAATAATAATATTAATCTGTAATAGTACTAATTGATCGAATGTTGGCCATATATATTAAACATGAGAAATAAGTACCTATTCCTCTTCGAGGAAAACCTTTTCATTAATTATGGAATATATATATATATATATATACACACATTAACTCACATTTATAATTAGGAAAATATTTGTATCTCATCCTAGTGGTACCTGATGGAATTCATGATCATCAGTTCAAGAAGGTAAAGAGAGGAGAAAGATTCAGAGTTTATAGGATTAAAGAAAAGGAAAACGAGAGAGTCTGATAGTGAAAAATATTTCTTCTTCTTATTAATTCATTGCTTACTCTACATCTCATCTTTGTATCCTTTATATAACACACATAGCTTATGCCTAACAACTCTAACTGTAAATGAACAGCTAGCATTGACAGCTAGCATGACAGCTGCCCTAACTAACTAATAACAACCCTAATGATAGCTCTTAGTAACTAACTAACTGATAACAACCCTAACCTTCTCTAACATCCGCCCTCAATATGAGGCGAGAAGAACGAAGCAACAGATTGTCGCGAAAGAACTCAAACTGAGGAGTATGAAGCCCGTGGGTGAGAACATCAGCAAACTGATCAGCAGAAGGAACATTCGCCAATTCAAGAGTACGACGTTGAACACGCTCCCGAATAAAGTGAACATCGATCTCAACATGTTTAGTGCGACCGTGGAAGACCGGATTGTCCGCCATTTGGATGGCAGAAATGATGTCACACCAAATAAGGGGAACGCATAGAAGTGGAACGCGGAGATTAGCAAGTAAATAAGATATCCATGAGAGTTCACAAGCAGTATTAGCCAAGGACCGATATTCAGCCTCGGCAGAAGAACGAGAGATAGTAGGCTACTTCTTCGCGCCCCAGGATACGGGATTCCGACCAAGAAAAATAATATGACCCGAAGTGGAACGTCGAGTGATGGGATCACCACCCCAATCAGCATCCGAAAAGTCCTGAAGGTGCAGAGAACTCGAGACATAGTGAAGACCAAGGTCCCGAGTACCATTGATGTAACGGAGAATCCGTTTGACAGCAACCATGTGAACATCAGTGGGAGCATGCATGAATTGACACACTGTGTTAACAGTAAAAACAATATCAGGACGGGTGAAGGTCAAGTATTGAAGGGCGCCCACCATACTGCGATACAAGGAGGGATCAGATAATAAGACCCCATCAGTAAGAAGCAACTTGGAGTCAGGAACCAGTGGAGTAGACACCGAACTGCAGGTAGACATGCCTACCCTACCAAGGAGATCGGAGACGTACTTAGTCTGAGTAACAAAAATACCCTCAGAATCGTAGCTAATATGAAGGCCAAGAAAGTAGGAGAGGAGACCAAGGTCTTTCATATCAAACTCAGTCCCGAGAGCAGTAATAAGCGTGGTAATAGCAGCAGGACTATTACTAGTGATAATGATATCATCAACATAGAGTAAAACGATGAGAATGGTAGAACCCTGATGAAAAACAAACAAAGCGGAATCAGAAGCAGACTGAAGGAACCCCAATGTCAACATGTGGGAAGTGAAACGAGCATTCCATGTGCGAGGTGCCTGTTTTAAGCCATAAAGAGACTTCTCCAGTTTACATACATGATGAGGATAAGTGGAGTTGACAAAGCCTGGTGGTTGGTCCATATAAACCTCCTCAGACAAGTGACCATGAAGAAAGACGTTCTTAACATCAAGTTGTCGTAAAGGCCATTTGAACTGAGCTGCAAGAGCCAAAACCAGATGCACTGTCGTATGTTTAACCACAAGACTAAAGGTTTCCTCATAGTTGATACCAACTTCTTGGAGATAGCCCTTGGCCACTAATCGAGCCTTATGTCGAGCTATAGAGCCATCGACATTAAGTTTGAGTTTAAAACCCCACTTACACCCAATGACACCACGATGATGTGGGAGAGGAATCAGGCGCCAAGTGTTCTGATGTTAAATAGAATCATACTCATCCTGCATTGCTTGATGCCATACAAGCACTACCAAGGCTTGTCTGTAAGTGACAAGTTCAACCAGAGAACTGCCGAGGGAGGAGGTAACATGGAGAGCAAGAGAGCCTTTCCTGCTAGGTTTGGATATTCCACTCTTAGACCTAGTGACCATGGGATGAATTGAGGAAGACATCGGTTTTGAAGAGGAACAAGAGAGATCAACCACAAGAGAAAGTGGTGGCGCACTCTCTGTCGTATAAGAAGAGAAGACGGCAGATGATGATGCATGCTGGGCTGGAGGAGACAAGTTGGTACAATTTGAAGGCAGCGAGGAAACAGGAACCGGAGCTGGACTGGGAACTGGAAGAGAAGAGTCCCTATGTGGGATGTGAGGATCACTAGATAATGGAGTACAACTAGAGACAGGAGCATTGCCAGGAGCACGGAAAGGACCGTTATTGGGAACATGAGACTCTATGGACGTAGAGCTAGAAACAAGACGGAAAGGAAAATGTGTTTCATCAAAAATTACATGCCGTGAGATGTAGGTTTTTTTAGAAGGGATATGATAGCACAAGAACTCCTTATAATCAAGCGTATACCCCACACAAACACACTGGACAGATCGAGGATCAAGTTTATGTTTAGTATATGGACGCAGGTAGGGGAAGCAGGCACATCCAAAGACACGAGAGAGGTTAAAGAGGGATAATGAGTAAAGAGACAGAAATAGGGGGACTGCATTTGAAGAGTAGAAGTGGGCATTCGGTTGATAAGGTAGTTGGATGTGGAACATGCATGGAACCAGAAGGAGTTGGGCATGGATGTTGTTTTTAACAAAGTGATGGTAATTTCAATAAGATGGCGATGTTTCCTCTCTCCTAGCCCGTTCTACTGAGGAGTATAGAGACAAGATTTCAGGTGTTGAACACCTTTGGATGCAAGAAATTCAGACATAGCTGTACTAATGAACTCTCCCCCACCATCACTTTGAAAGATCTTAATAGACTTCTCAAAGAAAGTAGTAATATAGGAATGAAACTTGACAAACACTGAGAAAACATCAGATTTCTTGAAAAGAGGATAGATCCAAGTGTATCGAGTACAATCATCAATGAAAATGACATAAAACCGATAACCTAGAGAGGAAGTACAAGGACTAGGACCCCATACATCAGAATGAATCTTATGAAATGGCACAAAAGCCCGATTAGCTGGAAGAGGAAAAGGAAGTCTTGAAGCTTTGCCCTGAAGGCAAGAGGCACAAATGTGATAGGAGGAATCAGAAGAAAAGGGAAGCTGAGCATGGGTCAACATTTTAGCAAGGACAACATTTGTGGGATGACTAAGCCACTGATGCCAGAGGGAAGACTGAATCTTCTGGCCCAAGCAACCAGTACCTTGGGGTCCAAGGGAAGGAGCAAAATGCAGACTCATGGGAATGGGATATAACCCAACAACACTAGGGGTTTGGTACATCATCTTCCCTTTGTTGTCCTGTATTTGGAGTGAACATGCATCAAAGAGCATTTTTAAATCATTATGAAGGCAGAACTTATGCACAGAAAGAAGATTATGCACCAAATGAGGGACATGACAGACCTCAGACAAGCCAAACACATGACAAGACATAGGTAATGTAACATAACCAACTTAGTGATTGGAAGGACAACCTCATTACCGACTGAAATACCTGAATTTGGTGGACAATGTTGAGCAAATTGAAGCTGAGAGTCATTAGAGGTCATATGATGGGTTGCTCCTATGTCAGCTAACCAGAAGTTAGGATCTGAAAACTCAAAGCTAGAAGTGGCTGAGTATGCTTGAGGCTGAGTCATAGGTCTAGGCGTGGGAACGAAATGTGCCCTTTGGGAGCATTCCAGAGCCTCATGACCAGGTAGTTTGCACAGTTGACACACAGAAGACTGAACGTGAGATACTGGTGGAGGATATGGAGGAGCCCTAAGAACCTTTGGTTCAGAACTAGCTGTACCAGAAAATGAACCACCATAGCCTTGATTGTAACATGAATTGTAGTTAGGATTGAAGCCTCCATGATCTTGAGTATATCCCGAATTGTAGTTAGGATTGTAGCCTTCATAACCTTGACCTTGGTAGAAATCATTATGATTGTTGTAATTATTGTTGCAATGGTTATTATATCGACCTCGGTTGTAGTTGTTCCTGCCACGATAGCCAGTAAACCTGCCTCTTCAACGATTGTTACGACTATACCAATTAGAATCTTGGTAGTTAGTCCTTCCATGCCAGTTTGGATTAGAACTTATGTTGGAACCTTTCCAATGTGATGACTGAGTGGACATAACATCAGAGGACTGAGGTTGAGGATCATTTGTTGCCTTAGTTACAACCATTGCAGTGAGGAGAGAGGATTGAGTTTGCAATTGTGATGTAGCCTTAGAGAGATCAGCCTATTCAGCAAGAAGAAGAGTTCGAAGTTCAGACAAAGTAAGTGAAACGGGTCTTGCTCGAATATGAGATTTGAAGGCATGATAGTCAGTGGACAATGCATTCAATGTGATCAGAATCACGTCCTTATCTCTGACTACAAGTCCAGCAATGGCCAAACGTTGTCTTGCCGTTCTAATCTTAGTCAGAAAAACCTCAATAGAGTCTGAACCCTTCTGTATAGTTTGAAGGTTGGTTTTCAGCTACATAAGATTGGCCTCAGACATAGAGGAAAACCGTTCTTGCAAGGTAAGCCAGGCATTTCTCGAGAATTCACATGACATGATCTCAGTAAAGGCTTCCTCAGATACAGTAGCAATCAACATGTTTAACAATGCATCATCATTATCAATCCATATCTGAAAACCTTCATCCATTGGAGTAGGACACGGACATGTACCATCCAGATGACCAAACAATTGGAAACCTTTTAACAGCCTTTGAATCTTAACACTCCATGATACGTAATTCGTATCATCTAGCTTTAGAGATACAAACTCAGTTGCATGCTTAAGTAAATCCATTGCAGAAAACATGATTATACAAGATATTGGATTTCAAATTCACAAAATGACACACATACTAGGCACGAATATCACAGAATCACAATAAAAACTTTCTAGATACACAGAAGACAAAACTTATCTTTAGAGGTTTGAAGGAAGATTGAAGAACTAGAAGTAGAAGAGACAGGTTGATCAGATCAGACGAATCAAATAGCATCGGAGAACCATGACAAACAGCAGAAATTGCTACATTCCACAGAACTCAGAGATTAACGCAGTAGCCCCAATACAACTCCTCGAGAAATCGCACAAGAAGCAAGAAAGAAATCTAGACGCAGGATCTCAGCTATGAGCTTCACAGCTCTGATACCATGATGGAATTCATGATCATCAGTTCAAGAAGGTAAAGAGACGAGAAAGATTAAGAGTTTAGAGGATTAAAGAGAAGGAAAACGAGAGAGTCTGTTAGTGAAAAATATTTCTTCTTCTTATTAATTCATTGCTTACTCTACATCTCATCTTTGTATCCTTTATATAACACACATAGCTTATGCCTAACAACTCTAACTGTAAATGAACAACTAGCATTGACAGCTAGCATGACAGCTGCCCTAACTAACTAATAACAACCCTAATGATAGCTCTTAGTAACTAACTAACTAATAACAACCCTAACCTTCTCTAACAGTACCTCCTCGTACCACCTTTTCGATTTATTGAATTGTCTTTGTACATATATCATAATCGGAACCGTTCATTATCTAAATCATCATGTCAAGATCATCTCCGTAAAAAATCAACAAGATTGAAGGTCGTTTAGTCATTCTTATGTATCAAATAAATCAACAATTTTAGTAAGAATTAAGATCCTTATGGCGAATTGTCAATTTAGTTAATATATATGAATGGATAAACGACCATGATCACTCATCAACGATCACTCATTCTAGTTAGGTTTGAAAAATATTTATTATATTTGACTACTTATTCCTCATCAGTAACTTCGTCTTACAGTTGGTTTGAAATTGTGTTTATTTAGCTTTATACGTGATTTTTTTTCTTAAAAAATATTTAGGAAGCCAACGTGTTTAATATATGCTATAAAATTGTTTATTGAATCATTGTTGTCAGTCAAAAGGAATAATCTGAAACTGATTCCTAGCTAGCTGGCTTTTGATTGTGCAGAAACTATTTTGAATAATGAAATTTTCAAGTGACTGAAATATGAAATTGATTATTCACGCAAGCCATTGACCTTCTAATAATACATATGACTGTGATTATTTGAACGGTGAAATTCCAATTTCCCTTCAAACATCATTAATAAAGAAAAACCTAAACAAATTAAAAGCATTTAGCTATTAATTAATATCAATATCACCATTTAGCTAACGCGTACATATGTCATAATAACAACAATTAACGATAATTATCATCTATATATATATATATAATCTGCTTTGTTGAGATCATTTTGAATTAACTATATAGATATGATGCATTAAAAGAAGTAACGCCTATCATAAAAGAGAAAGAATATATAAACATTTTAAAGAAGTATAAATTATTATATTTATAATAAATTAATTAATCACGTACATAATAATAATAAAGTATTTAATGTTATATAATTTTTCAAGTAGTACCCTTTTGCTTGTATTTGCTTGTTGAGTTCGGTGGACTTTGTTACTTTTCTAACAAGGGTTTGACCAATAATTAAGGGTGTTCCAGTTAACTGATGATCCAATATTAACATATATCACTAATTAATTAATTAATCAAATGAAGCCATATTTCTCCACAGCTCAGAGAATATATATAAATAATGGATTTGCCTTGTCGGGCACAATCAAGATCATATGTATCGTATTCCATGTATTGTTGATATAGGAGTACGGCAGCAGAGCCGTCTAGTAGTTGATGATCATCTGTGATTATTAGTAACCTAAATATTGGAAAAAAGGTGGAACTCAAGCCATGAAAGTCAATAAGAAGATTATTATGCTTAAGGCTGGTCACATCAAAAGCAACGTCATATCTCCGATATATATATATATATATATATATATATGTTCGCCCGCAGGTCATAATTTAAAAACGGGAACCAAATTAAAGATTATCACCTAATCCTACTAGCTATGCTTGAATGGTGACTAAAGTTTGATTCCAATTTGTTTTGGACAAATTAATAAAATCTTCCAAATTATAAGTCATATTCTCAATCTCCTCCTACTCATTTTGTTGGACATTTACAATTGCATGTATATCCAAACTATTAGCTGCAAACACTACTACATTTAACCGGAATTAACTCTGGGTGTAGTTCACTGATCATCATTAATATCCTTCTTCTTTTTCATGCATGCAGAATGCAGGATGCATGTGGTGCTACAGTTGAACGAATTGGTTTTTTGTTGTCTTTAATTTCTTATTCTTGGGCCAAAATGGATCATTATTATATACGTTTCAATAGTAATTCATGAATGAATCGAATGCTCCAAATTAAGGAACTTCATGTGCGCGCCTGATTTATTTTACGCAAATAATTAAGCAGATTTACCTGCAATATTGTGCCAAAGTTAGTCCAAACTTGAAAAGCTAGCAAGCTGTGACATTGTTTGTTTGCTTTGTTAGTAACCCAGGTTTTATATATAGATGAATAATCGAGTTGTTAATGAATATCTCAAGCTAGCTCAAGTGCGATATATAATATACCATATAAATATAATCTTTGGGCTTAATTGCCAGGCTGGATTTTACCGGGTCACGCTTGTGGGCTATTTCGAGCTCAACCACCTAAGCCCGAGTCCAGAGCACTAAGTTTCAGGCCTAGCTAGCCCGTGGCTTATAGCTAGCTTAGAGCCAATCGCTCTCTCAGGAATTCATGGGCTTATGGGTTAAATGATGAGGCCTACTCAAGAATCAGGAGGAATCTAATACTCATATGCACAAATATGAAGAATCAAACTGAGAGTCTGAAGCATGATCAATTTCTTCATCCATGGACGTCCTCATCTGCACTTGCTCAAGTTTCTATTTGCCTGATACTGTACGCGCGCGATCGCGATTCAAGATTTGAGAACCAGAACCTTTTTTGTTTGGATTGCAAGACAAGCAAAAGTGTTTTGTCATTTGTGTGTGCTGATTTTGGACACCTAAACCCACTTTGAAATTTCAATTAGTCTCACGATCTCACCTCACTGTTGGAGTGTTGGACTTTGGGCTGCGGTTGCAAAATCCAATATGGACTTGTGGACCTGTTGTCCCTACCAGCAGATCAATATAGTATGCCAAAACAATCCGGGACTTCCATTATGCTATTGATTTCTAGTTATGTGGGGGAATCCAACTACTCCTTTAGTTCATGTCATTTCTATGTAGTATTCGATTTTGAAATTTTAAAATAAAATTCCTACCCTCTTTTTTTCAAATCAAATGTATAAATTCCTCCTCTTTTATTTGGGCAATCCTTTATGTGTTAATAAATGTAAAAGACTGTAACCAAAAGGTGTGGTGCAATTGGCAAACTGGCACATCCAGATGAAAAATCTTTTACTTTCTAATTGATAGGGTTTCGAAGTCATAAATTAGTATGATTTATTTATTTTATTCACATTCATATATGGTAATTAAACATGTCCTTAGTGGCTAGATAAAGAACTAGGAAAGCACAGGTTATAATTGTTGGCCACAACTTTTCTTAATGAGATATATTGTTATTCCAATTCCATCATACACATACAACAGTATTATCAAGAAATTTTTTATTTTATTTATAAAAATAGAATGAATTCATTCATAAAGGAGTACAATATACAGTTCAGACTCTAGGATAGAGGAAAGAGAAGTCTCTCGCAAGGAGAGGTTGCGTGAAAAAAAAAACTTCCTTGGGTTTAGGGTGCGCTTCCTTTTTACGGTCGCCGCCATTGTAGAGTTCACGGTGTCTGTGCAAAGGCACAGAGCTGGTGCGATGGAGATGGAGGACTTGGAGAGGCGATTTGGGTCGAACCTCAGGCTTTCAGAGAAGGAGAGGCAAGGGGTTCTTGTGATGCAAGAGGAGATTGACGACATGCCGCTAAGGTTTCAATTCTGCCTTGTGGCGGAAGTATTCACTAACAAGGCAGTCAACGATGAGGCTTTTGTGAAGCTTTTCTCTGGATTATGGAAGGGAACCGATGGAGTGTCTATTAGAGCGATTGTGAATAGGAAGTACTTGGCATGTTTTGTCGGAAGGCATGATTTGCAGAGGGTCCTCGAGATGGAGCCCTAGACGTTCATGGATGCCTTGGTCATTTTGGAGGAGGGATCACGGAGTAGGAATCCAAGGAGGCTGCGGATGAACCACTGCTCCATTTGGGTGCAACTACACGGGATTGCAACGTTAAGTATGACTGTTGCGGTGGTTATAAAGATTGGAGGGCTTATAGGAGGGGTCCTTGATGTGGATACGGCTTGGGGGAAGGAGTGCATTGGGAGCTTTGCCCGTGTTCGGATACGAATGAGGGTGGATGATCCTCTGATGAGAGGGACGTTTGTTGAGTACCATGTGGAAGGGCAGCGATGGATTGACTTTAAGTATGAGTTCCTTCCCTCTTACTGCTTGGCGTGTGGCGGCTTGGGGCACAACACGAGTCGATGTGAGAGATTGGGGCAAGCTGCTGACCTCGAAGGGAGTTCCATGGCTTTTCGAGACCTTGATGCAAGGGAAGATTTACGGCGGAAACCTCTGAGACACAGCGCACGCCGCCACACAAGTGAGGCGGGAACACATGGGCAAGGCGGCCGGGGACGGGGGCGAGGATATGGTATTTCCTCAGGCCTTGCATCCCTCATCCAAGCACAGAAGGAGGAAGAGTAAAGACAAACCAGAGTGCTTGAGGCAGCCTTGGACGCAGGAATGATTGGTAGAGGTGGACATATACAGGGGCATGTACTTATGGCTATGACACACCAAGGAAGTAATATGTCAGGGAACAATACAGCAAGGGCTAACATTGAGGGTCTGCCTGATCGCAATATTCCTAATTCTGTGCAACCAGTAGCGGAGGGGGTCACGATGCAAACTGTGGCAATACGGATTCCGGCTGTTGGTACTGGAGGTGGAGACGGTGTAGGAGTGACGGAGGGAAGTAGGGAGATTGAAATTGGGCCTGGTAATTCTTGTTAGAATTTTGAGATGAAGAAAGAAAGGATTCGAGATGAAGAAAGAGAGGATTAAGGAGAGTAGGGTATAGGAAAGGAAGAGATGAAGTATAATTTCTGCTTTTCATATATTTTCCACACACACATACATACAATACTTCAACACTTATATAATAATCACTAACAGCAAGTAACAAATTCTTGCAGCTCATGACAGCTAGGGATAGCTAACTAATCAGGACAACTGTAGTCTAACAACCTACAGCTAACTAATCAGGGTATAGAAACTAACCTACAGCTAAGGGATGAGTAGTCTAACAACCTAACTGAATCTGTTGGATACTAACAAGATAGCTAACCAACTAATAATACAGCTAGCTAGTCAAGACAGCTAACCATATCATTTCATATTATTCAACAGTCTCCCTCAATCTGATGCTGGAGTCCTGAAGCATGAGATTGTCCTGATAAAATTCAAACCGAGGCGTGTGCAACCCATGAGTCATAACATCAGCTAGCTGGTCCCGAGAAGAAATATGCGCCAAGTGAAGATCCTTACGTTGAACCCGCTCATGAACAAAATGCACGTCGATTTCAACGTGTTTAGTACGGCCATGAAAGACCGGATTATGGGCCATCTGAATAGCCGAGATACTATCGTACCAGATCAGGGGCGGACAAGAAAGAGGAAGATGAAGCTCAGCCAACAGGTGCGTGAGCCACTGTAGTTCACAAGTAGTGCTGGCAA
Source organism: Oemleria cerasiformis (assembly GCA_037349345.1). Classification (NCBI taxonomy): domain Eukaryota; kingdom Viridiplantae; phylum Streptophyta; class Magnoliopsida; order Rosales; family Rosaceae; genus Oemleria; species Oemleria cerasiformis. Next base: position 12,930,770 of record JAZGTL010000007.1, read on the forward strand.
GAGCCCGATACTCCGCCTCGGCAGAAGAGCGAGACACAGTGGTCTGCTTTTTGGCACCCCACGAAATGGGATTGCAACCAAGAAAGACTATGTGACCAGAAGTCGAACGGCGGGTATTGGGATCACCACCCCAATCGGCATCGGAGAAGGCGTGAAGAAGAAGCGGGCCCGAGACATAGCGGAGACCAAAGGCCATAATACCCTTTAGATAGCGAAGAATACATTTGACAGCCATCATATGAACGTCCGTAGGAGCATGCATGAATTGACACACAGTATTAACAGCAAAAACAATATCCGGGCGGCTGAACGTCAAGTACTGCAGAGCATCAACCATGCTCCGATAAAGAGTGGGGTCGGGAAGCAAGAGCCCATCAGTAAGCAGTAACTTAGTGTCAGGAACCAAAGGAGTGGAAATAGGACTACAAGTAGACATCCCAACCTTACTCAGAAGCTCCCGGGTATACTTACTTTGATTAATAAACAAACCGTTGGTGTGAGAACTCACATGGAGACCAAGGAAATAGGACAGAACCCCGAGATCTTTCATGTCAAACTCAGTGCCCAAGGCACGAATCAAACCGGTCATCGCATCAGGATCATTCCCAGTCACGATGATGTCATCAACATATAGCAAAACAATAAGAAGAATCGGCCCCTGATGAAGAACAAATAAGGCAGAATCAGAAAGGGATTGAACAAACCCCAAAGTATGCATATGACCAGTAAACCGAGCATTGCAAGCACGAGGAGCCTGCTTCAGGCCATAAAGAGACTTTTCCAACTTTCACACATGAGAAGGGAGTGAGAATCAACAAAACCGGGAGGTTGATCCATGTAAACCTCTTCATGAAGAACACCATGAAGAAAAGCATTTTTGACATCAAGCTGCCGTAATTGCCAATTGAACTGAGCAGCAAAAGTAAGAATGAGCCGCACTGTGGTATGCTTGTCAACCGGACTGAAAGTTTCATCATAATCAATTCCAGCCTCTTGAAGATAACCCTTAGCAACCAGGCGAGCCTTGGTCTTGCTACCGAGCCATCTGCATGGCGCTTCAACTTGAATACCCACTTACACCCAATAACACTCCGATGAGCAGGTAATGGAACCAATCGCCAAGTGTACTGTTGCTGGAGAGCAGTAAATTCCTCGTGCATGGCGTGACACCACTCAGGAACCTGGGAAGCCTGTGTATAGTCACTGGCTCAAGAAGAGGACCAACCGAGGAGGTGACGTGCAAAGCAAGAAAGCCACGACGCCTAGGTCTGGAGATGCCATTTTTAGACCGAGTGACCATAGGATGGGAAGAAGGCACGACAGAGAGAACAGGAGATGAAGTGGGAATAGTCATGTCAACCACCAAGTCAATAGAGGGCGTAGGGGATGGAGAGCCTGAAGTCGTAGAGACTGGTGATAAGCTAGGAGCATGAGGAGATGTCAATGGTGAATGAACCACGAGATGCGCAGAAGGAGACCCCGATGCGGAAGGAGAGGGAACCCTGCCAAGAGGAGAACAAACAGTATACAATGGAGTACAACTAGGATGGTTCATCAAGCCACGATCATGTGTGAAGGATGTGTTCATAGACGCATGAGATGAATGGAAAAGGAACTGACTCTCATCAAATACAACATGACGAGACACAAAGGTTTTCTTGGAGGGAATATGATAACACATATATCCTTTATAATCCAGAGTATAACCTGCAAAGACATATCGGGTAGTCCGGGGTTCAAGTTTGTGACTAGTATAGGGCCAGAGAAAAGGATAACATGCACACCCGAAAGATTTTAAAAACTATAAGGAAGGATAATAACCAAAAAGAAGAAAATAGGGAGAGCTCATATGAAGAACAGCAGTTGGCATACGATTGATAAGAAAATTGGCAGTGGAACAAGCATGAAACCAAAAAAAGGGGGCATAGAAGCCGTTTGTAGCAAGGTAATGGTAGTTTCAATGAGATGCCGATGTTTTCTCTCAGCAAGCCCGTTTTGCTGTGGTGTATAAGGACAAGACTTGAAATGAAGAATGCCTTTAGACGTAAAGAACTCAGTCATGGCTTTGTTGACAAACTCACCTCCGCCATCACTTTGGAACACTTTTATAGATTTTTCAAAGAAATTAAGAACATAAGAGTAGAATTTCACAAAAGTAGAGTAATAACATCTGATTTATTCATTAAAGGATAAATCCAAGTGTAGCGAGTATAGTCATCAATGAAGAGAACATAGTATTTATGACCAAGAAGAGAAGGACAGGGACTAGGACCCTAAACATCCGAATGAACTTCAGCAAAAGGGTGAGAAGTCCTATTGACATAAGAAGAAAAGGGAAATCTAGATACTTTTCCTTGAAGACAAGGTTGACACATATGGGAAGGTAACTCAGTAGAGCAGGTAATCTGAACTTGGGCAAGCATAGTAGAAAGAACAGCATGGGCATGATGACCAAGCCTCCGGTGCCATAGTGAAGAGGGTACTGTCTTGCCTACACAAGCAATAGAAGACAAGTGAGGAGATGAAGAAGAAGAAGATAAAGACTTAGGAATGGGATATAAAACACTAACACTAAGAAGTTTATACAGAGTCCTCCCCGAGTGATCCTGAATACGAAGAGAGTGAGCATCAAAAAGCATTTGACAACCATTATGCAAACATAATTTTTGCACAGAAAGCAGATTATGGACAAGACGAGGTACATGATACACATCCTTTAATTGAAAAGCATGATCGATAATAGGCAAGGTAAGAGAACCAACACTAGCTATAGGAAGAACAGCTCCATTACCAACTAAAATACCTGATTTAGAGGAAAAACGTGAGCTTGTTGTAAGTGAGAACCATCAGAGATCATGTGATTATTGGCACCAGTATCAGTGAGCCAAAAGTTAGGGTCATTGAACTCAAAAGCAGGAGTAGCTGAATAGGCTTGAGGCTGAGTACCAGGTGGAGTAGACACTTCAAAATGGCCCCGTTGTGAGCAGTCCAGGGCCTCATGACCAGGAAGTTTACATAGTTGACACAAAGGAAACGGGAGAGCTTGCATGTACTGAGGGGAAGCCCCTAAAACTCCAGGATTTGTGTGACCAGGCGACTGTTGAGGTTGCTATTGTGGATGTGAGAAGTAAGGATTGAAGCCATAGGACTGACTACCACCAATAGGATAGCTATAGTTTTGTTGAGAACCTTGATTATAACCAGAGAACTGCGGGTAACCCACGATTATAACCTCCACAGTTACCCCTATTGTTGTTGTTCCAGTTGTTATTCCATCGTCCTCGACCATTATTCCACCGACCTCGACCTCTATTGTTGTTCCAATTATTAGAACCTCTCCCTTGCCAATTAGAGTTATTCCAACCTGTACCTCCCGATTGAGGTGTAGTAGCCACATTCAAGGATTCACTCTGAGAACCTTGACCTTCTTTAGTAGCCACCATTGCGGTAAGCAAGGATTGGTGTGAAGCAAGTTGTGTTGCAACTTTGGTAAGGTCTGCTTCTTCAGCTAGCAAAAGAGTCCGAAGCTCAGTAAGGGTAACAGGAATAGGCCGCGCCCGAATGTGAGACTTAAAGGGATGATAATCAGATGGCAGGCCATTAAGTGTGATCAAGATTACATCTTTGTCAGACACAGGCACACCTGCACTAGCCAACCATTGCTGAGCAGACCAAATCTTACTCATGAATGTCTCAACAGAATCAGAACCTTTTTGGATGGTCTGAAGATTGGTCTTTAGCTGCATGAGGTGAGCTTCTGATAAAGAAGAGAAACGTTCTTGTAGTGTAAGCCAAGCCTCACGTGAGGATTCACAGTTCATTATTTCAGTGAAAGCATCTTCATATATTGTTGCAATAAGAACATTAAGCAAAGTAGCATCCATATCAACCCAATTTTGAAACGATGCATCAGTAGACAAAGGACATAGACTAGAACCATCAAGATGACCAAACAAATGGAAACCTTTAAGCAAACGCTGAATCTTGATACTCCAGGACACATAATTGGTATCATCTAGCTTCATAGACATGAAGTCCGTGACATGTTTAAGAAGATCCATACCAACAGTCATGACGAAAAAGGCACAGAAAAGTATAAGAAAAACTCAGTGTTACGTATTCGACTAGCAAGAGATGCAAGAAACACTTATCTTGCAAAAAATCACAACGTGAGAGATCCAGACAGTGAGCAGAAGAGGAGAATAGAAACCACGCCCAAAGAGAACGAAGAACCGGATTCAAAGGGAGAGAAAGAACACCATAGGCTAATCACGATCTCGATTACACTTGCACAGTTTTAACAGGAATCACCAGAATCAACAGCTACGAGCATTCACTGCTCTGATACCATGTTGGAATTTTGAGATGAAGAAAGAAAGGATTCGAGATGAAGAAAGAGAGGATTAAGGAGCGTAGGGTATAGGAAAGGAAGAGATGAAGTATAATTTATGCTTTTCATATATTTTCCACAGACACATACATACAATACTTCAACACTTATATAATGATCACTAACAGCAAGTAACAAACTCTTGCAGCTCATGACAGCTAGGGATAGCTAACTAATCAGGACAACTGTAGAAACTAACCTACAGCTAAGGGAAGAGTAGTCTAACAACCTAACTGAATCTGTTGGATACTAACAAGATAGCTAATCAACTAATAGTACAGCTAGCTAGTCAAGACAACTAACCATATCATTTCATATTATTCAACAATTCTGGACAGTCTGACTTGCTTTCTCTTGTGGAGGCTGGGGAGATGGTGAGGGAGGAGGAAGCTCCCCTCTCCCAACAATCTGACCCCTTCCAGCTTATGCCTATTATTGTGGGGTCACAACGCAATGGTTCATTGAAGCATAAGCGGTGCAGGGCTGTGGTGGAAGGAGAATATGTGTCACAGAACACGTGGGGTGGTGTAGTAAGGCATAGAAGATTGGAGTATGGAGTGGAAGTGGGTGTTTCTCAAGTAGTCGGGGCAGCCCTTAATGGGCTGCTTGAGTGAACGGGTGTGGGATCCACCTCTTCCCAATCGCCATGAATGTTTTATGCTGGAACTGCCAAGGTATCAGAGGTATTTTGACAGTTCATAACCTGGTGGAGTAGGCCATGCTTCATCGTCCTGATCTTATCGTGTTGTTGGAGACAAAGAATTATAGTAGGAGCTTTACTTATTTAAAAAATAATTTGAACATGTAGTTCATGCATGCAGTTGAGCCACGAGGTCTGAGTGGCGGTTTGGGTGCTTTTTGGAGGACGTTCAACAAGTTTTTAAGTTAAATTTGCTGATTTCCTTATTGAAGTAGTAATAAAAACTCTTTTTGTAGTTATTCTTGGAGATTTTTTGCCCTTTATGCTAGTACTGATGATCGGAAGCTTGCTGACCAATGGCGTATGCTAAGTTCTCAGATTGCAAGTTGTCGGGAACCTTGCCTCCTTTTGGGGGATTTCAGTGACATCCTCGTGGTACATGAAAAAGAGGATGCCTAACTCGATCTGAAAATTCAATGCATGCTTTCTGAGAATTTGTTGCAGAAAACAAGTTGCTTGGCCTTGGATTTCTAGGGCACCCATACACCTGGAGGAATAACAGGGACTCAAGTTTTATTCAGGCTCGCTTGGATAGGTGCTTAGCTACAGCTGATTGGATTGATCTTTATCTTGGGGATGGGGTTCAGCATCTTCTGGTCGAAGGCTCGGACCACCTAATGCTGCTATTGATACTCTCCTCGATGCAGTTATGCCAGAAGAAAGATTTATTTTTTATGCTAGATGGGGGCATGAGGAGGGATGCAGACGGGTCATCCAAGATCATTGGGGGCATATGGTGCATGGGTTAAAGGCATACCAGGTGTGTGAGAAGCTTAAAGGAGTCCGGGGAGGGATTTTGGAGTGGAGGAAAGCAATTGAACGTAATAGTAAGTCAGCCATTGAGAACCTGAAGCATGAGTTGCAGACTACCATGGGTAATTCCAGGTTTGATGGAGATTGGGTGAGGCAAAAGGAAGTCGATCTTAAAAGAGCAATTAGGAATGAGGAACTCTATTGGAAACAGAAGTCAAGGATTCATTGGTTGCAGGAGGGGGATGAGAACTCAAATTTTTTTCACTCCACCACTATGAAGAGGCTCCGCTTCAACCAGATTCGGCGGCTGGAAAACAGTGTAGGTGTATGGCTCGAGGATGAAAACGATATGAAACAGGTGGTGGTGGACTACTTTGAGCAGTTTTTCTTTACTACAAACCCTCGCACGTGTCAAACTATTATGTCTGGTGTGGAATGAAGAATTACAGCATAGGAGAATGCAAAGCTCTTGAAGCCTATCACCGCCGAGGAGGTCAAGGGGGCGGCCTTCCAAATCAACCCTTCTAAAGCCCCTGGTCCAGATGGATTTATAGGAAACTTTTTTCAGAAGAATTGGGAGGAGGTGGGCTCGGACATTGTAGAAATGGTGGTGACGTTCTGGCGGTCTGGGCGGCTTCTCCAGAAGATCAACCACACCAATCTTTGCCTTATCCCGAAGGTCCAAAGTCCGGTGAAGATGATGTAGCTGAGACCTATTGCTCTATGTAATGTCATTTACAAGGTAATCTCGTAAATTCTGACTAATCGCTTGAAATGTGTGATGCCTCGAATTATTAGTATTTATCAGTCAGCGTTTGTGGTAGGAAGGTTTATCCAGGACAACATCCTGGTGGTCCATGAGATTTTACATTCCATGAAACATCGAAGTAAGCGGGATGACAAGGAATTGGCGATCAAACTTGACATGGCAAAGGCATATGATAGAAACTGAGCTTCACATCTACTTTCAATATCATTTTGCAAGGTTTTTCTGGTATGGCAGCCCTCTCATGTTGTGAGTACTTTGAATGGAAGTGATTTTGGAAGTGTGTGGCAGAACCTTAATTTCTGATAGATTTAACCAGCTGCCTCACAAGGAAGAATTATTGCAAACTCTTACTTTTGGGCTTTGGCGCATTTGGAAATGCAGAAATAAAATGGTATTTGAAGGCTGAACTTTAAAATCGGAGGAAGCTATTGTTTTGTTGACTAAACAAGTCAGTGAGTACATGGAGCTCTCTAGTGTGTAATCGATGGGGTTCCATGAGCAACCTTGGCCGCCGAAAAATGGTGTTGTGAAGGCTAAGGTCAGATGGAAAAAACCAGCGAGAGGGGTACTGAAAATCAATTGTGATGCTTCATGGTGCAAGCAGCCAGCAAGATGAGGGACCGGATGGGTTCTTCGGGATAGCTATGGCTTCTTGATCTCCACAGGGGCGGTAGGGAGATAGGATGCTGCAGTATAGTGCGATGGCAGAGGCGGAACCCATCAGGGAGGCTTTGGTGCAGTCTGTGAAGGAAGGGTACACCAACCTTGAAGTTGAATATGATGCATTGTTTCTCATTTATCTTTTAAATGGAACAAAGGATTACGAGGTGGACTTGGGTGGCATTGTCTTCGATATTAAGGAGTTAGCCAAGCAACTTGGAGGCACAAAATTTCTGTACACGTCGAGACAAGCCAACCAGGATGCGCATTTGGTGGCAAATTTTGTTTCTAGAGTAGGAGGTCAACATTGTTGGGATGAATTGGGAACTAATTGGCTTTTTGATACCTTGACTTCTGATGCTGGGGTGTCTATCCGATATTAATAATATTTCATGATCTTTAACAACAACAAAAAATATACTCCAGGGCGAAAAAACAGAAGGGGCCTTATTATAACCTCACCATCAAAACCTAGCTGGCCTAGTAAAAATACGAAGAGGAAAAAGAGTACCCCACCCCAACCAACAACACAACAGACTACTCTAAGTCCTTTTCTAACAAAAACGAAAACCAGGGAGGCGCTGATGGCAGCCAACACTGAAGGTTGCTGCCAAGGAGATCTTCTTGTGCCAATTTATGAGCCATTGAATTTGCTTGCCATGGAACATAAGTCACACTCAAAATAGATATATGCATACATTGCAGCATCAAAGTAACCTCTTGCGCTACTATCCCCACTGCAGACCAGTCCCTATGACTCTCATTTATCAGCGCAATAGCTTCTTGAGAATTTGTTTCCATTCTGCTTACTTCCAGCCGCAAATCCTGGATCATCTTCAAGCCATCTCGCGGTGCAGCAAGTTCAGTTGTTGCCACACTCAGACCCGAGGGACCTGCATCTGTAAAGGCAACCACCAGAGCACCATTGTAATCCCGTAAAACCCCCCTACGCCTTTCTCCCAACCTTCTGCATTTATAGCGCCATCAATATTCAACTTGAGTTCCAGCGGTGGAGGTTTGGTCGAGTGATGGTTCTGCTGAGCTTTGGGCCGATTTGGCTAGGAATTTGCAGTTGCAAACTCTTCACAGACAATCATGGTAGCTTCCAGCGCTGCAGTAAAATCCACAACCTGTTTTCCATGCAATCTATTGTTCCGATCATTCCACACCTGCCAAGCAATGTAAACAAATCTATCGAGATTGTCAGCATCCAGAATTTCCATAGCAATTTCAATTAAATCCATGACAGATCCCCGAGATGGAAATCTATCAATTGGGAAATCAGTTAAGCGCCACATTTTCTGACTCCAACGACATGCCCACACCGCGTGGAAGCTATCCTCGGCCTCTTTTCCGCACCTTAGACATATTATGCTATGTAAAACTTTCCTCTTTACTAAATTCAACGTTGTTGGAAATATATCCTTACACGCCCTCCACATGAAAAGTGACAGCACCCCTCCCTAATTTCTCCTCGAAACTCGTGAGAAGCCCTTCTCCCGTTGGACAACCCCTGTAAAATTCCAAAACCTTCCCAAAATTCCCTCACACTACCCACCAAATCTTACGAGAATTCTACCGAAAGTTCGACAGAATCTCCCCTGTAACGTGTCAAAACAGTCTTCCACCTGTCAGACGAAGGATTCAACACAAATACAAAACCAAATAGTCTAGCTAAATCCACAAACTACCACACATCCAAACTCAATTACCAAGCCCTCGAAATAATTTACAATACCCAAAAGTGGATCAGAGTAACCTAGGTAATCCTTAACTTTAAAGAAACTAATGAAAGTCTTACGTACTAGCGGCGTAGCAAAAGATGATGCCTCCTTCTAGTCTTGTTGCCTCGTCCCCGCTACGGCCTTGAGGTCACAAAACCAAAGTAACTGTGAGTGGACAATAGTCCATATCAAAGTGTACACATGCTAATAAAGCGATTATAATAATAATACGGATAAACATGATAATCCACCTCGTGGTAAACCATACTTACAATAAGACCCTCCATTACAATTATATATATATATATATATATATAGATATACATACAACTTACCGAAGTACTATTCCATTACCTAGGTAGAACCCACGCCATATCCAACTGTACATGCTATCGTAATAACCCAGTTGAAGCCGATATTCCCAAACTATTGCCCCACATTTCGACCGTAGTAGTCATCCTGAGCCGTAGCTCGATACCCCAGATCATCTTGAGTGGTAGCTCAATATCCCGGCTCATCCCGAGTCGTAGCTCAATATCCCGACCAATCCCCAGCCATAGCTCAATATCCCGGGTCATCCTGATCCGTAGCTCAATATCCCGACTCATCCCGAGCCGTAGCTCAATATCCCAGCTCAGCTCAATATCCCGGCTCATCCCGAGTCGTAGCTCAATATCCCGACTAATCCCCAGCCATAGCTCAATATCCCGGGTCATCCTGATTCGTAGCTCAATATCCCGACTCATCCCGAGCCATAGCTCAATATCTCAGCTCATCCTGAGCCGTAGCTCAATATCTTGAATCATCCTGTGTCGTAGCTCACTAACCCGGCTCATCTTGAGCCATAGCTCAATATCCCAGTCCATCCTGAGTCGTAGCTCAATATCCTAGCTCATCCCGAGCTGTAGTTCTATATTCCAGTCGTAGTCGTCATCCCCGAGCAGTAGCTAAATATCCCAGCTCATCCTGAACCGTAGCTCTATATCCTAGTCGTAGTCGTCATCCCCAAGTCGTAGCTTGGGATCCGAGGCAGTCCATCCTAGGGATACGCCCTCCTAACCACTATCAAAAATACCTTAAGGCAGTAGCTAGAAACCGAGAGGTCCAACCCGGGGACTTACTCTCCACATATCCGAAAATACCTCAAAGATATGCGGCTGAAATCATGCACTACGCTCATAGGTAACCTCGATGAGCATATGACCAAAAATACCTCAAAGCCATGTGTCGAAGATGAACATGCATGACCGAAAATACCTCAATGTCATGCGGTCACATGACCGAAAATACCTCAGTTATGTGTCAGAAATACCTCAACGAATACGCGACTGAAAATACCTCAAAGTCATGTATCGGAGAAATCCCGGGTCATCGCCCAATATCCCGGTCGAAGCCGTAACCTCAACGAGCACATGACGGAAAATACCTCAACGTCATGTGTCGGAGAAATCCCCTGCCTCACATGTCCAAAAATACCTCAAAGACAGGTGGTGGAAATCCATGATACCTGGCCAACGCCCAAACCACCAATACCCGATACTAAGCCTAAAATCCATATCACCGGGCCTAAGTCCAAAATGCCTCCAAATCATTATCCTTATTTATCAAATGTATAACCCATAGTCCATAATCCATAATCAAGTATAGACGTCCTCAATTCAAGGAATGCATAATTGATAAGAAATTTAATAAATATCTTAAAACCCTTATCCTCAGTTTCCGAGCTTTTAAAGGATAATATTATATCTCCTAACCTTTCTCTTAATTTCCACCATTCATAATTAGTAATAACGTATGTAAAACATAGAATTAAGCATGGATTACAATCTAGGAACTAAGTCCACTCACCTTAAAGTTCAAGCAAGTTCGAAACCAAACTACTCGGTCTTCCGTGACCTTTGGAGCCACCACACCTGTCAAAAATAACACTTGACGTTACTAAATGATAATTCTCAACCTAAAATTCGACCCCTAACTCCGGGAGTTCACATATGCCTTAAACTCATACAAAGTAACTTTAAACAACCAAATAGCCCATAAACGAACTCCGATTGGGTTGAAACATGTGCCAACAAGTCCGGAACGTCGAAAACATGAAGACATGCTTCGCCGGGACCCAAGGAAGAGCCACATGCGCCGCCACGCACTGGTGGGGTGGCATGTGGCTCCTCCCACGTGCGACTGTAGGGGCTACTCGCCCCTTACCTCTCTTTGCTAGCGCCGTCGGCTGGCTGGACGAAAACCCTCATTGTTGGCCAGTTTTGTAGCTTTTCCAAAAGCTTCATTTCTTCACCAAATCTACCATTTTAATAGTCTAAATCCATCTACTTAAACCCAATAATCCAAATCCAAGGTCCAAATTGAGAACTAATACTTGTGGGGGTCGGAAATTGGCCGAAAAGTTGTAGAATCACTGTTCACCATCGTAACTCCCTTTGCCAACGCCGTCCACCTTCGTGGTTAGTATGGTGGTGCTCGGAATGAGGTGAGGAAGATGCTGGTGGTGTTAGTTTGTCTTGGTTTGGGCCTAAACGAAAACTCACAGGGGAGGGGGATGGGTGTTTTCGGTTTGGCCACAAAGGAGATCGAGATGAGGGAGAGAGAATAAGCACCAAAAAAGAAAAATCTGGAAAATTGGGTTTAAAATATCTGACAAGCAAAAATTACCAAACTATCCCTGAAGTTTCTAGACCCACAATTCTCTCATACGAACTCCGATTTTTACGTGCCGCATATCTACGAACTCGTGAGTTCGAGACCTACACTATGGTCTAAGAAAAACTTCCAAAAATTTAGCCAAATAAAAAGTAACTTCCGAATCCCTCCTAAACCCGAGGGTAAATTCGTTATTTCTAATTTAATTTACCAAAATTCACTAATTAAAAATACTGGTTGTTACAAAAAGCTTTAGTTTATAAGGCACCTTGAGCTTCCACACTTTCTCCCAAAAAAAACTAAGTCGCGCTGGATTTGATCCCCCTTGTCCCTCCGCAATAACATTGTCAACTAGGGTGAGAGCAACGTAATATCGTGATTTGACAGAGTATATACCATTTTTGACAAAGAACCAATATAGCCCATCTCTTTGGTTGCGGTGAAGACGAAGAAGGATAAAGCATATAGCCCTCACATCATCATCACATAAGCTAGCATTTAACAACTCCAGGTTCCACTTACCATCACTTGTAATAAGGTCAGCCACTCTCACGTCCAAAGGAAGGAGCTTGTTGAGAATAGGTCTGAATTTGGTCGGTTTTGGAATCCATTGATCATAAAACACATGAATTTCTTCCCCATTCCCAACTCTACAAATCACCCCATCCTCCGGCACGTCCCTCCCCCACATGATAGCCTTCCACACCATTGAAGGGTTTGACCCCAACTTAGCTTTAAACAAATGCCCATGAGGAAAATACCTAGCTCAAAGCATTCGACAAACCAAAGAATCAGGCTTTTCTATGTGGCTCCAAGCTTGTTTTGCAACCATTGCCTTATTAAAGGCTTCGAAGTCTTTGAATCCCAATCCCCCCATTTGGTTAGGTCTACAAAGAGCCTTCCATTTTATCCAGTGAATGCTTTCTTTCCAGCATTGCTCCACCAGTATTTTGCAATCATTGAGGACAATTAGTGGCAAACCCTGCAGAAATTGGAACACCCTCATGGCATAGGTAGGTAGTGCCTGAGCAACTGCTTTAACTAACACTTCTTTCTAGGTGGCCGAGAACAAATTGTATTTCCACTCATTTAACCGACCCCTAGTAGCCTTCCTTTACTCGGTTGAACATATGATTCTTACTCCTCAAAGCAATGGTTAGGAGTCCAAGGTAGCTCTCATGAAACTCAACCACACGAAACCCCATCAATTCAGATATCAGCCTCTTCATGATTGGGTCAGTGCCTAGGCTAAAGGCAGCATCGCTCTTCATAAAATTAATTACTTGGCCCGAAGCTTGCTCATATATTTTCAGAATTTCCATGAGATGCTGACATTCTTTAAGGTGGGCATGATAAAAAAATTGATTGTCGACAACGAAAAATAAATGAGTGATGTTTGGTGCTCTTGGAGCCACAAAAATTCCATGAATCATCTTCTGCCGTTGGGCTTGGGATAAGAGAGATGAAAGGCCTTCGGCATAGATTAAAAACATATAGCGGGCAAGGGATCTCCATGACGCAACCTCTGTCCTGGTTGAATAAAACCGACTGGCTTCCCCCTAATTTTCTTAGCATAAGTGATGGTGGAGATGCAATTCAAAATCAACGCAATCCAACAGTGATTGCCTCCAGAAACGATCATTCAACTCTATCATAGGCCTTGGACATTTCCAGCTTCAGAATCATTTTTTTCAACTCAGTATTCCCTCTTCTTCTTATTGCATGAATACTCTCAAATACTGCAATTACATTATCAAAAATCAAACAGAACAGAACAAAAGCACTTTGGAAAACATAGTTGATACCTGACATCACCGGCTTCATGCGATTGACTATGGTTTTAGAAATAATCTTATAAACCACTTTGCATAGACAAATAGGGCGATACTCAGTTACCTTCGTCGGATGATCAACCTTTGGAATTAAGGTTATAAGAGCGAGATTCATTTCCTGGACACTTCTTCCATCATTGAGTATTTCCAAACAAAACTTAACTACATCATCTCCTACAATGCTCCAATACTTCTGGAAGAACAGTGTCGGTAGACCATCCACACCTGGTGCTTTGGTTATAAACATATAGAAAACAACTCTCTCAATTTCTTCCCTACGAAAATCCCATTGCAACTCAGGAAGTTGTCCTTTCGTTACTGTCCTTAGAACTACCTCAAATATCCTCGACAAATCCCCCTGACCTGACGAAGAGAAAAGATCAGTGAAATAGGATTCGAAAGCCCCACCAACGGCTTCATCTGTAGTTTGACAATGTTGGTCCCTATCGACAATCCCCTTGATTATATTTTTTTGTCCCCTCTGTTTTTCGAATGCATGAAAATATCGGGTATTGCGGTTCCATAATGCAGCCATGATACCCGGGAACGCTGCTTTCACATCAATTCTTCTTGTGCTAGAAGGGAGTCTAGTTCAGCGTTCAGCTACCTTTGATTCCTCATTTCAACCTTCGTCGACTCCGATTCCCTAACCCTCTTAATACAGTCTTGGAGCATACTAATATGTATAGGTCGGTGCCCAAAGAGGTGCGGTTCCACTACCGGAGATCATCGCTGCAATTCTTAATTTTAATCAACAATAGAATCATCCCTGACATTCCAGGCGTGATCAATAACCTTGGATTACTCTTCTCTATGTGTCCACACCTCTTCAAAATAAAAACGTCTGTACCGTCTCAAATAGGGTTGAGAGGCGAGCTTGATCAGAACATGAAGGTGGTCAGAAGCCCGAGAGTTGCATGAAAGCACTATAGGGTAGAGCCCGAGGTGGTCATAAATGTAGTGAAACCACTATATGGTAGAGCTGCATGAAAGCACCGTTAGCAACCACCTGATCCAACCTGACCCTAACTAGACCATCCCCATGCCACCTGTTAGACCAAGCGAACTTATTGCCTTTAAAAATTATTGAAGAAAATTGACAATCCTCTAGTGCCAACCCAAAGTCCCTCATATATGCTCGTGATCCCCTTCTTTGTCCTATATCCTCCCCATCATCCAAAACTTCATTAAAACCACCTCCCAACAACCAAGGCTCCGACATATCACCCCTCAGCCTACGAAGGAGATCCCAAGAGAAGTGTCTAAGATGATGTGTGACCGGATTCCCCATAGAAGCCAGTGAAATGGAACCCGCCCAATTCCCCATAGAAGCCAGTGAAATGGAACCTGCCCCCCCCCCCCCCCCCCCCCCCCACGCAACAATATGGTCCACCGTATAGGACCTAATTCCCCATAGAAGCCAGTGAAATGGAACCCGCCCAATTCCCCATAGAAGCCAGTGAAATGCACCCCCCCTCCCCCCCCCCCCCCCCCCCCCCCACCCACGCAACAATATGGTCCACCGTATAGGACCTAATCGTCACCCTAGTGCCTTGCATCCAAAGTAACACCAACCACCTCCGAAACCCCTACGATCCACACAAAAGCCTCCGCACACCTGAAGTTGTCTTTTTACTAAATCCATCTATCTTACTGTCTTCTGAGTTTCCATAAGAAAAATCAACGTTGGTTTCTTAAGCTTGATTAGAAACTTAAGAGCATGCATTATTTTCGGGCATCCCAACCCGTGAGCATTCCAACATAATATACTCATTGCTGGTGATGGGTCCTTGACCCCATCGCGTGTTTGGATATTGATTTTGATCTCCCAAAAGAAGCAGTATCCTTGTTCTGGTCCTGCATAATGGTCGATTTGGTGGAACTGCCTCCTGCCCTATCTGTCAACTTTTGTTTGGGCGGAGTTTGAGCCTGGAATCCCCGATGCTATCCGTTTCCCAACCGCAGGCGAGGTAACACATCATTCACATTGTCAGCCAACTTTGCAACTGGTCCGACCTTAGCTGACAAGACCCCTCTCGAATTTCCCCCTCAAAATCCGTGAGAAGTCCTGCTCCTGTTTGAAAAAATTTTAACTCTTAAACAATCCCCTAAATGCCCTAAGACTAACAACCCCACGCTAAGAGAATTCTACCGAAAATTTGACATAATCTCCCCTGTAACCAGGTCAAACCATCTTCCACTTGTTAGATGAAGGATCCAAATACTAAACTAATATCCAGATAGTCCAGATCAAATCACGTCAACCAACTCCAAGTCCTCGAAAAAATTACAGTATCCAGACATGGATCAAAGCAAATTAAGTTAACCATAAGTTAACAGAAACTAACGAAAGTTCTACGTGACGGTAGCGCAGTAAAATATGATGCCTCCTTCTAGTCTCGTCGCCTCGTCCTGCAACGGCCTAGAGGGCACAAAACCAAAACAACTGTGAGTGAACAATAGAACAATATCAAAGCATACACACGATAATAAAGTGATAATAACAATAATAATAATAATGGTCATGACAACCCACCGCGTGGTAAATCATATTTACATTAAGACCCTACATACATATATATATATATATATATATACATAACTGACTGGAGTACCATTCAATTATCTGGGTAGAGCCCACACCATATCCAATTGTACCTGCCATCGTAATAACCCAGCCGAAGCTGATATTCCAGGCCATAGTCCCATATCCCGGTCGTAGCCATCATCTCGAGCTATAGCTCAGCATACCAGCCGTAGCAGTCATCCCGAGCCATAGCTCAATTTCCCAGCCATAGCCGTCATCCAAGGTCATTTAACACGGGGACATGCCTTCCTAACCACTACCGAAAATACCTCAAGGCAATGGCTAGAGAACTGAATGGTCCAACACGGGGACCTACTCTCTGTATATCCAAAAATAACTAAAAAATATGCGGGAGGAATCATGTACTATTCACGTAGGTAAACTCAACAAGCACATGAACGAAAATACCTCAAAGTCATGTGTTAGAGATGAACACGCATGATCAAAAATACCTCAAAGTCATGTGCCAGAAATACCTCAATGAATACATGGTCGAAAATACCTCAAAGTCATGGATCGAAAACGAACACGCATGACCGAAAATACCTCAAAGTCATGCGGTCGGAGAAATCATATAGCCCTCAACAAGCACATGAGGAAAATACCTCGACGTCATGTGTCGGAGAAACAATCCGACCCTCAATGAACACATGATGGAAAATACCTCTGTAACGAGCCGTATAAGTAATTAGTGAATTTTCGTAAATTAAGTTAGAAAGGGACGATTTTGCCCTTAGGTTGGGAGGGGTTCAAAAGTCACTTAGAGTTTAGGAATACTTTTGGAAGCTTTTCTTGGGCCATCGCGTAGTTCCTGAACACAAGCTCATAGACAGGTGGCACGTGAAAATCAGAGCCCGTTCGAGAGAGTTACTGGTCTAGAAAGGGTAAGGGCATTTTGGTCCTATATTTTTTTAAGTTCCTTATCACTTTCTCTCTCCTCACATCAGATATTTCTACACCTTTCTTCTTTCTCTTTCTCGAATTTTCCTTTCCTTTGTGCTTGTGAGAACACATAAAACACACACACCACCACCCTCAAATTTTCGATCGTTTTGATCAAACCAAGGGCAACATGGCCTTCCTCCCCTCCCCATGAACTCAACCAGATCATCCTTGAAGCTTGAGGACTATCGTGGATATCGCAGCGAAGCTTGGAAGTTTTCCCGAAGCTTCCCGTCTAATTTCCAGCCACCAAAGGTATGGGATCTTAGTTTTGAATTAAAATTAAAATTCTTGGGCTGGAGTAGATAGATTTTGACTATTAGAACATCGAATTTGGTGGATAAATGAGGGACATATGGAACTTTAAAATTTGGGTGGTTATGGGGTTTTCCTGCCGGCGAAGGGAGGTTGAAGATGACCGGCGCATGGGGGAGGACCACCTGCCACTCCACCGGTGCGTGAGGCCCTCCCTCGGCCTCCAACGACTTATATTTTCATGGTTTCGACATTCTGGATCTTTTGGCGCAGGTGTCGGGTTCATCGAAGTATGTTTAGGGGTTGTTGTAGACATTCAAAATTACTTCGAAATGTATTTAGGGCTCGTATGTACTCCCGGTGTTTAGGGGGTTGGATTTTAGGTTTCTAATTGCCATTTAGTAATGCCAAGTGTCATTTTGACAGGCGTGGTGACTTCGAGGGTCACAGAGGACTTAATAGCTTGGAGATTGGACTCGATTGGACGATACAGTGAGTGGATTTTGGTTTCTAAATAGTAATGCATGCTTATTGTTATGTTTCAAAATTTTAGTTATCGATTACGAATTTTGGGAATAATTATTTATTATTTCATGAGTCTCAGGAATTAAGGATAATTATTATAAGTGCTTATTACCATTCCAAGACTCGGGAACTAAGAATAAGAATGTACTTGAACTTTACGTGATTACAGATTTTAATATCGGTTTTGAAATGTTTGAACTTAGTGGAATTTTGTTTTGACCGAACATGTGGTTTGGACTAAGGTCCATTTACCTGGTTTTGAAACTTCGGGCCGGGATGTTGGATTTATGGCTTTTGGGTTCGATCCGGGGTAAGTACTTGGGTTTTGGCTTTGGAGTGATAGTTGGGAGAAAATTGGTCGTTGTCTATCGAGTTAGGGGTTATGGGTACAAGCCAGGTAGTGATGATGTTAGCCTCGGTCGCGATTACGTGAGGTATGTCATGGAGGATTCCATCATACATTCGGTATGGTTGAGGTATGGCATTGAGGTTTACATCATATACTCCGTATGATTTGAGATATGGCAAGGAGGATTCCATCATACGCTCGGTATGGTTGAGGTATAGCATGGAGGATTCCATCAAATGCTCGGTATGGTTTGTGGTATGACATGGGGGATTCTATCATACGATCGGTATGGTATGAGGTATGGCATGGAGAATTCCATCATACGCTCGGTTTGTTATGAGCTATGACATGGAGGATTCCATCATATGCTCGGCGAGTTATGATCTACGGCTCGGGATGATGGCTAAGGCGGGGATATTGAGCTACCGCTCGGGATGACAGCTACGGTAGGGATATTGAGTTACAATTCGAGATGATGGCTACGACCGGGATATCAAGCTACGGCTTGGGATGACAGCTAAGGCTGGGATATTAAGCTATCGCTCGGGATGACAGCAACGGTAGGGATAGTGAGTTATAATTCGGGATGACGGCTATGATCGGGATATCGAGCTATGGCTCAGGATGATGGCTACGGCCAGGATGTGGGGCTACGGCTTGGGATGTATGCTTCAGCTAGGTTATTACGATGGCAGGTACAATTGGATATGGGGTGGGTTCCACCTAGGTAATTGAATGGTACTCTGGTAAGTTGTATGTTATATATATATATATATATATATAAGTATAATATACCACAAGGTGGGTTGTCGTGATTATCATTATTATTATTATCATTACTTTATTAGTGTGTGTACGCTTCGATATGGTTCTATTGTCCACTCACGGTTATTTTGGTTTTGTGCCCTTCAGGTCGTAGTGGGACGAGGCACCGAGACTAGGAGGAGGAATCACTTTCTGCTATGTTGTTAGTGTAAGATTTGGTTGGGTTGTAAATTCAATTTTACCGGGTATGTAGATCAACCTTTGGGTTGCTTGTTGAGTGTTTTGTATTTTGGTTGAATTTAGTGTTGTCTAGACGGTTGGGGTTAGTGGATTTGTTATTTGTATCCTTCGTCTGAAAGGTGGAAGACGGTTCGACCCAATTATAGGAAAGATTCCACCGGATTTTCGGTAGAAATCTCGTAAAGTTTGTTTGATAGTGTAAGGGTATTTTTGGAAGATTTCAAGTTTTGCAAAGGTTGTCAGACGAGAGCAGGGCTTTTCACGGATTTCAAGGGGAAATTCGGGAGGGGTCCTGTCAACCTCAACATCATGTGTCGAAGAAATCCCCTGCCTCACATGTCCGATAATACCTCAAAAACATGTGGCGGAATTCCATAATACATGGTTGAAGGCAAAATCACCAAAACACTGTCCTAAGCCCAACATCCATGACTCTAGGCCGATGCCCAATATCCATATCCAGGACAAGCCCCAAACCATATTCAAAATCGTTATCAACATCCATAAGTAACCATATACCCCTTAAGCATAATCATTCTAAATCCCGGAAATACATAAATGATAAGATATTCGGTAAATCCATAGTTATCAATAAATCCGTTTAGCCCTTCTACTTGATCTCTGAGCCTTAAAAGGATAATAATACATCTACTAATAAATTCCCTTCAATTTCTCAACTCATAATCGCTATGGAAATCCATAATCGGTGAAAAATCAAGTAAAATCACTATCCATAGTTCCTGGGTTTAGAACGAGAATAAACACTTTTTGAGGATTTTCCTTAATTCCCAAGACGCTTGAAGATAATATATTGTTTAAAACATCACAATATGCGTGCATTATAATTTAGGAAAACAAGTCCACTCACCGTAACGTCCAATCGAGTCCAATCTCCAAGCTATTCGGTCCCTCATGACCCTCGGAGCTACCACGCCTGCCAAAAATGTCACTTGGCGTTACTAACGACATTTATAAACCTAACAATCCAACCCCCCAAATCCAAGGAGTACACATGTGCCCTGAACGCGTTGAAAATAACTTCAAACACCCAAAAGAGCCCATAAACGAACTCTGATGGACCCGATACCTGCGCCAAAAGATCCGGAACGTCGAAAAAATGTCGACACAAGTTGTCAGAGCCCAAGGGAAGGGCCCATGCGCCGGTGGAGGGGCCCATGTGCTAGTGGAGGGGCGGGTGGTCCTCCCCCACGTGCCGGTCGTCTTCCTCCTCTGGTTCGCCGGCGACCAGTCAGATTCCACCATTGTTGGCCGATTTTCAAAGCTTCGTATCTCCCTCATTTCTTAGCCAAATTCAACGTTCTAATAGTCAAAATCTACCTACTTGAGCCAAGGAATCTAAAAATGAAGTCATAACGGAAATCCCATACATGTGGTAGCGGAAAACTGGATGAGAAGGTTGGGCAGATTTTCGAGCTTCACTGCGTCGTACAGAGCTGTCCTCAAGCTTCAAGAATGGTATGGATGAGTTCACGGGGAGGAGAGGAAGCCTGTAGTGTCCATGGTTTAGGTCGAAATGGCCTAAATTTTTTTTATGCTTATTTGTGTGTGTTTGTTTGGTCACGGGGATGAAGAAAATCGAGAGAGGGTGAAGAGAGAGTCCAGAGAATTCTGGAAAATAAAAGAGAAAGGAGGGTGGATATATTCCAAAAATATATGAAACTTCAATTACCAAAATGCCCTGGAAGATTCTAGACTCGTAACTCGTTCAAACGAGCTTCGATTTTCAAGTGCCACTTGTCTATGAACTTGTAAGTACGAGACCTACGCAACGGTCCAAGAAAAACTTCCAAAGATATTCCCAAACTAAAGTAACTTTTGAATCCTTTCGAAAATCAAGGGCAAAATTGTCATTTTCTGACATAATTTACAAATTTAATTCCTTTTGAGGTACGGGTCGTTACACTAGCAGTCTGGGAGCTCCCCTCAATCCCAATTGTTGCAGATTTTTCGATTTGCCCATCACATTGCCCAATAACAGCACCATCCACCGTACCTTGTAACAGAGAGCCCCCTATCCCAACCTGATTAGATGGCCTCAGCCCGCTCTCCATCCCGTGGACGCTCTTCCGCACTGTCTCTAGCATATCCCCTATTCGTTTGTCTGACCCCTCATCTGCCATCATAACATCAAATAAGCGCCTTCGTTTAGCCAGCCCTCCATTACTCCCCCCATCCTCAACCTCTATTCTTCAAATGCCTCATGGTACTACTGTGCTACCCCAGACCTTGGCGGTGAGGGAGCCTTGGTTGCAGCAATCGACCGTGACAGGACACCCAGTCCAAAGACTCGGCCCTTCAATCCACCATTTGGCTGAATGATGTACACTTATTTTGTCAGAGTCTTATGCTCCCATAGTTCTCAACTCCATTGTCCTCAGACCGCACCAAAGTGGACGGTGAGCCCACATGCCAGAAAAAAAAATGGTAACACTTAACCTCGATCTGCTTAGCCTCCTCATCCAAAGCAAGTCTGAGAGTAATACATCGATGCAGAGGGACATTTAGTTTCAGACCTACACATATACGAAAAAAAATCCCCAACCAATCCCCATTGAGACCCTTGTCAACTGCAACAAAGTGCCCCAAATGCCGCCCTATCTTACTTGCCAATGAAGTAGATAAATAGAAAGGAGGGATCTTTTTGATTCTCACCTAGAATCCCAGCTCATCGAGGTGAACCTCAATTGGATCCACTCTGCCAACAGTCATAGCCAAGACGAGAAGGGTACAATCGAAAGTCCAGGGCGCACCTTTCATAACTTTCCGCCGATCTCCATCACTCTTGAAGGACCATAGCAATCTATCTGAGCCTTCCACCGCCACCATGGTAAAATTCTCTCGTAAATGCCATATTTTCTTCATAGACCCTGCCAACGCCTCCCTGGGAAAAGGTTTGGCAGTGATAAATTTTCCAACCAGCAGGATTCGTGACACTCCACCGGTGTCCTCCCCTTCCTCACACACAATCTCTACTGCCTCATGATCAGTAATGGCCATACTGGAGACCATTGACGAAACCATGCCTTCCACCGACTCCATAAGATGCCAGAACCAACGTATCACTACAAGCACCGCTTTTGTAACTCCTGCTCTCCTAAGGCCCCATTTGAAATCACCCAGTCTGCAGCCTTTGAAGATCGAACCATGGACCAAGGGTTTTTATTCCACTCAAGGTGGACACCTTTCACCAATTGAGCTGCAGCTAGGGGATTTGGATGGGGACCTCGCTAACAATACCTTTGGGCTGGTGTGTGTGCTTAAGGCTGCCACCATGGGCTTCGTTTTGGGAGGATTCCCAGCGGCCATAGCGATGTCGTCAAGGCCGGGGTTGCCGTGCGGGGCGGGTCGTTACAAAAAAGGCGCCTTATGTTACTGGGTTCACCGCTAACCACGGATCCTAGCCCCAGTCATCCAAGGTATTGTTATGCTTTCCATATTCGCTCCCACTCGGATGCAGCCTTATCGGGAGTCGAAACTAGGACCAAGCCTTTTATTCCCCTCAAGGAGGACACCTTTCACCAATTGAGATGAGCTCAATTGGTGAAAAGTGTCCACCTTGAGTGGAATAAAAACCCTTGGTCCATGGTTCGATCCTCAAAGGCTGCAGACTGGGGGATTTCGAATGGGGCCTTGGGAACAATACCTTTGGACTGGTGTGTGTGTGCTTAAGACTGCCACCAGGGGGTTCGCCGTGCTGTAAGGCCGGTGCCCATAGCGATACCGTCAAGGCCGGGGTTGCCATGCGGGGCAGGTTGTTACATCACTCGCACATGAGGAGCCCCAGCAGAGGTCTGCTGCAATCCTGTGAACTCAAATGGGTAGCCTGCACCATTTCTACTTCTTCCCTTGCCTCCTTGACTTGCAATTGATTCACCACTTTATTTCTCCCAGTCCAACCTGCCAGCAAGTGAATACAGCAATTCTAATTGAGTAGTAGAAAGTTTGGAAAAAGAAAAATAAAAAAGGTCTATAAGCGGCCTGTGTCAGGAAAACAATCCACCAAGAGAGTTGTGATCCTCCATACCCGTTCACTCAACTTGCATCCCCAAATAGCATGGAACACATCTTCATTTTTCTTTCCACACTGACAACATAATCCTGAGGGAATTACCTTCTTAAGAAACAAGTTAATGGACATGGGAAGAATTTCTAAAGCAGCTCTCCCAAAAAAGACTTTTAGCTTGTTTGGAACTTTAATCTTCCATAGATGTTTCTAGTAAAGTTCCGTCTTCCCCACTGATGAGCATTCTGCCCCTTCCCCATTTTCAATCGCCGTCAACGTTAGAGCTACATGATACCCATATTTAACTGAATATTTTCCATTTTTAGAATAAAACCAATAACAACCATCATCATACATAATCCTCAGGCTTGATGAGAGAGGATGCCATAGCATCCAAGGGCAACCTCAAATGTAGAATAGGGCGGAAAGTCCTAGGCTTTGGGAGCCAGCGGTCCCGAAAGATGCCAATTGAGTCACCTGACCCTACTTGACAAATCAAACCATGTTGAATAACGTCTCGGCCCCAGAGAATCGACTGCCAGATCAAGGAGGGAGCCGGACCCAAGTCAGCTGACATAAAATCTCTATGATTGAAATAATGGGCTTCATCATTCTAGCTACCAAAGAGCCAAGGTGTTCCATAAATGCCTTGCCTATTTCGCCACCATTACCTGATTAAAACATTCAAAGTTTTTAAATCCCAATCTGCCTCTACTCTTAGGCCTACATAGCTTCTGTCATCTCAGCCAGTGGATTCCCTTCCTGCTAGACTTGCCCCACCAGAACCGGGCAATTTCAACAGACAGCTCTTAACACAGCGTTCTCAGGAGCTGGAACAAACTCTTAGAATAAGTTGGTAGGGCCTGAGCTACGGCCTGAGCTAGTACTTCCTTCCCAGCTGCTGAAAGTAGTTTAGCATTCCAAGTAGCCAGCCTATTCCGAAGTACATCCCGCACCTTACCAAACATTTTCCGTTTGTTTTTTGATGTTACAATTGGTAAACCCAAATATTTCTCATGGAAATCCACCACACGAATTCCCAGCATATTCGAGATCAACCTCTTCATAATTGGATCGGTATTGGGACTAAAACAGGCTGCATATTTTTTGAAATTAATTAACTGCCCCGAGACCCTCTCATACTCCTTTATCACAAATAGTAATTGCTGACATTCTGCTAGCCGAGCATTACAAAAGAGAAGGCTATCACCCACAAAAAATAGGAGGGATATAGTTGGGGCTCCAGAAGCCATAGCTACCCCATGAATCTGTCTCTCCCGTTGAGCCTTTAATAATAGCGCTGTAAAACCTTCCGCACATATAAGGAATAAGTATGGGGAAAGAGGGTCCCCCTACCTAAGACCCCTAGTTGGCATGGTGTGGCATGTTGCTTGCCCACGGACTTGCACTGAATAACTAACTGTAGACACACAAGCCATTATTAACAACACCATTCTTTCAGCAAAGCCCAACCTCGTTAACATACCTTCCAGGTAGTGCCATTCCACCCGGTCATAAGTTTCAAAATATCAAGTGTCAACACCCTGCTTTTCAGTTTACTATTGCCCCGTCTTTTATTATCATGAATTCTTTCAAAGGCTGCAATAGTGTTGTCAGTAATCAATATGGAAGGCACAAAGGCACTATGAAACTTCGAGATTAGGGCTGGCATGACCACCTTCAACCTGTTCGCAATAGCTCTGGAAATAATTTTTATAAATTACCCTATAAAAAGCAATAGGTCGGAACTCCGTTACCTGAGTTGGATGATCCACCTTCGGAATGAGGGAGATGAGGGTATGATTATCTCTTGAACACTCACTCCGTCATTAAGCACTGATAGGAAGTAAGAAGTGACATCGTTGCCTACTAGGTCCCAGTATCTATGATAAAATAAAGCCAGCATTCCATCCACCCCTGGGGTCTTCGTTGGAAATATATTGAATAAATTATTTTCAATTTCTCCCCTACCAAAAGGTTTACACAACTCTACATTCTCCCTAGCCCCTAGAATCGGTTACGCCGCCCCCATTACTAACTCCATGTTGGACACCCCTGAAGTACTGAACAGATTTTGAAATTAATTCACAAACAACTTCCCGACATCAGAGTCTGAAGATCAAAATTAATTCACAAACAACTTCCCGACATCAGAGTCTGAAGATCGCCAAACATGCTGTGAATCATACACCCCATTGATAGAATTCCGCCTACCTTTCTCCTTTACAAACTGATGAAAAAACTCGTATTTCTATCCCCCCCCCCCCGCCCCCCCCCCCCCCCCCCCATCCCTTAACTAGGACACTCACAAGCATTGCCTCCATAACATCTCCTCTTTGGCCCGCAAACCATCTAGCTCCAGGTTCAATTGGTGTTGTACCTAGAGGTCACGAGTTGACTGATGTGGGGCTGCGAAGTCATCCAACTGAGCTTGTAGTTGTTTGATTCGTCTAGGGATATTACCAATAGAAGTTCTGCTCCATTGCTTCAAATGACCCTCCACCCTAGCAATCTTCGTTGTCATTGCCGCCCCAGTTCCCTCCTTCCATCAAGCTTTAATTACTTCCTTACACCCCTTAGTTGCCGCCCATACCTCCTCAAAAAAGAATCTATGGCGACGCCGGCCACTACCCAAGTTTGGGAGAAGCCGAATCCATAGGGGAAGGTGATCCATGGCCCAAAAATTCATATGATAAGTCATAACTGCAGGGAAAATTTGTAGAAAAGCTTCATTTACTACTGCTCTATCAAGATAAACTTGAACCAGGACATTCCCACTTCATCTATTGCTCCAAGTAAATTTGGAGCCTTTAAACGGAACTGTCATGAGCCCACAGTCCCCCAACGCTGCGCAGAACTCCTTCATTTGGTTGAGAGGCCAGAGTCATTGATCTTGATGCTCATCAGATACTTCAATCTCATTAAAATCGACACTCACCACCCAAGGAGAGCCTCTGTCATAATTCAACTTGCGCATGAGGTCCCAAGAAAAGTGCCTCATTCTCACATCCGAGTGGCCATAGAACCCAGTGAAACGAAATGGAGAGCCACCTAAACCATCAATCAGGGCGTCGATGTGCCCTGTAGAATACGAGCGAATTGCGTCAACTCCTTGAGCCCAAAGTAGTGCAAGGCCCCCCGCCATACCTACCATTTCCCCACAAAAACCACCTGAAACTCTCAACATCTGCTTTATCTAATCCATCTGGCGAACGATTTTCTTAGTCTCCATAAAAAATAAGATACATGGTTGTCTTTCCTTAAAGAAATACTTCAAGGAATGTATCACTCGTGGGCATCCCAGCCCACGAACATTCTAACTACAAACACTCATGCCTCGTGATGGGTCGCTCCCTTGGACCCCATCACGGTTGTGGATTGACCCGCCAATTATTTTCCAGTAGAGGCACCACCAGAGTTCGAAGAAGCAGACTTCCTTCCTGATTGCCACCGCTTTTGGGGACTTAACTTCAATCGGAAGCCCCCCAATGCTCTGTCCCGGCATCTTCCATTTCCCTGCTTTGACTTCCCGTTGACCAGTGCCATCTCCTCACGTTCATGTAAGTCCATAAAACTGGCTGGCACCTCCACACTAGCATGAGGGTCCTCTGAAATCACAGCTGCAGTCGCTGCATTCACTAGAAGGAGCACTAGGCCCTGGTTCTGCATCCCCAGCACCTCACCGCTGGCGCCAGACCGAGTCTCGGTGCAATGTTTTTTCAAACCCCCATAAACCTTCGAAGTCCCAGCCTTCTCCGCCCCACCTTCATTCCCTGACGTCACCCCAAAAGCTTCCCCAACGGACCTTGTAACCCCCGTCATGTGCAGCGACTCCACTATGTCCAAGTTTAACACCTTCGCCCTAGGACTTAGGCCAAAAACACTGCCCCGGAAGCTGTTTTTAGGTTGTATACTATAGAACATATAATAGCTTTTCTAATGGTGATTTTTAATTAAAATGGACTATAACCAAACTGGTCTTATATATAAATACCTTTATTATCAATAATGCTAGTGACAACATTTTTTTTCTTCTCAAAGGATAATTTCATTAATTAAAATTAAAAATTAGAGTCCAATTACATGATTTAGCAAAGATAAAAAAAGGGCTCAACCAAGAAAAATACAAACTCTCAACCAAGAAAAATACAAACAAATTAAAAGCTCAATCCACATACAATATAAATAGACCTATTACAACCAAAGTCCAAATTATCAAAACCTTAGCAGCATTAAACATAACAATGAGGCCGTCGCCGTCACCAGCTCCACCGATGTCGCCACCAGATCCGCCGCCGCCACCATCAAATAAAAACCAGCAACTTAGAACCCATGAAAGGGGATATGTAGATTATGGTGTTAGGACAACAGCCACCAACAGTCTGCATACTCAAGCAATTCAAATACTCAATAAAGACCTTAAAACTAACCCATCCAAAAAGTGGAATTGGGTTGTTAATTGGAGGCAGCAGTAGGGATATTGGGTGGCTTTAGGGTTTTTGTATTTAGGGCGAAAGGAAGGATATGGATAGTGAAGGGTTATGGAAGCAAATGACAGTGAGATGATAAAGGTGTGGGATAAAGAATTGTGAGGGGATCTATGTGAAAAAAGAGAGAAGGTGGACGAGATCTAATCCATTAATTTAGGAGTAAGGATAGGGAGGAGGGCATGCGGGAGAAACCAAAAGTCACAATATAAGGTGAGGCAAAGAACAATACCACCACAAAAGATGGAGTAACAACCACAAAGGATGAAGCAAAAAAGACATACTAATATGTGGGGATTAATAAATTTAGTATATAAATGTGTTCTCCTTAATATTCTCACAGTATTATTATTTATGGCTACCCATTATGCTCTTGCTGCTCTGTTATTGGCTTTAGATGTCATAAACTCTGCATGATAATAATATCTCTTCTCATAACTCCATCATCGATTCTTTCCAAATTATTGGTGTAAAAAATGAATCCATGCCACCTTCATCTGAGATTCCATTATATAGTTTACTATCATCATTAACAACACATAAATGTTGTTTAATAACAATAATGCACTAAAGTAACATTATCTAGTTGAAATTTTAAAACTAAACAGTTGAGGAGCACTATTGGCACGTGGACAATGTCCTATTACAAAATTTAAGGAAAAAAAAATTGGATTACCTCATCACGCAGCGGTGATGGTGGTGGCGGCGGCGATGATGGCGGTGATGATGGTGGCGGTGGTGATGATGGGGTGGTGATGGTGTAGGTGGCTGCAGTGGTGGAGGTGGCTGTAGTGGTGGTGGTGGTGTGGCGGCGGTGGTGGCGACCAGTGAAGATGGTGGGGGTGGTGACGGTAGAGGCAATGGTGGTAGTTGTAGTGGGTGGTGGTGAGGATGATTTTGGTATCCTAAAATTCATAAAATATTAATTTCATGTTTTATAAAATTTAAGAAAATTATAATAATTATTATTAGTATTTGAGACAATGATATTGGTGGGGATTATTATAATATACACATTAAATATCGACTTCGTTTTTTACGAAAGTCGAACCGAAACTTACCACATAGAATATGAAAAGGAATACCACTATGTATCAACTTAAACAAATTATTGTATTATGTGTTTTCAATTTCAAAATCAATCATAAAAATAATTTATCAAATGCGTTTTACAATTATCTTTAATTATGTCTGAAAAAGAAAAAATTATTTTACGAAATAATATCAAACAAGAATGCATTTAAAAATTAGAATTGAAACAGCCCGTATGCCCCATAAAGAGAAAATTGAAACTGTCCATATGCCATTAAGAGCAAGTTGAAAGCTTCCAGAGGACTTTGGATATGGCTTGCCCTAAGAAAGCACTTCACCTGATGCAATGAACTTTTGCATATAAAAATTGAATCCTTTTTTACTGCTTTCAACTTTCAAGGCCTTTGCTTCTAACAAACTGTTTTTTATTTTCTTTAAATTAATTTATTACTATAACTTTCTACTGATACATTTACAAACGAAGCACCATCGAACCACCCAAACCAAAACAAGCCACAAACGACTTTGCTTCTCTTTCTTCTTTGCATAACAGGCGAGGGGAGACTCTGTCAATGTGTCTGCTCCACTACCCCTGGCCCACTATGGACCCCACATGAGTTTTATTCGACGGCCATTGTCCCCGCCTGACCCCACACTCCCCGCATGATTCGACGGCCACAGATGCCCAATCTTTTGCTTCGTGGTCCCCCACCTTTGGTGTGTGCTGCTCTACTCTCTCATATATTTCACAACCTTTTGTGAACGAGTCAAATCCAAATCAGTCATGACTCATGAGTAGAAGAAGAAGGTATAGTACTAATCTTCGCAATTAACGATGTCGTTTCCCGGTCAACCATTTCATCTTCTGCCAATGGCTGAGCACCCAGACCCGGGAGTCCCGCTCCGGAATCTCTCCAACGTCCGGACGAGAATGGATTCGCTGCAGTGCTTCCTCACCGAATCGATCAACGCCAACGTTCTAATCAGCAAGAACCAGATGGACATGGTCTCCGCCGCCATCGCCTCCGCGATCCACGACACCATTTCGAACGGCACCGCTTTATTAGCCTGCTCTCAAATCCCGATACCTGTATCCAACCGGACCCGTACATCTGCCCTGAAAATCGAAACTCCAGAGGTCAAGAAAGAGGAAGAGAACGACGACGCAGAGTGCGAGATCGTTGAGGTGGACGCGATGGAGCTGCTGGCGGAGCACATCCATTACTGCGAGATTTGTGGGAAGGGGTTCAAGCGCGACGCGAATTTGAGAATGCACATGCGGGCGCACGGGAACCGGTTCAAGACGCCCGAAGCGTTGGCCAAACCGGATAAGAACCCGGCCGAGGCGAGCCGGAAGAGCCGGTTCTCGTGCCCCTATGTGGGGTGTAACCGAAACAAGGGGCACGCGAAGTTTCGGGCGCTGAAGTCGGTGATTTGCGTGAAGAATCACTTTAAGCGGAGCCACTGCCCGAAGATGTACTCTTGCAATCGCTGCAATAAGAGGAGCTTTTCGGTGGTGGCGGATTTGAAGAGCCACTTGAAGCATTGCGGCGAGGCCAGGTGGCGGTGCACGTGCGGCACGAGCTTCTCGAGGAAGAGCAAGCTGTTTGGGCACATGGCGTTGTTTGAAGGGCACATGCCGGCGGTTGAGGAGGAGAAGAGTGATATTCAGGTTGTTACAACTATGGATCAAGATGATGATGAGGAGGAGGAAGAGGAGGAAGAGGAAGCTGCAACGATGTCGCTGAAGGAAGGGGAATTGAATACGAATTCGAATATTTATGAGGATATTGAGTTTTCTGAGGAATTTCTGAATGGGTTTGGTTCAATTGATGGGTACTTTTTGGATGATATGATGGTCGACTTGTAACAGTGAGGATGAGGACCGAGGAGGAAGGAGGATAAGGTATTTATCCAATTTATTTTTATCGCTTACTTTTTTGGTTTGGGGGTTTAGTATTTAGAGTTGATGCATTATTGATTGTATATAGTGCAGGTAATAATTTTAGTTATTCTTTTTGGTAAATGTGTGTTGTTGTTACTTGTCATTGTTTCTAATAAGATTAATAAAGCTCATTTCTTGCTGAATATCTTTGAATCCTAAAGATATACAATTTCGGGCTTCATTCATTCTTGAACCCTTTTGGCTAGCTAAAACTGGAAATACTTGAGAGTTTGGAAGATGTGGAATGCAATGTGTATCCATTGATGGCTTGATTTTGTTCTGTAAGTGGTTTATGTTCCAAATTGTAATCACCCAAAATATGGAATAAAGACAAGAAAATAATGAAATTTTGTATCTTCAATAAAGACAAGGTATAGACTTATAATTAGAGACTCATTGTGGACAGATTACAGTTTCTTTGCATTTATTGAGTGAAATCACTATTTATGGGTTGATTTCTTTTTTGTTGCATTTCAGGTTGCGATATCAACCATCTGATAGCTGTATTGTTGAGTTTATAATGCTATAAAAATATTCACCCTTACGGTTGGCTTCCAATGGCTAGGAGGTCGATGTATTATTTGAAGGGTTCCTTTCGTCTTCAGCCCTCAAGCTTAGCTACGTAACCAAAGCTTAGCTTGTTCCGCATACCATCTTCCCTAATCTCATTCACAACGAACTCTTTCCCATCATCAAGGTTCCTAATGGTACAAACTTGGGCATCACCATTATCATCACTACCCCTAACAATCCCATTAGAATCCAACTCCACGTCAACCTTGGAATCTCTCCGAATCTCGTCTATTCTTCTGGAATGTTTCCCGGACCGCGGCTTATTTGGTGGAAATGAATTGCTTTTATCGCTTGAAGATTTACCAACGCAATTTTTTGTATTTTTGTTTACAAATGAACGGGTTTTGGGTTCAGGCTCGGTCTCGGCCTCACCCGAAGCACAACGATTGAAACAATTGGAGGAGGAGAAGTAGCAGATGAAGTAGAACAAGCATTATTGCACTGATTCCCATTATGGACTAATGGTACGTTTACTTATAAATGTAGAATTTTTTAATGAATGGATCCCATCTAAAATCCTTAATAAAATGGATAAGGGATTAACCAGGAGAGGTATTAGTAACTCTCATTACCTATTTTTAATTTTTAATATACCAAAATTATCCTACAACTTTCACAATACTTCTAAAGCTCATGCCCCCCCAATAAATTTATGCGTGCTATAATTTTTTTTCATTTCTCCGATGCACTATTTTATTGGAAAAAAATAGTTACAAAATTATAAATCAACCTTTCGCCAACTGGACTCAAACTGGTTTTCATGTTTATCAAAATGTCAATAATAATAGGCAAAACGGGATCATTAGAAGAACCACCCTTCTCATTAGAAGAACCACCTTCTAATACTTCTCTTTGAACATCATCTGTCTACTTGGTCCTCCATCTTTCAAGGAAATCTTCGTAAGGCTTCCCCATATTGTACTCAAACTGGTTTTCGTGTTTGTCAAAGGTTACAGAAATGTCAATAATAATAGAAAACCGTGATCACTAGAAGAACCACCCTCCTCAAAAATATAATTAAAAGGAGGATTTTGACTTTTTCCATAGCAAAAGCACCTTGACCAGCATCCTCGCTTGGCGATTTTCCTCCCCAACCAGTACACAAAGCACATCGACTAGTCATAAGACAATCCTCAAGTGTATGCCTATACTTCTCAGCATACCTTCTTTACAACTTGACAAATCCTTAACCGCTGTTCGGAAGGCATAGTGTCCGAATTTAAAATTTTGCAGAGTCATTCCACCATAGTCGAAAAATTTAGACCACCGACATTTTTTCCTGTAAAATAAAAATATCATGTTTGGCCATATACCCTATAATGTATAAGTCGACTACATTAAATATTTTTATTTTTGTTATAATGATATTAGGGAAGGGGATTACATTATACACATTGAGTATCGATCTCGTCCTTTACGAGAATTGAACCTGAAACCTCTCACATAATATGCATGTGGAGAAGAATACCATTAGACCGTAAAACTAAGTGACGACTACATTAAATACTAAGATAACTACATAACGCAAAATCGCTAAATTTATGATTTTGACTCGGTTCTTTTGGATATTTTGAATCAACTCTCAGAATTTTTGCTCTTTCCTGGTAGTAACTCCACAATGTGTAGAACAAAGATTTTTGGAGACTCACCCTCGAACACTTCTATTTGATCACACCTGCTTACTTGGTCGTCCATTTTTCCTTGTAGTTTCCCATAGTTTGTAGAACAAAGATTTGTGGAGGCTCACCCTCAAATACTTTTTCTCTTATCGTCACCTGCCTACTTGGTCCTCTTTCATCCAGTGTGTAGAACAAAGAATTGTGAAGGCTCACCCTCAAATACTTCTACTTGATCATCATCTGCCTACTTGGTCCTCCGTCTTTTCTTGTAGTAATCCATAATGTTTGAAAAAATATTTGTAAAAATCTTCCATCTTTTGAATCTTACTTATTTGTATTATCAGCTTCCCTATGTTACTTATGATTTCACCTATAATTATGCAATTGCAAACTATATATTGAGGTTTCGAGTTATTATGTATTGTAATGTTTTCAAAACAGGGGATAGTATCTTTTATAAATGATTTTTCCATAAACCTGTTTTCGTCCATTCACTGAGTTTATCTCATAATTTTCCTGTTTTGCGCCCCTTGATTATCGTAAGAAGTGGTGTTGGCTTGCACCACGTCAAGGAATTCATCTTTTTATGTTGCTTTCCCGAGAGACACATCAGACCTATTCGAGACCTTCTTGGATTTTCAGAGGGAAATCAAAGGCGGGTCCTTATTCCTTGCCAAATTTTTCCCACTTCTACAGATTTTCATGGCAAGTCGTCCCCTAATTTTTATATTGTATATATTCTTATGATTATGAATGAAATCATTCTTTTGATAAAAAAAATTATAAAATAATAAAATAAAAACAATTATCTTAAAAACATGTCATGTTGCTTGGTTTGTGTTGAAATGTTATTTATGTTCGGCCTCTTATTGTTGAGTTTAGAAAACTTACATAAAATTTATTACATCAATTGGATTATTCCATGAACATATAAATAATTTCTAAATTAATGAAGTTATGTTTGGCCTCATTTTGTTGAGTTTAGAAAACTTACATAAAATTTATTTCAATTGCATTATTCCATGAACATATAAATAAATTTTAAAATGAATTTATGTTTGGCCTCTTGCCTTACAACAAATCATAACATGCATCACACAATGATGATCAGGTCGTTCAGTCGCTCCAAATACTATCGAACATATGTTTGATATCTTCCATCAAAATTTATAGATCTGGAAATTAATCTTTCAAATCACTACAAGAAAATCGTTGTTGCCCGACTAGATTTGGCCCGACGAAAACAATCCCGCGGAGTAAGCATAGATTGCCCGACGGATACGCATCCTCGCCGGGTAACCGGTTGGCGAGCAAAATTGGAAGGTGTTACCCGACTATTTGTACCCCGCGTCGGGTAATAATATATACACCGACGACTAATCGTCGTCGGGTAACACTGGGCGTTGACTCTATGTTGCACGACGAATTATTAAATATTGCCCTGCGAATGTGGTTCGTCTGGCAAATGTATAAACACACTAAATACCCGAGACTCTCTCTTTTCTTCTTCTTCTTCTTCTTCCTCATCTCTGCTTCAGCACTCTTCTCTGCTCTCTCTCTCAATCTCTCACTCATTCACTCTCTTTTCTCTACTTAACATTATCATCTCATCACCATTTTCTTTACCAATCAACTCATTTTTCTCTATCAATCACCAAATATCAAATTTTAAGGTTTGTAAATATTTTTTTTTTTAGTTTTGAAATTTTGATTTTTGATTGGGAATTAATTATGTTTTGTGTTGTAGGAATTTTGTGGTTGATTTGAAGGAATACTTATAAAAAGGTAAGTGTGTTTACCTCTCAATTTAATTTTGTTAAGAATGTTAGATATAATTATATTAGGAAATTTTGTATTTATTGTGGAAAATGTGTAGAAATTGTTTAGAATTTGTGGAAATTAGAAAATTTGTTAGGAAAATATGAAAATAGAAAATATGTAATGAAATTAGGAAAATAGAAAATATGTTATGAAATTAGAAAAATAGAAAATATGTTAGAAAATTAGGAAATTTTGTTGTAAAATAGGAAAATTAAAAATATGTAATGAAATGATTGAAATTAGAAAATATGTTTGGAAATTAGGAAAAATGTTAGGATATTAGAAAATTTTGTTGGAAAATATAAAAATATGTAATGAAATTATTGAAATTAGAAAATATGTTTGGAAATTAGAAAATATGTTAGGAAAATAGGGAAATAGAAAATATGTTAGGAAATTATGAAATTAGAAAATATTTTAGGAAAATAAAAAATATGTAATGAAATTATTAAAATTCAAAATTATTTTTGGAAATTAGAAAATATGTTAGGAAAATAGGGAAATATAAAATATGTTAGGAAATTAGGAAATTAGAAAATATTTTAGGAAAATATGAAAATAAAAAATATGTAATGAAATTATTGAAATTAGAAAATATGTTAGGAAATTAGAAAATATGTAAGGAAAATAGGGAAATAGAAAATATGTATGGAAATTATAAAATTGTAAACTTTGTTTTATGCATAATTAATATATGTTTGTATTTGTGAATTTGTTGTGATATTTTTTTTAAAATGCTTTATTTAGTTCCGACGGAGTGAAATATGTTCATATTTCATAACCGTTTATGTGAAGTTAATCGATTTGATTAACTTCGTATAATGAAATTCAATGAAAAGTCTTAGACCCGTTTGAGAGTCAGTGAATCAGATTGATTGACTGACTCTTGAATTGTCTATATATTCGGACAGTTTGGGGGTACGCAACTATGTGTTGTGTAGTTGGCGGTCTACGAAGTTAGGTTTCGATTGTGGGAAATTCGGTTTGTATCCCCTCAATGTTCTCCAAATGCATACTAGATATTTGTTTATAATATCTACGTCGTGCATTTGGGGAACTGTAGGGAGATGCTGCCGAAATTTCCCTTGATCAAAATTTAGTCTCGTAGGTCGCAAAGTACACAGCACAAAACGTGCACTCTCGAATGGGATAGGGCCAAATCACCGGAGGCATAAGGAGAAGAGTTGTTTTTTATTTTAACTTGTTCTATTTATGAGACAATGTTAACTCAATTACTTACGTTGACTCTATATTATGAAAGCATGCACAATGGACAGAGGGTGGATGCAAATGTTTGATAGATCTTCTGATCAGTATTTGGATGGGATCGACATCTTCATTGCCTTTGCACGTAGTCATTGCAGTGATACAAGACGTATCAGGTGTCCGTGCCGTAAATGTAACAATTGCATTTTGATGCCGTTGAATAAGGTCCAAATTCATCTGGAATGGAATGGGATCGTACACAACTACACTAATTGGATCTATCACGGTGAAGAAATATTTTCCGCATCGACATCTTCGGTTCCCGGGACCCGTCGGGACGAAAGTGGTTTGGATCGGCGATGTGATAATGATCAAGCCGTTGATTTATTAACCGATGTTTTTCCCCCCGCATCAGATGATATGGAAGATGCCAAGGTTGCAACCTGAAGACTCTGAGCTCCATTACGAGATATTTTTTAAAGAAGCTCAGCGCGAATTGTACCCCGGTTGTAAATCATTTTCGGTTCTAGGGGCAGTTGTGGAGTTGATGCACATGAAAGTTAAGTATAATCAAACGAACAAGCATTTTGATCACATGTTGGACATCATCATCCGAATGCTCCCTGAAGACAACTGTCTGCCAAAAGATCATTATAGCTCGAAAAAGTTGTTGAAGGGCCTTGGTTTAGGGTATATCAAGATCCATGCATGCAAGAACAACTGTGCATTATTTTACGGTGAATTCGAGTAACTTGACAAATGTCCCGTGTGCAATGATCCTAGGTTTCAAAAGAACAAGATTCCTAACCAGGTGTTGCGTTATTTTTCACTGAAGCCAAGGTTACAAAGATTTTACATGTCGTCCCACATAGCCCGTGATATGAGGTGGCATAAGGATGAATGCATTGATGATGATGTACTGAGGCATCCGGCGGATAGAGAGGCTTGGAAGGAATTTGATAAAATGTATCTCGAGTTTGCTGCGGAGCCAAGAAATGTCAGATTAGGGCTCGCTACTGACAGGTTTAATCCGTTTGGGAGTTTTGCAAAGCCCTAAAGCACTTGGCTGATTGTTATGGTTCCTTATAACTTGCCTCATTGGAGATGCATGAAGAAAGAATTCACAATCCTGAGTACTTTGATACCGGGGCCCAAATCAGCGAGTAATTCCATCGATGTGTATTTATGGCCGTTTATTGACGAGCACGTGGATTTGTGGAAAAATGGTGTCCGAACATACGACAAGTGCAGTGGAAAAATGTTCACCCTACAAGCGGCTGTAATGTGGACAATTAATGATTTTCCTGCTTATGGTTTGTTATCGGGATGGAGCACCAAGGGCTACATTTCTTGCCCAACATATGGACCAGACACAACATCCTTTTTGGCACGCATCTAAGGTATGCTACTTGGGCGCGAGAATGTTTCTACCCAGGGATTACCGATGGCGAATGTAATCTGACTCATTTCATGGTAAATCAGAGTTAAGAGGTCGACCAAGGGAAAGGTGCGGTGATGAGATATTATCCAAACTGAACAGTATACATGAGTTCGTGACACGAGGATCAAAACTAGCCGAATAGGAAAATTGGACGAAAAAAGCATATTTTTCCGGTTGCCATATTGGTCGAAATTGAAAATCAGACACATCGCCGATCCTATGCACATCGAGAAGAATGTTGCTGAGAGTGTTGTGGGAACGACTTTACCCATTGAAGTTAAGTCAAAGGACACAAAAAAGACTCGTCTGAGCATGAAAGAAATGGGAATTCGGCCTAATTTGTGGCCAAAAGTCGTCAATAGCAAATACATCATGCCTCATCCAAGTTATACATTTACGCCGGACAATAAGAAAAAATTACTGAAGTGGTTGCAGGGTGTGAAATTTCCCGACGGGTACGCCAGCAACATATCCCGGAGTGTTAGCACGAACGGTGGGACTATTTCTGGTATGAAGAGCCATGACTATCATGTTTTGCTACAACGACTCATTCTGATTGGTATTCGACCCTTCTTGGAGGCTGTTGTTGTTGAGACGATAGTTTATTTGTCTCAATTCTTCCATATACTATGTGCCAGGTCGTTGGTTAAGGCGGACCTTCAAGCAATTAACGAGGATATTGTGTACATCATGTGCCGGCTTGAGGAAATATATCCAGCTGCATTCTTTAATGTAATGGTGCACCTACTAATACATCTGCCGGATGAGGCAAAGCTAGCTGGCCCGGTACATTATCGTTGGATGTACCCAATCGAGAGGTATAACTTATCCCTGCTATTTGATAATATTTCCTTACTATCATGTATATATGTGAATCTTAATGTAAATTTCCTTGCAGAATGTTAGGTACGTACAAGCGGTACGTTTGGAACAAGACACGTCCCGAAGGCTCTATAGCCGAGAAGTACATTGCAAATAAGGCACTGACAATTTGTGCAATGTACCTTCGAAATGTTGAAACTGCCTTCAGTAGGGCGTCTCGCAACGACGATGGTGGTCAACGTCCAGAGACCCTATCTGTATTTGCCCAACCCGCACGACCATTCAGCACTGGTCCAATCTCGGAGCCGTTCATCAATAGCGACATGGAGGTGGCTCATTGGTTCATACTAAACAACTGCAATGAAGTCTGGCCCTTCCACGAGCAACACGTGGCGTTGATGAAGGCCCAATTTCCTTCTAATTGGGAGGAAATGGACAAACAACTATTTCCACGTTGGTTTTCCGAGCATGTAAGTCAAATATTTTATTTCCAAATTTCTTAAATTGGTTTTAAGCTACCTATTTCATTTCTTGTGTGTATCTTACCAGATGGCACCACTGAAAGATGTCAACTCGCCAAATTTCAATAAAGAATTAATGCAGCTGGCCATTGGCCCATTCCGAGGACAGACGTACGCTGGTTGTCTCGTTAACGGAGTTAAGTTCGTGTGCACAGAATGAGACGATAAGTTGTCTACGCAAAACAGTGGGGTCTTCGTGCCGGGGGATGGGAAAAATGCTGATACGGGTTTCTACGGCAAATTGTTAACTGTGGTTAAGGTGTTATACGCCGACCGCAAGGAAGTCGTCTTGTTCAAGTGTCATTGGTTTGATACCAACCCAAGTATCCCAGGCAGTGTCATCAAGGATAAGTTATGTACCTCTATAAACACAAACACCCGGTGGTTTGAGAGTGATCCCTATATCCTCGCTAGTACGGCGAAATAAGTATTCTATGTGGATGATCCAAAAGCTGGTGGTGGTTGGAGAGTAGCTGAGATGGTGAATCATAGAAACATTTGGGACTTGGATGACCGATACCATGAAGAAGATGGGGAAATAGACGATGATCAAATCGTTTACCAGGTGGATTCATTGGCATCTACCCAAAACGTGGATGGAGTACGGACCAATGACATCATCCCACCAATTACGATTGATGACATTTTTATTGATCTGGGGGAATTAGAACAAATTGAAAGTGATTCGGAGGAATCAAGTATTGTACACATATCGGATGACGAGCGTGATTAGGAGGGGGAAAGTGAATCCGAATGAAAATTGTAAATTCAAAATTTCATTCATATATGTAATATCCATCTTCAAATCAATAAATTTGATTTATATGTATGTTATATGATTTATTCACAAAAATAGTTTTTTTACTTTCTTAAAGTGAGGAGACCATAGATGCACTCCACAAAATACGCAACTTCAAAATAAATGAAGGTCAAAGATTTAGTCAAA
The DNA here is from genome assembly GCA_037349345.1 of Oemleria cerasiformis. NCBI lineage: Eukaryota > Viridiplantae > Streptophyta > Magnoliopsida > Rosales > Rosaceae > Oemleria > Oemleria cerasiformis. Next base: position 12,970,353 of record JAZGTL010000007.1, read on the forward strand.
TATTTTGATGATAAGTCATGAATGTCAATTTGATAAATCATGAGGGTCAATTTTTACTCTTTAGTGCAATGTGAAAAAAATAGAACCCAACATTCATATTGACCAAATAATATACAACAATATTTTTTTAAAAAATATTTTCTATAAAATATGCTTTGATAATATTTTTATAAACAATTATTTACCAGATTAAATTTAAATTTATTTAATAAACAATTTGTTTAAATTAATGTTGCCCGACGGTTATTACATATGTTACCCGACGGTTCGCAACAATTGGTGTTACCCGACATATACGTAACTATTACCCTACGACTATATGTAACACGTTACCCGACGGATATGTTACGGTTTAACCGACGGACCACAACAACTGGTGTTACCCGACGGACACTTAAATATTACCCGACGACGATAAGTAAAATGTTACCCGATGACGATAAGTAAAATGTTACCCGACGGATATTTAACGGTTTAGCCGACGACCAGCATTCGCTTGAAATTACCCGACGAATATTCATATTCGTCTAGTATCATTTAGCATATTAAATTTACATTTGTTTATTAAACAACTTTTTAAAATTACTTGCAAATTGAAATTGACCGATCTAACTGTCCACATTTATGGTAGGTACCCATAGATCGCCTACGCGAAAAATTACCCAATTTGGAAATCACGGGATTAGGTAACGGTGCGCGACGATTCAACGGTTACACAACGTTTCTACACGATCAAACGGCTTGAATTCCTCAAAACATCAAGATTTTCGACGGGCGAGATCTAGGCATGTAAACCCACAAAGTGAATGGTTAGTTCAGTCAAATTCAATCGTTTGAATACCAATAGAACCAAAAATTCGCAAAATGTGTTGAAGTTTCCATCAAGAGTTTAAACTCCTTGGTCAATATGCTTGTTTTCCGATTTTCAAAAACTTAAACATTGACAATAACCAATATAACCGTCCACATTTATGGTAGGTACCCATAGATCACCTATGCGAAAAATTAAACAACTTTGGAAACCCCGGGATTAGGTAACGGTACGCAACGATTCAACGGTTACACAACGTTTCTTCACGATCATGCGTCTTGAATTCCTCAATACATCAAGATTTTCGACGGGCGAGATCTAGGCACGTAAACCCACAAAGTGAACAGTTACATCGGTCAAATTCAATCATTTGAATATCAATAGAACCAAAAATTTGCAAAATGTATTGAAGTTTCCATTAAGAGTTTTAACTCTTTGGTCAATATGCTTGTTTTCCGATTTTCAAAAACTTCAAAATTGACAATGACCAATCTAATCGTCCACATTTATGGTAGGTACCCATAGATCGCCTACACGAAAAATTAAACTACTTTGGAAATCCCGGGATTAGGTAACGGTACGTGACGATTCAACGGTTACACAACGTTTCTTCACAATCGGGGGGCTTGAATTCATCAAAACATCAAGATTTTCTATGGGTTAGATCTAGGCACATAAACCCAAAAAGTGAGCGGTTAGATCGGTCAAATTCAATGGTTTGAATATCAATAGAACCAAAAATTCGCAAAATGTATTGAAGTTTCCATCAAGAGTTTAAACTCCTTGGTGAATATGCTTGTTTTCCGATTTTCGAAAACTTAAAAATTAAGAATGACCGATCTAACCGTCCACATTTATGGTAGGTACCCATAGATCGCCTACGCGAAAAATTACCTAATTTGGAAATCGCGGGATTAGGTAACGGTGCGCGACGATTCAACGGTTACAAAACGTTTCTTCACAATCAGACGACTTGAAATCCTCAATACATCACGATAACGATAGATGGGGCTTTAGGGATGTAAAACCAAATTTTGAACGGTCCCGATGTTACTTATTCTTTCGCCGGACCTAGTTTTCAGATTAATGCTAAAAACGACATCAGAAAAGTCATGCCCGACGCATAAGGCATTTGCCGGGCCAATCACCATCAGGCTACATTAGACACGTCGTCGGGTAACTGTAATAAAACACGCAATTTTGAATAATTTCAAATTTCTGCCTAAATTTTCACGAAATCTCAAAATTCCCGCGTGGTGTAACCCGACGAATATTGTAAATGTTACCCAACGGCTTGCCGACCGGTGATGTTACCCGACGACGGTTTTGAAATCGCCGGACGAATCCTGCACCTAAATTTTCGCGGCTTCTCAAAAGTACCGCGTTTTGTTGACCGACGGAGTGTGGAATTATTACCCGACGGATAGCCGACAGTTATCCTTACCCGACGCATGTTGGAACTGTTACCTGACGGATAGCCGACCGTTATCCTTACCCGACGAATGTTTCCCGACGGCTTAACCACCTAAATCTTCGTGGAATCTCAAATTGACCGCCAAATATTCCCCGCCGGATATTTTTAAATTAACCCAACGGATATGAAACATGTTACCCGATGGATACCTAAATGTTACCCGACGGAGATAGGTGAACAGTTACCCAACGGACATGTAACGATATACCCGAAGAATATCCACCGTTTGTTACTACCCGACGATTGATTAAAGTGTTGCCCGTCGAATACCTCTGTCGGGCAATAGCAATCAGAGATATAATCAAACCGACTTGTCTTCTTCTTCCTTGTTCTTCATTTTCTGCATTTTCCTCCGTTGGTCTCTGTTTCTCTTCCCTTGTTTGCTCTCTGTTTCATTTGAATATCCGAACCACACCACTGTTTCTCACTCTTCCCTCGCCGTCGCTCCCCTCGCCGGACCAATCTCTCACCGAGTTCCTTGAAGGTCGAACTCATTGTCCCTCTTTCTCTATTGGTTTATTGTTAATTTTGATTTGAAAAAATAATTTATGAAATTGGATATTGTTATTGTTAATTGTTATTGTTAATGTTAATGTATATATATTGGTTTATTGTTAAATTTTATTTGAAAATAGAATTTATGAAATTGGATATTGTTATTGTTAATTGTTATTGTTATTGTTAATGTTTATGTATACATATTTGGATATATATTTGTTATTGGTTAATTGTTAATGGTTTATTGTTATTGTTAATGTATATATAATAGTTGAAGATTTGTTGAAATTTTGATGTTTGGTATAATGTTGAAATTGATATAATGTTATGATTTTTGTTATGATTTTGGATATGAAATTTATGAGAATTTTGGATATGTGAATTTTATGAATTTTGGGTATTTGAATTTTAAAAACAATTTTGTGAAATTTTGATATGGTGTAGTATAAGTGAATTTTGGAAATGTGAGTTTTATAAATTTTTAATTTGTGAATTTTAGGATTTGGATATTATTATTATATGTTTGGATTAATTTATAAGTTTGATTTTGGTCCCGAAATGTGGATTTAGAAATTTAGGTATAATGTTATGAATTTTGAGTTTAGTACGTTTGGATTAATTTGTTTTTTAAGTTTAATTTTCGTTTGTGTTGGATTTATTTTAAAAAATTAGAATTTGGTGGTTTTAGTTTAGGGTTTAGGGTTTACGGTTTATGGTGGTTTTAGTTTTTATTTACCAATTTACTAATTATTACTAAAAAAAATGATTGCTTTATTTATTTACGTTTATTGGAATTATAAAATGTTGGTTAATTTTAAATGTGATTTTGGTTTTATTTTTTTAATTTAATATATAATATTAAAAATGTTTGGTTTGTTTTATTTAATTAAAAATATGTTGGTTAATTTTATATTAATTAATTTATATTTGTTATTGTAGATGTCGCATCGCACCTTAATCACGTCTAGGACCCGCCCCTACCCTGATCTCGTTGATGATCATGCGCAAGAGGAGGCAGCCCCTAACTCGGTTGCCTCAACAACGGCGTCGATTCAGGCACCGCTGTCGGTCCATCAGCCACCCGGTGCCCGATCGGCTCGTCGACAGCATAGCAAGAAACGTGGGGAACCCCGTACTGACCCCCATCCCTCACAGGACGACGTCGGAGCAGATGAAACAGGGCCTAATGTCGGAGCACTCCCAAAGGGTAAGTTCATTATTTTGTTTATTTAACCAACCGTTTTTATTTGTTACTCATTTTATTTACTAATGTTCATTGAATTTGCAGGTAGGTCGGTGAACTTGCGCGTGATAAACCGAGGTTTGACATCCCAACGGATTTGCAGGACAACAAATGCAAAGACACTGGTGGTGTACGTGTCGCGCCTCCGGTTTGCGCCGGTCAAAATTCACAGCCTCCTGGTGCATGACATAGGTGCGATTCTTCGCACCAAGTCCCTGATGATGGGGGAGACTTTCAGAACCCAAACCCCGGAAGAGATCTCGCGTTGTTGGGGAGAGTTATCGGTATGTTTTTTTCCCATTTTTAACATTAATTTCATATTTTTTAATTATGTTACTAACTTTAATAATTGATTGCAGATCAATTTTGAGTTCGACTTGGAGAACGTCGTGCTCAGTAGATACCTGAGCCACCACTAGCAGTTACGGTACGCCGACTGGAAGTACGAGCTTCCCAAGTACTTCTTGACTTGGCCTTCCCAGGAGGAAGCTCGGGCAAATCCCCCAGAGGAGTTGGACGGGCCGAAACTGCCAGGGTGATTGTGGTTGTGCGACCATTTCGTGTCCCCCACCTATTTGGTACGTATTATCTATCTAATTAATTAAATTATTTAATTTTTATGTTATTTTCCATTTTAAAATCTAATTTTTGGTTTTACGAATGAATAGCGGAAATCAATTGCCAGCACATCGAACCGAGGAGCGAAGAAATTCAACCACCACGGGGGGTCGCAATCCTTATCGGCCCAACAAGAGGATCGGCGCATCGCCGAGTCGATATTCCCAGAGGTGGAGGCTTGGGGGCAGGTGTACACTAGACGGGGGGATCAAGAGGCTGATCGAATTCACGTAAGTATCTTTTTTGAAGATTAAACATTTTTTCTGAATTTGAGAATTATATTTCTAACTAATATTTATTCGAATTTGTAGGATGCGATGCAGCAAGACGTCCAGCTGACACAAGCTGAGTTCACCCAACAGCATCGGATGTGCCGTTGGACCAGCAGCTCCCGAATGTCGACATGTCGATCGCTATTATGGAGCGACAACTTGGGAGGCGCCCTGGGAAGGTCGTTCGGGGGGCGGGCGACGGGATTGTGTGGGATGTCTCGACTCAGTCGTCGAGTTCATCACGGACAGGCAATCCCCAGGAGACGTCGAACCTTAGGAGAAACTTCGAGTTCCTCCAGGCCAAAAATGCTCAAATCAAAGCCCAATACGCGGAGATTGAAGCCCAAAACCTCCAAATCAAGAACGCCATTGCCAATGTCCTTGATCGTTTGGGTGACCGTGGATTGGATGACATTTTCTCACCGCCCACCCAATAGCCCCCTCAGGATCCTGGCTACTTTGACCCCTCGACTACTAGTTAGAGTGTACTATATGTAAAATATTTTTTTAGTTTTAATGATGTAAAAAAATTACATTAATTTTTATAAATTTTATTTTTATTTTATTTTGATTCTTTTAATTGAATTTTTTAATTAAAATTTTAATTTTTATTATTTAATTAAATAATTTGTTAAAAATATATTTTAAATATTCAGAGTTCCCGACCAAAGGTCAAGGTGTCAGGCATACGAACAGAATTTTTTAAAACTGTACCCAACGAATGTGGGACATGTTACCCGACGGATGTGTAAAAAGTTACCCGACGGGTGTGTATAACGTTACCCGATGGATGTGTCTAACGTTACCCGACGGGTGTGAATAACGTTACCCGATGGGTGTGTAAAAACTCACCCGATAGATATTTAAATAGTTACCCAACGGATATATAAAACATTACCCGACGGAATATGTAAATAATTGCCTCGATATGTAAACCTTTACCCGGCGAATATTGGAAGGTTAATCGACGCACATTGTACGTCAGTAATATGTTGTTGACTTTTAGGTTGCTCGACGAAGACTTCAGCGACGAACTATTCCGCCGGGAAAGATGTAGTTGCTCGATGAATACATTGTTGGCGTCGAGTAAGATCAAAGCCCAACTACAATAGGCCGACGCAGATTGCTCGATGGCGATTTGCCATTTTCAGAATTACTCGACGGATACCTACGGTTGCTCGACGACGTCCTTTCGCCGGGCAACTTGGATTTTATTGTTGTGAATGATGAGGAGGTAGATGAAATAAAGAATAATTAAGGAACGAAATTATATCAATACTAAAAAGGAAGCTAGTAAAATTAATTTGTAGGAATTAAGAAGATAGCTTAATTAGTTGAGCGAGATTCAACTACCACATGCATAACCCTTCCACTTTCTTCCTCTCTTTCAAGTAGAGGCAATACGTACATCTTGGATCTCTACTTTTGAATTTCCAACGTTATTTTGGTAGCAAAAATAATGAGGAAGCTAGAAGGGAGAGAGAGAGGAATAGTAGTGAATTAGAGATCACGTACGGATTCCATGAACTAAAATACCCTAATTGAGTTTATGATATCGATGAGAGATGGCAAGCTTAAAGCTCATTAATTAACTTGAATTTTCTTATTTTGAGTTTTGACTTTGACGAATAATTAAAATTAATTAAAGTCAAACCTAGAAAATTCTTACGCCTTGTAAGTATATATTGTAAACTTGAAACTAATAATTAAGAAGGGTACTACGTACGTCCGTATAACATGTGATATTTTGTAACAGGAGAATTCCACACGCACATCGATCAGTTCAAGGTCTCTACATGCATGCATTAATTAGGAAGAGCAGCTACTTGCTTCACAATTCACATGCATGCAGATTATGATTGTTATTTATTATTTATTTATTATTATAAGAATCATGCAGATTAATTTACAAAGGCAATTTGTATATGTCTTTATGAATAATTAATAATGATGAAATAAATTGCTTGCATTCACATTCTTCTCGATCATACGCCATTGAGGTCAGATGTGACGGTCACCCATATATATACTAGTCTCTGGGCTGACAAAATATATCTTTAGTCCGAAGGTTGCAAATTGGAATGCAATGCCCGTGCTTGTGCCTTCACACTATATATATATATGACCGGACCCATAAACAAATTAACATCACATATATATACATAAATATATATATATGTCTGACTGACAGCATATATTTGAAGAAGAAATACGAGTGTGATTGTTATTTGAGAGAGAAATTAGTGAGCGATGTCTATTGAAGCTTTGGCAATGGCAGGTGCAGACTACATGGAATGCAGCATCAACTTTGAAGAGCTGGAGCAGAACCCACCTCCGTATCTGTTAGCCGATGAAGATGATGATGAGCAAACTTTTGATATTGATGAATTCCTGAGGACAAAGCAGATCAGCGTTAGTAGTGAAGATGTGTTCAAGTTTGAGAGAGATTGCAAGAAACAAAAGGTAGTCGAGGTTCTTGGATGGCTTAAACTTGTGTTTCAATGTCTCACATTGTAAATTTGTAACCGATGATTCAACTCAGTTCGTAAGAGCCTTAGTCTATAGATTAGTGCTCGGTCTCAAGTTTGAACTCCGAAAACATCAAAAATTCCCCATTCTCTTAAGAAGAAAAAAAAAAAGGAGTTGATTTTGGCACTCTACATGGTACTTACTGTACTCCATTTTTTTTTTACTTTAATGCTTTCTTATTTTTTCAAGATTAATACTTCCAAACTAACCCCTTATCTCTGACTTTACTTTATTTTATAAAAATTTAAAAATTCACAATAATTTAATAGCCTAACAATAAATCATCACCAAACATTACTATTTACCACCGCTTTGCGTCCTTCTATCATATTGCAACAAATTTTTTTGATCATGTACATATTGCGTTAAAGTGTCCATATAATTCAAGCAGCCTTCTAACAAAAAAAATAAAAATCAAGCAATCTAGAACTACCATTATACTTTAATGGCATATGCATAATACTCATAATTGTGAAAATAGAAAGCGGGAGGGTAGAGTTTTTCGAGAAAAAAATGAAGTCCCACTACAATAAAATCCATCTTGCCTCGCGAAAGGACGTCGTCGAGCAACTGTGAAAACGACGAATCTCCGTCGGGCAACCTTCGTCGGGCTACTGCAGTCGGGCTTGATATTAGTCGACGACAGCAGTGTATTCGTCGAGCAACCAAAGCTTGCCCGGCGGAAGAGTTCGTCGCTTACAACTTCGTCGAGCAACCCAAAAGTCAACAACATATGCCCGACGGACAATATGCGTAGGGTGAACGTGAAATGTATTCGTCGGGTAACGTGTTAAATATGCGTCGGGTAATTGTTTACATATCCGTTGGGTAACTTTTTACATATCCGTCGGGTAACCTTTTACATATCCGTCGGGTAACTTTTTACATATATGTCGGGTAACATTTTACATATCCGTCGGGTAACTTTTTACATATTCGTCGGGTAACTCTTTACATATACGCCAAGGGTTACCCTACGACTATTATTCATCGTTGCATATATTTTTGCCCAACGGGAGGTTAAAATCGTCGGGCAACACCTCCCTATTTTGGGCGCCAACGGCTTACTCTTCCCGCCAACAAGTTACCCGGCGAGTCTTCTTATCCGTCGGGCAAATTATGCTTACCCGGGGATAATGTCTTCGTCGGACAAACTCTAGTCGGGCAACATTGATTTTCTTGTAGTGTCCAAATGTTTTATATGAACAAAAGAAATAAAAATAAAATGTATTAAATTCAAAATGAAGAGGGGTAAGTTTGGAAGTTTGATTCATGAAAAAATAAGAAAGCATTAAAGTAAAAAAATGGAGTGCCACAAGTAATTGATGGAGTGCCAAAATTAACTCCTAAAAAAATATATATTTATTTTTTTGGGAAATACAAAGAAAACAGATAAACCCATTTTGCCCATACATAACTAATTACTAATTTGAATGCATTTTTCATCCATGCACGCCAATTCACTTTAATTTATTTTTTCTTCTGAATCCCTACTCTACTCTCTCAAACCCCTGGCCTTAAAACTCGCGATCTTGGAAAGTTACTTAGTTTTAGTAGTCAATGTTCTAAATCTATGAAAACTTATCACTATGGGCTGCATATGGAAAAAAATAAGTTTTATTTTTTTTTAATAAAAGGATATTGGGGGAGGGAGATTACATTATATAAATATTGGATATCGACCTCACCCGACAAGAGTCGAACCCGAGACTTCCTACATAACAAGTGGAGATGAATATCATTAGGCCATAGCACTAAATATGAAGAAAGAAAAAAATTTACAAGGGGATGAGCTTAATTTTTAATAATATTGATTATTAACTGCTTGAATTTTCAGGCTACATTTGGTACGTAATTTTTCTATAATATTAACTATTAACTACTTGAAGTTTAAGACTACATTTGGTATATACACCGTATAAATTAAGGAGAGTATAAGATTACATAACAAGAAATAAATGTTTGATACTGTATGTGCGTATTATATAACCACCGTACGTATAAATCAAAACGTACGACTGATTCTTCTCCTTCTCTACTGCATATTTGGTTGAGAAGGAATTGCACAGGCCCTTTCCAGGGTGATCAAGTACGTGTGCTTGACGACGGTGGCTGCAATCGATATATGCTACTTGTTGAAGAAAATCGATGATGACAAATTGTTTCAAAGGGTTGCCTATATATGGGCTCTTTCGATCACGGCTACTAAGTTTTTCAAGTTCAATATCAATGTAAAAATTAATCAGCCTTTTAATTCAGTATAACACTAAATTTCTGATTAAATTGTCAGTCAATAATTTGATTCATAGATTAATCAATCCAACTGACATAACTAGTACAATACAGCGTACCAAATAAAACATAAATCTCTCCCTCCCAAATGTGCACATTCTAGTGTAACAGTATATAAAAATTAAGTTAATAGTAATAATGGAGTTTTGAAAGAGACCCAACATTTAAAGGTACGTAAACTTTAGGTTCTTAAGCTTAAATCAAAAGTTTTTAAGAAAGGATGTTGGTGGGTTTCCGTTATTGTGTTACAATCTTGAAGGTGGAGCTTGGATCGACGAGTAGAGAAAAAAGTATTCTAAGGTTAATTAATATTGGTTAAGTTGAGGTAAATCTTGGTCTTGGAAGACTATATGATCGATGGGTTTTGTTTTATAAGTATTGATATGATTCTCTATTATTTTGTTGGTGATTGAGAGATGAATTTAAAACTTTTGTTTCATAATTTTCACTCCGATTTTAAAAAAGGATAATACATGTTTTACATCTTGTTAGTACCTCTTTATGCCACTATTTTTATTTATCTAATTATCGTTATATATATATATATATATCATAATTGAAACTGTTAATTTACGCAAAATATCAATGAAATTGGAGATCATTTAATCATTCTTATATATCTACTAAACGAAAAATTCACCATGAGAATATTAATTGTTACAAAAATCGTTAATTTATTTTATATATATGATTGACTAAACGACCTCCAATCTTGTTGATTTTTTATATTTGGAGATGATCTTGAAATTATAAAATAAAAGATTCTGATTATGAATATATATACAAAAATAATTCAATAAATCGAAATTATAGTATAAAAATATATCACTAGAGTTGAATGCAAGTATTATCCAAAAAACCTAACGAGGCCTTGCTTACGTATTCTAGGGAGCATGCATGGTTGTGCGATGTCTTGGATTAGATATTGTACTCTAGTGTGCCTAAGGGTTCGCAAATCGCGACACTGTTACATGACGTATTTTGGGACATGATGATATTGTATCTAAAGTATCAGGTAAATTATTTATAAAAAAGAAGTAAGTAATTAAATTAGAATGATTTGAGTTTTAAGCTATATATGTATCCCAAAATAATTAAGTACTCTATTCATAAATAAAAACAAATCTATAATAAAGGTCTTTTTTTTTGGTAAATCAATGGTAACTTTGGCTTATATATATATATATATATATATATATATATATATATGTTAAGAAGCTGTCCGGTTTCCCCAGCAACCGGATTTTCGGGTCGGGCACTAATCTGGACTTTCTGTATGATGCCTTGGAAGCTGAGTTTCATCTTTTGAAAGAAGAAAGAGACTCTCTGCACAAAATGGTCTCTGAGTCATCTCAAACATTTGCACTGGTTACTGGCCAAAAGGAAAATGTTCTGAATGATTTCAATAGTGAGTTGCTGAGAAGGAAGGACCTTGAAGAAAGAATTAAACAGTTTAGTGTGGCTTTTGGATGTCGAAAATTGAAAGTTTGGGAGCCAAAAATCCAGTTTCAGTACCCAACACGTTGTCAACGGGTGTGTAAGTAAGGTTTGTTTCTTCCATTTTCAAATGACTCTTTTGTTCATTGTTAATTATTTACTACTTGGATTGAGGCCTTGGCATTCTTTGATTCGTATGTTTGAGGTATTAATATGCAGGAAGACTGATCCAGGACTTCACTTTTTTTGATGGATTTTTTGTATTTTCAGCCCCCCCGCACCGAACGATGAAATCAGCCCCCGACCACAGCACCGAAAGATGCCCCCCCAACTGAACGATGAAATTTCTCCCTTTCGCTCCGTCTCCCTCTCTCTTTCAAACCCACACCAATTCTGGGTTTTTTGCTTATGAAATTTCTGGGTTTGATTCTCTTCGAACACAGGGGCGGGTGTTCAATGAATTTAACTGGGGTTTTGGGCGTGAATTTTGTTTTGTTTTTATTTTTTTATAAGAGAATATTTATTAAAGTTTTATTAAAATTTTATCAAAAAAAAATTATATCAAAATCCCACTTTAACAGATTTTTTTTAAACGGTGAGTATTGTGTTTTGATAATTTTGATATCTACATGAAAATATTCATAATTCAGATACGAACTTGAAATGACTCTTATAATAATTTGTATATTTTTATGTAATTTATTCATATTATATTCCGTTCCTTCCGCTTTTGAGGAGCGGGAGAAATTGTTGGAATTCTATGAAAGAGTCTCTGGAGCCACATGACATTATTTCTGGTCTTTGTTCACGGGAATTCGAAGATTAATGTGAAGAGCACGGACTAAATAAATTATACATATTGGATGACATATGTAGTGACAGAAGCTTCTCTGAGTAAAGAATGGTGAGATGCACAGTTTAAGCATGAAACACCCGTGCCTTGTCTACAATTTTAGCAGCCTATAAATGCTTTCCATTTGCTGATTTGCAACATTGCAATCTTAACCGAGATCCAGTGGGAACACCAAACAAATAAGATTTGATATTTTTTAGGGAAACAATTATTAATATTCATCATGTCGATTGAAGCTTGGCAATGGCAGGGATGGATTACGCAGAATCTCGCATTGCTGTTAAAGAGTACTTGGAGCATGGTGGTTGGGAAAAGCCGCCGCCGTATCTGGTAGCGGAGGAAACTTTGGGCGTTGACGACATTGTGGGCGTGGGCAACCAGGAAGAGATGAAAGAAAGGATGCGCAAATGGCCAAACTCTGTGGCTTCCATCAATCACATTCTAATCTTTTCCCAACTGATTGACTGGCATAAATAATTAACTGATTGACTGGCATATTGCAACGCTTATTTAAAATTAATATAAAATTGATTTCATATATATATATATATATATATATATCTATTGTTATTGTTTTACGCATATAATTTTGACTCCAAAATATATAATCAACATGCATAGTTTTTTTCTTGGAGCCATTTTCAAAATAATTAGATTGAATATATTATGGATTTGTAAATAATATTTATCAAAGTGATACTTTGAAATCCCTTGTTTAGTAGTTTTGTTATGTCCATGTGACGTATGTGTCATTTCTAGTTACTCAATTAGCTAGTTATTGAAAAACTCTATCAATTGTTGTTGTTGATAATGCATTTCTTAATAATATATTGCAAATTCTTTGGTGCTTTGAAATTTCTCTCCCAAACATATTCGATAGGAGTTTGACAGAAAATGTGTTGCTGCGGAATGTGAAGAACAAGCATGTTTGTAAATTATGGTGTTGGGTTTGATTTCGTGTATATGAAGAATGATAGAAGATGTGTTGCTGCGGAATGTGAAAAGAAGGATTGGGAACTTGGGACCGATGTCAAGGGCATATTCATGGTTGAACGACATTTGTACTTAGGCACGTGGGAGTTAAGGCATCTAAGAATCACATGTATGAGTTAAAGCCTATTTAGAACTCATTTGGTAAACATAATTGAATTAGATTGAATAACTCACAAAATTTAATATATTTTGAATATAAGATTGAATGTGTATTCACTCTAAAGGGATTAGAGATGGTAAAAATAGAAGAAAACTTGTCCAATCTCTTTTTATGTCTAGTCGTATCTAATCCTCTTACAATGAAACTGCATCCATTTTTATATTCAAATTAGATTGAATTTGAAAAATTATTCAATCATACACACCAACAACCGTGGCCTTGAAAGACAGCTGATTAATTCTACCGCTTAGGCCTGTTTGCTTGACAGAAATGTAATAAGAATTACATGCTTTTCATTAATTACATGCTTTGGAACAACCAGGGGCCTTAATATTTTGTACCAAATCATAAACTGAAGCCTTTCAACCATAACCAAGATAGTCGAAAATAAGAAAAGCATTCTTAAATCCGGGCTTCCTTGAACATAAATATTAAAGCCTCAATTCTCAACAATGCTGATTATACAATGAGCAAGATTGGTTTGCATTCCACAGCTTGGCTAAACTAACAAAAACATGCACAAGATATACAAATCAAATGCCAAAATATGAAGCAGGCAAAAGTAAAGGGTTTGAACCATCACGCCATCAGCAAAGCTAGATATGTTGTATTCAGGGTTTAACCAAGCTAACCTACCAAAATGGATATTACATGCTTCTGCCGGTGCTGGTGTATAAGGAAAGAAAATGAATGACAAAACTATTCATTACCTCCTCGTCATCGTCCACCAGATAGCTCGATAGCGTCCTGGTTATAAACTGAATCTTCTCCCCAGTCAAATCTCCTTTGGAGTCTTTCATACTCTTCCCTACGAGTAACTTCGACATTCTGCCATTCTTCCCACCGCTCAGCCAGACCCTCTCCTTCTAGCATCCGCACTACCTCAGACATTAATGGACGATCTTCAGGGGATCCTTGCGTACAAAGAAGCGCAACTTTGATCATCATTTCTACCTCTTGAATGTTGAAACTATCATTCAGATTACTATCCACGATAGCATCCAGTCTTTTTTCCCTTTCCAGCTTCTTCACCTTCAGGAGAAGATATATACACAAGTTACCACAGTGAGTACAAACTTGATAAAAAATATGCTTTCACCGAGTACAAATCTTGAGAAAAAGTTGGAGGAGTGGGGAGAGAGAGAAAGAGAGATGCAAATGAGAAAAAGTTTATCTTACATGGTCAAGCAACAAAACATCATCTTCTTCTTCCAGGCGTGAAAAATCAATTGCCCGCTGTCCTGTTACAAGTTCTAAAAGCATAATCCCATAGCCAAAAACATCTGTCCTTTCCGATGACTTCCCAGTGGACAAGTATTCAGGTGCTATGTGGCCCATTGTGCCACGAACTTGAGTTGTCACGTTAGTCTTTCTAACATCCACCAACTTTGCCAAGCCAAAGTCACCAACAACAGCTTCAAAATCTTCATCAAGTAATACATTAGCAGCCTTAACATCTCGATGAATGATCTTAGGATTACAATGTTCATGTAGATACTCTAGCCCCCGGGCTGTGCCTAATGCCACCCGCTTTCTCGTAGTCCAATCCAAAACTGGGTCCCCAGGATTAATCTCTGCAAAATAAAAAATTCAAAGCCAGATAAATATGGCAAAGGCCAATAGTAATGGTGTATAAACTCCAGTTCACACAGGAAGGGCCTATACCTCGTAACCGATAGGCAACACTTAAATTCTGCATAAAGGGATACACCAAAAGGCGTTCTGTTGGAGTTGTGCAAAATCCAATCAGTCGTAATAGATTCTTGTGAACAGCTACACTTATCATTTCAACTTCACGCTGGAAAGCTGCATCTCCCCCAGGACTCTCATAGTCAGTGAGACGCTTCACAGCAACTTTTGTATTATCAGATAGCACTCCTTTATAGACTTTTCCAAAACCTCCCTGTCCTAGAACATTTTTCTCATTGAAGTTGTCTGTTGCTAGCTGCAATTCCCTCCATGAAAATCTTTTCAATTGGCCAAAAGCAATCCTTCGGTCAACTTCACCTGGGCCCAGCAGTTAGTTTTTTTTTTTTAATGTCAAAAAGCAGAATGCAAAAGGAGTTAAACTTTGTGCCCAATCCATTACATAAGTTCAACTGCAATTATTCAAAGAAATTAAATAATTCAAAGCATATTACTTTTTTAATCATATAAAAGACCAGTGGAAACTAAATGCAATAGAGTAAGCATCCTTGGCATCAACTGTCCACAGGTTTGATGAATTTCTGAGATAATAAGTTTTTTTTTTTTAAATGGTTACTTAGTCCCCAAACTCACTGTCAATTTTACAAATCAGAAACTAAGCTGGTAGCCCACACCCTACGCCTGCTCTGGGCCATTTCGAACCTGAAAGCCTGTCAAGATCCAATATGCGGCACCTAGGCCCAATGGGCTGAAAGGGTAACAATAACATTTCCGTAGAACAGAATCTAAAATACACATACTGTAGGCATCTATCATTCTCTGTAATGATGAGTTATTTTGGGCTCCCATCGATTGACTAAACATTTCAATTATGACCATTTTAAGTGACACATTTATCATTCTCTATATAACTGTGGAGAACACAACATTTACTTTTATTTATTTTTCCTCTTTCAGCTACTTTAGTAGTCAAATGCAAAAAGTCAAATCGTTCTAGTACTGATTACCAGTTTATTAGAGTAAATAGAGTTAACAACAGATAACCCGCATGCCAGCTGCAGTGGTTTACAACCATCGTTCAGGTTAGTTAGGCTGAGAGTTTGTTAGGGGTGGTTGTTAGAGGTGGTTAGTTTTGTTGTGTACGTTATAAATAGAAATGTAATTGTGATAGTCTTCTTGCAATTTAACGAAACAATTCTGAATGCAAAATACAAGCATTCTCTGTGACACCCTAGAATTCTTCTTCGTTTCTTCTGTTAATTTCTCAATAGATTAATTTTTTCTACTTACAGTTGGATGCTATGATTTCGACCATGGTATCAGAGCTGTAAAGCTCGTCCCTTTGATCCTGTACTTTGTATTTTCAAGTTTCTTCTTCTGACAAGCTGCATATATATTGACCAAGGTTTTCCATGCTCCACTGTTATTCTATTTTCGAATGATCTCATGCTTGAGAGTTCTCAAGCATGAGCTTGAGGATGGATATTAAAGTAAATAGAGTTCACAATTGATAACACACATGCCATATCAGCAGTTCTATGCTTATGTGGTTTACAAACCATTGGTTAGTTTAGTTAGGCTGGGAGTTTCTTAAAGGTGGTTAGTTTTGTTGCGTACAGTATACATAGAATAGTACTAGTCATCTTGTAATTTAATGAACAGTTCTGAATTCAATATATACAAGAATTCTTTTTCTCTGTTAAACCCTAGAATTCTTCTTTGTTTCTTCTCTGAATTGCTCAATTCTACTTAGAATTGCTGTGTCATGATTTCAATCAAAGTTGTGATAATATTTCCATATTAATTATTATTTTCCTATATTAAATCTTTGTTGCTGTCCTTCAAATTATAATACTAACCATGATGTCAATCTATTGTTACTTAGTTTCAAAAGTATAACGAAAAATTAACATTATTTCTACTTAGAATTTTACTTAAATTTAATCAGTCCCTTTTTTGTCCCTTCTTTCAATAGTTTAATTTGAATGTACAACTTTCAGACTAGGGGTGTATCTTTAAATTTTTTTTATCCCAACAGTAGGGACACCCAGAACCTTTATCCAGTTGCGCAACAACCAAAATTTCCTAATGGGTTGTGGGACACATAGTGAACCAAATGAGCCCGCTCGTGGCCCAATATCAATAAAACTATATGCAAACTTATATGGGGTGATAACAACAAAGAGGACAGCATAGTTTGGCAGAGAGAGAGCATGTTTTATCAGCCAGTGGTATTGTTTCTCCTTTTGGTGAAGTTTCGATCAATTTTATCAGCAATTAAAAGATAAAGCAACACCATTCAACTTTTTATCAGTTTTAACCTTTGTGTTTATGCTTGCAGATAAAGAGAACATGTACCTGCAACATCGACAAAAACTTCACGCTTGTAACCTTTGTGTTTATGCCTGCAGATAAAGTACAACAAGCCTCCCAGTAAAAGTAAAATGATAACCGCTCCAACAACTCCAACTATAACTCCAACTTTTGGCTTTTTGCCAGAGCCTGTCAAGAGTGGGAAAACCGCATCAGTTAGTTCACTAAAAGAAAGGATAAACAGAACTTCTGAAATAATTATTTGACCCACTAACCTGAATCATCACTCTCGGATTCACAACGGTGAGAGAGATTTATGCCACAGTTTAGGCGGTTTCCTGTGAAACTGCAACAAGAAACAGAAATTAAAAGAATTATGCGGAAAAACAAATGCAATATGTGGCTGTGTGTTGGAGAAAGAGAGAGAGGGAGAGGCATGCGGCCAGTTATATACAGAAATAGAAACAATAACATTGACAAGTTGTTCATACTTGTACTTTGGGACACGAAATAACTCTTCAGGTATTTGACCACCGAGAGCATTGGAGCCAAGTTGACTGCAAAGACAGTTTTCAAATACCGCATCAAATACTGAAGACATGGGTCTAAGTACACAATTTCACATAGATATAACTGCCAAAATTTCAAATGCTGGAGAACTAAATTAATTCATTTAGAATAACTTGAACGGGCAATCCTGATTTCTCATATCCCACATGTGCACAAAAAATCATAACATACATATTAACCAATTTCGGAAGGAGACTTGAAAGTGCCTCTGGGATAGTTCCACTGAGATTGTTTTCACTCAAAGTCCTGTTTGTATCATCAAGAAAGTACAGTCAAAGACAAAATTAAGGATGATGCAGAGAGATATTAGATATAAGAGAAAACTTAAAATAATGCAGATTAAAAAACAACTTACAAGAAATGAAGCCCTTTCAGATTACCAAGGGAAGATGGTATTTCACCAGTTAAATTATTATTTCCTAAATTCAAGGAGACCAAACTTGTCAGATTTCCAAACTCAGTTGGAATCTTGCCAGTTATGCCATTTCCTTGCAATGCACTGCAAGATGAATTGACCATTAGAACCATAAGCATATGGCATGCATATACATCTCTCCACATAGAATACACGAAAAAAGAACACAGGCAAATGGGAACTATTGTCAAAGCATAATGCAAAATAAAGAATTAATTGCTACTCAACAAGAAGTTCTGAATGTATCCACAATGGTTTCTTCTGAATAGGAATTCATCTCAAAAACTTTTCATCCTAAGCTAATATAGAAGACAGCCTTTATCAGTATGTACAGTACAAGTGAAGTCCTATGTCATGTTCTGAGTCATCTGTATGCTTAGATCAATCCTAAGGGATTTTATTTGGCAATGATAATGCACACAACAGAAATTGCATACAAGCTGTAGGGATAAATATGGCGTTTTGTAAATTTGATTGCCTTTCTGTCCGTCTTGATATTTTCTATGGTATCAATAGCAATCCCAAACAACAAAGTTTCATTTATTCCTACTAAGTATGTTGGTTTACCACCATACCAAAAAGGTTAAGTTGTTAGGATGTGGGCCAAATTTTGATTTATTTTCTAACACTACTCACATGTGGATCGCTCTCCACCAGTAGAGCCCAACACGTGGAACTCAACTTAATCGGGAGGTTGCAATTTTCAAGAATCCAAACTGAGGATGTTTTATATTCTAACAATTTTCAAGGTACCTCATACACAAGATTTGAAATTTATTAGTCACAATTTTAGTGGAGCTCTCAAATGCTTTCATCATTTCTATCCTCCACATGCAGATAAACTCTGTGCTACAATATTCTGAGGTTTGGTTTGACTTACATGTAATACATCAAAGGAAAAAAGAGCAATAGTTTTTTGTATCTCCAAAGAAAGAGAGCAATAGTTATAATCCATGATTTTAAAAGTTCAAATAAGGACAATAATTGAAAGACCATTGAAACCTCGACCATTCCAATGTAACACGTTCATAAAGAGCTAGAATGCATGGTGCAAAAGAGTAATCTAATTCAATTCAAAGAAGTGAAAAGGCAGAGACCGATATTAACATGGATAGATTGAGACA
This sequence comes from Oemleria cerasiformis, assembly GCA_037349345.1. Taxonomy (NCBI): domain Eukaryota; kingdom Viridiplantae; phylum Streptophyta; class Magnoliopsida; order Rosales; family Rosaceae; genus Oemleria; species Oemleria cerasiformis. Next base: position 12,989,602 of record JAZGTL010000007.1, read on the forward strand.
TAACGAATATGATCTTCTTACTCTTTGGACCAAGAAAAGACAAAGGATATATCATTAAAAGATGTAACAGAAAATATCCATATGATAATGGATCAAATAGAAACTAAATATTTAAGACACATGTAGGGCCCGTTTGATAACCATTTCGTTTTAGTTAACAGTTTTTATTTATTTTTTGTGCTTGAGGTATGAAGAAAGTATAAGAGAGAAAGAAGGGAAGGAGAAGAATAGTGGTATGATGAGGAAACAATAAAGAGGGAAGAACGAAAACAAAATCTTGAAAGTGAAAACCACAAAATCCTTCGCCATTTCTTCATCTACATTTTTTCTCCATCTCTTCCACCAAATCATTCCCCAATGCTTCTCCATCCCTCATTTCCCCATATCTTAAGCATAAAAATCAAAAAGTGAAAACCAAAAACCAAATGGTTACCAAATGGGCCCGTAGTTAACCAAATTATCTTAAAGAAGGATTTTTTGAATGAAGCTTAGTTGAGTTGGCTGTATGACTTAGAGTATAACAGATGCGGATTAGAAATGCTAAAGACTAAGCTTAAAACAAATGACTACATTAACTCAAGTAGAGAACCCCACTCGCTGTCAATGCATCCAATTAACTACTGGCATTATTCTTCAGGTGCCCTAAATTGTGCAAAACTTATTGTTAAAAGGAAAAATTTTAAAGTTGATTACAAAGTGTAGGAGATTATATTTCTAGAAAGACAATAACTCCAGATATTGAGTATCCATTATTTGCAGTAACAGTGACAGTATCTCCTTACTCACAGTGTTTCAAGAGTTTTCAAGGTTCCTAATTTAGGGGACAGGAATCCAGAAAATCCAATATTTGGCAATGTTCTGCAAAAACAAAAAGACAATTTAAGCGCAGACCAGTAATATATACGAATGATGAATTATGCACAGGAGAGTGATTTGTTAGAAACGATGCATCACGATAACCAAAGGATTTCTTACACAGAAATGACATTATTGTTAGGGCCACAATTCACATTGGACCAAGTGCATGGATTAACTTGGTTGGGGTTCCAGTCCTTGAGCTGATCAGGTGAACAATTCAATGAAGTTCTCAATGCATAGAGTGCATCTCCTGAAACCGAAGAAAAAAAAAATTAACCATTCACCACCAAACCGAAAAAAAGTGCCAACTGCACTAACGCTATAATAATTAATAAGAAACATGTGATGAAAAATGCAAGTAAAGATACTGAGCATATTCTACCATAAAAAAACCCCTCACGAGTGTCCACAAACCCTCTGGTTCATCTTTCTATAATTCCCCAGCACAAGCAAGAGAAGAGAGAAAAAGAGAGACGTAGGGAGTAAATTGTAGGAAGAAAAAAAATTACTCGACTCGTTTGTCTTAGTCATGTTTACGAATGAGTAAACAGAAATTGAAAAACTGGGAAGATAGTTGGGCATAGTATAGCCCAGATTCTGTCTGAATAAGTTAAATGTCACATAACTGAAATATAGTACCTTGTGAATCAGGCAAGACAAAAGAGTGCAAGCAAGCCAATATCGAAACTGCAAAGATTAGCTCCATCTTCAACAGCATCATTCTTGCTGATTATGAATGCAATGAGATGCTTGATGATCAAGGAGTGGTTGAATCAATTCCATATCTGCAAAAGAAAAGATAAAATCTTTCCTTCAGTTATAAATATTTGGATAAACAGTAGAAACAAAATAGATAACTCACTTTAGGAAAGTTTATGATGACAACCTTTTACGGTTTTCCAATTGTCATCCTACCAAATTAGTTTAGTCAGGGAACCAAACTGTGAGAATAAACAACTTGATGGAAATCTATGTGCATAATTTTGTTGGGAGTCATAGGCAAGTACATAAAGAAGGCGAAAGCCTCTCTGCTCCAATTTTGTTGGGATTTTTTAGTTGTGTTTACCTGAACATGTCAAAAATGAAAGGGGAGCAAGCAAATTCACTGCCTAGTTGAATTCCGGGCCCTCCAATGCAATGTTTCAGGTTACTTCATGAGCAACATTTTCCAAAGGACCAGATTTTAGCATGACAAGGAATTCATTCTTTGGGAAATTATGGGTAATTATCATCGTTTGGAAGTTTTAAGTGCATAGAACAATGTGAGAAAGTTAATTTGCAAAAAGCTTCCGGCTTCCTTGGGATCTCCTTGTTCGGCTTACCACGTCATTCTGGCTGTACTCTTCTCAACAATAATTCAGTATTGTAAGTGCATAGAACAATGTGAGAAAGTTAATTTGCAAAAAGCTTCCGGCTTCCTTGGGATCTCCTTGTTCGGCTTACCACGTCATTCTGGCTGTACTCTTCTCAACAATAATTCAGTATTGCAAAGCAGTAGCAGAATTAATACTAATTCCTATCACACAAGGTAGAAAACGACACAACAAAAAACCAAGAGATGCCCACAATTTCCATTTTTGGCAGAAACTACCGAAAACAGAAAGAAACACAAAATCAGTTCAACCCACAAAATAATTCAAATCAAAACATAACAAAGCGGAAAATAGGAGAAAACAAACAAGCCCTTACGCCATTCTGCAGTTTTTGGGTCCAGGAAAAGTTTTTTCCTTTTTCCCAATCAAATGTTAAAAAGTTCAAATTCTTGTCATTTCCATTCCCACGATTCCATCAATTTGTCCCACCAACCAAACAAGATGAAAAAAATAACCAAACCCAAGTATTTAAACAATCAAAAGAAAAAGAAAACAGATGGAGACGAAGAAAAGTACCTTTTGAGAGGAATCAGAAAGACATGGTGAAGGGTAGAGCTTTTGGAAGATTGGGTGAAGGAGACTAAGCTAGAAGCTTTTTAGCTGTTTCCACCCTTTCTCATATCCAAGTTGACTGTAGGAGTTGAAAAAACCAGCGTTCACAGGCTCTGGTGAGCACCAAATCTACAGAGAGTCAAAGACGCTTCTTCTGCCTCCTGTCTTTCGCTTCTCCCTTATATTTTGGATTTTGTAAAATTGTTTCATGAGAAGGAAATGTTGGAGAAATGAATAAAACTCACAATTACTGTAAAACGGTTCCGCTTTCTAGTTTTGGCCACTCGCAAAGCAAGAGGAGTCAAAGCAGAAGTATTTTGGGCCATTACCCACAACGTCGTTTCTTTATGCTCCCATATTATATTATAATTCAAATAATAGGTGTAAGCGTACTAAATTTTGTATTATTAGTGCAAGAAATTTTCAATAGATCCTCTAAATATTTGGTCAAATTTAAATTGAAATAATTCAAAAGTTATTAATAGTTAGTTAATTTTTAATGTTATTAAACTAATATTTTCTATATTTGACTAATTTTGAAAATTTAATTATATTTGAGAATTTGACCCGAAAGTTATTAATAGAATGATATTAGGGAAGAAAATTATTTGTCAAATTAACTTTTTTTTCAGAAAATGATATTAGGGAAGAGAATTATATTATATACATTAAGTATCGACTTCCCTTTTTATGATAATCAAATCTTAAATCTCCCACCACATAACGAATTGAGATAAATATCATTAGAATGTAATAAAAAATAGCACACCTGATACAAAAACTTAGTATAAAAGCTATTATGGTCTACTGAGGAAGGGAAATTAAATTATATAAACATTGAGTATCGACCTCATTCGAAATCTCCTACATAACAAGTGAGATTTAATTGTTGTCTACTGAGGCGTTTTTTTATTTATAACCGATAAAAAAACACTTGCATCAACTTCATATCCAAGTTCAATATAAAAATTAAGTATACCTGTCATTAGAAGATTGATAAATTTAATATCTAAAATAAATAATAATATATAAATTCACACATTAATTAATATAAAAATAAAATGCACACTTTAAACTTACTCAGGAATCATGAATCATGAATCATGAATCATGAATCATGAATCATGAATCATGAATCATGAATGTTGTCTGACTCCAACCAACCTATGAGTTACTAAGTCGATCATCTATTTCTTGAGTGACAAATGGGGCCTTGGAATTGTTGAAGGGAGGAGATCTGCTGACATGATAAGTCTTCTGTCTTCGGTCAAGACGCTATCATTTTTAAGTTCTTTTATGGCCTACAACACCTTGATCAACACTTACTTATGAAAATTATGTATTTGAATGCATCTTTAACAGTCCCTTTTTTCATACATTTTTTAGTATTTTATGCTCACATATAATACATTGTTATAAAAGTACAGAAAAATAATGGCGTTTGTTCTCCACAAATTCTATTTTCTTTCATTTTTTATTTATGACAGAGCCATATATTTATAAGCTTACACGATAAGAGGAATTAACTACATTATACCTAGATTTAAGTATAGTAAATAGTAGCCGAGAGGGGACTAGCTCAGTTTATAAGATTTTTTGTCTATATAAAAAATAAATAAATAAAAACATGCTTATTAGTACATAGGTTATAAACTCTTCAAATGGTGGGGGGTTTATGATGGTCATCCATGTTCCGCATATTCATAACATTTCCCCAGTAATTTATCTTTCGGCACTTCTGGATCCATTTGGTGATGCAGTGTATAGCAATGATATCATTCTTTGTCCTCATTAATGGGAAGAAATGCAGGTCCTTTAGCGCTTCAAGGGGTCTTTTCCAAGGAGACACACTTTCTCTGTATCTATTCATTCTAGCCCCAGAAGGTTATCTCAAATGATCATCACGAAATGTGAGACGAGTAAGCTAGAAGGTATCCATCTTAGTCCCGATGGGTCGTTGCTCTCAACCCTATTTCGCAGATGAGTCATTGTTTTTCTGGAGAGAAACCACTTCAAATTTTGTGAGTTGTGCAAGATTCTAGACCATTACGGTCATGGTTTAGGCCAATAAATTGATCTTGAGAAGTCCAACTTGTTCTTTTGTCAGCTAACACCCCAAATCAGATCGGATTTGCTAGTTGTGATTTTCTAGGGATCCCAAAAGAGGTTAATCTAGCTTCCTACTTAGATTTTCCGAAAATTTGGGGAAGATCAAAGAAGAAGGCTCATAATTTTGTTAAATATCATATGTTAAAAACAGATATCGGGGGGAGAGGAGGTTTTCTTTCGTTTACCGGTAAAGAGTTCTTAGTCAAGGTTGTTGTCTGCGCTGTGCCAGCCTTCCCTAATGAGGTGTTTTAGATCACTATTACCTTTTGCAATGAGCTTAACGCAACCCTGAACAAGTTTTTGTAAGATAGCAAATATGGCGACAAGAAAATTCATTGGAAGCGTTTGAGTGAGCTGTGTAAAGCCAAAGACCTTAACTTTTTCAATAATGCCCTCGTAGCCAAAGTGTGCCGGAGAATCCTCAACAACCCGGATGCATGATGGTTAAGGAGCTAAACGAAACTTACTTCCTAGATTATGATTTCTTACCGTAGTCAAAGGGGATCTTAGAATTGATCCAGTGTGTTACAAGGAAGAGGGATCAGTGAGGCTGGAGCAAGGAAACATGTATTGGATGGGAGGAGTACTGATATCTAGAGAGGCATATGGATTCACTCTACCAGAATTCCTCCTAGTATGCCTCATCGTATTTTAGGGCTTATAAACTGGAACTCTAGATCTAGGGATTCGGACCAGGTTGAAGATTTAATCCCTCTCCTTACTCGAGAGTCAGTCGAAACTCATTATTATTTTTATGGCCAAATTATAGTTAATATACTACTATGTGATTTATCTCAAATGACAGATATATACTTATACTTTCAAATATTTCAATTAATGCAACCACTTAAAACCATTACCTCACATTTGTGCCTTCCGGGAATGAAAATGGAAATAGAAGGTGATGGAGTTCTTAAGCATGAATAGTAGGATTGATGACACAGTTGTTGGCGGTTGGGCCATCTCGAGTTACGAAGGTGGCACGGGTAGCCGGTGGAGGTCCAGTCTAGGCTACGGGTCCAGTCATGGCTACCTCACGTTTTTTCTTTTATTTAGTTTTTACTTTAATATTTAATTTACTTGTTCACCTTTTAAAACCCTTTAAGATGTTTTATTAGTTTTTCATCCACATGGCACAAATATGTCGTCCACATAAGCTTAAAAAAAGAGTTCCAAATTCAACACTTTATCACTTAACATAAACTTAATAAAATATTTAACAAAGGGTTCCAATAGAAACAAAATAGAAAGTTCATGAGTTTTAAAATCTTCTAAGATGTTTTATTAGTTTTTCATCCACATGACACAAATTTGTCGTTCACATAAGCTTAAAAAACGGGTCTCAAATTCAACATTTTATCACTTAACAGAAACTTGACAGAATATTTAACGGAGGGCTCCAATAGAAAAAAAATAGAAAATTCAGGAGTTGCATTGAAAAATTTGAAATTACAATTATAACTTTATCATTTGAGACAAATCACAAGAAAATAAATTGTAAATGATCTTACGGTTTGATTATTTATGTATTCCTATTAAGTAAGAAAACAAATTGCTTGATAAAACAAATCATATAAATATATTCTGATCACTGATCAGTCCTATTTTTTATTAAACAAGAAAAACAACCAAGTCAAAAAGCCTCCCACCAGTCACCACTAGAAGATATACGAAATCATTAGTGCACTACGCCACTACCTAACTGCTGCTGAATAATTTGCTATCGTAATATTATGAATTTATATACACAGGAGTGCTGCCCATGCTCAACACTGACTATTGACTAACATATTGATTGTTGCCACCTATGAGAATTTCACTTCCGATTCTTTTATTTATTTATTTTTCCAAAAGGAATTATGAATTCATTGAATATATAATTGATGAGGATACAAGTACCATGTATAATGTATATTTTGTGGGCATAAATCCATTAAAATCGAAAATTGATTCGATTCAAATCGTTGTTGGCACTTCGGTTTGGATATGATCGGAGAAAAGCCAAACTGTTTGAAAATTCAAATCGTTCCGTTAGTAACGGTTTGGTTTTTGAATTTTCATTTTGAAAAATGTTTCTGAACCGTTAATGTTTTATTTATTTATATTATTTGTTAGTTAATATTTTTCACCCTATAATATGTTAATGTAAGTATTCATCACATACCTTGCCTCACTTAATCCTTACTCATTTTTGTGCTACTTTCGAATTTAAATTATATTTAAATATAACCCGCTATATATGAAGTTTAAAATGTTAAAAATTTTAATTTGTTGATGTGTATGAATGAAATCTTGATTTGAATAAATAAAATCTTAAAAAAGATTATGTTTTGGAGGAGATATTTTTAGTGAATAAATTACATGAAATTTTTATGCTAAACCGTACAAGCTGATCTAAGTTGAACTGCTAATAACGGTTTGGATTGGAACGGTTTCAATTTTATTTTTTGAAAATTCAAACCGTATTGATCCGTTAAAATTTTAACGATTTGAATTTGGGTAATATTCGCATCGATCCAAATCGTGCCCACCTCTATCATCAGTTGCCTTTTTCGAGTTCAGTGGGTTCCTAATTACCCATGACTCTGATTCCGAATCACTTAAGTAATCGTGATGTTAGTTAGTGATTGGTTTTCATCTTTTCCAACTTCTTTCACTCGTTCTACTGGCTTGCGCGTTCCGTTGAGTTCACACTTCACATATTAGGAGTTTTGATCGGTTGATGGGTTTCCATTTGGTGGTGGCAGTGTCTGTCACGGTCACAGAATCTAGAGCCATGACAGGTCGATTCCCATAGAAGCTTTACATCTCTAGGCACTGGTTTGCTTTTATGGGGTCTCCATCATGCCCAGTGATGCAGAGGAGGGGGGGTGGGGGCCACTCTAAATTGTTTGAATAATAACACCTATGTTAATTAGGGATGTGGATATAAGAGTGGCCACATCGTCTATGGAATTCGGATGTGGATATAAGAGTGGCCACATCGTCTATGGAATTTGGATGCGAATATAAGAGTGGCCACATCGTCTATGGAATTCCCCAGGGCATGCGCAGCAGACCATAGTGGACATTGCTATATCTCTTCTAGTTTATTTGTTTTCTTCTTTTTTTTATAGACAATTAAGCTTCTTCATTAAACAATGCAAACAATTACAAAGCATTGAAGGTCCAACAACAAGGAAAGCTTAAGAAGACAAATGAAATACACACAGATAAACCAACAAGGCCCATGTGCATCAAATAAGCCTAAAAACTTTAAAAATAAAAAGTCCAAAGGAAACCCTAGATTTGAAAAATGGAGAACCTCCACATCCCCATCAGTCGCCTCACCAAACCACCATAGCCACCGTGCCCCTATAAACACAATACCACCGAAAAAGAGAAAAATGAAGGTGAAATCGAAGAACCATAAGGAAAATGGGGGTGAGCAGTCCACCCGCGCGTGAAGCGCTCCCATAATCCATTCAACAAGTGTAATAAGCACTTTAAAAGCAACCCAGAACCACGGCCCACCGAGGAAGCTCGGAGGCGGAAGTAACCGCTGGGTTGAGGGGCGGAAATCGGTGGCGGAGTGTCCAAAGTAGCACGCCGTCGAAAGCATCGGGTGAGAGTTGAGGAGAGGATTGAGGCCAGGTGAATGAAGGTTGAGGTGAAGATGGGAACTCAGATCCGGAGAGACATCAAGAGTCTCCAAAAGAGGAGAAGCAAAAGCCTCCACAGAGGGAGGGGCCGGAAAAAAGCCACGGAGGGCAGAGCAAAGCATGGAGAAGATGGGAAAACTGGAGGAGAAAGGGGAAACGAAGAAAGATAGGGACGAGGTGAAGAGGAGGGGAAGAAGATGACGAGAGAGGAAGGGGGAGAGAAGAAAAAAATGGGGGCTGCCACCGACCCTAGGTGGGGGCGGCGACGGCTAGAGTTTCAAAGCCAAAGGTCGCAAGAGAAAAGGTATAGAGAGAGAAGAGAGTTTGAAGTAGAGTAAGCACAAAAAATTGAGAGCATTATTTGTTTTCTTCTTTTATTAGTTAATTCAATTGTCGTTTGATTTGCCTAAATAAGTCCAATATCTCTTTTTAAGATGGTTATTTTATGTGTTACCTTTCTGTGGTCGACTTAGTCTTCCCTTTTTTGAGGTTTAATTTGGTGTTTGTGAAACTTGGCTATTTGAGCCACAATGTCCTTGATGGTGCGTCGGGTTCTTAAATTGTGTTAGTTGTATGTGATTCCCTCTAGATCAATTTGGTGGTTACTGAACTTGGTGAATGGAGATATTTTACCCATAATCATCATCTAGCTATTTTTTGTTAACTTGTTTTTATTCTATATTACTGATTTATTGATAAAGGGTGATTTTGTTGTCGCCTCTCAATTTGTTAAAACCACCAGGCATAGAAATTAGTTATTCAAAAACTAATTTACTCATATGAAATTACTAGTAAGACTTTAAATAAAAAATTCATTGATGCCTACACCAAAAGGCCAAAACCCTAGTGCATAATATATAGGATAAACTATATAAAAGTAACCAAACTATAGGGGTCATTTCAAGTTCATACCCCAACTATGAAAATTTTCATATTGGTACCAAAACTATATGAACATCAACAAATCACTACCTCCGTTAGGTTTTCCATCAAAATTGCAGTTAAAAGTACACGTGAAAACTCTTTGGTCCAGTCAACTCATGAATTGGCCAAAATTAGAAGGGCATTTTCGTCATGTCACTATTTTATCCCCAATTCCCTTTTTTCCTTCGTCTTCTTCTTCTCTTATTCATCTTTTCCCCAAATCCACATCTCCATATCCATCATCATAATAACATCCGATCTATTTCACAAGCACATTCCTAATAGGAATCAATCTTCCCATCTCATCGATCCAATCCACTATTTTTACCTTTTTCAGCAACATACACCTCTTATTCAAAACCACCACTCCACACAGACATGACACAAACCCAGCAACAACATGCATACTTCTCCAACCCGACTTGGCGATCTTGAGAAAGCGAGAAAAGAGGGTGTGGAGGTTTGAATTGTCCATCATCATCGACTCAGACATCAAAACCCAATCATTCCAACCGGAACCTGTATTCTAACCTAGACCCTATTTCCAAACCCAACCCGACCACTCCCAACTCCTTCGACAACCCCTCATCCGCCGACGTCCTCTTTCGCCTCTTCATTGACCCCTCCCCTGTAGACCCTTCCTCCCTAACCATCCAAATCCACGTCGTTCTACATCTCCACGCCCACACCCTCCGTCGTTGCATGTATTTCTCTGCCCTCCAATCTCGACTCCGCCATTACCACCGTGTCGATGGCTCAATCTTCTACCTGTCGCCTTGGAGCTCTTCTTGGAGGACTGCGTCCGATCCTGACTCCGTTTCCTCGAAGCCGTCCCGTGGACCCAAGAGGAAGAAATATTCTCGCCCTCATTCCTCATTTGAGCGAGGACGAAGCGAAAGACCTCATCGCTAGGGTCAATAGGAATTCAATTGAGGCTAGGGATTTTCTGGGTTGGATTTCAAACTTTTTCCGCCATTGGCTACTTCTTCAGCTTCCTTTAATGGGTTTTCTTCGATTTTGAGTTCGTGGGGTTAGTTTGGTTTCGGATTTAGAAATAGGTGGACCCTAATTTTGAGTTCGTGGGTTAGTTTAGTTTGCTGGGTGATGATTGGGTCTTTTGATGTCTGAGTCGATGATGAGGGGTTTCAATCTGGGGAGGGGTTTCATCTGGGGAAGGGTTTCAATTTGGGGAAGGGTTTCAATCTGGGGGGGATGAGAATGATAAAGATGACGAGGATGAATGATGAAGATGATGAGGATGATTGATGAAGATGATAAGGATGATTGATGAAGATTATGAGGAAAATTAAGATGAGAAATTTTGTGACAAAAATACCCTTCTAATTTTAGCCAAATCATGAGCTGACTGGACCAAAGAGTTGCCACATGTACTTTTAACGGAAATTTGGATGGAAAACCTAACGGAGGTAGTGATTTGTTGATGGTCATATAATTTGGGTACCTATATGAAAATTTTCATAGTTGAGATATGAACTTAAAATAAACCCTATAATTTTGATACTTTTATATAGTTTATCCTAATATATATGCATCATCTTCTTCAGGTTTTCAAACCTAATTATTATTATATATCATCTTTCTTTTTGTCTCTAACATAGAACTAAAGCAACAAAAAAAATACACAAACTGGAATAAAATTAGCTCAATTACAATGCCACACATCCCAGAGTACCCAAGATGCTCCTGTTCCTTTTCCCACCATAATTCCCATAATCAGAACGAGCCTTCTGGTTAATTTTCTGTCTATCAAAGATTGAGAAACGAAATTGAGAGATAAGGTAGGGAGGGGGAAATTAATAAGGATATTTTGGGTAAATTTAGTGGGTGCTTTCAGTAGATTAAGAGATAGTAAAATTTTATGAGAATTTTTTAAGAATGGTGGGTGATTTTAACAAATTAGGGGGCGGCAATATCTTCATCATTTTACATATTGGAAATTTATTGACTGGCCCGATGGATACTGCTAATCAAATTTTGTATGCAATAAGCTACTTGAAAATGATGAAAATGTGAAACCTCTTGATTTTAAAAAGAATGCATAATTATATTAAGTAGTGGAGTAGCGGATCATGGCGCATGGGAGCTTGTCACTGAATATTTCCTTCTCCTTAATTCTCCTACCGACACGGATGTGGCCATCGATCTTTGATACCTCATACATCGACGTATATGTAAACCTAATAACGACTTACTTATTTGCATTCCACAACGTACTATATATAAAGTTGGACTTTGGTATAACCCAGGTTGGAAGTTTGAACGGCTTTGTGAGTTGAAAATTTTGAGTTCAAGTTTTTATTATGAGAGTTCAAATTCTTATGTTTGATTGGAAAATTTGAGAACATGAGACTGAATTTTACTTCTGAGAGCAATTTGATTATTATTTGCGGTGGGGCATCATTTTCAAATAGAGAGGGAAAGAAATAATTAAGGGATAATCAAAACTTAGATCTTGTAGTTAATAGTTTTATAAGAATCAAACTCAATTCTATTACCATCATAATTTATCCACACAAAAAAATTCTATTACAATCATTACTATATATAAAAGTAGTGTTTTACGAGATATATTACATTAATACATATCAGCTTCACTTTTTTATTAAAATTTCTCATATAACTTGTGAAAAAGAATATCACTTGGTAAGTTGCCTGATTCTTATATATTATTACTTTTGTCAATTTTGATTGTTCAATTAGGTGGGTTTATTGTCATCACTCATTCTCATAAAAGCAACTACCCTTTAATACTTTGCTCTTAAACTTCCTCTTCTACCCTTACATAACTACTAAAAAAAACACTAATTAAGGGGGGTGTATTCAATTATAATTATAAATTATTTCTAAGGACATTTTTTAAGTGATGGATTCATGGAACTTTATAGAATTGTCTTGGGCATAGATGAATTTAGGGAAAATTCTATTTAAAGACTGTTATGCATTTATATGCACATGTAATACAAATTTGATTGGATTTTCTGGATTTAGCTAGAATTATTGGTCTAATTTTTTTGTACTTTTTAATTTTTTATAATAAAGAAAATATGAAGGTTCATTCCATAACCATACCTTCAAACTTGATATTGGCTCTCAATATTCCTCTTCCTCTTCAAACTTTCACAACAATACCATATAACTACCTTTATCGACAAAATGCACCATATTCCTTTCATCTTCTACCTTTTTTTCTACATAAAATTTGTTCCAAGTGATGTTTTTTTAAACATACTAAAAATTCAGATCCATCCAATTGTTAATTCATTCCAGATCTGTGGTACACCATCATTGACTTTGACGCACACATATGAACCTCCAAAATTTGAGTAGTCAAAGTCAGCAGTTCCAGATCAATAGCTCTTACATCTTTCATAGAAATTTTTCATGACACTTTGATCCACAACATATTAGTGAACTAGAGCACTTCAATGAGACAATAAAAAAAACCACCCAAATCAAATAAGCACTTGGGATCTCACCAAATCCAAAAAGTATATTAATGAAAATATTTTTAAACTCCTATGTTTTCTATGACAATGCCAAATTTCGAAGAAAAAAATTAAAGAGAACCATCTTATTAAAAAGTAGGTCCATTAGTCTACCCAAAAGCAATAGATTATAGAAATAAATAAGAACAACCTAACTCAGTGATTCTCATTGTTATCATTTTGGTCGAAATCCTTCCACATATCCAAAGCTATACCAGCTCTTTATGCATTGGCATTCTCTCGTTGTTGTTCTTGGTTTCCAAAACTGGTTCAGTACCCTCTTCATTATCTTCTAATGATGAAGGTGAAGAAGATTCGTTGTTTGGCTAAATAGGAAATTCGTCAGATCTACACTATTTCCGAAGAAAATTGTGTAGTCCTACACATGCTAACACCAACTTTACTTGTGTCGTATAGGGGAATGGAGGAGCGGATTTAAAGATTGTGAATCGTGATTTAAAAATACAAAATATCCTTTCGATGACATTCCTCAATGAAGCATGACGAAGGTTGAACAACTCAACTTTGTTTGTAGGTTCACGATCATGACCACCAAACTCTTGTAGATGGTAACGCACACCTCAAAATGGAGCCAGGAATTGACGTCGATTTGGAAAACCACAATCCACTAAGAAAAATTTACATGATAATGCAATAATTATACTTTAGTATGCAATTTTTATTGTAGTACAAAATTTTAAAATGAAAGTAAACTTTTAAATTATTATTAGTTTCATATTGATCTAATTATACAACAACAAACACCAAATAAATAAGCTGGAAAAAATATATGTAAAGCAAATCTCCATACCCACATATATGTAAAGCATATATAAAACCACCGAACAACAAGAAGCAAAAAGCATGAATAATGAAGTAGGACTCGTTGATAATTTTTAAGATGAAACCACCGTGGCATATATTTTGCTATCCTAACAACAAGAAGATTTAACAACAAGAAGATCGAACACCGTGGCATAAAACTCATTATTGATGAAACCACCGAAAAATAAAATCGAAAATCCAACAAGATCGTCAACAAGGAACAAAAAATTATCGAAACAAATGCAAATAACAACTTATTTGTTGAAGAAAGGAAACAAGTGTACTTGGATTAGGCCGTGTTCATATTTTGGGGTAAGAGTACTGTTTGCTTTCTTGGAGAAGACGGCTTCCGTGCTCGAGTTCTAAAAAATTCTTGGGGGTGGAGGTTCGACTTTCTAGGACCAAAGGTATTTATACCTCTTACCCTAATATCCACCCTAATGTCTAACCCAATCAAATACTTCAAAATTCTTACCATTTTGAATACACCTATATTTATTTGGACATTTTAAATATCTTAATTGAATACACCTACATTTAGGTGAACATTTTAAATGCCCTTAAATGCATGAATTGAATACACATAAACTTTTATAATGTGTTTGAAAATTATTTTAAATTTTGATTGAATACTTAAGGATTTATAAAATTCTAAAAAAAACCTTTTTAATTCTAATTGAATACACCCATGTAAGTACTCATCCATGTACCCACCACCATCACCCAGTATCCATTCTTCGTTTATATAGGTCCTTTTAATCTCCCTGAACCCTAGCTCCACCCAGTGGCGGATCTATTGAGGGGCAAGGGGGGTCAATTGACCCCTTCAACCTCTCAATTTCTCCCTTAAGAAATGTATCTTGACCCCTAAAGCCTTGAATTCTTGCTCTACATTCATATGAAATATGGGTTTTTTTTTTGGGTTTGAAGGTTCGATTTTGTAGTAAGGAGAAGGTTGGTGTTCTGCATATATATTTTTTTTTATAAAAACTTACTCAAAACGGCGTCGTTTTGAGTAAGTCCATTTTAAAAAAATTGGCTTATTACTTGAAATGCACCAAGAACAAGTCAACGAGTCTCAAAATGCACATAGAATTGAAATTTGCCTCACTTTGAATCCAAAACAGGTATTCTATTACCTCTGTTGCACCATCCATCAGTCTATGTTACTAACGTCGTTAAAAGTGCTGATATGACAATAATATTACAAAATTTATAAGGGCAATTAAGACATTTGCTAAATTTTATTAAATTTTATATTAAAATTCTTTTTAAAAAACAAAATTAATAAAATTATCTAATCTTCCCCAACCCACCCACCCAATCCTTATCTCCCTCTCTGGACTTCCGCCCACCGCCCACCCACCCAATATTTTCCACAAATACCTCTGCTCCTCCTCCTCCTTTCTCCACCTCACTCTCCTTCGCGCCACAACCCACGACCCATTCACACCCCCAGCCTCAAAATACCTCCGCCCACTCACCTCTCAAACATCGATGATAATGATGAAAAGGATAAAACCCAGAGGTATTGACGAAGTAATTTTATTTCCTTTTTTTGTTCAGTTTCGCTACGAAACGACCTCGTTTTAATGGCGGTTCGAATTTTTGGGGTTTTTTGTTTGGTTGGTTTGCAGGGTCGGGTTTTGTTGTCCGGTTCGCCTCAATCGACTCTATGCGCCATTGGGAGTGGTTGTGGTTGTGGGCAAGGGTTGAGCTGTGGAAGCCCGAACGCCCAGTTGCCGCCGGCCACTTGGGATCTGCTGTATGCGGCTGCAGGGGAAGTATCCAAGATGCGTATGAACCAGAGCAGAGGCCCCTTAGGTCCTCCAACAAAGCCCTCATCAGTCTCTGTCCTTCTTAATACCAACCTTAACAACCCTGATGTTAGCTATTACCTTCAGCAGCAATCGCTTTCTCACAAGCACTTGCAAGCCACTCAGGTATTAAATAGCTTCCCCACTCTAATAATCTCTGGGTACTTTATCAAACACTTGTCCGACTCTAAATTTTTTATACGTGGATTTGGTGGTGGCGGGGGAGAATCTGATTCTCTCGTTTTGGTAGCAGGAGAGGTTGTTGGTGGTATTGGTAACCAAAAGGGCGCATAATGGGGGTGTTATTGGTAGGCACAAAATGATGCTGCTCTTGGACTTGTGCATGATGTTGGTGTTGTTGAAGCCTACTAGTGGCTACAACAGATCCTCCAAAGTCACAAATGGTGGGGGAATTTGAAATAATATGAGGTACATAGCTTTTAGTGGTGGGAGGATTGTTGGTGGTGGGATTGGGAAAAAATGGCTCGTAAAATTGCTTAAGGAAACCCATGGGTGGGCGGTGGGGGAAGGTCCAGAGAGGGAGACGAGGATTGGGTGGGTGGGTTGGGGAAGATTGGGTAATTTTATTAGTTTTGTTTTTTAAAAAGAATTTTAATATAAAATTTAGCAAATGTCTTAATTGCCCTTATAAATTTTATAATATTATTACCACATCAGCACTTTTAACGTCGTTAGTAACATAGACTGACGGATGGTGCAACTGAGGTAACAGAGTACCTGTTCTGGGTGCAAAGTGAGGCAAATTTTAGTTTTATGTGCATTTTGAGACTCGCTGACTTGTTTTGGGTGCATTACAGGTAATAAGCCAATTCAAAGCAACTCTGCCTTTACCAACAGAACAATTCTACCTTTACCAATTTCAAAGGGAACCCACGGGTGTTCTCCTCAAGAGCCAATAGGAAGGAGCCTTTAGGGTTCCACTTTCGTTCCCATCTCTCAATCACATAGAGCCAAATAAAATTCCAATTCCAAATTTAATTGCCCAATTATTTAGCAATCCCACCATCACCTAACAAGCCAAATAGACAATAAGAATATCTAAAATCCTCCTTCTATCTTTTGACAATTCCAAGTAAGTTTCAATTCAAATTCTTTTTAAATTCTTAATTATTTTCATTAATTTTTTAGAAGTTTGTTGAAGTTGTGTTATGAATAATTCTTATAGACTTTTGTTTTGAATTTACTCATATGAATGTGTGGCACTCTTTTTATTTTGTTGTTGATGCGTGACACTCTTTTTTCTTAGCCGGGTTGAAATCCCCGACAAGGTTTTAACGAGTCCACTTTATGCATCTTTTGTAATGTCTCTTCTTACATCAATGAGAATTACGCACTTCTTTCAAAAGAAAAAATTTGGAGGTATTATTTTTGTTTAACAAATTTAAAAGCTCTTTACATGTTCACCCTCTCGGAATAATTTCCTGGATCCGCCACTAGCTCCACCTCTGTTGGACTAAAGTTTCCGGTGATGGTCAAATGTTGAGCAACAATGAAAAATCGGAAATTTTTTTTGTAGCCTACACTTAGCATTTTAATTTCTCTGAAGTCCACACAATATTAGGGTTTGTTTCGTGAACGGTATTGGATTGAATTGAATACCTTTTCAAATTTAATGTATTTTGAATATGAATTGATTTGATTTCATTGTAAGGGGCTTCCCTTTAGATATTTAATCATTTCCAAAGAGTCAGACTCGATAATCACATTGCCAAACCCCCGCTGCTCTGCAAACTTGCAACCTTGAAGAACAGCCAAAGCTTCAGCCTCTAACGCTAACTCAGCTTTTGATCTCCACCCTGCCCCCGCCAAAAAGCCTCCCCTCCAATCCCAGAGCTTCCAGAATCCCTCACCAAAGAAGCATCAACATTTACTTTGACTTTTTTCATTCACCAGCCTGGTTCATGTTGGATCCCTAGCTCCATCAACAATTGACCCAACCTGCCTCCATTTCACCTCATTCTTCCTAGCTTCCATGTATTCCGAGTGGAAACTAACAATCTTCCTTATAGCTAGACCAGTGCATAAAGGCTTTCTATCAAGAAGAAAGGCACATCGACTTTTCCAGATTATCCAGCTCGTCGTAGCAATCAAAGACCAGACCCAATCCAGCTCCACATCTCTCCTAAAACTAGGAGAAGATATAGCCATTAACCATTTAGCAAAAGACGTAACTGATTGAGGATCAATTACATAAGAAAGAGGGCCACCAAACCAAATTCCTTTCGTATGGGAACACAGCAGCAACATGTGTTCCACAGTTTCTAGCTCACACTTGCAAATTTCACAAATGGGGGTACTACCAAGATGTCTCCGGAATAAATTAGCCCGGGTAGGCAGGGCCCCCTTCACCGCCCTTCAAAGAAAGTTCTTGATTTTTAGGGCCAGGTTCCCTTTCCATATGGTCTTCCATATTTCCTTTGGAGTTCCCCATGACGAGGAGGGCCTAAGAGAGTGACCCGTTGGCCTTAAGCTTGTGATCCAAGCATACCCTACCTTCGTAGTCAAATCTCCATTCTTTGACATTGGCCAGATAATACGATCATTTTCCTCCACTACCCGTATTGGCACCTGCTCTATTGCCTTTTTCTCCATCTCTGTTGTATTATTCATTATGCTCTACAGGTTCCACGACACACCTTAAATGTTCATGATGGATCAGACCCTCATCGACTCATCAAAGTCCGCATTGCTTGGAGGAGCCAAACGCTCATCTGGCAGCCCCGGTATCCAACAATCCTTCCAAATTTGCACCTGAGAGCCATCAAGAATTTGCCACATAGCCCTATTTTTAATCACTTCCTGCCCATCAATAATGCTTGCCCAAGCCCATGACACCCTCCCCCTATCTTAGCTTCCAAGAACGAGGAGTGAGGAAAGTATATGCTTTTCATAATTCTTGCCCAAAAAGACTCTTGCTGGCTCATCAGACGCCAAAATTGCTTTGCTAATAAAGCCTTGCTAAAATCCACTAGGCTGAGAAACCCCAAACCACCTTCATTCTTTGAAATCGCATCCATTTTCACATTCAAAATACATTGAATTTGGAGAATTATCCAATCCAATCTAATCTTGCTCACCAAACTCGATCTTAATAGTTTTGCCCCACCAAAAACGATCACCTAGTACCCACGGCCTGACTTTGCAACAACCCTCCCCACATATGGCGGAGGATTGTATGGGCTAGGGTGTGCTATAGCATATGGCATATTTTTAGAGTGAAAATAATTCGATATTTCATATGTATAATTAATTAAAAAAAGGAATTTAGCAAGCCCAAAATACTGAGTCCTAAGAAAAAAAAAAAGATATTAAGATTCTTGCATGCTAATATTTAGGTGACAATAAAGGTTTTATTTTTTCACGTGTGCTTAAAATATCATGTTTAGATCGATAAGATTGTTCTTCTTAATATAATCTTGTACTAGTAAATGCAATTAGCTAGTAGGTATAAATGGTATTAGTTTTGACTAAATCAAATTTAGGTCAGGGCCTCATATACTCTCATATACTCATGGCTGCACTATTGGTTATATGTGTTGCATCTTCATTGGTAAAGAGGAAAAAAAGGGTAAGAAGGAAGATGAGAGGAGAGATAAAATAGGAGGGAAAAAGTGAACAAGGTATCGATGCTCCCATGGAGATGGAGGTAGCTAGCGGAGGAGCCATCGTCAAGGTTGGGGAAGGGGCTTGGTCACATTCCTTACTAATTATAATGCCCGCGAAATTGAAATAGTATAAGTTTGAACGATTTAGACACATAATTTAATTGAAAGTAATAACCAATTCGTCGATTGAAAATTAGAATACGCGTAAATTTAAGTTTTATATGGGGTGAAAAAATTTCTTCAGCCCCCATATGAATGTCGAAGCCCAATTTCGGTGAAAATTCAGATGAAATATCAGCTATGTTGTCGATATTTTCATACATGGGTCGGTGTAGTACATAAATTTATAAAGTTAAAAAATCAAATAATTTAAATAAGTTAGACATATCACATGTTAACTGGATATCAAACATGATTTTTTTATTAAATCAATTATATAAGTACCTAATTCATTAACCATTCAAATTTGAAAGGACCATTTTTAACACAATTATTAAACAAGTAAAGTTTGGCCCATTACTACCCCTACCCACCAATATGGCTATCGCCAAGTGGAGGCTTCTTTTTCTGCGTAGAAATTCTACATTTGTTATATAGTGCAACTAAAGTCATGTTTGTCGACTGACACATGTTAGATTGAGAAAGAAATCCATCTCATCACTTGGGGACCAATCCAACATGCACAATTAATGTCTGGCTTCCACAAGTCGAATTTCTTTGGGCATAGACCCCACCCCCCATCTGATCTGATGGCGTGGGAAATCAACCTCATCATTTATAAATAATTAAACAAAAGACGCAGTGCTTGAAACTTGAAAGCAGCCACCCAAATCAAAGGTTAGAAACACAGCCACTCAATTTATGATGATGTTTTCTTGGAAATTTAGACTAAAGGGCACAAATGTATCAATGGGTACAAGTTTTACCTTACCTTTAACAAAAAGATTTTACTTTCTAGTAAGGGACTGTTTATTTTATATGATAATTTATAGCTTAACATAGATGTTATTCGATTCGATTGATATAAGAGGATTTTTTTTTTGATACAGATACAAGATGAATTGAAGATTCAATTTATCTTTATATTGAAGATTCGAATCATTTGGGGTTTGGAAAAATAAAACCGCACTTGAACCAAATCCCAATTCTTACTTGAAATTTTATTATTATCAACTATATTTTTTATTTTTTATGTAAAAAAGTCTCCTTATTTTCGAAAATCACGGGAAATTGCAACCATCCATCGAGAATCTTTCACTTTCGATTTGTTTTGTTGTTTGTTTAGGATATTTTATATTCTTAACAAATGAAAAACCACTACATTATATAAAATTCAGTCACAAAACTTAATATACTCTATCATTTCTCATTTCAATAGGATGCTATTAGTCGCATCCGGGACTCCATCAAGTGAAACAATAAAAAAATAAAATGTATGATTACTTTTTTTTTTGGGTGTACTGATAATAAGTTTTTATTTTTTTAATAGATATATATACACGATAAGGAACATTGTGCAACCGACACCGTTTTGCACATACAAATCAAATCAAAGCCCAGAGCCCAAGAAAGATAGCCGTTTGGAGAATCCCATGTCCGTGCTCAGAAACAAAACCATCCACCTCTTGAAACGCGTTCCCTCCTCTCTTCCATTTTGCTCATTTTCACCTTCTAACTACCTTAACTGTCAGCTTGAGTCTTTCCTCTCCAACCAAATTTTAAGTCTGCAATCTCTGTCTCAATCCCATGCCCTCATCATCACTTCTGGAAACTCAAACAACATCTTCATAGCCGCAAAGCTAATCTCTCTTTATGCGTCTCTCACCGAACCCGTTTTGTCCACCAAAGTGTTTGGTTCAGTTTGTCCCAAAGACACCTTTCTTTGGAACTCCATAATCAAAACCCATTTCTCCAATGGAAATTACTCCAAAGCCCTTGACTTCTTTTTCAAAATGCAAGCTTCGGGCTTTGCTCCTAACCAATTTACTCTTCCTATGGTGGTTGCATCGTCCGCCGAGTTAATGCTGCTAGACCATGGCAAGACTGTTCATGGTTTGGCTTCAAAACTCGGGCTTTTTGTTGGTAATTCCGCAGTTGGGTCCTCTTTTGTGTATATGTATTCCAAGTGTGGTCGAATGGATGATGCATCTCTTATGTTTGATGAAATTACTGTGAGAGATGTGGTTTGTTGGACCGCGCTTATAATTGGGTTTGTGCAGAATGAAGAGAGTGAAAAGGGTTTGGAGTGTCTTCGTGAGATGCATAGGACTGGTGGCAATGGTGAGAGGCCAAATTTTAGAACTTTAGAAGTTGGGCTTCAAGCTTGCGGGGATCTGGGTGCTTTATTAGAAGGTAGATGCTTGCATGGTTTTGTGGTAAAAACTGGAATTGGGTGTTCTGAAAATGTGAAATCTTTGATTCTGTCCATGTATTCCAGATGTGGCACACCTTGTGAATCTTATCTCTCTTTTGGTGAAGTAAGAAGTAAAGATCTTATATCATGGACTTCAGTTATTGGTGTTTATGTCAGATCAGGGTTAATGGCTGAATGCTTAAGCTTGTTTTGGGAAATGCAGGATAGCGATATTTTCCCTGATGACATCGTTGTCAGCTGCATGCTTTCGGGTTTCAGAAACTCCACAAGTATCAATGAAGGAAAGGCCTTCCTAGGAGTAGTCATGAGGCAAAACTATGCATTCAGTCCGATGGTTCATAGTGCACTATTATCCATGTACTGCAAGTTTGAGTTACCGGCTCTTGCAGAGAGGCTCTTCAATAGAATGCAGCATTGGAACGAAGAGTCTTGTAATACTATGATTTGTGGCTATGCTAAAATGGGAATGCATGAAAAATGTATAGAATTGTTCAGGCAGATGCGACATCTAGGCAATCAAGCTGATTCTAATGGCTTGGTCTCTGTGATTTGTTCGTGTTTCCAGTTGGGAGCAATCCATCTTGGCCAATCTCTTCATTGCTGCATAATTAAGGTCTCTATGGATGAAAATGTATCAGTGGCTAATTCACTCATAGACATGTATGGAAAAAGTGGATATTTGACCTTTGGATGGAGAATTTTTCGTAGGACACATAAAGATATTATAACATGGAACACAATGATCTCGTCTTACACTCACAATGGACATTCTGCTGAGGCCATTTCCCTCTTTCAGAAAATGATTGCAGAAAACCTGAAGCCCAACTCAGCAACATTGGTGACAGTGCTTTCAGCTTGCTCTAATCTTGCATCACTGGAAGAAGGAGAAAAGATTTACTGTTACATTAAGGAAAGACAGCTTGAGATCAATCTATCCCTTGCCACTGCATTAGTCGATATGTATGCAAAATGTGGACAACTTGAGAAATCCAGAGAATTGTTCAACTCAATTGAAGAAAGGGATGTTATTTCTTGGAATGTCATGATATCAGGTTATGCAATGCATGGACATGCGGAATCTGCGATAGAAATTTTCTATGAAATGGAAAATTCAAATGTTAAACCAAATGAAGTTACCTTTCTTGCTCTTCTCTCAGCTTGTAATCATTCAGGGCTTGTTGAAGAAGGGAAATATCTGTTTGGTAAAATGCAAGATCTTTCTCTAAACCCAAGTTTAAAGCACTATGCTTGTATGGTAGATATTCTTGGAAGGTCTGGTAATCTGCAAGAAGCAGAAGATTTGGTTCTGTCAATGCCCATTTCTCCTGATGGCGCTGTGTGGGGGTCGTTGTTGAGTGCCTGTAAGGTTCACAATGAAATTGAGTTGGGTGTAAGGGTTGCAAGGCATGCTATAGAATCTGACCCAGAAAATGATGGCTACTATATAATGCTTTCTAACCTCTATAGTTCTATTGGAAAGTGGGAGGAGGCTATAAATGTGAGAAAATTGATGGAGGAAAAGGGCGTAGGAAAGACAAAGGGTTGGAGTGTGGTCTAACTTGTGTAATTGGGAGAAACAGATAAAATTATACTAGAGTGTGGAAGGAGGCTATAAATTTGAGAAAATGAGGAAAAGGGCATGCGAAAGACAATGGCTTTCAGAGTGGTATACTGGATATACACAGACGCAGAAACAGTTGATCATTTGCCTTGAAATTTGACCCTCCCAAGACTCGGAGACTGATGAATTTCAGGCTTCTTTTTGTTCGAGACAAGGTCAAAATTCTGAGCATAAATTGGATTATAGTCGATGTATTGACCACGACTTTGAGTATGGGTGTGTTTAAGACACATGTGCCTCGAATGGGATTGCTCGAGTCTTCTTATCATTGTGAGTGAAGTCCGTAACAATTCAATTTTGGTAGTCTTTGATGATTGCTTTGTTTTAAGTAGAAAGACTTGTCGGTTTTTTTTTATTTTTTAAATTTTTTATGGGTATTTGTTTTTGTGCACATATATTGCATCGTAGTTATTTAATTCATTTTGATGTCGTTAATAAAAA
Organism: Oemleria cerasiformis; assembly: GCA_037349345.1. NCBI lineage: Eukaryota > Viridiplantae > Streptophyta > Magnoliopsida > Rosales > Rosaceae > Oemleria > Oemleria cerasiformis. The sequence goes on from JAZGTL010000007.1 coordinate 13,013,269, forward strand.
ATGCAGTTAAATTAGACAATTGGTTGAACTATCACTAGCACATCAGACCATTGTTTTCTGTGTCAACTATCGTGTGTAACAAAGGTGTCATGATCGTGTCAATTGTGAATGTCAACTGTGTTGAGACATATTGGAGCACATTATGACCGTGTAAATTAAAATGTCCAATGACACAAGTCACAAAGGAGTTACAACCATATCAAACTATCATGAGTGTTGACATAGTGATGAGCTTGATCAACTCAAGTCATGTGTAATTGACAGTTGACTTGATGCTTAACCTATGTTGTTAAGCGTGGTTGGTTGTATCATAAGCCATGATGATAAATTAGGTAGTGACTTATAACCTGATAACTTGACATGGCTTGAATGTCAAGGGGTTAACTTGGTAAGTGGGAGCCATCTTTTGAGAATGCTTGTACACTAGATAGATCACAAATGTTGAATATGAAAATTGGGTACTAGTGCTTTTAGAATTGTATTGTAGTAAGTGTTGCAATTGGACTCTTTAAGTTCAAGCAGTTTGAAATGCAAGGGCATAAATTTGTGATTCTTCAAAGACTTTGTCACTACAAGAAGATCGAGGTTGCCCGACGAATCCATTTTTGCCGAGTAAAGATAGTTGGCCGACGAACAAGAAGATTCGCCGGGTAAACTGTTGGCGGGATGAGCAAGATATTGACGCCCAAAAAAAGGAAAGATTGCCCGATGATTCGTGTCATCCGTCGGGTAAGATTATAATTAACGACGATTATTCGGCAAAGGGTCACCGGGTAAACTGTTGGCAGGAAGAGCAAGATATTGGCGCGTAAAATAGGAATTGTTGCCCAACTAAGTGGACTATCCATCGGGCAAGAGTATATATAACGACGATTATGTGTCGTCGGGTAACACTTGACGTTGACTCTATGTTGCCCGACGAATCATTCAACTTTGCCCTGCGAATGGTATTCGTCTGGCAAAAGTCTAAACGCACTAAATGCCTGAGACGCTCTCCTTTCTTCTTCTTCTTCTTCCTCCTCTCTGGTTCATCCCTCAGCCTCTCTTATTTCTCTCTCTCTCTCTCTCTCTCTCTCTCTCTCTCTCTCGCACTCACTCACTCTCTTTCTCTAGCTACAATCATCATCTCATCACCATTTTCACTACCAATCAAATCATTTTTCTCTATCAATCACCAAATATCAAATTTTAAGGTTTGATAAATTTAATTTTTTTTAATTTTGAAATTTTGATTTTTGATTAGAAACTAATTATGTTTTTTGTTGTAGGAATTTTGTGGTTGATTTGAAGGAATACTTATAAAAAGGTATGTGTGTTTACCTCTCAATTTAATTTTGTTAAGAATTTTGGATATAATTATTTTCGGAAATTTTGTTTTTATTGTGGAAAATGTGTAGAAATTGTTTAGAATTTGTGGAAATTAGAAATTAGAAAATTTGTTAGGAAAATATGAAAATAAGAAAATATGTTATGAAATTAGGAAATTAGAAAATTTTGTTGGAAATTAGAAACTTTTGTTGGAAAATAGGAAAATTAAAAATATGTAATGAAATTATTGAAATTAGAAAATATGTTAGGAAAATAGGGAAATAGAAAATATGTTAGGAAATTAGAAAATATTTTAGGAAAATAGGAAAATAAAAAATATGTAATGAAATTATTGAAATTAGAAATTATGTTAGGAAATTAGAAAAAATGTTAGGAAAATAGGGAAATAGAAAATATGTTAGGAATTAGGAAATTAGAAAATATTTTAGGAAAATATGAAAATAAAAAATATGTAATGAAATTATTGAAAGTAGAAAATATGTTAGGAAATTGGAAAATATGTTAGGAAAATAGGGAAATAGAAAATATGTACGAAAATTATAAAATTGTAGACTCTATTTTATGCATAATTAATATATGTTTGTATTTGTGAATTTGTTGTGATATTTTTTGTAAAATGCTTTATGTAGTTCCGACGGAGTGAAATACGTTCATATTTCATAACCGTTTATGCGAAGTTAATCGAGTTGATTAATTTCGTATAATGAAATTCAATGAAAAACCTTATACCCGTTTGAGAGTTAGTGAATCGGGTTGATTGACTGACTCTTGAATTGTCCATTTATTCGGATAGTTTAGGGGTGCGCAACTATGTGTTGTGTAGTTGGCGGTCTACGAGGTTAGGTTTCGATTGTGGGAAATTCGGTTTGTATCCCCCTCAATTAATATCTACGTCGTGCATTTGGGGAACTGTAGGGAGATGCTGTCGAAATTTCTCTCGATTGAAACTTAGCCTCGTAGGTCGTAAACTACAGAGCACAGAACGTGCACTCTCGAATGGGATAGGGCCAAATCATCGGAGGCATAAGGAGACGAGCTGCTTTTGATTTTAACTTGTTCTAATCACGGGACAATGTTAACTTAATTACTTACGTTGACTCTATGTTGTGAAAGTAGACACAATGGACAGAGGTTGGATGCAAATGTTTGATAGATCTTCTTATCAGTATTTGGATGTGATCGACAGCTTCATTGCCTTTGCACGTAGTCATTGCAGTGATGACAGACCTATCAGGTGTCCGTGCCGTAAATGTAACAACTGCAGTTGGATGCCGTTGAATGAGGTCCAAACTCATCTCGAATGGAATGGGATCATACACAACTACATGAATTGGATCTTTCACGGTGAAGAAATATTTTTCGCATCGACATCTTCGGTTCCCGGGACCCGTCGGGACGAAAGTGGTTTGGATTGGCGATGTGATAATGATCAAGTCGTTGAGTTATTAACTGATGATTTTCCTCCCGCATAAGATGATATGGAAGATGATGTGCCCAGGTTGCAACCCGAAGACTCTGAGCTCCATTACGAGAGATTGTTGAAAGAAGCTAAGCGCGAATTGTACTCCGATTGTAAATCATTTTCGGTTCTAGGGGCAGTTGTGGAGTTAATGCACATGAAAGTTGAGTATAATCAAACGAACAAGCATTTTGATCACATGATGGACATCATCATCTGAATGCTCCCTGAAGACAAATGTCTGCCTAAAGATCATTATAGCTCAAAGAAGTTGTTGAAGGGCCTTGGTTTAGGGTATATCAAGATCCATGCATGCAAGAACAACTGTGCATTATTTTACGGTGAATTCGAGTAGCTTGATAAATATCCCGGGTGCAATGAGACTAGGTTTCAAAAGAACAAGATTCCTAACAAGGTGTTGTGTTATTTTCCACTGAAGCCAAGGTTACAAAGATTCTACATGTCATCCCACACAACCCGTGATATGAGGTGGCACAAGGACGAACCCATTGATGATGATGTACTGAGGCATCCGGCCGATGGAGAGGCTTGAAAGGAATTTGATAAGATGTATCCCGAATATGCTGCAGAGCTAAGAAATGTCAGATTAGGGCTCGCTACTGATGGGTTTAATCTGTTTGGGAGTTTTGCAAAGCTCTATAGCACTTGGCTGGTGGTTATGGTTCCGTATAACTTGCCTCCTTGGAGATGCATGAGGAAAGAATTCACAATCCTCAGTACTTTGATACCGGAGCCCAAATTTTCGAGTAATTCCATCGATTTGTATTTTCGGCCGTTGATTGACGAGCTAGTGGATCTATGGGAAATTAGTGTCCGAACATACGACAAGTGCAGTGGAGAAATGTTCACTCTACGAGCGGTTGTAATGTGGACAATTAATGATTTTCCTACTTATGGTATGTTGTCGGGATGGAGCACCAAGGGCTACCTTGCTTGCCCGACATGTGGATCAGATACAACGTCCTTTTGGCACGCATCTAAGGTATGCTACTTGGGTGTGAGAAGGTTTCTGCCTTGGGATCACAGATGGCGAATGCAATCTAACTCATTTGATGGTAAATCGGAGTTAAGAGGTCGACCAAGGGAGAGGTGCGGTGATGAGATATTATCCAAACTGAACAGTATACATGACTTCGTCACACGAGGATCGAAACCAGCTGAACAGGAAAATTGGACGAAAAAAGCATATTCTTCCGGTTGCCATATTGGTTGAAATTGAAAATCAGGCACATCGCCGATCCTATGCACATCGAGAAGAATGTTGCTGAGAGTGTTGTGGGAACGACTTTACCCATTGAAGGCAAGTCAAAGGACACAAAAAAGACTCGTCTAGGCATGAAAGAAATGGGGATTCGGCCTAATTTGTGGCCAAAAGTCGTCAATGGTAAATACATCATGGCTCATCCAAGTTATACATTTACGCCGGAGAATAAGAAAAAATTCCTGAAGTGGTTGCAGGGTGTGAAATTTCCCGACGGGTACGCCGACAACATATCTCTGAGTGTTAGCACGGACGGTGGGACCATTTTTGGTATGAAGTGCCTTGACTATCATGTTTTGCTACAACAACTCATTCTGATTGGTATTCGACCCTTCTTGGAGGCTGGTGTTGTTGAGACGATAGTTTATTTGTCTTAATTCTTCCAGATACTATGTGCCAGATCGTTGGTTAAGGCGGACCTTCAAGCAATTAACGAGGATATTGTCTATATCATGTGATGACTAGAGTAAATTCATCCACCTGCATTCTTTGATGTAATGGTGCACCTACTAATACATCTGCCGGATGAGGCAAAGCTAGCTGGCCCGGTGCATTATCGTTGGATGTACCCAATCGAGAGGTATAACTTATCCTTGCTATTTGATAATATTTCCTTACTAGCATGTATATATGTGAATCATAATGTAAACTTCCTTACAAAATGTTAGGTACGCACAAGCGGTACGTTCGGAACAAGACACGTCCCGAAGGCTCTATAGCCGAGGCGTACATTGCAAAGGAGGCACTGACAATTTGTGCAATGTACCTTCGAAATGTTGAAACTTCCTTCAATAGGGCGTCGTGCAACGACGATGGTGTCAACGTCCAGATACCTTATCTATATTTGCCTAACCCGCATGACCATTCGGCACTGGTCCAATCTCGGAGCCGTTCATCAATAGCGACATGGAAGTGGCTCATTGGTTCATAATAAACAACTGTGATGAAGTTTAGCCCTTCCACGTGCAGCACGAGGCGTTGATGAAGGCCCAATTTCCTTCTAATTGGGAAGAAATGGACAAACAATTGTTTCCACGTTGGTTTTCCGAGCATGTAAGTCAAATATTTTATTTCCAAATTTCTTAAATTGGTTTTAAGCTTACCAATTTCGTTTCTTGTGTGTATCTTACTAGATGGCACAGCTGAAAGATGTCAACTCGCCAAATTTCAATAATGAATTAATGCAGCTGGCCATTGGCCCATTCCGAGGAGAAACGTACGCTGGTTGTCACGTTAACAGAGTTAAGTTCGTGTGCATAGAACGAGACGACAAGTTATCTATGCAAAACAACGAGGTCTTCGTGCCGGGGGATGGGGAAAATGCTTATACGGGGTTCTACGGTAAATTGTGAAGTGTGGTTAAGGTGTTATACGCAGACCGCAAGGAAGTAGTCTTGTTCAAGTGTCATTGGTTTGATACGAACCCAAGTATCCCAGGCAGTGTCATTAAAGATCAGTTATGTACCTCTATAAATACAAACACCCGGTGGTTTGAGAGTGATCCCTACATCCTCGCTAGTACGGCGAAACAAGTATTCTATGTGGATGATCCAAAAGCTGGTGGTGGTTGGAGAGTAGCTGAGATGGTGAATCATAGAAATATTTGGGACTTGGATGACCGATACCATGAAGAAGATGGGGAAACAGATGAAGACCAAATCGTTTACTAGGTGGATTCCTCGGCATCCACCTAAAACGTGGATGGAGTACGGACCAATGACATTATCCCACCAATTGCGATTGATGATATTTTTATTGATCTCGGGGAATTAGAACAAATTGATAGTGATTCGGAGGCATCAAGTACTGTACACATCTCGGATGACGAGTATGAATGGGAGGGGGAAAGCGAATCCGACACCGAATGAAAGTTGTAAATTAGAAATTTCATTTATATATGTAATATCCATATTCAAATCAATAAATGTGATTTATATGTATGTTGTATGATTTCATTCACAAAAGTTTCAATTAATCTTTTATATATGTACTAAAGCCACAAACTTTTGATGTCCTCATCCTTGAATCGGCTTCCCATATTCCAAGACACTAAATAAATAATTAAATATTATTGGAAAAGAGAATACACTAAACAGTAGGGTTTCTCATACATGAAGCAATCTCTTTTTCAATAAAGGTAAAACTGAAAACCTGCTTTCGTGTGGACTCAAAAAACTTAGAATTTGATTACAGGTGGTTAGGAAGAAAAAAATAGTTTTTTTACCGAGAAAAGTGAGGAGACCATACATGCACTGCACAAATTACAGAACTTCGAAATAAATGAAGGTCAAAGATTTAGTCAAAGATTTTGATGATAAGTCATGAAGGTCAATTTTAAAAGTCACGAGGGTCAATTTTTACTCACTAGTGCAATGTGAAAGAGAGAGAACCTAACATTAATATTGATCGAATAAGAGAACAAATTTTTATAAAAAATTGTGAATAAAATGTGCTATGATAATATTTAATTTACTATTTATTTAGATTTATTGGTATTTATAATAAGTAAAAAAGTTATATCACATTATACTTGGTACATAATTAATTTGGTTTGAATAAAATTTGATCGATACAACTATCATTTTTTATTTGTACAAATCTTATAAAAATTTTTTGTCCCTTTTTTTTGAAATTTTTTTTTCACCTTGTTCATTTTTTATTTGTACAAATCTTATAAAAATTAACAGACATTTGCCCGACGAATATGTTACATCGGTCGGGCAAATGTTCAAATAGCATCAGTGCGTGTTTCTCTGTTCGGTGGGCGGTTGCCGAATTGGGAGATTTAGCCCGACGAATATTATCTATATTCGTCGGGCAATATATACCTGATTCAATTTACATTTATTTATTAAACAACTTTTTTAAATTACTTACGTGATGAAATGGACCGATCTAACCGTCAACTTTTATGGTAGGTACTCATAGATCGCATACGCGAAAAATTACCCAATTTGGAAATCCCGGGATTAGGTAACGGTGCGCGATGATTCAACGGTTACACAACGATTCTTCACGATCGGATGGCTTGAAAACCTCAAAACATCAAGATTTTTGACGGGCGAGATCTAGGCATGTAAAATCAAAAAATGAATGGTTAGATCTGTAAAATTCAATCTTTTGAACATCAATAGAACCAACACTTCGCAAAATGTATTGAAGTTTCCATCAAGAGTTTAAACTCCTTGGTCAATATGCTTGTTTTCCGATTTTCAATAATTTACAAATTGAAATGGACCGATTTAACCGTCCACATTTATGGTAAGTACTCATAGATCGCCAACGGGAAAAATTACCCAATTTAGAAATCCCGGGATTCAATAATGGTGTGCGACGATTCAACGGTTACACAATGTTTCTTCACGATCGGAATGCTTGAAATCCTCAAAACATCAAGATTTTCGACGAGCGAGATCTAGGCACGTAAAATCAAAAAATGAACGGTTAGATCTGTAAAATTCAATCGTTTGAACATCAATATAACCAAAACTTTGCAAAATGTATTGAAGTTTCCATCAAGTGTTTTAAACTCCTTGGTCAATATGCTTGTTTTCCGATTTTCAATCATTTACAAATTGAAATAGACCGATTTAACCGTCCACATTTATGGTAGGTACTCATAGATCGCCTACACGAAAAATTACCCAATTTGGAAATCCTGGGATTTGGTAACGGTGCGCGACGATTCAACGGTTACACAACGTTTCTTCACGATCGGACGGCTTGAAATCCTCAAAACATGATGATAGTGATTGATGGGGCTTTAGGCATGTAAAACCAAAAATTGAACGGCCTTGATGTTGATTATTTTTTCATCGGACCTGGTTTTCAGATCAATCATAAACACGACATCATAAAACTCAAGCCCGACGAAGCAAGCCAATCGCCGAGCAAAATGTACATTGTTCGTCGAGCAACGTAAATAAAATGCGCAATTTTTTTTCCTCGAAAATTTCAAAAATTCCGCCAAACTTTTCGCGAAATCTCAAAAATACCGCTAACTTATGGCCGATGAATATTGAAAATGTTACCCGACAGATAGTCAACCCTTGTTGTTACTCGACGAAGTGTTTAAACGGTTGTCAGATGAACATTTCGCCAAAATTTTCGCGAAACATCAAACTTACCGCCGAACGTTGCCTGACGAATATTTAAACATTTACCCGACGAATATTTAAACATTTACCCGACGAATATCCACTGCTTGTTATTACCCGACGAATCATTTAATGGATTGCTCGACGAACCCTTCGTCGGGCAACATCAATCAGACTAATAAATCAGACAGACTCTTCTTTTTCTTCCTCATTTTCCTTATTTTCTTCGGAACCCAGTCCACTCCCCCTCCCTGCAACTTAGTCGACTCGCCCCTCACTGCAGCTGTCCAGTCACCGAAACTCCAACCCTTTCTCACTCTCTCTCAGTCAGACTCCAGCCAGACGTTTCTCACCACAAATTGCCGACCGTTTCTCATCGTGGTTAACCGTCGCCGCTGCCGCCCCTATCCTCGTTGGCAGTTTCTTCAAGTTCGAACTCATTGTCCCTCTCGCTCTATTGTTAATGTAGATTGGTTATTGTTAATTTTGATTGGTTAAATTTTAATTTTAGTTTGGATTGAAATTTTAATTTAAATTTGGTTTGGATATTATGAAATTGTATTGAAAATGGAATTTAAATTTGGATTTCATTATTGCATATTGTGCTTTATTGTTAACTTTGCAGATTGAGTATTTAGGGGATTAGTTAAATATTGTGATTTTGGATTGGATTGGAATATAAATATTTGTTTGGTATAATGTTGAAAATTTTGAAGATTTGTTTGGATTGGAATATAATAGTTGAAGATTTGTTGAAATTTTGACGTTTGGTATAATGTTATGATTTTTGTTAAGATTTTGGATATTAAATTTATGTGAATTTTGGATATGTGAATTTTATGAATTTTGGATATTTGAATTTAAAAACAAATTTGTGAAATTTTGATATGGTGTAGTATATGTGATTTTTGGATATGTGAGTTTTATAAATTTTTAATATGTGAATTTTATGATTTGGATATTATTATTGTATGTTTGGATTAATTTGTAAGTTTGATTTTATTTCCGAAATTTGGATTTAGAAATTTAGGTATAATGTTGTGAATTTTGAGTTTAGTACTTTTGGATTAATTAGTATTTTATGTTTAATTTTCATTTGTGTTGGTTTTATTTAAAAAAATTAGAATTTGGTGGTTTTAGTTTTTAGATACCAATTTACTAATTTTTACTAAAAAATATTATTGCTTTATTTATTTACGTTTATTGGAATTAAAAAATCTTAGTTAATTTTAAATGTGGTTTTGTTTTTATTTTTTTGAATTTAATATTTACTATTAAAAATGTTTGGTTTTTTTTATTTAACTAAAAATATATTGGTTAATTTTATATTAATTATTTTATATTTCTTATTGTAGATGTCGCATCGCACCTTAATCACGTCTAGGAACCGCCCCTGCCCTGATCCTGTTGATGATCAAGCGCTAGAGGAGGCAGCCCCTGACTCGGGTGCCTTAACAACGGCGTCGGTTCAACCACCGATGTCTGTTCATCAGCGACCCGATGCCCGATTGGCTCGTCGACAACATAACAAGAAACGGGGGGAACCCCGCATCGACCCCCAGCCCCCACAAGACGATGCCGGAGCAGACGAAACAGGGCCTAATGTCGGAGCACTCCCTAAGAGTAAGTTGATTATTTTGATTATTTAACCAACCGTTTTTATTTGTTACTCATTTTATGTACGAATGTTCATCGAATTTGCAGGTAGGTCGGTGAACGTGCGCGGGATAAACCGGGGTTTGACATCACAGCGGATTTGCAGGACAACGAATGCAAAGATACTGATGGTGTACGTGCCGCGCCTCCGGTCTGCGCCGGTAAAAATTCACAGCCTCCTGGTGCATGACATTGGTGCGGTTCTTCGCACCAAGTCCCTGATGATGGGGGAGACTTTTAGAACCCAACCCCCGGAGGAGATCACGCGCTGTTAGGGAGAGTTATCGGTATGTATTTTTCCCATTTTTAACATTAATTTCATATTTTTTTATTATTTTACTAACATTAATAATTTATTGCATATCAATTTTGAGTTCAACTTTGAGGACGTCGAGCTCAGTAGATACCTGAGACACCACTGGCAGTTACGGTACATCGACTGGAAATACACTCCACAAGTACTACAAGACCTGGCCTTCCCCGGAGGAAGCTCGGGCAAATCCTCCGGAGGAGTTGGACGGGCCGAAACTGCCAGGGTGGTTGTCGTTGTGCAACCATTTCGTGTCCCCCACCTATGTGGTACGTATTATCCACCTAGTTAATTAAATTATTTATTTTTTATGTTATTTTCCGTTTGAAAATATAATTTTTGTTTTTACAAATGAACAGCAGAAATCGGTTGCCAACACATCGAACCGGAGAGCGAAGAAATTCAACCACCATGGGGGGTCGTGATCCTTATCGGCCCGACAGGAGGATCATCGCATCTCCGGATCGATGTTCCCAGAGGTGGATGCCTGGGGGCAAGTGTATGCTGGACGGGGGGACCAAAAGGCTGACCATATTCACGTAAGTTTATTTTTTGCAAATTAAACATTCTTTTTTAATTTGATAATTATATTTCTAATTCATATTTATTCGAATTTGTAGGAGGCGATGCAGCAAGACGTCCAGCAGACATAGGCTGAGCTCACGCAACAGCATCCGGAAGTGTCGTTGGAGCAGCAGCTCCCCAATCCCGAGATGTCGATCGCCATCCTAGAGCGACGACTTGGGAGGCATCCAAGGAAGATCGTTCGGGGGGCGGGCGACGGGATAGTGCGGGATGTCTCCAGTCACTCGTCGAGTTCATCTCGAGCAGGCAGTCCCGAGGAAATGTCGGACGTCAGGAGAAACTTCGAGTTCCTCCAGGCCGAAAATGCTGAGATCAAGGCTCAACACGCGGAGATCCATGCCCAAAATGACCAAATTAAGACCGCCCTTGCCAAGGTCCTTGACCGCTTGGGTTACCGTGGATTAGATGACCTTTTCTCACAGCCTCAGCCTCCCTCCCAACAGCCCGCCTAGGATCCCGACTATTTCGACCCGTCGACAAGTAGTTAGAATGTAATATATGTAAAATATTGTTTTAGTTTTAATTATGTAAAAACATAACATTAATTTTTATAAATATATATATATATATATATATATATATTATTCTTTTTATTCTTTTAATTGAAGTTTTTATAAAAAAAAAATTATTTTTAAATATATATTTATTTAATTAAATAATTTATTAAAATTATATTTTTAAATATTCAGAGTTTACCCGACGAATAATCATTTCGTCAGGCACAGTAATTGAATTTTTTAATTTTGTTTCTATTTTTAATTACATATATTTATTTAATTAAATAATTTATTAAAATTATATTTTTAAATATTCAGCGTTTGCCCGACGACGTGTCCTTCCGTCGGGCGTAGCAATAAATTTTGATGGATATCCACAAAATATTTGTACATTTGCCCGACGAAAATAGGTCCGTCGGGCAAATGTTGTTGACTTTTGCGTTGCTCAACAAATCATTGACAACGAACACGTCCGCCGGGCAAGCTTTAATTGCTCGACGAATCCACTGTTGTCGTCGACTAACATCAAGCCAGACGAAGATTTCCCGACGGAGATTCGCCATTTTTAATGTAACTCGACGAAGGCCTAACGTTGCTCGACGAAATCTGTTCGCCGGGCAAGATCGATTTTATTGTAGTGTGTATACATTCCTAAGACACGAAGTGTCGAGCCTATATGTCACCAAATGCTCAAGTGGGTGAATGTTGAAATATGACCGAGCATGTTCTGACATGTCACTAAGTGACACTTGAGTAACATGTGAACGTGTCATGGACATGTTTATGGGCTTGTCATTGACATGTCGTTTGGCGTGTCACTAAGTGACTGAAATGCAACATGGCATTTTGGCTAGACATCAATTCATGTTCAATTAAGAAAGTCTTGTGGGAAGACACTTGCTAAGTATGATTCCTAGTAAGAATAGGTAACTCGCAATAAGACTTTCATGATAAACAAGGAGACACTATATGGTTCAATCCCTGTCATAGTAGGAAAACACTTGAGCCTTTGTCCCTATAAGAAATACTTCCGTGTCACAGAATGTTACGCTTATTCTAAGCTATTGGATATTGATAGGTAAGCGTACTGGACATCTAACAGAGAAGAGAATGTTAACTTCATTGCTTGCGCGTGAAGAAATGGTCTCTTCAGCGATTATTGCATTTTAGTGCCTTGAAAGACAAGCATGTATTTATCTTATATTTCTGTTTTGCATTTTAATCCTGGCTGTCTTGGCAAAACTATGCTAACATGGATAGCACACAGACAGTATTGATTTAAGTAGTACTGCAACACAAAGGAAATCCGTGGGCCTCGTTTGATGTCTGAAATTGATTTAAGTGGTACTGCAGCACAAAGGAACTCCGTGGGCCTCGTTTGATGTCTGAAATTGATTTGTATAGAAAAACTGACTATATTCAAAAGAGTTGAAGGAAAAGAAAAAATAACCTTATTAGCAGATCTAAATCTATGTCAACATATCTCTATTTAGACAAGGTAGTAATCTTAATTATATTTGTGTGCAGAATTAAAGACCCCCCCCCCCCCCCCCCATTTGTAATAAAAAAAGTCCAAATCACAGAAAATGACAAGCCTTTGAATTTAACATGTCTCCATTAGCTAACTTTAGATTTAAGCGTCCTAGCTAACTCCTTAATTAAGCCGCTAAGCGGACAGAGTTGATCGATCAAAGTAGGTGACATAACAAACAATGATTAGAACCTTAATTTAATATATTTGTTAACAAACTAAACAGGTCACCAGCGTTGGGTCAGGTCAAAACAGGCGGCCTCTGGAAAACATGCATAATTGTTTTTAATTTTTTAGTATGTGGACATTCACTCACATTTATATTTACGAGTCATTTTCAAGTGTATTTAATAATATTATATCTTATTTATATTATGCTTTAATTATATTTGAACCGAAAAATATTTCAATTTTTTTTGTTTTCTCAAATTATATAAAATAAGAAATAAGAACAATTACGTAACAATGCCTTCCGTATATATTTAAATACCTCCACATCTACCATACAGAAGGTGGGAGCTGATTAACTCTGACCACGTGTTTGGTCATTGTGGTGGTCGGTCTCCCCCTTGGTCTGGTCTTTCTTCTCGATCCTTTGCCTTGTGTCACAAACCACGTCTTAATTAAACTCAATATATCATCAACGTACATCTTCATCATCGATCTGCATCTCAACTACTAACGAAGTTGATAAAGTAGTTGGCCATGAACACTCTTTTCTTTAGGGTGCCCAAAACCAATCTAATTTGTATGGACATTTTTCATTGAAGAGAAAATATCGTCGAATTATTAGATTATAGAGTCCAAACGAATGTGACTTCTTTGGATTTGTGTTCAAATTTATTTTAAAAAATAATACGGATATGTCCTTCTCCTCTTTGTTGTAAATTACGGTCGATATAAGCTACAAGCTTCATAATTTAATATTGAAGGTATATTAATAATCTCAGTTAACATTTTTTACATACAATTGGACCAAATTTGAGGAAAAATATAATATATCGTATGGATTTTCTACGATGTATGATCGTAGAATATTACAATTTAAGGAAACGTAATTTTGGGGAGGCAAATAGTCACAATTGAATAGAAGCTTCTGTTTGGCGACTTATTAATTTTCAATAATAAAATGCTGCTATATTAATTATAGACTGAGTAAGACATAACACACGTTTTTATTCCCTTCAAATTGAGATTCAACGGTAATCTTACTTTTAGGCTATGTTTGGATGATAAGCTTCAAACTGCCAAGAATTTAGACAAAATTAATTAAAAATGAAGTAATTTTTAAAGTACAAAGAAATTTTCAAATTATTAGATGCAATACATTTAGAGGGATTTGTAACTTTATAAGTAACACTTGATCGGTGTTAAAAGTGTTATTTTGAAAATCCATTGTTTAGTAGTTTTGTTATACTCATATGGTGCACGTGCTCCCTTGTTAGTTACTCAATTGGCTACTTATAATCATCCAATTCAATCGTTTATAATGCATTTATTACTAATATAGCCTAAATTTCTTGATATTTTGAAGTTTAATCCATGCATTTGTTCGTGCATAATTAAGTTTTTGTTCTTATCAATATCTATTTGGTTAGAAATAGAAGATCCTCGTCTTCAATCTTGTTATGAAACTAAGAACTGAGCTAACCTTATAATATGCGAGTTATTTGTCATCGTTTTTAAGGGAATTGAAGTTGCCGAATTGAATATTTAACGGTGAGAACAGTAAACTTGGGGTTGCTAGGTAGTGGAAATAGCCATAACAACTAATTTGATTAAAATAATCTTGAAAAATATAGCACATGACTCGCAAATAATTGTTTTTTTTAATAAAAAAAATTAACACAAATTCACTATACATCGTTATTTGTCAAAAAAGAAAATTTAAGTAGTAAAATGTCAAAAAAGAAAAAAAATAGTAAGTGTTACAAAAAGTGAAGTTTTAGGTAATATTGCAAAATAATTTCCCAAGTAAAATATATTTAAACCAACTATAAAAACACTTGTTGATTAACAATTGGCTCCTCCTCCACTGTAATATAAAAGACAAGAGGGTAGATACCACTTTTTGACCCAAAAATAAAAGATACCACTTTCTCAGTTCCCAAGCCAGAAAAGTAAAAAAAGTCCAATTTTATTTTTAATTTATTTTTTAATATATATATATATATATATGTCCCGCCCTTAATAGTTTGGCTCTGCTTCTCCAACTCTCCGTACGCCTGCCTCTCTCTCTGAGTCTCTGATTCTGAAACTCGTCCAAAATGCCGGGCTGCTTCAGCTTAACAGCCTCGCGGGACCGCTGCTTCCGCTACTCCTTCTCATCGCACGGCCTAAAATCCACCACCACCGATTTGGGCGAAGGCACAATCATGCACTGCTGGGCCCCAAAATCCCACTCCCCATCCAAGCCTACGCTGCTCCTCATCCACGGGATCGGCGCCAACGCAATGTGGCAGTGGCACGGCTTCGTCGCGCCACTCGCTTCCCGCTTCAACCTCTACATCCCGGACCTCGTATTCTTCGGGGACTCGTACTCGACCCGACCCGAACGCTCCGAGACCTTCCAGGCCCAGTGCGTGATGAGCCTCATGGAATCCCACGGAGTCAAGAAAATGAGAGTGGCTGGGATCAGCTACGGCGGCTTTGTGGCGTACAGTATGGTGGCGCAATTTGGGGAGAAAATAGAGAGGCTGGTGCTATGCTGCGCCGGGGTGTGCACGGAGGAGAAGGATATGGAAAAAGGTATGTTTAAGGTGAGCAGTGTGGAGGAGGCTGTGAGTATTTTGTTGCCTCAGAGGCCTCAGCAGGTGAGGGAGCTCATGAAGTACTCTTTTTACAAGCCTGCTAAGAATGTGCCTTCTTGTTTTCTCAATGATTTTATTGAGGTAACTCTAACTCTCTTGGCCTTTCATCTTTCATTTTTCAATAGTTTTATTGCCTTCAATTTTCTAATTTATTTTATATTTTTTGTTTGAGAATGAAATGAAATTCCATGTGTCTGAATTTGCGACTCTGTGTTTTTGGGTTTGATTCCAAATTTCCATGTAAAAATTGTGTTTTTTTTGGGAGATGATTCCAGTTTGGCATTCAAAACCCCCAAAGATAGCCTCCTTAAAGATAGTATGGTTGGGCAGGACCAGGACCGCAGGAGGCCCCAATTTCGGACTTGGATTTATACATGACTAAATTTTTTACGAAATTAGAAAACACTAGGTTGAATGTATTTGAAATAAGTAGATATAGTCATTTGAAATAAAAAATAAGGCTATGTGGACAAAGTCATTTGATATCCATTTGTTTTCTCCACTTTTCTTCTTATTCAAATCCTAAGTATTACTTTAAACAACGAATGTGGCCTTGTTATCAAATACAAATTCAAATGCGTACTAAAACAAATGGAGCCCTAATTTTTATTTATGTCTTAATAACCCAAGCCTGAAAGATGTAGGAAATAGGAATGAATGACATCAGGGCAATACTATACCTATATGTATATATTTAATTGCAATGTTCAAAGTAGTTTTATGGTTTTTTCAAGTCAAAATAGGTTGATGAGGAGGTGGATTGTGGAAGAAGGTTACCCATTCACTAACTTCTTTGAGATCTGTTATTCATTCGTGACATAGAGCTCGTTTTGATGATTAGAACTGAATTGGATAACTCATCAAATTCATTATTCCACAGTATTTTAAATTAAATGGTGAATCATTTATCATGTTGAAGGATTCAAGGAGATTAGACATGAAGAAATCTTATCCTTTCTAATCATAGATAATTACTAATCTATTCTACCTTCCTTGGACATACATTACATATGGTGAGATATCAAATCTAATTACAGGAAGAGAGATTTTCCCTTCTGTTATTGAGCCATTCACAAGTATTTGTTTCGTATAATATTTAGACGCTAATACTCAATACTTGTTGTAGTTTCATCTGAGATGACAAGTGTATCTTATGAGTTTGGTTGGCTGGTAGGTGATGTGTACAGAAAACCTTCAAGAGAGGAAGGGGTTGATTCAAGCATTGCACAAGGACAGGAAATTGTCTGATCTTCCCAAGATATCTCATGTAATCTAATACTCTATTTCTTATGGTTCTTTTATCAAACAGAGTTATCAATCGTGTACGTACAAAATGCCATTCATTTTTATGTGCTGTGTTTCACATTCTGTTGTTGTTGATGCAGCCTACACTGATCATCTGGGGAGAGCATGACCTGGTATTCCCACTGGAATTGGCGCACCGATTAAAAAGGTAAATAGGAAGAAGGAATTAATCATTTCAATAGCATCGTTGTCTGAAATCTGAATACACAGTAGGTATTGTTGTCTAAATATAGCCTCGCAATTGCAGGCAAATAGGTGAGAGTTCAGAACTAGTGATCATAAAGAATGCAGGGCATGCTATAAATGTAGAGAAGCCCAAAGAGATGTACAAGCACATGAAGTCCTTCCTGGTTGATCCACTCCCTCCACCTAAACACCAAAACCACAGCAACGGCCGCAAGGTGGATTGAGATTAATGTGCCTAAGAAAAAGGTGAAGAGAAATCAAGACCAAATATTGCTCATTTTCGTTTTTATACCTACAATATGTGGGATATCTGAGTCTGTCTTGTGGATTGTATGGGCGAGTTTGTATTAGTAATCAGTTTTGTACATTTAAAAAGACAGAGGTATATATCAGCACCAAAAATATGAGCTGTTTCTGATATTTCTGTGGGTTATGGCTAGGGGTGGTCACGTTTGGGGTCGATACGGATATCACCTAAAATCAAATCTAAACCGTTAAAATTTTAATGGTTTGGTATGTTTCGATTTTCCAAACATAGAATTGAAACTGTTCCAATCCGAATATATATTAATTAACAAATTAGAGAGTGAAAAATATTAACTAATAAATAATATATAAAAATAAAAATTCGAATGGCTCGATTTGGATTCAAATGGTTTTCAAAATGAAGATTCAAAGTTTCCAATTTCAAGTGACTTAGGTTCACCCCTAGTTAGGTACACTGAGAGGATGAAATAAATACTTTTAAGGGAGCTAGCACTGCACTTTCGTTCAGACTTAATTTATTTGTCCCCCCAACACATTCAGAGGACAAATAAGCTGAGTGGATGCGTACAATGATGAAGTGGAGTATGTGAGTCAATGTTTTGCACAACCTCAAACACATTCAGAGGACAAATAAGAATACTAATTAAATATTCTTAGAAACTAAAATCATCCTTTTATAAGAAAATAATGGTGGAAACAATGGAGGGATATTGAGATGGATGAAATTCTAAGACGTGGCTGAATAGCGGTTGTGGTAATGGTGCATTTTCGAAGTGGTCTCAACTCTTCCAAGTCTCGCAAATCTTCCAAAAGTGCAAATCCTGCAATAGTCGCACCTCTTTCATCTTTACATTTTGAAAACATTCCAACATGAGGTTGGATTCATGATGATAGAAAAGGCTTTGTTTTCCATTGTAACCTATATAAGTCGCGATAAATGATTTCTTGTCAGATTTTCGGCAGCGTAAGATGCTAGTGGTACCATGTTGTGAATTTAGATATTGTTGATCATGTTGATTACGTCACATAATGTTAGTTTAAATCATTGATCACGTTGATTAGTAACTAAATGTATGCGGTTTGAATTCAGTCTAATAACAAAACATATCTAAATCGTAAATATAATTAAGTGAGCTATGCTCTTATACATATGCTTTCAATCATGTCTTAAGATCAAGATCTCTACACCTTGAAGGCACCCCATCCTCATTGAGGCTAATACTTGGATGGTTAAGGTTTTCCACTACTCCGCGACTCCCTAAGTAGTACGCAGAAGGTGCTGATGCTGATGCTGATGCGCTGGCTGATTACCTTTATTCCCCGGCCCCTTGCTTCTCCATATCATTATTTAAGATTTTTTGTTTTTTGAAGGGATGTTTTATTTTACTATGAAACAGAATAAGGACAAGAATAAAGTCTTTCGCACATCCAATTGTTAATATCATAAACAAAAGCAAGATCTTAAAAAAGATTTGTGACTTAAACAAATTCAAAGGGAACGAAACCAGAATTAAAGAAAAATAAAAGAAAAAAATAGTCACAAATGTGTTAATGACTACAACTTTGAAACTCGTACAAATTATTTAAGATTGTAGTTAGCAGTGTAGCACTTCAAAACAGCTAGCTAGTTATCTTTCACCCCAACCTTCTCGATCCACAACCCCTTTAGTTTTTATTTTTAACTTTGGATCGAGGACCGTGTGACCTTTCTCTCTCAAGCTTTTACGGTGATAAACAGGCCAACCACGAGCACAAACCACATTTTCCCTGAAAATAAAAAAAAAAAAAATGACTAAATCGATCAACACTATTTATATAGGGCTCGTTTGGTGAACAAGATTAGATTAGATTGCATAACTCATTAAGTTCAATGTATTTTGAATATGAAAATAGATGAGTTTTCATTGTGATGAGATTAGAGAGAGTAAAGATAGAAGAAAACTTATCTAATCCAATCCCCTTAAAATAATAGGATTAGAAAATGTAAGTTTTTTTGTATGCCTAATTCTATCTAATCCTCTCACAATAAAATTTGTATTAATTTTCACATTGAAAATAGATTGAATTCTAAAAAGTTATCCAATCCAATTCTACTCGCTAAATGTGACCCTTATATGATGATTTTGCATCTTCCACCTCAAGGCTAAGTTATTCTTTTGGTCAAGCAATAAAAGCTGTCTTTATCCCCCAACACAAATATTTAGGCAAAACTTGAATAATATTGCACTTTAATTGCTTTCGACTAAAGCTCAACGGCATCTGGTGCGCATTCTATCTATCTGCACTTTATTGATGCCAAAAAACCATAAAAATTCATATATTACAAACTTGTAAGGGTGACTTTTGTTTGGGCCACCTACACAAATGTTTAAGTTATCAGACTCTACATTTTTATAGATAAATATGTAATATTGCAGATCGGATTTAAATTCACAGTCACGCGCGCATCTATCCTTACATTGCCAAACAATCTGAAATCAAACATTTCCCACTAACTAATAACCAAATTGATATATGAAATGGTATCTTTCTCTTTTCCTTCTAATTGAATTTCAAAGAAATAAAGATTGAGGATGAGAAAGATGAGCTTACATGCACATGGCAACATAGAGGCAGAGCTCCAAAACAGCGCCTGATCCGGACTATAATTATTAGAGCAATCCAAGGAGGTGTTATAGCCATTCTTACACACACACAGAAACTCATGATCATCATCATCAACCCTATACCCACAAACCCCATCATTCATCTCACAGCTCTTACACTTGGTGTCCACTATCCCACCATCCAAATCTCCATGACCATACTTCAACGCCACCCCATACTCCCACTGCGCCGGATTCGTCGGGTAGTCCCCGAGCGACACCACGGAGGTGTACCCGGCGCAGTTGAGCCCGTGGAGGTCCAACTCACCCTTGGCATCGAGGTTTGCAGGTGCATACACACAGCACGTGTTTGTGGGGGCGAACAAAGGAAGGCCAAGGCCGATCACCGAAGGACACGTGTAGATAGAAGCACAGAGGTGTGAGTAAGAAGGATCGCAGATGGGGATGCCGGAGGGTTTGAGGATGAGGGAAGAGGTGGGGGGTTGGCAAGACAGGAGGATGAAAGTTGATGGGCCGAGTTGAAATGGGGCGGCCCAGTCGAGGCCGAAGTTGGAGGGGGAGGGTTGCATGGAGGAGCAAGTGGACATGGAGGGTGGGGCTAGGGTTAGGGTTTGGGTGGAGTAGGAAATAGAGTTGATTGGGTATGAGGCTGTGTGGGTGGTGATGAAGAGCTGCTCATTGTCCTTATTGGTAGTTTTGCAGGATATGTAGGGTTGGAAAGTTGGGGAGCCACAGCCAGTGGATGTGCCAAAGGGATATTTGAGTTGGAGGGAGCCACATGTGGTGTGGCATGCACTGCCAGGAGGCTGGACTGGAGCTGCATCTATGGCTATGGTGATGTATAAAAGGTTGATGAAGATGATGAGGATGAATGCTAATATTATTGCTTCTTGTTCCATTACCTTATTATGAATGGGCTTATATATGTTAGAGCTCTAGGCCGATCTGTGTCTTATACAAAATAATGATGATGCATGCTTTATATAAATAACTTATCCAAGACGACCAACGCCTCGATCAGACACACTTTTGGGTGTTCCCTGCATATCTAAATGGACGGTTTAGATGTTGGTTTGGTCATTATTGGTGAAAAGATACGATTATGCAAAAATTCCGACCGGCCGATTCGAACCAGCCACCTAAGGCTAAGGATATATATATGACACGAAGAGTCCCACTACAGTCCTCCGCTCTACCAAGTTAAGAGCATCCCCAATCATGCTATACTTATTATAAAGTTAAACAACAAATTAAACAAGCAAAAGTTAATTTAAGAGCTCTCTACAAAAATGTATATATTTCAACCATGCTCCATAATTAGAGAATCATAAATGTAATAATAAATATTTTTATTATTTCTTTATTTAATTTTAATTTTTTTTTCAAAATTTAATTATTACTATATAATAATAATACGTAAAGAAAATCATAAACAATTAGTTGCGAGCATTTGATCGATGTTCTTCAAGCAGGCTTCGCAATTGTGCGTGGACCATCATGGATTTGGGATCAAGACACCTAAATGATATTATGATTGTTTACATAATAATGCATAACATGACAATTGGAGACGAGTGAAATTGTAGAAAATATCGACTACAACTATGAAGACAGATGAAAATCCGACTATAGTAACATAATCTTGCACTTAAATTGTTTGAATTCATTCAAGCACATTGCCATATATATTAAAGACAAAGAAGTGCATTCTTAACTCCAATTGAATTTGATTGAACACTTGTGGCAATTGCACGGAAAAGAACAACAATATATTTTTGGATCTTATTAAAATATCTTGAAAATTTCAACAATCTTTTGTATGGTTTGATTTTTTTTTTTTAAAATGGTTGATTGATTGTATAATGGAGATATGAAATAAGCATGTGAAAAAAAAAATCAAAATATAAAAGATGATACAACAAAAAATAAAATTAAGGTATAAAATATTTTGAATTAATCAGTCACTAATTCAAAAAAGTAACTAATTAAGTTTGAGGAATCACTAGGAGCTCTTCTCCCTCCTCATATTTAGGAGCTCCTAACGATTTTTTTATTCAAGGAGCTTGATACATATCATGGTTGCACTGTTGAAGTATGATTTATTATCATCTTCCTTAAAATTAACTTAAGAGATCTTTTACATTATAAAAAAAAAAATCACACTCACTCTGTTACACCTCGTCCCGAATATACAACTGAATACCGGGTGCTGGCCGACACTTGGATGCTGAGTCCAGGTGACGAAAGCCCACTAAAATGATGCGTTTTAGGGAATCTAGTGAAAGGTAAAGTAGTAAATACTAAATTACTGTTCCACTAGGACAACGGACAACCCAGAGCATAATTAAAGAAAAAGTGATCATAATTAAAGCACTAATGCTTAAACCGATTGTTACCTTGTTACACCCTTCACGGGTGGTGTCAGCACTGTCACCACGTGAGTTCCTCCTCGTAACCATGAACCTTCTTCTGGAAACCTGGGGGGTGCAAACAACAAAGTGAATGAATCTTTCATAGAGATATGCTAACCCCTCAGCAATTAACACAACAATATAAAATAATCCTACGACAATAAAATAACCCCACAGGGCTAGCAACCATCCAGTACAGTCATACACATCTAATCACATAATGATTTATCGACTAATATTCATGGTTGAATCTTCCCACGTTAAAGATGACACATCCATTACTCGTGGATAACATGAATGGTACTATCCCGATATTGTCATTTCTCTACGCACGATATCGATCATCTCACTGGTCACATCATATACTCGACATAATCTCGTCAATCAGGGTCACCGTCCATACTAAACCTACTGACATCGATAACGAAACATACCCTTACTAGTACCTCAACTCTGATCACTAGTCGTGACACCGGTCGTCACATCGTATTAGCTAGCAAGTCCCTCGACTATCGTCATATGGCATATAAGCAGGCATAACCTCAACTATAATCATATCATGGGTCGATATGTATCCTCGGCTATCATATCGCGTAAGTCGGCATGTCACCTCGACCATTATATTACATAAGCCGGCATGTAACCTCGAGTATCATATCACATAAGCCGGCATGTTACCTCGAGTATCATATCACGTAAGCCGACATGGTACCTCAGCTATCATATCACGTAAGCCGGCATGTTACCTCGACTATCATATCACATAAGTCAGCATGTTACCTCGGCTATCATATCACATAACTCGGCATGTTACCTCGGCTATCATATCACATAAGCCGACATGTTATCTCGGCTATTGTATCACATAAGCAGGCATGTTACCTCGGCTATCATAGCACATAAGCCGACATGTTATCTGGGCTATCATATCACATAAGCCAGCATGTTACCTCGGCTATTATATCACATAAGTCAGCATGTTACCTCGACTATCATATCACATAAGTCGGCATGTTGTCTCGGCTATTATATCACATAAGCCGGCATGTTATCTCGGCTATTATATCACATAAGCCGGCATGTTACCTTGGCTATCATATCATATAAGGCGGCATGTTACCTTGGCTATCATATCACATAAGGCGGCATGTTACCTCGGCTATCATATCACGTCATCAGCTGGCATAACCCTCGACTGGCATATCATGACGCAATCATCATCTTAGGTATCCCAATGACATTGTAGTCGCACGAGTCACGCGTACGTGACATGACTTTGTGTCTTCGCTCCTACCACGATCACGTGAAGGACTGGGTGCAAGAACCATCACCACGAGTCCCCATAGGAGCTCTGGGACCACGTAGACTTATAAAATCTCGGTGACAGGACTGTCGATGTTTAACTAGTATAGAGCGAGCACAGGTGAATGATCACGTGGAGGGCTGGTTTGTGGCCTACAGACAGGTACGACACCATCGACCACCATATGGGTAATACCATGACTCAATATTGACCATCAACTCAACAAGACTCGACCTGACACATGACACATATACTATACCGGCATGACTCCTCGGCGATATCATCTCGACTCTGACTCATGTGCTAGGCTGGCATGACTCCTCGGTGATAACATCTCGACTTTGACTCATGTGCTAGGCCGGCATGACTCCTCGGTGATAGCATCTCAATCGTATCCCCAATAGCATCTCGACTCTAACTCATGTGCTAGGCCTACAGGACTCCTCGGCGATAACATCTCGACTCTGACTCATGTGCTAGGCCGGTATGACTTCTTGGTGATAGCATCTCAATCGTATCTCCAATCTATCTCGATCATCAAAATCTTCGTATTCTTTGTTTCACGTCGATATCTGCTCTTACTCGTGGTTCAAATATCTTAACTCGTATCTCGGAATCAAACCTCGAGATATACCCTACAATATTAGTTTATACTCATTTCAGAGTATTTTACCTGTCATGGGATTCATAATCCTCAAGATATCATAATTAATAGATGTCGGGTCCTATTATGACCCCATGACATAGTCCATATAATTCCTATTATCAACACAAATTGCATAGGGATTATAACACTCCAATAAGATAATCAGTCAATGTCGAGACCCAACGTTAACTCTTGGCATATTCTATACTTCTTAACATCACAATGCACCACCATAACCATCAGTGCATCACACTCAATCATATACAACTCAATATAAGTCATCCAGATTCTCTAAGTGTACACATAGGTAACCAAACAATCAACACAATCCAATCCATGACTTCTCTATCACATTTCATTCATCACATATCCAATCACATCAACAGTATATAACATAGGTTTAGGGAAAGGAATCCACTCACAGTATGTCGGGGAGAGCTAACCCGACAGGATCCACCATTGCACGTACATCGAGGCACTTGATCCCGAAAGTCTCCACGAGTTTTGTATCAATCCATACGGCCCTTCGGACTCTTCGATACCGTAGTGCCTCGCAAACAAGGTAATTGTTATTAATAAAAAATCCTTACATTATCAAGTTTAATCCCCATATGCCCGGGAGTTCACCCACACCCTACAACATATTCAAAGCGACCACAACTATCGCAAACAACCCCCAAACAAACTCTGATGGACCCGAAACCTACGTCAATGGGTCCGGAATCACGAAATACATAAAACACGAGTTGCTGGGGGTAGGTGGTGGGGCCCACGTGCCCTCACACGCACTTAAGCTATCTGGGTTTCCAAAGGGGTGCGACTGTGGGGTTCAATCGCCCCATACCTCGCCTCGTCAGAGCCTGGCCGGAAACCGCCATTAATGGCCAATTTCAAGCTTTTCTTCATTTCTTCAAAACTCAACCAAATCTCACAAACTCATAGTCCAAATCCATCTACACAATCCTAGGAATCCAAATATGAGGTCCAAATTGAAAACCATTACATGTGGTGGCCGGAAATAGCCTCGAAAGGCGTGATGACCCATTTCTTTTGCGGCTTGCTGCGTCGCGTACGGTGGTCGACGACCTCGATCGTTGGTACGGCTGGGTTCGTGAGAGTGAGACGAAGATGATGGTATTGGTTGGAGGGTCTGCGTCGCCGTCGAACGACGGCGGCGTTCATGGCTTCCACGCGAAGTCTCGCGGGAGAAATAGAGAGGGAGAGAGAAGGGCATCGACCAATCGGGAGAGGAGAGAGAGTGAGTCACTTTATATATTTAAACTTTTCCAAAATCACCATTACGTCCCGACCTTTTTAGATTCGTAACTTTCTCGTTCGAACTCCGATTTTCGCTTGCCACTTGTCTACTTACTCATAAGCTCGAGACATACGTGTTGGTGCAAAGAAAATCCCAAAAGAGTTCTCGATCGAAAAGTGACTTTCGCGCCTTCGGGAGTTTCAAGGGTAAAACGGTACAGTTTGTAAATCCAACCTTTAATTCACGGCCCAATTAACGCTGGGCCTTCACTATAGGCCCAATACCAACTTAGTTCGACCTAATAACTCACCGGAAATTTCTAGTAATTTATTAATTGATTTTGTTTTCCGAGACGGGTCGTAGCACACTCAATATAAAAAAAAAAATCCATAATAAATAGAAGTACGTATGTATTTATTTTATATACTTCTTTAATTAATAGGGAGAAATATTCGGTCATTATATAAAATTTTAATATTATTTATTTAATAAATATTATTTTGCTTGATAATATATGAAAGTTATGTATATGATATTACTCAAAATTGTGTGAAATTTACTTATATACTTAATGTGAGTTATACATATGGATGTTTTAATTACTTTTGATTTTTTTTTACATGTGTATAAATGTTAAAAAGTATGTAGAGTAAACATAAGTATTTTTCAAAAATATGTACAAGTAAAATATACATGTACGTATTATACGCGAACTTACTAACTAAGCTTACACATGTTTAAGAGAATTAATCAAAATCCAATAATCAATCATTAGGTATCAAACTCTACATAAAATATATATAGCATTTTTGTCGTCCGTAAGTGTTCAATTTTAAAATTCTCACCATTTATCGACTTATTACAAATCCTAATTAAATACATATATACAAACATTATTAATTAAGAGAATTTATCAAAAAATGGACAAAATTTAGCCCTGAAATTCAAAAATGTCACTTTTTTAAAAAACTTTAGCAAAAAACCTACCCAAATAGACTCAAATACCCTCAACACTACAACAAAAAAAGAGACCGGATAAACCCTAAACCCTAACGCAAAAAAAAAAACAGAAATACTTTTCTAGAGTGCCTCTATGTTAAAATCATATATGCTC
This sequence comes from Oemleria cerasiformis, assembly GCA_037349345.1. Taxonomy (NCBI): domain Eukaryota; kingdom Viridiplantae; phylum Streptophyta; class Magnoliopsida; order Rosales; family Rosaceae; genus Oemleria; species Oemleria cerasiformis. The sequence goes on from JAZGTL010000007.1 coordinate 13,039,921, forward strand.
ATGAAAGTGTTCGTGACAAAACATTCTGACAAATCTTACCTTACATCGTTGTTCTTCCAGCTACAAGGTAAATTTCTTTAACTCTTTATTACTTTTGTCCTCAACAACGTGATGAGATTTTTGGCTATTTACAATTTTCAACTTTTTGCAAAATCAATGATTATTTGTAAATTCTAGAGGATTAGTAAGATTATCCTTGTACCCTGTATTAATATAGTGAAAGTATTGTTGCGGTTGGAATCAAAAGTTTGAGTATTTTAACAACATAGATGATTAGAGAGGCAATACCTTAATATAAGCATAAACGCCAGGTTCTGTAGGTCCAACTGGACTTCCCCTCCTCATAAACATCCCATCCTTGTAAATATAAAGCAGTGGTACACCAGTTTATAACTCTAAACTAATAACCTGTATGACGTGAAGTACTAAGAATAATTTTCGACTGATATAAAGTACTGTGTAGGTGTTGAGAAATTTAAGAGTATGGTTTGCTACCTCTTGTGATGTTAATCTCTCAAGATACATGATTATAGACCCTAATGAATTTCCGTGGGAAGCAACCAGCACATTTTTTCCCCATTTTTTTGGCTATTTACAATTTTCATCGTTTTGCAAATTCGAAGATTATTTGGTATTGTATGATGCATTTTTTTTACTGAAGACTATGTAAACCTATATTATTTGGGATTTTTTTATATTCCCGAGCATAAATGATCATGGATGTTAAGAACCATTATGGATTTGTTATTAGGTTGCGTTTTAGTGTTATGTAGAAGAACCTTTTTCCTAAATTCGTTATTAATTGAGTTGTGCAGTTTCTCGCTGCTGCTGCACCTTTGCATCATGGATTCATGATTTTGAGTTGTGAGTTTATCATTTAAGTTTCTTACTTTTTGAAAAAGTAATTTCCATTGGAATTTTGTGTTAGATATTTTAGATTTGTTGTATTTAGTGTCTGGAAAAGCTTATCATTGTTCAAATTAATTCTTTCAAACTTTGATGCATTATCCAATCTACACTTTCTCCAAGTTTCTAAATTATTTAGTCTCAGTTGTTAGATTCAGACTCGCATTTAGCTTATCATTGTTCTTTTTTTTATACTGATTGTTAACCAATGCATATACATTCTCTTAATATAAAGATGAAATATGCAGATATATACGTACAAAGCCTACCAACTTTGTATGATGTAATTGTTGGTGCTTAAGCTGTCAACAAGGCATCTAGGTAACTAAGACCTAGACAAGTCAGCAAAGGAGGTGTTAAGCAGAACTGAGAAGAGTTTGTTACAACAAAAAACAGTGAAGGAGTGTGTGAGCCTAACTTGGCGCCCAAGCTAGAAGACCCAAGCTAGAAGAGCCGTGTGGGTGTGTGTGTGTGTGTGACATCATAGTGTCATTATACTAACATAATGTAAGAGTGTATGTAAGGTGTGTGTGAGTGTGTAATCAGATACAATTCAATAACAATTGAATACTCTCTCTGTTATAGCAGAAGAGAGCATCCGAATCCTTCAAGAATTTCATAGTAGCATTTCATTAAACAATTGGTATGCAACAAACAAAACCATTCCATTCCTACAGAAATTAGAATCAGAGTTCATCACCCGAAGGATTCATTCCTACATCTAAGAACTATCAATCCAAATATGCAATAAAACCATATTCGATTCGTGTTGAGTTTAGAGAACTTACTCGATTGAATCTGAAAACGCTTTCCGATTGTGTTGAAGCTCCTGAAATCAACATGGTATCAGAGCTATCTGATCCGTGAGCATTGGCACTAGGGACGATCATCTGTGAAGAAGAAGCAGTTGCGTCTAACATGACAGGAGCTGGTGGATCAGAGCTGCGAGCTCCGATCTTTGATGGAACTAACTACGAATTCTGGAGTATCAAAATGTGGACCATCCTCAGAGCACATGATCTCTGGGAGTATGTTGATGTTGGACTGCATGAAGAAGCAGGAGATGCTGCCGGTGATGTGGTTAACCAACCAACCCGAGCAGATTACATCAAGGATGCAAGAGCCTTGGGGATGCTTCAAACATCAGTTGCTGATACTATCTTCTCAAAAATCTCAAACGAGGAGACTGCCAAATCAACCTGGGATCTGCTGAAAAGAGAGTACAGAGGTGATCAGAAGGTAAGAGCAGTCAAGTTACAATCTTTAAGACGTGATTTTGAGTATACAAGGATGAAAGAAACTGAATCCTTATCCAACTATCTGTCTAGACTATATGAAATAGTGAATCAAATGAGAACCTATGGTGAAGATGTTACTGAAAAACGGTTAGCAAAGAAAGTATTGATCAGCCTAACTAAATCCTATGATTCTATAGTATCTATTATAGAAGAAACTAGAGATATGGACACGGTTAATGTTGAGAATGTAGTGGCTTCCATTAGAGCTTTTGATCAAAGACTAGAAATGCATGAGAGTACTGTGGATAAAGCATTTTCTAGTTTATCTATGCATGATAAGGGATAACAAGGGACTGGTCAAAGCAAGTTCAAGAAGCAGTTTAAGGGAAACAAAAAATGGAATCAGAAGTTCAATTCTGGAAAGTCTAACTACAAGCAAAGTGTGAATCCCAGTAAAGCTGAGAGCAGTGGTACTAAGTGCAGGATCTGTGACAAACTACACTATGGGGAATGCTGGTTCAAAGGAAAAACCAAGTGTTATCAATGCAACAAGTTTGGTCACATGGCCAAGGACTGCAACGGAAAGCAGAATGCAAATGTTGCAAGACAAGCAGATGAGGAAGGTGCAATGTTCTATGCCTGTCACTCTGCTACATCTAAATCTGACACTGATATCTGGTACCTTGACAGTGGATGCAATAATCACATGACATCGAATGAAACCTCATTGATTAACTTAGATAAGTCTCTAAAGTCCAAGGTGAAAATGGGGACTGGTGAACTTGTGGATGCAAGTGGTAAAGGCACACTGGTGATCAAGACACAGAATGGAGACATATTGATCAAGGAAGTGATGCTAGTGCCAGGTCTAGATGAGAATCTGCTCAGTGTTGGACAGATGGTGGAGCATGGATACAATCTTGTGTTTGAGGACAAGATTGCTAAGATTTATAATCAGGGAAATGAGGTTGCAATTGTTCCAATGACAAGGAATAGGTGTTTTCCACTCTAATTCAACCAAGTGATTCCAGTAGCAAGGATTGCCACTGAAGAGGGATGTTCCTGGCTATGGCATAGGAGGTTTGGTCATCTGAATCACTCTAGCCTAGATGTTCTGTACATAGAAGATATGGTTGTGGGAATGCCTAAGCTATCCAAGAAGAGTGCAGTGTGTGAAGGCTGCATTGTTGGCAAGCAGCATGTTGAAAGTTTTGACAAGGATAAAGCTTCGAGAGCATCAAAACTACTAGAGTTGATCCACTCTGATGTCTGTGGTCCAATGCAGACCGAGACAATGGGAGGAAACAAGTATTTCCTAACATTCATTGATGACTACTCTAGGATGTGTTGGGTTTATTTTTTTAAACACAAGTCTGGGGTGTTTAATGCATTCAAAAAGTTTAAGGCAATGGTTGAACTGCAGACAGAAAACAAGATCAAACGGTTGAGAAGTGACAGAGGAGGTGAGTTCACATCACAAGAGTTTCTGACCTACTGTGAACAAATGGGAATAGAAAGGCAGCTCACTGTGGCATACTCACCACAACAGAATGGGGTTGCAGAAAGGAAGAACATAACTATTGTGGAAATGGCTAAATCTATGATGCATGACAAGAAGATGCCATATCAGTTATGGACTGAAGCTGTTAATACAACAGTCTATCTACTCAACAGGTGCCCTACAAAGGCAATTCTAAGGATGACACCATTTGAGGTGTACAGTGGGAGGAAACCAGGAGTAAAACACTTAAGAGTGTTTGGTTATGTGTGCTACACTCATGTACCTTCACAGCTTAGACAGAAGCTAGATGAAACTGCTTCAAAAGGGGTGTTTGTAGGCTATGGAAGTTGTGAGAAAGGGTATAGGATTCACAATCTGGAAACCAAGAAAATTGTGATTTCCAGAACTGTGACCTTCAATGAGAGAGCAATATGGAACTGGGAAACAAATGAAGAACTCAGAATCCAAGTTCCTGAGATGGAGACTGACATTCCTATGGTTCAAGAACCAGACCTTCAAGCTCAGGACTCACAACCAAGTTTAAGCATCAGCTCATCCTCAGAAACATCAGCTGAGTCAGAAAACATTCCAGCAAAGGTGAGGAATATTGAAGATATCTATGCTAGATGTAACCTAACTATTGTTGAGCCTGAGAATTTTGAAGAAGCAGTAAAGGACAATGCTTGGAAGACAGCAATGAAGAATGAAATTGAGATGATTGAGAAGAACTCAACCTGGGAGTTGGTTAACAGACCATCTGATAAACCAGTTATTGGGGTTAAATGGGTATACAAGACCAAGCTGAACCTAGATGGCTCAATCCTGAAGCATAAGGCAAGGCTAGTAGCTAAAGGCTATGCACAGAAGCCTGGAATTGACTTCAATGAAACATTTGCTCCTGTTGCAAGACTAGATACAATCAGGACTTTGATTGCACTAGCTGCACAGAAGGAATGGAGTCTATATCAGCTAGATGTCAAATCAGCCTTCCTAAATGGTGTCCTAGAAGAGGAAGTCTATGTGGATCAGCTTGCTGGTTTTTAAGTACAAAGAGAAGAAGGGAAGGTCTATAAGCTCAGAAAGGCCTTGTATGGTTTGAAACAAGCCCTAGAGCTTGGTATGGTGAGATAGATACTCACTTACTCAGTTGTGGATACCTAAGGAGTCCTAGCGAAGCAACATTGTACATGAAAGCAACTAAGGATGGCAGGACCTTAATAGTTTCCATATATGTAGATGACATTGTCTATACTAGCAATTGTGACAGATTGATGAAGGAATTCAAGGAGGACATGATGACTAAGTATGAGATGACTGATTTGGGACTCCTACATCATTTCCTTGGTATGGGAGTTATTCAAACAGAGAAGTTCATCTTCATCCATCAGCAGAAATATGCACAGGCTTTACTTGACAAGTTTGGAATGAAAGATTGCAAACCTGTGAGCACACCACTTGCTAATGATGACAAGCTCAGCAGAAGTGATGGTTCAGAAGCTGCAGATGAAGGTACCTATAGACAGATTGTTGGTAGTCTGTTATACTTAACTGTCACTAGACCAGACATCATGTTTGCATCTAGTTTGCTATCTAGGTACATGCATAATCCATCAAAGAAACACTATGGTACAGCTAAGAGAGTGTTGAGATACATTCAAGGAACTATCTCTTATGGGATTGAATATCAAAAGGGAAAACAAGCTACTCTAGTAGGGTATTCTGATAGTGATTTGAGTGGTAGTTTGGATGATATGAGAAGCACCTATGGTTATGCCTTCTCATTTGGCAGTGGGGTATTTTCTTGGGCATCTGTGAAACAGCATAGTGTTGCCTTATCTACTGCTGAGGCAGAATATGTAAGTGCATATGAGGCTACTGCTCAAGCCAAATGGCTGAGATTCGTGTTAGAGGACTTTGGAGAAGAACTAGTTGGAGCTACACCTATCCTATGTGATAATACTTCAGCTATAGCAATGTCAAAGAACCCAGTCTTTCACCAAAAGACTAAGCACATCAACAGGAGGTTTCACTTCATAAGAGAAGCTATGCAAGCTGGTGAGATTGACCTAATGTACTGCAGGTCAGAGGAGCAGCTTGCATATGTGTTTACTAAAGCACTACCTAAAAGCAGATTCTACTACTTAAGGAGTATGCTAGGGGTAATGCCAGTGAACAGCTTAGGAAGGGATGTTGGTGCTTAAGCTGTCAACAAGGCATCTAGGTAACTAAGACCTAGACAAGTCAGCAAAGGAGGTGTTAAGCAGAACTGAGAAGAGTTTGTTACAACAAAAAACAGTGAAGGAGTGTGTGAGCCTAACTTGGCGCCCAAGCTAGAAGAGCCGTGTGGGTGTGTGTGTGTGTGTGGCATCATAGTGTCATTACACTAACAAAATGTAAGAGTGTATGTAAGGTGTGTGTGAGTGTGTAATCAGATACAATTCAATAACAATTGAATACTCTCTCTGTTATAGCAGAAGAGAGCATCCGAATCCTTCAAGAATTTCATAGTAGCATTTCATCAAACAATTGGTATGAAACAAACAAAACCATTCCATTCCTACAGAAATTAGAATCAGAGTTCATCACCCGAAGGATTCATTCCTACATCTAAGAACTATCAATCCAAATATGCAATAAAACCATATTCGATTCGTGTTGAGTTTAGAGAACTTACTCGATTGAATCTAAAAACGCTTTCCGATTGTGTTAAAGCTCCTGAAATCAACAGTAATAACTATAAGAATACAGATGAAGATAAGCAATTTTTGTTTTTTTACTGGTGATGGAGATCAGCAATTTTGATTTGTTTTGTTCTTTTAATAGTTCAATTTTTGTTTTGTGTTTTTACTGGTGTGTATAAATAATGAAGGTTCCACTATTCACTTGGAAGCAGTTTACTGAATTCACTTTCATGTACTTTATATTTTGTATAATTTTTTTGTTTTACTTTATTTTTAGGAAAATGTCTAGTTTGACAATTTTGGTTAACTATGGTGGGGGTGGATGAACTCATCTGACAAAAATTGCAAAACTAAAGGACTACTTGTTTTAGATAAAGTTACAATTGAGGAACTTCAAAATAAAGTGTGTGGCCTCTTAAATGTGGATCCAAACGAGTATGAGATAATTACGAAAGTCAAATACGACGCAATGAAAACCGCTTGGCCTGCAGAAATAGTCGATGATAATGATGTGAGAGCTTTTATATTTGAGTGCCTGTCTTATAAGATTCCATTGTGCATTACATTGAAGCGTAAAGTGTTTTCATATGGCAGAGGAAGCAACCAACAAGCTCCATTGACTAACTTCGGACAAGATCCGTTGCCAAGGGACCATAACTTGGGTACTGAAGATGATTCAGAAGATTATAATGAGCAATTTGAGGCTACAGAAAATGACTTGGAAAATGAAGAATTTGACGATATCCTACATGTGGAGTCGGATAATGTTTTTCAAGACAATGCTGAACTCAGTGAATTGCCTCATGCAAACTTGGGACATGATGATGTAACACATATCAGTGTGCAACCTGATGAACGCAACTTTAACCAATCAAATGCTCATAACAAAGGTAAAAATATTCTGCATAGATTAGACAAGACAGAGTTGTGCAATTCAAGTGGAGATATAGATGTTGGTCAACTGTATGAGAACAAGGAAGAAATAAAAACAAAGTTAGGCATTGATGCTATGAAGAAACATTATGAGTTCAAAGTCAAGAGATCGAATAAAGAAAGATTTGAAGTTAGTTGTATTGATGACAAGTGCAAGTGGACATTATGTGAATCCAAGTTACGCCAATCCTCGTATTTCAAGATCAGGAAATATGTCACCATACATTCATGCTCATTAGATGCTATCCATCGCCATCATCGACAAGCAAGTAGTTCTCTTATTGGTCAATGCATAAAGTCCAAGTATGAAGGAGTATCACGAATACATAGACCTCATGACATCATAGAGGACATGCGGAAGGACATGGGTGTGAGTTTAAGTTATGTCAAGACTTGGAGAGCTAGGGAACATGCATTGGAGTTGGTTAGGCGGTCACCAGAGGAATCTTACGCAATACTTCCATCATATTTTGCTATGCTTGAAGCAAAAAATCCTGGTACGTTAACGCATATTAAAATTAATGAAAAAATTCATTTTTTTGTATTGTTTCATGTCACTTAGAGCTTGCATTAGAGGATTTTGGAGTGTTATTAGGCCAGTTATAGCACTTGATGGAACATTTTTAAAAGGAAAATATCTTGGAACGTTGTTTGTTGCCACATGCATGGATGGAAATAACCAAATATACCCTCTTACATTTGGAGTTGGAGATTAAGAGAATCTTGCATCATGGAATTGGTTTTTGACTAAATTACAGGGAGCTATCGGGGATGTTCATGACTTAGTGTTCATTTCAGATAGAAATGAAAGCATTTGGAAGGCTGTCTTCATTGTATTTCGTGATGCCCATCATGGGGCATGCATATTCCATATAGGTCAAAACCTTAAGAGGTACTATAAACATGAAGAGGCGCATTCCCTATATTTTAAAGTTGCGTAGGTATATCACGTTCATGAATTTGATCGTCTTATGGTGGAAATATCTAATGTTGACTCTGAAGTTGCTAAGTATCTTAAAGAGTGGATATGAAAAGAGGGCTCGTGCGCACTTTAATGGGAAGTGGTATAACCTCATAACGACAAATATAGCTGAATGTCTCAATTCAATTACTAGAGATGCTCGTACACTACCTATCTCCAATTTTCTTGAGTATTTAAGAATGAATATACTTCAAAAGTGGTTCTATGATCGTCGAACTGTGGCAGCCAAAATGAATTCACATTTGACAGATTGGGCTGAAAGTTTGATTAGAGGGAATAACAAGAAAGGGTTATCATTGCAGGTATGTACAAAAATTAATTCAAGTTTCTCTTGTGGTTTCGTTTTCTTAATGTTCTTTCAAATTCAATATAGAGATCGGCATATTCTGTGTAAATTGTTGGGGATAATATTGTTTAAAAGCTTTGCATTTTTTTGTAAGTTAGCTTGTTTGAAATAGAATTCTACAGCAAGCGTTTGAGACTTACTCATATTTTATTGTAAATGCATCTCATATTTTATAAATATGTAGGTATCACCGATTGAGAGTTACTCATTTCATGTATATGATGGAAGCCGTGTTGAGGTTGTTAATTTAGAGAAGAAGTGTTGCTCATGCCGAGAATTTGATATTGACCAACTACTATGTGCACATGCTTGTGCAGCTTGTAGACACAGGCAAATTTCATGCTACTCCATGTGTTCCCAATATTATAGTACAAACTTATTGATCATTGCATACGCAGAAGCTATATGGCCAGTTGGTGATCAAGCAGATTGGGAGGTGTATGATGATGTGAGAGATAGGATTGTCCTACCACCAATCACACGAAGAAGGTATGGTAGGCGTAAGGAAAAGAGAATCCCATCACTTGGCAAAGAAAGATCAACTCTTAAGTGTGCAAGATGTGGTTCCGTTGGCCACTACCGACAAACTTGCAAGAATCCAATTGCACTTCATCCTACGTTTTAGAAAGAGTGATGTAGCATTTTACTATTTCAATTTAAGGATTGTAATAAATAAGTATTTTGATTTTATAATTTTTTTATATTAATTGTTTTTTTGTTATTTTAATATATGAGAGATGTTTTGTGAAATTTGATAGTAACAAAAATAACATTTGTATCTTGAAATTAGTTTTGGTTGATTGTGGCAAAGGGGTTTTGCTTTTGTTCAAAGAAATTAGTTAGAATTTTGTTCATATATATGAAATTTGAATGAATTATTATTTTTATTGAACCTTATCAGAGAGTTAGGAGCATGAAAAGAATGATGCCAAATTGAAATTTGAAGAATCTGAAGAAACATGGAAACAGACATTAGCTTATTTCAAAGAATAAGACTTAAAGATGCAAAACATCTCACAGAAAGCATGAGTTATATTCTAAAAATGAAGTTTTTTTTTTGTCAATCCTACATATTGAGAATGAGTATTGAGAAGAGGATTGTGGTGCAGAGATATTAGCCATTGGCATTATGAATGAATGAATATATACGTGTTCTACACCCTCTTTGCAAATTCTTCCAATGAATGAATTTCATTCTCATTTGATAAAAAAAAATTATAAAAAATGTAGAGTCATCATAAATAGTTGTAGAGTCATCATAAATGTTCTGCATGAGATGATCTGCATGAGATGATCTTTTTTTTCAATAACATGTTTACGATAACACACTAGCCATCGGAAATACATTTCCGACAAGAAATTGTTGCTTCGACGATCATCTTCCATCACAACTACACATTTCCTACGATTACTAATACTCGTAAAAACTTACTACTAGGAATTCGACTATTATTTCCAACAACTGAAGATCCTTGAAAATATATTTTTTCGTCGCTTTTGGCATCGCAAATAATAACTTGACTTGAGAGATTAAATATTTTCGATCACCTTGTGGCGTCGAAATAATTATTTTTTTTCGAGATGACTAACGCTTTTTGGCTATCTTGAAGCGTCGAAAATATCCACATGTTTCGAGAAATGTTTTCCTTTTTCGACCATCTTCATCTGTTGATATAATCATTTGTGTTAAAATTTTTACAATTTTCGACCACCTTGAAGAATAAAAAATAGCCACTTATTTTTTCGACCACCTCCCAACGTTGCAATAACCATTTATGTCTCAAAATTCAGTTTTTCGATCACTTACCTATGTTGGAAAATAATCACCTGTGTCAAGAGAATTACTATTTACAACAACCATCGTCATTCTGAATTTGTCGAAAATAATGGTGATCCAAATATAAATAAATAATATTTTCAATTATAAAATTATTCATAAATATGCTAATCATTAAACTTTAGATATAAAATATGAAAATTTAATATCAATGTAGTATATTAAAATCATTCAATAGTACTTAATAAATAAATCAAAATCAACAATCCACCGAAACCTCCAAAAATCAACGACTACATCATAACATATTCAAACGAAGATAGAAATAGAAAATAATATTTCATTTTCTTAATTGACGCGAAAATAGTTGCCCTACTTGATTGTCACCAATATAATCCCTTTACTCATCACCATCAATATCTGCATTTGAATAACTTTCGATATTGTTCTGTTAAAAAAGGAAAATATTAAAACCCATGTAATACAAACTTCAAAAAAAAATACAGCAATTATACCTAGTAGGTATCAACAACATTTCTGAAACTATGTGAATACAAAGGTTTATCTGCCCTAATGAAAAATATGGCTACCTTATGATAGGTTAATCTATCCTTAAAAAATGAATTATAGGTTATCATATTTAACAAAAATCCTTAAAAATATTCAGATTGGCCGTACATAATAAAGAATGGGGCAAATGACCCTAAACCAACACATAAAATCAAATGCAAAATTTTCCCTCCGGCCCATAGTGAAACAAAAAACAACATATAACATACAACTCTAGTTATAATACAAAATCATACCAATCGCTGAACCCCAAAATCATACCAAACATATAATATTTTCGGTGAGGCACTGAAACGTTATGAAATCAATGAAGGAAGTGAAAAATTACCTAAGTTTTTGTCTTTTGATGCACGACACAATGACAAAACAAAATTAAAACACCAAATTATTACTATTACATCGTATATGATAGATAGGAGATAAAAAAGTAGAGAAGAAGAAGAAGTAGCGTATACATGTAGGCTCTCTTTTCCTTGTTACGGCTTGTGAACTGATTTGAGTATGTGAAGATCAAATGGGGAGAGCTTAAAACTTGTACCTTGTTGTTTCTAATATTGAATTTTTCTTTCAATGCAATTCAGTATGGCTGCAAACATGTACGTGTACTCGATTTGGTGGTTATTCAAAATTTAGAAACTTTAGATGAATTTTTTAGTGTTAGAAATACATAAAATTAAAATAAATAATGAATTTTTATACTTGTACTCGAGCATTATTGGAGTTTTATTTACGAATAGAGGAAAATTTGATACTATTTTTTTTTTTTGTGTGAAGAATTGGGACATCATTTTACAGTGGGTGTATTCAATTAGAATTATAAAGAATTTTGAAGAACTTTCATTTTAGTAAAGGATTTATGAATTTATGGACATTTTTATATAAGTCCACTGGAATTTGGTTTCATCCATTAAAAAATTCCTTGAATTTGGATGAATTTTTATGAATATACTTTAGAGAGTTTCTTGGTATTTTTGTCAATTTTTCAAAAGGGAAAGTACATTAAAAACCCTAATCACCCCAGCCGCTCCAAATCTGCTCAAATCGCCCCAACCACCACCATCTACCAAAAAGAAAAAACTCATCAATCCTCTGAGATTGGCAACAACAATAGTGCTACAAAAGGTGAGATTAAAGAGTGAATGGCTGATATTGAAGAATATATAGGAGAGAGACAGAGAAATTTCTGAGTCATTGAAAAATGGTTGTTCTGAGTCAATAAGAAAGGGTTCCAATTCAAATTCATGAGTTTCCAAGATGCATTGATAGAATTAAGAAGCTTCAAAATCTGAAGAGTCAATTTGGCCGCTTGACTGAAAAGACAGCACATATGGTAACCCCCATCCAATTCCCATCATCTTTCAATTCTTGCGGTATCAAGATTTTATCAACTAATCCCTAATAACTATCAAATCGAACAAAATCCAGATTGGCATAAAAAATGGTGCTGCAAAAGAAAAAGAGGAGAATAGAACACGAACAAGCAAGATAGTGGAATTGCAGAGCAGAAGATGGCTCGTCTTCTTTGAGAGTATGCTCATCTTCTTGGAAACTTGATCACATGAGCTATTCAAACAATTCCTGGGGTGAAAGGTGGAATTGTTTTCATCTTTCCTATTTATACTTTTCATCATATAATCCGCTCAAATTCTCAAATCAATTAGATCCCTAAAAAATCTTGTTGTTTTGAATATAAAAAAAAAAGAATAAAGAATACATCCGAATTTATGTGGAAATTCTTGAAAACCTAATTGAATACACTAAAATTTAGATAGACATTTTAAAATTTCTTAAAAACCTATACAATTCTAAATTGAATACCTTTGGAATTTTTAATATCTTTTAAAATATTCAGAAATTTTCATTGAATACATGTGAATTTTTAATAATTTTTAAAAATCCTGGTACATTAACGCATATTAAAACTGATGAAAAAAGTCATTTTTTTGTATTGTTTCATGTCACTTAGAGCTTGCATTAGAGGATTTCGGAGTGTTATTAGGCCAGTCATAGCACTTGATGGAACATTTTTAAAAGGAAAATATCTTGGAACGTTGTTTGTTGCCACATGCATGGATGGAAATAACCAAATATACCCTCTTACATTTGGAGTTGGAGATTAAGAGAATCTTGCATCATGGAATTGGTTTTTGACTAAATTACGGGGAGCTATCGGGGATGTTCATGACTTAGTGTTCATTTCAGATAGAAATGAAAGCATTTGGAAGGCTGTCTTCATTGTGTTTCGTGATGCCCATCATGGGGCATGCATATTCCATATAGGTCAAAACCTTAAGAGGTACTATAAACATGAAGAGGCGCATTCCCTATATTTTAAAGTTGCGTAGGCATATCACGTTCATGAATTTGATCGTCTTATGGTGGAAATATCTAATATTGACTCTGAAGTTGCTAAGTATCTTAAAGAGTCTGGATATGAAAAGAGGGCTCGTGCGCACTTTAATGGGAAGTGGTATAACCTCATAACGACAAATATAGCTGAATGTCTCAATTCAATTACTAGAGATGCTCGTACACTACCTATCTCCAATTTTCTTGAGTATTTAAGAATGAATATACTTCAAAAGTGGTTCTATGATCGTCGAACTGTGGTAGCCAAAATGAATTCACATTTGACAGATTGGGCTGAAAGTTTGATTAGAGGGAATAACAAGAAAAGGTTATCATTGCAGGTATGTACAAAAATTAATTCAAGTTTCTCTTGTGGTTTCGTTTTCTTAATGTTTTTTCAAATTCAATATAGAGATCGGCATATTCTGTGTAAATTGTTAGGGATAATATTGTTTAAAAGCTTTGCATTTTTTTGTAAGTTAGCTTGTTTGAAATAGAATTCTAAAGCAAGCGTTTGAGACTTACTCATATTTTATTGTAAATGCATCTCATATTTTATAAATATGTAGGTATCACCGATTGAGACTTACTCATTTCATGTATATGATGGAAGCCGTGTTGAGGTTGTTAATTTAGAGAAGAAGTGTTGCTCATGCCGAGAATTTGATATTGACCAACTACTATGTGCACATGCTTGTGCAGCTTGTAGACATAGGCAAATTTCATGCTACTCCATGTGTTCCCAATATTATAGTACAAACTCATTGATCATTGCATACGCAGAAGGTATATGGCCAGTTGGTGATCAAGCAGATTGGGAGGTGTATGATGATGTGAGAGATAGGATTGTCCTACCACCAATCACACGAAGAAGGTATGGTAGGCGTAAGGAAAAGAGAATCCCATCACTTGGCGAAGAAAGACCAACTCTTAAGTGTGCAAGATGTGGTTCCGTTGGCCACTACCGACAAACTTGCAAGAATCCAATTGCACTTCATCCTACGTTTTAGAAAGAGTGATGTAGCATTTTACTATTTCAATTTAAGGATTGTAATAAATAAGTATTTTGATTTTATAATTTTTTTATATTAATTTTTTTTTGTTATTTTAATATATGAGAGATGTTTTGTGAAATTTGATAGTAACAAAAATAACATTTGTATCTTGAAATTAGTTTTGGTTGATTGTGGCAAAGGGGTTTTGTTTTTGTTCAAAGAAATTAGTTAGAATTTTGTTCATATATATGAAATTTGAATGAATTATTATTTTTATTGAACCTTATCAGAGAGTTAGGAGCATGAAAAGAATGATGCCAAATTGAAATTTGAAGAATCTAAAGAAACATGGAAACAGACATTAGCTTCTTTCAAAGAATAAGACTTAAAGATGCAAAACATCTCACAGAAAGCATGAGTTATATTCTAAAAATGAAGTTTTTTTTTTTATCAATCCTACATATTGAGAATGAGTATTGAGAAGAGGATCGTGGTGCAGAGATATTAGCCATTGGCATTATGAATGAATGAATATATACGTGTTCTACACCCTCTTTGCAAATTCTTCCAATGAATGAATTTCATTCTCATTTGATAAAAAAAAATTATCAAAAATGTAGAGTCATCATAAATAGTTGTAGAGTCATCATAAATGTTCTGCATGAGATGATCTTTTTTTTCGATAACATGGTTACGACAACACACTAGCCATCGGAAATACATTTCTGACAAGAAATTGTTGCTTCGACGGTCATCTTCCATCACAACTACACATTTCCTACGATTACTAATACTCGTAAAAACTGACTACTAGGAATTCGACTATTATTTCCAACAACCGAAGATCCTTGAAAATATATTTTTTCGTCGCTTTTGGCATCGCAAATAATAACTTGACTTTAGAGATTAAATATTTTCGATCACCTTGTGGCGTCGAAATAATAATTTTTTTTTCGAGATGACTAACGCCTTTTGGCTATCTTGAAGCGTCGAAAATATCCACTTGTTTCGAGAAATATTTTCCTTTTCCGACCATCTTCATCTGTTGATATAATCATTTGTGTTAAAATTTTTACAATTTTCGACCACCTTGAAGAATAAAAAATAGCCACTTATTTTTTCGACCACCTCCCAACGTTGCAATAACCATTTATGTCTCAAAATTAAGTTTTTCGATCACTTACCTACGTCGGAAAATAATCACCTGTGTCAAGAGAATTACTATTTACAACAACCATCGTCATTCTGAATTTGTCGAAAATAATGGTGATCCAAATATAAATAAATAATATTTTCAATTATAAAATTATTCATAAATATGCTAATCATTAAACTTTAGATATAAAATATGAAAATTTAATATCAATGTAGTATATTAAAATCATTCAATAGTACTTAATAAATAATTCAAAATCAACAATCCACCGAAACCTCCAAAAATCAACGACTACATCATAACATATTCAAACGAAGATAGATATAGAAAATAATAGTTCAGTTTCTTAATTGACGCGAAAATAGTTGCCCTACTTGATTGTCACCAATATAATCGCTTTACTCATCACCATCAATATCTGCATTTGAAGAACCTTCGACATAAAACAATTGAGTTGCTTGGCATGCTAACATAAATGGCTCCTTAGTATTTAACTTGAGTGCAGATCAGCCATGTTTACAGAATATTCTGTACTTCTTCAGGTTGAACCAGAAAATGTGTCATATATGGATGGAAAGCCCTGAATGTCTAGTTTCTACAGAAATTTACGGTTCATGATTATGAGGTCGGACAAGAAGATATTGCAAATTTAGTGACTGCTGTGCAGTGCTGGGATTTCTGTGCAGATCAACCATGTTTACAGAATATTTTGTACTTGCTCAGGTTGAACCTGAAAATGTGCCATATATGGATGGAAAGTCTTGAATGTCTAGTTTCTATAGAAATTTATGGTTCATGATTATGAGGTCGGACAAGGAAGATATTGCAAATTTAGTGACTGCTGCTCTGGGCTAGGATTTCTGTGCAAATCAGCCATGTTTATAGAATATTTTGTATTTGCTCAGGTTGAACTAGAAAATGTGCCAGGGTTGTGATGGATTATCTTGTTCAGATACGAAAAATCAGTAGTGACTATTTTATTACAAGAAAGGGTTGGTTTCAAGATAGGTCTAAGCAGATGCGAACCTAGGAATTAAAAATGAAGTGGACTAAATTTTAACGTAAATATTTTCTATCAAATTTCAACGGTATCAAGTCACTACAAGAAATTCGAGGTTGGTCTACAAAATTTTGCCCGATGAAGTAGTTTTTGCCGCCTAATTACATTTTTCCTGACGAACATGAAGGCTCGTCTGGTAAGGTGTTGGCTGGAAGAACAAGTTGTTGACACGTAAAATAGGAAGGGTTAACCCAACGAATCTGTTCTCTCCGTTGAGCACGATGAGCCCTAACGACGAACAAGGGCAAACATGATGTTGACTAAAGTTTGTTTGACGAATCATTAAACGTCGTCTTATGAATATGCTCCGTTGGGCAAAAGTTTAAACACAATAAATAACTCAGACGCCCATTTCTTCTTCTTCCTCTCTGCCCACAATCTCTCACAACTCACATATCGTTGTCTCTCTCTCACTCACTCATTCTCTCTCTCTAGCTATATAACATCAACAATTATCATCTCATTACCATTTTCACTACCAATCAAATCATTTTTTCTCTCAATTATCAATATCAATTTTGAAAGTTTGAGAAATTTAATTTTTTTAGTTTTGAAATTGCGACCCCCCCATACCTTCGCTGCTGGTTGTTTCAGTGTAAGACCCAAGTTTGCAATAGAAGTCCAAGCCACCACAACTCACTTATTTCCAATGCCATACCTCTATATTCCGCTTCAACACTAGAACATGAAATAACAAATTGTTTATCATTCCTGAAAGTAACGAGATTAACGTACACCTATAAAGATAAGGTAACCAGAAGTAAACGTCGACTATCATCAAATGCGATCATGCCTAGTCTGCATATGTATAATCCTCAATCTCTAGATCATTGGTTTTTCCTCGGAAGGTTCGCTAGAATTCATTAAATAGCTTGGGATCTAACTGTTCGATACTTTTGTATTTCTCGTTTTAAACCTTCTGCATCCAACTCTCTATTAAGTTTAAAGGATATGAATAGTCTATTTATAAATCTTCTCCGGACTAATTTTTTGTTTGTAAGGATTACCTCTAAATCGAGACTTTAAAATAGTCGGTTTGCCCGTATGATATCAAATTCTCCAAAACCATAACATGGATATATATGAACCA
Source organism: Oemleria cerasiformis (assembly GCA_037349345.1). Lineage (NCBI taxonomy): Eukaryota > Viridiplantae > Streptophyta > Magnoliopsida > Rosales > Rosaceae > Oemleria > Oemleria cerasiformis. Next base: position 13,057,505 of record JAZGTL010000007.1, read on the forward strand.
TAACATGGATATATATGAACCAACAGTTGTTTTATTTATTAGTGAACTGTACATAGATCAAATAAATAAACAGTACGTTTACATAATAATTAGTAAGATCTTTATACTGAATAATCTATTTTATTATACGTACGTATAGAATGACAACGAAGTGTGCCTTACTCTAGTAGCAGCCATCCACTTGCATATTGGAGAGTCTCTCTTTAATCAATCTTTCAAGATTATTGTACGATGATCCTCCAATATCTGTAGCTTCCACTGCCTTTCTCTGCCATTCCTTCGCCTTTTGCCTCATCTTCGTCCCTTTTTCTTCTTCCATCATCTCCTTAACCAGTGCTTCGATTTCGTCGCGCTTAACATCATGACTCACCTCCAACCCCATTTCCCAAGTGGTGCATAAGTATCGACAATTTGTTTGTTGATCAGCGAAGAAAGGCCAGCAAATTACAGGCACACCCGTGGATACAGGCAACGGTTAAAAAAGCCCCGACTGATGGATGAGCCAACACTTTGTCTTGGGGACACCAAATTGCAACATAACCCCTATCCTTAATCTCCTAAAAAAACTGTTCAGGCAAAGCTGCGGTGGCGCCTTCTCCCTTGACCACATCGGGCCTTAGAATCCAAAACATGGGTGGTTGCTCTTTGCAAGCCCCCATGCAAATTCTTGCATATCTTGGCTTGTCATGGTAGTTATGCATCCATAGTTTACCTACACAACTGAATCGGGTTTGTTTTCGTCAAGCCATTCGAGGCAGTTGGTGTCTTCTTTCCATAAGCTGGAGCTCAGAGATCTGATCAGTTTGCTTTCGGCAGGCACATGCCGACCAAGCAAAGGCAGAGGGCCGATGGTATAAAGGCTGAGATTGCTTCTAACACTTGATGTTCAAATTCATCGAATGTGTTGAATATGATTGCTGAGGATTTCAGACAGTTTTGTGATTCAGAACGCAAGAAATCAAACATTATGTCATTGACATCAGTAACTCGAATGAAGCTGGAGATATCCTTGAGTCGAATATTTTTCATGCCTGGGATCCAGTCAATTTGTGAATCAAGTGTACCATCGTATGGGAAATTTTCATCTGCAAGCCATCATCATTATGTCAATATATATATATATATATAAATTGCAATTAGATCTCGTAAATGTACAATTTCATGGCCTCGATGGATAAATAGATGTAAAACTCATGAGTCAGGATTCACGATTCATCATCGGCAATGTGCTCATGTGGTGCATGATGTGGCGGTGTTTCAATAATATACAAATACAATACATAATTTTAATGCTATAAAAATATGCGACAATTTCATGGTTGGTTTGTTGTGGCCCATCATTATAAATATTTGATTGAAAAGTTAAATGGCATTTTAACTTTCAGCAAGTAAGTGCTTTTTGAACAAAGTGGTTGACTGGTTGTGTATCTTTAGTCAAATTCAATCCTTATAATTTGGTTTTGGTATATAAAACTATAAATACCCAACTTTTTTCCAACATCCACCCGAGATTAGAAATTGTTTTACATGCTATCCATCTCCTCTCTCTTCAATTATGAGTATAGGTACATAATATTTATAAATATATTTAATTATGAGTATAGGTACCTTTGAAAGGCACAATGCCCCTTGTGACAAGTTCAGTAAACTGCAGGCACCCCATGAAGCTACAGGCGGAGGCAGTCCAAAACTGAACCTCTGGAATCCCCAATTCCCTGGCAGCTTTACTCGCAACGCTCATCCCACCATCTGCAATTATGCAAGTAACTTGAGATGAAGAAGATGCATTCATATTATTGAGCTTAATCACAAGCTCTTTCAATGGGCCTAGACATGCCTTCCTGGTGGATTCCATTAGGGCTGGAACGTCTTGTGCTGCATCTTTATCACACGGTGGCAAACCATCCGGTATGGTCTCAAAATGGAACTCCAGCAAGCCCTTAACGGAGTCGGGTCCTTTGGACCGGATTAAACGCCTGTGGTTGAACTCGATCAGTATTCACAAATGTTATCTGAACACCACTCGGGTGAAAGAGCTTGGCCAACTGCATCATGGCCGTGATATGGCCTTGTGCTGGGAATGGGACGCAAACTGCATGGGCTTTTTTGGTAATTACTAGTTCTAGTGAACCCATATATATATATATATATATATATATATATATATATATATATATATATATCTTGAGCAAACTATTTCTACTTGCAAGATTCAATTTCACATCCAAGTATGAAATCTAATAGCTATATGCTCATGTTGCATTTATATATATGTAAACCTTGCTATATATATACAAGAATATATATATATATATATATATATATATATATATATATATGCTTAAGAACCAACTAGAAAACAACCCACTCGATTCTATAATAAAGAACCAACAACTCGATTCTATAATAAAGAACTACCAACTCGATTCTATAATAAAGAACCAACAACTCGATTTTATAATAAAAAACCAACAACTCGATTGGACTCATTACACCTAATAATATTACAATTTAATTATTTATTTTGTAATTCCTTTTTCAAATTAAGATTTTCCCTCCAAAAATTTATCGAAATCGGAGATCGTTTAGTTATTCGATTATTAATAAAAATATTTATTGTGTTATTCGACGGACTATGCTTATATATATATTGCTATAGTGTTAGATAGCCAAATGTTTACCAATTAATTTGGATGAATTTTTGTAGTATCTTTGAAGAAATAGCTACAAAATGAATAGTTAAATTATAATATTATTTGGTGTAATGAGTATATATATATAGAGCGGTGTTACTTACTAGCTAGCTAGGGTCCATATATGTACATAATTATGGTTTTCAACGTATCACCCAGCTGGTCCCCGCCCCCGGCCATGTGGATCCGTCATTGAAGGTCTCAACTTTGTTCCCCAGAAGGTTTAATTAGGGTTTCAAATTCACTACGCTCATATGTATGAAAAAATAATTGTGATTTATATATATATATATATATTCTTTGGCTTGCATTTATATATGGACAAAAAGCAACCGCATCGTTTCTTCATACGACATCAACCATATAATCCCAAAACGTAAATAATGCATGTCAAGTCTAAAATCATACACTATATATATATATATTAGGATATATAGAAAATATAAGATATGTAGGATTCTATTTCAGTTGAATGATTGTTCCTCTATTGATCTCACCATGCCCAATTTCGTGAAAATATACAAAATTGTTAAATATTATGCTGCGGTGTTGGCATATTCATGAAGCTTACCATACTATGTTGGGACCATGAACATTAATCAAACTACATAAAATTCTCCAAATTATACGAGTCATTTCAAATTCATACTCAAATTATGAAATTTTTTATCTAAGTACCCAAACTATCAAAACACATCATCTAAGTACCATCTGTTAGTCAATCAATGTGTACATTAATTCTTTTTCTCATATATTTAATAAATTTCCCCTAAAATGTTATCATTGCTTTCTCCAAGAACATTGACAATTTAATAATAGTTATCTTCATTTGTAAGTAACATTTATAAGTGAGTACGTAGTCTCTTGTTTAATTCTTATAGACGTTGAAATTTTCAGTATGTAAAACCTTTTTTGTGCTGGATCCCACTATTCATTATCTCAAATCATTGTATTTAAAAAAAATATAGTAATTCCTTAAAGGTATGTTTGAACGTGGAACTCCAAACTACGGAGATTTTATATATATTATATTATCACAAAATGTACTAAAAACAATTAAATAGAGGAATGTAAGTAGGTAGTTGAGGAATATATATATATATGAGCATAATTATTTTCCTTTCCTAATAATACTTATTATTGATTGGTAGTATTATTTTTATGTCCACATACCTTTAATCCATATTGTTCTGATGTAAGAAAAAAAGTTGGCTTTTTCGTTTTCAACTTTTTATGGTCGTTGTTGATGGTGGCAGCACACTTATTTCTTTATTTTGTATTAGGAATCTTTTGTAGGCCTCTTTTCCTTGGAGCTTTCTACTTTAAAAAGGTATTCGGACTACGTGGTTAGTATTTTTCCAGTTGTTGCTCACTACATCTACACTCACTTCACCTTGAATTTGATAGTCATAGCTCGTTTTGCTGCCCATCACTTGTTTAGAGGTGGGTATAAATCCGTTGAAATTGAAAACTAATTCAATTCAAATTATTATTGGAACTCAAGTTTGGATTTAAGGAGATAAAATTCAAACGGTTTGAAAATTCAAACTGTTCCGTTAATAACAATTTAGTTTTAGATTTTCATTTTGAAAATATAATGGAATCCAACTGGAAAACATGTCTAGGCCCATTGAAAGAGCTTGTGATTAAGCTCGAATCCAAACCGAACCGTTAAGGTTCTTATTTATTTGTATTATTTATTAGCTAATATTTTTCACCTTATAATATGTTAATGTAAGTGGTCATCTCATATCCTATCTCATTTAATTTTTACCCATTTTGTGCTACTTTCGAATTTAAATTATATTTAAACAGAACTCGCCATACTTGTAGTTTAAAATATTGAAAATTTTAATTTGTTGATGTGTATGAATGAAATCTTCATGTGAATAAGTGAAATCTTGATGAAAATGGTGGAATTTTGGAAAAAAATTATGTTTTGGAGGTGTCTTTTTTAGTGAACAACTTAATTACTTGAAAATTTTATGCTTAAACCGTCCAAACCAAACCGTTAATAATGGTTTGGATTGAAACGATTTCAATGCTATTTTTTAAAATTCAAACTGTATCTTGTGGGTTTTTGATTTAGTGATTTGGGCTTCAAGTAGGTTAGGCTCAATTAATCCAATATTGTTAAACCATCAAGGTCCAACACTCACTCAAAGGGGTTTTAATCGAACAATTTTGGGTTTTTGAATTTGCGGAACGGGATGTAATAGTGGGAGCGTGGCCAGTGCGGGATGTGATCAGTGGGCCCGATGACTTCTAAAATAACAAATTCAAAATAATTAAAATAAAACCAGCATATTTTAAATTTTAATAATACATTAAAAAAAACCCAAAAAACAAAATACTTTTTTAATTTTAAATTGTAAATTCACAAATATCATTAAAACCACCTAATTTTTATTTTTATTAATAAATTCATGAAAAATGAAATAAAACCACCGAATTTTGATTTTTAATAATAAATCCAAAAAACAATAAAACCACAATATTTTTTTTAATTTTTAAATATAATTTCACACAAATAAAATTAAACAACCTAATTTTTTTTTAAATATAAATTCTATTCCAATTCCAATTTCAATTTTAATTCAAATTTCTAAAAATAAAAAATAAACTCCAACCATAGTACCAAAAAGTCCAAAAATTCTAAAAACAAACTAAATTCCAAAAATTAAATTCCAATTTTAATTCCAAAAATTAAATTCCAATTATAATTCCATAAATTCAATTCCAATTATAATTCCATAAATTCAATTACAGTTTCAATTTACAAGCTAATTCCAAAATTTAAACTAAATTACTAAATCGTAACAAACCTAAACCAAAATTTCAAAACCTAAATTATTAAATCTTTGGAAACTTAAACCTAAATTACTAAACCAATTCCAAACAAATTCCAAACGAAATTAAACCTAAATTACTAAGCCAATCCCAATTCCAAACAAATTAAACCAAAATTAATAAATCCAAATTTCTACCCTATATTCACAAACAAATTAAACAAAATAAACCAATATTACAAAATCCAAACATACAAATTCAACCAAATTCAAGCCAAAATTAACCAAATTTCAATCCCAATGAAATGATTCAACTAGAGAGAGGACTTACAGTGAGAGGGAGTGCGAGTGAGAGAGGCAGCAGTGAGAGAGAGATGCGACAACGAGAGAGAAAGCCAGCGCAGGCGAGAGTGGGATGCAGCAGCGAGAGAGAGAGGCTCTGAGTGAGAGAGACAGGGTGACTGAGAAAGAGAGAGTGTATAGGTCAGAGAGAGAGACGAAGTGAGAGTGAGAGAGGGGCGGAGTCTTTGTGAGAGTGAGAGATGGAGAGCAAGGGAATGTACGGTAGGACTGGGATTGGGTTTTTTTGCAGAGAGGTAGGCGGAGGTACCAAGGGAAAATAACAGAGGAAGAATAAGAAAAGAAGAGTCGCGACACTCTTATTCTGAGTGGAAGACTTTGCCCGACGAAGCATTTCTTCGGGCAAGTTTTATGAATTCGTTTGGCAAATAAATGCGGTTCACTTCGTTGGGCAAAGAGAGACAATCCGTCGGGAAAACTAAAACGGTATTTTTGAATTTTTCGCCCAAATTTTGGTGAAAAAATTTGATTTTTCGCTAAAATAATTGCCCGGATATTTTTAACCTTACTCATCGAAGTGAGTGTATTGCCCGATGAACTTAGATGGATCGTCGGGCAAACTTAAATTTCTTTTTCAAAATATGGGTAATGTAAAACCAAGCCCGACGATTGAATTTTCAAGATCATGGTTCACTTTGTGGTTTTACATGGCTAGACCTTGCTCGTTGAAAATCGTGAGGTTTTGAGGAGTTAAAGTCGTCCAATCGTCAAAAAATGTTTTGTAACCGTTGAATCGTGTCACACCGTTACCTAGTCCCGGGAATTCGAAATTGGCTAATTTTTGGCGTTGGCAATCTATGAGTATGTACAATAAATGTGTACGGTTAGATCGTTCGATTGATTTCGAAAATGATTCAAAATCGTTGTTTAGTAATTAAATATAAAATCAATCTAGTAATTGTTGCTCGACGAAATGGGCAAGTTCGTTGGGCCAAGCTTTTTCATTTTCGACGATTGTCAACCGATTATAGGACAGATTTTCCCGTTTTAAATGTTTCAATTAATCTATTATGTTATGTTTTTAAGTTTTTATGTTTCTATGTTTCAATTAATCCAGTATTATCTCCATACTCAAATTGAACAAATGAGTTGATGCAAACATTTCTGACTGTGCCATCATAGAAAATAACAACATTGCGAAGAATGGCCTGTAATCAAACTCATGTTTTTTCTCCAGCATAGAGAATAAAGATGAAAGCATTGATATGAATATTATTTGCATCAGAGATTCAGAGTGTACTCTAGTCACTACAAACTACTCTGGGGCCCAAATCCAGTCTTATCTCCATACTCAAATTGGACAACTGAGTTGATGCAAACATATCTGACTGTGCCATCTGGGATGAACTTGAGAAACTAAGGAGTTGTTGCAAAAAATGGAGGAAGAGAAGCCATTTTAGGTGAAGTGGAGAGGTATTGTCCTTTTATTTATGGGGTAGATGAAGCTCGATTGCTCATTTATTACACGCAACCAGGCATGGCATGGCATCTAAGATTCACTCTAAGTCCCAAAACCAAGCAGCTCATTATAATTATAGTCAGCATGTTTTGCATTTGCACACACCATTACATAGGTACACTCTTTGCATCTCACGTGTCATACTTTATTAATTTGTGGAGATCTTGTATAAAATGGTCACTTCTAAATCCCCCAACTGCGGAGCTTTTTCCTTCATTTCCACTTTCGTCTTCCTCGTCATATGCTCATTTGTTGGGTTGTTAGAAATGCTATAAGATTTTTCGGACAATTCCCAATCTCTTGGGTCATAAGCTTTGCCTGACGAATAGTGCAAGTTTGTCGGTCATTAATTACTTACCTGGTTCCACTCTCCCTCAGGGCACACACCTCCCTCACGGTCATCTTCCTCAGGCGAGAAAACTCGCAAAATAGAACTTTAGGCTGAGACCCACAAACGCCACCACCCTCAAAACCAGTAAGCCACCCACACCAGCTGACTCTCTCTCACTCTCTCTATCACTCTCAAGCCCTCTCCCTCCCTTGATAGCTTCCTTTCTTCTCAAGTACGGTCGAAGACCACCAAAACAGGTCAAAGACGTTCGCCACCGCCACCCTTGATTCACGCCCACCCAATCTTCAATACCACCATCTTCCTGCTTGCCTCCACGAGACGAAGACAACCATTGTACCCTCGCCGTTCGTCGACTGCCGTGGATGGTGCATCGATGGGAAAGGCTACGACGGAGTCGAAGGTTTCCGACTCAATTCCAGTCGACTTAGGTATTATCGAACCATGATTTTGTTTCCAATGGATTCCTTAGGTTTTTTAGATGCCTTTTGAGCTATTACATGTCTGTTTTGGTGGAGGTTTGACGGAGGAAGGGGCTTGATCGAAAATTGGGGAATTTCCGACAACCACCGCTATTTTGGGGTCGTTTTTCAGTTAATTCAGGTACCTTCTTAGACTAAAAACTATATTTCTGGATTCCATGGTTTGAGTAGACGAGTTTGGACTAATTGCATGTTGAATTTGGTGAAAGTTTGAATAAGTTAGGCCTCGCCAGAAAACTGTGGTTTTTCGGTGAAATTCGCAGATTCTGGCAACCGCGCGTGGCAGCGCGTGGAACCCGTTTCCGGTGCATCGACCACTTTCTTGTATCCTACTTTATTTCTATTATATTTATATTGCATGTTTATGACGTGGTTAGAGTTAGTAGTTAAGTTATTGACGGGTAACATTATTTGTCCCGAGCATCATATGGTTGTATTTAAGTTGTGATCGCTACTATGGGATTAGCTATGCATATGTTAGATTCACGAGATGTTTGGTACCCACTTAGGAGTTGCAGGTATCTTTAGTAACCGTCTATTGGCCACAGACCAACCTCCACGTGATCGTTCACCCGCGCTCGCTGGAATACTAGTTAATAGCGCCAGCTTATCCCAGAGCTCCTAGGGGGCATGTGGTGACGGTGCTTAGCACTCATCCTTTACGTGGTCATGGTACACAAGCTAATGATACCCAGTCCTGTCATGTGCGCATAACTTGTGCAACTTGAAAGCTATTGGGTCATAAGTACTGTATTTTATGCTTCGGGATGATCGTTTCACTATTTATTATTTAATTATTATTATCATTCTTTTTCTCGTAAAACATGCATGGTTGTCATTTATACCCTGAGGGTAACTTTAGAGTTTCTTATTAATGCATGTTGATCCTATCAACCTTTCACAACGACCTCCTAAAACACACTGTTTCAACACTTGCCTTTCGTCATCTAGACGTCACTGTTCATATGTTGGCCAACATACCACGATTTCGGTGTTCACATGGATTTTTCTGGTCGGGGTGTGTCACCCACCATTGACCGTGAGGAGGAGGATGCACCCCTTGCCATGGTAGCCTCCACGGCCGAGTCCGTTTAGGGCCCCGTCGACACTTTGCAATCGGTGCGACCCAACGAGCGATCGGTTCGTCGACGCCACAGTAAGAAACGGGGGGAATCACGTACCGACCCCGAGCCATCACCGGGGGAATCACACGAACTGGAAAATAGGGACGGAGTAATCCCCAATGGTGAGTTAACTACTTTGTTAATTTAAAAAAGCGTTTTCGTTTTTTCTCATATTTTTACTAATTTTCATCATATTTGTAGTGGCTTCGGTGAACGTTCGGGATTAACAGGCGTTTGGCATCACATCGCATCACCCGGACAATGAAGGAAAATATCCGAGTGATTTTCATGCCGGGATTGCAAAAAGCGTCCCCTAAAACCCACAACCTAGTGGCACAGGACATAGGGGCAATTGTTCGTACGAAGTTCAAGATGTTGGGGTCGACTTTCAAGAAGCTCCCGGACGGTCTAAGGAGAGATTTGTGGGTCAATTTTGAGTATTTAAACATTATTTTCATTATTTTTAATATTTTACTAACCATATTATTTCATTGTAGGTCAATTTTGAGTACAACATGGACGACCACGAAATTAATTTGTACCTCACCAACCTCTGGTAGAACCAATATAAGGATTGGAAGTTCGAGCTCCATCTATACTACCTGAGCTGGAGTACCCCGGCGGAAGCCCTTTCCAATCCTCCAACTGAGTTGGTGGAGGCAACGGTTACCCGAGTGCAGTTGGTTGTGCACCTATTTCCAGAGCCCCGACTATCTGGTACATGCCAACTATAAGAATTTTTTCATTATTTTCCCTTTTATTTGGATTTCAATATAATTATTGTTTTTATTAATGAACAGTGGAGATCGACGCCCAATAAAAAAATCGTGGGGAGAAGAAATACAACCACCACGGAGGCTCGCGACTTATTATGTTTCGGCACAAGGAACGACAAACGCAAGGTTCGATGTGGTTGGAGGTGGACGTCTGGGGGCAAGTCAATGCCGGCCACATCAATAGGGTGGCTGACGAAATTTACGTAAGTATATGTTTTTGCATATTAAATGTTACGATTCAATTTCCATTATTAAATTTATAATTATTATGTATTGGAATTTGTGGAGGGGGATGGAGGAAGACAAAGATCGTATACAAGCTGAGCTGTCGCAACAGTAGCCTAACGTCCCGTTGGAGCAGCAGCTACTGAATCCCGCTTGGTCGGTGGAGATCCTGGACCACAAGTTAGTGAGGCGTCCAAGGTCAATCAGTCGAGAGGTAGGAGACGCGATGGTTCGGGATCTCGGGAGTGGCTCTTCGGGTTCTTCTTGGGGAGCCAACGAGCAGAGCATGGCGTTCACGGAAATGTGGAACACCATCATGAACCTCCAGTCGACATTGCAAGCGATGATTTAGGTTATGATTGTAAGTGGGATGCCTATTCCTCCGCATCTCCTCTCAGTAGTAGGCCGACCAGCCCCCCGACTAGTCATCGATCCATTAGATAGGGTGTTGTAATTTTTAGTTACGTTAAACATTTGTATAAATATTTATTTTAATTATATTAGTTTTGTTTTATTTATTTTAATTATGTTTCTTTAAAAATATTTTTATTTTTAATTATATATATTATTAGAAAATTTATGTATATTTTTTTTAAACTCAACACTTTGCACGCCGGAATTTATATATTCATCGGGCAAAGTGGAAGAATTGGGGACCACTTTATCCGACGAATATGTAAAGTTCTTCGGGCAAGGTCCACCACATTCGGTGGGCGTTTACCGAATATTGGAACTTTTTCGGTGCCCCCGTATAGAATAGGGTAAGGTTTTGCCCGACCAACATTTTTATTCGTCGAGCAAAGCTCGCATTAACTTACTGTGTTTGCACGGCGACTTGTGCACGACAAATTTTGTTGTCGGGCAATTGTAGATGTTGTCCGACGAAGTCATTTTTTTCGTCGGGCAAGATCGTGCCCAACAACTGGGGCCCAATGAATGTTGCCCGGCGAATCTTCGTCGGGTATGGTTATACCCTACGAAAATGTGTCTTGCCCCATGAGGCCTATTCGTCGGGTAAGGTCGTTTTTCCTGTAGTGACGTGTAGCTACACCAGAGACCAGAGCATGGTCGGCGCGCCTTCAGCTTTCGAGGGCCCTAATTACAGAAACCAATAGAATAAGGAACTCACTAAGAAAACCGCCTAAATCATTTACATTCCATTGTTGTTTGAATGTTACCTAAAAGGTCGCCTATGCGAGCTACGTCTGTTGGTAATATTAGACGACGATAAAATCGTTGTCTCTCTAGTTACTTTCTAGACAACAATTCATATCTATTTACTGCCATCTTAATCAACAATAGAGGACGCTCTTTGGCACGACAATCCTTTGTTGTGAGACAACAATAAAATATTGTCGTCTCAATTAACACTAGACGAAGGTGTTACTCTATCACCGTTATCTGAAATTAATTGGTACCCCAATCTCTCTCAACACAATAGTAAAATACCGTCTTCAGAGGCTTTTCAAGATGATGGTATTGTTGGATGACCAGACTTCAGTGGAATCGCAAGAGATTATGGTCGATTGCGATCGGTGTGTAGAAAAGGATGATGATCTCTTCACAGATTAAAGTCGACTTCAGCTTTGTACAAGGATAGCCGCATGTAAGGTATGATCCCTAACCTCTAATCTCTAGCTGAAATCTTGAATCGGGATTAGCTTGTGATGCATTCAATTCACTTGTCTGGTTCTCTGCTTAGATTTAGGGTTATTTGATTAGGGAAGTTTGCAGTGATTAGATGATGATCAATCTGATGATCATATGCACTCTAGGTGTTTGATGAAACGTTTGAGAGAGTTTTCTGAGCTGAGGGAGATCAGATATGACTAATTCTTCCTGTGTGTAATTCTTGTTATTTCTCTTTTCTTTTTGTTCAATTACATAACTGTTTTCACTCACACTCTCTCACTTACAAAACGGTTAGGGATGTTATAACAAACCCTCACACACTTCTTCACACTATGTCGTTTCTAACTTCCTCACACACTCACTCACATGCTTTCGTTTATGCCTTTAGTTGATGACACCTCCTAGCTCGAGTCAGCAGCTTAGTAGACTGCCAAGTCAGCTGCTAAGTGACGCAGCTTAGTCACCAACAACTCCTCCTAAGCTAGTCACTGGAACCACTCCCAGTAAACCCCTTAGGTAGTTAAACCTCTCTCTAGGTAGAGCCTTGGTGAATATGTCTGCAAGTTGTTCTTCTGACTTGCAATAGTGTTGGCTAATCTCATCATTCTGGATTGCATCTCTGATATAATGATACCTCCTATTTATGTGTTTGGTCTTTTGATGGAAGACTGGATTCTTGGCCATGGCAATGGCTGACATACTGTCACACAGTAGAGAGGTAGCCTCTATCTGTTCTTCTCCCAAATCTCCCAAAACAAACCTCAGCCAGACTGCTTGAGTAGTTGCCTCAGAGGCACTGACATACTCAGCTTCTGCTGTTGAAAGAGCAACACTGCTCTGCTTGACAGATGCCCAAGAAAACACTCCATTACCAAATGAGAAAGCATATCCAGATGTGCTTTTCATGTCATCTTCTGAACCTCCCTAATCATTGTCACAGAAACCCACCAAGGTTGCTGCTTTCCCCTTCTTATATTCAATGCCATAGGTTAGTGTTCCTTGGACATACCTTAGCACTCTTTTAGCAGTGCCTAGGTGCTTCTTGGTAGGGTTGTGCATGAATCTAGACAGTAAACTTGAGGCATACATTATGTCTGGTCTAGTAGCAGTGAGATAGAGCAGACTTCCCATAATCTGCCTATAGAGTTGCTCATCTGCTGCTTCACTGCCATCATTCCTTTGTAGCTTCTTTGCTGTCACTAGAGGAGTACACACTGGTTTGCAGTATTTGAGTCCAAATTTTTCTAGCAATGTGGTTGCATACTTCCTTTGATGTATGAAGATGCCATTGCTTGACTGTAGAATACCCATCCCTAGGAAATGATGTAGAAAACCCAGGTCTGTCATCTCATATTTTTTTCATCATGTCATGCTTGAACTTATCCATCATAGCAGCACTATCACCTATGTAGATGATATCATCTACATAGATTGACACAATTAGGGTTCCTTCATCTTTCTTGCACTTTAGATACATAGTTGCCTCACTTGAGCTTCTCTCAAAACCACAACTCAGTAAGTAGGAATCAATCTCCCCATAACAGGCCCTTGGTGCCTACTGTAGTCCATATAGTGCCTTGTTTAGCTTGTAGACACTAGCTTCATGTCCTTGGACATCAAAACTCAGACTGATCTACATATACTTCTTCCTCTAGAACACCATTTAGAAATGCTGATTTCACATCAAGTTGAAACAGTTTCCACTATTTCTGTGTTGCTAAAGCAATTAGGATTCTGATAGTGTCAAGCCTTACAACTGGTGCAAAGGTCTCATTGAAATCAACTCCTGATTTCTGAGCATATCCCTTAGCTACCAATCTAGCCTTATGTTTCTGAACAAATCCATCTAGGTTAAGCTTGGTTTTGTACACCCACTTGACACCAATCACTGGTTTGTCAGTAGGTCTCACTATCATTTCCCAAGTGTCATTCTTTTCAATCATATGAATCTCATCCTCCATAGCTTTCTTCCAAGCTGAATCCCTGATTGCTTCACTGAAACTTTCAGGTTCAATTATGCACATGTGACACCTAGCATAAACCTCACTTAGACTCCTTAGCCTTACTGGTGTATCTCCAGTACTTGAGCTGGGTGAATCACAAGGACTAGGACTTGTACTAGGATCAGATTCAGAACTTGAGTTTGAACTTGAGCTGATGATTGTAGTTTGAGGACTTTGAGTTGCTGGTGTAGCACCATCAGTTTCAGTGTCAAAACTCAAAGATATGGACCCCTGCACTTCTGCATGATTCTTCCAATCCCAGCTTCCTTCTTCATTGAATATCACACTCCTTGACACCACAACTTTTCTAGTTTCCAGATTATAGATTTTGTATCCCTTCTCACAGCTGCCATAGCCAACTAGGACACCTTTGATACTTGAATCATCCAGTTTCTGTCTCTTTTGAGATGGAATGTGCATGCAGCATTTAGAGCCAAATACTCTTAGGTGTGACACTTTTGGTCTTCTACCAGAGAACTTCTCAAATGGGGTTTTGCTTTGCACAGCCTTGGTAGGACATCTATTTAGGATGTATACTGCAGTGTTAACTGCTTCACCCCATAACTCATAGGGTAGATGTTTACCATGTAACATAGACTTAGCCATCTCTACTATTGTCCTGTTTTTCCTCTCAGCAACCCTATTTTGCTGAGGAGAGTAAGCTACTGTCAGTTGTCTCTCTATTCCATGCTCTTCACAGAGCCTTTGGAATTCATTTGAGGTATATTCTCCACCTCTATCACTCCTTAACTTCTTCACCTTGCAGCCACTTTGTAGTTCAACCATAGCTTTGAACTTCTTGAACACATTCAACACCACTGATTTGTGTCTTAGGAAATACAGCCAGCACATTCTTGAGTGATCATCAATGAAAGTAAGAAAGTACAGGTTACCTCCCATTGTTTCTGTTTGCATAGGACCACACACGTCTGAGTGTATTAACTCAAGCGGTGCAGATGCCCTCCAAGCCTCTTCTATGTCAAAAGGACTCACATGGTGTTTCCCTGATATACACCCTTCACAGAGTTCTTTGTCACCTTCTAGGCTAGGGTAACCAACCACCATGTCCTTTTGTCTTAACAGTTTTAAGCTTGCATAGTTCAGATGCCCAAACCTCCTGTGCCATAACTATGTGCTCTCCTTTGCTTCTACCCTTCTAGCTACTGGACTGACATAGCCCAGAGAAAGCTTGAAACACCTGCTGCCAGTCATAGGAACCTTGGCAATCCTTTGTTTCATGGTGTTGTCTTCATAGACCTCTGTTGTACTGTCCCCAAACACAAGACAGTAACCATGTTCCACCATCTGTCCTACACTTCGTAGGTTTTCATCTAAACTAGGTACAAGCATCACTTCCCTGATGTACTTGTCACCTTGGTCAGTATAAACTAGTAAAGAGCCTTTCCCTGTAGCCTGTACTAACTCACCAGTACCCATCTTCACTTTTACATTCAGATGTCGATCAATGTTGGTCAGTAGAGACTCATGCCCTGTCATATGGTTACTACATCCACTGTCCAGATACCACACACCCACATCCTTCTCAATGGAGGCTGAATGACAAGCATAGAACATGTTGCTTTCATCTTCATTCACTTTCTAAGCTAAATTAGCAACTTGGTTCTCAGAACAGTCCTTGGCAATGTGGCCAAACTTAGAACACTTGAAACACTTCACTTTGCCTTTGAACCAGCATTCACCCTAGTGAAGTTTGTTGCAATTCTTGCAAGCATCCTTAGAACCACTAGTTTCACCTTTCTGATTCCCAGAGAACTTGTTCTCATACTCAGCATTTCCTTTGAATTTGCTACTAGTCCATCCTTTGTTTCCACCTTTGAACTGCTGCTTCTTGAACTTTCCCTGATTTGACTGAACCTGAGACTTGTTGCTCACACTCATGCTTGAGAAAGCTTTCTCAACATCACCATCAGAATGCATTTCCAAACGCTAATCAAATGCCCTGATTGATGCAGAGATACTCTCAACACTAATCTGTTCTAAGTCTCTAGTTTCTTCAATTATGGACACAATTGAATCATAGGGTTTAGTCAAACTAATCAGGATTTTCTGTGCTAATCTCTTTTCAGTTACAACCTCACCATATGTTTTCATTTGATTAACCACAGCTAACAATCTAGTCATGTATGTAGAAAAAAGATTCATCATTCTTCATACGAGTGTATTCAAAATCTCTTCTAAGACCTTGTACTTTAACTGCTCTAACCTTAGGATCTCCTCTGTATTCCTTCTGCAGAATGTCCCAGGCACTTTTGGCTATCTCTTCATTTGAGATTCTAGGGAAGATCTCCTCAGAAATAGCATTCTGAATCAAATTCAAATCCTTGGCGTTCTTGATCTGATCAGCATGACTTGCTGCTGCTTCAAGCTCTTCATTGTCACCTTCAAACTCAGGATCAGGTAAGCCTTGAATGATAATTGTCCATAGATCGCATGCTTTCAGTATTGTTCTCATCTTTATATTCTGAAGTCATAGTTTACTCCTGTGAATACAGGTATCTTCGGTTCACCTCCTCCATTACCAACCATGACTTGGCAGTGAAGGTAACTCCTGCTCGACTCCTGCTTGGCTTCACCACAGTCAGACGCCCCAGAGATATAATCTCACAGCTCTGATACCATGTTGGATGACCAGACTTCAGTGGAATCACAGGGGATTATGGTCGATTGCGATCGGTGTGTAGAAAAGGATGATGATCTCTTCACAGATTAAAGTCGACTTCAGCTTTGTACAAGGACAGCCGCATGTAAGGTATGATCCCTAACCTCTAATCTCTAGCTGAAATCTTGAATCGGGATTAGCTCGTGATGCATTCAATTCACTTGTCTGGTTCTCTGCTTAGATTTAGGGTTATTTGATTAGGGAAGTTTGCAATGATTAGATGATGATCAATGTGATGATCATATGCACTCTAGGTGTTTGATGAAACATTTGAGAGAGTTTTCTGAGCTGAGGGAGATCAGATATGACTGATTCTTCCCGTGTGTAATTCTTGTTATTTCTCTTTTCTTTTTGTTCAATTACATAACTATTTTCACTCACACTCTCTCACTTACAAAACGGTTAGGGATGTTATAACAAACCCTCACACACTTCTTCACACTATGCAGTTTCTAACTTCCTCACACACTCACTCACATGCTTTCGTTTATGCCTTTAGTTGATGACACCTCCTAGCTCGAGTCAGCAGCTTAGTAGACTGCCAAGTCAGCTGCTAAGTGACGCAGCTTAGTCCCCAACAGGCATTTTATCTTATATTGGTCGGTTATTTTTTTTTCATTGGCAATTAAGTGGATAATTTTGGGCTAGGTGCGTGACCCACCAGCCGGCCTCCGAGTTTGACATCATTTAAGGGTTCTTGTTTCGGGAAAATCAATTGTTTGTGCGTCGGACTTCAATGCTTGAGAAACTTATTTGTGAGCTTCATGGTGGCGGTTTGAATGGTCACTTGCGTAAAACTAAGACTATTGATAACTTGGATGCCGTCAATATAGTTCGAAAATGCTTTGTCTGTCAAACGGCGTAAGGTAAGGTTCAAAATACCGGCCTCTATATGCCTCTTTTATTCCTGAAGATATGTGGTAGGATATATCCATGGATTTTGTAGTGGATCTTCCTCGAACTCCGAGGGGTCCGACTCTATTTTTGTTCTGGTGGATTTGGTATTGGGTCTTCCTCGAACTCCTCTAACGCGTCCAACATCTCCTCTAGTTGCTTCCTATTCTCCTTCCGCATAAAAAATCACATGTAGCATAATTTTATTCGTTACACATGTTTGGTTGGATTGTAAAACAATTGATTATTTATAGGGGCTGCCACAACTAGAGAACAAACTAAGATCCAAATCAACAAAAAGATATAACATCAAAAGACTACAACCAATTATTAACATGAAAATTAAGATAAGAGTCATGATCAACAGGCCATCCAATTCTTATTCAAGGGACCAAACTTGGTTTTTCCTTTGCAGCAATTATCCATCAAACTGGAGTGCCTCCTTAATCAATCTATCAAAATTATTATAAGATGTTCCTCCGACAGCAGTAGCTTCTATAGCTTTTTTCTTCCATTCCTTAGCCTTTTGCCTCATCTTCATCCCTTTTTCCCTCCCCAGCATTTCCTTCACAAGTGCTTCAATTTCGTCGCGCTTCACATCGGGGCTCACCTCCATTCCGATCTCCCAAGAAGTGCACGCGTATCGACAATTCGTTTGTTGATCAGCAAAGAAAGGCCAGCAAATTACAGGCACACCTTCAGCTATAGTTTCAATAATAGAATTCCATCCACTGTGTGTTAAAAAAGCTCCAACAGATGGATGAGCCAGAACTTGGTCTTGTGCACACCAACTGGCTATATAGCCCCTATCCTTAATCTCCTCAAAAAATTCACTGGACAAAAGAGTTGAGTCACTCTCAACCACATCAGGCCTAACAACCCAAAAAAATGGATGCTTGCTATTTGCAAGCCCCCATGCAAATTCTTTAAAATGCTCGTCGGTCATCGTCGTTATGCTGCCGTAGTTCACATACACAACTGAATCGGGTCTTTTTGTATCAAGCCATTCAAAGCATTTTGTGTCTTCTTTCCATAAGCTTGAGCTAAGGGAATTGACCAATCTGGTTTCAGTTTCAGGCAAATGCCGGGCAAGCAACTGAAGGGGGCCTATGGTGTAGATCTTAGGGAACATGTCTGAAATTGCCTCTAACACTTGGTGTTCAAGTTCGTCAAATGTGTTGAAGATGATTGCAGAAGATTTCAAACAGTTTCGTGCTTCGGATCCCATGAAATCAAACATTATGTTGTTGACATCGGTGAGTCGAATGAAGCTAGGGATGTCTCTGAGCCGAACATCTTTCATGCCTGGGATCCAATCAATTGGTGTCTCTAGCGTACCATCATGCATGAAACTCTCATCTGAAATAAGCATATAGAAGTTGAACATTATTCGTGATTAATTAGATACGAGTATATTTCACGAAAAACATCATTAGTTTGTTAACATGCTAATATGTGAATATTTATCATTGTTATTTTCAGAGATTAAAACATCTTTTTAGGCATCACTTAAGTGGACGGTGGGATCGGGCCTAGCGCCTAGCGGCCTAAGCATGACTTAATCGGGCCTATGCCGTTTTTTTACTAATAAAAACAAAAAAGTTAATAATATAATAAATTTATTCTTTTATTTAATTTTAAAATAATGAGTATTTTCAAGAAAAAAATAATTTTTTTGGGAAACATAAATGTTAAAAAAGTAAATTCTAGAATCATAAAATATATAAAAATAAACATATAAAATGAAAAAAATGAGATGAAGATGGTGGAGTTTGAGTGAAATTTAAAATTAGAAATTCTATTTTTTCCAAAACGATATATATAGAAAATATTAAAAAATAAAATAAAATAAATATAGCCAAGTGTCGGAGAAATTTCTCCAATAAAAAGACAAACCTATGACTGATATATATCTAAGATTCATAAGACTTGTATCGTTGAAAAATCTTGAACGAAATTACTCAATTTTTAAGAGCAATTATTGCATCAATCCTAGGCGGAGTTCATCTCTTCCCCCTAATCTTTATTATTAAATTTTTCCTCCCGACGTAAAGATCATCTTTGTAAAAAATTAAATAATATAAAGCATTTAATCATCTTTGTTTATTAATTAAATTGATAGTGCACTAGAAGGATCTTTAAATAATGTTAATGAATATATAAAATTAAATTGACAATTCAACGATTTCAATTATTTCATGCGCACATCCCTATCAAGTATTTTCCTTTTTTTTTTTTTTTTATATAAACTAAAGAAAACAGAAACTATGAATACTAACATATATGTTATTAATTTAATATTTTTCTTCAATTTGTTTGGAGAGGTCTAAAATCTCCCCACACTAAAATTATGGAGTTTATGATATATGATAACTCAAGTGTGTCTAACTTACACAAATTTTCATAAAAACAATAGAAAAGTTCCATAAATTAAAGCAAGTACCTTTGAATGGAACAATGCCTCGTGTGACAAGTTCAGTGTATTGCAAGTATCCCATGAAGCCACAAGCAGAGGCAGTCCAAAGTTGAACCTCTGGAATGCCTAATTCCTTAGCAGCTTGTCTCCCAAACCCCGTCACACCATCTGAAATTATGCAAGTGACTTGTGGAACTTGAGATGAGGAATTGATCTTAGTCACCAGCTCTTTAAATGGAGCAAGACAAGTTTTCCTAGTGGAGTCACATAAAGCCGGAACATCTTGGGTTGCATCCTTATCGAAAGGAGGCAAACCATCCGGTATGGTGTCAAATTGAAAGTCTGGTAAGCCCTTAACGGAGTCAGGGCCTTTTGACCGGATTAACCGCCTGTGGTTGAACTCCGTGTTGACAAAGGTTATGTGGAAATCCTTAGAGTGAAGCAGCTTGGCTAATTGCATCATGGGGCTAACATGGCCTTGTGATGGGAAAGGGACACACACTGCGTGTCGTTTCTGGGCTCCTACTTCTAGTGAAGCCATCTCATTACCAAACAAGCTAAGCAGCAATTCACTTACGATTCAATCTGTAATCTAATTCTGTAATGAAATCCGACTTTATAGAAAATGTGTTGGGTCTTCTGCACTGTACAGTTAATGGATACCGATAACCTGGCAGACCGACTAGCAGGGTATAAAAACAAATTAATTCTTGCAACGTGGCCCCTCCAAAAGTTGAAATGTTCGGCTTCTCCTTCCAAATATATCCATCGGCAAAGAATAACAAAATCAACACCCTATCGCTTAGAACTTCATATTGACATTTCTGCAGAAGATCGAATTTCATATTGACATATGTATGCCGTGAATTGGCTTTGGTAGTTCAAATTTATTTTATGTATTTGATTTGATAATAAAGAAAAGATATGTTCTCGATCCATTTGTTTATTATAGATAATGTTGGATAAGTGTAATTTCTTAAGATTCATGTACCACACATAAACTAATATTAAATCACTTTTATCCCTATAAATACTGTTGTACTATTCCATCACTATCAATTACGATGAGCCAAAACGAGACACATATGCAAAATTTTCAATTTTTTCCTAGAGTTGAAGATACATATATAGAAGATGAAGTATCATTAAGGAATCTTAATCAATCCCCTCAAGTTGGTGGACCATTCCATTTTCAATTTGGATCAAATTTGGAAGTTGACCCTCATTTATTGCTGAAAGACAATATTTACATTTCACTCTTATATTTATCGAATTGTTATTGTATATATATCATAATCGGAACCGTTTATAAACTAAATTATAATTTCAAGATCATCTCCATAAAAAAAATTAATAAAATTGAAGGTCATTCATCCTATGTATAAAATAAGTCAACGATTTTAGTAACAATTAAGATCCTAATGGCGAACCATCTATGTAGTTGATACATATGGATAACTAGACGATCCCAAATTTTGTTTATTTTTTGCATAAATGATCTTGAAATGATAAATTAGGAATTGAACGGTTTCCACTATGATATATGTATAACGACAATTAAATAAATAAAAAAAGTGGTACGAGAGAATAACACCAGAGTGGGATGTAAGTATTATCCTAATATGAATATAACTTGCATTCAGTCCAATATTGTGACCAAAAGTTAAATATAAAAGCTCCAATATGATGCTCTAAGATGCCAAATTAATGTGATCAATGAATTTGAAGTGTTGCATGTAAAGCGAGATTTGAATCATCTCCCTCCCCCTTTGGCCTCTTCTGAATTATCTTAACTGAGGATTAATCAAACAAAACATCAAAAGAACTAAAGAATATATTCTGCTGTCTCCATCTCATGTCAATATTCCTTCCCTCTCACTAAGGTCCAGATAGGCTAATCATACTAACCTCAAGTCTTGCTTTCTTCTCTAAACAATTAGCGCCATCCAAGAAACAATGAGCAGTGTCAGCTGACTCACTACAGAGGTACCCAACTTACATCATTGCCACTGAAGGGTACGTTTTCCTGCTACCAAAACTAGTAGAGTACGTGTAACACCAGAGACCAGAGTCACTAAGAACAGCGCTTAAATTATTTGCATTCCACTGGCATCCAAATGTTACAAAAAATGTCGCCTATGTGAGTGACGTATGTTGGTACTATCAAACTACGTTAAAATTGTCGTCCATCTCGTTACTTTCTAGACAATAGTTCCTTTCTATTTACTGTCGGCTCAATCAACAATAGACGATGGTATTTTTCTTAAAACCGTCATTTGAATCTCTTTGGAACGAAAATCTTTCTTGCGAGGCAACTATAAAATACGGTCGTCTCAATTAACACTAGACAACGGTGTTTCTCTTTCACCGTCATCTGAAATTCTTTGGCACAATAGTACAGTAAAATACCGTCCTCGGAGGCTTTTCAAGATGATGGTATTTTACCTTATAACATCCGTCGAAACCAATAACAAAATTCATATACAAACATGCCAGCTTCTGCAGATTTCCAATGTATCAACATTCCTATGTGTTTTCCATAAATGTAGAATCAAACTTACATGTTTGGCCTTACCTACATCATTCTTCCATTCCTTGTTTCTCCCTCCATAAGCTATCTCAAAAGCATCAACCTCCGCAAACTTTGAACCGTCCCGAATATAAAAAGGACGTGAACCAAGTATGACAAAGGACGTGAACCAGTGCGATGATCAAAAGGCTTTAGGCTAATCACCAGCATGAATATGATAATCATACAAATCACGAAACTACAAGAACTTTCGGAAACTAAACGAATTTCTTATCATATTCTTTTTCACTTCTAGTTTTCAATTTAGGTGTTAACCAAATCCAAGTGAAATATGTTTACACACTTGTGAAGTTCTGATCTGTGGCATCACAAGCAAGTCATGCAGAACAAGAAAACACAAAAACAGCACCTAGAAGAAATCTAACCACAGAATCCTAAAAACCTAGGAAAGACAATCAGGAATAACAGGAAAACAATAATAAACCAATATATGAAATAACTCGGCAAAAACGCACTCAGAAAGCTAGGAACATAATCCAGAAATGCTAAGGCAAAACTAACACCAAGGCAAGAATCCCATGCCGCCCCATGGTAATTTAAAAAAAGAACCCAATTAGGTGCTAGGAAAAAAACCCACCTCATCAAATTGTCAGAAGCTATTTGGCTCAATTAAAAAAACCATTAATATCATAGATATCTTAGTTACTATCATTCCGTCAGTAAGATAACAGGCATTTAACAAGATCAAAATCTTGCAAGCAAAGAACAGTGGATTGGTCAACCAACTAAAAATAACAAGGGTTTCAATTTGGTACCAGTTGATAAAATAGTTACTGCTATCTTCTAATGGCCAAGAACAATATTATGAACATCTGAAGAAATAGAAGATATCAGAGAGTTCCAAACTCAAACACCAACAGATATCTACAAGTTCACAACATAGAAAAATGTATATCTCCAAGCTTGATGTTGTATCTACAGAGTACTAAATTCAAATGAAACTACAAGACATCCGCTATAGCGTACACAAATCTAACCAATCTGTAGCAAGTAGAGATGACGATTCAAAATCAAAATTCAAAGTAAGAAAGCACAACCACATATCGAACAATCAAGATCTACTTTTAAGCGCAGAAAAAAAACACCAGATTTAGAAAAACCATCAATGAGATAACTCCCAGCACAGAATTTAGATTTTTAAATGTCAGAACCAACGCACAAGAATGCAATCAATTTGACTAATCAATTTCTAATCAATGATAGTCTGGGAGGGAAAATAATACCTATAGAAAGGAGTATCACTGCTCACAAGTTCACAACACAACCAAAAAACAGTACTTATCATTTCACAGGGGAAGCTTAATAACACGTCAATCATCTGATAGGGACCACCATTCAAAAGTGGCTATATACTACATCATGACTATACTCATAGATAGGGCGTTGTTCCACAGACACTAAATTACTTTGTAATATTGAGACTAATTTCCCAATAAATATAGTGGCTAGCAACAAAAAGAACCTATTTGTACTTCACGTTCAATCATTCAGTGACAGAAGAAAGAAGAATGAACATAGATACGTCAACTATGAATTCCTTATAACAAGTAACTGATACCAAAGATGGGGATACCAGATGTCTTTTTAACTAAGGTGATGTTCCATCATAAAATGGATTACCATGTAGAGCTTCTAACAAGTAATTAGTAGTTTTCTATCAAGTAGTTTAGGATTTTACCAATGGCTGCCCACCCCGGACCTGCTGGGGTAGGAGGTACCTAAAACAGATGCACTGCAACACCGAACACGTAACTCTAGCATTTGAATACTCAAAACACTATTAGATGTAAAAGATAGTTAATTACTATTTGTAAAAGAAAGAAAACAACATAATGAGTTATTTTACCATAGAACCAAAGACTAATCTGCAGTATACTCAGAAAGCAAAGACGCAAGTCATCAGCAGCATGTATTGGCTTAAACAGAACTGTTAGGAACCAGTAAAACCAAATGCTCATGCATGACTGGGGAAATTATTCCCAATGCTTGCTGCTGATTCCATCACGTGTAATTGTGTAAATTTCAACAAAGCAATTGCAATCACAATCATAATCACATAACAGTAAAATAATGGGAAAGAAATGGATCTTCCAAACTTAACATCCATGAAGCATGTAAAAAGATATTATCAAAAAATAAAGTACGAAATGGCACAATAAAGAATTGACATGCCGCCAAGCTAGCTCACAAACAACTACTCAAGATGGAGACTCACCAATCATGATAAAAGTGTCTAAATTCATCGTCCCACATATGTCCGTAATTTCTTCCATTTTGTGGCTAGAGATCGGAGATGGGAGTAGAGAGAAGGCGGGAGGTGTTCAACAAAGTGAGAGAGGGGAGGAATAGACACCCATGATTTTAAGATAATCAAACTCAAAATCAAAATCAAAATATAAATCAAACTCAAAATCAAAATCAAAATCAAAATCAAAATCACTCTGTTTCAGAATCCTATTGCTTCCCACTTCGGTAGAAGATTCTTCTATTCTGCTGCTTCCTACTTCCATTTTCTACACTATTTTCCCAGGGGAGCCCACTGAAATTGAAACTAAACTTAACGAAATCAATCAAATATGCAATGACATTAAGAGAGAAAATCCAGCAATCAACTGAAAACTTGAGAGAGGAAGTTCGATAAAGGAACTGAGCTGAGGGAATTGAAGAACAATTTGGATTTTGGGAGAACAGCGCAGCTAAACGATCGAGAAAGGAGCGGAGCTGATTGAAGAACTGATCGGATTTTAGAGCTGATTTAGCTCTACGACAGTAGAGTGAATAGCCTTTCTCGTTGAATGCCTTACGCGATGAAGCCAGTAGAGTGAAAAGCCAAAACCAAGACCAAACGGCGTCGTTTTAATTATTATTATTTAACTGGTTGATACTCTACGATAAAATAATTTGTCATAATTCCCCTCAGTTTTCATGTTAGCGGGAAAGCTCCCGAAATTTTATTCTAATTAAGTTTCGTTTGGACTAATAAAGGTAGATGGTAACAAAAATACGAATTTATCGCAAAAAAAGTAACACGACGAAATTATAAATTTATTGTGAATATAAATTACGACAAATAATTTTACTAGCTAAGATAAAACTTTCGTGCTAAAAATTATGCCAAAATATAGGTGCTTTACCTCAGGTGGAATTTGCATTCAACGGTATAATGCATAATGCTATTGGGCTCCATTTGCATTCTTATACACTACAATGCCACGACACGTATTGAATCTAGCAGCTTTGCCCGCCGCACAAGGGCTGAGTCGTGCCTCCGAACAAATGGCGAGGAGGTTCCGGAAGTGAAGAAAGAGGTCCGGCAGAGATTAGAAAAGGTTGGAGCTCGCCATAGAGCTGTGGCAGATCAACACTGCCATGTGCTAGGTTTTCCAAAACGGTGACCATGTTATGGTGAATCTGAGGAGAGAATTGGTACCGGTTGGGACGTACATAAACTCAACCCTCGTAAATATGGTCCTTACAAGATCCTCAAGCGCAATGCGCATTAATGACAATGTCTATTTGGTGAATTTGCCACCTGACATGGGCATCTCTAGTACATTAACATAGCAGAGATTGGTTTGAGTTTCATGGAGATAAGGAGCCTTTGTATCCGGATTATAACTCGGCCAGGTCGAGTTCTTTTGAAGTGAAGGAGACTGACGCGGAAGGTCTAGCTGCAGACTTCATGGAATAATTGGACCGGGTCAAAGACCAAACACAAGCCGTGTTGCTTGCGTTTCAGGTTATTTCCCTTGGGGCCAAGGAGTTTCATAATTCAACTCTTATTTTGTTTTGGTACGTATTTTATTTTTTTATGGCTTTAGGATTTCTATGGACACTATATAAACACTATTTTATGGGTTGTACTCGAATTCAACTTTATTATTATTATATTTTTCGGGTCATTCTCTTTTTTGGTGAATTCCAGTGTCTAACCGAACGGCCTAGTGTTTGAAAACTCTTAAATCAATAGTTTTGCTGAGTCAGTTAGGCATGGGAGCATGGGACAAAACCACATGGGGTTTCATTTTGCCTAATTTGAGACATCTTTGGTTAGGCAAGAAGAGGCACGAGGCAACAATGCTGCAGGAAGATGGAAAAGTACTTTCCCTAAAAGGTGGAATTTTAAGGATCAATCATTAGGTAGGAAAATTTGAGCTACATTTGTCTCTAATATCTTACAACATATTCTCCTTGTTTACTCCATATTTCAAAGACAAAAAAAAAAGAAAATCAAATGGATTATAAAATGCTAACATATAGCATAATTGGCCCGTTAAGGGCATAGGGACCGGACGGTATTCATGCGCGCGATTCTTTTCATAATAAGTATTGGAATTGCATTAAGAATTCTGCGTTTTTGTATGTGAATGATTTCCTTAGGAATGGAGGTAAATTGGATGGCATGAATCATACGAATATTGCTTTTATTCCTAAAGTTGACAAACCTGAGGTGGTGAGTCATTTTAGACCAATAAGTCTTGGTAATGTGGCCTATAAATTTATTGATTAAGTCCTTGTCAATAGATTGAGACTTCTTCTTAAGTTGTGTATTTTTAAGAATCAGGGTGCTTTTGTACCTGGAAGATCAATATTTGATGATATTTTAATTGCACATGAGTTGTTTAATGATTTTAATTGCACTTGATCTGGAAAATGCCTATGATCTTTTAGATTGAGATTGTGTTAAAGGTTGTTTGAAGAGCTTTGGCTTTTCGAATCACTAGATTAATTTAGTTATGGAGTGTATATCTTATGTTTCTTATTCTATTCTAATTAATGGTAAGGCTGAAGGGTATTTTAAGCCCCAACGGGCCGCGTATCCAGCTGGATGACCCTATATGTTGCCCTACCTCTTTATATTGTGTATGGAACCTTTGATCCACCATTTAACTGAATTAACTAGGAATTCCAAGTATAATGTAGGTCTCTTGTCTTCACCTCATGGTTTTAAAGTGTATAATTTTGTATTCGCTAATGATTGTTTAAGTTATGGAAAGGCTACTGGGACGGTTGCCAGAAATATCCTTATGGTCTTGGAAATGTTTTCTTGCTCTTCTGGTGATGTAGAACAGATGGCAGAATGGATTGAATAAGAGATGGACCGAAAAATGAAAAAAATGACGCAGCGGTAATTTACCAATTTGGCGTCCGAGCTCAGAATGGGACATATAATACCTTTCCGAAAAGGGAACGACGAGACTAACAAGACTCACAGAAATGTCTGTGACATACGGGCTATTTCAGTCAAATAAGCTCGTTTAGGGCCTCAAAATCACCTTTTAAAATTTTCGGTTATTTTCGGGATTTTTATTAATTAAGGTTTTTGCTTTCCTTTTCAACCTAGAGTTTGATAGGTATATAAACAACCTTCAAATGTTGTATTGGGATTATCTTATATTTATTCAATCAAATTTGAGAGTTTCTCAATTATTTCCTAGTGAATTCCAGTTTATGTTCCTTTAGTATTTACGCTTGTAAACCTTGTTAGTTTGTGCTGCGTCAAGTGGTATCAAAGCAGGTATGTCCCCTCTTGTTATTATTTATTTGGATCCATGGGTGATTGCGCAAATGATGCCCCTATCACTAGAGCGGATCTGAATTCCCAGAACCGTCGTATTGCTGAATTGGTCACACAAATTGGGGAGATTCGTGAGTTGTTGCTGGAAAATAATCGAAGAGGAAACAGAGGCAAGAACCAGGGAGGTAACGATAGGGGAAACCCTAGGAAACCTCGTGAGCAAGAAAGTGAGTCTGATTCTGAGGAGGAAATCGTAGAGCCCCAGGATAATAATCAGAATCGTCAAAATAACAATAACAACCACAACAATTTTGATGACTACCGAATTAAAGCTGATATTCCCAACTTTTCAGGAAATTTGAAGATCGATGATTTCTTAGACTGGTTGGTGGAAGTAGAGAGATTTTTCGAGATCATGGAGATTCCTTAGGCCAATATGGTAAAGATGATTGCTTTCCGTCTGAAAAGCATGACGGCTGTTTGGTGGGATCAACTCCAGAACACCCGTCAAAGACAAGGAAATAACCGGATTCGTACCTCATGTTCTTACCTACTGACTATGAACAGATTTTGTACCTCATGTGTATGGGATGTGTACAATACAATAAAACAGTGGCTGAGTATACTGATGAGTTCATGAGGCTGGCAGAACGTAATAACCTAAGGGAGGCCGAGAATCAGAAGGTGGCATGGTATGTGAATGGGCTGAAACCTTCCATTCAATATAAGATTGGTTTGCAGAATTTTTGGACCTTGTAGGAGGCAATTAACATGGGGTTGAGGACTAAATTCATGGAAAAAGATAAACGTCAAATGCCTTACCGGAAGAATATCCCAAAATCGTCTGAAATTGCTGTTGTTGTCCTACTGATAAGGGAAGGACAATGCAACAAGGCACATCAAAGCCTTCAAACTTCCAGTCTAGAGGAGCTAATGAAGGAAGTAGCAGAACTTTCGATAAAGGGCATACTCGAAATCAGACCCAAAAGCATAATCCGTATGCCAAACCCACAGGGGATACTTGTTATCATTTTGGAAAACTAGGGCATCGTTCTAATGTTTACCCCGACCGGAGACATGCCAATTCAATAGATGTGGATGATGGTCAGGAAGAAGAAGAAGGAGAAGGGTTTGAAGATGACTATGAAGGAGCTGAGTTCGCAATTGAAGAGGGATTAGAAAGAGTTACTTTGGTGATGCAGGGAGTTCTTTTAGCACCAAAAGAAGAAAGGCAGCGTAATAGTATCTTTCGTTCTTGTTGCTCAATTAAAAATAAGGTCTATGATGTGATTGTAGACAATGTCAGCTACGAGAATTTTGTGTCGAAGAAATTGGTGGAGCATTTGCAACTACCAACAGAGCCACATAGCACTCCTTATTCATTGGGTTGGGTGAAGAAAGGGCCTTCAGTTCGAGTCTCTGAAATCTGTCGTGTACCACTCTCCATTGGTAAGCACTATAGTGATGAAATATTGTGTAATGTAATTGATATGGATCCATGTCATATTTTGTTGGGTCAACTTTGGCAGTTTGATGTGGATACTACGTTTAAGGGTCAAGATAATGTTATATTGTTTACCTGGAATAATCATAAAATTGATATGGCTCCTACTACACATTCGAGAAAAGTGAGTGTACCAAGAAAGGAGAGTTCTAATTTTCTGACCTTGATTAGCAATGAGCGGGATATTAACAAGGTAATCAAAGAAGTTGATTCTTTTTATCTAGTGGTGTTGAAGGGATTATTGACAGCAAGAAAGAAAAGGTCGAAATCCCCCATGATGTGCAGCAAATGTTGAGGGAGTTTAAGGAGCTTTTATCTGATGAATTGCCTAATGAACTACCACCTGTGCGGGATATCCAACATCAAATTGATTTGGTACCCTGAGCTAGCCTACCAAATCTACCTCATTACCATATGAGCCCTATGGTGAATGAGATTTTGAGAGAACAAATTGAGGATTTGTTGAAGAAGGGATTTATTAGGGAGATCTTGAGTCCATGTGCGGTTCCTGTCCTTCTAGTTACTTAGAAGGAGAATGCTTAGTGTATGTGTGTTGACAACCGAGCCATCAACACGATCACAATAAATTGGAACACATGTTGGACGAACTGGAGGGCTCTAAAGTATTCACAAAATTAGACTTGTGAAGTGGCTACCACCAGATTCGGATTAGACCAGATGATGAATGAAAAACAGCGTTCAAAAGCAAGGATAGGTTATATGAGTGGTTAGTCATGCATTTCGGGTTGTCAAACGCACCTAGCACTTTCATGAGACTTATGAATCAGGTTCTTCGTCCATTCCTTGGCTCTTTAGTTGTGGTTTATTTTGATGACATTTTAATCTTTAGTCAGACCAAAGAAGAACACATGGTGTATTTAAGGCAAGTTTTAGGAGTTTTAAAAGAAAATAAATTGTATGTGAACCTGAAAAAATGTGCTTTTTGTACAAATAAGCTGCTGTTTTTGGGTTTTGTGGTTGGTGAAGATGGTATTCAAGTGGATGACGAGAAAATTAGGGCAATCCGTGATTGGCTAGCTCAAAAGTCGGTGACTGAGGTGAGAAGTTTCCATGGTTTGGCCACTTTTTACAGAAGGTTTGTGAGGAATTTTAGCACCATTATTGCACCTATCACAGAATGTTTGAAGAAAGGGAAATTTCAGTAGGGAGAAGAGTAGGAAAAGAGCTTTGCCCTAATAAAAGAAAAACTTTGCACCGCACCAGCTCTAGCTCTTCCGAATTTTGAGAGAGTATTCGAGGTCGAAGGTGATGCTAGCGGAGTGGGAGTGGGTGTTGTATTGTCATAAGAAAGGAAACCAGTAGCTTTCTTTTCTGAAAAACTAAGTGAAGCCCATCAGAAGTGGAGTACCTATGATCAGGAATTTTATCCAGTTGTGAGGGCTTTGAAACAATGGGAGCATTACCTTATTCAGAAGGAGTTTGTACTGTTTACAGATCACCAGGCTTTGAAGTTCATTAATATCCAGAAGTACGTTGATAAGATGCATGCTAGGTGGGTGACTTTTCTACGAAAGTTTCCATTTGTTATTAAACATAAGTCAGGAACCATAAATCGTGTTGTTGATGCTCTAAGTAGAAGAGCTACCTTGCTGGTTACTCTTTCTCAAGAAATTTTGGGGTTCGAATGTTTGATGGAGTTGTACGAAAGTGATGATGATTTCAAAGAAATATGGGAAAATTGTGTTAAGCTTGAGCTAGTAGCATATTACTTTATTAATTAGGGGTATTTGTTCAAGGGTAATCAATTGTGTATCCCCATCTTATCCTTGCGAGAAAAGATGATTTGGGATTTACATGGAGGAGGATTGAGTGGTCATTTGGGCTGCGACAAAACCATTGTAAGTTTGGAGGAGAGGTACTATTGGCCACAGTTGAAGCGGGATGTTGGAGCTATTGTGAAGAAGTGTTATACTGGTCAGGTCTCGAAGGGTCAAGTTCAAAATACTGGTTTGTATATGCCTTTACCTGTTCCTAAAGATATTTGGCAGGATGTAGCTATGGATTTTGTGCTTGGGTTGCCCCATACACAAAGGGGCGTGGATTATGTTTTTGTTTTTGTTGACAGGTTTTCCAAGATGGCGCACTTTATTGCTTGTAAGAAGACAGTGGATGCATCCGACTTAGTCAAACTGTATTTCATGGAGGTTGTTCGACTGCATGGGGTGCCTAAATCCATAACTTCTGATCGTGACACCAAGTTCCTAAGCCATTTCTAGATTACTTTGTGGAGGATGTTCAGGATTGCCTTCAATTGGAGTAGCATGCACTGCCCATCCTCAAACTGACGGACAGATTGAGGTGACAAACAGAACTTTGGGAAACATGGTGCTTAGTATTTGTGGTGAGAAGCCAAAGTAGTGAGACTATGCCCTTCCACATGTAGTGTTCGCTTACAACAATGCAGTTCATAGTGCAACAAGGAAGTCTCCATTTTCCATTGTTTATATTGTTATAGCTAGCCATGTGGTGGACATAGTGAAGCTGCCTAAGGGTCATGGAGTAAGTGTTGCTGTAAAAAATATGGTTGAGGGTATAGTAGTTGTTAGAGATGAGGTTAAACAAAAGTCGGAGCATACCAATGCCAAGTACAAAGCAGTAGCGGACAAACACAAGCGAGCAAAGGTGTTTCAGGAGGGTGATTCCGTTATTGTGTTTATGAGGAAGGAGATAGTTCCTGCTAGTACATACAACAAGCTGAAACCGAACAAGTATGGACCATTCAAAGTGCTGAAAAGAATCAACGACAATGCCTATGTGATAGACTTGTCGAAGTCCATGGGAATTTCCAATACTTTCAATGTTGCTGACATGTATGAGTTCCTTGAAGATGTATCTCTTTATCCTGATGATAACTCGGGGTCGAGTTCTTCTAAAGTGGAGGGGATTGATGTAGAACAAATGGTATAATGGATTGAAGAAGAGATGGACTGAAAAATGAAAAAAGGACGCAACGGTAATTTATAGATTTGACGTCTGAGCTCGGAATGGGGTGTATAATAACTTTCCGAAAAGGGAATGACGAGACAAACAAGACTCATAGGAGATACTATGATATATGGGCTATTTTAGCCAAATAAGATCGTTTAAGGCCTCAAAATCAGCTTTTAAGATTTTTGGTTATTTTCGGGATTTTTATTAATTAGGGTATTTGCTTTCCTTTAAAAACCTAGTGTTTGCTAGGTATATAAACAACATTTAAATGTTGTATTGGGATTATCTTATATTTTATTCAATCAAATTTGAGAGTTTCTCAATTATTTCCTAATGGATTCCAGTTTATGCTCCTTTAAGGTTTACACTTGTAAACCTTGTTAGCTTGTGCTGCGTCATCTGGGCATTATATTAATTTTCCTAAGTCTTCATTTTTCTTCTCTAGGAATACTAATAATACCACACTTACCCATATAGTTAATATTTTGGGTATTCAACATAAGATAACTATTGGTAGATATTTAGGAATTCAAAATATCATCTTTTGGAAGGACCCACCAAACTCTAAAAAAATTGTTTTTAAAGTTCAAAATAAATTTGCTAGTTAGAAAAGCAATTCTCTTTTTGGAGTTGTAAATATGACTTAGATAAAATCAAGTGTTAATACTATGTCGAATTATATTCATTCTTGTTTTTCGTGCCCAACTAAACTGTCCAAAAAGCTTAACTGTCTATGCATGTGCTTCTTCTGAGGAACGAATGGTGTGAGTCCCCCTATAGCTTGGAAGGAGGTTTTTCGGCCACAGAAACTGGGTGGAGTTGGTTTGGGACTATTGAATACTATAACCTAGCGCTTTAGCCAAGCTTGGTTGGAGGGTCCTAACAGACCATGATAGTTGGTGGGTTCAGATTGTTAGGGCCAATATCTTGGCAAGGTAATTTTTTGTGTGTTCCGAAAAAGCTTCTAACTCGACTACTTGGAAAGGAATCTTAGAAGCTCGAGTGCTTCTGTTTAAAGGTATTCGATTGATTGTTGGAAATAGCTCGCATATTAATTTTTGGGATTTAATTGGGGTTTTCCTTACCTACATGCTAATTTAATGGACCAAAGCCAGATTGCGAATCTTGATTGGTCATTAACAGTTGACAAGTTCATCTCTCATCGACATTGGAATTTAGCTTTATTGAAGAACATCTTGCCAGATGACATTGTGGACAAAGTTCGGGCAATCCCTTTGCCTCTTAATTACCCGAATAAGAAAGATTCCTTTGTGTGCAGTCCTAACAGAAAGGGTAAATTTTCAATTAAATCATACTCGAATTACCAAGTTGAGAATCTACCTTTCCCTTCAGAAAGTGGTTTATTAAAAAAAAAATGTGGAATCTAACTATGCCTCCCAAAGCTAAATGTTTTCCTCGGTTATTATTTAGAGGACGTCTCAACACCACCTTGTGGATCATTTAAGGAAGTATGGTCAGGATGTAGATCCTATTTGGGAATTGTGCACTCATTACAATGAGTCTGTTCAACACCACCTTGTTGAGTGTCAGTTTGCTCCGAGAGTTTGGACCCTTGTGTCGAACTCTATTACACCTAGTGCTAATACTATTTTTTTTGTGATAGGCTTGCTCTTTTAGATTGTAAAGATACCATGGCCTCATGTTTAAATCTTGCTAAAGCTTTTATCACTTGCTGGCAAATTGGGTTTTCTCTCAACAGGATCCTTCTCATATTCGAGTTGCAATCCTTGCTACCTCTTTGGGCCAAAGTTTTTTAGAACAAATTTTCAGGAGCAAAGAAGAATTGGTCTATGGAGGTGATTAAACAGAGCTCTCCTACTGTGGTACCTTACAAGCTTAACATTGATGGATATCCATAATGAACGGTGGCAGAGCAGCTTCAAGATTCATTATCAGGGAAGACAATGGCCTATCGGCGTGGGTTGGAACTAAACAAACTGAAGACATTGATGTCCTTATAGCTGAAGGTTTGGCTCTTCTGGATGGGCTACAGACGGCTTGCAATAAAGGGATTCAAGAATTTTAGGTGGAAGGGGACTCCAAAATCCTAATTTGACACCATCAGCAATGTCTCTACTCCACCTTGGAGGCTCAAAAATATTATGTGTAATGTGAAGACTCTCAAGAAGGTAAGTGTTCAGAGAAGCGAATTTTGTGGCTGATTCTCTTTCTAAACTGGGATATCTAGCAAATAATCCGAGAAGGTGTGGGCGTTCAATTCCCCAATCGAAACATGCTTGGTACGTGCTTTGACAGCTTAAGTAGTAGCTGCTTTAAGAGGGTTTACCCTCTAGTTGCTTCCTCTTCTTATTCTGCATAAAGAAAACATGTAGCGTAATTTTATTGTAACACATGTTTGCTTGGATTGTAACACACTCGATTATTTATAGGGGCTGCCACCATTGGAGAACAAACTAAGATCCAAATCAAAGATATAACATCAAAAGACAACCAATTAATAACATGAAAATTAAGATAAAAGCCCTCATCAAAAGGCCAGCCAATTCTTATTCTTGGGACTAAACTTGGTTTTTCTTTTGTAGCAGTCATCCACCAAACTGGAGTGCCTCCTTAATCAATCTATCAAAATTATTATAAGATGTTTCTCCAACATCAGTTACTTCTATAGCTTTTTTCTTCCATTCCTTAGCCTTTTGCCTCATCTTCATCCCTTTTCCTCCTCCAAGCATTTCCTTCACAAGTCCTTCAATTTCGTCACGCTTCACATTGGGGCTCACCTCCATTCGAATCTCCCAAAAAGTGCAAGCGTATCGACAATTGGTTTGTTGCTTAGCGAAGAAAGGCCAACAAATTACAGGCACACCAGCTGCTATAGTTTCAATCATAGAATTCCATCCACTATGTGTTAGAAAAGCTCCAACAGATGGGTGAGCCAGAACTTGGTCTTGTGCACACCAACTTTCTATATAGCCCCTATCCTTAATCTCCTCAAAAAATTCGTCAGGCAAAAGAGTTGAGTCACCCTCAACCACATCAGGCCTAACAACCCAAAAAAATGGATGCTTGCTATTTGCAAGCCCCCATGCAAATTCTTTGAGATGCTCGTCGGTCATCGTGGTTATGCTGCCGTAGTTCACATACACAACTGAATCGGATTTCTTTGTGTCAAGCCATTCAAAAAAATTTGTGTCTTCTTTCCATAAGCTGGAGCTAAGGGAGTTGACCAATCTGGTTTTAGTTTTAGGAAAATATCAGGCAAGCAACTGAAAGGGTCCTATGGTGTAGATGTTAGGGAACATGTCTGATATTACCTCTAACACTTCGTGTTCAAATTCGTCAAATGTGTTGAAGATAATTGCAAGATGTCAATGAGCTGTATATTCCTAATTAAACTCAGTCCACGAATTAGCCCCATA
Source organism: Oemleria cerasiformis (assembly GCA_037349345.1). Classification (NCBI taxonomy): domain Eukaryota; kingdom Viridiplantae; phylum Streptophyta; class Magnoliopsida; order Rosales; family Rosaceae; genus Oemleria; species Oemleria cerasiformis. The sequence continues at coordinate 13,093,349 of JAZGTL010000007.1, forward strand.
GTAACACTCATATATCCTTCCCGCAACAAAATCTTTCCCGCAGCAAATCTCGTCCCGCAGCAAAATCCTTCCCACAACAAACACCTTCCCGCAGAAATCTGCCCGCAGAAAAATCCCTTCCACAGCATAACCTTCCCGCAACAAACTCCTTCCCGCAGCAAAAACCCTTCCACAACAAAACCCTTCCCGCATCAAATCCCTTCCCGCAGCAAAATCCTTCTCACAGCAAAAACCCTCCCCACAGCCAAATCCCTCCCCGCGAAAAAAAAAATTTGTTTCTCATCAATTGTAAGCCAATATCATGGCCAACGTTGAGGGGTCGACAAACAACAATCAATCCTTGGTGTCGGGAGGCTCCAACACTACTACACAAATTGTCACGTTGCATAATGACACCTCCAACTTCTCCGCAGGAATCAAACTAGATGAGAATAATTATTCTCTATGGCATCAAATCATAGAGATTAAGATAGCTGGGCTGGAAAAACATGGCCACATAACCGGTGATATTGCCCAGCCTGCAACCACATATCCCATATTTAATAAATGGCGTGCATCGGATTGCCAAGTCAAGAGTTAGTTGTTTGACGCCATCCAACCTAATCATATTAAATGGTTTATTCGTTATGACACAACAAATCAAGTCTGGGATGCAATCAAGCAAACCTATTCAGATGGTGCGGATGAAGCCAAGATTTATGACCTCAAAGCAGGTCATTCATAATGAAGCAGACTGAGGCATCAGTTGCCAAATATTACAGTGAGCTCACTGAGATTTTTCAGGAGCTTGATCAATTAAGTCCAAGCACCATGGAGCATCCGAAAGATATTGAAACTCGACGCAGAGAGATTGATCGTCTCCGAGTGTATATATTTCTTGCAGGTTTGGACAATAATTTTGATCAAATCCGAGGAGAGATTTTGAGGATGGAGCCTAAGCCAGAACTCGAGGCAGCATATGCACATATTAAAAGAGAGAGTAGCCGACAGGGAATCATGTCTGAAGCTGGTGTAACCTCCGACTCCACAGCCTTAGCTGCTGATAGGAGCATATTTATGCGACGTTTTATCTTGTTTTCTTATGCTTTTCTTAGCATGTTTCCTATGTTTTCTTAATACTTAGCTTGTTTTCGTGTTTTGTAGGATTTTTGGAAGCAAAGTTACAAAAGGAGTTAATGAGTGCTGTTTGGGAAATCTAAAGAGGAAACTTTGAAACAGACTTCAGCAGATGTGTCAACTTCTCGAAATTAACTGCACCTACTCAGGAAGAACAAGCTGATGGGCCAAATATCGTTGGAAATATATGGAAGTCTAGTTTCTAAAGGAATTTACGGTTCGTGAATTGGAATTGTCTAGAAGGAGTTATGGCCGTTTTAGTACAGCAAGTCAGGCTGCGCGGGAATTCATTCAAGTTTTCTAATCCTTATCAGGCTTGGACGACTGAAACCCAGTTTGTTAGGGTTATGGGAGGAGCTGTTTTAATCAGAGAAAAGAAGAAAATTAAAAAGAATAAAAAAAGAAACTCTTGCTCTCCCTCATTCAGTGAATTAACATGCATATAAATTTTTGGCAAGCCGAAGGGGCAAAGACACGCATACAAGAAAGAAGCAAAGAGTCTCCCCCTCATCTGATACTTGGAAACAACTTTTTTTCCCCCAATAAAAAACTGCAGAAAACGTATGGGCTCTCACACAAGGACTCAGCCATACCATCCCATTCTGCTCCATCCTTCAAGGTTCCAAGGTCTAAAAGGCTTAGGAAACAAGGAGGAATGTCAAGGCGTCATCCAATCACTCTGGCTGACCAACACATCATCAAAGAGCTATCTTCTTCCTCTTTTTATTTTCTGTTTTTTTTTTATGTTCTTACTGTCTATTTAAATTATGGGTAACTAAGTACTTTAGTTAGGGCTCGATTGAAGCCCTAATCATGTTTTTTTATGGATTTCGATATGCCTTTGCTGCAAACTACTTTTGTGATGCTTAATTGATTAATTTCATATTATATTTTACTCTTTACATACGTTATGTTATGTTTGATCACCATATGCATGCTGTGTATTGAGTTTGTTACATAGATAAATTTAGATGACCGAATCTTGTGCCTATGAGAGTAACAAAATAACTAGTTATAAGTTCTTGAAATTAATCATCATGAATAACTAGAATAGATACCATGTTCTAGGAGTTGTGTGTTTGTCGTTTTCCATTGTGTTATGCACTCTTAAAGTGCAACTTAGTAGATACCATGCTAAATACTTTAAGAATGAAAAGAGTTAGCGTAGATACTCATGCCTAACTTGTTGCTTAAGGAAATCAATAATTTAAAGAGTAGATATCATGCCTTTAGGTTGACAAACATGAGCATCTAAAATCTGTTTTGTAGCATTGTGCATGTCGTTTGCTTAAGGAAGAAGATTAGCGGTGAACATCGAATCCCTAACTGGGTTTCTCATTGTTTTAACCTCGATCCAATTCTGTTTTTAATCAAACGCTGTTTTTAATATTTTGTTTCGAAATTTTCAGTTTTCAGAATCATCTTAAAATCAATTTTAAACACATATTAATCAAATCCTCGTGGGAATGATCTAGTATTTGTTTTCTATACTATTTGTCTTATCTTTTGCACTTGCGAGTTAAAACGTGCATATAGTTGCGTAATTTTTGTGTTACTATTTGTACAACAAGTTTTTGGCGCCGTTGCCGGGGACTGTGTAATTAGTTTGTGCTGAAATTGATTTTTGGTTTTCTTTTACAGGTTGAATTTCGTTTATGCAAGGTCGTCGTTCCCAAAATTTAGCGATTGTTGCCTACAATCGTGAGATTGAATGAACTCTTAGACGTCTTTGAAAGCAAGTTGAGAGGGCAAAATTTAACACACAAAGAGAAGATTTTGAAGAAGGAGAAAGATCATAATCAGAGAACGAAATGGGGGATGAACAAGTTCGAAGGCCAATGAAGGACTCCTTTGTCCCTCAAAACCTTAATCAACCATCATGCATTGCCTACCAACCAACTGCGAAATGCAGTTTCAATTTATCACCTCAATTGCTTAACATGGTGCCGCACTATAGAGGCACACCTTTTGAGGATCCATACTTGCACATTAAGGATTTCCTCGATCTCTGCAAGACTCTGAACATCCAGGGCTTAACTCCAGAAGGAATCAGGTTAATTCTCTTTCCTTTCTCCTTAAAAGATAATGCTAAGTTATGGTTGAATTCTCTGGCTACAGGTTCCATTACTACTTGGGAACAATTGGCTACTAAATTTTTGAAGAAGTTTTTCCCAGCCCAAAAGACAAGACAACTTAAAAGGGAGTGTCAATCCTTTCAACAACAGGATGGAGATCTTTCCTTTGAGGCATGGGAGCATTTCAATGAGTTGCTTCTCAAGTGTCCACACCACAATCTATCTCAAGACGATCAGGTACATGCTTTTTATGAAGGTTTAAATGATATTAACAAAAGTCTTGTTGATTCAGCTTGTGGAGGTGTGCTTATGGAAAAGAGCAGTGATGAAGCCATTGAGCTATTTGAGACCCTAAGTGAAAATTCTCTGCAATTCTCATCAAAAGGGAGACAAGGAGTAAAAAGTAAAGGTGTTTATGAAGTTAGCACAAATGGTGGAGTCCAGAGTCAAATGGCAGCAATGGAGAAGAAGTTAGATATACTGGTGAAAGCAATGTCAGCTCAGAACATCTCTCAAGTTCAACAAGTTGCTAAAGTCGAGGTATGTGCTATATGTTCTCATTTTAATCATACTACTGAGACTTGTCCTATGTCTTGTTTTACAGATCATGAGCAAGCTAATCATGTGGGGCAAAACAACTATCATCCCAAGAACAACCCATATTCGAACACTTATAATCGAGGATGGAAAGACCACCCAAATTTCTCTTGGAGCAACAGTCAGAAGAACTTCCAGCAAGGAAGTAATTATCATGCTTCATCACAGGTGGCACAACCAAATACTGACCAGAAGTGGCAAGGTAGTTGACAACAAGGTGGGGACAGATGAGAATGAACTAGAAAATGTTGAATCACCTCCAGCCACAAAGGTAGGTGAGAAGGAGAAGGTGATATTGCCACCCTTCCCTCAAAGGTTAGTCAAGCAAAAGAAAGAAAAATGTCTTCTTGATATTTTTGAAACTTTGAGAAAAGTAGAAATCAACATTCCTTTACTTGATGCAATTAAATAGATTCCATCTTATGTTAAGTTTTTAAAGGATTTTTGTACACACAAAAGACAGTTTCAGAAACATGAGAAAGTTGCATTGACTGAGGAGGTAAGTGCGGTTTTATTGAGAAAGCTACAACCTAAACTAAAAGATCTAGGTAGTTTTACTATTCCTTGCAGGGTTGGTGACCGTCTGTTTGAACATGCTTTGCTTGATTTAGGAGCAAGCATTAACTTGATGCCTTATACCGTTTATGAGGAGTTGAGGTTGGGGGAGCTCAAACCAACCTCAATTATATTGCAATTGGCAGATAGAAGCATCAGAAGACCTAGAGGTATATTAGAGGATGTTTTGGTTCAGGTAAATGAATTTATTTTGCCTGTTGATTTTGTTGTTCTGGATATGGAAGATTCCCCTATGCCATCTTCATTACCTATAATTCTTGGTAGACCCTTTATGGTAACTGCTAATACAAAAATAAGTGTGAAAAAGGGTACCATACGCATGAAAGCTAATGGTAAGAAGATAGAATTCATGTTGTCTGATACTATCAAATTGCCACATGATAACCACGATTGTTTCAAGATTGATGTGGTAGGAAGTGTTGTTGAGCAAGTGTTTCAGGTACATAGCATTGACCCTTTAGAGGCATGCATAGCCCACAACCTCACAAGGCTGAATTATGAACGTGAATGTGATGTTACAGAGATAGACCTCCATGAAATTGTGCATTCTCTTGAGGCTTCTAAGCCTTATCCAAGTAAGTATGTACCTCCCTTTGAAACTCTTATGTCTACTAATACTACTCTTGTCCCTTCCATTGTTAGGGCACCAGATCTAGAATTGAAGCAATTACCTGAACAATTGAAGTATGCTTACTTGGGAGAGAACCAGACATTACCAGCGATAGTTGCTGCAAACTTGAGTTTGGCGGAGCAAGAGAAGTTGTTGAGAGTTCTTAGGGAGCACAAGACTGCATTAGGGTGGACCATTGCCGACATCAAAGGTGTAAGTGCATCCAAGTGCATGCACAGAATCCTCCTTGAAGATATGCGACAAGCAGGTGACAAGAGGAAGTTACAGCTGAATGAGCTTGAAGAGTTGAGGTATGATGCATATGAGAAAGCTAAGTTGTATAAGGAACAGACCAAGGCGTATCATGATAAGCAACTAGTTAGGAAGGAGTTTCATGTGGGACAAAAGGTGTTGATCTACAATTCAAAATCGAGACTTTTCCTCAGTAAGCTCAAGTCTAGGGGTACGGTCCTTATGTTGTTACAAAAGTGTTCCCTCATGGAGCTTTGGAGGTTCATAGCAAAGAGAATAATCATACATTCATCGTGAATGAGCACAGAGTAAAGCCCTATATTGAGATGAGCTTTGAGCCTAGAGAGGAGGATGTGACTCTCCAACTTGTTCAGCACATTGCAGTAGAGTCCAACAGTCTGACTGAAGACTATAAACTTAGCACTACTTGGGAGGTAACCCAAAGGGAAGTTGGGAGGCAACCCATGTGAAGAGGATGATGACGGTTTTTTCACTCTACAACCACTAACAATCAGATTTGCTTTCTCTCACCCTTTCCTTCTTTATCCTTAACTTTGCCTTTGTTTGTTTTGTTTTTATTTTTATTTTCTTTATAGGTGTCGTCGTTTGTTTCTCCTTTCTTAAATGCTTCATTGTTTATACTTTAACTTTCAAATTTTGAGGACAATGTTAGATTTAGGTGTGAGGGTGAAATACTTGTGTTTTCCGTTGACAGCTTTGTTTTTAGCCTTAGTTTGTGTCGGTTTTAGTAGTGTTCTTTGGGTAGTTTTTTTGTTTGTTTGTGTCTTAGGTTTCTTTCCAACACAATGATGAGATTTGGTTTTTAATTGGATGACTTTAAGATGATTTCTAAGCATGATTCAAGGGCTGAAATTATTCTTTGGTTAATACTCAATTATTCATGGTTATCATATGCAAAATCACATGTAATCACCCGAGTAAGTGGTACCCATAACATGCTTAATTGAATGAAGCTCAATACAACCCTTTTGTGAGCTTTTGAGCCTTTATCCTTTGTTTGAGAGAGTTGTATTTGTTTAATCTATCACTTTCTTGTCAATTAAGTTGTTGCATGAGCTCATCTTTCGGGTTGCTACTTGAATTGCTTATCATCATTGGAACTAAATGCTAGAACTGGTACTAATTTATTTTCGAGGCATTGAATTGATTTGCATGACATAGTTGAGATGATGAAGGCACCTAGATTACCACCATTGCCAAAATGACCTTTGACCCATGATACACTTTCCTCTAGGTAAACTCCTGTTGAGCCTTTGTTTAAGCCTTTTTCTTTCACAACCCTCATTTTCCTCACCTAGCCTAAACACTTTCATCCTTACCCTTTTTCTTAAAGATTAGTGAAGCATAATTTGTAGAGACTTAATTGTGAATCAAGGGGTGTTTAAAGAGCAAGTTTGGGGGAATGTTAAAAAAAAAAAATTAAATAAATAAAAAAAAAACAAGAGAAAAAAAATCGGCATTGTGTTTGAATTGTTATGCCCTGACTGCTCATGTATTGATTGTTGAAGTATGGTCCATAATGTTCAAATCAGTGATTGAGTGTATGTACTTGCTTGATACTTATATGATTTTTAAGCTTTGATGGTGATAAAAGTTCATTTGTGTCTAACATCATAGCATGCTTCTACTTTTCTTTAAGAACCTTGTGTTATCCATATCCATTCTTTCTTTAACCCCTTACCCTTTGGCCTCATTACAATCCCCATAAAGACCTTCTGATCTTGTTTGTTGTGTTTATATCGATATGTGGAGATTTGAATGAAGTATGAGCATATGGTGTCACTTATTCTTGCATTTAAGTAGTAGCATTCCTTTCATGGGATCATATTCAAAGAGAATACGACAAACTCGTATAAACTCGTATATGGGTGGTTTCACTTAGGGGAAAAGGGATCCATTGGTCACCTCCTCAAGGTCGAAAATCCCATATAAAAGATTTGAATTGATTCCCTTCAAATGTGTATGTATATATACTTCCTAAAATATTACTATGACTCAAGTGGAATTCTAACTCTGACGACAAAATACATAAATATATAGTTAAAAATTGCACCTCTATAATAACAAAAGAAAGAAGAGAAAATGAAATTATTTTCAAGTATTTTTTCCTTAATTATGGCACGGTATAAGAGCTGGTTGTGCTCTTTTTTTCCGGTTGAGAATCTATATCTCTGTGAATTTGAAATGATTATTTTTATTTTTAATAATAATACAACGATATTAAGAAGAGGAAGAACATAATTAAGACCCTTACATCTTCACTCTTCTGATAAAAATTTCAGAATATATAGGCCACTGCATACTGGCTAAGAATATTCAATGAATTAATATATACCTAATCAATTGTGCAGATATATATATAGTGTACAAGACATAATAAGCATCTTATGTGTTGGTTCAATTTTAGTCTCTTGAGTTTCATCGAGTTCAAAATACGTTTGTTGCATGGGTTTCTTCAATAATGCCGGTAGTACTAGTAGTGTTGATTAGCCAGCTAGCTAGTTAGCTAGGGCAATATTTGAGGAAAGGGAATAAGGGCCATGGTTTTACGTACAAGAAGGAAATGAACCAAAGAGAAAATGACACATTTTTGAAAGTGCCTTTATTTCTTGTTATATCATATGTGACCATTTGTTTCCATTTGACATCAATCCTCTCACATATAACTGAAGAGTGACTTAACCAGAAAATATGAGGTAAAATTAGAGCGTATTTAGTGAGATTTTTTAGCTAATTCTTTCAACATGTATCTCTCTTTGTATTGTTGCTTTGATTGATTTAATTGTGAGCTTGTGTATAATTTCTATAAATGTGTATTAACTCTCGAATTATGTGGACCAATTCTTATGCTTATGATGAATCTTAATATGTCATGATCCATTGAAAATCTCTTAGACAAATGTTGGAAGGTTTACGTTGAATCATTGAGTCTTTGTTTTTCTTTCATTCTTTGTTTCTGTTTTGCTCGAGGATTAGCAAAAGCTTAAGTGTGGGGGAATTTGATAGGAGCATATTTATGCGACGTTTTATCTTATTTTTTTTATGCTTTTCTTAGCATGTTTCCTATGTTTTCTTAATACTTAGCTTGTTTTCGTGTTTTATAGGATTTTTGGAAGCAAAGTTACAAAAGGAGTTAATAAGTGCTGTTTGGGAAATCTAAAGAGGAAACTTCGAAACAGACTTCAGCAGATGTTTCAACTTCTCAAAATTAACTGCACCTGCTCAGGAACAACTAGCTGATGGGCCATATACCGTTGGAAAGATACGGAAGTCTAGTTTCTAAAGGAATTTACGGTTTGTGAATTGGAATTTTCTAGAAGGAGTTATGGCCGTTTTAGTACAGCAAGTCAGGCTGCGCGGGAATTCAGCATTCCTTCTATTTCAAGTTTTCTAATCCTTATCATGCATGGACGACTGAAGCCCAGTTTGTTAGGGTTATGGGAGAAGCTGTTTTAATCAGAGAAAAGAAGAAAATTAAAAAGAATAAAAAAAGAAACTGTTGCTCTCCCTCATTCAGTGTATTAACATGCACATAAATTCTTGTCAAGCCGAAGGGGCAAAGACACGCATAAAAGAGAGAAGCAAAGAGTCTCCCCCTCATCTGATACTTGGAAACAACTCTTTTTCTCCCTAAAAACTGCAGAAAACGTATGGGCTCTCACACAAGGACTCAGTCACACCATCCCATTCTGCTCCATCCTTCAAGGTTCCAAGGTCTAAAAGGCTTAGGAAGCAAGGAGGAACGTCAAGGCGTCATCCAATCACTCTGGCTGACCAACGCATCATCAAAGAGCTATCTTCTTCCTCTTTTTATTTTCTGTTTTTTTTATGTTCTTGCTGTCTATTTAAATTATGGGTAACTAAGTACTTTAGTTAGGGCTCGATTGAAGCCCTAATCATGTTTCTTTAAGGATTTAGACATGTCTTTGCTGCAAACTACTTTTGTGATGCTTAATTGATTAATTTCATATTATATTTTACTCTTTACATAGGTTATGTTATGCTTGATCACCATATGCATGTTGTGTATTGAGTTTGTTACATAGGTAAATTTAGATGACCGAATCTTGTGCCTATGAGAGTAACAAAAGAACTAGTCATAAGTTCTTGAAATTAATCATCATGAATAACTAGAATATATACCATTTTCTAGGGGTTGTGTGTTTGTCGATTTCCATTGTGTTATGCGTTCTTAAAGTGCAACTTAGTAGATATCATGCTAAATACTTTAAGAATGAAAAGAGTTAGCGTAAATACCCATGCCTAACTTGTTGCTTAGGGAAATCAATAATTTAAAGAGTAGATATCTTGCCTTTAGGTTGACAAACATGAGCATCTAAAATCTATTTTGTAGCATTGTGCATGTCGTTTGCTTAAGGAAGAAGATTAGCAGTGAACATCGAATCCCTAACTGGTTTTCTCATTGTTTTAACCTCGATTCAATTCTGTTTTTAATCAAACGCTATTTTTAATAATTTATTTCGAAATTTTTAGTTTTCATAATCATCTTAAAATCAATTTTAAACACATATTAATCCAATCCTCGTGGTAATGATCTCGTATTTGCTTTCTATACTATTTGTCTGATCTTGTGCACTTGCGAGTTAAAACGTGTATATAGTTGCGTAATTTTTATGTTACTATTTGTACAACAGCTGCTGCCAGGTCCAAATAATCTCGGCCTTACACCTACAGTGTTGACCCTACTCGTAACCGGCCTCCAATGAAGTGTACCAAATATGATTTAGCTAACCACACTATTAAGGGCTGTTATGAGATCATTGGTTATCCGGAAGGATGGGTCCACAAAGGGCGCAAGAAGGATTCGAACAGAGCCTCATTTGCATCTGTTCAGTCATTCCAGGAGACCACATTCGAACCTCCATCAGGTACATCTAGCTCCACGGCCTTGGACACCTTAGGTACCTCTTGCACATCTTCACTTACTTGTAAAAGATCATGGATTATTGACACTGGCGCTACTGATCATATGACATCTAGTTTCACTGGGTTGCACTCTACCAAACCCTCAAGCCAATCACATATTACCAGTGCCAACGGAACCACCTCCCAAGTCATGGGAGAGGGGTCCTTATCTCTTACACCCTCATTAAGTCTTGATCATGTCTTAGTTGTCCCGTGTCTCGACTATGACTTGTTATCTGTTCCTCAGATCATTGATTCCCTTAATTGTACCATGTGTTTTTGGCCATTGTATTGTCTCTTTCAGGATCTTCTCACCAGGGCCTTGATTGGATGTGGTACTAGGAGGGGAAAGTTGTATTATCTGGACTTAACAGCCGACAGTAGTAAGAGATTGAGTCACACACATCATGTGAGAGGCGATGAGTCCATCAGGATGAAGAAAATTTGGCTATGGCATAGATGATTAAGGCATGCTTCTTTTGGTTATCTGAAACTTCTATTTTCAGATTTGTTTTCCCAGTTTCATGAATCAGACTTTCATTGTGAAACTTGCATTTTGGCGAAAAGCCATCGTATTTCTTACCTATTACGATTGAATAAAAGTTCTATGCCCTTCATGATTGTCCATTCTGATGTTTGGGGACCACAACGAGTTCCCACTATTAGTGGTTTTAAGTGGTTTGTGACGTTTATTGATGATTGCATCTGGATGACCTTGGTCTTTCCCATAAAACAGAAAAGTGACGTCACCGCCAAATTCAAGCTATTTTATCAATACGTTGCTACTCAGTTTGACAAGAAAATCACGACATTTCGGTCTGACAATGGAGGTGAGTACATCAACCATGACCTACATACTTTTTTAAGTCAACATGGTATTGTTCATCAAACCACATGCGCCTATACACTACAACAGAATGGTGTCGCAGAGCGTAAGAATCGGCATCTCTTGGAAGTTGTTCGTGCCTCCTTATTTGAGGCCCGCATGCCGTACCTTTTTGGGGGGAGGCTCTTTGTTTTGCTGCTTACCTCATCAATCGAACACCTTCCAGCACTCTTCAATATCAAAATCCATTTCAGACATTGACTACTCTCCTCACCATGTCATCCACACCAAATCTCGACCACGTCTCTTTGGTTGTGTTGCGTATGTTCAGGTGTATCCACATCAGCATGGCAAACTTGATCCGTGTGCACGGCTTTGTGACTTTGTGGGTTATGCTGCCACTCAGAAGGGCTATAAGTGTTTCCATCCTCCCACTCAGACCATGCACGTTACCGCATATGTGACCTTCAACGAGAGTGAGTTCTATTACTCAGAGGGTGTCTCTGAGCATCCTCTGTAGGGGGCGAGCTCTATCTTTGCAGAAGATACTCAGATCATCCACATTCAACAACATTCTTTAGAGCAGTCAGTGTCTGAGCAACTAGCTACAGTGGTGCAACGAGCTCAAGAGTCCCTAGATACTCCAGATACTTATTCAGATAATTCCCCCTCTACAACTCCTACTACAGTACCATCACCACTCATCCAATTAGGTCCTGCAGATTCCCCACAGGTAACTGAACATTCAAACTCTATCTCAAGCACCTTACCTGCGTCAAGTTATACAGGAAAACACATGTTATCAGTTACCCCCACGCACGACTAGAGGGATTCCTAGACAACAGTATGACCCTAACCCTAAAGCAAAAGTTAAATACCCTATTGCTAATCATGTGTCCCTACATAGGCTGTCTCCGTCATGTGCATCATTTGTGTGTCAATTATCCACTGTATCTATTCCAAGTAATGAGCAGGAAGCTCTGAAAGATCCCAAGTGGACACAAGCGATGAATGATGAAATAGAGGCTCTCTAGAAGAATTCCACTTGGGAGATGACTATCTTTCCGCAAGGGAAGAGAACAATGGGTTGTAGATGGATATATACATTAAAGTTCAAGGCAGATGGCACCATTGAACGATACAAAGCAAGACTTGTGACGAAAGGTTACACTCAGACTTATAGGATTGACTATGGGGAGACCTTTGCCCCTGTAGCCAAGATCAACACAATTCGGGTACTTCTTTCTCTGACAGCAAACCTAGATTGGCAATTACACCAGTTTGATGTCAAAAATGCCTTCTTGCATGGCGACTTAGAAGAAGAAGTCTATATGAATTCACCTCCAGGATGCAAGATGGGGCCCAATAAGGGTAACATGGTGTGTAAACTGAGAAAGTCTCTTTATGGATTGAAGCAATCACCCAGAGCATAGTTTGGAAAGTTCAGCAAATCAATGAAGGATTTCGGATACAAGCAAAGTAACTCAGATCATACTCTTTTCTTGAAACATAAGAAAGGTAAAGTCACTGCCCTTATTGTATATGTTGATGACATGGTAGTTACCGGGAACCAAGAGGAAAAGGCAGCATTGCAACACCACTTGGCGAGTGAGTTTGAAATGAAAGATCTTGGTGCTTTGAAATATTTCTTCGGCATCGAAGTGGTTCGTTCAAACCAAGGAATATTTCTATCACAACGAAAAAAATATCCTTGACATTTTAACTGACACTGGAATGCTAGCCAGTAAACCAGCAGATACGCCAATGGAGTTGAATCATCAGCTTGGTGGGTAAGTTAATCTATCTAAAACACACTAGACCTGATATCGCATATGTCGTAAGTGTGGTGAGTCAGTTCATGCATGCACCAAGTGAAGCCCACATGGATGCGGTAAATCGAATTCTGAGATACTTGAAGTCAGCCCTCGGAAAAGGATTGATGTTCTCACGACATGGTCATCTAGATGTTGAGGGTCACACTGATGCAAACTGGGCGGGTTTTGTCGAAGTAAAAACAGAAAGTAGTGTCAAGATCAAGTGCTGAAACAGAATATCGAGGTATGGCACAAGGAGTATGTGAGCTACTCTGGATAAGGAATGTGTTGGGGGAATTGGGGTTAAAACCCAATCGTGCCATGCAACTGAATTGTGACAACAAAGCCGCAATAGACATCGCATATAATTCAGTGCAACATGATAGAACCAAGCATGTTGAAGTTGACATGCATTTCATCAAGGAGAAACTCGAGGCAAAGATCATTGAGGTATCATTTGTTAAATCTGAAGATCAACTTGTAGATGTCCTCACTAAAGCAGTCACAGGTAGAGTATTCCACAGCTCACTTAGCAAGTTGGGCATTGACGACATACATGCTCCAACTTGTGGGGGAGTGTCAATGAGTTGTATATTCATAATTAAACTCAGTCCACTAATTAGGCCCATAGTAACATTCCTAATCTCTGTATACATATATAATTTCCCTATTGTTATACAATTAATAATATAAGAGAATTCTCACCAAATCTAAGACAGAAGATTTCAAACAGTTTCGTGCTTCGGATCCCAAGAAGTCAAACATTATGTCATTGACATCGGTGACTCGAATGAAGCTAGGGATATCTCTGAGCCGAACATCTTTCTTGCCTGGGAGCCAATCAATTGGTGTATCTAGCGTACCATCTTGCATGAAACTCTCATCTGAAATATGAACATTATTTGTGAGAAATTAGATACTGAGTATATTTGACCGAAAAGATTACTGTTAATTAATAGGCTAAAATGATAATGTTCATCAATGTTATTTACATAGATTACAACATCTTTTTAGGCTATAGGTAATTGGGATTTGTGAGTGAGAATGCTCATTTAGCAAAATCCAAGGTCCAAATTAAGTGCCTTTGACTGATATCTATGTACGTATTATGTAAACTATAACTTAGATTCCTAAAAGACTTGTATCGTTCAAAGATCTTGAAAGAAATTACTCAATTTTTTAAGAGCAATTCTTGCATCTATTCCACCTATTCTTTATTATTAAATTTTTCCTGTCGATATAAATATCACCTAATAAAAAATTAAACAAAATTAAGCATTCATTCGTCTTTGTTTACCAATTAAATTGATAGTTCATTAAAAAGATTTTTATAATATGATGTTAATGAATATAAAAAATTAAATTGACAGTTCAACAGTTCCAATTATTTCATGTGCATATAGAAAATTTGTTAATGAATAATGGACGAACGAGGAACGAGCACATCCACCATTCGAACCCCATCCCCCCCCCCCCCCCCCCCCCCCCCCCCCCCATCAAATATTTTCCTTTTTTTTATTAACAAAATGAAGAATACTAACTAGTTATTAATTTAATACTTTTCCACATTTTGTTTGGAGAGGTCTAAAATCTCCCACTCTAAAGTTAATCAACAAGAAAAGAATGCATACTCTACACAAATTATGGACTTGTGTATGTTCTTGGAAGATTAGTACGAACTTTATGATATAAGATAACTCTAAATGTGTCTAACTTACACAAATTTTCATAAAAACAATAGAAATGTTCCATAAATTAAAGCAAGTACCTTTGAATGGAACAATGCCTCGTGTGACAAGTTCAGTGTATTGCAAGTATCCCATGAAGCCACAAGCAGAGGCAGTCCAAAGTTGAACCTCTGGAACGCCTAATTCCTTAGCAGCTTGTCTCCCAAACCCCATCACACCATCTGCAATTATACAAGTGACTTGTGGAACCTGAGGTGAGGAATTGATCTTAGTCACCAGCTCTTTAAATGGAGCTAGACAAGCTTTCCTAGTGGAGTCACATAAAGCTGGAATGTCTTGGGTTGCATCCTTATCTGAAGGAGGCAACCCATCCGGTATGGTCTCAAATTGGAAGTCCGGTAGGCCCTTAACGGAGTCCGGACCTTTTGACCGGATTAGCCGTCTGTGGTTGAACTCAGTGTTGACAAAGGCTATGTGGAAGCCCTTAGAGTGAAGAAGCTTGGCTAATTGCATCATGGGGTTAATATGGCCTTGTGCTGGGAACGGGACACACACTGCATGTAGTTTTTGGGCTCCTACTTCTATTGAACCCATCTGTAATTACCAAACTAGGGAGCAATTGGGTCAAGATTCAATTTTTAATCTATTTTTGTAGTGAAATCCAACTTCGGTAAAGTGTCATTTATAGAAAATGTTGCACGTTTGGTTTCTTTGGCACTTGATACTCAATGGATACTGACGTTTTGGAAATGTTTGTCAAATAAACTTTCTTTCTAATTTCTTTTTTCATTTTAATAATATAAGTGATTGTGTAGGTTTAATTTCTAGGATTAATTGATTGGTGATGTGGTAGCTTTATGTTTTAAGAATATATATATTAACACACAAAACCCAAACGGACTAGATGAGTATCCCCTCTGTGATGGAATGATGGTTGATACTAAAAAGTTGGGATCGATGTTATTACCTGAAATTAATCTAAATTTTTCTATGGTGAGTTTAGCTCTTGTAATAATAACCATGGTTAGTTAATTATTAAAATTCAATCGATTCTATAGCTCACTAGATTTAAGGTAAGTTAAAGTAAAAAATTGAAAACAACTTCTTACGTACCTTACTAATCTATCAACACCTTATAACCATTCTATTCAGTTCCTTCAATTCGGAATTTTGGACGAAATTTAAAAGCCAACTCTCATTTCTTACTTCAATATATATATATATATATATATATATATATATATATATATACTGTGAGCCAAGCTTGTTATCAAATTCAATCTACTCGTAAGACACCAAATAATGTGACCAATGAGGTTGCAGGGAATTAGGGTTTTAATTACCAAGGAAGAAATCAAACTAAAGAATCACAGGAACTAAAGAACATACTCTTTTGTCTCCATCTGGTGTCGACTTTCCATCCCTCTCACTACGTACGGTCCCGATTGGTTAATCATACAATTATTGACATGAAATTTTCTAGGATGTGTCATACACTATTGTAAGTAATTTACATATATTATTAATGTTGTCCTTTTCTTTTCTAAACAATTAGTGCCCTCCAAGAAAAAATGAGGAGTCACATTATAGAGAAGTGGTCAACTTACATTATTGCCATGGCCGGCAATGAGCTTTCGGGGGGTCCTTATTAAGGAAATTAAGTCAAGGAGGAACTTACTAAGAACAAAGAGAAAAACTGAGGAAAGGTACAATTAATATATTGCAACATGCACCAAATAATTATTAAATGAATTAATAGACTAAAAATTCAATGCTTGATTTGTTTCAATTGCAAAATGCAAACAAATCCGCAACGTTGGCGCAACAATAATACATGAAAGCTAATCAATTGAAAATATAGATAAAACCAAAGCTGTGGAGCCAGCACATAGGCAAATTTCATTCTTGCACAATTTTATAACTTTTCTTTTTCGAGGGATACCAATTTATTTATGCTGATATTATATTATAATTTATAGGTAGGACTGTTTTGTTATCTTTTTAGTGTAGCCTTTTGGTAGGAATTTTGTGATTCTTAATGATTGAAATTTGAAAACAAAGAGTATGGTCTCTTCTTTCTGGTTTCTTTGCACGTGCTCTATAAATTCAACACGTTAATACAATCATTTCTGTTCGTGGTATTCTTAAGGGAAATTAGCTATAATGCCCCATTATCATAAAAAAAATTCTTCAATGTCCATTTTCTTTAATCTTTACAATCCATACATTTTGACTTTTGGTATTTGCACATTTGACTCAGGGTATATAAATAAAACAAAATTCCTTCAACTCCCACTTAGTGACTTTTTCCACACTTCTCTCTCTCCTCTCTTCCCTCGCTCTTCTCTTTTTTTTCTTCGTCTGATGAAGATGAAGAAGATGAATCTCCATATGAAGATAAAAGGGAAGAGAGGAGAGATCCTCTCCCATTCAAACAATTTTCATTCATCTTCATCTCTTCTCAAATCTGAAACCCTCTCCCATCCAAACCCAAAAATCATTTCCCATCCAAACCCAGAAAGATGGGCATAAAAACCGTGGACGGTTAACTGCGGTGTTTTTTGCCACAATCATTTAAGATTATAACCGCGGTTATTTACATTTATTGGTTACTTAACTAAAGGGTTATTAACTATAACTATTAATATATGGTTAATCGTGAAAATAATTTTTACATTTTTTATTTTTTTAAAAGATTAAAATAACGAAAACTAATATATAACAAAAATTAAAAAAAAAACAAAAATAATATGATTAGGTAGAATTATAAGGAATAGTCAACAATCTCTGATGTCAAAAACATTTTACACCACCACATAGAGCTCGACGAGTAGAACAACTTTAATATCTGAGTCATCGGCCAAAAGTGGCCAAAGATGGTCGGAAAATGTGAAAACCCTTTAAAACAACGAAGTTTTTCAAGTTAGATCTAGAAAATAGACAATGATATGAGAAATCGAAAAGCATAGGCTTGTTAGGCTCGAAGAGAGGAACAAATTGTCACCAAGATAGCCACATGAAGTTTCTAGAAATGGCAGGAAAAGTCGAGTCGACCTGGCCAACATCGCTAGTCGATCCACGGTTCTAATATAGGTGAATTTTTTTTTCTTCTTTCAAATGACTTTAACAAAAAAAAAAACTATATAAATGGTTAAATGAATATGACAAAAAAAATTTACATGATTATCTAATATATGGTTAAATGGTTTTCTAATAAATGATTAATTGGTTTTCTAATAAATGGTTAAATGGTTTGTCCATTAAGTAAATGGTTAAAAAAGTCCCTTCCTTGTGAGGTTAGGGTTAGGGTTTTTTGACAGAAAGGGCAAGCGACTCCAGTACGGCGACGCTAGTCTATGTTCATCGCCTTCGTGAAACTGTGGGAGTGGTTTGTTGGTCTCTAGTTCAGTGCGATGGTGTCGGTGGAAGGTCTTGTGACTTCGATGGCGATGAGACTTTCCATTAGTGACACAGAGGTGGCTGAAATCCCGATTTGTGATGAGGGCGACACAGAGGTGGCATCTCGCTTTCTATTGGTGGGGAAACTGCTCACGGCGAAAGCCTACCATGTTGAGGCGTTGGCAGGTACAATGATGGCTATATGGCACTTGAGAGATGAGTTATCCATGTTCCCGGTTGATGATTCTAGCAGGTTATTGTTCTTGTTAGGGAATGATTTTGACAGACGTAAGGAGATGATGGGGGCACTATGGACATTCGATCGTGCAATGTTGGCTCTGGCTTGGACGGACAGCCATGTGGAAGGGCTACGTCTGTTTGGATAACTAGGAGTTTTGGATTCGAAGTAGAGAATGAAAGAATGCCTTTCTTCTGCTTATTTTGTGGGTATTTGAATCACATGGGCTCTGCTTGTGCTTTCGTGGCTGAGGACAATCGAGTGGAAGTGTTTGGGAGTCATAGAACCCTTTTCCAAAGAGATATTTAGTATAAACCCAAAGAGTAGCTTGCAGGGCAAGGTATTTGGGACTGAGGTAATTGCCAAGGCGGTAACGGCTGGTAGACCTCCGTCTCCAAGCAAATCAGGGTTGGTCCGTTTGAGAACTGAGGCTGATTGGATGACTTGGGGGCTGAGGACTTGGCTTTGGCCTCTAGGGTTACTAAGCATCAGAAACTGATGGCATTGCATTCAGAGGTGGGCGTATCTGTGCAGGCGAGAGTGCATGACCGGTGTGGGATGGGTAGGGGACTCGCTGTGAACGCATACCCTTTCAAGAGGCACGGCAAAACACATAGGTGCTTGATACCCTCACAAGACTTGATGATTGACACTCCCAGGTCTAGGGGAGAACTGGCAGGGAAGGGTGTGCTCGAAGGGAAGGACAGAGGGGCTCCAACTGTGGTGCACTCAGTCAGGGCGGTGGAGACGGAAGGAGATACTAGTGCGATGGGGAATTCTAAGAAGCAGTCGGGAAACAAACAACGCTGGGATTTCAGGTGGGGGATTCCCAGCTCAAACTAAGCCCCAAAAAGAAGACCAATTTGGGAGTACCGCAAAAGCCTACCAGGGAGTTAAGGTCAAGTACAGTACATAAATCAGTTTGCACAATGGTGCATTGGTAGCAGGTGCCACGCACGTGATGGGGTCCTCGACCCATCACAAGCAATGAGTATCTTATGCTGGAACGTCCTTGGATAAGGCAATCCACGGACCATGCGGGCTTTTCAATATTTTGTGAAATTGAAGAAACCTAGTTTCATTTTTCTAATAGAGACAAGGAAGACAGGTAGCCAGATGGACTTTGTTAAGAGGAAGCTTCAGGTGCAGAGAGGTTTCTATGTAGACATAGTTGGATATGGACGAGGGTTATCGCTGTTATGGATGCCGAGTGTAAACATCACGATCTGAACCTAATCGGTGGGTCAGATTGATGCTTGGGTTAAGGGAGTGGGTGAAATCAGTTTCGTTTCACGAGGTTTTATGGAAATCCTGAAACACACCATCGACACTTCTCTTGGGACCTCCTTAGATGGCTTGGAAGCCTAAATAATGATCCTTGGAAAGTGGGAGGGGATTTCAACGAAATTGTGGAGGCCAGCGAGTACGTTGGGTGTAGAAGAAGGCCTTCAGCTCCGATGAGGCAGTTTTGTGATGCTCTGGGGGATTGTGGACTTTCAATAGTGGGTTTTAAGGGGAATAAATTCACTCGGTCGAACCAATATACTGGAGATGGGATTTCTGAACTCTCACCCAGTGGTGGTGGTACACCATATGAACTCATGGGCGTCTGATCACCTCCCTATCTTAATCAAACTCCAGGTGTTCAATGTTGGGAGAAGATATCGAAGATTTTTCTTTGAAGAAGCCTGGGTCCAACGTGAGTGTTGTCAAGAGGTTATTAATCAGATATGGAGCTCACATGGGACATCATCAATTTTGATGAAATTGGAAGAATGCAAGGAAGGACTGAAAGTTTGGAATGATACCATGGTAGGTTCCCTGCCGGTCAAAATCAGAGCTATACAAAGTAAATTAGAGAGATTCATGGACCCTAATCCCACTGATGGGGTCCTCCTTCTACAGCGCCAATTGACTATTAAGCTTGACTCCCTTCTTTCTCAAGAAGAGCTGATTTGGCAGCAAAGGTCTCAAGTTTCTTGGCTGCGTTTTGGAGACCGAAACACCAAATTTTTTCATGAGATAACTAAGCAAAGGGGAAGATGCAATTTCCTGCAAGGTGTGGTTGATCAGAATGGCCACTAGTAGAAAAAGGAGGAAAAGATTGGGGCGATTTTTTTAGGGTATTTTCAGGAGTTATTCACTATTAATGGGTAGGGAGATTTTAGCCAAGTTTTGGATGCAGTATCACCGAAGGTAACTAAGGAACACATTGCGAACTTGAGTAGGACCTTCAGCTGTGAAGAGGTAGAGCAAGCAATTTTTGGCATGTTTCCGACTAGGGCTCCTAGGGTGGACGGGATTCCAGCTTTGTTCTATCAAAAGTACTGGGAGATAATTGGAGACGAGGTGGCCAGTTTCTATTTGTCGGTACTCAATGATGGGGCTAGTGTGCAGGATGTAAACCATACTTTGATTACACTTATCCCAAACCTTAGCCGGCCTTCAGGGGTCACGGACTATTGGCCTATTAGTTTATTTATGGTTATTTATAAGATTATCTCGAAAATGGTGGTCAACAGACTGAATTTATTATGCCAGTTATAATTTTTGACAACCAAAGTGCATTTGTTCCTTCCCAGTTAATCACTGATAATACTATTGTAGCTTTTGAGAGTATACATGCCATTAGAAGGAGGGGGTCTTCGGACTTGAAAAAAATGATCTTTAAACTAGATATGTCAAAGGCGTATGACCGAGTTGAATGGGGGTTCTTAGATGCAATGCTGAGGAAGTTGGGTTTTCCAGACCGATGGTTGAGTCTGACAATGGATTGTATTACAATTGTGACGTATTCAGTGCAGATTAGAGGGAAACCAGTGGGATTGATCAAACCGCAACGAGGATTAAGGCAAGGTGACCCTCTATCACCCTTTCTTTTCCTCATTTGTGCTGTGAAGGGATATCAGCTTTATTGTCTCAGGAACAAGATAGAAAGCTCATCCATGGGATTTTTGTGGCTTCTGCGGCTCCGAAGTTATCCCACCATTTGTTCGATGTTGATAGTCTATTTTTTTGTAATGTTCATTTGGGGGAATGCCGAAATATGTTGCAGCTTCTTTAAGTCTATGAGGAGGCCTCAGGGCAAATGATAAAATTTGATAAGACGACAGCTGCCTTTAGCTCCCACACTGATCCAATAATGAAGGAGCTAATCTCCAACATGATGGGTGTTAGAGTTGTTGAATTTCATGAGAGTTATCTTGGCGTCCCAACTATACAGCAGCGCAGTAAAAACCAAATTTTCAGCAAAGTTAAAGATTCTCTTTGGGGAAGGCTGCAAGAATGGAAGACAAACTTGCTTTCGGCGGCAGTTAAAGAGGTGCTAATCAAATCAGTTGCTCAAGCACTTCCCACATATACAATGGGAGTGTTCCAACTTCCAAAAGGTCTATGCCATGAGCTTTCTGCGTTAATTGCAAAGTTTTGGTGGAGCAAAGAGGGTAAACGGAGTATTCACTGGTTATGGTAGCAGAAATTGTGTAGACCTAAGTAGATGGGAGGGTTGGGTTTCAAAAATTTCAAAGCGTTCAATAAAGCCATGGTGGCGAAACATGCATGGAGAATTCTGGAACGTCCTAACTCTCTAGTGAGCAGGATCCTTAGAGCTCGCTATTTACCGGATGGTAACTTCTTGGGGGCAGGTCCAGGTGAGGCTCTTTCATTGGTTTGGAAGTCCATTTTATGGGGACGGGAAGTTATTGAGGCTGGTATGATCTGGAGGATTGGGGATGGGACTTCTGCTCGTGTGTTCCATGATAAATGGATTCCTAAACCGGTAATCTTCAAGCCCATCCTCAACATGTTACTGTCACTTGATGCTAGGGGTGTTATATTTGATCACCATGGATGGTAAATGGGATTTGGAGCTTCTGGCCGCCAGTTTTTGTCTTGAGGATGTTGCTGCCATTTGTTATATTCCTTTAGCGGCTCTTAGTCACTTCCGGGACGGGATGTACTAGTTCTACACTGGCAATGGATTGTATACGGTGAAAAGTGGGTATGTAGTAGCGCTAGGTCAAGTGGATGGTCGGGTCTAAGAGGGTGTTGGGGGGTCCAACCTTGACCGGCAGAAGTCCCTTTGGAAAACAATCTGGAATCTGGTAATTCCAACAAAGCTCAAGGTGTTTCTTTGGAGACCTTGTCACGAGATCTTACCAACAGCTGCGAATTTAGTAAAGAAGTAGATAGTTCAGCCTCCTATATGTAGTCAGTGTGGCAAAAAGATTGACGATGCCTTCCATGCACTGTGGGGCTGCCGGAGACGGCAGAAATTTTGCAAGAATTCATTGATCCCTTTTGATAAGCTTCCCACTATGGAGCATTTTGTTGATCTGTTGGAAAGTAAGATAGATATTTTAAAGCCTAATGAGCTAGAAACCTTTGTTTATATTGTTTGGCAGGGCTGGAATGAAAGAAATAATGCTCTACATGGGAAAAGCCCAACAGATCCGCTGTAATCCCTTGAATGTACGATGGATGCTTTTGCTGAGTTCTCAGGGCTCATCCGAACTCCCAAACCGGCCAAAAGACAACACCAAAGTAGATGGCAGAAACGAGGGGAGGGGGATTGAAATTAAACTGTGATGGAGCTGTTCGAAAGGAGAGTTTGGAAAGGGGGCTGGGCGGTGTAACTTGACACTGAGCTCTCGGCGCTATGTGAAGGCTTGATAATGCCGTAGCAATTGGGGATCGCAGTTACAAGTGTGGAAGTCAATAGCAAAGTTACGGTGGAACAGCTGCAAAGTGGGAAGGACAACTGGACTGCGTCCGGGTTGCTGGTGTGGGACTGCTTGGGGCTGCTAGAGCAGTTGCGGATTCCTCCAAGTGCACTTATTTTCAATCCAAGGCGGGCCAACCATGTTGCCCATGTTCTGGCTCAAGAGGGACAATGGTGCCAGGGAAGATGTGTGCTCTTACCTTCTGCGCTTACTTGGCTCGAAAGGGCCATGGAGGATGATCTAGTTTAATGCAAATGTATTGATATTATGGATAGGGGGTCCTCTTTTTCCCATATCGGATTTTGACTTCCGGGTTTTATGGTAAGGGTTTTAATGAGGCCCCGTAATGCTTTTGCCCCAAAGTTCGATTTATATTGATTTTACTATGAATAATCCATTTTTTTTTTATAAAAAGAATAAAAAATTTGTGGACTTAAATAGTTATAGCCATAACCACACCATTTAGATAAATGATTGAATCATTATCACCCAATTTAATATAAATGGTTACAAAAACAGCTGTTAACCATAAATTCTATTAATTTAGCAATATATTAATTAAGAATTCTATTAGTAGGAAAGTGGAAGAAACTTTTTTGTTTTGCCCATCCCAGACTTGCCTCTGCGGGGGAACGGCCTTGTTCTGTAGCCTCTCCACCAAAACGTGGAAGATATAGTGGGAAGAGGGGAGGTCTTTCAAATAGGGATCGCGGTTGGAAAAGAAAGGGGGGACAATCGACCCACTCTCATTCAGGTGATGATTTCGACTGGAGCACTTTTAAAGAAATCCGAGTGGAATTGGTAGAAGATGAATTCAAGCCAGATAACATTGATGAATCAACTTGTTCGGAGGAGTCTCACCTCCGAGGTCGTAGTGGCTGGCCTAAAGCCACAAGTCCTCAATGATACACTTGCCAATCGTTTCACCCCTCTGAAAGTAGAAAAAATAATTGAATTTGACAACAAATGTTGGAACTTATCTCACATCAGGTCTTTCATTCTTCCTTCATATACAAATGTTATTAATGGCATCCCATTGGGGGATCTTTCTCAAGAAGACAGATTGGTGTGGCCTCATGTAAATTCGGGATCTTACACAGTCAAATTTGGTTATATGTAGCAGGTTCTGATGCCTATTACACCAATTGTTTCGGGGCCTTCATCATCTTATTCGATTGATAAAAACCTACGGCCTGTGGTTTGGAGAACTTCTGCTACCACCAAAGCGGTCAAATTTTTTGTGGAGAGTGATCTATGGGGCTATTCCAACACTTTGGAATTATTTAGAAGGAAAATTTTGAAATCCCCTCTGTGCAGTATTTGTAGCTCTTTTCTAGAAACTACTGAACACATACTCTTTCAATGCCCTTGGGCTGAGAAGGTGTGGTTTGGTTCCCAATTTGGCTGCTACCCTAATGTTGCTGCAATTACGTCTGTGGGTAGATGGTTGGTTGACTTCTATAATGGCCATTTTGTTAATGCTGAGCATAAGCAGTGTGCCTCACCTATATTGGTTTTTTCCTTTTGGAAAATTTGGAAATGGAGATGCCGTTGGGTATATAATGGAGTTCTTCCGTCCCCTGAATCTGTGCTGGCTGAAATTAAAGATCAATCGCTGAGTTCATGGCTGCCACTAGAGCTCCCACCAATATCTCAGCGCCATCTACCAGGATTACCAAGTGGAAACCCCAACCTCCCTTTATCAGTGGCAAATGTGAATGTTGATGGGGCTTGGTTGGGGAATGACTGCCCAGCTTTTTTTGGAGTGATTATAAGGGATAACCTAGGAGTTTTCCGTGTGGGGAAGGCTTCCCCGTGTGTCTCCCTTTCGACTATTGAAACTGAAGCCAGAGCAACTATTGAAAGGCTTAATTTGGCGCTCAGTATAAATTTGAACGATGTTATCCTAGAGAACGACAATATGGATTTAATTTCTAGCCTGAAAGAAAATGCTGCCAGAGATTGGAGAATTTATCCTTTTCTCGCTGAGATTCGACGAATTGGTTCTTCTTTTAATCGTTTCAACTAGAGCCGGGTTCATCGAGAAGCTAATGGAGCTGCCGACGGCGCCACTAAGCTAGCAAAGAGAAGGATGTGTGTTGTGGCTTGGGTCGATAGACCTCCTTCCTCTCTTGTTTCTGTGCTGTTAAGCGATGGCAACCTAGCGCCGGCTCTCAATGATCAGTTCCCCGCAGCCTCTTTTTGACGTCTACGGCCTCTGGGTTTTGCTCTATTTTCTTTCTTTCTGGTGACGTGTTGTTTCTATTTTTTTTTTGTCTCTTGTTGATTTCTATTGTAGTCTCTGTCTTTTGCCCAATATGGGTCTTAATTATGAAAGTTTGAGCAAAAAAATTAAGAAAATGATCCCGATGATGATGAAGTTGAAGAAAATAGTTCTATATCTTATTGAGCTTGTTTTGTAGAAATAAACTTTTAAAACGATGATAACATTGAATAATTTTTTGTTGTAATATGATAAAATCACACTAAAACTTGTTATCATGGTACGAAAGTTAGAGATGAAGCACAAGGTGCCATCAATTTCAAGAAGAAACAAATAGTAATCGAGTCTTATTTTAGAAAGACCTATTAGTCGAGTCATAAGTACTATGTATTAGAAAATTATTAATTTATATATTACATGAGACCTAATTATGCGAATTTTTTTATAATGTATTATCTTATATATTTAGCGAATTATTAATTATTGGCAAGTTATTCCCAAGTTGGGACCGGCTAAAGATATTATTTAGTCAAGATTAATAATTTATCGGGTATTAAATTATGAAATTACTACTAGTTTGTGTTTTGATTTATTGAATTATTTGTACGTTTAGAATTTATGTATTTTATATTAGTTTGTGCTTTGATTTGTTGAAATTATCATCTTTATAATATTTTGAAATTAAATTTTAAGCATGCAATGCGATTGATGTCAATAAACCGTGAATAAATAATTATCATTTATTTATGATTTATTTAATGTATTAACTTAATATGTTTTTTAAATTGTCTTCTAATGAATGTAAATTATATTAAATGACCGTTAATATTGTAACAATGATATTTCTTTCTTTTGAGAAGATATAAAATTTCATGGATAAAACAAAAATATAAAATAAAGACAAATAAGACTACAAAGTCTACAATAGCTTGATGATGAACATGATAAATACCTATAGTGACCAGTTTGACTTTTGTTGAAACGATCTGAAATGAATCATATACAAAACAATATAAACTGAATCCCATAAGCGTCATTAAGTGCATTATTGCCAAAACAACTAATCTTTGTAATCCCACCAATAGAAAAAAAACTAACACAATCAATATGATATAAGAGCCACTGTACTTATTTGGATAAAGCAAACTAAAAAAAAAAGCCAAACAAACAAACAAATAACCCAACAAAAAGTACAACTGGGTCACTTCCACTCTTTTCGCCGCCAATCACTACTGCCATCGCCGCTTTGACGAAATACCGAAGACGACGAGGAATACCGTCCACCATGTCAGGACCCGTCCCGAATTTCCCCTCGAAACCCGGGAAGAACCCTGATCCCGTCTGACAACCTAAGTAAAGGTTCCCAAAATACCCTTCAATCCTTACAAAATATAATAACAATAATAAATACTTTCTCTTGTCAGACAAGGGACTTAAGCACTCAATAATTCCCGTAATTAATGACCAATCAAATACCATATAATATCAGAGCGTCTAAGTAGGATCAAGAGTAAAATTTAGATATCATACTCAAATATAATTACACAGCGCAGTCGAAGTACTAATGCCTCAGCCTCGAGATCAATGTTCGCGTCAACTCTACTCAACTGCCTGAAGGGGGTTTAAACACAAAAGTTGTGAGTGGACAAAAATAATCGTTTATAAAACGTTTTCCAAGGAATATTACCTTTCTTCCCCTCCATTTATAAAATCATGCATGCATAACATAAAACAATTTATCATACTAAAACATCATATGTAAATCACCAAAAATTCTCATTTCTCTTTAAAACCATTTAGTTGGACTCACATAAAATCTGTATAATAAAAATACCTCGTGATCCACAATTTGGTTTGAAAACTCTCTTCAAAGGAGTTTAAAATCATTTGGTTCAATATGGACACAAATTATCTCAAATTCAAATCATTTCGTTCCAACTACCACATAATATCTCAAATTCACTGTTCCCGACATATTCATAACACACCAGGGTATCCCTTGAGATGTGTTCATATCTGTACAACTCTGTGTACCATCTGTACTATCTGTACTCTCTGTACTATGCATAGACAGTTTCGCAACCTGGCGGAGCAAGGCCCCTCAACACCAAGGTCCGAACCCTCAACAACTGGCAGAGCAAGGCCCCTCAACACCAGTCCGAGCAACAATAACCATCGGGACGGGAACCAGTGAATCAAATCCATACTTTGAAATCTTTGTTTCTCGGCCTAAGCCAAATTCTTTGCAATATCATTTTATGGCCAAAATAAATAAATCATAATTATGGGTCTCAACCCAAATCACATACTCAAATAGTTACCACGTCAAAACGATATCAAAATCGAGTACAAAAACCAGGCCATTTCTCAAAACATACTTTCACTGAAATATTGTAAAACATGTGTCCAGCATCATTTCTAAAATCCAGAAATTCATTGCACCCATACATAACAGTATTTAAATCAAAGATACATTTATGCATGCATTACAGTTTATAAATCAAAGTCCACTCACAAACCTGTCGAAGCAAGCTCAATCCCGAACTGTACGCTCCCCTGAAGTTCCCGGAGCAGTATCGCCTGTCCAAATTAATAATCGGGATTACCAGCTAATAATAATAATCTTAAATATAAACCCCATAAACCCCGGGAGTCTAACTATGCTGGCCTAGAAAACGCAGCAACCTTAAAATGTCCGAAACAGCCCCTAAACGACATCCGATCGACTCGAAACCTGCGCCAACAGGTCCGAAACGTCAAAAACTACTTGTCACGCGCCACCGTGACATCAGACTCAGCCCCACGCGCCGCCACGCGCCGACGGAAGGTCGGAACACGCGTCCACGCGCCGCCACGCGCCCTCACGCGCCGGTCACGCGCCTGCTACAGTACCACATGCGCCTGAACCGGTCCAACCCGGTTCGGCTCAACCTGACCCTGTCCAACTCGACCCGACCGGTTCACTCAACCCAACCGGTTCAACTCGACCCGACCGGTCACCGGCGACTCGCCGGAGAAGATGACCGGCTGCCGTCGCCGTCGCCGGAAGTTGGCCGGAGAAGATGACCGGCAGCGCCGTCGCCGCCGTCTGGTTTCGCCGGAATCCTCCATTTCCGGCCGAAACTCCAAGCTTTCCAACTTCCTCAAAACTCAACCATTTTTCACAAATTTTACGTCTAAATCTATCTACTCGAACCCAAGAATCCAAATATGACCTTAAAACATCAAACACGTACCTGTGCTGGCCAGAAAATCGATCGGAAGGTCCGAAACTTCCTTTACTCGGCTCTGCTTCCACCGTGGTCCTCTCCTTCGATGGTTGGTACGGTTGTGATCGCGGGACGGAGTAGAACACGATTAGTTGATCAAGACTGGAAGTTGAAGCCTTGAAATCAAAGTTGACTTTTGGTTTTTCTCTTGGTTTTTCTTCGGTTTCGGGTGTGGCTTGGGAGGTTTTGTCACAGAGAGAAAGAAAGAGATGAAGATCAAATGAAGATGAGGATGAAACAAATCAGATAAGTCTGATTTGTTAACAAAAATATCTCCCCTCCATGGAAAATTACCAAAATGCCCTTGCACATCTAGACCCATAACTCTCGTCTACGAACTCCGTTTTCCGCGTGCCGCCTGTCTACGAACTCGTGAGTTCGAGACCTACGCAACGGTACCCAATACACCACCGAAAAGGTTTCGAAACAAAACTTGATTTCCATGCCCTTTAACAAGCAAGGGCAAAATCGTCATTTTACATAAATAATTTAATGAAATCCAATAATTGAAATTCGGGTTGTTACAATCTACCCCCCTTAAGAAATTTCGTCCTCGAAATTCAACTCTATCCTTGGAACAAATAAGGATACTACGTCCGCATTAGTTCCTCGGTTTCCCACGTGGCTTCCTCCACGTTATGATTCCTCCACAACACTTTAACTAGAGGAATACTCTTTCTGCGCAGTACCTTCTCTTTCCAATCCAAAATTTGCACCGGTTGCTCCTCAAAGGTCAAATCATCTTTCAGCTCAAGTGGTTGCTCTCCCAATACGTGAGACTCATCAAACAGATATTTCCGGAGCAAAGATACATGGAAAACATTATGAACTCTGGATAATTCCGATGGTAAAGCAAGACGATATGCCACTGGTCCTATCCTCTCCAGAATCTCATATGGACCAATGTAGCGAGGACTCAGTTTTCCTCGTCTACCAAAACGTACCACTCCCTTCCAAGGAGATAGTTTCAAGAACACCCAATCACCTACCTCAAACTCAAGGTCTCTGGTTCTACGGTCTGCATAGCTCTTCTGGCGATCCTGAGCTGTCTTCAACCTTTCTCTGATGATCCTTATTTTTTCCTCAGTCGTATCAACCAACTCTGGTGTTAAAAGTTTCCTTTCACCCACTTCGTTCCAGCATAACGGTGTCCTGCACGGCCTCCCATACAGTGCCTCGAAAGGAGACATCCCAATACTCGACTGATAACTATTATTATAAGCAAATTCCATCAGAGCTAGGTGTGAATCCCAGTTTCCTTTAAATTGTAGTACACAAGCTCTCATCATATCCTCCAAAACCTGGATTGTCCTCTCAGACTGACCATCCGTCTGAGGATGAAAAGATGTACTAAAATGCAAGGTAGTGCCAAAAGCCTTCTGCAAACTCCGCCAAAACCTGGAGGTAAATCTAGGATCCCTGTCCGAAACAATGGACTCTGGAGTCCCATGTAGCCGTATGATCTCATCAATAAACAATTTGGCATACCGACTCATCCGAAAATCTTCCCGCACTGGCAAGAAATGTGCAGACTTCGTGAGTCTATCAACAATTACCCATATCCCATCATGTCCCTGCTGTGTCCTTGGAAGTTTATACACAAAATCCATCGTAATGTGATCCCACTTCCATTCCGGAATAGGTAATGGTTGAAGTGCCCCATATGGTTTCTGCCTCTCTGCTTTCACTTGCTGACACGTCAGGCATCTACTCACAAACTCAGCAATTTCTCTTTTCATCCCAGTCCACCAATAGTATTTCCTTAGGGTATGATACATCTTGGTACCTCCTGGATGCATAGCGTAAGCCGAACTATGAGCCTCATCAAGAATTTCTCTCTTTAGCTCCAACTCATTCGGTACGCACAACCGGCCATCCCTAACCAAGGCTCCATCATCCATAAGCGCATAGTCCTGCCTGTTTCCAGCCTCCAACTCCATCCTCATAATGCACAATGTAGGATCCTGGAGTTGAGCCTCAATAATCCGATCAATCAGAACAGGCCTCACATGGAAACTAGCCAACAAAGCCCCCTGGCTATCCATGTCCAGTACTATCCCTGCTCTACGGAACTCTACCAATAACGGTAGGTAGACTGTATGCAAATGGGCCAAAGAACCCATGGATTTCCTGCTCAATGCATCCGCCACAACATTGGCTTTCCCTGGATGGTACTCTATAGTACAATCATAATCCTTTATTAGCTCAAGCCATCTTCTCTGCCTCAGATTCAGGTCCTTTTGGGTGAACAAGTACTTTAAACTCTTATGGTCGGTGAAGATCCGACATGTCTCCCCGTACAAATAATGTCGCCAGATTTTCAATGCATGCACCACTGCAGCTAACTCCAAATCATGTGTGGGGTAATTCAACTCATGGGATTTAAGTTGTCTAGAAGCATACGCTATCACATTTCCATGCTGCATCAACACACAGCCTATACCCCGCAATGAGGCATCACTATACACCTCGAATCCCCCAGTATCATCAGGAAGGGTCAATACTGGAGCAGAAGTCAACCTCCTCTTCAACTCCTGAAATCCCTATTCACAATCAGCTCCCCAGTCAAACTTGACTCATTTCCTAGTCAATCGAGTCAACGGCCCTGCTATCGTAGAAAATCCTTCTACAAACCGTCGATAATATCCTGCCAAACCCAGAAAACTCCTCACCTCTGTCACTGTCCTCGGTTGCTCCCAGTTTGCCACTGCCTCGACCTTTTGGGGATCTACGCTGATACCCTCAGCCGAAATCACATGACCTAAGAATCCAACTTCGGTCAACCAAAACTGGCATTTACTGAACTTGGCAAACAAATGCTTTTTCCTAAGCATATTCAGCACCAACCTTAAGTGTTTCTCATGTGCCTTAGCACTCCTCGAATACACCAAGATGTCATCGATGAACACAATCACAAACCGATCCAAATAATTTTGGAACACCCTGTTCATCAAATCCATAAATGCTGCTGGGGCATTAGTCAACCCGAAAGGCATCACCAGGAACTCATAATGACCATAACGAGTCCTGAAAGCTGTTTTCTCAACATCCCCTTATCTGATCCTCAACTGATGGTACCCGGATCGAAGGTCAATTTTCGAAAAATATCTTGCCCTCTTAAGTTGATCAAACAAATCATCTATCCTTGGCAAATGATACTTATTCCGCACCGTAGCCCTGTTTAGCTTCCGGTAGTCAATACACAATCTCAGACCACCATCATTTTTCCTCACAAATAACACTGGTGCACCCCAGGGTGAAACACTTGGGCGAATAAATCCCATATTCACCAAGTCCTGCAACTGAGTCTTTAACTCTCGCAATTCTGCTGGTGCCATTCTATATGGTGCCTGTGAGATAGGTTGAGTACCTGGCAAAAGCTCGATGGTGAACTCAATCTCCCGATGAGGTGGCAATCCCGGAAGATCATCTGGAAACACATCAGAGAACTCACTCACCACTGGAATATCCTCCACTCTCATCGGAGTATCCCGAGAATCAAACACATGAGCCAAATAACCCTCACAACCTTTCCTCAGCAATTTCTCAGCGGTTAAAGCTGATATCACTCCACAGGGTAGTACCCTACGATCTCCCCTGAATGTAAGTTTCGGTAAACCTGGACTCCGGAAATCCACTCTCTTGTCATAACAATCAATAGAGGCATGGTGCATAGTCAACCAATCCATCCCCAGAATCACATCAAAATCAAAAATATCTAAGGGGATTAAATCTGCCTCTAATGCATGACCTTCCACTAACACTGGACAACTACGAATCACGAGATTCGCCACTAACATATTCCCAGTAGGAGTACTAATACCCATGTCCCCCTGAGGACATCTCATAACCGAGAACACTCGCTCTAAACGAGTAATTCACCCTACTGCATCATCTGGGCTAGAGTCGCCCATAAATATTGTAGCCCCTAATCTCTGGGCTCTCTCAATGTCTGAACCTTCAGTAGCAGTCCTACTCTGAAGTACAGAAGTCAACGTATGACCCAATTGTTCCAGTGTTTGCCTCATATCAGGCTCCACTGCAGGTTCAGATGTGTCCCCAATATTTTCCGACTGTTGACGGAACTCGCGTCTCGGAGGCATTACGCTGTTAAGAACTATACCAAAATAATTATACACGTAGTGTACAGTCTACAGGAATTTAACCTAGTGCTCTGATACCAATTGTCAGGACCCGTCCCGAATTTCCCCTCGAAACCCGGGAAGAACCCTGATCCCGTCTGACAACCTAAGTAAAGGTTCCCAAAATACCCTTCAATCCTTACAAAATAAAATAACAATAATAAATACTTCCTCTTGTCAGACAAGGGACTTAAGCACTCAATAATTCCCGTAATTAATGACCAATCAAATACCATATAATATCAGAGCGTCTAAGTAGGATCAAGAGTAAAATTTAGATATCCTACTCAAATATAATTACACAGCGCAGTCGAAGTACTAATGCCTCAGCCTCGAGATCAATGTTCGCGTCAACTCTACTCAACTGCCTGAAGGGGGTTTAAACACAAAAGTTGTGAGTGGACAAAAATAATCGTTTATAAAACGTTTTCCAAGGAATATTACCTTTCTTCCCCTCCATTTATAAAATCATGCATGCATAACATAAAACAATTTATCATACTAAAACATCATATGTAAATCACCAAAAATTCTCATTTCTCTTTAAAACCATTTAGTTGGACTCACATAAAATCTGTATAATAAAAATACCTCGTGATCCACAATTTGGTTTGAAAACTCTCTTCAAAGGAGTTTAAAATCATTTGGTTCAATCTGGACACAAATTATCTCAAATTCAAATCATTTCGTTCCAACTACCACATAATATCTCAAATTCACTGTTCCCGACATATTCATAACACACCAGGGTATCCCTTGAGATGTGTTCATATCTGTACAACTCTGTGTACCATCTGTACTATCTGTACTCTCTGTACTATGCATAGACAGCTTCGCAACCTGGCGGAGCAAGGCCCCTCAACACCAAGGTCCGAACCCTCAACAACTGGTAGAGCAAGGCCCCTCAACACCAGTCAGAGCAACAATAACCATCGGGACGGGAACCAGTGAATCAAATCCATACTTTGAAATCTTTGTTTCTCGGCCTAAGCCAAATTCTTTGCAATATCATTTTATGGCCAAAATCAATAAATCATAATTATGGGTCTCAACCCAAAGCACATACTCAAATAGTTACCACGTCAAAACGATATCAAAATCGAGTACAAAAACCAGGCCATTTCTCAAAACATACTTTCACTGAAATATTGTAAAACATGTATCCAGCATCATTTCTAAAATCCAGAAATTCATTGCACCCATACATAACAGTATTTAAATCAAAGATACATTTATGCATGCATTACAGTTTATAAATCAAAGTCCACTCACAAACCTGTCGAAGCAAGCTCAATCCCGAACTGTACGCTCCCCTGAAGTTCCCGGAGCAGTATCGCCTGTCCAAATTAATAATCGGGAATACCAGCTAATAATAATAATCTTAAATATAAACCCCATAAACCCCAGGAGTCTAACTATGATGGCCTAGAAAACGCAGCAACCTTAAAACGTCCGAAACAGCCCCTAAACGACATCCGATCGACTCGAAACCTGCGCCAACAGGTCCGAAACGTCAAAAACTACTTGTCACGCGCCACCGTGACATCAGACTCAGCCCCACGCACCGACGGAAGGTCGGAACACGCGCCCACGCGCCGCCACGCGCCCTCACGCGCCGGTCACGCGCCTGCTACAGTACCACATGCGCCTGAACCGGTCCAACCCGGTTCGGCTCAACCTGACCCGGTCCAACTCGACCCGACCGGTTCACTCAAGCCGATGGTTCAACTCGACCCGACCGGTTCAACTCGACCCGACCGGTCACCGGCGACTCGCCAGAGAAGATGACCGGCTGCCGTCGCCGTCGCCGGAAGTTGGCCGGAGAAGATGACCGGCAGCGCCGTCGCCGCCGTCTGGTTTCGCCGGAATCCTCCATTTCCGGCCGAAACTCCAAGCTTTCCAACTTCCTCAAAACTCAACCATTTTTCACAAATTTTACGTCTAAATCTATCTACTCGAACCCAAGAATCCAAATATGACCTTAAAACATCAAACACGTACCTGTGCTGGCCGGAAAATCAATCGGAAGGTCCGAAACTTCCTTTACTCGGCTCTGCTTCCACCGTGGTCCTCTCCTTCGATGGTTGGTACGGTTGTGATCGCTGGACGGAGTAGAACACGATTAGTTGATCAAGACTGGAAGTTGAAGCCTTGAAATCAAAGTTGACTTTTGGTTTTTCTCTTGGTTTTTCTTCGATTTCGGGTGTGGCTTGGGAGGTTTTGTCACAGAGAGAAAGAAAGAGATGAAGATCAAATGAAGATGAGGATGAAACAAATCAGATAAGTCTGATTTGTTAACAAAAATATCTCCCCTCCATGGAAAATTACCAAAATGCCCTTGCACATCTAGACCCATAACTCTCGTCTACGAACTCCGTTTTCCGCGTGCCGCCTGTCTACGAACTCGTGAGTTCGAGACCTACGCAATGGTACCCAATACACCACCGAAAAGGTTTCGAAACAAAACTTGATTTTCATGCCCTTTAACAAGCAAGGGCAAAATCGTCATTTTACATAAATAATTTAATGAAATCCAATAATTGAAATTCCGGGTTGTTACACACCACCATTTTGCAAATGCTTCGATTCACCGTAATCGACACCACTAACACCACTGGAGAACCCTGACCACTCGATCAAAACTAATAAGTCTCATCATGAGCAAAAGCTCGGTGAAGGTAAATAAGACCCCTAAAAACAAGAATTTCACTAGTAACCTAATCTGTCGGGATCGCTGAAATTCGTGACTATGACCGAGGCCATAACGGTTGAACAAGAAAATAAAATTGGTACAACCTTGGCAAGATGCTAGAACGTTATATTGCTTTTATTTTGGTCGATGCTGCTAGAATGCTTATTATGTGAGAAATTTATTTGCAGTGTACCATATTCATTAATTTTTATTTAGGAAGTTCAATAATAAAAAGAGTACATAAAAGCCTGAATACAAGAGTGATCTCATTAATACTTTCCTGTAAGATCAATGACGAACCTACAATCCCGCCACAAATTGTTTTTTAAAAAACAAAAAAAAAATTATTATACCTCATTTAGACCGCTCGGCCCACTTATTTTGTATCAGTACAAGCATTTTTTGTATGTATCATTTCATAGTTAAGGATTTTTTGTTTCTTCATGTTAGTTCTTATTACTTTGTGAGCATATGCAACGCATAGTTTATTTAAATCTATGAGAAAATTACATTTTAGTATCCGGTATTTTACACAAAATTCAGAGTTATATTTGTTTTTTCAAATTTTGTATAAATACCATATAGGACTAAATATAATATACTCGAAAAGATAGTTTATTAAATGATTAAATTAGAATATTGAATAATTAAAAGATTCGATATTCCATATAGGAGTTTAATACGCACTTTTGTGTGGATGCTTGGGCCATATTAGTGGCCTATGATATTATATACTAGCCGATCAGCATGAACTTTACTTTGTAGGACAAAATTGAAATAATATTATAGCACACAGTTGGACACAAGTGATTAGATGAAACACAGCATACATTTCACACGTAAATTGTGTGTGAGAGCATGTGAAACACACAAAGTTTGTGAGGTTGAGATGGTAGAGTTAAATGAATCCAAGTTTCCAACACACAATATGCGTGTAATCCCAAAGATTTTGGAGTGTGATTACAAGTTGTGTCTTCCACAATATCAAAACATATATGAGAAAAAAAACATGTGATTACAAGTATGTTGAGTAGTTACTTCCACAATATCAAAACATATCAAAGAAGAAAAAAAACAATTTTGACTAAAAGCCACGCTTGCTATGCATCTCCTAGCTATATATATGTGTGTGTGTGTATATATAAGCCTCAAGAGCAAAGGGAACCCAAATTAAATTGCTACATTTTCTCTCTCTTCCCTTGCTTTTGATTACCTAAAGAGATCGATATGCCATCTGTTGGAGTTGGAGAAGAAACCCAAAAAGTCCATATAGTATGTCTTCCATACCCATCACAAGGCCATATTACCCCATTCATGCAATTAGCCAAGCTTCTACACTCCAATGGCTTCCACATAACCTTTGTCATGACCGAGTACAACCACAAGCGCTTTGTCCGGAACAAAGGCCCCGACTCCGTTAAGGGCTTACCGGACTTCCGGTTTGAGACGATACCGGACGGACTGCCTCCGTCGGACAAAGATGTAACCCAAGATATTCCAACTTTAAATGCATCCATGAGGAGAACTTGTCTGGCCCCATTTAAGGAGCTAATGGTTAGAGTGAACTCATGTTGTGAAGTGCCACCAATTAGTTGCATAATCTCAGATGGTGTGATGGGGTTTGGGAGCATAGCTGCAAGGGAATTAGGGATTCCAGAGATCCAATTTTGGACTGCCTCTGCTTGTGGCTTCATTGGCTACTTGCAATACGCCCAACTTGTGAAACGAGGCATTGTTCCTTTCAAAGGTACGAACTTATTAATTATCCCTTTTGCATATATTCATTTCTACATATATATATATTCATTATATATTATTGATTTTTATGAACGTGAAATTACCTCAAAATTATATTACTGCACTCACCCTCACAATATCTTTGAAAATTCTAATTATTCTCTCATGTATATTCTAATATTCATAGGGTGTAAATTCAACGTGGTGAGATGATAGCTAGAGATCCTCTTTCTTTGTGGACAGGAAATAACAAAGCTAGCTGTAAGCCACAATGATTTTTCATTCATTTTAATACTAGCTATAAGGTATTACAAATATCTTCGTTCTTTATAATTATAATAACCCAATTATTCTAATCTTCTAAATATGGCCGGATGGATATATGAGAGAATATATATTGATATTGAACATTAAAAATATAAAAATACAATTATATCGCTCATTGATATCTGCCGCATGAAATGAATGCACCATTTAGTCAATAGTTATCATACGTACGGAACTATTTGATAATTTTTTCTTGAATGATAATGATATTTGAACACACTTAAGACTACATTAATTGACTCATCTAATGTCACAATCAATAATGAATGTTATCTAAATAAATTAAATCACATTTTATAGATATTATTTTTAATATATTTATTTTTTTGGGAATTTTATTTTTTTTAGAGAATATTTAATGTCTTGAAAAGTAATTTTTCACATTCCCAACGGAAAGGTAGAATTAAAATAAATAAAAAAAGTAATAGCATGTGCCTCTTTGTAGAAGAAACAAAAAAAACACATGTTATCATGCCTCTCACAAGTCACAACACAAAAAACACATGCATGTCATAAAAAAACATTGCATTTATTGAGAGGACTTCTTCGGTTATTATTATTCTATATTTTGTCATTTTACTAATGAACTTCAAAGTTCATATACATGTCTTACTATCAAGTCAAATGCATTTATAAAAAAAAATGTTCTTGATCGTAACGCATTTAATTTCATCATAATTTCGAGGAATTTCAGATCAGAATTTCATGCATGATGATACACTAGATACACCAATTGATTGGATTCCCGGAATGAAAAATGTGCGGCTCAGGGACCTCCCTAGCTTCATGAGAGTCACTGATATCAATGACATAATGTTCGATTACCTTGGTTCTGAATCACACAACTGCTTGAAGTCTTCTGCAATCATCATCAATATATTCGATGAATTTGAACGGGACGCGTTGGAGGTAATATCAACCATGTCGCCCAACGTTTACACGATAGGGCCGCTTAAGTTGTTAGGGCAGCATTATCCTGAGAGCAAACTGCTCAAGTCTCTCACCTCAAACTTATGGAAAGAAGACACAAAATCTCTTGAATGGCTTGATACAAAGAAGCCGGAATCAGTTATTTATGTCAACTACGGCAGCATAACGACGATGACGGAGGAGAATCTGAAAGAATTTGCATGGGGGCTTGCAAATAGCAAGCTTCCATTTTTGTGGGTTGTTAGGTCTGATGTGGTTAAGGGTGACTCGACTATTAATCTACCCAATGAATTCATCGAAGAGATTAAGGATAGGGGTTACATAGCAAATTGGTGCCCCCAAGAGCGAGTGCTAGGGCATCCATCTGTTGGGGCATATTTGACACATTGTGGTTGGAACTCTATGGTTGAAACTGTGTCTGCAGGTATCCCTGTGATTTGCTGGCCTTTCTTTGCTGAGCAGCAAACAAATTGTCGATACGCATGCACATCGAATTGGGGGATTGGAATGGAGGTGAGCCCTGATGATGTGAAGCGTGACGAAATCGAGCTACTTGTTAAAGAAATGCTGGAAGGAGAGGAAGGGAGGAAGATGAAGAACAAGGCAAAGGAATGGAAGAAGAAAGCTATAGAAAGTTGTGAAATTGGAGGGCCGTCCTACAATAATTTTGAAAGGTTGATTAAGGAGGGTCTCCAATATGGTGGATGAATGAAGGAGGAACCTAATTATTTTCATGTTTGGTTTGTTGTGTTTTGGGACTGTTTATCTCTTTGATCTCATCATCTCACTTGTGTGAAATAATTTTGGTAGCACCTGTAACTCTGTAAGAAACAATTGCTTTACAATTGAAGCAAGAAGAATGCAGAATTGCTTATGAATATGATCGATATTTCCTTAATTATTACATTCGTTTAAAGATAGTTGCAAGTGCAATACTACTTAATGTTGTAATTAACTACATATTCAATTTGTCTTTCTACCACCAATTATCATATAAAAGACGGGTGTGTTATTAAAAATGGATATATTTTTTTATTTCTTCAATAATTCATGAATTCTTTTTGTACAATAATATTTTATTTTAGTTCTAATTTAAAGAAAGGGGATTTCAACTAAAAGTACACGTACAATAAGTCAACTGCTACAAGGTATCAAATTTCACCCAAATATATAAAGTCATAATCATCTTTTGGAGTTGAAATTAATCCCTCACTTATTAGTGAATAATCAAGTGTAATTTACTCTAAATATAATATCCGTGGATTTGAATTTGACCTAAATCCATCCTTGATTTCATTTAACAAATTAAATATAGGGATTTCAAATAACCATCAAAATCCTCACCCACTCCCCTTGTTTTGTGCTCGACTAAGAAAATTTTCCAGCCATCCACTCTGCTCTCTCTTCTTGGCCTCTCTCTCCTCCGCATGTCTCTTTGTCTTCTGTCTCTCTCCTCCGTCTATATCTCCTGTCTCTCTATCTCTCCTCCGTCTCCTTTTCTCTCCCGCTTCCATCATCCTCGTTCCTCGCTCCTCTCTCTTTTTTCTAATCTCTCAATCTTCCAAATTCAATGATCGATGTATCGGTGGTGCTCCAATAGAAGTGTGGATGTAGAGATCGCAATCACAATCGCCATTCGATGTAATCTATCTAGTTTGGGGCATGATCATGATGTAATAGATTTAGCCGCTGGTGGTGTCGCTCCTCGAAGTTTCTAAAACCCACAAGGACGAAATTTTTGGAATGACCAAAATGCTCGTATTCAATCACAATTGCAGAAGAATACTCTTCCCCAACCCATGAGCAAACTTTTTTGCATTTATTCTGAAGAGGAATCTGGAATGAATATTGTTGTTCTTAGACTATCTCAATTTTTTTTAATAAAAAGTTTTCAATTGTTTTCTTTTTATTTTTCGGATTTTTAATGATTTTCTTAAATGAGCTATATATGCAGGATAAGGGGAAAAAAATCGAAAAGTATGCTTCCTAATATTCTATCAAAAAGAAGTAAAAAGAAAGGTTAATTAATTGATCATTGTTGGATTTTGATTAATGTGCTAAATTACTTTTTTCCAAATTCTTAGTTGAAATTCTAGGCTTCAAATTAGGTTCCTAAACAAGTGGATTTGAAATGAAGGGATTTTGAAATGAACAAATCCAAATACACTTATCCAAACGAACACTTAGATTGTTTTTATTTTGGTCGTTACTAGAATGCTTAATATGTGAGAAATTTGCTTGCGGTATACCATATTCATTAATTTGGTTTAGGAAGAGCATCTTCAGCAGAATTGCTAAATTTACGTTAAATTCTAGCTAAAATAATTTGAAAGTTATTTTAGCAATCGGCTTTAAAAAAGTTTACTCCAGCAGTATTTTCTATTTTGGCAAATCTCAAATATTCTATTATTTATTTCAAGTTAAACATTTCAAATTTGAATAAAATTCATCCCGATGAGAGGAAATAGTAATTGCTATATTCTCTCTCCTATTTGATAAAGGCTTATTACTTGAAATGCAGCAAGAACAGGACGCGAAATCTCACTTTGCACTCAAAACAAGAATTCGTGTAACTTTGTACTCAGAAAAGGCATTCTATTACCTCAATTACACCAATTTCGTTACTCTCATCCAATTGCCGTTAAAATTGCTTATGTGTCAGCAATATAACAAAATTTATAGGAACAATTAAGACATTTATTACATTTTATTAAATTTTATATTTAAATTCTTTTTAATAAGTTAAAACTAATCTAAAATTCTTCTTCTTCTTCTTCTTCTTCTTCTTCACCATATGGGCTCTTCTTCTTCTTCTTCTATCATATTTCCAAACAACAATCATGGCGACCATAGCAACAATCACCGAAGCAACAAAATCAAATCAAATAAAAACAACCAAATTTCATCCATAACCAATCAAAATCACATCACCGCAACGCCAAAAGACCCAAACTTTATCAAAATAGATCCAAACCACCTTTTTTTTTTTTTTTATGCGATGCAGGGATGAGGAGGTAATAGATGCGAGGTGGGGTTGGGTGGGGAAAAAGGACTAGAAGAAGAGTACGACCTCGACCTCGACGGAGTCATAGGGGTCAACTAGAAGAAGAAGAGACCTGAAGAAGAAGAAAAAGAAGAATTATTATTATTTTAGATTAGTTTTAATTTTGAAAAATAATTTTAATAAAATATAAAAAATGTCTTAATTGCCCTTATAAATTTTGTTATATTACTGTCTCATAAACAATTTTAACGTCAACTAACGGTAATTGGATAGGAGTAACGGAATTGGTGCAACAGATGTAACGGAATGTCTTTTCTGGGTATAAAGTGGCACGAATTATTGTTTTGAGTGCAAAGTGAGATTTCGCGTCCTATTTTGAATGCATTTCAAGTAATAAGCCTTTGATAAATTTAGGGATCTAGAACCTTCAAAATATCAAAATTCTAAAATAGGGAAGGGATAGGGACTTTGCTAGAGTCCTATTTTCTTTGAAAATCCCCAATTTTGTTAACAATGTGTTTTAGGGACTCTGTTGGAGATGCTCGAAGTTCAATAATTAAAAGAGTATATAAAAGCTTGCATACAAGAGTGATCTCAATAATACTTTCCCCGTAAAATCAGCGACATACCTACAATCCCGCCACAAATTTAAAATAAAGAAAAAAAATATATATATAGGTATATTATACCTCATTTAGACCGCTCGGCCCACTTATTTTGTATCCGTATAAGTATTTTTTGTATGTATCATTTTATATTTAAGTTTTTTTTGTTTCTTCATGTTAGTTCTTATTACTTTGTGAGAAAATGCAATGTGTAGCTTATTTAAATCTATAAGAAAATTACATTTTAGTACCATGTGTTTTTGTTAGAAAATTTGTACGACAGTAAAATGCAATACAAATCTTAACAATTAAAACCTAGAAAGCGCACTAATCAAGCGATAGTATAGTATTACAAGTAAGGGTCGAATCCCACAAGGACTTAACACAACGATGAAGTTCAATTGATTAGGTTTCTTGATGCTCAAGTTATCACAAATTGAAGGTTCATAGACTCTTAAAACAGAAAATAAAAACACACACTAAGTAGATATGTTTGACACTAACTAAAAGACTCAAAACAAAGACTACAAAGACTCTAAATGCAAAGAAACAGACAGGGGGGGGGGGGGGGGGGGGGGGGGGGGGGGGGGGGGGGTGGGTGGGTGGGGGCGGTGGTTTTAAGTTGAAAGATGCTTTGAATTAAGAAACTTGTAATGCAAGAAAACAATAAAACAATGAAAAGGATTTAACAACTTAAAAGGCAAGTTAAGGCCTTCACTATCCACACCTAATCACGACGTTTTCCACTTAGTTTGCAAGGTTCAATTACTATATTTGCTACTTGGCCTAGTGCCCATGCTAGAGGTCTCTTAAGCTCACTCTCACACATTTATCTCCTTCTTAGGTATATCATAGGCCTCACGGGCACCTAAGACGTCTAACAAATTATGTTTAACTTAGTCATACAGACACCAAATTAATCACAAAGAGAAGAATTATAAGTTCTGAAGGAAATATGAGTCACTACACTAACCCTAGAAATTGGAATGGAATTCTAGGGATGTCATGGATCCTTTTACAGATTAAGTTTATTATAATCGTTGATGCAAATTCATTTTTAAGTTATCCAAGTAAAATGGCCAGTTTTAAGTATAAAAAATAGTCTCAATAAAAATAGTAAATCAATCCACCAAAACAAGCATGTTAATGAAACCAATTGCCAAAACCAAGTTAAGAAGTTGCCATGGTTAGGACTTCAAGATCAACCCTAACTTAAAAGAAAATACTACTCACTAAGCATAACGGAAATAATAAACATGAATTTTATTAATTAGAGTTGAAAGATTAAACCCAAGAAAAATGCCTAAGGGAAGGCCTCAAGCACCGTTAAAGTTCCTTCATCAAAATGCAAATCTTAGACTTCAAGTGTTTGTGAAATAGATCTCAGTTGTAGCTCACGGATATCTCTATTTCTCTTTCTCTAAGTTGGTGTCTAAAACAATGGACACGACCCTCTTTTTATAGAGAAAACCCAAACCTTGTCCTACAATGAATCCAACTACTTATCCAAGTGAAACTTGGAATCCTAATTGTAAGTAAAATCATAAAGTGATTCCTTAGCCCCTAAGGACTAGGATTAGATTTGAACAAATAATTAAATAAAGATAATCCTAAAAATATGGAAAAGTAGTGTAAATGCAAGTTGGCAAGTGTGAACGTAAGTTGGCATTTGGAAGTCAGGCTGTGCCGCGGCCAGTCCCACGGGTAGGTCCTTAGTTAGGCTCCTGGAGTCGGTGGTATGCCATGAGCTTTGGCTTGATCGGATGTCCTTAGGTTAGTCGAGGGCCTGTTTTTGGCACAAATCTAGCATGATCTCGGACATGTCAAAGACATGCCCTGGTCGCAAACTGGGGCGAGTCCTGGGACTCGATTCTGGGGCACTTGGAATGTGTCAGGGACACGATCAAGGACTCATATAAGGTGTCTTTGGGGATGCGTCATGGACGCGTCCTAGCTTGAACCTCGACTCGATCCTTGGCACGATTGGGACATGTCAAAGACATGTCCTGGCTTGTTCTCAAACACGATTCTGGCCTGGTTCTCAGTACTCAAACTTGGCACTCAGGGAGCCACCTGGACATGTCCTTGACATGTCAAGACTCGGTTTTGACTCATGAGGACCTGATATTGATTTGGGGCCATCTCCTTCATTTTAACTCCAATTTGAGCCATTCGTTTTTCACTATTCTCATAATTGAGCTATCTTTCTAAGCAATGCACATGTCTCACAAAAGCATCAATTTATACTATGGATAACATGATTTCAATCAAAAGACAATTAAAGAGGCTTAAAACAACATCAAATAGATGTAAGACTTATGACTTAACAGTTTTAAACCAAATTCAGGATTATACTTAAGTTTTTAATTTTGCATTTAAGTACCCTCAACACTTTAAAACGTTTCACCCTAATTCATCCGTTATAATTTCCATCATAAATCACGTTAATTGATGACGTGTCTCATATAGCGCCCACCCAAAAACGACTCTGAAGCTTAATATAATGGAAAAGTAGCCATATTGCGCCACTTTTCTGCTCAAATAAAATGATGCAAAATCGCTATTTTACTTCTAAAGTGAAGCAAAATGACTACTCTGCCCTTCAACTCAGCCGAAGAACCGGGGCTACAAGTAGCTGAATCCTCCTCGACAAAGGTATCTAAATCTATCTACTCAACGTGAGGAAATAAAAAATAAGGTCCTTGGGTCACCCGAGATCGTACCTGTCTGGCCGAAAAATGGCCGATAATCCACAGTGGCTTTTTCCTTTCAGCCCTTGATCCGTCATCCACGGTGGTTGTCAGGTTCGATGAATGGTACCATAG
Source organism: Oemleria cerasiformis (assembly GCA_037349345.1). Taxonomy (NCBI): domain Eukaryota; kingdom Viridiplantae; phylum Streptophyta; class Magnoliopsida; order Rosales; family Rosaceae; genus Oemleria; species Oemleria cerasiformis. The sequence goes on from JAZGTL010000007.1 coordinate 13,137,963, forward strand.
AACTCGTGGAGATGAGAGGGTGAGGATGGTGGTGGTGTTGGAGGCTAAAATGCTAGCAGTGGTCAGTGGCGACGGTGGTGGTGTTTTGCGTGTGTTTTCAGGGAGAGAGAGAGAGAGAGAGAGAATTGAGGAGATAGAGTGAAAATATGATTTGTGATTGGTGAAGAATTTTAGTTATAATAAAATTATTATTATTTAATTCAGATGTATATATTTAGTTTAATTGATTTAAATCAAGAATTCGGTTCCTCGACCTCGAATTCCGATTAAAAATCGAACTAATTTGCCCCAAACGAATTTCTAAAGTTCGAAGAGTTCTTTTCGGGCTATGAATAAAATTTCGTCGAGCAATTTCCGTAAAATTTTACTAAAAGGTGTAAAATGGGCATTTTTGTAATTTGATAATTTAACCTAAAATTCTTGGATCAATCATTGAGATAGGAAATTTTAAGCCACATCTGTCTTCAATCTCTTTTAATATATCCTCCTTATTTTTTCCGTAGTTAAAAAAAAAAATTAAATAGTTATCATTACATAGCATAATTTTATTCAAAACCACATGTCTGCTTGGGCTGTAACACAATTGATTATTTATAGGGGCTGACACAACTAGAGACCAAACTAAGATCCAAATCAAAGATATAACATCGAAAGACTACAACAAATTAATAACATGAAAATTAAGATAAAAGCCTTCATTAACAGGTCAGCCAGTTCGTATTCATGGGACCAAACTTGGTTTTTTCCTTTGTAGCAATGATCCACCAACTGGACTGCCTCCTTAATCAATCTATCAAATTTGTTATAACATGTTCCTCCAACCACCTGAGATATCCCAATTTTCGAGTCGGTGTCAAGGTCAGAGCAGCAACAAAGAACTCTTACTTAAAAAACGTGAAGTACCACTGAGGCCTGAGGGGTACAAAAACAGAATGGTGAGTGGACCTAACAGTTTATTTCAATGTAAACAAGTAAGTTGAAAACATATTTTAACCCTTCAGTTTTGAAAAGAAGCTCAAAGGGCATCAATAAAACATAACGACGAACATGCACGTTTCACGAGAAATAATTATAAAATAATAATAGAATAATTAAATAATAAATAGTCACAAGATCATCCCGAAACAAAAAGTATAGAACGTATTGTTGGTGGAATTAAAGAGGAAGAAATATGCAATTCAATTCTAACAGTTATAAAATCCTTGCAATTGCACAAATCGATAAGAATAGTATAGTAGCACAGCAAGAGTCGAACCCTCGAGGACTTCTATCAACGTTATGACCACTTTAGTTCAGAATTAACGGTTGATTGATTATTAACTAAGGCAAATTAAGGCTTACTATCCACTCTAACCAATTATAGTTACTAATCAGATTTCCTTGACCTAATTACTATGCATTTTCTGAATTAGGTGCCCGTGCCTAGGACCTGGCGTTGGTTCACTAGACACATCTTATTCCCTCTTACTTAGCATGTTCTAAACAGGGCATATGCCTAGAACGTCTATCACCTGCCTTTTAAGATGATGCGTGAAGTTTAAAGAGAATTTAATGACACCACATTAGCCTAGCAAAGTGACATGCAATCCTAGGTCGTTATGAGTTAAGATTACAAGTAAGAATACTTTCGATGCTCCAAATCACAAGATGATATGACGGTTACTCAAGCAATTACATCAATAATTATATGCAAACAGGTAGCTAATCTTATAGGCATAAATTAAGGTCATTAAGCACAGTAATCCAACTTATTCAGCATGCATAGCAATCATAATCAAGAGCCAGAAATCCAATCAACAAGCTAACATGGCTAGGGCTTCAAGAAGCCCTAATCCTAACGACTACTCACACATAACTGAAATAAACACAAGCGTAATTGAATTCATAATTAAATTGCAGTAAAAATAAGGTTACAAAAGATATTGTGAAGAACAGGTGCAGCAGAAGACACGGCAGAACCTTCTCCTCCAAGCTCCACGCCCAATAATCTGTGTGTAAAATATTATTTCTAAAAATATGGTCTCTCATTCTCTCCCAAAACACTGAACAAAGGCTCCCTTTTATAGACAAAGGGAAAACCTTGTTCTATAAGGATTGGTATTAAAAACCCTATCCTAGAATGTTCTGGAATAGTTATTGTACTTCTAATTAATTACAAAGTCCTTAAAATCTATTAGAACCAATAAGAACATAGTTGGGAGTGTGAATGCAAGCTGGAAAGTGTGAATGCAAGCTGGCAAGTGGGAATGCAAGCTGGCAAGTGGGAACGCAAGCTGGCCAGTGGGAACACAAGCTGACCGTGGCAGAGGCTAGGGCTCTGAACTTGGCTTTTAGACTGTCTTCGTAATCAGGATCTGGGACTGCGCTTTTGAAGCACATCATGAGTATAGTAGAAGCGCATCTTCGTTCAGGCTTGGCAAAAATGTTGTCAGGCTTAGCTCAGAGGGAGAACCTCTGATCCACCGCTGGCGGAACAGGGACCCCGGGCTTAGGCGCACATCTGGGCTCGGATGGGAGTTCTTGGGACATGTCCTCGACCTGCCTTGGCACTTCTAGAACCTGACCTTGATGTCATGAAACACAGGTTTGAGACCCGGAGGGCCTGATATGAGGGACTTGGCCAGTGGCCTAAAATAGGCGCACTGGCGCACTCAGGACTCCGTTAAGGACCTGATATTGAAATGAGGACATCTCCTTCATCTGGACTCCGATTTGAGTCATTCTTTTTGCGTTCTTTCCAAAATTTACCTATCTTTCTAACTCTGAACAAATCTCACAAGATTGATCATTTTCTACTATTGATGGCACGAAATCATTCAAAAGACATGTAAGAGAGGCATATAAAGACATCCAAATGATGCATAAATAACGACTGATCAAATACCCCCAACCCTATCTTTTGCTAGTCCATGAGGATAACAAACGCTAACAAAATGAAAAGACTCGATTTTAGTTAAGATAGAACATTTAAACCCCTAGGTTCACCTAGTAGGAGGAGTTTTGTCTCCTGAGGGTTATAACAGCACGATACCCACAAGCGTTTTACTTAGACAAAAAAGATGCTAGAGATAGTACTTTTAACAAGCTAATAAGAATCAAAGTAAGTAAACATGCTTTGCAGAACTAAAAGGAATAGCATAGCCTTGAGTGTCATGTGAAGGTGTTCGTGTATAAGTGCCAATATTTTCAGGTGATCAAGTTTGAAAACAACTTCATCTAAGTGCCCTGGAAAGATTTCACCTCGACTCTAATCCTCACTAGGCAACTCTCAATTCGCACAAGAATCCTAGGCTTTCACTCTTTTCAAGCATATGTGATGAGTTTATGTTATGAAATTCAAATTTAATCACATATGAGTAACAATGAAGAATAGTACTTTATGGAAATAAAGATCTCATGAAAGGAATTGAACTTTAAGAATATAAATACATACCTTAATCCTCAGCATGATGGTCCATAAGATCAGTTAGGTCTTCCTTTTTAGGTTGTAACGGGGCTAAGCTTAGGGGTTTAGCAAGGAAGGATGGGATTCAAAGAACCTGAGCTGTGCCAAGGCATGAGAAGTCATGACTTGAATTTGGAATTTCTGAACTGAATCCTTTCTTAAGGCCCACGGCATTGTGCTTTCTTGATAACTTATTTTGAGGCTCTTGTGGCTTATTTTGGGGCTCTTGGCTCACTTGGTTCAATTTACTTTGTTTTTCACTTTTTATCTTCTTCTTTTTTCTTTTCTTCTCAACGTTTCTTTCTCTCTTTATTTCTTTATTTTTTCTGTTCTTTCTTTTGAATTGAATTGCACCAAGATCATGCAATGATTTCCTTAAACTCTCGTGCAGCTTGTAACTTGTAAAGCTTTTCTTTACTATTGAACTTTGAATTGACGCCAATGTCCTTTGAATTGGGCAGCATCTTCTTTCACCTCTCATTCTTACCATGAATCTTATTAACGGCAACCTTAGCACAAACTGAGGTTATAGGGTATGGCTGTGATGAATGGCTAAGTATTTTGGGTTAGGTTATACTTTGGGCGATGAAAGAAAAGGTTGAGTGCTTGGCTTCAAAATTGGGTTAGGGAGCATGCAATTGGGTAGGATAAGGCTTTTAGAGGTTAAAGCACACATAGGCTACATCACTTCTTATCGCAAAACACACATTAAATCAAGAGTATCTAAATGATGTTAGTTCTTTAAAATTCAATGCAAATATGATGTAATGATATCAACAATTAAGAACAAAAGCAATGAGTGTTTAAGAGTAGAAACAAGTATATCCCTCATAAAGAATGGCAATTAGGCTCAAAGATCTCACAGGGAAGTCTCCACTAATTTTCTAAGGTTCACTCAAATTCAGTTATTTCATTCACTTAATCACTTAAAACATGGCATTGTGAAGTGCAGATTATGAACTACTTGACCATGGCATGACTCTTAATAAAGCAAAGATAGTTAACTTAGCATATACATTCCTATTAACAAGTTATCATACTATTCAAAAGCAAAAAATTTAAATGTCCTGGCCGTGTATCACCCCCAAACCTACTTGTTTCTATATGCAAAATTTTAAATCCACACCCCCAAACCTAAACTGAACATTGTCCTCAATGTGATAAGCAGTATGACAATAGTAGAAAGGTTTGAGAGATATAACGAGCAGAAACAGCAAAGGAAAAGAGAAATATGAACCAGGGCTAGGCTGCCTCCTAGGAGCGCTTTATTTAACGTCTAGGCAAGACGGGGCTGGCATGCTAGGCATTTGATTGTGTGCCTAGGATTTCAGCATCAACATGGAACCGATTATGAGCCTCTTGCTGTAGAATATGCGCTGCAGCAAGGAGAAAAAGTTAGAAACACCTAAAGGAATCCACCGACGAGAACGCAACTTATCAGGAAAGAGATTGAGGAGTGATTTGAATGAGAGCAGTTTCTGTCCATTCTGGACTGTCTTCCTTAGACAATGCCCGTGGGGGAACAGCTTTGGTTGTGCCGTGTACATTCTAGACTTCATCCTTGGTCCCTTCCGTTGATTTTTCCTTCGGAACTTGAAGAGGGGGACCAAGTTGAGGGCCTTTAGCATATTCTTGGTGTTTTTATGGTGGAACCTGCACGGGAAAAGTTCAACAGTATTAGGATCTAAATCAAAATTCAAATCCAAGTTTTCCTTATTAAAATGAAAATTAAGTGTTTCAAGATTGAGTTGAGAAGGCGCATTGAATTTCAAAACCGGGTCCTTGTATGTGGGCATGGGCTGAGACACGGCTTGCAGCAGATTGGGAGGCACGGGTTGGTCCTTGGGTTTTGCCGTGGATGTGTCTTGAAGCGTGGCCGTAGTGCTGCGCATCTCAGATGCGTGTTGGGAAGGTTATGGTGCATCGGCTAAGGACTTACCCTGCAGTGAATCAGTTGGTGCAGCTTGGCGCGTTGAAGGTGTGCCCTGGACATGTCCAGGATCTGTGGTGCTGGGCTATGGCTGCGGCAGGGCATTTGGCAGAACGTGGTCATGGTTGTGGGTCACGGCTTGGTGCAGTGCGTTGCTGCTGGGCAACACATAGGGCAGGGGCATGGGTTTGACCTGGATGTCCTTGTCACCATCATCCGTCCTATTCTCTTCCTCCTAGTTTTCTTTCATTTCGGTTTCCAATCTGTTAGTGCAAGGCAAAGAGGTATAGTTAGACATGAAATCAGAAACAGAATAGGGTTTAGGACGGAGGTGCACTCACGATTAGTTGGGGAATCAAAATCACCTGATAGTACCAAGCCACATAAGCTCCAAGCTTATCAATACCCAAAAGCCAACCACAAAGGTTACTAAAGGAAACCCCTCTTAGGTTGCTCAAAACGGAACCAACATAACTTTAAACGAACTAAACACATGTTTAAAAGATCCAAAACATCCCGAAACTAGGCCCACGTGCCGCTGTAGGCAAGAAAATAGCCCACGCGCCGCCACTCGCTGGCCAGAGGTCGGGAAGTGACCTCACACGCCGGCTAGAGGTGGCACGCACCGCTACGCACGCTCACGCACCTGCTGAGTGTATTACTGTTAGGTCATAATTGTTACACATATTTCAAGTCATATTTGCCCATTTTACTTTTCTTTTGTTTGAAATCATGTCATCCATAGTAGAAAGTGATGCTTTTATGAGACATGTGCAGGATTTGGAAAGATAGCCTAATTCTAATAATATTGGAAAAACAATGGCTCAAATTGGAGTTCGAATGGTGGAGTTGTCCTCAATTTAACATCGGGTCCTAGACATGTCCCAAGACGTGTTAGTGCGCCCTAATTAGGGCGCATGTCAAGTTCTTTGCATCCAGCCATTCGGGTCCTAACACCATGTAGGAGGACCAAAAAATGTAGCCCATGACAAGTCCTAGTCATGCCAAGAATCGAGCCAGGACGGGTCCCTGACATGTCCCCAAAGACACTCAGAACCGAGCCTAGTGCCTCGCCAAGTTCACGCCAAAGACATGTCTGTGACATGTCCAAGCCAGTGCTAGACTCGCGCCAAGTCCTTGTCTGCCAAGTTCTTGCTGCGCCCTATTTAGGGCCATGACAGGTTCCTATCATGACCCGGTAAGTCCAAATGAGGTCATCTTCCATCCCATAACCATTTGATCGAGACATAGGGTCCAAAGTCTATGTGCCATATTAAAGCCATCCACGTGTTAGGGCGTGCCAAGGCGCGATGAAGACATCCCTAGGGCCAAGTCACCTACATTTAGGGCCTGCCCTAGGCTCCTGACTAGGACAACTGTCTGCCCAGAGTGCCAGCTTACATTCTCACTTCCAGTCGTGCTCTAATTGGTTTTCCAAGTTTCTAGGGACTTCTTATTCATTTAGAAATGTAATAACATTCTAGAACACATTAGAGTAGGGTTTCTAATTGTAATCCTTACAGGACAAGGTTTGTCCTTTGTCTATAAAATAGAGCCTTTGTTCAGTGTTTAAAAACACATCATCTTAGACACTTTTTACTTACTGTTTTGAGTTATTATTCATGAGGCTTGTTCACGAAGACCAAGTGTGTTCTTGGAGGATTGCTTGAAGGCGTGCTTGAAGTTGGTCCTTTAGAGTATTATTTGGGTTTAATCTTTCAACTCTTTATTCAATATATTTCATGTTTGTGTTTTCCATTACGCGTAGTAAGTAGCTTCTTTAAGTTAGGGCTGATCTTGAAGCCCTAACCATGACAACTTCTTAATTTAGTTTTGGCTCTTGGTTTGATCATTATGTTTGCCTTGGTAGATTGATTCACTGCTTTTTTTTTACACTAAAATTGGCCATTTTACTTGCACAACTTATGGATGATTTTTTGCATCAAGGATTATAACAAACGTAATTTGTGAAGAGATCCATGACATTCCTAGAATGCACTACACTTTCTAGGGTTAGTGTAATAACTCAGATTTCCTTTTGTTCTTAATGCTTCCTTTCGAGCCCAATTGGATAGAAGTTGGTGTATACATACATGCATTTAACATACGAATTAAGAAGGAAATAAAATGTGTGATTGACCCTTAGTTGGACTGTTGCACGGGCACTAGACCAAGAAGTAGACATAATAATGTAACCTTGCAAACCAAGTTGGAAAACGATGTGGTTAGATGTGGATAGGGACTGCCTAACTTGTTCTTTAAATTGTTTACAACCTTACTTATTTAATTGTTTCTAGCATTCCAAGTTACTTACTTTTATAGCATCTTTTGAACTGAAAATCCCCCCCTCCCTTTGTCCGTGTCTTATTTTGTGTCCTTATTTAGAGTCTTGTTTAAATATCAAGCATATCTACTTGGTGTCCTTATTTTCTATTTTGAGTACCTAACTTGGGAGCTAAGCAAACTATTACCTTGATTACATTGTTGAGGCAAGTCCTTGTGGGATTCGACCCTTGCTTGTACCACTATATTAACTATTGATTAGTGCACTTGCTACGATTTAATTGTTAGGATTAGTATTACTTTCATTGTTGTACTTTTCATCCAACTGCTGCCACGTGGCTACCACGTGGCTGCCATGTGGCTGACAGGTGGCATCTATGTGGCTCCATGTAGTGTCCACGTGGCTGCCACATGCCCTTCATGTGATAGTCACGTGCTCAACGACTAATGACCAGCGCTGCCATGAGCGGCGGTCGAACTGGAAAACTTTCCGGAGTTAATCCTGAACTCCGAACTTGATTGGACTTCAACTAACTGACTCGAAATTTAACCAGGATTGCAAAAATTTACCTCTTGAAGCGTGAATCCAAACGGGAGCCCTCAAAATCTGGAAATCCATGATGAGTTTTAACGTTTTGCAGCTAAGCTCCGATGTCGTCCAAACCTCGCCAAATCCAACATGCGAAGGGTCAAATGTTACCTAAACGACCTAAGAAAGCTAAAGGAAGCATAATCGTGGTATGGACTTACCTGCATTGACCGGAAAACTCGTCAAGAAGCTTGGCACCCCCGTCGCCTTGCTGCACGTCGACGCTAAGGGTTACCAAGATTGATTTCACCTCATCGTAACGCAACCCTGAGTGGTGGTTACATAACCTGGTATGTGTGGCTCTATGACTTATGGCGAGTCAGCTGCCGTTGTCTCTTGCTCAAAACTCACATGCAAACATACCAGAATAAAGCCCTTAACACGAAGACAACTGTTCAGTCATTATTTATGCTTCACTTTGGTGTCACATAGTACCCCTTTTACATGTATTTTGAATGATTTCGTGCCAACCATAGTAGAAAGTGATCAATCTGGTGAGACTAGTGCAGATTTAGAATGATAGGTAAATTCTGAGAACACCACAAAAAGAATGGCTCAAATCGGAGTTATAATGAAAAGGATGTCTCAAGGTGAATATCGGGTCTTGAAAAGAGCCAAAACTGGGACCTAGCTCTTGCCAGGACATGCCAAGAATCGAGCCTAGAAACAGGTCCCTTACGTGTCTCAGACGTGCCCAAAGTTTCTGCTCATAAGCATCCTACCGAGCCCAAGTTCATGTCTGTGACATGTCATTGACATGTCCAAGACACCCTAACCGAGAACTCACATGTTCCACCTTGCTGCCCTAAATCCATGACGCGTCCCAGGTTCCCCTGAGACACGCCCATGCCAAGACAAGCTAAGATGCGCCCTAAATGTGTGCCCTAAACCTACTGCGCCCTAAGTCATGTCTGGTTAGGCCAAAGTGTGTCATTGCCTAGAACTCAATGGAACCAAGTGAGACACCAACCAGAACTGGACTTCAAATAATATTAGCAAGCTAATGGAGCCTTAAGGTGCACCTACAATAGCCAATGACATGTCCATGACATGTTGGGCCCTAAAAGACATACCGGGAGCCCTGATTTGAGCCAAATTGGGCCATCAACTTTTCTATTAGCTTTTGAGTAGGACAAAGCCCAGAACCATGCTAGCTATATCATAAGGAAGTAAAAATAAGTGGTTTGTTTAAGCTTCATTGGTTAATGGCATGCTTAGTTCTCGACAAGTCCAAAATGAGGCCCAAAGGTGTCAAATTGAGGTTCTGCTGTGTCAAAGGTGACTAGGGATAGCCATCCCTGCCTTATCGGACAAGAAATCTCATAAGACAAACAAAAAAAGGCTTGCTGCAAAATCCTATTCCTTGTCCGATAAGGAATCCCTTTTTGAGTCCTTTTTCATACCAAACTAGGATATCAATCTTTTAGTCATTATATAATTGGGTTTTGCAGATACTCTCCTATCTAGAAGAGGTCTTGGTCTCCTATAAATAGGAGCTGACATCTCACGGGTCAAGGACCCCTACTTTTTAGACCTAGCCGTAAATTCCTTGTTTTTACAGTTTTTAGTTTTAAACACTTACAATTTATAAGAAAGAGCTCAACGCAGAGGAAGATTTGGGGAGCAGCCTTGGCGTGTCTTTCAAAGTCTTCCGTTGTTTTCTTATTCTCTTTTATTCGTTCAATTATTATTCTAATTACGAATTCGATTATGTTTTATTTTATGATTATGTGTGAGTAGTCTTTATGGGATTAGGGCTGCTTGAAGCCCTAGCCACGTTAGTTCATTAATTAGATTTTAGCCTCTTGATTTTAATTGATATGAATGCTGAATGAGTTGGATTATTGAGCTTAATAAACGTAATTTTTGTTTATGAGATTGACCACCTTGTTTGCATATAATTATTGATGTAATTGCTTGACGGACCACTATTTCATCTTGTGATTTGTTGCATCGTGGGTAGGTGGAGGGACACCTATCGTGTGGCTCTGTGACTTCTGGCGACTCAGCCGCTGCTGTCTCTTGCTCAAAACTCACATGCAAACATACCAGAATAAAGCCCTTAACACGAAGACAACTGTTCAGTCATTATTTATGCTTCACTTTGGTGTCACATAGTACCCCTTTTACATGTATTTTGAATGATTTCGTGCCAACCATAGTAGAAAGTGATCAATCTGGTGAGACTAGTGCAGATTTAGAATGATAGGTAAATTCTGAGAACACCCCAAAAAGAATGGCTCAAATCGGAGTTATAATGAAAAGGATGTCTCAAGGTGAATATCGGGTCTTGAAAGGAGCCAAAACCGGGACCTAGCTCTTGCTAGGACATGCCAAGAATCGAGCCCGGAAATAGGTCCTTGACGTGTCTCAGACGTGCCCAAAGTTTCTTCTCAGAAGCTTCCTACCGAGCCCAAGTTCATGTTTGTGACATGTCATTGACATGTCCAAGACACCCTAGCCAAGAACTCACATGTTCCACCTTGCTGCCCTAAAGCCATGAGGCGTCCCTGGTTCCCCTGAGACACGCCCATGGCAAGACAAGCTAAGATGCGCCCTAAATATGTGCCCTAAACCTGCTGCGCCCTAAGTCATGTCTGGTTAGGCGAAAGTGTGTCATTGCCTGAACTCGATGGAACCAAGTTAGACACCAACCAGAACTGGACTTCAAATAATATTAGCAAGCTAATGGAGCCTTAAGGTGCACCTAGAATAGCCAATGACATGTCCATGACATGTTGGGCCCTAAAAGACATCCCGGGAGCCCTGATTTGAGCCAAATTGGGCCATGAACTTTTCTATTAGCTTTTGAGCAGGACAAAGCCTAGAACCATGCTAGCTATATCATAAGGAATTGAAAATAAGTGGTTTGTTTAAGCTTCATTGGTCAATGGCATGCTTAGTTCTCGACAAGTCCAAAAGGAGGCCCAAAGGTGTCAAATTGAGGTTCTGCCATGTCAAAGGTGACTAGGGATGGCCATCCCTACACGTCCAAGAAACCTTAAAACATTCTCAGAAGCTGCCTTATCGCACAAGAAATCTCATAAGACAAACCAGAAAAGGCTTGCTGCAAAATCCTATTCCTTGTCCGATAAGGAATCCCTTTTTGAGTCCTTTTTCATACCAAACTAGGATAGCAATCTTTTAGTCATTATATAATTGGGTTTTGCAGATACTCTCCTATCTGGAAGAGGTCTTGGTCTCCTATAAATAGGAGCTGACATCTCACGGGTCAAGGACCCTACTTTTTAGACCTAGCTGCAAATTCCTTGTTTTTACAGTTTGTAGTTTTAAACACTTCAAATTTATAAGAAAGAGCTCAACGTAGAGGAAGATTTGGGGAACAGCCTTGGCGTGTCTTTCAAAGTCTTCCATTGTTTTCTTATTCTCTTTTATTCGTTTAACTATTATTCTGATTACGAATTCGATTATGTTTTATTTTATGATTATGTGTGAGTAGTCTTTATGGGATTAGGGCTGCTTGAAGCCCTAGCCACGTTAGTTCGTTAATTAGATTTTAGCCTCTTGATTTTAATTGATATGAATGCTGAATGAGTTGGATTAATGAGCTTAATGAACTTAATTTATGTTTATGAGATTGACCTCCTTGTTTGCATATAATTATTGATGTAATTGTTTGACGGACCACTATTTCATCTTGTGATTTGTTGCATCGTCGATAGGTGGAGGGACACCTATTTGTAATCTAAATTCATGATAACCTAGGACTGCACTTCACTTTTCTAGGGGTAGTGTGGTGTCATTCAATTCTCTTTGTACTTCATGCATCATCTTAACTGGTAGGTGATAGACGTTCTAGGTACTCATCCGGCTTAGAACATGCTAAGTAAGAGGGAATAATATATGTGGAGTAGGCCTTAGTCAGACCTTTACATGGGTACCTCATTTTGAGAATTCATAGTAATTAAGTTGAGAAAATCTGGTTAAGAACTTGAATTGGTTAGGGTGAATAGTAAGCCTTAATTCGCCTTAGTTAGTAAATTCAATAAATCTATCATCTTTACTTTTAAATTCCTTGCATCATTTAATTGTTGTTTAAATATTCAGAATTCCAAAGGTTCCCCCACCCCACATCACACACACCCATCCCCCACCACACCCCCCACCACACCACCCCCCCTGCAGCGTGTCTTGTTTTGAGTCCTTTTGGTAAAGTTGGAGTCTAATTAGGGTTGTTTTCCATGTGTTAGTGTCTCTTTAATATTTAGTTAAGTTGTGAGTCTTGGTCTAGGCGTGTGATTTTCTCTATTTTAGTGGTTTGAGTGTCTTTATTTGAGTTAATAAAATTTGAACTTCATTGGATTAATCGTTGAACAAGTCCTCGAGGGATCTACCTTTGTTTGCACTACTAGAATTTTGGCTTTTAGCATCCATGAATCACTTATGCCTATCACAGAAACGTACCTATGCCTATACAAGTGATACTAAAACTCATATTTAAGGCATCAGTGAAAAACTAATGTCTTTTCCACCAAAGGCATCGGTTTTGACGTAAGTAGCGTAGCATATCATTGTCAGGTAATTCCAATGAGCATTGAAACTAATGCTATAGGCATGTATTAGTATCGTTGTGCTGGTAAAAAGTGATACAGCTAGCTGCTTTTGGCATTAGTTATGGATAAAACACCGATGTTTTTTTAGCTTTTACGCATCACTTCGTATAATATCTTATACTATTTATTGATGAAGACTTCGCTTGTTTCGTGAAAGCGATGCTATATATGGTCTTAGGATTCGCTTTATTTTCATTTTTGATGCTTCTTATGCATGGTCAGCATCGCTTTTCCTGGACAGCTGATGCTCTTTTCTTTGTACACAACATCGCTTGTTGGTGTATTTTGATGCGCTATATTTATATTAATTATAAATAAATTTGCAAATGTAATTGATATATATATAAAAGATACGAGAATTCACCATCAATATATATATCCAAGAAGAGTAATATATATCCAAGTCTTCCAACCTACGAAAGCATCAATTTGGGAATAATCGATACATCTTTGTCTAGACATAAGTTAAATGCACTATATACAGCAAAAGTCATGTTTAATGAAAAGTAGACTCTAATAGTTAGACATCAACATTTCACATATCCTCCCACACCCCTCACCCTGCTAGGATGTTAAGAGGTCCCCAATGCCTTCACCAAAACATCATTGCTCCCACTTACTGAAATAAGGCCTTCTCCCTTTTCCTTCATCAGCTGATCCTACAAGGAATGATATGACCACAAACCAGATTTCGGTTATCAATTATGATTTAGATAGCGAGAGAGAGAGAGAGAGAGAGAGAGAGAGAGAGAGAGAGAGAGAGAGAGAGAGAGAGAGAGAGAGAGAGAGAGAGCCAATTTTAGTAAGTTAAACTACTCCAGCAGTTTTACACACACACAGAGAACCAAAGTTAGTTAGTTAAATTACTCCAGCAATTTCGCTAACTTCTAAATCACAAACTGGAACAACTCCAACAGCAATATTCAAACTAACATACATTATTAACTTTAGAAAGATCCATGAATTCAATCTTGAAAGATCAGGCCATCAGTCAAGGGCATAAGGAAATCCACAAATATCAATAAGTAGCCAATTCAAACAAACAAGAAGAAAGTTTAGGAATGGGAGAACAAACAGGCTTCAAATGTTATGTTAATATTGCAAGCTATTAGAGAAGGCAACAAGAATCCTGGATAAGAAGAGAAAAGACAAATATTCCAGAAACTGAAAGCATTATAGAAGATACTGCTTCACAAAGGTGATGCCCAAAGACAACATATAGTATCTTAACTAGCCCAACATGGGACTTTTAAGACTCTACAAAGCTTTCATATTTCCAATCGAGTGTGTTCTAAAACTGGTCAAAAGAGGTTCTTAGGAACACAAGTAAGAAAACAATTGTAGAGCATGTTCGTTTACTGACAATGAATCGACAGATTACAAGAACACACCAATGCAGCAAGGTATAATTACATGCAAAAAAAAAATACAAATCAAGTTGTAAATTGGCACCAAAAATCCGATAACCATATCTTCTTTAGGGCAGACATTAATAAACAAAGAGACGCTAAGAGCAAGGATTAAGAAGCAAAAATGGAAGCACATGGAAAAGTAAAGAGATCTCAAATCAACAAGACAAATCTTACAAAACACTTCCTCATTCTGACCAAATGCCACAAGAAATTTTAGTTATTGAAATCTGTGAGATAACTGACAATACATTAGAAAGGAAATCGGCTAATTCATCAAAGTGAACAACATTACAACATTAGACTTGGTACATTTTTCATATGGAAACATTTAGACTGTAAATTATCCCAGACATCGAATTCATAGTTCCAAAATCATCAAATTCTACAATTCAAAGAGAAACGTACTTAAATTTCTCAAATGCCAAAACCAAATACAACGCGTATCCTCTGGAAAATAAGATGCTAATTAAACCAGATACATGAGCTACTAATTAAACTGCCAAAAGACTTTGTTCACTAGTTTAACTGTCAAACTAGTTATGCAGACAATTGTGCAAGGTTTTTATTTTATTTTTTAGTTCTATGGTATTTCTTTTATACATATTCAACACACTAACACATATTCAACATACTAACATAGATTTAACACACCAACAACTACTCTATATCACAGATTCAACACACTAACAGCTACTCTATATCACAGATTCAACACACTAACAACATAAGCTAGAGGCAATTCGCAACTTACAATATTTTTGGCTATTTCAGCTATTTCTTTATCAAGTATATTCCCAGTTTTGTATTCTCGCGTTTTTTTCCATAGCAGAGATCGATCAGTTTCAGCTTTCGGATCAAGTACTTTTGCCTTAACCTATTTGGGATTAATTGAAAGTTAATATTGGAACATACTTGTGCATATAAAGAACAAATAGAATCAGTCAATTGACACTTACTAATTCTTCTTCTAATCTAGAATAACCTTTTCTTCCTGTTCTGTGATGATATTTACACTTGCCAGGCCTCGTTTTTTGAACTTCATGTTTTACCTGCCAAATTGATCATCTCATAAGAACCCAGTCACAATACTCTATATCAGTGAGAACCCATACCCTTTAACCTAGCAGTTTTAGCCTATAATACACATGGGGAGGAACTAATTTATGGCAGCAAAAAAAACCTTACCTTCCAATCATTACTGAGACATGATGCAAAGTTTAAAACAGTGAAGCTATAGTTTTTGGTTGAAGAACTATTTCAATGTAGTAATAAAATTTTACTTGAAGTGAGCAATATCAATATAGGTATATGCCCACCAAACAAGTATAGAGGGGGGTTTTGTTGCATATAACAAGGAAATTATTATTATTTAATTTTTTCTGATCAAGAAGGGTCTATGAAGAAATTACAATGCATTGTCACGCCCATTAAATCTTCCATCAAATGATAAGTGAGTACCCACTAAGCTATACTTTATCAAGTCATGTTTTGGCATAAATGAACTGGTAGTTTGATAGTATTAATATTTCATGAATAAATACTTGCAAATGGGAAATAGAAAGGAGAAAATATACCTTGTTAAGATCAATTGCCTATTCTCTTCAGCTTTCTCTAGCCTCTCCTTCTCCCTCGTCAAACTATCACCACATTTTCTTTTCTTTTCCTTTTTGTTGTTTTTGTTTTTGTTGGTAGGAGCCCTGAGTTCTAGACATCAGACTTAGTACGCAACATTAGCCATCATGAACTTCTGATCCACTAGTGTATCATCCTAATTTAAATGGCCAAATATAGAGGCAAAATAGTAAGAGATCATTCTTTATATTTGAACTAGAAAATTCGAAAAATGCAAAATTTTTTAACTCCATATTTACTTCGACTCATTCTTAATTTATAAATGCATGAACCTGATAACGAGCACTATTTCTTGCTTGAATGATGTCCCTAACTCCCACTTTGCACTCCAAGCATATTTTTCAACGAGCATCACTCATCTGTTCCACAGGCAAAAGAGTCAACAATGTGCACAAAAGTTATGCTAGGTACTCAAAATCAACTTGAGGTACAAATGAAATTACCTGCATACGCTTTGAGTCATCAGGATCCTTTATTGCTCTCTCCGCACAGACTGATTCTAATTGCAAGTAAAATCATATAAACTATCAACCCTAAAGCGTCGCCATCACCAAATTATACGTGCAGAAATGTCGACGATTCGCTGCCCGCCGGCTGCTTCTCCTCCTTGGCTTTAGCCCCGGAGCGGAGCGCATACCGGAGAAGCTTTCCTGAAACAACCAAAATGAAACCTCAATTTACAAAAAAACTCATGAACATACAGAAATTCACAAACAAAAACACAAAAAATTTGAATCACCCTCCCCGATCGCACTCGTTTTCTCTCGCTTTCTCGGTGTGAAGTGAAAGCGCCCAAGCAGACTAAGAATTCAATCTTCCACCGCACAATCTACTTCGTATTAGAGGATGTGGTTAGGAACTTAGGGTTTATAGACGCTTAACCGGAGAAAGTAGAAGAAGAAATCGTTCTTCTTCAGCAGGAACTAAGGGTTGATAGACCCTTTTCTTCTGCAAGAAGAAAGCAGAAAGATGAGTTTGAAGATTCGCAGAAAAGGGAACGCCGGCAATCTGAAGTTGGTGGAGGCTTTGAGTTTTGAGATCAAAAGTGATGAAATCTAAGGGGAAATGAGAAGAGGGAAGCGTTTGAAGGCAGAGAATGAAAGAGGGTCTTCTAACCTCCTGAAATCTCACGAATATCATAATTGGAAAAGGCAAAAGGTATTAATTTCGAAGAAGAAATTTTCTAGGTTTGATCGTAGATGCTTCAGTGTGAGGGTGAAAGGGTTCATCACTGTGAGCGTCGCACGCGAGGGCAAGTTTTCGGAGGGTTTTTCGATTTGTTTTGTTTTCGGTTGATTATTGTGTAAAATTTCTATGGAGTGTGAAAACTAAGAGGGAAAAGCAGGAGGGAAAAGAAAGAGTGAAATTTTTGGGGTTTCAATTAGGAATTTTATTGTAAAGTTTAGTTATGATTCATTATAAAGCGATGCTAACCAAATGTAAAAAATAATTCACTTAGACATCGGTTTTAACAATAAAGGATGCTAAATATTAAACTAAAAGCATCATTTAATTTTGTACTGATGTCATTGCACTCTTTTGGCATCGTTTATTATAATTGTGATGCGTTATGTTGTTTCAGCATCGTCTGCTTCATAAACTGATGTCAAAAGAGTGTTGCGTATGACCAAAATTCTAGCACTGTTGCTACTATATTATTTCATTCGATTTTGTGTACTTGCAAAGATATAAATGTTAAGAATATAGTACATATTCTTGTTCTTTATTTTTACTATCAAGTTTTTGGCGCCGTTGCCAGGGACTTGCCTCTCAATGGTGTCCATTTAGTTTTGATTTATTAACTCAGATTTTCTTTTTTTAGTTACTTGTTTATGTCATCACAAGGATCAATGAAAGGATCAGTTCACGGCTCATCAAGTGAACCATCTTCAGTACACGGCTCCACCCCATCTTCAAGAGGATCTTCAGTACACGGATCACCCCTACCAAGTCTAACGATGGCAGATGGTAGATAAAGAGAACGTGCCCTCATCAACAACCAAGGCCCATGGCTATTGAACAACTTTGCAACCCCCCACGTGTCTGAGGAACAATTTCCAATTGTGTTTCCAGCATCCATGGTGAAGAATTTTGAGTTGAAGTACGGAATTATTCATATGCTGCCGAAGTTCCATGGACTTTTCGGAGAAGATCCGCACTTACACATCAAGGAATTTATTGAAGTCTGCTCCACATTGCGCATCAATGGCATGACGGAAGATGAAATAAGGCTAAGGCTTTTCCATTTCAGTCTCAAAAATCGCGCCAAGGCGTGGTTTCACTCATTGGCACCAGCCACAATCAACTCGTGGAGGGACTTGTCGTCCAAAATCCTCACAAAGTACTACCCCGTAGCAAAAACTAACGAGTTGAAGAGCAAGATCATGAATCCATGCCAAGCTATGGATGAACCATTCTTCGAGTTTTGGGAGCGCTTCAATCGAATGCTAAGGGCGTGACCCCACCACAACATCGACGAGCATCATTTGATGTTGTATTTCTAAGGAGGATTGAAGACTAGCGACCGAACCATGGTGAACTCTCAATCCCAAGGGATCCTGGACGGCACAGCGGCGGAGGCTAGGACCGCCTTTGAGAACATTGCTCAAAGGGAGAAAAAATTTAGCTACAGAGGTCATCCCTCTAGGGCTACTGGTGATGCGTACACCAATGATAAAGATGACGCCATTGCTCAACTTAAGGCAATGGTGAAGAAGCTTTAAGACGAGAAGGTAGAAGGCGTTCAAATATGTGAAGCATGCTTAATTCAAGGACATACTTTGCAGGAATGTCCCATGGTGGAAGAAGCTAACTTTGCGGGAGGATTCAATAATGGTGCACGGCCCAGGAATGATCCACACTCTAACACATATAATCCGGGATGGAAGAATCATCCAAACTTGCGATGAAGAAATAATCAAAATACTCAAAACCCCTGGCTACCACCTGGGTTGCAAAATCAATCCAAAGCGCCTCCAATCAATCACCCAGGTCCTTCATCGAATAAGAATGTTGGAGGAAAATCCTTGGAGGAACTGATGCAAATGCTGCTTGAAAACCAAGGGCATATCAGCAAAATATTGATAATTCAATCACCAATTTATACCAACAAATGTGGCAGATTGCAAATCAATTGAATCAAATGGAGCAAGGGAAGTTACTAAGTCAAGTGTTGGTCAATCCTAATGGATTTCAAAATCCCACCGCTAATGCCATCACGCTGCGTAGTGGAAAACAACTTCAAGGACCTTCATATGATGCCTACGGTGATGAGCTCGAGGAGGATGATGCAAACTTTACCGTGGCTCCCTTAAAATTCCAATCTACCATGACTCTACCTGAGTCAGAAGCAACATCACTGCCTTATGGCATGCCGCAGACGTCAACCCAAAATGAGTTGTAGAACTTGCCGCTGAACCTGCCAAGCACACTGCTGCAGGACAAGCCGCAGGTCTCGCCAAAGCCTCTGCCGCAGACCTGGACCAAAACTGTACCGCAGACTCAGCACCTTGGCGTGTCTCAGTCCTCGCCAAAGCACCTGCACATCGTGACACCACGACAAGGCTGTGACATACCTCTGCGCCAAACCACGGCAAGTCCTGCGAAAATGTTGCCGGCTGTGCCACACACCCATGACCATACCACGGATGACATCCAATATTCTCCCAACTCCAAGGCCACGACCTTAAGTCCAAATGGGAAATCTTAACATCCAAATAACTCGAACTCTCAATCTAACACTTCAAATCATAAAACAACTAAAAAAGTGACTTTTGAGTTAGATAATGACGTTGATCTCCCTTTTCCTCGCAGGTTCCAAAACAAAAATAAGCATAAGGAAGAGTTCGAGGAGCAAATCATAAGCACGCTGAAAATTCTTCAAATCACATTTTCGTTTCACAAGATAGGCAAGCACATGCCAATCTTCGCCAAGCTCATCAAAGACTTAGTTACCGAAAAGCGGGGTTTCAACTCCAATGATATCATTTAAATTCCTAAGGCATGTTATGCTGCACTTTTGCGCATGCCACTCAAAGCCAATGATCCCGGGCCGCCATAATTCCCATGTGTCATCCAATCTAATCGCTTCGAGCTTTACCTTTGCTACACAGGAGCATCAGTGAACATCATGTCATTTCACATCTATAAATCACTCAACTTAGCGGAGCTCAAACTAACTCACATATGTGTTCAATTAGCTAACACCTCTGTTACTAATCTAATGGGCATACTTGAGGACGTACTTGTGCAAATTGGAGATACATCCATCTCAGCAAGCTTCTACATTCTGAGGATGGATAGAATTGACCAGAACGAGGAACCTCCACTCATCTTTGGAAGACCTCTCCTAGCGATGTCGAAAACGGCTAAGTCTCCATCAAAATCTTGGACAAACTGAGGACATTTTCAATCCACGATGCGATCTAATATCCTACGGATCCTATCATGGACTGCCCGTTAAACACAATGGACTTATTATTGCAGAAGACAATTGCCAACTCATGCATGAAGGATGATCTCGAAAAGGCTGTTGGTGGAATTACAGAGCAAGAAATATGCAATTCAATTCTAACAGTTATAAAATCCTTGCAAGTGCACAAATCGATAAGAATAGTATAGTAGCACAGCAAGAGTCGATCCCTCGAGGACTTGTATCAACGTTATGACCACTTTAGTTCATATTTGTTAACTTAAATAAAAATGCACACACACACACACGGAGGGAGGAGGGGGGGGGTTTGGTTTATGATGTAAGAACTGAAATTTAAAGACAAGTAAAATAAAATGCAGAAAATCACAATGCAAGAATTAACGGTTGATTGATTATTAACTAAGGCGAATTAAGGCTTACTATCCACTCTAACCAACTATAGTTACTAATAAGATTTCCTTGACCTAATTACTATGCATTTTCTGAATTAGGTGCCCGTGCCTAGGACCTGGCGTTGGTTCACTAGACACATCTTATTCCCTCTTACTTAGCATGTTCTAAACAGGGCATATGCCTAGAACGTCTATCACCTACCTTTTAAGATGATGCATGAAGTTTAAAGAGAATTTAATGACACCACATTAGCCTAGCAAAGTGACATGCAATCCTAGGTCGTTATGAGTTAAGATTACAAGTAAGAATACTTTCGATGCTCCAAATCACAAGATGATATGACTGTCACTCAAGCAATTACATCAATAATTATATCCAAACAAGGTAGCTAATCTTATAGGCATAAATTAAGGTCATTAAGCAAAGTAATCCAACTTATTCAGCATGCATAGCAATCATAATCAAGAGCAAGAAATCCAATCAACAAGCTAACATGGTTAGGGCTTCAAGCAGCCCTAATCCTAACGACTACTCACACATAATTGAAATTGGAACAAATGTAAGGACCCTTCCCGAATTTTCCTTCGAAACCCGGAAAGAACCCTTATCCCGTCTAACAGCTCTTTTACCTCAAAATTTAAATACCAGAAATACCCTTTGTTCTTGAATAATTTTTAATAAACCTTACAGGCTTCCCGACAAAACCTCTTACTTACTGATCACTCCTACCTGTCAGACGCAGGATAGTATACAGGTCAAAGCCAAGACCTCAGAATAGTGGTGGTTCAAATAGGAATACCCTCTGACACCAAATATCAGTAGGTCAGACACTGCTAACATCTCTACTGGAATACCACAAGACAACAGACTAGTCAGATACTTGTGAACCAACCATAATTCGTCCCTCTGGGTCACCACCCACACCAACCCACTGACCCGGATGGCGAAGTATTTTCGTAGGCTGATTAAGCCCATGACAATCGTCGTCAAATCATATTAGAGCCGGAAATATTCTCGGCTATCATATTACATCAGTCGGCATATCCCTCGACTGGCATATCCCTAGCCACCAGGGTATCCCTTGGGGTGTGCTAGTCCTATATCATGACTCTCTGTACTATGATATCACATCAGTCGGCAAGTATCCTCGACTATCATATCATATCATCAGCCGGTATAACCTTCGGCTATCATATCACATCAGTCGGCATATCCCTCGACTGGCATAGCCCTAGCCACCAGGGTATCCCTTGGGGTGTGCTAGTCCTGTATCACAACTCTCTGTACTATGATATCACATCAGTCGGCAAGTATCCTCGACTATCATATCATATCATCAGCCGGTATAACCTTCAGCTATCATATCACATCAGTCGGCATATCCCTCGACTGGCATATCCCTAGCCACCAGGGTATCCCTTGGGGTGTGCTAGTCCTGTATCACAACTCTCTGTACTATGATATCACATCAGTCGGCAAGTATCCTCGACTATCATATCATATCATCTTAGTCGGCATATCTCTCGACTATCATATCATATCATCAGTCGGTATAACCTTCGGCTATCATATCATATCAGTCGGCATATCTCTCGACTATCATATCATATCATCAGCCGGTATAACCTTCGGCTATCATATCATATCAGTCGGCATATCTCTCGACTATCATATCATATCATCAGCCGGTATAACCTTCGGCTATTATATCATATCAGTTGGCAAGTATCCTCGACTATCATATCATATCAGTCGGTAAGTATCCTCGACCATCATATCATATCAGTCGGTAAGTATCCTCGACCATCATATCATATCAGTCGGTAAGTATCCTCGACCATCATATCATATCAGTCGGTAAATATTCTCGAATATCATATCATATCAGTCGGTAAGTATCCTCGACCATCATATCATATCAGTCGGTAAGTATTCTCGAATATCATATCATATCAGTCGGTAAGTATCCTCGACCATCATATCATATCAGTCGGTAAGTATCCTCGACCATCATATCATATCAGTCGGTAAGTATCCTCGACCATCATATCATATCAGTCGGTAAGTATTCTCGAATATCATATCATATCAGTCGGTAAGTATCCTCGACCATCATATCATATCAGTCGGTAAGTATTCTCGAATATCATATCATATCAGTCGGTAAGTATCCTCGACCATCATATCATATCATATCAGTCGGTAAGTATCATCGACCATCATATCATATCAGTCGGTAAGTATCCTCGACCAACATATCATATCAGTCGGTAAGTATCCTCGACCATCATATCATATCAGTCGGTAAGTATTCTCAACCATCATATCATATCAGTCGATAAACAATTATATTGGAGGTTCATTGGGTTCATCGCCAATAGCGGATCCTAGTCCCGGGTCTTGGCCTCCCTCAAATATATGGCCAAATTCGATAAACTCATACAACAGGGTCAAAACCCAAATCATGGATTCAATAATTTCCACGTCAAAATGATATCAAAATCGAGTCTAAACCCCATGATATTTCTCAAATCACACTTTAACAGTAATAATGGAAAACATGTATACAGTAATCATTTCCAAAATACAGAAATTCAATGCCATAATACATAACAGTATTTAAATGAAGATATTTGGATGCATGCATTTCAGTTTATAAAACAAAAGTCCTCTCACATACATCATCAAACCCAAAATTCATGGACACTCTAGACCAAGGAACACATGCACAATAATGACCCAACTACCTTGACTTCCCGAGCTCAAAACCCGCTAATACGGTCAACTATTACCGCTGGGACTGCCCAAAACGACCTCTAAACGACGTCCGATCAACCTCAAACCTGTACCAACAGATTCGGAACGTTGAAAACTAGTTACCGCGCGTCGCCGTGACCTCAGTCTCGGCTCCACCGCCGCCGGAAGGTCGGCACACGCGCCGGTCATGCGCCTACTACAGTGTTCACACGCATGGACCGGTCCAACCCGGTCTGGCTCAACCTGACCCGATCTAACTCGACCTGACCGGTTCACTCCACCTAATCGGTTCACTCGACCCGACCGATTCACTCGACCCGATCGGTTCACTCAACCCGACCGGTCACCGGTGACTCACCGGAGAAGACGACCGGACTGCCGTCACCATCCCCGGAGGCTGGCCGGAGAAGATGACCGGACCGCCACCTCCGCCGCCGTCTGGTTCGCCAAAAATTGCCATTTCCGGTCGATTTTCAAGGTTTTCTAACTTCTTCATTTCTTTACCGTTTTTCACAATCCATACATGTAAATTCATCTACTTTTCACCAGGAATCCAAATGTGAGGTCAAAGTTCCGAGATCATACCTGGTTTGGCTGGAAAACGGCCAAGAAGACTCGGTTCACCTCCTTCCTCCGTCCGTCGCCTACGGCAGTGCTCCCGCTCCAATAACTACCCCAAAATGCTCGTGGGGTCCCGGGGAAGCTCCTCCCGACCTTGGTTTCGGTCGAATCTGATCAAAATCCATCCGATGAAAATGAGTCTTCGGAGATCGCACCGGGGAGGTTTTCGGGTAGGAGAGAGAGATTGAATTGACCAATCCCCCGAGGAGAGAGAAAAATATCTATCATATAGTTCCAACTTTTCCAAAATTACCAAACTGCCCCTGAAGCTTCTAGACCCGTCACGAACTCATCGGGTCTCCGTTTTCCGCGTGCCGCCTGTCTACGAACTCGTGAGTTCGAGACCTACGCAACGACCCAAGAAAAAAAATTCCCAAAAGTACTGCCAGTCAAAAAGTGACTCCCGAACCCGTCCAAAACTGAGGGTAAAATTGTCCAATTCTCAAAATAATTAAATTTCTGGTCCGGGTCGTTACAACAAATATAATTGAATTCATAAGTAAATTTCAATAATGAAAATAAGGGTACAGAAGATATTGTGAAGAACAGGTGCAGCAGAAGATATTGTGAAGAACAGGTGCAGCAGAAGACACGGCGGAGCCTTCTTCTCCAAGCTCCACGTCCAATAATCTGTGTGTAAAATATTATCTCTAAAAATCTGCTCTCTAATTCTCCAGAAAAACAAAACGGAACTCTCTCTCTCTGCCTCCTTTTAAAACACTGAACAAAGGCTCTCTTTTATAGACAAAGGGAAAACCTTGTTCTATAAGGATTGGTAAAACCTTATTCTATAAGGATTGGTAAAACCATGTCCTATAAGGATAGGGAAAGTTATTGTACTTTTAATTAATTACAAAGTCCTTAAATCTATTAGAACCAATCAGAGCACGGTTGGGAGTGTGAATGCAAGCTGGCAAGTGGGAACGCAAGCTGGCCAAACTTGGATTTTGGACTGTCTTCGTAATCAGGATCTGGGACTGCGCTTTTGAAGCACATCATGAGTATAGTAGAAGTGCATCTTCGTTCAGGCTTGGCGCAAATGTTGTTAGGCTTAGCGCAGAGGGAGAACCTCTGATCCATCGCTGGCGGAACAGGGACCCCGGGCTTAGGCGCACATCTGGGCTCGGATGGGAGTTCTTGGGACATGTCCTCGACCTGCCTTGGCGCGACCTTGACACTTCTAGGACCTGACCTTGATGTCATGAAACACAGGTTTGAGACCCGGAGTGCCTAATATGAGGTACTTGGCTAGTGACCCAAAATAGGCGCACTGGCACACTCAGGACTCTGTTCAGGACCTGATATTGAAATGAGGACATCTCCTTCATCTGGACTCCGATTTGAGTCATTCTTTTTGTGTTCTTTCTAGATTTTACCTATCTTTCTAACTCTATACAAGTATCACAAGATTGATCATTTTCTACTATTGATGGCACGAAATCATTCAAAAGACATGTAAGCGAGGCATATAAAGACATCAAAATGATGCATAAATAACGACTGATCAAAGGCCATCACAAGTACTTCACGAACTGAGGAGTAAATTGATGAGAACGTGATTGAAGAAGTAAGGTTCCTCAATGTCGTGCCCTCCCTTCCACTGTACATTTAATTCGAGGTTTTACCCCTCACGGCGCATAAGACCTTTCCATCCATCGTGAAAGCACCTGAACTTGAAATGAAGCCATTGCCGAAACACTTGAAGTATGCTTACTTAGGAGACAATCAAACCCTTCTAACCATTATTGCGTCTAATCTATGTACGTAGGAATAGAGCACGTTCGTTCAAGTTCTGAAAGTTAGTCAAACTACGATAGGTTGGACAATCGCTGATATCAAAGGAAAAGTCATGCTAAGTGCATGCATCAGATACTTCTTGAAGAAGACACCAAATCATCACGGGAGGCGCAGAGGAGGTTGAATCCACCAATGAAGGAAGTGGTGAAGAAGGACGTACTTAAATTACTTGATGTGGGAATCATCTATCCAATAGGTTATTCCAAGTAGGTCAGCCCGGTTCAAGTCATGCCAAAGAAGAGCAGAATCACGGTCATCAAAAGAGAGCATGATGAGCTCGTACCTCAACGAGTTCAGACAGGATGTAAAGTGTTCATTGATTACAGAAAACTCAACACCACCACACAAGTGGATCACTTCCCCTTGCCCTTCATCAATAAAATGCTTAAGAGATTGGTCGGCCAGTTGCATTACTGTTTCTTAGATGGATACTCGGGATACAATGAAATCACCATCGCACTAGAAGACCAAGAGAGGAAAATATTCACGTGTCCCTTTGACTCGTTTGCATACTGAAGAATGATATTTGGGCTATACAACACCTCGTCCACTTTTCAACCCTGCATAATGAGCATCTTCTCCGACATGGTGGAAGACATCATCGAAGTCTTCATGGATGACTTCTCAGTTTGGTCATTCATTCGAGCGATGTATATCTAACATGTCGCGAGTATTAGAATGATGCAGAGAAAGCAACTTAGTGCTTAACTGGGAGAAGTGCCACTTCATGGTCCAACAAGGCATTGTTTTGGGCCATGTGATTTCAAGCCGAGGCATAGAAGTCGACAAAGCCAAATTAGACATAGTGGAGAGACTGTCGTACCCTACAATAGTCAAGGAAGTTCGATCATTCTTAGGGCACGTCGATTTTTACAGACGCTTTATTAAAGACTTCTCGAAGATCACCCGACCATTGTGCGACCTCTTGGCCAAAGATGCAACATTTGAGTTCACCAAGGAATGTCTTGAGGCATTCAACACCCTCAAGGTAAAACTCACGGCATCGCCCATCATCATGCCACCCAATTGGGACTTACCGTTCAAACTGATGTGTGATGCTTTGAACTTCGCAGTCGGAGCTATTTTGGGACAAAAAGTGAACAAACTCCCTCAAGTGATCTACTACGCGAGCAGAACTTTGAACGATGCCCAATTGAACTATTCCACCACTGAGTAAAAGCTCCTAGCTATCATCTTCGCCCTAGAAAATTTCAGATCATATCGGATTCAAACCAAGGTCATCGTCTACACTGATCACGAAACGTTGAAGTATCTTCTCAGTAAGAAAGACGCCAAGCCCAGATTACTCAGATGGATGCTCCTTCTCTAAGAGTTTGACCTCAAAAGTGAAAACGTGGTTGCAGACCATATGAGCCGCTTGATCCACGGTTCCAACGAAGTGGCTGATCAATTGCCACTACTTGAAACTTTCCTAGAAGAACAACTCTTTGCGCTCAAGGCCATTGATCCATGGTATTCAGACACCATCAACTACCTTGCTATGAAGTGCATTCCAGCATCTAGGAGCCGATATCAGAAAGACAAGCTTGTGAAACAAGCTAAGTACTACATCTGGGATGAGCCATACTTGTGGAAACACTATTCGGATCAAATCATTTGAAGATGCATCCCCGAAGCGGAGATGGAGTCAGTTCTAAAGTTTTGCCATAGCTTGGCGTGTGGAGGCCATTTTCGTGCTAACAAGACGGCCCTCAAGGTATTTCAAAGTGTATTCTACTAGCCCACATTGTTCAAGGATGCCTACGAGTTCATACTCACCTGCGACAGATGCCAAACGAAAGGTAACATAGGCCCGCGGAATCAGATGCCATTCAACCTTATCCTCGTTGTGGAGATCTTTGACATATAGTGCATTGATTTCATGGGGCTTTTCCGAACTCTTTTGGTTATCTTTACATATTACCCGCTGTTGATTATCTAACAACGCCAAAGTAGTTGTGAACTCTTGCTAGGTCACATATTAGCCAGGTTCATAGCACCTAGGTCAATCATCAATGATCAGGGAATACACTTCTGCAATTGCTCTTTTGAAGCCCTAATGAAGAAGTATGGCATCACTCATCGAGTCTTTACGCCGTACCATCCTCAGACAAGTGTCCAAGCTGAAATTTCAAACAGAGAAGTGAAGGCCATCCTGGAAAAGACCGTGAGCCCAAATCGTAAAAACTGGTCCAATAGACTAAACGATGCATTATGGGCCTATAGGACGGATTATAAGACTCCCATTGGTATGTCACCCTTCAGACTTGTCTTTGGAAAAAGGTTGTCATCTACCGGTAGAGCTAGGTTGTCATCTACCGGTAGAGCTAGAATACAAAGCATTCTGGGCTATCAAGAAAATGCATATGCATTTGGATGCAGCTGGACTACATAGAAAGCTATAGTTGAGTGAATTGGAAGAGCTAAAAAACGAGGCCTATGAAAGTACTTTCAGATTGGGCAAACAGATTCAGAGAAAGCACTTTCAGATTGGACAAAAAGTCCTCCTATTCAATTCACGCCTCAAACTATTCCTAGGTAAGTTGTGTTCTTGATGATCTAGTCCATATATCATTACTAATGTGTTTCCTCACGGTGCAGTTGAAGTCAAGCACCTAAGTAAACTAGAGATGTTCAAGGTAAATGGCCATCTCCTCAAGCATCACTTTGAGGCCCTCCCCATTCCAATCTCATATGACCCTGCCAGTCAACTGGCGCCAAACATCTAGCCAGCCAACCTCATTTTTCCCAGACGTTAAATAAAGCGCTCCTAGGAGGAAATCTAGCCCTAGTTTGTGTTTTCTCTCCTTTACTGGTTCTACCCTTTACATTGTCTAAACCTTTATTCTGTTTTTGTCATGATGATTGCTTATAACATTGAGGACAATGTTCAGTTTAGGTTTGGGGGTGTGGATCAAATGTTTGCATATAGAAACAATTAGGTTTGGGGGTGATACACGGCCATAAAGTTTTAAGTTCAGTTTCAAGCTTTAAGTGTTAATTAGTTAAGTTCTGCTAGTGATAGTATTATAACTTGTTAATTACATGCTAAGTTAACTATCTTTGTTCTACTAAGAGTCATGCCATAGTTAGTAAGTTCGTAAAAATGCACTTCACAATGCCATGTTTTAAGTGATTAAGTGAACAAGACAATTGAATTTGAGTGAACTCTAGAAAATTAGTGGAGACTACCTTGTTAGATTGTTGAGCCTTATTGCCATTCTTTCTGAGGGATATACTTTGTTCCTACTCTTAAACACTCTTCGTTTTGTTCATAACTGTGATCTCATTACACCATATTTGCATTGAATTTTAAAGAACAAACATTATATATATAGATGCTCTTGATTTCATGTGTGGTTTGCCATAAGAAGTGATGTAGGCTATGTGTGCTTTAACCTCTAAAGGTCTTATCTTACCCTATTGCTTGTGTCCTAAGCCAACTTTGAAGCCAAACACTCAGCCTTTTCTTTCATCACCCAAAGTATAACCTAACCAAAATACTAAGCCATTCATCAAAGCCATTCCCTATAACTTCAGTTCGTCCTAAGGTTGCCCTAAATGAGATTCATGGTGAGAAGGAGGAGTGCAAGAAAGTGCTGCCCAGTTCTAAGACATTGCGTCAGTATCTCAGACGTGCCCAAAGTTTCAGCTCATAAGCATCCTACCGAGCCCAAGTTCATGTCTGTGACATGTCCAAGACACCCCAGCCGAGAACTCAGGCGAACTAAGTTCCTGCCATGAAGCATGACACGTCCCTGGTTCCCTTGAGACACGCCCATGCGAAGACAAGCTAAGATGCGCCCTAAGTCATGTCCAGTTAGCCTAAAGTGTGTCAATGCTTAGAACTCGATGGAACCAATTGAGACACCAACCATAATTGGACTTCAAATAATGTTAGCTAGCTAATGGAGCCTTCAGGGACTCCTAGAATTGCCAATGACATGTCCATGACATGTTGCACCCTTAAAGACATCACTGGAGCCCTGATTTGAGCCAAATTGGACCATCAACTTTTCTATGAGTTTTGAGAAGGAAAAAGCCCGAAACCATGCTAGGTATATCATAAGGAAGTGAAATAAGTGGTTTGTCTCAGCTGCTTTGGACAATGACATGCTTAGTTCTCGACAAGTCCAAAAGAAGGCCCAAATGTGTCAAATTGAGGTTATGTAGTGTCAAAGGTGTCCTGCACATCCAAGAAACCATAGAAGGTGCTCAGAAGCTGCCTTTCCGCACAAGAAATCTCAGAAGACAAACCAGAAAAGGCTTGCCGCAAAATCCTATTCCTTTTCCAATAAGGAATCCCTTTTTGAGTCCTTTTTCATACCAAACTAGGATATCAATCTTTTAGTAATTATGTAATTGGATTTTTCATATACTCTCCTATATGGAAAAGGTCTTGGTCTCCTATAAATAGGAGCAGACATCTCACGAGTCAAGGACCGCTACTTTTTAGACCTAGCCGCAAATTCCTTGTTTTTACAATTTTAGTTTTAAACACTTATAGTTTATAAGAAAGAGTTGAACGCAGAGGAGGATCTGGGGAGTGGCCTTGGCGTGTCTTTCAAAGTCTTCCATTGTCTTCTTATTCCCTTTTATTCGTTCAATTAATATTCTGATAATGAATTCGATTATGTTTTGTTTTATGATTATGTGTGAGTAGCCTTTATAGGATTAGGACTGCTTGAAGCCTTAGCCATGTTAGTTCATTAATTAGATTTTGGCCTCTTGATTTTAATTGATATGAATGATGAATGAGTTAGATAATGAGCTTAATGACCTTAATTTATGTTTATGAGATTGGCCACCTTGTTTGCATATAATTATTGATGTAATTGCTTGACGGACCACTATTTCATCTTGTGGTTTGTTGAATCGTGGGTAGGTGGAGGGATACTTATCTGTAATCTAAACTCATGACAACCAAGGAATGCACTTCACTTTTCTAGGGGTAGTGTGGTGTCATTAAATTTTCTTTGTACTTCATGCATCATCTTAACTGGTAGGTGATAGACGTTATAGGTACTCATCCGGCTTAGAACATACTAAGTAAGAGGGAATAATATATGTGGAGTGGGCCTTAGTCGGACCTTTGCATGGGCACCTAATTCAGAGAATTCATAGTAATTAAGTTGAGAAAATCTAGTTAAGAGCTTGAATTGGTTAAGGTTGATAGTAAGCCTTAATTCGCCTTAGTTAATAAATTCAATCAATCTATCATCTTTGCATTTAAATTCCTTGCATCATTTAATTGTTGTTTTAATTTTCAGAATTCCAGATGCATAAATACCCGCCCCCCACCCCCCTTTTTGCCGCGTGTCTTGTTTTGAGTCCTTGTTTGAGTCTTTTTGTGTTCCTTGTGTCTCAAGTAAAGTTAGAGTCTAATTTGGGTTGTTTGCCGTGTGTTAGTGTCTCTTGCATATTTAGTTAAGTTGTGAGTGTAGGTCTAGGTGTGTGCTTTGCTCTATTTTAGTGTTTTGAGCGTCTTTATTTGAGTTAATAAAATCTAAACTTAATTGGATTTATCGTTGAACAAGTCCTCGAGGGATCGACCTTTACTTGCTATTATATTATCTCATTCAATTTTGTGCACTTGCAAAGATATAACTATGAAGAATAGAGTTCATATTCTTGTTCTTTATTTTTACTATCAACAACGGTTAAACTGAAAGAGTTCGATTCTACATCTTTTAACTTCAAGCTTTGCGGGTTCGCTCTCGGATCCTTGTCGGGTTTGGCTTCGCCGCTTGAGCCACGGTGATCCTCGTGGTTCACGACTGAATACTACATGCTCGCGGTGACGAGACGAAGAAGATGAGTGGTGGTTTAGGTCCAGGTCCGAAGCTTGGAAGTTATGGGTGGTGGTACCTCAACGGAAATCGCAAGGAAGATGATGATTGAAGGCTGTGAGTGTGAGGTCCTGCGATTTCTCTAGCGGGTGATGGCGTGAGTATACGGTGGTGGTGAGCTGGTGATGGTGTTTGCTACTCACGACCAAGAGAGAAGAATAGAGGATGTGAGTTGTGACCTCTGCGTTTTTGTTTGTTCACGGGTCGAGAGGAAAGGGATAAAGAGAAAATAGAGGGATGAAGTGGGCTTGGGTTTGAAGGGTTTAATTACTCTTTGGGCTTTTAGTTGTCTCTTGGGCTAGCTACACCTTGCGGCTCAAGATAAATTATGGGCTCTGATTTAAACTCTGAAATAGCCCAAACTAGCACACCCGAAGAACCCTCAAGGTCCGAGGTGTACCTCGGGGTATTTTGGTAAAAACAACTTCCGATTTCAAATTTATGGAACGGGATGCAACAGCTAGAGCTTTAGTGAATTTTAAACTTAGAAATCCTAATTTTTCCTAACAAATAAGTATAGAAAAGATTAAAAAATAAAATTAAATTAATATAGCCAAATGTCGGAGAAATTTCTCCAATAAAAAGACAAACCTATGACTGATATCTAAGATTCATAAAAGACTTGTATCATTGAAAAATCTTGAAAGAAATTACTCAATTTTTTAAGGAGCAATTATTGCATAAATCCTGGGCCTAGTGCATATTTCCCCCTAATCTTTATTATTAAATTTTTCTTATCTACGTTAAGATCATCTTTGTAAAAAATTAAACAACATAGAGCATTTAATCATCTTTATTACCAATTAAACTAACAGTTCACTAGAAGGATCTTTACATGATGTTAATGAATATAAAAAATTAAATTGATAATTCAACAGTTCCAATTATTTCATGTGCATATAGAAAATTTGTTAATAAATAATGGGGGAATGAGCACATCCACTATTTGACCGCCTATCAAGTATTTTCTTGTTATAAACTAAATGAAGACGAAAACATAAACTATGAATACTAACTAGTTATTAATTTAATATCTTTCTACATTTTGTTTGAAGAGGTCTAAAATCTCCCCACTCTATTACTTAGAACTTCATATTGACGTTTTTTGATCAAAAACAGACAAATAAAAAAAGAGTATATAGTACTTAAAATAAGTCATCCCATGTTAATCAACTGATCTTATTGAAAGTTGAAACAAGTTCAGAGATGAATGATAAAACACATGCATGAAATAAAACTAAAAACGAAAACTTAATTACTTGAATTCTTTTTTTTTTTTTAAGTATGAGTACTATCTCATGTGCTATTTTTGAGATTATTTCCATGCCATCACTTTTATTCATCTCTTTTTTTATCTTGTATTTTTCCTCTAGGGTGTGCTTGGATGACGGAAAATAAAGAAAAATTTGGGTTAAAAACGGTATTTCAACTTTTCCGTAGTCAAAGTCCTGTGTTTGGAAAACCAATGTGAGATTTGGTAAATTGCAATAAGAAAATATTTTGGGATTTTCTTACTCAAATTCCAGATCCCAAATTCCATAATTTGAGATCAAATTGCACAATTCAGGAGTAATCTTATTTATTTCTACGCGTGCAAATATTTTCTGCCAGAGCAAATAATTATCATACAAGTACTCAAGCCTCATATATAATATAATATAATGACCTATAAGGAGTTAGGCATCCCGGAGGTTCAATTATGGACTGCCTCTGCCTGTGGTCTTATGGCTTACTTGCACTTTGGTGAACTCGTGAAACGAGGCATCGTTCCTTTCAAGGGTACTAATCATTTTGCATATTTTAGTACGTTTTGTAAAATTTTGTGTGTGTATATATATATTATTTGCATGAGTTGCTAGCCATTTGGATTGATTTTTTGTTCAAGATTTTGTGTAAATTTATATATATTTGCAATGAGTTTTTTTTTTTCGAAAAGGAAAGGAAAATTACAAACAGAAACCCCTAATACAACCTTGATTCAAAGAAATCAAACAAAACAGCATTAGAAGCACAAAAAGGGGTTTGATGAACCCAAACTCTAGTACCCTCCAAAGAATGTCCTTCCGAAGCCAAGGCATCTGCTGCAAAATTAGCTTCACGGAAAATGTGTTTGAAGCGAACAGACTGTAAGAAAGGATCCAAATATCCTGAATAACTGTCTTGAGCTTCCAAGGAAGAGAACACTGATGGTTAATACAGTCAATAACCAACTTGGAGTCACCTTCAATCAAAATGAATTGGAACCCAGCTCTAGATGCCTGCAACAATCCAAGCAAAGGGCAGTAGCCTCCACCTGGTGAACAGAAGAGGCCTTAACACAACAGGATCCAGCTAACACAGTAGCACCATCACAATTGCGAATGATGAATCCACCAGTTGCATAAGAAGCTCGAAAAGAACCATCAAAATTGAACTTCACACAATCACTAGAAGGAAACACCCATTTAATAATTTGATCTCTAGAGGAAGGACATGAAACAGAAGAAGCAGCACTAGTAGAAATATGATTAGTTGTCCAGTAAGCTTCCCCAGTTTTAGCAGCAACTCGAAGAACATGAACAGGATGAGGTCTTTTATTTCTGAAAACAAGATTAACTACAAGAAAAGCAGGTTTGCCCGACGAAACTGATTCGTCGAGCAACTTTTTGGATTCGTCGGGCCACATTAAAAACGGTGAACATCCGTCGGGCAACGTTCTCAGGGCAAAGGCCGTCGGGCTTGAAGTTAGTCGACGATAACAGTGAATTCGTCCAACGATTTAAAGTTTGCCCGACGGAACATTTGTCTCCTATAATTTGTCGAGCAATCCAAAGTCAGCAACTTTTGCCCGACGAACTCCTTTCGCCGGGCAAAGATAAAGAAATTCGACAGGTGTGCATCAAATTCGCTTACGTTGCCCGACGAAATGATTGATCGTCGGGTAAAATCATAATATTTAAAAAATTATTATTTAATTAAATAAATATATATATATATATATTTAAAATAAAAATATTTTTTAAAAATACAATTAAAAGAATAAAAAGAATCAAATTAAAATAAAAAAAAATATTTATAAAAATTAATGTTATATTTTTACATAATTAAAACTAAAACAATATTTTACATATTACATTCTAATTACTCAGCGACGGATCGGGGTGGTCGGGATCCTGGGGAGGCTGTTGGGACGGGGGCTGAGAATGTGACGGAAGATCATCCAATCCACGGGCACCCAAGCGATCAAGCACCTTGGCTAGGGCAGCCTTGATCACCACGTTTTGGGCCTGGATCTCCGCATATTGAGCCTTGATCTCAGCATTTTCGGCTTAGGGGAACTCGTAGTTTCTCTTGATCTCCGAAATCTCCTCAGGATTGGCTGCCCAAGATGAACTCGACGAGTGAATGGAGACATCCCACACTATCCCGTCATCCACCCCCAAACGATCTTCACTGGACGCCTCCCAAGTCGTCGCTCGAGGATGGCGATCGACATCTCAGAATTCGGGAGCTGCTACTCCAACGGCACTTCGGGATGCTGTTGTGTGAGCTCAGCATGTGTCTGTTGGACGTCTTGCTCCATCGCCTCCTACAAATTGAAATAAATATTAATTAGAAATATAATTATACAATTAAAAATTAATGTTTAATTTGCAAAAAATAAACTTACGTGAATTTTGTTAGCCTCTTGGTTGCCACGTCCAGCATACACTTGCCCCCAGGCATCCACCTTCGGAAACATCGACCCGGCGATGCGCCGATCCTCCTGCCGGGCCAATAAGGATCGCGACCCCCCGTGGTGGTTGAATTTCTTCGGCCCCCGGTTTGATGTGTTGGCAATCGATTTTCGCTGTTCATTAGTAAAAACAAAAATTATATTTTCAAATGGAAAATGACATAAAAAATAACTAAATAATTTAACTAGGTAGATAGTACGTACCACATAGGTGGGGGAGACGAAATGGTCGCACAACCACAACCACCTTGGCTGTTTCGGCCCGTCCAACTCCTCCGGAGGATTTGCCCAAGCTTCCTCCGAGGAAGGCCAGCTCTTGTAGTACTTGTGGAGCTCGTACTTCTAGTCGGCGTACCGTAACTGCCAGTGGTGTCTAAGGTATCTACTGAGGCTGACCTCGTCCAAGTTGAACTCAAAATTGATCTGCAATAAATTATTAAATTTAGTAAAATAATTATAAAAAATGAAATTATTGTAAAAAAATGGAGAAACTCGTACCTATAACTCTCCCCAACAACGCGTGATCTCCTTCGTCGGGCTAGAGTCTTATGATGTTAAGTTTTTCACTAGTCTGAAAACCAGGTCCGACGATAGAATTTTG
This sequence comes from Oemleria cerasiformis, assembly GCA_037349345.1. Lineage (NCBI taxonomy): Eukaryota > Viridiplantae > Streptophyta > Magnoliopsida > Rosales > Rosaceae > Oemleria > Oemleria cerasiformis. The sequence continues at coordinate 13,173,993 of JAZGTL010000007.1, forward strand.
AACATCGGGACCGTTCAATTTTTTGGTTTTACATGCCTAAAGCCCCATCGATTTTTATCGTCATGTTTTTCTGAGCTTATGTGCCTCGGTCGTTAAGTTTGTGAATTTCAATGGGTTTTTCGTAGTTTTGGTTCAATTGATATTCAAACGATTGAATTTCAAAAAATTGACCGTTGAATAGTTACTTTTAAGTCTGTAGACCTCACTCGTCAAATATCTTTATGTTTTGAGTATTTCAAGCCACCCGATCGTGAAGAAACGATGTGTAACCGTTGAATCATCACGCACCGTAACCTAATCCCGGGATTTCCAAATAGGGTAATTTTTCGCGGAGGCGATCAATGAATACCTACCATAAATGTGGACGTTTAGATTGGTCCATTTCAATTTGTAAATTATTTAAAAATCGAAAAATACGTATATTCATCAAGGAGTTTAAACACTTGAAGGAAACTTCAAAACAAATTTTGAAGTTTTAGTTCTATTGATATTCAAACGATTGAATTTTACAGATCTAACCGTTCATTTTTTGATTTTACGTGCCTAAATCTCGCCCATCGAAAAGCTTGATATTTTGAGGATTTCAAGCCGTCTGATCTTGAAGAAACATTGTGTAACCATTAAATCGTCATGCACCGTTAACTAATCACGGGATTTCCAAATTAGGTAATTTTTGACGTAGGCGATCTATAAGTACCTACCATAAAAGTTGACCTTTAGATAGGTCCATTTCAACTCGTAAGTCATTTAAAAAATTTTCTAATTTCCTAACATATTTTCTAATTTTAATAATTTCATTACATATTTTTAATTTTCCTATTTTCCAACAAAATTTTCTAATTTCCTAATCTATTTTCTATTTTCCTAATTTCATAACATATTTTCTATTTTCATATTTTCCTAACAAATTTTCTAATTTCCAAACATATTTTCTAATTTCAATCATTTCATTACATATTTTTAATTTTCCTATTTTACAACAAAATTTCCTAATCTCCTAACATATTTTCTATTTTCCTAAATCATAACGTATTTTCTATTTTCATATTTTCCTAACAAATTTTCTAATTTCCACAAATTCTAAACAATTTCTACACATTTTCCACAATAAATACAAAATTTCCTAACATAATTATATCCAAAATTCTTAACAAAATTATATTGAGAGGTAAACACACATACGTTTTTATAAGTATTCCTTCAAACCAACCACAAAATTCCTACAACACAAATAATTAGTTTCTAATCAAAAATCAAAATTTCAAAATTAAAAAAATTAAATTTATCAAACCTTAAAATTTGAAATTTGGTGATTGATAGAGAAAAATGATTTGATTGATAGTGAAAATGGTGATGAGATGATGATTATAGCTAGAGAAAGAGAGTGAGTGAGTGAGAGAGAGAGAGAGCAAAGCCTCTGAGCGATGAACCAGAGAGGAGGAAGAAGAAGAAGAAAGGAGAGCGTCTAGGGTATTTAGTGTATTTGGACTTTTGCCCGACGAACCCAATTCGCAGGGCAAAGTTTAATGATTCGTTGGGCAACATAGAGTCAACGCCAAGGGGTACCCGACGACGCATAATCGTCGTTATATATAATTTTGCCCGACGGATAGTCCACATCGTCGGGCAACACGTCCTTTTTTGCTCGCCAACATCTTGCTCTTCCCGCCAACAGTTTACCCGGCGAGCCTTCACCGAATAATCATCGTTAAATATACTCTTGCCCGACGGATGGTACCAATCGTCGGACAAACCTTTCTTTTTTAGCGCGCCAACTTCTTGCTTTTCCCGCCAACAGTTTACCCAGCGAGCCTTAGTGTCGTCAGGCAAAGAAAATTACTTCGTCGGGCAAAACCTTATCGGGCAACCTCGATCTTCTTGTAGTCGATTATTCCTAGCATCCCAAATCTGCCAACAGAGTAAAAGAATCTTACTAAGAATGATGTTCAACAAATGTGGAGGAACATGCCAAGAAGCATTGGAAGTAAACCAGTCTAAGAAAGAGGAAGACATTGAGGGTTTAGGGGAGTTAGAAACCACTGACCAAACTGCTTGGGCAAAGGGGCATTGGCAGAAAAGATGGTGAATGGTTTCAAGGTTGGAAGAACAAATGGAGCAGGCCTAATCTAAGGCAGGAAGTGCATGGGAAAGACGATATTTAGTTCTCAAACGACCACGAATAAAAAGCCAAGCAAAAATCTTAACCTTGGGAAGGAGAGGGAGAGTCCAAACTTTTTTCAAAGATGTGCTTCGAGGATGATTATCAAGTTGAGACAAGGAAAACCAAGCGGCATAATTTATGGAAAATTGGTCGTTAGGAGAAGGCCCCCACACAAACTCATCATCTCAATCACAAAGGGATAGAGGAACAGACTCAATTTTTTTTAACTATATCGGAAGGTAAGAACTGAAGCAACAAAGAAACATTCCACTCATTATTACTAATAAAATGACCAACAGAGACATGATCATCAAAGTTCTATAGAAGATTAGGATCAACAAGATTAATAAGGGGAAAGGGAAAAACCCAATTATCATGCCAAAAGGAGATAAGTTGACCATTGCCAACAATCCAACGAATGCCTTGAACTAGGACAGATTGAGTAGCCCAAATACCTTTCCAGGCAATAGAAGCATTAGATTTAGTTTTGAATTTCAAAAAGTGACTATGTCTAAGATATTTAGCAAAAACTACCTTCCAGCCAAGTTTAGCTAAGGCAGCATCATTGAAGAATTTTGTTGGACGAATACCAAGACCACCCATGGACTTAGGATGGCAAACATCACGCTAGGCCACAACAGGAGTAGAATTTGAACCATAGAAACACTTGCGAGCCTCAACATCTGTAGCTTTAGTGAGCTGGGGAGAACACTTAAAAGAAGACATAACGTGATTAGGGATGCCAGAGAGATTAGATTGGATGAGCATAACTCTTCCAGCTTTAGAGAGAGTTGTACTCTTCCAACCATCTAACTTAGATTTAATCTTAAGCAACAGTTCCTTAGCCTTAATGGGATCTTTCCAGAAAACAATATTGTGAATTCCTAAATATTTACCAATTGTGGCCTTGTGTTGAATAGAAAGAATGGAAACAATAGAGTTTTTCCTAGCAGCGGTACCATTATTAGAAAAATAAATAGTACTCTTATGGTAATTAATACGCTAACTTGAAGCTTGAGAGAAAAGATTAAGCACATTGAGGATATTATGAACAGCCTTAGCAGAAGCCTTGGCAAAAATAAGACAATCATCTGCAAACAAAAGACTAGAAATCTGAATACCAAAAGGGGAAGAAAAAAGCCCCACATGAGACCCAGCATTGGAGATATTATTTAAGTGATGAATTAAGGGCTCAATACACAAGATAAAAATATAAGGTGATAAAGGATCACCTTGTCTAATACCACGAGAAGGATGAAACATACCATAAGGAGAACCGTTAACTAAAACAGAATAAGCAGGAGAGGTAATACACTTCATGATTAAATTAATCCACCTAGGATGAAAGCCATAATGGTGTAGACAAGCACGAATAAAATTCCAATCCAATAAGTCATAAGCTTTTTCAAGATCAATTTTAATAGCCATAGCACCTAAAGAACCGTTTTTTCTACGGAAATCAGAAAACAATTCATGTGCCAATAAGAAATTTTCCACAATATCCTTACCAGGAGCAAAGGCACCTTGATTCTCATAAATGCAAGCCTTAAGTAGGGGCCTCAAACGATTGACGATGATTTTAGTAATAATCTTATAAATAACATTACATAGACTAATTGGACGAAAATGATTAATGGTCATAGGCTGATCAATTTTTGGAATGAGGGCAATATTTGTGTGTTTTGTAAGAAAAATATCAAGATTATTTCGAAAAAAATTGTCAACTCATAAAAAGACAGAATCCTTAACTACCTCCCACTTCTGATTTTCCCAATTCTGGTAAAAGAAGAAAGCATGGAAACCATAAGGACCTGGAGCTTTCAAAGCACCAATAGAGAGCACCGCATAATGGATTTCATCCAGAGTAACATTCTGCAAAAGAGAATAATTATGAGCTGAGGTAATGCAAGGTTGAATAATAGAAACAAAGTCATTCAAACAAGATAACGAAGGAGTATGCGCCGCCTAGAAACGTGATTTGAAACCATCAATAAGAACACTAGCAATGTCGGAAGGGTTATGGAAAACTATCCCAGACGGGCCAATAATTGCATAAATGGTTCTCCTCTTTTTGCGAATTTGGGGCTGTGTCTAAAAGTATTTTGTATTCTTATCACCAAGAGAGAGCCAATTAACACGGGCTCGTTGGGCCCCATACATTTCCTCAGCAACAAACAACTCCTGCAACTTGAGAGTTAGCTCAGTTTCACGATCCCATAAAGAAGAAAAAGAAGGGTTAAGATTCTTTTGTAATTGAACATTATCCAGGTCTGACGTAGTCTGTTTAATTTGGTGAAAAAGATATCCAAAGGTAGACTAACTCCAAGTACAAATACTATCTTTAAAGGCAGAGCATTTAGCAAGAAAATTAATCAGATCATTACCCTAGAAGGAAGAGACCAAGCTTGTTTAACAAGATTGCTAAAATCAGAGTGCTTAGTCCACATAAGTTCAAGCTTAAAGGAGTTTGTAGCCAAGCCAGGTCTAAGATGAATATCAGTATTCAAAAAAATAGGGCCATGATTAGAGCCAGTAATAGGAAAATTAACAAGAGAATAATTATTAAAAGCAATAATCCACAAAGGGTTTGCTACAACTCTATCCAGACGTTCAAAGATAACTTCATCATTATGGTGACAATTGGACCAAGTATAAGGTTGGCCAGCAGCATTTAAAGAGGATAAATTGCCCATATTAAGTATGTTTTGAAATGAGACCATAAAGGAGGAAGCAGTTTGAGACCCTCCAAGCTTTTCATTGAGAGACAAAACATTATTAAAATCACCCTTTAACATCCATGGGCTATTCACAGGATCAAATTGAACAATTTCATTCCATAAATCAAGTTGAAGAGACTTTTGAGGCCAGATATAGACAAAAGTAGCAAAGAAAGAGACATTAGGAGCAATATCAGTAACTTCAACATGTATAAAACGTTCATGCAACTTGATAATATTAGAAGATAAAGCAGCAGAATTCCAAAATAAAGCTAGTCCACCTGACTGACCCACAGAGGGAACAGACACAGAAGAATCAAAAGGAAGATTACAGAGATTGGGAGGGAGCCCTGCTCCACTGCATCTAGTGTCACAAACAAACAGACAATTCAAATGGAAATCCCTAATATAAAATAACAGCTGGGTGGTAATTCCAGGTCGGGAACTGCCCCGACTATTCTAGGAAAAACACTTCATGGTTGAGCAACAGGGTTAGAGGATTGTGTTTCATCATTGCCATCATCATGACCAAGGGGGCATGAGGAGAATGCATAAAAGAGAAGGGTCATGAGAGCAAACCTGAATTACATCTCGAGTGGAAGGCCAAAGCGTTAAATCGATAACCTGAAAAACCCATCTGGGTAATGGTACCGTCTCCAACCCCAGTTGCTCAAACTCGAGAAGGGAAATCCTCCATAATTGGGTGAAAAAATGGAGGGCTTTGAAAATTAGGAACTTGGGAATATAAAAGGGAAAATTAAAAGGGTTAATATTGGTTGAGGGATAATGATTAATTTGAAAAGAAGAGTGAAGAGGCAACAAACCCTAAGCAAGGAAGTAGAAGAAGAAAACACAACAGAGCAAGGATGAGAAGTGTTTGTACCTAATTTGATCAACTTGGTCAAAACCGACCAAAGCCCTCCAACACCATACTTGGCCTCAACTCAACCAAAAACACGCCAAGTACACCCCACCAACACAGCCCTGGGCGAGAGGCAAGAACCCGCTAGGCTGACTGGATCTGGTTGGCCTATCTTTCGGCCAAACCTTCGACACGCGTCAGCGCCGGGGATAAGGACATTTATCCCACATCGAAATATTTCACCAATAACATTTAATGCCACTATAAATACAAGGGACACCTCCCCTCAAAAAAGTAATGACCTCATTGCACGTACACTGCCTAAATCCCTCCACACTTAACTAACTTAAGCATCTGAGACTATTAGGCCGGCACCCCACCAGTGCTCCTTTACTTTTGCTCTCCCTTTGTGCAGGTCTCCCTACCTCCAGGAAGAGTGAGTGAAGCGAACTCGAATGGACAATTCTAAATCGGTCCATTTTTGGCATAAAAAAGAATGACTAATGATGATGAGGCTAGCTGGTTTTAGACTAAGGGAACGAAGTAGGTGTGAGATTGGGAACGGAGGGCCACGATCAAAAAACCAGGGTAGTTTCCAGGACCAGGTTCCAAACCTTAACAGAGCGTCGCCTAAGACTTCAGCCAATTTCTTCAGCAATTTTTGCATGAGTTGCTAGCCATGTGGATTGATTTTTTGTTCAAGATTTTGTGTAGATTTATATATATTTGCATGAGTTGCTAGCCATGTGCATTGATTTTTTGTTCAAAATTTTGTGTATATATATATATATATATATATATATATATATATATATATATATATATATTTGCTTGAGTTGCTAGCCATGTGCATTGATTTTTGAGCAAATTATAGTTTATTATCCTGTAGTTTGATCAAAATTAGAAAATTATATTTATTCTTTCAAATATTTCAATTTACTACCCTAAACTTTCTATTTTGTTTCAACCAAAACCCTCTGTTACATTTTATGTTAAATAGTCTGTTAAATGTTAATGTGTCCAAATTTGGCTCCACATTTAGCTTATGTGGACAACCAATAATTTCATGTTTTCTTATTTTAAGTTAAAAATATATATATATTATTATATTTTTTATACATGTGGCACATATTGCTTGTCCACATAAGCTAAATGTGAGTCCAATTTTAGATACATCAGCACTTAACATACTATTTTAAAGAAAATGTAACGGAGGGTTCCAACTTAAACAAAATAGAAAATTCAGGGTAATAAATTGAAATTTTTGAAAGATCAAGTATAACCCTATAAGTTTGACTACACCATAGAGTAGTAAACTATAATTTACCCTTAACTTTTTGTTCTTTTTTCTATTCCATAGAATATAGAAATAGAAATAGAAAAACGAACGGTACAAACTGGGCATCGTCTTTTCCAAAACCCTACACGTTCATTGTGTTCATGAGTTCCCACGCTCAAGATTATTCTGAGCATTCTCCATATACCATGTCGTGGTATTATTAATTTATAATAATAAAATTTTATATACATATATATATATATATATATATCACTTTAAAGGTTCTTGATCTGAATAATCACGTAAGACTATTAATTTTCAATGATAAAATTATATTTATTAAGTTGAAATGTCTTGAACTATCATATCTCGTGATACGTACTATATCAATTTATAATGATAGGATGATATTCTTCAGCACCTTAAACTCTAACATTTCGTGTAAAATTATAATTGTTAGAAAAAATATTAAATAATCTAAAATATATTGCAATATGAGCAGGGACGGGCCCAAAGCAATGGGCTGAGGTGGGATCAAGCCCACCTGAATATAATAACCCCCACTTAATGTAACCCATTTAGCCCACCAAACTTATTGTCCAACCTATGAAAAACTAAACAAAAACAAAAGAAAATGAGCCCAACTTATGAATTGCACAGCTTACACCTAAACAAAAATAATACATCCAGTCCATCCCACTTATAATCCAGCTTACGGCTAAACGAAAAGAGAAAACGAGCCCACCTGATTTATAGTGAAGCCTAGCTACACCTAAACAAAATAAAAGAAGTAAAGAACCCACCTCTCTTTCTACAGTTAAAAATAAAATTGAAACATAACACTGAGCACAAATATGTGGTTCGCCGGGGGAAGTGAGTACAGTCAGCCTTAAAAGCTCAAAGCTGGTGCTAATTAGACCATCCCTAACAATGACTTGGAGTGTTCACATTCGACTCTCTCTATATTTTTTTATCAAATTTAATTTGAAATGATCCAAAAGTTATCAAAATTTATCCAAAAACATTAAAACAGCCTTGCCGCGGACTCTCTACTTTTAATGTTAAATTTAACATAATGAATAGTACTAACTACATTTAGCCGGCTTTTGTTCATTTGGACAAATATGAAATTAAATGTAGAGAGTCTGTTGCAGGACTATTTTAACGTTTTTGGACAAATTTTAGGTCAAAATTATCCAAAAGCTATATTTGAAGAGTCCGATGTGGATGCTCTTAAAGAGCCAAATTTTAAGAATTTTTTTGTCAAACTCATCTCCAATCCTAAAATTATTTCTAAATCTTAAAATTTAGCTCCATTGCTAGAGGGCTAGCAAAATATAACAGTTTAGGTAGGACTTGAACAAGTGCTTGTGGGTGCAAGTAGTGGTTCGATGTCTTTTTATTGAATGAACTATATACCATAGCCCCTAGAGATGATAAAATATAACTCTACTTTATTTACAAAAAATTAACTTTCAAGTGGCTATATATAACATGAGTAGCCCTTTAGGACTCCATTGCTAGAGATGGTCTTTCTTTGATCAATCGGGGTATTTCGCTAACATTCTATATTAAAATTAGCCTACTTCATTTTCAAATTCTGGATTCATGCCTGAATATGAGTGAATAACAAGGATATGTCCCATCTCAGAATATTTAATAAGAAAATAAGTACTTAGCAGCTCTTTAACAAGCTCAAAACCTAATAAAAATTTCTCAACATCCAATTTTGAAATCTCTAATTCCTCATTCAAGAATTAACTTACAAATTTAGCAAAAATTGACAATATTGCCCTCAATGGATCACATAACCTTTTTTTTTGTTGTTATGATTGTCAATTTTAATTAATATTATGTTCAACTTCCAATAATATTTGGTTAATCGTTTACGATTTATTATTTTTTTTATTGATTATGATTTAATGTTTAACTCTTAAGTTTTATGTGAAGAAATACATAAACTCTAAATCATAAGCTTCACCCACAACCTTCAGAAAAACATTCTAAATCCTTAGAGTTTAGACATATCAATCATATCATCTATCTATATTATAATATGTAAAAGATAAAAATACACATTTTACCTTTTCCTAGAGTTTATTATCAGAGTCAGACCCAAAATGACCTATTACCCATTGAGATACTTTATGAGTGGAATATCTCATAAAATGAGGCTCTGATGAATGAGATACTTTATAAGTGGAATATCTCATAAAATAAGGCTCACATGAATAACTAATGCGATATATATTTGTGTTGAACTCAATATTTAGTCCAAATTCATTCCTCTAGGGCAAAATATAGTCACTAAGGGCCTGTTTGGGAACAAGAATTTGGATTTGGATTTGAATTTCAAATTAAGGAGTTTCAAATGAAGGAATCCCTTCATTTGAAATTCTTTTGTTTGCTAAATATTTATTTGTAGATTTGAAATTCCTTCATTTAAAATCCATTATTTGGCAAATTTTTTATTTGTAAGGATTTGAATTGAGGATTTCAAATAAGCAATTTCATAACACATATTAAAAATAATAATGTTAAAATGACTCATTGTTTATTTAGCTAAATGGATATTATTAATAATCATAACAATTAATACATATATAGTTAACTGCATAAATAATTTTTTTTTTAAATTTCGTTTTAATTTTATTAAAATTAAGGACTCGTTTGGATGTGCTTTTGAAAATGCCAAAAATGCTTTTAAATTGATAAAAATGTTTTCTAAATTAAAAATATGTGTTTGATAAATTTTAAGAAGTGCTTCAGATTAGAAGCACAAGCACTGAAGAGAGTTTTTGAGAAGCACTCTCTTGGTGCTTCCTTTCAAAAGTGATACTCATCAAAAAACTGAGAATTGAAGCATTTGTTTTCTTTTAATGAAACTTTCAGTATTCCAAGAATATCCTTATATTCTTTTAGTAATACTCTAAATGTCCAAATTCACCATATTTTAATTATTATTTATTTAATTTATCAATACTCTTATCACCTGCTAGCCTCCAATTCTTCTCATGCCTTCAATTTATATTTTAAGTGATAATAATTATGAAAATTTATATGTAGATTTGGATATTGTTGTTGCAATTTGGCTCTATAATTATACTCTCGTTAGTGCAAGGCGTATTTTGTGACTTCATTGGATATAAATCTTTTCTATCTGTCTAGTTTCTGTGTTTTTTTTTCATTATCTGTCTAGTTTCTTCATCGCTCATACCTTCCGCCCGCCATTATAAATCTCTTCCTTCCTCCTCCAATTTTTAAACAAGCCACTAAGAGGCGTTAGATTAAAATATGAAGTCAACACATTCATCTTCATTTGTGTTGCCAGGTAAGGTGACGTTAACGTCATACACCAATCCCATATTTCTCATAAAATTTAAGGTTGGTTTTAGATTTATATGAAACCCAGTCAGGGGTTTAATGATTCTTATTGAATACAAAATAATACATTTTTTTGGCCTACGCTGATGTTCTTGTTCCTGGTTGTTTTTCTGGGCTTGTACCTTATAAAATTTTAAGTTATCAATGATTATCTTGAATTTTGGTATATTTGTTAAGTCATTAATTTTATGTCATAACATAAGCTCCCAAATGTTTTTTTTTTATATTACAAAATCGAGTTATAAGAACGATGAAATGAAATAACTATTATTTTATATTTCTAAAAATACTTTTTGTTTTCACTATCAAACGTTCTAAATTATATCACAAGTACTTATTTAGAAATAAAAGTACTTTTATGTGCGCATACCAAACATCAAATTGTTTCTTCGTAAAAGTGCTACTAAATAAGCGCTATTAATCAAAAGTGTTACTGATTAAAAATATTTTACAAGAAGCGCATCCAACCGGACACTAAGATAACTAAAAATATAATATAAATTGAAACTGAAGCCTGGTAATATTTACATTTACTTCCTATACCTTATTCCTATGTTTTACACTAGTTTTTTCAGTAGAATTCATTGTTTTAACGTGTTGAGAGCAATTTTTGTGACAAATTGCCCATGAAGGTTATTAGAATTTTATGGCTCATAATTTCAAGTTTCTAGAAGAAGTTTCATTAGTTTTAGTACCAGTAAGCTCAGTGTTATCAATAAAACTGTAAATGCAAATGTGTCAACTTTACGGATTGAACTGTACATGGTCAGAAAGAACCAGATAATGAACCATATATGCTTGGAAAGCTCTGTAAGTATAGTTTATGGAGAATTTTATGGCCCATGATTATGAGTTTTCTAGGGTTGGTTACATCAGTTTTAGTACCAATAGCTCAATGCTGAAATTGTTAGCGACTCTTAACAACTTGGCATCGCAAGTTACCAATCTTGGTAAGCAATCTTTCGGAAGATTCTTGGGCAATTAAGGGGCATCAAAATCTTTTGTTAATTCATATATTATTCAATTAAAGGCCACCAAAATCTTGTGCTAATTCATGTATTAGTCCGTTAGAACAATATGATAAAAAATTTGAAGAAAGTGGTGGTTTGTGAATATCACGTGAAAGTTATAACCTTCATAAGGATTGATGGAGAGAGAAGGGCCAAGCAGAGGAGGAGGAAAGACAAATAGGGGTGGTAGAGGAGGAGGAGAAAATAAGGGTGGTAGATGAGGAGGAGAAAATAAGGGTGGTAGAGGAGGAGGAGGAGAGAAATAGGTGACAAAGGTGGAGAAGAGAGAAATGTGAGCTGACATAGGGTAAGAGAGAAGGGGAACAAAGAAGGATGAAAAAAAATGATGAAAGATGATGAAAAAAAAAGGATGAAAAAACAGAAAAAAAAATGATAAAAGAAAAGGACAACAAAAACAGAAGGAGGAAAAGAAAAGAAAATAGATAGAAGGATAGAAAAAGAAAGGATGAAAATAAAGATGAAAAGAAAATGAAAAAAAAGGATGAAAATCAAGAGATGCTATAAAAAAAAAAAAAAAAGGATGAAAAAAAAGATAGAAAAAAAATGAAAATAAATATGCTTTTTGTCATGCTAGAGAACCAAATCAACTCAAACCACTAGTTTTAAAAGTCATATCAAATTCTTAGATTTGAGCTTATGAAATCCCCTATGAATTTGGATCAAATCTAAATCCAAAATAAAAAATTCATCCAAACATAAGAATTTGGATTTGGAGAGCTCAGATGTAAATCCAAATCCAAATCCATGGGCATCCAAACGACTCTAAGGGTGTGTTTGGATGAAAATTTTTAAGATTACCAAGAATTTATAAAATGACGAAATTTAAATTGAAGGAAATTAATTTTCTAGAATTTATGAAGTTTCATGTTTGGATAATATAAAAATATAATGACATTTAAACATATAATTTAATGTTTATACATAAATTGTAGTTATAAAGATAGAATTTGGGAAATGACACATCTTTATATGGAGTTTGGGAAATGACACATCTTTATATGGAATTTGGGAAATGACACATCTTTATATGGAATTTAAAGTGGGAATTTAGGGCATCCAAATTCATTGTTTTTCTTTTTGGAATTTGTAAATTCCAATTTTTATTAATCCAAACAAGAGAATTGGTGCATAGGAATTTTAAAATTCTGACTTTTTATCAAATCCCTTGTTATTTTCCCTCATCTAAACACACCCTAAATGTTGTGTTAGGCCATCTAATATATTAAGCATTCGGCATAAACTAACTTAATTTTATTTATAAAAATTGAATCGAATTTTTTTTTTTTAATAAATGAAGAAGATATGAATTATGTGAGCATAAAGCAAACTACTCTTTCGCCTTTTATTAAAGAAGGCGATAAGACTGAATCAAAAAAATATTTTTTTTACAAATGAAAAATAATATTATTAGAACGAAATATTATTAATAAACTAAAATAACTTTGTATTAGAAAACACTTAAAATTTTCCACTTTGACTATGGTTGAATGCACTATGAGGGGTCTGAAAATATTCAAAAGGGTCCGAACACTAATTAGAATCATATAATCCAGGAAACAAAAAAATTTATTAGGGAATATTTTCACCCAATAATTTTTTGTTATTAGTCTTTTGGGGCTAAATCTAAATTACCTAATTAATGATGGACCCATGATGTGATACAAATGAAAAAAAAAATAGTTAGTTTTGCTCTCTGTTATCAACTTATCATCACGAACATTGGAATTCTCATGCCTCAGGCAAACAAAAACACATGTACGTACCATATATGCCACACAAGAAACAAAAAACACATGCACCATGCCATGCCTGATGCCTCACCACAAAAACATCGAAAATAAACACATGAATTATGTTTATTTTATGCCAGCTGTATGGGCCCCAGCCTGCAAAAATTAATACGAAAATTGTTCAATGTAAAATAATTAATCGCGTTCAGTTTTATTGAATCTACTGTAATTAATATTTTATTTTTGAATTTCAGATGAGACTTGAGAGGTTCATTTATGACGGTACGTTAGATACATTAATTGATTAGATTCCTGGCGTGAAAAATGGTGGGCTCTTGACATGCATAGTTTCATCCGAGTAACCGATGCCAGTGACATAATGTTTGATTTCTTTGGATCTGAATCACACAACTGTTTTAAACCTTTTCGCAATTATCTTCAACACATTTGATGAATTTGAACATGAAGCGCTGTGGAGGGCACTAACATTTACCCAATAAGGCCATTTAAGTTGCTTGGCCTCCATTTTCCCCAAACCAAATTGATCAATTCACTCAGCTCAAGTTTGTCGAAAAAGGACACAAAATGGATGCACTGAATGGCACGATAAAAAGAAGTTGGATTCGTTTGTGTTCTGACCTAAAATGCGACAGCGGGCTCAGGGTCGCCTTCAGTGGATCTCAGTCAAAATCGGCGCTTGAAGGAGCGGGCTCGTGTGGGTTTCTTTAGTGATGGTGGTGGTGTGGACTTGTTTGGATGTTGGATTTGGGTTGAAGACTGTGGGCTAGGAGACCTTGATACTACGGTCTATCCTTAGATGGGCTAACCAGGAAGTAAACAGGCCTTAGCTACCTTCAAAGTAGGCGTGCCACTAGTAGAAAATGCTACTAGACAGTGATAATTGAGTTCTGTTGCGGCCCAAGAACCTTTCTTTAATCAAGTGATTGTGAGGCGAGCGGGCAAATAGCTCGCAATGTTCTTTTCTATGCCTTCTTCTTAATGTATCCAAGGACTTTAATAAAAAAAAAAATTTCAATCTAGTCCAAGTTCAATTTATGTTAGCGGTCTTCCTTTCCTTAGAGTGAACTACATTCCGAATGGGCTCGTCTATTCCTGGCCGGCCGTGGCTCAAGGATCGCTGATCGCTTTATACGCTGGGTCTGGAGAGAATGAAGAAGTTGTGTCCTAATGAGCTTTGGACCAATGGAGTATTCCATCTGGTAGGTTTGTCTGACCTTCCTACCCAACCTGATATGAATTTGCTCAGTGCTGCTTTATGTTTATGGAATAGTAGCACTAACACTTTCTATTTCGGAGTTGGTCCTATGACTCCAACTCTCCTCAACTTGGGGGTCTTATTTAGCTTAACTCCGTCATGGTGGATCGCCGATTTTACCAATTCATTTACTCATCCCTATTCTCCTTTGGATCCCGATCCCGAGATCATTAGCACTCCCCCTTCCTTCAACAAATTCAGCAACCTTTCTCCATACTTAGATGCCTTTTGTCCTTTTGATATGGACGGGAAACTTAGAGATGAAAAATCCTTCCAACATCTAAAACTCTATGGCGGCTATTTAGGCACGTTTTATGAGAAAATCCAATTCTACCATTTTTGGCTAGACTGGTTTGTTTTCCCGAATGCCTCTAAGGGAATCAAGAAAGAGTGGGTTCCCTTAGGCGAAGCCCTCGCTTCTCGTAAAGTTGTAGCCATGGATCCAATTGTTCTGGCCCAAATATATAATCTCTTGCAATCTATCACTTGTCGTCCTGGACTAGAACTCCCTTTATACGGACCACTATGGATGGTACAGGTGCGGTTGAATTGGTCATGTCCTCAATTCCGATGACAAGCTCCTTATTTTGTTTCTGATATTGTTCCAGACCAAAAGTTGATGCTTCTGCCTCCGGTTTCTCATTCTCCACTGGACTGCTTGTCACTTCTCTTTCAACTGAAATCTCGTTCAAAAGAGCATTGGGAAGCCAGTGTGGTTCGGTATTACCCCTTGTATGAGCATGGGGGATATCTAGTTCTTCCTGTAGAACCAATACGAAAGTGGATTGTGGTCCGGGATTTTATCAGCTGTGTGCTGATGAGGGACCTGTTAAATGGAGGGAATCATCATTCCAAATCAACCCATGGCTTTGAAGTTTATCAGCCCAATTTTTGTGCACGCCAGCTTGATTTTTGCCAAGCCATTCCGGTGGCGCTTTTGAGTGGTATGAATGTTGATACTTCTTTCCTACTTAGGAAGTTCCCTGATATTGTTCCAATGGTCATCCGACAAGCATTTTATGATACGCATACTCAGTTTCCACCTGATGTAAACGTCTCCTATGAATGCACTTGTGCTTTTTCTCTGTGCTGGTCTTCTTATTTTGATAAAACCTTCAAAGCATCTAGCGGTTTCGACACAACATTTTCAGCTTCTTAAAAGTTCAGAGAAGTCTACTGCTGCTCTTATCTCCACCCTCAATCAGACAATTCAAGACTACAATGCCAATCCTCTTATTGGTAAGTTTCTTGTGTATGCACATCTTTTTTTCTTTTGCTTAGTAATTGCCTTTTCTAATGACTTTTGCCCTGTCCGTCAGGATTGACGATGTGTACTTGCTGGTGGAGGGGGTTTAAGATCCATTGTGCCTCATTAAGGATATCCCTGATGAAGCTCCTATCCTTAAGAGGGACGTGGGTCAGGATGGAGGAGACAGAGAGGGGCCAACTATCCCGATTATCTCGAGCTCAAGTATTGATTCTAATATCTCCTCATCTGTACTTTCTTTATCTATTCTTCCTTCGTTCCCTAACTTTGTTCTCGTGATCTCAACTACCCCTGGTTCTTCCCGAAAATCCCCTGGTCGGGCTAAGAATGTGGGTTTTTCTCTTAGCATAACAACGACATCTTCGGCTCCTGCTTCTGTCATTTAGGCTAGCCCTGCAACTTCAGAAAAGAAACGCAAACGTCGCCTGATTACAGAAGAGGAGGGGGTGAGTGATGAAGAATCCTTGGCTGTATATATGAGCCATAAGAAGCCTTCCAGAGAAACTAAAAGGCCTCCAGCCTCTCAGGAACCGTATCATGTTGTTGAAGCTCCTTCTCAAGGCGACACACTCTTGGCTCTTCAACCTCATGAGGTCAGTATGTTTTTCCTTTAAGTTATTCTTTATTTTGTAGCTTCTAGAATTCCCTTGCCAAAGGGATGATTTTGATCAGGTGGATTCCTTAATTCTTGACCCTTCAAGCATGGTCGTTCTATCCGGTGGTGTATCTATGGCTAGTCCTGGTCAAGTGGTCGATCTTTCTTCTGATCCGTCTGATTCTATCCCGACCTCTTTAGCTTCGCCGGTATCTCGGGATATTTTGATTCCTGAGTTAATCTCGTCTGCGTCTTTCCCTGTGTCTCATGCCATTCCCTCTGTTGAGAAGTCTATCGTGATTTATAAGGGGACCTTTCTTCCCTCGACTGGTGTGGAGTTAGGTTCTCTTGCTGTTTCTGCTACAGCTTCTTCTGTATCATCAGCACCTGTGGTTAGCTCCGTCAACATGGTTGGTGCTTCTGACGATATAGCTGTCTCAGCTTCAGTAGTGTTGATGCTTAGTCCTCGGGATGCTTCTATTGGAATCTTTCCCAACATTTATGCACCACAGGGTGACTTCCCTTTTGTTTGTGAGGCTTCTACAGCTGTTGTTTGTCAACCCTCCACAGTCTCTCCTGAAGAGTTAACTTCACTGGTAGTTGACTCTCCTCTACCAGTGTGGGAGGCTAGTACTCCATGTCCCTCTTTGGAAGTTTTCTCTAAGGGCAATCCCGTTGGGGTGGAGTAGAGTACCACCTATCCATCTGGAAAGGTAATATTCTGCCATTTCTTTATCATCTGGTCGCGTTGTAATTCGGGAGGTGAAGTGTGCATCCCTTAGACAGTCATACAAACAAGCCAAATCCAAGAGATCAGCGAGTGAGGATAGTCTTCGAGAAAAAGAAATCCAAGCCCGAGCTACTCATGAGCGGGAAGATAGCCTATCATCATAATTGAATGTAATGCGGGTTGGGCTACAAGCCATATTGGGCCTTTTGTTAGAACTTTGAATCGGGGCTTTTTATTTTCTGATTTTCGATTTGTAACGCCATAATTTTATCTAAAATCTTTTGCATGCGCGATTGTATATTCAGACTCCTCAAGTTCCACGATTCTCTTTAATTACTGCACCGTAATCACTCTTATTCGTACGACCATCAGTCCTTTATTAATCCCTCAAACGCCTGTTTAATTTCACAGACCAACAACAAGGTTCCTTTCGAAAAACCCATTCCATTGCATTCTGTCTTTCAACATGGCCTCTCATGCTTCTTCCAGCTCTTTTGAATCTTATTATTCCATTTCCTTTTCTCCCTCGTACGATCAATTGGAGGAGGATCTTGGCCGCCTCAATTATGAAAACTCCGTTCTAGAACATAAACTAGAACGGGTAAAGGCTGCTTGGGAGGAAAGCAAAGCTAAGGCAGAGCACCAAAGCCAAGTTCACCGTGAGAGGCTCCTCGAGATTCGTCGGTAAAGGGCACAGCTGTTGGCGGAATTGTCGGAGATTGCTAGCCTTGAAGGGGACTGATCTGAAGCTCGTGATACTGATGTGTGCTCTGCATGATTCACCAAGGCATGGCAGGAGTCAACTTTTCTTGCCACTAGATTGTCTCTTTTATTTTCCTAATGTACTTATATATATATAATAAACATTTTCTGAATAGGCTTTATCTCTTCCTATTTTATGTTTATTTACTCTTGATGATTATTGCTCAAAGAAACCGCCTCAAACAGCCTATAAAATGTTATGCATATGTGTTCACCTTTTGCACACTCAACTTTTAGCTTATGATATGGCCTCTAATAGTCGTGATCCTCTAGAGGTCCCTATTTCTTATTATACCTTGATCGTGCAACATCTTCAAAGTGATTCTCAGGATCAAGTAAAGCTTAATCGTGAACTAGAGAGATAAATCTATCTTCTGGCTACTTCAACCGAGGCGCAGAATCATGAAACTTATATTTCAAAGGCCTCCCTTTGTGCTCGTGCCATAGCCCTTAGAGATTCACTAGCGGAAACTTGGGATTGTATGATCTCGCTTGAGAGTGAGCTGGCTTTACTTCGTGACGAGGAAAGTTGTCTGTTGTTTGACTTAGGCGCTCTTCAAAAGCTTATCCGTCGCCTGCGACGTTCGACTTATCGGGATGGGTTTAGTCAAGGATTTGTAGACCGGGCAGCTGGGAAGCTTCATCCGGGGGTTATGAATCTGTAGTTTTTTTTTTCTTTAGATGAATCAAATGCTTTCCTTTCATGCTTTCCCAATTTAGTTCTGCACAGTCTAGCCATTTTTGGCCACGTCTCTATTCGCCAAACTTCTTTGATGATGTGTCTTAACAACAATGACTTAACTTGCATGTGATAGAATGTTGACATGTGTTGTACTCGCACAATTATAAGCCTCATCATATATTTATGTTTTGTAAGTCGTCCCCATACGAACATCTTGACCTACTATGTTGACTTCCAGTGACCCTTCTGACTCTTACCTTCATAGTCCTCGATCTCTAGTAACTTCCTTGCATGATCAAGTCATCAGATCTCGTCGGCTGGTGGAGGATAACTCTCATGATATTGAATTTTTACAGCACCAAGTTTACTTCGGCCATATAGACAACCAAAATATTCTGCATGAACGTTCTATCTCTTCTTCAGTGTTTCACTGACAAGTGCTATTGCTGGAGGATGAAGTTCATGAGGAAAATTAAGCTTTACAACGACTTAAAGATGACCTTACTGGCATCAAAGCCAGGATCTCGGACCTTCGGGATATGATCAAAACTAGTGATTTTACTCTTGAAACAATTTCCCAGAAGTCATTTCAAGATGGTTATGATGATGGATACATAACTCAAGCCGCTGGTCACCCTCACCCTCAGGGATGGTCCAAAGAGAAACTATCTGCGGAGATCGAGAGTCGTCCTAGTTCGTCCTGACATGTTAGCTCTGATCTCCTCTGGCTCCCTGGTTTTTGAAAGCCATCTTGTATTCCTCCTGGCCATTTACTGGCCTTTGTATGTAGGTTGACTATGTAACAAACATCCTTTCTACCTTATTATTATCTTCCAAATGCGAATTTTCATATCTCTTTATTGAGCATCTGAAGCAAACATGACAATGAATCTGACCACGCATGCAATATTTTCTTCTTAAGGATTTGTCCCTTCACTTTGCTCTTTCTAGGCAGATTCCTTAGCAATCCCAGTTTTATAGACGTGATTGTTTCCATTTGGTCTATTTTTGGTGACGTGAACTATTTATCATGGAAGCCCCATGTCAAAAAGGGCTTCTCCCACTCCTCATGAGTTAGGAGTCCTTGTTCCCGCAATTTATTAGTTGTTACCTTAGTAGGGCGACCATTCTCATCTTCTCCAGTCAATTTGATGTTCCTCATTTCGGGATCATAAAAATTGGCTTCAGCAACTGTGGGGCTGGCTACGAAAGGCCTTGAATCAACCTGAATTATTTCCCAGAAACCTCCTTCGTATGCAGTTTCAGTTGGATTCCAGATGATGATCTGTTGATTGAATGTGGAAGGAACACATGCTTTTATGTATCCAATATCTTCCTAGAAGTACTTTGTAACTGGCATTACTATCTACCACGAAAAATGATAACATCATCTTCTTGGACCCGACCTCAATCTCTAGAGGTAAAACTCCATGAGTTTTGGTGATTGTCCCACTAAAGTTGGACATTATGTCTGTGGTCGGCAAACAATCTCGAAAGGGTCTTGCCAAGTTTCTTCTGCATCCTTGAAGTTAAAACATTGATGGATGCTCCTCCATCAATCATCATTTTGTCAATCGAGTTCCCTTCCAGATAAGCCGTGATGAAGATGGGTCGCAAGTGATCCGTCATTTCTTTAGTCGGATTCGAGAACAACATCCTTCCTTTATGTGAGTCGGATTCTGAGACAAGGCTCTGATCATCCTCGTAGTCTGTTGGTATCGAGATCAAAGCTCGGGACGGCTCGTGGGCAATGACATCCCCTTTCATGTAGGTCACATGTTGGTAAACTGCTGCTAGATGTTTTGGTAAAACAATTACTATATCTACTTCTACTTGGACTTCCTATTGTTTCTTTTTGAACAATTCATCCATTTCCATGACTTCCAACAAGTCATTCTCGAACTCTTTTAGTTTTTCTTTGGTCATGTCTTGACTGTAATCTTCTTGCATGACTTGTTTTGTCTTCCCTTTTGAGGTTGGGATTTCTGTGTTTTTGAATTTCTCATTGGGTACCTCCTCTTGGGCAAAACTACCAAACACGATCCATCTTCTCACCTTAGAAGAACTTCCCGAAATGGAATTAGCTAGGGATACGATATTGATCACGATTTCTTTCTTCCTCTAGTTCTTCTTAGGAGGACTTCTTGATTCTTTCTTGGTCACGTGAGGGGTTTTTGGCTCTTTTTCTTTCTCGGGAAGAACTACCCCCAAGTTTTTCTAGGCCCATATGTAAGCTGTATATTGTCTTTGGATTCTACGATTTGTTGTTCTTCCCAATTCTTTGACTGGCTTTCCATCTTTGCCAGCCACATACTACTTTCCTTCCCGAATTGTTGCTTTATGGGGCTTTGGCTTTGCTGCCATCTGCTCTGGAAGAGTAGGTTTCTTGGCGACTAAGACTTTGCTGGCTGGTTTGCCCCCTAGTCTCTTGACTAGCAACCCATTCATGTTTTCTCTTGAAGTTTCCCAATCTCTAGAAAATATAGTTACGAGGTATCTTTTCCTTAGGGCTATGTGGTCTAAAGCTTGTCTCTGGGATCTTGAGGAAATTCTCATCCTGACGATCTCTTGAATTCTTATGTTCCATGTCTATTTTAGCACATGGTGCTGGGATCTCTAGCACACACTCTGCCCTACATTTGCTGCACATTACTACCCCATCAACAATTGTGGCTAGCAATTTTTCGGATTGCTGGGTTCCTTCCTAAGGCCTAGATTGATCCTCCTTAATTGTCTTGGCCTTCTTTTCAGAATGTGGCCATTGTAGGTTGAGCATATTTACTGATGCCATCGGGAAAAGGGTTAGTATCTACTCCCATTGGTGCTTTAGGAATTGGGGCTAGTGAAATGTGCCCTTGGTTAATCAAACTTTGAATTTTATCCCTGAACTAGACACAATTGGATGTGGCATGGTGTGGTGAGACATTCCATTTACAGAATTTCTTTCCTTTAATGTCCTCTAGTCGAGGCATCTCCTGCTTGGGATCAGATTTGATTACTTTTGCCTTTACTAACTCTTCGTTAATCTCTCCAACTTTGGTAAGGTCGAATGAGTACGAGTTAAACATTGGTACCTTGTTCGCAAAGTAACCACCAGTCGAGTTGACTGGTCTTTGTTCTCGAGCGGGCATAACTAACGATTTGAAAGTCACTGATCCTTTTCCAGTGGTCGGATTTCAGCTAACAGAACTTCTAGTTCCTGCCTCTCTTCTTCCGTCAAGGATTCTTCTTTGATTTCTTTGTGCTCCATCTGATGCACAGGGATCTTGTTCTTGTATAATGGGGGTACTTTAGAGTTGTGTTTTTTTCTTTGCTCTTCCTCCAGCAACCTCTCAAACTTGGTTGCTGACACTACTATCTCTTGAAGGTTAGAGAAGGTACTATCATCGAATTTCTTTCTAAGAGAGAATATCAGAGCTCTTTGTGCTATGGCCACCATTTGGGAATTGTTCATGGGGAATCTGCATTTCATTTTCAATATTTTGAATCTTGCAATGAAATCTTCTGCTGATTCGTATTCCCCATGCTTGATGGCAGTTAGATCATTAATAGTTACCCCGGGTTCAATCTTGCAAAATTCCTCATGGAATTTGGCCTCCATTTGCCCCCAAGTGACTATGGATGCTTCAGGTAGTGAAGTGTACCAAGAAAAAGCATCTCCATATACGCAACTACAGAACAATCGGAGTTTGAGATACGAATTATCTTCTACAGCCACACACTGTGCTGAGAAACTCCCGATGTGTTCCAGGGACGAAGTACTGCCATCTCCATTGAAGAGTGAAAATGTTGGTGGCTTGAAATTCCTCAGGAACGGATTATCCTAATCTACGTAAGCTAGATAAAGCTTCCTATATACCGGGACATTAGCTCTTGTTGGGGCAACAGGTTGGCCCTACATCATTCGTTTGATTTCTGCCGTCTCGTTCGTGATGGCCTGATGTTTGGGATTGTGTGGCATTCTGTGATTGATCACGATTTCTTCTTCTGATCCAGGGTCGTTTGGATCAGTTTTCCTCCAATTCTACAGATTGCTTTTCTCTTCAATATGGGTGATCTTGGTTAGTTTTGTCTGGGATTCCTTTCGATGGATCATGGGTGGTCTGTATTTGGAAGACATCCCGATTTCTTCCCTAGCTTGCCCAACCTGATTTGTGCTTGTTTCCGATGTTTCAATTCCATATCCTTTTGAGAAGTTAGGCTCAGGAAAAATATTTCCAACACAGGCGCTCTATATCCTATGGTCCGCTTGCCTTTGTCTAGGCTCAAAAACCCCAAGGGCGGGAGGTTGGTTCCCAACCTATTTTCAGACTTTTCTCGCTTAAGCTCTTGGATTTGCAGGTTCATAACTTCGATCTGGGTGAGGATTGGTGACATGTCATCCTTGACAGCTTGCATCACTTCTTCTAAAGACACAGATACATGCATCTCCTTGGCAAAAATCTTTTCCACTACTCCTTCTTGAGGAGGCTCCATGTCGACTACTGGTCGAGATAGTTCGGACACCATTTCTCGGGAAGTATTTTTTATAAATCTCCATCTAGCATCTCAGCATCGTTTGGAATTTCTGAACATGGACATGCACTAAAAAGAGTCTCACTGGGCGTGCCAGATTATATTCTGCCTAAAAATGCGACAACGGGCTCAGGGTCGCTTCGGTGGATCTCCGTCGAAATTGGCGCTTGAAGGAGTGGGTTCGTGTGGTTTCCTTAGTGATGGTGGTGGTGTGAACTTATTTGGATGTTGGATTTGAGTTGAAGGTTGTGGGCTAGGAGGCCTTGATACTACGGTCTATCCCTAGATGGGCTGACCATGAAGTAAACAGGCCTTACATGCCTTCAAAGTAAGCGTGCCACTAGTAGAAACTGCTACTAGACAATGATGAATGAGTTCTGTTACGGCCCAATAATCTTTCTTTAATCAAGTGATTGTGAGGCGAGAGGGCAAATAGCTCGCACTGTCATTTTCTATGCCTTCTTCTTATTGTATCCAAGGACTTTAATAAATTTTCTTTCCAATCTAGCCCAAGTTCAATTTATGTTAATTCCGATTTGTTCATGTTAGTAGCTTGTTATTGGTCAGAAGCAGTTAGATGCGAGGATTTCCTTAAGTCGGGATGATGGTATTGGACCAAGATACATAAACGATTCTATGACTTAGAACAGTCATACAATGCAATGGTTGGTATATTCTGAATACTAATAATTCCTCTGAAGAAAATCCTTTGAATTGCAAAGAAAGTAAAGTACAAGTACTGGAAAATAAATGCTTAAATGTTAAATGCAACAAACGAAATACAAGTGCTATAAGTAAATATTTCCTTCAGGCCTCATTGAAGGGCACGATCTTCTAGAAATCATCAACTGAAATGAACATCAGTCGGAATCATGCCATAGGTTGGCAGAGTATTCAAACGACGGTGATACGTCAAGGGTTGAGTGTATGGGGACCTCAAAGACTA
This sequence comes from Oemleria cerasiformis, assembly GCA_037349345.1. Classification (NCBI taxonomy): domain Eukaryota; kingdom Viridiplantae; phylum Streptophyta; class Magnoliopsida; order Rosales; family Rosaceae; genus Oemleria; species Oemleria cerasiformis. The sequence continues at coordinate 13,197,930 of JAZGTL010000007.1, forward strand.
GAGTGAGTGGTAGTCAGGATGAGGCAATTTTTGGGTTTCCTCAATAGGACTGATTTGAGAGGCAGTCGGGATGAAGGAAGAACTTGTGTTCATAGTCGGGAATTGAGAATGAGATGAGAGAAGAGACTGAATCTTGATCCTGGATCGAAGAAACAGGTTGTGCCTAAATAGGCGAGCCTTTAAACAAAGAAATTTTTTAGGGTTTGCAGTTGTTTTAAAATTGACTGGTTTGATCAATTTGTTTGTTTGGTTGATTGATTGGTTGTCCTTGAGAAAAAGGCTTCTTATCCTTTTTATAGGCGGTGAAGGAGCTGATATGGGTTGCCAAATGGACTTCCACAGGACCCGCGTTGCAGTCTGCTTGTCTCGAACATCTCCTTTGCCCTCTAACATGTTCGGCGCTTCATAACCAACTTCCCCTTCTCCACGTTTCCACGTTCCCATGTCCCAAGTGGGCGCTTTTGGGCTGGGCCTTGTGAATTGGGTATTTATTTTAGTTAGCTCCTTGCTCTGACCCAGAGTGGGAATTTTCGGGTGTAAATAGTTTGTATACGTGAACTACGGCAACATAATGACCTATGTTTTAAATAGCGATAATATATCTTAAAACAATTTCTATGTAGCCTAAATTCAAGGTTTAAATCTCATTTAGCCTGTGCTATTTTCCCCATAGCTTAGCTATGAAACCTAGCTAGCTATATAACGCTATAGCTTAGGCTAAATGAAAAAAATTCCCCTAATTTTTAATGAAATTTGATAGGCAAGTTCTAACAAAAGGCTAAATGCTTTAGTCTATATGTGAAATATAACACCTCTTTAAAGAAAAGAAGTATTCAAATTAAAGGAGGTGGAATGTTGATCCAATCCTAGTGGATAACATTTCCTCTAATGATAATGGATAACTGATCAAGATAGAGGATCTGGCTCTCCCTACGGATCCTAATTGGATTGAAGAGGAAGCTATTTTTGATGTTGATTCCGTAAGGAATGTGCCGATTCCTACTTATGAAAGTACTAGTCTACGAATGAGAGAATCATATATATCCTGAGGAGCCAACGAGGGAGTCTACTTCTCCTCCTAGAGATCCTACACTTCTCCACCTAGGGAGCCTATTTCTCCTCCTAGGGATCCTACTCATCCTCTTAGTTAACGTACTCCATTGAGGGAGCCTATTGCTCCTTGGGAACCTCCTATTATTCACTACAAGTGTAACAACCCGGAATTTCAATTATTGGATTTAAGTAAATTATTTATGTAAATGACGATTTTGCCCTTGCATGTTAAAGGGCATGGAAATCAAGTTTTGTTTCGAAACATTTTCGGTGGTGTTTTGGATACCGTTGTGTAGGTCTCGAACTCACGAGTTCGTAGACAGGCGGCACGCGGAAAACGGAGTTCGGGGACGAAAGTTATGGGTCTAGATGTGCAAGGGCATTTTGCTAATTTTTGACTTGGGGTAGATATTTTTAACCCCCAAATCAGTGTAATCTGATCCATCTTCATTTCATCCTTATCATTATCATCTCACTCATCCTCTCTGTGACAAACATACACAAACCAACCGAACCCCGTGCGAAAATCATCCAAAAAACCCACAAAGTCAACTTTGATTTCAAGGCTTCAACTTCCAGTTTTGATCAACTAATCATATTCTACTCCTTCCCACGATCACAACCGTACCAACCATCGAAGGAGAGGACCACGGAGGAAGCCGAACCGAGGATAGGAAGTTTCGGACCTTCCGATCCATTTTCCGGCTTACACAGGCGATACTGCTCCGGGAACTTCAGGGGAGCGTACAGTTCGGGATTGAGCTTGCTTGAATAGGTTTGTGAGTGGACTTTGATTTATAAACTATAATGCATGCATAAATGTATCTTTGATTTAAATACTGTTGAGTATGAGTGAAATGAATTTCTGGATTTTAGAAATGATACTGGACACATATTTTACAACATTTCAGTGAAAGTGTATTTTGAGAAATGACCTGATTTTTGTACTTGATTTTTGATATCGTTTTGACGTGGTAACTATTTGAGTATGTGATTTGGGTTGAGACTCATGATTGTGATTTTACCGATTTTGGCCATAAAATGATATTTCAAAGAATTTGGCTTAGGCCACGAAACAAAGATTTCGAAGTATGGATTTGATTCACTGATTCCCGTCCCGATGATTGTTGTTGCTCTGACTGGTGTTGAGGGGCCTTGCTCTACCAGTTGTTGAGGGTTCGGACCTTAGGTGTTGAGGGGCCTTGCTCCGCCGGGTCGCGAAACTGTCTATGCATAGTACAGATATTACAGACAGTACATATGGTACACAGAGTTGTACAGATTTGAACACATCTCAAGGGATACCCTGATGTGTTATGAATATGTCGGGAACAGTGAAATTGAGATATTATGTGGCAGTTGGAACGAAATGATTTGAATTTGAGATAATTGTGTCCAGATTGAACCAAATGATTTTAAACTCCTTTGAAGAGATTTTCAAACAAAATTGTGGATTACGAGGTATTTTTATTATGCAGATTTTATGTGAGTCCAATTAAATGGTTTTAAAGATAAATGTGAATTTTGGATGATTTACATATGATGCTTTTATATGATAAATTGTTTTATGTTATGCATGCATGATTTTATAAATGGAGGGGAAGAAAGGTAATTCTTCGAAAAGGAATTTATAAATGATTATTTTTGTCCACTCACAACTTTTGTGTTTAAACCCCCTTCAGGCAGTTGAGTAGAGTTGACGCGAACATTGGTCTCGAGGCTGAGGCATTAGGATTTCGACTGCGCTGTGTTGTATATTTGAGTAGGATATCTAAATTTTACTCTTGATCCTACTTAGACGCTCTGATATTATGTTGTAATTGATTGGTCGTTAATTACGGGAATTATTGAGTGCTTAAGTCCCTGGTCTGACAAGAGGAATTATTTATTATTGTTATTATAATTTGTAAGGATTGAAGGGTATTTTGGGAACCTTTTCTTAGGTTGTCAGACGGGATCAGGGTTCTTCCCGGGTTTCGAGGGGAAATTCGGGACGGGTCCTAACAACAAGCGACCTCGTGGTGAGAATTCTCTTGTATTATTATTTCAATAGGAAAGATATATATATATCTCTCTCTCTCTATATATATATATATATATATACACATAGACTAGGAATGTTACTATGGGCCTAATTAGTGGACTAAGTTTAATTAGGAATATACAGCTCATTGACACTCCCCCTCAAGTTGGAGCATGTATGTCGTCAATGCCCAACTTGCTAAGTGAGTTGTGGAATACTCTGCCGCTGACTACTTTAGTGAGGACATCTGCAAGTTGATCTTCAGATTTAACAAATTATACCTCAATGATCTTTGCCTCAAGTTTCTCCTTGATGAAATGTCTGTCAATTTCAACATGTTTGGTTCTATCATGTTGCACTGGATTATGTGCTATATCTATTGCTGCTTTGTTGTCACAATTCAGTTACATGGCATGATTGAGTTTTAATCCCAATTCCCCCAACAAATTCCTTATCCAGAGTAGCTCACATACTCCTTGTGCCATACCTCGATATTCTGCTTCAGCACTTGATCTCGACACTACTTTCTGTTTTTTACTTCGCCAAGTGACTAGATTGCCTCCCACAAAGGTAAAGTATCCAGATGTTGACCTCCTGTAAATACAGAACCCGCCCAGTCTGCATCAGTGTGACCCTCAACATCTAGATGACCATGTCGTGAGAACATCAATCCTCTTCTAGAAGCTGACTTTAAGTATCTCAGGATTCGGTTTACCACATCTATGTGGGCTTCACTTGGTGCATGCATGAACTGACTCACCACATTTACGACATATGCGATATCATGTCTAGTGTGTCCTAGATAGATTAACTTACCCACCAGGCGTTGATATCTTTCTTTGTTGGTGGGTACATGATCCGGATATTCACCAAGCTGATGATTCAACTCCATTGGTGTATCTGCTGGTTTGCTGGCTAGCATTCCAGTGTCAGTTAAAATATCAAAGATATATTTCCGTTGTGATAGAAATATTCCTTGGTATGAACGCGCCACTTCGATGCCTAAGAAATATTTCAAAGCACCAAGATCTTTCATTTCAAACTCACTTGCCAAGTGGTTCTGCAATGCTACCTTTTCCTCTGGGTCATTCCCGGTAACAACCATGTCATCAACATATACAATAAGGGCAGTGACTTTACCTTTCTTATGTTTCAAGAAAAGAGTATGATCTGAGTTACTTTTCTTGTATCCGAAGTCCTTCATTGATTGGCTGAACTTTCCAAACCATGCTCTGGGTGATTGCTTCAATCCATAAAGGGACTTCCTCAGTTTACAAACCATGTTGCCCTTATTATACCCCATCTTGCATCCTGGAGGTGAATCCATATAGACTTCTTCTTCTAAGTCGCCATGCAGGAAGGCATTTTTGACATCAAATTGGTGTAATGGCCAGTCTAGGTTGGCTGCCAGAGAAATAAGTACCCGAATTGTGTTGATCTTGGCTACAGGGGCAAAGGTCTCCCCATAGTCAATCCCATAAGTCTGAGTGTAACCTTTCGCCACCAGTCTTGCTTTGTATCGTCCAATGGTGCCATCTGCCTTCAACTTTACTGTATATATCCATCTACAACCCACTGTTCTCTTCCCTGGCGGAAGGGTAGTCATCTCCCAAGTGGAATTCTTTTGGAGAGCCTTCATTTCTTCATTCATCGCTTGTGTCCACTTGGGATCTTTCAGAGCGTCCTGCACATTACTTGGAATAGATACAGTGGATAATTGACACACAAATGATGCACATGACGGAGACAACCTATGTAGGGACACATGATTAGCAATAGGGTATTTAACTTTTGCTTTAGGGTCAAGGTCATACTGTTGTCTAGGAATCCCTCTAGTCGTGCATCGGGGTAACTGATAACCTGTATAATTCGACGCAGGTAAGGTGTTTGAGATAGAGTTTGAATGTTCAGTTACCCGTGGGGAATCTTCAGGACCTGATTGGATGAGTGGTGATGCTACTGTAGTAGGAGTTGTAGAGAGAGAATTATCTAAACCAGTATCATGAGTGTCATCAGGAGTGTCGAGGGACTCTTGAGCTTGTTGCACCTCGGACACTGACGACTCGGATAAATGGTGTTGAATTTGGACGTCAATCTGAGTATCTTTGGCGGCAAGGATACTGCTCTCCCCCTGTAGAGGATGCTCAGTGACTCCCCCTGAGTAATAGAACTCACTCTCGTTGAAGGTCACATCGGCGGTTACGTGCATGGTCTAAGTGGGAGGATGGAAATACTTATAGCCCTTCTGAGTGGTAGAATAACCCACAAAGACATAACGCCGTGCACAAGGATCAAGCTTTCCACGCTGATGTGGATACACCTGAACATACGCAACACAACCAAAGAGACGTGGTTCGGGATTTGGTGCGGAGGGCATGTTGAGGAGAGTAGTCAATGTCTGACATGGAGTTTGATATTGAAGAGAGCTGGAAGGTGTTCGATTGATGAGGTAAGCCGCAGAACAAAGAGCCTGCCCCCAAAAATGATGCGGCATGTGGGCCTCAAATAAAGAGGCACGAACAACCTCCAAGAAATGCCGATTCTTGCACTCCGCGACACCATTCTGTTGTGGTGTATAGGCGCATGTGGTTTGATGAACAATACCATGGTGGCCGAAAAACTGATGAAGGTCATGGTTGATGTACTCACCTCCATTATCATATCGAAGGGTCATGATTTTCTTGTCAAACTGAGTAGCAACATATTGATAAAAGAGCTTGAACTTGGCGGTGACGTCACTTTTCTGGTGTAGGGGAAAGACCCAGGTCATCCAGGTGCAATCATCAATAAACGTCACAAACCACTTAAAACCATTAATAGTGGGAACTCGTGATGGTCCCCAAATATCAGAATGGACAATCATGGAGGGCATGGATGTAACGGCCCGGACCAGAAATTAAATTATTTTGAGAATTGGATGATTTTACCCTCGATTTTGGACGGGTTCGAGAGTCATTTTTTGACTGGCAATACTTTTTGAAATTTTTCTTGGGTTGTTGCGTAGGTCTCGAACTCACGAGTTCGTAGACAGGAGGCACGGGGAAAACGGAGACCCAGTGAGTTTGTTACGGGTCTAGAATCTACAGGGGCAGTTTGATCATTTTGGAAAAGTTGGAACTATATATCAGATATTTTTCTCTCTCCTCGGGGGATTGGTCGATGCAATCTCTCTCTCCTACCTGAAATTCTTCCCGTGCGAACACCGAACCACCTTTTTCATCAGATGGATTTCGGTATGATTCGACCAAAACCAAGGTCGGGAGGATCTTCCCCGGAGTCCCACGAGCATTTAGGGGTATTTATCGGAGCGGGAGCACCGCCGTAGGCGACGGAGGGAGGTGGACCAAATCTTCTCGGCCGTTTTCCAGCTAGACTAGGTACTATCTCGGAACTTTGACCCTATATTTGGATTCCTGGTGAAAAGTAGATGAATTTACATGTGTGGATCGTGAAAAACGGTCAAGAAATGAAGAAGTTAGAAAACCTTGAAAATCGACCGGAAATGGCAATTTCCGGCGAAACCAGAAGGCGGCGACGGCGGCTGCCGGTCATATTCTCAGGCCAGACTTCAGCGACGACGCCGGTAGCCAATCGTCTTCTCCGGTGACCGATCGAGTCGGGTCAGATCGGGTCGGGTCGAGTTGAACCGGTCGGGTTGAGTGAACCGATTGGGTCGAGTTAAACTGGTCGGGTTGAGTGAACCGGTCGGGTTGAGTCGAGTTGGACCGGGTCAGGTCGAGTCGGGCCGAGTTGGACCGATCCAGGTGCGAGAACACTGTAGCAGGCATGTGACCGGCGCGTGACCGGCGCCTGAGGGCGCGTGTCGGCGCGTGAACGCGTGTTCTGACCTTCCGGTGGCGCGTTGCGGCGCATGGGACTGTTCCCAATGTCACGGCGGCACGTAACTAGGGTTTTGGGACGTTCCGGATTCGATTTTGTTGGTTTCGAGGCCATAGGAGTTCGTTTAGGGCCCAGTTGGGCGATCCCAGCGGTAATGGTTAACCGTAAAGTGGGTTTTGAGCTCGGAAAGTCAAGGTAGTTGGGTTATTATTGTGCATGTGTTCCTTGGGCTAGAGCGTCCATGAATTTTGGGTGCAATGGTTTCATGGAATTTATAAATTGTTTTTTTTCAATAGTTTAGTGAAAGTGTGTTGTGAGAAATGGCATGATTGTTGGATTCGGTTTTGATATTGTTTTGACGTAGTAATTATTTGAGTCCATGATTTTGAGTTGAAACCGTATTTGTGATTATAAAATACTTGATTTTGGACCACTACTATTCCGAGGTCTTGGCTTTGACCTGTAGACTATCCTGCGTCTGACAGGTAGGAGTGGTGAGTAAGTACAGAGGTTCTGTCGGGAACCCTGTAAGGGTTACTAAAAATTAATTAAGGATAAAGGATATTTCTGGTATTTAAATTTTGAGGTAAAAGAGCTGTCAGAGGGGATAAGGGTTCTTTCCAGGTTTCGAGGGAAATTCTGGAAGGGTCCTTACAAGTGGTATCAAAGCTCTAGGTTAACTTCCTGTAGACCGCACACTTATGTGCAAATTATTAAGTATTTCTGTTAACAAGATGCCTCAGAGGCGTTTACCTCTTTACTGACCTTGAACTGAATAGGAGGTTGGTTCTTTAACCTGAGTTAGTGAAATTTCAAGGACGAAATTTCTGTAAGGGGGGAAATTTGTAACGACTCGGACCAGAAATTAAATTATTTTGAGAATTGGACGATTTTACCCTCGATTTTGGATGGGTTCGAGAAATATTTTTTGAATGGCAGTACTTTTTAAAAATTTTCTTGGGTCGTTACGTAGGTCTCGAACTCACGAGTTCGTAGACAGGCGGCACGCATAAAACGGAGACCCGGTGAGTTTGTTACGGGTCTAGAATCTACAGGGGCATTTTAGTAATTTTGGAAAATTTGGAACTATAAATCAGATAATTTTCTCTCTCCTCGGGTGATTGGTTGATGCAGTCTCTCTCTCCTACCCGAAATTCTTCCCATGCGAACACAGAACCACCTTTTTCATCGGACGAATTTCGGTCCGATTCGACTGAAACCAAGATCGGGAGGATCTTCCCCGGAGTCCCACGAGTATTTAGGGGTATTTATCAGAGCGGGGGCACCGCCGTAGGCGACGAACGGAGGAGGGAGGTGGACCGAATCTTCTCGGCCATTTTTCGGTCAGACCAGGTACGATCTCAGAACTTTGACCCCATATTTGGATTCCTGGTGAAAAGTAGCTGAATTTCCTTGTCTGGATCGCGAAAAACGGTAAAGAAATGAAGAAGTTAGAAAACCTTAAAAATAGACCGAAAATGGCAATTTCAGGCGAAACCAGACGGCGGCTGCCGGTCATCTTCTCACGCCAGACTTCGATGATGGTGCAGGCAGCCGATTATCTTCTCCAACAACCGGTCGAGTCGGGTCAGACCGGGTCGGATCGAGTTGAACTAGTTGGGTTGAATGAACCGATCAGGTCGAGTTGAACTAGTCGGGTTGAGTGAACCGATCGGGTTGAGTCGAGTTGGACCGGGTCAGGACGAGCCGGGCCGAGTTGGACCGGTCCAGGCGCGTGAACACTGTAGCAGGCGCGTGACCGGCGCATGAACGCGTGTTCTGACCTTCCGGTGGTGTGTGGCGGCGCGTGGGACTGTTCTCGATGTCACGGCGGCGCGTGACTAGGGTTTTGGGACGTTCCGGATCCGATTTTGTTGGTTTTGAGGCCATTGGAGTTCATTTAGGCCCGGTTAGGTGATCCCAACGATAATGGTTGACCGTGAAACGGGTTTTGAGCTCGGAAAGTCAAGGTAGTTGGGTTATTATTGTGCATGTGTTCCTTGGGCTAGAGCGTCCATGAATTTTGGGTGCAATGGTTTCATGGAATTTATAAATTGTTTTTTTTCAATAGTTTAGTGAAAGTGTGTTGTGAGAAATGGCATGGTTGTTAGATTCGGTTTTGATATTGTTTTGACGTGGTAATTATTTGAGTCCATGATTTTGAGTTGAAACCGTATTTGTGATTATAAAATACTTGATTTTGGACCACTACTATTCCGAGATCTTGGCTTTGACCTGTATACTATCCTGCGTCTGACAGGTAGGAGTGGTGAGTAAGTACAGAGGTTCTGTCGGGAACCCTGTAAGGGTTACTAAAAATTAATTAAGGATAAAGGGTATTTCTGGTATTTAAATTTTGAGGTAAAAGAGCTGTCAGAGGGGATAAGGGTTCTTTCCGGGTTTCGAGGGAATTTCGAGAAGGGTCCTTACAAGTGGTATCAAAGCTCTAGGTTAACTTCCTGTAGACCGCACACTTATGTTCAAATTATTAAGGATTTCTGTTAACAAGATGCCTCAGAGGCGTTTACCTCTTTACTGACCTTGAACTGAATAGGAGGTTGGTTCTTTAACCTGAGTTAGTGAAATTTCGAGGATGAAATTTCTGTAAGGGGGGAAATTTATAACGACTCGGACCTGAAATTAAATTATTTTGAGAATTGGACAATTTTACCCTCGATTTTGGACGGGTTCGGGAATCATTTTTTGACTGGCAATACTTTTTTAAATTTTTCTTGGGTCGTTGCGTAGGTCTCGAACTCATGAGTTCGTAGACAGGCGGCACGCAGAAAACGGAGACTCGGTGAGTTTCTTACGGGTCTAGAATCTACAGGGGCAGTTTGGTAATTTTGGAAAAGTTGGAACTATATATCAGATATTTTTCTCTCTCCTCGGGTGATTGGCCGATGCAGTCTCTCTCTCCTACCCAAAATTCTTCCCGTGCGAACACCGAACCACCTTTTTCATCGGACGGATTTCGGTCTGATTCGACCGAAACCAAGGTCGGGAGGATCTTCCCCGGATTCCCAAGAGCATTTAGGGGTATTTATCGGAGCGGGAGCACCGCCGTAGGCGACGAACGGAGGAGGGAGGTGGACCGAATCTTCTCGGCCGTTTTTCGGTCAGACCAGGTACGATCTCGGAACTTTGACCCCATATTTGGACTCCTGGCGAAAAGTAGATGAATTTACATGTGTGGATCGTGAAAAACGGTCAAGAAATGAAGAAGTTAGAAAACCTTGAAAATCGACCGGAAATGGAAATTTCCGGCGAAACCAGACGGCGGCGACCGCGGCTGTCTGTCATCTTCTCAGGCCAGACTTCAGCGACGGTGCCGGTAGCCGATCGTCTTCTCCGGCGACCGGGCGAGTCGGGTCAGACCGGGTCGGGTCGAGTTGAACCAGTTGGGTTGAGTGAACCGATCAGGTCAAGTTAAACTAGTCGGGTTGAGTGAACCGATCGGGTTGAGTCGAGTTGGACTGGGTCAGGTCGAGCCGGGCCGAGTTGGACCGGTCCAGGCGCGTGAACACTGTAGCAGGCGCGTGACCGGCGCATGAACGCGTGTTCTGACCTTCCGGTGGTGTGTGGCGGCGCGTGGGACTGTTCCCGATGTCACGACGGTGCGTGACTAAGGTTTTGGGACGTTTCGGATCCGATTTTGTTGGTTTCGAGTCCATAGGAGTTCATTTAGGGCCCGGTTGGGTGATCCCAACGGTAATGCTTGACCGTGAAGCGGGTTTTGAGCTCGGAAAGTCAAGGTAGTTGGGTTATTATTGTGCATGTGTTCCTTGGGCTAGAGCGTCCATGAATTTTGGGTGCAACGGTTTCATGGAATTTATAAATTGTTTTTTTTCAATAGTTTAGTGAAAGTGTGTTGTGAGAAATGGCATGGTTGTTGGATTCGGTTTTGATATTGTTTTGACATGGTAATTATTTGAGTCCATGATTTTGAGTTGAAACCGTATTTGTGATTATAAAATACTTGATTTTGGACCACTACTATTCCGAGGTCTTGGCTTTGACCTGTATACTATCCTGCGTCTGACAGCTAGGAGTGGTGAGTAAGTACAGAGGTTCTGTCGGGAATCCTGTAAGGGTTACTAAAAATTAATTAAGGATAAAGGGTATTTCTGGTATTTAAATTTTGAGGTAAAAGAGCTGTCATATAGGATAAGGGTTCTTTCTGGGTTTCGAGGGAAATTCGGGAAGGGTCCTTACAAGTGGTATCAAAGCTCTAGGTTAACTTCTTGTAGACCGCACACTTATGTTCAAATTATTAAGGATTTCTGTTAACAAGATGCCTTAGAGGTGTTTACCTCTTTACTGACCTTGAACTGAATAGGAGGTTGGTTCTTTAACCTGAGTTAGTGAAATTTCGAGCACGCAATTTCTGTAAGGGGGGAAATTTGTAACGACTCGGACCTGAAATTAAATTATTTTGAGAATTGGACAATTTTACCCTCGATTTTGGACGGGTTCGGGAATCATTTTTTGACTGGGAGTACTTTTTTAAATTTTTCTTGGGTCGTTGCGTAGGTCTCGAACTCACGAGTTCGTAGACAGGCGACACGCAGAAAACGGAGACTCGGTGAGTTTGTTACGGGTCTAGAATCTACAGGGGCAGTTTGGTAATTTTGGAAAAGTTGGAACTATATATCAGATATTTTTCTCTCTCCTCGGGTGATTGGTCGATGCAGTCTCTCTCTCCTACCCAAAATTCTTCCCGTGCGAACACCGAACCACCTTTTTCATCGGACGGATCTCGGTCTGATTCGACCGAAACCAAGGTCGGGAGGATCTTCCCCGGATTCCCAAGAGCATTTAGGGGTATTTATCGGAGCGGGAGCACCGCCGTAGGTGACGAACGGAGGAGGGAGGTGGACCGAATCTTCTCGGCCGTTTTTCGGTCAGACCAGGTACGATCTCGGAACTTTGAACCCATATTTGGACTCCTGACGAAAAGTAGATGAATTTACATGTGTGGATCGTGAAAAACGGTCAAGAAATGAAGAAGTTAGAAAACCTTGAAAATCGACCGGAAATGGAAATTTCCGGCGAAACCAGACGGCGGCGACCGCGGCTGCCTGTCATCTTCTCAGGCCAGACTTCAGCGACGGTACCGGTAGCCGATCGTCTTCTCTGGCGACCGGGCGAGTCGGGTCAGACCGGGTCGGGTCGAGTTGAACCAGTTGGGTTGAGTGAACCGATCAGGTCGAGTTAAACTAGTCGGGTTGAGTGAACCGATCGGGTTGAGTCGAGTTGGACTGGGTCAGGTTGAGCCGGGCCGAGTTGGACCGGTCCAGGCGCGTGAACACTGTAGCAGGCGCGTGACCGGCGCATGAACGCGTGTTCTGACCTTCCGGTGGTGCGTGGCGGCGCGTGGGACTGTTCCCGATGTCACGACGGCGCGTGACTAAGGTTTTGGGACGTTTCGAATCCGATTTTGTTGGTTTCGAGTCCATAGGAGTTCATTTAGGGCCCGGTTGGGTGATCCCAACGGTAATGGTTGACCGTGAAGCGGGTTTTGAGCTCGGAAAGTCAAGGTAGTTGGGTTATTATTGTGCATGTGTTCCTTGGGCTAGAGCGTCCATGAATTTTGGGTGCAACGGTTTCATGGAATTTATAAATTGTTTTTTTCAATAGTTTAGTGAAAGTGTGTTGTGAGAAATGGCATGGTTGTTGGATTCGGTTTTGATATTGTTTGGACATGGTAATTATTTGAGTCCATGATTTCGAGTTGAAACCGTATTTGTGATTATAAAATACTTGATTTTGGACCACTACTATTCCGAGGTCTTGGCTTTGACCTGTATACTATCCTGTGTCTGACAGCTAGGAGTGGTCAGTAAGTACAGAGGTTCTGTCGGGAATCCTGTAAGGGTTACTAAAAATTAATTAAGGATAAAGGGTATTTCTGGTATTTAAATTTTGAGGTAAAAGAGCTGTCAGATAGGATAAGGGTTCTTTCTGGGTTTCGAGGGAAATTCGGGAAGGGTCCTTACAAGTGGTATCAAAGCTCTAGGTTAACTTCCTGTATACCGCACACTTATGCTCAAATTATTAAGGATTTCTGTTAACAAGATGCCTCAGAGGCGTTTACCTCTTTACTGACCTTGAACTGAATAGGAGGTTGGTTCTTTAACCTGAGTTAGTGAAATTTCGAGCACGAAATTTCTATAAGGGGGGAAATTTGTAACGACTCGGACCATAAATTAAATTATTTTGAGAATTGGACTATTTTACCCTCGATTTTGGACGGATTCGGGAGTCATTTTTTTACTGGGAGTACTTTTTTAAATTTTTCTTGGGTCGTTGCGTAGGTCTCGAACTCACGAGTTCGTAGACAGGCGGCACGTAAAAAACTGAGACTCGGTGAGTTTGTTACGGGTCTAGAATCTACAGGGGCAGTTTGGTAATTTTGGAAAAGTTGGAACTATATATCAGATATTTTTCTCTCTCCTCGGGTGATTGGTCGACGCAGTCTCTCTCTCCTACCGAAATTCTTTCTGTGCGAACACCGAACCACCTTTTTCATCGGATGGATTTCGGTCTGATTCGACCGAAACCAAGGTTGGGAGGATCTTCCCCGTATTCCCACGAGCATTTAGGGGTATTAATCTGAGCGGGAGCACCGCCGTAGGTGACGAACGGAGGAGGGAGGTGGACCGAATCTTCTCGGCCGTTTTTCGGTCAGACCATGTAGGATCTCGGAACTTTGACCCCATATTTGGATTCCTGGCGAAATGTAGATGAATTTACATGTGTGGATCCTGAAAAACGGTCAAGAAATGAAGAAGTTAGAAAACCTTGAAAATCGACCGGAAATGGCAATTTCCGGCGAAACCAGACGGCGGCGACTGCGGTTGCCGGTCATCTTCTCAGGCCAGACTTCGGCGACGGCGCCGGTAGCCGATCGTCTTCTCCTGCGACAGGTCGAGTCTGGTCAGACCGGGTCGGGTCGAGATGAACCAGTTGGGTTGAGTGAACCGATCAGGTCGAGTTGAACTAGTCGGGTTGAGTGAACCGATCGGGTTGAGTCGAGTTGGACCGGGTCAGGTCGAGCCGGGCCGAGTTGGACCGGTCCAGGCGTGTGAACACTGTAGCAGGAACGTGACCGGCGCATGAAAGCGTGTTCTGACCTTCCGGTGGTGCGTGGCGGCACGTGGGACTGTTCCCGAGGTCACGGCGACGCGTGACTAGGGTTTTGGGACATTCCGGATCCGATTTTGTTGGTTTCGAGTCCATAGGAGTTCATTTAGGGCCCGGTTGGGTGATCCCAACGGTAATGGTTGACCGTGAAGTGGGTTTTGAGCTCGGAAAGTCAAGGTAGTTGGGTTATTATTGTGCATGTGTTCCTTGGGCTAGAGCGTCCATGAATTTTGGGTGCAATGGTTTCATGGAATTTATAAATTGGGTTTTTTCAATAGTTTAGTGAAAGTGTGTTGTGAGAAATGGCATGGTTGTTGGATTCGGTTTTGATATTGTTTTGACGTGGTAATTATTTGAGTCCATGATTTTGAGTTGAAACCGTATTTATGATTATAAAATACTTGATTTTGGACCACTACTATTCCGAGGTCTTGGCTTTGACCTGTATACTATCCTGCGTCTGACAGGTAGGAGTGGTGAGTAAGTACAGAGGTTCTGTCGGGAACCCTGTAAGGGTTACTAAAAATTAATTAAGGATAAAGGGTATTTCTGGTATTTAAATTTTGAGGTAAAAGAGCTGTCAAACGAGATAAGGGTTCTTTCCAGGTTTCGAGGGAAATTCGGGAAGGGTCCTTACAATGGAGCTTTTATGCAATCTTAATGGGTAAGAAATACGATGGCTTTTCGCCAAAATGCAAGTTTCACAATGAAATTCTGATTGATGAAACTGGGAAAACAAATATGCAAATATAAGTTTCAGATAACCAAAAGAAGCATGCCTTAACCGTCGATGCCATAGCCAAATTTTCTTCATCCTGATGGACTCATCGCTCTTCACATGATGTGCGTGACTCAAACGCTTACTGATGTCGGCTGTCAAGTCCAGATAATACAACTTTCCCCTCCTAGTACCACATCCAATCACGGCCCTGGTGAGAAGATCCTGAAAGAGACAATACGATGGCCAAAAACACACAGTACAATTAAAGGAATCAATGATCTGAGGAACAGATAACAAGTCATAGTCGAGATAAGGGACAAGTAAGACATGATCAAGAGTGAATGAGGGTGTAAGAGATAAGGATCCCTCGCCCATGACTTGGGAGGTGGTTCCATTGGCACTAGTAATCTGTGTTTAGCTTAAGGGTTTGGTAGAGTGCAACTTAGTGAAACTAGATGTCATGTGATCAATAGCGCTAGTGTCAATAATCCATGATCTATTATAAGTAAGTGGAGATGTGCAAGAGGTACCTGAGTTGGCCAAGGTCGTGGTGCCAGATGTACTTGATGGAGGTTTGGATGTGGTCCCCTGGGATGACTGAGCGGATGCAAATGAGGCTCTGTTCGAATCCTTCTTGCGCCCTTGGTGGACCCATCTGTCCGGATAACCAATGATCTCATAACATCCCTTAATTGTATGGTTATCTAAACCACATTTGGTACACCACATTGGAGGCCGGTGACGAGTAGGGACGACACTATAGGTGGTTGGCCGAGATTGTTTGGACTTGGCAGCAGCCATCTCTCATTTTTTTTTTTTTTTTTCAAAACTGGGCCATAAAAGTTGGGTTGGGCCAGGTCAGTGTGATGGGTGTACAAAGCAGTTGGGTGTTTGATGGGTATGCGCTCTCAAGTCTCAGCACTCAGATGAAAATAATGGTCCTCAATAGACGAAACCCAACTGTGAGCGGACTCGAGGATGATGACCGGTGGGGTTCGGTGAGGTCGATGAGTGTGTGGTCTGGGACGGAACGATGAGTCTCAGTCTGGTTGGTGAGTCTCAGTCCGGTCAGTGAGTCTCAGTCCGGTCAGTGTATTTCTGCTTTGCTACGGCGTCCAAGCCAGTCGAACACCGGACCCAGGGACTTTGTGGGGTTGCACTAGGCTGCTAAGAAAGACCGGCTGAATGATGGTCAAAGTGCTTGGAACCCAAACGCGAACCCAAACCTGAACGAACTCGACGATGATGACGAACCCGAACCCGAACGAACTCGACGATGAGTGTTTTGTGGTCTGGGTCAGATTGTGGTGGGTTGGTGTGTTTGTGGTGGACGGTTCGGTGGATGTTGCTGCGGGTGTTGGGATTTTTCTGCGGAAGTGGTGGTGCTGCGGGAAGGTGTCTTCGGTTGGGTCGATGCGGTTGGTGGTGTTGTTATGCGGGAAGGTCGTGGTCTCGGAAGAGGTGGTGTTGTATTTGGTGATGGTGATGGTGAGGTTCGATGATGGTGAGGTGGTGCTGGCCGGCTGTGGTTATGACTGCGAGTATGACTGATGTTATGTGGTGTTTGGGTCAGACCGAAGTGGTGGTGCGGCGTGATGCCGTCTGTGGGAAGGTAGTGGTGCGGCGGAAGTCTTCGGTTTCTAGGGTTTATGCGGGAATGTTTATGCGGCGGAAGGTAGTGGTGCGACTAGGGCACAATAATGAGTTCTAGGGTTAATGCAAGAGACAGTCATGATCGACTGCTCTGATACCATATCAGATTGGGTGAGAATTCTCTTGTATTATTATTTCAATAGGAAAGATATATCTATATATATATACACAGAGACTATGAATATTACTATAGGCCTAATTAGTGGACTAAGTTTAATTAGGAATATATAGCTCATTGACATTATTCACTACAAGCGACCTCGTGGTGAAAGCTCAAGTATAAAAAAAAAACCTTGACACTATATTAATTTGTTTATAAATTTTCAATAAAAGTTTACTAAATAGGTAATAATTATGTATTATATTTTTTTTTTCATTTGCTTACGCAAAGCTATGACGAGCAGAAATCGCAAAGCTACCGCTATCGCGATTCAAAACCTTGATAACGACGATGACCGATGCCGAGCATCTGAAAGAATTTGCATGGGGACTTGCAAATATCAAGCTTCCATTTTTGTGGATTGTTAGGCCTGATGTAGTTGAGGGTAATACGTAGTGGTTGGAATAATTCTGCCATGGATACTATATATAGCTGCTGGTGTGCCTGTAATTTTCTGGTCTTTCTTTTCTGATCGAGCAACAAACCAATTGTCGGTACGCATGCACTGATTGGAAGATTGGAATGGAGGTGAGCTCCGATGTGAAGCGTGACGAAATTGAAGCACTTGTGAAGGAAATGCTGGAAGGGGAACAAGGGATGAAGGCGAGGGAAAAGGCTAAGGAATGAAAGAAAAAAGCTATACAAAGTTGTGATGTTGGAAGGTCGTCTTGCAATAATTCTGATAGATTGATTAATTAAGGAGGCCCTCCAGTATGGTGGGTAAAAAGCAAGTGTGCCACATATGGTGCTTAATTTGTCCTAATTTTCATGTTTATTTGTTGCCATGTTTGGAAGGCTAGGGTTTAGGGTTTATTTGTTGTCATTATTGAATCTAGGGTTAGGGTTGGAGTTATTTTCATGTTTATTTGTTGCCATTATTGAATCTAGGGTTTGGATTTTGGGTTTGTTATTTTCATGTGTATTGGTTGTCACTGGATTTCAGACTGAAAATCTCAGTTTGTTCTCCCAGTTGTTACAGTTGAAGCATTTCGACTTGGTTTTTTGAATAAAATTAGTAAAATCGAAAAAAATATTAGATTTGGTATAGAATGAAGAAGTCGGCTGGGTTGGATTAATATATAGATATTTATTTTGCTTGTCTAAAATTTGGTGTGGGCCGTCACTGTTTGCCAGAGTTTATTCAGTTTTTGTAAATTGAAGATCAAAATAAAATAAACATGTTAGAGCATCTCCAATAGAAGAAGTAAACTTTACTCTCTTTGAATTTTACTTTGTTGATACCTTTTGTAGAGTACAATTTGATACTTATAACTTTTGCACCTAAGTATTACATAATTTTAATCGCAAGATGTAGTCTAGTGGTTTCACTGGCTTGGTTTGCTCCCAGATTTAGTGTTCGAATCCTACTAGTTGTTTCTTATGGTCACTAAAGAGCGTAAAATGTGTCCCTGACCTTATATCGACCTCAATCTTCCCCCGGGTTCCATAAGGGGCGAGAATCAATCCCATATTAATATGTGTGGAGACACATCGTACAAAATGTAAAAGAAAAATGTATTACACACTACAAGAAAATCTTAGTTACCCGACGCATCCTATCTCGCAGGGTAATCTAATTTGGCCCGACGGATATGCATGCTCGCCGGGTAACATTTTGACGGGAAGAAAAAGCCTTTGGCGCGCAAAATTAGAAGTTTTTACCCGACGATTTGAATTCCCCGTTGGGTAACATTATCAACAACGACGACCAATCGCCGTCGGGTAACACTGGGCGTTGACTCTATGTTGCTCGAGGAATCATTAAAGATTGCTCTGCGAATTTGTTCATCGGGCAAAAGTCTAAACACACTTATTACCCGAGACTCTCACTTTTCTTCTTCTTCTTCTTCTTCCTCCTCTCTGCTTCATCCTCCGTTCTGCTCTCTCTCTCCCTCTCACTCACTCACTCTCTTTCTCTACCTATTGTTATCATCTCATCACCAATTTTACTACCAATCAAATCCTTTTTCTCTATCAATCATAAAATATCAAATAATAAGGTATGAAAATTTTATTTTTTTGTAATTTTGAAATTTTGATTTTTAATTAGGAATTAATTTTGTTTTGTGTTGTAGGAATTTTGTGGTTGATTTGAAAGAATACTTATAAAAAGGTATGTGTGTTTACCTCTCTATTTAATTTTGTTAAGAATTAATGTTGGATATAAATATGTTAGGAATTTTTGTATTTATTGTGGAAAATGTGTAGAAATTGTTTAGAATTTGTGGAAATTAGAAATTAGAAAATTTGTTAGGAAAATATGAAAATAGAAAAAATGTTATGAAATTAGGAAAACATGAAAATAGAAAATATGTTAGGAAATTAGGAAATTTTGTTGTTAAATAGGAAAATAAAAAATATGTAATGAAATGATTGAAATTAGAAAATATATTTGGAAATTAAGAAAAATGTTAGGAAA
Source organism: Oemleria cerasiformis (assembly GCA_037349345.1). Lineage (NCBI taxonomy): Eukaryota > Viridiplantae > Streptophyta > Magnoliopsida > Rosales > Rosaceae > Oemleria > Oemleria cerasiformis. The sequence continues at coordinate 13,216,945 of JAZGTL010000007.1, forward strand.
TTAGGGAAATATAAAATATGTTAGGAAATTAAAAAAATTTGTTAGAAAATAGGAAAATATAAAAATATGTAATGAAATTATTGAAATTAGAAAATATGTTAGGAAAATAAAGAAATAGAAAATATTTTAGGAAATTAGGAAATTAGAAAACATTTTAGGAAAATAAAAAATATGTAATGAAATTATTAAAATTCGAAATTATGTTTGGAAATTAGAAAATATGTTAGGAAAATAGGGAAATAGAAAATATATACATAAATTATAAAATTTAAAACTTTGTTTTATGCATAGTTTATATATGTTCGTATTTGTGAATTTGTTGTGATATTTTTATTAAAGCGCTTTATTTAGTTGCGACGGAGTGAAATACGTTCATATTTCATAACCATTTATGCGAAGTTAATCGAGTTGATTAACTTCGTATAATGAAATTCAATGAAAAACCTTAGACCCGTTTGAGAGTCAGTGAATCATATTGATTGATTGATTGTTGAATTGTCCATTTATTCGGACAGTTTGGGGGTGCGCAACTATGTGTTGTGTAGTTGGCGGTCTACGATGTTAGGTTGAGATTGTGGGAAATTCGGTTTGTATTCCCTACACGTTCTCCGAATGCATACTAGATATTTGTTTATAATATCTACGTGGTGCATTTAGGGAACTGTAGGGAGATGCTGCCGAAATTTCCATCGATCGGAACTTAGCCTCGTAGGTCACAAACTACACAGCACAGAACGTGCACTCTCGAATGGGATGTGGCCAAATCACCGGAGGCATAAGGAGAAGGGTTGCTTTTGATTTTAACTTGTTCTATTTACGGGACAATGTTAACTCAATTACTTACGTTGACTCTATGTTGTGAAAGCAGACACAATGGACAGAGGGTGGATGCAAATGTTTGATAGATCTTATTATCAGTATTTGGATGGGATCGACAACTTCATTGCCTTTGCACGTAGTCATTGCAGTGATACAAGACGTATCAGGTGTCTGTGCCGTAAATGTAATAATTGCATTTGGATGTCGTTGAATGAGGTCCAAACTCATCTGGAATGCAATGGGATCGTACACAACTACACTAATTGGATCTATCACGGTGAAGAAATATTTTCCGCATTGACATCTTCGGTTCCCGGGACCCGTCGGGACGAAAGTGGTTGGGATGGGCAATGTGATAATGATCAAGTCGTTGAGTTATTAACCGATGCTTTTCCTCCGGCATCAGATGATATGGAAGATGATACGCCAAGGTTGCAACCCGAAGACTCTGAGCTCCATTATAAGAGATTGTTGAAAGAAGCTGAGCGCGAATTGTACCTCGGGTGTAAATCATTTTCGGTTCTAGGGGCAGTTGTGGAGTTGATGCACATGAAAGTTGAGTATAATCAAACGAACAAGCATTTTGATCACATGTTGGACATTATCATCCGAATGCTCCCTGAAAACAATTGTCTGCCAAAAGATCATTACAGCTCGAAGAAGTTGTTGAAGGGGCTTGGTTTAGGGTATATCAAGATCCATGCATGGAAGAACAATTGTGCTTTGTTTTACGGTGAATTCGAGCAGTTTGACAAATGTCCCGTGTGCAATGAGCCTAGGTTTCAAAAGAACAAGATTCCTAACAAGGTGTTGCGTTATTTTCCACTGAAGCCAAGGTTACAAAGATTCTACATGTCGTCCCACATAGCTCGTGATATGAGGTGGCATAAGGATGAACGCATTGATAATGATGTACTGAGGCATCCGGCGGATGGAGAGGCTTGGAAGGAATTTGATAAAATGTCTCCCGAGTTTACTGCGGAGCCAAGAAATATCAGATTAGGGCTCGCTACTGATGGGTTTAATCCGTTTGGGAGTTTTGTAAGGCCCTATAGCACTTGGCCGGTTGTTATGGTTCCGTATAACTTGCCTCTTTGGAGATACATGAAGAAAGAATTCACAATCCTCAGTACTTTGATACCAGGGCCCAAATCGCCGAGTAATTCCATCGATGTGTATTTGCGGCCGTTGATTGACGAGCTCGTGGATTTGTGGGAAAATGGTGTCCGAACATATGACAAGTGCAGTGGAGAAATGTTCACCCTACGAGCAGCCGTAATGTGGACAATTAATGATTTTCCTGCTTATGGTATGTTATCGGGATGGAGCACCAATGGCAATCTTGCTTGCCCGACATGTGGACCAAACACAACGTCCTTTTGGCACGCATCTAAGGTATGGTACTTGGGTGCGAGAAGGTTTCTGCTCTGGGATCACCGATGGCGAATGCAGTCTGACTCATTTGATGGTAAATCAAAGTTAAGAGGTCGACCAAGGGAGAGGTGCGGTGATGAGATATTATCCAAACTCAACAGTATACATGAGTTCGTGACAAGAGGATCGAAACCAGCCGAACAGAAAAATTGGATGAAAAAAAGCATATTCTTCCGGTTGCCATATTGGGCGAAATTGAAAATCAGACATATCGCCGATCCTACGCACATCGAGAAGAATGATGCCGAGAGTGTTGTGGGAACGACTTTACCCATTGAAGGCAAGTCAAAGGATACAAAAAAGACTCGTCTGGGCATGAAAGAAATGGGGATTCGGCCTAATTTGTGGCCAAAAGTCGTCAATGGCAAATACATCATGGCTCATCCAAGTTATACATTTATGCCGGACAATAAGAAAAAATTCCTGAAGTGGTTGCAGGATGTGAAATTTCCTAACGGGTACGCCGGCAACATATACTGGAGTGTTAGCACAAACGGTGGGACCATTTCTGGTATGAAGAGCCATGACTATCATGTTTTGCTACAACGACTTATTCTGATTGGTATTCGACCCTTCTTGGAGGCTGGTGTTGTTGAGACGATAGTTTATTTGTCTCAATTCTTCCAGATACTATGTGCCAGGTCATTGGTTAAGGCGGACATTCAAGCAATTAACGAGGATATTGTGTACATCATGTGTCGGCTTGAGCACATATATCCACCTGCATTCGTTGATATCATGGTGCACCTACTAATACATCTGCCGGATGAGGCAAAGCTAGCTGGCCCGGTGCATTAATGCAGCTGGCTATTGGCCCATTCCGAGGAGAAACGTACGTTGGTTATGATGTTAACGGAGTTAAGTTCGTGTGCACAGAATGAGACGACAAGTTGTTTACGCAAAACAGCGGGGTCTTCGTGTCGGGGGATGGGAAAATGCTGAGACAGATTTCTACGGCAAATTGTTAACTGTGGTTAAGGTGTAATACACTTATCGCAAGGAAGTCGTCTTGTTCACGTGTCATTGGTTTGATACGAACCCAAGTATCCCAGGCAGTGTCATCAAAGATCAGTTATATACTTCTATAAACACAAACACTCGGTGGTTTGAGAGTGATCCCTACATCCTCGCTAGTACGGCGAAACAAGTATTCTATTTGGATGATCCAAAAGCTGGTGGTGGATAGAGAGTAGCTGAGATGGTGAATCATAGAAACATTTGGGACTTGGATGACCGATACCATGAAGAAGATGGGGAAATAAACGATGACCAAATCATTTACTAAGTGGATTCATCGGCATCCACCCACAACGTGGATGGAGTTCGGACCAATGACATCATCCCACCAATTGCAATGACATTTTTATTGATATGGGGGAATTAGAACAAATTGAAAGTGATTCGGAGGAATCAAGTACTGTATACATGTCGGATGACGAGCGTGATTGGGAGGGGGAAAGCGATTCCGAATGAAAGTTGTAAATTCGAAATTTCATTCATATATTTAATATCCATCTTCAAATCAATATATTTGATTTATATGTATGTTGTATGATTTCATTCAAAAAAATAGTTTTTTTACTTTCTTAATGTGAGGAGACCATACATGCACTCCACAAAATACGCAACTTCAAAATAAATGAAGGTAAAAGATTTTGTCAAATATTTTGATGATAAGTCATGAAGGTCAAAGTGATAAATCATGAGGGTCACTTTTTACTCTTTAGTGCAATTTGAAAAAAATAGAACCCAATATTTATTCATATTAAACCAAATAAGATACAACAATTTTTTTCCAAAAATATTGTCTATAAAATGTGCTTTGATAATTTTTTTATAAACAATTATTTACCCGACGGATATGGTACGGGTGACCCGACGACCGCCTGCTCTTATACTTACCCGACGCATAGGTTACGGGTTACCCGACGAAGGCCTCCGCATATAATTACCCGACGTATAGATATATGAATATCCGTCGAGTATAATTTAGCAGATTATATCTACAATTTTTAATAACACATGTTACCCGACGGATACTGTACAGGTTACCCGACGCCTACCTCATCTTACATTACCCGACGGATAAGTTACGGGTTACCCGACGTCTACCTCCTCTTATAATTAGCCGACGGGTATAAATGAATATCCGTCGGGTATGATTTAGTAGATTATATTTATAATTTTTTATAACGCTTGTTACCCGACGGATAAGGTACCAGTTACCCGACGTCGACCTCCTCTTATCATTACCCGACGGGTATAGATATATAAATATCCTTTGGGTAATTATAAGCAGATTATATTTACAATTTTTTATTACACATGTTACCCGACGAGTTTGTATTTGACTATTCATCGGGTATGATATTTTTAGCAGATTAAAAACTTCAAATTTTTTTTTACCCAACCTTTTTAAAAACTTAAAAATTGAAAATGACCGATCTAACCGTCCACATTTATGGTAGGTACCATAGATTGCTTACGCGAAAAATTTCCCAAATTGGAAATCCCAGGATTAGGAAACGGTGTGCGACGATTCAACGGTTACAGAACGTTTCTTCACGATTGGACGGCTTGAAATCTTCAAAACATCAAGATTTTCGATGGGCGAGATCTAGGCACGTACAACCACAAAGTGGACGGTTAGATCGCTCAAATTCAATCATTTGAATATCAATAGGATCCAAAATTCGAAAAATGTATTGAAGTTTCCTTGAAAAGTTTAAACTCCTTAGGCAATATAGTTGATTTCTGATTTTCAAAAACTTAAAAATTGAAAATGACCGATCTAACCGTCCACATTTATGGTAGGTACCCATAGATCGCCTATGCGAAAAATATCCCAAATTGGAAATCCCAGGATTAGGAAACTGTGCGCGACGATTCAACGGTTACACAACGTTTCTTCACGATCGGACGGCTTGAAATCCTGAAAACATCAAGATTTTCGACGGGCGAGATCTAGGCACGTAAAACCACAAAGTGAACAGTTAGATCGCTCAAATTCAATCGTTTGAATTTCAATAGGATCCAAAATTCGATAAATGTATTGAAGTTTCCTTGAAGAGTTTAAACTCCTTGGGCAATATGGTTATTTTCTGATTTTCAAACACTTCAAAATTGAAAATGACCGATCTAACCGTCCACATTTATGGTAGGTACCCATAGATCGCCTACGAGAAAAATTTCCCAAATTGGAAATCCCAGGATTAGGTAACGGTGCGCGACGATTCAACGGTTACACAACATTTTTTCACGATCGGATGGCTTGAAATCCTCAAAACAACACAATAACGATAAATGGGGCTTTAGGAATGTAAAACCAAATTTTGAACGGTCCCGAAGTTGCTTATACTTTCACCGGACTTGGTTTTCCGATTAAGGCCAAAAATGGCATCAGAAAGGTCATGCCCGACGGAGATGTGAAAACCTCCGTCGGGTAACTTCAATAAAATGGCCAGTTTTCAAAAATTCCAAATTTCCGCCTAATTTTTGGCGAAATCTAAAATTTCCTGCATGGTGTTACCCGATGGACATTTTAACTCTTACCCGACGAACTACCAACCGGGTCTATTACCCGGTGGATATGTTAAATGTTACCCGAAGGACCCTGCGCCTAAATTTTCGTGGATTCTCAAAAGTCCCGCGTTTTGTGGCCCGACGGATAGTATAGGCGTTACCCGACGGATATCCGACCATTATCGTTACCCGACGGGTGTTTGGACTGTTACCCGACGGGCTTCCTACCTAAATATTCGCGGATTCTGAAATTTACCGCTTAATATTGCTTGACGGAAAAGTTAAAATAACCCGACGGAGTTCAAAGAGTTTACCCGACGGTAACTAAAACGTTACCCGACGATATGATTGAATCGTTACCCGACGAATGTTTAACACAAATACCCGACGAATAAGCACTAGTTTTTAATGCCCGACGGGTCATTAAAGTGTTACCCGACGGACGCATGCGTCGGGCCACATACAGTCTTATACTTAAATCAGACAGACTCTTCTTCTTATTCCTTCTTCTTCATTTTCTGAAATTTCCCATCGCCGAAAACTGTCGACCCATTTTTCCTCTTGCTCTCCGACCCGAAAACTTCGTCATTTTCAACCTTTCCAAGCTGCCAACTTGTCTTGCTATCCCTCAAGCCACCGGCCAAGAAGTCAAGGACACCGTCTCCCCTCACTGAGGTATGCCGTCGCCGCCGCTTCCCTTGTTAATGTTAATGTTAGTTTCAATATATTGTTTATTGTTAATTTGGATATATTTGTTTATATTGGTTTATATTGGTTGATATTGGATATATTGGTTTATTGGTTTATATTGGTTGATATTGGATATATTGGTTTAGTGTTAATTTTTATTTGGAAAAAGAATTTATGAAATTGGATATTGTTTTTGTTAATGTTAATGTTAATTTCAATATATTGTTTATTGTTAATTTGGATATATTTTTTTATATTAGTTTATATTGGTTGATATTGGATATATTGGTTTATTGGTTTATATTGGTTGATATTGGATATATTGGTTTAGTGTTAATTTTTATTAGGAAAAAGAATTTATGAAATTGGATATTGTTTTTGTTAATGTTTATGTATATATATTTGGATATATATTTGTTATTGGTTTATTGTTATTGTTAATGTATATATAATAGTTGAAGATTTGTTGAAATTTTGATGTTTGGTATAATGTTGGAATTGATATAATGTTATGTTTTTTGTTATGCTTTTGGATATGAAATTTATGTGAATTTTGGATATGTGAAATTTATGAATTTTGGGTAATTGAATTTTAAAGACAATTTTGGGAAATTTTTATATGGTGTAGTATATGTGAATTTTGGAAATGTGAGTTTTAAAAATTTTTAATTTGTGAATTTTAGGATTTGGATATTATATGTTTGGATTAATATGTAAGTTAGATCTTGGTCCCGAAATTTGGATTTAGAAATTTAGGTATAATGTTGTGAATTTTGAGTTTAGTACGTTTGGATTAATTAGTTTTTTAAGTTAATTTTTCGTTTGTGTTGGATTTATTTAAAAAAATTAGAATTTGGTGGTTTTAGTTTTTAGATACCAATTTACTAATTATTACTAAAAACAATTATTGCTTTATTTTTTTAAGTTTATTGGAATTATAAAATGTTGGTTAATTTTAAATGTGATTTTGTTTTTATTTTTTTAATTTAATATTTAATATTAAAAATATTTGGTTTTTTTTATTTAATTAAAAATGTGATGGTTAATTTAATATTAATTAATTTATATTTGTTATGGTAGATGTCACATCGCACCTTCATCACGTCTAGGTTTCGCCCTTGCCTTGATCCCGTTGATGATCATGAGCTGGAGGAGGCAGCCCTGGACTCAGTTGCCTCAACAGCGGCGTCCGTTCACGCACCGCTGTCGATTTATATGCGACCCGGTGCCCGATCGGCTCGTCGACAACATAGTAAGAAATGGGGGGGACCCCGTATCGACCCCCAGCCCTCACAGGACGCTGTCGGAGCCGACGAAACATGCTCTAATGTCAGATCACTCCCTAAGGGTAAGCTCATTATTTTGTTTATTTAACCAACCGTTTTTATTTGCTACTCATTTTATTTACTAATGTTCATCGAATTTGCAGGTAGGTCGGTGAACGTGCGCGGAATAAACCGAGGTTTGACATCCCAGCGGATTTGCAGGACAACAAATGCAAAGATACTGGTGGTGTACGTGCAGCGCCTCCGGTCCGCGTTGGTAAAAATTCACAGCCTCCTGGTTCATGACATTGGTGCGATTCTTCGCACCAAGTCACTGACGATGGGGGACATTTTTCGAACCCAAACCCCAGAGGAGATCACGCGTTGTTGGGGCGAGTTATCGGTATATTTTTTCCCATTTTTAACATTAATTTCATATTTTTTAATTCTTTTACTAACTTTAATAATTGATTGCAGATTAATTTTGAGTTCGACTTGGAGAACGTCGAGCTCAGTACATACCTGTGCCATCACTGGCAGTTATGGTACCCAGACTGGAAGTACGAGCTCCACAAGTACTTCTTGACTTGGCCTTCTCCGAAGGAAGCTCGGGCAAATCCTCTGGAGGAGTTGGACGGGCCGAAACTGCCAAGGTGGTTGTGGTTGTGCGACCATTTCGTGTCCCCCACCTATTTGGTACGTATTATCTATTTAATTAATTAAATTATTTAATTTTTATGTTATTTTCCCTTTTAAAATCTAATTTTTTGGTTTTACGAATGAATAGCGGAAATCGATTGCCAACAAATCGAACTGGGGAGCGAAAAAATTCAACCACCACGGGGGGTCGCGATCCTTATCGGCCCGGCAGGAGGATCGGCGCATCGCCGGGTCGTTGTTCCCAGAGGTGGATGCCTGGGGGCAGGTGTACGCTGGACGGGGGGATCAAAAGGCTGATCGAATTCACGTAAGTATATTTTTTGAAGATTAAACATTTTTCCTGAATTTGATAATTATATTTCTAATTAATATTTATTCTAATTTGTAGGATGCGATGCAGCAAGACGTCCAGCAGACACAAGCTAAGCTCATGCAACAACATCCGGATGTGCTGTTGGAGCAGCAGCTCCCTAATGTCGATATGTCAATCGCTATTCTGGAGCGACAACTTGGGAGACGCCCAGGGAGGGTCGTTCAGGGGGCGGGCGACGGGATTGTGCGGGCTGTCTCACAATCGTCGTCTTCATCTCGGATAGGCAATACCCAGGAGACGTCAGACCTAAGGAGAAACTTCGATATCCTCCAGACCGAAAATGCTCAGCTCAAAGCCCAATTTGCGGAGATGCAAGTCCAAAACCAACAAATCAAGAGCGCCCTTGACAGCATCTTTCAACGTATGGGTGACCGTGGATTGGATGTCATTTTCTCACCGCCCACCCAACAGCCCCCTCAAGTTCCCGGCTACTTTGACCCCTCGACTAATTATTAGAGTGTACTATATATACAATATTTTTTTAGTTTTAATGATGTCAAATTATTACATTCATTTTTTTTAATATTAATTTAATTATGATTCTTTTTATTAAAAAATTTTAATTAATTTTTTATTTTTTATTATTTAATTAAATATTTTATTAAAAAATTTATTAAATATGGAACGCTTGCCCGACGCACAGTCATTCCATCGGGCATAAAAATGGGATTTTTTAAAACTGTACCCGACGAAAAGGGGAAACGTTACCCGACGGTGTGTACACGTTACCCGACGAGTTTTTTAACACTTTACCCGACGGGTGTATATAACGTTACCCGACGGTTGTTTATAACGTTACTCGGCGGATTGTATTAACCTTAACCGACGGATTGTATTAACCTTACCCGACGGTAATAAGATGTTGACTTTAGTTGCTCGACGACAGTATCAACGACGAACACTACCGCCGGGCATTGTGAAATTGCTCGACGAGGACACTGTGCTCGTTGAGAAAATTTGAAAGCCCGACTGCAATAGCCCGACGCCTATTGCCCGACGACGAGTCGCCGTTGTCAGTGTTACTCGACGGAGGACTTACGTTGCGCAACGACGTCATTCCGCGGGGCAACTTCTGATTTCTTGTAGTGACATGATTTTTGAAATCAAAATTCGGATTAATAATTATATATTAAGAAAAATATAAAAGATGTAGGGAAAACGAAAACTATAATTGCACCATTTGTAATTTAAAACAGTTTCAAAAGTGGTCATTTAGTGTCACGGCCTAGTGGTATTTCTCTCCATACATTATGTGGGAGGTCACCTAATATGTATGTAGGAGGTCTCGAATATACAATATCACTGTATTCGAAAAAAATTGGTTGGCAAATTTTAGATTTAGTTAAGGTACTGGCAACAGTTTTCCTCTAAGATTAATATATAATAAATTACGTCAATAATAGTTTCTTACTCTACTCATTAGAAAAGTGGGAATGAAGAAAAGAAAATTTTTCGACTAAATTTGACGGCTAAATTTGAAAAGAAAAATTGTTTCTTACTCTACTCATTATAATAAATTTGAAGACTAAATTTGACGTCAAGAATAGTTTCTTACTCTACTCGTTATAATAAATTTGACGATTAAATTTGAAAAAAAAAAAAATTTGTTTCATTAGAAGTGATGTTATATGCAAACATGCACCTTAAGATGATACACGAAGGGCCCGTTTGATAATCATTTCGTTTTATCTTTTCAAATTTTTTTACTTAAGATATAAGGAAATGAGGGATGAAGAAAAAAATGGTGGACGGAGATAAAGAAACAAAAAACTAAATATTTTATTTTCTCATTATTTCTTCATTTGTTCCCTTTCAAGCCACCACTCGTCCTCATCTCTCTTCCACCTCTCTAATAATTTTACATGTCTAATACTTATATAAAATAATTGAAGGATCATAAATTATAATTTTAAAATTTATGGCCGAAATTTAAAATTATGGTATAATTCAGAAACAAAAACAATCATTAAAAACATATAATAATTATGAGAGGAATGACCCTAAATTTGACAACATAATCAGAGGTGGAACGAAACTTAAAATTATGGTACAGTCCAATGACAAAAGCAACCATTAAGAACAAATAATTATGAGATGAAGCATCCTAAATTTGACAACATTATTAGAGGCATTTTTCATATGTGCTCTTTTTAATAGCGCGTCGACTTGTTATGAGCCCCATGCATGTTGATGAGACCAGACTGGAAAACTTTATTATATTTTGCCGGGTACGTTCATGTCGTACAGTACTGTATCACCGACTTGTTTGGTGTTACACACAAAACACCAAACAAAATAAATAGCAAGCAAACGAGGACCCATAACAAGATTGAACCACAACGTCAATTGCAATTAATGAATCACACTCTAGCTACCCTCCTTTCAGCTAGGCACTTAGGTTTTTAAGCCACGTTAGATGATGGATCATTTTGGATCGAATTGGATTATTTATCAATTTCAATGTATTTTAAAGATAAAATATATTTATTTTCATTATGAGGCGATTAGAGTGAAGTAGACATAAAAGAAAACTGATAATCCAAATATTGAATCCTTCAAAATAATAGAATATATTAGAAGAGGTAAATTTCATTTTATACTAATTCCATGTAATCCTCTTACCATATACAAACACATTCATTTTTACATTGAAGATACATTGAGAATGGAATGGATTATCCAATTCAATCTAATCTCACCATCAAACGAACTCATAATAGTTTGCTGGGAGTTTTGTGATGTAATTTTTAAAATAAAAGAATTAAGATGAATAATAGAATTATTAGAAAGTTAATTTTCTTTTTCAATTTGGTATCAAAGCAAAGGTTGAAATAAAGTAAGGTAGAATACCACTCCATCAAATTATATCACAATTTAACCTTTCTTATATGTTGTGTAGATCTTCATTTAAAGATCATCCTTGAAATAATTCATCCAAATTAGTAATCTTTTGACTACCCAACACTACAATCAAATACTTAGATGAACATAGTGCATTGGATAACACAATGATGTTAAATGATGTTCATAATAATAATTGAATGGCTAAATAATTTTTGATTTGAAAGAATTTTTATACGGATTATCTTTAAATGAGGATCTACATAATGAACAGTTAGATTGTTATATAATTTTGTGGAGTGGTCCCAAACGGGTGGTTAGAACCGTATTATGAAACCGATTAGCGGTTCTTGAGCACTACTTTATATATATATATATATATATATATATATATATATATATATATATATATATATATATATAATAGTTAGATTTGGTGATTAATATCAGATTGAATTGAGATGTAGGATTGAGATGTAGGATTGAATTGTTTGGAGCAGGGTGGGCTTTGAGGGTGGGTAGGATAGATATATAACATCTATCTGCTCAGTGTGATGTACGTCTACCATGGCTCCCTTTGTCCCCACCCCAGGACCTCCTCACCTACATCTCCTCCCCTATCAACGTCAACACTTAATTAATTTGTTAACTTTAGAAAGCATCTCAATGTAAGCTTAAGGGTAAATTACATTTTATTATCCTATGGTTTACATATTGTAACAGATTCATACATGAATTTTCAAATGTTACAATTATTTTCCTAAACTCTTCAAAACTTGACAAAATGGTCACTTCGTTAATTATCCGTTAAAATTTCTGTTAAATGCTGACGTGAATAAATTAGGATTCATGATTTAAATAATAATAAATTAATTTAAGCTTAAACTAGCAAGCCTAAAATGCCTACAAATTAATGAGTCTATGTAAACAAAAGTCACTTTCTAGCACATTTTCGGGGGCCTCATATAAAATTTACCATCCAAATATTTATTCATATATAACCTAAAATAAAATTTAAAGAGAATCTCTTAAATTGAAAAAAAAAACATATTGGAAATTATATATATATATATCAAATAATTTCATTTATAAAATAAATTGACGAATTTGATAAGAATATAGAGATTCTTACGAATTTGTAACATATGCATTACAAAATGATCTTTACTTAAATTGTTTAATATGTAAGTTACAGTGATGTAAATAATGATCGAACAATTTCAATATGATATCATTGTCTAACAAAATTCATTAATCACAACTAGAAATGGAAAATGAGGTGTACAAGTACGTGAAGGAAGTTGGGATTCCACCTCAGAATCAATTGGCAATGAGGGGGGAGGCCCAACTCTTTGTAAGTCCAATGTAGGATAACATGCTCTGATATCATGAAGAAAATTGAAATTTCATCCCAAAACCAATTGGCAATGGAGTGAGAGCTCCAACTCTTTATAAGCCATTGCAAAGTTGTGCAACTTTCCAAATGTGGAATTTTTGTTCCTTTCACATTCTCACAGTACTCGAAGTTTTACAGTGTTATAGTTATAAATAATGTAGCCAGTCATCTTTATATTTATTGTCCCAATTAAGTTTCAATAAGTGAAGTATAAGCACTATGGTTTATAAGTATTTATCTTCATTAGTATGTGAAAGATTTCAAATTTCACAGTCATAAATAACGAGGATATATATTCGTTGTAATGTTGTTCTTGCTCCTAATATTACTATCTCTGACTTAATTGGTGTCACGCGCATTAAGTTATCATAGTGGTATAAAAGAGTAAAAAAGATTGCTATAAATGCAAGGAGAGCAAAGCAAGGAAAATACCATATTTCCTAACTCATTAGGACTTGCCTAGTATAATTGGTAAAGAGAGATGGGATCAGAAGCAGGCTTAGGGTTAGAAACCAAAAAATCCCATGCAGTTTTTGTGCCTTACCCTGCACAAGGCCACGTTATCCCCATAATGCAATTTGCCAAGCTTCTCCATTCAAGGGGATTCCACATAACCTTTGTCAACACTGAGTTCAACCATAGACGTCTAATCCGATCGAAAGGTTCCGACTCGATTAAGGGCCTACCAGACTTCCGGTTTGAGACCATACAGGATGGCCTGCCTCCTTCGGAGAAAGACGCAACCCAAGATTTTCGAGTTTTGAATGTGTCCATTAGGAAAACTTGTGAAGGTGCGTTTAAAGAGCTGCTACTTAAACTGAACTCATTATCACCAGCAGTTACTTGCGTAGTTGCAGGTGGTGTCACAGGCTTTGCCAGCAAAGTTGCAAGGGAATTAGGGATTCCAGAGGTTCAATATTGGACTGCGTCTGCTTGTGGCTTCATGGGATACTTGCAATTCACTCAACTCCTCAAACGAGGCATTCTTCCTTTCAAAGGTACCTATATATAATTATATATACACTTCCTTTTGTTTGCAATGACTAATTAATTTTTATATTTTAGGAGCTGAGACATTTTTTAGAGTTCGGGTTACGTACGTATATGTTCGCATGGCAACATGTGATAACAAAGAAAGGGGAGGACATGGTGATAGTTCCCACTTCTAAAGTATAATTAACATAAAATATAAGTAAAATGATGATAACTGATGATATTTTAAATAAAGTTAAATATAATGCTTCTCCAAAATTTTGGTCAACAAGTTGTTGTTATGTGGGCTATTAACTCTCTCATTAATGCACTCGTAATAACAATCAATTTTTTTTTTTTTTTTTCGATCCTTAATATAAATTTAAATTTAGAATCTCTTGATCAATTTATTGTTATGAAAATTCACCAAACACTTTCAATCCGATATTGGTGGCTAATTATGACATATGAGTAGTGAGTACAAAAAATACTCAATAGAACTTATGCCATGCACGTTACCGGGCATAAGCATCAAGTCGAATACTTTTCAAAAGGATCTTCGATCAGTGACTATACTTTTCAACTTTGATAAAAAAAAGACTACACTTTTCAACTTTCAAATAGATCGAGCAAAGGAATAAACAAAATGAAAAAAGAAAAACCCTCACCAACGACCATGACAAAATGTTTCCAACTGTCATATTTTTGCCACAAATAAATAATTATCACTTTCCACGAATTTCAGATGAGAACTTCATGCATGATGGTACGTTGGATACACCAATTGATTGGATCCCCGGAATGAAAAATGTCCGGCTTAAGGACCTCCCAAGCTTCATTCGGGTGACTGATGTCAATGACATAATGTTCGATTACTTGGGATCTGAATCACAGAACTGTTTGAAGTCTTCTGCCATCATCTTCAACACATTTGATGAATTTGAACACGAAGTGTTAGAGGCAATATCAGCCATGTACCCTAACATTTACACCATAGGCCCACTTAAGCTGCTTGGTCGCCATTTTCCAGCCGAAAGCAAATCGGTAAATTCAATTAGCTCAAGCTTGTGGAAAGAAGACACAAAATGCATTCAATGGCTCGACAAAAAGAAAGAAAATTCAGTTGTGTATGTGAACTATGGCAGCATAACGACGATGACCGATGATCATCTCAAAGAATTTGCATGGGGGCTTGCAAATAGCAAGCAGCCTTTTTTGTGGATTCTTAGGCCAGATGTGGTAAAGGGTGACCTGAAAATTTTACTCAATGAATTTTTTGAGGAGACTAAGGATAGGGGTTACATAGCGAGTTGGTGCCCCCAAGAGCAAGTGCTAGGTCATCCATCTGTTGGGGCTTTTTTAACACACATTGGTTGGAATTCTACCATTGAAACTATAGCTGAAGGTGTGCCTGTAATTTGCTGGCCTTTCTTTGCTGAGCAACAAACGAATTGTCGATACGCTTGCACTTCTTGGGAGATTGGAATGGAGGTGAGCCCCGATGTGAAGCGTGGCGAAATTGAAGCGCTTGTGAAGGAGATGCTGGGAGGAGAAAAGGGGATCAAGATGAGGAATAAGGCTAAGGAATGGAAGAAAAAAGCTGAAGAAGCTACTGATATTGGAGGGTCATCGTACAATAATTTTGAAAGATTGGTGAACAGGCTCTCTCTAATTAATTAATATGAGGAGCAACTTTGGTTCCTTGTGAAGATCTATCAAATTCATGATGGGGTGTTTTTATGTTATGTTTTTATATGTATTAGTGTTTCTACTTCCATGTTTATTGTTGGTTATGGTTATGTAATTCTGAATTGCATGTTTCTGTATTGCTAAATAAATTGCCTCACAGTTGAAGGAGAGTTTCCTTTTTAATAAAATCAATAATATTCCCGTAAGATTTTGTTATAGAATCTGAATATCAACCCTAACAAATTAGGCTTCATTAATAGGACATGCGACAGAGAGCCTGAGCTTTTATATTAAAAGTGATTTTCACTATATTACATTTATCTATTAATGCACCTGGTCCATCAACTATTTCATAAAGATATAAAGAGATATATGGATTCAGCGGAAGAACGACGTCGTCTTAAAAAACTCCATGCAGTTTTGGTGCCTTTTCCAGCACAAGGCCATGTTTAAACCAATGATGCAATTATCCAAGCTTCTTCACTCTAACGGCTTCCACATAACCTTTGTTAACACTGATCAACCACAGACGGCTAATCCGGTCAAAAGGTCGGGACTCAGTTAAGGGTTAATTTACCGGACTTCCAATTTGAGATCATACCGAACAAGTTGCCTCTCTCCGATAAGGAAGCAACCCAAGATGTTCCAGCTTTATGTGACTCCACTAGGAAAACTTGTCTAGCTCCATTTAAAGAGCTGGTGGCTAAGTTCAATTCTCCCTCTCAAGTTCCACAAGTTACTTGTATAATTGCAGATGGTGTGATGGGGTTTGAGAGACAAGCTGCTAAGGAATTAGGCATTCCAGAGGGTTCAATTTTGGGAAGTTGGCACAAATATCCCCTTACCATAAAATTTAACCACAAAAATTCACTTCTATATATTCAACCATATTTGGTAATTATTTTTGCTATTTACACTTTTTGCCCAACCTATATATACCCTCCAAGGACTAATTTTCAGATTCCTCATTTCTCTCCCTCTCTCCTCTCTTCTCTCCTCTATTCTCTCTCTCTTTGATCTAACTTGTTTTTTTCTTTGAAGAAAACCCAAATATGTAATGAAGATGATGAAGATCTTTGATGAAGATCTCTAGATGAAGATGAAGATGAAGATGAAGGGGGAGGCTGCGTCCTCTTCCTCTTCCTCTGCGTCCTCTTTTTTCTCTTATCTCTTCATCTTCATCTTCACCTAGAAAACCCAGAAATAGTTAATTGGTATGTAAGTGAGAACTAATCGGTAACTAACTGCAAAACCATGGAAACCTAGATTTGTGATGAAGATGATGAAGATTTGTGATGAAGAAGATGATGAAGATCTCCAGATGAAGATGAAGGGGGAGGCTGCATCCTCTTCCTCTTCGTCTTCTTCCTCTGCGTCATCTTTTTTCTCTTCTCTCTTTATCTTCATCTTCATCTAGAAAACCCAGAAGTAATTATGTAACTAAGTAGTTACCAACTGGTATATAAGTGAGAACTCATCGGTAACTAACTGCGAAACCAGGGAAACCCAGAAACAGTTAGGTAACTAAGGGGTTACCAATTGGTATGTAAGTGGTAACTAAACGGTAACTAACTAGTAAACCATGGAACTCAGTTTCTCTTCAGTTACCTTTCTTCAATTCTACCCACTCTCCCTCCCTCCCTCTCCATCTCCTTCCCTCTCCATCTTCTTCTCCCAAGTTCTTCGACCCAAACCCACCCATCCTCATGATCATCATCATTTGAAAAAAAAAAAAAAAAAAAAAAAAAAGTGAAGATGAAGAGGAAGAGGACACAACCTCCCCCTTCATCTTCATCTGGAGATCTCACTACAAGAAATCTTGTCTGGCCCAACAAGATCTTGCCCGACGAAAGCATACTCGTCGGGTAATCAAATGTTGCCCGACGGATAAGCATACTCGCCGGGTAACCTTTTGGCGGGAAGAGCATGTCGTTGGCGAGCAAAATTGGAAGGTGTTACCCGACGATATGTACCCCCCGTCGGGTAACAGTATATACAACGACGAATAATCGTCGTCGGGTAACATTTGGCGTTGACTCTTTATTTCCCGACGGATCATTAAACGTTGCTCGGCGAATGTGGTTCGTCGGGCAAAGGTCTAAACACACTAAATACCCGAGACTCTCATTTTTCTTCTTCTTCTTCTTCTTCCTCCTCTCTGCTTCATCACTTCTCTGCTCTCTCTCTCAATCTCTCACTCACTCACTCTCTTTCTCTACTTAACATTATCATCTCATCACCATTTTCACTACCAATCAAATCATTTTTCTCTATCAATCACCAAATATCAAATATTAAGGTTTGCAAATTTTATTTTTTTTAGTTTAGAAATTTGATTTTTGATTAGGAATTAATTATGTTTTGTGTTGTAGGAATTTTGTTGTTGATTTGAAGGAATATTTATAAAAAGGTATGTGTGTTTACCTCTCAATTTAATTTTGAAAAGAATGTTGGATATAATTATGTTAGGAAATTTTGTATTTATTGTGGAAAATGTGTAGAAATTGTTTAGAATTTGTTAGGAAAATATGAAAATAGAAAATATGTTATGAAATTAGGAAAATAGAAAATATGTTAGGAAATTAGGAAATTTTGTTGTAAAATAGGAAAATTAAAAATATGTAATGAAATGATTGAAATTATAAAATATGTTTGGAAATTAGGAAGACTGTTAGGAAATTAGGGAAATAGAAAATATGTTAGGAAATTAGAAAATTTTGTTAGAAAATAGGAAAATATAAAAATATGTAATGAAATTATTGAAATTAGAAAATATGTTTGGAAATTAGAAAATATGTTAGGAAAATAGGGAAATAGAAAATATGTTAGCAAATTATGAAATTAGAAAATATTTTAGGAAAATAGGAAAATAAAAAATATGTAATGAAATTATTAAAATTCGAAATTATGTTTGGAAATTAGAAAATATGTTAGGAAATTAGAAAATATGTTAGGAAAATAGGGAAATATAAAATATGTACGGAAATTATAAAATTTAAAACTTTGTTTTATGCATAATTAATATATGTTTGTATTTGTGAATTTGTTGTGATATTTTTTTTAAACGCTTTATTTAGTTCCGACGGAGTGAAATACGTTCATATTTCATAACCGTTTATGCGAAGTTAATTGAGTTGATTAACTTCGTATAATGAAATTCAATGAAAAATCTTAGACCCGTTTGAGAGTCAGTGAATCGAATTGATTGACTGACTCTTGAATTGTCCATATATTCGGACAGTTTGGGGGTGCGCAACTATGTGTTGTGTAGTTGGCGGTCTAAGAGATTAGGTTTCGATTGTGGGAAATTCGGTTTGTATCCCCTCAATGTTCTCCGAATGCATACTAGATATTTATTTATAATATCTACGTCGTGCATTTGGGGAACTGTAGGGAGATGCTGCCGAAATTTCCCTCGATCGAAACTTAGCCTCGTAGGTCTCAAACTACACAGCACAGAACATGCACTCTCGAATGGGATAGGGTCAAATCACCGGAGGCATAAGGAGAAGAGTTGTTGTTGATTTTAACTTGTTCTATTTACGGGACAATTTTAACTCAATTACTTACGTTAACTCTATGTTGTGAAAGCAGGCACAATGGACATAGGGTGGCTGCAAATGTTTGATAGATCTTCTGATCAGTATTTGGATGGGATCGACAGTTTCATTGCCTTTGCACGTAGTCATTGCAGTGATACAAGACGTATCAGGTGTCCGTGCCGTAAATGTAACAACTGCATTTGGATGTCGTTGAATGAGGTCAAAACTCATCTGGAATGGAATGGGATCGTACACAACTACACTAATTGGATCTATCATGGTGAAGAAATATTTTTCGCATCGACATCTTCGGTTCCCGAGACCCGTCGGGACGAAAGTCGTTTAGATCGGCAATGTGATAATGATCAAGTCGTTGAGTTATTAACCGATGTTTTTCCTCCCGCATCAGATGATATGGAAGATGATACGCCAAGGTTGCAACCCGAAGACTATGTGCTCCATTATGAGAGATTGTTGAAAGAAGCTCAACGCGAATTGTACCCCGGGTGTAAATCATTTTTGGTTCTAGGGGCAGTTGTGGAGTTGATGCACATGAAAGTTGAGTATAATCAAACGAACAAGCATTTTGATCACATGATGGACATCAACATCCGAATGCTCCCTGAAGACAACTGTCTGCCAAAAGATCATTATAGCTCGAAGAAGTTGTTGAAGGGGCTTGGGTTAGGGTATATCAAGATCCATGCATGCAAGAACAAATGTGCATTTTTTTACGGTGAATTCGAGCAGCTTGATAAATGTCCCGTGTGCAATGAGCCTAGGTTTCAAAAGAACAAGATTCCTAAAAAGGTGTTGCGTTATTTTCCACTTAAGCGAAGGTTACAAAGATTCTACATGTCATCCCACAGAGCCCGTGATATGAGGTGGCATAAGGATGAACGTATTGATGATGATGTACTAAGGCATCCGGCCGATGGAGAGGCTTGGAAGGAATTTGATAAAAAGTATCCCGAGTTTGTTGCGGAGCCAAGAAATGTCAGATTAGGGCTCGCTACTGACGGGTTTAATCCGTTTGGGAGTTTTGCAAAGCCCTATAGCACTTGGTCGGTGGTTGTGGTTCCGTATAACTTGCCTCCTTGGAGACTCATGAAGGAAGAATTCACAATCCTCAGTACTTTGATATCGGGGCCCAAATCTCCGAGTAATTCCATCGATGTGTATTTGCGGCCGTTGATTGACGAGCTCGTGGATCTGTGGGAGAATGGTGTCCGAACAAACGACAAGTGCAGTAGAGAAATGTTCACCCTACGAGCGGCTGTAATGTGGACAATTAATGATTTTCCTGCTTATGGTATGTTGTCGGGATGGAGCACAAAGGGCTATCTTGCTTGCCCGACATGTGGACTAGACAAAACGTCCTTTTTGGCACGCATCTAAGGTATCCTACTTGGGTACGAGAAGGTTTCTGCCCTGGCTTGAGAAAATATATCCACTTGCATTGTTTGATGTAATGGTGCACCTATTAATACATCTACCGGATGAGGCAAAGCTAGCTGGCCCGGTGCATTATCGTTAGATATACCTAATCGAGAGGTAAAACTTATCCCTGCTATTTGATAATATTTCCTTACTATCATGTATATATGTGAATCTTAATGTAAATTTCCTTGCAGAATGTGAGGTACATACAAGCGGTACGTTCGGAACAAGACACGTCCCGAAGGCTCTATAGCCGAGGCGTACATTGCAAAGGAGGCACTGACATTTTGTGCAATGTACCTTCGAAATGTTGAAACCTCCTTCAATAGGCCGTCTCCCAACGACGATAGTGGTCAACGTCCAGAGACCCTATCTGTATTTGCCCAACCCGCACGACCATTCGGCACTGGTCCAATCTCGGAGCCATTCATCAATAGCGACATGGAGGTGGCTCATTGGTTCATACTAAACAACTATCATGAAGTCGAGCCCTTCCACGAGCAGCACGAGGCGTTGATGAAGGCCCAATTTCCTTCTAATTGGGAAGAAATGGACAAACAACTGTTTGCACGTTGGTTTTCCGAGCATGTAAGTCAAATATTTTATTTCAAAATTTCTTAAATTGGTTATAAGCTTACCTATTTCGTTTCTTGTGTGTATCTTACCAGATGGCACAGTTGAAAGATGTCAACTCGCCAAATTTCAATAAAGAAATTAATGCAACTGGAGATTTGCCCATTCCGAGGAGAAACGTACGATGGTTGTCACGTTAACAAAGTTAAGTTCGTTTGCATAGAAGGAGACGACAAGTTGTCTACGCAAAACAGCGGGGTCTTCATGTCGGGCGATGGGGAAAATGCTGATACGGGTTTCTACAGCAAATTGTTAACTATGGTTAAGGTGTTATACGCCGACCGCAAGGAAGTCGTCTTATTCAAGTGTCATTGGTTTGATACCAACCCAAGTATCACAGGAAGTGTCATCAAAGATTAGTTATGTACCTCTATAACACAAACACCCGGTGGTTTGAGAGTGATCCCTACATCCTCGCTAG
This sequence comes from Oemleria cerasiformis, assembly GCA_037349345.1. Lineage (NCBI taxonomy): Eukaryota > Viridiplantae > Streptophyta > Magnoliopsida > Rosales > Rosaceae > Oemleria > Oemleria cerasiformis. Next base: position 13,238,642 of record JAZGTL010000007.1, read on the forward strand.
TACGGCGAAACAAGTATTCTATGTGGATGATCCAAAAGCTGGTGGTAGTTGGAGAGTAGCTGAGATGGTGAATCATAGAAACATTTGGGACTTGGATGACCGATACCATGAAGAAGATAGGGAAATAGACGATAACCAAATTGTTTACCAGGTGGATTCATTGGCATCCACCCAAAACGTGGATGGAGTACGGACCAATGACATCATCCCACCAATTGCGATTGATGACATTTTTGTTGATCTGGGGGAATTAGAACAAATTGAAAGTGATTCGGAGGAATCAAGTATTGTACACATATCAGATGGCGAGCGTGATTGGGAGGGGGAAAGCAAATCCGAATGAAAGTTGTAAATTTGAAATTTCTTTCATATATGTAATATCCATGTTCAAATCAATAAATTTTATTTATATGTATGTTGTATGCTTTCATTCACAAAAATAGTTTTTTTACTTTCTTAAAGTGAAGAGACCATACATGCATTCCACAAAATACGCAACTTCAAAATAAATGAAGATCAAAGATTTAGTCAAATATTTTGATGATAAGTAATGAGGGTCAATTGTTACTCTTTAATTTGATAAATAATGAGGGTCAATTGTTATTCTTTAGGGCAATGTGAAAAAAATTGAACCCAACATTCATATTGACCAAATAAAATACAATAATTTTTTATAAAAAATATTGTCTATAAAATGTGCTTTGATAATATTTTTATAAACAACTATTTACCATATTAAATTTACATTAATTTAATAAACAATTTGTTTAAATTAATGTTGCCCGACGGACAATTAACATGTTACCCGGCGGATCTAAACAATTGGTGTTACCCGACGGATACGTAACTGTTACCCGACGACTATATGTATCACTTTACCCGACGTAAATGGTACGGGTTACCCGACGGAAATGGTACGGGTTACCTGACGGACCACAACAATTGGTATTACCCGACGGACACATAACTGTTACCCGATGTCGATAATTTAAATGTTACCCGACGGACATTTACGGGTTACCCGACGGACATTTACGGTTTACCTGACGAATATACATGAATAATCGTTGGGTATGATTGAGTAGAACAAATTTACATGTTTTTATTAAACAATTTTTTAAAATTACTTGAAAATTGAAACTGACCGATCTAACCGTCTACATTTATGGCAGGTACCCATAGATCGCGTACGCGAAAAATCACCCGATTTGGAAATCCCGGTATTAGGTAACGGTGCGCGACGATTCAACGATTACACAACATTTCTTCATGATCGGATGCCTTGAATTCCTCAAAACATCAAGATTTTCGACGGGTGAGATCTAGGCACGTAAAACCACAAACTGAATGGTTAGATTGGTCAAATTCAATCGTTTGAATATCATTAGAACCAAAAATTTGCAAAATGTATTGAAGTTTCCATCAAAAGTTTAAACTCCTTGGTCAATATGCTTGTTTTCCGATTTTTAAAAACTTAAAAATTGAAATGGACTGATCTAACCGTCCACATTTATGGTAGGTACCCATAGATCGCCTACGTGAAAAAATACCCAATTTGGAAATGCCGGGATTAGGTAACGGTGCACAACGATTCAACGGTTACACAACGTTTCTTCTCGATCGGACGGCTTGAATTCCTCAAAACATCACGATAACGATAGATGGGGCTTTAGGCATGTAAAACCAAAATTTGAACGGTCCCGATGTTGATTATTCTTTCGCCGGACCTATTTTTCATATTAATGGTAAAAACGGCATCATACACGTCATGCTCGACGAATAGTCATATCCGTCGGGCTACATTTGGTACGTCGTCGGGTAACTCTAATAACATGCGTAATTTTTTTAAAATTTTGTGAAATCTCAAAATTCCCGCGTAGTTTTCGTGAAATCTCAAAATTCCCGCATAGTGTAACCCGACGAATATTCTAAATGTTACCCGACGGGTTGCCGACAGGCGGTCTTACCCGACGGGGGTTATGAATTATGAATGACGAACACTGCACCTAAATTTTTGCTGAATCTCAAAAGTCCCGCATTTATTGGCCCGACGGAGGTTAAAAATATTACCTGACGGATTGCCAACCGTTGTCCTTACCCGACGGATGTTTTGCAATTTAGCCCAACGGAATTTCCGCCTAAATACTCGCACAATCTCAAAGTTATCGCCTAATATTACCCGACGGGTATGTTTCATTTAACCCGACGGATATGGAACATGTTACTCGACGGATACTAAACGGTATGCCCGACGAATATCCACCATTGATTAATACCCGACGAATCATTAAAGCGTTGCTCAAAGAAGATGTTCGTCAGGCAATGGCAATTACAGGGATATATCAGACCGACTCTTCTTCTTCTTCCTTGTTCTTCATTTTATGCTCCGTTGCTCTCGGTTTCTCTCTGTTTCTCTCCCAATTTGATCTCTGTTTCCTTTGAATATCAAAACCACACCACTATTTATCGCTCTCCCTCCATCTGCCGCCACAGCAGTCAAAGACGTCGCCTCTCTCTCATCAAGCTTTGTCGTCGCCGCCGCTCCCCTCGCCGGACCGATCTCTCACCGAGTTCCTTGAAGGTCGAACTGATTGTCCCTCTCTCTCTCTCTATTGTTAATGTATATATATTGGTTTATTGTTAAATTTGATTTGAAAAAAGAATTTATGAAATTGGATATTGTTATTTTTATTGTTAATGTTAATGTATATATATTTGGATATATATTTGTTATGGGTTTATTGTTATTGTTAATGTTAATGTATATATATTTGGATATAGATTTGTTATGGGTTTATTGTTATTGTTATTGTTAATGTTAATGTATATATATTGGTTAATTGTTAATTTTGATTTGAAAAAAGAAATTATGAAATTGGATATTGTTATTGTTAATTTTTATTGTTAATGTTAATGTATATATAATGTTAATTCTTATTGTTAATGTAAATGTATATATAATTGTTATTGGGGAATTGTTATTGTTAATGTATATATAATAGTTGAAGATTTGTTGAAATTTGATGTTTGGTATAATGTTGAAATTGATATAATGTTATGATTTTTGTTATGATTTTGGATATGAAATTTATGTGAATTTTGGATATGTGAATTTTATGAATTTTGGGTATTTGAATTTTAAAAACAATTTTGTGAAATTTTGATATGGTGTAGTATAAATTTTTTTTGGAAATGTGAGTTTTATAAATTTTTAATTTGTGAATTTTAGGATTTAGATATTATTATTATATGTTTGGATTAATTTGTAAGTTTGATTTTGGTCCCGAAATTTGGATTTAGAAATTTAGGTATAATGTTGTGAATTTTGAGTTTAGTACGTTTGGATTAATTAGTTTTTTAAGTTTAATTTTCGTTTGTGTTGGATTTATTTTAAAAAATTATAATTTGGTGGTTTTAGTTTTTAGATACCAATTTACTAATTATTACTAAAAAATTAATTGCTTTATTTATTTACGTTTATTGGAATTAAAAAAATGTTGGTTAATTTTAAATGTGATTTTGTTATGATTTTTGAATTTAATATTTAATATTAAAAATGTTTGGTTTTTTTTATTTAATTAAAAATATGTTGATTAATTTTATATTAATTAATTTATATTTGTTATTGTAGATGTCGCATCGCACCTTAATCACATCTAGGACCCGTCCCTGCCCTGATCCTGTTGATGATCATGCGACGGAGGAGGCAGCCCCTGACTCGGTTGCCTCAACATGGGTGTCGGTTCAATCATCTTTGTCGGTCCATCAGCGACATGGTGCTCAATCAGCACGTCGACAACATAGCAAGAAATGGGGGGAACCCTACCGACCCCCAGCCCCCACAGGACGACGTCATAGCAGACGAAACAGGGCCTAATGTCGGAGCACTCCCTAAGGGTAAGTTCATTATTTTGTTTATTTAACCAACCGTTTTTATTTGTTACTCATTTTATTTACCAAGGTTCATCGAATTTGCAGGTAGGTCGATGAACGTGCGCGGGATAAACCGTGGTTTGACATCCCAGCGGATTTGCAGGGCAACAAATGCAAAGATGTTGGTGGTGTACATGCCGCGCTGGTCAAAATTCACAGCATCCTGGTGCATGACATTGGTGCGATTCTTCGCACCAAGTCCCTGATGATGGGGGACACTTTCAGAACCCAAACCCCAGAGGAGATCACGCGTTGTTGGGGAGAGTTATCGGTATGTTTTTTCCCATTTTTGACATTTATTTCATATTTTTTACTTATTTTACTAACTTTAATAATTGATTGCAGATCAATTTTGAGTTCGACTTGGATAACGTCGAGCTCAGTAGATATCTGAGCCACCACTGGCAGTTACGGTACGCCGACTAGAAGTACGAGCTCTACAAGTACTTCTTGACTTGGCCTTCCCCAGAGGAAGCTCGGGCAAATCCTCCGGAGGAGTTGGACGGGCCAAAACTGCTAGGGTGGTTGTGGTTGTACGACCATTTCGTGTCCCCCACCTATCTGGTACATCTTATCTATCTAGTTAATTAAATTATTTAATTTTTATGTTATTTTTCATTTTAAAATTTAATTTTTGGTTTTACAAATGAATAGTGAAAATCGATTGCAACGCCGGGTCGATGTTCCCAGAGGTGGATGCCTAGGGGCAAGTGTACGCTGGACGGGGGGATCAAGTGGCTGACAAAATTCACGTAAGTTTATTTTTTTGGAAGATTAAACATTATTTTTTAATTTGATAATTATATTTCTAATTAATATTTATTCGAATTTGTAGGACGCGATGCAGCAAGACGTCCACCAGACACAAGCTGAGCTCGCCCAACAGCATCCGGAAGTGCCATTGGAGCAGCAACTCCTTAATCCCGACATGTCGATCACTATTCTGGAGCGACAACTTGGGAGGCGCCCAGGGAGGGTCGTTCGGGGGGCGGGCGACGGGATTGTGAGGGATGTCTCGACTCAGTCGTCCAATTCATCTCGGATAGGCAATCCCCAGGAGACGTCGGACCGTTGGAGAAACCTTGAGGTCGAAAATGCTATGATCAAAGCCCAATACGCGGAGATTCAAGCCCAAAACCAACAAATCAAGACTGCCCTTGACAAGGTCCTTCAACGTTTGGGTGACCGTGGATTGGATGACATTTTCTCACCGCCCATCCAACAGCCCCCTCAGGATCCCGTCTACTTTGACCCCTAGACTAGTAGTTAGAGTGTATTATATATAAAATATTTTTTATATATTTAATGATGTAAAAATATTACATTAATTTGTATAAATATTATTTCTATTTTATTTTTATTCTTTTAATTAAAATTTTTATTATTTAATTAAATATTTTATTAAAAATATTTTTTAATTATTCAATTAAATATTTTATTAAAAATATATTTTAATTAAATTTTTTATTAAAAATATAGACGGAAATTTTTGCATATTTATCCGACGAATGTGGGACAATGTTACCCAACGGATACGTAAATCGTTACCCGACGGAAATGAACGCGTTACCCGACGAACATGTAACACGTTACCCGATGGATCTGTAACACGTTATCCGACGGATGTGTAATACTTAACCCAACGGATGTCTATAACGTTACCCGACGAATGTGTAATATTTAACCCGACGGATGTTTAAAACTGACCCGACGGATATGTAATAACTTACCCGACGGATATTTAAATAGTTACCCGACGAATATATTAATGTTACCCGACGTACATTGTACGTCGGTAATATGTAGTTGACTTTTAGGTTGCTCGACGAAGACTTCAGCGACGAACTAGTCCGCCGACCAAGATAAAGTTGCTCGACGAATACACTGTTGTCGTCGACTAATATCAAAGCCCGACGGAGATTCGCCGTTTTCAGCATTGCTCGACGAATCCCTACGGTTGCTCGACGACGTCCTTTCGCCGGGCAACTTGGATCTTGCTATGGTATCTTCATCTTCATCTTTATCACATATCTTCATCATCTTCATCACAGATCTTCATCTTCTTTTGAGAAAGAAAGAAGAGAGAAAAGAGAAGAGAGAGAGAGGAGAGATGGAGAGAAATGAGAAAATTACAAATGAGTCCTTATAGGGTATATTTAGGTTGAACAAAAAATGTAAATAGCAAGAAATAATTACCACATGTGATTGAAAAGGAGAAAATGGGCATATGTGGTTAAATTTTATTTAAGGGGATATTTGTGCTAATTTCCCTTCAATTTTGGATTGCCTTTGCTTGTGGCTTCATGGGATACTTACAATATGCTCAGCTCGTCACACGTGGCATTCTTCCATTCAAAGGTATTTCCTTTTATTTTTCCACCATTTTGTGTTATTAAGTTTAGTTGATGCAATATCTTATATAAATGTAATTTATAAATATAATATTCCTAATATTTTTTATAAAAGGATAAATACATGAGTATTTTGATATAATTTTAAAAGTATCTGTAATCTTTTGTCATGGATTGAATTCACAACTTCTACTAGATTTTAATGAAATTGTACACGATTGCATCTTATCTTTCTATCATGTATTTTTCTAGACTTTTGTTATTTTTTCAAGAAAAAAGAAATCTATTGAATCTTTATGGGATGAAAAATAAGATATATACAATCTCTCTTCTTCTTGAAGTGAAATATTAGTCAATGAATTAAGCATACATGACATAGAGAAGGCCCAACAACCTTTACACACAAGAACACAACCCAAATTTTTATAATTAGGACAACTAAGCGCACCACTAGTATTACCGTATGTGGAAGAGTAGTGGTACTTCTCTCTATTTCTCTATTGGATAGCGAGTAGTTTCGGATTTGAGTCTCGTAAAAGATGAGGTTGTTATTCAGTGTGTATAATTATAAAGCCAACTGAGCCCGAAATTTAACAATCAAATATATATATATATATTTCAACAAATAACCAAAAACTACCCCTAAACAACCAAATTTGAAATACTACTAATTTGAAATCTGAGAGCTAAACTTTAAGTCATAAGCTCCCTTTTCTCTCCAAAATTACGCAAACCCTTAATTAACGGTCTAATCGTATTCCTCTATACTAATAAGTGCATGAGAATTCTTAGGTTCGACTTCGTAGATGGGATGATATATCTATGTTCCAGTCTAAATGAATAGGGGCATCCTTCTTGCCAGGGGAGTCCCCTTTTTTACCAACGAAAGAGTTTAATACCTAGTGGCTGGCTTATTGTGTGACTTAACGCAAATTCTCCTCTCCTGAATCATTGTATTCATATCACCTCATATAACACCAGTGATTTTGTTTGTGGTGAACAAATAAAATCACACTTCTACCCAAAAGAAATTCGGATTGGACAAGTAACACCATTGATTCTGTTAAGGATAAACAAGTAAAATTGTAATTCCAAACCGTTGAGTTAGTGTAATTAATTATTTGTCAAAAAGTAAAAATAAAATCATAATACAAGTCAACCACACTATCTAATCGATCATTCCCTTTCCATGCATATTTGGGACAAGAATTTCATACATGATGCTACACTGGATGCACCAATTGATTGGATCCCAAGCATGAATGATGTTCGGATGAGGGACTTGCCTAGCTTCATGAGAGTGAATCATCTGAACGTCATAATGTTCAAATTCCTTGGGATCCGAAGCTCGAAACTGTCTGAACTCTTCTGCATTCATCTTCAACACATTTGATTAGAGGAAATATCAACCAAGTTCCCTGGGATTTATAACACCATAGGCCCTCTTAATTTTTTTGGCTGAAATTCACCTCGAACCGAAACCAATTTGGTCGAGTCTCTTGGCTCAAGCTTATGGAAAGAAGACACAAAATACTTTCCATTCATCAATAATTTGATTCAATATCAATAATTTACACCTGTTTTACATCTAAGGTGTAGGTTGATGAATGATTACAAGTATAGAGCTCAGCATTCCCATTTATACATGAAAAAATTATCAAAAACACGATGCCCGATGGATTGTTTGAATCCCTGATCTTAATTGGAAATGACAGCATTTTGAAGTAATAATTCCAAGTCATTTAGTCTGCAAGGATTGTTGAACCATATGTAAGTGTATGCCTAATGATTTAATGATAGGAGATGCAAAATGTATTTGCTCAACATGAAGAAAATGGTTATAGCATACCTTATATTACTGAAGTCAGGATAGATCGCTATTGCATCTTTAAAATCCTAATTGAATTACCAAAAAAAAACAATAAACACAAATAAAAATCTCAATCATCTGTTAATGCAGATATATCTGGCTGTCATTTTCAATCTGTTGTAGATAATATATGAAGAGGCCTCACCTGTTCTGCTGTTGAAGATGTGTAGGTAATCACACATGACATCCCAGCTTTTGTTGCTGCCTAAAGAGAGTTTTCAATTCACACTAAGTTAAATCATGTTTACTGAATTTTATTTATTGGGGAATTATTCAATCTGGTAAATTTTCTGAATTCTTCGCAATACTAATTCCGACTATTTTTTTACAACACGACAAGTTGATTATTCAAATATTTCAATCTTCCTCTTCTAATACAACGATTAAGAATATATAAAGTAACTGATTGTTACAGAAAAAGGGAACAAGATCTACCTGTAGCCCAATAACACTGTCCTCCACGACCAAACAATCTCTCTCTGAGATACCGAGTCTCTGTAGGCACCAAAAAAGTTACACCCTTTCTATGATCATATTCACATACTTCAAACTTAGGATGTTCCATTACTGACCTTGGCAGCTGTAACATAAATTGAAGGATCGGGCTTTTTATGCTTCACATCATCTCCTACAACAATCATCACAGAAAAGATTGATTTTTCATTCTGGTTACAAGAAATATTGAATTTAAGCATCAACTTACTTTGAAAAAAGAAAAAGAACACAACAGATTCAAACAAAACAACTAAACGAGTTCAATCTGGATAACCGGAAAGCGTCATAATAAATACTGAAACGAATGAAAAGGGCCAGTACAATGAATCTTGTCCATCAATGCACCATAAAAATCATACAATGGAGGGACTGAAAACTAATACTACTCAACGATGCAAATAATTTCAATGTTCCTATGCGCATCAAAGAAGTAGATAAGGACATTTGTCTCATGACATGTCTCTTCCACAAGGTTCAACCTAAATACATAAGAATATCGCATTTCAAAAGTAACGGACATACCAGCAAGGAAGCAATCCAGACCTTGAAAGCGCTCCTAAAATCAGGATGGTACAATAAATTGATGAGTCGTTGTCGAAACAAAGAACTAAATACTAATTCTAACTGCAATAACAATATAAAAAAAAAAGGCTTACAATTCCTATAAGATTCTCAAGACATAGTATTACCGAACTTTTAGTTGCTGCCGAGCAAACAGCAAGCTTTTTCCCCTACAAAAATTACAGAGAGAACCATTCAAGCAAACATAAAAATGCACTCTAATGCAACAGAGCAGATACTAACAACAGCGAAAGAATAAACAGATCATGATGAGAACGATTTCATTAGAGATAAACCAATGAATAGATTGTAAAGAGAATAAGAGACCTCTTACAACTGAAATGTAGATCACGGGAATCCATATTACCATACTTGATTTGAAGTACCGTGAAAACAAAATGAATTTTCAATGGTAAAAATATTAGCTTACAGCGGCCTTGGCCTCATCCATTAATCTTAAAACTCCTGGTCTTGGTTCGACCTGCTCCAAAAACAAAAATTTAGTGTATATAGCTGATACTTATTTATTCACTTGTCTGAAAATAAATTTTCAATACAACAAAATCAACAAAAAAAAAAAACAATGCAGCATGTATAAATGTCTTCTTACAGTTCCGGATTTGATAATTTCTTTGTACCTCTCAGTCTTCCAATCCTACAAAACCATAAAAGGATCAACATGAATAAGCTACACAGCATTCAACCAATCCAATGCTCAAAAATTGAAATTGCAAACTGCTTATCGGTAAAGAAAGATATCTCAAGCTTTCTAACCTCAATGGCCTGTTTTTTTTTTTTTTTTTCTCAGATGAGCTGCAAATTTTCTAATTCGTTCATGCCAAATAGGCACGCCAAGATTATAGAAATTAACAAAGGGCTAAAAATATCTCGACACTCAATTATTACATTTTTTGGTCGTGAATACCTTGAGTGTCATTTTGGTAAAAATTGGAGGGTAAAATTTTACCAAGATTATAGAATTTAACCTTACATTCTTTCTATGGAGGGTAGAATGACAAGTTAACAACATAGCCCATTTGATAGAGTTTGAGGCATTAACCCATGATATATTTTCTCACAAACCAAACGAACAGAAATGGAAAAGTTAAAACCTGAAGAGTATCGATGATTTTGGCCCGGTCCTCATCGGTTTCTGGAGTCTGCTCGAAGATTGTGGACGACGGCCAGCCATGCTCCTTAAAGTACCTTAAACAATCCAAACCCCCAATTCAGTAAATTTTGAATCTTTAAGAAAAAGTGAACAATAATAAAAAATAAAAAGAGTGGGAGAAATAGACCAGCGCATTTTGGGCTTGCCCCCGCCTATTTGGTTCTGGAGCTGATCATAGAATTCGAGGTCCCAATTGAGGGGATGAGAAGCAGAGGAAGAGCATCGGACGTTGAAGTAAGCGAAGGCCTCGTTGTAAGCTTGGCGGTGCAAGTGCTCGGACTCGAGAATTACGCCGTCGCAATCGAAAATTAGAGCTGTGAGAGCAGAGGAGGAAGCTGAGACTGTAACTGAGAGTGGTCTTCGGGCGGAGGAGGTAGAAAGATTTCTGGGGCTTCGGCACCGAACAAAGTTCGTACGGTGGGGGAGTAGAAAAGTGGAAGAGAGAGTCATCGTGTACGGGCACGCCATCGCCATGTGTTGGGTTGGGTTCATGTGGCTTTGGGCTCTCGTCTGAATTGAGCGGGTGATGCACGACCGTTATCAACCTCCAAATTTATTTTTCTTTTTCGGCTGCAATTCTTTGAAACAAAAGAAAACAAATCTTTTGTATAAAAAAAATAAGAGCAAATTATAGTAACAGTATTTTACACTGAATTTCAAAATTATATCTAACTTTTAAAATTCTGCATTTATGTATAATGAATTCTTAAAAATGTAACAACTTAGCTTCATCGTTAACTGTTACACTTTAGTATCCTGTGTTTTAAATCAAGTTTCAGAATTATACCTGATTTTTGAAATCTTAAATTTACGTACCTTATACTCTTAAAAATATAACAACTTGGCTCTACCGTTAACTGTTTCGTTAAATAATATGTTAAGTGCTAGCATCTTCTTCTTCTTCTTTCTTCTTCTTTCTCATTTCTCGGTTTCTCCTTTCAAACGTTTACAACGCACGCAGCGGTATAGTGTCAAAGTGGCCACTGCAAGATTCATCCTCGATTACACGATATGTTATTCCGAAAAATACCTTAGGGGCGCAAAACAAAAAGGTGAGTGGACCTTATAAGTAGTTCAATATAAAACAATTTATCATCAAACAATCAAGCACAATCATTATAAGAAATTGTTTATTTCACTCAATAGTTCACAAATCAGGGTCACTGCCCTCACGGTAAAACTGACGCATAGAATTAATATGTAGGTCACTAGTAAACAAGGTCGTACGAGTCATACACACTTGATAGGATTGGGTATACGTCGCTCTATACGTCCACCACGTGAATGACTGGGTAGCAACATCACCTCATGTCCCATAGGAGCTCGGGGACAAGACTAACGTTTTTTTAACTAGTATAAAGCATAGTAGTACGTAAAAAATGACTCGTTAAAGAACGACGACGAGTCATAGATACTACTTTGAATGAAATTAAAGAGAATGAATTTTAATAAAAGAATAGGAAAATTGAAGAAAATTGGTTTTTTACACTGATCCAAATATGTTCTTAATTATTTATAGATACAAAACTAGCCATTATAAATTTAAGATATAAAATGTTTAACTTGAAAGAAATAGTAAAACATGGGAGATTTTCCAAAATAGTGAACACTGCTAAGTAAACTTAAAAAAAAAGGAAAATTAGCACAAATGTCACTTTACCATAAAAATAAACCAAAAATACCTACGTTTTTCTACTCAACCACATTTGGTAATTATTTGAGTTATTTACACTTTTTTGCCCAACCTATATATAACATCCAAGAACTAATTTGAAATTTCCTCATATCTCTCCATCTCTCCTCTCTTCTCTCTATATTTTCTCTTCTTTTTTTCTACAAAGAAGGAAGACATTTGATGAAGATGATGAAGATGAAGATCTCCATATGAAGGTGATGGGGAAGGTTACGTCTTCTTCCTCTGCCTCTGCATCATCTTTTTTCTCTTCTGTCTTCATCTTCATGTTCATGTTCATGGGTTTATAGGTTTCTGGTTATGTAACTAAGTGGTCACCAACTGGTATATAAATGGAAACTAATCGGTAACTAACTGCAAAACCTAGAAACCTAGATGAAGAACTCCATATGAAGATGAAGGGGGAGGTTGGATCCTCTTCCTCTTTGTCTTCTTCCTCTTCCTCTGCGTCCTTTTTTTTCTCTTCTCTCTTCATCTTCATCTTAATCTTCATGTTCATCTAAAAAACCCAGAAATAGTTATGTAACTAAGTGGTTACCAATTGGTATGTAAGTGGGAACTAACTGGTAATTAAATGCGAAAAACAATTAGGTAACTAAGTGGTTACTAATTGGTATTTAAGTGGTAACTAACCGGTAACTAACTGGGAAATCATAGAACTCAATTCCTCTTCAGTTACTTTTCTTCAGTTCTACTCACTCTCTCCCTCCCTCTCCATCTCCATCTTCTTCTCCCAAGTTCTTCGAACCAAACCCACCCATCTTCCTCATCATCATCTGAAAAAAAAAAAAAAAAAAAAAAGACGAAGACTAAGTGGCGCCTTCCCCTTCATCTTCATCTTCATCTTCATCATCTTCATCACATGTCTTCCTTCTTTGTAGAAAAAAAGAAGAGAGAAGACAGAGAGAAGAGAGGGAAGAGAGGAGAGAGAGAGAGAGAAAAAAAAAATGAGGAAATTGCAAATTAGTCTTTGGAGAGTATATATAGGTTGGATAAAAAATGTAAATAGCAAGAAATATTTACCCAATGTGGTTGAATATATAGAAGGGGGAATTTGTTATTGATTTTTATGGTAAGGTGGTATTGTTGCCAATTTTCCAAAAAAAAAAAATAGTTTGCTAAAATAATTTTCTAACTAATTTAGCTAGAATTTGACAAATCTACTATAAGTGCTCTAATCCTCGTTAATTAGTGGTTTCGGCCTTCCTAGCTAGTTGGTGGGTGAAAACATTTTTGGGCATACTTGATCTTCATACATTGATCCTCCCTACTTGGGATTAATCATGGCTCTTACAAAGCTTGAGAAAAGAACCGTGGTTGCTTTAGTTTTAGACTAATTAGCAGAGGGTGAGGGTTGATTATGGTAACGTCGTCTTTCCCCCCTTCTTGCACACGCATGCCTGACTGAGGATATTTTTGGTTGACTTACGCTATACCCTAACATATATGGTGCTGAAAATTGGCGCTTTACAAAGTGACTTTTCAAACATCCATCCAATTTGAGCCGAGTGTTGGAAGTTATTAAGTACGGAGACAATGGAGACCATGGTCTATGAGTACATACTTTACAACATATCTTTGGGCAAGCTTATTTCCAGATAAACAAAGTAACAATGTTGGGGACATATTTGGATTAAGCCGCCATATGATTAATGAAGGTTCCTGAATCCGAATTTCAGATAGGCCAAACATAAATGCTAGATTTATTAATGGAATGGGTTAGTTAATTTTTTTTTCTCACACAAATTAAGGGATGAAGTTTGGTTGGAAGGGCTATATCCCTCCCAACCCTCTATTGAGGCCCATCACTGCATATGATCATCCAATGAGTGATTATAAAATGCCGTATACATATATCATCGTCATCTAAAGTCAAACCTAGAACTCTCATTTACAAGTGAAGAGAAATACAACTAAACTGCAATATTATTCACTTTTTAATTACTTATTTACATAGAGTTATTGGAGTTAAATAATTTTCGAGTTTATACATACATTTACATAAGAAATTCCTATTCAATTTGACACTAATAATGCTGATTTTTGGTAATATTGTCTCCCATTGTAAATTGAGAGGTCTCAAATTTCAAGTTCGACAATTATAAAGAATAGGAAAAATTGTAGCAGGCGTCCCTAAACTTTACAATAATTTTAGCAAACGTCCATAAACTTGAAATTTAGATTCCACCGTCCTTTAACTTGTTCGAAATAGTTGATTTCGTCCCTCTGTTATAGAATCCGTTAAAAAATCGCACGTGAAATGCACGTGCATGAATAGTTGAGGGCAAAAGAGACTTTTCAGCCCTATTTTAAAGTTACCTCTCTCTCTCTCTATCTATCTTTCTCTCTATCTATCTGTTAACACACACGCTCCCTCACTCTTCTCTGAGTCGTCTTCCTCAAGCGAGAAGCCAAGCAAAATTGAGTCTCCGACCAAGACCCACCAACGCCACCACCCTCGATGTCATCAAGCCACCCTCATTAGTAGTCTCTCTCTTTCTCGATCACTCTCAAGCCCTCTCCTTCCCTCGCAGGCTCCATTTTCTCATGATCACGGTCGAATACCACCGAAGCAGTGGAAGGTGTTCTCTGTCGCCACCCTCGACTCACGGCCACCCAACCTCTACGACCACCATCTTCATCCTCGCCTCGTCGAGACGAGGACCACCATCTGAAAAATCAACGGCTTAATTGTGCTGTTTTGGGCGATTTTGAGCTGGTTTTCATATTTGTTCTTGGTGAGGAGTTTGATCTCCATCGCCGCTTGCTTATTCTCTTCAATCGAACTGGTCTCAAGGACGAGAGGATATCTAACATATTGCATGTTCGTTTTGTCCAGGTAAAACATAATAGCCTAACCGCTTGCTTCTGCTTTTCTCCGAGTTCCCGATCAAGCTTCCTCGACTTCTCCGTCGAGCTTCCTTCCGTCGAATCTCCCACCACTGTGGTCGTCGGTGCACAAGAATGGTAGAGTTTTCTTTGTCTCCTCACAACAGTCACGAAGGTGGTAGCCGTGATGGTTGGTTCGCCGGATGTCGAGGGTGGTGCGGTGGCTCTATTTTGGTGGTCTTCTCAGTGACTTCGAGAGCGAATGCGAGTGATGGTGAGACAGAGGGTGGCTCTGTTTTGGTGGTATTATTAGTTTTCTCTCTTTATTTTTCCAGAGTCTCGAGCCGGTTCAAGAATGCGTTGAAGTACTACACGGCGTTGTTTGAGTCGCTGGAGTCGAACACGATCTGAGACTCGCCGGAGAGGATTAAATTGGAGAGGCTTTTACTGGGATTGGTGGCGTAGTTGGGCCGGAGCAACCCTTAACAAAGCGAGAAAGGTTCAAAGACAAAGAGCAATGGAAGTGTTTGATGGAAAGCTATGGATTTGAGCCGGTGGCCCTCAGCCATTACGCAATCAGCCAAGCCAAGATTCTTCTTTGGAACTAAAATTACAATTCTTTGTACTCTCTGATTGAATCTCCACCTGGGCTTTCTCTCTGGCTTGGAACGAAACGCCCATGTTCACTACTTCATCATGGCATTAATGGAGTTTGGACTAGACCCCAACACCACCAGCAAGGGAACACATACATCGAAAGACCAAGCACTAGACCAGTCGCGTCTGGACTCCCCCTAAGCCAAATACTATGTTTGAATCCTTGTCCCAAGTGTGATAATTGTTGGTATACAGAGATACGTTTCTTTTTATCTTGATTTTTTTTTTACTTTTCTATAAAGTTACTGTGTAGAAATTGTTGAATTGAATTGTTTGGATGATGATTGTGTTCTTTGTTTGAATAATGATCAATTTACTGATGATGCACACTAGGTGTTTGTGAAAATTTCTAAGTGAGAAATTTCATAAAAAAATCTTGGATAAATGATTTTTGATGATTGAATGAGCTCTCACAATACTTGGGTGGAAAGAGGGACGATGGTGAGAGGGATTTGAGCGAGAGGAGTTGGCCAGGTAAGATGAGGAAGAAAGATAAGTGGGAGGAGAGCGAGATGAAAAATGTGAGGTGGTGTGAAAGGCATGAGGAAGAGGGTCAAGGTTCGGAGCCATTAATGATGATGAGGAGATCATAGGTCTGAAAGACAAAAATGTACTGTTTTATCCTCAATTTTAACATATTCCGTTTATAGATTTAACGGAGGGACGAAATCGACTATTTCGAACAAGTTAAGGGACAGTGGAATCAAAATTTTAGGTTTATGGACGTTTGCTAAAATTATTGTAAAATTTAATGACGATTACTACAATTTTTCCTATATATATCAATACATGAAATGACTATTATATTACATGTAACCTATTGATTTTGTCCAACTTTTGTTTGTTAAAAATTGGAGTTGAGTTGTGGATTGTGGTGTCAAAAATTGGTACCTCGCAAAAAGAAAAAACGTTCCTACAAACATTGGATACCCTTTATATAGGCCCTCTCTATAAGGTAATAGGCCCTCTCTATAGGGTAATAGGCCCTCTCTATAGGATAATAGGCGAGTTGACCCTTCTTCATTGACCCACAATATAGTAATCTCATTGGCCTATTGTCTCCAACTCCAGAAGGCCAATAAATAATATATTTATATATATATATATATATATATATATATAGGGAACTTGACCCAAAAATAATAATACTACTAATGCATATAGGGAACAAACCACAAGGTTGGCAAAGGCATTAACTTCGTCCTTTCTTTGCTAGCTAGCTAGGGTACGGATAGGTAGGGTACTGCTAGGCAGAAATTGACAATATGACCAAAATAACCTTCAACTGTCCCACACCACACCTTCAATGCTTAGGCATTTCCGTCACTCTGACGGAGATTGTTACAGTACGTACTCAAAAGATACGAGCAAGGACCAGCGAGCCGAGAGTGATGTATCATATTCATATATATATATATATTTGTCAGTATATCCCCAGAGTTTAAAACAAAATTCAAAACAATATTTTAAACAAATTTCAAAGTCTTCTAATTTAAATAACTAAAATTAACATTCTTTTATAGTTATATGAATAAAACTTTGCTTTAAAAAGTTAGATGCAAAAACAAAAAGAAAAAAAATACACAAAGTTTGCTACAAGTTCAATACCCTCCTTCGTGTCGTGTCCATAGCAATTGTGGGATTCAAATATCCAATAGGCCAAGCTCCACACCGGCGCTTCTTATATTGTTATCTATTCAGTCGTGTGTCAATTTATTTTTTTATGTTTTGTTTAATATTTTTACAAAAATAAGGAATATAAAATGAATTAAAAAAGTGTATTCAAAAGTGTATGAGGGGTGGGTAATACCAATTTTCTCCACTAAAGTACTTTTAATTTTTAATTTAAATACATGTTATCTCTATTATTTTGTTCCTATTTATTAAACTTTTATTTTTGAAATTTCATAAATTAGTGTTTTTTTCGTCCAATATTTTTTGTTAGGTAAATAATAATACTGAAAAAAAAATGAGCAATAAATTTATAAGGAGTAATGCTTCAAGAGAAAGTAAGAACTACTTTGGGTACACCCACACAAATAAACTTATAAATAAAAAACACATGGCTCAACTTGAATCAAAACTAAGATGCCAACCTAGTTCAAAGTTGTACTAAACAAACTAGGAGTGGAAACATCCCCAAAACAATGATAAAACAAACATTACTCAGAAAGAAATGATCAAGAAACAAAGGCAACGGACGACACATGGTGTCACCGTTGCACCCACATTTGCCAATGGATGAGCTTCCACGTGACACTGAAATTGCACTACTCGACAAGAGAGACGAGGCAAACACAAACATCGAAGCTGTAACCATTGGCAAAGCTGCTGCACCACAACAAGAACTGCAACAATCACCAACGAGAGTCGCTGCCACAACCACCACACACGCCCAGCTCTAGAAATCCGGATCTCACCACGCCGGATTTAAGTACAACGGAGATGACACTGATTAATTTTGATAGGTGTTTTTAGTTATACTCTTGTGGTCAGGTACTCCTTTGCTGCTAATTGCTCAATTACCTACTTCCTTACAATCTCTCTCTATTTAATTGTATTGTTGTTCTAATGTTTTACTTAGTAATAGGGTATCAATCTCTTGATATTTGAAGCCCATCATCCAAACATATCCTATTAAGTTCCTAATCTAAAATTTTGATTATTAGTAGTATTTAACTTATTTTAGTTTGTAAAATGTTCTTTTCAATTGATCAATAAATGATCGTATTTACTAAAAAAGAAATTATGTGGTAATATTGTGAAATATGGCAAAATATTTATTTTTCACAATCAAAGAATGAAGGACCAAATACTAATTTGCTAAAGGCTCATCACAGAATTATATAACATGAATAAAAATAAGAAACAAAGGACGAAAGTAAATCAAAGCAACAAGAAATGTTGAAATGAAGAGATTTCAGTCAAATTTATATTTACACTGTATAATATAATATAACTATAAAGAATCCATGGCCGGGCGCACTAAAATTAGGGAAACAAAAAATTACAAATAAAATCACCAAATTAATAGAAGAGCGTTAATCATAATTTACAAATATAATTAATTAAAATGTAAGCCATTGAAGGATTTTGAGATGAAATTAAGTTCCCAGTGGAGGTTGAATGAATTAATAATTAATTAAGGTAGGTTGGTGGCTATGGGTTGAAGAAGTGGTCACCACAACGGCATTTCCAACCCAGCGGCTTGTAATTCGAGTACTTGTTGGTGCCTTGATGATGAGACGGGTCAAAAAACAGCATGGGCATGGATCGGGTCATGCCCGGTTCAACCCGGTCTTGGCTGGGCATCGTAGGCACTTGGACCGCCATGCATGGGTGGCACTGGTTGCACTTGTTGTGGCAGCTCGGCGGCCTTGATCCCAGCCTATTTTTCTCCACAAATAATACACCCTGCACAAAAAATGGAAAAAAAAAATTTACCAACGCATTTATTGAATCTAACAAAAAAGATAAAATTAATAAATTCCATTTGATGTTACCCGAAGAGATGGGGGGGCGAAAGGCTGTGGGTGGTGGCGGTGTTGGCGGCGGTGGTGGGTAAAAGAAGAGGAGGCTGGTGGAGAGAGAAGAAGAAGAAAATGCAGAAGCATAATGGATGCGGCGGCTTTGGAAAGAAAATAAAGTGAATGATTCATGGTGGTGAAAATGTTATGTCAGCAAGAAGTCATCCCATGCCACACCCCATAGAGAAGAAGGCTTGATCGAAGAAAACAAAATTAAATAAATTATTAGAGACACACCCACTTGCTGAATTCTTCTGAAGCAATGAGAGAGAGAGGGTTTTCGTTAAATTTGTGATGGGGTTGGATAAAAGAGAGAGGAGGAGGTGAATAAATAGTGGTGGTGGTGGTGGTCGGTTATGGCGGGTTCAGACTTCAAAGTTCAGACTTCAGAGAGTGAAAGGAACAACACGAAAAAGTAAAAGGCCTTTTATCTGCATCCGGGTTCACTCGTAACTAGTAAACGCTGGCCTTGTAGGCCCCTGAGGGTCAAATAAGAAGGACCTGTTGTTATATATTAAGGAAAACACTTTGTCATCATCTCTCAACTAGCCCTGGGCATTTCGTCCCGAAAAATTGAAATCATATAGTTCTGGATCAGTTTATATCGAAAAAAATATGAATACCAAAACCGAACCAATTCAAATCGGTACAGTTTCGGTTCCTATTCTGAAGAAAACCGTCTCATATCAAAATCGAACTGGTTTCTTTATTTATTTTTTAATATAATTAAAAACCTAATTATTAGAAATTTTTTTTTTTTTTTTTTCCCAATGAAGTCTAATACGAGTCTTCTCTCTCACGGTCTCACTCTCACAGTCTCACACTCTTACCCGCACTGTGAGTGAATGAAATTGAAACCCAGAAAACCCTAAGTCTCTGGAAATCTATCAGTCTCTCTATCTCAGTTTCTCTCTCTCTCTCTCTCTCTCGCTCAGACTCTCTCTATCAGTCTTCAATTTTTCATCGGATATTTTCCCAGCAAAATGAGTTATTATTTTCTGTTCATGTGCCTCTTGCATTTGAATTCAATTTTCTCATATTAGAGTAATTTAATTTTTCTATTTTATTGGATATGCTGTTAAACACTTAAAGCTGCACACAGATGGACAAATGGAAGATTATTGATATGTTGATATTTATATGCAGATTTGGTTAGAGTACTATTATTTCTGTTATGGGTCTGCTATTGGATATATGTTGAAATTATGAATTGTTGCTGCATCTATTGAACTCTGTTGGTAGGTTAGTTGGAATTGGGTTGTCTTTACTTGGATGAGTTGTTGCTGGTTTGTCTTTAGTTAGATAAGTTGTTGCTAGTTTGGAATTGGGTTGTCTTTATTTAGATAAGTAGTGTGAAGTATCCATTAAATATTCTGGATGTGTTGATGATGATGTTGATGTGTTGATGAATTGTGTTGATGTGTGTGTTGATGATGTTGCCGATAAGTGAGAAGGATTGACATTTTGTTGTTGTTTCATTGCTTTTAGACATGAATGCCTGCTATATGTTCAGTGAAAGGAAAGCAAGTAGTTGCTGAGTTGCTGTTTTACAGTGGGCAGATTGGGTACTTGCTGCTGTTTTAAGCAGTTAAGTACTTGCTGAGTTTCTGTGTTACAGTGGGCAGATTGGGTACTTGCTGTTTTAAGCAGTCTTTGTTGTTTCATTACTTAAAAAGTAGTAGAAGAAGAAGAAACAGAGAAGGAAGAAGAAGAACAGGAAAAAAAAGAAAAAGAAATAAGAGAAGAAAATTTTTAATTTTTTAAAAGTAATTTAATTTTTTTTTGCTACATGGCTCTAATGTCACACATTCTAAATTGAATGGTGGGTCCTAAAAGTGACAAATCAGTATTTAATAGATTTCTTAACGGAATAGTTAACGGTAGAACAAAGTTGTTATGTTTTAAAGAATTCAGAGTACATAAATGTAAAATTTGAAAAGTCAAGTATGATATAAACCGCAGGGTATTAAAGTGTAATTTGCTCTAAATTTTAATATTATAATTTATTGTTTCTGAATTTTACCTAAATATTCAACGATAATCACTCCGTCAATTTTTTTAAATGTAAACTGTTAAAAATATGTCATTCCAAGTGACGTCGATTTTTTTAACAAAAACAAAAAAAAATATGTCATTCCAAGTGACGTCGATTTTTTTAACAAAAAACAAAAAATCGTTCAAAAGAATGAAGGAAAAATCATTGTTGCAAAACCATTAAAGTTCAGATAGATTGGTAAAATTTGAATAAAATTCTGAAAAGTCACACAAGCTTATTTATTAGTTTGACATTTAATGGACCTGGTTCACTCTTCTTCTAGCCTTCACATTGGTAGTTTGACTGCAGTTTCGTTTAGGCGGTGCGTTTTAAGAAAATGCAATAGTGTATTTTGGTTTGATTTTGGACCAAAAAAAGATTGATTTTGGCGATGCTGGTTGTATGTATTACTCTCTAAGCAAATATCTCTTTACTACTAGTGTAAGTGACAAGTCTCTTCAGAGTTGAGAGTTGAGATATTATTGGCATATTGCAGATATTGCAGGTACAAAGTGAGGTAAGGTACTGTAAAACTATTGAAGAAAAAATTGTCTAGAGATTGTCGGGGATGAACAAAGGTTGAGACACAATGCAGGATGGGATGATTGTGCAATTTACTTTAAGTTTGTTTCCAGTTCGGAATTTCACAAATGAACGTGCCGTCAGTGAATGAAACAATCGACGAAGGTGGAACCAAAATTTCAAAACAAAAAAGAAAACTGCGTAAATCCAAGGTTACGACTTACAACTGCTTTTTGGGATCCAACAGACTGGATCGATAAAATTCTTCATCGAGTATCAGAGGCGGTATACTCCACGTTCCCAGAGGATGTGCACACATATTCCCTCCTAAAAATCAATCAAATCTGAATCAAAATTGAAAACAATACAAGATCCGGTTTCACTTTCACATGCTGTGCGAAATTTTAAGGGCAGGCACCAAACTTACCCTCTTTAGTGGCTTCTACACATCTTCTCTGGTAATTCAAGGACAACCGAGGATCCAGCATATTCAGCAAATTGTTGTACTTCTCTTCGCCCTCTGCTATGTATTTTGCCTGAACCACAAAATGGGTGGGCCTTACTCATTTCGACTTCACACATATTCATTCTTTCTTTTTTCTAACATATTCAAAAGAGAAGCATAAAGTACTGATGTCAATCCATTTGACGTCGGGTTCCTCCAACCCTCAGACCACCATCCCCGCCCCCATCCCCCAAGAAGAAAAAAAAAAACAAGGGTTTATTAAAAACATGGTGCTTGAATGAAATGCTTGGCATACTAACCAGAACAGTTGGGGCAGACGATCCAGATGTTCTGACAAACATGCGCAATATATTGAAATTATTTTCTATTACGTCCTCCTGCATGAGCGACCAAAAGTTTTTGAATAAGAAATGGACAAATGAATTAATAATATGTGACAGGTGCTCAACAGTTATTAACTCAGTAAATTAGACTCACCTCGTAGTCAAACCTACAACATCATCGTGTCAACTCAACGGCAAATGATACTGATTATGTGCTTGCAACCGAAAATTATGAACGAAAAATAATAACATTAGTTGTTTTCCTAATAACAGATAAAAGGTAAACGTAAAATAGCAGAGGAAATGGTATTCCTCGAGAGAGGAAGAGCACATATAGTCATCGGGTCATGCACAAGTTTCAAGAATGCTCTCAGGCATCAGGCATACAGTGGATGCAATATAACCAGTATAGTATTATAGGAAAAGAAAGTATGCTTTTACGTGCATGGCAGTTACAAATGGAAAGGAAGTCACTGATACCTTACTAGGTAATTAGATAATTTGACTGAAAATAAAAATGTAATAATAGTAAAAACAACAAATAATACAGAAGGTAAGAAGAGTACTCACAGATCATCAGCTATCTCAACTAAGAATTCTGATATCGATAGAAATTCCATGTGCAATTCATCAACCTTAATAACAGCTTCCAAGGAAAACACAATTAACCAAACGAAACATACTAGTTAAATTCAAACATACATGAGCAAACAGAACATCACAGTTAAATTCAATTAGACAAAAGAACATAAGAAGAAAAAAAATTTGCAATTTCCCATTTGAGAAAATATACAGAAGAAGTGCTGTAAGGATAATTTATAGTAATTTTTTTTTTGTATCTATTGAGAACAGCTATACCGTTGACAATGAAACGCTGAAAGTTATTCCATCATTTTCTCCTTTCAGAAAAGTTAATTGACTGTGATGATTGGGGTTAAAGTATATGATGTCTCTTCAATAGACGCTACCAATACATTTACATCAACTTCTTTTCCATTTGGTTGGAAAACAGATTTGTGCAAAACCCTTTTAAAACAGACAAAGCCTAATCTGATTAAACTGGAAACACCATCAGATTGTACTGACAACATTCATTCATCTATTTATAGGAAGATAAAGCTGAAATTTATGATCTTGGACCTCAACATGTGGAGAAACTTCCATGCAACAATTTGGTTCACTAAAGATAGAGAAATATTCACACGCCATAAGATAAGCACACAGACCCATACATATTCCATGTATATGTAACCAATGATACTGATATACACAGACACATATGCACCCAAGCAAACTACAGACAAAACAAGGAAAAGAAAAAAACAATTTATAAATCAGCATAAAATTCAAATCACTGAGAAAGATAAATATAAAATAAACAATGAAACTACTATACCTTTTCTCCTCTGAGCTGGTATAGTAAAAGATTCAGCACTCGATAGTCAAAGGATTTTAGGTGAATTGCCTTTATGACATCTTCAACAGAGATCTGTGAATCCAATTTTTTTCATTATTTTAACAGAGAAACCTTGAGCATGCCTGAGCTTCACTGCTATAAAATGCCTCAAAATTTAATGGGGAATTCTACACAAGAGTTTCTACAATTAGAAAATTTATAAGTAGCATTCACTCAATACTTAAAATTTATAAAGTACAAGTTAAATAGGAAATTTAACTACGTAGATTATATAAATATAGTGGCTGTTGCAGTGGAAAAGGAACGGGCAACAAGATGTAGGAGGTTGGCTCAGAAAGGCTCCCTAATCGTGTTATGAATAGATTGACTTTAAAACAACAACGATTAATTACTATTGCTATAAAACAAGCTCCTATTCCGTTTAGTACTTCAGGTGCTTCTGTTGCGTATAATGTAAATCCCGTAGTGCAGGTGGAGCTTAGATTGCAGTGGAGTTAATGGTCATCTTGGAGTCAAAGAAAGCAGCTAGGATTTGAATAGAGGTTGTGCTTGAACAAGTAGTCAAGCTTCTGTGCGCTGGCTGGGTTTTCAAAAAGTTTTCTGATTGACATTGTCTGGAATTTTCCAATGGATCGGGAAGAATTGGTATGAGACAAAGGTGACAAGTTCTTTTCTTCTCTGTTTCACTTAGTTTCAGTTTATGTTTATTAGTTTATATGTTTATTAAATATTTTGGCTTGAATGTCAAGTTCCATTCATTTCCTCTAGAGCTTAACATATTTTGTCAAGATGGATTTATTAGGCACTCTCCCAGTCTCCCTTACTCCAACGGAAGTGTATATTTACTTGAAAGTTTAATATTTACGGAAGGGTCAAAGTTCATGCGTGGTGGATGATATTTTGCCTGAATTTTATTTTCAGAGCTATATATATTTCTTAACTTCACCTATAGCTCACCAGGATTGATATAAACATAATTTTGAGCCTTTTCGTGATATACCCTTTTAGCAAGATTTCTTTTTGTTTTATTCCCTTCGCAAAGGTATTCTACGGTTCACATTATCACATGCAAAACCCCAATATGGTATCTAGTCACACATTTGCGAAGTCAGACTAGAACAAAAGTCCAATAATATTTCTTCTACAGGATAATCCAAGGTTAATGTGTGTCAGGGCAGCTATTTATTAAACCAATATGCTAAAATCTTTACCTCATAAAACTACTGATTCAAAGGTTGTATTGAAGTACTGGTGGATAAGGAATGGAAAACGATAAATAATTAATGGTGCCACAAAGCCTTGCTTGTTCATGCGAAATTTTGAAGGCTTTGCAAAGACTCCATTTATCCAGAGCAGAGTTGATAGGTTTCGAAAATGCACCCCGAGCAATCAAATCATTTACCATCTCCAAAGGGCTGTTTGATGATCCCTAGAAGATCAGTAACTTGGTTCCCCCTTTCAGTTTCGTCTTATTGCTCTATGCTATTTAGTGGTTTAACAAAGTTTTCCCAGTAATAGCATTATGTAACCTACGTTAACAAATAAAACAGAAACCCAATTTTATGTTTTATGAGAAATTTCTGTATCTAATTCTGATAAACATCTCTAAACATGTTGAAGCTAACTATATTAGGAAAGTAATAACCAAGGATGATACCCATACCTCCGCTTTATTCATCAGTGCATAACAAAGCTTTCTTTCCAGAGTCCAATACTCTTCTCCGGACTTAAATTCATCTTGTATCCTAAATCCATTGAACAGAAGTGAAATGAAAATAATAACTTCCGTGTTCCTTTATTTTCCCCAATAAAAGAATAAAATCAGAAAGCAAGATACATTACCGCTTTGTCAAAAGGCCCTGACATTCAAGTAGACATGACAATGGACTGAATGGGTCACTTTTGAACACATTTGCAAACCTAGAAATTAACCACTGTCCTTCCTGCATCACATAAATATTGGTCAAGCAAAAGAATAACCTAGTTATAATAATTTTGTGACTGCTGGTACCACGTTCTTAGCATTATCACCTCAGTTCCTCTTTCTAAACTGGTCCTTCCGCTGCTTGGTGTATACAGTGTATTCTCATTCAACGTGTCAAGCTGTTACAATAAAACCACGATTGGTAAAAGAAAGACACAAAAGGAAAGAAAAAGAAAAAGTTTAACAACTAGAGATCAACTGGTGACAACTCTGCTCATCATACCATTGCGCATCAATCAAACACAATTGGAACTTCTTAAAAGATAATTTCACTGCTTACCACCTAGTACCTTTTTGGTTTCAAAATTTTTACTAACAAGTGCCAGTGGGAGAAATGCAGGCTCACAATGTTCTTATCTTTTTTCCGGAAAAAAAAAAGGAAAAGAAGAAGGTAGTATCTAATTCCTCATGGAACTACATAGAAGTAGTTTCCCAATACTGTCCCACCAGTTTAACCACATATCAGTTCTAGAAGCTGCATTGATTCATCAGTTCTCCTATCAAAATAAGAAAAAAAAATAGAAAGGAACCTTTTCTCTAATAAAATAAAATAAAAAAATAAAATTATAATACCGAATTTAATGTCATTCGTGTAAACCACTACCTGATAAATGTAACTTTCTGTGAATGAAAGCATGGGTAGATATTGGAATACTGAATGCGTTTTGTTTATATCCATTCCATGAAACATAAAATAAGATCTGCACTGAAAAATACAAGTCCTCGATTATGACATAAATTATTCTAAACACTTACATGATCATTTTTTTTCTGGCAAGCATACAACTATATTTATTTTGGCCACAGCATACAACTATATTTAGAAACACAAAAGAAAGTGAATTGACTTTCAAGGTTCAGTCTGTTGCAAAATTTGATTATTGTATCAGCAAGAAATACATAATGTTGAAGTGACGGTTCAAGGCTTAGCTGAATTTTGTGATGCGAACAAGTATAAACTATTTAAATGGGAATGCGGTAGTTATTCTTTAACGATTTCACTCAGTGTAACAACCACTGCATGCACTTGAGCATCAACATTACAACAAGAGCATAGTAAAATATGAACATGAAACTTTAGGGGTTTGTTCATATTTTTATTGAGGCAAAGAATGCAAGGGACAATCTAAGTAAAATACTAAGATTGATGCAGTTGAGACCCTTGATGATTGTATCAATCGACTATTTCCCACAGCACTTGATATTGCAGGTTCTACACTAAGAATACCATATTTTTCTTACAAAAGAAGGGTGATAGGTTCATCTGAATTTTTAGATGAATTTACTTTCAGAAAAAGAAAAATACAATAAGAGACTCATTTCAAAACTATCAGATATACATATAATTTGTAATCTTCCTGGGAAACCGAAATGTCATAGTACATCTGAATATCTGCTAAGAAAGTGAAAGAAAATTATAACTTGAATCAGTATGCTTTACATGCTAGCTTTATTACTAAGAAATCTGCACCTAGTCATTCCTTACCCAGCTACTAACTAAAGAATATCCAGCCATCATTAATGCATAGTCATAAATACATAGGATCTATCTTCAAGAAAAAGGCCTGCTTACAAAATCTTCAAGGGTAGAATTTGCTCGTTGCATTGCGTCCAGTCCAACCATAGCCAGTTCTTCAAAATTGGTGTCCAATGAGCTACACTCTGGCTTATGAGCACAGTCAAGCTGTAAAGCATCTTCAACAGACCTTTCCTCATAGCCTGTAAAAGGCAAAAGTGTAGAGTATGTGATGCTGTTTACATCTATTTTTTAAAAGAAATTGTACATCAAAATCAAAGTAAAAAGAGTGATGGATCAAAAACTGAATGAATTAGTTTAGCACAGTGTCCAAAAGTTCGAAAACTTTGGCACATTCGTCGCAGTGTACGTGTGTGTGTGATGCGCAGCCGGAAATCAACAATTCTCAAATTCATGTCTGCAAGACTGCAACAAATACATAAAAACATTGATGTCGTGCAACAACTATTCATTTCGGGTTTTACCTTTGCCAGTAAGCCATTTAGATGCTTCATCATGAAATTCAGCAGAAATCTGTGAAACAAGTAAGACGAGGATGCCCATTTTCTGATGATATTGAATTGAACAATATCAGATAAACAGAAAACCCAATAATATAATGCTTACCTTTGGCATAAATTCAGAAACCAAACTGCACTTTTTCCCCAAATCAAGCTCTCCACAAGGTTGTACCTTTTGCATAGCATTTCCAAAATTGAAATTATAATAAACTAAACAGCATGCAACAAATCATTCCAAGATTAGAAAAAAAGCTAGACCTAAATTATTTGTGGGGAAATGAAAAAGAAAACATTTTCATTTGAAATTAAATTCTTGTCCGTAAGAATTCAATTGTAATGTTGGAGCTTACCAGGAGGAGGACGAGTTTAGAAAGAAAGCAACTGCAGTCGTCATTGGACGACGCCGTTTGAACTCCCAGAGATTGAACAAACGTCAGCATTCTCTGTACCTCTTCAAGTTTCCTCAATTCTTCCATTATCTCTTTCTCACTCGAGTCTCAAGTAGCTGTAGCGGATTCGTATTCTCTATCTCAATGAACGAGTTAATAATTAGGTTTATTACTCAAATTGCTCCCCGAATTGGATATGAATCTCAATTTGCTCCTCCAACGCGAAATTTTTTTTTATTTTCATTTGATTCGTTTTATTCTTTTAATTGTATTTTTTAAATTATATATATTTATTTAATTAAATAAATTATTAAAAAAAATTTAAATATTAAGCTTTTGCCCGTCGCACAATCATTTCGTCGGGCAAAGTAGTTTTATTCTCTATCTCAATGAAATCGTAAAAATATAACCCCTGAATCCCCCTTCTGTCAAGTCTGTTGCACCAACCGGTAGTCTTCGTTACTAACGGTGTTTAGAGTGCTTATGTGGCACCTATGTGGCAAGGATGTGGCAAGAAGTCAATAGGACGACATGAGGATGGAGTTGGGATGATATTTGGGCAGCAAAATCAGCCACAACCCAGGGGAAATCGCAACCCTAGGGAGAAAATTTTGAAAAATTCAGCAGTAATCCCACCAAAAAGTTGTGAATTGGACCTTTATAAAGGTTTGTGAACCACAAGACACCAACATCATCAATCAATTTGCAGTTCAAAGGGAGATTGAGATATGGAGGAGAGTGGATTTACCATGCAGCCGAGAAGATGCTTTTGTGGGAAGATGGGGAGAATGAAAAGGTCATGGACTGATAAAAACCCAGGGCGGAGGTTTGTTGTCTGTCCAGATGCAAAGGTAAGTGAAAGGGATGAAAAGGAAGCCGTTTTTTGATTAATAGCGAAACGGATTTTGGTTTATGGGTTATGATATTAATAGGAATTGGTGTTTTTTGATTGTTGGTTGGATCAATATGAAGAAAATTTGGCTGGGTTTATGAGAAACTGCAATGATTCAATAAGAATAAAATGAAATTGATGTTTTGATTGTTGTTGTTTTGATTGATTGGTGATATGTTTGAAATTGTAATCTGTTTTGTAGCAGAATGGACAAGGTAGAGGTAGAGGTAGAGAGAAAGGTTGTGATTTTTGGGAGTGGTATGATCCGAAAATGTGCATGAGGTCAACGACAATAATTTTGGGGTTGTTAAGGAAGCTTGATAGAATTGAAGAGCAATTGTTGAATGAGAAGAGGAAGGTAACTAAGCTTTGAATTGCACTCTTGGTTACTTGGGTCTTAGTGATTGGAATCATCTTCAATCCTTCACTTTAGGTATGTATTAGGTTATGTTTGCAAGCTGGGCACTATTTGTATTATGTAAAAGTTAGTTTGGTGGATTGTGGAAATATGTAAGATGTTTATGCAATGCATTTTATATCTAGTAAGAATGGAAGTTGATAAATTAAGAATGAGAAACATCCCAAAGTCATTCATGAATCAAACTTTTATAATAACAAACCAAATTGGGACCTTCATAAACCATCATATCATTTAAACAAAAGGAACAAACGGAGCACCACTAAGCAAAATAGGGTCACAATATTTGGAACAGTAAGCAAAGCAAAATAACAAGTCCTTCCACTAAGCACTAAACAGTAAAGCAACTATTTCTTCACACGCTTTGCACGCGACTTGAATCTCATCCTCCTTCCACTTCATGCGGGTGATTGATGTTGTGAACTGCCACTTGGCTGAGTAGTGGTAGGGCTTGGATGCACTAGTACAGGTTGGACAGCAGGTGTGGTGCTTGATTGAGGGTTTTGGGCAGTGCTGGTAGTTGCTGGTGGTGGATTTGGGCATGATTCTTGCCTTGGGGCAGTGGTTGTACTTGTTGGCACAGGATTTGGGCATGATTCTTGCGTATAGGCAGCCCTGCCTTCCTCATTTCCAAGGGTAGTGCTCCTTGTTCGTCTTTGGACCTAATCAAATACAAATCCATAGTAAACACCTAGCCATAATTGAGTTCAATGATAAAGACAACTCACTTCAATCACAATTCAATTCAATGACAATACAATGTAGATCAGACTCACTTTATTCACACAGTACCTCAGATTGCCAAGAAACACATTCGTAATATTGGTGTAACCTGAGACTACTAATATATGTTCTGGGTGTTAAGTTATACGATATGACAGAATCAGGGTTTCCTCCTTTCTTTGGTTGCAGCACGTTGTTTGCTCCTTTCTTGCTTATGTTTGAACTTAGCTTCAGCGGTAGGGTCAAGGGGTTGTGTGCATGCATTTCGTCTGTGGCCATCAGCACCACAATTACCACACTTAAGGGTAGAGTGGTATCTAGGGAACTTGGTAGGATCTGGAGGAGGAGGTGCATTCTGACTCCTCTTTCTTTTCATCCTTGGTCTCCTTGGCTGCTTACGATACTTTGGTGGCTTTAGGGTTGCTGGACCAACCTTCTCCCACATATCTTCACTAGGAACTGGTTTGATAATCCCTTCATATGTCCTAGTATAGGCAGCATGGGAGTAGCAATCATGCACATACTTCTCTGGGTTGCCATTGAACCGACTAATGTCACTGCAAGCATGTGGGCAGGGAATCCCAGTAAGTTGATATCTTCTGCATAAGCATGTGTGAGCATTCAAATCAACTGAGAATCTTCTTCCATGTGAATGCTTGACCTCGAAGATGTTCCCACCACAATGACTAGGAATCAAGCTATGCCATGCCTTCTTATTGACCTCCAGAAGCCCCTGGATTCTTTTACCAACCAGATGGTCCCCCCAAGTACTACCTTCATCTCTTCTCTTAGTCATGAATGCACTTAGGTATTTCCTGATTTTGTCTACCATAGATATAATAGGCTTAGGCCTAAATGGGAGAATGGCTTTGTTGAAGGTCTCCGATAGATTATTCAGCAAGATGTCGCACTTATAGTCAGTCCTGAAATGACTTCTACACCACTGTCTTGCATCCCTTTCTTTTAGCCAATTGTGAGCAGACTGATTGAGAATTTTCATTTTCTTCATTTCTTCATTGTACCAAGGTATTGTAGTTGCCCTAGCAATCTTCTCCATTTGCAGTTTGACAGCCAATCCTTTATGCGTCGCATTGAGGTTTCCGTATAGATGCCTCAAGCAATGCTTGGGTTCTGCATTAGGGAATATTTGGTTCACTGCATCTAGCAGCCCCTTTTGTTTATCAGTCATTATCACAACTACGTGTGAGTTTTGAATTTGCAAGTCCTCCTTCAACAACTCCATAAACCACCTCCAACAACTGAAGTTTTCAAATTCACACACAGCATATGCAATGAGAAATATCCCATTGTTGGGATCCACTCCTACAGCTGCTAACAATTACCTAGGGTGAATGCCCTTAATATGACATGCATCAAACCCAATGAAGGGTTTGCAGCCTTTCATCCAACCTTGTTTGCAAGCTTCCAAAAAGAAATACACTTTCTCAAATCGAGGTTAATCATCAGCTTCCAACTCATACTTGATTATCACTGTGGAACCAAGATTAGTCTTCAGCACTTGCAAGCAGTATTCCCCCAACACCTCATATTGCCTCTTGTAGGTCCCTTCCACCACATCCAATACATTGGCCCTTGCCCTAAAGCATGTTGCCCTTAAGGGTCTTAAACCAGTTTCTGCATTAACCAAGTCTTGGAATTCCACCCAATCCCATTTGTTGCTTGCCAACTGCCTCCCATACTTCCATGACAGCCACTTAACATTGGCATGTATGTTCTTAGTCCCTACACCGCAGTTGTGCTCACTCTTAAACTCTTTAATTTGCATAGTCATGCTGCCTCCTATTTTTGAAGCATAAAGCATAAACTCATATCCACTCCCACAAACCACCCTAATTTGATTAGGCTGATTCTTTTTAAAAGTTAGCTGTCTTCCATAGTTCACTGAGTAGATCCTCACAACTTCTCTAAATATGGCAGCTGATTCAAACATCTGCCATATCTCAAAATGAGGATCCTTCATCTCCATCTCAGGAATAAAGTCTCTTGTCTTTGGAAATGGTTTCTTCTTCCTACTCCTATTGCCCACTTCCTCATCTGAGTCTACACTAACAGTAGCAACCCTTGGTGACAAAGGAACCTCTCTTTCTTCAAAATCTTCCTCAGTCTGTGGAGGAGGAGGAACTACCTCTTCATCATTTGTCTCGAAGATGTCATCATTATCACTTAGACAGATTGCATTAGCATCCACTTCACCATAACCATCATCTTCAAAGTCCTCAACTTCCTCAGATTGGCCACTATCATCACCACTCTCGGGGTTGCCCTTCTCTTTATCATCCTCATTCACCTTTTATTTACCAGGTCTCTGACTATACTGGCCACACCACTAGCTTGCAAATCCAGTTCTTCCATTTCTTCTTCCAATTCAAATTCTTCATCCACTTCTTCACTACGTTCTTCTTCCACTCGAACTTCATACAATTCGTCTTCACTATCATCAACTTCACTACTTTCTTCTTCATTGCTTTTATATTCAGGCACATCTTCTACATCTTCAACTGGACCTGTGCTTGGACCAGCCTCTGGATCTGTGCTTGGACCAGCTGGTTCAAATGTGCTTGTACCAACATCTACATTTGTGCTTAGACCAGATGGTTCACATGTGCTTGGACCAGCATCTGCATATTTGCTTGGACCAGCTGGTTCAAATGTGCTTGGACCAGCAACTGGATATGTGCTTGGACCAGCTGCTTCATATGTGCTTGGACCAACATCTGGATATGTGCTTGGACCATCTGCTTCATATGTGCTTGGACCAGCCTCTATAGTATGCACTAGATCTTCATCTGCCACTTGGTCCACAACATGGGAAGCGTACACCTGCAATGCCTTATCTGCTCTCTTTGCAGCCCTTCGAATGTGGACCAAAAGCTGCTGATCAGTGCATAGTTTGAAAAACACTCCACTTCTGGCTTCTTGTGTGTAGAATTCCAACATATCCTCAATGTAGCCTTCCTTCTTCACCAGTGCATTCAATTCAATTAGTGAATTGTAGTCCCAACAACACCAATCATACCATTTCAATGCCCTATCTGCATATCTCCACTATCCCGCTTTATGTACTAACTTGCCACCGTGATGTAGTGCGATGGACACTATGTCATCGCAGTCCCCTACACCGATCAAAAAAATTTAATGCATAATAAGCTTAAATCATCCACACCAAACACACAATAGAAAATCAAACCCTAATCCAATAGCAGACCCTAAACCCTAAACCCTAAACCCTAAACCCTAAACCCTAAACCCTAAACCTAAACCCTAAACCCTAAACCTAAACCCTAAACTCTACACCTAAACCCTAAACCCTAAACTGTAAACCTAGACCTAAACCCTAATCCAAAAATCAGACCCAACATCACAACTCACTACAAATCCAGAACTCTCTGCCTAAATCTACACTCACACCCACATCCAACATCAAACTTACCATATTGAGGTTGTTGTGTACACAATCAACTCTAATCCAAAATACCCTACCTATATCCTAATTTATTTTCCAAACAGCCCAACCCGAAACCCTTTACTCTAACCAAAATGCCCAAACCTAAACCCCACACTGTCAAAATCACAACTTTCCAGCCAACAATCACATATTATAAATCCACTACCAGCCACTTTCAAAAAGTTCACAAATTGTAAACCAACTACCAACCTTTTCTAAACCCACCCGCCATATTATTTGGCACAACTAAGTGCCAACAAAATCTAAAAAGTTCAATTTTCAAAGGCTTACACAAACATCAACCAAAACATTGAATCTTTTAACCAAATTGGACAATTAACATCCAAAACCATTTCAGATTTCACAATTTCAAAATTTCATAACTCAAACTTACCATATTGAGGTTGACTTCCACCGGGTTTTCGAGGGATTGTCATCCTCGGTTTCTTCACAAATTGAACTCGCCTTGATGTCCGATTGACACCCCCAACAACCCTTTACCCGATTGATTCAAGTTTCCACCTCTTCAATCTTCTCTACAAACCCTAGAATTCGCCCAGCCCTGTAATGTTTCCCCAAATCGAACTGATTCACCCCTCTCCTGATCCACGTCATTTTAGTGGGATCCACGCATGTGGGCCATTTCCTTGTCACATAGGTGCCACATAAGCACTCTAAACACCGTTATTAACGAAGACTAACAGTTGGTGCAACAGACTTGACAGAAATGGGGGTTCAAGGGTTACATTGTTACGATTTGGCATTGGAGGAGAAAATTGAGATTACATGTCCGGTTCAGGGAGCATTTTGAGTAATAAGCTTAATAATTAATAAAGGAAATCGGAACAAGACAGGGCTTCCAATACGACGTCATTGGCAATGTTTAAGTCGGACGATGAAAGTCAGTAAATAAGGGTTTATTACTTAAAGGCTTATTACTTAAAATGCACCCAGAACAAGTCAGCAAGTCTCAAAATGCACCTAGAACTAAAATTTACCTCACTTTGCACTAAGAACAGGTATTCCGTTACTTCTGTTGCACTATCCGTCAATCTATGTTATTAACGCCGTTAAAAGTGCTGATGTGTCAATAGTATTACAAAATTTATAGGGGCAATTAAGACATTTGCTAAATTTTATATTAAAATTCTTTTTAAAAAATAAAACTAATAAAATTACCCAATCTTCCCCAACCCACCCACCCGATCCCCAATCCATCGAGAGTTGAGATTATTAGCTGCTCGAGCTAGACTTTGACAAAGGAATTGGAATGCGATTTGATGCATGCTTGGCGAAAGAACACCACCGTCCCGCCACCACCATGCAAAGCCACCTCTGCATTTCTTCAGTCGACGACCACCGGTCGTGTGACTCCACCACCTCGTCGATCGACTTCACCATCCACACAATCATGGGGAGGAGGAACAACCTGCGACTGTTGGGATGATCTTCATCGACGCGCGATCGCCTATTGGGTTGCAAGGCAAGGTTGGCGACACTCCGCTCATCTCCTCGTGACACCGTCACCACCGCTGGCACCACTAGCACTAGGGGACTCTGATATGCAACCCCATGTAATCTGCTCGTCTCCACCGGAGACGAGCACGCGTCGCTGCAGCACTGGTTGCTGCTCCGCCTCCAACCTTCTCTGTCAAATATGTCGACGAAGATAAGTCCCTTTGTCTTCTTAATACTACATCATGCATCAAATCACATTCCAATTCCTTCGTCAAAGTCGAGCTCGAGCAGCTAATAATCTCAATTCTCGATGGATTGGGGATCGGGTGGGTGGGTTGGGGAAGATTGGGTAATTTTATTAGTTTTATTTTTTTTTTAAATTTTAATATAAAATTTAGCAAATATCTTAATTGCTCCTATAAATTTTGTAATTTTACTAACACATCAGCACTTTTAACGGCGTTAGTAATATAGATTGACGGATGGTGCAACGGAGGTAACGGAATACCTATTATGGGAGCAAAGTGAGGCAAATTTCAATTCTATGTATATTTTGATACTCGCTTACTTGTTTTGGGTGCATTTTAAGTAATAAGTTTTCCTTAAAATGCACCCATAATAAGCCACACTCACAATTGATCTAATTTTGCATTTTAAACTGGCGTTTCGTCAAGTGCGTTGCACCATGTCCGTCACTTACATCCAACTGCTATCAAAATTGCTTAGGTGGCAATTATATGGCGAAATGAGTGTGAAGACATTTTGCCCCTAACCCATTTCCACCTAAACAGTACACGTCCTTAGAGATTTCCACCACGCATGAACACCACTTCGGCATTGCAAATTGTTTACCAATCAAGTCTGAGATTATCAGCTAATCAAATTTTCTTATTCAAATTGCTAAAGGTCATCTTCAACACTTGCTTTTGTGGTTCCCTAATTAGAATT
Source organism: Oemleria cerasiformis (assembly GCA_037349345.1). NCBI lineage: Eukaryota > Viridiplantae > Streptophyta > Magnoliopsida > Rosales > Rosaceae > Oemleria > Oemleria cerasiformis. The sequence continues at coordinate 13,274,807 of JAZGTL010000007.1, forward strand.
ATGATTTTTGCATTTTAGGAATTGGAGAATTACAAGGTCTCAAAACGATGTCGGATGATGCGATGGAAGAGGAGAAGGAGTTGGATCTCACCTCTCCAGAAGTCATCACCACATAAGTTTTGTTGATGTGTACATGTTGGGTTTAGAAGAACAGAGGTGGAAAAAGCAATCGGTGACATGGGTTTGGAAGGAGTCGAGGTCCACAGTCCGCTGACCTCCGCCATGGCTATGGGTATTCATTGAATTGAATTAATCCCGTCTGAGAGTGAAGTTGAGCGACCAATTTCACAAATTTGGTTATAAAATTCATTGAATTGAATTGATCCCCTATTTGATTGTAAAATTCAATTCAATCTCATAAATCCAATTCACTAGATCAAAATGTGTGCGATGGGTTTTGGGTTGAAGCTGGAGTTGGATTGAAGCGAGCTCGAGGCAAGTGCTTTAATGGAGGAGGGAGGTGAGAGTAAGAGAAATGCAAAGAAGAGAAAGATTTAGTTTCCTTTTTGGAGATAATTCACACTAAAAATGGTGATGATATAAACAAGCATGAAGGCTATTGACGAGTGAAATAGATCGAGGTGAGAACGTCTAATTTAAATCAAACATCGAACACTAATATTTATAGTGATTCACTCTAGAAGAGAACTACATCCACTGTGGGGTATTGTTTGTATTATATATGAGATTACAATAGGTGATTTTACATGAGATGTGGTAGAGAGAAAGAGAGCTTTTCTAGAAAGAGAGCCTTCAAAGTGAGAGTGGGAGAGTGGGAGAATGAGAACCCAAGGCTCAACCTTTTTCTTTGTAGCTCTTGGCCACTATATATAGACTATGAGAGTTCATATGGAAGTCTCCAACATGTGTTCTCAAATTGAGGGTGATGTGGCATCCTCCCATCCCAGCACAAAGTCAAGTGGTCTTTGTGAGTGGGATCCACGTGGAGACCTCCTATGGTTGGGCAATCGTCGACATAGTCGAGCCGGTCGGGTATGCGTTGTGAGGACCGGGTACCCGCCTGCTATAGGCTTTGTGCCACTCTTGTCTTATGCAAGGAGCCACTAGAAGGGTGACACTTGTCATCTAGGCTGAAGGCTAGGGTCTTGGAACTTGGAATAGCTCTACCCAAGGCACCTAAGGAAGAGTGGGGGCACTCCCTACGTGAGATTTTCTCCACCAATGGATGAGTGAGATGTGTACTCCAGTTGGCTGAACTGACAGAAGTCTCTGATACAGGTGGTGACATACCCGAATAAGTCGGTTGGGCCCTTAGAGGGGGTTGGCAATGCAGACTGCCTAGCCGAGTGAGTCGGCTGTTGGAGGGGTGAATGCACTTGGTTTATTTTTTTAAATAAATTAATTTTAAAATTTTAAATTAATTTTTTATTATTTAAATTATGAGTTCCATTTTATCCACGACATCATTTAATATAAATTTTAACGAATTAGTATACGGATTGATCATATTCTCATATTTTGAAAAACTTAAAAGATAATTATAATATTTGAAAGTTCATATATGAATCTGTTACGATAAGTTAGAAATTTGTAATTTGCCTTAAAAAACAGGAGCAAGAAGAGAGAATAAATTCTGCCGTAAAGAAAGGAAACAAGAAAGAACAAAAGAGCAATCCACATGGAGAATAAGACGAGGATCACCTCTTCAATTTGTTGTCATCCAAGACACACATGTGGAGAAGACAAAAAAAGAAAAGGAAGAGTTCAATCGCCGATGTATCAGTTTGACGGCAACTCGCAAGAGAATGGGAGGCGAATTGGGTGAATAAATCTTGCACCAAAAATGGGCACTTCGTCAACTTCACCTACGCAGAAACAAGAGAAGGTGGCATAAAGGGTTAATCACCTACGTGGGCAACCGTTGAAAAATAATGAAATGAAAGAGAGCTGCACTTCCGCATCAGGAGAGGAGAAAAGAGAAGAAGAAGAAACATAAGAAGAAAAGTAGGAGTGAAAGACCTCCAATTGACCCACGCCAATTTCTCAAGACAACAAGAAAGCAAAGCTTTCAGTCTGGGAATGCCACCGAGAGAAGAAGTTCCTTGTTGCCTTTAGAATAGTCGACCACGCGAGGCCGTATAAGAGAAGAGTAAAAAAAGTGGTGTCGTTGTCCTTAAGGCCCTAGGGCCTTGCTGTCCACCAAAAGCCCAAAAGAGTGACACTGGACACAATAAATCTGAAAGCCCAGAGACAATTTGGAGGCCCACACACTCAATCCAACCCGAAACAAATAAACGTCGTGATGTACTCAAATTAGCATCCCGATTAACGAAGACTCGAGCCCAATGGACTCACAACACTTAAATTTTAATTCCAAATTAATGAACTAAATAAAGTGTTCGTTAATTTGTGAATTTCCAAATCAAATTCAAAGTGGTACAAAACCACCCAAAATCCCAACGAACTACGTCGGTTTGATTCCCACCAAGGGATATGTAGGCAATCTAGCGGCCCACTAGATGCAACCGCAACCCAAATAGAATCCTCAGTTTACCTGAACTAAATTCACTCTCAAATCCAACCCCAAACACCACCATGGCCAAATATTACAAGCCTAAATATAATCATTGATTTACCTAAATGAAATCTAGCGAGATACCACCATAGCCAAAAATCAAACTCAAACACTAAATCCATTCCAAATACTTCCAATCATCACCATTCAAATTCCACCACAAATCCCAAAAATGAACTACGATTTGGCTTGATTCGCTCAAAGGATACGTAGGCAACTTGAGTTTCAAGTGCAACCACCAAACCAAACAAACACACATTCACCCCAAATTCCAGTTTCTTTTTAATTTTAATCAAATGGTGTTTCTTCGTAATAATATAAATTTTATTGTTATGAAGAATTGTAATTAAGAGATACTTCCATCTTGAACGGGTCGAACTTAAATCTAATAAAAGCCAATATTTATTTATTGAGTATTGGTGAAATTGTGGTGGGAAAAATTTCGTATGCTAAGTATAAATTTTTCTCAACACCACCCTTAAAGGAAATAAATGCCGCCTTATCGTCTATTTCTGCGCACCGAGAGTACTCGTGGTTGTGTACTTTTGTAAAGGTTCATTTTCTCCTTGTTTTAGTAGGAAAGGGTCTTCCGCCGAGAATAACCGGTCGGTCTGTATCATGAACTGGTTGAGAAAAACTGTTTGCAGCTGCACAAAGGAGTCTATAGTCACCAACCCAAACATGTACAACTAGTTGATTGCTGCTTCAGTTAGTATGGAGCTGAATATGAGGCATCGAGCTACGTCTTAGAGGTTTTTGAAGGCCACAACTGACTGGTAGTTGTTCAGGTGGATGATTGGGTCTCCCTAACCAGTGTATAGTGGGATCTTGAAGGGCTTGACCTCTTGGCCATGTCTGAACTAGTTGATTCTTTCTGTGAAAGGTCCACAACTTGCTTTACCCCAAGTAGGGAGGCGTGACTTCTCCTTCTTGGCCTCAAGGCTCTTGACTTGGTCAAGGAGTTGTTGGACGAGCGGGTCGACCAAAAGGGGTTTGTCTCGGCCATCATGGTGGACACTACGAGTAGGCCGGTCGGCTACCCATTAAGTGGGCGACCCACTACTTGCCGCATGGCGTTCACTTCGTGTAGGTCGATCAGCCTCTTAATAGGTAGGCGACCCACGGCGTCCCTCCAAGCGCCCTCCAAGACTAGAATAGGAATATGGGGCTTGGTGCACTAGGCGCGTTATGGCTCGGTGTCCTTAGTAGGCCAATCGGCTTGTTCCTGTGTCGACAGACTGGATGTTCCCAAATTGTCAGGGAAAGCTAACCTAGTCGGTGCGAGAGGAGGCCGGCCCCTGTTTGATCCTCCACTCAGAGCCTCCCTAGCATCTCAGTATATCCTTGTCTCGGCTTCGCCCTTGCCAGGGACAATGAGTAGTCGAGCGGTTTGGTTGGTGGGTTTGGCCTATACTTTCCCCTTGTCTTTCTCGGTAGCTCGGCTGACACGGTCAACCCTTTCAGCGTAGTCTGCCACAACCTGCTTTATTTCTTTGGCCACAGCCCTGGCTCGGTGGACCTCAAGTTCGGTATGAGCAATTTTGAGTTGGGTTACTACATCGGCGTATTATTCGTTAAGCACTTGGTTTCTGAACTCAGCCTGAATGTCGCTGACCTTGACTTTAGCCAAATCTTGTTGGAGTTTTTCCAGCAGTTGCATTACGTTATGGGAGTTATCCCTCAGTGTTCTCGATCCCCGCGCTGGTGTTATCTCGCCGTCTCCTTGGTCGCTCTACATGTTTGTGTAAAGGTTGGAGGTATTGCTTGGTATAGGTTGAGTAACGAGTAGACTTAGTTAGAGTTCCCACAGACGGCGCCCAACTATCGGTGCATAAAATGTGCCAACTTAAAGATAGTACGTTGTCTACTCAGTACGTGCCACATGTTCCTCTGAAGACCTGTAAAGGAAAAAGTGATCGGTCGTCAGTTACAGATAGGCACTGTTGTGGTGCTGGCCTAAAGGGTCTACGACGTCCAAGTTAGTATGTGGTCTATGTTTATAAGAGGAATGTGGTAAATAGTAATTCTGGCATAGTAATGGTAATAAGTGAATCTTAGTTACATGTTTGGGAAATGTGTTTCCCTTTTGTATTGATGATTAAGGGAGGCTTGATGAATAGTTTCGATGTGGGATAAATGCACTTCTACTGTAGTGCTAACACGTGGCACCCAGATGAGGGGTGGATATGTGTCCACAGATCAGTGTATTGTTGGTTCTTGCTGGGACCATTTGCTTGTGGGTTTGGATCCATTTAGTATTTTGGACATGTTTGTTGGACTTGAACTTGGTTTGTGTGGCCCACTGAGTCTGGTCCAATATGGTGTCAACGCATGTACTCCCAAACCACTATAAACAAATACACTACACCGATTTAAGTTTTTTCAACATCAACAAAACCTAAACAAGCACACTGATGTTGGTTAATAATAAACATTTTAAATAGTATAAATATTTTGAGCATGATAATGTGCTGATATATAATTTCACAAGAGACATTACTTATTTAATTTCAATAACAACAAATAAAATTTTTATCAGTTTCAATATATATCAGCCTCCGAAATCACACAGTAGTTAAGATTATTAAGAGTTCAATTAGGAATATAAATATTAACACTATTTAAAAAAAGAAAAATATTAGCATAAATTTTAAAATTATTAAGAGTCCTATTAGGATTTAAGAATTAAAATTTAGATCTTAATAAGATATTCATTGCTTTGGAGTCTTCATATTGAAATCTTATATTAATTCTTAAATTTAAAATTTATTTTAATAAAAAAACTTTAAATATGAAATAAATTATTTTAATTTATTGATAATTTTACAAAAAGTATACTTTAGTTGAATTTCATTAAAAACCAAGTAATGTGCCTAATTAATAACCCAATTTTAATTTTAAAGATTCCAACTAAAATTGAAGAACTCAATTAAATATATACGTATTTATCTTTTTTTATACAATATATATATATATATATATATATATATATATCTTTTTAATAACATAATGCAATTAACAAAATTAAATTATTATTATTGATTTAATATAGTCCAAATATTCCAAATACCAATTTTGTATTATATTATCTTATCTGGTTCCTTATACGGCATACCAAACGTAACCTTAAGGAATAAGCTTAGCCCAAGAGTCAAGACAAACTTAACCCAAGTTCCTCGATGAAACCTAGATACACCATGAAGACCAAAAAGAAAAAGTAGAGCGAGCAGAGAAGAAAGTTATCTTCAGTCTTGCACTTGCCTTCTTTCAATCTATCTCTCCCTCTCTCATCTTCCTTGTTTTTTTTATAGCAACGGAGAGAAAGCAAAGACTCATCACCAACTAAATTCATTGGTACCATTTCTCTTCTTCACAAAAAAAAAAAGCTTCTGCAACTTCACCGGCAATGGCGCCTCTGCTGCGTCTTCTCCTCCCATAGTCATAATATTTATTTCATCTCAGTCTTTAATAAATTTTTTTTCTTATTTTGCATGCATTTGTTCATGGGTATCTGAAATTTTTCTTTTTTTCTTTCTCAATTTGAGGGTTAATTATTTGATGAAAATTGATTTATGGGCTTCAGAATTCATACTTAGTCATCATCATTCTTGCAATTTGGCCTAAAAATCGTGGAAAACTTCTGATTTCTTCGATATTCATCGATGGCACTGACATTGGGGGGAAGATTTTTCTTCACCCCCTGTTTTTATGTCGAGCACTGAAATTACAATTTCATCGACATCACCGATTATTTAGTCCATTTTGCGATCCTTCCAATTCCGTCTCTAGAAGTGCTTCACAAGTCACATGCTCTTTTTTTACCTATTTTGTTCGGGGAAATTTCCGGGTCACCCGCCCATAATAATGAAGAGAGATTGCCCATTCTTGTAGCGCACAAGAAAGCCAACTTTTTTCCCATTTTAAAATCTTGGCTGCCCCACTAATCAATGCCTGGGATCAATCCATGCAGACTAGTCCGCTCCGGGCCTAAGACGAATTGAACTTTAGAGTATCTTCTGTGTTAAGATGTAAAATTAAATATTTAAATACTATTTTTACAAATATAATGGCATCTTATTGAGATGAAAATTTTAAATGTTAATCTCAACATTTCATTTAAAGTCGTCAAAAGGGTGTCTACATCAGTTGGTAACAGCCTTGGCTTGAGTGGTCTCACGTAATATCTCACTAATTCTTTTTATCAAGTGTAGTAGTGTATTATACAATTTAATGTTAGTGTCGCTTATTTTTTAGATGTTAAAATATCTGTAAATTTACAATTTTTTTACTACCTCATCGGGAAATTTAAATCTTGTTTTTCCAACCTATTTTATACAAAATTGGATTTCGAAATGGTAAAACTTCCATTCCGACGACTTTACATCTTATTAGCACTAAAGATGCTCTTAGCGTGATCTTCCTCATGCCTGCATGTTTGTTGGCAAGTCTATGCGCCCGTGAAAGAGGAGAGGCCGTGATCCTAGATACTCTTGCTATGACATAAAGGACATCCGAAGACAATTTATTCTAAATTTTAAATACCTAGGAAACCAAGCTAGCAACAATTCTACATTATGTTTATGTAGCAAGTGTAATTAAGTAATGAGCTATAGACAAAGATTTCCTGGATAAGTTGGAAATATATCACCCAGTGAATTGGTGAAGGGAAACAAAATGGGTAAAATAAGGTAATATCTTTATTATTATAAAGTCAGGAAAGTCAAAAAGTTTCACCAATTTGTTCAGACAAAAATACCCTTATTATGATTTTAAAAGTATGGACAAAATAGTAAAATCACATATTTTAATTAAAATTTTAAATAATAAACACTTAATGGAGAAAGTGGATAGTTTTTTTTAGGGAGAAGAAATGGGTAGGTATTCCCTCTCTCCCATTCTTTTTTAATTTTTTTTTATTTCTTTATTTATTTTTATTTCTCCTTATTTATAAAAATAAATAAAAAAATCATACGCATAAGTATGTGCAGGAGGCTAGTTTAATTTATTAAAGGAAGAACACATAAGAATATGGTGTTTAAGTGGCCTCATTAAAACTTTGTAAAGAATTTCAACTCAAACCAAGGAAAAAGAGTACCAGACCAAGTATAAAATTATATATGTTTAAATGGTCTCATTAAAATCTTGTCAAGAATTTGAACTCGACAAGTAAAAAGAGTACGTACCACACTAAATACAATAAAACAGGAAATCTTGCATGTTGCTGACAAAAACATCAGCTTTTATTTAAAACCACAAACACAATCTTAAAACTTTAAGAGCCCGTTTGGATGAACATGTATTTGGATTTGAGCCTCCAAATTCAAATTCAATTGTTTGGTTAAACATTTATTCAAAGGATTTGTATTTGGGTCAAATCCGTAGGCGTTTGAGAAGCCTAAAGTTGTGGATTTCAAATTCTTTTTACAACTAGTCATTTGAGTGAATTTGATTCTCTAGCATCTATTTACAAAAAATAAAATAAAAAATTCATCTATGTTTTTTTCATCTTCCTTTTTTTTATCTTCATTTTTTTTCATCTTTGTATTTTTTCATCCTTCGTTTTCTTTTCATTTTTTTCTTTTATCATACTTTTTGTTTCTTTTCATTTTTTTTCGTCTTTCTATTTTTTTTCATCCTTTTTTTTGTTTCTTTTGATCCTTATATTTTTGTTCACCTTTCTTGTTTTTTCATCTTTCTTTTTTATTCATTTTTTATCCGTTTTTGTTCCCATTCTCTCTTCCCCTCTGTCTGCTCTCATTTCTCTCTCCTTAGAGTTAGTTTGTTAGTTTTCTGTTATAATAATTAGAGACTAGTCATCGCTATTGTACTCTGTATATAAGCTAGCCTTGCAATGTACATAAGTAATGAAATGAATTCATTCAATAAAATCAGTCTTTCTTCTTCTCATTTTCTCTCAAATTCTCTGTACCACCCTCTACACTTCTTCTTCTTTATTTCTTCAACTCTCTTAACAACCATGAGTTGGAATTTTTTGAAAGAATGTACCATACATATATATATATATAATATGTACCTTCAATTCTGATAATTAATCTTCTTTAAATCTACATATATATATATATATATATATATATATATGTAATATGATCGATGATGATATATATCATTATTCATGAGTGCATAACAAAGCTTAAGAAATAATTAAGAATAAGTTCAAATCTCAAAGCAAGACGCAATATACCTCTTTGTCAAAAGGCCTTTGGATTCAAGCAGGCATGTCGATCAGTTGCTTGAATGCGTCAGTTTTAATCACTTATGCAGTTACCCGCGGTCCTTCTTCTTCCTGCTTAAGAGTAGTAATTAAGTCAGTAAAAGTAAGAAAGAATCACTCATCACTGCTTGATAACTTTTCAATTTAATCAAACGTCCTTATAACTTAATATCAAAATAATATGGACCTCGAGTAAATGGGTCTTTAATAAAAAGTCCCTTATATATACACTCTCTTATTATGATTCTTCTCTATTGCAGTTACATACTAGCCCTCAAAGCAAATTGTCATTCTACAATAGTAAAATTGTACTTCTTCTGGGAATTCAAAGCCCCAATTAATATTTTCTTTTCTCAATTACACTTCAACTTCTAGAGAAATAAAATGGCATTTTTGCCCTTTTTAAAAGATAACACGTGGCGTTATCATTTTAGGTGTTACGAGATATGTAGACGACGGAGTTGATATATATGTCCCAATATTCTAGGGTTTTAGAACATTTCTTTGAAGGGTGTGAGTGAAGCTTATGGCTTAGGGATTAGGTCTCAATCCAAAACTTGATCGTTAAACCTTAAACCATAAGTGATTAAACCGAAATTCATGAAAATTAAGAAGAGTAAAATTTAGAAAGGAAAAAAAAAGGGTTATGTATTGGATTGGGGCCAATATTGTCAAGCTCAACTTGTTTTATAAGTTGAATTTTGAATGAATGAGTAGAGATTTGAAAAATGGATATTGAGAATTTATGAATAAATTTTATCAGATTAGTCAGCAAGGAGGCATGAGTAAAAATGAAGGGGGCTAAAAATAATTTTGTGACTACTGCTACCGCAATAGCGAGCACAACGTACGAACCGCCTGGCCGGGTTCCTCTTTCAGAGCGTGCCTTCTCATTCAAAGCGTCCAGCTATGAGGATTCATTAATAAAAATATGATTATTGGTAAGAGAAAATTAAAAAGAAGAAATTAAAACTGTACGTAGATCGATGACACATGCATGCACTACCTGATAAATGTAACTTTCTGCGGATTGAAGCATAGCTAGGTAGATATTGCAAGAATGTTTTCTGGTTTTTTATATCCATTCCATGAAACATGAAATATGTTCCACACGGCAAAAATGAGTGCACCATCGATCAGTATTACGTCGATCGCCTCATAAATTATACATTAATTCCATATTATACATATATATATATATATATATATATACATAAATAAAAAAGAAAATCCTGCTTACAAAATCTTCAAGGGTAGTATTTGCGCGTTGCATTGCATCCAGTCCAATCATATATATAGGCTCCATATTATCAAACTTACTACACTCTGGCGTATATATGGTCATATATATATATACTCAAGCTGCAAACCATTTTCAACACAATTTTCATCATTGCCTGTAATTAAATTAAGGAAACAATAAATACTACGTACAATTAATATATATTGTGATCCCAAGTTGTTTGTTATTTTCTACCCATTTAAAGAAATTCAGCATCAAAATCAGTATTAATTAAAAAGGTGATCAAGCCATGCATATCGATCGCGATGTCCTCATATATATATATATATATATATATATCGTCGTTTTTCGTACGTTTTTAACTTTGGCAGTAAGCCATTTAGAATTTTAGATGCTTCCTCAACAAATTCAGTAGAAATCTGTGAAACAATTCAAGTCAGAGGATCTGATCAGCAGTAAACCCAATTAATTAATAATATAAGACACGCAGATTATGTCCTGTAACCAAAGATTCCGCATTACATTAAAACAATTTTCTATAGATTTGCCATAAACCAATTAAATAAATATATATATATATCACAAATACACCGTACGTGTAAAGATCGAGTATAGTAATATATAATTAATTATTTCTAGCTTTGCCATATATTCAGAAGCCAAAGTGCACTTTTTTCCCAAATCAAGCTCTGCACATGGTCGTACCTTTAGAAATAGCATTTCGAAAATTAGAAAACAAATAATTTACCATACAGCTAATAATAAATTATAAATTATTTGTACGAAAATAAATAAAATTGTTCACAGTACGTTACGTAATGCCTTATAATAATAAAGGTGTTAGATGACATGTTGTACACTGCCACTATGCAGTCTCAGGATGCCGCTGTGGGTACACTGCTACTATGCAGTCTCGGGAGTTACAACTATGATTTAGTTGTCCTACAGCTGTCTTACAACTGTCCTATGTTGTTAAGAGTTGTTAGAGTTGTTAGGAATTGGTTAAGTCAGTTGAGTGACTTACTTAGTCACTAAGTAATCAGATACAAAGCTGCAAAGCAAGTGTAAATATATAACCTATTGAGTGTTGTAATGAGTAAGGTAGAATCAATCAAAGAGATCAATCAATCTTATTCACATCATCTCTACCTTTCTCTCTACTTTTCTTCTAAACTCTCTTCTTTCCTTTGTGTAATGCTTAGTTTCTCATCTCTAAGCTCAAAGCCAGATACCTAACATGGTATCAGAGCCGAACTCATGATAAATGGTTAACCCCATTTGTGAGCGATCCTATACCTTTGCTTCCACTTCAAATCTTCCCAGGAGTTCTTAAAGAAACTCGATTCTTTTCTTCCTTTAAAAAAATCTCCCAAAATTCTTCCTAAAACCTCTCAAAACAGTGCACACCAAGTGCTTGATCTATGACATTCTTGATATCTCAATCTAAAGAATCACTTTCCTTCTCAGTTCACCATGGTTACAGTTACTCAATTACAAATTTTGCAATCACCGATTGCTTCTCTCATTCCAACGATTGGAAATGCAGTCACAGTCAAGCTTGATGATCATAATTTCATCACCTTGAACTTCCAGATGGAGCTTCTTCTCAATATGAATGGCATTATTGGATTCGTCAATGGCATGAAGGAGTGTCCTCCTCGCTCCTCCTCAGATTTGAGTTCTGAGAGTCCAACCTATGATGCTTACCTGATATGGAAGATGCACGATCAAGCACTAATGCAACTCATCACTTCAAGTCTCTCCACATCTGCTATCTCTTGTGTCATTGGATGCAAGAGTGCTCAAGAAATGTGGACTAGCGACAAGTTTGCCTCTTCTACGAAAGCTTCTATCTTTCAAATGAAAACTGATCTTCAAAACATTAAGAAAGGCTCAGAGAATATGACTCAATACTTGCAAAGAATTAAGGTTGCTAGAGATCTACTAGAATCTTGTAATGGCCACTTTGGAGATGATGATGTTGTTATTCTTGCATTAAGAGGTTTACCTACTGAATACAACACCTTTAGATGTGTCATTCGTGGAAGAGATAATTCTATAAGTCTCAAAGATTTTAGGTCTTAACTCTTGGCTGAAGAAATTGTCATTGATCAATCTTCTGAGCACACATCTTTCTTATCTGCACTTGCTGCCACTAAGAATGGTGTACCTAACACCACTCAGTCAGGATTTAGTCATGAAGCCTCAAGTTCATCTGGTGTGCCTAATTTCAATAACATGCTTAACAATGTGATGCCTAGCAATACTCCACCAAATTTTCAGCAGATGTCTGATAACTTTCATCAATTTGGTTACAATGGTGGTTATGGCCAAAATAATGGTTTCTCAAACAATAACTTCAATAATGGATACAAAGGCAATGGCAACAAAGGCAAGTGGAATCCTAACTATGGAAATAATGGTGGGAACAATGGTTCAAAATTCTAGAATAATGGGAACAATGGAAATAAAGGAGGTTCTAGCTACTCCTCTGCTCCTGGTATACTTGGTGCACCAACTCAGAACCAATATCAGCCACCACCAGTCTATCAAATCTGTGGAAAAAAAGGACATACAACTGCAGACTGTTACCATTGGCATCATAACCATCCATCACAAGTCAATGAGCCTTGCCAAATTTTCTGGAAATTTGGTCACTCAACCATGAACTGCTATCACAGGGAGAACTATTCATATCAAGGATCCTCTCCTCCAGCCAATCTCACTGCTCTGAGTGCACATATGACATCTCCTACTCAACAGCAAGAGTACTGGATTGCAGACACTGGGACTACAACTCATATGACCTCTGAGTTATCTCAAGTTCAAAGGCCAACCCCCTCTTCTTCTGAGGACATCATCACCACAACAGGAGGTTCAGGTTTGAAAGTAACTCACGATGGTTACTCGTATCTTGAGACTACTAATCCTACACCTCATTGTTTCAATTTGAATGAAGTTCTTCATGTTCCTCATATGTAAGCACACTTGTTGACTGTAAATAAGTTGTGTAAAGATAATCATTGTTCCTTCATTTGTAATGAGTCTTCTTTTCTAATTCAAAATATAACCACATGGATCACACTCTTCCAAGGACTGAGTAAGGATGGCTTGTATCCTCTTCCTTTCCATTGTTCATCCAATAAAGCCTTTGTTGTTTCTCAGAGTCCATCTCGGGTTGCTCTTCTTGGTAAAATCACTCATACTCAACTTTGGCACAGAAGACTAGGCCACCCTTCAAACCAGATTGTTTCTGCTGCATTACACAAGGCCAGTATTTCTGTGTCAAAAGGGAAATTGTCCAAACAGTCTTTTCATGTCTCTAGTTCAAAGTCTTCTATTCCTTTTGAAATAATCCATTCTGATTTATGGGTTCCCTCACTTACTGTCTCTTGTGAAGGTTTTAGGTACTATGTCAACTTTGTAGATGAGTGTACACACTATACTTGGATTTTCCCAATGAAAAATAAATCTGAAGTTCAATCTATCTTTGTACATTTCTATGCATACATTCTAAACCAGTTTTCTGTTTCCATCAAAGTTCTTCAAAGTGATGGAGGTGGGGAATATGTCAGTAAAAAATTTCAGACTTCTCTTTCTCTTAAATGTATTGCTCATCACAGGTCTTGTCCTTATACCCCTGAACAAAATGGATTAGCAGAAAGGAAGCATAGACATATCCTTGAAACAGCTATCACCATTCTTCAAACAGCCTCCTTACCTAGCCAATTTTGGTTCTATGCATGTGCCACTTCAACCTATCTTATTAACAAAATGCTTTGTGCCTTGTTAAAAATGAAATCCCCTTTTGAATCATTATTTTCTAAACTTCCATTTCTTACTCATCTAAAAGTGTTTGGATGTGCTTGTTTTCCATTATTGAAACCCTATAACTCCACTAAACTTCAACCTAAAACCAAAAAATGTATTTTCTTAGGATATGTTGAGAAGTATAAAGGCTTCATTTGCCATGACCCGTTGTTAAGGAAAACATTTGTGTCTAGACATGTGTTATTTGATGAACTTCAGTTCCATATTCTTCTATGCTTCTTAAATCTCAATGTACCTCATCTGCATCTTTTGTCGTAGACTCATCTTTCTCTAGGTCTTCTGGTGCCATGTATCTTCCCTCTTCTATTCTTTCAAATCTCTCACCTATCTGCATACCAGCTAGTGTTCTAAATGATATCACTGATAGCTTGCCTGCTTCTTCTGTTCAACCTTCAATTGGTACTTCAGCTGATTTCTTGGCTGTCTCATCAGAAAGTCTATCAGGTTCCATTGCAGATTCTTCTCTCCCTGCTGATCCTTTACTTGACCATCCCAACAGTACATCAGATGATGACTTTCACCCTCAATGCTTAGAAGTGGTGTTGCCCATCTCTGGGGTTAATATGCACCCTATGAAAACTAGGTCCAAGAATGGTATTTTCAAGCAGAAGGCTCTCATCTCATCTCATGTTCTATCTCCTAAAGTTGATATTGCTCCAGTTGAACCAGTATCCTTTAAATCAGCATCTTATGCTCTAGTGTGGCGGCAAGCCATGGAAGATGAAATAAATGGTTTGTATGGTCAAGACACTTGGAGTTTAGTCCCCCTTCATGCTTCCAAAAACTTAGTAGGATGCAAATGGGTGTACAGAATAAAGAAGAATTCCGATGGCAGCATTGCTAGACACAAGGCTCAACTTGTAGCAAAAGGGTTTAGCCAAGAAGAAGGCCTTGACTATGGTGAGACATTCAGTCTAGTGGTCAAAACTACCACTGTTAGATTGGTCATAGCATTAGCAGCTCACTTTCAATGGCCCCTCAAATAGCTTGATGTTAAAAATGCATTTTTGCATGGAAAGCTTAAGGAAGAAGTATATATGTCACAACCTCCTGGCTTTGAAAATCCAAGACATCCTGATTATGTGTGCAAGCTGCAAAAATCTCTTTATGGTCTCAAACAAGCTCCTCGAGCTTGGAATGACAAGTTTACTAGCTTCCTTTCTGAGTTAGGATTTCAAACAACTTGGGATGATGCTTCTCTTTTTGTCAAGCAAACATCTTCTGTTGTTGTGATTCTTCTATTGTATGTGGATGACATAATCCTCACTGGTAGTAGTGCTGTTTCCATATAAGAAGTCATCACTGCTTTAACAACAGAATTTGACATGAAGAACCTTGGAGATCTCCATTTCTTCTTAGGTTTACAAATCAAGTATACTTCTACTGGTTTGTTTATTTCACAATCCAACTATATTCATGACCTGCTTACTAAGACTTCAATGTTGGACAGCAAGCCTGCAGATACTCCTAGTGTACCAGGTTCCCGACTTAACAAAAATGATGGCTCTTTATATGATAATCCTTCCAACTATCGAAGTATTGTTGGTGCCTTACAGTACTTGACCTTCTCCAGACCATATATTGTCTTCTCGGTCAATCAAGTCTGTCAGTACATGCACTCACCCACTAAGTCTCACTTTATGGATGTCAAACGCATCCTTTGATATCTCAAGGGTACTCAGCATCACGGCATCACCTTAACTACTGGTTCATTGGATCTCATTGCCTATACTGATGCAGATTGGGTTGGTGACCCAAGTGATCAACGTTCTACAACTAGTGTAGTTGTTTATCTTGGAGAAAATCCTATCTCCTGGATGTCCAAGAAACAAACCACAGTGTCTCGGTCTAGTACTGAGTTTGAGTATAGAGCCTTAACAATTACTGCAGTTGAGGTTGCTTGGATTCGATAGTTGCTTTGTGCTCTTCACATACCCTTGTTAAAGCTTCCTCTGATTTACTGTGATAGTACTTCCGTCACGAGTCTTTGTGCTAATCCAATCTTTCATTCTCACGCCAAGCATATCGAGATTGATTACCACTTTTTCAGAGAACGTGTGGTTCGTGGGGATTTGGATGTTCAGCATGTGTCTTCTGGTGATCAAGTAGCGGACATCTTCACCAAGGCCTTAGCAGACGACCTCTTCTATTTGTACTCTTCCAATCTGATGCTTGTAGCCTCTTCTCCATCAGCTTGAGGGGGGATGTTAGATGACATGTTGTACACTGCCACTATGCAGTCTCATGATGCTGCTGCGGTTACACTGTTACAATGTAGTCTCGGGAGTTACAGGTATGATTTAGCTGTCCTACAACTGTCCTATGCTGTTAAGAGTTGTTAGAGTTGTTAGGAATTGGTTAAGTCAGTTGAGTGCCTTACTTAGTCACTAAGTAATCAAATACAAAGCTGCAAAGCAAGTGTAAAGGTATATATAGCCTATTGAGTGTTGTAATGAATAAGGTAGAATCAATCAAAAAGATCAATCAGTTTTATTCACATCATCTCTACCGTTCTCTCTACTTTTCTTCTAAACTCTCTTTTTTCCTTTGTGTAAAGCTTAGTTTCTCATCTCTAAGCTCAAAGTCTGATACCTAACAAAAGGTTGATGAAGGAATTAGTTTGTTTTTGAAACTTCATTGGAAGGAGAAGGAGCTTAGAAAGAAAGCAACTAAAGTCGTAGTGATGGTCATCGAATGACGTCGTTGGTAATGGTATCTCCTGAGAATGTACAAATGTCAGCCTTCTCGTATCCATTTCCTCAATAATATTTTATTTGAATTGTTTTCGATCTCACTCTGAAATCTCAAGTAGCTAGCACCCAATTTATATAGAAAATGATGGAGAATGAAGGAAATCAGGAATGAACGGATCTCTATTATTGATATATAAAATAATTTAAAGCCAAGGGGATGGATATCGATTGGAATTTGGTGAGTCTGTAGTCTCTATTATATTAGGCTTTATTATGGAAAACGATGGTTACGTGTAATCGAAAGGATGTCAGTCTTTTTTTTTTATGTTAGGTAGATGCCAGCAGTCCCTCCTTCAACAGGTGGCCGGAGAAAGAACACGCCATGCGCGCCCATGCTGCAACTCCTAACCTACCCAGGCTTTTTTTTTTCTTTCTTCTTTTTGAAAAAGTGAGAACTTTAATCCTTTTAATGGTGTTCCTACTTCCTATCGGGTTAGGCTTCTCTGCCTGGTTTTATGTTTGCCTCATTATTCCAGGCTTTTGAATCTTAGCTATCAAAACAAATCCATCATTTGAGCTACTTATCGAACAGTTTGGCTCCCTGACTTCACTGTCACCGCGTCTTGCGCAGTGGTAGGATTCGAAGTTATAATTGCAACAATTGACATGGACTTGGAAGGGAAAGTGGTCTAATTACTTAAATGAGCAGCCTCGGTGATTGGTATTTCGAGCTCAGACCAGAAAATGCAGAAGATTGGACTCGGATAGCTTCAAGGTAAGCTTTTAGCTAGATCTCTTAGCTGAATCTGATTGTGGTTAGGATAGATTAGGGCTTTATTTTCACTGATTGAATTGAATTGATGGATGAATTTTGAATTGAAATCGGTTTGGTATTTGCTGTGAAATGTGATGCACACTAAGTGTTTGTTGAAATGCCTATGAGCAATTTCTTAGAGAAAACTATGTGAAATTCCTCATAAAAAAACTATGTGAAATTCCTCTATCTTCTGATTCTCATAGATTCCAATCCGATACATGCATTACATCAAAGAGTAAAACGGTTAGGGTGATGTCATTGTGATGACAATGCACCAATTACAATAGGACACATCACTTAGTCTATAAGCTATTACAACTAGCACACCTTGCCCTTCAAGTAATCCACCTTACCACCATTCTGTTTTGAATCCAAGGCTGATATCACAGCAGATGCACACACTCACATCCGAGTGCCACCTCACAGACTCCCTTAGTGCAATCAAGCAGTAGATAGCTTAGGAGCCAACACTCCCCTCTAAGCTATGTACTGACTTAACACCAAGCTTCCCTCGAAGATAAGTGAATATATGCTTAACTAATCCTTTAGTAAAAATATCAACTAGTTGTTCTTCTGACCTGCAGTAGAACAAGTCAATTTTCCTAGCTTGAATTGCCTCCCTGATGAAATGGAATCTCCTGTTGATTTGCTTTTTCTTTTGGTGGAAGACAGGGTTCTTTGACATGGCAATGATAGAGGTATTATCACATAAGATAGGTGTAGCTTTAACTTGTTCCTCCCCAAAGTCCTCTAACACAAATCTCAGCCATTTGGCTTGAGTGGTAGCCTCTGAAGCACTCACATGCTCTGCTTCAGCTGTGGACAATGCTACACTGTGTTGTTTCACAGAGGCCTAAGAGAATACTCCACTGCCAAATGAGAAAGCATACCCTAAGGTGCTTCTCATATCATCCAAGCTCCCACTCCAATCACTATCACAGTAGCCCACTAGAGTAGCTTGTTTTCCCTTTTGATACTCAATTCCATAAGAGATAGTCCCTTGGATATATCTCAACGCCCTTTTAGATCTACCATATAGTGCTTCTTTGAAGGATTATGCATGTATCTAGATAATAAGCTAGCAGCAAACATAGTGTCTGGTCTAGTAGCAGTTAAGTACAAAAAGCTACCAACAATCTGCCTATAGGTACCTTCATCAGCAGTTTCTGCTCCATCGATCATTTTTGCAGAGTCTGTCATATGTTGCAAGAAGAGTACTGACAAGCTTGCAATCCTTCATCCCAAATTTTTCAAGTAGAGTCTGAGCATAATTTTGCTAATGTATGAAGATGCAATCCTTAGTTTGAAGAACCCCCATGCCTAGGAAATGTGTAGCAGTCCCAAGTCTGACATTTCATACTTGGTCATCATGTCATTTTTGAATTCAGCCTTCAGTACTTCACAGTTTCCAATATACACAATATCATCAAAATAGATTGAAACAATTAGTGTCCTTCCATGATCAGTTGTCTTCATTTAGAGGGTTTCTTCACTAGGGCTTCTCTGGTATCCACAGTTAGTTAGATGAGAATCAATCTCCTCATACCGAGCTTTGGGTGCTTGTTTCAATCCATAGAGAGCTTTCTTCAGCTTATAGACTTTTCCTTCATCAGATTGAGTCTCAAATCCCTCAGGTTGTTCAACATAGACTTCTTCTTCTAGTATCCCAGTTAGGAAAGCTGATTTTACATCCAACTGGTACAAACTCCATCTTTTCTGAGCAGCCAATGCAATGAGAGTTCTTATTGTGTCCAGTCTAGCTACTGGTGCAAAGATTTCATTAACATCTATCCAAGGCTTCTGAGCATAGCCTTTAGCAACCAGTCTAGCCTTGTATTTTTTAATAGAGCCATCCAAGTTAAGCTTAGTCTTGTAGACCCATTTCACTCCAATAATAGGTTTTTCACTTGGTCTGTCCACCAAGTCCCATGTTGAGTTTTTCTCAATCATGTCAATCTCACTTTCCATGGCTTTTCTCCAAACCTTCTCCTTTGCTGCTTCTTGATAGCTCTCAGGTTCTATGATAGACATGTGACATCTAGCCTAGACCTCAATCAAATTTCTGAGCTTTACTGGTGTAGAACTAGGTGTAGTGTCCTGATCTGAACCAACTTCAATAGGATCATCTTGTTGCTGGATTGGGGTCTGAGGATCATCATTGGTTTCATTAGTCTCCATTTCAAACTCAGTTGGAGTAGGCACACACACTTCCTTGTCAGATTCCCAGTTCCACATTGCCTTCTCATTAAAAATCACACTCCTTGAAACCATGATCTTCTTGGTTTTCAAGTTGTAGACCCTATAACCTTTCTCATAGCTTCCATAGCCCACAAACACTCCCTTGATTAATGCATCATCCAGTTTCTGTCTTAACTGATTAGGAATATGAGCATAGCACACTGAGCCAAACACTATCAAGTGCTTTACACCATGTTTCCTTCCACTAAACACCTCAAATGGTGTCTTCTTCACCACTGCCTTAGTAGGACACCTGTTGAGTAGATGCACAGCTGTATTGACAGCTTCTGCCCAAAACTCATAGGGCATTTTCTTGTCATGAAGCATGGACTGCCATTTTCACCACTGTCCTATTTTTCCTCTCAGCAACACCATTTTTCTGAGGAGATTATGCTATTGTAAGCTGCCTCTCAATGCCTTCATTCTCACAGAATTGGTTAAATTCTTGAGATGTGAACTCACCTCCCCTATCACTTCTCACTTTCTTAATCTTGTAGCCACTTTGTAACTCTACCATAACTTTGAACTTCTTGAAAATATTAAATACTCCTGACTTGTGTTTTAAGAAACATACCCAACACATTCTAGACAAATCATCTATGAATGTTAGAAAGTATTTGTTACCTCCCATAGTCTCAATTTGCATAGGGCCACATACATCAGTATGGATGAGCTCAAGGGGAATTGATGCTCTCCATGCTTTGTCCTTGTCAAAACTTTCCATGTGCTGTTTTCTTGAAATGCACCCTTCAGACACATCATTGTTCTCAGCCAAACTTGGTAAACCATAGACCATGTCATGTGATTGCAAAGTCATTAAACTAGTGTAGTTTGAATGACCAAACCTCCTATGCCATAGCCAAGCATTTCCTTCCACAGTGGCTATTCTAGCTACTGCATTCACATATTCTAGGGATAGGGGGAAACATCTATTTCCAAGCATTGGAATGGATGCCACACACTAAGTAAACTCATCATCTTCATAGATTTCCACACTTCTATTACCAAATGTCAAATAATACTCGTGTTCTACCATCTGACCAACACTAAGTAAGTTTGCATCCAAACTAGGCACCAACATCACATCATGAATAAGTCCCTCACCATTCTTTGTGTTGATAACCAAAGTTGCCTTCCCAGTAGCTTGAACTAGGTCTCATGTTCCCATCTTCACTTTTGCTATCATTGTCTTCTCTACATTAATCAGCAATGACTCATGTGAGTTCATGTGATTGCTGCAAGCACTATCCACATACCAAACACCCATCTCCTTAGGTAATGTAGCAACATGGCATGCATAGAACATCACCTCTTCATCATCTTCAACCTTCCTTGCAAGGTTCACAGTCTGTTTGGTGTTACAATCCTTTGCCATGTGTCCAAACTTGTTGCATTGATAGCATTTTGTCTTCCATTTGAACCAACACTCCCCATAATGAAGTTTGACACACACTTTACACTTAGCACCACTGCTTTCTACTTTATTAGAACCAGCATTCTGATTGTAGTTGAACTTCCCAGAATTGGACTTCTGATTCTAGTTCTTGTTGTTCTTGTATTGCTTCTTCCCTTTACCTTGATTACTGCCATGTTGTCCCTTAGGATTTACATATAAACTAACAAAGGCTTTGTCCACATTACTATCAACATGCCTCTCAATTCTCTAATCAAATGCTCAAATTGATGCAACAATATCTTCTACATTAACAGTGTCCATATCCCTAGTTTCCTCAAGAATTGATACAATAGAGTCATACGGTTTAGTTAGACTACTCAATATCTTTTGTGCTAGTCATTTTTCAGTGACATCTTCACCATAAGTTTTCATTTGGTTCACAGTATCATACAATCTAGACATATAGACAGATAAGGATTCATTGTCCTTCATTCTAGTATACTCAAAATCACGCCTCAATGATTGAAGCTTTACTACTCTAACCTTTTGATCTCCTTTGTACTCTCTTCTTAACATATCCCAAGTAGCCTTAGCACTTTCTTCATTTCTGATCTTGGAGAAGATGTGATCTGCCACAGAGGTTTGTATCAGCCCCAAGGCTCGTGCATCCTTGATGTAATCAGCTCAAGTTGGCTGATTTACAACTGCACCAGCATCATCCTTTTCTTCTTCATTCAATCCTACGTCCACATACTCCCAGAGGTCTTGAGCTCTAAGTATGGCTCTCATCTTTATGCTCCAGAACTCATAGTTGCTGCCATCAAATATCGGCGCTCTCAGCTCAGCTCGAGCAGCAACCACCATGTTAGACACTGCTACTCGTCACATGACATGCTCCAGATACACGATCAAGTACCATAATGCTCTAATACCATATTGGTATTTCGAGCTCAGACCAAAAAATGCAGAAGATTAGACTCGGCTAGCTTCAAGGTAAGCTTCTATCTAGATCTCTTAGCTGAATCTGATTGTGGTTAGGATAGATTAGGGCTTTCTTTTTACTGATTGAATTGAATTGATGGATGAATTTTGAATTGAAATCGGTTTGGTATTTGTTGTGAAATGTGATGCACACTAGGTGTTTGTTGAAATGCCTACAAGCAATTTCTTAGAGAAAACTACGTAAAATTCCTCAAAGAAAACTATGTGAAATTCCTCTATCTTCTGATTCTCATAGATTCCAATCCGATACATGCATTACATCAAAGAGTAAACGGTTAGGGTGCTGTCATTGTGATGACAATGCACCAATTACAATAGGATACCTCACTTAGTCTAGAAGCTATTACAACCAGCACACATTGCCCTTCAAGTAATCCACCTCACCACCATTCTGTTTTGAATCCAATGCTAATATCACAACACATGCACACACTCACATCCGAGTGCCACCTCACAAACTCACTTAGTACAATCAAGCAGTAGATAGCTTAGGAGCCAACATCGGTAACCCACCCGACCATCCACGCAATTTCTGAACATAAAATTCGGATGGACTAGCTAAACTTACATGTTAAATTTTGATTTTCGGAATTTTATTATAAAAAACATAAAAAGATATACACTAATCATGTGACACAATGAGTCGTAGTGCCGCACTCTTCAAATAATGCACATCTATACAAACAAAAGAGTAAATTAAAGAGTTACATGCATATATAGTTGAATTAAAAATAGATTATGGGTACTGCTCCTAAGGACTTAGCACTATCCATTTTGTTAGACATTAACAATCTCACACCCAAACTATAGAAAACACATCATTTAATTACCTCCAGTAGTTTATCTGTTAATCACTCCGTTAAATGCTTATGTGGCAAAACAAGCCAATAGGCAAGAAAATTAATGAAATCTTCTTTTCGAAAATTTTCAAAATTATGAAGAAAAAAACAAAGAAATAAAACAAGAAAATTCAAATGAAAACTCGATCCCACCCAAATTAAACCCGCCTAATTCCCAAAATTTTAATGTAGTCGACACCTCCTATTCATGTCTATCCTCCAATTTATTGAACCGGTCCTGAAAATGACTGCATAACAAGAGGGGAACAGAAAACGAAGACCTAACCCGCAAATACTGATCACCAAATTGTTTTTAAAAAAAAAAATTACTTTTGACAATAATTTATAGGGTAAGTTATTACATAAAATTTCACTATTTTCTTTGATAAGGTATTAAAATGCGTTTATATTTTTCTATGTATGAGTAATATATTCAAAATTCTTGAATTTCTTTTGCGTATTGCTGGAAAGATGAAAAAATAAATAAAAAATTATTAAATACATATATATTTTTTTCTGTGTGTGAATGTAAGGTAGGCGGGCACTTATAATTTTTTGCCCTAGGTCCTCCAATTCATTTAATCGCCCCTGAACATGACTTCATAATAAGAGGGGAACAGAAAGTAAAGGCCTAATCCGCTAACACCGATCACCACGTTGTTTTAAAAAAGAAATCTGCTTTTGACAATAATTTATAGGATAAAGTTTATTGTGGGCTATTGTATTTTATGGGGTTTATTTTGGCCACCATGTTTCACTTTGTGAGTGACAGCTATGGGTTGATACAGTGAAATATGCTTTGATATAATTATATTGGAGGGTGATCGCATTATACATTATAAGTATAGGGATCAATTTCGGTTTTCATGATAATCAAATTTGAGACATCCTATATAATGTGTGAAGATAAATACCACTAAGTTATAATACTAAGTCAAAGTTAGATATTAACTTCAGTATATTAACAAGGTCACAACAAGCTGATTAAAACAATCAACGCCACAAAATCGTGCAAACAACAAAACTAAGAGAAAGAAAAGTTCCAGCTAGCTACAGCAATCTAATAACTTTTGATTTGCACTTGGTCCTAATATAGTACCCACATGGTCCCAAATTTATTTTGATCATAACTTCTGATATTATTTGCACTTGGATTTTCCTATTTTTTATCCCTTTCGACTTGTAGTGTGGAGTTAAACAATATTTAAGGGTTCGTTTAGTATCGTTTGCAAAATAGTTTTTCGTTTTTCAAATACAAAAATAGTTATAAAACTTATTTGGTAACTCAATTTTGAAAAATAAATTTAGTAAATGAAAACACAAAATACAATCATTTGCTTACGTTTTATAAAACAACAAATTATTGTTTTATGAATTTTAGGATACAACCCAAAAAAAAAATTAAAAGGTCACCCTCAAGTAAAAACAAAATTAAAAGGTCACCTCAATATTACTATAGTCATCATCACGACCACCACCCCACCACCACCATCACATCCATCATCGTCGCCGCCACCACCACCACCACCGCCGACACTACCACCACCACTACCAATGCTTCCGCCACCACCACCTCCACCACCACCGCCACCAACACCTCCCAACACCACCACCACCATCACCATCACCTCCACCACCACCACCACCACCCCCACCACCATCCCCTACCGCAACCACCCCCACCGCCACAACATCACCACCTCCACCGTCACTGCCACCACGACCACTGTCGTTGCCACCACCACCACCCCACCACCATCTCCACCACCACCATCACTACCACCCCCCACCGCAACCACCCCCACCACCATCTCACCACTGCCGCCATTGCAACCACCACCACCGCCTCCGTCCCATCACCACAACCACCACCACTGTCGCCACCACTACCATCGATGCCACTCCTACCACCACCCCATCACCGCCGCCATCTCCATCGCTACCACGACCATTGCCGCTGCCATCCCTACCACCACCCCATCAGCGCCACCACCGTCACTATCGCCATCGCCACCGCTATCACGACCACTGCCGCTGCCACCCCCACCACCACCCCATCAGCGCCATTACCCCAAAACCACCACTGTCACTGCCACCCCCCATCACTACCACCACCTCCTCCACCCCACAACCACAATGTCGCCACCACCTCCACCCCATCACACTACCACTCTCTCTATTATTACCATTCTTATCGTCGTGATCTCAAAATTATTATTTGGTAATCATTGTCTAGTACATATTTAATATTTTTTAAATTTTATATATTTGTACCAAACAAGATTTTTTTTTTTTCATTCTTACAAAATCATATTCCGAGTAAACTACCAAACACATTCTCAAATATTAAATACACAAAATCCTATTTGTCGTTTTCGTTATACAAAACAATATTTCAAAAACTAAACAGGGCATAACTCTTTTATTTACAACAAATTCCCAAAAACACCCGGCCTCAACTTTCCCTCGCCTCCCAATAAATACCCAGCCTCACCCCTCCGCCACTTTCTTTTTCTATCCCTATTTCCAACTTTCATTTTTATGATATAATGATACTGAGAGTGAGAAAAATTACATTGTATATAATAAGTATCGATATTGTCCTTTACAATAATCGAATATGACATCTTCCACAACCCGGGCGTCATGGGGGAATTGCCTCTGTGCCTGTTGAATATGAAGAGCCAGTCAAACACTAGGAGGACAGAGAGGTAATAAAAGCCAGCAAGTAGGCGGCTGGTTGGGTACTTTGGTGGGGAGAGGGCTTCCAAGCTTCCATGGTGGGCGTGGCCATAGGTTTTTATTTAGATTTAGTTTTCATTTTTGTAATATTTAATATAAAAACTAACTAGATTTCACTTATGCTCCCATTTCGCATTAATATAAAATGGCCCCGTGAATCGACCAAGGGAACAAAATGGAAAAACATCTTTTATTTAATAAAGGGTGCACTATACACGATGATAATAGCCTCATTAAAATCTTGTCGGGAATTTCAACCCAACTAAAAAGAAAGAAAGAGTAGCACATACAATAAAAAGGAAATAAAAAACAGCAGCTTTTATTTAAAAAGATTACTAGTCCACGAGTGTTGACCATTATCCATCAGTAGTTACGGCTGCTCTTTCAAATCTACCAGACTGGATCGATATAAATCTTCATCAAGTATTAGAGGTGGTATAATCCACGTTCCAAAAGAAAGTGCAAAGTCTGTTGGGACTTTCCCTTCAAAAAACAATTCAAATTACATAAACATCAACTAACCCTGGGTGAAAGGAAAATGAGGATCAAGTTTGACATGCTGCAAAATTTGAGGGCAGAAGCAAACTTACCCTCCATAGCGGCTTCCATACATCTTCTCAGGTAATTCGAGGACAGATCAGGGTCCAGATTTTTCAGTAAATTGTTGTGCTTCTCTTCACCCTCAGCTATGTATTTTTTCTGAAGTAAAAGACAGTTCGGGTGTAACTTATTTCAAGTTCATACATATACTGATTGGTCTAAAATCAAAGTAATAAATAGAAAAGTAAAACAAAAGAAACTGCTTCCTTCTTTCAGTGCGATCCTCAACTTCATAATTGCTCAAATTAACGATACAAGGTAGTTCATTTAATGGAAACCAAGAAGCATATATACTAACCAGAACAGTTTCGGCAGAAGCTCCGAATATTCGGACAAACATGCGCAATGTATTGAAAGCATTTTCTTTTATATCTTTCTGCAGGGGATACCAATATTGTTTAACAAGCAAACTTAAAGGTAGAAATTAAAAAAAAATGTGACACGGTGGTAGTCAACAGCTGTAAACTCAGCAATTAAGAGCTCACCTCATAGTCATACCTACAACACCGTCATGCATGGCAAATCATAATCATCAAGTGCTCGCAAAAAAAAATGTAAGTAAAATAATAACATTAGTGCTCTTCTAATAACAGATGAAGCTAAATGTAAAATAGCAGAGCACTTGAGGCTCATTTGGTGAGCGGGATTGGATTGGATTGGACTAAGAGGATTAGAGTGACTAGAGATGGAAGAAAACTTATCCAATCCAATCCACTTAAAATAGTGGGATTAGAATAGGCAAGTTTCCTTCTATTTCTAATCCTACCTAATCCTCCCACAATGAAACTGTATCCACTTTTACATTCAAAAATACACCCATTCAACGTAGAGCCACATTGGACTCCGCTCTCTCAAGTAAAATCTCAGAAAAAAAGGCACAAGTTTTTTTTTTGGGGTAATTCAATAATAAAAAAATAAAAAAACTTGTGGCTTTGTTTCTGAGATTTTACTTGAGAGAGCTGAGTACTTACAGATAGTAAATGCAAGATAATAAAGGAAAGAAGATCACTTACAGATCAAAAAATATCTCAAATGAGAATTCTCCGGTTGATAAAAATTCCATATGCAACTCATCAACCTTAATAACCGCTCCAAAGGAGAACACAATTAACCAATAGAAATATGCTTGATATATTCCAGAAAGAACATTAATTTAAATTCCAAACACATCAAAAACAAAAAATATTTCCTTACATTCCAATTTGAGAAATATATGCACAAGAAGTGATGTAGAGGAATTTTACTGTACTTATTTTTTATCCATGTTATATATATATATATATATATATATTATATTTGTTAAATAAAAATATATTAACAAGGAAAAAGCCCAAAGAACACTACACAAGACCTGGAAAATCAGGAACCAGAGCCACAGGCAAACCCATAAAACAAACAGCTAAAAACAATCTAACCAGTTGGAACATTCCAACTCAAAACAACTTGCATATTGGCAGGGTACCGGTGGAGGTGTAGGGGGATTTTATTGTATTTTTTTTTAAATCCATATATTTTATGGCACTTTGTGAACAACTATAATATTTCAAGAGGGATTTTTGTACTTTTTCATGCCCAGCCAATCGACTGTGGTGATTGGGATTAAGATATAATATATGATGTATCTTCAATATACTTTATTAATACATACTTTTACATTTACTTTTTTCCTTTTAATGGTGAAAAACGTATTTGCGTAAAAAACGTATTTGTGTGAAAACCTTTAAAACAGACAGAGCCTTAGGAACATAGATTACACTGGCAACACATCATATCGTTTTAATAACATTAATTGGTCTATTTATCATAAGACAAACCAAGTTTAATGAATAGTGTTGGGAATAAACGATATATAACTCTAACCTAAATGAAATACCTTTATGTGAGGAGCAAGTCCTTATTCGTTAATTAATTGGATGGAAATTTGGATGTATCCTTAAATTCCAATTTGAGAAATATATGCACAATAAGTGATGTAGAGGAATTTTACTGTACTTTTTTTATCCATGCTTTATATATATATATATATATATATATATATATATACTATATGTTTGTTAAATAAAAATATATTAACAGGGAAAAATCCCAAAGAACACTACACAAGACCTGGAAAATCGGGAACCAGAGCCACAGGCAAACCCATAAAACAAACAGCTAAAAACAATCTAACCAGTTGGAAAATTCCAACTCAAAGCAATTTGCATATTGGCACATAGATTAAACTGTAGTGTCACTTTGTGAACAACTATAATGTTTCAAGAGGGATTTTATTGTACTTTTTTCATGCCCAGTCAATCGACTGTGGTGATTAGGATTAGGATTAGGATATAATATATGATGTCTCTTCAATATACTTTATTAATACATACTTACATTTACTTTTTTACTTTTAATGGTGAAAACGTATTTGTGTGAAAACCTTTAAAACAGACAGAGCCTTAGGAACATAGATTAAACTGGCAACACATCATATCGTTTTAATAACACCAATTGGTCTATTTATTGTAAGACAAACCAAGTTTTATGATGTTTCCTTAACATGTACAGAAGCTTCCATGCAACATTTTTGTTCACTAGAAGGAATGATAAATATTAACACAAGCACACACACCATTTAGATGTATTCAATAAAATTGATACCAACACAGCATATGCATATGCACACATGCAAACAGCAGATATATACTTATAAAGAAAGCTACCAATACCTTTTCTCCTCTCATCTGGTATAGTAACAGATTCAGCACTCGATAATCGAAGCCTTTTAAACTCACTGCTTTTATGACTTCTTCAATCGAGATCTGTGAAAAAAAATTTTAACATTATCTAATATAGAAACCTTGACCATGCTTAAGCCTCAATGGTATATAATGCCTCACAATTTAATAATTTTTCTTATTATTTATTTTTATGTTTTTCCTGAGAAATTTATGCAATTAATTTTGATAAACATCTTTAACATTTTAAAACGAATCATATTTGAAAATTAATAGCCGTACCTCCTCTTTATTCATCAGTTGATAACAAAGCTTTCTTTCCAAAGCCCAATACTCTTCTGCAGACTTAAATACGTCTTGTATTCTAAACACATTTAAAAAAAGGGAATTAACATGAGAATTTCTGAGTTCCTGAGATTCAAAAAAACAAGACACAGTACCTCTTTGTCAAAAGGCCCTTAGATTCAAGTAGACATGACAATGGTCTGAATGGGTCACTTTTAAACCTAGCAGTTAACCTCTCTGCTTCCTGCATACAAAAATATTGGTAAGTAAAAGAGTAACATAGTTAAACTAAAAATAGATTGTGACTACTGCCCCTAAGTTCTTAGCACTACCGCCTCAGTTCCTCTTTCAAAAATGGTCATTTCGCTGCTTGGTGAATATGGTGTCTTCTCATTCAAATCGTCAAGCTTTAAGAATAAAAACCATGAATGGTAAGAGAATGAAACAAAAGAACCGAATTGCCATAGAAGCTAAACAAGCACATATCAAATGGTGAGAACTCTGTTCATCATGCAATTGCTTTTACCACTTGCAATTTCTTAAAATGATTTCACTGCTGACCACGTAGTCCCTCCATATTTGTTTCAAAATTCTACTAACAAGTAGCAGGGGGAGAAATGCAGGTTCACAAAATTCTCTTCTTTTTTTCCCAAAAAAACAAAAAAAGAAGACACAGGACAGTATCTAACCACTTGTGTATCTAGAAAGAAGTAGTTTTCCAAGGACGTCTCAAAAAAAATGCAGTACAAACAATCAATAAAAGGATTTGTAAGTAGCTACTTAAGCAACGAGTAAGGAAGCACATGCACCACATGAGCATATATAACAAAACCACTAAACAAGGGATTTCAAAAGTAACACCTATAAACTAGTTACTTTTAAATTCTCCAAAAGAATTGTATCTACTCATTAGAAATCCCTCCTTCTAGTGTTAAGTTGCTCATTTTTAACTAATTTAGCCTAAATCCCTAGGTACCTTGAAGATACTCATCAAAACATAGCCAAACAGAACTATTCACGAAGCTGCATTGATTAAAACATTAATTGTTTCTCCTTTCGACAGACGAACAAAGAAAAGAGTGGAACCTTTTGTTCTTAACAAAAAAAAAATAAAAAAATACTGAATTTGATGTCATTTGTGTAGATCACTACCTGATAAATGTAACTTTCTGTGAATAAAAGGATAGGTAGATATTGGAATAAAGATTGCTGGTTGTTTACATCCATTCCATGAAACATAAAATAAGACCTGCACTGAAAAAAATGAGTTCACGGTCAGTACATATATAGCATGATAAATTATTCTTCTACAGTTGACACACATTCCTAATAAATTTTTAATTTTTCTAGCAGGCAGACAATGAATAACCTACTATAGAGTACAGAGTCTACAGACTAATGAATATTGATGGAGGGAGGTATATATAATGAATTTTTTTTCTTACAAAATCGTCGATGGTAGCTCCTGCATGTTGCATTTCGCTCAGTCCAACCATAGGCATATGTTCATCAAACTTGCTGTGCGTTTCAACAGAATTTTCCTCATAGCCTGTAAACCCAGAAGTATACATTAATTTAATTGTGAAGGTGTTTGTATTTACTAATTTAAACAAGGAAGGACAAATATATTCACGGGAAGGATAATATCAATGTGAAGGACTAAAAAACCTACACAAAGTTAGGCTATTTTTACCTGCGCTAGTAAGCAACCATTTAGATGCTTCCTCAAGAAATTCAGCAGAAACCTGTGGAACCCAATAATTAAAGTCAGATAGTCGGCAAACCCAAAAATATAAAGGCACAGATTCAGTCTTCAAACAAACAATTGTTGCGATGGCCAATGAAAAGAGAGAAAATGGCACCGGCGACCCCACCTGACACCGGAACCAGCACCACCTCACCCTGTCTCACCATCAACCACCCCTTCCTCTCTCTCCTTTTTCTTCTCTCTTCCTCATCAAGTTCCACCTAATGTCAGCCGCCGGAGTGGAGGACCAGATGTGACATTGATCCATGGGCGGTCTCGGCACTCGGGGTTGAGGTGGGAATTTAATTTGGGCCAATACTACTGGTTTAGTTTATGCAGCGGAGGAAACTAACATAAAAAGCGACCTCCATATACAATTTATAACTTCCTTATATAATATTTTTACTATTACAAAGTCAAGTGGTATTTAGACTTTTTTGACAAAAAAGAAAGAAAGTAGCATTTAGAAGCTCTTTTTTTCCATATATATATATATTACTTCAAACTTAAATATTATCCAAACTAAATTAAAATGTTTTTTTTAAAAAAAAAAGAACTATATTAAAAGATTAGACCGTAAAAAAATAAGTTAAAAACTAAAATAAGAAAACAAAGAAAGGAAAAAGAGGTTAATACTCTCACTTTCTGGTGATTAACCTCATTTTTCATTCCACTATTTTTTTTCCTTTTATTTAAATAAAATATATAAGTTTAGAAATAATAATTTCCTTTCGTTTATACCCAATATAAACGAAATAACAGCATATAAGAATTATGATTAAAAAAGAATGTCTCTTACATACACAGTAACTGCCTATAATGAAGCTAATATCTGTATAAACAATTAGGTTATAGGATTAGAGTTGAATAGCTAATACGATTAGGAGCTCTTAGAGGTTAAGTTATTTTAGGAGATGAATGATTAATATGATTATAATTGAATTTTTACTTCGGATAAAAATGAAGATAATACGGAAATATTTGTGATAAAATAATTATTTAATGCTTACTAGTTTTGGCATATATTCCGAAACCAAACTGCACTTTTTGCCCAAATCAAGCTTTCCACAAGGCTGTACCTGCAATATTAGCATTTCCAAAGTTTGAAAAACAATTAAGTAATAATAAACCAAGCGGTAAATGGTTATTAAATGAAAAATAAAACATTTTGCACGCAGCTTACCAGAAGGAGGAGGAGCTTAGAACGAAAGCAACTACAGTCGTCATCACACGACGTCGTCTGAATGCCCATAGATTTCACAAATGCCTGCATTCTCCTCGATTCTTCCATTACCTTTTTCTCACTCAATAAAGTGGGACAACGAATCTCGATTCTTATAGTGCAAGCAGACATTTTTGGTGTATTTGCTGCGCGCGCAGTATATGTCTTGTAGTACTGATTCAATTTTACTATTATAATATCATAAATGGATAATATAGACCTAATAATAATAATTCCATTTAAGTTTTTTTTTTTGTTTTTTTTTGCAAAATTGTGCTGCGACAGTATATTATTTATTGTTTGTTTGGTCTGCCTGCATTCCCATAAAATTAGAATGAAAAAAATTATTAATTGCCGACAAAAATAACGTCTTTGTTCAAGAAAGATGTGATCGTATATACTATTGTATAAAAATGAAAACAGAATTTGGTTAAGGATAGCGTCCTCGCCGTCGCCGTCATCCTTGAACCTTTTTCATTGGCACTATAAATAGGAAGAACAAAAATAGAAAAAAACCTCGGTGCATACTGCATAGAAGACAACCTCTTAGCCTTTGACCGCCGCTTGGAGTACTTGTCTTTGGTCTTTGGTCTTTGGTCTTTGGTCTTTGGTCTTTGGTGCCAAGATTTGCAGAGGTTGATTGTGGCAACCAGTGACATATACTTTTTATATTTTTGTTGTTGTTTGGTTTCATCTTGCGGCTGGAGAGTGTGTCCTTAGATGACGATGAGGACTGAAAGATACGAGACGCAAAGATGGACCTTTCATTTATTTTGATGCTAACTTTTTATCTGCACTTGGTTCTATACTTCTATTATTGCTCCTCACATGATCCCAAATCATCTGCACTCGGATTGGATTTTGCCATTTTGGATCCCTTTTCTACATTCCCATGTAAGTTTAGAAAATAAGGCTTTTAGATATTGGTCCAATAGTTTGAGTTATTTTTTAATTCAATCCAAATATTGATTTAGGTCTTTTTTGTCAAATTTTTATATCGATTTTCCCCTTAAATTAAGTAGTAAACATAAATTAAAATTCCTTATGTTTATGGATTGACTATTGATCTTAAATTTAAATTTTGAATAATTTTTTTTATGGAATTATTTTCTCTAACCTAAAAAATTACCTGCAATACGCAAAAATAATAAGCACATCACAAAAATATTGGAGACTACCAATAATATTGGAACACAAATGCCCTATGTACCTATAAAACCAATGTATTTGTTTTTGAAGGATTATACCTTGGAGCAAGTCTAGTGGTAAAAGCAATGGCAAGGGGCTAAAGGCAAGATTTTGCTACTCAAATGACATTGTTCATGCATTTTGCTCGAGGCTATTTTTTGTTGTTCTAATGGAGAGGGGCAAGGGGCAAGAATTTAAAATTTTTGTGAATTATTTTCTTGAAAAATTCAAATTCCACCTATTTGAAAACCCTTGAACTGTTCATATATCTTCCATAAGACCCTCCCAATTTTCGGCATAGTGGTTTCAAACACGTACCCAAAATGTGTTGTTTGTTTGATCGGCTCCTTCAACTGCATATGAAGTGACGGCTGTCCAAGCTTTGCACAATAATACTTTTTCATTATTTGATCATTTGTGGGTTGGTGCCATATTTGATAATAACAAATTTGACCAAAATGTAAAATTTATAAATAGGAAGAATTTGGGTTTGAATAGATGATGATATAATGTGTGATAATGATGATTAAAGAATGAGTATTTATAGGAGTTAAAAAAAAATTTAAATAATAATTCCCAATGACTATATTAATGTTGATTTTTAGATTAAAAAAAAAAAAAAACCAATGGCTACAATATTTGAATGTTGTGCCACGTGGAGCAATTTGATTGGCTACAATAAATTAGCCGTTGGAGCACAAGTGGGTTGTATTGTTGCTGTTGTTTTGTTTGGTGGGCCAGGAGCCTAGCCCGGGTTGGCAAGGAGGCAAAACCAGCGTCTGGGCAAGCGTTGCCCAATCCAAATGGAAGTGGGTTAGAAGATGAAGTCCAAGGACTGGGAGCTATGATCTGCCTGGCCCAAGCCAGATCCGCTAGGTTAGATATGCTCTTAAGCATGGTAAAAATGTTGTATTATTCCTCCATCATAGACTTCATCATATAAAACACATCAATTCAAATTTTTTTAGACATAAAACTCATATACTTAATATACCACTTTGCACCTACTATATAGGTATACAACATAATGTATCTAGAAACGAGATATATGTCTAACTCTAACCTATTATATAGGAAGATAATTACCCAGTGTACTTACAATTACACTACCCACATCACATAAATGCACTACTATATATACCTACAATTTCATTTAAAAAACAAATCTTAAAAATAATATTTAGAGACGTAATAGAAAAATTATAAATCCGAAATATGAATAATTTTCTTTTTCAAAGGAAACATGCATCCATTGTGTTACCCTCCATTGCAAGACATTAGACATGCCACAAGGCATCTGCTCCAGCTTGAAGACTGGGAGAGGCACGAGACTTCCCCTACTTGGGCAAAGCAACTGGGCTTATAGAAATAGTTGATTTGGTTGATTTGATTGAGCAGTCAAGTTTCACATGAATAACCAAACAAATTGGCCTTCGACAAAGCACCAGACTCAAGTTTCATACGAATGACAATTTTCCTATATAATAATAGATTAGAAATAGTTAATTTGGTTGAGCAGTCATGGAAAGGTTTGAGACTTTGATAATGAAGGTTGGCAGAATATAAAGAGTTATACGCTAATCCTATAATTAAGGGATTAGATCAAAAGTCAAACAATAATCACAATAATTTCAGAAATAAATAATCCTAAAATTAAGAAATTATATTTTGGGGTTAAATTTGGTAGAACGTAAAATTTAAATGTTAATGGACTTAAATATAAGTATTGATATTAAAATTGGGCTATTATCTAGTTAATTCTTAAAAAATTGATTTTCTTACGCTATGTTTAGATGAGGAACTTCGAAGCATCATGGATTTAAACTATTAATTAAAAATGAGGAGCTTTAAAGTATTAAGGGATTTTAAATGATTAGTGATGCAATGCATTTAGAGGGGTTTGTAAGTAACCCCCTATCAAGGTTGATCTTTGATAGGTGTTACCAATGTTCTAAAACTTGCAAGGCGGTAATCGGGCGGCCATATCGGGCCTAGAGCCTAGGGACCTTGAGTTTTTCTTTTTTTACTTAAAAATATTAAAAAATTAATAATATAATTAGCATTTCCAAATAATTCTAGAATACTTGGTACTTTCCAAAGACAAAATAATTATATCAGGAAACATAAATGTGCAAAGTGGAAGTTCTAGAAAGCACAAGATGTGATGCAGATAGCATACTGCCACCTCTAGATGGTTAATTTTCTAGTGTCTAACTGACATGAGTTCGAAACTCGCTAGGAGCACTTTATGGCTAGGGGCAAGCCGCATCTTGAACGAGTTTTAGGCCCACCATTATGGCGTGGGGACACCTCATGATATTTATTAAAAAAGCATGAAACATACAAAATGAAAACAATGAGGTAAAGATGTCAAGAGTTTAAGTGAAATTTAGACCTAAAAATCTACACGCACAAAAAACCGTACCCTCAATATTACCTCAAAAATAAATGAAAACATAATATGTACCACACTAGCATACAGTTGCATGAGTCATGCACACATAAACATGAATGGATATCCTAGGGTTCGCTCATGTACCACGACCACGTGAGGAACTAGGTGCTAAGGACCATCACCACATGTCCCCAATAGCTTTGAGACAAGACTGACACTATTTAACTAGTATAGAACTAAGTGCAGGTGATCGAACTATCATGCACACATGAACATGAATGGATATCTAGGGTCTACTCTTGTATCACGACCACGTTAAAGACTAAGCACCATCACCACATGTCCACAATGGCTCCGGGACAAGGCTGTCACTATTTAACTAGCATAGAGTGAAGTGCAGGTAATCGAACTATCAAGTGGAGGACTGGTGCGGCCAACAAACATGTACTAATGATACCAGCGACTTACTAACTAAGTACATTACTCATAAAAAACTCGTTAAAACATAACATATAACTTACCAAAAGTTTAATAGTTATAGTTCATGGCATCAACTCAAATCGTAAATCAAAAGATGATTATAATTCATAAATCCTATCACACGCATATAAATATAAATAATAGTGTGAAAACACAAGTTTTAACGAAAAAGGTCCACTCACAGATAGTCGAGGAAGTAGTCACTCAAGGGTGCTAAGCCATTGAAAACTCCGTACTGCCAGTTCCATGAACAAAAGGAAGGGTAAAGCTTAACTAGCTGACATGTGCTTAAACTAGAACTTTCCTCCTCATGCGCCGCCGCGTGCTGGAAAAGGACCCTCAGATGCCGGTAGAAGGTGCTACCACGCAATTAACCATGTGGCACTCGCAAGCCGGTGATCGATGGCCTAACTGCAACCGTGGATGGCGGCTCCGGCTATTTCACTACCGTGGATGGCGGCTCCGGCTATTTCACTACCGTGGATGCCGTCCGACCGCCATTGACTTAACGAAATATGCTAACCTGCTTTGGATTTAACGGAATATGCTAACCTGCTTTGGATTTAACGGAATATGCTAACCTACTTTGGATTTAACGGAATATACTAACATGCCGTCAGCATATTCCGTTACCTGTGCTGTCATCGTCGGATTATGTAAAAGTTTTGCCAGAATTTCGTTTCCAATCTTGGATTTCAACTATTTTTCCACCATTCTATTCACAACATGGTTAGGAGTCCAAAAAAGTACCTCCCGAAGTTCAATTCACAGTAATTGACTGAAAAAGTCGCGGGTTCATTGAAATTTGCCAGATTCCGACCAATCTCCGATCACCGTGCAAAAGGTCAATCTTCTTCTACTCTTCGCAAGGAATCCATCTTACAAACTTGCGATTTATGTTACCACCTTCTCGTCTATACATTGCAGCTAATCCCATCTTTCACGCAGAGACTCAACAAACGTTATCGAAATTTATTATCATTTTGTTCAAGAGATAAAAAACCAAGATGAAGAGTCGATGACACTGCAAATGAGCAATATTTAAAAAACCAGACAGAACACAACTTTGAATTACAACAATGGACACGAGCGAGCGGAAATTCTTTTACTTCCTTATTGGTACAATTGGCTCAAATGGTTTCGTTTCTGTTTCACAATTATTCTTTCTTTGATTTTTATCGGTTACCACCCAACACTGCATATATCCAACCAAAAAAAAACCCTAAGAAACTTTTCTCATGGCTGAAAACGCGGTGGTCCAATTCTACACCTGCAAATGGGTAACCAGCAGAACACGTCCGAGGGGAAAATAGATTCACATACTTAACTCATGGCCAGCAATGTTGGCAAAATGGTTTCATTAGGATTAGTAGCTCCAAATCCTTGGTTTTCGGCAATACTTCTACCCAAAGACTATATTTGGTGGGGTTCCTTCTGTTTCAAATCCTCCTCACTCGAATCGTGTGTTATAATGGAGCTTTGTTCTTGATCGCATACTTGTCTACTTTCCCGAAGCTTCCTGGAAGTTGCAATTGCAAGAATCAGATCAAGTTGTTTTTGCTGTTGCTCCTGCATATCACAATCGGTGCACCGTATTCTAATCAGAACTATGACACCATGAATGGATCTCATAATTAAGATACTTTTGTTAAAATAGAGAATTAATGACATGATTTGAAAAGCCAATAGAGTAGAATCACAAACAGATTCAAATTAATCAACAAAGTTAAAAATCTTTTCTACCAGCTGAATCACTAATGGAAGAACTACATGGAAGTTGCTATGATTCCCAAAGGAGAAACACAACCAATTCTCAAGTTTATCTGCCACCTGGGAATGGAGGGGGACACTCACCTGCATAGCCAGTAAAACCTTTTGAATTTCACCAAGCTCCTTTTCTAGAATGTCTTCTTGCAGTGCTAATGCTCGAGTGGCCTCAGAGTTTTTTTGAGCCAAAGCTGCAGTCTTCAGAAACAGACAACTAGTTAGACACTGTACCACATAAGCACCTAGCAAAATCAGCTGCATAAGTTTGTCCATACTGTCAGCACATATCATTACACTATTTCAGCTTTTGAACACAAGTATCCCGTTTCTTCAGGGTCAGCAGTAAAAATCGTAGGGTCCTAACCATTTCAACTAGTCAAGCTTAGGAGCTTTTAGATTTCTTTCACCAACTGCACTCATGTTACTTACCATTCATCCATCACCAACACTAAATTGCACCTGCCAATAGGTGGTGGTAACATCCTCTGTAAACATGTCCTAATCATGTAAGGGTGCTGTATACTTAGAGAAAATATTTTAGGACCTACCAGAGATTTTAGAAAAACAGTGGATCACTGTGTTCTAGACTTTTGAGTGTGCCTTTGTTAGCATGGAAAGGAGAAAAACGTGTCTACCTTTCTTTTTGGCTGGAGGAAGATAATGGATGAAAACCCTGAAAATTGGCTTCAAACACTGGGCAAAGTTCATGATGAGTTCTCAGCAGGTTACCTTTAAGCCTGTATAGCTCATCACAGACCATAAGAAGATTTGATTACAAAATAAAAATCCCTCGGAAGGCAATTATCTGCCATTACCTCTTTCGTCACTTTTGCTCATTCTCTCCCATTCAAATCCTCATGATTCCCCTCAGGGTTTGTTTGTTGAGGTGAGAATTGGATTGATAACATGACTAAATTGGTCTATTTGTTTAGGTGAGAATTTGGGTTGATAACAAGATTAAATTGGTTGTTTAGATTATTAACGTCCATGCGTGCTAAAATTTGAATAAGAAAATAAAGTAAATGGATTTCAAATGACTTTGTGCATATAGATATTTCAAATCCCTTTCAAAAGCACTACGTCTAGTTATTTCAAATACATTCAATCAAATGTTTTCTAGTTTCTGTAGCAAATTTAGCCTTGATATCAAATCCAAATCCAAATTCTCACCTGAGCAAATGGACCCTTAATTGATTTATTTTACAGATCTATTATTCTTTATGCAGTGCAGCATTGAAAAGAAGGCTAGCTTAGTCCCATCCGCATTATCAGCCTAACAATTCCCATGGACCAAAAACAGTAATTAAAATATACTGAATGTGGTATGATACAGAGATATGTAGATTCACCAAGAAATACATTATATAACGTGTAATTGAAATCATCAATATTATCACCTAAGGCATGTTTGGATGAGGAACTTCAAAGTATGAAGGGATTTAGGGTATATTACTAATGAATGCACTAAAAACAATTGAATAGAGTGATTGCAAGTAACTAGTTGAGTAACTACCAAGGAGCACATGCACCACATGAGCTTAACAAAGCCATTCAACAAGAGATTTCCAAAGTAACACCTATCAAGGTGTTACTTACAAATCCCTCTAAATGCAATGCATCTAATCATTTGAAACCCCTTGGTACTTAGAAGTTCCTCATTTTTAACTAATTTAGCCTAAATTCTTGGTTCTTTGAAGTTCCTCATCCAAACATAACATAAAGGTATACTAATCGGAACATGCTTACTGGGCTGATGGAAGGGATGGAAATTATCCCAGACCCCTGCTAGCCCATGGGACTCAGTCTTTATGGGGTGGAGATGGGATAGAACTCCCCACCCAGTGTACCCATTTAAAATATAAGAGTGTATGGATAACATATACTTCTCTAGTGATTTTCAAGTTTTAGTTTAGTTTTTCTTGGTATCTTAGTTTTAGCACTACAACTACATTGTATACAATTTTCCATCATCTGAATATGGAATAATTTTTTTTTTTTTGAGGAAAAAATATAGAATAACTAATCTAATAGTTATATCCAATCAGGTCCCTGTTTACCTGCAGGGACGAGGAACGTAATTACAAATCTGGCCCTGACCAACCCTGTGTCCATTGGACATGCAAGTTAGAATGATATTTCACACATATTTTTGCATATTGCTGAGGGACTCAAGGGTCTAGCCTAAACAAACAGGTGGATGATGAGTTACCACAACTCAATTTCAAGATTTCACTTAAATCGTAGTCAACATGTGAAGATAATGGGAAACAATAAAACTGCCTAAGGCGTAGTGATGCATACAGAATGCAGACACCATCTCAACAATCAATCCTACTACGTTATAATAGCAAAAAGGCTCCAAGTGTGTAGGGTTTCAATAACAAACAACATTATCCAATCTCAAAATTCTAAGAATTTAACTTTTTAAGCATAACATATAATTCCATGCGCAATTTCATATCGTTTTGGTAATTCAGCATCCCATTCCAATTGCTATACTAATATTCTAGCATAATTGATTAAGCAGCATAATACTTTCCAGTTTATTGAAAATTGTTCGATGGGGAAAATTTATTAAATTTTGTGTAGATATTGCCAAAAGTTAACAAACATAGAATGCAATTGGAATAACAACCACCAGAACAAAGCCCTCAATCAAATAGTCACCAATCTACCCATATCCCGTCAGAGGTCACTCTCCTAGTAGAACTTGAAAAGCAACAAATATGTGACGGTAAAGCTATTACGGGTATCAACCAAGTTCTAAAGTTGTATTTGAGTTCAATAACTCACGTAAGGTCACTTGGGAGAATAACCCGATCTGCACATTAATCATGTCATGTTTGAGTTAATCCACATGACTTACGAACTAGAAACTCAAAAAGTATAACCTCTAATCTTAAGCCAAGCTCATCACTAGTACACAACCATAAATAATAATCTACTCAACGCTGGCAAAGGAAGGTCACTAGAAGTTCTTCATACAATACCAGTTAACCCGCTGAATTTTGTTGGATTCACTTCGTTGTTGATATGTCGTACTGGAACTTAAGACTTGTAATAAATATATTGGTCAAGCATTATTTTCAGTGTTATTATGATACTTCATTCCCATCCCCTTAGACTCTTTAGAATCTAACTATAAAGCCCCCGTCTCAAAACCAGTGTAAGCAGGGAGAATTTACTTCTTATATCCAAGAATAGTTCTTTGAAAAAATATGTACATTACATTAAATAAACAAATTAACCATAGCAAACTTAATCAATCACTGGAAAAAAACATTACCTCGGCAATGGGCTCCTTCAAGGCCTTACGGGTAATCCGAAACCTTATCCCCAACTTCTCAAGCTGCCTAGATAAAACCCGAATGATTGTAGCTGAACTCCTCAAGTCCTCCTCCAACTTCTCAATTCTCTCGAACAAATTCACCTCCATCCCACCCTTCACTGATTCCCTACATATCCGCCTCCATTGCCGCCTCCGAATCCACACCCCAAGCCCGACCGCTAGTACCACCGCCACAGCCCCAGACGCCAAAACCCTGTTCCCCATTGCCACTAAAGCCGTCTTCTTTAAGCTCAAAAACGCGCAATTCAATGCGAAACCAATTGAAACAATCGCCGAGGACGCAAGGCACAAGAACTCGGCAATCGAAAGAAAATAATCCAAATTGAAAGCACCATTAACGACATCGTTTGACTGTAGAGTGCCATCGGATTTGTACACTCTGAGACGAGCATGATGGGAGTTGAATGAGGTTGAACTGTGAGGATTTGTGGGATTGTAATTTGAAATTTGGGAATGTGGGCGAGAGGTGATTGGGAGGGAGAGAAGAGCTGGGATTTTGGGAAGAGAGTTAGAGATATAAAGGGTTAAACGAGGAGGTGAATTTAGGGATAGTTGGTGACAAGTGAAGGACATTGCGTTAGCTGGAAGCGTGTGTATGTTGGGTTTCTATGACTGTGGTTGGGCTCAGTTAGGGTTTTGATTTTGGTCCATTTGATGGTTTCAGTCTTTCAGAGAGAGAGAGAGAGAAGGAGACAAAGGATTGGCGATGGGTTCGATAATTGGCGCGCGGGGAGTGTCATTAACAAACACGAAGCATCACGAAATGGGCATTTTTGGCATCGTCCCTTATTTTCAACTGAGCACTTCTCTTCGCTCCGATGCATCCATATTTCAAATTTTGGGCTGTAAAGATATTGGATAATACAGTCGATACGATACAAATTTATTACAGTTCAATACCTATTTGATTTGCCATGTTATGCAATGTTATGTATCGTTTCTTTTTTAATCTTATTGACTTTGAGATAACTTTCTGATACGTTAACGATACAAATTGGATACGGTCTTGATACAGTAAAATAAAGGCATGATCCACGACATACAGGCACGGCCCACATTTAAAAAATGTCCAAATTAAGATCGAGCATTTTGCAAAGCTTACATAATTGTTAGCGAAGATAACATAACGGCTTGCAATCAAAGTGGTAAGGTTTTTCGGATATTTGTTTCCAAAAAAATGTACAAGGTTTACGAAAGAATCGAACCGCCTCTTAATGGAAGAAACTCCGAAAGTTGTAATAGTCAATGGAAGAAACACATCCTACCAAAATTGAACAAATTATCTTATCAATTTTAAAAAAAATAAATAAATAATAAAAAAATTCGAATCTCACGAGCCGACACGTGACATACAAAAATCTTATATGAAATTTTTTTTATTTGGTCACATATCCAAAATTAAGTTAAGATGTGACTTTAGTTTAATTTATTAATTCATTAAACTAAAGAGTATACTAAAAAGTAATAAAATATTAAACGAAAATATAGCATAGCCCTTCAATGCGGAAAATGGTAAAATATATCATTACATCATTCATTAAAAAATTAATTTTTAGAGCCCTAAATTTCATTTAAGGTAGTCCTTTAGGACATCATTGCTAGATATGGCCTAATCACTTGCATATCACATCGACCCTTGCCTTGTCGATTACAACGTAAGCAAAGGAAGGAGTAGTGTGGTCCATAAGAGCATAACCCACATTGGCTCCTAGTAGTTGATGTACTTCATCCCACTGGCTCAACTAAGACGCCAGATATGGAATTATGGAACACATGAAAAATTGTAGGACCAATTATGAGATTGACACTCATAACTAATACGAACAATAAGCTTATGTGTCTATAATCTGGTAGCCTAGGTGATGAATAAATGGAAGAATATAACAAGAGCAGCATGTGTAGATATTTTTGTGAGTATATAAAATACAATTCTCGTGACATCATTATTATAATCCGCTCATAACTATGTTAATTTATTTCTTTTTTCATTTTTATTTTTTTAAGGTCAAAAGTTCCTTTTTGTCTTTATAGTTTATTCAATTCCGCACTTT
Organism: Oemleria cerasiformis; assembly: GCA_037349345.1. Lineage (NCBI taxonomy): Eukaryota > Viridiplantae > Streptophyta > Magnoliopsida > Rosales > Rosaceae > Oemleria > Oemleria cerasiformis. Next base: position 13,318,177 of record JAZGTL010000007.1, read on the forward strand.
AATCCATGTAGTTTCAATTTGACTGATTTTAACTTTGTAGTTTCAATTTGATTGATTTTAATTTTATAGTTTCATACTCATAGCAATTCAAGGATATATCCAAATTTCCTTCCAATTAATTAATAGAATAAGGACATGTTCCTCACATAAAAGGGTATTTTGTAACAACCCGGAAATGTAATTATTGAATTTTCGTAAATTAGTTTGCAAAAAGACGAATTTACTCTTGGTTGTTAAAGGGCGTGAAAGTCAATTTTTATTTCGAGACACGTTTGGCTGTGTTTCGGGTATCGTTGCGTAGGTCTCAAACTCACGAGTTCATAGACAGGCGGCACGCAGGAAACGGAGTTCAGGTGAGAGAGTTGTGGGTCTAGAATGTTCAGGGGCAGTTTGGTAATCTACCATGGGTAGATACTTTTATCCCCCATCAGATCAGTTCATCATCATTTCACTATCTCTCTCTCTTCGACACACACCCAACCCGTGTACATTGAACCCAAAAACCCAAAATTTGAACTTCAAACCGAGGCAAGATCTTCCAATTCTTTTTCGCTAATCGGATTCTCCTATTTCCCGTAATTAAAAACGTACCAACCATTGTTGGAGGAGGCCGCGGGAGACACCGAACCGAGGAAGGGAAAACTGAGAACTTTCTGATAGATTTTTTGGCCAAAACAGGTATGGGATTCGTGTTTAGAGGTCATTTTTTAGTTCCTAGGTTTGAGTTGATAGATTTAGGCATAAAATTCGTGAAAAATGGTTGAGATTTGAAGAAGTTAGGAAAAACTCAAGGTCGGCCAGAAATGGGGTTTTCCGGCGACGGCAGACGACGGCGCGGTCGTCTTCTCCGGTGAGGTTCCGGCTACTGGTCAGTTAGACGGGGCTGACGTGGCATGCCACATGGCAGCCATGTGGATGTCGGAGCCACGTGGAGGCCACCTGGCAGCCACGTGGGTGCCACCTGGCCACACAGTCAGCAGTCAGTTGACTTAACTGTCAACTGACGCAGTCAAGGTTTGACGGAATATGCTGACGGCGATAGCATATTCCGTCAAAAGTTAACTGTAACAACCCGGAATTTCAATTATTGGATTTAATTAAATAATTATGTAAAATGACGATTTTGCCCTTGCTTGTTAAAGGGCATGGAAATCAAGTTTTGTTTCGAAACCTTTTTGGTGGTGTTTTGTATACCGTTGCGTAGGTCTCGAACTCACGAGTTCGTAGACAGGCGGCACGCGGAAAACGGAGTTCGTAGACGAGAGTTATGGGTCTAAATGTGCAAGGGCATTTTGGTAATTTTCCATGGAGGGGAGATATTTTGGTAACAAATCAGATAAGTCTGATTTGTTTCATCCTCATCTTCATTTCATCTTCATCTCACTCATCTCTCTCTGTGACAAAACAAACACACAAACCCAAACCACCCGAACCGTGCGAAATTCACCAAAACACCCACAAAAGTCAACATTGATTTCAAGGCCTCATCTTCCAGTTTTGATCCACTAATCGTGTTCTACTCCTTCCCGTGATCACAACCGTACCAACCATCGAAGGAGAGGACCACGGAGGAAGCCGAACCGAGAATAGGAAGTTTCGGACTTTCCGATCGATTTTCCGGCTAGCACAGGTATGTGTTTGATGTTTTAAGCTCATATTTGGATTCCTGGGTTTGAGTAGATAGATTTAGACGTAAAATTCGTGAAAAATGGTTGAGTTTTGAAGAAGTTGGAAAGCTTGGAGTTTCGGCCGGAAATGGAGGATTCCGGCGAAACCAGACGGCGGCGGAGGTGGTGGTCCGGTCATCTTCTCCGGCCAACCTCCGGCGACGGTGACGGCAGCCGGTCATCTTCTCCGGCGAGTCGCCGGTGACCGGTCAGGTTGAGTTTAACCGGTCCGGTCGAGTGAACCGGTCGGGTCAGTTGAACCGGTCGGGTCGAGTTAAACCGGTCCGGTCGAGTGAACCGGTCAGGTCGAGTTGGACCGGGTCGGGCCGAGTTGGACCGGGTTGGACCGGTCCAGGCGCGTGGGTACTGTAGCAGGCGCGTGACCGGCGCGTGAGGGCGCGTGGCGGCGCGTGAGCGCGTGTTCCGACCTTCCGTCGGCGCGTGGCGGCGCGTGGGGCCGAGTCTGAGGTCACGGTGGCGCGTGACAGTTAGTTTTTGACGTTTCGGACCTGTTGGCGCAGGTTTCGAGTCGATCGGATGTCGTTTAGGGGTTGTTTCGGACGTTTTAAGGTTGCTGCGTTTTCTAGGACAGCATCGTTAGACTCCCGGGATTTATGGGGTTTATATTTAAGATTATTATGATTGGCTGGTAATCCCGATTATTAATTTGGACAGGCGATACTGCTCCAGGAACTTCAGGGGAGCGTACAGTTCGGGATTGAGTGTGCTTGAACAGGTTTGTGAGTGGACTTTGATTTATAAACTATAATGCATGCATAAACGTATCTTTGCTTTAAATACTGTTGAGTATGAGTGCAATGAATATCTGGATTTTAGAAATGATGCTGGACACATATTTTACAATATTTCTGTGAAAGTATGTTTTGAGAAATTGCCTAATTTTGTACTCGATTTTGATATCGTTTTGACGTGGTGACTATTTGAGTATGTGATTTGGGTTTTGACTCATAATTGTGATTTTACCGATTTTGGCCATAAAATGATATTTTAAAGAATTTGGCTTAGGCCGCGAAACAAGATTTCGAAGTATGGATTTGATTCACTGATTCCCGTCCCGATGATTGTTGTTGCTCTGACTGGTGTTGAGGAGCATGACTCTACCAGTTGTTGAGGGTTCGGACCTTAGGTGTTGAGGAGTATGTCTCCGCCGGGTCGCGAAACTGTCTATGCATAGTACAGATATTACAGACAGTACATATGGTACACAGAGTTGTACAGATTTGAACACATCTCAAGGGATACCCTGATGTGTTATGAATATGTCGGGAACAGTGAATTCTTGATTTTGAGATATTTGCCAAATGGAACCAAATGATTTGAAATTGAGATATTCGTGAGTTTGAACCAAATGATTTGGATTTGAGATAATTTGTGTCCATATTGAATTATATGATTTTAAACTCCTTTGAAGAGAGTTTTCAAACCAAATTGTGGATTACGAGGTATTTTTATTATACAGATTTTATGTGAGTCCAATTCATGATTTTAAAGATAAATGTGAATTTTGGATGATTTACATATGATGCTTTTATATGATAAATTGTTTTATGTTATGCATGCATGATTTTATAAATGGAGGGGAAGAAAGGTAATTCTTCGAAAAGGAATTTATAAATGATTATTTTTTTGTCCACTCACAACTTTTGTGTTTAAATCCCCCTTCAGGCAGTTGAGTAGAGTTGACGCGAACATTGATCTCGAGGCTGAGGCATTAGGATTCCGACTGCGCTGTGTTGTATATTTGAGTAGGATATCTAAATTTTATTCGTGATCCTACTTAGACGCTCTGATATTATGTTGCATTTGATTTGTCGTTAATTACGGGAATTATTGAGTGCTTAAGTCCCTTGTCTGACAAGAGGAAGTATTTATTATGGTTATTATAATTTGTATGGATTGAAGGGTATTTTGGGAACCTTTTCTTAGGTTGTCAGACGGGATCAGGGTTCTTCCCGGGTTTCGAGGGGAAATTCGGGACGGGTCCTGACATTAACGGAGTTATGTCGGAACCCTAACGCCGTTAGTCTAGACGGAATATTCCGTTTTCGTCGGGATATTCTGTCAGGTTTAACGGAATATTCCATCAGAGCGACGGAATATTCCACCGTGAACAATACCGGGCGCGTGGGGACGAGTGACGGCGTGTGGGGACGCATGACGGCGCGTGGCGGTGCGTGGCCGGTGCGTGAGGCATAGCCTGACCTTCCGTCGGCGTGTGGCGGTGCGTGGGACCGATTATGTAGTCACGGCGATGGTGTTAACTAGGTTTCGACGTTCCAGATATGTTGGCGTAGGTTTCGAGTTAATCGGACGTCGTTTAAGGGTTGTTTTGGGAGTCCAAAGTTGCTGCATTTTTAGGGTGACGCAAGCGGACCTCCCGGGGTTTAGGGAGTTTAAATGTAAGGTTTTTATTATTAGCCGGTAATCCCGATTGTTAATATTGACAGACGATATTACTCCAGGAACTTCGGAGGAGCGTACGACTCGGGATTGAGCTTGCTTGGACGTGTGGTTAGTAAACTTTTGTTTTGTAAAGTATAATGCATGCATAAAGGTATTTTGATATAATTTTTTATTACGTATTGTTTGGTAAATTTCGAGAATTTAGAAATTGTGCTAATACATTATTACTTGACACGAGTTTTCAATATTTCAGTGAAAGTGATGTTTTGTGATGTGGCCTGGGTTTTTTACTCTATTTCTATGTCGTTTTGACGTGATGGATATTGAGTCCATGATTTTGGGTTTAGACCCGTACTTGAAATTTTAATGGATTGACCATAAACCGGGTTTTCAATGAATTTGGCTTAGGCCAAGAAACAAGGATTTCAAATCATGGATTTTGGTTTTCATTGGATTTTTGTCTCCGATGATCAAGGTTTTCTCCGACTAGCGTCGAGGGTCTTTCTCCGCCAGATCGTTGAGGGTTCTCCAACGCTGGTGTCGAGGGGTATTTTCTCCACCGGGCCGTTGGGGTTGTCTATGTATAGCACATGTTTCTGCACAACTCGAGGTATATCGGGTGTGTGGAGGGTATTTCTGGAATAGTGGATTATGTTTTGATATATGTTGTGTCCAGGTCAATTTACATGATTTTAAACTCCTTTGAGGAGGATTTTCAAACCAAATTGTGGATCACAGTGTGTTTTTCATTATACGGATTTTCGTGGGTCCAACCAAGTATTTTAGCAAAAGATGAAAATTCCAGTGGTTTTTGGATTATCTATATATATTATTTTATATACAAAGGGATTTTATGTTATGCATGCATGGTTTTACTCGTGGAGAGAGGAAAACGTAAGATTTCCTCGGAAAATGATTTCTAATGATTATTTTTGTCCACTCATAACTTTCGTGTTTTAAATCCCCTCCAGGCCGTTGGGTTGACGTGGGCATTTTCAGAGGCGGAGGCATTAGATTCTCAGCCGCGCAGCTTACCTAGACTATCGAGTAGGATATTTAATTCTGTAATTATTCATCCTACCTAGATGCTCTTATGACACTTTTAGACTTACTGTAAATTTTCGATTTCATTGTTGGATGGTTGTTGTTTGTTGGTATTGGAGTGTTATCTGATCCTTTGTCTAACATGTGGAAGACGGTTGACTAGTCCTTACGGGAGATTCTGCCGAAATTTTTGCAGAAGTCCCATAATTAATTGTAAGGACTTCAGGGTATTTAGAGATTTTTCTTTAGGTTGTCAGACGGGAGCAGGGTTTCGAGGGGAAATTCGGGAAGTGTCCTGACATATTTCATCTAGTTAGTGTCATATATCGTTTATTCTTTTTTTTTTTCGTACTCGTATTTCATATTTTCATGCTCGTGCTACAACGTAAATTACAAACGGTTTTCAAGCATCAAGTAGCAGCAAAATTAAAGAACAAGGATATGTAATTGTATTCTAACAATATATATATATATATATATATATATATATATATATATAATTGTAATATGACGAAAATATCCTTTCATAAGTTGAGTATAAGAATATTCTGTTAATTTTAGGTTAAATAATTGTAACCATCTTTGAACTTTACCATAATTTTAGCAACATTCCCTATACTTCAATATTAGTGTCCCCCGTCCCTGAACTTTACCCTAATATTTCTGTTAGTCCCTATGTCTATTTTTCAAAAGAATCCCGTTAAAAAAAGTCATGTGAAACGCACATGAATTGACACTTTTTCCTTTTTTTTTTTAAACGGAATTCGTTTGAAAATAGATGGAGGTACTAACGGAAACATTTGGATAAAGTTCAGGGACAGGGGACACTAATATTGAAGTTTAGGGACTCGCTTGCTAAAATTATGGAAAAATTTAGGGACGGCTTCAACTATTTAGCCGTAATTTTAATATAAAATATATGTATTTACCGTTTTATCCTTATTTATAAAGTGGTTTATTTTCAAACTGTTATTAACCAAGCTATTTTGTCTATAATTTTCTGCTGAAGCTTTGTAACACAAAACTACTCCCACTCCTATTTTATAATAACTAGCCTCAATACACCCGTTCACGCGTGTGCTAATTTATTTTTATATTATTTTTAATTTTTAAAATAAAAGAAATAAAAATAACTCTAAATATATTTTTTTACCAAAGAAATTGGGATGAAGTAATTGAGCAAGATTGGAGCATGTTGGGGCAGCTATCGACTGAACTGGTAAGGTTGATGGCGGCTATGGAGTTCCCGGTGGAGTGTCTGATTTTCTCACCTAGAACAGCGAACCAAGCTGCCCACAGTTTGGCACAAGAAGGACTGAAGACGCAGGTCAGAACTGCTTGGGTGCCACATGCACCGCCCTAGTTTCTTTCAATTCTAGAGCAGGATTTAGAGGACTGATAGCCTGCGATTTTGTTTTTGATTTTGGGTGAGTACTATTTTTCCTCACTGGATTTTTTCCGGCTTAATTGGGTTTGAAGGTGAGGGTTTTAATGAGAGTAACCTAAGTTTATGTGCCCCTATCATTGTATCATTTGTTGCATCCGTTTCTTTATCAATGAAATCTTCATTTAAATCAATAAAAGAAAGCTACTCAGCTCTTTATCATTTGACAAAAAAAAAAAAGTAACAGCTCATTCTCTTTCAAAAAAAAAAAAAAAAAAGTAATCCCAATTATTAAAAAAAAAATCCCAAATTTTCCATTATTTATTTTGATTTTTTAATTAAATTTTTTATTATTATTTTATCCTTATTTAATAAGGAGTTTCTTATTTAAAAAATAAGGTCATTTTTGTTAGAAATTTTTGGTGAAGCTTTGTAACACTAAACTCACGCCTCTTGAATTTTTTTTTTCTTTTTTTGATACAACGATATTGGGGATGGGGGATTATAATATAGACATTGGGTATCGACCTCACCATTTACGAGAATTGAACCCGAGACCTCCCACATAATGTGTGGAGAGAAATACCACTAGGCCATAACACTAAGTGGTCACGCCTCTTGACTTTATTATAATGGAGATAATAATAATAATATTTTCTACTTTTTCTTATACATTGATGTGAGAGAAAATATTATATTATACACATTAAGTATCGACCGCACCCTTTACGTGAGTCAAACCAGAGACATCTCTCATAATGTGTGGAGAGAAATGCTCCTAGACCATATTACTTAGTGACCAATATTTTCTACTTATAATACATAAAATATAAATATGAGGAACTCTGGTGTTTTGTGGGCATCTAACAATTTCAAAATTGCCACTTAGTGTTATGGTCAAGTAGTATTCATCTTTACACGTTATGTGGGAGGCCTCGAGTTCGACTCTCTTAAAGGGCGATGTCGATACCCAATAGCCACATTTGGTTAGCAAGATTGGATTAGATTGGATAAGTCATTAAATTCAATGTATCTTAAATGTAAAAATTGATATGTTTTGACTGCAAGAAGATTAGATAAGATTAGATATAGAAGAAAACTTACCTATTATAATCCTACAATTTTAGTTGATTGAATTGGATAAGTTTTCTTGTATGTTTACCTCCTCTAAACTTTTTATTATAAAAACACATCCATTTTTACATTCAAGATAGATTGAATTTGATAGATTATCTAATTCAATCTAATCCCGCTCACCTAAGAGCATCTCCAACAAAGTTGCTATATACAACTCCCAAATCCAATTTAGCTAGAAAGTACCCAATTTAGCTAGAAAGTTGTAAAAAATGAACTCCAACAACCTCCCTATATGAGTTGCCACTTTGGAAAAACAAAAATTAGTCCTTATATGTAGAGAGGAGGATCGAGAATCACATAATTGTCAAAAATCCCAAACCATACTACCATCCAAAATTTTCAACATTTTCATGACATATTGGGTTAGGTGGCAACAATATTTCAAATTTACAAAAATATTTAAATGGGTTAAAATATTTATGGTTTGTCAAAGTAATGAGTGTTGTTAGAGCAAGTGAGTTGCTAAAATAACTTTCTAAGAGCATCTCCAGCAGAATCCCTAAATTTAAACTAAATTCTAGTTGAAAAATTATTTTAGCAAATTACTTTAAAGCATCTACAACAGAATCCCTAAATTAAAGTTAAATTTTAATTAAAATAGTTGGAAAGTTATTTTAACAAATTACTTTAAGAGCATCTCTAGCAAAGTCCCTAAATTTAAGTTCAATTTTAGCAAAAATAGTTCAAAAGTTATTTTAACAAACTGCTTTAAAAAAGTTTACTCCCGCCGTGTTTTTAACAAATCTCAAATATTTTATTATTTATTTCAAGCTAAACATTTGAATATCCTCAAGCTACCCCTCTTTTAGTCTTTTTTTTAATGAAATTCATTCAATTGTAATGAGATAGGGAATCCCTACTTTCTCTCTCATTTTTGTTATATTTAGAGATTCAAAACCCTAAAAATAACAAAATTCTAAAGTAGAGAGTGGGATAGGAACTCCGTTTGAGCCCTTTTTTCTTTAAAAATCCCTAAACTAATTAAAAAAAAGTGTTTTAGGGACTTTGCTGGAGATGCTCTAAAAAAATTTACTCCAGCAATGTTCCCTATTTTGGCAAATCTCAACTATTTTATTATTTTTTTCTAGTTAAATATTTGAATATCCTCAATTTATTATTTTATTATTTATGAAATTGATGCAATTGTGGGGAGATAGGGAATCCCTACTTTCACTCCCATATTTGTTAAATTTAGGGATCCAAAACCTCCAAAATAACAAAATTCTAAAATAGGGAGTGGGATGGGGACTTTGCTAGAGCTTTTTTTTTTAAAATCCCTAAATTAACTAAAAAAAGTGTTTTAGAAACTTTGCTGGATATGCTCTAAAAAAGTTTATTCCAACAGTGTTCCCTATTTTGGCAAATCTCAAATATTTTATTATTTACTTCAAGTGAAATATTTAAATATGCTCAATTTATTATTTTATTATTTATTAAATTCATCCAATTATGAAGAGATATGAATCTCTACTTTCTCTCTCCTATTTGTTAAATGAGAACTAATTTCCACACTCTATCTTTTACTTTCTGTACTCCATTTTGAACAAAATTAAAAGAGAAAGTGGAATACATAAAGTAAAAGTTAGAGTGTGAAAATCAACTCCCTTTTTAAATTTAGGGATCAAAATTCCTAAAATATCAAAATTCTAAAGTAGGAAACGAGATAGGGATTTTGCTGAAGATGCTTTAACTACTTTAGCTAAAATTTAACAAATAAATAGAGATTATTGTTAGAAATGTTGTAACGAGCGAAATGTATATAATGTAATCCCCCTCCAATATCATTATAAGAAAATAAAAAACTAAAATTCACTACCGGACCTTGGGTTGGTGAGATAGCGGCCCTCCCCTACTGACCCACCAAATGACAATATAGCCCTTCGCACATCAGCCCACCTAAGTTTCCCCCTCTACATAACTATGTGAGCAACTGACCCCACCTCTCTATAATTCACAATTATTTACCAAAATACCCTGGCCTCATTTCCTAACTACCAACCTGACTGTTGACGTCCTGCTCTAAAACCTTATATAAACCTCTTCAAACCAACCCCCTCATTCTCAGAGCCTCCAACACCAACTCCGATCTCTGTTTTTCTCTCCCTCTAGAGTTTTGAAAAAAGAAAAAAACAGAGTAAGAGAGAGAAACAATGGCTTTGACAAACCCAGCAACCCTGTCTTCCAAATCACTCTGCAATACACAGTCTCTCTCCCCACCTACCCCTCAATCTCACCAACCCATTTTCTCTCCTTTCCTTACCAAGAAAAGGACCCTCCATCCAATCTCCGCCGCCGCCGCCGACAAAGGCAAGTCCCCTGTCGTTGCCGAAAAGCCTCCCACGGCGCCGAAGCCGGTTTCCAGCAAATGGAGCTTGGAGAGCTGGAAAACCAAGACGGCATTGCAGCTTCCAGAGTACCCAGATCAGAAAGAGCTCGAATCCGTGCTCGAAACCATTGAGTCTTTCCCGCCGATTGTGTTCGCCGGCGAGGCAAGGCACTTGGAGGAGAAGCTGGCTGAGGCTGCCTTGGGGAATGCTTTTCTCTTGCAAGGTGGTGACTGTGCCGAGAGCTTCAAGGAGTTCAGTGCCAACAACATCAGGGACACCTTCAGAATCATGCTTCAGATGGGAGTTGTCCTCATGTTTGGAGGCCAAATGCCTGTTATCAAGGTAATGTCTTTGCTAATTTCATCATCTGGGTTTTTTTTTTTTTTCTGTTGATTCATTGATTTTGAATGGAATTTATATTAAGAAATGAGAAATTGGGAATTGTTTAGGTGGGAAGAATGGCGGGTCAATTTGCAAAGCCAAGATCAGAGGCATATGAGGAGAAGGATGGGGTGAAGTTACCGAGTTACAAAGGGGATAACATAAATGGTGATGCTTTCAATGAGAAATCTAGAAACCCTGACCCTCAGAGGTTGATAAGGGCTTATTGCCAATCTGCTGCAACTTTGAACCTTCTTAGGTCATTTGCCACTGGAGGCTATGCTGCTATGCAGAGGGTTACACAATGGAATCTCGATTTCGCTGAACACAGCGAGCAGGGTGATAGGTATATATATATATATATGCTCACCCTTCAATTTTTTTTTATCAACATTTTACTATTTTAGATACATATTGATATTTGTTCACAAGACTATACTAGAAAATGTAATCGTTTGTTCTAAACACATTCGTTTTATGATTTGAGTTTTAATTTGTTAATTCCTGTTCTTGGTGTGGAATGTGGATGGACAGATACCATGAACTGGCAAGCCGGGTTGATGAGGCGTTAGGGTTCATGAATGCTGCTGGACTTACAGTTGACCATCCTATCATGAGAACAACTGATTTCTGGACAAGTCATGAGTGTTTGCATCTGCCCTATGAGCAATCTCTCACAAGGAAGGATTCTACTTCTGGTTTGTACTATGATTGCTCTGCTCACATGCTTTGGGTCGGGGAGCGTACCCGCCAGCTGGATGGTGCCCATGTAGAGTTCCTAAGAGGACTTGCCAATCCCCTTGGCATCAAGGTACATGCTTGTTTCTGTTTACACTACTTGATTATGAAAGAGTACGCCTATTTAAAGAATTTAGCAAAAAGATCACACCTTGTCATTACAATCTAATATTTTGGGCAAGTGACTAAAATTTTCGTAATTGAAGCAGTTGGATGTTCCTTTCTTTTTGTCGTACCTTTGTCTCTGGTTCTGGTTGATGTAACTTTGTTTTAGAAGGCTGAAAATGATGCTTATTGTGATGCAGGTGAGCAACAAAATGGACCCAAAAGATCTTGTGAACATCATTGAAATCCTGAACCCTAGTAACAAGGCCGGAAGGATCACAATCATTGCAAGAATGGGTGCTGAGAACATGAGAGTGAAGCTTCCTCATTTGATTAGGGCTGTCCGCCAAGCAGGGCAGATTGTGACCTGGGTCTGCGATCCAATGCATGGAAACACTATCAAGGCACCCTGTGGACTCAAAACTCGTCCATTTGATTCAATTCTGGTATATATCATATCTCTACTTAACAATAGACCAAACAACTCTTGGTATCATGCGGTGGCATTTCATTCTAGTTGGCTAAGGAAATGTGTTGTACTTGTTTGTAGGCTGAGGTCCGAGCATTCTTTGATGTGCATGAGCAAGAAGGGAGCCATCCGGGAGGAATTCACTTGGAAATGACTGGGCAGAATGTGACAGAATGCATTGGAGGCTCACGAACAGTGACTTTTGATGATCTGAGCTCACGTTACCACACACACTGTGACCCGAGGCTCAATGCTTCTCAGGCTCTTGAGCTATCCTTCATCATTGCAGAGCGACTTAGGAAGAGGAGGATTGGAAGCCAACGCTCTTTCTCTCTAAGCCTCTAAACAAACTTCCACAAATGTCCCGTGGCCGGGGCCATTTCGATCAAATGATTGGCAAACTGGATTTAGTACTACTTGCTAGAATATTAATAAACTTGTTATGGGTTTTCCAGCAAACTGCATAATGTAGCCACCACCACATTGCTCCACCTGCAGGCTATTAGTTGAGTTGTGTAGATTTCATTACATATTTGAGTGGTACTTGTGGTGGCCTTAGATTGCAAGCTGCTGGAGATCAAAGGTTGTACAATCTTATGATTTTATTTGTATTTGGATTTCGAAGTTTGATTTATTTATGGATATGTAGTTTTTTTTATAGTTTTTTTTTTTTTTATCAAGAACGATATCATTGTTTATCATAAAAAAATGATACAACTATACCATCAAAATCAAGTTATGACAGCAAGACACACAAGTCAATATGGTAATATTAACGCGGACAAAGCCGCACTAACAATTAACAAACCCACATCATTGAAATTATACAAAATTACAAATCAAGCCCACAAACCCCAAAACAATCAAAACCCTAATAGCGCGTATAACCCTAAACAAACTACTTTCACTAAAAGAAACAGCCACTTTCGTCAAACCCATAACATCTGGTCTTGAAGAACTTGTAGAGCATGACGGATCTGAGGAATGCTTGATCTCCAGCGATCCAATTACATATAAAAACGAATAGAAGACAAAAAGTCATAATCTAACTACTATGACCAAAACAATGGGAGATATTGCGGCAAACTCCTCCAACAGCAAGGTAGAACAAGATTTAGGGAAAAAGAAGAAATTTTAAAGAAAGATTTTGGGTAAGGGGATGAATTGAAAAAATAGCAAAATAACATGATGGAGAACTCAAATATGAGTATGGCTCAGACCATACAGTCACCACCAAGGGACTCTTATTACTAACCCAAAAGAAAAAGAGGAAAAATGGTTGAGGGGAGGAGGGAAGAAGATAATCTTCTCCCTTCTCCCTCTTAGTTTGTTTTTTCTTTAGGACTAGGAAGAGAGAAAACAGAGGCTAGGGTTTTTGACTAAGATGTTCTGTGAATCTTTTAATATGTGAATCAATGTGTACAATTAGTGTACATCTTTTTATGTATAAAAAAGTATATATCCTTTTTATATATCAAAAAATATTTATCTTTTTCATCACGTAAGGAAAAAAATAGATATATACAACTAATTAATACGTACGTCCTTAAAAAATTAATATATACGTAACACTCTTTAAAATTAGTATATATGTACAACTCTCTCACATACAATGAAGCCTCACAAGTCAATCATTATTGTTTGATCCAAAAATGGACCTAACGGGTCCGTGAAGACCACACACACATAAGGAACGCGAGTATGTACGTGGTTCATCCGAATTGGACTACATCCATGGTGGTATGCTCTTCTCATTAGTTATAGTATGTTTGTACATGTTACATAGGCATTGAGCCTTAGAGGAAGACTAAGAATGTAGAGAGAGATTAGAGCTCTAGTCTAGAGAGAGAGAGAGTCATACATAGCTTTATGAGGGAGGAAGGCTCCCTTTATATAGTAAATACATAGGTTTAGGTCATGGGCCACAATGGTAGGCTTTGGACATGGGCCTTGATAGTGGGTCTGGTCTTGGTCCGAGTGATCTTCGGAATCTTCCATTAGGTCCATTGCTTGGTCAGTCACGGTATAAACATTAGTCCCCCAAGTTCTTGACTGAAGTGGACTGCCTTGGTTGAGGACTTGTACAGAGAATGCACTGACCGAGCAACTCCTTCATTTTCGTCTACTGATCCGCATAATGTACTATCCTCCCAGTCCCCCAACTCCTCGGTTGAGGTGGGGTGCCGAAGGAAACTCACATGTCGTTGTTGTAAGTGTCTAGTGTGTCACTGGGGTGAGAGCTGTGTTGGCGAGAGTGAAGAAGACTGAATGTTTTGCTTTGTGGTGGCCGGGGCCTGTTGGTGGTTTTGTCGAGAAGGTAACATTTGATGACTGTAGCTTTCTTCCCTGAGGACGTAATTTGGAGTAATGCATCTAACCGGTAGCTAGGTGTAGTGTGTTCCGATCGAAGTGTATGAGAGAGGACCTCGAATGTTGTGTCCGATCGATCGTCGCGAGTGGGCTTGCCAATTGGAGCGATCTATGAGAGGGTACCTCGAATGATGTATCTGATCGGTAGCTACTGATAGCATTTGCCGATCGGCGCAATCTCTTAGAGGGTACTTCGAATGATGTAACCGATCGATAGCTACTGATGGCGTTTTCCAATCAGCGCGATTTCTGAGAGGGACCTCGAATGATGCTACAGATCAGTAGCTACTGATAGCATTTGCTGATCGGCACTATCTTAGAGAGGATAACTCGAATGATGCATCTGATCGGTAGCTACTGATAGTGGTTTTCGATTGGCGTGATCGTCCCTGAGGAACTAATCTCGAGTAATGCTTCCGATCAGTAGCTACTGGGAGCGTTTGCCGATCGTAGCATGCTTCCCTGAGGAAGTTTCTCGAGCAAAGCGTCCGATTGGTAGCTACTGGTAGCATTTTGCCAATCGAAGCACGTTTCCCTGAGGAAGTAACCTATGTATACTTACATGATAAGCATAATATATATGAATGTGCGACATATGGTTTGAGTATCTATTAAATATTAGAATTTAATATAGACATGTGTTTGTCATTAATCAAGTGTGATTTGATTTTGTGGGCTTTTATTATTGAGAAATTGGTGTATGGTTTGTATGTGTGCCCAAGAAAATGTAAGGCTCTGTTTATGTTGTACGGTTCATAATAGAAAGCCTATTAATAAAGGGTTATGGTGAGCGAACAAATAGGCTAACTAATAAATGGGCTATAGGGTAAAAAATTGAGAAGGCCCATTTTTTGAAGGTAGATGGCATGATTGTGTGGACTGATCCACACTTAATTTATTGTTTCTGGTCGGCCCACCTATGTTCTACTCGGCCTAAATGTGTTTTAGGGCAGCCCAATTTTTGTTTTCATAGACAACCCAATTTTTGTTTTCAATCTCAATTAATAAATAAAATTGAGAAGACAAATAAATAAAATTGAGAAGACAAATAAATAAAATTGAGAAGATAGGCTTATCTTCTTCAGAGTGCAATGGTTCATTCGAACCAATAGCGGTGGTCGCCCCTTCGACCAAGAGCGCTAGAGGTGGAACGCTTGGGTGACACCGTCCGTCGCGGAGAAATCACGCAACAGCTCTGATGAAGAGCTCGGATAAGGTGAGGGTACCTCCGTATGGCATCGCGGCCTACATACTCATGAGGATTCGTGGCGGTCGCCTCAAGATGTGAGGAGGGTGGCTCGATGCCCTCGAGTCGATGATAGACTAGTCCGATGCACTTGGGTTGGTAGGAGCGGCACCCCGGGTCAGTGGAGACTGGTCCGATGAGGACGGAGGCGGAGGATGGTGATGAGGATTGAGGACCTGGCTGGGTCTGACCCGGTGGATCTTCAGTGCTGGGGTGTGGAGGAACTTGCTCTGCACTTCCTCTTCCTTCTTGGTTGGTCTGCATCCTGTGCTCTTCCCCTTGTAGGCCAATGAAGCCAAATCCTTTGTCGCAAAGGGAGGGTCGGAGTCTCGGCGCTGTCGTCCGAATCGCGGCGATTGTGAAGGTTGAAAGATGGAGCTTTTGATCTTGAACATGAGGTTGTCGTCGAAATGGAGACAGTGAAGACAGCGAGGTCGTCGAACATGGGCCTTCGTCGAACAATGGTGATCGTCGAAATGGAGCTTCATTGTCAAGACAACGAGGCCGTTGAACATGGATCTTCGGTTGTGGTGATGCTTTTGATGGATACGACTCGGACCCGGGTGAACCGAGAAGTGGTCCGTCGCGGAGAGACTGCATAGCAGTTACCAACGAAGAGCTTGGATCGGGCAGTTGGTGAGGGCGACGAAGGCGTCGAGGAGGACGTGGTCGAGGGAGGTTGAGAGAATGACTCCCTCCGCGGAGTCCTTAATCAGAAGCGTGAATTTTTTGTATGCGGGCTTGCCTTGGAAGTAGCAGAAGAAAAGAACCAGGGCCAAAATTTTGACGACGCTTGAAGAGTGGTTGAGGCTCAGCTGAGGTGCAACGGCGGTGCCAAGTGATGGCGCTGAGTGCAAAGAACGGCTCTGCCCTTCAAAATTTCTGTGAGTTTTCCCTGCTTTGTTTCTTCTTCTTTTCTTGGTCTAGTGCGACTGAGAAATTGAATGAGATTTTGCGATGAGGATTTTTTTGCTCTGTTGCCGTGAGATAGAGTGAGGGAAGTGAGGAGATTGTGTTTTCTGGTCTGCCTCTGAATCTCTGATAAAGTTTTGGTCTACCTCTCTTCCATGAGAAGAGGGATGTGAAGCCATGGGCCGAGAGATTGGAGATGTCGGATGGTGCGATAGATTTGTCGTGCCATCCGGCCTTTCTTGGATGGAAGATGCCCTGCCGATCAAGATTTGTGGGTTCCCGACCGATCTGCCTATCAGAATTGAGTCCCAGCAAATCACCTAATTGGGTTGATACCAGTCGATACCTTTTTAGTTTTCTGGCGTGAGGATGAATTTAATGATCCCTGCCTGAGGACGAAACCAGCCGATCAGATCTTGACTTGGCCGACCAGATGCTGACTTGGGCTGATCATATGTGTAGCTATGGCCCCAAACTGATGAAGAGTGGGCTCAAATGTTGACATTGGACTGACCCACTTGGGCTCCTTCAATGAGTGAGTAGGTGTATGTGATGAAGTCCCCCAATCTGCCCAATTAAATGACAATGGATTGATAAACCGAATGAGGAAATAGAAAAGCTTATCTCCATGGCTGGTCAGTCGGATGCTCAGTGCTCTGTGCTCTTGAGTGTGGTGGGTTTTAGCGGGAGAGTGAATAAAGGGAGACCAACATGGATTTTTTTCGTTTTCCCACAGACGGCGCCAACAATTTGATCAAAAAATGGACCTAACGGGTCCGTGAAGACCGCACACATATAAGGAACGCGAGTATGTACGTGGTTCACCCGAATTGGAACACATCTACGGTGGTATGCTCTTCTCATTAGTAATAGTATGTTTGTACATGTTACATAGGCATTGAGCCTTAGAGGAAGACTAAGAATGTAGAGAGAGATTAGAGCTCTAGTCTAGAGAGAGAGAGAGAGTCATACATAGCTTTATGAGGGAGGAAGGCTCCCTTTATATAGTAAATACATAGGTTTAGGTCATGGGCCACAATGGTGGGCTTTGGACATGGGCCTTGATGGTGGGCCTAGTCTTGGTCCGAATGATCTTCCGGGTCATCCGTTAGGTCCATTGCTTGATCAATCACGGTATAAACAATTATTATTTTTTGTTGTATTTTCTTTCTACATCTTTCTCATTATCTTTTGTCCACTCTTTTATCTCTTTTTCTCCCACATATATATTACTTCCATCTTTAACATAAAAATGAAAATAAAATTAAAAATTAAAACTCAATTGATTATGAAATAAGCGAGAAAAAACATTGCTGGTCTAGAATCAGCTAGTTGTATATATCTGTTTTTCTTTCCGTGTATCTTTCTAAATTTTATTATATAACTAATTGTATACGTCTATTTTTCTCCTCACATATTAAATTACATGATAAAAAAAATATACATTAATTAAAAAAAAAAACAGACCCACATAACAATCAAGGCGATGATTTTGTTGATGTTACTACTAAATATTGAAAATATCTTTGTCCGAAAGGGGGTTTTTTTTTTTTTGTTAAATACCACGAGGTGTCTCCACACCCGAAAAATTGGCCTAACTTCGCTTGGGGTGTGGCTTGTCCCTAGTCACAAAGTGACCCTGCTAGGCACTAGAAAATTCACTTCTAAAAGTGTCAGTTTGCCAACTGCACCACATTTTGTGGTTAAAGTTTTTTCTTTTTCTTATTAAGTAATTAGTATCACATTTCATGGATAAGGATGTTATTGTACAAAATGCATAAGCTGCTCTCGTGTACATTTTTTTTCGAAATTTTAATCCCATCGGAAAAAAAAAAGTTTAAACATTTTAAACAATATATACACGTTTTTGTATGATTGACAAAAATATATAATTATATATACACGTTGATTTTGAGAGGAGAAGTATTCTTCAGTGGGAAATTGAAATGAGTTGGTGAATGAAGACCGAAGAAGCACAGCCAATTGACAAAATGTAATGAGTTGTTTATTTTGCAGTTGGGCACGAGGATTGAAGGAGCAGATCATCCGAAGTTCAACTTCAAGGCTTCAGCTCAGGGGCCAGGGCCAACCCTGTTACAGTCACGTGACCATCTAATTATATCGCTTCTGGAATTAATCAGAATTTAGATCATACAGCAACTGAAGCACTTGCAAAACCTTTTCTATCCCATCCATGTATAACGGTACTACATTATAACCACTTTTGATGAACGGAATTGAATTTGATTAGATAATTCTTTAAATTCAAAGTGTTTTGAATGTAAAAAAAAATATATTATTTCATTGTAGCTGAATTAGACATGATTAGATATAAAAGAAAACTTACTTTTTTTAATCCTACTAATCTAATCCCGCTCTCCAAATCTGACCTATATGTATTACTATTTAAGAAAGTATGGACGTTGGTGAGGGGGCGTATTTGGGATTTTGAACAACCAAAAACTTGAGAGTTAAACTTTAAATTATAAACAATAAACTTCATATTTTTCTATTGAGGGCTATTATTGGAAACTAAAATTTGATTTTAGAACTTTTAGTTGTTTATTGGACTTTTTGTCCTAGGTTATTATGCAGTTGTCCTTGATTGTCAAGAAATTTTCCTCAAACCGTTTTTGAATTGTGACTAGTCACTTAATAAAAGAAAAGAAAGAAAAAAAAAAAGCATGGAGGAACGAAAGGAATCCGCATTTAAATATTTATCCTCGTCATCAAACTTGAATCTCCTTCTACGCATACATAGTACAAATTCTCAATCCTTGTAAGTTGGATTGAAAGATGGATTGAAGTAGTCTCCACTCTGTAGGTGGTATTTTTTGGGTTGAAGGAGCAAAGCCACGACTACACATCCATACCCACCAACACTGCGATCCAAAGCAAGGCAAGGCCTCAAGTTCTTCCAGAGGTCTCAAAAGTGACAAGTTCAAGGAATATTAGGCACACAACTACTAATGATTTCACCTACCACTAATTATTGCTGGCAATATAAGTCACACTCAAACGTATGCATAAATAGCTCAGTCACTCAAACTCGTGAAAGCCCATGAGCCTACCATAGAGTGGCGCATATCCAGCAACTCTTACATCAACCAAATGGAAACAGCATAAACAAGAAACTTTTATTACCTAAGTTCACATGGCACACATGCCCCTGAACCACATTACCATAGGTTTTCAGGTTCTATTCATACGGTTTGCGTCTACTCTAGCAATCAGGACATATTGATAGAGTTACCAGGCCTAGATTAAAAATGAACTATTAATACGAAATGAGAGGCCTTGTATGATGAGACAATGGCAACCCTCAGGGAGCTCATGATGCAAACGAATCTTCTAGTAATACGGCATGTATCTAGCTGGCCTCCTGAACCTGGGAACCTTCCTGCAGATGTTTCGAAGAGGAAAGAAACCAAGCAAGATACATCAACCTTCTCATCTTGACTAATAAAATGAAAGGGACAACACTGGAAGGAACATACCCATATCCATACGGCGAGTAGGAGAAAGGAGGTACATATGGCCTCCTGAAGCGGTATCCCATATAAGGATTAAAGCGTCTAGGTCGGTATTGCTTCATACCAGGAACATTTGTCCTTTTGGGCAAAACCTATATGTATATATTAAGCAATAAATAAATGAACGCAATTGTAAAAAACAATAAAAAAGAAAATCCAAGCCCGGATTTCTGATGAGTCACCTTCAGTTGCCGGCCATGCAACTCAGATTCATTTAGGACAAGAGCCTCTTGAATAGCTTCTGTTTCAAGAAATTCCACATAAGCGAAACCCTTTGGTTGACCGAACTTATCTGTCAGTATAGTCACTCTGTTAACGGTGCCACATGATTGGAAATGCTGCTGCACTTCTTCAGGCGTGCATGCATAATCAACCTGCAATACACGATTTATACGGTTTTTTAAGCCAAAACTGAGTCAGTCAAAAACACAACATACACCATAACAACAAGACAAAGTAGAACTAGTAAACCTTAGCTGAGGTGTGTTTGAGAGTACCTTTGAAAACCTAAAAGAGAACTAAATAAACAAAAGCACTTTATGCAGTGTTTTCTTGACAAATAAAGAACCCTTTTTTCGATTAAACAAAAACAAAGAACCTTTTCAGACCAAAGAAGCATTTTAAATACTTCTCAAAGAAGCACACGTAGCTTGTCTTCCAGGTTAAACATTTTTATCCAAAAACATAGTGCCTATCAACCGATGGAAAACACTGAGCACGCTCAAGAAACACATAGAATATTTTTGGGTTTTAAACACTACGACATAGAAGAAATAGGAAAAGGCCATATAAAAATGTAATTTCAGTTTGGAGACCCTAAAAATTAAACACTATGACCTAAATGCAGAGACACAAACTGTTCATGAGACAATATTTTTCTAGAATTTCAAGAATTCCTTATCAAAAGATATGCTCATTCCATGATAGAACTTTTATTTTGTTAACTCTCCACCATAGCAGTGTTCAGTATGGCTCCCATTAAGCAATTCCACATACTGATATCTGCATGTTCAAACAAATTACTCTCTAGTTTACTGTTGCAGACAGCAGCTCTCAATAATTACTAAATTAGTCAGTCGGAAATGGCATCAATGTCAATTCAGCTTTGAAAACCCAACATATCATGAGCAATCCACTATTTGATGCAATATCACCTGTTCTTCTGTAAACTCAGATTGTAACAACCAACTATATCATGAGCAATCTACTATCATGCAACATCAAACTCCCTTCTCTAAAGTCATGGCACATACCATCACAATGTTAATCCCACTAAAGCCTGAGCAAACAACTGTTCTACCGGCTTATCCCACTCACTCCCTTGACACATTTTCAGACACGTTATCAAATGACGGAACCAATGTTTCAATTTATCTATCGATCTTCCAACATACCAAGGATTGTTTGTTTAGTCCCTTTAAGCCTGAGAACTCGAGAAGATTGAGCTGTCTGCTTGCTACATTTTATGTATCATTCCACTCATTTTTATTTCCACAAAATTTGTTTAGCAGGGGAAGGAAAAAGCCATGAATTACCTTATCAATGTAAGTTACGTAACCCAGAAAGATGTTACTATATGACAGATTGCAAAAATGTTACTAAAATTTTCACACTGGAGAAAGTGCTAGCACACAAAAAGTCATGCAGATGGCTGGATATACACCTTTCCCAAGGTAATGTAATAAGCACTTCAGCGTATAAAACCAAATAAAATACAGCTTTACAGTGACCACTCCATGAAAAAGAAGAATGCACAATTGAAAATCTTCAGTGAGATGTGGAAAGAAGAAGTGAAAATCTTGTAAAGGCAAACAGGATTCATACATGTATCATGAGTAGAAGAAAATCACAGCCAAGTAATATCAGGTCATTATCTGAATTTGGGTGAACGCAAGGGACAAATAAGAGAATTAAGACCATAGAGAAACAGAATCATGTACCCCTCACCACATTTGTACATGGGCACATATTCCTGAGCCACCAACCAACATCATTCCAGCAGAGAAGCTCTGCAACAACTGCAAATTCAGCTTTCCTCTGCTCTTTAAAACAAAACATTCTGGCTTGGGTACTGAAGATGAAGCATCCTATTCACATCCTACCTCTTGCATCCAGCCTTCTCTTGGATTATCTTCGGAGAAATTCACCCCTTCTTTCCTCCTCAATAAATCATATCACTACAACTCACTATTATACTTTCCCAAATTTATTTCTTTTTCATTCTTTTGTTTTTCTTTTCTTCTTTTTCTTTTCATTCTTTTTTTTTTTCACCTTTCCAATTTTGTTCTTTTTTTTTTTTCCTTTGATATTTTTTCCCTCCCATTTTCAACTTTTGTATTTCTGTTCTTTTTATTTCAAAATGCAAAAGGCATTTTTCTCCCCTTTAATGACAGCCTAATTATACATCGGAATACTTTGACCCACACTCAAATTACATTGTAAAATGTCCAGCGCCTATATACAGAACTTGAGG
The DNA here is from genome assembly GCA_037349345.1 of Oemleria cerasiformis. NCBI lineage: Eukaryota > Viridiplantae > Streptophyta > Magnoliopsida > Rosales > Rosaceae > Oemleria > Oemleria cerasiformis. The sequence continues at coordinate 13,340,387 of JAZGTL010000007.1, forward strand.
AAAAACGGTAACCCTGCGATCATAGTACGACATAAAGTCAAACCATGACTCTTGCGTATCATCCGCATCCACATAGAGTAACATATAAACATAATTTCAGACAGTTGTAAAGTTGACGTGGTTAAGGAGAAACAAAACTTTTATTTCTTACATAGTTCCTCACTTCATCAAAGTGGATTAAAGAAAAGACCAAAAAAGGAAAGAGAAAAACACAACTGAGAATAAGCAACATTAAAGGGAAAAAAACCAGAGTACCAATAATGGCAGATGATTAGCATTTGTCATAGAAATCAGATGTATTGAAGTCAAATCTTATTGATCACAACAATGGTAAAGTATGGACAACTTACACAATTAGAAAAGAAAATATATAAGCATGAAATATTGTGGATATGGAGCAATAGCAGGTGTGCTTAACAATGAAGTTCTAGCATCCAATATTCAATCCCCCTTGAAAGGAAAGCCGCATGCACTAAAATCTAATACTCATAATTAAGCTGCTTACCAGTAACACATTTTTATATCTACATGAAACAAGCACATATAGTAGAAGTTAGCTATAAAATACTTCTATTTTTAAAAATCCAATATGCTAGAAACTAGAAGCATATTTTCATTTACCAGAAAGGCATTATAACACAACAAACGCAAAGAGAAAATTATATATCTTTTAGGGATATGTGGAAAAAAAAAAAACATTAAAGGATCAACTATCCATCTTAGCTTTATTTACAATTATTTAGGTTTGTAATTACTAAGCGATTCCAATAGTTTGTTAACTTTGTTATTTTAGTTTTTTTCATTACCATATGATTGACCATATACACAGCTGTTTTTGTAATAAAGAACCAGTTTACCCTATTTTGCTTTCTTTCTCTCCTCTATCTTTCTTCTCTTTTTTTCAACCTTACTCTCTCTGAATTTCTCATCCTATCCTACATACCTTGGTGCATAGCATTTTCTTTTTTGCGACAACAATCTATCTTGTGGAAAGATATGCATGTTTTCATTGAAGACTAGGTTATATAGAAGCACACACATGATCTGAAACCATGAAATGTTGATCAATGAATGTATAAATCACAAGTTGTGCAATCTATAAAGTTAGGTTGCGAGTTTGTTAACTTCTTTGGTTTTTGAAAATATTAGAATTAGGTATAGATCGGGCTGAAATAAAGCACACATAGAAATGTTTCCAAAACTATACATTCAAGAAGCTTCGAAATCCTGTGGGCATATATGTTCTTATGAGAATTACAGCTACAATATTGAAATGAGGATTCCTTTAGATGGCACAGTAATCCAAGAGTCACCCAACCTAGACCCTATCCAGTTCCTTAAACATATTGGTAATTTTTCACTGAAAAGAAAACATACTTCAGTAACTTCTTTTGACTCCTTTCATATAGCTTCTTCTCCCTAATGAAAAATTTAAGAGCCAGAGGGAAACTAAAAAAAAAAAAGCAAGCATTCTTATTATTGCATGTCCAAATAATCAACTATGTAAGAAGCAGAGTTCAATAGATAGTACCTATATAAAGCTAAAAGCTTTAAACAAAATACAGATATGAAATGGTGTGTCTACACTTGCTTCCACTAGACAAACATCCAAATATCAAGTCAAAGCATATGGAATATCTTCTTTTTTATACTAAAATATTAAGTTGAGGAAGTGGATTTACCAAAGGCAGACGTGTAGCATATATTTTTTTCACTCATAGTATGCAGCTAAACATGAAGATAACATGAAAAAGGAGTATTTATCCATAAAGAGAACAATATCAGTATTATGCAGGGCTCGTTGACATACACAGAAAAATGCACAAAGCGAGTCAGCATGAATAGGAAAAGTCATGTCTAAACTTAACACAAAATGCAAACACTAAATAAAGAATATGAGAGTTTAACATTCAGAGTACTCACATTCCCCACAAAAACAGATCGTGCGTCCACTTCTTCCTTGTTTGCTTGAGAAGCAGCCGCAGTTGCAGGATCTATGCGAACAATAAAATCAGACACATAGGTAAGAAAATGGGAAAAAAGCTCAGAAAGGAAATAGAGTAAAATATACGAATGATAAACTAGCATTAATTGTAGTCAGAAACAAATTACAACAGGCATGTTACTCAAAAGTAGTTGAAACAAAATTCCTTGGACACATGAAAAACCTGTGTAGCTAGTACCGGAAAAACGATAAATTTGAAGTCCACAGGGCTATAAGAGTTTTGTAATTATCAAAATCCAGATAACAATACACTTCAAAACACTTAACACAACGCATAAGACTTGTGATCTGTTTTTCAGATTTCATGATATGCAAAGCTTTTCAATAAACATAAACAAGAAAACATAGTAAGATACATAATCCCTTTATATCCCTTTGCCCCAACCTAACACAAACACCTTGAATCCCAGAGTCTGACCCTATGATGGAACACCGAAAATTATAGCATTCTACAAACCACATATTTCAAAATTCTCAATCTTTCAGTAACCACACATGATATTTCAATAAAAAAAATAGAACCCCGAAAGTAAAGTTGGTGAGAGGAACCTTGAACAGCCCCCATTTCCTTCTCAACCTTAGCCTGCATCTCCCGGAGAGCAGCAGCTTCCTCCTCCATCTCCTTCAACCGCTTCTTCATCTCGTCCAGCTCCTATAATATAATTCAAATTCACCAGAATCATTCGATAATTGTTTTTACTTATTTATCTATCTTTTTATTTTGTTGCTAAATCAAAACACATTGGCTAGGGTTTATATGGGGACCTTGACGGCGTTGTCGTCGGCAGTGGACATGTCAACGTCCGCATGATGAGCGTCCATGTCGCCCTCCATTTCTCCTTCGTCCGGGATCTCTGCTCCGTACACCTCATGCTCCTCTTCCTCCATCCCTCTCGGATTTCTGATTTCTACAATGTGTCTGCTCGTGTCAGAGCATATGTTCACTATTGGATTATATCTACAGGCCAAATACCGAAACGGTGTCGTGTAGCATTTTGATATTTTTTTTTATACAAAAGAAAACAAATTAAAACAAAGTGGAACCCTAGGGCATCAACAACACGAAAAAATAAAATCTCCATGCTCCTATCACCTCATGCGGCAATAAACGTTCACGGCGCTGATTCATATCACAGTTGAGGCCAAGATCCGCCAACGAGTCAGCCACAAAGTTTGCATCCCGAAAGGCATAAGAGAAGCAAATCGCTTGGAACTTTTTACTCCATCTTTTGGCAATTGAAATGGTTCTGGAAATTCTCCAAGGTGGCTTAATTTTCCCATTAATAGCATCAATAGCAACATTTGAATCGCCCTCCACTGCAATCTTATTACATCCAAGCTCTGAAGCCATTTTCATGCCCTCCAAAAGAGCTGCTCTATCAGCTACGAAGGAGTTAGTTCTTCCAATCCACGAGGCCCCAACATTAAGGGGCGGACCTAAATGGTCCCTGATAACAAAAACGGCAGCATCCTCTCTATTTTTCACAGTAGCATCAAAATTCAACTTATACCATCCATCATCCGGAGGATACTATTTGATCATCCCAGCCACTCAATCACTAACAATCTGGGAGGCATTCTCCTTAAAGTAAATATCCCCAGACATATGAGCCAACAAAGAACAACGAGCTAAATTACGTTGATCATTAGAAAAAATAGTCCTATTTATGGTATTCCAAATGTGCCATCAAATAGTAAGGGCTTGGCCAAGCTGAAAAAGCTTTCCTTTATCAACACAGCTTGGGGAATAGAGCCAGTCAATAAAGTCACCATTTGAAGGACGCAGTTCATCCAACTCTAACCTCCACACCTGCTGCGCGCAACTACATTCTTTGAACAAATGATTTATGATTTCCTCTTAACCTCCACATACACCATAAGACTCATCTAGCGACGCAATGAAGGAATTCAACCTGTTTCTAGTACTCAATCTATTCCTCAACAATAACCAACTGAAAATTTTTACCTTTGGAGGGATCTTGAGTCTCCATGTGCAATTCAGAAACTTGGCTTTCAGATGTGATACATATCCATTGTCCATAAATTGCACTGCAGACTTTATAGAGAAAACCCTTTTAGGGTTATTTATCAAAAAAGAAAAAAAAAAAACCTTTTAGGGTCAGGAGCCCAAATAATCCTATCTTAGCTCTACTTTCAGCAACTGGGATAGGAACCGCTTGAATCACTTTAGCAACCTCCCCATTAACAGGGTTACGGATTGCCTGCATATCCCAATGATGGTTGCGAATAACTTTGTCCACCGTAAGACCCTAATCAATATTTTGTAACTCATCAGCACTCAGTAGGTTGGCCAACGGACACGTCAAAGCCTAATTGTTTGTCCAGAAACTAATATCCCTTCCATCCCCCACAATACACGACATTCCTTTATAGAGAAGTTTCTTTACCCCTAAGATACCCTTCCAAGACATAGAATGGTTCTTCTTCACAGTACACAGGAACAAAGGCTTTTGCCTTAAGTACCTTGCTCTCATGATTTGTGCCCGCCAATTTTGCTTGTCAGTGAGCATTTTCCAACCAAGTTTAGCCAAACCTGCCTTATTGAAAGCTTCCATAAAACGGAGGCCAATTCCCCCTTTTTCCTTAGGTCTGCACATTTCTTTCCAGGCCACATAGGGGTGAGATCCCTGATTTCCCCAAAAGAAGTTCATGCATTCCTTGCGAATAGCACAAGATAGCTTATTAGGGCAAGCAAAGCAAGACAAAACATGGGTTGGCGTACATGTTACACTTGACTTTAAAAGGGTAAGCTTCCCACCCCTAGAGAGAGTATTTCTTTTCCAACCTACCAACATGTTTTGAATTTTGAGCAAAAGTTCCTTGGCATTCAAAGGATCTTTCCAAAAAACTATATGAATTCCTAAATATTTTCCAATTGTAGTTTTATGCTGAATATCCAAAATAGAAGCTAGATTATTTCTAACATGAGATACAACATTTGTAGAAAAATAAATAGAGGACTTAAGAAAGTTTACTTTTTGTCCATAGGCTCTAGCAAAGGAATTTAACAATTGAATCACATTTCTAGCAGCGTTAGGGTTAGCTTTACAGAAAATTAAACAATCATCAGCAATTAGAGATTCTAAGACCTCGAGGGGAGGAAAGAATCCCAACCTATGATTTAGAGGAGGACGCCAATAAGTTCAAGTGTCTGATGAACGGTTTCATACATAAAATGAAGATATAAGGGGATATGGGATCGCCTTGTCTAATTCCTCTATGTAGCATTTTGATATGACAAAGTGCACTAGTCATCTTTATTTTCTTTATGAATCCATACAAGTGAATTAGATTATACCTTGTACTCATGTATGAAGTTTTTACTCTCAAGATTTAAATGAAGTTTTCTTCTTCAAAAAAAAAAAAAACCAAGGAATTGGCCAAAATTCAACATATTTGTGTAATATAAATATCCTAAATTAGGCACGTAATACAATATTATGGTCTAGGGGTATTCCTCTCCACATGTTATGTGGGAGGTCTTGAATTCGACTATTATTGACAGGACCGTTCTCGAATTCCCCCTCAGAATCCGTGAAAAGCCTTGCTCATGTCTGACAACTCCTGACATCTCAAATTAATTCCTGAAATACCCTCAATAGTCAAACAAGACTTACGAGACTTCTACCGAAAATCCGGCAAACTCTCCCCTGTGATTTGGTCAAATCGTCTTCCACCTGTCAGACGAAGGATTCAGAAACTAAACTATAATCCAAACAGTCCATATCACATCACAACCAATCAGCTCCAAATCCAAAACAACCAAGCTACGAAATAATTTACAAATAATTCCAAATGGTTTGTCATAGCAACTAGGTTGAAAAGATACACATACAAGCCTAACAAACCCTACTTGAAGATCATAGGTAGTAGGGCAACTGGAAGTTGATGCCTCTGCCTCAAAATGTGCCCTCGTCGAACGTAACGGCCTGGAGGGGGACGTAAAACAATAAAAAGTGTGAGTGGATAAAATAATAATCATTTAAACATAATTTCCGAGGAAAACATACCTTCCCCTCCATAAATAAAATCATGCATGCATAATGTAAAATCTTTTTTAAGTAATTAACTAAATAAAATAATCACAAAAGAACTTACCGGAAATCTATTTATTAATTTAAAACCCAGTGGGTCCCACGAAAATGCAAGCAAGAAAATATCCCGTGGTCTGCAACTATGCTTTGAAAACCCTCCTCGAAGGAGCTTAAAGTCGTAAGAAAACCTGGACATTAAACTAAAAAAATATCCCACCATTCCCCGAATAAAATCTTGAGCCATAACTCGATGTCCGGGCCCCTTCAACACGGAGACAAGCCCTCCTAACCACCACCGATAATACCTCAAGCAATGGCTAGAAACTGAGAGGTCCAACCCAGGGACCCACTCTCCAAACATCTGATATTACCTCAAGATATGTGGACGTAACTCTGTACTACGCGTATACAACCTCAACGAGCACATGACCGATAATACCTCAAATCATGTATCGGAGAAATAATCCTCAACGAGCACACGACCGATAATACCTCAAGTCATGTGTCGAAGAAATAACCATGATACCCGGGGATCGTATACATAGTAAAAAACGTACGTAAATCCAAAATCCACTTTTGAAATCCTTATTTCTTCACCTTAATCAAAATCATAGAAAACCCGGCAAGTGTCCAGAATTTATTAAAATCAAAATCCCGGGCCTAAGCCCAAAATCAAACTCTTGGCCAAAGCCGAAATCCATAAATCCAAAAATCTGTAAAATTGAAGTCCATAAAACCACAATCCAATAAATCCAAAATTCTTAAAACCGGGCCATAGCCCCAAATCCTTGAAAACCAGGTTGAACCCAAATTATATAATTCAAAGTCATTTCAAAGTCCGTGAAACCAGGTTATGCCCAAAAATCATCTTAAAATCTTTATTGAAATTCAAATCCAATAATAAATTGCTAGAATAATTATTCTAAATTTCCGGAATTCATCAAAATTAATAAATTATTTTAGAATAATTATTCTAATTCATCAAAATTCATGCTTAATAAGAATTCATTTAAAATAAATGTTTATGCATTCATTATAATTTACAGAATCAAAATCCACTCACCGAACGTTCAATTAAGCTCAATCCCGAGTTGTACGCTTCTATGTAGTCCCCGGAGCGGTATCGCATATCAAAAGTAACAATTGGGGTTATCAACGATAATTAAAAACCTAAAATCGAACCCCCTTAAATCCCGGAAGTACGCACACATTTTAACTAAAACTACAGCAACTTCGGACGTCCAAAACAACCCCTAAACAAACTCTGATTTACCCGAAACCTGCACCAACAGGTCCGAAACGTCGAGAAATGAAAAACTCGTGTTTTCTGGAGCTTGAGGGGAAGCCCCACACGCCGGTGGATGGCCGTGAACTCCTCCCCCCCAAGCGCATACAGCTGCGACTGCAAGGCGTACTCGCCTTCAACCTCAGACATGTGTTACTGTTCATTTTTGCAGAAAATCCTCCATAACCACCCTAACTTCAAAGCTTAATATCTCTCTCATTTCTCAACCAAATTTGTTGTTCTAATAATGGAAATCTATCTACTCGAGCCAAGGAATCCAAATATGAAGTCCAAATTGAGATTCATTACCTGTAGTGGTCGGAAAATGACCGGGAATGTGGTGGTTACTATTCACCTTCGTATCTCCTTCTCCTAAGACTGTCAAGTTCGATGGTGGATATGGTTGAGCTCATAATGAAGCGAGGAAGATGATGATGTGAATTGTTTGTGGTGGTTTGGCCTAAATCAAAAAATCAAAATTTGAGGGTTTATGTGTGTTTTCCTTTTTGGCCGAGAGAGATGAGAGAGAATGATGAAGAGTCTGATAAAAATCTGGGGATATTTAATTGTTTTTTTAAAAAAAATCTCACAACCCAATATTACAAAACTGCCCCGGAAGCTTCTAGACCCACAACTCTCTCATAAGAACTCCGTTTTCCGCGTGCCGTCTGTCTACAAACTCGTGAATCCGAGATCCACGCTACGGTCCAAGAAAAATTTCCAAAATGATCTCCAAACAAAAAGTGACTTCCGAGCCTCTTATAACCAAGGGTAAAATCATCATTTCCTAAATTATTTTGCGCAAATTCACTAATTAAATTTATGAGTCGTTACAACTATAAAGGGCGAGGTCGAATGTGTATATTGTATTCTCTGTTCCCCTTCTATTCCCCCATCCCCCCTCCCATATCATTATATCAAATCTAGGCATAACACTAATTATCATTTTAGATTTATGGCCGATTTGTTATTGATTTACATAACAGTTTTTTATTTTTTAAATATAAAAACAGTTGTAAAACACGTTTGGTAACTCATTTTTTAAGAATGAATTTAGAAAATGAAAATACAGGATAAAATAATTTCTTACGTTTTAAAACATCAAATGAATGTTTTCTAAATTTCAGAATACAACCCAAAAAAAATAAAGAAAAAAATACATACAATACTAAGTCAAAAGGCCACCACAATATTACCTGTGAGGCGAGGCTAGTTTTAATAAATTTATGATTTTAACGAATTTACCGGCCTCTTGGCACCTGCTACGCACGTGCTAATTGACATTTTTTCTTATTTTTATTTTGTATTTCAAATAAAATTAATAGGAAAAAAATTAATACTAAGAAGAGGATAACTATTTTTTTATTACAGTCAACAATTTTACTAATTTAGCCCTTATTAAATAGCATGCTTTTAAAACTTTAATTGATAAAGGTAATTTTTGGTATTTAAAATTTAACCTATTTGGCCTTCTATCTTTATATGTAAAGATTATGAAGATTTAAAAATAAATAATGATATTTGAACACTTTAATTGACTACGTGAATTGGTCAAATTGAAGTGACAACTGATGAGAAATATCATGTAAATAAATTATATCACCTTATATGGATGTTCATTTAATTGTATTTATTTTTCGTGAGCAATTGACATAACTCTTTAAAAATAGGTAATATATTTAAGAGAATTATGTATTTACAATAATATATCGTCTCAATTCATTACATTTCCTCATATTGGGGATGTGATATGGTTTCGAATGATGAACTAGATATGGATAGTTCCAATAAAATTTCATTTTTGATTTATTTTATCTATTTCATGACCGGAACTCTAAACCCTATACGAAACACAATTTTCGTAGATATTATACTACATTATGAACAACATAAACGACCAATACCTCAATTTACAAATACCTACTTATTTTTTTAACTTTAATTATCTTGTCATGCAGAGTTCCTAAGTTCTAGAAATTGCGCATAATGATGATGAATCAAAACATGGCCAAGTATTGGAGACGAGTTTGTTGTATTATTTTTGCAAAAGTCAATGTTTAATTTGAGCTGAATCTTACTACAAAACGTTTACGTAGTTACGGAGGTGTGTTCAATTGAGATTTTCATAAAGTTTAAATGTCTCTTAAAATTTAGATATATTCAATTAAAATTTTTAGAGAGTAGGTAAATATTTGAAGGTATTCAATCTATACTTTTATAGAGATTTATAAAATCATTAAAAGTTTAGGTGTATTCAATTATGACATTTCATAACTCCATAAAAATATATGTGTAATCAAGATATCAATAAATATTGTAAACTTTATTAAATGGAAAAGTTTTATGGAGTTTGACAAACATTTTTCGTATAAATTATGTTTTAGCAAAGTTTATGATTTGTCTAGCATCCCCCCTTCGGATTTCTACAGGCAAGGATTAAAATATAATTTGTAATTTTTATATTTTTCAATAGACAAAATAAAATTCAAGTCTCCTACCGATATCTATTATTATATATTATTCTCTATAAGAATTATAAGTAATAAAATAAAACAAATTTTACATGAATTTAATTACGGTTTGAAGAAAAAAAATAAAAAATTTAATAAAATGAATAAGAAAAGTCAAAAGCATGCTTGATGCCTAGCGGCCCTAATCTCTCAATCTCATGATCGTTAGAAGTTTTATATTTTTGTAATATTAGAAATTTTTTTTTTAGCTAGAGAATTTTAGTAAAAAAAAAATTATGATTTGATCATAAAATTCTTCAAAAAAAAATATATCGAATTATATAACTTAATATCATTTTCTGGAAAACTCAATCACAATATATAAAACTCAGTATGACTCAAAAAAATTGTGTCACGTAACTCTATATAATTCCATTATTAACTCCGTAAAAATTTATGAAAATCAATAAATCTGTAAAACTCGATCAGTTCAAAAAACTCTGCAATTATCTGTATAAATCTGAATTCAATACACCCCCTACAAGTATTGGAATCAATTTTCTCGATTCATCTTTTGATTAATTTTTCATAAGCAATTTTAAATTCTTGCCTAAGATGTTTTTCTCATTAAAACCTAATGTAGTATTTAATGTTAATTCAAGTCCTTAATTTTGGAGAAATTATTAGGTGGTACCAGACCATTTTGTCAGCTCATGGTATTCCCATTCAAAATTTCACATGTGTCTATTTTTTTACAATTGGAGTTCATTTTCATTTTGAATTTTGAAATTAAATTAAAAAATCAAATAAAAAACTTAAAAAATAAAAAAATCCAAAACCATATTACGCTTGTCTTTCTCTTCCCCCACCCCCTTTGCCATAGTTGCCATTTAGGGTTTGTTGGTTTGCAAATGGAAGCCATAAAATTGAGTTGTACTGATAACAAACCTTTTATTCTATGAAATCACAGCCGATCTTTATTTCTTTGATTACAGCTTTGATGTGAAGGATAAAAGACAAAGAGGGTCTTTGATGTGAACGCAAAGCCGATCTTTATTTCTTTGATTACAAGTTCATGAAATTTGACATCCCGGCTAACGAAAATTTTCTTAGAGGTTAAATAAAATAATTTGTATCCTTTTTTACCAAAAGGGTAGCCAATAAAGACACATTGTTTGGCACAGGGGTCAAATTTATGAATGTGGTTGACAATAGTGGCATAACACAAACAACCAAAAACTCTGAGGTGAGCAAGAGATGGTGGACAATGATATAATAATTCAAAAGGGGACTTGCGAGATAATAATGGAGATGGAAGATGGTTAATTAAATAAACTGCAGTGAGGACACATTCGCCCCAAAAAGAAAGGGGTAAATGGGACTGGAAAAGGTGGGCACGAGCAACAGTGAGAATGTGACGGTGTTTGCGTTCGACAACCCCGTTTTTTTGAGGGGTGTAGACACAGATACGTTGATAGTCAATGCCATTAGTTTGAAAAAATGACGTAGAGAAAAGAATTCAGGCCCATTATCGAATTGTATGGCTTTAATGATAACATGAAATTGAGTACGATCAAAGGCAACAAATGATTGAAGAATTGATTGAGTTTTAGATTTATGTTGCATTAAATAGAGCCAAGTGCAGCGAGTAAAATCATCAACAATAGTAAGAAAGAAAGGAGCCCCTGAATGTGTGGGTTCTTTATGAGGACCCCAAATATCACAATGCAACAAATCAAAAGGAGGAGTAGTTAATATAAAACTAGAAGGAAAAGGTAGTCTAGTCTGTTATGCTAGAGGACAAATATGACAATAATTATTTAAAGAAATGGCATTGGAAGGCAATAAAGAAGATACTAATTAAAGACAAGAAGATGACGGATGACCAAGACGCATATGCCACAAGTTGGATTGATGAGAGACTTGATAGGACGTAGGTGAAGGGGTTCTGGGTGCCGGAGACATGTAATAAAGACCACCATGCTGTTTACCCAAGCCAATCATCTTCCCCGTAGCCAAGTCCTACAAGACACAAAAGGAAGGAAACAGAAGAACACAACAATTGAGGGAGTTAGTAACCTTGCTAGCTGACATGAGATTTAAACGGAAAGAAGGTACGCATAGAACATTGTCTAAGGTGATATCTAAATTGAATGGGACAGTGCCAGTGGAGGTAATGGAGGCTGAAGAGCATGTGGGTAAATTTACAGAATGCAAGTAAGATGGTGTGGTTTTAGTGAAAATGGTTGGGTAAGAAATTATGTGATCAGTGGCTCCGCTATCCAAAATCCAAGGCGGAGCGAATGCAGAATTAATAGAGGCATCATAACAAAATGGAGACAGACCTTTAGCAATTGCATAAGCATTATTGTTACCCGAAGAAGGTTGGTATTGAGAGTTGACATTGCATTGGCAAGTTGATGAAGTTGGTCTGGAGAAAGCCCAGAAAAGGTGGTCTGATGGGGATTAGTCATGTCAGCTATGGGCTATGCATGTGGCGCTGCATTGGGCCAAGGTTGCTGCGCTAGAGCGGTGGGCCAAGCTTGTTGTGCGCCATGCACGTGAGATGAATGAGCAAGGGAAAAAGCAAGCGCGTGCACATGGAGTGCGGTCCAGTTGGTGAAAGGTGTCCCCTCCAAGGGGAATAAAAAAGCTTGGTCCAGGGTTCGAATCCTCAAAGATGCTGTAGTTAGGGGATTTTCGAACGGGGACAAGCTAACAATACCGATTGTGCCAGAGGATTCCGGGTGGAGGGGATTCCACTAACGACGGTTGTTACCAAGGATTCAGGACCGTTCGTTACATAATTGTAAGGACCCTTCGCGAATTTCACCTCGAAATCCGCAAAAATCCCTTATCCCGTCTGACAGCTCTTTTTCCACATAATTTGCTACTAGGAATACCCTTAATTGATAAATATATTAAATAAACCTTACAGGGGTTCCGACAGAACTTCTCTATACTTACTGACTACACCTACCTGTCAGACGCATGATAGCTTACAGGTCAACACCGAAACCTCTGAATAGTGGTGGTTCGGAAAGGTAATACGCTCTGACACAAATTGTCAGTATATCAGACACTACTGAAACCTCTACTGTAATAATGCAAGACAAATGACTTATCAGCCTCTTTTGAACTGTCAATAACTCGTCAATCTGGGTCACCGCCAACACCAACCCACTGACCCGGATGACGAAGGAACCATACTTGGTTGAATTGAGTCTCACTGACTCGTCCCAAGTCGAACTCGATATACCTGCTCCTCCAGAGCACCCCGAGTGGTAACTCGATATTCCGACTCATCCTGAACACTCCGAGTGATAACTCGATATCCCGGCTCGTCCTTAACCCCCGATTGGTAACTCGATATCTTAGCCCATCCTGAGCCCCCGAGTGATAACTCGATATCGAGGCTCATCCTGAGCCCCGAAGTGGTAACTCCATATCCCAGCTCGTCCTGAGCCCCCGAATGGTAACTCGATATCTCGGCTCGTCTTGAGCCCCCGAGTAATAACTCAATATCCCGGCTCCTCCAGAGCTACCTTAGACCTCAAAGCTATGGCGGAGAAAGATCCCTCGAACGCCAACATTGGAGAACCCCTCGACTATCTGACGGAGACATACCCTTTAACGCCAAGCGGAGAACCCTTAACAATATAGCGGAGAAAGACACCCTCCACACCAATCATCGGAGAATCCCGTGGTATAACCCAATACTTAGAAGTATGCATACCCATGCAATCCCGGAACCCTAGTCCGTTCACAGTGCGAATAAAATACCAAATCAAGGACACCCTAGCCCCAAGGAACTCTTAACACATTATTGACCCAACTCCCTTGACCTCCCTAGCTCAAAACCCCCTCCATGGTCAACCGTTATTGCTGGGATTACCCAACCAGGGCTTTAAACAAACTCTTACGGCCTCAAAATCATCGAAATCCGGTCTGAAACGTCCCAAACCCTAGCCACGCGCCGCTGTGTGCCAGAAAATAGACCTACGCGCCGCCACGCGTCAGTGGAAGGCGGGACCACGCACCACGCGCCGGCCACGCACCTGCTACAGTACCCATGCGCTAACCCACCCCAACTCAGCGTGACCCGATCCAACTCGATCTAACTCGGCCCAACTCGGCCTGACCTGGTCCATCTCGACCCAGCCCGATCGCCGTAGCCGGAGTCCCATCGGAGCCGCGTCAGAATCTTGCCAGAGAAGATCGTCGTGTCGCCTCAGCGCCGCCGTCGCCGTCACTGGAATCCGTTATTTCTGGTCGATCTTCAAGATTTCCTAACTTCTTCAAAACTCAACCGTTTCTCACAAATTTTATGTCTAAATTCATCTACTAGATCCCAGGAATCCAGAACTGAAATCAAAACATTAAACCCATACCTGTGCTGGCCGAAAAATCGATCAAATGGTTTTGATCCTTTTTTTCCTCTGATCGGTGTCTCCCGCGGCTGCCTCCTTCAAGGGTGGGTACGGTTGTGCTCACGGGAAGGAATGGAAGCTGATGGTGTGGATGAAACGAGTCGAAGTCCACTTGAACGGAAGGTCCAAATTCAAGCTTTCTTTGGTTTTCGGTCGGAGTCGGTCAGGTTGAATGGGAAAGAATAAATTGGAAATGATTAATCCCTCCAGAATGGCAGGGATGTGGGTTTAAATACATCCCAAAGAAAATTGACCAAAATGCCACTAAACAATCGAGACCTGACATTTTCTCGCGCAGTCTCCGTTTTTCGCGTGTCGCTTGTCTACGAACTCGTGAGTCCGAGACCTACGTAACGATACCCGCAAACCTGTCAAATGTGTCTATACACAAAATTGACTTATGAGCCCCCTTAAAACCCAAGGGTAATTTCATCTTTTCACAAAATAATTTACGAAAATTCAATAATTAATATTCCGGGTCGTTACAAAACACCTCCTTTAAAGAAATTTCATCCCCGTAATTCCCTTAACTCAGGTCAAAGGGCAAACCTCCAGTTTCAAGTTCTCTCGCGTCACCATCGACACGAACTGGGCCTCAGAAGAACTTGCGCACGCTGCACACAACCATAGGCAAGAACAACATCCTGGAGGCACCATAATCCATTCAACACGGAACATACCTCGAAACACGTCTCTGAGCCTGAGAAGTCCATTGCGGGTCCTACTCCCAACATGACTTTATGACGTCACATGACCGAACATACCTCGAAGCTAGGTGTCAAATAGAGGTACGTGTACTACGTGCAGTCAGTCTTAACGATCTAGCGGAGCACCACCTTGCAACGCCAGCGTCGGTGAACCCGTCAACAATCTGGCGGAGAAATACCCTCATACGCTAGTCGGAGAAAACCTTGACGATTACGTGATGGAGAATACCCTTCATCATGTATAAAACAATGCGTGCATACACAACATTTATTTTCAAACAAGTTCATAAAGATAAGCCAAAAACTTACCTGAAAAATCCATCTTTTCTAAAAACATTCGGTGGGACCCACGAAATCCAAATAATGAAAACATTCCGTGCTCCGTAACCCTGCTTTGAAAACCCTCCTCAAAGGAGTTCAAATCATGTAAATCAACCTGGACACAACATGTATATCAAAACATATTCCACTGCTTCCGAATAAAATCTTGAGCCGTAGCTCAAAACCCTCCACACACTCGATATACCTCGAGTTGTGCAGAAACCTTGTACTATGCATAGACAGCCTTAACGACCCAGTGGAGAAAAACCCCTCGACACCAGCGTCGGAGAACCCTCAAAGATCCAGCGGAGCAAAACCCCTAAATGCCAGTTGGAGAAAACCATGACCCTGCACACCCGATATACCTCGAGTAGTGCAGAAACATGTGCTATGCATAGACAGCCTCAACGACCCGGCGGAGAAAACCCTCGACACCAGTTTCGGAGCCCTCAACGAACCAGGGAGCAAAACCCCTCAATGCCAGTCAGAGAAACTTTTACCATCGGGATAGAAATTCAATGAAAACCAAATCCGTGTTTTGAAATATTTGTTTCTTGGCCTCAGTCAAATTCTTTCAAAGATCATTTATGGCCAAAGCCAGTAAAATCATAATTTTGGGTCTAAATCCAAATCACGGACTCAATATTTACCACGTCAAAATGATATCAAAACCGAGTCCAAAAACCAGGCCATTTACCCAAAACACATTTTCACTTAAATGTTGAAAACCTGTGTCCATTAAGATTTGTAAATTTCTGAAATTGTCAAAAGCAATACGTAAAAGAGTTTAATTCAAATATACGTGTATGCATGCATTGTCATCTACAAAACCAGGATCCACTCACCAGCAACAAAGACGCCTACCACGCCCGTCCATCACATAACCTCCGCCTCCCTCAGTTCAAGGTCACTGAAGAGATAAACATCTCGGAGGCATCTTCTTAACAGGAATCCTTAAATAATTTGCACACAAGTATGTGGTCTGCAGGAAGTTAAACCTAGAGCTCTAATACCAATTGTAAGGACCCTTCCCAAATTTCACCTCGAATTCCGCGAAAAGCCCTTATCTCGTCTGACAGCTCTTTTTCCACAGAATTTACTACCAAGAATACCCTTAATTCATAAATATATTAAATAAACCTTACAAGGGTTCCGACAGAACTTCTCTGTACTTACTGACTACACCTACCTGTCAAACGCAGGATAGCTTACAAATCACAGTCGAAACCCTTGAATAGTGGTGGTCCAGAAAGGTAATACACTCTAACACCAATTGTCAGTATATCAGACACTACTAAAACCTCTACTATAATAACGCAAGACAACTGACTTATCAGCCTCTTGTGAACCGTTAATAACTCGTCAATCTATGTCACCACCCACACCAACCCACTAACCCGGATGACGAAGGAACCAGAGTTAGTTGAATTGAGTATCACTAACTCACCCCGAGTCGAACTCGATATCTCTGCTCCTCTAGAGCACCCCGAGTGGTAACTCGATATTCCTACTCGTCCTGAGCACCCCGAGTGATAACTCGATATCCCGGCTCGTCATGAGCCCCCGTGTGGTAACTCGATATCTCGGCTCATCCAGAGCCCCCGAGTGATAACTCGATATCCCAGCTCGTCATGAGCCCTCGAGTGGTAACTCGATATCCCAGCTCGTCTTGAGCCCTTGAATGGTAACTCGATATCCCGGCTCCTGAGCCCCCGAGTAATAACTCGATATCCCGGCTCATCTAGAGCTACCTTAGACCTCAACGATATGGCGGAGAAAGATCCCTCGAATGCCAACATTGGAGAACCCCTCGACGATCTGACGGAGACATACCCTCTAACCCCAATTGGAGAACCCTCAACAATGTAGCGGAGAACGACACCATCCACACCAATCATCGGAGAATCCCGTGGTATAACCCAATACCTAGAAGTATGCATACCCATGCAATCCTGGAACCCTAGTCCGTTCACAGCGAGAATAAAATACCAAATCATGGACACCCTAGCCCCAAGGAACTCTTAACACATTATTGACCCAACTCCCTTGACCTTCCAAGCTCAAAACCTGCTCCATGGTCAGCCGTTACCGCTGGGATTACCCAACCGGGGCTCTAAACGAACTCTTACGGCCTCAAAACCATCAAAATCCAATCCGGAACGTCCCAAAACCATCAAAATCCAGTTCGGAACGTCCCAAAACCCTAGCCATGCCCCGCCGTGTGCCAGAAAACAGCCCCACACGCCAACCACACGCCTACTACAATACCCACACTCTGACCGGATCCGACTCGGCCCAACTCAGCCTGACCCGATCCAACTCGATCTGACCCTGCCCAACTCGACCCGATCCATCTCGATATGACTCGGTCCAACTCGGCCTGACTCGGCCATCTCGACCTGACTCGACCCAACTCGACCTGACCCGATCATCACCGTCATCGAAGTCCCGCTAGAATCTCGCCGGAGAAGACGGCCGTGCCATCGCCAGAATCCGCCATTTCTGGCCGATCTTCAGGCTTTCCTAACTTTTTCAAAATTCAACCGTTTCTCGTGAATTTTATGTCTAAATTCATCTACTCGATCCCAGGAATCCAAAACTGAACTCAAAACATTAAACTCATACATGTGTTGGCCGAAAAATCGATCAAACGGTTTTGGTCCTTTTTTTTCCTCTGATCGGTGTCTCCCGCGGTTGCCTCCTTCGATGGTGGGTACGGTTGTGCTCGTGGAAAGGAGTGGAAGCCGATGGTGTGGATGAAATGGGTCGAAGTCCACTTGAACGGAAGGTCCAAATTCAAGCTTTCTTTAGCTTTCAATCGGTGTCGGTCAGGTTGAATGGGAAAGAAGAAACTGGAAAGGATCCATCCCTTCAGAATGGCTGGGATGTGGGTTTAAATACATCCCAAAGACAATTGACCAAAATGCCCCTAAACAATCGAGACCCGACATTTTCTCGCACAGTCTCCGTTTTCTGCGTACTGCCTGCCTACGAACTCGTGAGTCCGAGACCTACGCAACGATACCCGTAAAACCTGTCAAATGTATCTATACACAAAATTGACTTATGAGCCCCCTTAAAACCCAAGGGTAATTTCATCTTTTCACAAAATAATTTACGAAAATTCAATAATTAAATTTCCGGGTCATTACGGCGTGAGAGGCAGAAGCGTCAGCAGCGTGGGCCACTGCTAACTAGCTGTTAGGCCGGAAGCGAGTTGCACTATTGGCCAACTTCCGAGGGTTTTGGTGTTGTTGACCTAGCTGGCCTTGCTGGCTTGGTCGGTTGGTGTGGGCCCCATCCTTATTATTGGTCCATGTACCATTTTTAAACATGTATCTTTCCTCTGTATGTCCTCTTCGATCACAAAATTTGCAGTTCAATTTTAAAGTTCTACAATTCTCAAGGGTATGTCCATCTCTATCAAACACTGAATAATGTTGATTTTGGGAATTATTGGAAAAATTGCTTGGCTTAACGGCAGCGGAATAGAGAAATTTTATGTGGCTCTTGATGTCATCTATCGTTGTGTTTCGTCTTGGACAACGAGAGAGTATGCTTGGCGGACATTAGGCAAAGGGTTCATCATGAGGATGTTACTTCGAACGCCATTGTAGACATCATTTATGCCTATGAGGAACTGCATCATTCGATCTTCTTCGTTCTGGTCATTGTGTGCTTTCACCTGATTGCAAGTGAAGGCAGTGAGATGGGCATCTAGATCGTCCCAAAGTCCTTTGAGGGTGGTAAAGTATAGCGAAACAGTCATGGCGCCTTGTGAAAGTGATGCAATTGTTTTCTGAATTTCATAAATTGTTGGTGCATTTTTCTGTAAAAATTGATCCTTGA
This sequence comes from Oemleria cerasiformis, assembly GCA_037349345.1. NCBI lineage: Eukaryota > Viridiplantae > Streptophyta > Magnoliopsida > Rosales > Rosaceae > Oemleria > Oemleria cerasiformis. The sequence continues at coordinate 13,359,489 of JAZGTL010000007.1, forward strand.
AATCGTTACATATTTGATAAGCGGTTTTGGTAAGAACAACCGCTTTTGAGAGGTCAAGTTCAACATAGTGGGCAAACCACGAGAAAATCATATTGTTGCATTGATTCCATAAAGCAAAATCTATTGGTTTTTCAGTTTCTGTGGGTGGTGGGATACTCCCATCGACAAAACCAAACTTGTTTTTCGCGATGAGAGCATGGGTCATGGATTTACTCCAAGATGGAATAATTTGCACCGTTCAATTTGATTGGCCGGGGTGCATGGCCAGGGTGATCTGAATTATGAACGTAGTAAGAATTGGATGTGTCCATGGCTAAACTAGACGATTTTGATTTTGGTGTTTCAGAATCTACCATGGTTTGTTGGTTTGAAAAAATATCATGCACAAAGATAATGCTCTGATACTATGTCAAATAATTAAACAAGTAATTGAGGATGAATTGTGTTTCAATCACGTAATAGGAAAAACCTATATACAAAAAGGTAGATTACAATCCTAGTAAGTAACAAAGTCAAAACGTATATCTAGCCTATAATGATGGGATTTATTACATCCTAACTTATAGGAAAGAATATATTTACATTAATACAATAATATTTCCTAATAGATTGGGGTCGGGGTTCGTCAGGATGGGTGGGTTTTATTTTTTTTCATTGAATTGATTTTATGCTTTTGTATAGTAAGGAATTAAAAAATAATAATTTGTTATTTTTTGGTCAATGTGGTGCTTATTGGTTGTCCACATGAGCAAAATATGGGTCCTATTTTTGACACATCATCATTTAACATACAACTTAATAGAAAATTCAACGGAGGGTTTCGGTTAAAATAAAATAGAAAGTTCAAAGTAATAAACTGAAAGATTTGAAAGGATAAGTATAACCCTGTAATTTATTATAAATCAAATAATGATAAAGTGTAATTTGCCCTTAATATTTTATTAATTTCATATCCCACATGTTATTCTATTTCACTTTCTTCCTAATAATTTTGGTAAATAAACATTAAATAAACGAATAAGTGGAGACATAAATAAACAAAAATAAAATTAGTGTAATAATAATATAAACATTGAACCTGCTCAACTGAAACCTTAAGAAGAAACTTTCTCCATTCATCATGAACTTGGACAATTTCTTTCAATTGGGCAAACTTGTAGGCCTACAAGAAGTAAGAGAAACTGCAACAACATCAACATATATATATATATATATATATATATATATATATATATATATATATATATATATGTAGCGGAAGAGGAGTAGAGCAGAAGTAAGAATGAAAGAATAGAAACACTTTTATTAGCCTCAAAAGTCACATTTAAGTACAAAAGTTATATTTTTAGTTCCATTTTTTAATTTTTTTTGTTTGGTCGAATTTGTTCCAATGTTGAATCCCCTTTTCTTTTCTTACATCTATGACCAAGACTATACAACTCTATATCTAGACACTTTTTTAGTTCTAGCATTATGGCATCCATTGGCGCTCTTTGCCGGACAAGGGAAGTTGTACAAGCCATAGCTACTTTCAATGCTTTATGGGCAGACTGAAAATCGAAATCTCCTTCAATCCTTTGGTTGATGATATAGATTATCTCGCCATCCTCCACAGCAGGCTTCAGCCGGTGCACTATGTGGATCTTTTCTCCATCAGCATATTAAATTATTATAGGTTGGCTTGTAATAATCTCAAACAACACAACCCCAAAGCTATAAACATCACTCGTCCAAGTATATCTACCAATATTGTTGTACATGGCCGGAGAAACCAAACAACAATAATCAGTCTTCTTGCCAACTAAATGAATGGACTTAAAAAGAATGTGAAACGAATACTTACTCCAGATCATTATAGCCGATTGCGCCCGTCATTAATGGGTTCACCTCATTACAGTCCACAAGAGGCTTAGCAATGCCAAAATCTGAAAACTTGGCCTCCAAGTTTTCACTTCAAAAGATATTGGCCGTCTTCACATCTGTGTGCAAAATAGGTGGCTTGCATCCATTTCAGGGTAAGCCCTGCATTATACATGCAATAATGTGAGAGGAAATTCAAATTCCATGAGGGGACCAACGTTATTTTGCTTTTGTGTACAATGTTCCCTTCGAGGTGGGAGGCCTAGGTGGCTACCTTACCGGATTGCCCTTAAGGTCGGCCCTGATTGACTTGACTTCAATTATCTCAGCAGCCTCCAAAGAATTAAAGTCATTCATCTTTTATTAATAAAGTGGACCCATAATTTTTTTTTTTTGGTCGAATTTGTTCCAATGTTGAATCCCCTTTTCTTTTCTTACCTCTACTACCAAGAGTATACAACTCAATATCTAGGCACTCTTTTAGTCCAGCATTACTGCATTCATTGGCGCTCTTTGCTGGACGGGGGAAGTTGTACATGCCATTGATACTTTCAATACTTTCTAGGAAGACTGAAAATCAAAATCTCCTTCAATCCTTTGGTCGACGATATTGATTATCTCGCCATTCTCCACGACAGGCTTCAACGGGTGCACTATATGGATCTTTTCTCCATCAGCATATTCAATTATTACAGGTTGGCCTATAATAATCTCAAACAACACAACCCCAAAGCAATAAACATCACTCGTCCAAGCATATCTACCAATATTGTTGTACATGGCCAGAGAAACCAAACAATAATAATCAGTCCTCTTGCCACCTAACCGAATGGACTTAAATGGAATGTGAAACGAATACTTACCCTGGATCAACGAAGCCGATTGTGCCCGTCATTAATGGGTTCACATCATTACCATCCACATGAGGCTTAGCAATGCCAAAATCTGAAAACTTGGCCTCCAAGTATTCATTTAACAAGATATTGGCCATCTTCATCTCTGTGCAAAATAGGTGGCTTGCATCCATATCAGGGTTAGCCCTGTATTATAAATGCAACATTATGAGAGGAAATTTCAAAATCCATGAGGGGAACAACGTTGTTTTGCTTTTTTGTACATTGTTCCCTTCCAGGTGAGAGGCCTAGGTGGCTACCTTGCCGGAATGCCATCAAGGTCGACCCTGATTGACTTGACTTCAATTATCTAAGCAACCTCCAAAGAATTAAATTCATTCATCTTTTATTAATAAATTGATCCCATAATTTGTTTTTTTGGTCGAATTTGTTCCAATGTTGAATCTCCTTTTCTTTTCTTACATCTACGACCAAGACTATAAAACTCTATATCTAGACACTTTTTTAGTTCCAACATTTCTGCATCCATTGGCGTTCTTGCTGGACGGGGGAAGTGTTACATGTCATTGCTACTTTCAATGCTTTCTAGGCAGACTGAAAATTGAAATCTCCTTAATTCCATTGGTCGACGATATTGATTATCTCGCCATTCTCCACTGCAGGCTTCAACCAATGCATTATGTGGATCTTTTCTCCATCAGCATATTCAATTATTATAAGTTGGCCTTTAATAATCTCAAACAACACAATCCCAAAGCTATAAACATCACTAGTCAAAGTATATCCATATGTATTGTTGTACATGGTCGGAGAAATCAAAGAATAATAATCAATCTCCTTGCCAACTAAATGAATGGACTTAAATAGAATGCGAAACGAATACTTACTCTGGATCAATGTAGCCGACTGTACCCGTCATTAATGGGTTCACCTCATTACTATCAACAAGAAGCTTAGCAATGCCAAAATCTGAAATCTTGGCCTCCAAGTTTTCACTTAACAAGATATTGGCCATCTTCACATCTGTGTGCAAAATAGGTGGTTTGCATGCATTTCAGTGTCGGCCATGTATCATTCAAGCATTATTGTGAGAGGAAATTTTAAATTCCATGAGGGAACAACATTGTTTTGCTTTTGTGTACATTGTTCCCTTCGAGGTGGGAGGCCTGGGTGGCTACCTTGCCGGACTGCCCTCAATGTCAACCCTGATTAACTTGACTTCAATTATCTCAGCCGCAACCAAAGATTTAAAGTCATTCATCTTTTATTAATAAATTGGACCCATAATTTTTTTGCTTGGTCGAATTTGTTGCAATGTTGAATCCCTTTTTATTTTCTTACATCTACGACCAAGACTATACAACTCTAAATCTCGACACCCTTTTAGTTCCAGCATTACTGCGTCCATTGGCGCCCTTTGCTGGACGGGGGAAGTTGTACATGCCATTGCTACTTTGAACGCATTCTGAGCAGACTGAAAATAGAAATCTCCTTCAATCCTCTAGTCGACGATATTAATTATCTCGCCATTCTCCACTGCAGGCTTCAGCCGATTCACTATGTGGATCTTTTCTCCATCAGCATATTTAATAATTGCAGGTTGGCCTGTAATAATCTCAAACAACACAACCCCAAAGCTATAAACAACACTCATCCAAGTATATCTACCAGTATTGTTGTACCTGGTTGGAGAAACCAAACACATAATCAGTCTTCCTGCCAACTAAATGAATGAACTTAAATGGAATGTGAAACGAATACTTACTATGGACCAATGTAGCCGATTGTGCCCGTCATTAATGGGTTCACCTTATTACCCTCCATAGGAGTCTTAACAATGCCACAAGAGTCTTACCTCCAAGTTTTCATTTAACAAGATTTTGGTTGTCTTCATCTCTGTGCCAAAATAGGTGGCTTGCATCCATATCAGGGTCGGCCCTGTATTATACATGCAATAGTTTGAGAGGAAATTTCAAATTCCATGAGAGAACAACGTTGTTTTGCTTTTTTTTTACATTGTTCCCTTGGAAGTGGGAGGCCTATGTGGCTACCTTGCTGGACTGCCCTCAAGGTCAGCCCTGATTGGCTTGGCTTTAATTATCTTAGCAGCCTCCAAAGAAATAAAGTCATTCATCTTTTATTAATCAATTGGACCCATCATTTTTTTTGTTCAGTCAAATTTGTTCCAATGTTTAATCCCCTTTTGTTTTCTTACATCTAGGACCAAGACTATACAACTTTATATCTAGACACACTTTTAGTTCCAGCATTACTGCATCCCTTGGCGCTCTTTGCTGGACGAGGGAAGTTGTACAAACCATTGCTACTTTCAACGGTTTCTGGGCAGACTGAAAATCGAAATCTCCTTCAATCCTTTGGTCGATCATATTGATTATCTCGCCATTCTCCATTGCAGGCTTCAACTTGTAACAACCCGGAATTTCAATTATTAGATTTACGTAAATTATTTATGTAAAATGAAGATTTTACCCTTGCTTCTTAAGGGTGTGGAAATCAAATTTTGTTTCGAGGCACTTTTGGTGGTGTTTTGGATACCGTTGCGTAGGTCTCGAACTCACGAGTTCGTAGACAAGCGGCACGCAGAAAACGGAGTTCGTGTACGAAAGTTATGGGTCTAGATGTGCAAGGGTAGTTTGGTAATTTGCCATAGAGGGGAGATATTTTTACCACCCAAATCAGATTAATCTGATCCACATAAATTCATTTCTTCATCCTCATTTTCTCTCTGTGACAAACACTCCCAAAACCACCCGAAACCATGCGAAAACTCACCCAAAAACCCACAAATTCCAAGTTTGATTCAAGGCCAAGAATTCCATTTCTATTCCACTAATCATACTCTACTCCTTCCCACGATCACAATCGTACCAACCATAGAAGGAGAGGACCACGGGGGAAGCCGAACCGAGTGCAGGAAGTTTCGAAACTTCCGATCGATTTTCCGGATTACACAGGTACGTGTTTGATGTTTTAAGGTCATATTTGGATTCCTGGGTTCGAGTAGATAGATTTAGACGTAAAATTTGTGAAAAATGGTTGAGTTTTGAGGAAGTTACAAAAGCTTGAAGTTTCGGCCGGAAATGGAGGATTCCGGCGGAAACTAGACGGCGGAGCCGGCAGCCGGTCGTTTTCTCCGGTGAGTCACCGGTAACCGGTCGGGTCGAGTGAACCAGTCGGGTCGAGTGAATCAGTCAGGTTGAGTGAACCGGTCAGGCCGAGTTGGATCAGGTCAGGCCGAGTTGGGCCGGGTTGGACCGGTCTAGGCGCACTGGAACTGCAGCCGGCGCGTGACCGGCGCGTGAGGGCGCGTGGCGGCACGTGGGTGCTTGTTCCGACCTTCCGTCGGCACGCGATGGTGCGTGGGGCCGAGTCTGAGGTCACGATGGCGCGTGACAGCTAGTTTTTGACGTTTCAGACCTGTTGGCGCAGGTTTTGGGTCGATCTGACGTCGTTTAGGGGTTGTTTTGGGCGTTTGAAGTTGCTGCGTTTTCTAGGCCAACATAAATAGACCTCCCGGGGTTTAGGGGGTTTATATTTAAGGTTCTTATTTTTAGCTGATAGTCTCGATTATTAATTTGGACAGGCGATACTGCTCCAGGAACTTCAGGGGAGCCTACAATTCGGGATTGAGCTTGCTTGGACAGGTTTGTGAGTGGACTTTTGGTTTATAAACTATAATGCATGCATAAATGGATCTTTGATTTAAATACTGTTATGTATGGGTGCAATGAATTTCTGGAATTTAGAAATGATGCTGGATACATATTTTCCAATATTTCAGTGAAAGTGTGTTTTGAGAAATGGCCTGGTTTTTGTACTCGATTTTGATATCGTTTTGACGTGGTAACTATTTGAGCCTGTGATTTGGGTTTAGACCCGTAATTATGATATTATTGGTTTTGGCCATAAAATGATATTTCAAAGAATTTGGCTTAGTCCAAGAAACAAAGATTTCAAAACACGAATTTGGTTTTCACTGGTTTTCTGTCCCGATGGTTACAGTTGCTCTGACTGGTGTTGAGGGGTTTTGCTCCGCTGGTTGTTGAGGGTTCGGACTTTGGTGTTGAGGGGTCTTGCTCCGCCGGGTCGCGAAGCTGTCTACGCGTAGTACAGATTTTAACACATCTCAAGGGATACCCTGGTGTGTTGTGGATATGTCGGGAACATTGAATTTGAGATATTATGTGTCCAGATTGAATTAAATGAATTTTAACTCCTTTGAAGAGAGTTTTCAAACCAAATTGTGGATCACGAGGTATTTTCATTATACAGATTTTATGTGAGTCCAACTAAGTGGTTTTAAAGAGAAATGGAAATTTTGGTGATTTACATATAATGTTTTTATATCATAAACTGTTTTATGTGATGCATGCATGATTTTATAAATGGAGGGGAAAAAGGTTATATTTCCTTGGAAAACGATTTATAAATTATTATTTTTGTCCACTCACAACTTTTGTGTTTAAACCCCTTTCAGGCAGTTGAGTTGACGCGGACACTTATCTCGAGGCAGAGGCATTAGTACTTTTGGCTGCGCTGTATAGTTATACTTGAGTAGGATATCTAAATTATACTCTTGATCCTACTTAGACGCTCTGATATTATATTGTATTTGGTTGGTCATTAATTACGGGAATTATTGAGTGCTTGAATCCCTTGTCTGAGAAGTGAAAGTGTTTATTATTATTATTATTTGTAAGGATTGAAGGGTATTTTGGGAACCTTTCCTTAGGTTGTCAGACGAGATCAGGGTTCTTCCCGGGTTTCGAGGGAAAATTCGGGACTGGTCCTGACAATTGGTATCAGAGCACTATGTTTTAAATTCCTGTAGACCGTACACTTAGTGTACAATTATTTTGGTATTGATGAGTTATAGTTCTTTTCAGCGTAATGCCTCCGAGACGCGAGTTCCGTCAACAGTCTGGAAACATTGGGGACACACATGAACCTGCAGTGGAGCCTGATATGAGGCAAACACTGGAACAATTGGGTCACACTTTGACTTCTGTACTTCAGAGTAAGGCTGCTACTGAAGGTTCGGACATTGAGAAAGCCCAGAGATTAGGGGCTACAATATTTATGGGCGACTCTAGCCCAGATGATGCAGCGGAGTGGATTACTCATTTAGAGCGAGTGTTCTCAGTAATGAGATGTCCTCAGGGGGACAGGGTGCTGTTCACCACTTTTCTGCTAGGTGGTTCCGCTTATCATTGGTGGAACGCATTAGAGCTATCAGGCTGGGATGTCAGTACAATTACCTGGGCGACTTTTCGGGAGAAGTTCCTTGAGCAATTTTACCCTTGCTCTTACCGAGATGCCAGGGAGGCTGAATTCTTGCACTTACAGTAGAGAGATATGACAGTGGCTCAGTATGAGCAGAAATTCATAGAGTTGGCTCGTTTTGCACCAGCTCTGGTGGCAACTGAGAGGGACAAACGACGCAGATTTGAAAATGGACTGAGGAGCAAACTTCGGTCAGCGGTAACGGCTGCAGTTCATACTTCCTTGAGAGACGTGTCCGACGCTGCAGCTCGTGTAGAGTTGAGCATGGGTTTGCTAGTCTAGCAACTGTTTAGTGGTTCCAAGTGACACCGGGATCGCTGGGATATTGGAGCCTCTAGTCAGGGACCGTCCAAGAGAGGCAGTTTCAGTTTTGGATCTACTGGGGGTGCTGGATCCGGATCAGGCAGTGGCGGAGCCAGACAGGCACCGCAGTTATCCGCTCATTCTAGTGGTGCTTCAGTGCAGTCAAATGGAAGACTGAGTGGCAGCTCCGGTGGCACTGCATGTTACTTATGTGGGGAGATTGGTCACATAAGGAAATTTTGTCCACATCGTCATCCAGGCAGTAGTTCCTGGGGGCAGGGTACTACTGAACAGAGGCAGAGGACAGTTCAGACGTCTGGTATTGCAGCTGGAAGCCAGAGTCAATCCAGTGGGGCCAACCGGGCCAATTGGACGAACAGGGCTAGTGGGTCCAACAGGGCCAGAGGCAGACAGTGGGGTCGTGGTCGATCTTTGGATACACAAGCCCGAGTTTTACTATGTCGCAACAGGAGGCCCGAGCAGCACCAGATGTGGTCACGGGCACGTTATCTATTTTTAACTGTGATGCTTATGCTTTGATAGATCCTGGGGTGACTCATTCTTTCATTTCTCGGGGTTTTACATTGTTTGCTGATAGAGAATTGTCTCTGATTGGTTGGGACATGGGTATTAGTACTCCTACTGGGAATATGTTAGTGGCGAATCTCGTGATTCGTAGTTGTCCAGTGTTAGTGGAAGGTCATGCATTAGAGGCAGATTTAATCCCCTTAGATATTTTTTATTTTGATGTGATTCTGGGGATGGATTGGTTGACTATGCACCATGCCTCCATTGATTGTTATGACAAGAGAGTGGATTTCCAGAGTCCAGGTTTACCAGAACTTACGTTTATGGGAGATCGTAGGGTACTACCCTGTGGAGTGATATCAACTTTGACCGCTGAGAGATTGTTGAGGAAAGGTTGTGAGGGTTACTTGGCTCATCTGTTTGATTCTCGGAATACTCTGATGAGAGTGGAGGATATTCCAGTGGTGAGTGAGTTCTCTGATGTGTTTCCAGATGATCTTCCGGGATTGCCACCTCACCGGGAGATTGAGTTCACCATAGAGCTTTTACCAGGTACTCAACCTATCTCACAGGCACCGTACGGAATGGCACCGGAAGAATTGCGAGAGTTGAAGACTCAATTGCAGGACTTGGTGAATATGGGATTTATTCGCCCAAGTGTTTCACCTTGGGGTGCACCAGTGTTATTTGTGAGGAAAAAGGATGGTGGTCTGAGGTTATGTATCGACTACCGGCAGCTAAACAGGGCTACGGTGCGGAATAAGTATCCTCTACCAAGGATAGATGATTTGTTTGATCAACTTAAGGGGGCAAGATATTTTTTGAAAATTGACCTTCGATCCAGGTACCATCAGTTCAGGATCAGGGAAGGGGATGTTCAGAAAACAGCTTTCAGGACTCGTTATGGTCATTATGAGTTCTTGGTGATGCCCTTCGGGTTGACTAATGCCCCAGCAGCATTTATGGATTTGATGAACAGGGTGTTCCAAAAGTATTTGGATCGGTTTGTGATTGTGTTCATCGATGACATCTTGGTGTATTCGAGGAGTGCTAAGGCACATGAGAAGCACTTAAGGTTGGTGCTGAATATGCTTAGGAAAAAACATTTGTTTGCCAAGTTCAGTAAATGCCAGTTTTGGTTGACCGAAGTTGGATTCTTAGGTCATGTGATTTCGGCTGAGGGTATCAGCGTAGATCCCCAAAAGGTTGAGGCAGTGGCAAAATGGGAGCAACCGAGGACAGTGACAGAGGTGAAGAGTTTTCTGGGTTTGGCAGGATATTATCGACGGTTCGTAGAAGGATTTTCTACGATAGCAGGCCCGTTGACTTGGTTGACTAGGAAAGGAGTCAAGTTTGACTGGGATGCCGATTGTGAACAGGGATTTCAGGAGCTGAAGAGGAGGTTGACTTCTGCTCCAGTATTAACCCTTCCTGATGATACTGGGGGATTCGAGGTGTATAGTGATGCATCATTGCGGGGTATAGGCTGCATGTTGATGCAACATGGGAAGGTGATAGCGTATGCTTCTAGACAACTTTAACCTCATGAGTTGAATTACCCCACACATGATTTGGAGTCAGCTGCAGTGGTGCATGCACTGAAAATTTGGTGACATTATTTGTACGGGGAGACGTGTCGGATCTTCACCGACCATAAGAGTTTAAAGTACTTGTTCACCCAAAAAGACCTTAATTTGAGGCAGAGAAGATGGCTTGAGCTAATAAAGGATTATGATTGTACTATAGAGTACCATCCAGGGAAAGCCAATGTTGTGGCAGATGCCTTGAGCAGGAAATTCATGGGTTCTTTGGCCCATTTGCACACAATCTACTTACCATTGTTGTTAGAGTTTCGTAGAGCGGGGATTGTATTTGACATGGATAACCAGGGGGCTTTATTGGCTAGTTTCCATGTGAGGCATGTTCTGATTGATCGGATTATTGAGGCTCAACTCCAGGACCCTACATTGTGCATTATCATGATGGAGTTTGAGGCTAGAAACAGGCAGGACTATGCGCTTAGGGATGATGGAGCCTTGGTTAGGGATGGCCGGTTGTGCGTACCGAATGAGCTGGAGCTAAAGAGGGAAATTCTTGATGAGGCTCATAGTTCGGCTTACGCTAAGCATCCAGGAGGTACCAAGATGTATCATACCCTAAGGAAACACTATTGGTGGACTGGGATGAAAAGGGAAATTGCTGAGTTTGTAAGTAGATGTCTGACATGTCAGCAAGTGAAAGCAGAGAGGCAGAAACCATATGGGGCACTTCAACCATTACCTATTCCGGAATGGAAGTGGGATCACATTACGATGGATTTTGTGTATAAGCTTCCAAGGACACAGAAGGGACATGATGGGATATGGGTAATTGTTGATAGACTCACGAAGTCTGCACATTTCTTGCCAGTGCGGGAAGATTTTCGGATGAGTCGGTATGCCAAATTGTTCGTTGATGAGATCATACGGCTACATGGGACTCCAGAGTCAATTGTTTCGGACAGGGATCCAAGATTTACCTCCAGGTTTTGGCGGAGTTTGCATAAGGCTTTTGGCACTACCTTGCATTTTAGTACAACTTTTCATCCTCATACGGATGGTCAGTCTGAGAAGACAATCCATGATTTGGAGGATATGATGAGAGCTTGTGTACTGCAGTTTAAAGGGAACTAGGATTCACACCTGGCTCTGATGGAATTTGCTTATAATAATAGTTATCAGTCGAGTATTAAGATGTCTTCTTTCGAGGCACTGTATGGGAGGCTCTGCAGGACACCGTTATGCTTGAACGAAGTGGGTGAAAGGAAACTGTTAACACCAAAGTTGGTGGATACGACTGAGGAAAAGATAAGGATCATCAGAGAAAGGTTGAAAACAGCTCAGGATCGCCAGAAGAGCTATGCAGACCGTCGAACCAGAGATCTTGAGTTTGAGGTAGGTGACTGGGTGTTCTTGAAACTATCTCCTTGGAAGGGAGTGGTACGTTTTGGTAGACGAGGGAAACTGAGTCCTCGCTACATTAGGCCGTATGAGATTTTGGAGAGGATAGGACCAGTGGCATATCGTCTTGCTTTACCATCGGAATTATTCAGAGTTCATAATGTTTTCCATGTATCTTTGCTCCGGAAATATCTATTTGATGAGTCTCACATATTGGAAGAACAGCCACTTGAGCTGAAGGATGATTTGACCTTTGAGGAGCAACCAACGCAAATTTTGGATTGGAAGGAGAAGGTACTGCGTAGAAAGAGTATTCCTCTAGTTAAAGTGTTATGGAGGAATCATAACGTGGAGGAGGCCACGTGGGAAACCGAGAAACTAATGCGGGCGCAGTATCCTTATTTGTTCCCAGGGTAGAGTTGAATTTCGAGGATGAAATTTCTTAAGGGGGGTGGATTGTAACAACCCGAAATTTCAATTATTGGATTTACGTAAATTATTTATGTAAAATGGCGATTTTACCCTTGCTTGTTAAGGGTGTAGAAATCAAATTTTGTTTCGAGACACTTTTGGTGGTGTTTTGGATACCGTTGCGTAGGTCTCGAACTCACGAGTTCTTAGACAGGCGGCACGTAGAAAACGGAGTTCGTGTACGAAAGTTATGGGTCTAGATGTGCAAGGGTAGTTTGGTAATTTTCCATAGAGGGGAGATATTTTTACCACCCAAATCAGATTAATCTAATCCACATAAATTCATTTCTTAATCCTCATTTTCTCTCTGTGACAAACACTCCCAAAACCACCCGAAACCGTGCGAAAACTCACCCAAAAACCCACAAATTCCAAGTTTGATTCAAGGCCAAGACTTCCATTTCTATTCCACTAATCATATTCTACTCCTTCCCACGATCACAACCGTACCAACCATCGAAGGAGAGGACCACGGGGGAAGCCGAACCGAGTGTAGGAAGTTTCGGAACTTCCGATCGATTTTCCGGCTTACACAGGTACGTGTTTGATGTTTTAAGGTCATAATTGGATTCCTGGGTTCGAGTAGATAGATTTAGATGTAAAATTTATGAAAAATGGTTGAGCTTTGAGGAAGTTACAAAAGCTTGAAGTTTCGGCCGGAAATGGAGGATTCCGGCGGAAACCAGACGGCGGCGTCGGCGGCCGGTCGTCTTCTCCGGCGAGTCACCGGTAACCGGTCGGGTCGAGTTGAATCGGTCGGGTCGAGTTGAACCGATCGGGGTCGAGTGAACTGGTCGGGTCGAGTGAATCGGTCGGGTTGAGTGAACTGATCAGGCCGAGTTGGATCGGGCCAGGCTGATTTGGGCTGGGTTGGACCGGTCCAGCCACGTGGGTACTGTAGCAGGCGCGTGATCGGCGCGTGAGGGCGCGTGACGGCGCGTGGGCGCGTGTTCCGACCTTCCGTCGGCACGTGGCGGCGCGTGGGGCCGAGTCTGAGGTCACCGTGATGCGTGACAGTTAGTTTTTGACGTTTCGGACCTGTTGGCGCAGGTTTTAGGTCGATCGGACGTTGTTTAGGGGTTGTTTTGGTAGTTTAAAGTTACTGCGTTTTCTAGGCCAACATAGATAGACCTCCCGGGGTTTGGGGGGTTTATATTTAAGGTTCTTATTATTAGCTGATAATACCGATTATTAATTTGGACAGACGATACTGCTCCAGGAACTTCAGGGGAGCCTACAATTCGGGATTGAGCTTGCTTGGACAGGTTTGTGAGTGGACTTTTGGTTTATAAACTATAATGCATGCATAAATGGATCTTTGATTTAAATACTGTTATGTATGGGTGCAATGAATTTCTGGAATTTAGAAATGATGTTGGACACATGTTTTCCAATATTTCAGTGAAAGTGTGTTTTGAGAAATGGCATGGTTTTTGTACTCGATTTTGATATCGTTTTGACGTGGTAACTATTTGAGCCTGTGATTTGGGTTTAGACCCGTAATTATGATATTATTGGTTTTGGCCATAAAATGATATTTCAAAGAATTTGGCTTAGTCCAAGAAACAAAGATTTCAAAACACGAATTTGGTTTTCACTGGTTTTCTGTCCCGATGGTTACAGTTGCTCTGACTGGTGTTGAGGGGTTTTGCTCCGCTGGTTGTTGAGGGTTCGGACTTTGGTGTTTAGGGGTCTTGCTCCGCCGGGTCGCGAAGCTGTCTACGCGTAGTACATATTTTAACACATCTCAAGGGATACCCTGGTGTGTTGTGGATATGTCGGGAAAATTGAATTTGAGATATTATGTGTCCAGATTGAATTAAATGAATTTTAAATCCTTTGAAGAGAGTTTTCAAACCAAACTGTGAATCACAAGGTATTTTCATTATACAGATTTTATGTGAGTCCAACTAAGTGGTTTTAAAGAGAAATGGAAATTTTGGTGATTAACATATAATGTTTTTATATCATAAACTATTTTATGTGATGCATGCATGATTTATAAATGGAGGGGGAAAAAGATTATATTTCCTTGGAAAACGATTTATAAATGATTATTTTTGTCCACTCACAACTTTTGTGTTTAAACCCCCTTCATGCAGTTGAGTTGACGCGGACACTTATCTCGAGGCAGATGCATTAGTACTTTCGACTGCGCTGTGTAGTTATACTTGAGTAGGATATCTAAATTATACTCTTGATCCTACTTATACGCTCTGATATTATATTGTATTTGGTTGGTCATTAATTACGGGAATTATTGAGTGCTTGAATCCCTTCTCTGACAAGTGAAAGTATTTATTATTATTATTATTTGTAAGGATTGAAGGGTATTTTGGGAACCTTCCCTTAGGTTGTCAGACGGGATCAGGGTTCTTCCTGGATTTCGAGGGGAAATTCTGGACGGGTCCTGACGGTGCACTATATGCATCTTTTCTCCATCAACATATTCAATTATTACAGGTTGGCCTGTAATAATCTCAAACATCACAATCCCAAAGCTATAAACATCACTAGTCAAAGTATATCCATATGTTATGTTGTACATGGTCGGAGAAACCAAAGAATAATAATCAATCTCCTTGCCAACTAAATGAATGGACTTAAATGGAATGTGAAACGAATACTTACTCTGGATCAATGTATCTGATTGTGCTTGTCATTAATGGGTTCACCTCATTACCATCCACAAGAGGCTTAGCAATGCCAAAATCTAAAAAGTTGGCCTCCAAGTTTTCACTTAACAAGATATTGGTCGTCTTTATCTCTATGCAAATTAGGCGGCTTGCATCCATTTCAGGGTCAGCCCTGTATTATACGTGCAATATTGTGAGAGGAAATTTCAAATTCTATGATGGGAACAACGTTGTTTTGCGTTTGTGTACATTGTTCCCTTCTAGGTGGGAAGCCTAGGTGGCTACCTTGCCGGACTGCCCTCAAGGTCTGCTTGGATTTACTTGACTTCAATTACCTCATAAGCCTCCAAAGAATTAAAGTCATTCATCTTTTATTAATAAATTGGACCCAAAATGTTTTTTGTTTGGTCAAATTTGTTCCAATGTTGAAACCCCTTATCTTTTCTTATATCTACGAACAAGAATATACAACTCTATATCTAGACACTTTTTTAGTTCCAGCATTACTGCATCAATTAGCGCTCTTTGCTGGATAGGGGAAGTTGTACAGGCCATTGCTACTTTCAATGTTTTGTGGGTAGACTGAAAATTGAAATCTCCTTCAATCCGTTGGTCGATGATATTGATTATCTCGTCATCCTCCACTGTAGGCTTCAGCCGGTGCACTATGTGGATCTTTTCTCCATCAACATATTCAATTATTACAGGTTGGCCTGTACTAATCTTAAACAACACAATCCCAAAGCTTTAAACATCACTCGTCCAAGTATATCCACCAGTATTGATATGCATGGCTAGAGAAACCAAACAATAATAATACGTCTTCTTGCCAACTAAATCAATGGACTTAAATGGAATGCGAAACAAATACTTACTCTAGATCAATGTAGCTGATTGTGCCTGTCATTAATGGGTTCACCTCATTACCATCCACAAGAGGCTTAGACATGCCAAAATCTGAAAACTTGGCCTCCAAGTTTACACTTAACAAGATATTGGCCGGCTTCATATGTCTGTGCAAAATAGGTGGCTTGCTTCCATTTCAGGGTCGGCCTTGTATTATACATGCAATAATGTGAGAGGAAATTTCAAATTCCATAAGGGGAACAACATTGTTTTGCTTTTGTGTACATTGTTCCCTTCGAGGTGGGAAGCCTAGGTGGCTACCTTTCCGGCCTACCCTCAAGGTCGACCCTGATTGACTTGACCTCAATTATCTCAGCAGCCTTCAAAGAATTAAAGTCATTCATATTTTATTAATAAATTGGACCCATAATTTTTTTTTTTGGTCGAATTTTTTCCAATGTTGAATCTTTTTTTCTTTTCTTACATCTACGACCAAGACTATACAACTCTATATCTAGAAACTCTTTTAGTTCCAGCATTACTGCATCCATTGGCGCTCTTTGCTGGACAAGGGAAGTTGTATAGGCCATTGCTACTTTCAACGCTTTCTGGGCAGACTGAAAATCGAAATCTCCTTCAATCCTTTGGTCAACGATATTGATTATCTCGCCATTCTCCACTATAGACTTCAGTCAGTGCACTACGTGGATTTTTTCTCCATCAGAATATTCAATTATTACAGGTTGGCCTGTAATAATCTCAAACAACACAACCCCAAAGCTATAAACATCACTCGTCCAAGTATATCTACCAGTATTGTTGTACATGGCTGGAGAAACCAAACAATAATAATCAGTCTTCTTACCAACTAAATGAATGGACTTAAATGGAATGTGAAACAAATACTTACTTTGGATCAATGTAGCCGACTGTGCCCGTCATTAATGGGTTCACCTCATTACCATCCACAAGAGGCTTAGCAATGCCAAAATCTGAAAACTTGGCCTCCAAGTTTTCATTTAACAAGCTATTGGCCGTCTTCACATCTTTGTGCAAAATAGGTGGCTTGCATCCATTTCAAGGTCAGGCCTGTATTATACATGCAATATTGTGAGAGGAAATTTCAAATTCCATGGTGGGAACAACGTTGTTTTGCTTTTGTGTACATTGTTCCTTTTGAGGTGGAAGGCCTAGGTGACTACCTTGTCGGACTGTCCTCAAGGTCGGCCTTGATTGACTTGACTTCAATTATCTCAGCAGGCTCCAAAGAATTAAAATCATTCATCTTTTATTAATAAATTGGATCCATAATTTTGGAAAGAATTATTTAAATTTGGCTAGAAGACTTTCAGTTTAGCCCTCTGCTATGTAAATTGTGATCTTATGATCCTTACCCACCAACGCTTTGGAATTTGATATAATACTCACACGTAAGTTTTGGGAAGTAATGGGTACAAACAGTGGAGACCATTCCAAGACATATTAAACTTTCTAGACTGGTGATTCCTTAGGCCCTGAGGCTTCGGCGGTTCAAGACGAACCATCAAAATGAGGGCTCATAATTATCAACCCTCAACTAGTAATACCAGTAGACTCACCCGGAGGAACTCCACGGACGACCACTCCCCCATATTTTGACCCCTTGCAAAGATCGACACCCCTCCAACCCGACCAATAATATTACCATACAAATAGCCATACTTTTTAGGGTAAAAAATATGTAATTATTCTATTCAATAAGTACCCGTATTACTTTGTTAAAAAAATGTATTCATATTGTTATTATAAGAAAAGTACACTTATTGCTGTAATAAAAAAAAATACTCAAATTACTATAGTAAAAAAATATCCAAATTCATTATAGGCATTACGAAAGTACCCAGAACATAGTATTAAAAGCACAATCCATCAATTGAATTTCCTACTTCAAAAAATTGTATCCATATACATACTGTGACACACTTCGATTCGGATAGTTCACGTGGACACCAAAATCGAGGCATGATGGCTTATACTTAGACCTTGAACCCACATGACGAAAGCTCAAAATAAAACGGTTCGTTTTTGGAAGTCGTACGAAACAAGTTACTAATGAAAGTAAAAGTGTAAAAGTGCAATAACAAAAGTTCAAAGCATAGTAAAATTACACTTGATGATGATCATAAAGCATGTATATAATAATATGAAACACGAGTATAAAGAAAGCGGTCCACTCAAAGTACCCGACTGTACCGAGTCATTGGTGTCAAATTGATACTCCATGACAAAAGAAAGTACAAGAGACAGATCAAATATGTTCTCATACCATATCAAAACAAACAAATACACGAAAATTAATGTAGCGGAAATCAATCTTCAGATTCGTGGCTCATGGGTTCACGGAGAAACTAAGCTCCGCACACCTATAGGGAATGCAAGCACTTTAGGAACCAATCAATATATTATTGTATGTCAAAGGGTTACAAAGGGTTGCTATATTAAAGGTAACAATTTACAAGCATAAATAAAGCCTTATATAAGCAACCAATCCTAGGTAAACAATGAATAATAAAACCTAACTTCCAATCCAATACAGAATCAGAATCCTAAATGAAGTAACTTACCTTATACAAGTAAACCAAGTCTAATCGAATCTAGTAAGTAAATCAATTCCTAATTCTACCAAAACCAATTCCTAATTAAGACTATTTTCTAACACCCGTCAAACTCATGATGTTGCATCGTGAGTTTTCCAAGAAGCATGACAATCACGTCATGCCAAGGTTGTGCAGCCAATGTTGTGCTGCGATGCTGTGATGCTTATGCGCGTCATTGCCAATGTTGTTGTCGATGTGCGCCAATGCAAGTGTTGCGCTGATCCTGTGCTGTAAACGATGCTGATACCTCCCCTCATAATTACAGAAGTTCAACGAACAAAGTACTGAAGACGGTCTGACGGATCAGAACCGCTCTGATACCATTTCAAATTGATACTCCACAATGAACAAAGTACAAGAGACATATCAAATCTGATCTTATATCATGTCAAACAAACAAAGACACGAAAACTAATGCAGCGGAAATCAATCTTCATATTCGTCGCCCATGGGTGCACAGAGAAACTAAGCACCGCACACCCATAAGGGATGCAAGCACTTTAGGAACCAATAAGTATATTGTATGCCAAAGGGTTACAAAGGGTTTCTGTATTAAAGGTTATAATTTACAAGTATAAACCAAACCTTATATGGACAACCAATCATAAGTAAACAATGAATAATATAACCTAACTTTCAATCCAATATAGAATCAGAATCCTAAATGAAGTAACTTAAGAATCCTAAATGAAGTAACTTAATTTACACAAGTAAACCAAATCTAATAGAATCTAGTGAGTAAATCAATTCCTAATTCTACCAAAATTAATTCCTAATTTAGACAATATTTTTCAACAATTGGAAAACTCCGTAAAGTCTATTTCCCTGAACAAAAGTAAGTGTACAGTTCCAAAACTAACTAACAAAAGAAAAACCTAAAAACCTACCGTTTGTTTGATTGTCTACAGTGCTAAAACGTATTCAGACGTTCGTAAGACGTGAAAAGACAGTCCGAAACGGGCTGAAACAGTGTTCATGCGCCGCCAAGCACTAGCACGTGCCACATGTCAGTCACGTGGCATCTGTACCTACCATGTGGCACTTGCCAGCTGGTGACTAGTGCCGCCGTGAATGGCTGCCGGGCCGCCGTGAGATCCACCGTGGACGACAGCGCAGGCTACCTAACACTGGTAACGTCACCGTCAGTGACCATTGATGACTTAACAAAATATGCTAACGGTGTCAAGTTGACGGTAGACCTGCAACTTAACAGGCATTAATGGCGACACCGCTGACCGCCACAGACAAAATGGAATATTCCAACGCCGATATAATATTCCGTCAAAGTTGACGGTCGCTGATTGGAATCTGGGTAAATTAGCTGGAAAATAGTTCTCAAGTCAGAAATTGATGACGTTTACACCATTCGATTCAGAATTGAACCAGGAGTCTAGAAAATTATCATCTACTCAACACAACAATTCAATAGTGTAAGTTTCGAAGCGAGATCGTACCTGAATTGGCCGGAAAATTTTGAGGTCACAAAAAGTTTTTGGTTCGAATCTCAAACCACGATGGTTGTCGGCAGTAGTGGTTGACAGGGTTGGTTTCGTGACATTGAAAGGAAGAGAATAGCACTGGTCTCGAGGTCTGGGTTGCTGGGAGACGATGGCGACTGTGGTGATAAGTCCAACCGTCGAGAGAGAGATGAAATTGATTGTAGGTTTGAATGGTTTTTGGGCCTAAGGTTAAAACCGAGACTTCCTATCTCTAACACGGGACTAAATATAAATTAAAATGTAAAATTTAGAAATTTTAATAAAACATCATATCCAACAAATATCCTAAATAATATCCTAAATACCAAAATTTAATTAGACCGGCTATATTTAACTGACCCTTTGAAATGTCCTAAAAGAAAAATGGTTGTGACGCTCAGGAAGAGACAAAGCAGCTTTTGCTGCAGCCACATTTTATTTTTAATTTTTTGCCCTTTCTCTTGCAACTTTGCTGCTAGTCACGTTCAAATGGCTTTTGCGATTCAAATAATCCCCAACCATCCATTTAAATTAATAAAAAAATAATTAATTTTAAATATGTAGTCAATTTTAATATTGATATTTGAATATTGCAAAACTTCAAAATTCATTTATTACAACAAATGATACTTTAAATATCAAGACTCAAAAAAAAAAAAATTACAAACATAAGACTCAAAAAACAAAATACAAACATAAGACTCAAAAAAATAAAAATACAAACATTAAAATAAATTATAAAAATCCGAATTTCACGAGCAGACACAAGACAAAAAAAATCTTATACGAAATATTTTTATTTTGTCACATATCCGAAAATTAGTTAAGATGTGACTTTAGTGCATTTATTAATTCATTAAACTAAAATATATTTTAAAAATTTATAAAATATTAATCGAAATATAGCATAGCCCTTAATTGCTTAAAATTGGTAAAATATAATTCTATACTATTCATTTAAAAACTAATATTTAGTATCCTAAATTTATATTTAGGTGGCCCTTTAGGACCACCATGCTAGAGATGGCCCTTTAGGACCACCATGCTAGAGATGGCCTAAGGATTGACCCACTCAAATAGCAACTTGTTTACGTAACTAAATTCAACCTGACGAAAGTAGGGGCATTTTGATAATTTGTTTATTGGGGGTTTTTAATTTTTTGGAACAACATGTAACATATTTTCTTTCCTTGAATAATTGGTTTAATTGTAAATTAATATTAGGTTGATAAGATTTATGATTTTTTTTATTGATATTTGAAATGATAATTAATACCTTTTTTATATAATGATATGGAGGAAGAGAGATTACATTATATATAGAGTCGCCATTTATGAAGATCGAACCCAAGACCTCCCATATATCGTGTGAAGATGAATTGAATAACACTAAATCATAGTAGCAAGTGCCACGATAATTAGTGCCCTAATTTGAGATGTTTACATTAATATATGATATTTTTTTTATACGAAAAAATAAATTAAAATGAGAAACCTCTAGCACAACCACCTCCGATAAAATCAAACATCCACGCATTCCTAGCTTCAATTGGTAAGGCTGACGACGCTCTCTCGATAAGAATGCCCCAACTTAGCAAGACCATCCCTAACAAATTAGCCTTTCTATACACATACTTGAAGTAAATGAAACGAAACTTATTCTTGAGTTTCTTCGCTTGATGCACCATGGTAATAAGTCTCCAAGAGATCTCAATAGACCCATTAATATCTTCAATAATGGTCTTATAATCACCCTCAACCTCAATGCAAGAAATGTGGAGATTGGAAGTAGTAATTACTCTTCCAATAAAAAAAAAGTAGTAATTACTCCATCAACCGAAGCATGTCCCTCAGCCAGATGACATCAGCATGACCATCATTTTTAGGGGCGGCATAAATGGGTAAGCCAAGATCATCTCTGATGACAAAATCTGAAGCAGCACCACCATTCTGAAGAACCGACCATCAAAATTATGCTTGGCATAGGAAGAACATGGAGCATGCCAACAAAACAGATGATACGAAAAACAGAACATATCTTCATGAAAAAAATTATATATATGATGTGTGGATAAAATGTAATTTAACCAAAAAATGTATAATGAGATACGAAAAAAAATGTATGATGATGGGCAGAAGGAGAGGTTTATTAATTACTGTATTAATAATTGATAAAAATTGTTAATAAAAATTGTTTAAGGTAGGTGTGGGGTTATATTTGATATTTTATTGATACCGGTTCCAGCACGCAAACAAACCGGACCGGGTTATATATCGAAACCACGGAGCATTCTGAGAAGACGAAAAAGCCCTCGTGTGATATTGTCTCTCTCTAAATCTCGGATTCGCTGTGCTCGGCGACGCACCCATTGAATTTGAACCCATTCCTATTTTCCTTCTCTTTTCTCTGTCACTCGCTCGCTCGCAAACTCACCATATTATCAATTTTAATCACTTACCCAAATCAAAACCCACTCTCTCTTCCCCCCTTTCCTCAAATTTACCCGCCAAACTCAAAGTTTTCATCTTTTCAAATCGCCCAACCTCCTCAACGGCTAAGCCCTAAGCCTCTCCATCTCTCTCTTTCTCTCTAGGGTTTCTCCCTCCTGCTCTGGCGCCTTCTCAGCTCTCTCTCCGCTGCCCCCAAAACGGCGTCGTCATCAGCCTGCTTTCTATCACCTCTTTAATCATGGATCCGGCCCTAAACGCCCAACATACTGAGCCGCCTGCGGCTTCAGTTGCCGAAAAGAGGCCGATTCAGAATGGAGGTGAAGGGAAATTGGGGACCCAATTGAACAAAAAGCCAAGATTGGGACCCAATTCGGAGAAGGACCTGAGGAGAGTGGCGGAGATTGTGCTGGCCTTGTCGACAATGGCCAAGATTCGAGGTGGGAGGAAACCCACGGAGCCTGAGATTGGACTTATGGGGGAAGCTAGGTCGAAGCTGGTGGAGCTATGTGAAGGATTGGCACCTAAGGATATTGTGGCCAGGGATGCAATTGGGACGGTCATTGAGGATTTGGGGCTTAATGGTAAGCTTAAGGAACAAAGATTAGGATTTCAGGGTCCCAAGTTGACGATTTCGGAGAAGTTTTCCCAGACAAAGAGGAAGGTAAGGAGCTCAGTTTGTAACTGCTTATTTGTTTGTTTGGTTTTTTTTTTTTTCAAGTTTGGAGATTGTTGGATAGGGTTTAATTTTGTTAGTTTTTGATTGTTATGCCTTGTTCTTTGGTTGATGGGAAAGTATTGGGCAACGAAAGAAAGAAAATTTTGAAAATGTAGGTAATGTGTTGATATAGCTCTCATATAATTTGGTTTTTTTGGGTGATGTGCAGTTATGTTTGTTTGTGTTTTTTTGTTTCTGTTTAGTTTTAATATATTTTGGTTATGCTTTCTTAATTGTCATTACTTCAATGATTGGAACTAACAAAGCAGCTATCAGCTTAGCTGATGTGAGGATACTGGGTTTGCTGGTTTCTTTTACCATGGGTTTATATCAGTTAACTGTATAGTTAAAGCCTTTGGTTATCCTTAAAGGTTTCATTTTTACTGAAAGAAGTATCAGAATTCTGCAAGCTGTTAAGCTAGTGATTGACTTATAGCTAGTTGGGAAGTTTAGAGCCATGCAACCAAGAATTTTTCTTTGACATCGTATGACTGATGCTATATTACAGCGTATAAGTGTTGCTATCAAATTATTTTCTTGGACTCTGTATAACAATTTAGTCTGAACGTGAAATTGTTTTCCTAGATGGAAGAATCTAAGAAATACCCTGCACAAGTTCAACCTGCTACACATCCATCTCATCCATCAAAAACAAGCTTCAATGCGGCATCTGAAAGCCATGGGATGACACATACTGTTCGTTTGATTCCAACAGACAAACCAAGTCATGCACCGGTTTCCTCTGGGGGTTTTCCAGTTTCTTCTTCTCTTGTCCATGTATCTACAGTAACTCCTACATCTGCACAATATCAGTTGCCCACCAGCGAAGTCAGAGCATCCATAGTTTCTAGTGGTTTGCCTAGCAGTCATTTAGGCAGGGATTCTTCTTCCCCAGCATTGCCTAGAGTTGAAAGGTCTCAGTTCAGACCAGACGGAGGACCAAATGGATCTTCTTATGCATTTCAAGTACAAGGTAACTCATGTTCTTCTGCTTAAACTATATAGAAAGGTGTCTTTATTTGGAAAAGGCTTACATTCTTTTTATTGTTTGTATCTTTTCTCTATATATCTAAAAGTATTTACTCCATATTTTGTCCATGTGCAGCAAATTCTTCTGCAAATCATCCACCAATGAATGCTTCTACTTGGTCAGTGCAAGCTCAATTTGCTAAAAGTGGACCAGAACACAAGGTGCCAAATCATACGTCTCTGAAGGTTGAAGGAAATGCTGGTGTAAATATGCCACAGATGACTCCTTTAGCAGCACAGGATCAGAATACTAGGCCATTTGTCTCTCAAACAGCTTCTGGAAATTTACCTGGAGTACATCAGCCTTTGCAACAGATGCACTTTGTTCAACCTCCTTCACTTTCTAATAATCATAATGAAATTGCGAAAATTATTCAGAAATTATTACAACCACATCCTCCCGAGCATCCCACATGGCTTCCTCCATCAAGGGATTACATGAGTAAGGCTTTGACTTGCCAGATTTGCCAGCTTACCGTCAATGAGGTAGACTCTGTTCTTATCTGTGATGCATGCGAGAGGGGATATCATATAAAGTGTGCACAAGTAGCTAACCAGAGAGGAATTCCTAGAGGTGAGTGGCACTGCATGAGGTGCTTGTCGCTGAGCAATGGAAAGCCTTTGCCTCCTAAGTATGGACGTGTGATGAGAAGTAATATACAAGTAAAAGTCCCTTCCAACCCAGCTGGAGTTCAAATGCCCCCAGAGAATAAACTGGCAGCTTCAGATCCAAAGTTCAATCAGCAGAAGATAACGGCAAACGATATCTCTGTTTTCCAAAATCCTGCTCTTACAGTTTCTGGGGGCAACAACCATGTTGAGTCAGCATCAGATCCAAAGGTTTTATATGGAAAAGAGAATCAAGAGAATCTTCCAATTAAAAATACAGATTTGAAACCTCTTTCTGAATGTATCCCGTCAAGTGAAAGGCTTTCTCAACCAACAGATACTACTGCTGAATCATCTAGATCTGACGAGAGGCCTGCCGAATCATCTAGATCTGACGAGAAGCCTGCTCAATCACCTAAATGTGATGAGAAGCCTGCTCAGTCACCTAGATCTGACGAGAGGCCTACTGAATCATCTAGATCTGACGAGAGACCTGTTGAATCAAAAGCTGAGCCCACTGCTGTTTTATCCAACAAAAATGATGATAAGGCTGATAATTCCCAACCCTCCAACACACAATTTGTGGGTGGAGGAGGGCTGCCAAACTGTGCAGAAGTTCCCTCGAAGAATCATGACCATGGTTTTGCATCAAACAACCTGGATACTTCTCATTCAGGTGGAATTTCTGGCTGTTCTTTAAGATACGATATTAAAGAGGATGACCAAGGCGGTGCACAAGAAAATACCTTTGAAAGTTCTGTAGCTAGTTGTAGGGCTCCCGAGCATTCTGGGGTTTCTTCAGATGGCTTGAAAGCTGTTCAATGGATCGGTGATGCAGTTCAAGTTGGTGATGAAAAAATATTTTACCATACTTGTTGCATTGATGGAGTAACATACAAACTCCAAGCTCATGCTCATTTCCAGTCTAGTCATGGAAAATTGGTACCCTCAAAGCTTAAGGCAAGCAGACTATGAAGAATCCCTTGATACTTTTGTTGTTTCTTTGTTGGAGAATTACATGATTGGTGATATTGGCCTTACATTAGAAATATCCTGTTATTTTGGTCACCAAGTCTAGAGGAATCACTTATATTTTCCTGTAGAAACATTTCATCTGCTTTAAGCTAGAATGAACCTTTTTGTACATTAAATGGGTTATAATGAACTTCTGAATTTCATTGCAGTCCATGTGGGAGGATCGGAAAACTGGGTCAAAGTGGGTTATTGTCAACAGGTGCTACTTTCCTGGTGACTTGCCAGAGAATGTTGGTGGACCATCTACACCTGAAAGCAATGAGGTAAATTTGTTTCTTGTACATTATTGTCTATGTGTTTCTATCGTTTGTATTATGTTCTTCTCAACATTAAAATCAGTGGTTGGGGTATCAGTTGACTAGTAGAATGGGACTCCTGATTTTTTTCATGGGGATAAGGATGTGCTCATGCTTGCAATCACACATGCACCTAGTGTATATGTTTCTGATGGTAGTATACTCCACATGGTGTAATTCAATTTAACTCTATGTTCATCTAATGACCCTTATCTCTCGGCTTGTATTGACATCTAGAGCACAGGTTTAATAATATCCATATGAAAGTTGATATTTATACATTGTTTCTGTGTTTTAGGTGTATGAATCTATTCACGATAGCACTGTAATGGCTGGCTTGATTCAAGGTCCATGCGAAGTTCTTCCTCCTTCTAAGTTCAGTGAAGAAAGTGAAAGACGGAGGCAGTTAGGACATGAGGCAAATGATGGATTACGACCAATATTCTTGTGCAAGTATGGCTCTTTAATTCTTACATGTCATACAAGTGAATGTTTTGTGCATGTCTTTTTAAGGACGAGTACGAAGTTTTGTTCAAGTATGTGGATCATTTCATATTCTTATACCTTGAATTTTGTTTTTATTTTTCCACTGATGCCTGGATATGTACACAAACAGTCCTGATGTACGTCTTTGTGTGGACTCACCTATAGGTCACTGCTCATATTGGGTGTAGGCATTGGGTATTCCAATGGAACGATGATATATTTGTTTAATCTGTTATGTTTTTGTTCCCATCATAGCAAGGATTACATTCACCTTCTTTTTCTTTGATTTTTCTTTGCAGATGGATTTATGATGAGTTTAAAGGGTTATTGCTGCCTGTGACCTAGTAATCTGCTTATGCATGTATGCTTTTTTGGTGGTTTGATCTTCTCCTTTGTTATGGGAACTCGATCATGCTCTTTTTGATCAGGTATCTGAATTACACCAAAAAATCTTACTTGGCTTTGCTTATTATGCTGATCATTACCTGGTCATTTAGAGTATGCTCCTCGAAGGGCCTATTAAACTAGATGTAACATTGAATAAGTTATTCAATTGATGAATAATAGTTATAAATGGAGTTTTTTTTTCCTTGTGTTAATGTGGTGCATAGAAGCTGTATAAATCTAGATGAATAAGAAACATTATTTTGCATTTACTTAAATTTGTTTAGAGTATTATGTCCAGACTATTTGTGATATATTGTTAGTTCTTTCTGTTGTCATTGTTGGGTTCTTAGCTTCTGAACTTGTGATGCTTTTTGAACAAATGTGCCCTTGTTTCAGAATGTAGCTGGGCAAACAACCATACTTTTTATTTGGTTCTAACTTTGTACCAATTTGCTTCGCTATAACTTTGCGATAATTTCTAGTTGCCGGGTGATTTTTTCAATACAGGTAGCCTTTTTACAAATGGGATGGGGCATGCTTAGCTAATCCACAGAGAAGATAGTCTCAACATTCGTATCTTGTACAATATGTAGCAATAGAAATTCAAGCTATTATCTTTGAAGCTCCCCCCTTTTGGGTTTGGGTGCTTCGTTTCGGTCACAACATTTTCGCAATAATTTTAGTCTTTCGAGTTGTAGTATAAAATGAGTGTTTTCACCTCAGTTGTCTAAATACTTATGTGTACATTGACATTGGACATCTCATTCTCTGGAGTGACTTTATAGGCAAAGGTCAAGTCTTGATTTTGCACACTTTGTTCTGAGAACCCTAGCATTATCTGCTTTCAGATGAACTACTCTCTAGAAAACCAATTATCTGATTCTGATTCCGATTCCGGTTCTGATTCCATGTGCCCCTCCGTTTTTGGATTTCTCCAAAATGAAAATTTTGGCTGATGCAAAGCTTGGGAATTAGTTATTAGAGGATCAGAGAGTCGGATGCTCTGGAAAATTTCGAATTGGGGATTCAGTGGGGTGGGCTGGGTCGGTCGCGCACTCTCGCATACCATTGTTGGGCTCCGACATGGGCCAGACTTAAACGTCCACTATCTTAAAGGTCTCTTCCAACCTTTGGATGATCGCTTTCCAACATATTACCAACTAAGGCCCCATTATAATAGAAAAAGAAAGGTTGTCTAAAAAAAGTCGTGGAGACTAGTATTATAATTTAGTGACATTTGTTTAACTGTAATAATAATCTTCATTTTTTCAAATATAATGATATTAAGGGATAAAGATTACAATATACAAATTAGATATTGACCTCATTTTTTTTACGAGAGTCGCATCTAAAACTTCTCACCTAATGAGTAAAGAGAAATACCACCTAAATCATATTACAAAATGATTTATTATAAAAATATTAATTATGGGACCTAATTTGTTGTTGGTCATCTTTTCATTATCGCTTGTTTTATTATTTTAAGTTTGATATAATAATATGATTGTATTATTTTCATTTCAATAATATATATATATATATATATATATATATATATATATATATATATATATATATATATATATATATCATAAAAGTAACTTCAATATGACACATTTCACTACAAAGAAGTGAGATAATACTAGTAAAATATTTTTTTAAAAATTATTTACTTGACGCTCGTGATCCGATCACTGTATATGACTTGTATGTCACTAAAAACCCTAAAATTGATGGAGGCCTTCGATTCCCAATACCGTTGAATCAAGCTATAGGTAGGGGAGACCCTAAACCCATTTTTGAACTGTAACTTGCCAATAACGAAAATCAAGTCTTATTCATTTTTGACGTATTGCATAATTAATATTAATTAATTAAACCAATGATTCAATGAAGCGTTGCGAAAGTCGGAAACCCTAAACCTAGCTAGGGTTTGGGTTTGTTGTCATATAACGCAACCCCATGTTTGATAATTGATTTTGTCTCAGGAATTTAGTACAAATTGTAAGTGTGTTTGAATGATTATGGGCAGGTGTTCCTCCAATGAGTTACAATATTATGCTTCTTGGATAAGGTGTTCCAAAATGAGATCTATCCATAACCGTACCATTTTCTAGTGCCTGCCAGACTCTACCGTTCTCTAAACCGAATATATACCTTTTTAGATCCTAAGATCTCGTTTGTTATGCCGTATTGTACTGACTATTTCAGTCGGATAGATTAATTTGTCCATGGACAGATAGACTAACTATTTAGTCGGACGTTTGGTGCCCTACCAAATTAAAATGCCGATTATATTATACTAGTTGATAAGAAATATCTATATCATAAATAATAATTATATATATTATTATTATTTACTATTTATTTTAATTAATTATTGATATTATTATTATTATTGATATTATTATTAATTATTGATTTTTTATTATTATTCTATTTTAATTATTATTTATATTTATTATTATTATTATTTTCAAGATTACTAATCATCCGACTACTTAATACGGATAATTTCGAGAGTTTTATTTTAACGGATGTGGACCGTATAAAGGCACTCAACCGTATTAATTTATTCGGTGACTAATTAATACGAGTGATACTAAATACTGGTTTCGTACTATATTATCTTATCTGATTCCTTATACGGCATACCAAACGTAGTCTAAGAATCTTGCATGTACAATAAACTATATGTAACAAGTATTGTGTCCATATAATAATAAAGGGAATTATAGATGGTTATAGTAGATCTCCTTCTTTTATATATGTATATAGCACTAGAACTCGGATTCTTTTATATATGTTTAAATTAATTTGAAGTAGATATCACTCTAAAAAATTATGATCGGATATGATTCTCTTCTTATACATCAGGGTTTTCGAAATTCTAATTTGACGTACGACATCACTTTATATGCATGAGATTTCGATTTCGAATAATCCTACTTCAATTTTAAATAATTAGGTAAAGTAAGCATCTTAGTTAATAAAGTAGGCTTGATGCTAGGTTAATTAGGAGTAATTGATTGCTAGTCTTTGTTGCGTTGATGGTAGAATTCACATGCATTTACAGTACATATTGTATAATTTATGATTTTATTAAAGCATATGTAACTTTTAGGGTTAAACAAACCCTATAATAGGACTACGGATCCCACCTGTCTCCATCAGAGACAACCCCCTAAGCAAATACCATTTACCAAATAATAAATAATAATATCCACGTTTTTTACAGTGACACAAAACCTCGTGAATCATGACACATTGACACAAGTAGCTCAAAAGGAAGATAACTACCATGTCTTTTTTGACCACAGACCGCTCTACCACTGTCAAATTACTCATCTTTTTCTTTAGGAGACTCCAAAAGTATAGTAAATTATCTAAAAAGAAGTCGTTAAGAGAATATATAGTATCTTTTCATAATTTTTTCATGGACCTTCAACCAAATGACATATATAATATTAATATTTTAATCAAAATATTTATGCAGCGCACAAGTGATAATCCACGCCATCTTATTTTAATTAACTATTTCAAAATAAAAATAATTCCAAACATAAAAACATAGAAAATAAAAATTATGAAAAATAAAAGTCTAATAACTCAATTATTTTCTCTCTTTTGAAGACTTTTAACCTTGTTCGTACATACACCACCAAGACAACACCGTCAACTAGTTGCACCCTGTAATTTGTCAGATCATTTGCATCTATTGCATCGCAACAATTTCCCTTTTTCCCTTTTTCCTTGTAATTTGATTCAATCTTCCCAAATCTACAGTAAGATCAAATTGAAACTAGCACAAAAAAAAATTACAATAACATTAAATACAAAAGGGAAGCTTCAACCCCCGACCAAACAAAATTTAAATTCAGTCTTCTCCCATAAATGGACATTGGGGGTGTTCCATCGTCGTGGTTTCGCGATGAGAAAGGAAGCATCGTGATGAGATTCTTTGAGTCTTCAACTCAGAAATGATCTATTGAGTATAATTATTAGGGTTCGATATTACAGTGAGATAATGTTATGAGAGTTTGAAGTTGAAGAAAGTGGCGTTGAGTTATTAGGGTTTTTCTTAAATCCGAAGGAGTGAGGGGAGGCATCACATGTTTAATGTTCAATCACTAGGTCTTTTTGCTATTTTTTTATTTTTTTTAAATTACTGATTTTCTTTTTCTTTTTATTTTATGAAAAAAACTATGTATTAAAATAGAGATGCCATGTAAATTCACTATCATATGCCACATCTATCAGGATAAAAAAAAGTTTAGGAAAGTAGTTTGGTGTCTCTATTATTTTCTTTCATTAAAATAAATTTTGTGATTTTTGTTAGCACCCCCGGCCCGTTAATCTAGGTTGAATTCATATAATATATATATATATATATATGTATATTATAATAATAAAGAAAAAGGTACGTAATCAATTTGCATGGACCATTTGCATATTGGGAGGAATATCAAGTATATATAATAATAAAAAGCAAAAGCTATTTGTATATATATATATATATATATAATATGTGTGTGAGTACTGATCAGTAGGGTAGTTAATTGGAAATTAAATAAAGGTAATGAGGATGAAGTAGAAATTAAGTAGTCGATGTAGGCCTTGTCTCATGAGAATCGGCGGCTATCACGGTGTATTGTAGACTTTGAGAGAGAGAGTTAACAATAATATCATGCCCTAATCCAAAATCCTAGCTTCCTCTCCAAAAGAAATATTTCTTTAAAAAAAATTTCTTAGACTGAATTTCTTCATGTTCAGGGGGCTTTCTCTTGGTACATATAGGGATATAGTAAATAAATCGGATAATCCAATCGATCTTGATGTTGATTTTACCGAAGTTTGTTCGTCTTCATGCTTCATTTTTCTCGTTTATCGTCATGGTGTCGATCATAGTCACATATTCAACGTCCCGGCGAGTCAAGTTACCGATGAAACTCTTGTCCTCATGAGTTTGATCTGCCTTCACAGGGTTTTGACTCGTGATGCGGCATGGTGGATTTTGATCAAGCCATCGTAGCCCTTCATTGGTAGTGTGGTGTCAATCAAGGTGGATTGGAACATCTGCGATATGGTGGTGGGCAATATCATCGTCGTCTTCTAAATTCCGTAGAGTCAACAATAACGGGAGTGATATGCAGCGATAACGGTAGAAATGACCAATTTGTACATTTTGTTGAGTTATTTATTTATTTTTCTTTTTAGTTTACTTTGTACAAATAAATCTAACGGGACTTATTCTGGATTGACTGTGTTAGGTTTTCCCTTTTGTGAGATTGCAAAGATTAGTTGTTCGCGCAGTAATGGCTTTGATGATACTTAGGGGATTCAATTTATATTATTTTGTACGTTATTTCCCCTAGATTTTGATCACTGGAGGTATTTACCCATATTTGTCGTCAAACTTTTACAGTCTAGCATGTCTTTGTCTTATATTTTTATTTAATCAATAAAATTTCGTATCTTCTAAAAAAAAAAAATAATACAAAACAATAATATCATGTCATATGCCAATATGCCATAGAGGGAGAAAAGTTTATATTAGGGTCACCCAATACCCTTTCTCACCGCCCTCTCTCATGTCATTTCCAAATCTAGCTATTTGGATTCAAAAGTAATTTTCATTTGAAGTTGAGTTTGATGTTAGCATAATCCATACTCTGACGTACACCTGTTTGATAAATATTGTATATATGATCATTTATATTGGAATCCCTTCAATTTAACTAGGGAATCCCTTCAATTTAAAATTATATTGAACTCACTTATATTAAGTAAAATTTCGAAAAATCTAATACAACAACTTATCATCACAGCCTCCCACTTAAATTTTTGCATAACCTAAAGGAAATCGAACCTACAATCCCCTTTATTAATCATACATGCGCAATTTCTTCTTGATAAACACAATTAATGTTTTCAATGTTTGGTATTGGATAAAATTGCATATTTTTTTCTTCTTCAAAATATCCTTTATTTCAGACAAACTTATCGTAAACGAATTGAATATTAAGTACTCAGCCAAATTCAACTTATATATATATCAAAGATTTAACTTGTTTCTATTAAAAAATGAGTGTAGAACCTCTGTGCTCAAGAAGATCGAGCCCGAGGGTGGCTTAATTTATTGGCTTTTGCGTAATTACCAACATTAATCTACTAGTCTAGAAGCCTAAATAGTAATTAAAAAGAGTTAGGTACAAATTGAACCCTGATTTCTGGGTGATGGTTAAATTAATAAGAGATTACTTATTAATCATCATTTGGCTTTTAACTTGATATTTATTATTCAATTCATTTTTCATAATAAGATAATAATAAAAGAGAAATGTAGCTACTTTTATTTTATTTTTTATCGACGATTGAGAAAGGGAATTATAAATGTTAGATATCAACGATTGAGAAAGGGAATTATAAATGTTAGATATCAACTTCGTTCGTTAGACTCGAATATAAAACTACCTATTACCACCGGAGTAGATAATTTTACATCACTTTATTTTAAGAAAAAGTGACGCAGAAATGATATCCCAATCATATCCTAATCCAAGTATGGGTCTGCTCATCATCCTCATATGCAATGAATGTTATCATTATGTTTATTATCATTTATTATATGGATTTTAATGTACATTAATTAAAAATATTTTCATTCAATTAACTACGTAAAGCTAATATTCATTACCAATTAATAATATTAAGCGAAACTACTTCCGATTGTTTATGAAGATATAACTTTCGTGACACACAAGCATCTAGCATAAAAGAAAGAGCAATAGGTTGCATTCTTTCTAACTTCATTTTTCCACAAGCATCGGCAGAGCCACAAGGGGTCCAAGGTGGGTCCTAGGCCGCCCCCATTGACATTTTTTTTAATGTTTATGTATGTATTATACTGTAGTATTTGGTTAATTAATTATTCTTTTTTGCTCACATTCCTGCTTATTATGCCACTATTTGCTAATATGAGATTAACTAAAAATATTTCTTTTTTTGTTTTGGTTAAGATAATTAATTATACATTCATCTTCGTTTAGGAAGATTATACATTCCTTTTTTTAGGAAGATTATACATTCCTATTCTTTTGAGGAAGATTTTTTTTTTATTGGAATTCTTTTGAGGAAGATTAATTATACATTTCTTTGTAAACTAGAAAAATTAATGTGCCTTGCCCAATATTATCCAAGTGATTTCTTTAAGTATGACCTTGATCTACTTAAAGAACAACTTGACTTCTAACAATGATTTCAGAGAATTGAAAGCAATTACTAATCTTGCAAAAAAGATGGTTGAGACAAAAAAAATCAGATTTACCCATTAGTGTTCTTACTTATGACTCTAACACTAATTCTACTAGTTGCAACTGCAAGTGTAGAGCGCGTGACTTCAAAAAATGAAAACCCGTTGATGGCAACTATGATTGTAATGAATTAGTAATATAATATGATGTTTTTGATATTTTAATAAGTTTGATATATATTAGGAGGAGTTAAATTACATTTAAAGTTCAATTTTTATTTAACTATTTTATGAAAGACCCCCACACAAATAAAATCCTGGCTACGCCTCTTGCCACAAGATTCATTACCATACGGTTATGGTTGGTAGGGGCACTAGCGAAGCCACATGGGGTCTAGGGTGGTCATGGGCCCCCACTGACATTTTTTTTAATCTTTATATATGTTTTATATTGTAGTATTTGATCAATTAATTATTTATTTTTGCTCACATTCCTTATTGAACATTTCAGCAGTCCCTAAAACATATTTTTTAGTTAATTTAGGGACTTTAAAAGAAAAAATGGCTCCAGCATAATCCCTATCTCACTCCCTAGTTTTGAATTTTGTTATTTTGGGGGTTTTAGTTCTCTAAATTAAACAAATAGGAGACAGAAAGTAGAGATTCCCTATCACCTCACAATTGAATATATTTTTTATTAATAATAAAATAAAAATGTGAGGTTATTCAAATGTTTCACTTGAAACAAATAATAAAATATTTGAGATTTGCTAAAATAAGAAGTATTGCTATAGTAAACTTTTTTAAAGCAGTTTGCTAAATAACTTTTCAACTATTTTAATTATAATTTAACTTAAATTTAGGGAATCTGCTGGAGATGCTCTTATTATGCCACTATTTGCTCATATGAGATTAACTAAAAATATTCATTTTTTTGTTTTGGTCAAAATAATTAATTATGCATTCATTTTCTTTTAGGAAGATTATACATTCCTAATTTTTTTAGGATGATTATACATTCCTTTTCTTTTGAGGAAGATTAATTATACATTCCTTAATAAACAAAGAAAAATTGATGTGTCTTGCCCAATGTTATCCAAGTGATTTCCTTAAACATGACCTTGAGCTACTTAAAGAACAACTTGAAAATTGCATTTGGGACATGATGACACGACCCCTTCCGGAAATAAAAGTTAAAATT
Source organism: Oemleria cerasiformis (assembly GCA_037349345.1). Lineage (NCBI taxonomy): Eukaryota > Viridiplantae > Streptophyta > Magnoliopsida > Rosales > Rosaceae > Oemleria > Oemleria cerasiformis. Next base: position 13,394,805 of record JAZGTL010000007.1, read on the forward strand.
TAAATTTATTAAAGTAACTGATAGTTACGGGTTAGATTAACGTGTCGATTTGGGCTAAAACATGAGGATGGACTATAGCAAAGGCCCAAAGAGAATTATTGGGCCGTGATTAAAAGTCGGATTTACAAATTGATCGTTTTGCCCTTGAAACTTACGAAGGTTTGAAAGTCATTTTTAGATTTGGAACCTTTTTGGGAGTTTTCTTAGCACCAATGCGTATGTCTCGAATTCACGAGTGCGTAGATAAGTGGCACGCAAAAATCGGAGTTCGAACAAGAAAGTTACAGGTATAAAATAATAAGGATGTATTGGTAATTTTGAAAAAGTTTAACTATTAAAAAGGACCACACTCTCTCCTCTCCCAAATGGGTCAATCTCTTTTCTCTCTCCCTCTCTCTCTCTCCTCTTCCCGCGACTTCTCGCAGAAAATACTCCCAAATGGCCTCACGACCGCCACCGATCGGCGGCGACCCAAACCACCACTCCACCACCATCTTCTTCGTCTCGCCCTTGTGAATCCAACCGTACTAACGATTGGGCCTAACAACCACTGTGGACGGCGAAACGACGAGGAGAACGAAATGGGTTCTCACGAATTTCGAGGGCTTTTTCGGCCACCACAGGGACTGGTTCTCAATTTGAGCCTTAGTTTTGGATTATTGGGATTGAGTAGATAGTTTTAGACTATTAGAACGTAAGATTTGGTGAAGAAATGGAGAAATTAGATAAACTCCAAAATCGGCCAACAATGGCGGTTTCAGACCGGCAGCCGGCGAGGGAGGTTAAAGGCGACTGCAACCTGCAGTCACAAGTGGAAGAAGACAGGAGCCGTGCGGGGGTGCGTGGACTCCTCCCCCAGCCTCCGGTGATTCGTGTTTTAAGTAATCTGTCATTCTGAAGCCGATGGCGTAGGTTTCGAGTCCATCGGAGTTCGTTAGAGGGTTGTTTTGGATAGTTTTAGTTACTTTAAACGTATTTAGGGAGCGTGAGAACTCCTGAGATTTAGGGAATTAAGATTGGTAGTTTTAATGGTTAACTATTAATAGTATTTGCCATGTATGTGAGGCGTCTGTTGTTGCGGAGTTTGAAAGGTCGTATGGATTGAGACGAAGCTCATGTGGACTTCCGGGAACGAACGCCTCGAAGTACGTGCAATAGTGGATCCGGTCAGGTGAGTTCTCCCCGACGTACTGTGAGTGGACCTTCTTCCCTAAACTCATACTTACATAATTGGTGTATGTTTGCATATGTGTTATGCTTAGAGAATGTGGATGAATTACGTTGATTTGTTTATGATTGAATGTGACATACGTTAAGATGATTAGAATAATCATGGATTGGATTGGTGATGAATGTCTTGGTTGTGATGCTTGAGAATGTTTGGTTTGATTATTGTGTTAGGATGATGATAGAAACCATAGATGATGTCACAAGCTAGAATTAGAGTCTAGCATGTACTAATATCTTAATTTGAGGATAGAAATCCCTATGAAATGTTGTTGATAATAGAAATATATAAACTATTGCAGGGGTTAATTGTAGGCCCCGACATTAGTGATCATCATATATGAGGGTTGTGAATCCTATGAAAGGTAAAATACTCCGGAATCAGTATAAACTATCACTATGGTAGAGAATCTCGAGGATCGATTTCGAGATTAGAGTTACGATATCAAATCACGAGTTATGGGTGGATATTGATGTGAAACGAAGAATACAACGATTTCGATGATCGGGACGGATTGAGTATATGAATGAGATGCTATTACCGAGGAGTCAAGCCGACTTAACATATTAGTCAGAGTCGAGATGTTATCGCCAATGAGTCATGCCGGCCTAGGATATGAGTCAGTGTGGAGATACTAAGGCCGAGGCATGTCGGCCTAATACATGTGTCATATGTCAGTGTCCTGAGTCATGTTAATTCATGTTGCGTCGTATGTCTGTGTCGAGTCATGGTATACCTATATGGTGGTCGCTAGTGCCGTACTTGTCTGTAGGCCACAAACCAGTCTTCCACGTGATCGTTCACTTGCGCTCGCTCTATACTAGTTAAACAGTGCCAGTCCTATCCCCAGCCTTATGTGTATATGTAGTCTTAGGGCTTCTAGGGGGATTCGTGGTGATGGTGCTTGCACCCAGTCCTTCACGTGGTCGTGGTACGAGCGAAGACACTCAGTCCTATCACGTGTTCGTGACTCGTGCGACTATAGTGCCATTGGGAAACCCGATATGATGATAGTCATAATGATAGCCGAGGGTTATGCCGGCTTATATTATATACCAGTTGAGGGTTATTCCGACTGATGTGATATACCAGCCAAGGGTTATACCGACTGATGATATGATATGATAGCTGAGGTGATATGTCGGCTTATGTGATATGATAGCCGATGTGATATGTCGGCTTATGTGATATGATAGCCGAGGTGATATGTCAGCTTATGTGATATGATAGTCGAGGTGATATGCCGGCATATATGATATGATAGCCGATGTGATATGCCGGCTTATGTGATATGATAGCCGAGATGATATGTCGACTTATGCTATATGATTGAGTCATGATGATAGCCGAGGGACATGCTGGCTTATATAAGTTATCGAATGATGATTATTGTCATCGAGAGTAACTGAAGTATGAAGTACCAGTGAAGGTACATTCGATATCGAGGTCAGTGGGTATGGTGAGGGCGGTGACCCGATTGATGAGATTATGGTTCGGATGCTCGTTGTGATATTGAGATGATCGATACCGTTATAGAGTGACAATGATATCGAGATAGTACTATTAATGTTGTCCATGAGAAATGGATATGTTATCTTCAACGTGTGAAGATTAAATTATGATTGGGTTGTATTTGACAACCTGTTTGGTTGCTAGCCCTTCGGGGTTATATTATTATTATATTGATTATATTATTGAGTACGAAATAATGTTACATGTGACGACCCAAATGCTAAGGTACCATGAAGGGTATCGGTTATATGCTGTGTACTATTTGGAGTCCTATGCGTTAAAGGTATGGAGAAAATGGTATAATAGGTGAAATCTAATGGTATGAGTGTGACTCATGTTACCTAAGTTTTTACTTTGAGGGGTTTGTATGTATTTGATGAACTGCATTTCATTGAGTTTTACTAGGGCTCACTCACCTCCCTATTTTACACCCCTTAGGTTACTGAAGAAGGTTCTTGGATACAAGGAGGAAGTCATGTGATGATAGCCCTGACACCACCTGAAAAGGGTAACAATGTAATAAATCGGTTAAGCATTTGATGCCCAAATTGTGATCGTCATTGGTTTAATTATGCTCTGGGTAGCCGCTGATGCGATGAAATGGTAACTTAGTGTTTACTATTCTACCTTTCACTAAACTTCCTAAAATTCAATGTTTTAGCTTGGGATTTCGTCACTTGGACGCTGAGCGTCCAGGTGTCGGCCAACACTCGATAACTCTGGTATTTTGTTGAATTTCCGGAGCGGGGTGTAACACATGACTTCTAACAATGATTTCAGATAATTGAAAGGAATTATAATTTTGCAAAAAAGATGGTTGAGACAAAAAAAGATAAGATTTACCCATTAGTGTACTTACTTCTGACTCTAGCACTAATTCTACCAGCTGCAACTGCAAGTGAAGAGCGCATGGTTTTTGCTATGAAATATGTGAAGAATGACTTGCGGAACTGAATGGGGGATTTATGGATGACTGATTGCTTGATTTTGAATATCAAGAAAGATATTTTTAAGAGTATAAAGAACGAATATTATGTAACGATTTCAACAAATGAAAACCTTTACCTATGATTGTAATGAATTAGTAACATGATATGATGTTTTTGATATTTTAATAAGTTTGATATATATTAGGATGAGTTGATTTACATTTAAAGTTCATTTTTTTTCTGTACTTTATGAAAAGTCCCCACACAAATGAAATACTGCCTAGGCCACTAGGTGGGGGTGACTGGATTTAATTGGATTGGATTGATTAACTCATCAAATTCAATATATATTTGAATGTAAAAATTGATATATTTTCATTGTAAGAGGATTAGATAGGATTAGACATATGAGGAAATTTAATTACCGTTTCTAATCCTATTATTTTGAGAGGATTGGATTGGATAAGTTTTCTTCTATGTCTACTCGCTCTATATTATGTATTCAAATGTCACAATCATCAATTTCTTAAAATATCATATATATATAAATTAGAGCATCTCGGAAAAAATGAAATAAATTAGCGATGATTTAATCATTCATATGTGTTAATTAAATTTACGGTTTACTCTTATTAAGCATGTTAACTGTTATTAAAATCGTCAATTGTTTGATACACATGAACTATCAAATAATCTCCAATTTGATTGATTTTTTCATGGGAAATTAGCTTTAATATCACCTTATCACAAAAAAGATTCTTCAATATCCCTTTCCTTATATCCTTGCAATCGAAGGTAAAAGAGTTTTGGTATTTACAATTTTGACCCAAGTATATAAACAACCAATAAGTCAGCAAACACCTATTTAGTTACTTGTTAGGATTTGTTGGATTGTGAAGAAGAAAATAGGAGGAGAATAGCGAGAAAGAGAAGTTGGGAAGAAGAAAAAAGGAGGAGAAGAGCGAGATAGAGAAGTTGGGCCGAGGTGGGAAATGAGGAGAGAGGGAGACACTGTAGCGGTTTTAGGGTTTGGAAATGAGGATAGAGGGAGGCGACGACGGCGGGCTTGGAGTTGCGAAACGAGGAGGCGGCGACAGCGGGGTCGGCATCTTCCAAACTCGTAGAAAGGAAGGCTCTTTCTGGTGTTGTTCGACACGGCTGAGATGGTGACGGTGGCGGCGTCTCGTGTATTGAGAGGTATGTAACATTTTCCCCCATGGTAAATGGCTCCAAATTATTTTAGGTTCGATAGGATTTGCAAGCGGATGAATTATGGTTTTCAAATAGGAAGGGGGTTGATTGATTATTGATTGATTTAGGGTTTGTATTGATTATTGATTGCAAAATTTTGTAAGATTAGTAATGAAAATGGTAAAAATAATTAATTGAATTAGGTTAATTGTTTGAAATTGATACAGAGAAATTGAGAGAAATGTTGGCTGGTTTTGTGAAATAGGCGTGCATTGTTGTTGGATATGGGTTACAATTGGATTGATGTTTCTAATGCAGGCTGAGTGTAAATGTGAAATGTTATTGGTTTTGTAATTGGTAACTAAGTTGTAAATAATCGGTATATAATAGTCATATAAGGGGTAACTAAAGGAAATTGTAAGGCAATGATACTGGCAAGAAAAGTTTTGTAATCAGAAGATGTAAAGTTTGTAAATGGGTTTTAGGACAGAATTGGATGGTTTATGAGTATTGGGTGAATATTTTTGGTCGTTGACAACATGTACTATGTTAATGGTGTAAGTGAACTTTCATTGTTTGAAAAACAAAAAATGGGAGACAATTACAAGATAATCGTGGGGTAGGACGATGTTGCTTCAGCTAAAGTTCAACATGTGTGGCAAGCAAGTAGAACAATCAAGGACATAAAGGCTAAATTGACACAACATGAGTTAGAGAAGTTTAGGACTACCAGCTTTGGGAACATTCTTGACATCGAAGAATTGCAGTGGAGCGATTCCATTGTTCATGGGATGATGTCCCGTAAACTTACTAGTGGGGGAGTTAATGAAGCGAAAGGCTTATGTTTCCTGGTTGGGGAGAAGGTGAAGCAGTTCACTGTCAAAGATTTTGGTTTGATAACCAGTCTTAATTGTGGAGAGAAAAGCAGTCAGGCACATGAGGGTGATGGCTCATCGAGCTTGGCAAAACGGTACTTCAAGGGGAATAAGAAGTTAACGATCTCTCATTTGGTGAGTGTCTTCCAAGAATGCAGGAGGCGTGAAGATGCATTAAAGTTAGGGCTGATTTACTTCGTTGAAACGGTCCTACTTGGGAGGGAGCCAAGTAGGAGAGTGAATGAGGAATTTTTGAGATTGGTTGACAATCTAGATGAAAGGAATAAGTATCCGTGGGGCTCGGAATCTTATAAAAAAACTCATGAGTCCTAAGCTAGAATTCTAGTTAAGGGTTAAAAGAAGTGGCCTCCAAGGTTTGTAACTAAACGAGTGTCAAAGGAGAAGAAGAAGGCTGGGAATAAGAAGGAGAGGGGAAAAGAAAAGGTTGGTGAAGGCACTGATGAAGAAGATGGTGAAGGTGATGATGGAAAAGAACCAGCTGTAGAGGACATTTGTGATGATGATGGAAATGAAGAAGATGAGGATAATGGTAGTGGAGATGAAAATGAGGAAACTGAGGAGGAATGTGCAAACACTGAAGGACAAGAAGTTGAAAAGCAAGAACCAAGGGTTAAGGTAAGAGCAGAACTCGGAGGAATGGAAGGACTAAAGCTGAACAAATTGGCTTATAAAGTTCGCGGGTTTTTGCATGCTTTTTAGGTTAGTCAATAAAAAGGAGTAGTTCATTTATATGATAAACTTTAATGTATAAAATTGATGTGAAGTAAAAAATATTTAAATTGATGATGAAGGTGTGGGTGTTTGAAAGCTTGTCGTTTTTACGCAGTAATGGATATGTCAAGATGCAGAGAAATCCTAAAGTGCCGAGATTACTGCACTAGAGCTGCATCAAATTGATTACTTTTCACAGTATGTACAATGAGCTGTTTAAATACGAAAAGGTTAGTGCAAAGTTGTAAGGAGTTATTAGATAGGAGATTGAATTTGGTGTTGCTATTTAAGAAGGATGATTGTTTCTTTGTTAGTGTGTTGTTGACATTAGTTGTATTTTGCAGGCAGAGGTGTTAAAGCTTGTTCCCACAAGTGATGAGGAGGAGTTAGGGTTTTGGTCATGGGGCAATAATGGTAAAGAAGAAGGAAATGAAGGAATGGATGCGAACTTCAAATTTCAATGCCCACAGCCCGAAGAAGACGATGTTCATCTTCCCGATCTACACATACATGTTGGACTTGATGTGAGGGAGCTATGGAGTCTGGCACTGAATTTGGATAATGCTGTCACTTTGTTGATAAAAGAGAATAAAAATTTGAAAAATCAAGAGACATTGCTGGAGGAGGCGAGGGGATTGAAGCAGCTGAAATTTAAGCACGACCAATAGGAGAGTGAATGTCAGGACCCGTCCCGAATTTCCCCTCGAAACCCGGGAAGAACCCTGATCCCGTCTGACAACCTAAGAAAAGTTCCCAAAATACCCTTAAATCCATACAAATTATAATAACCATGATAAATAATTCCTCAAAACTCAACCATTTTTCACAAATTTTACGTCTAAATCTATCTACTCAAACCCAGGAATCCAAATATGACCTCAAAACCACCAACACGTACCTGTATAAGCCGGAAAATGGATCGAAAGGTCCGAAAATTCCTTTCCTCGGTTCGGCTTCCTCCGTGGTCCTCTCCTTCGATGGTTGGTACGGTTGTGATCACGGGAAGGAGTAGAACACGATTAGTGGATCAAAACTGGAAGATGAGGCCTTGAAATCAATGTTGACTTTTGTGGGTGTTTGGGTGAATTTCGCACGGGTTCAATGGTTTCGGTGTGTTTGAGTTTGTCACAGAGAGAGAGAGAAGGAGATGATAAGGATGAAAATGAAGATGGATCAGAGAATATCTGATTTGGGGGTTAAAAATATCTACCCCAAGTCAAAAATTACCAAAATGCCCTTGCACATTTAGACCCATAACTCTCGTCTACGAACTCCGTTTTCCGCGTGCCGCCTGTCTACGAACTCGTGAGTTCGAGACCTACGCAACGGTATACAAAACACCACCAAAAAGGTTTCGAAACAAAACTTGATTTCCATGCCCTTTAACAAGCAAGGGCAAAACCGTCATTTTACAAAATTATTTAATTAAATCCAATAATTGAAATTCCGGGTTGTTACAATCTACCCCCCTTAAGAAATTTCGTCCCCGAAATTCAACTCTACCCTTGGAACAAATAAGGATACTGCGTCCGCATTAGTTCCTCAGTTTCCCACGTGGCTTCCTCCACGTTATGATTCCTCCACAACACTTTAACTAGAGGAATACTCTTTCTGCGCAGTACCTTCTCTTTCCAATCCAAAATTTGCACCGGTTGCTCCTCAAAAGTCAAATCATCTTTCAGCTCAAGTGGTTGCTCTTCCAACACATGAGACTCATCAAACAGATATTTCCGGAGCAAAGATACATGGAAAACATTATGGACTCTGGATAGTTCCGATGGTAAAGCAAGACGATATGCCACTGGTCCTATCCTCTCCAAAATCTCATATGGACCAATGTAGCGAGGACTCAGTTTTCCTCGTCTACCAAAACGTACAACTCCCTTCCAAGGTGATAGTTTTAAGAACACCCAATCACCTACTTCAAACTCAAGGTCTCTGGTTCTACGGTCTGCATAGCTCTTCTGGCGATCCTGAGCTGTCTTCAACCTTTCTCTGATGATCCTTATCTTTTCCTCAGTCGTATCAACCAACTCTGGTGTTAACAGTTTCCTTTCACCCACTTCGTTCCAGCATAATGGTGTCCTGCACTGCCTCCCATACAGTGCCTCGAAAGGAGACATCCCAATACTCGACTGATAACTATTATTATAAGCAAATTCCATCAGAGCCAGATGTGAATCCCAGTTTCCTTTAAACTGTAGTACACAAGCTCTCATCATATCCTCCAAAATCTGGATTGTCCTCTCAGACTGACCATCCGTCTGAGGATGAAAAGCTGTACTAAAATGCAATGTAGTGCCAAAAGCCTTCTGCAAACTCCGCCAAAACCTGGAGGTAAATCTAGGATCCCTGTCTGAAACAATCGACTCTGGAGTCCCATGTAGCCGTATGATCTCATCAATGAACAATTTGGCATACTGACTCATCCGAAAATCTTCCCGCACTGGCAAGAAATGTGCAGACTTCGTGAGTCTATCAACAATTACCCATATCCCATCATGTCCTTTCTGTGTTCTTGGAAGTTTATACACAAAATCCATCGTAATGTGATCCCACTTCCATTCCGGAATAGGTAATGGTTGAAGTGCCCCATATGGTTTCTGCCTCTCTGCTTTCACTTGCTGGCACGTTAGGCATCTACTCACAAACTCAGCAATCTCCCTTTTCATCCCAGTCCACCAATAATATTTCCTTAGGGTATGATACATCTTGGTACCTCCTGGATGCATAGCGTAAGCCGAACTATGAGCCTCATCAAGAATTTCCCTCTTTAGTTCCAGCTCATTCGGTACGCACAACCGACCATCCCTAACCAAGGCTCCATCATCCCTAAGCGCATAGTCCTGCCTGTTTCCAGCCTCTAACTCCATCCTGATAATGCACAATGTAGGGTCCTGAAGTTGAGCCTCAATAATCCGATCAATCAACACAGGCCTCACATGAAAACTAGCCAACAAAGCCCCCTGGCTATCCATGTCCAGTACTATCCCTGCTCTACGGAACTCTACCAGTAATGGTAAGTAGACTGTATGCAAATGGGCTAAAGAACCCATGGATTTCCTGCTTAAAGCATCCGCCACAACATTGGCTTTCCCTGGATGGTACTCTATAGTACAATCATAATCCTTTATTAACTCAAGCCATCTTCTTTGCCTCAGATTCAGGTCTTTTTGGGTGAACAAGTACTTCAAACTCTTATGGTCGGTGAAGATCCGACACGTCTCCCCGTACAAATAATGTCTCCATATTTTCAATGCATGCACCACTGCAGCTAATTCCAAATCATGTGTGGGGTAATTCAACTCATGGGGTTTAAGTTGTCTAGAAGCATAAGCTATCACCTTTCCATGCTGCATCAACACGCAGCCTATACCCCGCAATGATGCATCACTATACACCTCGAATCCACCAGTATCATCAGGAATGGTCAATACTGGAGCAGAAGTCAACCTCCTCTTCAGCTCCTGAAATCCCTGTTCACAATCAGCTCCCCAGTCAAACTTGACTCCTTTCCTCGTCAACCGAGTCAACGGCCCTGCTATCGTAGAAAATCCTTCTACGAACCGTCGATAATATCCTGCCAAACCCAGAAAACTCCTCACCTCTGTCACTGTCCTCGGTTGCTCCCAGTTTGCCACTGCCTCAATCTTTTGGGGATCTACGCTGATACCCTCAGCCGAAATCACATGACCTAAGAATCCAACTTCGGTCAACCAAAACTGGCATTTACTGAATTTGGCAAACAAATGCTTTTTCCTAAGCATATTCAGCACCAACCTTAAGTGCTTCTCATGTGCCTTAGCACTCCTCGAATACACCAAGATGTCATCAATGAACACAATCACAAACCGATCCAAATACTTTTGGAACACCCTGTTCATCAAATCCATAAATGCTGCTGGAGCATTAGTCAACCCGAAAGGCATCACCAGGAACTCATAATGACCATAACGAGTCCTGAAAGCTGTTTTCTCAACATCCCCTTCTCTGATCCTCAACTGGTGGTATCCGGATCGAAGGTCAATTTTCGAAAAATATTTTGCCCCCTTAAGTTGATCAAACAAATCATCTATCCTTGGCAAAGGATACTTATTCCGCACCGTAGCCATGTTTAGCTTCCGGTAGTCGATACACAACCTCAACCCACCATCCTTTTTCCTCACAAATAACACTGGTGCACCCCAAGGTGAAACACTTGGGCGAATAAATCCCATATTCACCAAGTCCTGCAACTGAGTCTTTAACTCTCGCAATTCTGCCGGTGCCATCCTATACGGTGCCTGTGAGATAGGTTGAGTACCTGGCAAAAGCTCGATGGTGAACTCAATCTCCCGGTGAGGTGGCAATCCCGGGAGATCATCTGGAAACACATCAGAGAATTCACTCACCACGGGAATATCCTCCACTCTCATCGAAGTTTCCCGAGAATCAAACACATGAGCCAAGTAACCCTCACAACCTTTCCTCAGCAATTTCTCAGCAGTCAAAGCTGATATCACTCCACAGGGTAGTACCCTACGATCTCCTCTGAATGTAAGTTCCGGTAAACCTGGACTCCGGAAATCCACTATTTTGTCATAACAATCAATAGAGGCATGGTGCATAGTCAACCAATCCATCCCCAGAATCACATCAAAATCAAAAATGTCTAAGGGGATTAAATCTGCCTCTAATGCATGACCTTCCACTAACACTGGACAATTTCGAATCACGAGATTCGCCACTAACATATTCCCAGTAGGAGTACTAATACCCATGTCCCAACCAATCGGAGACAATTCTCTATCAGCAAATAATGTAAAACCCCGAGAAATGAAAGAATGAGTAGCCCCAGGATCTATTAAAACATAAGCATCACGGTTAAAAATAGATAACATACCCGTGACTACATCTGGTGCTGCTCGGGCCTCCTGTTGCGACATAGCAAACACTCGAGCTTGTGTATCCAACGATCGACCACGACCCCACTGTCTGCCTCTGGCCCTGTTGGACGCAAGGGGCCTGTTTGTCCAATTGGCCCGGTTGGCCCTACTGGATTGACTCTGACTTCCAGCTGCAAAACCGGGCGTCTGAAATGTCCTCTGCCCCTGTTCAGCAGCACCCCGCCCCCAGGAACTACTAGCCGGATACAAATGTGGGCAAAATCTCTTGATGTGACCACTCTCCCCACAAAAGAAACATCCAGTGCTACCTGAGCTGCCACTCGGTCTTCTAGTTGATTGCACAGAAGCACCACTAGGACGGGCGAATGACTGGGGTGCCTGTCTGACTCCGCCACTGCCTGAACCAGATCCCTCACCCGCAGTAGATCCAGAGCTGTAACTGCCTCTCTTGGACGGTCCCTGGCTAGAGGTTCCAACATCCCAGCGATCCCTGTGTCGCCTGGAACCCCTAAACTGCTGCTGGACTGGCACACCCATGCTCAACTCTACACGAGCTGCAGCGTCAGACGCATCTCTCAATGAAGTATGGGCTGCAGCCGTTACCGCTGACCGAAGTTCGCCCCTCAGCCCATTTTCAAATCTGCGGCGTCTGTCCCTCTCGGTTACCACTAGAGCTGGTGCAAAACGGGCCAACTCTAAAAATCTCTGCTCATACTGAGCCACTGTCAAATCTCCCTGCTGTAGGTGTATGAACTCAGCCTCCCTGGCATCTCGGTACGAGCAAGGATAAAATTGCTCGAGGAACTTCTCCCGAAAGGTCGCCCAGGTAATGGTACTGACTTCCCAACCTGATACCTCTAATGCACTCCACCAATCATAAGCAGAACCACCCAGCAGAAAAGTGGCTAACAACACCCTGTCCCCCTGAGGACATCTCATAACCGAGAACACTCGCTCTAAACGAGTAATCCACTCTCTTGCATCATCTGGGCTAGAGTCGCCCATAAATACTGTAGCCCCTAATCTCTGGGCTCTCTCAATGTCTGAACCTTCAGTAGCAGTCCTACTCTGAAGTACAGAAGTCAACGCATGACCTAATTGTTCCAGTGTCTGCCTCATATCAGGCTCCACTGTAGGTTCAGGTGTGTCCCCCATATTTTCCGACGGTTGACGGAACTCGCGTCTCGGAGGCATTACGCTGAAAAGAACTATAACTCATCAATACCAAAATAATTGTACACGTAGTGTACAGTCTGCAGGAATTTAACCTAGTGCTCTGATACCAATTGTCAGGACCCGTCCCGAATTTCCCCTCGAAACCCGGGAAGAACCCTGATCCCGTCTGACAACCTAAGAAAAGTTCCCAAAATACCCTTAAATCCATACAAATTATAATAACCATGATAAATAATTCCTCAAAACTCAACCATTTTTCACAAATTTTACGTCTAAATCTATCTACTCAAACCCAGGAATCCAAATATGACCTCAAAACCACCAACACGTACCTGTATAAGCCGGAAAATGGATCGAAAGGTCCGAAAATTCCTTTCCTCGGTTCGGCTTCCTCCGTGGTCCTCTCCTTCGATGGTTGGTACGGTTGTGATCACGGGAAGGAGTAGAACACGATTAGTGGATCAAAACTGGAAGATGAGGCCTTGAAATCAATGTTGACTTTTGTGGGTGTTTGGGTGAATTTCGCACGGGTTCAATGGTTTCGGTGTGTTTGAGTTTGTCACAGAGAGAGAGAGAAGGAGATGATAAGGATGAAAATGAAGATGGATCAGAGAATATCTGATTTGGGGGTTAAAAATATCTACCCCAAGTCAAAAATTACCAAAATGCCCTTGCACATTTAGACCCATAACTCTCGTCTACGAACTCCGTTTTCCGCGTGCCGCCTGTCTACGAACTCGTGAGTTCGAGACCTACGCAACGGTATACAAAACACCACCAAAAAGGTTTCGAAACAAAACTTGATTTCCATGCCCTTTAACAAGCAAGGGCAAAACCGTCATTTTACATAATTATTTAATTAAATCCAATAATTGAAATTCCGGGTTGTTACAGTGAAGTTAAGAAAGATCTTATGGCGGTGAAGGAACAAATTAAGGAGATAAGGGGAAAGGCTTCAGAGTCCCCGTATGAGGTGCCAACCAATGATAATGACTTTTACTCCTCCACAGGACCAGGCCGATGGCCAAAGATGAAGAAGAAGAAAATGTGACCAATGTGCCAGATATAGAGATTGGAAACATCACCGAAGTTGAAAAGGCGGATGTTGCGGGAAAGTCAAGTAGGCCTAGAAAGGAAAGTGATGGCTTAATTAGTGAAGTTGTAACAATGCATGAAGCTGAAACTGGAACTCTAGTTGAAGCATGTCAAACTTTAGTGGGTCTACAAGGTGGGGAAAATATTGCGAAAGCGGTTGAGTAGCCTACGCTATAACAACCCGCCGCGGCAGCCTTACCGCATGTCCTTGACGGAATTGTTATGGCCGTCGGGAATCCTCCCAAAGCGAAGCCCCTGGTGACAGCCTTAAGCACATACACCAGCCCAAAGGTATTGTTACCAAGGCCCCATTCGAAATCCCCCAGTCTGCATCCTTTGAGGATCGAAGCATGGACCAAGGCTTTTTATTCCACTCAAGGTGGGCACCTTATACCAATTGAGTTGCAGCTCAATTGGTGTAAGGTGTCCACCTTGAGTGGAATAAAAAGGCTTGGCCTAGGTTCGATCCTCAAAGGCTGCAGCTAGAGGATTTGGACAAGGGGCTTCGCTAACAACACCTTTGGGCTGGTGTGGGTGCTAAAGGCTGCCACTAGGGCCTTCGCTTTGGGAGGATTCCCGGCGGCCATAACGATGCCGTCAAGGCCGGGGTTGCCGTGCAGGGCGGGTCGTTACATACGCTGGCAAGTGGGAAAGAATGAGTGACAGTTGCTACAGAAGAGAGTGGTGGTAAAGTTATGGTGGGAGAAGTTTATAAGTGGTCTATGGTTATTCCGAATGAGGTGAATTCTGCCAAGGGTTGCAAGCAGTTGTTGAAGAAACCTGCTTCGAATTTGAAGGCAACTTTAAAGAAAAGGAAAAAAACACCTATATAGACAGTTGTTGATGCGGTAGCAAAGGTTCCAGGAGGGGAACAAACACCTATTGTTCTATATACCATTGCGAACAGCGCATGGGTTAGAAAAGGGGAGCGAACAAAGCTGAAAGGCCCTGCACTTTGCTCACCGTTCACAAATCCTATGAAGAAAAAAAGCGGAGATCAAATGAAGGGAATGAGGACGCTGAACAGATTGAAGAGGAACTAGTGTTGTATGCTCCCTCATATGAAATTCAAATGGAGGATGTGGAGTTATTGGTAAAATTATTAGAAGAATGGACCAACAAACCTGAGTAAGTTATTCTAAATTCCTAATCAAACTAGTCATACGGTTATAGTTTTGATATAACGTTAAATTAATGATGTGCATATGTGAGGTTACTTTGGAGAGTTTCACTGTCAATTTGGAGTTTTTCTTCATGCTTTTTGACATGGACGGCTGGTTAACGGATGAGGTTAGGTGTTAACCTTAAAATTGGTTAATTAGTGTTCATCTATAAATGGATTTAAAAACTAATTCTTTGTGAACCATATGGAAGTGGGCTTGTTTCCATTTCATAGGAGGCAGTTTCAATACTCGGATTTGTATACCCTTGCATGGACTACAACTGACATATGGCTCCAGGTACATTTAGGAATTGATTGACAAGATTTGACACATTGGTTCAATTTCTATGTGTAATGCTTGCTGAATTAAAAAGCTTTATTAAAGGCTGAATTGATTTTGTTTACTTTGATCGACAATGTTATTTGGAGAAGTTGAGCAAGATTTGCCGTCTTTGGATGATGTAGGTGCAGCAAAGAGAATAGCACCAAATTTTGGGAAAAATTACCGATTACATCAATGGAAGATACCCAAAAAGTTATGGTCTAGCCTGGTCAGGTGTAGCAAAGGTCTTCTTACCATTTTCATTGGGAAATGATCATTGGGTCGTAGATGAGTTGGATTTGCATATGCGATGCGTTTGTATCTATGATTCCATGGTCTCCAAAAACAAATTTAAAAAGCTGCAAAGCGCCTGTCATTCACTTACTCATATGCTACCCCGGGTTCTCAAGGCACTGAACTTCTATCCGGGATTGTCGGAAGCTGTTGAGGCACCGAGATGGTCGCTGATCAGGGCAAGGAAGGTTCCGCAACAAACCGACGGGTACAATATCTCTAAACCTTGTATTATTTTGTTGAAAAGTGAGTTTGTAACAACCCGAAAATTTAATTATTTACTTTTTGTGAATTATTTTGTAAAAGAACGAAATTACCCTTAGTTGTTTAAGGGGCTTGAAAGTCAATTTAGTTTCGAGACACTTTTGGCTGTGTTTCGGGGACTGTTGCGCATGTCTCGAACTCACGAGTTTGTAGACAAGCGGCACGCAGAAAATGGAGTTCGTGTGAGAGAGTTATGGGACTAGAATGTTCAGGGGCATTTTGGTAATTTAGCTTGGGTAGATATTTTAACCCCAAGTAGATCAGATTCTCTTATTTTTCACTCTCTCTCTTCGCGACTGACCCCACACCCATGCGATCGAACCGAAAAACCCAAGAAATTGGAACTTCGATTTAAGGCAACCTCTTCTGTTTTAGTTCCACTAATCGGACTCTACTCTTTCTCACGATCACAGACGTACCAATCATCGCAGGAAGCAGCCGAGGGAGACACCGAACCTAGGAAAGGAAAATCGAAACCTTTCGATCGATTTTCTAGCCAACACAGGTATGGGTTTCGTGTTTAGACTTCATTTTTTAGTTCCTGGGTTCGAGTAGATAGATTTAGACTAAAAATTTGTGAAAAACGGTTGAGTTTTGAGAAAGTTAGTAAAACTTCAAGCTCGGCCGACAATGGAGTTTTCCTACGACGGCGGACGGCGACGCACGGCGGAGTGGTCGTCTTCTCCGGCGACTCCAGTGACTGATTCGATCGGAGGGGGTGCTGACATGGCATGCCACCTGGCAGCCACGTGGGTCCCACCTGGCGGTCGAGTCAGCGCCGAGTCAGCATCGAGTCAAGCTGAGTTAGCACCGACTCAGATCGAGTTGGGGCTTGAGGTACTATAGCAGCGCGTGGAACACTGTAGCAGGCGCGTGAGGCACTGTAGCAGGCACATGGCGGTGAGTGGTTCGACCTTCCGCCGGCTCATGGCGATGCGTGGGATCGATTTTTGGGTCACGGTGGCGCATGTCGACAAGATTTCGACGTTCTGGACCAGTTGGCGCAGGTTTCGGATTAATCGGACATCGTTTAGGGGCAGGTTTGGGCGTCCGAAGTGTCTGTATTTTTAGTGGGATGCAAACGGACCTCCCGAGGTTTAGGAAGTCAAAATGTAGGGTTTTAATTATAGTTGGTAATCCCGATTATTACTTTTGACATGCCATACTGCTCCGGAAACTTCAAAGGAGCGTACGACTTGGGATTGAGCTTATTTTGACGTGTGGTGAGTGGACTTTGGTTTATAAATTATAATGCATGCATAAAAGTATATTTAATTTAAATTCTGTTATGTATTGCTTTTGGCAAATTTTCGGAATTGAGAAATTATTGCTGGACACGATCTTTCAATGATTATTTGGAAATGAAGTTTTACACTATGGCCTGGCTTTATGGTTTCGGGTTTTATATGGTTTGACATGATTGATTTTGGGATTTCGGTTGAGTCCACAATTTTGAGTTTAAACCCGATTTTTCAATGAATTTGGCCTAAGCCAAGAAACAAGAATTTCAAAACATGGATTTTTGTTTTCATTGGATTTGTTTCCCCGATGGTGAAGGTTTTCTCCGACTAGCGTCGAGGGTCTTCTCCGCCAGATCGTTGAGGGTTCTCCGACGCTGGTGTCGATGGGGTATTTTCTCCACCAGATTGTTGAGGCTGTCTACGCGTAGTACATGTTTCTGCACAACTCGAGGTATATCGGGTGTGTGGAGGGTATCGAGCTACGACTCGGGATTTCATTCGGGAAGCAGTGGGATATGTTTTGATATATATATTTTGTGTCCATGTCGGTTTACATGATTTTAAACTCTTTTGAGTAGGATTTTCAAAGCAGGGTTGTGGACCACGGTATGTTTTCATTTCAAGTTTTCATGGGTCCCACCAAGTATTTTAACAAAAGATGGATTTTTCCGGTGGTTTTTGGATATTTATATATTATATTTATATACAAAGGGATTTTATGTTATGCATGCATGGTTTTACTCATGGAGGGGGGAAAGGTATGTTTTCCTCGGAAATGATTTTAAAATGATTATTTTGTCCACTCACAACTTTCTTGTTTTAAATCCCCTCCAGGCCGGTGAGTTGACGTTGGCATATCCAGAGGCGGAGGCATTTAAATTTCAGCTGCGCGTTTACCTAGACTATCGAGTAGGATATTTATTTCTGTATTTACTTATCCTACCTAGATGCTTTGATAAGTCTTTTGGATTGATTGTAAAATTGTGGTTACATCGTTGGATGATTGACCATATTGGAATTTGGGGTGTTATCTGATCCTTAGTCTGACAGGTGGAAGACGGTTAGCCAGTCTTTAAGGGGAGATTCTGCCAGATTTTTGGCAGAATTCTCATAATTATTTACAAGGGCTTAAGGGTATTCTGGGAATTTCTTAGGTTGTCAGACGGGAGCAGGGTTCTTCCCGGATTTCGAGGGAAAATTCGAGAAGGGTCTTGTCAGAGTTAATGTTATGGGGTGACACATTAGGATTGAAATAATGCAAGAGCAACTATGGTGTATTTGCGTTGAGTTTTTTGGACGTCTTGGTTTCGAACCAGAATGTTGTTGCGTGCTATTCGCAAGAGGACATACCCCAAATTCGGTTGAAATTGGCAATTGAGTTCCTGCGCAATGAAAGTCATTGTTAAAAACGGATACTCCACACATGCTGCTTGGTATTTGTGTATTGTAGATAGTAGAAGGAAAGTTTATTTATGTAGGCCGAAGGGTGCGAACTGTGGCAGTGAACTTATTGATAAACGCTTAACTTGCTAGTATAACTGTAGATTGATGAAAATTTATAAATCTTGCTTCATGATATCATTACT
This sequence comes from Oemleria cerasiformis, assembly GCA_037349345.1. Lineage (NCBI taxonomy): Eukaryota > Viridiplantae > Streptophyta > Magnoliopsida > Rosales > Rosaceae > Oemleria > Oemleria cerasiformis. The sequence goes on from JAZGTL010000007.1 coordinate 13,413,298, forward strand.
GTGTTCTTGTCGTGTGTTTGTAGGAAAACGGTTGTTTCGAACTCTATCAGTAAAGTTAGGATCTATATCTGGAACTATAACTAACCAGTATCTATGTTGTACCTAATGTACACTAAGGGGTAGGTAAGTGGTATATTCGCCTTCACACTGGTACTGCAATTTTTGGTCGCGTCTTTGCTGTGTTGGGTCATGCAAATTGTAATTTGGGTTTCTGCTCGCTTCATTTCGATAAGCATGTATGCCACATCAAATCCTGGTAGGAATCCAGTGGTAACTATACATGGTATAATTGGTATCTAATGACCCCTAACCGGTAGTTAAGTAGTAATTTTTATTTCTTGGTTTAACTTCAAACGTATATAATGCAAACAGCCTAACTAGAGTACTCAGCCATGTTGGGGCTTTAATGTAAATGTTGCTTCATCACTTCATAATTTTCGGTACGTGGTGTCTTTGTTTGCACACACTCCGTTGGAATACATGCACAAATGTTTTTACAATAACTAACCAGTATCTAAGTTGTACCTAATGTACACTAAGGGTAAGTGGTACATTCGCCTTCTCACTGGTTCTGCAATTTTTTTCTACGTCTTTGTTGTGTTGGGTCATGCAAATTGTAATTTGGGTTGCTGCTCGCTTCATTTCAATAAGCAGGTATGCCATATCAAATCCTGGTAGGAACCCAGTGGTAACTAAAAATGATATAATTCGTATCTAATGACTCCTAACCGGTAGTTAAGTGGTAATTTTTATTACTAGGTTTAACTTAAAATGTAGATTATGCAAACAACCTAGACAGAGTACTAAGCCATATTAGGGCTTAATATAAATGTTGCTTCAACACTTCATGACTGTCGGTACGCGGTGTCTTGTTTGCACACGCTCGTTTGGAATAAAAACACAATATTTTTTACTGTAACTTACCTATATCTAAGTTGTACCTAATGTACACTAAGGGGTATGTAAGTGGTACATTCGCCTTTTCACTGGTTCTGCAATTTGTTGCTACGTCTTTGTTGTGTTGGGTCATGCAAATTGTAATTTGGGTTGATGCTCGCTTCATTTCGATAAGCATGTATGCCACATCAAATCCTAGTAGGAACCCAGTGGTATCTAAAAATGATATAATTGGTATTTAATGATCCCCAACCGGTAGTTTAGTGGTAAAATTATAAATTAATTCAGTTTTGAGGTATAACATATAAGTTAGTCCATTTACTGATTTACCAGATTTCACTTAACTAATTTACTTTTTTTTTACTTAATTTCTTTTTTAGTTTCCTAATACCCTTTATACTTTTTTAACCGACTACTTACCTACTGCATCTATGTTTTGTGAGCCTGTTTATTAGATGTGGATGAGGAATTTTCAAAATTAAAATTTTTTGTATTTAATTTTTAATATTTATTTTGATAAGATAATTTTTCAAAATAAATTTCCTACGGATTTCTTTTAATAATTAACTATAAATTAACGAGTCATTTTAATCGTCCGAACTTCTTGATACATCTGATACTTTTGCAGGATTACAGTCATACAAGTATTTTATCTATATTATAATTTTTTTTATTCCCTCTAATTATAGTCATACATGTAGAAATAAAGGTATAGTAGGTAAATTAATAATTACATGTGTATTACTTACCAAAATTAATAATTAATACCTGTTCTAGTGGAATTTATAAGGAAATTGGTTATCCCGGTGAAAAATTCAATATTTTTTTTCCCCACATGGTTATTGAAACTCGTCGATTTTTTCGGCGTTTTTGTTCCGAAGAAGGTAGCACCGTCGACCTCTAATTTGTTCAAATTTGAATTGTTTGATTTTGTTCACAACTGAAATTTAGTCTTCTTGGTTATGTTTTCATCATCTTTTTTTATTTTTTACCGATTGCGGTTCTACCATTATGGTAGATTTTAATTGATTGTGTGTTCAGAGATGCTAATTTACCTACGGTGAGTAATAGGTATAGTGGTCAAATACGCATGTGCAAGAATTTACAATTCATTTCACCTACAACAAATTGTTAGGATAAATTACAAATAGGTATATTAGGGTGGGTGGATTGGTGGATTAGGCATGGTGGAATAATATAACTATAGGTAAATTCAAATTTAAAATCTACCTATATTTATATATGTATAGTTTAAGTACCTGCAGCAAAGGAGTAAGGCCAAATTTTAGAGTCAAGTAATATGATATGTAATATATAGGTATATTATAACTGAATTGTAATTATATATAGAGGTATATTAGGAATATAATATGTAATATAGGTATATTACAATTTAAACTCTAAATATATCAAAAGGAAAAAAGTAAAAAATTTAAAAGATATATAAAATACATATATTATAATCTTGCAAACCTATCAAATATATAGTATCCTAAAGGCTTAGATGATTAAAATGACTGGTTAAAACAAATCAGGAGGAAATTTATTTGCAAAAATTATATATCTTAATTATCAACATAAATATTAAAAATTAAATAGAAAATATTTAAAATTTGAAAAATTGTCATCCACATCTGATAACCAAACTCCCAATAAAATAGATATATATATGAAAAATAGCTAGTTAAAAGGGTATAAAGGGTATTAGGTACATAAAAAAAGCAATTAAGTAAAAAAATAATAATGCGTGAATCTGGTAAATCAGTAAGTAGACTAATTTATATATTGATTATTAAAAATGGATTAATTTATAGTTACCCCTTTTTATTACTGGGTTTAACTTAAAACGTAGATTATGCAAACAACCTAGACAAAGTGCCAAGCCATACTAGGGCTTTAATATAGTTATGCACACATGGGCTTGTGTTTTTACAAAATTTGAACATTGTGTAAAGGTTCATAGCGCCATGCATAGTGTATTTAAAAGAAAAACATTACATATTATAAGCATTGTCACATATTGAGACCAGCCATACTCCTTCTATCTTGGCAATCTTGTAACTGCTTGCATTAAACTTGTATTAGATTTCATCCATTGGTTTCTTCCGCTTGTTAGCCGCACGATCAAGGGGATGGTTGCGCGGGTTGGATGCCTTTCCAACTTCAATGGCACCATCAATGTCTATGCTCTCCCAATCGTGATCCGGTTCCATGATCATCATACACTCCCTGCACAACTCAAACCCTACTTGAATGCTTTGTCAATCTCAGCTTGGTATTCCTTAGATATTTTGTAATCTTCCAATGACTTTGACTTTGCGGCCTCCACCTCTATCTTGAGAAAATCCAACTTGGCAAATTGGTTTTCCGCTTTCAATGTGTGCTTAATCTTCTTAAACTTTGCCTCATTCAAATCATTTTTCAAATTTCCCATAACATCAAAGTCTAACCCAAGTTTCCATCCCCACCTCCTTGTACCTTTAGAAAAGTATTCAAGTGTTTGCCTTACCTCTTCAATTTTCTCAGTTGGATCATCGGAATCACCTTTGGATTCATAAGCGCGACTCTTGCATATTGAGGATTGAAATCCGGCTCTTCTAGGAAGGCAACAGGCCATCGGCCATCACCTTCATAACATGGTCCCTTGTTGGCAGGCATGATGTCTCTCATTGCATCTAAATTTTTTCTTTCATCTGAGTAAGCAGGTTGTTGAGATATGGTGTTTTGATATTCATCTAAAAACTCCTTAAGTAGCCAAACGGGTGTGGGAGCCATTGATGATGGTCATTATGGTTTGGACAACATTTAGGTGGCAATGTGATAGAAATTAGGAGTTTTTTATTGAATTAGTAACTAAAAAACTCCAAACCGAAGTAGGCAGGAACAAAAAGGATTTCGCCCCTCACCTACTTTGATTCATACATGATGGTATAAAAGGACCATCATTAATTTTGGCTCCTTCCCCACACCACAATCTAACCTAGCCGCCCAAATCGATCATTGTGGTAGCCAATTCAATCCCCCAATTTCATATCTCCAATAACTTCTTTCATAGTCATTTTAATGGCTCCACCAACCTCCCCTACCCCATTAACTCCAATTAGTCCACCACAACCAGTTCAATTGCCGAAAGAAGATTTGGTGGGTTAAGCCTTGGTTTTCACACTCTCATCCCATGAGGTTGCTGCCCAATTACCAACTTGTGAAGGAGATATGTTTTCCTTAACCTCAACTATTGAAAATTGCAGAAAGTATACAGTGATGGTGAAGGAGATGCATGAGAAAGTTGTTGATAACATAAAGGCAAACCAAAATCTTTTGCGTGAAGTCCGAAACAAGGCTATAAGGAAGCGTCACCACTCTCACCTCAATCTCAAGGCTATTGAGGGAATGAAAATTAAGCTCAAAACAGACCCCGAAAGAGCTGTATGGGAGTACAACCAGTCACAAGAAATAGAAGCAAAAAAATTGGTTGCATTCGAAGCCGGTTTTGCTTGTTTAAAAAAGTTTGCCTCTTTCGTTGGCACGGAATTTAACATGGGAGAAATCAATTGTACAAGTGCCATGAATTTGTTGGTCGCCGGCCGTAGACAACCACCCTTTCTTTTTCATTGAGATCCTTACTTGGATCACAGTTTTTTTCAAAACCCGAATTATATTGTATTCGTGGTATTTTTGTTTTTGGTGTTGCATTAGACGCAACTTTGGGACCTTGGTGGCAGTTTGGTTCTACCCCTTAAAGAATTTTTCCTTCCTTCAATATGGTCCATATTGTATTAAATCAGCTTGTTACAATTAATGAATGTTTTCTTCATCATGTTTGCCCAACGCTTTATGTTTATTACTTACATTGTATAATCTTAATATTAGAAAGTACAAGTGGTTTATGTTGGTACCTAAATGGGAATGGAGGGGGTACTAAATGGGGTTGATGGTGACTAATAAATTAATATATTGACTGCTTCATCAATCTAGATAAGTTCAAATAGAATAATGTATTGTTCCAAACATAACATATTACATTTACACATAACAACTACAGCAACATAACATAACCGAGTGCCTTCTGCTACTTGCCCACTTGGATTCATACAGCTTTACCTTAATATGTATGTTAGGCGTTGATTCATGCCACAAAGACCTCTATCGACTATTACAAAATCACACACATCATTGAAGGCAAGTGGACCTAGAATAACTTGCATGCGACTTTGTGTAACCGAACCAGAAGTTAGTAATCCCGGTCCACCTTCCGCATTACCTTCCTCGATAGCCCGCTCCTCCCTTGACATAAACAACCGGCGATCCAAATGATTTGCCCATAAAAAACCTAACGCAGGCACAACCCTTCGACCGGATGACTATAGTGGCTTCGTACCAGCGAATCGAATTGCACTAAGACCGTCGTTCCGCTGAATAAAATCACGGACCTCATTTGTGAAAACAATTACTAAAGAGAATCTGTGAGCCAACTCTTCAAGTCGGGAAATCACCTTGGTCATCAATCGAGAACGCATCCTGAATGACTCGCTTGTATTATCAAACTCGCACCTAAAAATGCTAGTTATGGAATCAATAATTATCACCTTAACATGCATGATTCTTAGCATCCATGTAATAAAAGTAGCTAGTTGAGGAATAATATCAAGCAGGTGGTGTGCATCGTGCACTCCCTTCATGAAGATGTTATCACACGGATTACAGCTTCTAAAACAATGGTGTGTGTTCTGGAAACTAGTGGTCATGGCGCGGAGACGTCTCAATGAAAGGTTGTAATCGATGGCAATATATATAGAGGACCCCCCTAAGCCACCAAATCTATGAGGTACATGGGCTACTAAACACACTTTCAAGCACAGCTGGGTCTTTCCGATACTGCTTTCCCCGATAATCTCGATTATGGCCTTGCAAGGTATTCCCCCACCCACAAACTCATCAAGGACTGGACATCCCAAACTTATTATTTCGGATCTAGTTGACATATTTTTCTACAATGCTCTATGCTTGTTTGAACACTCTGAACTGATCTGCCATTGCAAACGAACCAGGATATATATGACCATAAAACACAAGTTGTGCATGAATTTACGTAAGCACCATTCACAGATTATACCACGTAGTTCACTCCTAGGTCCCACTTAGTACACACTTAGACCTCGTTTAGAGCCCCATCCCTGATAGCCCAAAAATGGGTGCACCTACTTTCACGATTTCAACATATGAGTGCAAGCAGCCATAGTAATTCCAACTGCAGCAATTGGGCCTCATAAAACCTGAGATAGCCAACGGCATGCCAAGTTACACACATCAATTATGCTTGGTTTAGATTGCTACGGAATCGTAAGATTAACACACCCGCATAATATGATCTCATTCAATTGGGGGAATACAACAAAAATAAGTGCATCAAGTATATTTAAGGTTGAATGTTATAACCCTTGCATAGACTAACTGGTATATCATCAAACTACACAATTATGACCACAAAAAAAGAAGTTGTACATGATTTTACATAACCACATAGTTCACTCTTAGGTCCCACGTAGTACACACTTAGACCTCGTTTAGAGCCCCTTCCTTGATGCCCAAAAATGGGTGCACCTACTTTCACAATTTCAACAAATGAGTACAACCAACCACAGAAATTCTAGCCGCAACAATTGGGCCTCATAAAACCTGAGATAGCCAACGGCATGCCAAGTCACACACATCAATTATGCCTAGTTTAGATTGTTACGGAACCGTAAGATTAACACATCCATATAATATGATCTCATTCAATTGGGTACAACAAAAATAAGTGCATTAAGTATACTTAAGGTTGAATATTACAACAATTGCATAGACTAACGTGTATATCATCAAACTATACAATTATGACTACAAAAAAGAAGTTGTGCATGATTTTACGTAACCACATAGTTCACTCTTAGATCCCACTTACTACACATTTAGACCTCGGTTAGAGTCCCATTCCTGATGCCCAAACTGGGTGCTCCTAATTTCACGTTTTCAACATATGAGTCCAACCTTCCACAAATTAAACATAAGATAAATACATCCAAATAATTTGATGTCATTGACTTAGGTAATACATAAAAATGCAGTTCATGAAGTCTACTTAAGGTTTAATGTTACAACATTTGCATAGACTATATCATCTAACTCCTGCATTAAAATTGGACCCATAAACTAAACTGTCATATTTGACAGTGGCACAGTTTCTTTGCAAGTAGGTCTATAATGTTCATTGCTACTGCACCTAGAGCATACTTTGGACCTTCTCTCCTCTCCCTGTAAGGGGATACGTTGCATCTTAGGCCGACTGAGCATCACCTTCACAATGGGGGGGTAGAACAATAATATTCCTAATAGAAGTAGGGATATCCCATGCTCTTACCGGGAGTACATGGTCAATTGAAGCTGAAGAGGCCCTTTCCCAAGTGGCTTGGGTGTAATAAGAAGAAGCCAAGTCGTACAAAGGAAGGTTGATGTGCATACAGACGACAATGGCATGCTTACAAGGAAGTTGTTCAAGATCAAACATTCGACATGAACAAGTTTTATTGCCCAAATGCACCATACCATCTAAATCCCCATCTAATACATTGTACTCCAAATCATTTACCTTAACAACGTTCATCCTCCCTGCATCATCTACCCGGAGGGCCAATTTCTTCTCCCCAAAATCCAGACACAATATGGAAGTACACCGCGAAGCTTTCTCTGTTCGAGCTGTAAGCCATCTTTGCAGCATGCTTCGTATCTCATCAATAAGTTGAACAACTGGTAAGAGCCATTCAAACCTCAAAATAGCATTTATAGACTCGGCAATGTTTGTTGTCATTACATTGTATCTTCTTCCATCACAATGAGCTCTCGACCATCTTCGTAGCCCAATGTCATGAAGATAATCAACAACCTCTTGGTTCCGAATCTTACCAAATTCTCTGTCAAACTCAGCAGACTTATAACACTTCGCTGCCATCTTAAATTGGAATAGTATCTTGCTCTTCTTCTTCAATCTACACTTGTTCTTCATGTTTCCCTTAAGATGATAAAAACAAACCCCGTGACTTGCAGCAGGAAATACTTGGTTTATCACATTAGCTATGCTATAATTCCTGTCCTAAATTACCACAAGATTGGGACACTCCCTAATTGCCAACCGCAACTTGCTGAAAAACAATCCCTAGGACGCATCACATTCCAAATCCCCTATGCCAAAAGCCACCGGGTATATATTCCTATTACCATCAAAAGTCGTAGCTACAAATAAAACACCCTTGTATTTTTACTTCAAATGTGTGGCATCAATTGCAAGCACCGGCCTCATTGAGCTTTTAAATCCTTCAACACACACCCCAAAAGCAACAAACAAATATTTAAATTTATTCCCTTCCTCCGTATGAATGAAAGTGAACGTACCTGGATTAGTGCGCTTTAATTCATGACAATATGAAGGCAGCAACGCATAAGATTCATCCGCCTTCCCTCGCAGTGTTTGTAAAGCTAGCTCCCCACTTCTCCATGCTGTTGAATAACTGATTTTAAGGTCAAAACGGTGCTTAAAATCGTTCGTTACATCCTCGGGTGTAAAAGAATTTGTGCATCCTTCAACCTCTGTTGCATTGAGTCCGACACTAAACCATTTATTCTCCTCGGATGGTGACTGTTGATGGATCTCATATCACATCGATGGGTGCCTTTGTATTTCACCACACGAAATTGACTATAACCAACTTTGCCACCACTTACACCCCAAATGCAATCCAAATCCTTGCATTTCACTACCAACCGTCTAGGATCTGACCTTACAGTTCTTAATTGAAAATGCCCTCTAACAGCCGCTAGTTTAATAAACCTAACTAGGGCTGCCTTGGTAGAAAACACCTGCCCCTCCCACAAATTTGGCTTCTAGTTAATGTTGTCAAGCCCTCGATGATAGTGAGACATTTGAGCTCGAGGATTCTGTCCACCCGAACCCATATTTCCTTCTCCCCTAGGCCCTCAACGACCACCTGCCAAACCATCACTCCATTGTAAATTAGGCATTGAATTAACCACACCAACACCAACTTCAGTCTATGTCTAACATCTTCTTCTCCCACATTGATTGCACTCGTACTCATTTGAACATCTACGACTTGACTCAAACCAATTGCCCTTGAATTAAATGAGACCCAGAACTGTCTGAATACATCATTCATCTTCATTCCCACCTGTGTATATATCATCTATTCCATTCAAATCCACAATTGACAGCTAATCAGGAATTGCTTCTCCCTCGGTTTCCACTACATTGGTGCTACTTGCAGCATGATTAGTCTCTTTCGTTTGGGCCAAATTGTTTTCAATTGATCCTACAAAACACCCCCCCCCCCCCCCCCCCCCCCCCCCTCTCCAATTGATTTCCTTACCACAACTACAGGAACCACACTTTAGGACATTACTTGCTTCTTATTATTGAAATAAAATTAGAGGTCATTCCCGTCTTCAATTTCCACAATCTTCTACTCCCCACCCGAAATGGGGACTGAATAATTCAAAACTATTCTATCCTTGCTACCATCATTCTATCCTTGCTACCATCTATGTGAGCAACAAAACAAACTCACTCAACCAGCTCCTCATAACTAATACAACCCGAAACTAAAATCCCTTTTGTTTCTCCCTCGCCGTATATATAATTACTTCCTTTCTTCACCCATTTCCCATTGTAGCAAATCAAAATCCCCAAGGCTTCATCCATACCTGCACAACATCATACGCAGACATCACTAAACCACATTACATTTTGCATAACCAAACACAATAGCTTACTGGTAAATTGGAATCTACCACATAAACACCACTTAGGTATCATTAGTTTCTACTTAGATCATACTTAGTGACTCCTTATAACATGCTAACTTACATCACCTCATTCAATTACAAAATAAGTTGCCTCACTTACATTCATGCTAATACAATGGTACCCAACACTAACTGATACTTATATTTGCATAATCAGACACACTTGTTACCAAACCATTTTTATCGACCACTCCCCTACCACTTACATCTCATTACGTACAACTTACAACATGCTTAGTAGCACACTTTTTTCCAGTTGCTTCTTTATTTTTTCTCACACTTATGAAAATGAACACAGTGTTGAAGCACACATAATTCAAAATAACCAAACACAATTTGTTATTATATGTTGTATTCTACCACGTAACTACCGGTTAGTTCTTAGTTACCACTTGTACCATGATTAGTTATCATAACTTTTTCAGATACAATTTTATAGTTTCTCAAACAACAATCCTTATCCAAACACCAACCACCCATTTTCCCCAATCTCTATCGGAAGCTATCAAACCACCAGATTTTCAGAAATCGAAACTAAGCCAATCCAATCAAATTGAAATTTTTCTTCAACGACATATTCGTTCATGAGAAAAAGGCCAATTGATTTACCTTCAACCTCCAGTCGAAACCCAGCCTGCACTTCCGGTCCAACCCGCACGTCACTTCTTCTCCAACCCAGCCTTCACTTCCTATCGAACAACACCAGACGGAGCCTCCCTTTCTACGAGTTTGGAAGATGCCAAGCCCGCCGTCGCCGCCTCCTCGTTTCGCAACTTCAAGCCCGCCGTTGCCGCCTCCCTCTATCCTCGTTTCCAAACCCTAAAACCACTACAACGTCTCCCTCTCTCCTCGTTTCCCACCTCGGTCCAACTTCTCTCTCTCGCTCTTCTCCTCCTCTTTTCTTCTTCACAATCCAACCAATCCTAACAAGTAATTAAATGAGTGTTTGCTGACTTATTGGTTGTTTATACACTTGGGCCAAAATTGCAACTACAAAAACTCATTTACTTTAGATTGTAAAGATATAAAAAAAGGGGAAATTGAAGAATATTTTTTTGTGATAAAGGGATATTAAAGCTAATTTCCATAAAGATGATTTTACATTATATTTTAAAGAATTAACAATTTTGATTATCACACATGAAAATAACCAGGATGCACCTCTTTTTTTACTACTCCACCGTCATTACACATCTACATTTTAACTTTTGCTCCCTTTCGGCCTTTCCTTGAAGAAACCCCACAAAGATATAGTAAATTAGTTGAAGTTTTAATGTAAAAGTCGCACTCAATCCAACGACTAGGATCAATTCAAAGTAGAGAGTGGTGGACTGAATGTGATCATTCACATCCACTTTCTAGTATGTAGCGACCTAATATTATTATAAACCAATAAAGACAAACAATTGGCCAGGGTACGTACGTAATCACTTTGCATGGAACTTTTGCATGGCTTAATTAAGAGGGAATAATGTCATTAAGTGTGGATTATAAAAGCATAATCTATGTGTAAAGTGTGCCTAAAATTAATTAATTATTATAATTTGTATCATCAGTACGTAGCAGTAGCTAGGGATCATATTCATCGATGGAGAAGATCTTTAAGAAAATAACTAGACCTATTTTCATGTAAACCGGCGACCATCACGCTGTGTTGTAGACTTTGAGAGAAATAGACAAAACAAGATTATTTCGAGTCTTCGCAAAATTAGTTGGAAATTGTATCTTCTTTTCTAAACTTTTTTCTTTATTCTTCTTCGAATTTAACAATGCTGCTTGATGATCAGAATTATTAATTAATTTTCTAGGCCATCATATTTTATTGTAAGGATATCATCATCTTAAAAAAAGAAAATTTTAACTACATACAAAATTATGAAACCAAAAGAGAAGATGGTTTACATTTTTGGTTAAAAAGAAAAGAAAAAAAAAGGTGTAGCTAGCTAGGTAGATGATGAAACTCTTATTTTGGTGGTTGCACAAATCCATGGAGGAGAATGGGATTGGAGCATCCGGAGAGAATCATGGAGATTGGGCGGACTATGAGTTTTTACAAGAGCACAAGTGTGGGCTATATTATTCATGGTCTTTGACTTGCCCTAAAATCTGGCTTTGTCTCCTGTTATTCTGGGGTCACACTCCAACTGTCGATATATTTCATTACTAATTTTTCTAAATTCTTTGTTTCTTATTTATCAACAAAGAATTTGAGGAGACCACTTTTTTTGTAAATTCTTAAATAAATCCTTTACCGAAGCTAAAGGTACTCTGTTTTTCTTCTCAAAATTCCGGTGTCTTTTCTATTATTATTATTATTCATTGTGTTTGTTTAATTAATTCTTTTTTCTTCTGCTTTCTTTAATCCCATTCATTATGTTTTTGCCATTGCTGGGTTCTGTTTTTCTCTTGCTTTTCAACTTTCTTAATCCCATTACAATTCATCCCCTTCCCCTTGGCCATGAATCTATTATATATTCATGGTCTTCTGATATTCTGGGCTATAAACTCCATCAAAGAAGCTTTCTTTGGTCACATATAAAGATTATTTCTGCATCAAAATTTAGCAAGGCTACAAGATATTTGATCCCACTTAGGTTGTATTGAATTCAAATTTTGATCGTATACGGTACGGTCAGTTATGAAATAGTGACACCGTACGAGACTTCCGATTTTGAGGAGCCCTAATTTTTTTTTCTTTCACTTTTGCATATAATATATATTTCATAATTTCTTTTTTTCTGTTTATGAGGTAAACTTAAAATATCATCTATCCTCCTCATGTAAAACAAAAAAAAAACAGAAAAAAACGTCATAAGTACTTCTCTTCTTTCTCAATTTTTCTTCCAGTCACTTTTTTTTTTTTTTGGAATTTCAGATGATAAATGTTTCAAAACCGAAAGCAAAAATCTTGATTTCCAAATTCATCAAAGCCAACTAAAATAGTCGTTTTGAAATTTTGATCCAATTCGAGGTATCCTTCCATATTTTATTGTATAGGTAATTCTATTTTCTTGTTTGATTCAATATTGTAGAATATTAGTAAGTGATCATACAATACAGTTGGGTTATTATTTTTGAAAATTGATGTTGGAATTTATTTAAAAAGCAGTTTCTTTATGTCCTCATTTCATGTTATTTTTTTCCTTAAAAGCCAGCAATATATAGTTTTGATTCAAAGCTTGTGAATGAATAAACATCACATTTGTGTTGACAATTTTTGAAGGCGGGGGACATGCAACAAGAAAGAATGGAGCAACCTGAGGAAGAGCTGAAGAAGATGAAGGAGCAATTGCAAGCCACGGAATTTGAAAGAGATCGAGCCGTTGATGAACACAGAGAGATGAAGAAGGTGGCAGACGACGCCAACATGAGGCTGAGTGAAGAATTGTCAAATCAAAATGACCATTCTCTCCACTCAGAATTAAATTCGGTGAAGGAGCTCCTCTCTAATGCAAGGCAAGAGTTAAAGATTAAAGATGACAAAATCGAGTCTTTGAAACTTCAACTTGCGCAGAATGTGAAAATATGTAATCAAGAACGAATTCGGGAGTTGGAGATGAAGGCGGACAATGCGAAAATCTCGGAGGCAAATGCGAAGGCTTTGTTGTCTGAGAGTAAAAAAAAAATTAGGGAATTGGAGAACAAAATGGCTGACAATATGAAGTCGTATGAGGCAGAGGCTCACACAAAGGCTTTATTGTTTTCGAGTGAAAAGAAAGTTCGGGAATTGGAGGCGAAACTAACTGAGAAAATGAATTGCTCGGAGCCAGAGGATCTAACCAAGGCTTTGTTGTCACAGAGTGAACGGAAAATTCGGGAATTGGAGACGAAGCTAGAAGAAATTGTCGGCAGTTCTGAGGCAGAGTCTCGTACAAAAGCGTTGTTGACTGAAAGCGAAGGAAGAATTCAAGACTTGGAGATGAAGCTAGCGGAGGATGTGGAGACATTTGAGGATGAAACTGAATGTGAAGACAGAATTCTGGAATTGGAGATGGAAATTGAGAAAAGAAAGCATTCTGAAGCGAGAATTCTGGACTCGTTGATTACTCAGACGAACCAACTTCAGCAGACTAAAGTGTTACTTGAAGAGGCAAAGTCGAAATGGGACGATGAATCGGATGAAGAATATATTGAAGAACGTGTTAGTACATCCCGACGACATGATGAAAGTAATGTTTCGGTTAAGGAGGAATTAGAGAGTGTGAAGGCGGAGCTGAAGCTGACAAAGCAGAATCTGGTTGAGGTCCAAAAGAAGGAGCAACTTGTTTGTTCGAAAGCAGAGAAATTAATGGAGGAGATGAAAGCGGTTAAACATGAACTGAAATTGACAACTGATGCTGAAGAAAATGGGAAGAAGGCCATGGATGATCTGGCGTTTGCGCTGAAGGAAGTGGCAACAGAAGCGAATCAGTTGAAAGATAAGCTCTGCATAAGCCAGGCAGAGTTGGAACACTCGAGATCCCACGAAGAGCGATTAAACGCCATGGTGCAGAGCAGCGAGGAAAGTTATAAATTGCTCCTGGATGAAGCGAAGAAGGAAGCCGAGAGGCATAAAAACACGGCTGCGAGGTTGAAAATAGAGCAGGAAGAGTCGGTTTTGGCATGGAGTGGGAAAGAAACAGGGTTTGTGGATTGTATTAGGAGAGCCGAGGAAGATAGATATGCTGCACAGCAAGAGAACTTTAGATTGCATGAGATGCTTCTTGTGACTGATAATAAAGCAATGTTATCGAAGGAGGAAAATAGTAAATTGAGAGATATACTCAAACAGGCTTTGAATGAAGCAAATGTTGCGAGGGAAGCCACAGCCATTGCTCAAGAAGAGAATGCTCAGCTGAAAGATGCTCTTGCTGAGAAGGAGGCGTCACTGAGTTTCCTTACCCGGGAAAACGAAAATTATAGGGTGAATGAAATCGCTGCTCTTGAGAACATCAAGGAATTGAAGAGATTGCTTATCGAATCATCGAAGGAGGAGAAGGATGGGAAGAAGGAGGAGACTAAGGAGAAAACTGGATCAAAAGATAAGGAAAAGGAAAAGGATGGGAAGAAAGAGGAGAAGGAGAAAACAGCATCAAAGGAAAAGGATGGGAAGAAGGAGGAGAAGGAGAAGACGGTATCAAAGGAAAAGGAGTTGAAAAAGGAGAAAACATCATCGAAGGAAATATTGAAGAAGGAGGGGAAGGAGAAGAAACCGGCAAAGGAGGCGAAAAAGGAGGATGGTAGTAAGGAGAAACCGCCATTATCGGGGGATGGAAAAAAAGAAGATAAAGAGAAGACAACGTCAAAAGAGGAGAAGGAGGTTGCAGCATCTCAAAATGGAGGCTTATTTGGTAAAGTTTTCAGTTTCAATCTTAAGGAGCTTAAGATTTCAAACACACATGAAGAAACTCCTAGTACGAATACTACTACTACTACTTCTACTGCTGCTAATTCTGTTGATGACGAGGACGATGAGATTGAACTAGACGAGGCTCTTAAAGGATCGATATTTGAGGTTGATTCCCCGGGATCAGCGACCCATCACCGGAGAAATTCTTCGACGTTCACAGATGAGGGAGATGAATTTGATCATCTTGATGCGACTCAATGTGAAAACTCGAGGAAAAAGAAAGCGTTGCTGCGAAGATTTGGAGATCTTATAAAGAGAAGTACCACTTATAGTACCAGAAAAGAACCATCCGCAGATACTAAAAAGGAAGCACCTGCGGATCCTAAGAAGGAAGCATCTACAGTGGAGGCGAAAGATGAATCATCACCGGATGCCAAAAAGGAACCCTCGCCGGAATAGACAAGAATGCTCTTCGATCAACTAGTTTTTACTCTCATATATTCTTCGATCTTCTTGTTGTATATATATACATGCACCTAGTTTAAATTTGTATGTCTAGTACATCAAACAATATATGATCAATACATGTAAAAAGATACTCTTTAGGAGATCCAGTTAATTAATCATTCTTTGTACATATTCTTCAGCTTTAATATATGGCTATTATCAAACAAATCTAGAGTTCTGTTCGATGGTGCAAAAATAGTATGAAGAATTGAAGATATATATCTTGACTTGTTTGCAACTGCATGCAACAGTTGGAGGGTGTTAATAAAATGAATTGAAGATATATTACTAATTTGGGAAAACTTTTGCAATAATGATAATTTTTGGACAAGTACCTGCAAAATGAATTGTATGATAAAATATTTATCACTTTGTGGGGGTTGATTCAAATAAGTAATTACCGTATGTATTATGACTCTACATGATTAGCGTTTGATCGCTCTTGTATTTTATCTAAAATGAGGATATTCTACCAAAAGAGAAAGGGAGATATGGCCGACCTAATCAAGTTAAATAATGTTGCACCCATTAAGCATCAAATTCGACATCAATATGCTACGTCGATCATTGCCATCAATAGGATCACCCCGACCTCAAACGTCTCACCTACAATGGAAAAAACTACGTTGATAGTAATGTTGTTGACAATTCTTCTATGTAGTTGGTAAGTTAAGACACATTCGCCATATTATGTGCCTAGTTAACAATCCATTGACCATACGAAACACTTTATGGACTAGCACATAGAGATAAAGTTAGAAAAATGAATATCGAAATATATATTTCCAGCAATTTTTTTAATTCTATGCATGGTTGGTCGATTGTGAAGTATCTTTTCCATAATTTGTGGGTGGAAAATGAAAAAATGGAAGAACAATGTGGATATGGATTGGATGGTGCACATCGTCAAAAGAAAAATGTTGGATATATATATTGGGGAAACTAGAACTTTTGAATTCAATATGATTTTGTGGGATAACTTCTGTCTCCATTCAATTAAGTTTGCTTTTTAAATTTCAGTTATTTGATTAAATATAGCCGTCAATTTAATACTTTTTTATTAAATATGAATTTTTAGATGTATAAAAGCTCGCCCTAAATACTTGTATCATCATTGATTGCCAACAATATTGTACCATAAATGCACAATTATTTATCACTAAATGCACCAGATTTTCTTTTTTGGTGAAACCCATTTAATGAAATGAAAATTACAATGTAAATTTATCATTTTTTTTCCAGAACTTGCCTTCAAATGTGATTTTTCTTCTTCTTCGTTGACGTGATCAACTAAGTATGAGAAGAACGCAATCTTCTTTATAACTGATTATTGCAGGAATGTTTACGTACTTAGCTCATCGTATTAAGGCTACATGGTGTTTCCAATTTACATTTGTTATAAGGGAAAATTATTAACACTGTCCTTAAACTTAACACTAATTTTAGTTATTGTCCATGAACTTTATTATTAGTAGTAGTCGTCCCTAAACTATGCCTAAATATGTATTGATAGTCCTTCCGTTAAAATTCTTAATTATTCCCTTAAAAAATAAGGGTAAAATTGTCTTTTCAATTTTGTTTATACAATTCCCTTCACTCAACAAAAATGAAACCCAAAGTTTATTTTTATTTTATCCTTATAAACACACTTGAAAAGATAATTTTACCCTTATTTTTAACAGAAATAGTTATGAATTTTAACGGAATGACTTTTAATGTACATTTAGGCATAGTTCATGAATGTCTGTTACTAATAATAAAGTTCATGGACGATAAAATTAGTGTAAAATTTAGGGATAGTGGTAACAGTTTTCCCTTTGTTAAAATATGAATATATATATATATATATATATATATATATATATATATATATATGTAAGTATTATATCCTAAAATAGGGAATATCAAGATTGTCGTTTACTCATATCATAACACTTACATTGCATGTACTACGTGACTAACGACCAAGGATTGATTATGCAGAGACTCTTAGTCCCGTTGTGAAGCCCATTACTACTCCATTTGTTCTTGGTATATGGTTGTCTCGATCTCGTCCGTGATATATTCACCAGTTAGACCTCAAAAAGCTTTTCTTCGTAACTTTTTTTTGGAATCTACGTGACGAAACCACCCGAGTTTTTTCTTATACCAGTCATCCACAGTACATCTCCAAACTTCATTAAGTGTTTAATGGTTTAACATAGGCACCACGGGCATGGTTTCAACCTCTCGATCAGTTGCTTATTCCTTCTTGCTTGTGGTTTTATTCATAGTAGACTGATTCTTCATTGTTAATTTAGAGATGTCGATCGATCTCATGCCATGTTGCTTCTTTTATATGTGGATGCTATTGTTCTCACAAGCAATAATCCCGATCTTCTTCACACTTTTTTATCGCTACTTTGGGGAGAGATTTTGTACGTATTCAACCTTGTTGCACCGCTGAAACTTCACATCTACGGTGGATTTGACTCTCTTTCTCTCCCTTCCGGATGAGACTTCATTTTTTAGAATGACATTCTCATATTAAAAATAAATGAAAAAATTTGAACGTAGATCAGATATCCACCGGTTCATGCCAATGTCAAATTTTAGTTTGAAAAAAAAAACTTGAATTAGTACCATTTTTTTTACATAAGGATATTGGGGAAGATATATTATACACAATTTATATGGATCCCATCATTTACGAGAGTCAAACTCGAGACATCTCACTATACATTGGAGTAGGTAGAAATACCACTAGAACACCGATTTATATATTTTAAGTTCTAATTTCTTTTTTCTTATTACAACGATTTCAAGGTGTGAGAAGTTTGGTGAAACCACAAATTGAATCATCTTTAAGATAATAAATTTTGCTAAACGTTGTGTGTATTTCTATACTCCTATTGGCACCAAAAAACTCTAATTTTTATTAAGCTAATCAAAGACCAATGTCACATCAACCCCAAATTGGTGCACATGGAAAATTCTTTAGGGAACACAATTAAAAGAGCTAGCTCGCCATCATGCCACTCCAAAGTCCAAAACGCACTAGATCATTATTTATTGTCACACTCTGCCAAAAAAAAAAAGACTCCAATTTTTATCCTCTATATATACTCAACATCTACCAATCCCCTTCACACCTCTCCTCTGTAAACACCTCGATCATATATAGTTCCCAGCAGCTTTCATTCATCATATTAATTCTTATGGCTCCCAAGGGAGACAATGTTGTCGTCTCTTCTACTATCAAGCTTGAGAAGATTTTTAGCATGAAAGGAGGCAAAGGAGAGTCCAGCTATGCCAACAATTCCCAAGCTCAGGTCAAACTACATCGATCCTATATATCTCATCTTCTTTAACAAATATATATCCTACTTTCCCATTTATAACTATATATATATATATATATATATATGTCAATTTTCTTATAATAATAGTGTGTCTTAAGTTATGCTTTGCTTTCAGGCCATACATGCAAGATCCATGCTTCACCTGCTTAAAGAAACCCTAGACAGTGTACAACTGAGCTCGCCGGAAGTCCCGTTCACGGTGGCGGACCTGGGATGCTCGAGTGGAAGCAACACCGTCTACATCGTTGATGTCATCATCAACCACATGACCAAGCGCTATGAGGCCATGGGATATAACCCGCCTGAGTTCTCTGCCTTTTTCTCTGATCTCCCTAGCAATGACTTCAACACCCTCTTCCAACTCCTCCCTCCTCTCGCCAACCACGGCGGGGGTAGCATGGAGGAGACCCTTGCCGCCGACTCCCACCGCTCCTACTTTGCTGCCGGAGTCCCCGGCTCCTTTTACCGGCGGCTTTTCCCGTTGAGGTCCATTGACCTCTTCCACTCGGCATTTTCTTTGCATTGGCTCTCTCAGGTAATTATTTATTTACTCTAATAATTTGTTGGTACGTGCTTAAACTAATTTCAATTATTAGCTAAGTAGCTAATTAATTAATAAACTAATTTCAATTATTAGCTAAGTAGCTAATTAATTAATAATCTCTGTTTAGTTATAATTAGTCACCCACTTTGTTGTTTATAGTATAATTTCTTATATAATTAATAATATACTACGAAACAAAATTCTAGGTTGGTGATGACAAATATGTTTTGAAACTAATTAATACTCGTATGTTTCCAATGATAATATGCCACATCTCCACTCTATTACAAAAGATTTGATAAGAAAAACAAAAATAATAGGTGTATTTAGTTTTCATATTAAAAGTAATTGTATCAAGTATGATAATTATAGTTGTTTTTTATTTATTGGGAATATACACTCGTGTTCAAATAAATAACAAAATAAAATATTACTAAATCTCATTTGATTAAAAACGTAGTATGAAACTGGATATCTTAATTATGTGATGTGAAAAATAAATAGTAATTGCCGGCTTTGGGTATGTCAAAAAGACAATTATGTATAATTGTGCTTATGCGTTAAAATGTTTATTCTTGCCTCCTTGGTTTGAAATGAATGGGGATCGAATTGGGTGTCATCATTTTCATTTCTACCTACTGCTTTAAGATATATTAAATTTTTGGAGTTATTGAATTGAATTTTAATAAATCTGAAAGCAACAATGCAATGGAGGTAAAGATTAAAGTCGAGTGAGTTGGACCAAAAAGATGAACAAAAGTGGTGTGCGCCTGCTCATATGTCTTGAAGAATCTACGCAACATAGCTCATCAGCAATCCGCATGCTACTTTATGTAAAATGAATGCATGCTTGGGATTTTCAATAGCGCGCGGATAGCTATGAAAAAATTATTCTTGGGGTTGAATAGATTGTATGGAATTGTGACGCACTTACGTCGTGTTGTTAATTTATTTTTTATCAATTTTAATCGTTTTTGGTGTATCAATTAGTAATATTATGTATCAGTGTACACACGTAAATCATTAGAATTGGATGCAAAAGTTGATGTTTTAGCATGCATGGGAGGCAGGTGCCTGAGAGTGTGGTGGACAATAGATCAGGGGCTTATAACAAAGGAAGGGTGTTCATCCATGGTGCAAGTGAGAGCACAGCCAATGCCTACAAGAGGCAGTTTCAGACAGATTTGGCAAGCTTTCTCAGGTCAAGGGCCAAGGAGCTCAAGAAAGGTGGATCCATGTTTCTTGTCTGCCTTGGTAGGACCTCACTGGACCCCACTGACCAAAGTGGCCCAGGCCTCCTCTTTGGGACGCACTTTCAGGATGCTTGGGATGATCTTGTCCAAGAGGTAATAATTATTATCATTTTAATAATAAATGTTATTTATTTACCACACATATAGATAGATATAGGCTTATAGAGCTCGCTACTTAATTACATTTCTTTGCTTTCAAATTCAATTGGCAACCGAAAAGTAAAATAGAAAACAAAAATCAAACACCAAAAAATCACTAAAAAAACAAAATAAGAGATATGCATGATTAGGAGTTATTGGTTTCACAAGACCTTATTATGAATTTTCACTGCTTATGATTAGGTTGTGTTGGTTGTAGCCGTTGGATGCTCTCCTAAAACTGATCAAGCCCTCCATTTTGTCCATAACTACTGTCGGCAAAATAATTAACTACATGCCATTGGCTGCTGGTGCCGGGCTATTCTTCACTTTTACCTTTCACCAAAACAAAATTAATTATGATCATATCTTATACAAAACAGACCCAAAATATTCATGGTTGGTGTCCAACATAATATAAGCAATCTTATCTTTTCTGTCGTTTTCTATTATGAAAAATATTAATTAATGAGAAAGAGTTTTCGTGTAAATTTACGTAGTTATTAATTTTATGAATTTTTGCAGGGCCTTATTACCAGTGAGAAACGTGACAGTTTCAACATTCCTGTGTATGCATCAAGTTTACAAGACTTCAAGGAGGTGGTAGAAGCCAATGGCTCATTCAGCATAAACAAGCTTGAGATTTTCAAAGGAGGAAGCCCCCTTGTAGTGAACCATCCCGACGACGCGTCAGAAGTTGGCCGAGCCCTAGCCAACAGTTGCAGGAGCGTGGCCGGAGTCCTGGTCGATGCACACATCGGCGATCACCTCGCCAATGAGTTGTTCTCAAGAGTGGAACAAAGGGGCACATCCCAAGCCAAAGAGCTACTAGAGCAGTTGCAATTCTTTCACATTGTGGCATCACTTTCTTTTGCTTAATTAATTAGGGTTAGGGAGAGAGTTTGCCTTAATTTTCTTCTTTTCTAATTGTGTTGTTTTCATATTGCATAGAGAGGAAAAGGAACCCAACACACAAAAGGGGAGGAAAAATAAAAAAATACTAGAGAGACCGCATCTTATATATAGATCACATTTATAAACACGCATTAATAGACGGACCTTATTTGTATTGGTAGGTCCTATCTATATTAGTGTGTATTTATAAATTTGGTCTATAAATATAATCTTTTTAGCATTGGCTGAAAAAAAAAAAAAAATTAGGTTAGGGGGGACCTTCTTTTATGTCCTCCTTCTGTGTGTTTGTCTTTGTTATTATTGACTGTGGTAGGCTCCCTTTATTCAATAGAGTTGATTATGGGGTTTGTGACTTTTTGTTCCTTTGAATGGATGAATGGATGAATGGATTAGGTAAATGAAAGGAAGCTAGTAAAAACCCTTTTTCACTTTGCACTTACTTTATAGCTTATTATTATGTCTGCTATATAGTCTCAAATTTACCTAACACCTTTGGGAACCTTTTGGCTTTTGATGCAATGCCATTGGATTTACTTACCTCTACTTTTTTTTTCTTTAGCTTTCCTTCGATCCCCAACTTGAATTTAATTCTTTAAAACAAGATGCTGGGTTGTTAGTGGGCAATATATGGTAGTTATTTCAGTTGCAACCTAAACAAAGGTCTATATTATTATTTATTGTCAAAAAGTTTTAAATTATTAGTGTTTTGTTCATTAGGGTACCTTGCTAATTATTTATGCTTAATTCTTAACCCAATAATTATCCCTTTTAAGAACTGATATATTTATTAGTTTGTTATTCCAAAAGAAAAAAACATTCATTTAATTGACTCTAGCTAGCTAGTACTGCTTTCATTCCTCTAACATAGAAATCAATTGTAAATGGTAAAACATGACAACTACTACTCTTAAATATTTTCCTAATGTCATTAAAAAAAAAAAAAAACAAATACAAGAGAGACGTTGCATTTTCACGATCCTAAGAACAATATTCAGAATGTCAACAATAGTTCCCTTCTGATTCACTCTTCAGAAGCACCTTGATCTGGTGAACAAAATACGAATATATCAGCCTCTTCTGGTGCCCTAAAACTCACCCTCTTCCTTACCTTCCCAGTATTGCTTTCACTTGTGCGCAAACAAGGTGCATAGGCATCACTTTTTCCACCATCAACCATTTCACCACTCAAAACCCTCTGCAAAGGAAAACTGTCCCTTGAATTCTTGGAGGTCAAGTCATCCGAAGCTTGGATAAACCCACTTCTTTTCATCGGAGCAAAGGCTGTTATCGTATTCTGGGCACGGGGACGAAGCCAAGAACCACTCTTCTAAAGTGAGCTCCTTCTTCACCACCACCATTTTCTTCTGCTGCTGCTTAGGCTTCTTCTGCTGCACTAATTTTTTCCAAGTGTTGTGTTTTTCTGCCCACGAGCATTTTGGCTTCATAAACTCAATATATGATGATGCCGAGCTAACAATATTACTTCCTTCATCACATTCTTGTTCCTTATTAGGCAATCTGTCAGGCCTTGGATATTTTCCAAAGCAATGGAAATACACACCCATTTCTTTATTTTAATTTCAAGATTGTGCTTTGCTGTCATCTCACCAATCACCATAATATATACGGAATATGCTTGGTACATATTTATATGATGCTTGAATCCTAGGATTCTCCAAAAATATTATTGGGAATTTCTTGGTGAGGTAACTTCTTTATTTATTTTTTTGTCAACTTGGTGAGGTAACTCCATTTCTATCTACACATCTTCAATCCAAGTAAAGGTTAAAACTTGAAAGAAAAAATTGGGGTTTTTATTAAGAACCGGCCACTCCGGTGTTTAATAATAACCTATGAAATGAAAAGATAACAATATAAAAAAAAATTCTCATTTTGGAGGAGTTCGACTCTAATACGAATTATGTTTTACTACTAATACCTTAGAAATGGAAAAATTAATGAATTATGTCATCTACCCTTGAACAGTAACATACATGAGGAATTGAACTTCTCGCCATTTCAATTCCCCCTCAAACCGATTAATACAAAAAGGACTAATATATGAGGCCAAGAATAGTAACATATTACAAAATTGCAAGACATTTACTTTTGATCGTCCTCTACGTCCCTTGTTTCAGGCAAGTATCTCCTTGATCACTGTAAATCGGCACAATTTATTTCAACCCAATTTTAGGAAGTGTCTTGGATTATCCACCTTTTCACCAGGACAATTTTAGCTACCTACATAATTTTGTAGACAGGCACAAAGTTGTTTGATACAAATTAAAGATAATTACAAACCACCAAGGACAGAGCAAGCTCTTGCATACACAGATACCCAACCGACTAGTTTACTTGAGAAACAAAAGCATATCGACAAGTCTTAAACACTAATGTTAACATGGCAAACAGTTCTAATCTCAAAGTACATTTATTTCATTTACAGCCATCAATTCATCTAAGATTATCAAACTGTTGCCTTGGTTACATCTATCCAATCTGTGAGGGGCATGTCACTGGAATGGCGAAAAAGAAGGATCTGTCATTGTTTTTTCTTTTTAAGTTCACCAAGAAAGAAAAAAAAACATATTCCGCTCTAACCAACTTAACTAAATCGCCCAGAATTGCAACGGGAAAGAAGAATCATTCAAAGCCTTTCTTAGAAGCTGTACCTACAATCAACTACTGGGACAAGGCATAACCCAAGGGATATAATGTTTCTATGGTTCTACATTCCCCAGCCTAAAACCTAATTTCTCAATAATGCTAGGAGTTCCCTTACTACTATAAGAATGAGCAATCCCACAAAGTGAGAGAACCAAAGAAACAAAGGGAAATTTAAAAGTCTACTAGCAAGGTTACAGAGGCAGGATTTTATTTCCCACCATATGCTTGCTACATACACTAGATCAAAACTTGAAGAACAGAGAAAGCAGCATGTATTTAGAAACCCTCCTAATGCCAAAACATAAAATGCACAGGTACACAGACAGTTCACTCTCCAATTTACCCTCACTGTTTCATACATTATATCCCTACAACAGTAACTAGTAAAAACACTAAACTTAACAGAGATGTAACCTAAAATTATCTCCCTTACTATTATGGTGAAGCCGGAACTGTCTCAGTGCCAGAAATGTGGGACGTAGCATCCTCTTTTGCAATTTCAACATAGTTCATAGGAGCAACGGGCCTAAGATCCTTCTTCCCATCTTTGGTTACAGACCTGCTTCCATTTTGATGAGCATTAAGCGAAAGCCGTCTGGTAGGAGTTCCATTGGGGCCTCCATTTGCACGAGGGCCAACTACCTTCTTTGTGCCAGCTGGTCGAGCAGGGCTAGGCTTCGAACCAAATATAGTCTCTTGTTCTGTGTGTTGCTGCTCTTGGTACTTCTTCTGATCCTGCAAAATCCATGGGACAAAAGAGGGCAACCAAATCAGACACTGATGTAAAACCCAAAAATGAAAGGGCTACTTACTGTCAAATTCAGATTCAGGTGATGCCAAGGATATATGGTTTCATAGACTGGCATGTCTGAACTCATATAATCAGCAATGAGCCTTTAACCACTTCATAAAATCATCAATAATCATTCAATTATCTATTCAAGGAAAACATACCCTCATCCTCCGCTTCTCTTCTTCTCTTTCTTGCCTAAGTATGGCATATTCATCTAGCATAGCAAGGAGAGGAACACCATCATAAGTAAATGATATATGACGTTCTTCCTCCCAACCACGAGTTTTCGCTACCAATGTGTCTACAAGGGCTGCATTACGAAGAAAAAAAAGATCAGACATTTTGAAGCTAATCGGTGAATTGTAAGCAAGTCAAGTAGTGGTAATTGGCAACATGCATTTTTCAAGTTTTTCTATTAAGCACGTAACAAAGGCTATACATCCAAATACTTCTGCATCTTGCATCTATAAGATACACATTCAGCAAAACTGCGTTATCCCTTAATTCTACAAATACCTGGAATTTTGTTGACCAGAATACGTGCTTTCTCTGCACGTTTGAGGTTTAGGTGTGCACCTCTACTTGCATTATACCTGTTTTCATCCTGTTCATCAAACAATGTTGGTTAGGATGGAACACCTAATAGTGAAAAGTTTGAAGCAAACAAAAATGCTCAACATTCAAGTGGGTTTCATAGATGCAAAATCATATGCAATGTAATCCACCCTTTAAGTAGAATCTACTAGGCCAATTAATTGTTCAAAATGACTTCACGATAATCCAATCACCCTTAAAAGGCTAGACTCCAACCCAAGAACCCCACTAAGTCCAGCCATGAAAAGATTGCATGTTCCTGCATGCTCAAAT
Source organism: Oemleria cerasiformis (assembly GCA_037349345.1). Classification (NCBI taxonomy): domain Eukaryota; kingdom Viridiplantae; phylum Streptophyta; class Magnoliopsida; order Rosales; family Rosaceae; genus Oemleria; species Oemleria cerasiformis. The sequence continues at coordinate 13,439,405 of JAZGTL010000007.1, forward strand.
ATAGTTTGGTAGCTAGTTACATGGGTAGGACTTTAGCATATCCTCCCCAGGCGTTTTTACCACATAGCTTCATTCTAGCAATTGTCGAATGGAACTACTTAATTCAAGCACTTTTAAGGTCTTCCCAGTACTGCCCAACAATTAGCAACTCTCCCACAATACACCCATGTGGGGCCAAAGACATGATGGAAAGGGGGGCCGGCAATAAATACAGCACACATAGGTAAATTTGATTTCAGAGAGAGTATAATTACACGATTGTAGTCCTCAAGCCAACTCTCTTCTTCACAGGCTGACATCCATTTCTCAACTTTGTCCAATATATCCTTTCTGCTAAGTGCTTCATCCCTTGCTTTTGCTATCTGATCATCCATATCAGCCAGTAATTCAGTGGGCTCAACATTACCAGAATCAATGAGTTCCATAATTTTTTCTCTCGCAGCTTCTGTATCTATTTCTATGTGAGCTCGAGCAAAAATATCTTCAAGCTCAGCTTGCTTTTTGAATGCAATTTCCTTCATCCTGCTCGATTTCAGCTGATCAAGCCGCTCAACTTCAACCTCGGTCTTGAAAACAAAAATTGAGAGAATGAGTAAACATTTATCAATAATTTTTCCAACAAATCTTTGATCATATACTTCATTTACCTGCTCAATAAGATCCAGAGCAAGAGCCCCAGGAACAGTCACTTCATCTACCGAAGCTGATATGTTACACGTAACATGGTCAAACAATCTCCTTTCCTCATCAGGGGTATCCATCAGATTCCACAGATCAATTAGCTGTGTTGCTGACTCTTGGAGCTTTAAAGTGAGGATAGAGGTCAAATTAAGTGAAACGCTGTAATGTAATTTTTTGCTATAAGCACAAAGAATGAAAATGAAAAAGGGGGTGGAAGAAATACCTTATGCAGCCTCTGCTTCTTGTCCTCTTTTAGTGCTAAGACAGTCTTAGCCAGGCTAGATAGAGTATCATTGCTGATGCTTTTTGATTGCACACCAGTTGAGTCATTCAAGCTAGGATGAACCTCTGTAACAGTACCCAAGAAGTCCAGGCCAAGTACAGAACAAAGATCATGCACCGTGCTCACAAATTCAAGCACCTTGTGCAATCGTTCACTCTGCCAGATCAAATGAGCAATTAACATTATTGCGGATAAGACGGGGCTACTGTAAATAATGTAGTTCTTCATGTTCATGAGGATCAGATATATTTACCTTTTCCTTTTGAAGATCATGAAGTTGGGATTGATATTCATCTAATTTTTTCAGGGATAGATCAGACTCATCAACAGAAGGACCCTCGTTGAGATTCAAGTTCCCAGAAATTTCTCCACAAATCTTTTGAATCTGTGACTGTACATCGGAAAACTCCTTTACCCTCTCCTCCTTTTGTTTCCACAGCTGTTTCAGTAATGGTGCTATAGCCGCAAGCTGTTCCTTGATTGTTCCTGAAGTCTTCTCAGGCTGTAATCAAATTAAAAGTTCACTATTACTTCCAATACACAAAGATAATTTGGCCTGCTTTCATGATGAAATAACAAATCATCAGTATATATAGAAGAAAAAAAAAATGTACAATCACTCACAACTCCAACAAAACTTTTTTCCCCAAGAGCTGATAGAAGACTGGAAAGTTCAAGTTCGGCATTAGATAATGCTTGAAGAAGCTGTGCCCTTGACTTTGCTGCCAGCTCGACCTTCCTCTCGTAAACATTTATGCATTCCTGCTCTAATTGAAGAAGCATTTTGTCTCGTTCTTCATCACTCTCGCCAACTTCATTCCAAATTTCCTGCATTAATCATGAATTAGCGCAATGGCCTATCTTCAATACACATACAAAGAAGCAGTTGGGGAAGAAAAAGACTAATCAAAGGTAAAAAATTTAAGTCACCTGAAGTTTCTGCAGCAAAGAACCGCAAGTCGCTTCTCCAAGACGAGGGTTTTCAGCATCCGTGACAGCCATTTTGGTAAATCACTACTTAAACTGCATTAGAGAAAATGTTCAAAGTGATATTCATTGCATTTTCAGAAACGGCAAGAGAGAAAACTTGACAAGACAAATAGTACAGAAATGCCTGTCATCACTCATATAAGTCTGTAACTAATCAATAAGCATACAAAAGATGACAACAGTGAAAGAATCTCAGAAGAAGATAGAACAACAGAGTAGCCATGTTCAAGCTCAACTATCAGGTGGGTATTAGTAGTCCAAATTCCGTAAAAAAATATTCAAATGCCAAAAGCAGCGTGGTATTAACATGGTATGTCTAAATTCTTCTGGTTCTGGAAATTAAATTCGTCAGCAGCAAAACTTTCAAACAAGAACTAAAGTTTGGTTAAAACCAAAAAGTTTACAAGCACAGATCACACAAACGCAAATTGTTACGGACTTTAATCATTTCCATGAACTGATCAGAAAAATCAAAATAATTACCATGAAGTACCAATTAAAAGGTTTACAACAGAACAACAAATTGAACTATATTTTTCACTTTCTTTCATTGGGCTTGGAGTGTCAAGAAAGCAAATAAAGATCAATCTTAAAATCTCAGACAATTTGGAGTCCATCGAAACCCCAGTTACATAGAACACAAACAGAATCAAGAATACTAAGTTCCCTCTCATTTTCTCATCCACCAAACAAAGCACTAATCGTACTAGTACATTTCACTTAATTAGCCAAATGGAAGTACTAAATCCAAGATTCCAAATCCATAACCAAACAAAATCCAAAACCAAACAAAGTAGTAATCGTACTAGTACATTTCATTTAATTAACCAAATGGCCGTACCCAATCCAAGATTCCAAATCCATAAGCAAGAAGTTAACATCAAGAACAAAATCTCAATCCCAAGCACAACTATAGAGCATAATAACCCCTACACCACCACAGTGGATCATGAAGACATTTTGAGAAGAACCAGATCCCTCAACAAAACAAAACCCAAACAGAATGAAAGAAACAGAAAAGCTGAGAGTGCAGCAGATAGAGTAAATGCTCACCAGATCGTCCGTGAAACTGAAGGCTTTTTGGGGTTCGCGAGTTTCAGATCTAAAGGAGTTGTGGGCGTTAGTGTGTCTTCCTCAGTGCAATATTTTGAGAGTGAGAATGATGGAGTGGAAGGCTACGAAAGGACAGAGAAGGAAAGATAAAAAAACACCGCGCAGAAGGAAATGGGAGTATAGGACAAAGGTGGGGCCCGCCTTTATATACAGACCATAATCTAATTGTTCCGAAAAATGTTGGTTCTGTAATTGTCCTGGGTTTTCCTGGTTAATTACGAATTTGACACTGTGAGATTGCTGGTTTGACTGGTTCTTTGTCTTGGTCTGGGATTCTTGTCATCGGTCCATGTGACATGAGAAGAGACTTGAGACTTAAGAGACTAAATATTATGGTCTGGGATTCTTGTCATCGGTAATTAATTCGGATTTATAAAAATAATTGTAGAAATTTTCTTTAAAATAATTGAATTTTATAGATTTATTAATTTTTATAAATTTTTATAAAATTAATAATAAAATTATATAGAATTATATTGAAATTTATATAACATCATTGAATTTTGTACAAAATATATAATTTGATAGATATTATATGGTGTCGACGGAGCTTTCGGCTCTTCTCCTCCTCCTCTTTTCTCCTCTCACCTTTTTACCCCTTTCTCCCTTGGTTGTGCGGCCTAGGCTGCACAATGGTGTCGACCGAGCTGTTGGTGTCGCTTGCTTTCTTCCTCGTATCGCCGTTGCGTGTTGGTGACGGATCCGACGGATCTCGTTTGGATCTGTCTCTCCCGTGGCTAGCGAGTGCTCCATGGTAGCGCAGGTTGTCCGTTTCGGTGGTTGTCATGGTCACGATGATGCCGTTTGTCTGCTTCTCCGATGGATGTTTCCTTCCCCACATCAATGGCCAGCCGTTGCTCTGCTCTGTGGTGGCCCCTGTGGTGGCTACGGTGGTAGTGCCATCTCTGACTGGGATAGTGGTGGCGTCCTAATGTTGGGCTGTGTGTTGTGGCTAGCCCATTAATTTAGGCTGGGCCCTAGTTTAGTTCTTGCTATGTTCTCATTAATTTAGGTTAGGCCCTAGTTTAGTTCTTGCTCTGTTCTCATTAATTTGGGCTTGGGATATTTTAGCCCTAATTTGTTTAATTCATTTTGAACTAGTTTGGATCATAGTTTGATACTTTTGATTCAATTTAAGTTTTGTTTATGAGTTTATTTGTGAATGCACCTTAAGTTTCTTGCTTTTTTCTGGTAATGTCCCTTGTAAACTTGTATTCTTGCTTTTTCTGATAATGTCCCTTGTAAACTTGTATTCTTGCTTTTTCTGATAATGTTCTTTGTAAACTTGTAGTTCTATATTTTTTTGAAAGATATTATTGACCTATCAAAAAAAGAAAAAAATTTCGCAACAAAAAAGGTCTTTGATTCTTTATAGGATGAACAATTTCATGCGTTTACATTTTTTGTTTGTTCGTATTATAATACTTCCATCAAAAGATCAAAATTGTATGCCAATCCAAACGCTCATTAGAAATATAAAACAAGAAAACTTCTGATTTTATCTGGTAATTTTATTCTCACCATCTAATATATCTTTATATTGATAAAACTAATAATTATTTTGATATTTAGATGCGGTTGTTCATGATATATTTCTTATACGAACAAAATTAAATTGGTTCCGTTTTGTTCATATTGCAAAATAAAATTATTGATGTTTATAATATATTATGCAACGAAAAGAAGAAAAAACGTTGGACATTGCCGTGCCAATTCTTGATGAAGACTTTATGGGTAATGGCCACCTACGAGCTTCAGTTTAGCTTTGCTTTTTCTGTTCTTCTGGGTTGTTCTCAAGCCCCATGTAGTGACCCCAAAAAAAAAAAACTAAACATTTAGAGAAGTCTTCATCTTACAAGAAATTAAAATTTTTTGTCTTTTTTGTTAGATAGCTAAACAAATAATTTTTATTTGAAGAACAATTAATTCAATATGAGATTGAAGGTATTATTGATTGAATAAAATAATAAAAATATTTAATGAACACAAATATGGAAAGAATAATATATCCTTTATTCAAATTAACAAATTTATATATTAATGAAATTATTAACCATGGTAAATTTACAGGACACATGACGAACAATGAGATTGGTGGTAAGCATCATCACCAAAAGGTGGTGGTGAGCAAAATTGGACTCTTTTTGGCATATCATTGTTCGGTGCTATTTGTACTTTCTTTTTTCTCTCATATAAGTTTGCAATAATTTAGTGGATACACTCATTTGATGTATCTATTATCTCACGGTGCATAAATTGATTTTTATAAAGATATTTAAACTAGTATCTAAATTTATACCGTCTGATGACTAATCTATTAGGTGGATCCACCCACCAAATCACTATCACATATAAGTTAAGGATTTTTGGTTACGAAATTCACGTTTTATAAGTGTCGAATATTAGATCTAAGACGTGAGATATCCCACCATATAATAAAAAGGAATATTGCTAGATACCAAAAATTTGTTCAAATAAATCAAAAATCTGTCATTTAATCATCATGTGAAACATATCATGGGAAGTGCTTGCGGGATATCAAGAAAATGGTAGTGTGTTATTCACACATATTTGCCCTATCTCATTTGGCTAATCGTGATTAATAGACATGAGGGGTCAGACACCCTCAGAAGGAATCCAGACTGCTAAGATGCCTTATTACGCAATATGACCTACGGCACGTCTACAACGAGTAGACCCACCAGGAAAGGTCCAAGTCACCATAGATCATACCCTCATATCGGCGCGATATTGCATCCACCTTGTGTGCCGATCTAAATTCATGTAATTATACCCCCGGCTACCCTCAGGACAAAAGGACAGAATTAGTGAACAGGCTTGGCCGTTCACGATTCGAAACTCAAATACAATTTCTCGGATGCCACATGCGACTTGGTAGGGATGTGACATGATCGTTGGCAAATATTGTCTTAATTAGGAATTTGTTTTTGATCCTGAATTAGGAATTTATTTACTTATCAAATTTGGTTGGATTTGTTTTAAGATTCTAATTCTGCCTTGAATTTAAAGTTAGATTTTATTATTCCTGATTAAATTTGTCTTACTTCTTGACAAACTCACGATACAACATCAAGACAATATTTGCCAACAATTGTCACATCACCCACATATCCATATATCCCAGCATATTTTCAATAAAAGGTGTGGAGTTTCAAAGATGAATGTAAAATACATTACCGATGACAAAAGCCTTTAGGATTCTAAACGTGCATTGAGGGTCATAGCAAACCTACTTAAGAAGGTACATATCGCACATGTATATAATTCCAACGAAATATAATTAAGGTAAAGAGTAGTGGCACATCTGTAATTATGTTGAAGAAGAATGGCATTAATATGTGGAGTTGAAGATTCATGTGAAGAAGAAAAGAAAAAGGATTGGTGTGGGTAAGGAAAACGAGAGTTGAGGGGCAAAGGACCAAATGTGGTGGTGGTCACTCATAGCAGCTTAATTAGGTGTCATCACGAACCCAACAGAAGACACGACAGCAGTCTCAATCTTAATGTATTTGCAATCTGCTATTTGCTTATCTGTTCTCCATGCAGATGATGAGCTCACCAAAATTAGTTCTGGACTTTATTACGAGCATTTATCTTTCTCATTCATATCTTTTTTCTCTTGTACAATGAAATATTACATAAAGCATATTCGGTATCGATCTCGTTTAATACGAGCCTCTTGTTGCGACATAGCAAAAACTCGGGCTTGTGTATCCAAAGATCGACCACAATCCCACTGTCTGCCTCTGGCCCTGTTGGACCTACTGGTCATGTTCGTCCAATTGGCCCGGTTGGCCCCACTGGATTGACTCTGGCTTCCAGTTGCAATACCAGACGTCTGAACTGTCCTCTGCCTCTGTTCAGTAGCACCCCGTCCCCAGGAACTGCTGCCCGGATGACGATGTGGACAGAATTTCCTTATGTGACCAATCTCCCCACAGAAGTAACATCCAGTGCCACCGGAGCTGCCACTCAGTCTTCTAGTTGACTGCATTGAAGCACCACTAGAACGAGCGGATGACTGCAGTGCCTGTCTGGCTCCGCCACTGCCTGATCCGGATCCCGCACCCCCAGTAGATCCAAAACTGAAACTGCCTCTCTTAGACGATCCCTGACTAGAGGCTCCAATATGTCAGCGATCCCGGTGTCGCCTGGAACCACTAAACTGATGCTGGACTGGCAAACCCATGCTCAACTCTACACGAGCTGCAGCGTCAGACACGTCTCTCAAGGAAGTATGAACTGCAGCCGTTACCGCTGACCGAATTTCGCCCCTCAGTCCATTTTCAAATCTGCGTCGCTTGTCCCTCTCGGTTGCCACTAGAGCCGGTGCAAAACGACCCAACTCTATGAATTTCTGCTCATACTGAGCCACTGTCATATCTCCCTGCTGCAAGTGCAAGAACTCAGCCTCCCTGGCATCTCGGTACGAGCAAGGGTAAAATTGCTCAAGGAACTGCTCTCGAAAAGTCGCCCAGGTAATTCTACTGACATCCCAGCCTGATAGCTCTAATGCATTCCACCAATGATAAGCGAAACCACCTAGCAGAAAAGTGGCTAACAACACCATGTCCCCCTGAGGACATCTCATAACTGAGAACACTCGCTCTAAACGAGTAATCCACTCCGCTGCATCATCTGGGCTAGAGTCGCCCATAAATATTGTAGCCCGTAATCTCTGGGCTTTCTCAATGTCCGAACCTTCAGTAGCAGCCCTACTCTGAAGTACAAAAGTCAAAGTGTGACCCAATTATTCCAGTGTTCGCCTCATATCAGGCTCCACTGCGGGTTCATGTGTGTCCCCACTATTTTAAGACTGTTGAAGGGACTCGCGTCTCGGAGGCATTACACTGAAAAGAACTATAACTCATCAATACCAAAATAATTGTACACTAAGTGTACAATCTACAGGAATTTAAACCTAGTGCTTTGATACCAATAATAAGTAGGTCAACCACTGCTGAAACCTCTACTGTAATAGTAAGTGGCTATTTTAACCACCACCTTTTCCATATCTAACTCAACCACCTCGCCACAACCTTATCTACCTCCACTACCACAACTCCCACCTTTTCTATAGATTTCTTTTTTGGGTCCTAAATTTCGGGTAGGCTGAACCTGAACCCTTGCCCTAGCATGAAGAAGAAGCTAGAAGAAGAGTCCTTGAATCTCATTTGTTTCAGCTGGTCGTCATTAATTCATTTTTGTGCACGTACTCTACGTTGCCATTTGACCTAGATGACAAAAGCCAATACATATTATTAATTATTAGCTAGCTATAGTTATAAATAAAATAAAAATACGAAGTGAAGGCAATAAAATTAGAATTAAGGGATTATGAAAATATAGATAGATTGTTATGCAAGTAACTGACCGGCTGAGTCTTGTTGAAACTTATTTTTGGTCGACTTCTTAGGGAAACAAGACTATCCAAGCAATTCCCAGCATTAGCAACTCGCTCAACTCCACCAACCGTTAGATAGTGAAAGCTTTCATGGTTCCAATTGTACACTAGGAACCTTTCATTAATTAGCATCAAATCATGAGATTTCCAGAACCCCAAATGCGAGAATCCGCCGTTCCATTTGGTTTTGACCCTAATTTTAGTCCATGATTCGACGACTCCCTATTCTTTCATGACCCAAAACTCCTTCTATATGACATCATCATCGTAATGTTCAGGATCGTCTATGACTATGAGCAACCATCCTATGAAGATCCCTATATTTACCGGCGGAATATATCTGTTAGTCATCAATTTGAGGTGGCAATGGAATTTCTCCAAACTCCCCGTTGCTAAAGAGAGAGATAAAATGGCCGGGCCGCCGAGGCTATCTCCAAATTCATCGGAGTCATCAATGGACCAATGAAGAACACCATTGAGATGAATCCCATATTTATTACATGAGGAAACTAATGACACGCCATGAATTGGCTTCCAATGTATACACACAAACCTTAATTCCAGTGTCTTTATTGAACCTCCCACAAAACACCTTGTGTGAGTCAAAGGAGTCATCAAATCCAAACCCACATAAACTCGAATACCTGAATAGTTTTGGTGTCCTCGGCAGCACCTTCCATTCCCGCGTTGCCGGGTCCACCAGATATAACTCCCTTTGATCGTGTAACTGGCACAGCAACAACCCATTGCAATGACAGACAGGCAATCGAAGCTTCCCTCCCAAAACAACTATAAACAAAGCCACGGTGGCCTCTGTCACTAAACCACCACCACCATCACCATCAACATGAACATCATCACCAACACGAACATCATCACCAACACTAGCAAGATGTCGAACATTTTGGTTGAAAAACTCATCGGGGCCGAAACAATAAAGGGAGCTGTTTTTTGGATCTACAGAACCAGTAAACACAACCCTTCGCCTTTGGGGCCATAAATCTTCATTCTCAACGCCTCTGTTGTAGTGGAACTTAACAAAACCAGGGTCGGAGATTAGAGCAAAACCGTGAGTTTGAAACACATTTGAAACGACTTAAGGACTTCACCGGTAGTTCTAACAGCAGCATAATTATGATCGCAGAAGGAAGACCATTATGGTTTTCCGTCAGCCGATGCTCCTCCTTCAAGTACCCCACGTTCATGTTCATCAATATAATCCAGCTAGCTCTAAAGCCCTGCAACCAACATTTACGGTATAATCGCAGAAGGAAGACCATTAGGGTTTTCCGTCAGCCGATGCTCCTCCTTCAAGTACCCCACGTTCATGTTATCAATATAATCCAGCTAGCTCTAAAGCCCTGCAACCAACATTTACGCAGAAGGAAGACCATTAGGGTTTTCCGTCAGCCGATGCTTCTCCTTCAAGTACCCCACGTTCATGTTCATCAATATAATCCAGCTAGCTCTAAAGCCCTGCAACCAACATTTACGGTATAATGTATACAGATTATAGAACAAGAAATCCAGTGAAATTTGTATCAAAATAATAAATTAAGGATTTGATGGTTGCAGAATTATAGGAGACCAGCTCTAATGGAGATTGGACATGAGAATTGGTCAAGTGTGGGCAATATTATTCATGGTCTTTGACTTCCCCAAAAATCTGGCTGCTTTGGTTTCCTATCATTCTGGACTCACACTCCAAGTGGCAACATATATCTCATTACTAAAACTTCTATATTCTTCTCTCTACACATGATGTTTGTTTTATCAAAGGACGAAATTTTAATCTTCTAAAGCGACCACATTTTCTGTGAATTTATAAAATCATTAAATTTTATTATATACTTCATAACATTACATCTTTATCCTTGATTTTGGAGCCTTTAGTTTAGCTCATAAAAAATTGATAACATTTCTAATCAACTATTGATGCAGCATAACTTTTACAGCATAATCCTAAGAAAACTGCATTACAAAAAGGCCGGGTTTTAAACTATCTAAATTCATGTACACAGAAAAACAAAAACCTACTATGATACAAAGTTCACAAACCATCTTCTTACTGATGTAAGTTATCAATCTGCAAATGCAACATCACTGAATATCTCAAGCCTCGAATTCGTGGAGAGGATTTCAGAATTCTGGAGTGTAAAACCACGAGGAAGTGGTAAAGGCAGTCCTTTCCAGAGGTACAAATTCACATATGGCACGACAACAGTTTTCAGGATTGTTGACAATACGCTCTGCAGTTTAAAAATCTCGATTCTATTAATATCAACGGAGCAATGGCTCTCTATTAATAAGAAACTGTAACAGTAGAAGATAAATCAAATTTTCTTTATGTTAATAAGCCACATTCTCATCAAAGCTAAAAGTGTCAAATTGTCATACAGAAGCAATGCATTTTAAAGTATTTGTTGTTTAGTCTATAGACTGTGTACACTAGACGTCAACTTATAAATTTGTCACCAAAAGAATAAATAGATAAAAATTCTGCAGAAAATACCAAATCCCTTTTGCCCCGCAAGTTGATACAGGTTCATTAGCAATGACAGTTGTGGCTCATTAACAAGCAATTAAGACCGAGAGGTGAAAAAAAAAAGACGGGCAGCATGGAATATGTGTATGTCTGCTCCACTTGACATAATAGAAAATGTTTATATTACAATATGATCAGTACATTGACTCTTTAACAAAATAAATCAAGCATGCTATGTGAAGTTGATTCAGTAAACCTATAACCAGATCATAAAATAAATGCTATGTGAGGAATGTACCTGAATGAGATGCATGTGCAGTTTACCAATTTTGCTCCACTTCAAAGATGTAGTAACATCATTCAATTTAACAATACCGGCTAGATTATTCCTCAAGATCTCTGGAGAACATGAAGCATGAATCTCCTGCACCAATAAAAAAATTTTGGACAATCATAGTAAAAAAAGAGGATATAAATGTACATGAAACTGCTATGAGGACACAAACATTCCAATAAAGCTTACCAATGATATGCACGCAACTGGTATTACTTCATCAGCATCCAGGACATCAATTGTCACATCAGAGTAAACGGTGATGTCAATGCCAATGTTCAGAACTTTTATGATTGGTGGAGAAGATACAGAAATATTAAGATCCATATCTTCATTTGGATACTGCTTGTACAGTTGAGGAACAATATGTTTCCATTTAGAAGTGTTCAGAAGGGACTGATCAGGTGCTTTGTTGATTATCCTTTGCATATAATTTTCCTGAACGATACAACGGGAAAAACAAAATATCTTAGTTTAACTATGCACCTTGAACTCTATGATAGAGAGGTGCATGGGTTCAAAGTAGGAAGGGAGAGGATCAGTCCATTCTCAAATGGTCAGTAAGATTTCAGTACATAGAAGTTTGATAACTTTAGATGACCTTAATGAAAAAAGCATGAAGCAAAGGTGAAGAGGAATAAACGACTGATTAATGTTTAGCATTATACGAAAAACAGAACTGAAAATCAAACTTACATTAAAGTAAAGTAACGACACTGAACTAAAGACATTTTCATGTAATGATATCTCAACCATCTTAGCTGGAGCATTGCAGGGAACAGGATCTAGTGAACCTTTATTGTAAAAGCTCGAAGCCAAACCAATATCAGGAGCCACAAATAGACCATTGATCTGAAATTCAATGTTAGAGTTGCTCAACACAGGATTTCCCACAAATGTAACATTCAAAGCAGCAATATTATCTAGTGCGATTTCTTTCGGAAGTGATTGCAGTAAGGAGTCAAGCTTCACTATTCCTTCTCTGGTTTTCTTGGATATATTGTCTTCAACTGAAGAAACTATTTGCCCTTTAAAAGCATCCACTAACCTGAAAAAGGAGGTAAGAGGATCAACGGAAATATTTGGGGTCGGAGATAAGATCCTACCTATATGCATGGACATTACATAGCCTTGATTGATAAAGATGCAGATCCAACGACCACAATGGGGAACACCGGTAAGGGGGATGGAATAACTATTGACAGTAAGAAAGAGGCACATAACTCTTTGTCTAAACAAAGTTGATTAAGAGGATTGCATACCCTTGGTAAAGCCAAGATGCTCCACCATCTACCTTAATGGAGATATCTTTTACATAGCATCCGCATTCCAAAATAGACAGCTTAAGAGTTCCTTCTTGGTCCTTCAAAGCTAAGGTAACACCCACTTGCATACCTTCAACCTTTTTCAGAAGCAACATCACTTATAACACGATAAAGTCAAACAAATAAGGGGAAAGAAGATTCACACTAAGTTTGCTAAGAAACTTGTATCTTAATTTAATTGATTCCACAGTTCCACTCCTCGACCTTTTTCCTTTCAACAATTCTAGCTCAATGGAAATTTCTCAGCAATCAATGATCTCGGAAAGCACATAGCTGTAGCCTTTTACAGAATTTGACCACAGAACCATATTCCATGAACTTTAAATAGATTACTATAACTGCATATTGTATTAATGTGTAATTTTTCTACTTAAACTGAACAAATTAGTTAAGCTTCCCTGGTCAAGACACATTTCGAATTCACAGTGATCTATAATTTTCTGGACATATTGACAAGGAGAACTGAAAAATAAAGCAACCAACCTGAGACATCCCATTTGAAAGCAGTTTGATTCAAATTGGATGCATACTTAAGGAAGACATCATTATAGGGAAACAAGACTGCACATGCAACTCCAAGTTAGGCACTTGTAACTGTCCTCAAGTCTAATTAGATTTAGGAGTGAACCCACAAATTTATGATAAACAATGACCACCAAAAAGAAAAAGAAATAAACAACTAATGCCTACCATAATCTTATGAGTTGGTTTATAATTTAATGCATTTCAGTTAGTTCATCAAAGTAAAACAACATTAAGGGGAAATATATTTTAATAGATTATGCATTATGAGTTGCTCTCCATACCTGAATTGAGGCATCCCCATTATCTGAGATCTCAAATAGCCAGGTACTACAAGAATAGTACCAATTCATAGTCAAGTTTGCAGTGGCTCCTGAAGCAACTAAAGCCACACCAGAGTCACCAGTCTCCACATATGAAGAAGCAACATCCACACCATTAATTGTGATATTGGACAGAACAACATGAACATTGCCAACAAGTGGGATTTTCACCGACTTTTCAATTTGAGGCAGTCGAAGCGGGATTATGGAGGAAATGCTTGCTCTATCAGCAAATCCTTGGTAAATTCAAGGCCCTGTCTGGATATGACAACAGATATGAATCCTCTTTCTTCTTCTTGGGTACTTGTCAGAATCAGAAAAGAAGATAAAAATAGCAACAAAATCAAATTTTTAAGGGAACCCATCTCATAAAATAGTTCAATTAAGCTCCTACACCATGCACCAACCAAGAATTTATTTTCAATAGAAACCCATAGCCCAATTGAAAAAAACTAATCAAATTTCAGGACAGGCCATGGAAACTCAGAATCAAGTTGCTCTAAGGAGTGGATATGAGAAATCCTTATCTTGGGTTGTGTTTCGAGACAAAGAAAACTACTTCATATTTGGGTATTTGGTGTCGAGATGAACCAGAGAGGCTGTGAGCGCAACAGGTGCCAGGTGGCAATTGTTACGAGTTTGTGTAGAACAAGTTCGTTGGTTCAAGTTTTGGAGTTTTCTTCACTATTTGAGCCTTTGAGGGGTGGTTGGCACTTTCCCGGACTTACGCATATGGGAAACAGAGTACTAAAACCCAAGACTCTAATTAGGCCCAAGAAAAATAAGGCCTATAATCTATGTGCTTTTATTTTCCAGCCCACTAAATCTCAACTCCAGCCAAGTGGCCCAAGTTCTGTACACAACTCCAAGTCTCCAAGACTCCAAATCCATTCCATCAAATTCGGCCACGCAAATCAAAGCTTATGTGTATTTTATTTCCTAAAGGTTATGTGTATATTTATAACGTCCCTACCTCCTCCAAAATTTATCTTCTGGATATTAGGTGTGATTTGGTTTTCTTTTTTTTTTTAATTTTATTTCAATACTTTGTATTATTTGACTTTTGAACGGGGATTGAGAAGAAGAAAATGATGATGATAAGGGTGGCTGGAAAAGGAGATTTGTATGGTGGCTGGGTATCAATTTTCTTTAATTTCTTTTTAGTTATTTTAAAATTTTATGATATTTTGGAAGAGGTAGTTTGGAACAATTGTTGAACACGGAGAGCTAATTATAATTTTTTTGAAGTTTGTTGGATATAGGAAGTTTTCAGATTAAAATGAAGTCAATAACTGGGTATAAATAAAAGCACTTTTTAATTTTGAGGGGATTAGATATGAAGGAAACTTATTCCTTCTAATTATACCATTTTGTGATCGAGAATTATATTGAATAAATTTTATTAATGAGTAAACTGAGTAATACATCGTTTATTCTTAGCTAATACAAAAGAATTTTCATTTCCTTCTTACGGACTGATTTGATGCTTAGAATTAGATTGAATTGATAATCCTCTATATTCAAAATATGATTAAGGAGGAAGTTTTCATTCCTGTCCAATCTCGCATATGAAACTTCAATATACATTTTATTACACTTGGAGCCCGTCAGGTTGATAAAATATATCATGGGATTTGGTCACATAATGCTTTCCTCTAGGGACAAGACTGCAAGACATTTTCTTTTCTGTGTAGGGGGGGGGGGGGGGGCATTGGTCATTTGGTCCACCGGGGGGGATGAAGCTTATTTCAGAGAACACACACCGCCCACAAAACAAAATGTCAAATTTGAAGCGTCCTTCCTTCCTTTCTTCATAATTGCTCATTCTTTTTATTTTATACCTTTTGAGATCTTCACTTCCTTTCAATCTTTTGACCCTCCGCCAAAATACATGATTACATATGTGTGTGTGCCGAGTGCCGATGCTTTCGAAGATTCTCAAGCGCTCTCGGAAAAGCTTGGTTTGCACTCCCTTTGGTTGCCCTCGGTTTCTTTTTCTTAAATTTTGTTGCTTTTGTTGACATATATCGATCCATGGGGATTGCCTTTACCCTTTTTCCAAAGCTATACAAATCAAAGTCTCAACTGCATATTCTTTTTTTTTTCTTTAAAAAAGAAATTAATTAATATCAAATTACGACAATTCAGTTTTTCAATATGAAAATCGAATTCAAAACGAATCGGGAGTATATTGAATATGAAAACACCCGAATCACTTATCCAACTAATTGTGATTAAATATCACGACTATCAACTATATATGCTACTACATTTAATTGCACACTTTTGAATTTAGAAATATCAACGAAATTTAAAAAAATAATAAAAGTTTTATATAAATTACAATAATTAATTTCATTTTTTATCGTCCAAAATATGTTAAATTTAAACAACAAAATTGTGTAGAAAGAATTGTGGTAGCATTTTTGTTTTGTTTTTTGAGTCGAATTATTTCCTTGTCATGGTGGGATCGAAGGGCTCGTGCCTTGCTACGACTTTAAACACATTATTCAACCAAATTTTTGTAATGGTTAAGCTTTTTACCTACTCGCTACAAGTTAATTATGCACCATCTAGAGTCATTACTCATTGAATCAATTATTGAAGCATTTCCTTTTAATATATGATCGACCCTCGAAGGTCCCAAACATGCATGCAGCTAGCAGGCATGACCAATTGACTTGAATTATATGAATATATATTCCATTTTATAAAAGGGAGAAGTTGAGATGTCATTTTTTTTACATTGGAGAATACTTGCATTCTATCTTAATAGTACTTCTTTGTATCACCTTTCGATTTATCTAATTGTCATCATACATATATCATGATCGGAACCGTTCAACTTCTAAATTATCATATCAAGATCGTTTACGCAAAAATTCAACAAAGTTAGAAATCATTTAGTCACTCATATATATCAACTTAATAGACCGTTCGATATGATGATTTTAATTCTTACCAAAACCGTTGATTTATTTAATACATATGAATAACTAAACGACCTCAAATCTTGTCGATTTTTTACGGAGATGATCTTGACATAATGATTTAGAGAATGAACAATTCCAATTATGATATGTATACAACGACAATTCTATAAATAAAAAAAATGGTACGAGAAAGTAGCATCATGGTAAGATGCAAATATTGTTCTTTTACCTTTCTAAGTACTAAGTGTTCTTCTATTCAATTTCTCAATAATTCAATTATTATTAAAATCCAATAATTCTGTCTTAATAATATAAATATAACTACCTACTAAATAATACAAACAATGTTACATGCACATGAAAGACTTGTATATTAAATAAGAGTAGACGAATCATACATAATACGAGCGAATATGGAGTCTATATATACAATGAAATGAAACTGGGGCAAGGCCAAGTGTACTATAACCATTATCTTTTTAAGTTAATTAATTATTTAAGAAAAAATAAAGAGTGGACAACTACGTTGTTGGATCACAAAGTTCAATGATTTATATTTAAGAAACAACCATACAACACCAAAAAAAAAAAAGGAAGAGAAAGTCAGACTTGGGAATGATTCGATCATTTGATTTTGACCAATTAAATATGAGTATTTCGCATAGACCGTGTAACGATGAATCGATGATATTATAGATATAGTGATAATAAAATGGCTAAAAATTCTTAAACCCTCCCTAAAAAACATGAATTATAAAACTAATGAAAGAGATCAATTTACGATGTCGGTAACTTCTTTTGGTAAGAATTTGTAAATTTTAAAATGAAGGCTAAAACCCTTCTTATAAGCATTGAATTAGGCTTATGACCAAAAAAAAAGAGCATTGAATTAGGCTTTAGTATGCCCCGGCTAAGTAACCTCCCCTCTCCCTAAACTTTTATTCACCAAAAAAAAAAGGTGAAGCATAAATTTAGAAGACAATTTGAATTATATGGGGTATATATATTGACAATAAAAAATTATGGGGTATATCACATTGTACTATGAATCACAATATATCGTCTACTTTTTCTTTACCCTTTTGTTTGAATGAGGGAAAACATACCAAATTTGAACAAAAATTAGAATTTGAGAATTGTCATGCACTAATTTTCTTGTTTGAATTCATAAATATAGATATTTTGGAAATTTCATTGCAAAACAGCATATAGATTTTGGATGTCACAAATTCCAACTTTAAATTCCATATAAAAAGTTCACGCTTAAATTCTACTATAATTCCATTTATGTATAGATATTATCTTAAAAGAATAATAAACATTAAATTTCTCACTTAAATTCAATTATAATTTTATATTATCCAAAAAACCTTCACAAATTCCAATATATTAATTTCGGTCAATTTAATTTTCATTATTTTTTCCTTAGTAATTCTAAATTTCTTATAATGCCGGAAGAAACACAAAATTTAAAATGGGAAATTAGTGAAACAAAATTATGGAATATATATTATTCATTTTCAGTATATTATTAATTGTTGTATCATCTATCTTGGGTATAAATACGATGCAAAAAACTATCCCACCAACCCTCCCACTAGGGTCAAAGCCTAACCCACCATCCTAGGCTGAAATCTCAAAATCATCAGATACGTAGGCCTAAGCCCAAAATCTATGACTCGGGGCTGAGGCCCAATATCCGTATCCGGACAAGCCCCATACCATAACCAAATCATTATCAAAATCCATAATCAATAATAAATCCCCAAAGCGGAGTCGTAGCCAAACCATGTCACCGACCCAAGCCAAAAAGTTCCCAAATCATTAACCTTAATTATCTTATTTATTAAACCATCATCCAAAATCAATAATCATCGATTAACGATCAATAATTCAAGCATAATCGTCCTTAATTCCATACATGCATAATTGATAAGCAATTCAATAAATCCATAATTCGTAATAAATCATTAAAACGATTATCCGTAGTTCTCTGGTCTCATAACTAACAATTAAATATTAGGAAAGTTCACCTTTAATTTCTAAAATGCATAATCAATAATAAAACAAATAGAATGTATACTTATGCATGCATTATAATTTAGGAAAACAAAATCCACTCACCAGAAGCCCAAGCAAACCTAACTCCAAGCTTTGGGGTCCTCAGCAGTCACCGGAGCAGCGTAGCCTGACAAAAATGACCACCGGAGTTACTAACCAATATTACTAAACCTAAACTTTAGCCCATCTAACCTCCGGGAATACCCCATGCGTTCTAACGTGTACAAAGTAACTTTGGACGTCAAAAACGACCCCTAACGAACTCTAATTGACCTGAAACCTGCGCCAAAAGGTCCAGAACGTCGAAAATATGAAGACACGTGTTCACTGGAGTGGTGGCGGGTGGTTCCTCCCACACGCGACTGCAGGGGCTACTCGCCCCTTACCTCTGGTCGCCGACCACTGTTCATCACCAGCCAGATTTTGCCATTGTTGGCCAATTTTTAAAGCTTCGTAACTACCTCATTTCTCAACCAAATCTAACGTTCTAATAATCAAAATCTATCTACTCGGGCCAAGGAATCCAAAACTGAGATATCTCACTTGTGGTGGCCGGAAATCGAGCTAGAAGTTTCGGCCAAACTTCCGAGCCTCACCCCGTCGTCCACAGCGATCCTCACGGCCCAAGGAAGGTATGGCTGAGTTCGTGAGGTTGAGAGGAAGGTCATGGTGTGTTTGATTTGGGTCGAAATGGCCTAAATCAAAATCAAGGATTATAGGTTATTTTTGTTTTCTCACTGGGAAAGGAGGAGAAAGAGGCGGGGAAAGAGAGAGAGAGAGAGAGAGAGAGAGAGAGAGAGAGAGAGAGAGAGAGAATGTAGAATTCTCTAGAAAAAGGAGAAAAGAATTAGATAATTTCCAACAAATATATGAAACTAAAAATTACCAAAATGCCCCTAACCTTCCTAGACCCGTAACTTCCTCAGTTGGCCTCTGATTTTTGCGTGCCGCCTGGCTACAAACTCGTGAGTTCGAGACCTACGCAATGGTCACATAATCACTTTTAAAAGTATTCCCAAATCCAAAGTGACTTTCGAACTCCTCCTAAAACCGAGGGTAAAATCATCATTTCCTAAATTAATTTACGAAAATCGAATAATTAAACGTACAGGTTGTTACAATAATGACACATATAAGCCGGCATATTCCACGGCTATTAAATCATATATAAGCCGATATGTCCCTCGGTTATCATCATATATAAGTTGGCATGTCCCTCGGCTATCATCACATATAAGCCGATATATCCCTTAGCTATCAAACCATATATAAGCCGACATGTCCCTCGGTTATCATCATATATAAGCCAACATTTCCCTCACCTATCAAATCATATATAAGTCGACATGTCCCTCGGTTATCATCATATATAAGTCGGCATATCCCTTGGCTATCAAATCATATATAAGTAGGAATGTCCCTCGGCTATCATCATATATAAGCCGACATATCCCTCAACTATCATATCCCTTAACTATCATATCATGACTCAATCATCATATCGAGCATCCCAATGACACTGTAGTCGCACGAGTCATGCGCACGTGATAGGACTGGGTGTCTTCACTCGTACCACAACCACGTGAAGGACTAGGTGCAAGCACCATCACCACGAGTCCCCCTAGGAGCCCTGATACCACATATACACATAAGGCTCAGGGACAGGACTGACACTATTTAACTAGTATAGAGCGAGCGCAGGTGAACAATCACGTGGAGGACTGGTCTGTGGCTTACAGACAAGTACGACACCAGCAACCACCATCTGGGTATACTATGACTCGACACTGATATACGACTCAACATGACTCATGACACTGACACATGACATATATACTAGGCCGACATGACTCCTCGGCAATAGTACCTCGACACTGACTTATGTGCTAAGCCGACATAACTAATCGGCGATAGCATCTCAATAATATATCCAATATGTCTCGATTATTGTAATCTTCGTATTCTTTATTTCACATTGATATCCACCCATAACTCATAATTCTATATCGTAATTCGAATCTCGGAATCAACCCTCGAAATCTACCACTATATTGTAAGTTTATACTCATTTCGGAGTATTTTACCTTTCGTAGGGTTCCCAACCCTCAAATAACATATACCCCAATGTCGGGCCCTAAGGGTAACCCATAGAATAGTCTAAAATTACTATTGTTATCATCACATACATAATTATATCAAACTTCCCTAAGCATCACATTCATTATGTATTCAATCATAAAGATAGTATTTAATCGCAAGTTTAGGGAAGGGGGTCCACTCACAATACGTCAGGGAGAAGTTACCTGATCATGTCCATCGCTACTTTCCTTGTTAATCCACCTATGTCTGAATGTCTCCTTGAGTCTTGTGAAGCGTGGTGTGGTTCTCCACAGCCACCTCGACCATAACACCAACCAAAAAGGAGCATTAGTACCGATAAACCACTAATTGAATCATTGGACGGGCCCCCTAGCTCTCGAGATTAAACACGCCCCTTAAATATTTTAGTTCTCATTTGAAATGCTCAAACGGGGCCCTAAACGGGTTCAATTAGCCTCAAAACTATCAAAAACGGATTCGAAACATCGAAAAACCCTAGCCACGCACCATCACGGGCTGATAGAGGGTTAAGACACACGCCATGCGTCGACCACGCACCCCACGCGAGCTCACACTAGTCTCACAGGACTTCACAGTAACGACGGAATATTCCGTCATTCTGACAAAATATTCCATCAAATTTGATAGAATATTCTAACGAAACTGGAATATTCCATCCATTTAACGACGTCAAGTCTCTGTTTTGACTCCGTTAGCCTTTAATGGAATATGCTAACGCCGTTAGCATATTTCGTCAACTGTTGATGGTGTTAGTTGACTTGAATGCTGACTGGGCTGCTAGGTGGCACCATGTGGCTGCCACGTCAGCACTCCAAGTCAAACTAGAATGCCGAAACTAGCCTAGAAAAGACGACCGAATTCTAGAAAACTCCGCCGGAATTCGCCATCTTCGACCAGCTCCTAGCTCCTCTATTTCTCTATCGATTTTCGCAATCGACCCAGCTAAATTCATCTACTCACTCCTAGGATTCCAAATCCAAGGGTGGTTGGTACGGTTGTGTTTGTATCAGTGAGAGAAAGAAGGTGGTGGTGGTTTGGTAGCTTGATTCGTCGTCGTTAGGCGGTGGTGGTGACGGTGGTTTTGTGCATTCATGGGGGAGAGAGAGAGAGATGTCGTAAAGAGGAGAGAGAGCAAGTGGGTCCCCATGGCATGAGGAGAGAAGAACGGTCTATTTATACTTTTGGACTTTTTGAAAATTACCGTTACATCATCATCATTTCAGACCATTAACTTCCTCGCATGAATTTCGATTTCCGCATGCCGCATGTTTACGTACTCGTGAGCTCAAGACCTACGTAATGGTGTGAGAAAAACTTCCAAAAGTATTTTCCATCGAAAAGTGATTGTCGTGCCCATCGATAAAACAAGGGTAAAATGGTCATTCTTGAAATTCAACCTTTTTGATTTCGACCCATAATACGTTGGGCCAACCCACCATTTACTGAGTGCTAAGGAAAATTCATGATTTCGATTTTATTTTTCGGGATGGGTCGTAACATTTTAGTTAATTAAAAATTTATTAATAATTGAGGATTATATAGTTTAATCAACTATATATATTTTGGGATTCCCAGTCAATTTGGGAATACATTTCATACTTCCAAACCGATACATATATCATTGTTATATATGGTTTATAAAAACTCTAGAGATATTTGGATTGAGAAACATATATCATTGTTATTTATTTTGGGCATGCAACGTTTTCTAAAATTTAGAACTCGTCGAGAACAACTATGAAGGTAATGAATTAGCAACATGATATGATATTTTTTATATTTTGCTTAGTTTGATATATATTATGATGAGTTGAATTATATTTAAAATTCTTTTTTTTTTTTTAAGTATTTTGTGAAAGAGCCCCCCCCCACAAATTAATTTTTGGCTATGGCCAGGCTATGCCCCTGGTGGCCAAGTTACAATAGCCAAGTTTTCTGTGTAAAATTTGTGTTATGCTCTTCCTATATAATAATAAAAATAGAGGATTGATTTTGCTTATTTCAATTATAATTGTATAAATGCATGTAAAATATATAATAATTCTGTGGCACTCCAAGACAATTGTAAAATATGGTATAATAATATGTATTTAAATATGGAAAATACTTACATCCCACCCTGGTGAATCTTCTCATACTACCGTTTCGATTTATCAAATTGTTTTTTGTCTATATATTATAATCGGAACAGATCAGTCTCGAAATCAAGATAAGAGATCATCTTTGTAACAAATAAACCAAATTGGAGGTCATTTAGTCATTCATATTTATAAACTAAATAAATGGTTCGCCATGAGAATCTTAATTATTATCAAAACCGTTGATTTATTTGATACATATGAATGGCTAAATGACCTTCAATTTTATTGATTTTTTACGAAGATAATCTTGAAATGATGATTTAGAGAATAAATGGTTCCGATTATGATATATGTACAAGAAAATTTTGATAAATCGAAAGGGTGGTATGATGAGGTACCATAGGGTGGGATCCAAATATTGTCCTTTAAATATTCAATGCCTCTCAATCTCATTGAGTTATTCAATAAAGGATAATACTTGCATCCCACCTTGGTGGTACCTCCTCGTACTACCCTTTCAATTTATCTAATTTTGGCTATACATATACCATAATCGAAACCGTTCAAATCCTAAATCATCGCTTCAAGATCATTCACGCAAAAAATCAATGAAATTGGAGATCATTTAGCTATTCATATGTATCAACTAAATGAACGGTTAACCATGACGACCTTAATTGTTACCAAAACCGTACATTTATTTCATAAATATGAAGAACCAAATGAGCTTCAATTTTATTTATTTTTTATGGAAATTATTTTGAAATGATGAGTTAGAGAATGAAGGGTTCCGATTATGATATACATACAAAATTAATTCGATAAATCGAAAAGGTGGTATGAAGAGGTGTCACCGGGGTGGGATGTAAGTATTATCCTTAGATAAATAAATTGAACTTATTTCGATATGATTATCTAGCACATATATATATATATATATATATATATATATATATATATATCCTTCGTTTTTTGTTTTGCCACAAGATTATATTTCCTTAGTTTTTTTTCTTGGCATTATAAAGTAGTTAGATTAATCATTGTGTATTAATATGGTATATAATCTAACGATGTGCCTTACTCAAGTACATATATGCCAGATCAATTCCAAGAAATATCAATCTTCCTTCTCAAAAAAGAAATATCAATCTTTTTTGTGTATATACTATATAGGTTGCGGAATAGCTTCGGTACGTTACATTCACCAAAGGATGGTCCTCTTTGGTTCTATCGTATCTTATAGTGGATAAAAAGAGTGTGTTTAGATGAAAATAAAAAGACCTTGAAACCATGGTTGGAGGAGGTGAAATTTATTTTTTGGGGTCAGTGCGTTAAATGGGGTAAGAAATCGAGCCAGATTTGAAGAGGTTTTGGATGGGTTTGATGCGACTTTTGAGGAAGTTACGATGTACTTAGGATGACTTAATGGGATTCGAGCCGATTTGACTTTTTACAATAATTTGAAAGCGCAAAACAAAAAAATTATGAGATAAATTCAATAAGTAAATAAAAATAAAATTTCTGAAGAATTATTTATAAAATATACTATCCTCGTTTTGAAAACACTAATATAGATAATATGTTAAATAATTGTCCACGTCCCTGAATTTTATCCAAAATTTACCAACAGTCCCTAAATTTCAATATTGGAATTTGTTGACCCTGAATTTTACTCAAATGTGCAACGTTGATAATTTTTGTCAATTTTTTAAACATTTTATATTAAAAAAATATCACGTAGAATGACATATCATGATCTCAATCCTTACTTGAAGCACAGGGCTAGCTTGTATTCTTTGAAGCACAAATAGATAATAAGTAAACCAATAAACCAAGAAGAATTTTGTGTAAAAAATGGGCTATATAATGCAAGTATTAATAAAACTCGTCTAGGCTTCGACCTAAGGCTCCCTACCGGCCCCTCTTAAAAGTCCGTCTCTGAAAATAAATATACTAAGTTTTCATATCAAAATTCATATGAAGTGTAAGACTATTATTAAATATTACCACATTATACGCGGTAAAAAAATTATATTAATTATTGTGTTGTGTTAAATAATTATTGTGTTATTTGAAGGCTTCCCATACAAGACGTATTGATCGAAGAAAGAGGAGCACGGCTCACCGAAGAGTCACTAAAATGTACCGTCTCAGGAGTCAGGACCACATGGAAACCACCTCCTCACTCAAAAGCTTTCATCACTCACGCTTGCTGCACATGTTTGTTTCTGAAGAAAAATGAAAAATAAAAAATGAAAAAGGCAAAATGAAAAATGAAAAAAAAAAAAAAAAAAAGAAGAAGAAGAAAAAATTATAACGTCACGGATCAAATCAGCCAAAATCTCTATCGGCGCCGCTGTAATTCACTAATTTCAGTGACGAAACAAACAAAAACCCGAAATCCCAAAACCACACAAAGAAAACACAAAAATAAAATTGAAAAGAAGAGAAATTATATAACCAAGAAAAGTCCATTTCCTCTCTCTCTACTCTCTAGTCTGTCTGTCTATGGTCTAATAAAGCTACTACTACACGTTTTCCGATGACCACCGGGGACTGTTGTTACTGAAATAGAGGCCAGAGGCTGCTGCCTTTAAACCGGCTACATGTCCCAGAACGACGTCGTCACGCGGACGTTCAGGGCGCTGGTTGAGAGCGCGGACCGGAAGTTCGCCAGGGTTCGCGACGTCCCGGCGTACGGACGCGTCCACAACGAACACTACTTCCACAAGGTCTTCAAGGCCTACATGCGCCTCTGGAAGTACCAGCAGGAGAACCGCTCCAAGCTCGTCGAGGCGGGTCTGAACCGTTGGGAAATCGGGGAGATCGCCAGCCGGATCGGCCAGCTCTACTTCGGCCAGTACATGCGGACCAGCGAGGCCCGTTTCCTGGTCGAGGCCTACGTCTTCTATGAGGCCATTCTCAGCCGGAGCTACTTCGAGGGGTCCAATTCCAGCTCCAAAGGTTTCGGGAAGAAGGATCTCGCCGTCCGGTTCAAGGAGTTGAGATTTTACGCCCGGTTTTTGCTCGTTTCCTTGATTTTGAACCGGACCGAGATGGTGCAACTTCTCGCCGAGCGGTTCAAGGCTCTCGTTGATGACTGCAAAGCCAATTTTCGGGTAATTTCTTTTGAACACCTTGTTGAATTTTAGGGCACTAGGATTTGTTTGGTTGTTGAGAACCAACAATCTATTGACTTGGTCCTTCATTTTTATTGCTGGTAGTTTTTGGTCACTTCTATCCCAGGAGAGACAGAACAACTAGTAGAAGATAAAAATTTCCCAATTTAAATGACAATTTTTTATGCTTGTTTATGTGATTGGATCAATTAAGTTGGTTTATTATTGGACTTTTTATTTCACATTTTGATTTATGCAATGTGGAGTCTTCGATTTCAAGCTAAGATTTTTTTTTTTTTTTTTGTCAAATATAATACATAATAGTAAGTGAAAACGACCTATGACTAATTAGATCCGACTGTCCGAGTGTTGTAATGCTGTTATGGAAACTGACTAAAGAAAAATGTGAATTCCTTAATGAAATGGTATCTCCAGCCGAGTTTCCTGGTGAGGAAGGCAACTCACTAGCTAAGGTCGGTTTGACAACCACACCCACATCATCTTGAGGGAGGAGAGGTAATGGGAAACATATAGAAAGTTAGTATCCAGTAGCCTTTGTTATACTAATATGTTGGTTGTTTTTCTGATTTAAAACAAGTTAGTCAAGCCCATGTTCACTGTTGAGATGGCATGTTCCACAGAAATTAAGACATCTGATATGTAAAGGTTTTCAATTGTTCTTTAATTTTGTTTTATCTCAACTACCATATGGAACAATTTTTTACTCTCTTTCTTCAACATATCTGAATTTTGATGGTGTAGAATTGAAGCTTAGGTCGAGTATAAAGACTTTCAAGTTAGGTACAAAGATTTAAGTTGTAAGAAAGTTGAGACTAAATTTGGCATCTCATGCACACCAAGGATATCTTTATATTGTAACTCTGAAAATAGTCAGGGAGAAAGATGGAAGTGAAAATAAGCAAGGAAAACCCCAGAATGAAGTGAAATAGTACGGTGGTTTGATTCTAGTTCAAAACACTTACCTCAAAGTAGTCCATTCTTGCCACAAAATAGACCTATGTGATCCCTAAATATATATGGCTTAAGTAATGCACTTTACCAAGTTGACAAGTGACCATCATGCACAGGTGGATTAGGTGGAGTGAGTGGAATTTATTTTGTTTATTTTTTGGGTATGGGTGCGTTTGTGAGGTCAATAGCTGTTTCTTGAATTAAATACTTGTTGAATGAAGTAATGTGAAGTTTAAGTCACCAAATGCCTTTTATTTTCTGCTGGACTCTTTGAGAAATTCATGATTGATGCATGTAAAGCTACAGTATGTCAAGATTAATCATATTTTTAGTGATGGAAAATGTATGATGTCTCAGTTGAAATAGTCAATGTGAGTGCAAACTTTCATTCATGTCTCTGCTTAGTTGTGAATTGAAAAGAGTTTTCTCTAAATAAGCTCTTGCGTACTTTGTTGGGTTTCCTGCATGATTGTGGACATTTGAGTTTTCTCTTTTCAGGAAACTAATTTTAAAGAATGGAGGCTAGTAGTGCAAGAAATTGTTCGATTTATGAAAGTTGATACGGGCTTTATGAATGCCAGGCCATTGCGATACTCCACATTGTTAGATTCACATCCATCATCTGCTCCTTATGTGGCTCGTTTCCATGCAAAGAGGATTGTAAAATTTCAAGATGCATTGCTGACAAGCTATCACCGTAATGAGGTCAATATTTCTTGGTCCCCATCTTTAGCCATTGGTTTATAATGACTTCATAATCGATAATAATATATTGCCCTCACTGAGGAAAGGTTTGTGATGTTTCTTGCAGGTCAAATTTGCTGAACTTACGTTGGACACTTACCGAATGCTGCAATGTTTGGAATGGGAGCCAAGCGGGTCTTTCTATCAAAAGCGCGCAGTTGAATCCAAAGAGAATGGCACTTTTATTGATCACTCTGGGACTTCTGCGGCGTCTGGAGTAATCGATATGAACTTGGCTTCGGACATGACTGATCCAACTTTACCTCCAAATCCAAGGAAAGCTGTCATCTATCGTCCATCAGTGACACATTTGATAGCGGTTAGTATTAAGGCCATATTCATCTTATTTCTTATACCAGGGCTGTCCTTGGAGCCTTAGGAATCTTCTTAGATCCTTGAAGCTTGTGTTCTGTAATGATAAATTTACACATGTAACAATACGAAAGACACAAAACTCATAGGGGCCTCCAAAAAATATAGGATGCTAGAAAGAATACAATTATATTTATTTGAGACATAAAATAAATTACAAAAAGCTAAGGCATATTTAGGAGTATTCATCAAATTTGTTCGATTCCCAATTTTGATTTTCATTAATAAAGTTCAAAGAATATAAATAAATAAAAGGACAAAAATCTTTAAGCTTGAAAATTTAATTGAATATAGTTTTTTAACCTTTTCTTTGTTACCATTAATTCTGTGGTGGAAAAAGAAAGAGTACAGCACGCCCTTCATGTCTACTACTCTCCACTCTGTTAGTTGAATTGCCATTGGATGGCTTGACCCTGAGTTTTTATTTCCTTGGCAAAATGTTGATGTTGTTTGAAAAAGGTATTTTTTTTTTACCAAAATAAAAAAGGAAAAGACGTTTAACAAACAAAAAGAAAGTTCCTTGAATTACACAATGAGCCCCAGATTTGAGAGTCTTTTTTGAAATTGTCCTATGCAGTTTTGGCTGTGTCCCAGATGAGTCCAATCCTTTTTTGCACGCTAGATGTAGTGATGCATCCCCTTTTCGATCCTTTTATCAGTGAAAATGTCCCTGAAATTTGATTACCGGTTTTATTTGCATTTTTTTGACACATGATGTCCTTGCATAAAAGCAGGTAACTTATTTGTTTGAGGCAGCCTTATTAGGTGTGGTTCATTATATCTTTTTTTGAAAAGGTGTATCGCCAGTTTCGCTGTTCTTGAATTTACCTGCAGTAGGAATAATGGTGTAAAGATGTCTTAATTGCAAGACGGGGTGGACGTATTAAACATCAGTTGCTTGTTTGCCAATATGACAACTTTCAATCTATTACACACATCTTTACATTTGTTTATAAATTTTTAACTATGGTTTTATAATTGGAGAGTCTGGCCTTTTTAATGATCAATTGGCAGGTGATGGCTACAATATGTGAGGAGCTCCCTCTAGACAGTATTATGCTAGTGTATCTATCAGCTTCAGGTTAACTTTGGTTTCTTAGGATTAAAGTCAACTCATCATTCATTATGTCTTGTCATCCCTGATAGTGAACTTGATGATCAATTGTGCAGGGAAGGCATTTAATAATATTACCCAGGTGTACAACTCCGGAGGATCACAGAAATCCTTAAAAAACAAAGTTCCTCTTCAAGATCAGAATAATTCTCTACCAAAATCTTGTATAAATAACAAGGGAGAGTCAAGTGGCTTTTATGATCAATATTTGTGGTTTGGCCCCAAAGGAAATGGGGGTAAGTTCCTGAATTGAATCAGTGTGATGTCTTGGATTATTGTGGCCATTCTTGTCCACAGTAACCTATTAAGTCATTTATGTCATATGTTGTCTTCCCTCTATTATTGTTCTGCCTTTACATTTACTTATTTTGCATTTTCAGGTTTGAATAACCTCTACCCTGGCGACATAATTCCTTTCACTCGCAGACCTCTTTTCTTGATAATAGATAGTGAAAACAGCCATGCATTCAAGGCAGGTTTGTCAAAACTTGTGCATGAATTTCGAGTTTTCATTGCTGTTTACAGTGGATTGTAGTTTCTAAATCAGATTTTTCTACCTTACCCAAAAACTTAAAATTAAAAAAAGAGACGCCTTTATTGTCCTAATTTTTCATTATATGGGTAATGCCATGTCTACGCTGTTATATTTGATCCTGAAGTGTGTTTGACATGCTGGGAGGAACTTACGCACTTTCTGGAACCAGTAATAGTTTACTCACAATGTTATTGGAAGTACACAAACACTAGCAAATTTGAAGCCCCTGTGGCTTAAATAGTCTATCTAAACTCAAAGGACGGACAGCTCCTTCTGAATCTTTCTTATGGTTGCACTTGCTAAAATTCTTTTCTAGAATTTTTGCCCCTCCCCTTTCCTTTCCAGATGCAACTTTTTTCATGGTACCTGGCCATTTTGAGTAGATTGGAGACGCTTTTTCCAACTTATGGTGTTTGTTCGATGCCTGATGTGTTCAATATAGTGCACTGTGTCGATCTACTGTTACATCTTGTTTGCCAGCTAAATTTCTTGCTTTCTGATGAATGATTTCAGGTTTTACATGGTGCGGAAAGAGGAGAGACAACTGCTCTGCTTCTTTCACCTTTGAGACCAGCATTCAAGAATCCATCTGATTCTTTGGCACAAAATGGAAGCCAATTTACCTTTTTCTTGAGTGCTCCTTTGTCGGCATTCTGCCAGTTAGTTGGCTTCTCCTCATTAGATACTGAAGCAGTAAGTTAATTTCAATACATTTTATTCTTCCTGACAATCCGTTGTATTTTAGTTGTTCTAATTTATTTGTTCTGCTGTTAGGAGGTGTATAACACTGCTGAAAGCATACTCTCTGCTGCCTTCTCTGAGTGGGAAGTTATTCTTTGTACATCAACAATCCTGGATCTTGTATGGGCACAAGTTATATCAGACCCATTTCTGCGACGACTTATTCTGAGGTACTCATCATCCCACCTTGCAAAGGAATATAAAGCATCAAATTTCTGGTTCTGTCATAATTTTCTATGCTTAGCTCGCTATTGATTCTATGACTTGGTCCTAATTGGCTACTCAGTTGTCTTGATAATGGGGATAAAAGAATATAGCAATTGTCTTGTAGTTTTGATTCTGTTTAATTTTTGGTTAAAAATTAGAAGTGTAAATGCTTACATGATGCTCCTACTTCCAGATTTATATTCTGCAGAGCTGTGCTTTCATTTTTCTGTCCTCCAGAAGATAGGGAGCAGTATTTGCCGGTTTGCCTACCTCTTCTTCCCAATTCTGTTTCTCCAGATTCTGAAGTTGTGCAGTCTGCTGTCCACCGGCTTGCAAAGCATCTAAGCGTCTCAGACTTTTTTCACTTTGTTGACACATGACTACTTTATTAGATATCAAAGCTAGAGTGTAAGTATAGCATTGAATCTTCTGGGCCTAACGTGTGGTCAATGCGATGTGACCACAACAAAGATCATTCAGTTGGGTTATTTGGGGTTTCAGAAGGTAACAGATTGGTGGAGAGGTCCGAAATATGACGAAAATGTTTGAGGGGTGGTTATGGAGCCCCTGTTGTTTCTTGATAATGTATGGTGGTGTTTTCATTCTGTTTAGGTTGGTGTCTGGTCATTATCATTATAGGGTGTGAACTTTTCCAGGTGAATTTGTTGAGCTTTTTCAAATTACATATAGATGTCAATACCTTTGTAAAAGAAAATCAGCTAGTCAAATGAGATCTAATTTTTTTGTTCAACCCCTTGGCTACACTGTTACATCCTCGGTGAAGCTGCTGAATAGGTAGTAAACGGGTACGGAGGGATTTATTAAAGCCTCTGGTACCGACTCTAGAATTTGATTTGAGTTTTTGGCTTGTATTTTTGTCTAGTTTTTTTTTTTCTTTTTTCTTTTTATCCTTTTCTATGGCCCATTATTACTGGAGGTATAAAGGCTCTCTTTGTTCTATGTGTTTCTTTCAATAGACGTTGTATTTGGTATGAAGGCTCTCTTTGTTCTATGTGTTTCTTTCAATAGACGTTGTATTTGGTATGAAGGCTCTCTGTTCTTTGTGTTTCTTCCAATATTGCTGGTTTTTTCCCATTCACTCAATAATTTGGGAGTAATTTATCTATGTAAATGAGGTTAGAATTGGAATTTAGAGGGAATGTTTTTTAAACGGGGTGGCTTCGGTATATTGAGGGTAGCAATAGATTACCCTAAATAATATTCAACGAGTAGTGAAAATACTAATTGGGGTGCAAATCGGCGAGTTATCTTCGTTAACGATTTGTGTAGACCTTGAAATTTTGACTTTTTGAGGAATTAAGTTTCTAGAACTAATTTTTCGGTCAAAATGAAAATTGAAAAAATTGAACAAGTCCTTGGCGAGATGGTTTTAGTTATTTTTCCTACTAATAGGAAGCCCGTATTAGTCCTTGGCGATCCGCGCCACCGCGCTATAAACAGATCGAAGCCGTGCATTCAAATTGAGAAAACACAACTGAGGCCCTTTGGCGCCGTTAGATACCACCTATAGAAAACACACGGATAGTGAATCCTAACCGTCCGTTTCCACATACCGTTTAGAGTCGCGGCGATAAATACGCCTCAATCTCTGGCACGTCCAGAATTTTAGTTCGTTAGACGAAGGAGAAAAGACAGACGGAGCGCGAAGCAAGCAGAGGTATGAATTTTCTATTATTTTTCGAAATATAGTTACTTTTTCTAAAGCTAAATTATATTTATGATCTTGATTTTGGCTCTTATGACAATTTGTGTCTTTGGTTTTTAGATTCCAATTTAGGTTTTCCGTTGGTATTCAATTTCAAATCAATAGATTTAAGTGTATAGTGAATTCAATGTATACAGATACTTGCAGTTATTGTGATCAAATATCATAGATTTTAGGAAGTTTTATTGATTTTCATAAAATTTTACCGAGTTAAATTATACAAAATTACGGGCTTTGTAAAAATCTATGACAGTCTGGATTGATTTTTGTAGAATTATATATTGCGTTTCATATATGAGATGACTTTTTGCAGAAAATTATATTGCTTTATATATAGAATACACAGGTTTTTGAACAGCTTCTTAATCAAATCATAATTGTTATTTTTACTTGAAATTCTATGGCCAAATTTAAATCCTAAAACCCTCCCGATAGCCCGCATACACGGCTTTAATTGTTATTTCTTTTTTCATTTTATTAATTTCCATTTAGTCAAATAATTAACAAGTTCATGTAAATTTTGTATTATTAAATTATTTATATATTTTTTTAGATAATATTACATGGTAGTTGGGCAATGGTAGGAGACTTGAATTTTATTGAGTTTATTAGAAAAATATAAAGCACAAATAATAAAATTGAAGTCTTTGATATTAAGTGTGTTAAATCCTAGGGGAGCATAATTGACGCAAAAAAATGAGTCAGAAGTCCATAAGACTCCATCATTTAATGAAGTTTACAATATTCAATGATTTTTTTCAATACATCTATACTTTTTGAAGTTATGAATGATTGAATACAGTCGGATTTTGAATAACTTTATAAATACCTATATAGAAGTTAAGATGGAATACATTGGGTTTTTGATGTCTTCGTAAAAATCTATGAATGTCTGGATTGCATATCCCAAACTTTCATTTACTCTGTAAAAAAATGTAATTGAATACACAAACTTTAAGTGACATTTGAAATATATGATAATCTAAGTTCAATACATCTCTTATGATTTGTTTTCATTTTATTTCATGGGATGACATAGGTTTCCGTTTTATTGACATTTGAATGTAGAGATTTGGGTTTGTGAGATTAGGTGGTTTTTTATAATCTGGAATCATATAATTTTTTTTTTGAGTAAACTACTAATTAATCCTTGACAAGATTGTACTTTACTTAAAAGTTGGAATATGACAATTCTTTACTCTAAGGTCCTTCCACTATTTTTTAGCCATGCATGTTTATTGTCATCTTTTTGTACAATGCATGATTAGGATTCTAATGCCCTATTTTATAATTAAACTTAAAACACTTTTATAATTAAACTTATATATTATAATTGATTTTTTTTTTCTGCCAAAATCCAAGAACTAAACCTTAAACCGTAAGTGATTAACTTAATCTTTTAATATCGGATAATAAAGATTTTTCAAATTTGAAATTTAAAAGTGTTTTTGAAGAATTCTTGCTCTTTTAAGTTGGATTGTCTGTACATTTCTCCTTAAAATGAACAAGTGAAAAAGAAAAAAGTTTTATAAGTGGGAGTAATGTTTTCATAAAATAGAAGGGAAAAAAACCACTAATAGGGATTAAAAGCTTTAAAGGGTCTTTGAGTAATTATTATGGTGGTTAGGGATTAAAAAGTTTCAAAAATATGGTTAGGGGAGTTTTGAATAAATATTAATGTTGTCAAGGACTAATTAATGGATAAACCCCTTTTTTTTATGTGTCTATTGTTTGGTATGAATACTATGCTGAGAAATTTATTAAGTTAAAATAATTCTAATTCTATTGTCTTCATATTATATTTTCCTGGTGACAAAGACAGTATTTATATATAATTAAATAACTTGGGGGGCATTTGACAACCATTCTATTTTTCACATTTTACTTTATAAATTTGAGATATGAGGAATGAAGGATGAAGAATTGTGGTGTAAGGATATGGTGGGGCGCTTGACAATTATTTTATTTTTTGTTTTCATTTTTAATGCCCAGATATGAGGAAATAGAGGATGAAGAATAGTGAAGGAAGGATAGGGTGAAAGAGATGTAGATCAAATGTAGAAGGAAAAATAGATTAAAAACAAACCAAGACTGTTTTGTGTGTTTCATTTTTTGGTTGTTCTTTTTCATTTTTTCTTTATTTCTTCCTAACTTTATCAAACAGAATGTTTATTAAATGCGCCCTTCAGTTTTTATTTTATATTAATAATTTTCTCGTTATTTGTCTTCCAGATGGCCCGTACCAAGCAAACTGCTCGCAAGTCAACTGGAGGAAAGGCTCCAAGGAAGCAGCTTGCGACCAAGGTCAGTACTTGGAAGTTACTTGTTTACTTGGAATTGTCTCTTACCGTCCATGTAATCCTGATATATTCTGCGCTTTTTAGGCTGCTCGTAAGTCTGCTCCAACCACTGGAGGAGTCAAGAAGCCCCACAGATATCGCCCTGGTACTGTTGCTCTTCGGTAGGTTGATTGATCCTTGTTTTGTTGTTTATTGTTCTGTATGACCTGAATTTTCATATGGCCATATTGATTGGTCTAAATTAATTTTTTTTTGGGAATGTTTGTGTAGTGAAATCCGCAAGTATCAGAAGAGTACTGAGCTCCTGATCAGGAAGCTTCCATTCCAGAGGCTTGTTCGTGAAATTGCCCAGGATTTCAAGGTATATTAATTATTCCTTCTTATTTCAATTTGGTTTTCCTTCTTGTTTCACGATTGGTGTTGATCAATTTCGTGTTTTGGGCTCTGTTGTTTTATCGCAGACTGATCTTCGTTTCCAGAGCCACGCAGTACTGGCACTGCAGGAGGCTGCTGAGGCGTACTTGGTGGGTCTGTTTGAGGACACCAACCTTTGCGCCATCCATGCTAAGCGGGTTACCATCATGCCCAAGGATATCCAGCTGGCCAGGAGGATCAGAGGTGAGCGTGCTTAAGTGAGCCTGTCTGCATCTCTCGTGGGTTTGTGGTTGTGGATTGATGGATATAGCTGATATGTAAGATGTTGTATGGGAATGGAAGTGGTTGTTTTGGCTTGGTTGGTGTTATTAAGTCTGGATCAGATAGATAGGTACTGCTAGGGTTTGGTACAAGTTGTAATGAATATATATATATATATATATATATATATATATATATATATATATATATATATATATGTATGTTGGCAAACAATGTTTCAAATTGATGCTTTGGGTGGTTTGTATTCTTAGAATGAGGAACCTACAACACTAGTTAATATCGGTCCACTTTTATTTAGTTCGTTCTTTTGGATAGTGTTGTACAATGTCTCGACCTGAAAGTTCAGTTTGTTACTTGTTGTATTTGTTATTTGCATTGGTTATGTATACTTATACAATGACGGAAATAGGAATATATATAGTTCTGGGTTAAATGTGTAAGGGAATACACAAAAATAACAGTACAAATTTTAAAAATTTGTATTGTAAAATAAAAAAAAATTAAGGTTATATATTTTGTGAGGGAAATCAAATTAAGATTTAACACTAAATGTGTAAGATCTAAATTTATGGAGTAAAATAAAAAAAAATTAAATGTGTAAGATCTAAATTTATGGAGTAAAATAAAAAAAAATTAAGGTTATATATTTTGTGAGGGAAATCAAATTAAGATTTAACACTAAATATTTTTTATTTTCTTGAAATTCTTATAAATTTGGATTATGCTAATTTCATTTTTTATTAATTATACAAATAAAATGGTTACTCTTGTTTTTTACCCCAAAATTTCTTACTGTGCTATAGTACACCCCTTGTAATTATATACGTATGTATTGTTAGAGTTGGATAATGAATGTTGAAACCCCAATCTGATATTTAGAAAAGATAATAATAATTTTGGTTTGAAACATTAATCATATAATTGGAGTTTACATCAATTTTACTATAGAAAATCAAACACAATTTTTCACATTTCATAATATTATACGTTAGATTCATAAGACCCTTATAATTCTAAAAGTTAAACTCGAAATTTTTGGAAATAAATGTGAACTTTGAAATCTCAATCTCATATTGTTGTAGTTTACATCAACTTTACCATAGATACTAAACTCAAAACGGAAAAAAAATCAAAATTCTTTCTCGAATCCGTAATTCCAAACGTTAGACTTCACAAGAATCTTATAACTCTAAAATCCAAACTGGAAATTTTGAAAAACAAAATTGAACTTGCTCAATCTTATATTGTGAGAGTTCGCATCAATTTTACCATAGAAAAACTAAATTCAAAATAGAGAAAATTTAAAATTCTTTCTCCAACCCATAATATCAAAAGTTAGTGTTCATATGAACCTTATAATTCCAAAATTCAAACTTGAAATTTTGAAAAAAAAAAAAAAAAAAACTTTGAAACGCCATTATCATATTCTAATAGTTCACCTTGACCTTACAATAGAAAAAGCAAACTCAAAAAGGAGAAATTCAAATTTTTTCTCTACCAAATAATATCAGACGCTAGAGTTCTTATGAACCTTATAATTCCAAAATCAAACTTACAGTAGAAAATCCAAACTTAAATGCAGAATATTCAAAATGTTTTCTCCAACTCGTAATATCAAACGCTAGAGTTCATATAAACTTTATAACTCCAAAATCCAAACTTGAAATTTTGAAAAAAAAAAAAAGAACTTCGAAACCCTAATCTAATATTGTGAGAGTTCACATCAATCTTATTGTAGAAAAACCAAACTCAATGTAACAACCCGGAAATTTAATTATTTAATTTTCATAAATTATTTTGCAAAAGGACGAAATTACTCTTGGTTGTTTAAGGAGCTTGCAAGTCAAATTTTGTTTCGAGACACTTTTGGATGTGTTTCGGGGACCGTTGCGTAGGTCTTGAACTCACGAGTTTGTAGACAAGCGGCACGCGGAAAATGGAGTTCGTGCGAGAGAGTTGTGGGCCTAGAATGTTCAGGGGCATTTTGGTAATTTGGCATGGGTAGATATTTTTAACCCAATCATATTAGATCTACCTCATTTTTCACTCTCTCTCTCTTCGCTACTCACCCAAGCCCGTGCGATAGAACCAAAAAAACCCAAGAATTTGGAACTTCGATTTAAGGTAGCCTCGTCCGTTTTAGTTCCACTAATCAGACTCTCCTCCTTCCCACGATCACATACGTACCAACCGTTGCTGAAAGCAGCCGCGGGAGACACCGAACCGAGGAAAGGAAAACCTAAACCTTTCGATCAATTTTTCGGCCAACACAGGTATGAGTTTCATGTTTAGACTTCATTTTTGAGTTCCTAGGTTCGAGTAGATAGATTTAGACTAAACATTTGTGAAAAACGGTTAAGTTTTGAGAAAGTTAGGAAAAATTCAAGCTCAGCCGGTAATGGAGTTTTCAGGCGACGATGGATAGCGGCGCACGGCGGAGCGGTTGTCTTTTCCGGCGACTGGTTCGGTCAAAGGGAGGCTGACGTGGCATGCCACCTGGCAGCCACGTGGAATCACGTGGAGGCCACCTGGTACCATGTGGGTGCCACCTGGCGGCCGAGTCAGACCGAGTTGGTGCGTGAGGTACTATAGCAGCGTGTGGAACACTGTAGCAGGCGCGTGAGGCACTGTAGTAGGCGTGTGGCGGCGCGTGGTCCAGCCTTCCGTAGGCGCGTGGGACAGAGTTTTGGGTCACGGCAGTGCGTGTCGACAAGATTTCGATGTTCCAGATCTTTTGGCGCAGGTTTCGGGCCAATCGAAAATCGTTTAGGGGTAGTTTTGGGCGTCCGAAGTGGCTGCGTTTTTAGTGTGATGTGTGCGGACCTCCTGGGGTTTAGGGAGTCTAAATGCTGGGTTTTAAATATTAGTTGGTAATCCCGATTGTTACTTTTGACAGGCAATACTGCTCCGGGAACTTTGGAGGAGCGTACGGCTCGGGATTGAGCTGATTTGGACGTCAGTGAGTGGACTTTGGTTTTGTAAAGTATAATGCATGCATAAAGGTATATTTGATATAATTGCTTATTACGTATTGTTTTGGCAAATGTCTGGATATTATTAAATTATTACTGGACACTAGCTTTCAATAATTATGTGTCCACTCACAACGTTTTGGGCTATGGGCTTTATAGTTTCGGGTTTTATATGGTTTGACTTGATTGATTTTGGGATTTCGGTCGAGTCCACGATTTTGAATTTAAACCCGGTTTTTCAACAAATTTCGCCTTAGCCAAGAAACAAGGATTTCAAAACATGGGTTTTGGTTTTCACTGGATTTTTGTTCCCGATGGTCAAGATTTTCTCCGACAGGCGTCGAGGGTCTTTCTCCGCTAGATTGTTGAGGGTTCTCCAACGCTGGTGTCGAGGGGTATTTTCTCCACCATATCGTTGAGGATGTTTACGCGTAGTACATGTTTATGCACAACTTGAGGTATATCGGGTGTATGGAGGGTATCGAGCTATGGCTCGTGATTTTCATTCGGGAAGCATTGGGATATGTTTTGATGTATATTTTGTGTCCATGTATGTTTACATGATTTTAAACTCCTTTGAAGAGAGTTTTCAAAGCAGGGTTGTGGACCTCGAATGTTTTCATTATTCTAGTTATCGTGGGTCCCACCAAGTGTTTTAACAAAAGATGAATTTTTCCGGTGGATTTTCAGATTATCTATATATTAGATTTATATACAAAGGGATTTTATGTTATGTTATGCATGGATGGTTTTACTCGTGGAGGGGGGAAATGTATGTTGTCCTCGAAAATGATTTTTAAATGATTATTTTGTCCACTCACAACTTTCGTGTTTTAAATTCCCTCCACGCTGTTGAGTTGACGTGTGCATATCTAGAGGCGGAGGTATTAAATTTTCAGCTGCGCATTTGACTAGACTATCGAGTAGGATATTTATTTCTGTATTTACTTATCCTACCTAGATGTTCTGATAAGTCTTTTGGACTGATTGTAAAATTGTGGTTACGTCGTTGGATGGTTGACCTTATTGGAATTTGGAATTTGGAGTGTTATCTGATCCTTCATCTGACATGTGGTAGACGGTTAGCTAGTATTTAAGGGGAGATTCTGCCGGATTTTTGGCAGAATTCTCATAATTAATTGCAAGGACGTAGGGGTATTATGGGAATTTCTTTAAGTTGTTAGACGGGAGTAGGGTTCTTCTTGGGTTTCGAGGGGAAATTCGGGAAGGGTCCTATCAACTTGATATCAGAGCATTAGGTTTAAATTCTTGTAGACCGTATACTTAGTGTAAATCTGATTGTGCTATTGATAATTTATGGTTCTTTTCAGCGTAATGCCTACGAGACGCGAGCCCCGTCAGCGGTCCAGAAACGGTGAGGACACACATGAACCCGTAGTAGAGCCTGATTTGAGGCAGACCCTGGATCAATTAGGTTGGGCTTTGACATAGTACTTCAGGGTAGGGCTACATATGATGTCTTGGACATTGAGAAAGCCCAGAGGTTGGGGGCGACAGTATTTACGGGCGAGTTAGGCCCAGAGAATGCGGATGAGTGGATTACTCATTTGGAACAAGTGTTTTCGGTTATGAAGTGCCCTCTGGAGGATAGGGTGCGGTTAGCCACATTTCTTCTAGGTGGTTATGCGTACCGCTGGTGGCATGCTTTGCAGCTGTCAAGCTGGGACGTCCATACCTTTACTTGGGAAGCTTTCCGGGAGCGCTTTCTTGAGCAGTTTTATCCTCGCTCGTACCGGGATGCCAGGGAGGCTGAGTTCTTACAACTACAGTATGGGGACATGACGGTGGCAGAGTATGGACATAAATTTCTTGAGTTGTTACGCTTTGTACCGGCTCTGGTGGCAACTGAGATGGATAAGTGCCGACAATTTGAGTATGGACTGAGAAATGAGGTTCGGGTAGCAGTAACTGCTATGGCTCAAACTTCTTTGAGAGCTTTGTCAGATGTTGCTGCCAAGGTAAAGTTGAGTTTGCTAGCTCAGAAGCAGTTCAGTGGTTCCAGGCGACGTCGGGATCACTGGAATTTAGGGGGCCTCTAGTCAAGGACCATCCAAGAGAGGCAGTTTTAGTTCTGGATCTTCTGGGGGTGCGAGATCTAGATCAGGCAGTGGCGGAGCCGGTCAGTGAGATCAATCATCCATTCAGTTTAGCTGGGCTTCAGTGCAGTTGATCGGGAGATAGAATGGTAGACCTGCACAGGTGGGTGACACCGGTTGCTACTTCTGTGGGGGGACTGGTCATTTTAAGAGGGATTGTCCACAACGTCATCCGGGTAGTAGTTCCCTGGACAAAGATGCTGCTGAACCGGGTCAGAGAGCAGCGCAGACATATGGTACTGCAGCAGGGAGCCAGACCCAGTCTAGTGGGGCTAGCAGGGGCAGAGGGAGATTGGGGGTCATGGTCGGTCTTCGGATACACATGCCCGAGTTTTCTCTATGACTCAGCAGGAGGCTCGAGCAACACTAGAGGTGGTTACTGGTACGTTGTCTATTTTTAATCATGATGCTCGTATTTTGATAGATCCCGGGGCTGCACGTTCTTTTATTTCTTGGGGTTTCACACTTTTTGCTGATAGAGATTTGTCACCGATTGGTTGGGATATGGGTATTGGCACTCCAACCAGAGATATATTAGTGGTGAACCTCGTGATATGCAGTTGTGCGGTAGTAGTGGGAGGTCATGAGTTAGAGGCAGATTTAATCCCCTTGGACATTTATG
Organism: Oemleria cerasiformis; assembly: GCA_037349345.1. Classification (NCBI taxonomy): domain Eukaryota; kingdom Viridiplantae; phylum Streptophyta; class Magnoliopsida; order Rosales; family Rosaceae; genus Oemleria; species Oemleria cerasiformis. The sequence continues at coordinate 13,480,280 of JAZGTL010000007.1, forward strand.
ATTTTGATGTGATTCTGGGGATGGATTGGTTAACCATGCACCATGCCTCCATAGATTGTTTTGACAAGAGGGTGGTTTTCCGGAGTCCAGGCTTGCCAGAACTTACATTTTGGGGTGATCGTAGGGTACTTCCCTCGGGAGTGATATCGGCTTTAACGGCTAAGAAATTATTGAGGAAAGGTTGTGAGGGCTATTTAGCTCATGTGATTGATTGTCGGGATACACCGGTGAGAGTAGATGATATTCCTGTGGTGAATGAGTTTCCCGATGTGTTTCCAGAGGATCTTCCGGGGTTACCACAATTCACCATAGAGCTTCTTCTGGGTACCCAACCTATATCACAGGCACCGTACAGAATGACACCGGCAGAATTGAAGGAATTGAAGACTCAATTGCAGGACTTGGTGGATATGAGGTTTATTCGACCAAGTGTATCACCTTGGGGTGCACCGGTGTTATTTGTAAGGAAGAAATATGATGGTTTGAGGCTCTGTATCGACTACCGGCAATTAAACAGGATTACGGTGCGGAATAAGTATCCTTTGCCACTAATTGATGATCTGTTTGACAAATTAAAATGGGCAAAAGTATTTCTCTAAAATTGACCTTTGATCCAGGTACCATCAGTTAAGGATTAGGGAAGGGGATGTTCCCAAAATGACGTTTAGAACACACTATGGGCATTATGAGTTCCGGGTGATGCCCTTCGGGTTAACTAATGCCCCGACATCATTTATGGATTTGATGAACAGAGTGTTCCGAAAGTATTTGGAACAGTTTGTGATTGTGTTCATTGTTGATATCTTGGTATATTCGAAGTGTGCTAAGACACATGAGAAGCACTTGAGGTTGGTGCTGAATATGCTGAGGAAAAAGCAATTGTTCGACAAGTTCATTAAATGTCAGTTTTGGTTGACCAGTGTGGTATTCTTAGGTCATGTAATTTCTGCTAAGGGTATCAGTGTGGATCCCCAAAAAGTTGAGGCAGTGGAAAATTGGGAGCAACCAAAGACAGTGACCAAGGTGAGATGTTTTCTGGGTTTAGCGGGATATTATCGGCGATTCGTAGAAGGATTCTCTACGATAGCTGCCCCTTTAACTCGGTTGACAAGGAAAGGAGTCAAGTTTAACTAGGATGATGGGTGTGAACAGAGCTTTCAGGAGCTAAAGAGAAGGGTGACTTCTACCCTAGTATTAACCCTTCCAAATGGTAACGACGAATTTGATGTGTATAGTGATGCATCATTATGGGGTTTAGGCTGCGTGTTGATGCAACATTGGAAGGTGATAGCTTATGCTTCCAAGCAACTTAAACCTCATGAGTTGAATTACCCCACACATGATTTGGAGTTAGCTGCACTAGTGCACGCACTGAAGATTTGGAGACATTATTTGTATGGGGAAATGTGTCAAATCTTTACTGACCATCAGAGTTTGAAATACTTCTTTACTTAGAAAGATCTGAACTTGAGACAGAGAAGGTCGCATGAGCTGATAAAGGATTATGATTGTATCATAGAATATTACCTAGGAAAAGCCAATGTAGTGGCAGATGCCTTGAGTAGGAAGTCCATGGGTTCCTTGGCCCATTGGCATACTATTTACCTACCGTTGCTGGTAGAATTCCGCAAAGCGGGAGTTATACTTGACATGGATAGCCAGGGTGCTTTTTTGGCTAGTTTCCATGCGAGACCTGTCTTGATTTATCGAATCATTGAAGCTCAGCTCCAGGATCCTACTTTGTGTGTTATTAGGATGGAGTTGGAGGCTGGGAACATGCAGGATTATGTGATCAAGGATGATGGGGCCTTGGTTAAGGATGGCCGGTTGAGCGTACCTAATGATTTAGAGTTGAAAAGAGAAATTCTTGAGGAAGCTCATAGTTCTGCCTATGCTATGCATCCAGGAGGTACCAAGATGTATCGTACTCTTAAGGAACACTATTGGTGGACTGGGATGAAAAGGGAAATAACAGAGTTTGTGAGTAGGTGCCTGAGGTGCCAACAAGTAAAAACAGAGAGGCAGAAAGCATACGGGGCACTACAACCATTACCTATTCCAGAATGGAAGTGGGATCACATTACAATGGATTTGGTGTATGAACTTCCTAGGACTCAAAAAGGACATGATGAAATCTGGGTAATTGTTGATAGACTCACGAAGTCAGCATATTTCTTGCCAGAACGGGAATATTACCGGATGGGTCAGTATGCCAAATTGTTTGTGGATGAGATCATACGGTTACATGGGACTCCAGAGTCGATTGTATCAGACAGGGATCCTAGGTTTACTTCGAGGTTTTGGCGGTCAGTCTGAAAGGACAATTCAGATTTTGGAGGATATGATGAGAGCTTGTGTATTGTAGTTTAAAGGAAACTAGGATTCACACCTGGCCTTGATGGAGTTTGCATACAACAATAGCTATCAGTCTAGTATTGGGATGTCTCCTTTGGAGGCACTATATGGGAGACAATGCAGGACACCAATATCTTGGATTGAGGTAGGTGAGAGAAGACTGTTGACACCGGAGATTGTAGAAATGACAGAGGAAAATATTATAATCATCGGGGTAAGGTTGAAGGCTGCTCAGGACCACAAGAAAAGCTATGCGGACCGACGGATCAAAGATCTTGAGTTTGAGGTTGGAGACCGGGTTTTCTTGAAATTATCCCCTTGGAAAGGAGTTGTTCGTTTTGGTAGACGAGGAAAGCTGAGTCCTCGCTACATTGGGCCTTATGAGATTGTTGAGAGGATAGGGTGAGTGGCTTACTGACTTGCTTTACCCCCTGAACTATCAAGGGTTCACGATGTTTTCCATGTATCCATGCTCTGGAAGTATCTATTCGATGAATCTCATGTATTGGAGGTGCAACCAATTAAGCTGAGAGATGATTTGACTTTTGAGGAGCAATCAGTGCAACTTCTAGATTGGAAGGAAAAAGTACTGCGCATAAAGACTATTCCTCTGGTTAAAATTCTGTGGAGGAATCATAACGTGGAGGAGGCCACGTGAGAAATCGAGGCATTGATGCGGGCGCATCATCCACATTTGTTCTAGTGACATGTATGAATTTCGAGGGTGAAGTTTCTTTAAGGGGGGTAAATTGTAACGACCCGGAAATTTAATTATTTAATTTTCATAAATTATTTTGCAAAATGATGAAATTACCCTTGGTTGTTTAAGGGGCTTGAAAGTCAATTTTTGTTTCAAGACACGTTTGGCTATGTTTCAGGGATCGTTACATAGGTCTCGAACTCACGAGTTCGTAGACATGCGGCACGCGGAAAACGGAGTTCGTGTGAGAGAGTTGTGGGTCTAGAATGTTCAGGGTTTTTTTGGTAATTTGGCCTGGGTAGATACTTATAATCCAATCAGATCAGATCTTCCTCAATTTTCACTCTCCCTCTTCGCGACTCACCCAAGCCCGTGCGCCCGAACCCAAAAAACCCAAGCATTTGAAACTTCGATTCAAGGCAGCCTCGTCCGTTTTAGTTCCACTAATCGGACTCTCCTTCTTCCCACGATCACAGACATACCAACCGTTGCTGGAAGCAGCCGCGAGAGACACCGAACCGAGGAAAGGAAAATTGAAACATTTCGATTGATTTTCCGACCAACATAAGTATGGGTTTCGTGTTTAGACTTCATTTTTGAGTTCCTGAGTTTGAGTAGATAGATTTAGACAACAAATTTTGAAAAATGTTTAAGTTTTCTGAAAGTTAGGAAAAATTCAAGCTCGGCCGGCAATGGAGTTTTCTGACGGCGAACGGTGGCGCACGACGGAGCGGTCGTCTTCTCCGGTGACTGGTTCAGTTAGAGGGGGGGTTGATGTGGCATGCCACCTGGAAGCCACATGGAGCCACATAGATGCCACCTGGCAACCACGTGCAGGCCACCTAGTAGCCACGTGGGTGCCACCTGGTGGCCAAGTCAGCACTGAGTCAGACTGAGTTGGCGCGTGAGGTACTGTAGCAGCGCGTTGAACACTGTAGCAGACGCGTGAGGCACTGTAGCAGGCGCGTGATCCAGCCTTTCGCTAGTGCGTGGGACCCGATTTCGGGTCACGATGACGTATGTCGACAAGATTTGGACATTCCGGATCTTTTGGCGTAGGTTTCAGGTCAATCGGACATCATTTAGGGGTAGTTTTGGCTGTCCGAAGTGGCTGCATTTTTAGTATGATGCGTGCGGACCACCCGGGGTTTAGGGAGTCTAAATGTAGGGTTTTAAATATTATTTAGTAATCCCGATTGTGACTTTTGACAAGCGATATTGCTCCGGGAACTTCAGAGGAGCGTACGGTTGGGATTGAGCTGATTTGGACATCAATGAGTGGACTTTGGTTTTGTAAAGTATAATGCATGCATAAAGGTATATTTGATATAATTGCTTATTACATATTGTTTTGGTAAATGTCTGGATATTATTAAATTATTACTAGACACGGGCTTTCAATAATGATTTGGAAAGGACGTTTTGGGTTATGGCCTGGCTTTATGGTTTCGGGTTTTATATGGTTTAACTTGATTTATTTTGGGATTTCGGTCGAGTCCACGATTTTGTGTTTAAACCCGATTTTTCAATGAATTTGGCCTAAGCCAAGAAACATGGATTTCAAAACATGGATTTTGGTTTTCACTGGATTTTTGTTCCCGATGGTCAAGGTTTTCTCTGACTGGCGTCGAGGGCCTTTCTTCGCCAGATAGTTGAGGGTTCTCCAACACTGGTGTCGAGGAGTATTTTCTCCACCAGGTCGTTGAGGTTGTCTACGCGTAGTACATGTTTCTGCACAACTCGAGGTATATCGGGTGTGTGGAGGGTATCGAGCTACGGCTCGGGATTTTCATTCGGGAAGCAGTAGGATATGTTTTGATGTATATTTTGCGTCCATGAATGTTTACATGATTTTAAACTCCTTTGAGGAGGGTTTTAAAAGTAGGGTTGTGGACCACGAAATGTTTTCATTATTCGGGTTTTCGTGGGTCCCACAAAGTGTTTTAACAAAATATGGTTTTTTCCGATGGGTTTTCGGATTATTTATATATTATATTTATATACAAAGGCATTTTATGTTATGCATGCATGATTTTACTCGTGGAGGGGGGAAAGGTATGTTTTCCTCGGAAATAATTTTTAAATAATTATTTTGTCTACTCACAACTTTCGTGTTCCTCGAGGTCGTTGAGTTGATGTGGGCATAGCTAGAGGTGGAGGCATTAAATTTTCAGTTGCGCGTTTACCTAGACTATCGAGTATGATATTTATTTATGTATTTACTTATCCTACTTATATGATCTGATAATTCTTTTGGACTGATTGTAAAATTGTGGTTACATCGTTGGATGGTTGACCTTATTGGAATTTGCAGTGTTATCTGATTCTTCGTATGATAGGTGGAAGACGGTTAGCCAGTCTTTAAGGGGAGAATTCTCATAACTAATTGCAAGGACTTAGGGTATTCTGGGAATTTCTTTAAGTTGTTAGACGAGAGCAGGGTTCTTCCCGATTCGATGGGAAATTCGGGAAATGACCTGTCACTCAAAACGGAAAAAATCCTAAATTTTTTCTCTAATTCGTAATTTCAAGCTCTAAAGTTCATATAAATCTTTTAAGACCAAAATTCAAACTCGAAATTTTGAAGAAAAAAAAAATTGAACTTCCGAACCCGAATATCATATTATTAGAGTTTGCATCAACCTTATTATAGAAAAACCAAACTAAAGTGGAAAAAATTTCAAAATTCATTCTTCAATCCACAATAACAAAAACTAGACTTCATATAAAACTCATAATTTCAAGATCCAAACTTGAAAGAAAAAAAAAATTGAATTTCGAAATGTCAATCTTATTTTATGTGTTGTAATTCACATTAACTTTATTATGGTAAAACCAAACTAAAATAGTCAAATGTTAACAATTCATTCTTCAATCCGCAAGATCAAATGCTAGATTTCATATGACCTTATAATTCCAAAATCCAAACTTGAAATTTCAATGAATAAAATTTAAACTTTGAAACTCAAACTCCAATATCATATTATAACCAAAATCTATTTTATTAGAAAAAAATTTCACTTGGTAATTTTTTGTAATTTCTCATCCAATCCTACATAAAACTTACTATATTAAGGTGCATGGGAATTTCAAAATTCTGAATTTTGGCTAAATCCCATGTTTTTTTCCCTCATCCAAACACACCATTACTGAATAATGAATCTTTACACTTGCATACTAGGGGTGAGCACGGTTTTAATCGATACTGATATCACCCACCACCAAATTGAACTGTTAAAATTTTAACAATTCAGTACGTATTGGATTTTCACAAAATAGAATTGAAACCGATCTAATAAATTCCAATGTTTTAAACTTCAAGTATGCCGGATTATGTTTAAATATAATTTAAATTTGAAAGTAGCACAAAATGAGTAAGTATTTAGTAACCGTTCTATTTGGCTTCCAACGGTTTTTAAAATAAAAATCCAAAACAAAACATTACTAAATTCAAACCATTTAACTTATATCCAATCAAATTCAAATCGAATAGCTAATAACAAATTGAATTGAATCGATTTCTGATTTCAATATATATATGCCCACCCTTATTAATAAGTAAATACGTCGTGAAAGTGTAAGTAGTGGGAATCTTTACTTTTGTATTCCCGTTACTAGTGTGGTAAGTAAACGTGCCTCTCTTGAAAATATGAATTTAATGATTTTTGAGGAAAATTCAAGGGCAAATTACACTTTATGTCAGGACCCGTCCTGAATTTCCCCTCGAAACTCCGGAAGAACCCTGATCCCATTTGACAACCTAAGGAAAGGTTCCCAAAATGCCCTTCAATCCTTACAAAATAATAATAATAAATACTTTCACTTGTCAGACAAGGGATTCAAGCACTCAATAATTCCCGTAATTAATAACCAACCAAATAAAATATAATATCAGAGCGTCTAAGTAGGATCAAGGGTACAATTTAGATATCCTACTCAAGTTTAACTACACAACGCAGCCGAAAGTACTAATGCCTTTGCCTCGAGAGAAGTGTCTGCGTCAACTCAACTCAACAACCTGAAGGGGGTTTAAACACAACAGTTGTGGGTGGACAAAAATAATCGTTTATAAATCATTTTCCAAGGAAATATTACCTTTTTCCCCCTCCATTTATAAAACCATGCATGCATCACATAAAACAGTTCATGATATAAAAACATCATCTGTAAATCACCGGAATTTCCATTTCTCTTTAAAACCACTTAGTAGGACCCACACAAAATCCATATAAGGAAAACACATCGTGGTCCACAGTTTGGTTTGAAAATCATCCTCAAAAGAGTTCAAAATCATTTAATTCAACTTGGACACATCATATCTCAAATCCACTGTTCCCGACACATCCACTAGCCACCAGGGTATCCCTTGGGGTGTGCTAGTCATGTATCACAACTCTCTGTACTATGCATAGACAGCCTCGTGATCCGACGGAGCCAAAACTCCTCGATGCCAGAGTCGGAGCACTCAACGAACCAGCAGAGCAAAACTCTCCACGCTAGTCGGAGAAACAGTAACCAATTATATTGGAGGTTCACCGGGTTCACCGCCTACAGCGGATCCTAGTCCTATGTCCTGGTCCTCCTCAAATATGTTTATCTTGGAGGTTCACCGAGTTCACCGTCACTAACGGATCCTAGTCCCGGGTCCTGGCCTCCCTCAAATCAATGTTTATCTTGGAGGTTCACCAGGTTCACCGCTAATAACGGATCACAGTCCCGGGTCCTGGCCTCTCTCAAATCAATGTTTATCTTGGAGGTTCATCGGGTTCACCGCCAATAGCGGATCCTAGTCCCGGGTCCTGGCCTCCCTCAAATATGGCCAAAATCCGATAAACTCATACATCCGGGTCAAAACCCAAATCATGGACTCGATAATTTCCACGTCAAAACGATATCAAAATCGAGTCCAAAAACCATGACATTTCTCAAATCACACTTTAACTGAAATAGTGGAAAACATGTGTCCAGTAATCATTTCTAAAATCCGGAAATTCAATCCCACAATACATAACAGTATTTAAACAAAGATACATTGATGCATGCATTTCAGTTTATAAAACAAAAGTCCACTCACAAACATGTTCAAGCAAGCTCAATCCCGTCTTGTTCGTTCCTCCGAGGTTCCCGGAACAATATCGCCTGTTAAAAACAACAATCGGGATTACCGGCTAGTAATAAGACTCATATATAACAACTCCCTAAACCCCAGGAAGTCTACATATGTTGTTCTAGAAAACACAGCAACTTCGGACACCCAAAACGACCTCTAACCGACTTCCGATCAACCCGAAACTTGTACCAACAGATCCGGAACGTCGAAAACTAGTTACCACGCGTCGCCGTGACCTCAGACTCGGCCCCATGCTACACCACGCGCCGCCGGAAGGTCGAAACATGCGCCCACATGCCTCCACACGTCCTCACGCGTCGGCTACAGTGTTCACGTGCCTGGACCGGTCCAACCCGGTCCAGCTCGACCTGACTCGGTCCAACTCGACCCAACCGATTCACTCAACCCGACCAGTTTAACTCAACCAGACCGATTCACTCAACCGGACCGGTTCACTCGACTCGACCGGTCATTCAACCTGACCGGTTCACTCGACCCGACCGATCACCGGTGACTCGCCAGAGAAGACGACCGGCTGCCGGCGCCACCATCTGGTGTCGCGGAATCCCCCATTTCCGGCCAAAACTTCAAGCTTTTATAACTTCTCCAAAACTCAACCATTTTTCATAAATTTTATGTCTAAAACTATCTACTCAACCCCAAGAATCCAAATATGACCTCAAAACCACAAACACGTACCTGTGTAAGCTGAAAAATTAATCGGAAGATCCGAAACTTCCTATACTTGGTTCGGCTTCCCCCGTGGTCCTCTCCTTCGATGGTTGGTACGGTTGTGATCGTGGGAAGGAGTAGAATACGATTAGTGGATCAAAAATGGAAGTTAAAGCCTTGAATCAAAAGTTGACTTTGTGGGTTTTAGGGTGTTTTCTCACGGGTTCGATGGTGTTTGTGTTTCAGAGAGAGATGATAATGAGATGAAGATGAAAATGAAGTGAAGATGTAAATGAAGATGTAAAAATGATTGGGGTTAACAAAATATCTACTCCCCAAGTCAAAATTACCAAAATGCCCTTGCACATCTAGACCCATAACTTTCGTACACGAACTCCATTTTTCGCGTGCCGCCTATCTACGAACTCCAGAGTTCAAGACCCACGCTACGGTACCCGAAACACCGCCTAAAATGTTCCGAAACAAAACTTGATTTTCATGCCCTTAACCGACCTAGGGTAAAATTTTTTACAAAATAATTTACAAAAATGATAAATAAAATTGTCCGGGTTTTTACAATCCACCCCCCTTAAGAAATTTCTTCCTCGAAACTCATTCATACCCATGGAACAAATGAGGATACTGCGCTCGCATTAGTTCCTCAGTTTCCCACGTGGCCTCCTCCACGTTATGATTCCTGCACAACACTTTAACTAGAGGAATACTCTTTCTGCGAAGTACCTTTTCCTTCCAATCCAGAATTTGCACTGGTTGCTCCTCAAAGGTTAAATCATCCTTCAACTCAAGTGGTTGCTCTTCCAATACGTGACACTCATCAAACAGATATTTCCGGAGCAAAGATACATGGAAGACATCATGAACTCTGGATAATTCTGAGGGTAAAGAAATACGATATGCCACTAGTCTTATCCTCTCCACAATCTCATATGGACCAATGTAGCGAGGACTCAGTTTTCCCCGTCTACCAAAACGTACCACTCCCTTCCAGGGAGATAGTTTCAAGAACACCTAGTCACCTACCTCAAACTCAAGGTCTCTGGTTCGACGGTCTACATAGCTCTTCTGGCGATCCTGGGCTGTCTTCAACCCTTCTCTGATGATTCTAATCTTTTCCTCAGTCAAATCCACCAACTCTGGTGTTAATAGTCTCTTTTCACCTATTTCACTCCAGCACAAAGGTGTCTTGCACTGCCTCCCATACAATGCCACGAAAGGAGACATCCCAATACTCGAATGGTAACTGTTATTATATGCAAATTCCATCAGAGACAAGTGTGAATCCCAGTTCCCTTTAAACTGTAGTACACAAGCCCTCATCATATCCTCTAAAACCTGGATTGTCCTCTCAGACTGACCATCCGTCTGAGGATGAAAGGCTATACTAAAATGCAAAGTAGTGCCAAAAGCTTTTTGCAAACTCCGCCAAAACCTGGAGGTAAACCTAGGATCCCTATCCGAAACAATAGACTTTGGAGTCCCATGTAGCCGTATGATCTCATCCACGAACAATTTGGCATACCGACTCATCCGGTAATCTTCTCGCACTGGCAAGAAATGTGCCGACTTCGTAAGTCTGTCAACAATTACCCATATTCCATCATATCCCTTTTGTGTCCTTGGAAGTTTATACACAAAGTCCAGTGTAATGTGATCCCACTTCCATTCTGGGATAGGTAATGGTTGCAGTCTCACATAGGGTTTCTGCCTCTCTGCTTTCACTTGCTGACATGTCAGGCATCTACTCACAAACTCAGCAATTTCTCTTTTCATCCCAATCCACCAATAATGTTCTTTTAGGGTATGATACATCTTGGAACCTCCTGGATGCATAGCGTAAGCTGAACTATGAGCCTCATCAAAAATTTCCCTTTTTAGCTCCAGCTCATTCGGTACGCACAACCGTCCATCCTTAACCAAGGCTCCATCATCCCTAACCGCATAGTCCTGCCTGTTTCCAGCCTCCAACTCCATCCTGATAATGCACAATGTAGGATCCTGGGGTTGAGCCTCAATAATCCGATAAATCATAACAGGCCTCACATGGAAACTAACCAACAAAGCCCCATGGCTATCCATGTCCAGTACAATCCTCGCTCTACGGAACTTTACCAGCAATGGTAGGTAGACTGTATGTAAATGGGCCAAAGAACCCATAGACTTCCTGCTCAAGGCATCTACCACAACGTTGGCTTTTCCTGGGTGGTACTCAATAGTACAATCATAATCCTTTATCAGCTTAAGCCACCTTCTCTGCCTCAAATTCAGGTCCTTCTGAGTAAACAAGTACTTTAAATTCTGATGGTCGGTGAAGATCCGACACGTCTCCCGGTACAAATAATGTCTCCAGATTTTAAGTGCATGCACCACTGCAGCTAACTCAAAATCATGTGTAGGGTAATTCATCCATGGGGTTTAAGTTTCCTGGAAGCATACGCTATCACCTTCCCATGCTGCATCAGCACACAGCCTATACCCCGCAATGATGCATCACTATATACCTCGAATCCCCCGTTACCATCCGGAAGGGTTAATACTGGAGCAGAAGTCAACCTTCTCTTTAGCTCCTGAAAGCTCTGCTCACAATCAGCATCCCAGTCAAACATGACTCATTTCCTAGTCAACCGAGTCAACGGGCCTGCTATCGTAGAAAATCCTTCTATGAACAGCCGATAATATCCAGCTAAACCCAGAAAGCTCCTCACTTCTGTCACTGTCCTCGGTTGCTCCCAATTTGCCACTGCCTCTACTTTTTGAAGATCTATGCTGATACCCTCAGCCAAAATCACATGACCCGATAATCCTACCTCAGCCAACCAAAACTGGCATTTACTGAACTTGGCAAACAATTTTTTTTTCCTAAGCATATTCAGCACCAACCTCAAGTGCTTCTCATGTGCCTTGGCACTTCTTGAATACACCAAGATATCGTCGATGAACACAATTACAAATCGATCCAAATGCTTTTGGAATACCCTGTTCATCAAGTCCATAAACACTGCCGGAGCATTAGTCAACCCGAAGGGCATCACCAGGAACTCATAATGACCATATCGAGTCCTGAAAGCTGTTTTCTGAACATCCCCTTCCCTGATCCTCAACTGATGGTACCCGGATCGAAGGTCAATTTTTGAAAAATATTTTGTCCCCTTCAATTGATCAAATAAATCATCAATCCTTGGCAGAGGATACTTATTTCGCATCGTCACTCTATTTAACTGCCGGTAGTCGATACACAATCTCAGACCACCATCCTTTTTCCTCACAAATAATACCGGCGCACCCCATGGTGAACACTTGGGCGAATAAATCTCATATTCACCAAGTCCTGTAACTGAGTCTTCAACTCTCGCAATTCCGCCGGTGCCATTCTGTACGGTGCCTGTGAGATAGGTTGAGTACCTGATAGAAGCTCTATGGTGAACTCAATCTCCCGGTGAGGAGGTAATCCTGGAAGATCCTTTGGAAACACATCAGAGAACTCACTCACCACAGGAATATCCCCCACTCTCATCGGAGTATCCCGAGTATCAAACACATGAGCCAAGTACCCCTCACAACCTTTCCTCAACAATCTCTCAGCGGTCAACGCTGATATCACTCCAAAGGGTAGTACCCTACGATCTCCCCGAAATGTAAGTTCCGGTAATCCTGGACTCTGGAAAACCACTGTCTTGTCATAACAGTCTATGGAGGCAAGGTGCATGGACAACCAATTCATCCCCAGAATCACATCAAACTCAAAAATATCTAAGGGGATTAAATCTGCCTCCAAACCATGGCCTTCAACCATCACCGGACAACTACGAATCATGAGGTTCGCCACTAACATATCCCCGGTAGGAGTACTAATACCCATGTCCCAACCAATCGGGGACAATTCTCTACATCCTCTGAGCTAGACTCGCCCATAAATATCGTCGCCCCTAGTCTCTGGGCTCTCTCAATATCAGAAACCTCATTAGAAGCCTTATCTTGGAGTACAGAAGCTAAAGTCTGACGCATTTATTCCAGTGTCTGCCTCAAATCAGGCTCCACTGCAGGTTCATGGTCATCTCCACCATTCCCAGACAGTAGACGGAACTCACGTCTCGGAGGCATTATACGCTGAAAAGAAGCTGTAAATCATTAATACCAAAATTTCACTTGTACACTAGGTGTACAGTCTATAGGAATTTAACCTAGTGCTCTGATACCAATAGCCAGGACTCATCCCGAATTTCCCCTCGAAACCCGGGAAGAACCCTGATCCCGTCTGGCAACCAAAGGAAAGGTTCCCAAAATGCCCTTCAATCCTTACAAAATAATAATAATAAATACTTTCACTTGTCAGACAAGGGATTCAAGCACTCAATAATTCCCGTAATTAATGACCAACCAAATAAAATATAATATCATAGCGTCTAAGTAGGATCAAGGGTACAATTTAGATATCCTACTCATGTTTAACTACACAGCGCAGCCGAAAGTACAAATGCCTCTGCCTCAAGAGAAGTGTCCGCGTAAACTCAACTCAACAGCCTGAAGGGGGTTTAAACACAAAAGTTGTGAGTGGACAAAAATAATCGTTTATAAATCGTTTTCCAAGGAAATATTACCTTTCCCCCCCTCCATTTATAAAACCATGCATACATCACATAAAACAGTTCATGATATAAAAACATCATCTGTAAATCACCGGAATTTCCATTTCTCTTTAAAACCACTTAGTATGACCCACACAAAATCCATATAAGGAAAACACATCGTGGTCCACAGTTTGGTTTGAAAATCATCCTCAAAAGAGTTCAAAATCATTTAATTCAACTTGGACACATCATATCTCAAATACACTGTTCCCGACACATCCACTAGCCACCAGGGTATCCCTTAGGGTGTGCTAGTCTTGTATCACAACTCTCTGTACTATGCATAGACAGCCTCGCGACCGGTCGGAGTCAAAACTCCTCGATGCCAGAGTCGGAGCACTCAACGAACCAGCGGACAAAACTCTCCACCCTAGTCGGAGAAACAGTAACCAATTATATTGGAGGTTCACTGGGTTCACCGCCTACAGCGGATCCTAGTCCTATATCCTGGTCCTCCTCAAATATGTTTATCTTGGAGGTTCACCGGGTTCACCATCACTAGCGGATCCTAGTCCTGGGTCATAGCCTCCCTCAAATCAATGTTTATCTTGGAGGTTCACCGGGTTCACCGCTAATAACGAATCCTAGTCCCGGGTCCTGGCCTCCCTCAAATCAATTTTTATCTTGGAGGTTCACCGGGTTCACCGTCAATAGCGGATCCTAGTCCCGGGTCCTGGCCTCCCTTAAATATGGCCAAATCCGATAAACTCATACATCCGGGTCAAAACCCAAATCATGGACTCGATAATTTCCACGTCAAAACGAAATCAAAATCGAGTCTGAAAACCATGAGGTTCCCGGATCCTGTTTAAGCAAGCTCAATCCCGTCTTGTTCGTTCTTCAGAGGTTCCCAGAACAATATCGCCTGTCAAAAACAACAATCGGGATTACCGGCTAGTAATAAGACTCTTATATAACAACTCCCTAAACCCCGAGAAGTCTACATATGATGTTCAAGAAAACACAGCAACTTCGGACTCCCTAAACGACCTCTAACCGATGTCCGATCAACCCGAAACCTGTACCAACAGATCCGGAACGTCAAAAAATAGTTACCACGCATCGCCGTGACATCAGACTCGGCCCCACACGCCGCCGGAAGGTCGGAACACGCACCCACGCGCCACCACGCGTCCTCACGCGCCGACTACAGTGTTCACACGCCTGGACCGGTCCAACCCTGCCCGGCTCAACCTGACCCAGTCCAACTCGACCCGACCGGTTCACTCAACCTGACCGGTTCAACTTGCCCCGACTGGTTCACTCAACCCGACTGGTTCACTCACCCCGACCGGTCACCGGTGACTCGCCGGAGAAGACGACCGGCTGCCGGCGCCACCGTCTGGTTTCGCCGGAATCCCCTATTTCCGGCCGAAATTCAAGCTTTTGTAACTTCTTCAAAACTCAACCATTTTTCACAAATTTATGTCTAAAACTATCTACTCAAACCCAAGAATCCAAATATGACCTTAAAACCACAAACACGTACCTGTGTAAGCCGAAAAATTAATCGGAAGATCCGAAACTTCCTATACTCGGTTCGGCTTCCCCCGTGGTCCTCTCCTTCGATGATTGGTACAGTTGTGATCGTGGGAAGGAGTAGAATACGATTAGTGGATAAAAAATGGAAGTTAAAGCCTTGAATCAAAAGTTGACTTTGTGGGTTTTAGGGTGTTTTCTCATGGGTTCGATGGTGTTTGTGTTTCAAAGAGAGATGATAATGAGATGAAGATGAAAATGAAGTGAAGATGTAAATGAAGGTGTAAAAATGATTGGGGTTAACAAAATATCTACTCCTCATGTCAAAATTACCAAAATGCCCTTGCACATCTAGACCCATAACTTTCGTACACGAACTCCGTTTTCCGCGTGCCGCCTGTCTACTAACTCATGAGTTCGAGACCCACGTTATGATACCTGAAACACCGCCTAAAATATTCCGAAACAAAACTTGATTTTCATGCCCTTAACCGACCAAGGGTAAAATCGTCCTTTTACAAAATAATTTACAAAAATGATAAATAAAATTTTCCGGGTTGTTACACTTTACCACTATGTAGTTTACACGATTATACTTGTACTCTCAAATCTTACATGTATCACCCTGTATTTTTTAAAACGTTATAATTTTGAATTTCCGTTATTATTTTTGTTTAAATAGATGTTAAGTGGTGATGTGTCATGGTGGGACCTACCACTTAATTTAAGTATGTGACAAGTAGAAACCACATTGCAAATAATAATAATATATCAATTTTAAAACTAATTTATTTAAAGAAAAAAAAGAAAAAAAAATGTTATTGTTTTTATGAAGAACACGCTTTCTCTGTAACTCTTCTCCCATGGCTGCCAACACGAACCACTCCCCTCTCTCTTCCTCTCTCTCCAATCCCACTTGTCTACTCATCGCACACACAAAATCCCTCATTTTTTTCTCCCCTAGAACCCTGCAATCGATTTGCAGTTCTCTTTGTCTTTTTCCCTGTGGCTTTCCAATATCCAACATCGATTTTCTTTTCGCCAATCGAGCGAGCTTGGAGAGCTTTTGGGAAGTTTGATGAATCCCTAGCCCGATCCTAGAAGCCACTTTGGTTGAACTCCGATTGAATCGAAGCCGCAGATCGAGGTCCGTTGAGCTTCGCGCCGCCGTTGCTGCTATTCGATGGCCCATTGTCAGGTGGCGCAAACTACTTCATAAGCCTCTCTGTTACAATTAGAAACTCCTGCGATTGATCTCGAAACGACGATTGCCCAGATTTCCCATTTATTTCTCTACTTTTTATTCACTAATTTGTATGAAATTGTTTTATTTGAAAGGTATTTTGTATGAAAATTAAAAATGAAACAAAAACATTTGTACAAATTCTTCTTCAACGCTAAAAAATGCCAAGTATGAAAATGAATATGTATATTGGAATTGATGCAATTGTTACATGTATGTATGAAAAATGTTGGTAATCTTAGTACGCCGAGCCGAATATATCAAATAGTAACTAATTTATCAAATAGTAGCTGACAAAATCTCTTTGGGATCCTCAAAAGCTGGACCTTAGGAGTCCACCACGTGGACCCACTGTCAACCCAGACTTACAAGACCTATTCTATGCCCAAGCCCAAGCAGCAAAGCAGTACTTGGCTACCCAGACAATTGACCCACTTGGTTAGGCACTTTTGCACAATCGACCTGCTCGGCTAGGCGATCTACACACCCGATTCATGTGCATAGCCTACTTGCTCAGGTGGTGGACCAACATAGTCGACCCTCTCTAACAGCAAAGCCAACTCGGTCGGGTATGTCACAACCTGTGTCAGAGACTCATGTCAATTCAGCCAGCTGGAGTACACATGTCGCTCATCCCTTGGTGGAGAAAGTCTCACCTGGGGAGTGCCCATCACGCTTCCTCAAGTGCCTTAGGCAGAGCTATTCCGAGTTCCAACACCCTAGCTGCAGACCTATAACACCAGGTGTCACCACCTTGATGGCTCCCTGCATGGGACAATAGTGGCATAAAGCCCATAGCAGGCGGGTACCCGATCCTCACAGCGCGTTTTCTGCCGACTCGGCTATGCAGATGACTGCCTAGCTTATAAGAAGCCTAGCCTATAAGAAGCCTCCACGTGGATCCCACTCAAAAAGACTACTTGAATTTATGCTTGGATGGAGAAGGCCACGTCCCCCTCCATTTTGGACCACATGTGTAGTCTATATATAGTGGCCTAAAGCCACAAAGAAGGGGGGAAGTTGGGATCTGATTCTCCCACTCTCCCAATCTCTCTCTTTAAAGCCTCTATCTCTCTCCCTAGAAAATCCCTCTTTCTCTTCACCATATCTACGATAAAATCACTATGAAATCTCTCATATATAATACAAACACTACCCTGCCAGTGGACGTCACCATCTTATAGAGTGAACCACTATAAATATTGGTGTTCGATGTTTGATTTAGATTTAGGGTTTGATGTTTGATTTAGATTAGACGTTCTTGCCTCGATCTATTTCACTCGTCAACATTTGGTGCCGTCTGTGGGAACCCAACCATGAATGGCTTCGTGTTCTCCTAGTCGGGCACTAGAGCGGCTTAAATCTGTGGCAACAGCCACCCTCACCACCGTGAGACCTTCTTTTAAGTTATTCTAAACCAAGTACATAATTTTCTGGTTCAAGTTCTTTTGGTCGCCATGTACGGAGCCGGCCTATTGTCTCAGCTCATCACCACGTACGAAGCCGACCCAACGTCCAGGCTCTTACGGTCATTGTATGAGGAGCCGACCCGACGTCTAAGCTCTTTCGGTCGCTGTGTGCGGAGGTGACCTGTCGTCCAAGCTTTTTCAATTGCTATGTGCGGAGCTAACTAGATGTCCAGGCTTTTTTGGTGTCTGTGTGCGGAGCCGACTCAACGTCCAAGCTCTTTCGGTCGTTGTGTACGGAGGTGACCTGTCGTCCAAGCTCTTTCTGTCGCTGTGTGTAGAGCCAACCCAACGTCCAAGCTTTTTCATTCACCACCCAGCAGACGAACATTGGCACCATCGCGACCTTCAATGTTGACCCCAATCAACAATCAAGAGGCATTCTTGCTATCAATTTTCGACTCGAGCTTCTCGCTGTCAATCGAGTACTCGACGCGGTTGATGTGTGCTTGTTTGGCACAATCGTCCCCTCGGCTCTTTCGAGCACCCCAACACCTGGGACCACAGGAGCATCAACGAGTCAACATACTGACACACCCACATCGACGACTGCTACCTTAGTCGAACTAGTAGCAGCTACCCGATCAGCCGAATGTCCAGAAGAAGGAATCATTCCCTGCACCATAAATCTCCTGGCAGTTGAGACAATCAGCGATGCGAAGCCGTCCAAGACGTCTTCCTATATCAGCTCCACTAGCCCATTTGACCACCTAAATAGCATCATGTGTGCAATGGAAAGCCGAAGCGCTAATGATGGTAGCTGCTGTCACATGTTCCCTACACATGAGTCCATATGTTACTTCGTCAACCTGAGGAATGAGTTCTTAGAGCTATACATAACTATCTCTAACCGCCTGTACACTACTACCAACCTCAGGAACTCAGCAACCATTATCATAGCCGACCCTGTCGCGAAGACTTTAATGGGGAAAACCTCCACAGAGAGGCAACTGGCTACAACCGACCCAAGAATCTCCATAATGAGAGGGAAGCCATCGCTAAGCCCCATGAGGCACCTAAGGTGGGTACTAGCCTAGATCACAGCGAGCCCAACATCAACTATCATAGCCGACCTGTATAAATGAGGTGTTATGATAAGCAATTCGCTAACCGTAGGAACAAGAATCGCTATGGTAACCCTCAAGTCGCGTAGCCGCCCTTAATCGCTTCATCTCACGAACCACATACCGATGTCTCCCATTCTTCAAGGCACTCAAAGGCTCATAGCGAGTCATCGTTTGGAATGGTGAATGATCAGCGGCATTCAAGAACCTTAAGCAGCACATGGCACATGCTACCATCATATCAAAGCCGAAGGAAGGCGCTACTCGACGCAGAAATTCGCTTTCGACCATAGAGAAGCTATCACTAGCACTGGTCACCTCAGCAAGAAGGCTCTGCCATATTTCCCCCTCTACTCGATTGAAGTCTTAACCGACTGGCCACTACATCAGGTCCCCAGCGACCCGAGATGCTAGGTCGCCTCATCAAAGGGTCCATCGAGCACGGAGCCAAACTCACTACCTACTGACCAGTGGAGCTTATCCACCTCGCTCACCTCATCCAAATATCCCCTTTGGGCATTGCATGTTAAGTACACATCCAACAAAGGAGGTTATGGACCAGGACTCGTCCTTATTGCCCACCTCTATAACTATGACCTACCAGCCGATTCGATAGAGGCTAAGATGGTTAAAACCAAGTCGGCTCGACATTGCATTATTTCAGGTCGGCTATACTAGCATGGATTCTCAATACCTGTACTGCGTTGTATAACACCCGAGCTGGTAAGATTGGTACTCAAGGGCATCCACGAATGCATTTGCCGCAGCCACGAAGCAACGCAGAGCATGGTCACAAAAAGGCGATTCATATAAGCTGTTTCGGGCCAACCACCCTAGATGACGCTAAGGAGATCCCCCACTTATGTAAGCCGTGCCAATACTTTATGCCCACCCTTCAACAACCAGTCGAGCCCCTAACCCCAATGACCATCCCCTGGCCGTATGCACAATAGGGACTAAACCTGGTCGTCCCCATGCCTCCTGGTTATAATGGGAAGTGCTTCGTTGTACATGCAGTCGAATGCTACAACAAATGGGTCGAAGCAAATGCGCTCACAGCCATCACTAAACAATAGGTTAGGTATTTCCTTTGAAAGAATATTATATGTTGCTTCGACAAGCGAGAAGGATCGTACACGGTTATGGCGGATGACCAACCTGAAAATGTACCGCCTCACCTCGCATGGCGACACCTTCCCCATATGGCTTGTCCACCTTATGGATGACCCGCTCTCCACCGAATGGATGATGTGCTCTCTATCTTTTTGATGATCCGCTCTCCACCTTTTGGATCACATTTCTGATGATCTGCTCTCCACCTTATGGATGACCCCCTATCCACCTGATGGATGATCTGCTCTCCATCTAATGGATGATCCGCTCTCTACCTGATGGATGATCTGTTCTACACCTAATGGATTATCCGCTCTCCACCTTTTGGATGATCCGCTTTCCACCTTATGGATGAACCGCTCTCCACCTTATGGATGATTCGCTCTCCACCTTATAGATGAACCGCTCTCCACCTAAAGAGTGATCTGCTTTCCTCTACGGCTTCCACGGAAAGCGGGAAGGATTATGCTCGGCTCTGATCATAACCGACCTGAAGTTTACACTCCCCACCTCGCACCACAACACCTTACTCGCCTATGCTGGCCTACAATGTTGAAAGCCGCCAATCTTTGCCTCTCGCGCCAGGGCAAGCCTACCTAGTCTGCTGGGCAGTGCCCCAATCTAGTTTTATGTCCTTACATTATGTGTTTTCTTTTTCGTAAACACTTTAACTTATATACTTCTTGCCTATTTAATCTTCTTGTGTTCTCTAAGTCTGTTTAACCTAGCATGCACACAAGTTCTGTAACAACCCGGACTTTTCATAATTGATTTTATGCAATTATTTTTATTAAATGACTATTTTACCCTTGATCGGTAAAGGGCTTGGAAATCAAGTTTTGTTTCGAGACACTTTTGGTGGTGTTTCGGGTACCGTTGCGTAGGTCTCGAACTCACGAGTTCGTAGACAGGCGGCACGCAGGAAACGGAGTTCGTATACGGAAGTTGTGGGTCTAGATGTGTAAGGGCATTTTGGTAATTTGCCATGGAGGGGAGATATTTTAACCTCACTTATTGTACAACTCATTTCATCTTCATCTCCTTATCTTCACTCACTCACTCTCTCTGTAACAAAGAAAACACAAACACACCCACCCAACCCGTGCGAAACTTACCCGAAGAGAAACCAAAAGTCAACGTCGGATTCAAGGCTTTAACTTCCCATTTGGATCAACTAATCGTATTCTACTCTTTCCCACGATCACAACCGTACCAACCATCAAAGGAGAGGACCACGGTGGAAGCCGAGCCGAGTAAAGGAAGTTTCGGATCTTTGGATCGATTTTTCGGCTTATACAGGTACATGTTTGATGTTTTGAGGTTATATTTGGATTCCTGGGTTTGAGTAGATAGATTTAGACGTAAAATTTGTGTAAAATGGTTGAGTTTTGAGGAAGTTGTAAAGCTTGGAATTTCGGTCGGAAATGGCGGATTCCGGCGAACCAGACGGCGGCGGAGGTGGCGGTCCGGTCATCTTCTCCGGCCAACTTCCGGCGACGGCGACGACAGTCCGGTCGTCTTCTCCGGCGAGTCACCGGTGACCGGTCAGGTCGAGTTGGACCGGTCGGGTCGAGTTGAACCGGTCGAGTTGAGTGAACCGGTCGGGTCGAGTTGGACCGGGTCAGGTTGAGCCGAACCGAGTTGGACCGGTTCAAGCGCGTGAACACTGTATCAGGCGCGTGACCGGCGCGTGAGGGTGCGTGTGCCGACCTTCCGGCGGCGCGTGGGGTCGAGGATGACGTCACGGCGGCGCGTGGTAACCAGTTTTCGACGTTCTGAATCTGTTGGTACAGGTTTCAGGTTGATCGGACATCGTTTAGAGGTCGTTTTTAGTGTCTGAAGTTGCTGTGATTTTAGGAACAGCATGTGTAGACTTCCCGAGGTTTAGGAAGTTGTTATATACGAGTCTTATTACTAGCCGGTAATCCCGATTGTTGTTTTTGACAGCCGATATCGTTCCGGGAACCTCAGAGGAACGAGCGAGACGAGATTGAGCTAGCTTGAACAGGTTTGTGAGTGGACTTTGTTTTATAAACTGAATTGCATGCATCAAAATATCTTTGTTAAATACGGTTATGTATTGTGGCATTGAATTTCTGAATGTTAGAAATGATTTCTAGACACATATTTTCCACTATTTCAGTTAAAGTATGATTTGAGAAATATCATGGTTTGGACTCGATTTTGATAACGTTTTGACGTAGAAATTATTGAGTCAATGATTTGGGTTTTGACCTTGTTGTATGCGTTTATCGGATTTGGTCATATTTGAGGGAGGCCAGGACTCGGGATGAGGATCCGTTATTAACGGTGAACCCGATGAACCTCCAGGATAAACATTGAATTTAGGGAGGCCAGGACTCGGGATGAGGATCCGTTATTAGCGGTGAACCCGATGAACCTCCAGGATAAACACTGATATGATATGATAGTCGAGATATGCCGACTGATATGATATGATAGTCGAGATATGCCGACTGATATGATATGATAGTCGAGATATGCCGACTGATATGATATGATAGTCGAGATATACCGACTGATATGATATGCTAGTCGAGAGATAGGCCGACTAATCCAATATAATGACATGATATGCTAGTCGAGAGATAGGCCGACTAATCCAATATAATGATATGATATGCTAGTCGAGAGATAGGCCGACTGATGTGATAGCATAGTACAGAGAGTTGTGATATAGTACTAGCACACCCCAAGGGATACCCTGGTGGCTAGTGGATGTGTCGATGACAGTGGATTTGAGATGTTATGTGTCTAGGTGGAAATAAATGATTTTGAACATGAAAATGCCGGTGATTTAAAGATGATGTTTTTATAACATGAATTGTTTATGTGATGCATGCATGGTTTTATAAATGGAGGGGGAAAAAGGTAATATTCCTTGGAAAGCGTTTTATAAACGATTATTTTTGTCCACTCACAACTTTTGTGTTTAAACCCCCTTCAGGCCGTAGAGTTGACGAGGACAGTATCTCGAGGCAGAGGCATTAGCACTTCCGCTACGCTGTGTAGTTGTACTTGAGTAGGATATCTAATTTGTACATTGATCCTACTTAGACGCTCTGATATTCTTGTATTTGGTTGGTATTTACTTACGGGAATTTTAAGTGCTTAAATCCCTTGTCTGACAAGAGAAATTATTTATTGTTATTATTATATGCTAAGGATTGAAGGGTATTTGGGAACCTTTCCTTAGGTTGTCAGACGGGATCAGGGTTCTTCCCGGGTTTCGAGGGGAAATTCGGGACGGGTCCTAACAATTGGTATCAGAGCACTAGGTTAAATTCCTGTAGACCGTACATCTAGTGTACAGGTGAAATTTTGGTATTAATGGTTTACAACTTCTTTTCAGCGTATAATGCCTCCGAGACGAGAGTTCCGTCAACGGTCAGGGAATGGTGGAGATGACCATGAACCTGCAGTGGAGCCTGATTTGAGGCAGACACTGGAATAGCTGGGTCAGACTTTAGCTTCTGTACTCCAGGATAGAGCTTCTCATGAAGTCTCTGATATTGAGAGAGCCCAGAGACTGGGGGCGACGATATTCATGGATGACTCTAGCCCAGATGAGGCTGAGGAGTGGATTACTCGCATGGAGCGGGTGTTCTTGATTATGAGGTGTCCTCTAGAGGAGAGAGTTCTACTGGCCACATTTTTACTAGGTGGTTCTGCTTACCACTGGTAGCACTCATTGGAGGTGTCAGGTTGGAATGTCCATACTCTTACTTGGCAGACTTTCCGGGAACGCTTCTTGGAGCAGTTTTACCCTCGCTCACACCGGAACGTTAAGGAGGCCGAGTTCCAACATTTACAGCAAGGAGACATGACGGTGGCCCAGTATGAACAGAGATTCATAGCGCTGAGTCGCTTTGCACCGACGTTGGTAGCGACCGAGTCAGACAAGTGCCACAGATTTGAGAGTGGACTGCGGAGTGAGATTCGGTCAGCAGTTACGTCTATGGACCACACTTCGTTGAGGACTTTGGCTGATGCTGCAGCTCGAGTAGAGTTGAGTTTGGGTTTCCCAATGCCACAGCAGTACAGTGGGAACAGGAGACGTCGAGATCACTGGACTGCCGGATCCTCTAGTCAGGGACCATCCAAAAGAGGCAGTCATAGTTCTGGATCTTCTGGGAGATCTAGTACAGGCAGTGGCGGAGCTGGTCAGACACGACAATCTTTTGCACAGTCTCGGGGTGCCTCAGTGCAGTTCAACAGGAGACAGGGTGGCAGATCTAGTGGCTTAAGTGATTCCAGTTGTTATTTTTGTGGGGAGACTGGTCACATCAAGAGATTCTGTCCACAACGTCATCCGGGCAGTAGTTCCTTGGGTCGTGGTACGACTGATCCTAGCCAGAGGATAGGACAAATGTTTGATACTCCAGCTGGGAGTCAGACCTATTTTAGTGGGGCCGGTAGAGCTAGTGGGACCAGCAGTGCTAGAGGCAGGTATGGGGATCGTGGTCGATCTTCAGGTACACCAGCTCGAGTATTTGCCATGACGCAACAGGAAGCTCGAGTAGCACCGGATGTGGTCACGGGTACGTTATCTATTTTTAACCGCAATGCTTGTGTTTTATTAGATCCGGGAGCAACTTATTCTTTTATTTCTCGGGGTTTTGCATTGTTTGCGGATAAAGAATTTTCTCCAATTGGTTGGGACATGGGTATTAGTACTCCTACCGGAGATATGTTAGTGGCGAACCTAGTGATTCGCAGTTGTCCGGTGATGGTTGAAGGCCATGGTTTGGAGGTAGATTTAATCCCCTTAGATATCTTTGAGTTTGATGTGATTTTGGGGATGGATTGGTTGTCCATGCACCATGCCTCCATAGACTGTTATAATAAGACAGTAGTTTTTTGGAGTCCAGGATTCCCTGAACTTACATTTCGGGGAGATCGTAGGGTATTACCCTATGGAGTGATATCAGCGTTAACAGCTGAGAGATTGTTGAGAAAAGGTTGTGAGGGTTAATTGGCTCATGTGATAGATGCTCGGAATACTTCGATGAGAGTGGAGGATATTCCTGTGGTGAGTGAATTCTCTGATGTGTTTCAAGATGATCTTCCAGGATTACCACCACACCGTGAGATTGAGTTCACAATCGAGCTTTTGCCAGGTACTCAACCTATCTCACAGGCACCGTACAGGATGGCACCGGCAGAATTGCGAGAGTTAAAGACTCAATTGCAAGACTTGGTGAATATGGGATTTATTCGCCCAAGTGTTTCACCATGGGGTGCACCGGTATTATTTGTGAGGAAAAAGGATGGTGGTCTGAGATTGTGTATCGACTACCGACAGTTAAATAAAGTGACGGTGCGAAATAAGTATCATTTGCCAAGGATTGACGATTTATTTGATCAACTGAAAGGGGCAAAGTATTTTTCAAAAATTGACCTTCGATCCGGGTACCATCAGTTGAGAATCCGGGAAGAGGATATTCAGAAAACAGCTTTCAGGACTCGGTATGGTCATTATGAGTTCCTGGTGATGCCTTTCGGGTTGACTAATGCCCCGGCAGCGTTTATGGATTTGATGAACAGAGTGTTCCAAAAGTATTTGGATCGATTTGTAATTGTGTTCATCGACGATATCTTGGTGTATTCAAGGAGTGCCAAGGCACATGAGAAGCACTTGAGGTTGGTGCTGAATATGCTTAGGAAAAAAGCATTTGTTTGCCAAGTTCAGTAAATGCCAGTTTTGGTTGACCGAAGTTGGATTCTTGGGTCATGTGATTTCGGCTGAGGGTATCAGCGTAGATCTCCAAAAAGTGGAGGCAGTGGCAAACTGGGAGCAACCAAGGACAGTGACAGAGATGAGGAGTTTTCTGGGTTTGGCAGGATATTATCGGCGGTTCGTAGAAGGATTTTCTACGATAGCAGGCCCATTGACTCGGTTGACTACGAAAGGAGTCAAGTTTGACTGGGATGCTGATTGTGAGCAGAGCTTCCAGGACTTAAAGAGAAGATTGACTTCTGCTCCAGTATTAACCCTTCCAGATGGTAACGGGGGTTTTGAGGTATATAGTGATGCATCATTGCGGGGTATTGGCTGTGTGCTGATGCAGCATGGGAAAGTGATAGCGTATGCTTCCAGACAACTTAAAACCCATGAGAGGAATTACCCCACACATGATTTGGAGTTGGCTGCAGTAGTGCATGCACTGAAAATATGGAGACATTATTTGTATGGGGAGACGTGTCGGATCTTCACCGACCATCAGAGTTTAAAGTACTTGTTCACCCAGAAAGACCTGAATTTGAGGAAGAGAAGGTGGCTTGAGCTGATAAAGAATTATGATTGTACTATTGAGTACCACCCAGGAAAAGCCAATGTTGTGGCAGATGCCTTGAGCAGGAAATCTATGGGTTCTTTGGCCCATTTGCATACAGTCTACCTACCGTTATTGGTAGAGTTCCGTAGAGTAGGGATTGTACTGGACATGGATAGCCAGGGGGCTTTGTTGGCTAGTTTCCATGTGAGGCCTGTTCTGATTGATCGGATTATTGAGGCTCAACTCCAGGATCCTACATTGTGCATTATCAGGATGGAGTTAGAGGCTGGAAACAGGCAGGACTATGCGGTTAGGGATGATGGAGCATTGGTTAAGGATGGACGGTTGTGCGTACCGAATGAGCTGGAGCTAAAGAAGGAAATTCTTAATGAGGCTCATAGTTCGGCTTACGCTATGCATCCAGGAGGTACCAATATGTATCATACCCTAAGGAAACACTATTGGTGGACTGGGATGAAAAGAGAAATTGCTGAGTTTGTGAGTAGATGTTTGACATGTCAGCAAGTGAAAGCGGAGAGGCAGAAACCCTATGGGACACTACAACCATTACCTATTCCGGAATGGAAGTGGGATCACATTACGATGGACTTTGTATATAAACTTCCAAGGACACGGAAAGGACATGATGGGATATGGGTAATTGTGGATAGACTTACGAAGTTTGCACATTTCTTGCCAGTGCGAGAAGATTTTCGGATGAGTCGGTATGCCAAATTGTTCGTGGATGAGATCATACGGCTGCATGGGACTCCAGAGTCTATTGTTTCGGATAGGGATCCGAGATTTACCTCCAGGTTTTGGCGGAGTTTGCAGAAGGATTTTGGCACCACATTGCATTTCAGTATAGCCTTTCATCCTCAGACGGATGGTCAGTCTGAGAGAACAATCCAGGTTTTGGAGGATATGATAAGGGCTTGTGTACTACAGTTTAAAGGGAACTGGGATTCACACTTGTCTCTGATGGAATTTGCATATAATAACAGTTACCAGTCGAGTATCGGGATGTCACCTTTCGAGGCACTGTATGGGAGGCAGTGCAGAACACCTTTGTGTTGGAGTGAAATAGGTGAAAGAAGACTGTTAACACCCGAGTTGGTGGATTTGACTGAGGAAAAGATTAGAATCATCAGAGAAAGGTTGAAGATAGCTCAGGATCGCCAGAAGAGCTATGCAGACCATCGAACCAGAGACCTTGAGTTTGAGGTTGGTGATTGGGTGTTCTTGAAACTATCTCCATGGAAGGGAGTGGTACGTTTTGGTAGATGGGGAAAACTAAGTCCTCGCTACATTGGTCCATATGAGATTTTGGAGAGGATAGGACCAGTGGCATATCGTATTTCTTTACCTTCGGAATTATCCAGAGTTCATGATGTCTTTCATGTATCTTTGCTCCGGAAATATCTGTTTGATGAGTCTCATGTGTTGGAAGAGCAACCACTTGAGCTGAAAGACGATTTGACATTTGAGGAGCAACCAGTGCAAATTCTGGATTGGAAGGAAAATGTACTTTGCAGAAAGACTATTCCTCTAGTTAAAGTGTTGTGGAGGAATCATAACGTGGAGGAAGCCACGTGGGAAACTGAGGAACTAATGCGGGCACATTATCCTCATTTATTTCATGATTAGGAATGAATTTCGGGGACGAAATTTCTTAAGGGGGGTAGAGTGTAACAACCCGGACTTTTCATAATTGATTTTATGCAATTATTTTTATTAAATGACTATTTTACCCTTGATCGGTAAAGGGCTTGGAAATCAAGTTTTGTTTCGAGACACTTTTGGTGGTGTTTCGGGTACCGATGCGTAGGTCTCGAACTCACGAGTTCGTAGACAGGCGGCATGCAGGAAACGGAGTTCGTATACGGAAGTTGTGGGTCTAGATGTGTAAGGGCATTTTGGTAATTTGCCATGGAGGGGAGATATTTTAACCTCACTTATTGTACAACTCATTTCATATTCATCTCCTTATCTTCACTCACTCACTCTCTCTGTAACAAAGAAAACACAAACACACCCACCCAACCCGTGCGAAACTTACTCGAAGAGAAACCAAAAGTCAACGTCGGATTCAAGGCTTTAACTTCCCATTTGGATCAACTAATCGTATTCTACTCTTTCCCACGATCACAACCAACCATCGAAGGAGAGGACCACGGTGGAAGCCGAGCCGAGTAAAGGAAGTTTCGGATCTTTGGATCGATTGTTCGGCTTATACAGGTACGTGTTTGATGTTTTGAGGTTATATTTGGATTCCTGGGTTTGAGTAGATAGATTTAGACGAAAAATTTGTGTAAAACGGTTGAGTTTTGAGGAAGTTGTAAAGCTTGGAATTTCGGTCGGAAATGGCGGATTCCGGCGAACCAGACGGCGGCGGAGGTGGCGGTCCGATCATCTTCTCTGGCCAACTTCCAGCGACGGCGACGACAGTCCGGTCGTCTTCTCCGGCGAGTCACCGGTGACCGATCGGGTCGAGTTGAACCGGTCGAGTTGAGTGAACCGGTCGGGTCGAGTTGGACCGGGTCAGGTTGAGCCGAACCGGGTTGGATCGGTTCAGGCGCGTGAACACTGTAGCAGGCGCGTGACCGACGCGTGAGGGCGCGTGGGCGCGTGTGCCGACCTTCCGGCGGCGCGTGGGGTCGAGGCTGACGTCACGGCGGCGCGTGGTAACCAGTTTTCGACGTTCTGAATCTGTTGGTACAGGTTTCAGGTTGATCGGACATCGTTTAGAGGTCATTTTTAGTGTCCGAAGTTGCTGTGATTTTAGGAACAGCATGAATAGACTTCCCGAGGTTTAGGAAGTTGTTATATATGAGTCTTATTACTAGCCGGTAATCCCGATTGTTGTTTTTGACAGGCGATATCGTTCCGGGAACCTCAGAGGAACGAGCGAGACGGGATTGAGCTAGCTTGAACAGGTTTGTGAGTGGACTTTGTTTTATAAACTGAATTGCATGCATCAAAATATCTTTGTTAAATACGGTTATGTATTGTGGCATTGAATTTCTGAATGTTAGAAATGATTTCTAGACACATATTTTCCACTATTTCAGTTAAAGTATGATTTGAGAAATATCATGGTTTGGACTCGATTTTGATAACATTTTGACGTAGAAATTATTGAGTCAATGATTTGGGTTTTGACCTTGTTGTATGCGTTTATCGGATTTGGTCATATTTGAGGGAGGCCAGGACTCGGGATGAGGATCCGTTATTAACGGTGAACCCGATGAACCTCCAGGATAAACATTGAATTTAGGGAGGCCAGGACTCGGGATGAGGATCCGTTATTAGCGGTGAACCCGATGAACCTCCAGGATAAACACTG
This sequence comes from Oemleria cerasiformis, assembly GCA_037349345.1. Classification (NCBI taxonomy): domain Eukaryota; kingdom Viridiplantae; phylum Streptophyta; class Magnoliopsida; order Rosales; family Rosaceae; genus Oemleria; species Oemleria cerasiformis. The sequence goes on from JAZGTL010000007.1 coordinate 13,509,773, forward strand.
ATATGATATGATAGTCGAGATATGCCGACTGATATGATATGATAGTCGAGATATGCCGACTGATATGATATGATAGTCGAGATATGCCGACTGATATGATATGCTAGTCGAGAGATAGGCCGACTAATCCAGTATAATGACATGATATGCTAGTCGAGAGATAGGCCGACTAATCCAATATAATGATATGATATGCTAGTCGAGAGATAGGCCGACTGATGTGATAGCATAGTACAGAGAGTTGTGATACAGTACTAGCACACCCCAAGGGATACCCTGGTGGCTAGTGGATGTGTCGATGACAGTGGATTTGAGATGTTATGTGTCTAGGTGGAAATAAATGATTTTGAACATGAAAATGCCGGTGATTTAAAGATGATGTTTTTATAACATGAATTGTTTATGTGATGCATGCATAGTTTTATAAATGGAGGGGGAAAAAGGTAATATTCCTTGGAAAGCGTTTTATAAACGATTATTTTTGTCCACTCACAACTTTTGTGTTTAAACCCCCTTCAGGCCGTAGAGTTGACGAGGACAGTATCTCGAGGCAGAGGCATTAGCACTTCCGCTACGCTGTGTAGTTGTACTTGAGTAGGATATCTAATTTGTACATTGATCCTACTTAGACGCTCTGATATTCTTGTATTTGGTTGGTATTTACTTACGGGAATTTTAAGTGCTTAAATCCCTTGTCTGACAAGAGAAATTATTTATTGTTATTATTATATGCTAAGGATTGAAGGGTATTTGGGAACCTTTCCTTAGGTTGTTAGACGGGATCAGGGTTCTTCCCGGGTTTCGAGGGGAAATTCGGGACGGGTCCTGACAAGTTCAACCTCAAATGGGGACTTGATGGGACTTGGGGACTTACTGCCTCGGCTTTCAGACCCCCACGGGTCGGCTAAACAAGCCAAGACCGCCTCGGGTCTGCAAGATTCGGCTCGCACATCATAAGAAAAATTCAACTCCCCACCCAAGGTGAAGCTCTCGGCTAGGGAGTTGGGGGACTCCTAATGATAACCTTAGTACACCGAGCCGAATCTATCAAACAGTAGCTGACAAGACACCCTTGGGATCCTCAAAATCTAGACCCTAGGGGCCCACCACGTGGACCCACTATCAGCCTAGACTTACAAGACCTATTCTATGCCCAAGCTCAAGCAGAAAAGCAGTACTTGGCTACATGGACAGCTGATCCGCTTGGCTAGGCGCTTTTTGCACAACCAACCCACTCTGCTAGGTGATCTGTACACCTGATTCATGTGCATAACCTACTTGCTCAGGTGGTGGACCAACATAGCCGACCCCCTCTAAGAGCACATCCAACCCGATCGGGTATGTCACCGCTTGTGTCAGAGACTCATGTCAACTCAGCCAACTAGAGTACACATGTCGATCATCCCTTGGTGGAGAAAGTCTCACCTAGGGAATGCCCCTCACACTTCCTCAAGTGCCTTGGGCAGAGCTATTCTGAGTTTCAACACCCTAGCTGCAGACCTAGAACACTAATTGTCACCCCCTAATGGCTCCCTGCATAGGACAAGAGTGGCCCAAAGCCCATAACATGTGGGTACCCGGTCCTCACAGCGCGTACCCTGCCGGCTCGGCTATGTAGATGATCGCCCATCCTATAGGAGGCCTCTACGTGGATCCCACTCAAGAAGACTACTTGACTTTATGCTTGGATGGAGGAGGCCACGTCCCCCTCCATTTTGGACCACATTTGTAGTCTATATATAGTGGCCTCAAGCCACAAAGAAGCGAGGAAGTTGGGATATGATTCTCCCACTCTCCCAATCTCTCTCTTTAAAGCCTCTCTCTCAAGAAAATTCCTCTTTCTTTTCACCATATCTCATGTAAAATCACTAAGTAATCTTTCATATATAATACAAACACTAACCCGCTAGTGGACGTAACCCTTTTATGGGGTGAATCACTATAAATATTGGTGTTCGATGTTTGATTTAGATTTAGGGTTTGATGTTTGATTTAGAGTATACGTCCTTACCTTGATCTATTTCACTCGTCAACAAAGATGAATCTGTATATTAGAATTGATGCTACTGTTACAGGTGCTTGTCGGTCATAGCCCTCATGGCCGGTGAAAGTCTTCGATTTCTAATATTCAATATCGAAACCAACGAGAAAGAAATGAGCCTAAAAAATTGATCTTCCACCGACCAAACAAAGAAGAAGTTAAAAAGGGATGGGCTCTGCGCCTGTGCCAAAAGACCCAAAATGAGAAGCTTTTCTTCAAATGGTAGGCAACCATGAAATGGGTTTCTCTAGATTTGGCTGGGAATCCATGCCTCAGCTGAAAATCTTCGATTTTTTATTATAGGACTTTGAGAAGTATTTTTCCTTTAAATAAATTAGTTTTCAAAAAAAATTTAATTAATTTATTATTATTACTTGTCATGTGACATCTATTTGCCACATAATTAAATGAAATAATAGGTCCCATCATGATATATTACTATTTAACATCCATTTTATTAGAAAAATTAACATAGGGTTAAATTATAACTTTTGTAAAAGTACATAATGATAAATATAATATTTGAAAATTTAAGTATAATCCTGTAACTTGGTGTAAGTAATAGAATAGTAAGTGTAATTTACCCAAAATTGAATCCATAGAGTAGTTTGCCCAAGCGAAGGCTGCCTCCATAATAATTGGCCAAACTTTGCCTAGGCCGTTCTATTGCTCACCGTCTTCACAATAAGTTGTTTGCTTTTTTGGGTCGAAATCACATTAAGTTTTTTATTCTCTTCATTCCCAGCAAAAGGTGGCTGGCTTTGCACTGTAACATGATTTTCAATTTCCATTGACGTTGGTATTTACTCCCAGACTAATGCTGCCTCTTCTCAAAATTCGGGTCCGTGGTAATCTCATTTGCGGTACTTGCTACATTTCCCACTGCTTGTTTTCTCCACGATTCAAGCTTTTCTCGACCCAAGATGTATATGCTTGCAATGTCAAGATTGGTGCCTTGTCAAGAGCGGGCAACATTGAAGCCGCCCGCCAATTGTTTGATGAAATGCCGAGGAAAGATGTAGTTACTTGGAATGCGATCATTACTGGGTACTGGAAAAATGGGTATTTTGGAGAATCAATGAGACTGTTTGGAATGATGCCTTCTAGGAATGTGGTGTCCTGGAACTCCATGATAGCCGGGTGTGTCGAGAATGAGATGGTTGATGATGCTTTCAAGTACTTTCGGGCAATGGCTGAGAGAAATACTGCTTCTTGGAATGCCATGATATCGGGTTTTGTCAAGTATGATCGTCTGGAAGAAGCTAGTAGGCTTTTTGAAGAGATGCCGAGGAGGAATGTGATTTCTTATACTGCAATGATTGATGGGTACTCAAAGAAAGGAGAGATAGAGAGGGCAAGAGCACTGTTTGATTGCATGCCAAGCAAGAATGCTGTTTCTTGGACCGTGCTGATCAGTGGCTATGTGGAGAATGGGAAGTTTGATGAAGCAACGAAGTTGTATCAGCGGATGCCGGAGAAAAATGTAGTTGCAATGACTGCTATGCTCACAGGGTACTGTAAGGAGGGGAAGATGGAGCATGCGAGAAGTTTATTTGATCAAATTGAGTGTAAGGATCATGCTTCTTGGAATGTAATGATAACAGGTATGCCAAGTGCATTTCACTCATCCAGCACAAGAAACCATTAGCTGCTTAGTGGAGAATTTGACTTGTGCTCGTGACATAAGTGACAAGGTTTTGTTTATGGTGCAGATGATAATTTAAAAATGCAATACTTGTAAATTGTTCAATTAGGTCCAGCATCTTCCTTCCTTGTCTAATGTTTCCAGGAAATGTGTTCAAAAGCGTTGTCCTAACGACTTTTGAATCTAGGGGGATTTTTCTTTTGTGCTAAAATAGTTTCAAAATCTCTACTTTTTCGTTGTTGCATCTGTTAATCAACTTCCCACAAATTCTTGTTCATAAATAATACCATAACGTTTGATATTACATGTGATAGTTTTCACTGTCCCCTTATATTCCTGTTTTTGTTTACAGGCTACGCGCAAAATGGGAATGGAGAGGAAGCATTGAAGTTACATTCACAAATGCTCAAGATTGGCTTGCATCCAGATAAATGGTCCCTTGTTTCGGTTCTTACTGCCTGTTCTACTCTTGCATCACTTATAGATGGAAGACAAGCTCATGTACTCATATTTAAACATGGATATGATTCAAATTTGTCCATCGAAAACGCTTTGGTTACCATGTACAGCAAATGTGGTGCAATCCTTGATGCTGAGTTAGCTTTCAAACAAATTGAGAGTCCAGACCTTGTTTCATGGAATACTATTGTTGCTGCATTTGCACTGCATGGCATATATGAGAAAGCTCTTGAATTTTTTAACCAGATAAGGTTGCATGGCTACGAACCAGATGGCATAACATTTCTTAGCTTGCTATCTGCTTGTGCTCATGCCGGGAAGGTGAATGAGAGCATGGATTTCTTTGACTCCATGGTTAGTAATTATGATATTACCCCTAGATCGGAGCACTATGCGTGCTTGGTTGATGTTCTGAGTCGAGCAGGTCAATTAGAGAAGGCTTGCAAGATAATCCAAGAAATGCCATTTGAAGCAGACTGTGCCATATGGGGTTCTCTTCTTGCAGCTTGCAGTTTTTATTTAAACATAGAAATAGGGGAAATAGCTGCCAAGAATATATTAAGTTTGGAGCCTCATAGATCTGGGCCTTATGTCATGTTGTCCAATATATACGCAGCTTCCCGAAAGTGGAGAGATGTTGCAAGAGTGAGAACTGTGATGAAAGAGCACGGAGTTAAGAAGCAGCAGGCACAGAGCTGGACAGAGATTGGGCATCAGGTGCACATTTTCCTCGGAGGGGATATATTTCATCCAGATATTGATAAGATTCATTTGATGCTCAAAAGGATCAGTCTACATATGATGGTGAATGATTTTTCAGACATGGGTGTCTCATGGAGCTATTCTTGTTGACCTATAGTAAGATGCATTTGCCAAAGGAAGAACATCTTCAAAGTTCAAACCATGCAGAAATTGTCAAATAGTAATGGAATTTGGACACAGCAGTAGGCAAGCGGCAATATGGGGTTCTCTTCTTGCAGCTTGCAGTTTTTATTTAAACATAGAAATAGGGGAAATAGCTGCCAAGAATATATTAAGTTTGGAGCCTCATAGATCTGGGCCTTATGTCATGTTGTCCAATATATACGCAGCTTCCCGAAAGTGGAGAGATGTTGCAAGAGAGAGAACTGTGATGAAAGAGCACGGAGTTAAGAAGCAGGAGGCACAGAGCTGGACAGAGATTGGGCATCAGGTGCACATTTTCCTCGGAGGGGATATATTTCATCCAGATATTGATAAGATTCATTTGATGCTCCAAAGGATCAGTCTACATATGATGGTGAATGAAATGGGTGTCTCATGGAGCTGTTCTTGTTGACCTATAGTAGGATGCATTTGCAAAAGGAAGAACATCTTCAAAGTTCAAACCATGCAGAAATTGTCAAATAGTAATGGAATTTGGACACAGCAGTAGGCAAGCGGACAAGGGGAAGCACAGTAACAGAGGATGGTCTTATGCTGTTCGACATTAACTGGAAAGGCACTTTATACTTGGGCCTTGATTCAAGAACAAATATCTTTGGTATAATGTTCTGATACGTGGCTGTTACTCAGTGTCAAAAGGAACGCAGATGCATAGCTGGACTGGATGCAAGACCGCAAAGTGGTTTAGGAAGACAATGGTATTGTTGGTGTTATGTCATATCATGAAACACATAGTTTGAGGGACTTGTATGCTTTGCTTAGAACAAGTTGAGTTCAAATTATCCTGAAATTGGGACATATCTGTATATACTTAAAGGTAATGGTTTGTTGACATAGCAGGAATAAAGATCATTCAGACAGTTTAGTGTTGCAAGAATATGCCTAGCTTCAGATTCGGCCCCAAAAGGCAAAAACAGTCCAAGCCCAAGTTGGTTAAATTTTGGAAAATTTGGACACTGTTGTCTCCAACGACTATGTCAGCCGACCAGAGACGGGCGCAGTCATAGGTTGGACCGTCGGGAACTTGGAATCCTCATTTTCTGTAGATTACCAAGGTCAAATTTGTCAACGAGCCAAATAGGTTCCTCTCAGTGGAAAACCCGCCAACCTCAGACTTTTTCACCAAAACCAATATCTCCCATTCTCTCTCTCTATGTTTTGTGTGTTTTCAGTGACTTTCCCAATAGAAAACTCCTGCACCAGCAACGTTCATCATCAAAATCAAACAAGGCACCTCCAAACGGAGGCTAAGGTACTTCTTTTTCTTCTTTTATTTTCCTTCAAATTTCCATTGTTTTCTCTGTAATAGTAGTGGTGTATTGTGTTGTTAGTTTATTGATTCTCGTTCTTCTGGTTTAATCTCTACCATTAGGCTTTTTTTTTCTTTTTTTTTTCTGAAACCACAACGTACCCAAGACTTGAGAGAAGTCATAAGTATCGATTATTCATCAAATTGAGATTGTTATCTAATTTCCAGATAAGAATTCAGATTCCAAGGTATCTTGTTGAAAGCCAGAGAAACAACACGATTACATGATCAGATTGAAAAAACCAGAATTAATGTCAAAATTCGTACAATACAATAACATGCAACAACAAATTGGTCGATCGTGAAACATTTGCAAATAATATTCACCCTTGAAATTAAGGACCTGTATTCATTCAAGGTCTGATCGATGAAGAATCTTTCTCATGAATTGAATCAAATTAAAGAAAGGTTCTTCAGCAGGCCTCGAACTCGAACACTGCTACAGTGAAACTCGATCACATCTGCTTCTTTGATGAAGGCCTCCAACACATTTCTTGCTTCCTTCCGTCACCGTGAAGGAGCTGTATTCAAGTGATGGTGAAGAGTCTTTCTGAATTGAATCAAAGAAAAACTCTTCAGCCTCCCTCAAAGACTGCTGCTTCAGTGACATTATTCCAGACGTGAATCTGCTTCTTCTGACCACCTCCTATTAAATAAGGTTGCTAATGCCTAATTTCCATGCCCCCTTTCATGTCCCGGACATGTGTCCACTCCTTGCTTTTGCGCATGGGTTTGAGAGTTCTGCTCGCCCACTGCCTCTGCGCTCCAACTTTTCTATCATTAGGCCTTTACCGTTGTTGGGTTCTATTTTTCTCTCACTTTTTTAACTTTATTAATCTGATAATATCCACTTAATCTGTGACATATTCTTGGTTTTCTGATCTGGAATTTTCGAAAGAATCGAAACTCGACCAAAGAAGCTTTCTTTGGTCATATGTAACTATGTAAGACCATCTCTACATCAAAGTTTAACAAGGCTACAAATTTGCATGTGGTAGTGTGGTTTTTATTGATCCGGTTTCTTAGTTTTTTCTTTGACATGGAGCAGGATTTTATTGAATTGAATTTTGATCGAAGTACTATTTTGGAATTAACTTGACATTTTTCTTGATGACTGTTCCGAAGGATTCTGTGGGACTGACCATGCAATGTTGTGTAACTTTATTTTCTGGGTTTGCAGGGATTTTGATAGATAAATTCGGGAACTTGAGCTAAAACTGGCAGAGAATATGAAGTCCTATGAAGCAGAGGCTCACACAGAGGCTTTATTGTCTGAAAGTGAACAAAAAATTCAGGAATTGGAGCTCAAACTAGCAGCGAATGTGCAAACCTTTGAGGCTGACAAAAAGGCTATATTGTCTGAGAGTGACGAGAGAATTCGGGAATTAGAGGTGGAAATAGAGGAAAGAAAGCATTCGGAAGCAAGAATTCTTGATTGTGTGATAACTCAAACAAACCAACTTGAGCAAACCAAGGTTTCACTTGAAGAGGCAAAGTTTGAGATTACCTGTCTTCACCAGAAAATGGAGAAATGGGAAGATGAATCCGGTCAAGACATTCAAGATTTTAGTACATCTGGTCGCCAAGACTATCCCGAAATGAATCTTTCCATGGAGGAATTAAAGAGTCTCAAGTCTGAGCTCAAGCTGACGAAGGAGAGTTTGGTTGATGTCCAAAAGAAGGAGCAACTTGCTTCTTCAAGGGCCGAGGAATTACTTGAAGAGATAGGTGTGCTCAAACATGAATTGAAATTGACGAGTGATGCTGAAGAAAATGAAAAGAAGGCAATGGATGACTTGGCGTTTGCATTAAAAGAAGTTGCATCAGAAGCCAATCAGTTGAAAGATAAACTCTGCATGACCCAAGCAGAGTTAGAGCACTCAAGATCCCAAGAAGAACGCCTGAATGTGATGTTAAAGAGCAGCGAGGAAAGTTATAAATCGCTGTTCGATGAAGTACAGAAAGAAGCTGAAAGGTACAAAAATACTGCTGCCAGGTTGAAAATAGAACATGAAGAGTCGGTTTTGGCATGGAGTGCGAAAGAATCTGGGTTTGTTGATTGTATCAGAAGAGCTGAAGAGGATAGATATGCTGCACAACAAGAGAACGTTAGATTGCAGGAATTGCTTCTGGAGAAGGATGATAATAAAGGCATGTTTTCTAAGGAAGAAAATAGCAAGTTGCGTGATATACTCAAACAGGCCTTAAATGAAGCAAAGGTTGCAAGAGAAGCTACCGCCATTGCTCAAGACGAGATTTCTCAGCTCAAAGATGCCCTGGCAGAGAAGGAGGAGGCCTTGAACTTCGTTACCCGAGAAAATGAAAATTATAGGGTAAATGAAATTGCAGCTCTCGAAAACATCAAGGAGTTAAAGCGGTTGCTTATTGAATCGTCAAAGGAGGAAAAGGAGGCTGAATACAAAACATCATCAAAGGAATGGAAGGAGATTAAGGAGAAAAAACCGGCATTATCAGGGGATGCGAAAAAGGAAGATAAAGAGAAAATATTATCTAAGGAGGCTGCAACATTTCAAAATGGCGGCTTATTTGGCAAAGTTTTCAGTTTCAATCTCAAGGAGCATAAAATTTCAAACACTCATGAAGAAGCTGCTACTACTGTTGATGATGAGATTGAAGTAGACAAGGCTCTCAAAGGCTCAATATTTCAGGTTGATTCGCCCGGCTCAACTATCCATCACCGGAGAAATTCTTCCACATTCACAAATTCAGCTGATTTTGATAATGTTGGTGGGACTCAGGGTGAAAACTCGAGGAAAAAGAAACCGATGCTACGTAGATTTGGAGATCTTGTCAAGAGAAGTACTACTTATAGTACCAAAAAAGAACCATCATAGCATGCCAAAGAGGAATCATCCTCATCGCCGGAATAGATACGCTGTATTTTTTTGTACTCTTCAAGTTTTGATACCAAAGTAGTGTAATTTGATTCTTGCTGTAACATATTCATCTATTTTGTATGTCGTGTGCATAAAAAATTATGATCAAAACTATTTCTATGTCATTGTCATTTCGTGTACATATCCATGAGCTTTTGGTTATACCAAACAAATAATGTAATGATTTATTCACATGTTTATTCCATTCATGAACGCTTAGAATTTGAGTACAATATAATCACTTAAGTGCATAGTATTATATATGGATCATGACTTGAGAATATAATCATTGTAATTAAGTCATATAGATGGATTCCTAATTGTATATGATTTATGTTTCATTAATACTGAAGATTGTTTACCAATTAGCTTATCTGAATTCTATTATGATAATGATAAGATGTCATTGAAAATTTGAAACTAGGTTGTATATAAGTTTGGTCTCTACTCTCACTTTAAGACTGATCTTAATTCAGTGCTAAGACCTATTCATTAGATTTTGATAGAGAGGAGAAGACGAACTTGTGATTGAGGTCATTATGATTCCTTCAATTATTCTATGTTCATTATTTTAGGTCATTCTGATTTCTTCAATTATTCAATGTTTATTATTTGATTTTATTGTGACATTTGAGACTGAGTTGAATTGTATGTTAGTTAATTGTGAATTACCTCTTACATAAACTTGATACACTAAAAGTTGGCACCAATTATAATTGATTAACCTCCTCATCTTTGGGTTGATGATGGTAAACAAATGAAGACGAGGGTTTACGTTTTACCCACACACAGGTGACAGGCCACAACTAGGTTTTCGACTCACCGCCCATCAAAATATTGACCCACCACTATAATTTCATTTTCTTTGAACATCATCTTATAATCTTATCCTTATGTCTCCCAAAGATTCCTTTCTTTCTCTTACACCGAAGTTTGGCCCTACGCTACCTAAGGCCATCTTCAACTATTTCTTATAATTCGAGAACTATGTCAAAATTTAGTCTTCAAAAATAGTAGTTTTTTTAGTGAATACTACATGACTATATTTGGTCATCTCCAACCATTTAGGACTATGTCATTACTATTTCAATATTTTATCATCATTTTCTATATATTTTTAATTTAAAAATAATTTAACTAAACTAATATAACATTTTTGAACAAATATATTGTTATAAGAAAATTATTGTGTGATAAGATTTTTATGTGACATATTTCAACACGTGAGTAAATCTTTAGATTTTCGATTATATAATGGCTATGTGGCACATGAATAATTTTGTGAGAAGATATTCACGTGTCACCATGCGATTAAATGTCTAGATATTCGATAAGAATTAAAACATTGAGTGCAAGTGATGAGCAACCAATTCTTCTTTTCCTCGTGCAAGTTTTGTGCTTTGGTTGGCTATAAGGCTTCGGCTTATGACTTTTGATCGTGTGGGAAGATTCTCGAATCGCCAAGGCCTCCTCTGTGTCCTCTGTGATGCTTTGATGGAATCCCACAACCATCTTTTCTTTGATTGCCCTTACAGTGAAGGAATTTGGGTGGCTATTCTTCATCGTTGTGGTTCCCCGTCGCTTAGACAACCATGCCCTTCCTTTATAGATGATATTTCCTCTAACTAGAATAGGAAGTCTCTAAGTACGGTAGTCAAAAAAGTGGCCCTAGGTGCCACAGTGTACTGCATCTAGCGTGAGCGAAATGCTCGGGTTTTCGGAGCTGCGGGTAAGCCCCCTCTGTGATATTGCAGATTGTTATTGATATGGTTTGATCTCAAATCTGCTCATCCAAGTTTTCCCTTACTCCTGCAAACATGAGTATAGCTCTTAATTGGTCTATCCCGTTGTAGTTAAGCTTTGTGTGTTTATGTGTTTTTTATCTCTGTTGCTGGTCTAGTTGTGTTTGCCGTTGTTGGCCCTCCCAGCGTGTAGTTCAGGCTATCCCATGTTCCTCTTGGTTCTTTATTTAATGCAATTCGTTTATAAAAAAAAAATCAATTATAATAAAGATTGGACCCCACTATATATTTAGGAAATAGGAAATTTCTTAAACTTTTGGACAAATTTGAAAAAATATTTGGCTCTTGGCTCTTGACCAAAATTTGTCCATGGCCCTTGGCCTTGTAGTTGAAAATCATTTTTTACCAAATTTTCTTACAATTTGACTTTATAGCCCATAATTGAAAATGACCTTACTTTTTTATTTCCCAATATTAATTCGACTACAATGGACAGGTGGATCTTTATTCTTTGTTTGAAAGTGGATCTCTTTATTTTATCCCCAAAAAAAAAAGGCTGATCTTTTTATTAAATAATTTTCATAAGAATTTAAATATGTAATAACTCCAAAAGCACAAATAGTTTAATCAAATAGGTGATTGAGTAGTTCAAGTAGTATGATATTTTGTTAAACTATTATTTCTTGTGGCTAATACGTGGCCAACAAGGTTCAAATGGGGACGAGAATTAGCCTACTAATAATAATAATATATAAAGGAATACCTAGTGCGATGTAGAAAGAAAATAACACCAAAAAATTATTTTTTAAACATTCTTGTTCTATACCCGAAATCAAAAATCATGGAAAGTCAGTTCACAACTTACAAGCCATGTTCTGTTTCAAAAAAAAAAACTTACAAGCCATGTTCCAAAATGAAATCTCTGTTGTTTTCACATGGATTTTTTATTATGTACACACAGATTTTTTTCTTTTATTAAGGCACGTTATAATCGCGAAGTAATTTAATTAAAGAAAATTGGACCCCACGACCAATAATATACACCTTACCTTTATATTTTATAGTTGATGCCTTGATGGAATAGGAATATATCCCTTGCTGCTCCGTTGCTGCTCCACTAAATTGCAAGAAGGAACGTGATTCGCATGTTCCCAACGGTAATAAAATAGTGAATCGTACAAGGTTAAATAGCTTACGTGCAACGCGGGGAAGCATATATCCATATGTTGCACGGTGCACCGCCAGTTCACAGAATCACAGCTCAACACCTCTCCCTCTCCCAAATTCCCTACATATCTAGTGCCGTACGTGCGTTTCTGGCTCCCAAGCGAATCCGCGCGCTCAAGCTTCAACACGAAGAAAGCAAGAGAGTGGAGAGTAGAGATCAAACTTAATGTCGTTTGGGGTGGAATTAGCGTCGTCCCCGGAGGGCCACGAGGAGGCAACCAACGAACGCTTCGATCTTGATCCAACGGCTCACAATTTGTCACTTCCTACCGAGACTTTTCTCAGAGCTGCCATGTCTCTCAAGGACCAGGTATTGTATATGTTCACCTCAATTCCTTAACTTTTTTTAACTGTAATTTAATCTAAATTACGGATAAGAGATTTTGAATTATTTCCTTACTAATTAATCAGCAGATTAGCAAATAGCAGAGACACACTACTTAATTTGAGTTTTTTTTTTTTTGGTGGTTTCGGAAATAGGTGGTGCAGGCCACGTGGAACGGAGGACACGGTGGTTCCGGATCGGATTTGGGTTCGGGTGCGATGCTGGATCCGACAGTGTATACGGGTCTGCTTGGTACGGCTTTTACGTGCTTGAGGTCGTACGAGGCCACCGGTAACCAGAGGGACTTGGTGGTGTGCAGTGAGATTGTGGACAAGTGCGCCGCCGTGGAATGCCCGTCGAGCAGGTAATAATTAGATTTGTCCGTCGGTGGGGTCTATGCCTATTAGCTAGTCAATTTAAGATGTTATGGTGGGTCCGAGTTAAGGCACCAAGAATACAACAATTGTACCCTCTCCCCTTAATTTCAGGCCAAGATATACCAGCTGTTACATCCCCAAATATTTCTATTCTCCATTTTGTCGCGACCTGAAATTTCATTTTTATAAATGTTTCTATATAACTTTGATATTGGTTTATGTTTTTCGTAAATTAGCAGCTTCAATTAAATTAAATTAACTGAGTCCTTGCCAGTAAAAATAAACTATGTGGTCTGAATTGTCTAATGCACATTTACATAAATGTTTTTTTATTCAATTAAACTAATTATGCATACATGAAAGATAGATATATTCCTTTTCTAGTATGATATATCAAATAATTTTTCCTCGATTATTAAGTTGGAGCGAGCTGTTTGGTGATTTCTATAAATGCAGGCACGTGACATTTTTATGTGGTAGAGGAGGAGTATACGCGATTGGAGCAGTTGTGGCCAATTTGATTGGGGACCATCAAAGATGTGACTCCTATTTAAACCTCTTCCTGGAGGTAATTAATTATCTCTCTTTTTTCCCTGTAAAATTTTGGGGTGCATCACATTGGGTTCTGTTTTTAGTATGATGAAAGCTTTGATCACCCATCTAATTATGGACTTTATTGTTGATAAGATCTCCCACTATAGGAATGGGTCCAACTTAATTATATGAGAAAGATGGTCAATTATGTAATTATGTAGTTCCCAAATTTATGTTCAACAAAAAATCTCAAAAGGTAACTTTAGACAAAAGTGAAAAGAATTAAAATAAAAGATAAATAGTTGGAGGCTTAGGGTGAAGGTAGTAGTTGATAAAAGATTTCTAGTATATTGTTTTGCTCATTTCCCCCTAAATTTACTGCAATCAATTTCTCACCAAAATTATTTTAAATGGTCACCCTTTTCTAATCATATTTCATTAGTAATTCCACAAACATATATGTGATTTTTTTTAGGACAATACTTGCATCTCATCCTGGTGGTACCTCCTCGTACCACCATTTCAATTTATCGAATTATCTTTGTATACGTATCATAATCGGAACCGTTCATTCTCTAAATCACCATGTCAAGATCATCTCCGTAAAAAATCAACAAGATTGGAGGTCGTTTAGTCATTCATATATATCAACTAAATGGACAGTTCATCATGAGGATCTTAATTCTTACAAAAATCGTTGATTTATTTGATACATATGAAAGACTAAACGACCTCCAATTTTGTAGATTTTTAACAGAGATGATCTTGACATGATGATTTAGAAAATGAGTGGTTCGGATTATGATATGTATAAAGACAATTCAATAAATCGAAATGGTAGTACGAAGAGTTACCACTAGGGTGGGATGCAAGAATTTTCCTTTTTTTTATTCAATATAGAATGAGATGGGAATAAAAATGATGGTAGTAGTAATACAGTTTAGGAGGAGGAGAGAAATTGCTGAAATAAAATTTTATAGGGCATATTTGACAAATGATTCAAAATATGTTTGGAGCTTGTGGAATATCTTACGGTGTCTTCTAGCCAACAAAATGTATCTTGCACGATACTTGTCTGTGTCCCAGTCAAATTACGTAGTTATCTGTTGTTCACATTTCTCCCTATTTGCTCTTAGATTATTATTCTTTTTCATGCTATTGTTGATTGACATTGAATCTCGGGATATTTTCCTAGCGAAATCGTTTTTTGAATTTTTTTGACGGGTATATCGTGCGATGGTGTTATATATGCCAATTATTTGTTTGTGTGTCTTTGTAAGGACATGAAAAAAGAATGTTTGTATCGGACATAAAAAGTAAAATCATGAAAATAAAATAATTGATTGATAACGTGTAGGCCATACGCGTGAACATCTTTGAAACTGAAGGTTCTAAATAGTAGTCTTTGGTCCTCCCGGAAACAATAATACTCGAAAATGAAATGATGCTCCAAATTCCGATCAATTTTAAAATCCTTACCTTCTCCAAAGTCAAAAGATGTAACTTGTATGTAAGTGAACCCCTCTTATGCGCTAATATTTTATCCCTACTTGCCATAGAACCTTATCCACATGCTTATCTGTGATTCGTAATTTGCTAAATTTATGGAGGATACGTGGGAATCTTTACTAATTAAGGCGGGTGTATTGAATTCAGATTTATACAGATAATTATAGAGTTTTTTGAAATGATCGAGTTTTACAGATTTATTGATTTTCATAAATTTTTACTGAGTTAATAACGGAATTTTATAGAGTTATGTGACAGAGTTTTGCAGAGTCATACTGAGTTTTATATATTGTGATTGAGTTTTGTAAAAAATGATATTGAGTTATATAATTTTGATATATATTTTTTGAAGAATTTTATAATCAAATCATAATTATTTTTTTACTAAAAATTTTCTAACTAAAATTTAAAAAAAAATTTCTAATAATACAAAAACAATTACAAAAATCTAAAACTTCTAATAATTAATGAGATTGAGATACTAGGGCCGCTAGGCATCATGCATGTTTTTGAATTTTTTTTATTCATTTTATTAATTTTAATTTTTTTTTCTTCAAACAGTAAATAAATTCATGTAAAATTTGTTTTATTTAATTGCTTATAATTCCTATAGAGAATTATATATGATAATAGATATCGGTAAAAAACTTGAATTTTATTGAGTTTATTGAAAAATATAAAAATCACAAATTATATTTTAAGCCTTATCGGTAGAACTCCCTGGGGGGAGGCTAGACAAATCATAAACTTTGCTAAAGCATAATTTACACTAAAATGTTTGTCAAGCTCCATAAAACTCTTCCATTTAATGAAGTCTACAATATTCATTGATATTTTGATTACACCTAAACTTTTAAGGAGTTATGAAATGTTATGATTGAATACATCTCAATTTTTAATGACTTTATAAATCTCTATAAAAGTATAGATTAAATACCCTCAAACTTTTACCAACTCTCTAAAAATTCTAATTGAATACAACTAAATTTTTAGAGATATTTAAACTCTATAAAAGTCTCAATTGAATACACCCCTTAAGTTAGAGAGAAGTTTAATTAGCAAGGTTTTTTTTTTTAGCCCAAGGTCACTTTTGGTCCCTGTAATTTGCTCAATTACCCATTGTAGTCCATGTAGTTTCAATTTAACTAATTTTAACCTTGTAGTTTCATACTTAAAGCAATTTAAGGACATAACCAAATTTCCACCCAATTATTTAACGGAATATTTTATACTCCACTTATGAAAGAATATATTTCATCATATTACGATCAAATTTTTTTTTTTTGTTAGAATACAATTACATATCCTTGTTCTTTAATTTTCCTGCTATTTGATGCTTGAAAACCGTTTTGTAATTCACGTAGTAACACGAGCATGAAAATATGAAACACGAGCATGAAAAAAAAGAATAAACTTTATGTAACTCTAACCTAGATGAAATACCCCTTTATGTGAGGAGCATTCCTTATTTCGTTAATTAATTGGATGGAAATTTGGATGTATCCTTGAATTGCTATGAGTATGAAACTATAAGGTTAAAATCGGCCAAATTGAAGCTACATAGACTAAAGTGGGAAATTGAGTAAACTACCGCGACTAAAAGTGACTTTTGGCCTTTTTTTTCAGATCAGTATTTAGGTGGATGAATATGTACAATTGGGTGGTGTATGCCTATTGCCATGGTAGGGAAACAATTATATGACTAAAGTTAGCCTTTCTGACGGTACATGGCGAGTGAGATGTCTTTTTTTTTTTTTTGAGAAATTGCATTTGTTCAGGCACTGAGAAAAACACATAAAGCTCAGTTTACGAAAGTAATTTTATGTGTCCGTCGATTGATAATAATTAGTGTCTAATAAGCTCCTTAATTCGATCTCCATCCTACAATATTGACCGTCACTTTTAAGCATGGTGTAACATTACTACATCCACTGCTTGCAATGTGGACTACTCTTAATTGATTGTAGTTTGCACATATTGAGTGAGGTGACGATGCTCGTCTACCTGGTCCAGCTAAGAAGAGCTTCTAGGGGAGGCCGCCCCCCTCAGTGCGGTGTAGGAACTCTTAAGCCATGTGATAATCTGTCTTCTCTAGCTAGATTCTACCTTTTTTCATAGCGGTATTGTTTTACACTTGAAAGCCTCATGTAATTTTTATGTCTGAGTTTGTATTTCAAATACTTATTTCATTTGGTTGATGATTTATAGGTAGCACAAGAGAAGGCCCTCTCAGTTGGGCCAGAGGAAGGTGGTTTGGGAATGTCATATGACCTTCTTTGTGGGAGAGCTGGGTTTTTATGGGCAGCTTTGTTCATAAACAAGTATCTTGGACAAGGCAAGTTGCCCAATGATCTTCTAATGCCTGTTGTGGATGCTGTGCTCGCCGGTGGGAGGGCAGGTGCTTCTGATAACGCTTCCTGCCCACTCATGTACCGGTGGCACGGGACAAGGTATTTGGGGGCAGCCAATGGTGTAGCTGGAATTCTGCAAGTGCTACTTCACTTCCCACTTTCAAAAGAGGATGCTGAGGATGTCAAGGGAACTCTTAGATATATGATGGCTAATAGGTTCCCTCATAGCGGAAATTACCCCTCAAGCGAAGGAAACCCGAGGGACAAGCTTGTGCAGTGGTCTCATGGTGCCGCTGGCATGGCCTTAACCCTAAGCAAGGCAGCACAGGTTGGTGGCAACTCTTGCGAAAATATACTTTCCTTAATGCAAATCTCACCTAGCTTAGATAATTAGAATATTGGTTTTAACAAGCAATTGGTAATGTGGTTGACCGTGTTCATATGATGTGACAGTTGGTTATAACGTAACGATGAGTATCTTCCTAATGTTATAAGAAAAATGTGATGGCTGGTTTTTGTTTTCCTCAGGCGTTTCCGGGTGACAGGGAATTTCGTGATGCTGCGATAGAAGCGGGAGAAGTTGTGTGGAAGAATGGTTTAGTGAAGAAAGTTGGACTCGCTGATGGTGTTGCTGGGAATGCATATGCCTTCCTTTCTCTGTATCGTATGACGGGAGAAAGCATATACGAAGAGAGAGCAAAGGCATTTGCGAGCTTCTTATATCACAATGCTAGAGAACTTGCGAGTGAGGGTGACACTCCTGGGGCTGAACATGCCTATTCCCTTTTTCAAGGACTTGCTGGAACAGCCTGCCTCTGGTTTGATCTGAATGTGCTCCAAAACTCCAGGTTCCCCGGTTATGAACTCTAGAATCTAGGCAATCAGGATCGCTCTATGCAAATTAAATCTTCTTTTGGATTAATTACTACGTGTATATATTATATGTACACATAAACTGGAGTAAGAAGTAAGAAGTAATATTCTCGAGTCTAAAAATGAAATTGCGGTGCCAGTATTCCTATCGCTCTTTGCAAATTAAATCTTCTTATGAGATTATTATATATACACGTACACTGGAGTAAGAAGTAAGAAGTAGTAATATTCTCGAGTCTAAAGGGGGTGTATTGAATTCAGATTTATATAGATAATTGCAAAGTTGTTTATATGATTGATTTTTATAGATTTAGCAGATTCTTATCGACTTATATTAACTTTTACAAAGTTAATGATGAAATTATACAGAATTATGTTATAGAGTTTTGTAAATTTTTATATTGAGATTTATAGAATTTGATAGAGTTTTGCAAAATTCTAAATTGAGCGTTGTAGAATTTGATAGACTTTTTTCAATTTGAAGTTTTTTTTTGTTTGAGGAAATTTGAAGAGTTTTATAAACATATCATAATAGTTTAATTAATTATTTAATTATTAAATTTCGGAAAAAAAAAATTATTAACACTCAAAATCCTAACAATCAATGAGAAGCTAGCCATCATTGTGATAATGTATGATAATTTGATACCATCTTAAAAAATAACCGGTTTTGTAGACAATGATCATGTCCTAGAACTATACGAGCTGAATATTTTCACATGGTAAGGAAACAGGAGTATATATATGATAGGATTGGTTTTCAACCTATAAAAAAATGAATATATATATACATGTGAGAAAAAATTCTTTTTGCAGAATGAAAACAAGAATACACACAACAATAAGGTCTAATAATTGAACATCACAAGATTCCTTTGCTGCCTATAAAACAACAGGTCACTAACAGTTTAATTCGAGTATAAAACATACAGTTAATAAATCTAATTTATTCAAAAGACATATATATATATATATATAACCTAATCAGATTGATCATTCTAAATGGACCATGGAGATAAGAAAATTTTGTTAACGAATCTAGATTAATCAAACTCACCCAATTTTTTTTCCTACTTGTGATTAGGGTGTTACAATCTGGATTTTTTTCCTACATGTGATTAGGGTTTTACAATAGAAAAAAACTCAATTATTCCATGGAGAATATTCAAATTAGTTGAAACCCTAATCATGAAAACAAACACCCTAGAAAATTGTTCACATCAAGAGAAAAAAAAAATGGACTGACCAATTCAACGAGCAAGCATAGAAACGTCCACATGCCCAAAAAAAAATTCACGTGAAAAATGTCTATAAAAGTATTTAGGGTAAAGGTAAGAAAGTGAATTGACATTATTATGTATATCTCACACCTCCAAATCTACAAAAATAGACCATTTAATAAATTCAATAAATGTCAATCCAACTTTGAATATCACTCAACTTTTGTTGACTTTTGAAAAGTTATGATTGAATATCTGACAACTTTTACAGAGTTTTTAAAACTCGATAAAAATCGGAATTGAATCCCTCTAAACTTTCGTAGAGTTTTTTAAAATTTTAAAAAGTCTGAATTAAATACTTAATGAGTTATACAAATTCTTTAAAACGCTAAATTGAATACACCTAACATTAGAAATCAATCAAAACTCTATAAAAATTGACCAAATTCTATATCAATACACCCCCGAAAAATGAAATTGCGGTGCCATTATTCCTATCACTTCGCACAATTCTATTTCGGCCGAAATTGGGACCCGATACTCATGGTCAACCTATAAAAACCATGGGCCGTTGGTAAGAAATGTCGGGGCCCCATTAACTCTAAGCTCCGTTAGGCCTGATAGTGTTCAGATTAGCAAGCCAAACTGAGTAGGGATGGGCATAAAAACCCTTGGATTTGGGTAACCATGGGTTTTAGCTATATAGACAAAATATTAGATGGGTAAAGTTTGCTGAGTTCACCCTTGTAATTACCAATCGTGGTTTATCGATGAATACAATATCTTTCAAATTTGGGGGTTTCTTCTGACCAGTGATAGTTTTCAAATTTGAGAGAGGTGGGTATTGTTGGCTTGTTTATTATTAACGGTTTCAATTTTCTTTCTTTTCTTCTGAGTTCTTGTTCCTGGGCATGCCTACAATTTGATTTCAGATTTATGTATTATATATTTATAAAATTTGGTGCTTTGGGGATTGAATTATTTGTTTTTTCTTGATGTTGGGATATTGTTGATTTTAATTTATGATGGTATTAAAATGATTTGTTGTTGTGCTGTATATGTAATTATGTATAGTATCCTTGAAAATGTCTGAATTTGTCAATTATTTTCTGAGCTTGTAATTTTTATGTTCATCTGCACTATGAATTCAATTGCCCTTGTTATTGTGCAGATTTAGAAGCAAAAAAAATTAAAAGCAAAAACTAAAACGAAAAGCAAGAAAAAAAATTGAAAAGGATAAAAGAAAAAAGGGGGCAAAACTGTCCTGGGGGTTCCCATTAGGTAGGGGATGGGTATATCCTTAAAAACTGAAAAATGCATGTAGTTGAGTATAATGCCAATTAGTATTCATGTTGGCTACTAATTTCCTCATGTCCTTTAAATTATCCATTTGATGATTCCTACAATCGAGTTGTTATGGAATTTTAAATTATTATAATACAAAAAAATGCCACATGTTTGTAATATTTGTAAGGGAGATGATTTTCATATTTCATTTTTTATTTGTTACATTCCACTTATTCTTTAAAGAGATAAAAAAAAATAGAGCAAATTACACTTTATTATCATGTGGTTTACACCTTGTAACATACTCATACATAAACTTTAAAATGTTGCAATTACCCCCCAAAACTTTTCAAACCGTGACAATATGGTTCATTCGTTAAGATTTCTGTTAAATGTTAAATGGGAATAAAAGGGGACCCATTATTAAATTTAAATTAATAATAAGTAGGCCTCAAGTGGTAAAAATAATAATATATTAATTTAAAATTATGAAAATGGATTTTTTTTTCCATGAATTTATAACTAATTTATTCAAAATAAAACTAATCTATTCAAAATAAAAAAAAACAAAACAACAAATAAAAAAAAAAAAAAAAAGGGTTATTGAATGGAAGAAGTAATAAGAGAGAGAGAGAGAGAGAGAGAGAATAATGTAAAAAAATAGAGAAATTAAAGAAAAAAGATTTTAGATTGTAGTCAAAATAATCTCATATGTCTCTCACCTGTCTCAAACCCCTCGGATTAAATTATGAGAATTTTGTGAATTTTCTGGAATTTTTCTAGAAAGAGTATGAGTTTTTTTGAACATTTTGTCACTAAAGGTAGAAATACATTTAGCAACAAAAAATTCAAATGAACAGTGCCGTAAAAAGGACTTTTTGCGATGCTGTTCATCTGAATTTGTCGTTGCTAAAAGTGTTCTTACCTGACCCGACTCACCTGCCTCTAAAGCTTGAATGCCTTTATAGAGGAGGTTGCCCGAGGAATCTAAAATTTAAATTAATTTAGGATAAACTACATAAAAGTACCTAAAATATAAGGGTCATTTCAAATTCGTATCCCAACTATGAAAATTGGATTCTAGGTACCCAAATTATATGGCCACCAACATATTAGTGATAATGGTTCCTCTACAAACCTGGTCCTTGGCATTCTTGAAGACCAGGACTTCTCTCCTATTGGATCGTGGATATGCTCTGCACCTTCAAATATATATTTCAGTTTTGTATTTCAAAAGTATTGCAAATATAGCTTAGGTTGTTAGCTTTCTATTTCCTACTTTCAAGGATAGATCAGGATGTACAAACGTGTATAAAGTTCTCACTTCAGTCAATATGAAAGCATGATTCCATCGAATATCTCCATCTTTACATGGTATCAGAGCACATTAATATTTTTTTTTCTTCTCCAACTTCTTCATGGCCGACCAAACCAACCCCCATAATGGCAATCTTTGAGCCAACGAAACCAGTCTCATAACCATAAATGTCACGACCCAAGCTCCACTAAAACTAAACAGCTCTAATTAACTATCATGGAAGCTTCAATTGCAAACGCTCTTCATTGGGTATGATCTGCAGGGGTACATGGATCGAACCAAACCTTGCCCGCCAGCCACCATCATCAGAGGCGACACAACCGCTCCCAACCCAGCCCATCAGCTATGGATTCGACAGGACCAGCTGATCCTCAATGCCTTCATTGGGTCAATTTCACCGACAATAATTCCATTTATTGCTCGGGCCACCACAGTCGGGGAGGCATAGACATTCATGGCTACCACCTATGCTCAACCATCCAGAGGAAGGATCAAACAAGTGAAAGCTCACTTCAAGTCCCTCACCAAAGGCACCCTTGGGATCACATAATTCTTGCAGTCAGTCAAGGCACGGGCTGACGAGCTTTCCCTGCTAGGAGCACCGGTAGACACCGAAGACCTCACCGAGAAGATATTGGAGGAAATTGGTGACAACTACAAAGAAATTGTCCGAGCTGCCCAAGCCTGAGACAAATCCATCAGCTTTGAAGAACTTCGTGAGAAACTCCTCAGTTTTGAGGCGTCACTCACTGCCACCACCAAACAACAACACTTTTCCCCCACATCCCACCCTACATTCCGCAACAATACCAACAGAAACCACCACTCCACCAATCTTGTGAGTGAAAACCAAAGTGGCAGCAATTCCTTCAACCGGACTCAAGCATCCAATGTCAGGACCCGTCCCAGATTTCCCCTCGAAACCCGAGAAGGACCCTGATCCCGTCTGACAACGTAAGGAAAAGTTCCCAAAATACCTTTCAATCCTTACGAATATAATATGAGATTTCTGCCTAAATCTCGGCAGAATCTCCTTTTAGGAACTTAAATAACTAGTTTCCACCTGTTAGACAAGGGATTTAAAAGCACTCCAAATTCCAATCGAGAATAACCATCTCAAAATATATCATATCAGAGCGTCTAGGTAGGATAAATAATACATAATTAGATATCCTACTCAAATTTTGGGTACAAACTGCAGTTGTAAAGTCCTAATGCCTCCGCCTCGTAAGAAGTGCCCATGTCAACTCAACTCAACAGCCTGGAAGGGATTTAAAACACAAAGTTGTGAGTGGACCAAAATAATCATTTATAAATCATTTTTCGAGGAAAACTTACCTTTTTCCCCCTCCACGAATAAAATCATGCAATGCATCATATAAAACAGTTTATGATAGTAAACATCATTTAATTCGACCTGAACACATATTATCTCAAAACCACTATCCCCGAAAAATCC
Organism: Oemleria cerasiformis; assembly: GCA_037349345.1. Taxonomy (NCBI): domain Eukaryota; kingdom Viridiplantae; phylum Streptophyta; class Magnoliopsida; order Rosales; family Rosaceae; genus Oemleria; species Oemleria cerasiformis. Next base: position 13,533,270 of record JAZGTL010000007.1, read on the forward strand.
ACTACACACCAGGGTATCCCTTGAGATGTGTAAAAAAAATCTGTGTTACTTGGACTCGACCACAATCTCTACAAAATCACCTTTTATATTGGAGGTTCACCGGGTTCACCGTCTTAGCGGATCCTAGCCCCGGATTCTGGCCCCCCTCAAATCGGTATTGTTTATTTTGGAGGTTCACCGGGTTCACCGTCTCAGCGGATCCTAGCCCCGGATCCTGGCCCCCCCTCAAAACAGTATTGGATCCAAAATCAAGTATTTTATAATCACAAATACTGTTTCAACTTAAAATCATGGACTCAAATAATTACCACGTCAAAACAATATCAAAACCGAATCCAACAACCATGCCATTTCTCACAACACACGTTCATGAAAATATTGACAAAAAAAACAATTTATAAATTTCCATGAAACCATTGCACCCATACATAACAGTATTTAAATCAAAGTTACATTTATGCATGCATTATAGTTTATAAACCAAAAGTCCACTCACAAACCTGTCCAAGCAAGCTCAATCCCGAACTGTACGCTCCCATGAAGTTCCTAGAGCAGTATCGCCTGTGTAAGCCGGAAAATCAATCGGAAGATCCGAAACTTCCTAAACTCGGTTCGGCTTCCCCCGTGGTCCTCTCCTTCGATGGTTGGTACGGTTGTGAACATGGGAAGGAGTAGAATACGATTAGTTGAATAGAAATGGAAGTCTTGGCCTTGAATCAAACTTGGAATTTGTGGGTTTTGGGTGAGTTTTCGCACGGGTTCGGTGTTTGGGAGTGTGTTTCACAGAGAGTGAGAGGGAGATAATACTGAGAAGAAGATGTAATTGAAGATGTAAAATGATTGGAGTAAAAAAAAATATCTTCTCCCAAACCAAAATTACCAAAATGCCCTTGCACATCTAGACCCATAACTTCCGTACACGAACGCCGTTTTCCGCGTGCCGCCTGTCTACGAACTCGTGAGTTCGAGACCTATGCAACGGTATCCAAAACACCACCAAAAGTGTCTCGAAACAAAATTTGACTTTCACGCCCCTTAACAAGCAAGGGTAAAATCATCATTTTACATAATTAATTTACTTAAATCCAATACTTGAAATTCCGGGTTGTTACAATCAATCAACGCCAGCACCAGTTCTCATCCTCTGACAACTACCGTCTTTCACCCAGGCCTTACCTTGGTCATTGCTAGATCTGTGGGGTCCAGGGACACACGGCTAAAAGGTGTCCCTCCTACAAACTCACTCCTCTCAACAATCAACAATCTGGCTAGAGTCCTACCCCTTGGCAACCACGGGCTAATTATGCCGCAGCTTCACCCTCCAACGAAGCGTAATGGCTCCTTGACAGTGAAGCTTCCCACCACATCACAATTGACCTTCAAAATCACTCTATCCACTCACCATACAGTGGAAAAAATGATGTATTGATTGGTGATGGTACTGGACTTTGAATTACGCATACAGGCTCTGCGTCAATTCAAACCCCCAACAAGTATCTCCAAGATGCTCAAAGCTGTAGGTTAATTCTTTGAATTTCTCATAAACCCACACTCGCCTCTCCACTTAGGTCGAAGCCCTCCATCGCCACTTCCAATCCTACTATGACGCCCTCGACCTCGTCGCCTCAAACGACCTCGCCTAGCTCTTGTTCCCTGATTGGCGCAACCCTCTCGAAAAGCCCTTCCTCTTCCTCGGCGACCTCTACCCTTACCTCTTCACCAACCTCCTCCACTCCGTCTGTTGTTTTGTTCAATGAGGTTCGGTCGGTCGTCGTCGGCCTGCTAGTGTAATCTATTTGAGCATCTCAAAAGCCTGATTTTTCTTCTTTACTTGTAAATCCTTTCGATTTTCAAGTATGTCGGTGGGATTTTCAATTTGGGTTTTACCGAGAATTTCTTGAAACCAAAAAGCAATAAAATTCAATTCCTTTTTTGTCTCTCTTTTCTCTACCAAAATTAAAGCTTAACCCTTTTCACACATTTTCTTCTTCTTCAACTTTGGTTGGAATTTTCCATTTTTGGGTCTTCATTTTGGTTGAAATCATCACTTTAAAAAGTTAGCCGTTATAAAAAAATTATATTGTTATATATTCAAATTTGAAAAAATTAATTTAATATTCAAAATTAATGAAATATAGGGAGTCTGATTTTGGTAATATTAAAAACTGATTAACTATTAATAATTTTTTAGTAATTTCAAGTTAAATTTAATCAAAAATTTAACTAGTCTAATGCAAATACTCAATTGTGGAACAATGTAATCTATAATCGGCGGCAAACCTAAGCGGCGCTTGAAGCGCTTAAGACAATATTCTCCACATCGAAACGGCAAGAGGGCGCCTAACGCCCAGCAATCATTCCAGCTGTCCTATATGGAAGGCCCGAATATAGCTGGCTGTTTTGCATATTGCAGACCCCTACCTACAGCTTGTGCTACAAAACAAGACCAATAAACACACATCACTTTAAACTTCAAACGTTAAACGCCAAAAACACTTGTCTAACATCATTCCTATCAAATCATACAATTGCATCCAAATGATCAATAATCAACATTCCACATTCGCGATAGTTTTTCTATTTTGAAATCGATTGATAAAAAAAAAATGAGTAATTTGAGTTTTTATAAGCATTCATTTTTATGTGGGACATTTGTCTGTGTGTTCCATATTTCTACATACTTATTTTATGTGATGAATTTTTGAATTAATATAACACTTAAGTAGCTTTGTAAATAACGTAAAACACATATAGTTCGTAAATTTTATACGTAAATTAATTCATTCTAATTATAACATAAAAGAACGTAATAAAAATTAACCTTTAATTTATTAAGCATGACATGATGAAAGAAACTTGTTTGAGATGTATAATTGGTGGGTCAGAGTTGTGAAATAGTGACAGGTTAGTGATGGGTGCACGCACAAGTGTTTGATGTTGGAGAGGAAACGGCGTCGTGAGGGAATAAGAAAAAGAAGAATGTTGATTGTTACAAGAAAACACTTCTAAAAACGAAGCTGTAAACTGCTGTTGCACACTGCCTACCTTCTTTCTAATTGCCCTTTTCATTTTTTGTTTTTTTCCCTTTCTTTTATTTGATTGGTAGTCGGCTCACAATATCCTTTTAACTATGCAAATAGTATAACTAAAAATCAAACTAAATAACTGTTTAGATTGAGAGAGGCCCGACAGCTCCTTCTTTTGTTAGAAGAGTTTTCATTTTAAGAACAAAATAATATAAAATATTAAAATTCTACGAATTAATAAACAATAGAAAAACACGAGCAAAGTAAAAGAGGGGTTTTTTTTTTTTTTTTTTTATAGGTAAGTAGTATGATTCAAAAAAATTGGAATTATAAGATTACAAGGAATATACTCAAAGAGAAAACAAGAACTATCTTAGACACACTCACGAATAAACTCATAAACAAAAAGTCAAAGACTCAAATCTAATTCACATGTTATGGGTTTTTTCCTTTCTTTTTAGCACAAGGAGAAGCTAAGAGGTGAAATTTGAGTTATGGTGGAAGAGTTTTGAGGTGGATATAAAGGTGGAAGATCAGATCTATAGAGCAACACAAAATCATCATCCTTAAAGGTGAGGCAAATCACCCCAAAGGATTGAGCAAAATAACCGTCACAAAGGATGGAGAGAAAAAACTACCACACAAGGGGTGGAGCAACAACCGCAGGGGAAGGCGGTAAAGGCAGCAGGGAAGCAAGGGAAACGGTCAGAAGAGGGAAGTGGGGGAAGAGTTAGATAGAAGGAGGATCACATCTATTTCTAGCGTCTAGGGTTTTTCCAATTTCTTTCTTTTTTTTATCCTCTTTCTTAGTTTGTGGCTTGTTAATTAAGTGAACAAAATGATAATCAAAATGGACCATAAAAATAGGAAAAGATGAAAATGGAAAAAGTAAAATTGTAAAAATTGAAATTCTAAATATATTAAACTGTATCGAATGTTTTTTTTTTTTTTGTTACATGATTATCTATCAAATTGTAAGACGGTGGATTGTCACGAAAAGTATTTGGGATACTCTATGGCCAAAATTATGTGTTTGGAACTTAAAGTTGCTCTCTTCGGCTGGGAAAGAATTTATGGTAAAACCAGTAGCACAAGCTCTCCCAACATATGCCATGAGTGTGTTTCAACTTCTCAAAGCTTTTTGTAATGGTCTATCAGCAGCTATTGCTGAATACTGTTAGGGAAACGATGGTCAGATGGGTATCCATTGGCTTCGTTGGCAACGTCTTGCAAACCAAAATGCTTAGGGGGATTAGATTTTGAAGCATTCAACCGAGCAATGGTAGCAAAACAAGCTTGTAGGCTTTTGGAGAGACCAAATTCTTTGGTTTCCCGGATTTTTGGGAGCTCGCTATTTCCTTGAGGGTGACTTCCTTAGGGCTGATTTGGGTCCATTTCTTTCTCTAATTTGGGGCCGGGATGTCACAACAGATAGGTTAATGGGTGAGTAGCATGAATATGCAGGTTTTCAAGGACAAGTATTTACATTGGGAGGCTTCACCGTGAAGCTTTTGTAGCAGACTTGTTCACCAACACTAGTGATTGGAATATTCAATTCCTTTTTTTAACCCAGGTTTTCAGTATTGGAATATTCCTATTCTGGTGATTCCCCTTGGGTTTTACCAAGAATTGGCAGTATAATCTATAATGTGAAGTCAGGATACCACGTGGCTCTTTGTTTAATGCTCACCATGGGGATGGTGCTAGTATTCCCGACGTCAACAGCCTATCTCTGTTTTGGAAATGAATTTACCAAATTAAATGAAATTATTATTTGTCTCAAGACATTGTCCCCATGCACTGCCTTGAATCTATATCGCCGGAAGTTACTCTAGAGTTACATATTGTAACACGTAATTATATTATCTATATATTATAACACGTGCATATATATATATATATATATATATATATATATATATTCATATATTATTACTACAAATAATATATCATAAGTTCATAACATATTAATCGTGTCATATATGTACGTATTTTGGGTTTATTTGATAATCATTTAATTTTTATTTTTTTAAATTTTATTGTTATACTTGAAATAAGGAGAAAATATAGAATAGAAAAAAAATGACGGAGTGAAAAAGAGTAGTAGGTCCCATGTAATATTACTTGTTATACCTCATGGTAGCACATACGTACATTCATTTGATAGTACTAACTATATGCTCTAGCAGTCTAGCATACATGTAAAATTACAATTTTAAAAATTGATTTTGCATTTGGAAATTACACACATTTTGTTCCTTTAGGGGCACACATGTAAAATCTCAGTTCTTAAGAAAATTAGTTTGTCCTTAGTTGTAAATATAAATTTGACGCTAACTATGTCCATAAATGTAATTTTCTCTAAATTTAAAGAGGTCAAGTGACCCATGTTACTCCTTGATAGATCCACCCATGACCAGAGAAAAGGTTTTTGAATAGGAGTCTTCTAAAGCAGACGATTAAGGTGGTTTTTTTCTTTGACGCTAACTTCGTTTACTAATATGCCTCACTCAATCCAAATGTCACCTGGCATTTAACATACTTTTTAATAGATTGACTTGATAAATTATTTATGAGTATTTAAATAATGTGTTTTGATAATTTGGGTATCTAGATGAATTTTTTTATAGTTTGAGTATGAATTTAAAATGACCTTTATAGTTTGAGGGATTTTATGTAGTTTGTCCTATTATAATTTCTTTGAACCTTTGAATTTTCTCATCCAAACATACCCTTAATGTAATTAGCTAGTTACTTTTGTTGTAAAAAGGAAAAAAAATATAGGTTGAAGCATGGGCAATAGCCGATTCTAGGCGAACATAACTACACTCTGTATATCACTCACATTAATCATGATACATAGTAGTTTACCTTACAATAACAATTAATATCTGACCTAATTTATTTTGGAAAGTTAATACCACCATTTCAATTTATCAAATTATCCTTATACATATATCACAATCGAAACAGTTCAACCCTTAAATTATCATTTCAAAATCATTTATGTAAAAAATAACCAAATTCATTATCTTTTAGCCATTAATATGTATCACTAAATGGACGTACGGTTCAATATGAGGATCTTAATTGCTATCGATACCGTTGATTATATATATATATATATATGAATGACTAAACGACCTCTAATTGTGTTGGTTTTTTTAGGAAATGATATTGAAATTTAATTTATAAAATACACGGTTCAAATTATGATATATGTATAAAGACGATTAGATAAATCGAAAATGTGATACAATGTACGCCATGTGGGATGTAAGTATTATCCATTTTGGAATACCCCATACTTAAAAAATTTCAAAAAAATTCCGAATTTTAGAAAGAAAAAAAGAACTCAATTATTAAAACTTCAAAATCTAATTCTAGTGTTTTTCTTTCATCGATCAATATGAAGTAAGTTATTAAATTACATTTTTAGTGATATTCTTACACATAATGCAATAAGAGATTTTAGATTTTAAATTTCGCACGCTTACATAACAAAATTAATATAAATAAATATTGATTTAAGTAAATAAATAAAAAAGTAATAGGAAGTTGAAAAATAATAGTGATGGATGGAAAGGTGAACCATCATGGTTCAATTCCATTTCATGTGAAGTGTGATTATTTGATGGCAATGATCATCCCTTTTTGTTTTATGCAATCCAATCTTTTGCATCCTTCCAAATTCCAAGAAGGATGGCCACACCACCAATAGAAAGTCTGTGGGGTCCATTCACATCAATTTGCACACCATATCCAACTATCCACGTCAGCTTTTGGTCCTACCCTCTGTGAACTTATCATCTTCTCCTCCTAAACCCAAGAACCTTTTTCCTCAGCCTCCACCCAAAACAATTCTTCTCCTACTCGTTGAGAGTACCCACAGCTTTTACCCGCCAAGTTTACGTCAACAGCTGCCAAAAACGACATGTCGCATTGGTTCAACGGGAAGTAGTTCCAGCAAACACGTTCTGGAGGATAATTGGTAGTGGTCGGTCACAACTTGTTCAGTCGGGTATGCTGGAGATTGTGGCCACTACTAAAATGACACGTGGAATTGCTTCTCTTCTTGTCTCCTCTGCCCCTCCCTATGTATTGTGCGAAAATGTATGTATTGAAATTCCACAAAGACTTTTGAGACAGTCCAGTGGAGCAGAGGAGGAGGAGGATGAGGAGGGAGGCCATATACATAATAATTTAATAATTATATAGCTAAAGCGTAAATAAGCTTTCCATCTTTCTTCTTTTTGCATTGCCATTTTTAGACCCCTTCAAAAACCCATGAAGATGCTTCACGCAAACCACCAGACAATCTAGGAGTGAAAGAATAGAATTTCAGTTTACATACAACTCTAGAGAAATTGTGAGAGTTTTAATTTTCTTTGTTGAAAGAATGGAGAGGTATGAGATATTGAAGGATATTGGGTCAGGCAATTTTGGGGTGGCAAAACTAGTTAAAGACAAATGGAGTGGTGAGCTCTATGCTGTTAAGTTTATTGAGAGAGGATTGAAGGTAATTATTCATTTTCTGTTTTTTTTTATTAGTTTTGGGTAATTGATTTCTCTCTGTTTTTTCAAAAACCCATGAAATTTATCATCTGGGTTTGTGTTTAATTCAAGTTTTTTCAACTGGGTTTGTGTTTTAAAATTTGAAGGGTTCTTACTTGTGTGTTTATGTTTATAGATTGATGAGCATGTACAGATGTGTTTTATAATTCGAAGGGTTCTTACTTTTGTGTTTATAGATTGATGAGCATGTACAGAGGGAGATTATGAACCACAGGTCCTTGAAGCATCCCAACATAATAAGATTCAAAGAGGTATATTTTCTCACTTTGATTTTTCTATCTCAATTTTGTTCTCATTTATTGGTTTGCAGCTTGAAAGAAACAACTCTTTAGAGAATAATCAGACTACTTTTTATTAATAGCTACCACAACTTGCTCTTTTGGTTCCACTTGTTTTAAAGCCTCTATCTTTTATTTTTCCTCCATTATCTTGGCTTTTGATCCTTATTTGCCATCAAGTAATTTCTAAGGGGTTTAAGCATATCTTTATAAAAAAAATCAAGGGGTTTTTCTTATTTATTTTTTCAATTTTTGTTCTATTGATTTTTGCAGGTCTTGTTAACACCGACCGATTTAGCCATTGTGATGGAATATGCAGCTGGAGGAGAGCTTTTTGAAAGAATATGCAATGCTGGTAGATTCAGTGAGGATGAGGTAAAAATTACAACAAATAATAGGTAATTACTTTTCTTCAGCTACAAATGATTCTTGATTTTTATATGGTATCTGCAGGCAAGATACTTCTTTCAACAGCTGATTTCTGGAGTCAGTTATTGCCATTCAATGGTACGTGTCTTCGTTTGGAAAATAGACAGTTCTGATTATTAAAAATACAATATATCTATAGATGATTTGCTGTCAGTAAAGTTTTAAATTTTTTACCTTTACATCCCTTACTGATTTGATATGTTTTTTCTTCTTCATTGCAGCAAATTTGCCACAGGGATCTCAAATTGGAGAACACACTTCTGGATGGAAGCTCAGCTCCACGTCTCAAGATTTGCGATTTCGGTTACTCCAAGGTAATTACCTTTTTCATTTACCATACATTCATCGCTGTCAATTTCGAATAATTGCAATTACTAATTAGTTTTCTGCTGCATCTCATAGTCATCTGTGTTGCATTCCCAACCAAAATCAACTGTTGGAACACCAGCCTACATAGCCCCAGAGGTTCTGTCAAGGAAAGAGTATGATGGGAAGGCAAGTCTACTAATTTTTGTTGGCATGTTTTTCATGTTCTGTTTTTGGTCTGGTCCTTGTCATTTTGGACCAAACTATTTGGTCACCTAATATAACATCCATGTCTTCACTCTTTTGTTTATCCTTTGAGAATCTCAGATAGCAGATGTTTGGTCATGTGGGGTTACTTTATATGTCATGCTTGTTGGTGCTTATCCCTTTGAAGATCCAGAAGATCCAAGAAATTTCAGAAAAACACTTCAGGTAAGTATCACTTTGGTGTACCTTGTTTTGCCCTATTATTGCTATGCCTTTCAATGCTGTGGCCTAACAGTTAGTATTTGATTTTTGCTTGTTGTAGCGGATTCTTAGTGTACAATATTCGATTCCCGACTATGTACGCATTTCCATGGAATGTAGGCATCTCCTTTCTCGAATTTTTGTTGCTAACCCTGAAAAGGTATTATTCCTTTCCCTAACAATTCATGCTTGATTGTCAATCGTTAATTTATGCACATAGAAAGAAAGCCCGTCTTCCACTTTTTTGAGGGTTTTTACTTTATACCTTTATTTTGATTCTCTAACCGGAGTCGTCCATATCTACACGTAGTTGATTACAAGTCGTTGATCTATATATATAGATGAAGATGGCTGACAACTGTGCTTAGAAAGAAACCCTTTTTTCACTTTATAGCCCTTTATTCTGATTCTCTGACAAGAGTCGTCATTTCATACGTACACGTACACGTGTTTGATTATGAGTCGTTGAATTTGATGCAGAGAATAACCATCCCAGAAATAAAGCAGCATCCGTGGTTTCTCAGAAACATACCAGTGGAATTCATGGAGGAAACTAATGGCCTCCAAAACAATGATCAAAATCATGAATCAGCCCCTCAAAACATTGAAGAAATATTGGCAATAGTGCAAGAAGCTAGAAAAGCGGCAAATGGTGCCAAAGTTGGTGGACATTTGCTTGGAAGCATGGATCTTGACGAAATAGATGATGCTGACATAGATGATATAGAAACAAGTGGTGATTTTGTGTGTGCATTATGAGTGATATTGCACTTCGCAGATGCAGGCCAAATCTTATTTCCAAAGGGCCGGAGTTGGAGATCAGGCATTTTTTTTTGTTTTCTTTGTGATATTGGGGAATCAAACTGTCTCTTTTAAAGAGTGATGTTTATTTTCCTTTTTGCTTGGAAGCTTGCTGTGACGCTGTCTTTGGTCTCTGTGACTGTGAAGTGGCATTTTCATTATAGGGTGTTTATGGCCGTTGCTTCTTAGATTTGTAATCTGCAAAATTCTCATAAATGTTATCTGCCTCTTTTTGTATAATTCAAGGTGCAGAGTTTTTAATTTTTAATATTTAATTAATTTTAGTTAGTTGGGTGACCTAGTATAAATCTTTCTCAATCAAACTAGTTAGTGATATAATATTATTATCACACTATGATCCTGATCCAATTAAGCTGCATAGAGTAGGACAATAATGCTAAATATAATATTAACTAAGACTATATGTTATATCAAAGTATAAAAAATTTATGATATCTTGTTAGTGGACAGCATCATAAGTTCATATATACAATTGCAAGTCCAATGGTTAATCGCTCGTGCTAATTGGAAAGTGCTAATCGAAGGTGCATAATTAATTAATTGACACCAATATTCTATTTAAGTTTCTGCAATCTCTATCCAACTTCACATACTCTTCCAATTTTTTTTTTATGGGAACAGTCCCAACAGATACTCTACCATTAAAGTATGCAGTTTTTTTTTTCCAGACATTAAAGTATGCAGTTGGATACACAAATAGTTAACGGTATTTTTAGTTAAACATAAAATAATATAACAAAAACAAATTCCCACCTCTTTATTTCATCCCTCCTCTTGAAGAGTATGGTCATAAATTGAAAAAAATCTGTAATATATAACGAATAACTTTACATTTAGCAGAGGAGAAGGACTTAGAAGACTGATTATATGTTTATAAGGGGTGTGTATTCTTTTTTCTTACCGGAGTTTTCCTTCGGTTAGGTTTTCTTGATGATGTTTTAATGAGGCTCTTTTACATACTTGACCCCTGCCATTTTTATTGAACTTTTACTATGATTTATGGATGAAATCATTTTTGAATAAAATAAAGTAATGTGTACCAAGTTCTTTCGAGATAAAATCTAACACCAACTTGGGTGGTTAAGAATACTATATAATAATATAGTATTATTGTTGTTAATAACAGTGATGTTCTCACTAACATTACAGCACAATCTAGTGATATTTATTCCCATTGTGTAGTATATGGTCTTGATTGTTTATAATCCCCCCTTCTTCCACCCCCAATATCATCGTATGAAAACAAAATTAGTATTATTGTTCAATACTCATAGATGGAGAGGATATACTTACGAGGAGTTTGATATATAATTATCAACTTATTGTGTAGTTGAGCCTAAAGCCCACTCTTTCAATATCCTCCTTGTATAATGAACAAAAAATTAAATTAAGTGGCAACATCACATAGTGTGTAGTAAATCAATTAACCCTGTCTTTTTTTTCTTCTTAAATTGGCTTATATCTATATACATTATGCATGGTTTGGAGTGTGATTTTTGCTCATATTCGTTAAAATTTGATTTAGGAGCTCATTTAGCTAATTCATTGGGAATGCTCCGAGTAGGTCATAATTTTCTCGTTAAAATTTTTTTTTTTTTAACTTTACATTGAATTTAAAAATCAATTACTGAAATTACGAATTATAACCATGCAGCTCAAAAAGTTTAACTATTTTTATAACGAAGTTGAAGGAAGGAGACAAAGTGAAATGAAATATAAGCATATGAGTCAAAGTGAGGCATAAAAGCTACCCCCGCCACGGCAGGTGGGTTGGTTCCTCTGTCATCTTCGGGTAGCCCCACAAGCAATAGAAAGACAGGGATTCGGAGTCAAAGTACAAATTTTTTTACGTCGAATTATGGGAAACTCTCGCGTAATGTGTCCCCTCACTTACTTAGCCCAATGAAACACAAAGGATAAAGTGAGACTCAATAAAAACACACACAAAAACAAATTGAGGGGACAAAATGCGAAAAAACTCGGAACTATATCTAGCCGATTTACTAAATGTTCTGACTCTTAAAATGGACAAGCCCAGCCCAATCCTACTCAAGGAGATTGGGCCCTATGAACTGAACCATAGTTTCAAGTTTCAGCTTTTAACATAACAAAATAGACACAACCACAGCCTAATATTTCCTATTCAATCTACTCCGTCCATCCGTTGAATCACTAACGTGTACGGTCTAAATTCCATAGAGGCACATATAATTGGTCCTTCATAAAAGCACCCAAGAGCCCTAACCCTTCTCACGTATATAATCCCTATCAGGCTCAACCTCTAAAACCCTAACAAGCTGCCAGGAGCTCTTGGAATTTGAGTGATTTAGCAAGAGGAGCATTTCTCTGGTCTCGGCCGCGGCAGCGGAGCAATCATGAAGGTCTCAATTCTTGTCACCTTCTCCAAAACCTTAACCATAACGCTTTTCAGTGTTTCCTGATCGATTTGCTGCTTGTTTGATTTTCAGTTTAACATTGCGAATCCCACCACTGGATGCCAGAAGAAGCTCGAAATCGACGACGATGCCAAACTGTACGGAAACCCTTTCTTGAATTCTTCTCAATTTGCCTCTTGTTTAATTTGGTGAATGATATGATCATTAGTGATAGAGGTAGTTGATAGAACTCAATTGGTTTTATGAACTTGACGCCTGTTTGGTTGCTTGGAAATTCTAGGAAGAAAAAAGGACTCGAATTATATATTATATGTTAGCTGTGAGTGTTGATTATCATTTCATCTTAAGGAAATTGAAAAGCTTCCCCATTCCATTTTAGTCCTCTGTTTACATAGGAATACAATGGATGCCTTGTTGGTTAGGCTTTTAAATTCTGTTGTATGAAATGTTTGGTTTAACTCATAGCTGGATAGTTTTTTCTGTTTTAGCTGATTGAATTGCGAGTACCCTTTCATACAATAGATTACTTTTCTATCTGAAGACTATGGTTGGTGAGAAATAGAACTGCCTTCGGGGGTTTCTTATTTACTTTAGGAAAGTGATAGGAAAGACAGTTTCTTTTGGTATTTTCAAATTACAAACATGAACTGAATGATGTAGGGAACAATGGAGAGATTTAGATGCATTTCCATTTTATATGTTGACTGGATTATGAAAGTGGTAATTATGATGTACTTTGGTGATCCTGTATGATTCATATCGGCAGCTGTGTTATCCTGTATGAAAGTGGTAAAGATGCTTGTGCATTGTAAATACGGACTTGACTTTACGCACAGTTTGTGATCTGTGGTTGCTAACAATGGATTTCAAGCAGGATCATGTATACTTAATTATTTTTGAATGTATCTAGTTATGCCTTCCAATTTCACTGCAGGCTTTAGCTTGACTTCTTGTGTATTCATATGTTTTTCGGTCTACAGTTTGTATATTTAATTCCTATAATTAATGGTAGTTTTGACCACTAAATTCCTGTGACATGCAGCCGTGCATTCTGGGACAAGAGGATCTCTCAAGAGGTCAACGGTGATGCACTTGGTGAGGTATGCTTCCGTTCTCAAATGTTTTGTATTTTACCTTTTGTGAAATTGAAGGTTTAAGTCTTGTTACACTAAAATATTTATTATGGTTTTTTTCTTTTTGACAGGAGTTCAAGGGCTATGTATTTAAAATTATGGGAGGCTGTGACAAGCAAGGCTTTCCTATGAAGCAAGGAGTCTTAACCCAAGGCCGTGTTCGCCTTTTGCTCCACAGAGGTGCGTTATGATGTACCAATATGTGTGTCCATAGATTTCTTGGTTTGAACCTTTGAGGCGATGGAACTGATTGATGTTTATTGCGTATCTAGGAACCCCATGCTTCCGTGGATACGGAAGGAGGAATGGAGAGCGAAGAAGGAAGTCTGTTCGTGGATGCATCGTCAGTCCAGACCTTTCTGTGTTGAACTTGGTTATTGTTAAGAAAGGTGACAGCGAACTTCCTGGATTGACCGATATTGAAAAGCCAAGAATGAGAGGTCCAAAGAGGGCATCAAAGATCCGAAAACTATTCAACCTCACCAAGGAGGATGATGTGAGGAAGTATGTCAACACCTACCGCAGGACATTCACGAGCAAAACTGGTAGGTTTTTTTTCCAGTTTTTAAAGTGTTGTGTGATATAATAGTGGTCTCTAGGTAGTGATGGAATTTTCATTTCAATATTAGTTTGTTATTAGCCACTGTATTGAATGGTTTTGCAGGTAAGAAGTGCAGCAAAGCTCCCAAAATTCAGAGACTAGTTACTCCTCTGACTTTACAGAGGAAGCGAGCAAGGATTGCAGAGAAGAAGAGGAGAGTTGCAAAGGCCAAGTCAGAGGCAGCAGAATACCAAAAGCTCCTTGCTTCCAGGTTGAAGGAGCAGCGAGAGCGTCGTAGTGAGAGCTTAGCCAAGAAGAGGTCGAGACTCTCTGCCGCTTCGAAGCCATCCACTGCTTAGGAACAATTTTGAAGTTTTGGTCAATTGAGTTAGTGAGCGGTGGCCATCATAGTTAGTTTAAAGCATTCTATATGCAAGATTTCAGGATTTTATTATGGATGTCGAACATGCTAAGTGGTTGACATTTCAGTTTTTGTTTGCATTATAGATCTCAATCTCTAGTGTAAGGTTTTGTAAACTTTTTTTTTTTATACGATGATACTCTACTTTAAAGCAAATCAGGCGTGTTTTTAGAGGCCGGACTTGGCCTATCCGCGCCCTTAGCGACTTAGCAAATCAAATAGACTATTTCAGACCCAACGTGTCTGTAGGGCTGTGTTAACATCGGCTCATCTATATTCCAACCAAAAGCAAACAAATTTTGATTAAGACCAAATATCAAGCTCAATTGCACATTCACTGTTTAAAGATTTCAGACAAAGTTAACCATTTCATCGTAACTGTTAGGAGGGGGATGAGTGTTAACCAGCCTGCAATTTTGTCTGACTTGTCCAGGCTGCTCAACCTGCAAATCACCCATCTTTATCATCCCTTCCACAAAGGCCTTGAAAAACTCTTCTTTGTCAATGCTAAAGAGTTCAACAAATTCCCTTGTTTCTGGATATGTGTAAAGTGTTTGATCCGAATTCAGAAACCCGGTCCCCGAAACCAAGTCGTTGAAGTAGTGGTTATCAAACGCTAGAGGCGTAGCATCAAGGCCTCCGGTGACGTTTTGATCCACATTCAAAGGGCATAGCTTTCTTAGCCTCTCTCTAAACTTTGGTTCAATGGCAGGGTCTGGGCGGCCGGTGCCGGATTGGTTGTAGAGCCGGAACATGATCGAAAAGCAGCGACCTTGGCCAATGGAATGCGAGCCAGAGAGGGCAACAAGGTCTTTGACTGACAGGTTATATTTGGCAAACAGCTCAATGAGGAAGCTTGCGTTGGCCCTTGGACTTGGCATCACCTTGTCTGAAGCTTCTTGGCTTGCTGATAAGCTATCCAGTCTTCCTAACTTCACTTCCCAATCAGGCCCTCCAGTCTGATTCATAAATATCACAAAATTATTTGTCATTATGCAAAGAAGAAAAATAAGAGCGCCGGCCGATAACAGTTCCCTTTTTTCAATGTAAGAAAAAGAAAAAATAATTTCATTCAAATCAATTAAGAGAATAAGAGAATAAGAGCTGGTGGATGGATTAGTAATATTATCATATAGATATAGATATCAATTTTCTAAATGTGCCGCCTTGGCGCTAGGTTCCCCCTTGCAGTCCCGATTTGGGAAAATTCGTCTAGCCGCTTCATGCTCCATTACGCGGCCGGTTATAGGTTAGGAGGGATGGGCGGTAGTATTTTATTTTATTAATATTTTCTATTTTCATTTTTAAGGAAAATTAGAATTTTTAGCCTTAAATTTCACTTAAACTCCCAAGTCGCAACCTCTTAATCGCAAATTTTCATTTTGTATGTTTATTTTTATGTTCATGACTCTAAATTTGGACTTTCAATTTGTACATTTATATTTTCCAATACAATTATTTTATTTTTAAAAATACTCATTATTCTAGAATTATAGAACTCTAAGCGCTAGGCCTCATGTGGCCGCCCTATTACCGTCTAACGAGTTTTAGAACATAGAGAGTAATACCAGTGAAACAGCATCCCTAGAGGCCATTATTATGATATCTGCGCAAGAAACAACTCCAGGGCAGGCCTTCTCCAAGGCTCCCTTGGCTTCATCCACGACTTCATAAGATCTTAAAGAATTTATGTTTGCTAGGGCAAGTTTTTCACCAAGCATGGTTGGCGTGTCATCCAGCAACAATGAAGCATCACAACCCTGGAGGAGTTCTTTAGAAATTAGGACACATATATATAAGTTGTTATCAATTAAACTTCAAAGTGAGATATGTATGTACACTTATACTTACATTGACAAAGCAATCGTGGAACTGGAAGCGCATGACGGAGGCAAGGCTCCGGGGCTCTCTAATCAGAGCCTTCTTCATGACATCTCGTACCATAGATTCGGCATTGGGGCAGGATTCCGAGTAATAATGAGGCCGGAGTTGCGCAGCCGCCCCGGCTATTATGTGTAAGAGGAAGACTGAAAAGAGAAGAGACATTGATTTTTTCAGATGGAGTTGCTTCAGCTTTAAGGTTTTGTTTGGGGCCTTTTTAAACTTGTTGGATACCTCCATATGTGAAATGTGAATACAAACAAATGGGTGTGATAGCGTCAAATTATTCTTTTATTTTGCTTTCCTTTTTCGTCTTTTAATTCCAATCTCATCAAATGCTAATTATTTATTTGGATTATCTTAAAAAAACAACATCATAATTTAACCGTTGATTTTATAAATTCTCGTTCAAAGAATACATTCACAAAAAGCTCACCAACATCTAGAATCATTTATTTCTTCACTTATTAGCATTAAATATTATTATCTTATCGAACTCATTATATTCATCGGATAATACTTGCATCCCGCTTTAATAGTACATATTCGTATCACCTTTTTGATTTATCACATTGTCCTTTTACGTATATTATAATTGGGAATTTTTTGGCCATTCATATGTATTAACTAAATGAATGGTTCACCTTGAGCATCTTAATTGTTAGCAATACTGTTGATTTGTTTGATTTATATGAGTGGCTAAACGATCTCCAATTTTGTTTATTTTTTGAGAAAATAACCTTAAAATTACGATTTAAATAATATACGATTTTGATTATGATATATATAACGACAATTTGATAAATCAAAATAATAGTACGAGAAAATACTATTAGGATAAAATACAAATATTATCCATATTCATTTATGTATTGCCTATATTATTAATTTGAACTAACTTTTATAAAGATGATTTTTAAGTGAAGAATTATAAAATAAACTGTTGATAATAATTTATTTATTTGATAAAGTAAAATGAAATAAATTATTGATAGTAAATACGTAACATTTTGAGTGCTCCAATGATTAATTTATATCACCGTCCTAACATTAAATAACAATTTGTTCCAAGAATTTCAAAAGGGTTGAATTTGTTTCAAGTTACAAAATAATTAGAGGTTGACTATCAGTGTATCATGTTGATTGGATTTGACTGATTTTGAAACATGTACATGTATTAATCCACTCCTTGCTGTTCACCAGACCTCAATAAAGGCTACTATGTATGGAGTAGTGGACTAGTGGACTGTGGTGGAATCCTTCCAGGCCTATAGATTGAAACAAATATATATATATATATATATATATATATATTTGAAAATATGTGTGCGCAATATTGCATTGGGAGAGTGGAAGCCACCTACTTTTATGCTAAATCTTCTAATACAAATCCCTCGAACCTATATATTTTTTTGGATAAATTATATAAAAATACTTAAATTATAAAGTTCATTTCAAATTTATATCCAAATTATGAAATTTTTTATTTAAGTATCCAAATTATTAAAACACTATATCTAGATACCTTATGTTAGTCAAGCCGTTAATTACTGAGTTGTCATTTTTTGATCAACTGTTTGTGCTGAATTGGAGTCCATGTGGATAAAAAAATAATTAAAAATTAAATATATTATTAAAAATAATTAATAATTAAATATATTATTAAAAATAATTAATAAAATTTTAAAATAAATTATAAAATAAAATTATTAAAAAAATAAAAACACCGCCGATCGACTCGTATGGACAAGGCGAATAGAACCATGCCTCCTTCACGATCATCGATGGTTAATCCCAGCCACTACCGTGCACAAATCCAGCCTCGCCACCAAGCCCAAATGATTTCCCCTTTAGAGACGACCTTCCCTGCCACTGACGACGTGCTAGAGGTCGAACATCTCGCCGCGAAGAGGACAACGAGTTGGAGAGGACGAAGCTGGTGTTGAACGTCGTCGTTATCCACATGGACTCCAACTCAGCTACCCTCTGTTAGTCCCACGCTGCTTGTTGCCTAAATTTCTCAAAAATTGACTGAAAGACGGCGAGGGTTTCCTGGGTTCGCAGCTCCAATTCGCTCCTTTTAGTGAGCGTTAGCGGTGGACGAAGATAGGGACAGCGTCGCCTTGCCCAGGCGAAGCGATTGAAGGTGCTCCCGCAGCCTAGGTCGGCCGGGAACGTCGTCAGAGATGATGGCAGCTGCTAGGTTTCTCAGCCTGATTTCGTCTTCTCCAGCGAAGGTCGATGGTGGAAGAAGGTTGGGAGAGGCTCATCTTGTCAGGACTCGTCCCGAATTTCCCCTCGAAACCCAAGAAGAACCCTGATCCCGTCTGACAACCTAAGGAAAGGTTCCCAAAATACCCTTCAATCCTTACAAATAATAATAATAATAATAAATACTTTCACTTGTCAGACAAGGGATTCAAGCACTCAATAATTCCCGTAAATAATGACCAATCAAATACAATATAATATCAAAGCGTCTAAGTAGGATCAAGAGTATAATTTAGATATCCTACTCAAGTATAACTACACAGCGCAGCCGAAAGTACTAATGCCTCTGCCTCGAGATAAGTGTCCGTGTCAACTCAACTGCCTGAAGGGGGTTTAAACACAAAAGTTGTGAGTGGACAAAAATAATCATTTATAAATCGTTTTCCAAGGAAATATAACATTTTTCCCCCTCCATTTATAAAATCATGCATGTATCACATAAAACAGTTTATGATATAAAAACATTATATGTAAATCACCAAAATTTCCATTTCTCTTTAAAACCACTTAGTTGGACTCACATAAAGTCTGTATAATGAAAATACCTCGTGATCCACAGTTTGGTTTGAAAACTCTCTTCAAATGAGGTTAAAATTCATTTAATTCAGCTTGGACACATAATATCTCAAATTCACTGTTCCCGACATATCCACAACACACCAAGGTATCCCTTGAGATGTGTTAAAATCTGTACTACGCGTAGACAGCTTCGCGACCTAGCGGAGCAAGACCCCTCAACACCAAAGTCTGAACCCTCAACAACCAGCGGAGCAAAACCCCTCAACACCAGTCAGAGCAACTGTAACCATCAGGACAGAAAACCAGTGAACCAAATCCGTATTTTGAAATCTTTGTTTCTTGGCCTAAGCCAAATTCTTTGAAATATCATTTACGGCCAACATCGGTAAAATCATAATTATGGGCCGCAATCCAAATCACATGCTCAAATAGTTACCACTTCAAAACGATATCAAAATCAAGTACAAAAGCCAGGCCATTTCTCAAAACACACTTTCACTGAAATATTGGAAAACATGTGTCCAGCATCATTTCTAAATTCCAGAAATTCATTGCACCCATACATAACAGTATTTAAATCAAAGATACATTTATGCATGCATTATAGTTTATAAACCAAAAGTCCACTCACAAACCTGTCCAAGCAAGCTCAATCCCGAATTGTACGCTCCCCTGAAGTTCCTGGAGCAGTATCGCCTATCCAAATTAATAATCGGGATTACCAGCTAATAATAAGAACCTTAAATATAAACCCCCTAAACCCCGGGGGAGGTCTACCTATGCTGGCCTAGAAAACGCAGCAACTTCAAACGCCCAAAACAACCCCTAAACGACGTCCGATCGACCCAAAACCTGCGCCAACAGGTCCGAAACGTCAAAAACTAATTGTCACGCGCCACCGTGACCTCAGACTTGGCCCCACGCGCCGCCACGCGCCGACGGAAGGTGGGAACACGCGCCGGTCACGCGCCTGCTACAGTACCCACTCGCCTGGATCGGTCCAACCCGGCCCAACTCAGCCTGACCCGATCCAACTCGGCCCAACCGGTTCACTCAACCCGATCGATTCAACTCGACCCGATCGGTTCACTTTTATGTAACAACCCACCCCTGCTCGTAAGCCTTATGGGATGGCCATTGTTATGGCCGCCGGGAATCCTCCCAAAGCGAAGCCCAAGGTTCACCACCTTTAACAGTGGAATCTTACCTTCACAAAGGTATTGTTAGCGAAGTCCCCATTCAAATCCCCTAGCTGCAGCCTTTGAGGATTGAACCTTGGACCAAGCCTTTTTATTCCACTCAAGGTGGACACCTTTCACCAATTGAGCTGCAACTAGGGGATTTGAATGGGGACTTCGCTAACAATACCTTTGTGAAGGTAAGATTCCACTGTTAAAGGTGGTGAACCTTGGGCTTCGCTTTGGGAGGATTCCCGGCGGCCATAACAATGGCCATCCCATAAGGCTTACGAGCGGGGGTGGGTTGTTACACATCTCGATGAGGGGATGGATTTGGCGTCGTTGTTGAGGGTTGGGTTGGTCGAAGGCGAGGGCAGCGACGGTTGATGGTGTTTGCGTTCTTTGTTGCAAGAAGGAAGGAGAGGACGCGGTCGAGGAGAGAGAGAAAGAAAAATAAGATTGTGATTGGTGGAATTAGATTTTTAGGAAAATGAGATTGAGATTAAAAATGGAATTATTTTTAATAATATATTTAATTATTAATTATTTTTTTATCCACATGGACTCCAACTCAACACAAACAGTTGACCAAAAAATGACCACTTAGCAATTAACGGTTTGATTAACAGATTGACTAACGGAGGGTACCTAGATATAGTGTTTTGATAGTTTGGGTATCTAAATGAAAATTTTCATAGTTGGGGTATGAACTTGAAATGACCCCTATAGTTTGGGTACTTTTATGTAGTTTATCCTATTTTTTTTTTTTTTATAGATAATACTTGCATTCCACCCTGGTGATACCTGCTCATACAACCCTTTTGATTTATGCAATTATCGTTATACGTATATAATAATTGGAACCGTTCATTTTTTAAAATTATTATTTTAAGATCATCTCCATAAAATATCAACAAGATTAAAGGTTGATTAACCATTCATATGTATCAACTAAATGGACGGTTCGCCATGAAGATCTTAATTGTTACTAAAATCATTGATTGAAACAAATATATATATATATTTGAAAATATGTGTGCGCAATATTGCATTAGGAGAGAGGAAGCCACCTCACTTTTATGCTAAATCTTCTCATACAAATCCCTAATTCCTATATATTATTTTTTTTATAGATAATATTTGCATTTCACACTGATAGTACCTCCTTATATTATCCTTTTAATTTATCCAATTATCGTTATACGTATATAATAATCAGGATCGTTCATTTTTTAAATCATTATTTTAAGATCATCTTCATAAAATATCAACAAGATTAAAGGTTGATTAACCATTCATATGTATCAACTAAATGGACGGTTCACCATGGAAACCAGGAAGATGGTTAGTTTTGGAAATCAGCCAAACCATGAATGAATCCACATTCTACAAGTCTCATATGGAGGACCAGAATACCACATATGTACATAGAGGTCCTCCTCCACTCACATCCACCAACGCTGACAAGAGTGGGAAACCTACTATTTTGCTTTTTGGTTGAAAATAAAATCACCACTTTAGTACTACGTGTTTTACGCTAAATTTTAAATTTATATAAATTTTCAAATTTTGCATTTAATTTAAGTATTCTGAATTCTTTAAAACTTTTCACTTGTGTCCCACCATCATATTTTCTGACAGAATTTCCATTAGTTGATGATGTGGAAAGTGTGGGGCTGTAAAAAATTTGGATTAGAGATAACCAATGACTAATTAAGCAATTTTATCTACAGTCACATTGCGATTCTTTTTTTTGTGGGCTCCACATGCATCACGTCATCAACTAACGAAAATTCTGCTGAAAATTTTAATAGTAGAACACATGTGAAACGTTGCAAAAAAGTTCAAGGTACATGAATCCAAATTTGAAAATTCTAAGTATAACTCTGAAATTTAGTGTAGGACACATTGTTTTTGTAATTAGCCCTACATTTAAATGTCTTACTTTAATCAATATAGACTATTGTTGGTTTTATAATTTGAAGGTTGGTCGTTTTGTGGAGGTATAATTTTACAGTAACGCGCTCACGCCTCAACTTCTCTGGTTTCTTTTCAAAGCTCATTTGAGAGCTCATTTTGTATTCTGATACCATCACAATTGTAATTAATTAATGTAATGTAATGAACAAAAAAAATTGCACTTGAACTTCAAAGAGGTTTCAAGATACCGGGCGACCAAGTGAAAGTGAACAGCCCCGACATACATATTCGAAAAATGCAACAATCAGGCTCTAAGGAGGTGGTTCCAAAACTAAATTATAGAATTAAGGAAAAGAAAAATTAACTAGAGAATTTTTATAAGGGGTGTGTTGTATTTACAGCACCCTAATGTTATGTTTTCATCTATTTAAAGTTTTGAACCCAACCCAACACATTATGATAAAGGCCACAAATCAGACTCAGAATTCGTTGATGCTGCGCCTATTCAAGAATCCCATAATGGGTTAACAAAACGCCGATTCGCTGCCCTACAATTTACTCTTACCTCCCCAGGCTGCTCAACCTGCAAGTCACCCATCTTAATCATCCCTTCAACAAAGGCCTTGAAAAATTCAGCTTGGTCAAGGCTAAACTGCTTCACATATTTCCTAGTCTGCGGAAATGTGAAAAGTGTTTGATCTGAATTCAGAAACCCCCTCCCTGAGACCAAGTCCTTGAAGTACTGGTTATCGAACACTAAAGGCGTAGCATCAAGGTCCCCGGTGATGTTTTGGTCCACATTCAGAGGGCAAAGCTTGTTTAGTTTCTCTCTGAACTTTGGCTCAATGGCAGGGTCTGGCCTGCCAGTGCCGGATTGGTTGTACAGCCGAAACATGATGGAGAAACACCGACCTTGCCCAATGGAGTGTGATCCAGAAAGGGCAACGAGGTCTTTGGCAGAAAGATTAAATTTTCCAAAGAGCTCAATCAGGGTGCTTGCATTGGCTCTTGGACTCGGCATAATGCTGTCTGAAGCTTCTTGGCTTGCAGTTAAGCTGTCTAATCTTCCTAACTTCACTTCCCAATTCGGCCCTCCAGTCTGATTAATACAAAATTTATGTCACCCAAATTAACCACAAACTAACATGAATCTATGCAAAAGAATTTGAACAAATTGCAAATATTATGGCATGATACAAAAAAGACCTAATCGCAGATCAACACGAAGCCTTTAGACTTGTAGACAATATTTTAATGGTATGTTTGGACGAGAAACTTCAAAAATCCAAGGAATTTAGACTAAATTAGTTAAAACTGGGGAATTTCAAAGTATCAAGGGATTTCAAATGAGCATAGTAAAACGACTAGACAAGGATTGCATCTAATCATTTGAAATTCCTTGGTACTTTGAATTTCTTTTCACTAATTTAGCCTAAATTCTTGGTACTTTGAAGTTTCTCATCCAAACATACCCTAAGTTTGAGTAATCAATTTCACCCCTGAGCTGATCACTGATGAGTTGCTTTTAATCAAGATTCAAGACCAGGTGATATTCAAATTGGATTTGGGAAAACACAAAGTTGACACTTGATATCACTATAATTTTAGTGCTTGGACAATATTTGTTTAATCATCATCAGAGTGTGTTTGGAATTGGATGGTGATAGGGAGAAGAAGAGAGTCAAATACCAGGGCAACAGCATCTCTGGAAGCCATGATTATGATATCAGCGCAAGAAACAACTCCAGGGCAGGCCTTCTCCAAGGCTTGCTTCACTTCATCAACAACTTCATAAGATCTCAGTGAATTTATATTTGAAAGGGAAAGTTTTTCTCCGAGCATGCTTGGTGTGCCATCAAGCAGCATAGAAGCATCACAACCCTATAACAATAAAAAAAAAAAATACACAATTCATATACAATTTTGGCTTTGCTTTGCAAATTGTATAGCTAGAGAATTTTGTTTTACTTACATTAACAAAGCAGTCATGGAATTGGAAGCGCATGACAGAGGCAAGGCTCCGTGGCTCTCTAATTAGAGCCTTCTTCATCACATCCCGGACCACCGATTCTGCTTCCGAGCACGTTTCCGAGTAATGGCCTGGGCGGAGTTGCACTGCCGCCGTGGCTATGAAGAGGAGGAGGAGTGGATAGAGGGGAGACATTGAAATTTCACAGGCTGAGGTGAAGTGGGTCTCTCTCTTTTTTGGCCGTATACATGGATCGATGACGGTTCATTTGATTGATGAATTCAAAAAAGGGTTTGGATTCTTCTTTTTTTTTTTTTTTTTTGTGTGTTCTCTCTCTTGCTGTGTGTCAAGAGATTAGAGGGTTGTGTTGTGAAAGGAGACAGCAGAAGGCAATTGGCTGAGGACAGAGGGAGCAGCCGCAATAGTCCATGGGATTGGAAAGGCAAGGTACTAAGGGGTCAACAATTACGACACCAACAACGCTGCTTTTGAGAACCAGATTTTTATAATCCAAAATTTGGGTTTTCTTTCTGATTCGAGCCTGCCCATACTTTGGTTGCAAAGGAGCTCAAATATATAATTCATGAATACCCATATTTCTTTCTTTGTGTCGTGCTACAGATCTTTGCTTTCGGGTTTTAGACCTTTTCCTCTGTTTTCTTCTATTGCTTTTGTTTGCCGAAAGAAGAAATAAAATACACGTTTTACGTACTTGTAATAGAGGAATTGAGAAATAAATAATCGAAAAAATAGTTAATTAGCAAAGTAAATAATCATTACCATTAAGCGTTAGTAATTATATGAAATATGAAATTAGGATTGGGATTGTCCTCTATATAACCAATTAATAAGAAGTTCAAAATGTATAACTAACACTATTGTCTGTAAGAAGCCCAACGGCTATCTCAGTTGAATCAGTCCTTGATTTTTCCTATATGTATGGTCTTTTTATTTGCTTGAATTAGTCAGGATATGGTTGCTTCTGTTTTGGAGCTCTCCTTCATTCAAGGAGTTTGTATTGTAATTTGATTGTAACTCTCTATGTACAAATACGTGATCAATAACAATTCAGTTTGGTGTGTTTTCCTGAAACCGTATGTGCATTAACATGGTATCAGAGCATCCTCCATAATTTTTTTTTTCAGTCAGTCACCATGAGCAACACCACAAACATCCACCCCACCCGCCACAATGATATTCCTCTAGTGACCATCAATGTCACAGCCCAAACACCTATCAAGCTAAACAGCACCAACTATTTGTCTTGGAAATTACAGTTCCAGACCCTTTTCATCGGATATGACCTACAAGGGTATATCGATGGAATCAAACCATGCCCACCACAGATGTTAACCACCACCGACACAAATACAGAGACCACACCAGATCCTGCGTACCATGTCTGGGTACGCCAGGATCAGTTGATCCTCAACGCATTACTTGGGTCCATTGGACCTATCATCGTTCCGTTCATCTCCCGAGCATCCACCTCCCGCGAGGCCTGGAACATTCTCGCCGGCACCTATGCAACCCCCTCCAGGGGTTGCATCAAACAAGCCAGAACCAGCTTTAAGGCTCTCACCAAAGGCTCCTTTGAAGCAGCACTACAGGTCACCAGCAAACCTACCACTCAATTCTCTCCAACAGCCCATCCTACCACATGAACCAGCAACAGATCCTCCAACCAAAACACGTGGCGTTATCCACCCAACAACACCAACGCCTCACCAAATTTGCGTCCCAACTCTCTATTCCCAAACCGGTCTCCAGGGCAAACCAACAACAATTCCACATTCTCCGACAACAGACCGCCACCTAGGCCATACCTGGGCCACTGTCAAGTCTGTGGTATTCAGGGTCACATGACCAAGAAGTGCCCCTCTTTCAAGATGGTTCCTCAAGGCAACAACAACAACAGTTACCCTCCATGGCAGCCCCACGCTCATATGGCTGCTGCCACTACTCCACCCAACGGTTCATGGCTGCTTGATAGTGAGGCTTCCCACCACATCACTGCTGATTTCAACAATCTGGCTCTTCACACCCCGTACACCGACACTGATGACGTCATGATTGGGGATGATAAAGGACTTCGTATTACCCACACGGGGTCCATAAAACTCTCATCTTCCACTCACTCTTTTAATCTCACTGACATTCTTTGTGTCCCTGAAATTAAAAGAAATTTAATCTCCATTTACCGATTTTGTGTTGCAAATAATGTGTCTATTGAATTCTTACCATGGTGTTTTTTTGTAAAGGATCTACTCACGGGGGAAGTTCGAGCTCAAGGTGAACCAAAGGATGGTGTGTATGAGTGGCCCGACTTCACATCCTTCTCCGCCCCTCCTAGCGTCTTCTCCAGTCTCAAAATCGCACCAATAAATTGGCACTTTAGATTAGGCCACCCTGCACTTCTAATTCTCAAAAATATTGTTTCCAAACACAATTTAAATTCCACCTCTCTTTCTCAAGACTTTGTATGCAATGCATGCCAGTGTAATAAAAGTCACAAATTGCCTTTTTCAACTACTTCGTTAGTTTCTCACAAGCCTTTGGAAATCATCTTCTCAAATGTGTGGACCTCTCCCTTATATTCTATTGATGTATTTAAATACTATCTTATTTTTGTGGATCACTTCACTAAGTATATATGGTTTTATCCATTAAATAAAAAAATCTGAAGTCAAGGATGTGTTTATCCGTTTCAAAGCCATTGTCGAAATTTTTTTTAAACAGAAAATTATCACCTTGTATTTGGATAATGGTGGAGAATATATTGCCCTCAAAGATTTTCTTGCCCTCAATGGAGTCTCACATCTCACAACTCCTCCACACACACCCGAACACAATGGTTTTGCTAAACGGCGTCATAGACACATAGTTGAAACAAGACTCTCTCTTTTAACTCATTCATCCTTACCCCGTAAGTTTTGGACTTATGCTTTTTCAACTGCAGTATATTTAATAAATAGGATGGCCACTTCATCGGAAAAATATTTTTCACCATATGACAAAATTTTTCATCATGCACCCAATTATGAAAAACTGCGGACATTTGGATGTTTATGCTACCCTTGGATGCGTCCCTACATTGCCCATAAACTTGATCAACGGTCCAAGCCGTGCATTTTCCTCGGATATTTCTTATCCCAAAGTACATACTTGTGCTTTGGGCCTGAGTCATCTAAAGTGTTTGTGTCTCGCCATGTGTATTTTGCAGAATCAACTTTTCCATACACTTCTTATCTCAAGAAAGAGTCCACACCTGCCTCTGACTCTATTGATACGTGGTTCCCACCTCAACTCACAGTGCAAATATCTCTGCCTCCCCACTCATCACGTCTCTGTGTGGCTCCACTTGAGGAGCAGCTTGTCAACCGAACATCTCCCCCGCTAGTCGTTCCTTCAACCTCACCGGTAAGAACTCCTCCCTCGGACACATCATCACCCACAAACACCTCCACTTCCATACCTTCTCTCCACACACAAACCAACCCAACGCCACTTCAAAACCCTCCCCAACCTCTGCCACCCGCACCAGTTTCAAAGCATCCCATGACCACCAGATCCAAAAACAACATCCATAAGCCTACCCAAAAACTCACCTTCCATACCCACCTCCAAAACAATGCTCCTGCTGAACCTACCAATGTAGCCCAAGCCTTGAAAGACCCCGATTGGTGTGCTGCCATGAGTGAAGAGTATATTGCCTTACTTCAGAATGAAACCTGGTCATTGGTCCCTCCAATGTTCGACTCCAATGTGGAGGGGTGTAAGTGGATTTTCCGGATTAAACGGAAATCTGATGGGTCCATTGCCAGATACAAGGCCAGGTTAGTGGCCAAAGGATTTAATCAGAGACCTGGACTTGACTATCATGAAACTTTCAGCCATGTGGTCAAACCAACCACGGTCAAACTTGTTCTTAGTATTGCTGTGAGCAACGTTTGGAAGCTTCGCCAACTCGACATCAACAATGCATTCCTTCAAGGTACATTCCCTGAGGATGTGTATATGGCCCAACCCCCTGGTTTCCGAGATCATGCCAATCCCGATTATGTTTGCAAGTTGCGAAAAGCTATTTATGGGCTCAAACAAGCGCCATGAGTGTGGTACCATGAATTGCGGAATTTCCTGTTGTCCTTAGGCTTTCACAATTCCTTAGCCGACACATCCTTGTTCATCTTCAGGCATGATTCCCATCTTATTTATTTGTTAGTTTATGTTGACAACATCATTATCACAGGGGATGATGAAGCTGTTGTAAATCAGTTCATTGCCTCTTTAGCTCAGCGGTTCTCATTAAAGAACCATGGTCTTCTAGATTATTTTTTGGGAGTGGAAGTACAACTACATTCTCAGGGATTGCTCTTAAATCAAAAACGTTACATTCTGGATCTCCTACATCGGACTACCATGACTCATGCAAAACCGACCTCTACACCGCTGCCACCTAGTTGTTCTCTCACGTTGGCCATGGGGAGTCCCTTAGCTGATCCCTCTGAATATCGTGCTACTATAGGGAGTCTTCAATACCTCTCCCTTACTCGGCCTGATGTGTGCTTTGCTATAAATAAATGATCACAGTTTATGCATAAACCTACTGATGTGCACTAGCAGTTAGTGAAACGGCTCCTGCGAGATTAAATGGGGGGGGGGGGGGGGGGGGGGGGGGGGGGGGGAAGTGGTGGAGGAAACAAAGATGATCTATCTTCAACCAATGCTCATATTGTGTATCTCGGTCGTAATCCGATTTCTTGGTCATCAAAGAAGCAACAAATGATCGCAAGGTCCTCCACCGATCTAACGACCCGGATCTGAAATTAAATTATTTTGAGAATTGGACGATTTTACCCTCGATTTTGGACGGGTTCGGGAGTCACTTTTTGACTGGCAGTACTTTTGAGAATTTTTCTTGGGTCATTGCGTAGGTCTCGAACTCACGAGTTCGTAGATAGGCGGCACGCAGAAAACGGAGTTCGTGTACGAAAGTTATGGGTCTAGATGTGCAAGGGCATTTTGGTAATTTTGGTTTGGGAGAAGATATTTTAACCCCAATTATTTTACATCTTCACTTCAATTCATCTTCATCTCATTATCACTCATCTCTCTCTAAAACACAAACACATCGAACCCGTGATAAAACACCCAAAACCCACAAACTCAACTTTTGATTCAAGGCTTTAACTTCCATTGTTGATCCACTAATCGTATTCTACTCCTTCCCATGATCACAACCATACCAACCATCGAAGGAGAGGACCACGGGGGAAGCTGAACCGAGTATAGGAAGTTTCGGATCTTCCGATCGATTTTCTGACCTTCCGGTGGCGCGTGGCGGCGCGTGGGACTGTTTCTGATGTGACGGCGACGAGTGACTAGGGTATTGGGATGTTTCGGATCCGATTTTGTTGGTTTTGAGGCCATAGGAGTTCGTTTAGGGCTTGGTTGGGCAATCCCAGCGATAATGATTGACCGTGAAGCGGGTTTTGAGCTCGGAAAGTCAAGGTAGTTGGGTCATTATTGTGCATGTGTTCCTTGGGGCTAGAGTGTCCATGAATTTTGAGTTGGATGATGTTTGTGAGTGGACTTTTGGTTTATAAACTATAATGCATGCATAAATGTATTTTTGATTTAAATACTGTTATGTATGGGTGCAATGATTTCCTGGAATTTATAAATGATTGCTGGACATTTGTTTTTCCAATATTTCAGTGGAAGTGTGTTGTGAGAAATGACATGGTTATTCGATTCGGTTTTGATATTGTTTTGACGTGGTAATTATTTGAGTCCATGATTTTGAGTTGAAATCGTATTTGTGATTATAAAATACTTGATTTTGGAAACAATACTGATATGTGTGGGGGCCAGGATCCGTTGTAGGCGGTGAACCCGGTGAACCTCCAATATAAACAATACTGATATGTGTGGGGACCAGGATCCAGACTAGGATCCGCTGTAGGCGGTGAACCCGGTGAACCTCCAATATAAACAATACTGATATGTGTGGGGGCCATGATCTAGACCAGGATCCGCTGTAGACGGTGAACCCGGTGAACCTCCAATATAAACAATACTGATATGTGTGGGGGTCAGGATCCGGACCAGGATCCGCTGTAGGCGGTGAACCCGGTGAACCTCCGAGATAAACATTGATTTGAGGGAGGCCAGGACCCGGGGCCAGGATCCGTTATTCGCGGTGAACCCGGTGAACCTTCAATATAATCGGTTACTGTTTCTTCGACTAGCGTCAAGAGTTTTACTCCGTTGGTTCGTTGAGTGCTCCGACTCTGACATCGAGGAGTTTTGGCTCCGCCGGGTCGTGAGGCTGTCTATGCATAGTACAGAGAGTTGTGATACATGACTAGCACACCCCCAAGGGATACCCTGGTGGCTAGGGATATACCAGTCGAGGGATATGCCGACTGATGTGATACGATAGTCGAATGTTATTCCGGCTGAGGATACTTGCCGATTTATATGATATGATAACCGAGGATATTTCCGGCTCTAATAGGGTTTGACAACGATTGTCATGTGCTTAATCAGCCTATGAAAATACTTCATCATCCGGGTCAGTGGGTTGGTGTGGGCGGTGACCTAGAGTGACAAATTATTGTTGGTTCACAAGTATCTGACTAGTCGGTTGTCTTGTGGTATTCCAGTAGAGGTGTCAGCAGTGTCTGACCTACTGACATTTGGTGTCAGAGGGTATTCCTGGTATAAAATTTTGAGGTAAAAGAGCTGTCAGACGGGATAAGGGTTCTTTCCGGGTTTCGAGGAGAAATTCGGGAAGGGTCTTTACAACCGAGGCGGAATACCGATCAGTGGTTGACACGACATCAGAAATAAGCTGGATTTCTTATGTTTTATCTGATCTTCATTGCCCAGTCAGTCATGCCCCGGTTGTCTATTGTGACAATATAGGTGCCACTCAGTTATGCTCAAATCCTGTGTTTCATTCCCGAATGAAACATGTTGCCATATATTTTCACTTAATTCGGGAACGTGTGCAATTCGGAGCTCTGCAGGTATCTCATGTGTCTTCAAGTGATCAGCTTGCTGACGCCTTGACCAAGTCCCTGTCTCGCCCACGTCTCTGCCTACTCAAAGACAAGATTGGACTACGCAATTGCCATCCATCTTGAGGGGGCATGTAAGAAGCCCAACGACTATCTTAGTTGAATCAGTCCTTGGTTGTTCCTATATTTATGGTCTTTTGATTTACTTGAATTAGTCAGGATATGGTTGCTTTTGTTTCGGATCTCTCCTTCATTCAAGGAGTTAGTATTGTAATTTGATTGTAACTCTCTCTGTACAAATACGTGATCAATAGCAATTCAGTTTGGTGTGTTTTCCTGAAACCCTATGTGCATTAACATTGTCTCATGGTAATCGCTCTTAAGCATTTAAAAATTTTCATCTTTTTCATAGAAAATTTTATAATATTTTGTACCAAATAAGTTTTACATTTTCATTCTTACATAATTATTTTCGGTGTATATTACCAAATTCATTCTCAAATATTAAAAATACAAAATTTTATTTGTTGTTTTTCGTTTTATAAAGTTGGTCACGTCCAGACACCCTTTCATATGGCAGTGACACATGCCTCAAGCTTCTCGAGAACACCACACCTACGTGAGACTCACACTCCTAAGTATCCTTGAGATATGTTAAGCACTTTTATATGTAAGATAGTACAAGTTGGATCAAAGATTTTCAATAGCAATGAAAATAAAATAATATTTTTTTTCACTAGAAATGTCAACCCTAAGGTCACAAATCTCTCACTATAAGCCGAAACTAGATATGGAGAGTGATACAAAACCCAACCCTAACAACTAACAAACAGAATAATCTAGGTCTCACTAGTTGAAATAAATTCAGATTTTTATACAACAAAATTTACCAAAGTAGATCTTGACTCTCAAGGAAGAGATAAAATGGACATGAGTCGACAAAGTATGAACATCGCAACGCATACCTAGTCCAGATCATCAAAGTAGTCGACATGTATGTAATCTACACAAAATGAAGGGGAAGCATCAGTAGGGGGGCTCCCCGACCCAATTTGAAAATAATTAAATTTAAAAAAGAAAAAAAAAGTAGAATTTTGAAAATTATTTCGCATAAAATTACCAAACGGGCCCTAATAATCCCAAAATAAAAACTTACATCAAGGGCGGGGAACATTTGATGGGCTTGGGCTGCTAGGGTTATTCCAGGCTTTAGATTGGTTTGCTTGTACAAAATTGGTTTTGTTTTTGGCCAATTTTCAATTAAAAAGATTTTACAATTTCAGAAGTAGTTTTTCAATCCATAGCAAGCAACATTTCAAGTTTGCAGTTAAAAGTTAGAGGGCAACCCACTGCACAGCGAGCGGAATAGTAAAAGCTATTTCTCTTGCTTGTTCACTGGGGCCAAACATCAAACAGTTAAGTTACATCGATAAATTATGGGTGGCGGCGGCGGCAGAGGTAGAGGAGGTTCTCGCACGCAGAGACGCCACTTCCTTCAGAACAGAGAGAACGTCTGGAAGCGTCCCAAGTCTGATCCTTCCTCCGAGAATAACACTGAAATCAATGGCGAAACCCGTGGTTGGGAGCCCTTTGCCACTCAGAACCCTGCATTCGATGAATATTACAAGGTCAGAATTATGCTATACATACGCATATACTTATAGTTTTAGATTTATACAGTATTTATCTCATTTTTTAATTATTTATGCTCGTTATTGATCTATGGCATGTGTAATGGTGGCAGGAGCAAGGAATAGTGACCCCAGAAGAGTGGGATGCATTCATTGAAGTTCTTCGAAAGCCGTTGCCTGCTGCTTTTAGAATCAATTCAAGGTAATTTAAATAACTTATTTGCTATGGTTTTTTTTGTTAGCATTTTCTTGTTTTATGTGCGGTGAATCAAAATTATCAATTGTGCTTCTGTTGATATAGCCATTGACAGAATAATAGATTTTTTTTATTGTTGTTTTAACATTGCAGTAGCCAATTTTGTTCGGACATCCGAAACCAGTTGGAGAATGACTTTATGATATCTCTTCAAGCTGAGGTTGGTCTCTGCTTGTAGATTATTTTATATGCAATGCATTGACAAACTCTGTTGCTTCATTTGGTATTTATTATAGTAATGCTAATTAAACTTTAATTTTCAGGTATGTGAAGGGGGTGAACCGCTGCCTATTAGGCCGTTGTCTTGGTACCCTGAGAATCTTGCTTGGCATTCGAATTTTTCTCGCATGCAGCTGAGGAAGAATCAAACACTTGAGAGGTATATGATGTATTGTGTGAGGATAGTTTACTGTGAGTTGTAAGTATGTGTTTGGAAGCGATGCAGCCTAAAACGTGTTCTTTTTACGTAATTAACTGGTAAAAAACCATTTTTTGGTGGTCTGGTTGTATGATGGGGTTTTACTGCCACCTGTCCTGTGGTTATTTTCAATCGAGATGAGTGGATGTGATTGGTTTTTGTATTCCCAAAGGAGTTCCTGCATGAGTAATACTAATACAGAAATTGACCAAGTTCTCCATAATGCTGTCAAATCCTTGCTAAAATCATGTGATGGTATGAATTTCTCAGGTTTCATGAGTTCTTAAAGCTTGAAAATGAGATTGGAAACATCACAAGACAGGAGGCTGTCAGCATGGTAGGCCAATGTTATTTGCAGTCTGTTCCTTTATGTTCACCAACTGATATTGTGCTTTTGGGTGCTTCAATGCTTGTAGTTCACTTTAATTTTATGCTCAAGTAACCCTTCACTCTTATTTTATTCAGATTTTTTATGATACAGGTACCTCCCCTGTTCCTTGATGTACGTCCAGATCACTTTGTACTTGATAGTAAGTAACTTATATGGTATTTATCTTTTTGCCCATTGGAAGTGTGAGAATATGATAACCTTGCTATATAGTGAAAAGATAATTGGTTCTGTTATATGGTGAATTTTTAAGTTTGTTCTTGGCATTGCAAGTCTTCACTGAAAAACTGTAGTTTGGATGGGAGATGTATGATTTTGTTTTGAACTTCCTTTCTTGAGAACTATGTCGCTTGGTGTGCTTTTTTCGTTTTTGTAAGGAAACTAACAGTACTCTAATTGATTGTGACATGTTACTGATTAATCCTTTCTATTTTGTTTTTTTTAATGACTAAATCTAGTACTTTCTGACTGAATGCTATAATTTTCTATTTCAGTGTGTGCTGCACCAGGTTCAAAAACATTCCAATTGCTGGAGATTATACACCGGTCAACAAAACCAGGATCCCTACCTGATGGACTGGTATTGATCCATTTAATTCTATAGGGTTTAGATGCTATCATCCTCCCTTTCAATTTCTTATTTGAGACTCCTAATTATTATCTTTTTCTCTGTATGACATGGATATTCCATCATTCTACTTCCATATTATGATTGGTTGTTTGTTTTATTTTCCCATTGATTAGGTTGTAGCAAATGATCTTGATGTCAAAAGATGTAATCTACTCATCCATCAAACGAAAAGAATGTGTACAGCCAACTTGATAGTCACAAATCATGAAGCTCAGCACTTTCCTGGCTGCCGTTTAAACAAAAGTTTCCCAACTCCTTCTGAAACAGAAGCAATGGAGTCACCCATCAACCAACTTGTATTTGATCGCGTTTTATGTGATGTCCCTTGCAGTGGAGACGGTACTCTTCGCAAGGCTCCTGATATCTGGAGGAAATGGCATGCTGGATTGGGCAATGGGGTCCATCCTCTACAAATACAGATAGCAATGCGAGGTATCTTTGATGAAAGACTTTTACTTAGAATTTCTATATGTATGGCTATATGCTCCCCATTCTGTATTTTTGAAATTCTGATTTTTTGGTTCTCTGCTTCTCTTTCTTTTTCTTTTCTTTCTTTTTGACAATTTCAAGTCCATTATATGTTCATTTGTTTTATGAGTTGATTAGTGCTGAAGCAACATACGCAAACGATATATTGAGGACTTTTCTTTTTAGAAAACATGGAGTGTGTATGAGATGCTTATGTTTGCTTCTGTCTGTATGGCCGCCACCTTTAGGGTTCATGTGCATATTAGGTTATCCATGAAATGTCAAATATAATTTCAAACATTTATAGCCCAGATATATTTTCTTTTCTGGATATTGATTTTGTCTTTTCACAAGATGCTGATGACAGCCATGCTGCCTTATGTACAATAATTGGATGTTTCTCTTTGATTGAATGTAGAATTACCCAGTTTAAACTAATGTCATTTTGGACCAAACTTGCTCATTGTCTATCAATTGACTCTGATTATGGGTAAACATACTTGGATTTATTGTTCTGGTCACTCGGAGAAAATAAGACTTTCATGAATGCAATGTTTTTCATTTAGTGTGTGTACATAGATAGTTGACATTATATTGTTTTTTCTAGGTTTATCTTTGCTTAAAGTTGGTGGAAGAATGGTTTATTCTACCTGCTCCATGAATCCAGTTGAGAATGAGGCTGTGATTGCTGAGGTAAATTTTTGGTTATTTTCCTGCACAACACAATCTAGGATGTCATTCACATTTTTCTACATAGTAATTTTGCTGGCCGGGCCCTGGATTGAGCCGCTCTTCTCTAAGTCTCTGCTATTGCATGGTCTTTCAAAT
This sequence comes from Oemleria cerasiformis, assembly GCA_037349345.1. NCBI lineage: Eukaryota > Viridiplantae > Streptophyta > Magnoliopsida > Rosales > Rosaceae > Oemleria > Oemleria cerasiformis. Next base: position 13,569,048 of record JAZGTL010000007.1, read on the forward strand.
CAATTGGAAGGTCTTAATTTTTCTCTCATCTTGTGATCTCTTGTAAGCTTGGCTTCCTAGTTCTGCTACATTATCATACAGATGTTTTTTGTATAATATTTGGATCATGCTATTGTTGTAATAACAGTTTGCATTGATATAGCTAAAGCGCTTGAACAAAACAATTAACTTGGGCTTGATTGGTTCAAAGATTGCAATATGGAAGTGAGAACCTGATTTATCCAAACGATTGAAGTGAGCATGTAGGCCATAGGCATTGGATGCCAACCATATAATTATTATTTCTTTCAGTTCTCTTGACTTAAAATTATTCACCTCATGCAAACTGTTTAATGGTTTGGAGCATGTGTTGACCTTCATATATAATTAACTGATTTTCAAATTTGTTTAATTTGCCATTGTGGATGTGTTGCATGTGTTACATCATTTTTTGTTTTTCTTTGTCATTCTTTGTTTTGATGACTTTTCTGTTTTGAGAAAGTGTTCCTTTTTGTAGTCCTGTGACTTTGGATAGGTTGTGATCACTTGACCCTATTTGAGCACCGTGTGTCAATTTTCTCAGATTCTGCGGAAATGTAGTGGGTCTGTTGAGCTCATTGATGTCTCTAGTGAGGTTCCTCAACTTGTTCGGCGGCCAGGTCTTAAACAATGGAAGGTTAGTTGTTAGTTTACCTTTTTATGTTAGTCCTTTCTTTTGAAAGTCTGATGGTGCATAAAAATATTATTTGAATAAAAATGTTCTGCTTGTTTTACTAATGTATGTTTCTTTCTTTATTACCCAATGGGATGGATGCCAATATCACTTGTAGTGGTATTGTTATGCTGATATCTCTTGTACTTTTATTGTTTGCTGGTGCTCTATAAATAACCTAATCTACACATTGTTCGTGTGTATTCACTACAACCAATATAAAAATTATTAAGTTTTATTAAATTAAGACTCAAATTAAGACTCATTAAGACTCTACTTGAACTTAACTTGATCTAATTTTGATTCAAAGGAAAGAAAGCATGTAAAATTGACCAATGTTATCTTTTCTATAAATAATTAGTTTTTACCTGTTAAAACAAGAGATAGCAGAAGATATCATAGACATCCGTTCATTCTTCAGCTAAAACCTGCAGGGTTTAAGAAATCCTACTGAAATAGATGCATCAGATTGCCCCATCAATGCGTGAAGCATTTCCTGTTTGTCCTAGGCTTCTGGAGTCTGGATAAGTTGGGTCAACAATATAATTGTTGCTTGTATCGGATCCTAAATATTCAGTTATATATCTATTGCATAGCATAGCATGGAAAGTTAAGATTAAAAATAGTGGTCTAATTGCAATCTATTGTTGAAACATCACCTACTGAGTTGCATGCAGTTGCAGAGTTGGAGTTTTCTGTAGAGTTAAAAATCCATATTCATTTACTTGGAAATGCAGGTACGTGACAAGGGTAGGTGGTTAGCCTCCCATAAACATGTCAGCAAATATCGCAAAACTGTCGTTGTTCCCAGCATGTTTCCTTCTGGAAGGAGCTTTACAGAACCAATAGACCATAATGGTGGTATGGAAGTTGAAGGGAATAATGAGACTGATGGAAATGGAATTGTTGAAGATGTATTGCAGCCAAGTGATGATCCTGCAACTCTAGCCAATGAACTAGATGAGGAAGTTTCTAATTTTCCACTAGAACGCTGCATGAGGATAGTACCGCATGATCAAAATGGTGGAGCTTTCTTCATTGCTGTCTTCCACAAGCATTCTGCTTTACCTGGTGAGTGAAAGTATCTACCTAGTTTTGGATCTTTTGTTGAGAATCTTGGGGCTTTGAGGTATTGTGCCTGTGCTGAAATGTTACCTTTTATTTTACTGTTTACTTCTTCTCGCAAACTCGTCTCCTTTTTAGTGATTGCAATATCTGTGATCTGTACATTGTTTAGAAGTTAAAGCACGTCTCATGCTTCCCTGGGTTTCCTCGTAAGAGTATCACAGTTTATTTATACTTAGTTTTCTTTTCCCATTCATTAAGCAGTGAATCAGAGGAAGCCTACTAGTCTGAAAGAGGACTTGGTCTCTAAAAATGATGAGCCACAGGTAAAATTACAAAGTCAGGGTACTGAAGATGGAAATGGGATGGTGGATAGTTTGGCTGATGGTACAGATGAGACGTTTTCAGAAGCAGCTTCAGAGGCAGACTTAATAAAGGATGAACTAGATGGGGCTTCTTTGGAACTTGATCCTTCCATGACATGTGAAGAAAATGAATCGGTGGAAGCCCAAATGCCTGGTGATAAGGACATTGATCCCAAGAGAGCTGGAGGAAAGAGAAAGTTGCAGTCTCAAGGCAGGTGGAAAGGGGTCGACCCTGTTTTGTTTTTTAAAGATGAAGCCACCATCAATAGCATAAAGACATTCTACGGCATTGATGAATCATTTCCCTTCAATGGCCACCTTGTCACAAGAAACAGTGATGCTAATCATGTGAAGAGAATTTACTACGTCTCAAAATCAGTCAGAGATGTTCTTGAACTGAATTTCTCTGTTGGGCAGCAACTGAAGATTACATCGATTGGGCTTAAGATGTTTGTAAGTATTTCAAATATGAATTTGTTATTTTGTTTTCTCTTTTAAACTAATTCTGTCATCTAGAGACATAGTCAAAGAAAGTTGTGCAAAACTGACACTCCAACAGATAAGATGACTTTCTAAACTCCATATCGATGTGTGTAAGATGAAGGAAGTAGTGCCAGTATCTACTGTTAACGGGGGGTCATTATTCCTTGTAGGGTGTAAAAGTGAAAGAAAACACTAATGGAACGCCTGTAAGGCAAAGGAAAGATGAAATATAATACAAAGAACAAGAAGACCAATGATGTAATACTCCTTAATGAGAAAATAAAGCTTATGAGATATTTTGAAAGAACTATATTTCTGTAGTTATATAGAACCTTGCTATACTTGAGTGGTGGATTCCATATTTGTAGTTATATTTAGGGCCTGTTTGATAACCCTTGGTTTTTGGCTTTCACTTTTTATTATTGAGATAAGAGAGAATAGAGGGATGAAGAAGAGTGGAGGAAAGATGGTAACAAATATTTTGAGGAAATGTACACAAAATGAAAACTAAGAACTATTTTAATTGTTGTCACTTTCTAAATTTGTTTTCATTTTTTCTTCATAATTTATTTCCCTCTTTACCATCATTCTTCTTCATCCCTTATTGTTGTCACTACAATAATTTCTACAATCTGGTGCTACATATAAATATTCGGATACAATCTCTCTCTTTCTCTCTCTCATTTATTCTTGTTCTCAACAGGAACGACAAACTGCAAGAGAAGGAAATGTGACACCTTGTTCATTCCGGATATCATCAGAAGGATTGCCACTTATTCTTCCATACATGAGCAAACAGATTGTACATGCATCCCTGGTGGACTTCAAGCATCTTCTTGAATATAAAAGTATCAAGTTTGCAGATTTTGTTGATGCGGAGTTTGGCCAGAAGGCATCAGGCTTAATGTCAGGGTGCTGTGTGGTGGTTTTGAGGAAAGGTATACAGCGTCATTTGCTCAAGGGTATACACAACAGGTGCACATTCATTGTACATGGTTATCTAACCAAGTAAATTTTATGTCTGCAGATGGAAAAGCCTCATCGGATCCTATTCAAGTTGACAAATCAACAATAGCCATTGGATGCTGGAAGGGTAAGTCTAGTTTGTCTGTCATGGTCACTGCAATTGACTGCCGAGACCTGCAAGAAAGGCTTTTGAATCGTATGGATACCGAGAAGAGATCTTTGGAGAAGAAGGATGAGGCCTCTGATGCTATGGGGGAAGAGGAGGTTCAGAACATGAAGGATATAGAAAAGAATGGTGACGAGGAAAGTATCACAACAGGAACCGAGGCTTAAAGTGATAATTTCTGGGTTTCCAACTTCCATTGTTGTACGCTAATCAGATGATAATTCATTATGGTTGTTGTAATTGATAATTTGATATACGAGGATTTCAATTCGTCTTTAAAATCTTGTAGGAAATTGGATTTCATTTTGCTGTAGATCTTTGTATTTTTTATCTCTCAGAACAAATAGCAGTTTTGGTCATAGTATATTGTCAATTGAAGGAGATTAATGATCCCCATTTGTGTTCTTAATCACCATGGCTATCAGGCTATGGCTATCGTAGGTGGTTTTGAACGCATGTTTCCTACCTTGATTACAGCAATTCTCAAAAAATGAAGAAATACACAGTTTTGCTACAAAGAATCGGGTAATGATTTTACGACATCCATTCAATGGAATTACCATCTAATAGTTGATTCTCTTACGGTTGGATTTTAAATTGGGATATCAATCACCATATGATGGTTTCATTGAATAGATGTATCCATGGCATCATCACCAATAAGAATCACCTACTTGTTTTAGGAAAAGTGCACATATCCTTCCTCCGATTACGCAACAATGCATTCAGCCATTGAAATAATCTATATGTTAGGTCACCCTGTTATCATCCTCGCCAAAATTCTCCCAAATCAGAAGAAATTTTTGGGTCATGATCCACTGGCAAAATAACAAAATGTAGGAATGAAATAAATGCACTGGCAAGAGACGCTCAATGATGCATTCAACCATATCAATGCATTTTTTTTCAGGGGATTAAAATGAGTTGACACTGGAACTACATATTTAAAAGAACCGATCAACGGGGTGAAACTCAAATCAGCTTCATCTTTGTTCTACCTCCCATTTCAAACACGCAATTAATCAGTTCATGAAATGGAAACGCTAAACTAAAGCAATGTGAAAAATATACAAAGGAAATATACCACAACCCCTCAAAATTTGCTCGTATTAAGAAGCATGCATCCGATGTTTAGAAATCAACGGCCCAAATGAATCACGATGTACAGCACATGTTTCTCTTGGCTGGGATCACTTGTGCAGGGCCTGGGACAAGGATCTTCTTACCAGACAGAGATGCAGGGTTTCCATTGGCTTGATTGTCGTTGGCAGCCAGGCTCTTCTTGTTCACAATGTTGAAAATCTCTGTCAAAACAGTCAAGAAAGCAGTCTCCACATTGGTTGACTCCAGTGCTGAGGTCTCCAAGAAAAACAGTCCTTCCTTTTGAGCAAATTCTGTGGCGTCTTCAGTGGAGACTGCACGCTGGTACTCGATATCACTTTTGTTGCCGATCAGAATGATGACAATGTTCTTATCAGCATGGCTACGCAGCTCTTCCAGCCAACGGGGTATGTGATCAAAGCTTTGGCGTTTGGTTATATCATACACCAACATTGCCCCAACAGCACCCCTGTAGTATGCACTTGTAACTGCTCTATATCTGCTCAAAACACGATAAGAGAAGTAGAACCATCAGTTTATAATAGCATTGGGGAAACTTAATGGGAGTCAGATAGTCAGATGGGAATATGTTTTTCATTGAAGTAAAGTAAAGTAGTGGAGTCACAGCAAAATGAAGACTACTATTTATAATTTGTGTTCAAATGATGCACTTTGTTTGTTGACATTTGAAATCCTTGTTTATTTAAGAGGAGTGAAAGACTCTCATATGTCCGGATGAATATGTCACCTGACTTCGATCAATAGACTCTTTAAAGTTCATCCAATGATGAAAGTGGAATCCAGCACTCCAACTACTCAATGTACGGCCATTGTTCATAAAGATACCATTGTTCATAAAGATACCGTAAGATGACTGAGAACTACATATCAGCTTATACTTGGCGAAGGTAACCAGCATACAAGACAACGACCCGCAACAATGTAAAACAACCCCAAAATAGGTCAAAGATCAACCTTTAGATCAAATCTAGAAGTAACAGACAAGAAAGCTAGCATTTAGCACTCTCTCATACAGGGGAAGGAAACAGATTAATTATTCACACCATTCAATCAAGGAAAACAATTCTTATCATGCGGTAATGCGGTATCTATCATTTCGAAGACATTTGAGTTGTGAGAAAGACCAAAATGGACACAAAAGTAGAACACAGCTTTAACACACCTCCATATCTATGTAACCTAAAAACATGGATCTAGACTCTCAGGTAATATCTTCAATATAACATCTCATTTCTCGAACTACAAATCTTACTCCTAATTTAGTTCATATCCAGCATACAGATGCAACATTGGAATTCGGCAGTACACTTAAATGAATATCAGCATCCACGATTGCAATCCAACTCATTCTTGAAAAGGAAATTTATCCAGATGAAAAAAAACATAGCATCAAGCAAGTAATCTATGCATACAGGTCAGCTAAAGCAGCATCCTAACAGAGAAAATTGAGTAGAAGTACAGAAAACTATCAAAATCCAAATACCCATATAGCAGATTGAAGGAAAAGAGTTAGATGCTGAAGAGAATCCAAAATAAAAAAAGAGCAGAGAAAAGAGAAAAGAGGAGAAGAAAGAGAGACCGTTCTTGGCCGGCAGTGTCCCAGATCTGAGCTTTGACACTCTTGTGCTCGATGACAAGTGTCCTGGTCTGAAACTCAACACCGATGGTGGCCTTGGAGTCCAAGCTAAACTCATTTCTGGCAAACCTGGCCAAAATCTGAGACTTGCCCACCGCAGAGTCGCCTATCAGCACCACCTTGAAGACATAGTCAATCTTCTGGCTTGTGTCTCCATAGCCTCCACCTCCACTCGCCATCTTTCTCTTCTTTCTTACCCAACTTTCACAGGGGAGTGCAGTAAATACCCAGATCGCTACTTCAGCTATTAAAATCCCAAAAAGGCAACAAATTTATTGAACCCCCAAAGACTGTCTTTTGTTATCTTTCTTGCAATTTTCTCAAGCGTTCAAATGTGGCAACGCCCACCGCTTCAACTATGAGTCCACCAACCAGCGCAAAGCCACGCTTCTGGATCGGACATGTTGGATCTGAGATGGTGACGTGTAGAGTGATGATTGGCTTAATTGGTGGTGGGGTCGGTTTATTAAAGAATTGGAGGGGAAGAAGAACAGTGGAGACAGGGTATTGTCCATGATTGATGTCGGAGATGGAAATTCGCGGATGTATTGGGTGACGATCGTTGACGGTCACGCCAAAGCCTTCCATTCTTGGAAACTTACTTAACGTTTTAAAATTGGGCCATGGACTTTGTTTTCCGGGAAAAAAAGAATTTTGGACTAGCACTCTGTCCAAAATACAATTCACCGCTTAGGCCCAAAACATAGGGTCGATTATGTTTGGGTAAAGACTAAACACAAGTATAATTAACCTCTAATGTTGGGAGGTATTTTTGTAGGAAAATACTTTAAAATATCTCACTTTTGGGAAATTTTTTGTTTTATTATTTAATTTATATAATTTTTTCATGATCATATATTATAATCTAAAATCATTTATTCTCATCTCTAAATCATCATTTATCATCTCTACAAAAAATCAATAAATTTCAAGACTATTTAGTCATTCATATGTATCAAGTAAATCAACGATATTGATAAAAATTAGGATTATGGAGAACCATTCATTTTATTATTATCATTTTTTTGTCTCTCTCAGTCTTAAGAGAAAGACGACATTATTCGGGATAAGAAGAAAAAATTTATTGAAATAAATCTACGTTTGTTGAAGGTGATGTTTGTAAATAAAACAAACCCTTCTATCATGTATCTCCGATTAATGCAACCTCAGAAGCTTCAATTGTCGATTCTACAGTATTGAGTGAAAGGTTACATCTACTAGTACCGATAGGGGGCACAGGAGAAGAAGCACTACTCCTAGGAATCAACACACGAAAGTTTTGTTATAAATTATCCATTTTCTTCATCATGATTGAGACTAATACTTATAAATAGTTAAATGATTTCCAATTTGGTTGATTTTTCAATTATGATTTTCAAATTATAGTTTATGAGTTGAACGGTTTCGATTATGACATATGTATAATGAAAATTCGATAAATTAAACGAATGGGATGAGGAAGTTCCCTCTCGGTTATATTTGAGTGGAAAATGCGTGCATGTACTCGTTTTCTCCACTATTGATTGCCGAATTTATTCTATACAAATGACACACATCTCAATCTAGATAATCTACATAAACACCAAAATCAAGACACACATTGACCGTCACTTAGGTGCAAATAAGTTCTTCCGAGAAATTCCTAGGCACGTCACTTGGAAGAAACTCCTTTACCTTTATTTCTTTCGGTTGGGGTTGTGGGGAGGAAGAATAACACCCACTTGGGATGTTCCGATTATAATCAAAAGGCTTAATAGAAACATAAAAATTCTCCAGTACAGGTACATCTTTAGGACTTGCGACGGTGATGTCCCGATTTTAATTAGGTCCTAAATATGTTGATTTTGTATCAAGTTATATTGAACTACAAAACTAGTGGGTGAGTCAAAAGTTCTCTAAAAACTAAAAAATTTTAATTTCCGGACCTCCCCATGAACGGTTTTCCCCTTTTTCCATCAATGTATTTCTCAACTTTGAAGTCGCAAACCATGTGAGCGTAATTTAGTAGATTTAGGATTACAAAAATTTAAGTGGGAGTTTTAAGATAGAGAGTTGTTTTCAACAATTTTGGGGGTGTAAATAAAATCACTATATAATATATATATATGTATTATTTTTGAAAAGTTTCCATTTGACCAAAAAAGAAAAGATGAGAGCCTCCACTTCATTAATACCAGGCTTATTACTTAAAATGCATCACGAACAGGACATTGAGTCTCAATTTGCTCACCGAACGCGAAATCGTAACAATGTGCTCCTAGAACTCCCGTTCTGTCAGCTTCGTTGCACCAAAAGTTATAATTTGTTACTAACGCCGTTAAAAGTGCTGATGTGACAGTAATATTACAAAATTTATAAGGGCAATTAAGACATTTGCTATATTTTATTAAATTTTATATTAATTTTTTTAAAAAAAATTAAAACAAATCTCAAAATTAAAACAAACTGCTCCCCTCTCTTTTCGCGACTCCCTCTTTGTATCCCTCATTCTTTGCGACGCAACCGTGAGCAGCACCACCCACCGTCGCCCTCACACGAACCCTTCCTAGCCTCCGTAGTCGTCTGCTTCCACTGTAGGGGACAAAAAAAAGCCGAGAAGTCCAGAGATCCTCGTCGTCTCCGACGACCACTCTGGTGGAATCAGGACGCGAGACCAACTCCAAAAGGTTTGTCTGGACAAGACGAATCTAACCCTACCATTCTTCACGGCCATTGGGACTTGTAGCTTGCGAATCGAGTGTTGAAGCTCGACGATGTTCGAAGGCTTCCGGCCATTTTTGCGCATTTCAGGTAGAAGAGGATCGAATTCAATTTTAGAGTGAGAAAGGAAGTGAATTGTAGAGAGAGAGAGAGCGCACGAGTTGTAGAAAGATCAAAAAATCCAGAGACGGAGTCCTCCGAAGCATCGACACGATGAAACTTCGCCGCTACCTCTTGGGATGTATTGGAGTCCTCCACTGCGGAAATGGGTTTTCTTTAGCTCTTCTTCAATTGCATTCATTTAAAGTTCCTAATTTTGAATTACATTTTCGTTGAGTTTGTAAATAGAGCTTACCACTTGCTTCGTCTACCCTATGGTCTGCAATTGTTCAATTCAAGCTTAGTACGTTCTAATTTAAGCTTTTAATGACTAGTTTGAGGTTAATTTAGGAGTGGGATTTTGCTGTTTTTGTCCCTCAAATTGTGGGAGGTCCAATTTTGGTAGAGTTGGGTTTGTTGAATCCAGAATCCAAGCTAGAATCATCAAAAATTGAAGAAGAAGATGATGAACACCATATGGTGGCCGAAAGTGAGGAGGAGAGAGTAGGATGAGAGTGAGGTGGAGGAGCGGGTTTATTTGCAGAAAATATTGGGTTGGCGGGCGGTGGGCATAGGAATGGATTGAGAAACCCAGATGATGTTCATCATCTTCTTCTTCATCTTTTGTTTTTGTTTTTTTTCTAATATTTAGTTTTAATATTTTACTACAAAATGAATAAAACATCTAATCACTTGCTGTCACGTAAGCATTCTAAACAGAGTTTATAACGCTGTTAACTTTTGGTGCAACAAACTTGACATAAGGGGAGTTCAGGGATTACATTGTTACAATTTCGCGTTGGAAGAACAAATTGAGACTTTCTGTCCGATTCAGTGAGCATTTTGATTAATAAGCTTTGATACAATGGTGCCAAAGTTCCAAACTACCTAATTGTGATTGATTAACAAAAAAAAAACTACCTAATTGCGATGCAATGCAATGGTCGCAAGTTGTTTGTAAGTTGCTTTGTTTGAATAACATGCGTCCGAATTCCAATGCACGACCTCATTCATAATCACTTTGGAAGGAGTGGGCCGCGACCTAAATGAACTTTATGTTCAAATTTGTTACGAACTCATGTTGGAATTATTCTTTACAAAGTATATTTCTATTGAGAGCTATGATTACTCTTTATTTTGATATCTTTTTTAACTAGCCTCATTGCATGCGCTTGACATTTTGGTGTTACGCATCACTTAACAACTCAACAGTAAATTGGTAACTCAATAGTAAATTGGCAACTCAACAGTAAATTAGCACATGCATGTGCAAGACATTTTTATATCACGTCACACTACGTGCAATTTTAAACGCACTTAAATGTATTGTTTTGAGGAGAATAGTGGAAGTTTAGAAAACAATTATGTTTTTGAGGAGTCTTTAACAAATTGCATGAAAATTTTATGTGTAAACCGTCCAAACGAATCCAAACCAAACCATATCGAACCGTCAAGATTTTAACGGTTTGGATTTGGATGATATTCGCATCGATCCAAACCATGCCCACCCTACTTATAATGACCAAAACAAAGAATGAGATAATGTTGATTGTTTTAAAAATCTAAAAATGTTCTTGAATAATTAAGATACAAAAATACAACCGCGAAAAAGACTAATATGATTAACATACAGGGAGTCATGGATACACATTAGATTGAATTTCGACGTAATGAAAAGGCAAATAGAAAAATAGCATGCCAATAAGCAATCATATACAAAACTTAAAATTACCTAGTTCTTAAATGAGTATGAAAATAAATTAAAAGCTTAAAAACTTGAACTTTGTACCTGAGGAGGCATCAAAGCCACTTGAAAAATCTTATTTATTAAATATTTAGTTCACATCAGACCTTTTTTGCCCTTCAAATGTTTCATTACTTTAATTTGATTTTTTATTTAAATAAGGACTTTTTAGGAATAAATGAAAATTGGCTTGCTTTAGACGTTTTTGCCCTTAAAATGTTTCATTACTTTAACTTTATTTTTTATTTAAGTAAGGACATTTTAGAAATAAATGCAAATTTAACCAAATTGAAGTTTTAGCTTTAGATATACTGAATAGATAAGGTTGAAGAGTTATAATTCTTTTGTGGGAAAATTGTTGTCAGCGTTTTTAATTTTACACTAATTTTAGCTTATTCCTAAATTTTATTATTAGTAACAAACGTTCCTGAACTATGTCTAAACGTGTAAGGACAATTATTCCGTTCAATTTCTCAGCGATTTTTGTTAAGAATAAAGGTAAAGTTGTATTCTTTACAACAAACCCCTCCAATGGAAAAAATCTGATATGACCGCCAAAAAAAGTGATCAGGATGGCGCCGCAGTCACCAAGTGAATATTGGTTGTTGAGCTGCAGCCAATGGCGTAGCCCGGAATTTATGTAAAGATGTGCACTTTATATAGAAATTTACTTAGGCTATTTTTTGGCCGAAAGGAAATCAAGGTTTTGATTCCATTATGAATTAAAAAGTAAATATTAAGCGAGATACTTTATATAGGTGATCATAATGGCGGAAAAAACACAAAATCAATGTAATGGCAAAGCCAATGGTTGAGAGAATTTTATGGGAATACATGTTATTAATTTTCCAAAAGAAATTGTGGTAACATCTATTTTAAGTACCAAAAAATATGCAACACAAATACTGATGCACTCAGATTTTCAATACTCATTCAGTAAGGTGACTTGTTAATAGAGAATTAGAAATAAATAAGCAAAAGAAGAAAAATAAAATTTTAGAATTTTAAAAGTATTGATGCAATTTTCATATAAATATAAAAGTGAAGAATGTAACGAAAAAAATCACAGGAATGCCCTCAGACCCTTCTGGTCCCTTAATGCCTCTGCGACTGGTTGTGACACATTAAGTCCCGGATAGTCCTCGTGGACACAAAAATCGAAGCATGCTGGCCGACACTTATATGCTAGGCTCAAGTGACGAAAATAACATGTGAAACGGTGCGTTTTAGGTTTTCGTTTGCTTCTATTGTTTGCAGTAAGTAAAATTTCAAAGGTAACTTCTTTGACTCCTTCAGTAAACTTGTATGGTCTGTACCACAGTGTAAGTTTCAAGATTACAAAATCATCGATCTCGTACAAGGTGGTAGTCTAAAGGTTGGAGCTACATGATGTTGGTTGGCGGTTGTGGGGGGAGGGTTTGTGCTTCGATTCAGTTTTTTTTTTTTTACTTAATGAAGGGTACAATTAATGACAGGACCCTTCCCGAATTTCCCCTCGAAACCTGGGAAGAACCCTGCTCCAGCCTGACAACCTAAAGAAATTCCCATAATACCCCTAAGTCCTTGCAATTAATTATGAGAATTCTACCAAAAATCCAACATAACTTCCCCTTAAGGACTGGTTAATCGTCTTAGCCTCTCGACTGAGCAACCGCACCGGTGGCTAACCAGCCTGGTCATATCAGGGTAAAAGCCAATGCTTCGCCACATATCACAATGTGAGAACTCTTGATCATGATTCAAAGTTTATAGCCCTCTGCTAACAAGCTTTGATACCAAGTTGATAGTAGGTCAGACACTGCTGAAACCTCAGACTAGTGGTGGCCCTATAGGGTAACCTCACGAACTTGTTTTACGCCCCAGCCTCTCGACTGACAGCTTTTAACACAAAATTTTAATACCTGAAATACCCTTAACCTTTAGAAACATTAAATAAACTTTACAGCGGTTCCAACAGAACCTCCTCTGTACTTGACTGACCCCACCTACCTGTCAGACACAGGATAGCCTAGTAATTCACAAACTACCTCGGAGCACCTCCTCCGTAATAAAACGAGACAACTGACGTGTCACCCTCGTGTGAACCATCAACCACCCGTCAATCTGGATCATCACCCACACCAACAAGGCACAAGACTTGGTTGAATTGAGTCTCACTGACTTACCCCGAGTCGTAATTCGATATACCGGCTCATCCTGAGCACCCCGAGTGGTAACTCGACATCCCAGCTCATCCTGAGCACCCCGAGTGGTAACTCGATATCCCGACTCATCCTCAGCACCCCGAGTGGTAACTCAATATCCCGGCTCATCCTAAGCACCCGAGTGGTAACTCGATATCCCAGCTCATCATGAGCACCACGAGTGGTAACTCGATATCCCGGCTCATCCTAAGCACCCCGAGTGGTAACTCGATATCCCGGCTCATCTTGAGCACCCCGAGTGATAACTCGATATCCCGGCTCATCCTGAGCACCCCGAGTGGTAACTTGATATTCCAGCTCATCCTGAGCACCCCGAGTGGTACCTCGATATCCCGGCTCATCTTGAGCACCCCGAGTGGTAATTCGATATCCCGGCTCATCCTGAGAGTATGATGGAATCCTCCATGACATACCTCCTATCATCATGAGAGTATGATGGAATCCTCCATGACATACCTCCTATCATCCTGAGAGTATGATGGAATCCTCCATGACATACCTCAGACCTCAACGATATGGCAGAGAAAGATCCCTCGAATGACAATATCGGAGAACCTCTCAACGATCTGGCGGAGACGTACCCTCAACACCAGTCGGAGAACCCTCAACAATGTGGCAGAGAAAGACCCCTCGAACACCAACATCGGAGAACTCCTCAACGATCTGGCGGAGACCTACCCTCAGCGGCAGTCGAAGAACCTTGTGGGATAACATAATACATAAAAGTACACATGCCACGTAATCCCGGAAACCCAGTCCGTTCTCAGTACATCCAAAATACCAATTCAAAGAAGCCCTAGCCCCAAGGAATTCTTTGACACATTAATAACGCAACTCCCTTGCCCTCTCGAGTCAAAACCCACTCCATGGTCTACCATTACCGCTGGGATTACTCAAACGGGGCTCTAAATGAACTCCAATGGCCTCAAAACTGTCAAAATCCGATCCGGAATGTCCCAAAACCCTAGCCTCGCGATGTCGTGGGCCGGAACATAGCCCCACGTGTCGCGACGCGTTGGTAGAAGGCCAGACCACGTGCCCTCACACGCCGTCACGCGCCCCTACACGCCCTGTACTGTTCACGGCGGAATATTCCGTCACTTTGACGGAATATTTCGTCAAACCTGAAGGAATTGGAATATTTCGTTCAGACTAACGGCGCTAGGGATTCGTCATAACACCATTATCATTTGACGGAATATGCTAACGCCGTCAGCATATTCTGTCAAATCTTGACGGCGTTATTCTGTCAAATGCTGACTGGATGCTGACTGTGCTGCCACGTGGCTGTCAACTGGCATGCCATGTCAGCCGTCGTCGATCGACCAGTTGCCGGAGTCTCGTCGGAGACGATGATCGGACCACCGTCGTTGCCGCCATCTCCGGTGGCTAAAATCTAGAAATTCTTGCCGAAAATCACCATTTCCGACGAGCTTCCAACTTCTTAATTTCTCGACCATTTTTCACAATCCACACATGTAAATCCATCTACTTTTCACCAGGAACCCAAAAATGAAGTCGGGAGTTCGAGATCTTACATGGTTCAGACGGAATCCGACTGGAAAGTTTCGGCCAACCTCCTCTTTTCGTTATGCCGTCCTAGGTGGTGTTCGTGCTTCGAGATTGACACCAAAAACTTCGTCAGGTTAAGGGGAATCCATCCCTGGCCTCGATTTAGATCGGAAAGATCCTGAAATGGGTTGACTGTGGTGGTGGATTCGGTGTTCGCACGGGGAGGAGAGAGAGATTTCTGAGGGAGGAGAGAGAGACTCCGAGTCTGGGTCTGGTTAGAGTCCGAAAACAGAGAAAATATCCCCTTAAAATTTTGGATTTTTCCAAAATGACCAAACTACCCCTATAGCTTCTAGATCCACAACGATCTCACCGAGTCTCCATCTTTCGCGTGCTGCCTATCTACGAACTCGTGAGTTCGAGACCTACTCAACGACCCAAGAAAAATTTCCAGAAACACTGCCAGTCAAAAAGTGACTCCCGAATCCTTCCGAAACTAAGGGTAAAATTGTCTTTTCCTTAATTAAATTCTCAAATTAATTTAATTCCTGGTCTGGGTCGTTACAATTTCCCCCCTTAAAGGAATTTCGTCTTTGAAATTCCCTTAACTCAGGTCAAAGAACCAACCTCCTGTTTCAAGTCCTCTCGCATCACCACCGACACGAATTGGGCATCAGATGCAATTCCCAATTGAACCTGTGCACTCTGCACCTTTCTTTGTTCCCGTCTCTACAACAAACCGTAGGTAAGAACAACATCTAGGAGACATCCTGGAGGCACTAGAATCCATTCAACCCGGAACATACCTCAAAGCAAGGCTCTGAGCCCGAGAAGTCCACCGCGAGTCTTACCCCGAGCATAACTACACTTACCTCAAGTCATGATGTCACATGACTGAATATACCTTGAAGTCAGGTGTCGGATAGGGTCACGTGTACCGAATGCAATCAACCTCAACGATCTGGCGGAGAATTAACTGCCATACCAGAGTCAGAGCATATCGACGATCTGGCGGAGAACTACCTGCCACACCAGTCGGAGAAAACATTGACGAATACGTGATTGAAAAAAATACCCCTCATCATGTGCCCCCCCCCCCCCCCCCCCCCCCTCTACGAGTAAAACTATGCATGCATAACATAAAATTCCATTTTATATAAATATATAAATATAGATAATCTGAAACCCACCGGAAAATCCATCTTTTGTTAAAACACTTGGTGGGACCCACAAAAATTCGTAATATGAAAACATCCCGTGGTCCACAACCCTGCTTTGAAAATCCTCCTCAAAGGAGTTTAAAATCACGTAAACCGATCTGGACACAAAATATATCAAAATATATCCCATTGCTTCCCGAATGGTCTCCCGAGCTGTAGCTCGTCTCAACGATCTAGCTCGTCTCAACGATCTAGCAGAGAAAGACCCTCTATGCCAGCATCGGAGAAAACCTTGAACTTCGGAGACAGTAATTCAGATCCATGTTTTGAAATCCTTGTTTCCTGGTCAAGCCAAATTCATTGAAATCTAGGTCTATGCCCAAATCCAAGGAAATTGCAAATCCGGGTTTACCCCCAAAACCATGGACTCAAAATCTGTCAAGTTAAAACCATTTTATAACAGAGTCCATAAAACCAGGCCACATCCCAAAACATTGTTTCCACTATAATATTGAAAACACGTGTCCAATCATAATTTATTAGCACAATTTCTAAATTTCAGAAATGTACCAAAAACAATATATAACAATATTTAATTCAAATATACCTTTATGCATGCATTATCATTTATAAACAAAAGTCCACTCACCAGCAACAGCGACGCCTACCTCCCCCGTGCATCACCTGACTCCCAACTCTCCGCCTCCCTCAGTTCTAAGTCGCTGAAGAGACAAACATCTCGGAGGCATCTCATTGACAAGAATCCTTAATAATTTGCACACAAGTGTGCGGTCTAGAGAAAGTGAAACCTAGAGCTCTGATACCAAATTGACAGGACCCTTTCCAAATTTCCCCTCGAAACTCGGGATGAACCCTGCTCCCGTTTGAAAACCTAAAGAAGTTCCCAGAATACCCATAAGTCCTTGCAATTAATTATGAGAATTCTGCCAAAAATCTGGCATAACCTCCCCTTAAGGACATGTTAACCGTCTTAGCCTCTCGACTGAGCAACCGCATTGGTGGCAAATCGGCTTGGTCATATCAGGGTAAAAGTCAATGCTTCGCCACATATCACAATGTGAGAACCCTTGATTATGATTCGAAGTTTATAGCCATCTGCTAAAAAGCTTTGATACCAAGTTGACAGTAGGTCAGACACTGCTGAAACCTCAGACTAGTGGTGGCCCAACAATGTAACCTCATGAACTTGTTTTACGCCCCAGCCTCTCGACTGATAGCTTTTAATACAAAAGTTTAATACCTGAAATACCCTTAACCTTTAGAAACATTAAATAAATTTTACAGGGGTTCCAACAAAACCTCCTCTGTACTGGACTGACCCCACCTACCTATCAGATGCAGGATAGCCTAGTAGTTCACAAACTACCTCGGAGGACCTCCTTCACAATAAAACGAGACAACTGACGTGTCACCCTTGTGTGAACCATCAACCACCCGTCAATCTGGGTTACCGCCCACACCAACCCACTAACTCAGATGACGAAGGCACAAGACTTGGTTGAATTGAGTCTCACTGACTTATCCCGAGTCGTAACTCAATATCCCGGCTCATCCTAAGCACCCCGAGTGGTAACTCGACATCCCGGCTTATCATGAGCACCCCGAGTGGTAACCCGACATCTCGACTCATCCTGAGCACCCCGAGTGGTAACTCAATATCTCAGCTCATCTTGACCACCTCTATTGGTAACTTGATATCCCGGCTCATCCTGAGCACCCCGAGTGGTAACTCGATATCTCAGCTCATCTTGAGCACCCCGAGTGGTAACTCGATATCCCGACTCATCCTGAGCACCCCGAGTGGTAACTCGATATCCCGGCTCATCATGAGCACCCCAAGTGGTAACTCGATATCCCAGCTCATCCTGAGCACCCTAAGTGGTTACTCGATATCCTGGCTCATCCTGAGAGTATGATGAAATCCTCCATGACATACCTCAAATCCTCTTAAGAGTATGATGGAATCCTCTATGACATACCTCCGATCATCCTGAGAGTATAATGGAACCCTCCATGACATATGTAACAACCCGGAAATTTAATTATTGGATTTACGTAAATTATTTTTGTAAAAAGACAAATTTACCCTTGGTTGTTAAAGGTGTGGAAATCAAGTTTTGTTTCGAAACATATTAGGCTGTGTTTCGGGTACCGTTGCGTAGGCCTTGAACTCACGAGTTCGTAGACAGGCGATACGCGGAAAACATAGTTCGTGTACGAAAGTTACGGGTCAAAATTTTCAAGGGCATTTTCGTAATTATTGACTTGGGGTAGAGATTTTCAACCCCAAACCATTTACAACTTCATTTCTTCATCATTCTCATCTTTTCTCTCTAAACCACACAGACCACCCCGAACCCGTGCAACAAAAACACCCAAAACCCACAAAAGTCAACTTTGATTCAAGGCCTAAACTTCCATTTTTGCTCCACTAATCGAATTCTACTCCTTCCCACAATCACTACCGTACAAACCATCAGAGGAGACACCCACGAGGGAAGCCGAACCGAGGAAAAGAAGATTCGAACCTTCCGATCGATGTTTCAGCTAATACAAGTACGTATTTAATGTTTTGAGGTCATATTTGAGTTCCTGGGTTCGAGTAGATAGATTTAGACGTAAAATTCGTGAAAAATGGTTGAGTTTTGAAGAAGTTAGAAAAACTTGGAAGTCGACCGGAAATGGGGGATTCCGGCGACGGCGACGGCGGCGCTGCGGCGGTCCAGTCATCTTCTCCGGCCAGACTCCGGTGACGGTGACAGTGGTCTGGTCGTCTTCTTCGACGAGTCACCGACGATCGGTCGGGTCGAGTCAGACCGGGTCAGGTCGAGTTGAACCGGTCAGGTCGAGTTGAACTAGTCGGGTTGAGTGAACTAGTCAGGTCGAGTTGAACTGGTCGGGTTGAGTGAACCGATCAGGTTGAGTGAACCAGTCAGGTTGAGTTAGATCGGGTCGGGCTGAGTTGGGCCGGGTTGGACCTGTCTAGGCGCGTGGGTACTGTAGATGGGCGTGGCTGACGCGTGATAGCGCATCGCGGCGCGTGGTTCGACCTTCCGCCAGTGCGTGGCGACGCGTGGGATTGATTTCGAAGTCACGGTGACACGTGGTAGCTAGTTTTTGATGTTCCGAATTTGTTAGCGTAGGTTTCGAGTTGATCAGACGTCGTTTAGAGGTAGATTTGGGCGTCCGAAGTTGCTGCGTTTTCTAGGGCAGCGTTGGTGGATATCCCAAGGTTTAGGGAATTGTTATATAAGAGTCTTATTACTAGCCGATAATCCCGATTGTTATTATTGACATGCGATATTCCGGGAACCTCGGAGGGACAAACAAGTCGGGATTGAGCTTGCCTGGACAGGTGGTGAGTGGACTTTTGGTTTATAAACTGTAATGCATGCATCAATGTATCTTTGTTTAAATACTATTACGTATTGTTGCATTGAATTTCCGGAATTGAGAATTGATTGCTGGACACATGTTTTCTAATATTTCAGTGAAAGTGTGTTTTGAGAAATGGCTTGGTTTTTGGACTCGATTTTGATATCGTTTTGACGTGGTAATTATTGAGTCTATGATTTTGGGTTGAACTATTTGAGGGGGGCCAGGATCCGGGGCCAGGATCCGCTATAGGCGGTGAACCCGGTGAACCTCCAATATAAACAACACCAATTTGAGGGGGGGCAAGATCCGGGGCTAGGATCCGCTGTCGGCGGTGAACCCGGTGAACCCCCAATATAAAAGGTGATTTTTCAATGAATTTGGCTAAGGCCAAGAAACAAAGATTTCAAAACACATATTTGGTTTTCACTAGTTTTCTGTTCCGACGGTTACTGTTTCTCCGACTCTAGCATCGAGGAGTTTTGCTCCACCAGGTCGCAATGCTGTCTATGCATAGTATAGAGTTTGTAGTATCGGTCATAGCACATCTCAAGGGATACCCTGGTGTGTTGTGGATATGTCGGGAACAGTGGGTTTGAAATATTATGTGTCCATGTTGAATTAAATGATTTTAAACTCCTTTGGGGAGGATTTTCAAACCAAACTGTGGACCACGATGTGTTTTCATTATACTGATTTTGCGTGGGTCCAACCAAGTGGTTTTAAAGAGAAATGGAATTCCGGTGATTTGCAGATGATGTTTTATATCATGAACTGTTTTATTTGGTGCATGCATGGTTTTATTCGTGGAGGGGGAAAAATGTAAGATTTCCTCGGAAAACGATTTTTAAACGATTATTTTTGTCCACTCACAACTTTTGTGTTTAAATCCCCTCCAAGCTATTGAGTTGACGCGGGCACTTCTTATGAGGCGGAGGCATTAGTATTTCAGCTGCACAGTGTATTTAAACTTCGAGTAGGATATCTAAATTGTACTATTTATCCTACCTAGACGCTCTGATATTATATTTTAATTGGATGGTCGTTATTTGTTGGAAATGTTGAGTGCTTTGAATCCCTTGTCTGACAGGTGAAGTTGGTCATATTATATTTGTAAGGGTTGAAGGGTATTTTGGGAACCTTTCCTTATGTTGTCAGACGGGATCAGGGTCCTTCTTGGGTTTCGAGGGGAAATTCGGGATGGGTCCTGACAACATACCTCAGACCTCAACGATATGGCGGAGAAAGATCCCTCGAACGCCAATACCGAAGAACCCCTCAATGATTTGGCGGAGACGTACCCTCAACGCCAGTCGGAGAACCCTCAACAATGTGGCAGAGAAAGACCCTCGAACGCCAACATTGGAGAACCCCTCAACGATCTGGTGGAGACGTACCATCAACGCTAGTCGGAGAACCATGTGGTATAACATAATACATAAAAGTACACATGCCACGTAATCCCGGAAACCCATTCCGTTCTCAGTACATCCAAAATACCAATTCAAGGAAGCCCTAGCCCCCATGGAATTCTTTGACACATTAATAACCCAACTCCCTTGACCTCCCGAGCCAAAACCCACTCCACGGTCTACTATTACCGCTGGGATTACTCAAACCGGGCTCTAAATGAACTTCAATGGCCTAAAAACTGCCAAAATCCGATCCGTAATGTTCTAAAACACTAGCCACGCGTCGTCGTGGGCTAGAAAATAGCCCCATGCGCCGCCACGCGTCGTCGTGGGCCAAAAAATAGCCCCACGCGCCGCCACGCACCGGTAGAAGGCCAGACCACACGCCGCCACGCGCCCATGCACCCTCACACGCTGCCATGCGCCGTCACGCGCCCCTACGTGACCTGTATTGTTCACGGAAGAATATTTCATCACTATGACTGAATATCCTGACGGAATCAGAATATTCCGTTCAGCCTAACGGCGCTAGGGTTCCATCATAACACCGTTATCATTTGACGGAATATGCTAACTCCGTCACCATATTCTGTCAAATCCTGACGGTATAAGTTGACTCAACGGTCAACTGACTGCTGACCGGACGCTGACTGTGCTACGACGTGGCACCACGTGGCTGCCACCAGCAGGCCACGTCAGCCTCCGTCGGTCGACCAGTTATTGGAGTCTCACCGGAGACGATGATCGGACCGCCGTTGTTGTCGCCGTCTATGGTGGCTGGAATCTGGAAATTCTCGCCGGAAATCACCATTTTCAGCGAGCTTCCAACTTCTTCATTTTTCGACCATTTTTCACGATCTGCACATGTAAATCCATCTACTTTTCACCAGGAACCCAGAAATGAAGTCGGGAGTTCGAGATCTTACCTGGTTCGGACGGAATCCGACCGGAAAGTTTAGGCCAACCTCCTCTCTTCGTTCCGCCGTCCTCGGTGGTGTTCGTGCTTCGAGATTGACACCAAAAGCTTCATGAGGTCGAGGGGAATCTATCCCTGGCCTCGATTTAGATCGGAAAGACCCCGAAATGGGTTGACTATGGTGGTGGTTTCGTTGTTCGCACGGGAGGAGAGAGAGATTTTCCAGGGAGGAGAGAGAGAGTCCGAGTCTAGGTCTGGGCAGAGTCTGAAAATAGAGAAAATATCCCCCTAAATTTTTGGAATTTTCCAAAATGACCAAACTGCCCCTGAAGCTTCTAGACCCACAACGATCTCATCGGGTCTCCGTTTTCCGCGTGTCGCTTGTCTACAAACTTGTGAGTTCGAGACCTACGCAACGACCTAAGAAAAATTTCCAAAAGCACTGCAGTCAAAAAGTGACTCCCGAACCCTTCCGAAATCGAGGGTAAAATCGTCTTTTCCTTAATTAAATTATCAAATTAATTTAATTCCTGGTCCGGGTCGTTACAATTAACATTTTGAGAAGATTTTTTTTTTAAAAACTGTGCTTTTATAATATTGGAGTTGGCAATAAAACCACCATATTTTATAATGCATTCGTTAATTATTATACCTTTTTTTTTTGTTAGGTCAATAGTAACATAAAAAAATTTAGAACTACAAGTTTACAAGGGGCATACCCCAGGAAAAGCAAGAAACCTAGAGTACACCAACAACTAAGCTCATAAACAACAAGCAGAAGACCCAAACTGAATTAAGACAACAATGATCCAAACCCTAGTACACATGGACTAAAAAATTAGGGCAGAAACCCTAAAGACTATGAGTTCAAACCCTAAGCCCAAAACAAGGACAGATAAAGATCAAAACCAAGGCTCAGCCCAAAAGGTGTTAGACCAACACACGCCTAAATACCAGATATCCCAAGAAACAGAGCATGATGACAAGGTCACCACCTACACCAACACGCAGTAAAACCAAACCTCACCCGCACCCTTGCCACTATCGCAGCCGCCGCCGGACCCACCGTTGTGCCACCGCTGCAACAGTCGCGCCATTGTAGAAGCAGTTACCGAAGCAGCCTTCGTCGTAGCAAACGAAGCAGACATATCTGAGAAGAACCACCGCCAGAGCATTTAAAATTGTCACAGCAAAGCAAAGAAGCCCCACCGCAGCTGCAACAACGTTCCCTAAGCGTCGTTGCAACCACAACAACGCTCCTCCAAGCCTTGCCGTAGCAACGCTGCCTCCCAAGCATTGCCGCAGCCGCATCAACCCCTCGCATCGTCGACGTCGTAGACAAGGCACCACAACCAATGCAGCGTCGCCGCAAACACCGCATCACCGTTGATGCAGCAAGCCCCGTGTGCAACCACCGCCGTCATAGTAGATCTCGATGCCCGCAAGGAACTCAGGAAAATTTGGAATTTCCATCTCGTCCGACCCAACAACGGAACTCACGCCACAAGTCCATCATCAGACCGCCCGGATTGTCAGTGGCAAGCCAACCGCCGCACCATCACCCTTCTGCCATGGGAGCACAACAGAAGCTGATCCACAAAGCAGAAATAGGCGAGTCGAGAAGAGGGGGGGAAAAGTGAAAGAAATGGAGAAGAGAAAGGAAGAAGGAGATGGGAAGAGGAAAGGGAAGAGGGGCTGTCGCTGACTCCAAAGGGAATCGACGGCTAGGGTTGAGACTCATTGGGTTTTTTAGAGAGAAGGCAGAGCAAAATTCTAGAGAGAGATAGAGCAATTAAAACCTAATTTTTATACTCTTAAAGAAAGCGTGTTAGATCTCGTTAAAAAAAAAGTGTTAGAAGATGAATTAAAAATGTGAAAATCGTTACTCATATTGAAATTAGGTCTTGTGTAACCAGAGTCACTCATGTATTGCCATAAACCCTAAACATACATAAAGGAGGATGTATGATGTATCGACAATTCAGCCCCCATGAACGAGATATAAGATGAAATTTTGTATTGCTTTCTCTATTTCCCTCAAAGTAATATAATGGTATTGAATTTTTTTTTAACTTTTAAGAAGTGTAAATCAAAAGCCATATGTATCACATTTTATATAGGCAGGTAACTTCACCCAAAACACTCAATGGTTGTGAGTGTGAAACTAATATATATACTATCCAATATGCATGCTTAGAAGAAAACGTGTAGTAAACATGAGAAACCATCCTATCACCGACAACATTATTTCACCTATTAATCTCGATGAATTGTACCACAATTACAACAGACAATAAATTTTGGATGGTGAGTTCAGATTCAGAACATAAAAATAATATTATGAATGATTGTGAATAACAGAGCACAGAAGTAAACTCAAATCATATATGAAAAGTCAAATAGTTTTTTAACGTAATGACAATCATGAATGCACCCAGAAACTGTCCTCCTGGTCCCCGGCAGGTGATCATAGATCACAACTTGTTTATGCTTTGGACAAATACTTTAAATACCAATCGGAAACAGAGTAGTTGCAATTTGCAAATACTGCAAACTCCCAATTTTGAATTCAATTGGAATTGGCATGGAATTGAGTTCTTCAGAAAACAATGTTGTCATCCCAAGATGGACGCCGAGTCCAAGCCCAAGAAGATCATTATTGCCAGATAAAGATCACCATCATACAGAGATGATTGAAAGGCAGCAGAGCTCAGCTTCTGCAGAAGAGGATGGCAGATCCTTGTCGTGCTCTAGCATGGACAGAATTTTTCCATTCAGCATTGTTTTTAAAGGTGGTGGTGGTCCTCTCAACTCTGCCTCAGACACTCAAGAAGATGAAGCCCCATCTCTGGAAATTCACCAAACAGTTGGTGTGCAGAAAAATGATGATATTGAAATTGGGTTGGGGAACAAGGGTGTTTCTTTGACATGGAAAGACCTCTCGGTTGGTGTGTTTGATGCCAAAAATGGGCAAAGAATGATTCTGCAAGAGCTTACAGGGTTTGCTCAACCTGGTGAGCTATTGGCTATCATGGGTCCTTCTGGTTCTGGCAAAGATACCCTTTTGGATGCTTTGGCAGGTAGCTTTCATTTTGTTTCTATTTCTATCTATTAATTAAGCTAAACAGCTAAATCATTATTTAATTGCTATGTGAATAATACAAGTACAAGAGATGTGAAGACAAATTAGCAATTGTGGATTCAAAAGATGTCAAGGTGTTTTATTTGTTCATAATCGATTCACTTTCGACTTCATTTTCTTTTTCTTGCTTTGCAATATACTGATATGTTACTTGTCACAGATTCTTTTGGGGTATAATTTTTCAGAAAAGCTTATGAAATAGCTTCTGGAAGGGGGGAGGCTTAGGAAGTTGAAGATTTTAATACAGTGTCAGCAATGAACTGTGAATTGATCTTTTTTGTACAATAATTGTTAGTTGATTTTTTTGACCATCCTAGAATCCAGATCAATAGGCAAGTCAAAGCAGCTTACCACTCTTAGTTTGATAATATTTTGCTGCTAACTTGAAAGATTAGTTTGATAAAGTCAGCTTGACAGAGACCCTATGATTTTTTCTTAAATCTATATGAAGATAAGATATAATGCTAAAAAGAATGTTTGAACATTGCAGGCAGGCTAAGTTCAAACACACAGCAGAGAGGGGAGATCTTGATCAATGGCCGTAAAGAAACACTTGCTTTTGGAACTTCGGTAAGAAAAATGTACGAATAGGTGCTCATTCGACCGATGATAGACAATCCAATCCACTATAATGAACCCAAAAAAAAAAAAAACCTTAAGAAATAAGAATTTGGATCCTCAGTCTTGTTTTCTTGATGGTGTATGTAGGCATATGTGACTCAAGATGACACTCTAATGACAACATTGACAGTAAGAGAAGTTGTATATTACTCAGCACAGCTTCAACTGCCTGACTCCATGTCCAAAGCAGAAAAGAAGGAAAGTGCTGAGATGACAATAAAGGAGATGGGTTTGCAAGACGCCATGGACACAAGAATTGGAGGTTGGAGCATAAAAGGGTTGAGTGGTGGACAGAAGAGAAGAGTTAGCATTTGCATTGAAATCTTGACACGCCCTAAGCTTCTGTTCCTTGATGAGCCTACTAGCGGCTTAGACAGTGCAGCATCTTACCATGTCATGAACCGTATTGTCAGGCTAGCTCACCGCGATGGAAGGACAGTAATTGCATCAATTCATCAGCCTTGCAGTGAAGTTTTTGAGCTTTTCCAAAACCTCTGTCTTCTCTCTTCTGGTAGAACTATCTACTTTGGCCCTGCATCAATGGCAGAACAGGTAATATTTGCAACAAAGAATCATTATAACTTTAACTTCTAAATTTCTAATAATGAGCAATTCAATAGCTGTAAAAATCTTCTTGGTGCAGTTTTTTGCTTCAGATGGCTTCCCATGCCCAACTCTGAGAAACCCATCAGATCACTACCTTAGAACTATCAACAAGGATTTCGATATTGTAAGTCTTCTTAAACAATTTTTCAATTATTGATTCTTTAACTTTTTGCTAGTAACAATAGCTTGATCGTAAAATGATAATCTTCAAGCGATAAACTTTGGAAATCCAATCACAAGAAGAAAAAAACTTACCTTGAATATTGACACTAGGATATCGAGCAAGGGCTTGATGGGAAAATAAGCACTGAGGAAGCAATAAAGATTCTCATACAATCATACAAGTCTTCAAATCATTTCCAGAAAGTTCAGAAACAAGTGGAAGAGATTTGCCAACAGGTAAATAAGCTTATGATTTTGATTGGTTCAAATTCAATTTTTATACACTTTTAGCTTATCAAAGACTGACAGAAGAAGAAAAAAGTCAAATGATTACTTACTATATTATCTGTTTAATAGAAAGGTGGAGCTCTAGAGAAGGGAAGCCAAGCCAGCTTCATAACACAAAGCTTTGTTCTGACAAGAAGATCTTTCGTGAACATGTATCGTGATCTAGGCTACTACTGGCTTCGCCTTGCAGTTTACATTGCGTTATGCTTATGTGTAGGGACTGTCTTCTATGACATTGGCTCCACCTTTGGCTCAATACAGGTAACTTGAAGTCAATCATATATTTCTCTCGTCTTGTTATACAAAATTAGCTTATATCATTTATTAGTAGCATCAAAATGTCTGAATTTACAGGCTAGAGGCTCAATGCTCATGTTTGTTGGATCATTCTTGACTTTCATGGCAATTGGTGGATTCCCTTCTTTCGTGGAAGACATGAAGGTTAGTGCGTTTGGTTGATACATATATATATCTAGTATTTGTTGTGCACTACATGTATAGAATTGTTTGAGATCTGACCACTTTTTTTCTTTCACTAACCAGATCTTCGAGCGGGAAAGATTAAATGGGCACTACAGTGTTTCGGCGTTTGTGGTTGGAAACACAATTTCCTCCATTCCATACTTGCTTATCATTTCTTTAATTCCTGGAGCAATAGCCTACTTCCTTGTTGGCCTTCAAAAGAGCTTCGAGCACTTTGCCTACTTTGCATTGCTGCTCTTTGTGACCATGATGTTGGTTGAAAGCCTAATGATGATTGTAGCAAGCATTGTGCCGGATTTCCTCATGGGAATCATTACAGGTGCTGGGATTCAAGGGGTGATGATGTTAAATGGAGGTTTCTTTCGCTTACCGAATGATCTTCCGAAGCCTTTTTGGAGATACCCAATGTACTACATTGCATTCCACAAGTACGCAAATCAAGGGTTCTACAAAAATGAGTTTGAAGGACTCACATTCCCTAACAAACAAGCAGCAGCACCATCCATAATTACCGGCGAAGAAATCTTGCGAAGCATTTGGCAAGTACAGATGGGGTACTCAAAGTGGATTGATCTTGCCATTTTGTTTGGAATGGTGGTTGTTTACAGGCTCATGTTTTTGGGAATCATAAAGACCAAAGAAAAGGCTGTGCCAGTTATCAAAACTCTTTTATTTGCTACGCCCAACCACTCTAACAGATGACAAAGAATCCATCCGTGATCAAGCCCTCATATTAAGCAAGATTGTACTAGTGTTTAATTTGTTTTTTAATTTATATTTCATTCGGTGTAAGGTTAGGGGTAGGCGATAAGGGCCTGACTCGAACTGTTGCCATGAACTGGGCTAAAATTTTTTTAGTCAAAACTAATTCCATTTAGACCTGCAGTATCATATTTAAGAAAAATAATTTTTTTTAGTCAAAACCAATTGCATTTAGAACTAGTGTCATATTTAAGAAAAACAACTTTATCACTACATGATAACAAGTTCAGCTTAAATTTTAAACACACCTCAACAAGAAGGTTTAACAAAAATATAAATCAATAAGAAGGTTCGTAAAGCTATAAAAACATCTAAAATCTCAAAAATAAAACCCTTGATGTTGCCTAAATATTAGCGTACGTGCAAAAATACAACCCTTGCTGTTGCCTAAACATTAGCTTGCGTGAAAAAAAAATTCTTGTTTCAGTGGGAAAGAAATCAAATTAGGATAGAATTCTTAATATATTTATTTTTCTATGACTCTTAGTGGGGTGTATTCTAATTAGAATTGTGAAGGATTTAAAGACAATTATAAATTCTCGTGTATTCAATAATTCTCTCACAGTAAAATAGAAATAAATAAAATAAATATTATTCATCTTCATCCAAGTTAATATATACGACCAAATAATTTTAGAATCTTCCATTGATGCACATTCAAAAAGACATCTATCATGAAATTATTTGTCCATGAATTAACATGGTTGATGGATGCATCCTGCTCTTCTTTCATAAATTTGATTGAACTCTTTGGATTGGATGAATCGATGAATTCATCGATAATCTCTTTGCTACGTCCAATGAATTCGATTGATTCATCATGCTCCTTTTTGATGAATTCGATTGAACACTCTTCAGATTCAATTAATTCGATTGAACACTCTTCAGATTCAATGAATTCGATTGAACACTCTTCAGATTCAATGAATTCGATTGAACACTCTTCAGATTCAATGAATTCGATTGAACACTCTTCAGATTCAATGAATTCATCAATTAGAATTAGCCCTTAACGTTTTTTATTGATTCGTCATATATAGAACATCATCGATAAATTCATCCTACCCTCCTTCGATATTCAGTGAAAAGATGAATTCATCAATTACCTTGTTGGGTATATATTCACCGCCTCCATTTGCTGGGTCGACATCTTCACCACCTCCATTCTCAATCTATGGCATATTGATTGATAGGTGGTTTGAGAGATTATATATAGTTTAAATAGGAGCAATAGTCCTTGAAATTTACCATAATTTTAGAAATCGCAATTAAACTTCATTATTAATTTTCCCCGTCCTTGAACTTTACCATAATAGTTTATTTAGTCCCCCCGTCAAAAATTCAAACGGAATCCGTGAGAAAAAACTCACTTGAAAAGACGGTTTTGCCCTTTATTTTAATGGATTCTGTTCAAATTTTTGACGGAGGGACTAACTATTGTGGTAAAGTACATGGACGGAAAAAACTAATACTGAAGTTTAAGGACGATTTTTAAAATAATGGTAAAATTCTTGGACTATTGCTCATATTATTCCTTATATATATATATATATATATATATATATATATATATATATATATATATTGATGCGGTAGGAAATGGTATTGATGCATTTTGTCGATAAAGGTGATTATATGATATTGTTATGAAAGTTGAAAGAGTCCAGTAAAAAAAAAGTTGGAAGAGGAATATTGAGAGACAATCAAGTCTGAAGGGATGGTTATGGAATGAACCTTCATATTTTCTTTATTATAAAAAAATTAAAAAGTAAAAAAAAAAATTAGACCAATAATTCTAGCTAAATCCAGAAAATCCAATCAAATTTGTATTACATGTGCACATAAATGCATAACAGACTTTAAATAGAATTGTCCCTAAATTCATGTAAGCCCAAGACAATTCAATAAAGTTCCATGAATCCATCACTTAAAAATTGTCCTTAGAAATAATTTACAATTCTAATTGAATACACCCCCTTAGTATTAAACCCATATTTTATTGGGAAAGAATTAAGATAGAGTTATTAATATCTTTTTTTATTATATTTTTTTCCTATGACTAGTTATTTAGGCTATGCTAAATTATTTTTTAAATTAATTATATTGCTTTTTTAATTAATTATACTTGAAATTTAGAATATTGAGAATAATTTTAGTAGTTTTATTCTTCTCACTAAGAGGCTTTATATACTGTTACAACCCTAGTTACAAGTAATCACACGGAATCCTTCTAAGGTAAGGAAACCTAACTTTTAGGAGAAGAGAACCTAATTATCTAATTACATAAATCTTGCAACACTCCCCCTCAAGTTGGTGCATAGATATCGCACATGCCCAACTTGTATGAAAACTTTGAAAACAATGTTTTCGAAACAGCCTTGGTGAGGATATCAGCCAATTGGTCTTCTGATCGAATTTTAGGTACTTCCACACTCTTTTTATCCTCTCCTTAATAAAGAACCTATCCACTTCGACATGTTTCGTTCTGTCATGCTGAATTGGATTTTCTGCAATGTCACGTGCAGACTTGTTATCACAATATAGCTTCATAGACTCTTTGGGTGGATAATCCAAGTCTTGTAACAAGAGTTTCAACCACAATATTTCTTGGATCCCAAGCGCCATTCCTTTATATTCAGCTTCTGCACTAGACTGTGCAACAACATTCTGTTTCTTACTTCCCCATGTAACAAGATTGCTCCTACAAATGTAAAATAACCAGAGGTAGACCTTCGGTCATCCAGAGCTCCAGCCCAATCTGCATCAGTGTACGCTTCAACCTTCAAATAATCTTCATTCTTAGTAACAACATTCAGAAGTGCATGAACTGACTCACTACACTTAGAGCATAGAATATGTATAACAACATTCATATGTTTTTCTCCTGGATTGTGCATGAACTGACTCACTACACATAGAGCATATGCAATGTCTGGCCGTGTGTGAGCCAAGTACATCAACATTCCCACTAGTCTCTGATATCTACCTTTGTCAGTAGGCACTTGATTATGCTCTATTGCTAGTTTCAGTCTTTCTTCTAGAGGCGTACTTGCAGGTTGACAGGCAGACATGCCAGTTTCATGCAACAAATCTAAGGTATACTTTCTTTGAGAAAGAAAGATTCATTTCCCTGATCGTGATACTTCAATTCCAAGAAAGTACTTCAAGAGGCCGAGGTCTTTCATCTCAAACTCTCGAGATAAATAGTTTTTTAGTGAATGTCTTTCCTCATGATCATTCCATATGACCACCATATCATCAACATATACAATGAGTGATGTGATGTTACCATCTGTTTTCTTCAAAAATAAAGTGTGATCTGAATTGCTCTATATGTAGCCAAAATTCTTCATAGACTTTGTGAACCTTCCAAACCACGCTCTTGGAGACTGCTTCAATCCATACAATGATTTCCTCAATCAGTACACCTTACTTTTATGCTTAGAGGCTACTTCACACCCAGGAGGAAGATCCATATAAACTTCTCCTGTCAAATCACCATGTAGGAGGGCATTTTTTACATCAAACTGTTGTAAAGGTCAATCCAAGTTCACTGCTAGTGACAACAGCACACGAACTGTATTTATCTTAGCTATATGCGCAAATGTCTCCATATAATCAATCTCATATGTTTGGGTGTATCCTTTTGCAACCAGTCGAGCCTTAAACTGCTCAATTGTACCATTTGATTTATACTTTATGGTATAAACCCATTGATATCCAACTGGTTTCTTCCCCGTGGGAAGATCCACAAGCTCCCATGTTTCATTTTTCTGTAAAGACTGCATCTCTTCATTCATAATTGCTTTCCACCTCGTATCAGCCAGAGCTTCCTGCACACCGTTAGGAATAGATACAGTAGATAATTGATTCACAAATGACTTATTTGATTCAGACAGACGATGGTTAGGAACATAGTGACTCATGGAGTATTTCACTTTACTAGAGAGGTCAGGTTCATACGTGACCTTGGGAACACCTCTTATGACACGATGATGTAGTTGTCTTTTTTGGGGCTTAGGCACATCCTCAACTAACGATTGGTTATGTGTATCAGGTATTGCAGGCACGAGGGACACATGTGATGTCATTTCGCATCTGATGATGATGGCAGCTTGGATGTTGAGGTGACATCCAAGGGATCTGGGCGCTGCGTTTGTGACTGGTCACGTGGGTGCTACAACTGTGACTAGTCACGTGGGTGCTACAACTGTGACTGGTCAAGTGACTGGTCACGACTTGTTTCTAGTGTAACCAACCACAATGTCTGATGAATGTCATAATTTAAAGCCTGAACTTCCTTATGGTACTCCCCCTGAAGTTCAGTAGCATGAGGAAAAAACATATCCTCTTCATGAAACACAACATCAAGTGTAACATACATCTGTTTTGAGGGAGGGTGATAACAACAATATCCTTTCTGTGTAGAGCGGTAGCCAAGAAAAACACACCTTAAGGCACGCGGTGTCAACTTATTTCGCTGATGTTCATGCAGATGAACAAATGTTGCGTATCCAAATACATGTGGTGACATATTGGGCACAGAAGGAGCACAAATTGCTGACATGAGAGCTTGAAAGGGTGTCTGAAACTTGAGAGTACTGGAGGGCACTCGATTAATCAAATAAGCTACATATTTTAGGGCTTCTCCCCAATAAATTAAAGGCATATGTGCTCCAATCAAAGATGCACGAACAACTTCCAACATATGGCGATTCTTTCTCTCTGCGACCCCATTTTGTTAGGGTGTATAAGGACAAGTAGTTTGAAGAACAATTCCATGTGTCTCTAAATACTTTTGTAAATCTGCACTCATATATTCTCCCCCATTATCAGAACGAAGAACTTGAATTTTGGATGTATATTGAGAACTGACCCTCTTATGGAACTTTTGAAATAAGGAGTTCACTTCTCCTTTCGATTTCATCAGACACACCCAAGTCATCTTGGTACAATCATCAATAAATGTAACAAACCAACGTGATCTACCTAGGGTAGCAATCTTAGATGGACCCCAAACATAAGAATGAATTATCATAAAAGGAGCTGAAATTTTATTCAAACTATCTGAAAAAGAAGCACGATGGCTTTTTGCAAGTTCACAAACATTACAACGAAAAACACTAACATCAATTCCAGAAAATAAAACGGGAAACAATCTCTGTAAATAACTAAATGAAACATGTCCCAAATGTCGATGCCATAACAAGATATCAGACTTCCTTTTCTCTTCCTGATGACCAGTCACTGCTAGGGTCTGAGTTAATTTTGTTGAACTGTCAGACACCAGATTTAAGTAATACAGCTTACCTCGCCTAACACCATAATCAATCTTCGTTCGGGTTCGGGTGTCCTTAAAAACACAAAAGTGAGGGAAAAAAATCACAATACATTGTAGAGCAGTAGTTATTTGGGCAACTGATAGAAGATTATAATCCAGAGATGGAACGATTAAAATAGAATCCAAATTCATGGTATCAGTGAGGGAAATGTTGCCTTCTCCAATAACTGGAGCAGACACACCATTGGCAGTAGAAACAATATTTTGGGTGGATGGTTCGAGGGATGAAACATGTCTAGAATCAAAAGTCATATGTTCTGTAGCACTAGAATCAATTATCCATGTACTATTAGAAACAGTTGCAGATATTTTTAAAGGTTTAGTATGAGTACCTGCAGTTGCAGCTAATGCAGAAGCATGTTCTACCCCATCACTCCCCCCATCAGGCTTCGTTTCAACCATGGCGGCAGTCGAACTCTTATTAGAATTTTTCTTCCTTGGGTCACGATTATGATCCCACTAGTCAGGGTAGCCCAAAATTTCATAGCACCTATTCACGTCATGACCATATTGGTTTTAATGCGTACAAACACGGTCTGAGGATGGATGAGAATTACCCTTAGAACTATTGGACTTTGAGGATGACCGGTCACGTGACTGGTATGAGGATGACTGGTCACGTGAACAATTCTGGTTCGATCGATTATTTCGAGCCACTATTGTTGAGGCATCCACATTTTCTGCTTCGGAGTTCATGGTTTCTCAATGTACAGATTCACGCCGAACAAGTGCATATGCATCTCCCAATTCAGGTACAAGTTCTTTTCGCAATATTTCACCACGAATTTGTTCAAATTCAGCGTTCAAGCCTGCAAGGAAGATATGGACCCTATGTCGGTTGATAGACTTCCTGTAGGCTATAACATCATCTTCATGTTTCATGACCACCTTATCACGATGATCCAATTCACTAAATATCTCGGTCAACTCTCCATAATAGACGGAGAGAGATTTCCACTTTGTTTGGCAGAAAAAGCTTTTTGGTTCAATGAAAAAACCAGCAATTCGTCTATTCCATCATAGAAGGCCTTAGTGAGGGCACTCCACACATCCCTCGCGGTCGATAGGTGCATGTAGCGCTTCATGATGTCTGGATTCATAGACATCAATAACCATTGTTTCACCTTCTGGTTGTCAGCATACCAGTGTTCATAATTATCATCGTCTTCTGTGGGTGGTTTATCTTTCCCACGAATGAACTTCAATTTTCCTTTTTCAGTGATGAACATCTCTACCAGTTGAGACCATACATCATAGTTGGTTTCAGTGAGGGTAATCCCCGCATTGAATGCAGATCCATCATATTGAATGACAATTGGAGTGACGAGTTTGGTGCCAGAAACTCCAGTGTCATCCTTTGGTGGTGGAGGAATTTCTGTCATTGGCGTGACTGGTCACAGGGATTTAGAGTTTCAGGGGTTCAAGCAAGAGGCGGCGTTCTTGCTTTTTCAAGCAAGAAGAAAGGCCCATTTTCTTAGGGTTTCAAGGAATTCAAGGGTACAACTCTGATACCAACTTGAAATTTAGAGTATTGAGAATAATTTCAATAGTTTTATTATTCTCATTAAGAGGCTTTATATACTGTTACAACCATAGTTACAAGTAATCACACGGAATCCTTCTAAGATAGGGAGACCTAACTTTTACGAGAAGATAACCTAATTATCTAATTACATAAATCTTGCAACAATTATATATATAAAATATCTATTTTGTTTTTTTTCAAATATCTATAGCACATGGTAGCCCATACTATGCTCCGCATGTGCATATAATTTTCTATTTTTTTTCGTCTATTACTTGTAGCATCAAATAGAATGGAGTTTGTATATAATATATGTACATGCATTAAACTATGGTTGAAAGAAGTTTACTTGAAAATACTTTATCGAAATAAAAATGGCTGATTTCATTCTCTAAGTAGAAGCATTACACTATCCATAGTTTTTCGTTTGGGCCAATAATATTATTGGGACAATACTTGCATCCCACTCTGATGGTACCTTCTTATACCATTCTTTTGATTTATCGAATTGTTTTTGTACATATATCATAATCGGAACCATTCACTCTCTAAATCATCATATTAAGACCATATCCGTAAAAACTCACCAAGATTGGAGGTCGTTTAGTCATTTATATATATCAACTAAATGGACGGTTCGCCATGATGATCTTAATTCTTACTAAAACAATTGATTTATTATAATACATATGAATGACTAAACGACCTCCAATCTTATTGATTTTTTATGGAGATGATCTTGACATGATGATTTAGAGAATGAATGGTTTCGATTATGATATATGTATAAAGATAATTCGATAAATTAAAAGGGTGGTACCACCCGGATGGATGCAAGTATTTTCCATATTATTGGACGTTTGACAATACTTGAGGTTCTTATTACTATTCTTGTATTTATAATAAAAAATGTTACATTTGTCATCAATTAAATGAATGTAGTCATTCTTACTGACATGACCCATCCCGAATTTCCCCTCAAAACCCAGGAAGAACCCTGTTCCCGTCTGACAATTTAAAGAAATTCCCAGAATACCCCTAAGTCCTTGCAATTAATTATGAGAATTCTGCCAAAAATCCTGTAGAATCTCCCCTTAAAGACTGGCTAACCCTCTTCCGCCTGTCAGACTAAGGATCAGATAACGCTCCAAATTCCAATAAGGTCAACCATCCAATGATGTAACCACAATTTACAATCAGTCCAAAAGACTTATCAGAGCATCTAGGTAGGATAAGTAAAATATAGAAATAAATATCCTACTCGATAGTCTAGGTAAACGCGCAGCTGAAAATTTAATGTCTCCGCCTCCGAATATGCCCACGTCAACTCAACTCAACGGCCTGGAGGGGATTTAAAACACGAAAGTTGTGAGTGGACAAAATAATCATTTAAAAATCATTTCCGAGGAAAACATACATTTCCCCCTCTACGAGTAAAACCATGGATGCATAACATAAATCCATTTGTATATAAATATAATATATAGATAATCCGAAAACCCACCGGAAAAATCCATCTTTTGTTAAAACACTTGGTGGGACCCATGAAAACCCGAATAATGAAAACATTCTGTGGTCTATAACCCTGTTTTGAAAACCCTCTTCAAAGGAGTTTAAAATCATGTAAACATACTTGGACACAAATTATACATCAAACCATATCCCATTGCTCCCCGAATAAAATCCCGAGCCGTAGCTCAATACCTTCCACACACCCGATATACCTTGAGTTGTGCAGAAACATGTACTACGCGTAGACAGCCTCAACGACCTAATGGAGAAAATACCCCTCGACACCAGCGTCGGAGAACCCTCAACGATCTGGCGGAGAAAGACCCTCGATGCCAGTCGGAGAAAACCTTAACCATCGGGGACAAAAATCCAGTGAAAACCAAAATCCATGTTTTGAAATCCTTGTTTCTTGGCTTAGGCCAAATTCATTGAAAAATCGGGTTTAAACTCAAAATCATGGACACGACCGAAATCCAAAATCAATCAAGTCAAACCATATAAAACCCGAAACCATAAAGCCAGGCCATAGCCCAAAACATCATTTCCAAATAATTATTGAAAGCCGTGTCCAGTAATAATTTAATAATATCCAAAAATTTGCCAAAACAATACGTAATAAGTAATTATATCAAATATACCTTTATGCATGCATTATACTTTACAAAACCAAAGTTCACTCACCACACGTCCAAATAGTTCAATCCCGAGTCGTACGTTCCTCTGAAGTTCCCGGAGCAGTATCGCCTGTTAAAAGTAACAACTGGGAGTACCAAATATAATTAAAACCCTACATTTAGACTCCTTAAACCCCGGGAGGTCCACTTGCGTCACACTAAAAATGCAGCCACTTCGGAGCCCCAAAACTACCCCTAAACAATGTCCGATCAACCTGAAACCTGCGCTAACAGGTCCGAAACGTCAAAACCTTGTCGACAAGCGTCGCCGTGACCCAAGGAGCGGTCCCATGCTCCAGCCGAAGGCCGGACCACACGCCACGTGCTGACCATATGCCGCCACGCGCCTGCTACATTGCCTCATGCGCTAGCTACAGTGCTCCACGTGGCTACCAGGTGGCATGCCACGTCAACCCCCCTCTGACCGAACCAGTCGTCGAAGAGTAGCTGGAGAAGAAGACCGCTCCGCCGTGCGCTACCTTCCGCCGTCGTCGGAACACTCCATTGCCGGCCGACCTTGAATTTTTCCTAACTTCCTCAAATCTTAACCGTTTAAAAAAATTTTTAGTCTAAATTCATCTACTCGAACCCAGGAACTCAAAAATGAAGTCTAAATACGAAACCCATACCTGTGTTAGCCGAAAAATCGATCGAAAGTTTTGATTTTTCCTTTCCTCGATTTGGTGTCTCCCGCGGCTACTTCGTGCGATAGTTGGTACGTTCTTGATCACGGGAAGGAGGAGAATCCGATGAGTGGAACCAAAACGGATGAGCTTGCCTCGAATTGAAGTTCGAATTTGTGGGTTTTTGGGTTCGGTCGCACGGGTTTGGGTGAGTCATGAAGAGAGAGAGTGAAATGAAGAAGATCTGATCTACTAGGGGTTAACATATCTACCCAGGCCAAATTACCAAAATGCCCCTGAACATTCTAAACCCACAACTCTCTCACACAAACTTCATTTTCCACGTGCCGTCTGTCTACGAACTCGTGAGTTCGAGACCTACGCAACGGTCCACGAAACACAGCCAAAAGTGTCTCGAAACAAAAATTGACTTTCAAGCCCCTTAAACAACCCAGGGTAATTTCGTCCTTTTACAACTTAATTTACGAAAATTCACTAATTAAATTTCTGGGTCATTACAATTCACCCATCTTAAAAAAATTTCATCATCGAAATTCACACATGTCACTGGAACAAATGTGGATGTTGCGCTTGCATCAGTGCCTCGGTTTCCCACGTGGCCTCCTCCCCGTTATGATTCCTCCACAGAACATTAACCAGAGGAATAGTCTTTATGCGCAGTATTTTTCCTTCGAATCTAAAAGTTGCACTTGTTGCTCTTCAAAAGTCAAATAATCTCTCAACTCAATTGGTTGCGCCTACAATAAATGAGATTCATTGAATAGATACTTCCAGAGCATGGATACATGGAAAACATCGTGAACCCTTGATAGTTCCGTGGGTAAAACAAATCTGTAAGCCACTGGCCCTATCCTCTCAATAATCTCATAAGGCCCAATGTAGCGAGGACTTAGCTTTCCCACGTGGCCTCCTCCCCGTTATGATTCCTCCACAGAACATTAACCAGAGGAATAGTCTTTATGCGCAGTACTTTTTCCTTCGAATCTAAAAGTTGCATTTGTTGCTCTTCAAAAGTCAAATAATCTCTCAGCTCAATTGGTAGCGCCTACAATAAATGAGATTCATTGAATAGATACTTCCAGAGCATGGATACATGGAAAACATCTTGAACCCTTGACAGTTCCGGGGGTAAAACAAATCTGTAAGCCACTGGCCATATCCTCTCAATAATCTCACAAGGCCCAATGTAGCCAGGACTCAGCTTTCCTCGTCTATTAAAACGTACAACTGCTTTCCAGGGGGATAATTTCAAGAAAACCCAGTCTTCGACCTCAAACTCAATATCTCTGATCCGTCGGTCCGCATAGCTTTTCTGGCGGTCCTGAGCTGCCTTCAACCTTTCCCTGATGATTCTAATCTTTTCCTCTGTCATTTCCACTATCTATGGTGTCAACAATCTTCTCTCACCTACCTCAGTCTAGCATATCGGTGTCCTGCATTGTCTCCCATATAGTGCCTCGAAAGGAGACATCCCAATATTAGACTGATAGCTGTTGTTGTATGCAAATTCCATCAAGGCCAGGTGTGAATCCCAGTTTCCTTTAAACTGCAGTACACAAGCTCTCATCATATCCTCCAGAATCTGAATTGTCCTCTCAGACTAACCGTCAGTCTGAGGATGAAAAGCTGTACTGAAATGCAATGTAGTTCCAAAGGCTTTCTGGAAACTCCGCCAAAACCTCGAAGTAAACCTAGGATCCCTGTCTAACACAATCGACTTTAGAGTCCCATGTAACCGTATGATCTCATCCACAAACAATTTGGCGTACTGGCTCATCCGGTAATCTTTCCGTACTGGCAAGAAATGTGATGACTTCGTGAGTCTATCAACAATTACCCAGATTTCATCATGTCCTTTTTGAGTCCTAGGAAGTTTATAAACAAAATCCATAGTAATGTGATCCCACTTCCATTCTGGAATAGGTAATAGTTGTAGTGCCCCATATGGTTTCTACCTCTATGCTTTTACTTGTTGACACGTCAGGCATCTACTCACAAACTCTGCTATTTCCCTTTTCATTCTAGTCCACCAATAGTGTTTGTTAAGAGTACGATACATCTTGGTACCGCCTGGATGCATAGCATAGGCAGAACTATGAGCTTCCTCAATAATTTCTCTTTTTAACTCTGGATCATTAGGTACGCACAACCGGCCATCTTTAACCAAGGCCCCATCATCCCTAATCTCATAATCCTGCATGTTCCCAGCCTCCAACTCCATCCTAATAACACACAAAGTAGGAATCTGGAGCTGAGCTTCAATGATTCGATCAATCAAGACAGGTCTCACATGGAAACTAGCCAACAGACCCCCCTGGCTATCCATGTCAAGTATAATTCCTGCTCTTCGGAATTCCACCAACAACGGTAGGTAAACAGTATGCAAATGGGCCAAGGAACCCATGGACTTCCTGCTCAAGGCATCTGCCACTACATTGGCTTTTCCTGGGTGATATTTTATGGTACAGTCATAATCCTTTATCAACTCAAGCCACTTTCTCTGTCTCAAGTTCAGATCTTTCTGGGTAAAGAATTATTTCAAACTTTGATGATCAGTAAAGATCGAACAAGTTTCCCCATACAAATAATGTCTCCAAATCCTCAGTGCGTGCACCACTACAACTAACTCCAAATCATGTGTGGGGTAATTCAACTCATGAGGTTTAATTTACCTGGAAGCATATGCTATTATCATCCCATGCTGCATCAACACGTAGCCTATACCCCGTAATGATGCATCATTGTACACCTCAATTCCTCCGTTATCATCTGGAAGGGTTAACACTGGGGCAGAAGCCAACCTCCTTTTTAGCTCCTGAAAGCTCTGTTCACACCCATCATTCGAGTCAAACTTGACTCCCTTCCTCGTCGACCTAGTTAACGGGGCAGCTATCGTAGAAAATCCTTCTACGAATCGCCGATAATATCCAGCTAAACCCAGAAAACTTCTCACCTCTGACACTGTCTTCGGTTGTTCCCAATTTGCCACTCCCTCAACTTTTTGGGGATCCACGCTGATACCCTCAGTAGAAATCACATGACCTAAGAATCCCACACTGGTCAACCAAAATTGACATTTACTGAACTTGGCGAACAGTTGCCTTTTCCTCAGCATATTCATCACCAACCTCAAGTGCTTCTCATGTGCCTTAGCACTCTTCGAATATACTAGGATATCATCGATGAACACAATCACAAACCGATCCAAATACTTTCAGAACACCCTGTTCGTCAAATCCATAAATGTTGCCAGTGTATTAGTTAACCCGAAAGGCATCACCATGAACTCATAATGCCCATAGCGTGTCCTAAATGCCGTTTTGGGAACATCCCCTTTCCTGATCCTTAACTGATGGTACCCGAATCGAAGGTCAATTTTAGAGAAATACTTTGTCCTTTTTAATTGGTCAAACAAATCATCAATTTGTGGCAAAAGATACTTATTCCGCACCGTAACCCTATTTAACTGCCGGTAGTCGATACATAACCTCAAACCACCATCTTTCTTCCTTACAAATAACACCAGTGCATCCCTTTATATAGGCTTATGAGACTCAAGACGACAGTGCTCTAATGACAACATTAACAGTAAGAGAAGCTGTATACTACTCAGCCCAGCTCCAACTGCCTGACACCATGTCCGAAGCCGAAAAGAAAGAAAGAGCTGAGATGACAATTAGGGAGATGGGCTTGCAAGACGCCATGGACACAAGAATTGGAGGGTGGACCATAAAAGGCCTCAGTGGAGGACAAAAGAGAAGAGTCAGCATTTGAATTGAAATCTTGACACACCCTAAGCTTCTGTTCCTTGATGAGCCTACCAGCGGCCTCGACAGCGCGGCATCTTACCATGTGATGAACCGCATTCTCAAGCTGGCTCACCGCGATCGAAGGACAGTCGTTGCATCGATTCATCAGCCTAGCACCGAACTTTTTGAGCTTTTCCAAAACCTGTCTTCTCTCTACTGGTAGAACAGTCTACTTTGGCCCTGCATCAATGGCAGAGCAGGTAATTATGAATCTTGAGCAACAAGCAATCATTAACCTAGCTAATTAGCTTTCATAAGTAACTTGTGATGATTGGTGCAGTTTTTTTCTTCAAATGGCTTCCCATGCCCAACTCTCAGAAACCCATCAGATCACTACCTGAGAACTGTCAACAAGGACTTTGATGTTGTAAGTCTCCTAATTAATCTCTATGATTTTTCAATTACTTTAATTTTTTATTTTCTAAGAAAACAATTTCTTGGGCTGAAAGTAATTAGTAAATTGACCTACTTGAGTACTGACACTGTAGGATATGGAACAAGGGAGGGTTGATGGAAAAACCAGCACTGAGGAAGCAATTAATATTCTGGTACAATCCTACAAGTCTTCACATTGCTTCCACCATGTTGAGAAACAAGTAGCTGAGATTTTCCAACAGGTTCATAAATAAATAAAGCTTATTATTGTTCTAAATTCAACTTCATTTTAAACATTACTTATTTTTCTTTCTTGTGTAATTTATAGAAAGGTGGAGCTCTAGAAAAGGGAAGTGGAGCAAGCTTCATAACACAATGCCTGGTTTTGACAAGGAGATCTTTCGTGAACATGTATCGTGATCAAGGCTACTACTGGCTTCGTTTGGAAATTTACATTGCCTTGTGTTTATGTGTAGGTACTATGTTTTATGACCTTGGTTCCACCATTGGCTCAATACAGGTAACTTCATCATCCACCACGCGCTATGTAGGCACTATGTCTTAAATTAGGTCAACATAACTTAATATATAGCTTCAATTTTCAGGCTAGAGGTTCAAGCTCATGTTTGTTGGAACATACTTGACTTTCATGGCGATAGGTGGATTCCCTTCTTTTGTAGAAGACGTGAAGGTTAGTGAGTTTTGTTGCTTCATGTCTAGACTGAGACTCTAGTATTTTGTTGTTGCTTCTGATCTGACTATTTTGTTTCTGTCACTAA
Organism: Oemleria cerasiformis; assembly: GCA_037349345.1. Lineage (NCBI taxonomy): Eukaryota > Viridiplantae > Streptophyta > Magnoliopsida > Rosales > Rosaceae > Oemleria > Oemleria cerasiformis. The sequence continues at coordinate 13,611,408 of JAZGTL010000007.1, forward strand.
TTAATGAACCAGATCTTCGGGCGAGAAAGACTGAATGGGCAGTACGGTGTTTCTGCATTTGTTGTTGCAAACACAATATCCTCCATTCCTTATTTGTTGTTTATCTCTGTAATTCCGGGAGCAATAGCCTACTTCCTCGTTGGCCTTCAGAACAATTTTGAGCACTTTGCTTATTTTGCATTGCTCCTCTTTGTGACGATGATGCTGGTTGAGAGCCTTATGATGATTGTAGCAAGCATTGTGTCGGATTTCCTCACGGGAATCATTACTGGTGCTGGAATCCAAGGAGTAATGATGTTGAATGGAGGTTTGTTTCGATTACCGAATGATCTTCCTAAGCCATTTTGGAGATATCCAATGTACTACATTTCATTCCACAAGTATACAAATCAAGGGTTTGAAAAGAATGAGTTTGAAGGACTGAAATTCTCTAACAATCAAGCACAAGCAGCAGCGCCTTCTGTAATTACCGGGAAAGAAATATTGCGAAGTGTATGGCAAGTGCAGATGGGGTACTCAAAGTGGGTTGATCTTGCCATTTTGTTTGTAATGGTGGTTGTTTACAGGCTCATGTTTTTGGGAATCATAAAGATCACAGAAAAGGTTGCACCACCTATTAAAGCTGTTCTTGTTCCCACTCCCAATCACTCTACAAAGTTCACACATAATCCATTCTACAAGCCCTACAACCCCTCATCGTAAGCAACATTGTAACACTAAGTCTCATTTTGATTCTCTCATTTTTCTTCATAAAGCTTTTAAACAGCATCAATTTACACCGGATCTATTCAGTTTAAATCCAACATAGAATGGAACAAATTCATCGAACAATCCAACCTCTCAATCAATCTAAATGTCCTAAACCAAAAAACCCTATTAGGCATGCTCCAATGTATGTCACCTAGAAAGCAGCTGGGCATTATCATCGGAAGCCTCCCAGAAAACATTGTCAAACTTTGGAACCTAAGCAAGCTTCCTCCTCCCTGTTACTGGTTACGTACTGAATCTCTGCATGCTCTCTCAACCATTCAAGCACCTTTGCTCCCTCTAAAATTTCTTGAACCTGCATAGTTTTGGCATATAAATCATTTAATTCTCAGTAACTCCCTTACCTATGCATCATCTCCGAAATTTAGAAATGGGTACTCAGATAAGGAAAATGCTCCCAGCAAAATTGGTAAAAGAAGAATCAAGGGGTGATGGAAGTAAGCATGAATATTGAACAATATTTTAGGGTCCCCTGGCAACTTTAGGAATGCAAGAAAAGAAACCATAAAAGGGAGAAATATCACATTGATTTGCAAGATCAAAACCAAATAATTTCAAATAGATTTTAGTTTTTGTTTTCGTGTTTCCTTTCATCTTGTTCTAGCATCTCACTTTCGTAAAGCTAGACAGCAATTACAAAAAACTCAAGTAAAAAATATTATAGAAAGCTCATCATGAAGGCATTGAAACCAAAAGCAAATGCAATCTGCTTTCTAACAGGGTGGCATATGCTGACCTGTCCTTGAACACGTTCCTCGTCGTAATCTTGCTTTTGACGTTTAAATTCAGCAATGGAATTCTCAACTTCTTTGACAAGCTCCTCAGTAGAAAGCTGCAAAACAAACCAACTACGTATCACTGTGAACAAGCAACAGATAGTCTTGCAGTTAAAATATGTTGTGTAGCCCCCCGGTTATATTTTCTGAAGTCCATGCTACTCCTAAGCAGAAAAACAATGCGGAAAATAATCATGGTCAAATAATCTGTTAATACCAATTTACATACCTTCAAATTTTCACGTTTATATATGTCTCCAACAGCGAGACTCTGTTTTATCATATGTGATATGTTCTCCTTTTGGTTCAGAAGGTACTCATCTACAGCCTTCTTACTTGACAGAGAAGCCAATTGCTCTTCATTTAATTTAATGTTTGCCTACACAACCATAACGACAAAAAGATAAAAGATGTTAAAGCAAAAGCAGGCACAATCATGCTCACAAACGCAAACACACACACGTGTGCACACATACACAACTCAAAGCCGGACCAAATGAAAGAGATCATTTTTAAATTACTATATTAGAACTACTGACCTGTATCTCCAGAAGTCTGGCTCCATAAAGCTGCCTACCTTGCTCCTCAAAAAAGGACTGCGGAATATCAACCTCTACCATCTAAAACAACAGACACAATTATTTTGACAGTCGAAATTTTTATTTCTTGGCAGTTGCAACGACATTGGTGTATGCATGTGTGGAAACCCGGATGAAAAGAGTAGCCATGCAAAGACCTGTCTAAGTGGGGCAAACACCGACTGGATTTGCAAAAGATCATCTAATCTTAATGCTGAATTTTTACAACTTAAAAAGCACCTTGCAAAGCTGATCTAGAATGGCATTATCTGCGGCTTGTTCTCTAGCTGTTTGCTCAAGTTCCACGAATTTATCCAACAATGATTCCTTGACCTGCAGAGTCATGCAGCAGAAACTATCACTAAGCATTTACCACAGTACAATTCTAAAGCTCACTTCCTTGAGAGTATTTAAAAGCACAAGCTACCTGTTTTAGGGTGGTGCATCCCGGAAGAAGCTTATCAGCAAGGGAATCATCCAGTTCAGGTAAATCTCTGTAAAATAATTCTTTGCATTCAACCTAAAAGAGAACCAAAAGAAGCAAAAAAGATAAAGATATTTCTTCTATATAGACTTGGGATGCAAAATAAAATGGAGCTAAGAGAAATCTGGTTGCAAAATAATTGCCGCGCCAGCGAGCAAAATTAAAATTTAACAGAATAGTACATGTACTTGCTTTTAAAGATTAATCAAGACAAAAAATAAAATAAGATAAAATATTTGATAATCACATTTTGGTTAACTTCATAGAATGGGAAAAATCATAATTTCATGTATTTGCAAAAACTTGAGGGGCCAGTTAAATTACTTATAATGGATGTTGCTTCTTGTAAACCTTTTGGTGAAATAAGTTGATATTCCAAAAACCAAGAAAGCACTCACATTGAATTGAGCGTAAACTCCTCGGAGATCTTCTTGTGACCATGAATCAGGAAATACCAGTGAAAAGGACTTTGTTTCACCTCGTTGAATTCCAATTATTGAATCGAGGAAACCGGGAACTACTTTATCACCATCTTCCGTATCAAAATTGTAACCTTCAGATAGAAAATGGAGTTGAGAAATTCCTCTTGAATAAAAATTCATCTCTTAACAAAATGAAAGATTATAATTAATAGAATTGTACAGGATTTAGTACATATTGACAAACCTTTACTCTCAGCAGAGGGGATATTTTTAACATTTGATTCATCTTGATCTATGGTTGTTGCAGATATATCAAGGACAGCCAGATCACCGATCTGTAGGAGTCTCATCTTTGTAAGTTACAAGTTCATACAACATGTTGGAGACTAACACAAGGAAATTCGTTTGAAAGCTCAAATGAAACTCAACAAATATGAAGTACTATGTAACACAGAAGTACTTCTGAATCACGCTTAAGTAGTTTAGGTGACTTATGAGGCCATTGAAAAGCATATTTGGAAACACATTCAATGCACTATCTTTTGATGTTTTGATTGTCACCAATAATCCCTACAAGCTAAATCCTCCACTCAGAATAAAATTAGAAACTGAATTTCTTTAGATGCTGAGTATCTATCAAGTAAGAAAGGAATCTAACACAACGAAGACAAATGGTTATTTAACTATTTTCATGCAGTGTCTCAGCAACGATTCAACATATCAAAGAAGTAAAAAAAATTCGCATAATAAAAATATAAAGAAAAAACAAAATAAAATGGAGCTCGAGTCACCTGTAGACCTCTGTCGGTAACAATTCTCAATGAACCAAGGGACTTATGGCGGCGTCTTAATTCTTGCTCGGAAGCTTTTTGTGCATCTATCTCACTGCCTATCTCAACAACAACCTTCAAATTCTTGTATCCATTCTCCAGAGTCCATTTCACTTCTGGTGCTATATCAACAATGACATCATATCTGGAGCACAAGTAAACTAATTAGCATGATCGATCTAATGGACATGAAGACAAATACTGGCTGACATGATTAAAATTTTCTTCAATATATGCCACTCCTCCTAACAAATTGTGAGAGAATGTTGCAGTATTATCGCACTTTGAAAGAATAAGTAGAAATATGAAATACGCAAGGGGGAATTTAACTTAATTGGTCTCTGATTATCAACCTGAGAGAATTAAAAGCAGAATAGGCCTGCTCCATATCTGAAAATCTACTTACAATACGGACCGAGTCTCTCAAAGGCGTGCCTTTCACCTGAAAAATAATAAAAGGTCAGCCGTCAATCAAGAACTCTAGAAAAAATTTCTAAATGGGGATTCTTTTGCAAGAAATTATCTACTTTCGTCTTATATGTTGTAAGTGCAACTCTGAAGCCATTGACAACAAGAAAAATCCCAACATTAACTTGCAAACTACACGAATTTAAGCAACTATCCGTTTTAACAAGACAAATAAAAAAAATTAAAAAATTTGGATTGTTAAAGTTGTTACATACTGAAGACATGGCATGTGGAAGGGTCCTTCTCAAAATAGATTCAACTGCAGCTTTCTGTACACTTTTCTTGCCAACATAACTCACAAGAATACTCTCAGGCACCTTCTTTCCGGGCCGAAATCCCGGAACCTAAGTACATTACAAACCCCAAACGAAAATCCATAAATTGAACTTCAATCCCTCCTTCGAAGTCCAAGCCAAATGAAATCAATGCAGAGCAAGTATAATATAAGAAAGAAGAAACCTTGGCCTGCTTCATGAACTCGTCTATAACCCTTTTGTAACACTCATCACACACCTCTAGTGGTACTTCAATGCTCAATTTAACCTGCACAAACATTACTTACAGAGAGAGATGAATAGAGCAAAAATTAGATTAAAAAGTTAAAAAATAAAATTTTGGGAATTAAAGAAAATTACTCTGGAATTGGGTTCTTGGGTCTGTGTGACAGTGATGTCCGCCGGAAGCTGGTCCTTTTCTGAGATGACATCCGTGGAAGAAGAAGGAGGAGAAGCCGAAACGGCGAGGCGGGAAGGTTGAAATTGACGGGAGAGAGAAGGGGGTCTAAGTCTAAGAGAATTGGGGCTTTTACAAAAAGGAATAGGAAGGGGAAGAGAGCGTGAAGAAAGGCGAGATGGGTTTAAGCTGACGACAGAAACAGAGCCTCCATTGACGACATTCATACAGAGGAGCTTCATTGCTTCTTCTTTTTGGTCTCTCCCTCCCACTCACTGTGTAGAAGAACAAAGACTGAGAGGTCACTGAGCTCAGGCAGAGAGCCCAGCTAATTTCAAAGATAGAGGGTAAAATGGGGATTATCCAACAAATGGAAGGAAGTAAACGACGACGTTTTGAGTCGTGGTTGGTTACTTTCTGTCTTTGACGAATTATCTCTCTGTCTGTCTCCCAACCTCGTACTTGAAATAGTGAGTCCGACTCAGTCATTGTGCTCTCAAAGCTCGGAGTCTGTCTGAGAGAGAGGGAGCTGAAGAAGCAAAAACAGGGTCGAAAATGGAGGGAGTAGGCTCCAGATTGGGCCGGGCATCCTCACGGTATGGACAAACGACCACCGTTTTCAACGGCCCAGTTCGGCGGTGGAAGAAGAAATGGGTACACGTGCCCTCATCGTCCTCTGTTTCTTACCACAACTCTCATTCCCATTCCAACGCCCACAACAACAACAACTCTCGTCTTCTCCTCCGCCGCTGGACCCCAATCTCTCCGGCCACCTCCGCCGCAGAACCCCTCTCCGGCTCCGACGCCGCTTCCGAGGAGCCGCCGCGCCGGAAATTCCGCTACACGCCCGTAAGTAAATTACTAGCATTTGTATACATCTATGCATTTCAATAGCCCTGTAGCCATTTCTAGCGTTTTTAGGGTTTATGGAAATTGTGGGTTTTGACTATTATTATTTTGAGCTTTTGATAGACTTTGCTTTCAGTTGAGCTAGTTCTCTGTAACCAAGTCCAAATTTTTCCTTTAGATAGAAAATTAGCAGGTTAGGAATTTATGCTGCTCTGCTTTGAAAATGAGAACTTGCATGATTTTGTGTTGGATGCTTTGCTTTAACTTTCTTTTTTGTCGAGATGCTTTAAGTTTAACTAGTGTTTTTTGAACAAAATTGTGGCGTTGTCGGTTAATATAATCGTTTAAGTAATAGAATTTTCGACAAATGTTATGCTTTCAGGCATTCAGGTCAGGAAATTTTAACTTCAGGTGATGCCCGTAGTTGAACAATAAGGAATTAGTGGAGTCCTGGATTCCATAGAATAGAAGTTGGATGCTGTTTATGTCAATTCCCATCGTTAGTGGGGTTACATTGTTTGCCATCGTTATGCCTTATGAACATGGGCTAAAAGCTTATGATTCATTTTGCAGGTTTCTGTGCTAGAGGAACAGAAGAATGCAGCTGAGAAAAGCATTCGCGATGTGGAGAAAACCAGTGCCGCGGACCAATCTATAGCTGCAACCGATAAGACTTATGGGAAGTCAAACATTGATCAAGTTATGGATGAACAAGCTGAGGTGAGACCTTCTGAGCTACTGCTTAATTATCTTTTCGTTCATTTGGATGTTGCTCTTGTGTGTTATCGGAGTACATTTTCTGCATTCGGAGGCATATGGCTGAATTGTCATGCCCCATCTTATACCTTAAAATTCATTTGAAGGTTCCATAATGTGAGAATGAGTGTGGTAGTCATTCCATCTGAACCCAGGAAAGGGGTGAGCTACGGGCTGGGTCTGAAAACTTAAAACACCCCATCACCGTAGTCACTGGCCATGGTGCTACAACCTAGTGCTGTAGCCATTGGCCATGGTGCCAATCTTGAAGGAGAGGCCGTTTATTTCTTCTCTTTTGTCTTGTAAGGGGTATAATGGACACACCAATACAATAGGGGTAAAGTTTCTGGTTTGAAAGAGAATGGCCCATCTTGTTATTGTGCGTCACGACTAAAGTCAATATCTTTGTTGCTGCAAGATGCCCCTCAGTCCTTGAGTCAATAGACCTTCACTTCTGCAACTTCTTCCCATCCAAAATGATGTCAAGCTCCCTGCTTGTAGTTCATGCACAATAATTGAAACCTTTTGAATATTCGGATAAAGCAAGCTTTTTACAGCAAAACGAAAAACTCAAATGCTGTTTATGCAATTGTGACATGGTCGTTGTTCACATATACGTGTTTGATACAATTTGACAGCACATGTGCGAGGTTTTAAGAAACTTCTTTACCTAACAGTATCGACAATGATAGTCACTAAAAGCAATGTGAACTGAAGATAACCTTAATTTACTATGCCACAAGTTATTAAATAGATGTTGTCTGCAATGCAGGAACTGGATAAGATTCAATCTGGCTTGCAGGATTCTGATAGCAGCCCTCTGGATTTGGATTTAGGGCTGAATGGTAACAGTGCAAACCTTGATTCACTTACTCAGATGAAAAAGGCAAGCTCGGGTAGATTCTGGCTGGGTTGATGCTTTAGCATTTCCGAAGATCAAATCTGGGGCTGAGTAGCAAAGATTGGTTGCCGGTGGGGCCGACCACATGCCGGGTGGTTTCTATAGTATTATGACACTGCTTATGATGTATGTAAGTAAGGTGTAGGATTAGTTGTGGATTCTCTCCTTATATATTAGGGTTAGCAAGTAGTAGTAGTAGTAAATGATGCTTAATTGCTTCTCAGTATTCGACTGTTTGTAAAGATTAGCCAATGGCACTTATCTCTCTGGTGGTAGGGGTGAAATTCCCATTTAGTTTAGATGTTGTGTTCTTCCTGATACAGCGTATCCATCACCAAAATAAAAAGCTCAGGCAAATCATTTTAACGGTTTTTGACTAGTGTGAACCAAAAACCTATTAATCCAATTTTTCCCATTATTTTCGTATTTGTGCTAGTGCAAAAAGAAGTCCCGACTCCAAGTTGTTCAAGAATAGTGGCGTTAATTAAAAATGTAAAATTTCTTATGAAAATGTTACATTTTCGATTTACACATATTCTCATACTTGAAGACTAATCATGGTCCAGGCACTCAAAGCACAATGAGAACAAAAACACAAGCCAAAGGCTAATCCTCTTAATAAACTTGTAAATTCTAAGGTTGCCAAAATACTTCCTTCTAATAAAACAAAATTATAGATTACATGACTATTGTAAATGAATGAGTAGAAGACAAAAAAAAAAGATGTCAGCTGGAAATTAAGAGGAATAAGATTTCATCTCACTCAAGTTTCTCAAACATAGGCAAAATATTTGTACACTATCCAGTGCACTACAAAGCCTTTACTTGAAAATCTTGTTAGCTGCATTTTAATTGCCAGCATTGTCGTCCGTCGTGTTGTCCTCTGCGGCTGTAGTTACACCAACTTCGGCTGGCCTAACAACACGATCATAAAGCATGTATCCAGGCTGCAAAACCAAAATACATGGAAGTATTAATTTGTGTGGTTACTGCTCTTGTAATTTGTTCCGTCATTTGAACCATAGAATAAATACTACCCACAGGTTTGGAAGGGAAAAAAAAACCCACTTTCTTGAACATAAACAAGTAAAATAGAAAGGTTCAAGCAACTATTTAGATTCATGCAAGAATTTACTCGAGTCCTTGTGGTCCTATGCGGTCTTATTTGCCATATAATTCAAAACCGCAAAAGAACACTTGGTATTGTTCATGGAAACACAAAACAAAATAACTCAAATGAGATCACTGAAAAAATCTGTGCATATGGTAATTCCAAAAGCTGTTTTATCATAACAGCAATGGGTGTCTATTGTGTTTTTATCCGCTTAAGTATAATTTAGTATTAAGAAACAGGACATAATTATCAACTCCCTACTTTAATTGTTATATAACACAAGCAAAACTATAAATTATGATGTCACTTTGAAGGTTTCAGTCGCAATAATGTCACCCCGAGGCTATACTATTAATGTCAAGCATTGTACATTTCTATCATTTGAAAGAAATGCAAAAGAATCGTTATATTTTTCTCTCATACCTTGAGAACAACAGCGATGGTGCCTGGAGGCTTGGAAGCATCTTGTAGATTGAATACTGCGTTATGCTTGTTTGGGTCAAAAGCTTCATTTGTAGGATCAAATTTTTCTACTCCGTGCTTTCTAAATACCTGAAAGCAAATGTACTTATATGTTATAGCATTTCAATTCATTCCCGCTTTTGCTAACCACTACTCAATAACCAACTAAAAGGCAGATGAAACAGAAATTACAAATTTTTCATGCATGAGCCTGATTAACACAAAGTATATACAAATATAAGGTGATTTATATCAATGTTAAATAACAGAAAAGAAGTTTATCTAGCTATAAATTTGACCATGTGAAGGGAAAAGAATATACACCAAACACTTTCAAACAATGCTATCTCAGCTTTAAAACATCCTTGATTAGACTTATGGTGAGTGGTTTATATTTAGTGATGAAAAACTTGTACCTCTAGAAGTTGTTTCTCAGTCATTTCAACACCTTCTAGAAGTGTTTTTAGAAGTGGCAAAGCTGCACCAGAGTCCTTAGACTGGTCAATTTTTGAGAAACTTTCTTTGACAACTGAAGAAGCTCTACCCAAATTGTCCGCAACATCTAGTAAGCCCTTTGCAAAACTCTGCAACATATTAATGACCATTAGTCAGATTGAAACACCGGAATTCTAAAAGAGTTCCGTAAATAAAGAAACAAATAGTCAATTTCTGAGGACAGGAAAGAAAAATTGAAAAGTAAACAGGACCTGAATGGCAAATTTTTTTGAATTAGTGGCTTCACGCTTCGTTCTTTCCATGACATTTTCCATCTCTGCATAGCTACGGAGGACTTTATCTTGCATTCGCTTAATTTCTTCATGCTTCTCCTTCAGAAGTTCTTCCTTCTCAGCCACAAGTTTTACCAGATCCTCCATACTTAAGTCATCATCACTCTCGGAATCTGAATCAGAAAACGCAGTTCGTTTAGTACCTCCAAACCTTCTTTTGACAGACCGAGACTTGGTAGACTTGGTAGACTGGGAATCCGAAATATAACCTGATTCTTTCGTTTGATCAGCGATCTTTGTATCCCTATTTTGATCAGAAACTTTATCATCTCCACTTGCTGTTGCTGGCTCTCCATTTGTAGAAGCCCCACCATTTTCTACAGCACTTCCATGTTCCCTTTCAGATGGTTGTGGCGATGCAGACGAAGAGAACCCAAATAGTTGAGAGATGGAAGAAGTAGGGGTTGAATGATGCAATAGAGACACCTGCCTTGGAGAAAACTGTTGTTAAATACAAAAATAAGATAAAATCAGAAACTTACTGAGAAAACCCAGTGGGTATAAACTTTGTTAGTTTTACACCAATTTTAAGCTTCAACCCTTAACAAAAACAGAAATCCCATACTCAACAGACGACTTAAAAGCTAAGATGAAAGCCAAATACTAAAGAACTTCATAGCTATTAGCTAAAGTTCTAAAATTGTACAAAATCAAGAGAACCTGAACTGCTCGAAATTAAGCATAGAAATTGAGATGGCACAAAAATACACTTGTACAAATTGTAACGAAACTAGCATATCAATGTATCTACATGTATATGACTTTTATTCATCATTTGAAGCAAATTGGCCCAAAATAATGCCTGGTTCCAACTGTGAAGAACCAATAGATTCCTCAATTCCAAATCCACCTAAAAAACCAGCCTACATAAAGTATAAACAAAATTTCACAATTCAAAAGAATAGAATCCAAAAACCATATATTATCCTCCATATTCGATTTTCGGCTACATAAGGTCTCAAATTTCATAACTAAAAACAAGGAATAACATAAAAGAGAACAAAGCTTGATCAACAAGAGACCGATTGGATCCAAAAATGCAATCGATAACGGTGAAATTTGCAGAAAATCCTAAAACCCTAGCAAAACCCTAGTAGAAAAATTTAAGAAATAATTGGACTTTTGGTCACCTTAATGGAAAAATCATGAATCAGAGCTTGGGATTGATTCGATAGGATTGGCAGGTGGTGATTTTTTGGAGCAGCCAAGAGCACTGCGCTCCTCGGGAGGGTCCTTGAGGCGCGAACTAAAACCCTAGACACGAACATGGCGAAGGGATTAGAGGGGTAAAATGGGAATACAAAATTGGGTTTCGGAGAATGGGGGATGTGAAAGGTGAGAAGAATTTGTAGGACAAGCTTGTGAAGGAGAAAGTGAGAAAATTGGTGTGTGTGCTTGGAGAGAAAGCAAAACAGAGGGACAAGATATTAGGGGTTTGCCGGTGGGATTTTCCGGTTGACTAAATTGCCCTTATTGGTTTGGGGTTTTGCTGAGTATGGGCAGTCTTTGGAGGGTATTTCCGTCAGGATAACAATTGGGTCTTTTAGAAAGGTTTTTATTTTCGGGTTTAGAAGCCTCCAGAACCTTTTCGGCTGGCGCACATTTGATCGCAAGTAGAAGTGGTTTAAGGTTACACGGTTTTCTCAAAAGAACAAAAAAAAAGGATATTGACCAACTATCACTATTTTTTAGTTAGTACTACTATTTATCGATCAACTAGCATTACTGTGTTGTGGTATCATATTTCTTTCACTTTACTTGATAAGTCTCAAGTACAATCCACATGGATGTAGATGACCTTATATATTTGTGTGGAGTTTGAAACATATATTGATGACTCACCTTCTCAAAATTCAATTTGGTCACTTTATTTTTTAGGTGTTACTATGCCCTTCAATGTGTTGTGGAAAGTCTCAGATTCGACTCTCGCAAGAGTGAAGGAATACACAATGTATATAATCCCCCTCCTCCTTGTATAATAAAAAAAAAAACTATTGTATTGTGAGAAATCTCAAGTTCGACTCTCATAAAGGTGAATAGATGCACAAATATATATAATCTCCCTCCTTCCAATATGAAAAAAAAAAAAAAACCAATATTTATATCACTATGTTTAGCAAAATTTAGCATTTTTTAGGTCACCCCCATTTAAAAAATATTTGGTAATCATTTAAAATTAATAAAATATATTTCATTATCCAAAAAATTAAAATTTAATAGTAAAACCTTTAAAAAAAGACATCTATTTCTTCTTACATTTCCACACTTCTACACTTATATATAGGGCCCAAGCTCTCTGTATATATAGAAACACACACATATATACTTACAAATATACGGCTTCTTTTTATTCAGAGAATAAATTTTAAATAAGCCAACTAAGACTAATTTTATGGGCAACTTAGTGCTATAATTTAGTATTATTCTTCTTCACATGTTATTTAAAATGTTTCTTATTCGACTTTCGTAAAAGACAAAATCGATACCCACCCAATATGTATAATATAATCCTCGTCTATCCAAAAAGTAAAAAAGACTAAATTTATGGGATCTTGTATTGTGAAAATTTGAAGTGCAGAGAATCCAACCACTCAGGCTTTGATTTGTAATCACAAAGAAATCATTCTTTTTCAGTAAGCATAAGACTAACTCAAAGCAAAACGTCCATAACCTTTGAAATAATAAATTCTCTTTCCCACAGAGATTGATAGAATGAGCAGACAACAAACATAAAAGGGGACAACTAAATGAGAATCAACAACAGGAACAGAAACAGAAACAGGAACAGGAACAGGAACAGCAAAAACAAAGTAACAATTCAATTGTTTTCAACTTGCTGGTTTGAAGTCAGACTGAAATTGGCACATCTAGACCACACGTGTGGTAATTTTTAAGATTCTTCAACCAGCCAAATCTACCAGCATGTTATCTACATATATTGTCCCCTCACAAATCCACAAGGAACCGATCAGGAACTGGAACACAAGGGAAGTCCAAAACCATGACATATCACAAAGTACGAAGATTTTAAACATGTTCATTAGTCGTAGGTAATCGATTCGAAAATACAATTTACAATCACCGATTAAGAAAACATCAGAGAAATGGTTGAAGTTATTCAACTTAGAAACGCTGTGATGCCACAAATACAAGGTCCTTACTCCTGACTCAGATTCTGCTCCTTCGACCTACCAATTCAAGTTCAAACCCATAAGAAAGTAAACAATAGAAACCGTAACACAAACTACTCTACAGGCTCTACCATTTTCATCAAAAGATACTCAATCTGCAGGTAAGAAATCAAATTTTGTATTATTCTACGTACATTGTTTACCTTCAGAAAGCCAAGAGAGAAGTCGAGATGATCTGATAACCCAGCTCACCGTCCATATCTACTTGTCAAAGCCGTATTCAGCGCAGTGTAATCTCTTCTTGCTGCCTCAAGATTCAGCCCTCAGCCTCTTTGTTTAATCTCCAAGAATCTAACTCCTCTATCGGTCTTTTGCATATTATTCGTGGTACTGACAAAATGTGTTTCTTTTCAGCCAGGTGGTACTAAAATGTATCGTACACTTAGTGTGCATATTATTTGTGGTAATGACCAAATGTGTTTCTTTTCAGCGAGTTGCCTCCAAGACGTGAACCTAGTCAACGGTCTGAAAATGATGAAGAAGCGGAAAATGTTAGGGGTACCCCAGACCCCGTAATAGAGCCTGATCTTAGACATACATTGGATTAGTTGGGTCGGGCGATGACCGCTATTTTACAGAGTAGGGGCACTTATGAGATTTTTGATATAGAGCGAGCCCGGAGACTGGGGGCTACTGTATTTACGGGCAAGTTGGGCCCAGCAGACGCAGATGAGTGGATTACTCGTCTAGAGCGAGTTTTTGAGGTCATGAGGTGCCCTCCGGGCGACCGAGTGCGGTTGGCCACATTTCTGCTGAGTGGCCATGCATACCGATGGTGGCAGACTTTAGTGATGACGGGCTGGGACGTCCATACTACTACCTGGGAAGCCTTTCGGGAGCCTTTTTTTGAGTGGTTTTACCCCAGATCCTACCAAGACGCCATGCAGGCTCGATGGTGGCACGCTTTAATGATGATGGGCTGTGTGTACCACCTCCGGATGATCTCATCCACAAACAGTTAGGCGAACTGATGAGTGGATCACTCGCCCGTAAATATAGTAACCCCCAGCCTCTGGGCTCGCTTTATATCAGAAATCTCATAAGTGCCCCTACTTTGTAAAACATCAGTCATCGTCCGACCCAACTGATCCAATGTATGTCTAAGGTCATGCTCTATCACGAGGTCCGGAGCACCCCTAACATTTTTCGCTTCATCATTTCCAGACCGTTGACCAGGTTCACGTCTCGGAGGCATCTCGCTGAAAAGAAACACATTTCGTCAGTACCACGAATAATATGCACACTAAGTGTACGATACATTTCCAACCGTTCCACTTTCACCTACTGACACGTCAGGCATCTACTCACAAACTCTGCTATTTCCCTTTTCATCCCAATCCACCAATAATGTTCCTTAAGGGTACGATACATTTTAGTACCACCTGGATGCATCGCATAGGCTGAACTGTGAGCTTCCTCAAGAATCTCTCTCTTCAACTCTGAATCATTAGGTACGCATAACCACCCGTTTTTAACTAAGGCTCCATCGTCTCTAATGGCATAGTCCTGCCTATTCCCGGCCTCTAACTTCATCCTAATGATGCACAATATAGGATCATGGAGTTGAGCTTCGATAACTCGGTCGATCAGAACCGGTCTCACATGAAAGCTTGCAAGCAAAGCTCCATGGTTATCCATCTCAACTACAATTCCCGCTCTCCGAAGTTCCACCAACAACGGTAAGTAAACAGTGTGCAAATAGGCCGAGGTACCCATGGACTTCCTACTTAAAGCATTTGCCACCACATTGGCCTTCCCTGGGTGATATTCAATGGTACAATCATAATCCTTGATCAACTCCAACCACCCCCTGTCTCAAGTTCAAATCTTTCTGGGTGAAGAAATACTTCAAACTCTGATCGTCTAGCCATTCCACAAACTTCTTCATACCTAAAGCTTTCAGAACATGAGGTTCCATCCAAGCCAAGTCAAATCTGAAGGTCCCAAGCTCCTCTCATAAAAGTTGTATTAGGTCCTTAGCGACGTCATCTGTCAAACCCTTACCTTTTCTCTAGTCTTCAAACAATGCAGGAGTTGGCCCGAAGTTGTGGATGCCCACTCACTAAACATGCGGCTTCCCTTCTTTTGGGATTGAATCAAAGAACTGTTTTGGAACCTTCATGTTCCTCCACAATGAAAGAGTTGGCAGGCTGTCGGTAGCTCATTGCAACCAGTCAGAACTTGGTGCCTTATTTGCTGCTGATGAATCTGGAACATTTAGAGAATGATATTGAAGGTCCCTGCTACTCTTGCTCCAGGTCTGGGGCCTCTATAGGTGCACAAATATGATTCTTTTGGTCCTCGAGAATCTTAATTTCAGACTTATGGACTGCAACCATGGCTTCAATGATACATAAATCATTCACAAGATACCCTTTACTAGGGTCATAAAACTCACCTAGAGGAATTAATGATGTGAAGCCCGAGTTACTGTTCTTTTTATTGAACACATGTTCAGTTTCTGCAAAGTCAAAATATTTAAATATCAGAAAACAGATAAAGAAGCATAGCATATCGCTGGGTAAAAAAGAAATAACAGTAACGGAAGCATTCCAAAGCTTGAAGTTTGATGTGCTCATATATTAATTTTATTAAACAAACCAAGCTTATCAGAAGCAAATATATAAATGGAACGCTTCAAACCAGGATCCCATTTTGTAGTACGTGAGAGATCAAGGAAACAGATTTTGTATGTATATATAGAGCGAGAGAGAGATGCTTCAAGTACTTACAATGAGTCACTAAAATAACTAGTTTTAGTCCTATCCAAGATTAAAAGGCTTACAAGGTCAGTATGGCCACGAGACTCACGACTCAAGATCAAAACACTCCAATTCGGATTCATGTTCCAGAATTAATTATTTATTTTGGCTATCTAAAAAAAAGGGGCACTATATATGTATATATATTTTTTTTTTCAAAAACCGGAGTTTTGCATAGCAAGCCAGAGGGGCATAACAGAAAGCGCTCAACTTTAGCTAACAATTGGAGCCAGACTACCCAAATCAATGCCTATAAGATTTTGTTTGTTCTATACTTCAAATAGGTAATTATAGTGTCATCCTTAACTAAGTGCTCATACTTAAATAAATAAATTTGCATATCCTTTCTTTTATCCACTTTTAGTATCTTGTATGGAAAAAGTTAATGTCAAGACGGCTAATCATATAGATAATCCTTCATTGGCAGTAAGTATGAGACTTTTTTTGGTCAATAATTATACAACAACCACTAGTTCCCTTTAATAAATTAGCTTTCCTACAGATGTTATAAATGGCAACAGACCAAAACTATATGTGAAACAAGGATGTTATAAATGGCAACAGACCAAAACTATATGTGAAACAAGGAGGTTATAAATGGCAACAGACCAAAACTATAGGTGAAACACAGAATAGGAACAGAAAACACACCCTTGGTTATTGACTTGCTGCTATGAAGTTGATTCACCAAGCTCAAGCTGAATCGTGCATGTCTAGCCCACCTTGATAGCAATGTCGAAGAACCAGTAACTTCTAGATAGACTGACAAGTAGTCTACGTTATTCCCCCTTGGATACATAAGGATTCGCCTGACCAAACCAACCAAGGAAGTAGAAATCCATAACATATTACAACATAAATATATACTATACGTATAATCTTTTGAATGGTAGGGGATAACGAAAACTACCATTCAAAAACACCAATGACGAAGAGATGCGAGTAATTTTTTCCAGCATCCAACTTAGAGAAGTTGTCAATTTTCCATGTGAATATCACAGTTGCGCAATCCTCAATGCGAATATCCAGTTCCTCCAACTTCTTAATTCCTCTACAATCTCAAATCCCACAAATAAATGAATATGTCAGCTTGATAATTGATACCAAATGGACACAACAAAAACTACTTTTTCTTTTTTCTTTTTTGGACTAGATAGTGACAAAGGCTCAAAAACACAAGTAGGAAACCCACAACACAAACCTGTATTCTATGACTGGGAGAGGTAGAAACCTGGATTGAGCAACCCTACAAAGATTCTGAACTAAAAATGGCTGACAGGAAGATGGAGGAACATCAAAATAATGGCAACCCAGCTCCACAGAAAGCCCCAAATTGGCTAAAGAATCAGCTACACTATTTTGTTGGCGGTACACATGATGCAGACAACATGTCCATCTTTGATTAAGGAGCTCCTGGCAGCTCCTAATCAAGTCAATCTGAGGGTGTCTCCTATTCACCTCAATTGGGTTAACTAAAAGTTTCACAGCAGTGGTTGAATCTGTTTCCACCTCCAGTGGGGCCCAACCAGATTTCCAGGCTAGCTCCAGGCCTCTGTACAAGGCCCAAAGCTCAGCCTCAATGACTTTGCCTGTTCCAAAATTTGCAGCAAACCCTGATAACCATTCTCCATCTTGATTTCTAATCACACCACCTCCTGCTATGCACCCAGATCCACTGCGGTACGTCCCATCCACGTTTAGCTTGTACCACCCACGCTGGGGGAAGCTCCAGCACAAAAACACCTCCTTCTTAACCTTACCATGTTTTTTTTTCGTTCTGTCCAGTGTAAATAGAAGAAGAAAACCCATGAATTCAATCAACTATTCATGAGTGAGTTAATTCATGAGTAAAGGTCGAAGCTTTTGAAGTTTAATTAATGAGTTACTAAAGAGACGTACCTTTCCGTCGACGATTCCAACAGCTCCGGGACACACTCTGGCCTCTGCAACTCAGCCATAGAAAAACGGATTCAGGGAAAAACAGACCTTTATTGTGACAGTTGACTTTTATCTTTCAAGAAAGGAAAATACATGTATGATCAATCATCTTGAGTCGTGTTTATTTACGGGTAAGGTTACTTGCAAATAACGAAGATAAAAAGAAAGAGCAACTTTTGCATCCACATGAATAGGTTTATGTGTTCTATAATTGAATATCGAATATCGAATATCGAATGTTGCCTTTTTATATATGAAATTAAGAATTATTGTAATGAGAATGAGATTGTTGAGTTTTTTATTCCGAGTGAAGTTTAAGATAAATCGGATGGGTCAATCCCTCCACTTACAATGATCTTTGGTGTTCCCAAATTGATATCACAATCCACATGTGATGGTTGTGCATGAATGAAATATTGGCTAAATACTTACAAGTGGAGTAAGCTCTTATGCATGACTATGCGTTAATCATGGAGAAGAGTTTAAGCCTTTGCTATAATTAGTCTCTATGCTGGCCTATATAAGGAGATGAAATTAGCATTTCTCAAATCATCCTTCAAGCAACAAGTGATCCGCCAAAGTAAGTGTGAGAAGGAGAGAGTTCCTTCTGTGATAAATATAGAGAAGCCTCATTGCTGAGATAAAAAGAGCAAGTGAGATTATCTTGAGTGTATATAAGAGAGAGTTATTTATCCACTATTGGGTGAAATTGTACTTGTAATCTCATTATTTATAGTGAAAATTTTTTGGAGCTATTGTCCGAGGATGTAGACACACTACTAAACCTCGTTAAATTTCGGTGTTCTCATTCCCTTATTTATTTTCGTTTTATTTGTGCCTATTTTATTTACTCAATTTATTTTGAGGGTCCTTAGAATTATAATTATGTATTTGTTTGCTTATCTTTCCCAACAAACTCAACTTTGGCAGTTATGAGTGATATTATAATTATCTATTGTTTGTGTAGAAAGACAATATAGTTTTGTTTTGTGATTATCTGTTTTTAACTTTGTACATATATAAATATCACAGTGCTTTTAATTCATTTTGATGCCTTTAATAGAAAAAATTGCAGTTTATTTAGGTAATTGATTAAAATATTAAAAACTTGCTTAGGACTTGCATCGTGCCACGCCATGGGCTGTCGTTTCAAATGGCGTGTCATGAAGGTATCATGATCATGTCAAGAGTGACTATCGACTATATATGTTGACACATATCGGAGAGTGTCATGACCGTGTCAATTAAAATGTACAATAACATGTAATGCTCGAATCTCAAAAAAAGACACAACCATGTCAAACTTCCTCGTGTGTTGACCTAGTGATGAGCAAGATCAAGTAAAGCCGTGTGATTGACAATTGAATTGATGATTAACTTGTGTTGTTAAGCGTGATTTATATCATTAATCCATGATAATAAGTTAGGCAGAACTTGGCATGGATTGAATGTCAAGAGGTTGGCTTGGTGAGTTGGAGCAATCTGTCTGTGAATACTTGTACACTACACAGATCACAATGTTGAATGTGTAACTTCCGGTATTTGTGATTTTAGAGTTATATTGTAGGAAGTGTTGCAATTGGACTTCCAAATTCAAGCACTTTGAGATGCAAGGGCAGAGTATTTGTGATGGGGTTCTTCCGAGACTTTGTGCACACCCCTTAAACATGAAGTACTGAGCCCATATGTTCAAGTTGCTTAAGTGAGAGAATGTTAGAATATGAGTATAATGTGACATGAGAGAACGTTAAAATATGAGTATAATATGACATGGTATTTATGACATGTCAGTCATCTCTCATCACTAGGTGAAAGTTGAGTGACATGTCGTTATTAAGTTTCTTGCGACATGTCGTTATTAAGTTTCATGTAATATGTTGCTTGCCATCGCAAAACTAGACCTTATCTCAAAACCTGTCTCAAGAGGCAAGGTAATGGTTTTGACCTAATCTCAAAACTTGCTTTTAAGTTTAAGAATGGAGTAGGCCACGCTAACAAGAGCGTCAAGTAGAGTTCAGTTCGTGTGAAGCCCGGGGTTTGTCTCTCAAGTTGCTCCACAAATAAATGAATGTAGGGTTTTCTCAATGCACAAAGAAAGGTACATTGGTAGCAAACTGTAAATACTCAAAAACTAAAATTTCAAGCTAAAAATGATTACTTACCAAACCTATAACAAACATATGATTCCTTCATGTATTTCAACTTTAAGTTCCCACAGAAATTAAATCAAAATGTAGTAAAGCTAGCAGCATGAACCCAATGTGCCTGCTTGAAGGTTTGTGATTATTCTTTTGCTACAGCTGCTTCTGTGTCGGAAAAGTAGTCATGCCTAGAAGTAGAATGAGCGTTGATTAAAAGCGTGGAAAAAAAAAAAGTCAATATTGAACCTGTCACTAAACTAACAGTTATGGACAACCTTAGTGCATCAGAAGCAGAAAATACTATTGCGAGGGGGTTTTGATAGTTCTCAACTAAAAGAAGAAATAACTACTTTCACCAAGGATTAATGAATCATATAGACAATATATGAAGATATATACTCCAGCTTACGAGATTTTGCGTGACAATTGATACAAGCCTGTTCCAGCCATTGCAACATTAACACTAAAAAGATTCCAGTTTTTCTGCCATTTCAGAAAGATATCATGACAGGTTTAGAATCAGCCCAAAGTGATTTTTCAGAAGCATATAAGAAGAAAATTTCTTGGGCACCATGAATATTTATAGGACCCTTAACAGAGGCATCCGGGTACTGGAATTGACTATACAACCAACCAGACAAAAGAAGTTCATTCATGTCACTCAACCAGCTTCAACATCGTAAGTTCATTCAATCAACCAATAAAGCAATAAGAAAGGTCTAAGATAAAAAAAATATGCACAGAATAAACTTTGTTAGAAGGCAAAAAGAAATGTACAGCAAGGTCCCAGACTCCATAAAACGGAGGCCTAAGAATAACTGTACACAAGTGCTAGACCTGGGATTATATTGGTATGAGCAAATCAAAACAATTCCAAAGAAGTCCTCTTCCTAAAGTCCCATGCAATGAAAAAGGCTATCTTTAAAAGAGAAACTCGCTCAAAACCGAGTTTTCTGCCATAATATGATGGAAAATCAAGAGCGCCTATTTATTAGGTTCAGTTTGTTTCAAAGGCTTTTTTAGAAGGTACTTGAAGTGAAGTCTTTCAAGTGAGTTATCAACCTAGACGCTGGCAATCGCCTTAGATTAGCTGGTGGAATGGCCACAGCAGAGCTTTAAGACCATGATGCTTACTGGTGTGGATTGACCACATATGCAAAATATGGAAGAAGAAAATTGAAAGAAAATAAATAAATCTAAAACTGAGGAGCAAATACTTCATCTTCTACTTGAAGTAGTGTTAGAACACACATTCCAGATGAGGAGTCCAACATATTACCCTCCAAAAAATGCATCTACACTCATTAGCAACGTCCTTTTGTTTTTACGTGATTAGCTTTTCCTTTTTCTTCATTATGGGTGTGCTCTGGGGAAAGATTTGTGCTGCTGGGGTTGTTATGTAGCAGGTTTACTGCTTTATTGTAACTACTTCTGCAGTCAATTTCTATTTTGCTATAACAAATAAAACTCGATTTGTATGTGTGATCCTTGTGCAGGGTCATGTTATAGGGCAGAATTAATTATTCATTAAAAAAAAAGTACCATGTGTTGGAACTTAACATCTTTTAGAGCTAGAAATCAAACGTACCGGAGTAATCACCACACTGTAACGAGACCATATAAGTCCAGTGCACGTAACAGCTGCAAAATGATATAACAAAATTCGACAGATGGATCAAATAGACTGCTAAGAAACATATTTCCTAAAAGTTGCATACCCATTTGCTGAGGATAAGACAGCTTCTCAGGTGGCTTTGAGAAATCAGCAATATTTGCTATGCTAATACCCCATTTAAAAGTTGGAGCCCAAAAGTGTACTGCGTTATCATTAGAAGACACTCTTAACATGTAGGGCAATATAATGACTTTACACATTTCTTCACGGTTCAATATACACACCTAGGTGCCTACTTATCATCACATGTTTTGAGAATTATTTTCTTCTCCTATTAAATATATTATTGATCACTACTAGTTCTTGAAATTGAAAGAAATTATTTATCCTGTAAATACTAACACCAATCCTACTAGTTAGGATCCAAGTGTCCGTAGTGCATCAAAAACTAAAGTCTAAACCATACCAGAAGTGCATCAAAATTTTACCGTCTCCACAGATTTTAATAAACATTGAACAGTGAAATATTGGGTTATTCCATGGTAAAACCTGATTGTCTGCATGAACTGAATTATCTAAATCCCAGATGCCACAATTCAATCTTTTACAGGATTGAATCAAATTTTAAGGCCTCGTACATAAAGTTTGAACCTTTCAAACCATATGAGATTAAGAGCTGAGTAGCAATTATAGAGAGTTGAATAAGCATAAAGAAATGAAAAGAACGAACTGGTTTTAGGGCCCGCTGAGTGGTTCCAGAAAGCTTGGAACTTCGAAGCTGCCATGGGATCGATCTCTGTCTCCGTCTCTGTCTCTTCTTCTCTGTGTGTGTTTTGGGAAAACAGAGTGGGTGATTTCAGTAACCACCTCGTGCCACCTAACCATGTACGAGGTTCTAGGCCTTTCCACACTTCCACCCATCTTTATTCTTTCAAAATTTTCTTTATTAATTGGGTTAATTAGTGATCTCTTTTATTTATTTTATATTAATATTATATTTTTGTCAAGTAGATCTAGTTCCGTTTGTAAGAACTTTGACTTGCAGACTATTGGTTTCAAATTTGAACTTAGTTATCGACTTCGTCCTTTACGATCATTGGCGTACTTAGAAATTCAAGTCAGTGGGGGCACTCTATAAATAATGCTAAGGGTACTTTTCGGTCGAAATAGTTTTGTAACAATGTTCTGATTCCATTCTGAAAAAATATTAATATTAGAAAGGGAAATTTATATAGACAATTATAATGGCAACAAAAATAAAAATCTATAATTAATGGCAATGGTTAGAGAATTTCATGAGAATGTGTTTAATCATTTCCCAATAAGTAATTGTGTCGTCTTCAATTTGGATACCAAAATAATTACTAATGCACTCAAACTTCGATACATAGTAAGTAATAATTAAATAATATTTGGTATATTCGTGGAAAAATAAAAAAATATAAGACAAAAATTATAACAATATTAGTATAATTGCATACACATATGCATGTAATAAAAAAATATCCATTGGGCCCCTTGTAGTCTTCAAGTGGCTCCGCCACTGTTTACGATAGTCAAATTCGAGACCTCCCACATAATATCTAGAGATGAATACCACTAAGGGTACTTTTCGGTCGAAATAGTTTTGTAATAATGTTCTGATTTCATTCTGAAAAATATTAATAGTAGAAATGGAACTTTATATAGACAATTATAATGGCAACAAAAATAAAATCTATAATTAATGGCAATGGTTAGAGAATTTCATGAGCATGTGTTTAATCATTTCCCAATAAGTAATTGTGTTATCTTCAGTTTGGATACCAAAATAATTACTAATGCACTCAAACTTCGATACATAGTAAGTAATAATTAAATAATATTTGGTATGTTCGTGGAAAAATAAAAAAATATAAGACAAAAATTATAACAATATTAGTATAATTGCATATACATATGCATGTAATAAAAAAATATCCATTAGGCCCCTTGTGGTCTTCAAGTGGCTCCGCCACTGTTTACAATAGTCAAACTCGAGACATCTCACATAATATCTAGAGATGAATACCACTAAACCGAAGAAAGTGGCGTTAATTAAAGAATATTGTTACGGGTACCACCTAGGATCCCACTTTTTGTATCTCACCACATGTGGCACACGACGTGGCAATCTCACGTCATCTCTTTATAATTATCTATCTCAACATAAAAATAAAAATAAAAATAAAACCAAAAGTAGAAAATAAATAAAACAAAAAATATATTTACTTATTGTTTCATAAATCCTATGAATTTCATTCTGCATCAAATTGTTTCCTTCCCAAAAAAACATAAACTCTACGAATTTCATTATGCATCAAATCATCTCCTTCCCCAAAAACATAAACCCTAAGAATTTAATCGTTCTTCTCCTTATTTGAAGACTGAAAGCCATGGTGATCAACATCACGTAAACATTCCCAAGATCTGCTCTGTCTAAAAAAAATCCTTTTGAGTTATTTGAGGCAAAGCATATCTTGGGAATGTTTCAGTGATGTTGATGATAATGACTTTCAGTCTTTAAAGGAAGAGAAGAATGGTTAAGTTTTAGGGTTTATGTTTTTGAGTAAGGAGATGATTTGATACAGAATAAAATTCTTAGAGTTCATGTTTTTTTGGGAATGAGACAATTTGATGCAGAATGAAATTCTTAGAATTACAATAAGTAAATTTTTATTTTGTTTTATTTATCTTCTATTTTTTATTATTTTATTTTTATTTTTGTTTTTATGTTGAGATAAGTAATTAAAAAATGATGATGTGGAATTGCCAAATCGTATGCCATATGTGATGAGATACAAAAAGTGGGATTTTATGTGGTACCCGTTATATTATTCTTAATTAAATGTTTTCTAAAGTTATTATATTTTGTAATGCTCAAATTCTATCAAATGTGCCAAATTTGTTATTCTTTGTCAAGTTGGACTATTCTACTTCTATTTGAGGGATAAATTCATATATATCTTCAAAAATAATAGTTAAATAAAAATTAAATAAAAGGTAAATTAAAAAGTAAAAACAATAAAAAGAAGACAACTTATAATTCTTCCCAATTTTAAGTACCAATAAATTGAACGCCTAAATAAATAAGATAAAATTGAGTCAACCTTCTTTAGTGCAGACATTAAAAAATGAGCGTCTCTAAAAGGGTAATCGATGGTAGGGGTCAGGTGATGTGTGTTTGATGAATACGGTGGTGGGATGTCAATTGGTAACCGTTTTCTTTTTATTATTATTAATTTTTTACATTTTCCGTTTATTAATTTGTTTTGGACAAACTACATAAAACCACCTAAATTATAGGGGTCATTACAAGTTCATATCCAAATTATGAAATTTTTTATCTAGGTACCCAAACTATGTAGCCATCAACAGATCACTACCTCCGCTACATTTTCAGTCCAATCCGAAGTTAAAAGGCCCCGTGGCAAATTTTTTGTCCAGTCAACTCGTGATGTGGCAAAAATTGAAAGGACAATTTTTGTCCAGCCCACTCTTGGACCTTCATTTTTAAGCAAGTGTTGGCGAAGGAATGAGCGGATTTTGAATGGAAATTTGGAGCCTTTATTTTTAAATTTTTATTTTTTTATAAAGTTTTATTCTTAAAACAAGAAGCATGAGCAAACCTTTTTATGCCTCAAATAGGAGAGTAAAAATGAAAAATAAGATTGAAAATGACCAATTTGATACTTGATAAAATTGAAGGACTACAATATGTAATGATGATTATAATAACAGTTGGAAGTATAATTTAAGAAGCATTTCAGGGACTAACCCTTTTAGTAGTTCATCCTCTAATTTTGTTTCAATTACTTGTTCTTTCCATGTTACCATGCATTTTCAGAGGGGATTGGAGTTGGGTTTTTGTTTTTCTACGTTATCTCTTTCGTGGGTTAGTTATCCTTTTTGCCTTTCTTGGCACAAGAAAACTGCAAAGGTTGCCCTCTTTGTATAGTTTATAATAAAAGCGTAATGGTCAAGGCTTTAGGCATTGGGGCGTAACACACAACCAATAGGACAAGACTAGATTCAGCTACTTGTTCACTTTTCTTCATCCCACAATCACAAACCCTAACCCTTCTGACTATCATTTATTAGGGCTTCTTCTCACTTACTCCATGGCCACCTGTTAGTAATAAATTGATTCAGCTAGGAATTAGGTCATGCCCTCAAAGGGAAAGCCTCTAATCTTGAGTCTCAACAAACTTAATCTACCTCCATTTCAATCAACTTCTTCCATTTCCATATCATTATTCCTACCAGTTCCTCCAACCAAATGATATCTACCTTACTTTTATACTCCCAAACTTTGAATCAGTGAGTTAGAAGTCAGAACCAAAGGAAAATATGACAAATAAGGTCCTTCGGGGGCTCCTCCTAACCCGTCTCCTGCTCCAAATTTATATGGTGTGTGCAAAAGTTCCAGCCATTATTGTGTTTGGAGACTCTTCTGTGGATGCAGGAAACAACAACCAAATATCAACAATTCTAAAGAGCGACTTTGAACCCTACGGTCGTGATTTCTATGGAGGCCAGCCTACCGGGCGTTTTTCCAATGGTAGGGTTCCCACAGACTTCATTTCTGAAGCCTTTATGCTCAAGCCAACCATACCTGCATACTTGGATCCAGCTTATAACATTGCAGATTTTGCTACCGGAGTTTGCTTTGCCTCTGCAGGAACTGGTTATGATAATGCCACTTCTGCTGTGCTAGTAAGTCAAATTACGAATCAAACTAGTAAAGCCTAATGCGGACCAAAGCCCTACAGACTCACATCACATCTCCTTCTCTTCTCCCTCAAGTATCATCATATTGCTGTTGCATCAATTCAAAGCACAAACTAAATGAACATACAATGCTAAACTCTAGAAGCACAGGCTTCTTCTGTTACTAACAGCTGCTATATCTAATGGTCTTGCAGTCTGTGATACCACTTTGGAAGGAATTGGAGTACTATAAGGAATACCAGAATGACCTGAGAAGATATCTAGGGAACGATAAAGCTAATGAGGTTCTGGGAGAAGCACTTTACCTTCTAAGTATAGGAACTAATGATTTCCTAGAAAACTACTATTTATTTTCAGGCAGATCATCTGAGTTTTCCATTGAGGAGTACCAAAAATTTCTACTGAAGATTGCTGGAAATTTCATCACAGAGCTTTACCAGTTTGGAGCTCGAAAGATATCTATAAGCGGCCTTCCTCCAATGGGTTGCCTGCCACTGGAGAGAACTACAAAGTTCTTTCAAGGGAGTCATTGTATCGAGGAGTACAATAATGCGGCTAGGAGCTTCAATCAGAAGTTGCAGTGGTTGGTTGAAAAGCTCAACAATGAACTAGATGGAATTCACTTTGTGTTTTCAAACCCATATGATATTCTCTTACAAATCATTCGAAATCCATCTTTGTTCGGTAAGTTTTACTTTACTATTTTCACTATATTTCCAATTATAATGACACTTACAGTTTGTGTGCATGACATAACATACAATGTGACAAATTTCCTACATTACAGGATTTGAAAATGCAGCAAAAGCCTGTTGTGGCACAGGGCTGTTCGAGATGGGTTACATGTGTCATAAGATAAACCCACTCACCTGTTCAGATGCAAATAAATATGTTTTTTGGGATTCCTTCCACCCAACGGAGAAAACGAATGCTATTATGGCAGATCATGTATTTAAAAATTACCTAGTTCAATTTCTATGACAAATACAAAATAGAGAATTTGGTGTCTGTAATTTTTGTTTAGAAGTGCTGCCTGTGGTACCTATACCGTGAACTTACATAAAGATTGTTATAATTCTTTCTTCCAATCTCAATTTTTCATGACTGGGATACCATAAAGCATAACTTCTTCAAAAGTGAAAGCAAAGGTATCCATGAAGAGCTTATTCATTTAGCAGATGGATGAAGGAATTAAACAAAAGTGCATTACCTATTAAAACTACCACAAGATCTTACAAAATCATGAATAAAACATAACTTAAAACTGCTGACTGAGGCTGAAAATATTATGATATAGTTTCTTACAACATGAAGTATCAAGAATAAAAGAAACGCTTCTCAGAAAAGAACAAGAAAATTAACTACTATGGGGAGAAAAAATGCACCTCAACTTGATTTGAAAATTTACTTCCGCTCTTTGGGAAAATGGAGCTTGATCAGTGTTGGAAGCTCAGATAACTCAACCTGAGGCTTGCCCAACAATATACCCTTCAACTTTTCATCGCAATTGACCACATTCTTGTTGTTTGGATCCTATGCAAGCACACATTTCTGGTCAGTTTTGTAAAAGATTTATGCTATGAAGCCAATAGAACTGAGTTGCACTTAGAATATAACAAAAGATATGAAGGCAGAGTGAAAGCTAATAAATTTATCCCAGTGTATTCTTAAATTAGCAACCAACATCAGCAACAAGAAGTTCAAACAGATTTAGGTGATTAAACACTAAGAAACTCCCTCTTAGTTTGACAAAGCAACACAGAAAGAAATACAGCACCCACTTTTTCTTTGTAAGATACAATTGTTTGCACTTTAATGAGTACGAACATACAGATTACTTATCATTGAGAAAGAAAAGAAGAGCACTAAAGATAAATTTAAGGAACCTGGAGATTGTTATCCTTGATGTATGACCAGACACGCATGAAGCATCCAAGACGAGAAGTCTGAGACTGGCCCACGAACTCTCGCAGTGTCAAAGGAAGGTTAACGAGGTCAATTAAGTTGGCCAGCTTCTTTGGGTTATCTGAAATGGCCTTCTTCATCCTTGGTGGCAACATTATTCTCACTTACACCGGGCTCAACTTTCTTTCTGAAACTCAGAAACTACTGTCTCAGTAGCAGAACCTTTTTACAATAGTCATATACACAATTTTGCGACCACTTACGATACCCAGTTCAAAAAAAGTCTAAAAACTGGAACTCTTAAGAGAAAATGCATAATTACATACCAGTTCATTTAAGTCTCTGCAATTAAATTACGTGCGTAGGTAAGTTCTCAATAGTTTCAGTACTCGAGAAGCACCAAACAGTTCTCAAAAACAAAACAGAGCTTTAAGAGGAATTTAATCAAACAGCTGGAGTGCAATAAACATCGAATCCCACAACAACAAACAACTAAAATAAAAAAGGAGGAAGATGGTAGTGAATTAGCTCAAATTCGTATTGAAAAGAAAAGGCGATCACAGAGGCACTAATAAAAATGAGATGGTGACTATTTCAAGAAATTGCAGGGCAATTTACCTAAAGGTGCGGTGCGGACAAAGGAGGTCGCTTTTGCTATCTTGCTAGTTTAAAATTCTGCTTCGAGTGCTCTTCCTTCAACTTTGCTACATAAATACCATCATCTCCCACAATTTTATCATCATCCTCGTCGCCGGCTTATATATTTTGGGATTCTTTACTCCTTTTATATTTGTCTAGAAAAAGTATAGCTCAATGCTTGCGAATTTCTGCTAATAATATGGTTTATTCGCTCATTCCTTTTCAGGCTTCAATTGCTTGTTTGAGGCTTTGAGCTCATAAATAATTTTAAAAAATTGAAACTCAATTTGTTTGGTAAATGATGTGTATATTGGATCGACACTCGAAAATAAGTATGCGAGACTTGAGACTTTTTACTAGAGCATGAAGAATGCTCCTAGTTCATAGTACTATTGATAAAAATCACTTAGGATACGTTTATTTTAGGAAGTACTTGGATTTGATTTTAATAGCAAGGCTTAATTTACGAGAAAAATTAGAAAATACTAGATTAAAGATTTGAAATAACTAGATGTTAGTAATACGCTAATTGCATAAAGCATCCATGTTGTCGCATTGTAATTTAAGATAACCTATGTGGTAAAAAACTTATCAATTTCTACGTTATCAATTTACTATAAATTTGAGAATTGCACTCATAATTCGTTAAATTATATGGATAAAATTGTCATTTAATGTTCAATAAAAAATTCACCTCTTATTTAATTTTTTTGTTCACATCATATATATATATATATATATATATGATGTGAACAAAAAAATTAAATAAGAAAGGGTTAGTCTTCCATACCCTTTATTAAGAAAGGGTATCCATTCCTTTTATTTTTTTTATTTAATTTATTTAACGGTTGAGGTTGACATACCATGATCGTGTAATTGCAACTTTATTCCGTAACATGAACTTTCTCTTTGAAATTGTACTTAACTTTAAGGTTGTAAATTAGTGACGTTGAATTGTAATATGCTACCTTGGTTGTGTAAATCTACCTAAATATTGTAACTGTCAACCATGATCATGTAATTCACCCATGTTGAAGCGTAATTTGTAACCTTGATTGTGTAAATTACCTTTAACAAGACCCTTCCCGAATTTCGACTCGAAATTCACGAAAAGCCCTGCTCCCGTCTGACAGTCTTTGACCACAAAAGTTAATACCTGAAATACCCTTAATCTTTAGAAACATCAAATGAAAGTTATAGGGACTCCAACAGAACCTCCGATATACTTGATTGACCTTCACCCACCTGTCAGACGAATGACAGACCAGTAGTTCACAAACTACCCCGGAGGACCTCCTCCGTAATCAAACAAGACAACTGACGTGTCACCCTCGTGTGAACCATCAACAACTCGTCAATCTGGGTCACTGTCCACACCACCCACTGACCTCGATAAATAAGAGTACCCTCACTGGTACATGAACTCTGATCATTAGTCATGACCATCGTCATTATATCGTATAAACCGGTAAGTCCCTCGATTCTCGTATCGTATCGAATCGTATATCATGTCGCATTAGTCGACATAACCCCCAACTATAATAATTGTATCAGTCGGCATATTAACTCGGCTATCATATCGCGTCATCAGCCGACATAACCCTCGGCTGGCATCAGTCGGCATGTATCATCTGCTGGAATATCACATCATCAGACGACATGTATCATCG
Organism: Oemleria cerasiformis; assembly: GCA_037349345.1. Lineage (NCBI taxonomy): Eukaryota > Viridiplantae > Streptophyta > Magnoliopsida > Rosales > Rosaceae > Oemleria > Oemleria cerasiformis. The sequence goes on from JAZGTL010000007.1 coordinate 13,641,886, forward strand.
GTTGGCATCAGCCGGCATGTATCATCGGCTGGCATCAGCCGGCATATATCATCAGCTGGAATCACGCACACACACAGGTATCCCAATGGCACTGTAGCCGCACAAGTCACGCGCACGTGACAGGCTGGGTGACAGTACCCTTCCTGAATTTCGACTCGAAATCAGCAAAAAGCTCTGCTACCGTCTGACAGCCTTTGACCACAGAAGTTAATACATGAAATACCCTTAATCTTTGGAAACATCAAATGAAAGTTACAGGGACTCCAACAGAACCTCATATGTACTTGATTGACCTTCACCCACCTGTCAGACGAAGAACAAACAGTAGTTCACAAACTACCCCAAAGGACCTCCTTCATAATCAAACAAGACAACTAACGTGTCACCCTCGTGTGAACCGTCAACAACTCGTCAATCTGGGTCACCGCCCACACCACCCACTGACCCTAACGACGAAGGTACCCTTGTCACAACTCCGTAGTGATGTCCTAGATATGCCAATCTAGTCAGGCTTTCGTTACCTTGAACCCTTATAGAAGTCTACACATGCCTTACTGATTTGATTCAATTCAATATTCAAGACTTGGTTGAATTGAGTCTCATTGACTTACCCTGAGTTGTAACTCAATATCCTGACTCATCTCGAGTCGTAGCTCAATATCCCGGCTCATCCCGAGCTGTAACTCTATGCCCCGGCTCATCCCGAGTGTATGATGGAATCTTCCACAACATACCTCAGATCATTCATTAGGGTAAAAACCCAAATCATAATCGCGATCTGAAGTCCTAAAATCAATTCAGAAGCCTCGAGAGATGTGTAGTGATAAGACATTCGATAAATCCCTTAAATCCTTAAGCTTTAATTTCCGAGCCTCGAAAAGGTGCTAATATACTCCTAATAATTTCTCTCAATTTTCACCACTCACAATATGTGGTATGACATAATACATAGAAATATGCATGCCTTGCAATCCCGGAAACCCAGTCTGTTCACAGTACATCCAAAGGAGCAACTCAAGGAAGCCCTAGCCCCAAGGAACCCTTTGACATACCAATAACCAAACTCCCTTGACCCGCACACCACCCCTTCCCCCACCCGAGCCAAATCCCGCCCCATGGTCGTCCATTACAGCTGGGATCACTCAAATAGGGCTCTAAATGGACTCCAACGGCCTCAAAATCGCTAAAAGCCCATCCAGAATGGTCCAAACCCTAGACGTGCACCGCCACGCACTGGTAGAAGACCGGACCACCCGCCCCACGCGCCGCCACGCGCGTCTGCATTGTCACAGTGGAATATTTCGTCGCTCTGACGAAATATTCCGTCGAACCTGACGGAATCGGAATCTTCCATCCATACTAACGACGTTAGGGTCTTGCTATAACACTGTTACATTTTGACGGAATATGCTAACGCCATCAGCATATTCCGTCAAACTCTGACGGCGTCAGTTGACCCAACAGTCAACTAACCGCTTACTAGACCGCTGACTGTGCTGCCAAGTGGCTCCACATGGCAACTGAGTCAGCCGCTGACTGGTCGCAATGTGGTTGCCAAATGGCATGCCACGTCAGCATATCACAGTTCGAACTAGTTGTCGGAGTTCATCAGGGACGAAGATCGGACCACCGTCGTCGACGGTGGTCAGAATCTGGAATCACTCGCTGGAATCCGCCATTAACGGCCGCGAGCTCAAGCTTCCCAGATTCCTCCAAACCCCACCATTTTTCACGATCTAAGTGTCTAGAATCATCTACTCTATGCTAGGAACTCGAATTCGAGCTTAAAATCCAGAAAACTTACCTTAATCAATCGCAAAATCCTTGGAAAGATTCGGCCCATACCGTCTCTTCGATTCGCCACTTCTGGTGATGCCCCTGTCTCAAAATCACTATTATCTAGCTCGTGGGTTTGTGGGGATTCGATATTCGGCCTCAACTTAGCTCAAACCGGCCTCCTACGTACTCACCTCTTTTGAGGTTTATTTGTGTGTTTCCATGGGAAAATGAGAGGGACTTCGCTGGGGAGAGATAGACTGAGTGAGAAGAGAGAAGAAGATTGTGGAAAAAATCTGGAAAATGGGGCTTATGACATTGTCCACCTACCCAAATTACCAAAATACCCCTGGGCTCATAGACCCGTATCTCTCACATATGGACTCCTTTTTCCGGGTGCCGCCTGTCTGCGAACTCGTGAGTTCGAGACCTATGCAACGACCTAAAAAAAACTTTCAAAATTACTTCCAAATAAAAAGTGACTCCCGAACCCCTCCGAAATCGAGGGTAAAATCGTCATTTTCCTAATTAAAATCCCAAATTACGTTAATTTCTGGTCCGGGTCATTGCAACCTTAATGATGTAACTTCCAACCATGATTGTGTAATTCCAACCTTACTCCGTAACATTAACTTTCTCTTTGCGATTCTAATTAACGTTGAGGTTGTAAATTGGTGCTGTTGAAGTGTAATATGCTACATTGGTTGTGTAAATCTACCTAAAATGTTGTAACTTTCAACCATGATCGTGTAATTCACCTATGTTGAAGTGTAATCTATAATCTTGATTCTGTAAATCTACCTTATGGATGTAATTTTAACCTTACTCCATAACAAGAACTTTCTTTTTGAGATTGTAGTTAGCATTGAGGTTGTAAATTGGTGACTTTGAAGTATAATCTACTACCTTGGTTGTGTAAATTTACCGAAATGTTGTAACTTTCAACCATGATCGTGTAATTCACTTACGTTGAAGCGTAATCTGTAACCTTGATTGTATAAATATATCTTAACAATGTAACTTCGAACCATGATCGTGTAATTTCAACCTTACTCCGTAACATGAATTTTCTCTTTAAAATTGTACTTAACCTTAAGGTTGTAAATTGGTGATGTTGAAGTGTAATATGCTACCTTGGTTGTGTAAAACTACCTAAATGTTGTAACTTTCAACCATCATCTTGTAATTCACCTATAGTTGAAGCGTAATCTGTAACATTGATAGTGTAAATCTACCTTAACGATGTAACTTCAAACCATGCTCGTGTAATTCCAACCTTATCCTAAATTAATTTATTATTTACATAAAAATTAAGGATATGAATACCTTTTTTTAATAAAAGACATCCTAAAATTTCCCTATATATATATATATATATATATATATTGGGGGCCGATCCGTGGCATCATAATTTTGACACAAGTTTTAACACAAATTGTGAGCCCTTAGATCTATATGCTTTTAATGGTTAAGATTGATCTGATTTGTCATTTAAATTTTATTAATTTTAATAATTATCTCCTTGAAAAACAAATCCTAATTAATATTTTATTCACTCACCTCCCTCACTAATTACTCGTTTCCCATTTAACTCTTAGTTCTCTCATCTTCGTCTTCCTCCTGGCTGCATTGTTTACCTTCTCTATATCTTCTTCTTCTTCATTTGTCCTCCAATGCAATCTCCTCTACTGTTTTTTTTTTTTTACATTTTAAGTCTCACTTTAATCTACTCACAGGTTGATATTCGCTCATGTAACTCCAGTCTAATTAAGGTTCAATTAGCAATCCCTATTTGATGTACCTAACAAGAAGACTAGGAGAGAAAAGGGAGAAAAGAAGAAGGAAAAGAAAGATGGAGGAGGAAGAGACTCCGACAGAAATGTAGAGAGGATAGAGTGAAACAAGTATAGGGAAATAATTGAAAACCAATTAATGAGAGATATGAGACAGAATTAATTAATTTTTATTGAATTTAATTCCTAATTTGTAGTTATTTAAATAAATAAAAATTAAATTTGACTAATTAGATATCATCTTAACCATTCAAAAGCTTAAGATATCCAATAACTTGTGTTAAAATTTGTGTTTAAAATGTGGTGTAACATATCCGTCCCCATATATATTATTCTAAAAATCCCAATGCTGCTATGCTTTGGTGGTAAGAATTCATTTTCTTTCCTGCATATCCTCTTAAAAGATTACATCATTTTTTTATTGGACATTAGATGATAATTTTATCCACATAAGTTAACGGACTATGGATGGAATTCTCATTTTTAGGATAAATTTATATTGGAGCTTACCACATTTGGTTAAATTTATAGCTTTTTTTACCACATGGGTCATCTCAAAACTACCATGTGACCGCGTGGATGATTTATGCAATTTAGTCTAAATAATAATGAAAGTGATTTAAAATGATTATATACACAAAATCATCGAAATTCATTTGCTTTCTCCATTTCTCTTCTTACTAATACCCTAGCATACATGGATTCAGGGACAGACCCAACCTTAGGGCTAGGGTGGGCTTCAGCCCACCCGAAATTTGATGATTTAAAAGAAAAATTGGTGTAATGTTAGTCTATATAGCCGATCCCACTAATTTGTTCTACACTCAAATAAGACGGAGTGTGACTTTTTTTGATATTGTATGATATATGGTCCAAATAAAAAGGGAACTTATTGAATATCTACATAAATTTGATAATTAATGAATTTAATATCTTGAAGACTCGTATGATAGAATTTAAGTAGTTTTATATTTTGTTATTGCATGTTATTTGTGATTTTTAATAGAATTCGTATATATAAAATATGCATTTTGAGGATACGACCTAATTTCGAATTTTTATAACATTTAACACTAAAATTTAGCCCATCATATTTTCAAATCCTATATTCGTGCCTGCATGAATTGTAATAGTCTAACCAAGTTTAGCCTTATTATGAAATCTAAATCCCTCGTAAAATAAACTGAGCCTTATATTAAATAATTATTGTCAACCAAAGCAATAATCAAAATCATTTCATTATCTGCCTTGTATTTCTGATTATGCGAAACCATTTGAGGAAAGCGGCTCATTGACCCTTCCTTACTCCAAATTCTCCTCCACTATATATCATTTTATTTAAATAAAAATAATATTTGGCGACTTTCTCTTGGACATTTTCTTCTTCTTTTTGTTTAATCCTCCAATGTGATTTAATAATCAGAAAATTTTATTATTTAGGTCACCATTTAAACATCAATTGTACAAAACATCAGCCACATCAAAAATCATTTAAACAAATAATTAATATTCTAATAAAATAAGAAAGTAAAAACTACAAGTTCTTTAGGGCCCGTTTGGTAATGTTTTACAAAACTGTATTGAAAAATTAAAATGGAAAGTTCAATTATGCATATTCAAGATTTGAGAAAGCATTTGACATCAAAATTGCAAAACAATTTTTTTAAAACAAAAACAATAAGAACACATTTGGTATTAATATTTGAAAATGCTGAAAATAATAAATATTGTATCTCGCATTTTCCTTAAATTTGGGATTCTGTTTTTCAAAAACAAGGGATACAACAATATATTGTTTTCACTTTTAAACCATGATTTTGATTTCGTATCCTAAATTCTGTTTTTATGATATTTTGAAAATTTCCTACCAAACAGGTTTTTTATGGATTTTTCAATTTATAAAACAAAAAATTGTTTTATAAAATGATATCAAACGGGCGCAAGTTTTTAATCCTCCAATATTCTCATAATGGTTTATCGATCATTAAAGATTGAGGGAGAAAGTTACTAACATCACTAATCTGCACTCCATTCATACACAAAACACTTGTAAAAGGCAAAGGCACAACAAAGACAAACAGTGACAAGAAAACGCTTGATTTAGAGCTTTCAAATAAACCTTCGGAATAAGAAGGCAATTTTTTCCATTGACGTAAGAATTTTATTCAACATATCCCAGCATTTTCAGAACACATTCACATTGAATGAGAAAACGTTTTGCGGTTTCCTAGTGGAGTTTACGTTGGTCCGGTGGTCCTGAAGTTTTCCAACAACAAAATTAAAATTTACATTACAAATACAGAAACTTCCTGCCAAATCATCTACAATGGTTGACACTAACCTAAACCCCGAAGAAACTAAAACATAAGTCGAAATCATAATATATTACACAAAACACCAAGATGCTCAAGAAGAGCGATGCTCCTTCAACATGTACACTTCAAAGCAACCGTAGTCCACGACACTTCCCAGAACTGCTTTCACACATTAGTCGTAAGGATTTCTGAAATTCTTCAAGAGTTCCGGGATGTCATAACCCAGCATTTCATCGACTGCTTCTATCATTTTAGGCTTCAACTTCTCGAATTTGTCAATGCTGTAACCACTCAAGATGTCCCTGAAGTGGTCGACACCCGGGAAATCCCCTGTAGGTAGATGGAACTCCCTTTGAACCTGTAGAGCAAGTTGAGTGTGAGCATTATAGAGTCTCCTCTCCTGTGGACATACAGAGGGTCGGGAGGGAATAGTACCTTTTTGAATTCATCTTCCAGATTATCAATAAGCCTCTGTTGAGTCTTCGCTTTCCCTATCATAGCAGGCATCTCCTTCTTTAAATGGCTGATTATGTAAGCATGTATCTTGGCAGCTCTGGCCCGCTTAACAAACTCATTGATCTGTGAAAATAAATCTCATCAAATTCCGTTCAGTATGCATCTGCAAGAATATTCAGTGCTAAAGACGAAATGAAAAATGGAGCTCAACCTGGATAGATTTCACTGAAATAGCCTCTATAAAGCTTATTTGAAGTTTGCAAATAAATTAATCTGAGTGCAACTTGGTAAAGAAACTTCATGGTAAGAAAATATAACAAACTCACTCTGCGATCACAAGCCTTCTTTGGAATATCCTTTAAATCGGCAAGAAGGTCCTCCTGTTCCTTTTCAAAGAGTTCTTTCCCAACTGGCCCAGTAGCAGCCTCATTTACAGGTTTGTCATTAAATGAGCTGCAAAAGAGAAATTAGCTTGAACAAAAGTATTCGCTAGGGAACATTGGAATCTAATTGAAACCATAGGATTACTTCCTAGGAGTTAATGCATGTAAGGATGGAGAGGCTACCCAATATACACTCGCATGACCTCGGGAGTATTAAGAACCTTTCCTAGTGACCACATCAGTGCTCCATAAACCCTCATCAACTGCATATAACAAGAATAAACAATAATTTGATCACAAGATCCATTTACCTAATTAAATGCCAAAAAACATATGACGGAAAATGGTCAAGAAATCCAGTCTTTCATATCCTTACTTCTTGTGTATCAATTTGATCTGCTTTGTTCAGAACAACACGAATTTTATCATCATGACCACGTAAAGATGAAATCACGCGCTTGAATTCATCACTAACATCAAGTTTGTGAGGGTCAAACAGAAGTAGAATGAGGTCACACTTTGCAGCAAACCACGAAGTTACCCCCGTAAAATCGTAGGCTCGTTGCGTCCGTTGCTTCTCTCCAGATAAAACGCCAGGAGTATCCACAAAGGTAATGTGTTCTAGCAGCTTGGATATAAAAAGGAGTGAGCTCCGGATGTTTGAAAGGGAAAATTGGAGAATTTCAAGGTGATTCTGAAAGAAAACTCACAGAATGTGGCATTTGAGAACACTCAAACTTTGACAAGAATGCTGTTCCAAAGCTTGTGAGACCACTAAATGGCATGTCAGCTTGGACGGCAATAGTATTCCCAGGAACACTTCTTTCATCAGGTCCAGACTACAAGGAAAGAGAATTAGCTAGTAAACAATATCGATTTCAGAAACATAAACAGAAAGAAAAACATGTTGCAAACTTTCTGGAAAACTTTTTGAGTGCAAAAAAGGAAACTGAGTATATATTCCAACACTAAAACAAAAAGATAAAAATAATCTTGAGAAATATAAGATAACAAATGGAGGATCTTCATACTAGTGGCAGTCCAACATCTAAAAGAAGAATGCTAATTTCATTTTCAAAACTTCATATGTACACCTGCTAAACCTGACAGAAGCAATTCCAAGAAATGCAAGATAAATGTTTCATGTTGAACAATCGCCAGAAACAGAATCCCTGACATTCCTAGAACTTAGCTAATGACAGTATATGCCATGATTTGATTTGTCCAAAAATATTAAAATCCTAACCAATTAGCTACGACAACTAATCATTAGAAGATATATTCTTGATGAATGTATCAAAACAATGATACACTAAATCATGCAATCTCAAAAAGCTGTCCTAGGGATTTACAAAACAAAAAGTTTCATAAAGAAGAACAATCCTTATGTGGAGATAAGTTGGCATAGAGCAATCTCAGATTTAAAATGCAGTGCCATTTTCTTTTCTTCAAGAGACATTCTTCTCTAAAGCGTACTAAATTTTATTTGAATATTTACACAATTATCTCCCGTTTCTAGGCAAATAACAATTTTTGTTCCTGTAGTTAGAGTCAATTTCCACTTACATCCCCATAGTTTAAACTTTAGCAATTTCAGTCATGTAGCTATGCTAACTTTTTCCATCTTGGTCCAAATAGCTAAAAGAAGAATCACAATGAAAAGAGAAGTTCATTTTGGAACGTGGCTCATTTAACTTTTCATTGCTAAGTAATTTAGGAATGTCTTAGAAACCATATAAAAGGAGATAACGTTGTGATTACCATGACAACAACAAATCTATCAGTCGTAGGCTCCGGACCAATGTGAGCTCCTGTAAAAAGTCGCATGAGATAAGAGATGAAATAGATTATATATGCAAGACAACAGTAATTAGTCAAAGACCACTTGCGCACAGGATAACTTGCCTGGATAACCACTTTTCAGCAAATGTTTAATGAACGTAGTTTTCCCAGTGGAGTATTGACCCAAAAGCATAACCATGGGTTTGGCATCAAAATCACTATTGGTCTGCAAAGTACAGAAAGTAAACAATTGATAAATATGGTATGCAACAAACTATGATATATGGTATGATTTGAATGATACTGCAAGATAGAAGTTTGAGTACATGCAACAAAACATGAAATTCAGACTAAGCGTAACCCAGCATTAAATCTGATTAGAGAACTAGAAGCAACATACTGATCACTTACCAGTAATGGGGATACAAAATCGTTAAACCGATAAGTAACTTCTAATGGCTTCAGCTTCTGAACATACAGTCTCTTCAACCCATCAACAATTGATGTTACAGAAGAAAGCGGTACCTAAAAACAAGCCAACGAATTTTGATAAGGTGCTAAGTGCACAATCCATGTCTGTCTGATGATGTGATTTGTAGTATGATCACCAAACTGCAAGCCATTGTAGCAAAAGCATTGCAACAGGAAGATTTAGCATCAAGTCTACCACAAGAAAAAAAATTGTTTCCAAGCGTGTTCTGCTTGTTTAAAATGGTGTAATTACTAAAAGATTCATTTCATGTATAATTATATCATGCATAAGAACACTCCTAAAACTGAATGTTGTAAGATTCTCTCATTTTTATCTTTCACAGCGAACACAAGCTTTTATAGCGCTTGTTGTGTACATAAAGTGTAATTGACTCATAGTTTTTGCACATTGACTCAAACACTTATCATGATCAAAATATAAAGATATATGCAATCAAATTCACAAGAAGCAATACTATCAGAAATTTCCCAAGCATTATGAACAGATAAACCAGAGTCATTAAAATATCAAAATTTGAAGTAGCGCACAATAGAAGGTAGTTTAGGTGAAAAATTAGCAATGAAATAAAATCATTCTGTGAGTATCATAAAAGAAGAAGAGTGATCGCCTTCAAAAAGAAAAAACAACAAATACCTTTTTTGCTGATTTTGAAGAAAACCAAAGCGCTGAAGGTGACTGTTGCACCACAGGAGTACCTGTTCCTCAGCTTATTAGTAATGCATTAGCCAAAAGCAAAAGTAACAATACACATCTTACAATTCATTAGTAATAAAATCCTCACCATTTGCCTCGTTTTCATTTGTTTTGTGCAGTTGCTTTTTCTTCTGAATCTAGTAAGTATAAGAAATCAATTTTTTTGGCCGCATGAAAGAAATTAATTAATCAAAACGAAATACATAAAAATGGGATAACAGGTAAGAAAGGTACAAACAGCATACATACCGCTAAACATGCATCTAAACCGTCCATTACTGGAGGTTTCAGATTTTCCAAGCCAACTGGAACACAGGATTGCATTTCAAAAAATAGTTAAATGACTTCGGAAAAACATTTAAAGAAAAATAAATAAAAATACCCTTGCGCTACTCAAATTATTACTTAAACATGAGATTTTACCACTCTAAGCATGCATCATGCATTAAAACAAAGCAAAACAAAAGAAGCCCACCATTGCTAGTCAATAAATCATGTGTGATCTCATGTCCAGCTTGTGCAAGAGAAACTAGCTACAAAAGAAAAATTAGCTACCCATGAGATTCCTGTAAATAAAAAATATAGGATTCTATCCAGAAAATAATGTGTGTGTATATATAGTTCGTAAAACAACCTGCATAGCTGCAATGAACTCAGTAAAACCAAGATATCCCTGCCTCTTTGAATCGGAAATCGCCCACACCTTAGCAAAGAAAAGCACTTGATAAGAAAACACATCAATAAAGAAGGATGGAAGCCTATACAAACTGATATTTGATAAATGTAAACTCAAAATTTAATTAATAAAGTCCAACCAAAAAGAAAGGGGGGTTTTGTGCTCCTTAACAAATACAATGTTTGGCATAGATTATGATATTAAGCTTGAATTTAGTAAATACAAAACTTGAGGCCAACTCTAATGGCTGTAATTGTATATAATTGCCACAAAAAATTAGCATTGCTAAAAGGAAAAAAAAAAATCACAACCCCAATCAAATTTGTTTTGAAAAAGAACACGATAATGCATAAACTCAGTGGACTAATTCATCAAATACCCAACAATCTTGAATTAAAGCAACCAACAACAACTATCAGGAACAAAGGAAACAAAAAAGAATGACAGACACTTATTTGATAAAGAAATGATTAAATAAAACCTGCTTGAGATCTTCGCGATTCAGATTGGACATGCCGAAGAACCTTATAGCATCACTCCCCGTAATGCGGCCATCACTGTCTGAACAAAACCAAAGGATAAAAATTCAATTGACGAAGATTTTCATTTCTAAGTTTTCCTGATATTCTCGGCAACCAAACAGTATCTTTCATGCCAGACAATGTGAAGAAAATGTGTGGGAGGAACAGTGTTATGTATGATATACCTGAATCAGCGAAGCGAAACCATTCCTGATAAATTTTCTGGTGCTCTTTAGAGCATGAACTGATCGGAACTGAAGAAATTTCCATAACCGAGATAAGAGAATCAGATTTTCAAATTTTTTAAAAGAGAGCACTCATGGAGTTGGAGGGTTTGCTTGTTTGTTTTTTTCTTCTCGCAGGGTTTTTTTAGGGGCGAGTGTCCTTCGTACAGACGGAAAGGGTTGAAAGCTTAATCCACACGGCGTCGTTTTGGTTGAGTTGGCAGTGGCATGAGGGGACCTTTACTTTGTTTGGGGTCTTTGGAAGTCCAAGCTATGAAACGACGGCGTAATGCTTCATTTCGGAGCTGTATAAATCACAACTGGCACGCGAGATAATAGTGGCAAAGGCGACGGGTGGTTGTTGTCAATGTGTAACATCCAACATGGCAATACGTTCTCATCTATAATTTCTTGGGCAATTGTCTGTTATACCCAAACAGAGAGTTCCGAAAATGCAAAATAACTACATTCCAAAATGATTTGATTCAAATGCACTCTTAGTGAGAGCCTTACCAAATGCGCTCTTACTAGTAAGGATGAAAATATCGATATCGACGAAAATATTGATAATCAAATTTGCGCTTAATAAAAATAGTGGAAATTTAGTCCAAAAGTTGAAAATTTTTAATGAAACTTTAGAAAAAATTTAATAACCAAATAATGGTTATATATGACTAATAAAAATGATAAAATGACTTTAATATAATAAATATATGATATATAATATGATACAGTATGGTCTGATGATGACTAACAATATAAAACCTTAAACATAAACAGAATTAAAACATAATTTTATTGATAATTTGGCACGAATGATATTTTACTTGTTGAATTTCACTAAAAACAAGTAGAGTGTCTACAGGATTCGAAATCCTATTGGGCTCCGCCTACCATGACACAAAAATTTTGCCAAGTGATGCTACTTGACCAAGTGGAAATGTATTGTTGGACATAGAATTCATATATCTTTTTTGAACTCCCTATTCTTCCTCAATAGATAGGATGGTTAGGATTTATCAACTTCTCTATAATCTTGATTGAGATCAGGATCTTCATACCCTCCATAACCATATGGCATTTGTGGGAGAGGGTTTATCTAATTGGCCGTAACCATATTGACCATATTCTTTTTTTGGTCAAATTAATAGAGCACCTATTAATTGATAATAAATTAATAATATATTTAAGATGATTGATAATAAAAATATATTTGTAAGGTAATTGACATAAAATATATAATAATAATAATAGACTTAGAATGAAATATAGTTAGTTTGAAGGAAAGCATGTGACGGGTATAAGGCAGTAGCAATAGGCAGTAAACAGAGAATATGTACTCGCTTTAATAATAATAATAATAACATTAAATATTTGTAAGGTATTTATTTAGACTTAGAAGTTAGAAGTCTTTAGAAGTCTTTATTTAGTTAAAAAACCTGGTGAGAGAACTGAGAGTTGAGACCGTGAAGAAAAAAAAAGGGTGAAGGTGTGAAGAACTGAAGATGGCCGCCCCTTCCTTCTAGCTGTGCAACCCATTGGCTTCTCGCTGAAGTCGTCAAGATGACCGCCGCTGCCTGCCTGTGACCGCCGCTGTCCGCCGTTGCCTGTGCAAGCGGGGCAGAAAGACAAGGAGGAAGGAGGGAGATAGAGAAGGGAGTCTCAAATCTCAATTGTCTTCTTGAGTGTCTAGATTGGGTGAAATTACCCAATTTATAGATAATGAAGAGGGCAAATTTCCACTTTGAATGATGAATTTTCCAATTTGTTGAAGAAATCAGGCAAGGGGTTTGTAAAGGCTCTGCAAAACAGGTGAGTCATGGTCAGTGGGTACTCCAATTTTTGTTTTTGTCCTCTCAAATTGGTCTGTTTCTGTTCGTCTGTGAATTATGAAATTGGGAATTTTCTTTTATGCTTTGAATTTTGATTTCAGTGAAAATCGGTGGATATCGGCAATATTCTTCAATATTGAGCGAAAAGTTGGATATTGGGGGAAAAAATTTCTTCCCCACATGTTTTGATGCCGACACCCCAATTCACCGAAATTTCGACCAAAATATCGGCGAAACTGCCGATATTTTCATCACTGCTTACTAGTTACTACTACAAAAGCAGTGTCAAAAAAAAAACACTCATATGATTTTATTCTTATATATAGGAATGAAATTAATCTAAACTAGCCTCACCGCTACGCACGGCTTTACGGCACTACTCTACTCGCGACTTCACGTGACATAATGTTTGTTTTTTACTTCTTATTTATTACAACTATAATTGTTTTTAGATTTTTTTTTTACGTTTGTTTTTCATTTGATTCCATCAGTATTTATTTGATGAGATCAATTATTAATTTTTCTTTTACGTTTGTTCTTCATTTGATGAGACTATTAGTATTAACAAATAGCAAAGATACAAGATAATATACTTATATATTCAAAAATTTTCAAAATTTTTTTTTACGATGGAAACAATTACATTACAATTTTTTTTTGTTGAAGGAATTACATTACAATATAGTCATATAATTTATGTCAGTTGAAGTCGTGCGTGTCAATCTGTATTTTTTTATATGTAAATGTGATTAAAAGTTTAATTTATAAAGCAAATAAAAAACATAGAGAAAAGTTATGTCCATATTCTAACGATATGTGTGAAGTCGTGCGTGTCAATCTGTAATTTTTTGGAGTAATTTTCATATTCTAGCAATATTTAGTTTATATGATTATGCCTATATTTGTGGTACCATTTACTTTTTAGGTAAATATTTGGCCGGTCTAATAATATCAATTTGTTGAAGATAATATATACAAACTATTTCTATCCATTTATGAAATGAGAGTTTTTATATTCGATTCTCGTAAAAAAAAGTGATGTGAATATTCAAAAGATACCATTTCTCTCTCCCAATATTCTTAAATATATCAAAGCATATATAAAACGTCCATTAAAAAAATATGATTAATTAAAAGAATTTATAATGAAAAAAATGTGAAAATCATTTTCCATGTATCTAATATCTATATATAAACATTGATTAAAAAAATATCTATATATAAATATGTCAACCACTTCACAATATTTACAATTTTTGAATGGCAAATTTATAAATTGAATATAATGGAATGTTATATATTGAAAATTGTAAAATTAACCATAAAATTCACATTGTAAATATAGTGAACATTGTAACTTTAAACTCTTTAAACATACACATCATATATATATTTCCCATCCCAATTCAATAAATTGGTGTTTGGCAGTATGATCGGTTTTGAATCCCTATCCCAATTTATAAATATATATCACCCTCATTTTATACCAACATCCTTTTTCCGAACATAAATAATTGATATAAGCAGAAGATAAAATAAAATCAATCAATTATATTTTTATTACGTGATTAGATATCTGATTCAATCAAACTTCTATTTTTATCACACAAAAAAAAAAAAAAAAAAAAAAGCAAAAAATAGAGGAAAGCGAATCCATCTCTATCTGCCTTTTGGTTTAATTTTCCTCCTTAAGCTAGGAGGGCAATTTTCAACACAAATCTCTCCTCCACGAGGAGGGCAGTTTAGCTTTCCCCAGCACCACCGGAAGTCTTCTCCTTCTTTTGGTCTGTATCTCTCTTTCACTTTCTTTCTCCTCCTCCCACCCGTCAATTTTATGACTTTTATCATTGCACCCATTATCATCGAGTCTCACATAATATTCGTTGATAGGAGGAATATTGCACCCAATATCTTCCCCAACCAGCCGAGCTCGGGCCCCGGTCGATCCACTCTCACCACCATATTCAAATCCGTCCCTCCTTACGCCAATTACTCCACAATCCTATCACCATCTATTCCTTCAAATCCTACAAAACTATTTTCAGTATATGGATATGGTGACCCAAGTGATAATTGAAATGGAGCAAATACAATTAGGGGCAACTAATTTAGTATAGTTCGCAACAAAAATTTAATGAAAGCAAATAATACAGAATCAAGAAACTATCACAAGACATGCCAATCTATCGTTGTTGAATATGAAACTCAAATAAAATGAGATGAAGATGACATGAAACTATATGAATGAAAATGAGATGAACATGAAACTCATCACCAAAATGTAGAATAAATATGCCTGCGAGATTGGTGACGAATGCAAAGAAAAGTGAATAATTTATTTTGATAGGAAGTGTTAAGAATAAGGCAAGAGTGTGAAATGAGATATGCAATTATAAAAAATAGTGTTTTAATGCAACCGTGTAACTGCATAAGATAATTATCATTTTTTTATTTATTATTATTTTTTTCAGATTTTTATTTTATATTATTGTTTTACTGTTTTAACCTTTAAAAATAAAAATGTTATGATTTCACAATTATTTTTAAGCATGGGTATTTTTGGATTTATAAAAAATTTAACCAAAACAGAGTTCTATATATATATATAGATTACGAATAAATATTTATTACTTAGGCTTTCCACAGTGGTTTAAGTGATTTTAATTCCTATGCATATATGGATGGCAATGGGAAGGGTCGGGTTCGAATACTAGTACATCAATACACATACCCACTACAACTTTTAACTCCAATACCTGCATCCATACCCAGTTAATCCAATTGAGTTTTACCCATACCTGCATTCATCGGGTAATAGTACCTTTATATACCCTCACCAAAACCTACTTTATAATTAATTGTTTTTTCTTATACATAAGTTTAAATTAATATTAAAATTCTATAATAGCCAGGAAGGTGTCTGAACCTTCTTTTCCGTCTTATATGTATCTCACACCATTAACATAATAACAACTTGTAATTTCATAGTATAATGATGGCAACTTGTAACTTCATAGTATAATAATGGTTCAATTCACTTAAATAAGAAAAAATTGAAAAAATAGGAGATAATGTATTAATACTAAATAATATATTGTGGGTCGGGTTCGAATTGAGGGACCCTACTCATACTAATGCTGTATTTTTAAGAATACCCATACACAACCCACACTCATTTCCTCGCCTCCGTACCCTCCTAGTATCCGCATCCACGGTTCTTATTGTCACCCTTATTTAAGAATCATGTCACTTGAGTTTGATTCCTATAACATTAGTGAGTGTAATATAAGTGAGTTTTATGTATTAATTGCGTGACCCAATTTGTTTTTATTGGTAATTACATTTTTATTGTTTGTTTTTATTTATTTTTATCTTCATTAAATGATGTGCCCCATCACAATATGAATCAAACTCATGAAAGCAATATATTGCTCTCATAAATAAGAATCAACTCTATTACACTCAAATTCCCGATCAAATGTGGGAGTTTTTCCAACCCACCGTGGTATAAGTTTAGATGTCTATTATCTATTAATTGATGGATCTATGTTTAAAAGTCATTTGGATTCGAATTCAAAGTAGCAAATGTATTTTTCTGGGAACCTATCATATTGAATGGATGGAATTCAAAGCATGTCAGAGCAATTCTCTGTCACATAGATGGAAGAATTCAGACGCTTTCACAAGATTTATCAATTAACTTATCAACTTCATAACAGTCACAACCTCACCTTACAAACATAAATGTTAAAGTTGGTCAAATTCAAACTGGAAGTGCCACAATTTTAACAAGTTTTACATCACCAGAATTTATGTGCTTCAAGCCATGAGCAAAGTTTGGGTTCTCACTCGATGTATCAACCTACAAAAGTGAAGAGAAGACATTCTATTTTGCCACTGTGGTTTTAAGGGGGTAAAGAACTTTCCACTTCCTTTGTCTCAGCATTCTTTTCAGCAACAATCTTCGACATCCCAAACATCTAAAAATGAATACAAAACGACCCATTAGAACACGAACGAAACTGGTTAAACTCATCAATAGAAGTGGGAACAAACCTTTTGGATTGTCTTCTTGAAGCAAGTTTTGTGTTCGTCCATAGATGCATGGACAAACTCATCAATATGATCCTTCAAATCCTCCAAGAAAGTGGCTTGTTCACTCTTCTTTTTTCGACATGAAGTGGTCGCGGCTGGGGATGCAGCAGCAGTTGATGGCACATTTTGAGTTTTCTGAGAATCCATTGTCGGCAATGCCTGATACACAAGTCATTAGTTACAAAGTATCTGATCAAACCAATGTCCTTACAAATTAAATAACAAAAACCAATCATATTAAACTAAATCTTAGGCCTAGCCACAACAAGCCACTGATAATATGCTATAACATCAAGATGCAGAGCAGAAAATTGAAGCAGAACTAACCGGCAAAGCACTCGCTTCTGCATTCTCAAAAAAGCATCATGAATGAAATGCCTATTTTATAGTTCAAGTTTCGCAAAGAGCCTCAAAAATCTAAGTGCCGGCTTGATTATGATATTCTCTCATTGTCTAGCAAACCCTATAACCACGTCAATTCAGTACATCATGGAGACTTCACAAATTTTCACAATAAAAGAATAAAAATCCACGAAAAGCAATAAAATCATCAACTTCTTCAGCAGTTTTGAGGCTTCTTATGCATAAACAGAACTGTTTTACATCTTACTAGAAGTGGGGCAAAGGCAATCACAAAATAAAATTTCAGTTAACATCAAGAACAATTGATTTTCCCTAGAGAACTTAAAGCCTAATACCGACAAGGTGCATGTCAAAATTTCAAATATCATTATACTGCAATCAGGTGGAATATATGGTCCAATTTGATTAGCTAACATCATAAATCCAAAAACCCAAAATTGCATAATGTTTTACATGCATCTAGACACCAATACAAAGTGAGAAAAACAAATTTTAGCTGCCCAGATGTGGACGTAGAAACCGCACACTAAGTGTATGAAGAAATGACACACAGAACCTATAACAGTAACACACACCTACCAATCTACCACACACGAATTTTTACACAAACACGATCTTTCCGATTCAAAACGAAGGTTTGCTTGGAAGAAATTGCTAAAAACTATTTCTAAATCAATGGAAAAGTTTGCTTGCTATGTGATTGGCACTCAAAAGGGAAAGAAAGAACAAACAAAAAAAAAAGTACCACCAAAAGAAACACATCGAATATTAGCTGATAAAAGTTGAAAAAAAAGATGAGCTTGAGAACCACATACCTCCGATCACGAGTTGAAGACGAGAGGAAAGTAGCTCGCAATGAATTTGATACTTCGTATTTTTATTGTAAGAAAAGAAAGGGGTCTTATTTATATGGGTGGTTGGTACAAAACAAGAGGAACCGCCATGCTGTATGCGTTAGAGTGGCGGCAAAGAAAACGAGGCGTTGTATTGGCTGGTAAAAATCACAATTCACAAGTAAAACGCTGCCTGTTATGCAAGTTTTCTACTATTCGGCCATGATTGGTTACCGAATTATTATATGAGATTGGATTGGTTTTACATTGGATTGTATTGGATTTGAGAGGATAACCCCTATACAATCTTAGTTCTTCCTATTTGATCCGAAACCGATCGATGTAGCCATGAGCAGGTTGAAGAGAGCTCTAACAGTCCTTGGAGGACCGAACCCACTTATGTGGCAAAATACAGGGATGTTTATTACTTCAAATGCATCTCGAACAATTCACGTTATCTTACTTTATACTCAAAATTACAATTTGTCTTACTTAATTATAATTTACCTCACTTAACATCGTCAAAAACGTTAAACTTTTTTTCCAACAGCACTTTAGACGCCGTTTATGAGAAGGGCAACTGTGTCAAATTTGTCCAACTTGCCGACCCTCCCAACTCTCAGATTCTGGGTTCAATTCATCCAATATCGGCAAGATCCAACATCTCCAAATCTCGTTCTTTCCAATAATTCTCTCAATGGGCAGCTTGCTAAATCGATTTTCAACGCCACCGAGCTTCGGGTTCTTGATTTGCCGTTCAATTTAATCTTTGGAATCTCCGGCGAGTTGCCTCGTTCTCAACTCTGTCTGAGACTTGCCCATCTCTGTGGCGGCTCTTCTTCAAGATTGGTTCGGCTTTTCTATCTCCCTCGCTTCGACGCTCTCTTCAGCAGGGATAATAACGGGTCATAACTCGCCGACGTCGCGGAACATTTGCTCAGTCTCGAAGCTCTGACCCTTTTCAAGAATCATGTTCCTTATGTCTTGGGCAAGGGTGGTGGTGGCGTTGAACACCTCCTCGACTCTGTTGACGAGGGTGACAGTGATATTGGGCGGCTCGTCCTCGGTTCGGCGCTTGACTTGGACCGCGCATGAGGGATTAGACTCCTTGGATTTGTTCGCGTTTCACTGTGACAAGAACTCCAGGCTAGGGCGGGTTCAATAGCATTGAACTTGATCCTCACCCTCGACAGAAACATTAATATTGCTTGCTTCTTTTACACTCAGAGATTGATTGAGGTTTGGATTTTGGTTGCTGCTATCTTTGCTAGCTGGTGAACAATTGAGTTATTTACCTATTTTTTATTTATATTCTTCTCTTTTCTTAAGTATAAATCTGATTGAATATTTCATATAAGTAAGTTCATCTGTTTAATTAGTGTAGAACCTTAAATTTGCCTATTTAAGGAGCATATATATATATATATATATATTCTTTTCCAGCTTATTCTGTTTTTCGGAGTGGTTGTTTTTGGGTTTGTTTTTGTTGGAGGAAAACTCTGTTCATCATCTTCTTCCTCTTTTTGGGTTTTATTTTTTTGCAATTTTTTTTACCAATGGACAAATTTGACACAATTGCCTTTCTCATAAACGGGGTTTGAAACAACGTTAGTAAAATAGTGCAACGTTTTTTACGATGTTACTATTTAAGGTGCAAAATAAGACAAATTGTAATTCTGGTTACATTTGAAGTAATAAACCTACAATATTTATATTTGGTGTTATAGTTTTTTGTTTAATGATATTTTTAATATTCTATTCGAATTTCAGGTAAGTCAATATAATGCCTTTGTCATCTATAGGATTCACTTACAAATGAAGATGTATAAATATTATTATATCATAGTGTTAGTGGGTTGTATTACGCTTGATTAAGTTAAAATCATTATTTCGAGTCATCCTTTTAGCGAAAGATCTATAATATTCTAGCTCGTGTCTCCACATCTTCCCTATCATTATCCCAAAATATCTAGGCACGAACTTCATAAGGATAAGTAGTTTCCACAATCCTATTTCTAAATATTCTTGTATTAGCGGTTAAAAGTAATAATAGAGCCGACCTATGGAGCAAATGGCAGTACAAAATGTGTTCTTTAGGGTATGTTTGATGAGAAACTTCAAAGTACGTAACAATGATATATGCAAATTTAGTTAAAAATGAAGAACTTCAAACTTCTAAGAGTTTTCAAATGCTTATATGCAAGACATTTAGATAAAATTTGTAAGTAACACATAGATAAATAGTACTTTGGAAATCCCTTGTTTAGTGGGTTTGCTATACTCATGTGATGCATATGCTCCCTTACTAGTTATTCCACTAGTTACTGTACTTACAAAAACTCTTATCATGTTGATTGTACATATCTTAGTAATATAGTATAAATTCCTTGAAACTTTGAAATTCTTCATCCAAACATATACTTTAGTAGTCTTTTTCACAATCAATTAAGTTTTACACCAAATTCCTTAGAACGCTGAGTTATAGCCCATATAATTTAGGATAAATTACACTTTAGTACCTTATGTTTTATACCAAATTTCAGAGTTATACCATAATTTTCAAATTTACATTTAAGTACCCTTATTTCTTTTTTTGTCATTGACACGCAGTATCCCAAATTTGACAACCAATGACTAATTTGCGTCGGGGACCGGAAAAACTCACACACACGTTATAGCGCACTCCTGGCCACACTCAGGATATAACCCAGGGGGGAATCGAACACTCTTATTTCACTATGACTCATTCGTTACAATTTTAGTCATAAATCACATTAAATCATGACTAGTCTTATGCGGGACCACCCAAAACGACTGTGAAATTGAGTTTATGGGCAAAATAGTCATTTTGCATAACTTCAGAAGCAAAGTAGTGATTTTTTTTTTTTTGGTAACAACAAAGTAGTGATTTTAGATCACTTTATTTGGGCAAAGTAGTGATGCAATATAGATACTTTTCCATATATTCGGCGAATGAGTAATTTTGGGTAGGCCCACATAAGATACATCATGAATTAACGTGATTTATGACGAAAATTGTAACAGATGAACCCGATTGAAACATTTTAAAAAGTTCATGGTACTTAAACGTAAAATTTAAAAACTCAAGTATAACATTATAATAATCCTGAAATTTGGTGAAAACACATGCTACTCAAATGTAATTTTCTCTATGATTTAAACTTATTTAGATGGGAGCATTTTTGTCACTAACTAAACTCCGAGCATCTTAGTATCCAAAAATAAATTATAGTTACAAGAAATAAAAAAAAAAACAGAGAATAGTAAGAGGAAATAAAAACACATCTACAATGAAAAGTATGGGAAAAAAAAAGGGACTCAATATACATGCAATGCAAAAATTTCTCTTTCAACAAAGGAAGCAGAAAAAAAATCTTATATTTGATTTACTATCAAGAAATTCCAACTGTCTTCCCCAACAACCACAGAACAAGTGATAGCTCTAGCATAAATATTGTATGGAGAGTTGTCCTGTCCAAAGTGATCCCATAAGCAGTGATTCCGGCTCGATTGTTTTCAAAGTATGTAACTGCAACAAAATCGCATTATAAAATCAGAAAAATGCGCTTCCATAAACAACAAGAATGTTCGAAAGTATTTTTTTTTAAGAATGTACGATATTATTAAGCAATTGATGAATAATAATCTATATGAATGTTTGAAAGCGTTAAATTACCAAAAAGTACGTACCGAGAGCTTGTCTCTTTTGGAAAGAGATGGTACTATATGCATAAGATGGGATCAATCTGGTGTTGTCCAATTCATCTTCTTCAACATCGGCCTCATCGTTTTCGGATTCTCCATGGTCACTACCCGCAGACAAAGCTTCATCATTGCCAATCTGAGCCGTTGCTGCATCAAACGAATCTAACGTAGCGCAAACATGCCACTTGGCAGCTAAACATGTGACTGCTTGTGCCTTGTGAGTGATTTTGGTTGCACTGCGTAGTAGGATGAACAGCCCCGTAACTAGGGTTATGGAGCATAACTGTAACAACAACAAAACCACACGCTTTTCATTTTATTTTTATAAGATATGGTAGCATCGTGTCCTAACAGAATATATTATGAGTAAATGTGGTTCAAATAGAAAATTTTGATATATTTATGTAACGGCAATTTACACTTTAGTATCTTATGTTTTACACCAAATTTAAGAATTATATCTGATTTTTCATAATTTTCACTTAAGTATCATTGACTTTTTAAAATCGTTGCACCCTTATCCCACCGACACATTTTTTCGTCAAGATTTCCTTTGGTTGATAATGTGGCGTGTGTGGAGCCCACTCAAAAACAAATCTCAATGTGATTTTAGAAAAAATTGCTTAATTAATCCTTAGTTATCTCATGTCCAATATTTCGACGGGAGATATTAGGATGGAGATAATCAAGGGATAAGTAAGTAATTTTTTTACAATCACCTTAAGATTCGTTTTTGGGAGGGCTCCACGTCATCCGCTAACGGAATTTATGCCGAACAATATAACAGTGAAACACTGGCGCAACATTTTAAAAAGTTCAAACTAATTAAATATAAAAATTTTAAAATTTATATATAACTGTAAACTTTGATGAAATATATAATACTAAAGTGTAATTAAGCCTTTAGGTAACATACCACAAGTTCACCAGCTATGTAGACATCAAGATTGTGAATGGCGCTGGACTTGGTAGTGATGAGCAACAAAGCAAATTGGCTCCCTGTGACCAAAATCAACGACCACAATATGAAGGCACGGCATCTGTGGCTTATGATGGTTAGGTGCCTTCTGATCCTAAGGTGCTCAGACAATACGGACCCCACATCAGAGTCCACTTCAAACATTGTGGCAAAGTCTTGCAGCCGTAGGATTTGGAGGTAGCAGATTAGACGGAACAGAACGCAAACCAGGAAAATCACAGTGGTACGGTAGAGCCACGACAACAACTCCATTACGCATGCTACTGCGGCACTCGCATAAACATTGCCTACAAAAGGGATTTGTGTGGCTTCGGAGGCGTACCACCATATTTTATAGGCACCATCGGCAACAAAGCATGGTATGACAAAGACGCACAGAACCTTCAACGATCTCTGCAGCAAAATTACAATACCGGCCAATGTATGTAAGTCACATAAATCAAGCTGAGCATCAAAAGTAGTATTTTTTTTTTTTTGCCATTGAACGAGGTGTCCCCACATCCGAAGGGTGAGACTAATCTCCGCTCCCGGTCTTAACATGGCTTTATCCAATTCGGTGGCCAAAGGGACCTCCAATGGTCTCGAACTCCAGACCTCCCTGCTTTTCTTTAGGTAACAGGTTGGGACGAGAACCACTGGGGTAGCCCCCATGGTTCATCAAAAGTAATACTTAATTATTACTTTCATATTATTTTAATTTTATACTTAATTACCACTTAATACAACGGTGTAATGAAATTCTTCTCTAATGTATCAAAAAATAAAATCCCGTTTTCAAAAGTGGACAAAGACTCAAATAAAGTGTATAATTGCAAGTCATTTAGTAAGACAACGCTAAGAATCAAACTAAACAATATCGCGGAGGCTAATCATCATTTGATCAATGAAATTCTTAACTGTTTTTCTAATGTAATTTTAGAGGAAGCATTGTGATTTGTATGTTTTTTTTTTGAGGTGTGATACTCGTTTTTTTTCCGATCATTTGAGACTGCAAGGCTTTGATGATGCCATTTTTGTTAAGCTCTCTTATATTCTATCTTTTTTCATTATAAATGAATATTTATTTCCTCAGAAAAAACTAACACCACACTAGTTCCACTCCTCTCTAATTTAGGGATTCCGCCTAATTATAAGGTGTCTAATAAATGAACCACTTTTCTACCGAAAATTTTCTCGGACACGGTTTATTGATCTATTAGAAAAAAAATAATAATAATAAATAAAAAAGAAACTAAATTAGAGAGATGCAACTTTAAAAGAGAAAAGGAAATACTGTGAGGTAGCAAACATCTCAAACAAAACAAAAAACTTAAGCAAAGAAAAAAGAAGAAAAATACTCACATTGAGCTGTGCAGTGTATCCCTTCCTGACGGTCTCGCTTTCATCATAAAGCTTATCAAAAAACAAAAACCTTCGCAACCCGAACTTCTTCACAAACCTTGAAAGGCAAACAAACGACAAGCTAGCGACACTGCTCAACGACAATTGGACGACACTGTCGTAGGGCCTCTTGTGCTTGCTATCACACGTGGCGCAACCATACACAAAATGGGACATGGCCGGGACCAGGAGCCCAAACAAAAGAAACACGAACCACGATAGACACGCCCTCTTCGCATCCGATTGGTCCACGCACATCCACCGCAGGTAGGACCGGAAGCTGTGCAGCTCGTCTTGTGCGTTTGAAACGCACCGTTTGAACTTGTTCTTGGATCGGTTCAACAACGCCTCGTCGATCCTCGTGTCGTCTTCCATATATGATATATCTTAGGGTTTCTTGAACTCGAGCAAAGGATTTGTTTATATTTTGTAGGGGTTTTGAATTTTTGAATTTTGTGCATTTGAGAAATTAAGGAGGCTGCTTCAATCTTCATTAATTCCTTGATTTATATTGAACATGTTTATTGGTTTTAATTTGTTTGCTTAATTTGTTGGGTTTTGAGAGTTTGTTTTGGGAGTTTTAAGTTATAATTAGAAAAAGTTGGTGAAGAAGAATTATTGTAGAAAAGAAATTAACCATGTGGATGACTTTCGTTTTATGAGTGCGTGATTTATTAATATATATATACTAGAACCATTGATGCATTCATTTGTGCTACTACACTATATATTAGGTAATTATGGTTATAATAAGTTATTATCAAATGAGTAATTATGTATTTGATAATATACCTTAGAAATAGAAAATTAATGTTATTATCAAATGAGTAATTATGTATTTGATAATATACCTTAGAAATAGAAAATTAATCTTATTGTTTTTTTATATCATAATAAGTGAACTAAAACTAGCAAAATTAGGGGATAAAAAATTAAGGGAAGATATTCAAAAAAGTGAAGTAAAAATAGAGCAATAAAGCAATCTATCAATTGAGTAAGATAAACAAAACACAAACATAAATGTAAAACTAATTCCATAAGAAGTGATAGATACATTAAGGGCATGTTTGGTAACGTCGTCCAAATGCTTTGATTGGACATCGCCCTTGGCGCTCCTTCAAGACAACTCTTTCCGTTCGAGATTAGTTGCTGTCAGAGACCTTGGATTTAACTATCCCTCCCGAACCTTATTTTGTTTGTAGGCATTGGCTTGTAGTCTCTTCTGACTTCTAGAATAATGGGTGCTCGAATGGGAACCTAGCTTAGCTCTTTTCTATCGCTTGGGTGACGTTCCACCTTTGGTTGTCAATCAAGATTCGCCATCAAGTGAGGGAAGAGCCTTTACTTTAGGTTAGACTAGTCTTGTCATTCACGCAATCACCCCCGATCAATCGCGCGAGTACGCATCTAGTCAGCACGTAGCGAACGAAAAAAGCATTCATCCGATTCTCTTCCTCAATCAAAATGTTTATCAACTGATCCCTATTCAATTTTTAAAATACTATTTTGTAAAAAGAAAATATTAAATAGAATTTTTAATTTTTAATTTTTTTTAATCAAAATTGATATCATTATATCATAATAGAGGGCACAAACATACCATCAAAACCCACTAGTCATTACGGCAAAACTAATGCGGACAAAACCGCACAAACAACTAACAAACTCACATCAATAAAGTTATACAAAATTACAAACCAAGACCACAAAGCCCAAAATAACCAAAATCCTAACAACACCTAACCCTAAACAGAAACAGCCACCATCGTTAAACCCATCACATACGGTCTTGAAGAACCTATAGAGCAGGAACTGATGAAGGCTTGATCTCCAGTGATCCAATGACGCAGAAATACGAATAAAAGACCAAAAGTCCTAATTTAACTATTGTGACCAAAATCAAAGAGAGATATTGTGGTAAATTACTCCAACAACAAGGTAGAACAAGATTTGGGGAAAATGAATAAATTTTCTTGGAAGATTTTGGGTAATTTGATGGATCGAAAAAATAGCAAAATAACAATGATGGGGAAATTAAATCTGAGCATGCCTCAAACTAGACAATCAACACAAGCAACTTTTATTACTAACCTAAAATAAAAAGAGAAGAAGGGTAGAGGGGAAGAGGGAAGAAAATGATATTCTCCCTACTCCTCGTAGTGTGCTTTTTCTTTGGGACTGAGAGAAGAGAAAAAGGAAGTTGAGGTTTTTGTATTTGGCTGCTATTTTCATTTTTAATATTTGAGAATGGATTTGATAGTTTATTTCTAATATGATTTTATAAGAATAAAAAAGTACAAACTTGTCGATACAAATATATAAAATATAAAAAGAGTAAATACACATTTGACAATGCTAACGACACATAAATTTTGAGTGGATGACATTGAGAATGGTAATAGTAGTGATAGTGGTGGTGTGATAGGGTGGAGGTTGTGGTGGCGGTAGAGATAGTGGTGGAGTTATTCGACCATTTTTCAATTCATTGTTGTTTGTTATGTTATGACCGATTTCTAACCACAATAAATGAAAAATGTTCATATCACATGTGCCATAAAAACTTTCTCTTGAGAAGATACAAAATTTCATTGATAGTTTAAAGATACAAAGTAAAGACCAGCTAGACTACAATAACTTGACGACGAACATGGGTGAATACCGCCAGGACCAAGTTCGACATTTCTCGAAACAATTTGAAGGGAATCATGCACAAAACAAAACTTGAATCACCTAATCATCATTAAGGTCATTACTACCCAAACAACTCATTTTTACAATCCTACAACAAGGAAAAACTAACACAACCAACTAGATATAAGAATCGCTGGACTTATTTGGACAAAGAAAAAAACAAAAAAAAAACCCAAAAAAATAGAAGTACAAATGGGCCACTTCCACATTGTCGCTGCATATCACTACCACCATCGTCACCTAAGTGGAATATCGAATACCAAAAGTATTACCGTCCTCCATTATATCACATATGCTTTGATCCACCGTGATCGATGTTACCACCACTGCTAGTTGAGAACCGCGACCACTCGATCAAACCCATCGGGCTGCATCATGAGCAAAACCGCAGTGAAGGCATATCATGCTCCTGAAGACAAAAGTTTCACAAGAAATTTGACCTATCGGGATGTCAAAATATGTGACCATGATTAAAACCATGATGACAGAATGAGAAAAGGAAGCTTGAGAACGTACGAACTCCGTTGAACTCGACACCAAGGCTAGTTGGATTATCTGTGTAACGACCCGTATTTTTAATTAGTAAATTTTTGTAAATTAATTTGGAAAATGACAATTTTACCCTTTAGTTAATAGGGGCCCAGAAGTTACTTTTTATTCGGGGACACTTTTGGAAATTTTTCTTGGACGGTTGCGTAGGTATTGAATTCACAAGTTCATAGACAGATGACATGCGAAAATCAAAGTCCGAATGAGGGAGTTAGGAGTCTAGAAGCTTCAGGGGTAGTTTGGTAATTTAGGTGATAAGATATTTTAAAACTTCACACTCCAGATTTTTCTCTTTAATTTGGTAACCGCGTCCAAAATAATTTTTTAAATACTATTTTGTAAAAGGAAAAAAATAAATAGAAATTTTCATTTTTAATTTTTTTTAAAATCAAAATTGATATCATTATATCATAATAAAGGGTACAAAACATACCATCAAAATCAAGTTATGACATCAAAACTCACTAGTCATTACGGCAAAACTAACGCGGACAAAACCGCACAAAAACTAACAAACTCACATCAATAAAGTTATGTAAAATTACAAACCAAGCCCACAAAGCCTAAAATAACCAAAATCCTAACAGCACCTAACCATAAACAGAAACAGCCACCATCGTTAAACCCATCACATATGGTCTTCAAGAACCTATGGAGCAAGATCTGATGAAGGCTCGACTCCAGCGATCCAGTGGTGCAGAAATGCGAATAAAAGACCAAAAGTCCTAATTTAACTATTGTGACAAAAATCAATGAGAGATATTGCGGCAAACTCCTCCAACAACAAGTTAGAACATGATTTGGGGAAAAATAATGAATTTTCTTGGAAGATTTTGGGTAATGGGATGGATAGAAAAAATAGCAAAATAACAATGATGGGGAAACTAAATCTGAGCATGTCTCAAACCAGACAGTCATCATAAAGAACTTTTATTACTAACCCAAAATAAAAAGAGAAAAGCGGTAGAGGGGAAGAGGGAGGAAGATGATATTCACCATATTCCCTCCTGGTGCGCTTTTTCTTTGGGACTGAGAGAAGAGAAAACAGAAGCTAGAGTTTTTTTTTTTTTTTTTTTTTGTATTTGGCTGCTATTTGCATTTTTAATATTTAAGAATGGATTTGATAGTTTATTTTGAATATGATTTCGTAAGAATAAAATAGGAAAACTTGTCGATACAAATATATAAAATATAAAGGTAGTGGTGGCGGTAGAGATAGTGGTGGAGTTGTTCGACTATTTTTCAATTCATTGTTGTTTGTTATGTTATGACCGATTTTTAACCACAATAAATGAAAAAGTTTCATATCACACTTGCCATAAAAACTTTCTCTTGAGAAGATACAAAATTTCATTGATAGTTTAAAAATACAAAGTAAAGACAAGCTAGATTACAATAACTTGACGAGGAACATAGATGAAACCTCCAAACCAAGTTCGAAATTTCTCAAAACAATTTGAAGGGAATCATGCACAAAACAAAACTTGAATCACCAAATCATCATTATGGTCATTACTACCCAAACAACTAATTTTTACAATCCTACAACAGGGAAAAACTAACACAACCAACTAGATATAAGAATCACTGGACTTATTTGGACTAAAAGCCAAAAAAAAAAGGCGCAAATGGGCTATTTCCACATTGTCGCCGCATATCACTACCACCATCCCCGCCTCAATGGAATATTGAAGACCAAAAGTGTTATGACCCGTTCGGAAAATAAAATCCAATTAATTAATTACTGGAATTTCTCGTAAATTATTGGGTCGAACAAAGTTGGTATTGGGCCTCTAACGAAGGTCCAATATTATTTCGGTCGTGAAGTAAAATTTGGACTAACAAATTGACCATTATACCCCTGAATTTCCCGAAGGCCCGAAAGTCACTTTTTTACCGAGAACTCCTTTGAGAATTTTCCTTGCACCATTATGTAGATCTCGAGTTTACGATTACGTAGACAGGTGGCACGTAAAAATTGAAGTTCGAACGAGAAAGTTGCGGGTCTAATACGATCTAGACGTATCGGTAATTTTAGAAAATATTTAAAATATAAATTGGGAACTCTCTCTCTCCACTTGGGGATTGGTCAGACTCCCTCTCTCTATTCCTATCCTCTCATTCTGTCTCTTCCTTCCCGCAACTCTTCTAGCGAAAGACACAAAAACCCAGCCGCCGACTAGCGACGACCCATGACTCCGTACCAACACCATCCTTTTTGTCTACTCCTTGCGATCACAACCATGCCATCGTGCAAGCCTATCGACCACCGTACGCGGCGCATCAAGCCAGAAAGGATGTGGGTTTCGCGTATTTCGAGGCATTTTCTGGCCACCACAGGTAATGGTTTTTTATTTGGACCTCATATTTGGATTCCTTGGACTGAGTAGATGAATCTAGACTATTAATTTGTAATTTTTAGTTGTGATTTGGAAGATTTGGAAAGAGTTTGGAAATGGCCAACAATGGCTTTTTACGGCCGGCGTTGGCGAGGGGAGTGTGCGAGAGATATGGGTGTCTGAGCATTATAGTCGCACCCCCCCCCCCCCCCCCCAGAGAGTCCAGGGCGCGTGGGCCCCACTCTCGGCTCCCAGTGACTCATGTTTTATGTAACTTTTGTTCCGAAATCGATGACCTAGGTTTTGGGTTCATCGGAGTCCGTTTGGGGGCTGTTTGGGATAGTTTTGGTCGATTTTAAAAGTGTTTTAGGGAGCAGGTGAACTCCCGAAAAATAGGGAGTTTAATTTAATGGTCCAAGGATTAATTATTTATATTAATTACCTTGTTTACGAGGTGTTATGATGTTGGGGAGTATGGAAGATCGTATGGATCGAGACGAAGCTCATGGAGACTCTAGAAATGAACATCTCGAAGTACGTGCAATAGTGGATCTTGTCGGGTGAGCTCTCCCCAACTTACTGTGAGTGGAATTCTCCCCTAACTTATAATTATGTATTGATAAATGATTAAATATGTGATGGATGGATGTGATTGAGTAGTTTTACAATGGGTTGTATTGAATGTTTGATTGTTTATGTGTATGCTTATGGAATTTAGATGAATTATTGTAAGTTGCATGTGATGAATATGGTGATGCAAGATAATGATAGGAGGTATAGAATATGGCAAGGGTTAACGTCAAGTCCCGACATTATGTGATTATGTTTTTTAGGGTTGTGAATCTCATGAAAGGTAAAATACTCCGAAATGAGTATAAACTAATACTATAGGGAATATCTCGAGGATTTGATACAGAGATATCAATTACGATATTCGAACCACGAGTAAGGGTTGATATCGACGTGTAATGATGAATACGGCAATGGTGTTAATCAAGAAAGAACAGCAATATGATTGTGATAGCTGACGTCGAGGAATATGTGGACTTAGCACGAGAGTCAGTTCCGAGATGCTATTGTCGAGGAGTCATACCGGCTTAGCACAAGAGCCAATGTTGAGATAATATGGCCGAGGCATGCCGGCCTAGTACATGTGTCATGAGTCTGAGTCATGAATCATGTTGGGTCATGTTGGATCGTATGTCAGTGATGAGTCATGGTATTCCCATATGGTGATTGTTGGTGTCGTACCTGTCTATAGGCCACAGACCAGTCCTCCACATGATCGTTCACCTGCGCTCGCTCTATACTAGTTAAACAGCGTCAGTCCTATCCCCGAGCTCTTATGAGTGTATGTGGTCCCAGAGCTCCTAGAGCTCCTAGGAGGACTTGTGGTGATGGTGCTTGCACCTAGTCCTTCACGTGGTCGTGGTACGAGCGAAGACACCCAGTCATGTCACGTGCGCATGACTCGTGCGACTACAGTCCCATTGGGATACACACTATGATGATAGAGTCATGATGGTAGCCGAGGTAACATGCCGGCTCATGTGATATGATAGCCGAGGTAACAAGCCGACTTATGATGATATGATAGCCAAGGTGACATGCCGACTTATGATGATATGATAGCTGAGGTAACATGCCGGCTTATGTGATATGATAGTCGAGGTAACATGCCGGCTCATGATGATTATGATAGCCGAGGTAACATGCCGACTTATGTGATATGATAGGAGAGGTAACATGCCGGCTTATGATGATTTGATACTTGAGGGATATGTCGGCTGATGCGAAATGATATACGAGCTGATACGATATGAAAGCCGAGGGACTAGCCGGCTTATACAATATGATGACGGTTGTCATGACTAGTGATCATAGTTCATGTACCAATGAGGGTACGTTAGTTATTAAGGTCAGTGGGTATGGTGTGGGCGGTGACCCCGATTGATGAGATTATGTTTTTTATGGACGATGTGTCCTTGAGATGATCAATACCATCAGCTCACCATCATAGAAAGGAAATGGTATCAAAGTATTACTAGTCTTGTCATCCATGAGATTGGATTTGTCATTTTCAAGTATGAAGATTCATTGTGAATGTAACGACCCGGACCAGAAATTAAATTATTTTGAGAATTGGATGATTTTACCCTCGATTTTGGATGGGTTCGGGAGTCACTTTTTGACTGGCAGTACTTTTGGGAATTTTTCTTGGGTCGTTGCGTAGGTCTCGAACTCACGAGTTCGTAGACAGGCGGCACGCGGAAAACGGAGACCCGGTGAGTTCGTTACTGGTCTAGAAGCTTCAGGGGCAGTTTGGTAATTTTAGAAAAGTTGGAACTATATATCAGATATTTTTCTCTCTCCTCGGGAGATTGGTCGAAGCAGTCTCTCTCTCCTACCCGAAATTCTTCCCGTGCGAACACCGAATCACCATTTTCATCGGACGAATTTCAGTCCGATTTGACCGAAACTAAGGCCAGAAGGATCTTCCCCGCGACCCCACGAGTCTTTTGGTGTAATCATCGGAGCGGGACCACCGCCGTAGGCGACGGACGGAGGAGGGAAGTGAACCGAATCTTCTCGGTCGTTTTCCAGCCAAACCAGGTACGATCTCGGAACTTTGACCTCATATTTGGATTCCTGGTGAAAAGTAGATGAATTTACATGTGTGGATCGTGAAAAACGGTCAAGAAATGAAGAAGTTATAAAAGCTTGAAGTTTCGGCCGGAAATGGGGGATTCCGGCGAAACCAGACGGCGGCTGCCGGTCATCTTCTCCGGCCAGACTTCGGATACTGCGCCGGCAGCCGATCGTCATCTCCGACGACCGGTCGAGTCGGGTCAGACCGGGTCGGGTCGAGTGAACCGGTCGGGTTGAGTGAACCAGTCAGGTCGAGTTGAATCGATCGGGTTGAGTGAACTGGTCGGGTCGAGTTGGACCGGGTCAAGAGCCGGGCCGGGTTGGACCGGTCCAGGCGCGTGAACACTGTAGCAGGCGCGTGACTGACGCGTGAGGGCGCGTGGCGGCGCGTGGCGGCGCGTGAGCGCATGTTCTGACCCTCCGGTGGCGCGTGGCGGCGCGTGGGACTGTTCCCGAAGTCACGGCGGCGCGTGACTAGGGTTTTGGGACGTTCCGGATCATATTTTATTGGTTTTGAGGCCATAGGAGTTCGTTTAAGGCCCGATTTGGGCAATTCCAGCGGTAATGGTTGACCTTGAAGCGGAGTTTGAGCGCGGAAAGTAAAGGAAGTTGGGTTATTATTCTGCATGTGTTCCTTGGGCTAGGATCCGCTGAGGCGGTGAACCCGGTGAACCTCCAAAAATAAACAATACCGATTTGAGGGGGCCAGGATCTGGGCTAGGATCCGCTGATGCGGTGAACCCGGTGAACCTCCAAAAATAAACAATACCGATTTGAGGGGGCCAGGATCTGGGCTAGGATCCGCTGAGGCGGTGAACCCGGTGAACCTCCAAAAATAAACAATACCGATTTGAGGGGGCCAGGATCTGGGCTAGGATCCGCTGAGGCGATGAACCCGGTGAACCTCCGAGATAAACATTGATTTGAGGGAGGCTAGGATCTGGGCCAGGATCCGCTATTGGCGGTGAACCCGGTGAACCTTCAATATAATTGGTTACTGTTCTTCGAATAGCATCGAGAGTTTTACTCCGTTGGTTCGTTGAGTCCTCCGACTATGGCATCGAGGAGTTTTGGCTCTGCCGGGTCACGAGGCTATTTATGCATAGTATAGAGAGTTGTTGTAACAACCCGGAATTTCAATTATTGGATTTAAGTAAATTATTTATGTAAAATGACGATTTTACCCTTGCTTGTTAAAGGGCTTGGGAATCAAGTTTTATTTCGAGACACTTTTTGTGTTGTTTTGGGTACCGTTGCGTAGGTCTCGAACTCACGAGTTCGTAGACAGGCGGCACGCTGAAAACGGAGTTCGTGGACGGAAGTTATGGGTCTAGATGTGCAAGGGCATTTTGGTAATTTTTGACTTGGGGTAGATATTTTTTAACCCCCAAATCAGATATTATCTGATCCACCTCATCCTCATCTTCATTTCATCTTCATCTCCTTCTTTCTCTCTGTGACAAACATACACAAACAACCAACCCGTGCGAAAATCATCCAAAAACCCACAAAGTCAACTTTGATTTCAAGCCTCCAACTTCCAGTTTTGATCAACTAATCATATTCTACTCCTTCCCACGATCACAACCGTACCAACCATCGAAGGAGAGGACCACGGAGGAAGCCGAACCGAGGATAGGAAGTTTCGGACCTTTCGATCGATTTTCCGGCTAGCACAGGTACGTGTTTGTGGTTTTGAGGTCATATTTGGATTCCTGGGTTCGAGTAGATAGATTTAGACATAAAATTTGTGAAAAATGGTTGAGTTTTGAGGAAGTTAGGAAAGCTTGAAGTTTCGGCCGGAAATGGAGGATTCCGGCGAAACCAGACGGCGGCGACGGCGCTGCCGGTCATCTTCTCCGGCCAACTTCCGGCGACGGCAGCCGGTCATCTTCTCCGGCGAGTCACCGGTGACCGATCGGGTCGAGTTGAACCGGTCGGATCGAGTTGAACCGGTCGGGTTGAGTCAACTGGTCGGGTCGAGTTGGACCGGGTCAGGTTGAGCCGAACCGGGTTGGACCAGTTCAGGCGCGTGTGGTACTGTAGCAGACGCGTGACCGGCGCGTGGGCGCGTGTTCCGACCTTCCGTCGGCGCGTGGCGGTGCGTGGGGCTGAGTCTGATGTCACGGTGGCGCGTGACAAGTGGTTTTTGACGTTTCGGACCTGTTGGCGCAGGTTTCGAGTCGATCGAATGTCGTTTAGGGGCTGTTTCAGACGTTTTAAGGTTGCTGCGTTTTCTAGGTCAGCATAGTTAGACTCCCGGGGTTTATGGGGTTTATATTTAAGATTATTATTATTAGCTGGTAATCCCGATTATTAATTTGGACATGCGATACTGCTCCGGGAACTTCAGGGGAGCGTACAGTTCGGGATTGAGCTTGCTTCGACAGGTTTGTGAGTGGACTTTGATTTATAAACTATAATGCATGCATAAATGTATCTTTGATTTAAATACTGTTGAGTATGAGTGAAATGAATTTCTGGATTTTAGAAATGATACTGGACACATATTTTACAATATTTCAGTGAAAGTATGTTTTGAGAAATGGCCTGATTTTGCACTCGATTTTGATATCGTTTTGACGTGGTGACTATTTGAGTATGTGATT
This sequence comes from Oemleria cerasiformis, assembly GCA_037349345.1. Classification (NCBI taxonomy): domain Eukaryota; kingdom Viridiplantae; phylum Streptophyta; class Magnoliopsida; order Rosales; family Rosaceae; genus Oemleria; species Oemleria cerasiformis. Next base: position 13,677,043 of record JAZGTL010000007.1, read on the forward strand.
TGGGTTTAGACTCATAATTGTGATTTTACCGATTTTGGCCATAAAATGATATTGCAAAGAATTTGGCTTAGGCCGCGAAACAAAGATTTCGAAGTATGGATTTGATTCACTGGTTCCCGTCCCGATGGTTATTGTTGCTATGACTGGTGTTGAGGGGCCTTGCTCTACCAGTTGTTGAGGGTTCGGACCTTAGGTGTTGAGGGGCCTTGCTCCGCCGGGTCGCGAAGCTGTCTATGCATAGTACAGATATTACAGACAGTACATATGGTACACAGAGTTGTACAGATTTGAACACATCTCAAGGGATACCCTGGTGTGTTATGAATATGTCGGGAACAGTGAATTTGAGATATTATGTGGCGGTTGGAACGAAATGATTTGAATTTGAGATAATTGTGTCCAGATTGAACCAAATGATTTTAAACTCCTTTGAAGAGAGATTTTCAAACAAAATTGTGGATTACGAGGTATTTTATTATACAGATTTTATGTGAGTCCAATTAAATGGTTTTAAAGATAAATGTGAGTTTTGGATGATTTACATATGATGCTTTTATATGATAAATTGTTTTATGTTATGCATGCATGATTTTATAAATGGAGGGGAAGAAAGGTAATTCTTCGAAAAGGAATTTATAATTGATTATTTTTGTCCACTCACAACTTTTGTGTTTAAACCCCCTTCAGGCAGTTGAGTAGAGTTGACGCAAACATTGATCTCGAGGCTGAGGCATTAGGATTTCGACTGCGCTGTGTTGTAAATTTGAGTAGGATATCTAAATTTTACTCTTGATCCTACTTAGACGCTCTGATATTATGTTGTATTTGATTGGTCGTTAATTACGGGAATTATTGAGTGCTTAAGTCCCTTGTCTGACAAGAGGAAGTATTTATTATTGTTATTATAATTTGTAAGGATTGAAGGGTATTTTGGGAACCTTTTCTTAGGTTGTCATACGGGATCAGGGTTCTTCCCGGGTTTCGAGGGGAAATTCGGGACGGGTCCTGACAGTTGTGATACAGGACTAGCACACCCCAAGGGATACCCTGGTGGCTAGGGATATGCCGACTGATGTGATATGATAGCTGAGGATGGTTCCAGCTCTAATATGGTTTGAGGACGATTGTCATGTGATAAATCAACCTATGGAAACACTTCGTCATCCGGGTCTGTGGGTTGGTGTGGGCGGTGACCCAGAGTGACGAATTGTTGTTGGTTCACAAATATCTTACTAGTCAGTTGTATTATGGTATTCCAGTAGTGATGTCAGCAGTGATGACCTACTGACATTTGGTATCAGAGGGTGTTCCTATTTGGACCACCACTATTCCGAGGTCTTGGCTTTGACCTGTATACTATCCTGCGTCTGACAGGTAGGAGTGGTCAATAAGTACAGAGGTTCTGTCGGGAAACCGATAAGGTTTACTAAAAATTATTTAAGAATAAAGGGTATTTCTGGTATTTAAATTTTGAGATAAAAGAACTGTCAGACGGGATAAGAGTTCTTTCCGGGTTTCGAGGAAAAATTCGGGAAGGGTCCTTACAAGTGGTATCAGAGCTCTAGGTTAACTTCCTGCAGACCGCACACTTGTGTGAAAAATTATTTAAGGATTTTTGTTAACAAGTTGCCTCCGAGGCGTTTACCTCTTTAGCGACCTTGAACTGAATAAGGGGTTGGTTCTTTAACCTGAGTTAGTGAAATTTCGGGGACGAAATTTCTTTAAGGGGGGAAGTTTGTAACGACCCGGATCAGAAATTAAATTATTTTGAGAATTGGACGATTCTACTCGTGGTGCAATTTAGTGGATTTTTTTTCTTCTGACAATCATGGGTTCTCCATTGATTTTTGTGAAAATGTCAGCCACGGTAGTTTAGAGCATTTGTGATATGGTAGTCGACGATATTCCTTGTCCTCTTCAGTATTATGGAGAGTCGATAGTAGTGGCGATGAAGGCGACACAATTGCAAAAATTGACTCATTTGGGCCTTAGTGATGGGTTCCTTGTCTAAATAAGTTTAGGAGCTCTAATATTGAGAGTTGTGTTTATTTTATCTTTGCGGGATTGTAAAGATTTTTTGTTTAGACTTAGCAGTTTTGATGATGCGTAGTGAGTTTCAACTTAGATTATTTAGTGTGTATTAATGGCCAAATTATTTCAGTTTATTTTATCTTTATTTTATATATTTTATTTTATTTATAAAATATTGTGCCTTCTAAAGAAAACGCATGTAGAATATGCTTTTAATACCAAAGTTTCGTTTTAATTTATTTGTATAAACAAAAGCAAGATCCAGTTGTCGAGTGTGCCATTTGATAAATTAATCACCATGAAGGGCCAAACAAATTTTGGTCGAAAGGGAAAGCAACATTTGGAGGAAAAAAATATATTGTGTCGGGTGAAATAAGCAGGTGTTTTGAGGTGGCTACGTGTCAGGCAATATGTCGTTGCATTCATGACTGGGCTTTCAACTTCTTTTGGCAGCTTAATTACCGCAAGAGGAATGATAAGTGTGCCCAGTTTTGGTATTAAATTTTGTACTAAAATGTAATATTATTATTTTTCATTTGTTGGGAATGTAAACGAACAGCAAATTAAAACATTAGTACAAAATTTAGTATAAAAATTGATTACTAATTATGCATAATCTGTTTATCGATCGCTCTTCTCCAAAACCTACCTCCTCGCCATGAACTACACAAAATACTCACCCACCAGATTTCTCACCACCCAAAACTAAACAAAATACACTCATCTAAATCATCAAAACAAAGAAACTACTCTATGCCCAACCGGTCTCGTTTAATTGGTAAGAGTCTAGGTTCGTTTGAACCCCAAAACACATTGTGTGTATGAAAAAAACATTCCCTGTTATTGAGATTAAAATTAGAGTAGAACATTTTCATACAAATAGAAACGGAAGAAGAAAAAAAACGAATAATATTCTTATCTACAACCAGGAATATTGATGCCAATAAACTAGATAGAAAATAATTAGTTTATTTTCTTTTCTTTTCTTTAGTAGCAATGACCAGAAATGATGAAGCGGGTGTTAGAAATGAAGCGAGTGCGGGTGGAGCGAAGAAGGGACATAAAGTTATGCATGGCATGTGCAAAGCAGGTGTTGCTGTGTAACCATTTTTCAGAGAATTGAGCATTTTCCATAAAAGCCCACATGACCTGAAATAATGTGAAATATTTCTTCTTTTCGCATTGGTTGCTGGTCTGACCAATTTCAACTTTCAAGCCAAGGAATGTGCTTAACCTCTCTTGCTAGCGCCACCGAATGTCAGTTGTTGATATTTTTATAATTTAACGAAAGAGTATTCATAATAGGGAAATTATTCAAAATTCCACTTTTGCCTCAAATTAATCTCAAAATCCCTCCTTATTTTTTTTTTTCAACCAAAACAAGAAATTAAAAAGGGGTATTTGCATTTTTACCTCAACTTATATATACCATCAAATGACTAATTTGCAATTTCTCATTTCTCTCTCTCTCTCTCCTCTCTTCTCTTCATCTTCATCTGGGTTTCTGGGAAATTACAAATTAGTCATTGGAGGGTATATATAGGTCGGGCCAAAAATACAAATATCCCTTTTTAATTTCTTGTTTTGATTGTAAAAAAAAAAAAGGAGGGATTTTGGGTTTTTTTTTTAGCAAATGAGGGATTTTAGACAATTTCCCTTCATAATAATTGATATAATTTAACGTTTCACTGCACATGTTATGAACGTGACTATTGTAACATCCTGACCTGAAAATTTAAAGTTTAAATTAGTTTTAGAACCGTTTTAATCAATTTATCCTTATTAGAGAAGTTTTGGGATTTATAGTGTGACGTGGTTTAAGTTGAGAAATTAATTTCCTATTTAGCACCATTAGAAAGATCTCGTCTCTACGAGCGCATAGGCACAAACGGCGCACAATTCCGACTTAAAACTAAGAAGTTGTGGACATTTGAAATTCAGTGGCATTTTCTTAATTTCAGAAAACCCTAGCTGAAGATTATAAATACCCCCTCATTCTTTCAAAAATCAGAAAACAGCTCACGACCCACGAAGGGCCTTCATGACCCACAAGAATTGGCCGTCTCGTCTCAGTCGGATTCTTGCCTTCCGGCCACCGTTGTCGACGAGGTTGAATTTGAAATAGAAATTTCTGCCTCCTTTGTGGTGGTTTTCAAGTTTTTCGGCTAACACTGACCACCATAGACGGAGTTCCATATTTGACCTGAGAAGTTTTTCGGTTTCCAACGACTTTTGGCCTTCGACACAGATGACTGAACACATTCTTCGAGATGTTCGTTGGCATTGGAGATCAGCTGGATAACTCTGTTATCGTAAGAAGTGAGGTCGGCTCACACCATATCAAGGCATTCATTGTTGTTCGTACATTCCTCGAGAGGCTTGTCAGGCCACTAAGGACCTCTGTTGGGCTTTATAGGGAAATCCTAGGCTTTATAGGGAAATCCGGGGCTGGTCCTTATAATTGGTATTAGAGCATAGGTTTAGGATTCTGTAGACCATACCTATGTGTGCATCCTTTAGATTCTAAGTTATGTTACTTGACTCATAGTAGATCAGTGTTGCCTTGACATGGTCGACCTCAACATGGTTGTTAGTTAGTTTTACTCATCTTAGTGGTGAAGCCCTATTTTAGTTGGAATTGTGACTTGCGTAAGTTGTGTGCTCAGAGTAGCTTAGCAGAAGCATGTGGTAGTTAGTTCTCGGTGGACTTAGTGACCTAGTAATACGTTGAGTTAGTGTAATTTCTTCAGCCTTGTCCTTGACCCAAGACCGTACGAAATTTATAGGACAAAATTTTTATAACGGGGTAAGATTGTAACATCCCGATCTGAAAAATCCAAGTTTAAATTAGTTTTAGATTCGTTTTAACCAATTTACCCTTATTAGAGAATTTTCGGGGTTCCTTTTTAGTACCATTAGAAATAGCTCGTCTCTGTGAGTACGTAGGCGCAAACGGCGCACAATTCCGACTTAAAACGAAGGAGTTGTGGACATTTGAAGTTAAGTGGCATTTTCGTAATATCAGAACATCCTAGCTGATGCGTATAAATACCCCTCATTCTTTCAAAAATCAGAAAACATGCCACGATCCGCGGAGGGCCTTCGCGACTCGTGAGAATTGGCCGATCCGACTTGGTCGAATTCTTGTCGTCCAACCACCGTTGCCGACGAGGTCAAATTTGAACAAGAAGCTGCCGGCCCCTTTGTGACGTTTTTCAAGTTTTCCACCCATCTCCGGTCACCATAAACGAAGTTCCACATTTGACTCGAGAAGCTTTTAGGTTTCCGATGATTTTTCGAGTTTTCTAAAGACCTCTGGCGGCTTTTAACTGTCGACACAGGTGACTTGACACATTCTTCGAGATGTACGTTGGTGTTGGAGATCAGCTAGATAACTATGTTATCGTAAGAAGTGAGGTCGGTTCGCACCACGTCTAGGCATTCTTCGTTGTTTGTAGGTTCCTCGAGAGGCGTATCAGATGATTCGGGACCTTCTCGAATTTTCTAGGGAAATCTGAGGCAGGTCCTTACAACTGTCACAAGCATTTTTTGCTTTCCAAAAACTTTGAGGACATAGGAAATACAATAATAATTAATGTATGTTTGGATGAGAAACTTCAAAGTATAAAAAAATTTAGGCTAAATAATTAAAAATGAGAAACTTACAAATCTCGTCTAAATATATTGCATCTAATCATTTGAAATCCCTTATTACTTTGAAATTCCTCATTTTTAATTAATTAAACTTAAATTACTTGAAAATTTGAAATTTTTCTTTCAAGCATACTTTTAAAATTTTAAAATCAGAGTTATTTGATTAGAGATAAATAATGTGTAGTGGTGTTGACATGAATGCATGTGCAATCTTTGAGGGTCAAACATGTTACATGTTGCTATGGATAGCAGTGGGGGGGTCAGATTTTGCATTCCCATTCCTACCCCTGCCTCTAAATGAGTGTCTTTTTTGAAAGTTCAAATCATAAATATCATTATAAAATAAATGAACAAAAGATATAAAAGAAAAAAGGGAAGCTTGCTCGCAACACAAGAGCCCTTTTGGAGAATGTTGAAGAGGAAACGAGTAGTTTTCTTTCTATCTATCCCTCTCCCCAATAGTTGATTCCATTTATCACCAATTTTATTGAATTAATTCTTTTTAATTACAGGTTGAATCAGTTGTACTCTGAAATTTTAATTGGATCAATTACAATATAGCTGTTTGATTTTAATAAAACTGATCAAACCAAACCAAATCAAATCGAATTATACCAAACCTAAAGTTGGATAATGCCATAAAATTTTCAAAGTTTAATACAATTACGCTCAAAAATTACTAATTTCTTTCATTTTTATCTAATTATTAATTACAAATCTCTATAAGTAATCAATTAAATAACATAAACAAAGTAAATATATATATATATGTAGGTGATCTGTCAAATTTGGATTATACCAATTTACTAATCTCAAAAAACCAAATATTTACCATACCCAGCAAAAAAAAAGAAAAAATCAAGCTATTACCATGGTCAATCTGGTTCAATTTGGGACCATTAAATATATTTTTTTATGATCCACACCAAACCAAATCAAACCAAACCAAAATCAAATCAAAACAAACCAAACCGGCCAATATAGTTGGAATTGGCCTTAATTGATTGATGGATTGGCCTTGCCTATTTTTTTTTGTTAGGTCAAAAAATATCATTCAAAAAAAAATAACGTAGCAAGTTTACAAGAGGCATTTCTCAGAAAAAACAAGAATACTAGTTTACACCCACAGATAAACTCATAAACACACGCACTAAGCTTAAACTAAATCAAAGCAAACATTGATCCAAAACATTAATTCAAAGCCCATCCAAACCCTAAACTAAACAAAAATCCAGCCCAAAAGCTAGACTAAACTAATTCAAACCCCCTCCCAAACGCCGCTGCAGTCGCAGCAACTCCTCGCACCTCCGCCGTTGTAGACAGGCACCGCCTCCAGCGTAGCGTCGCCACAAACACCGCATCGAAACAGCCAGCCCGTGAGCAACCAACCACCGTCGCAACTCGAAATCGTCGTCCACAAAACCCACAGACATATCTGGTCTTCCATCACCACCGACCCAACCAACAGGACTCACGACACGAGTCCATCGTCAAGCCGCCCAGATGAGCCACCACAATGGCAAGCCAACAGTCACACCTAGACGCCGCACCACCCACCATCCGCCATAGGAGCACAGTAAGCTGGCCTAAAGCAAGGTTGACGAATCGGAATCTAGGGGGAAGAGCGAAAGAAGAGGGGAAGAGAAAGGAAAGGAAGAAACAAAGAAGAAGAGAAGGGAAAATGAAGGAGAAGAGGGACTATCGCCGACCCCAAAGGGGATCGGCAGCTAGGGTTTGGGTTTTGGTTTTTAGTTTTTAAAGAGAAGGCAGAGCGTTTTTTTTAAAGAGATATTAACCTCAGTTTGGAAAGAATGAATGAAGAGCAATAAGTATTGTAGATTGATGCGTGAATAATGTTAGGTATCTTTATCATGAATGGATGCAATTTCATTCATGTTTTTTTGTAAGTTGGAATGCTAGAAGAAAAGTAACACATAAAATATCACTAAGTTCATATAACTCCTTTCTAATAATTACAGGGGTTATATTCCAGTACTTCTTGAATCACCTGGTGTTTAACTGTCATGTATGAAGTTGGAGACGCACTATGTGGAATTAGTCTCATCCTTCATACGGACCGTCTCACGCTTTGGCAAACAAAATAGAGGAAGAACCGGATCATAAGAAAGCCGAAAGAGAGGAAAATGCACAAAAATGGTGTCTGGTAGTGGTTGTATTGTATTGCATGGCTAGTGCCTTGTACACACAAATACCACGAAATCTACGTTAACCAGGCTGGCTGAGATGGCTGATGGCCGATGGCCGATGGCCGATGGCCTGGCTCACTGGAGTCAGATTTGAAGATGGAGATTTCTTTTGCCAAAAATTCCAAAAAGAAAGCAACAAAACAACCCAATTTTAGATTTGCTTTCTATCCATATTGCTTTCTCTCATTTTACCTCTTTTGTTTCCACAAGAAACCCAGATCCCTTAATATTGTTAGCACAAAGCCATAAACCCAAAGTAAATAATGCCAATAAATGCTCACAGTATCTCTCTAATTTTCTTACTAAATGAGAAATTAAAAAAAGTAATTCTCATCAAACACCATTGGATCACACAGAAATAAGATCATCTTACCATAATCTTACTTATCTAATCTTCTTCCTCCGCACAATAATTGAAAAAGGGGAAAAGAAATTGTAAAAATGTTTCAGAGAAAAAAAATTGAATCATTGATCATCATCATACGATCACCAACATCGTAGTAACAACATACAATCACAGGCATAGAGCCGTACATCGGAGATCCTGACCGTCTTCACCGCCAAACAGGTCTCCCTCCTCATCCAACGGTGGGAAATTAAGATCGAAGGGAAGTGGGGTCTTGCGAAACGACGACGACGCGGCGAAGTCCCCGTCGTCCTCAACAACCGAGGAGGACGAGTCGCAGTCGCTGTGGCAGTCCTCGGGAACCATCGGAGGAGTCCTCGGCTGTCGTTTCCGCCGCGACGATTCCGCGGCGATTGTCGTAGACTGAGCCGGCGGCCGGGGCCCGCTGAACGATTCGACGGTGGAGCTCAGGCTGCTTGATGTGGGCCTCTGCGGATCAACAATCGGCTGGTCCTGAAACCCATAACCTGACCCGAAAAGCTTGGCCTCGATGGCCGGGTCGGTCGGGTTGTTATAAAAAGGAGCCGGATAAGCACATGAGATCGGGAAGTTGGTCTTGGCTTTAGGGCCGCGGAGGATGCGAGCAGCGGCGTCGTAGGCTCGAGCGGCGTCTTCCGCCGAATCGAAAGTGCCGAGCCAGACCCGGGTCTTTTTCCACGGGTCTCGGATCTCGGCCGCGAACCGGCCCCAGGGTCTTTTCCTGACCCCCCGGTACCTCAACTCGTTGCCAATATTGGGTCTGGATCCGGTGGGCTCTACCAGCGTGGCTGCGGCTCTGGCAGCTGCTGCGGCGGCTCCTCTGCCCCTCCTCATGGCGAAGAATCGAGGGCTGTTTCAGGGTTTGATGGTCATAGAAAGAAGAATTGGGCCTGAAAGAGATTTGATTGATGAAAATAGAGAGATTGTTTCGCAGAGAGAACGAAAAAAGAGAGAGAGAGGTTATGGGGAGGTTTTTTCGAGGGATAGGTGCGAGAAGAACTGGATGGCACCAGCACCACCTTCTCCTCTACACAAAAATATATTAATAATAACTCAGAATTCTGATATTTTTTTTTTAATTATATATTTTTTATTTTTTTGGGTTTGGTTTGGGGTTATTTTATTTTTAATGTATTTTATTTTATGGGGTTCTGGGTTCTCTGAGAGAGTGAGAGATGAAATTGGCTTTTTTGTTGCGCCTTTTTCTTTCCTTCTTTGTTTCTTCCTTTCTCGATTTCTCTACCTTCTCTCGCCCCCACAAACCGACCCGGACTTAATCGCCTACTTCTCTCCTTCCATTATAATTCTCAATCTCCAAAAAAAGATTTCAAATTCTTGAAAATATGAAATTTTGTTGTGACAAATGACCAAATAACCCTTGCTTTTTTTTCTACAATGTCTCTATTATTCTGAATGCCATCTGGGAATTGAGTAACAGCGTTATACCCTTTTGGCTTTCTTAATTTTTTTTTTTTGTTTCTTTTGTTTGTTGTTGAAGACTTGAAGGGCATTCAGTGGTCTGCGTTGGGGATTTGGTTTGGGTGGAAATGAAGGAGGTGAGGGCCAATGAATGATGTATGTAGTCACTTTTTAGGTAAGGAAGCAATCATAACAACGGTGGTAAAAAATAAATACTTCACTTTTTTTTTTCAGGTAATTTTTTTTTTTTTTAAGAGGGTGGGAAATTTTGTTTGAAGGGAAGGAAAAGGTTATCAATCATTCCAATGCAATTCTCCCATTTTCCTAGGCACCTCTCTAAAAGAAATTTTCAATCAAAAAATTTGTTCTTTGACATATATTCTTCGGGTTTAGGAGGGCATCTTCTGGTACCGATAGGAATTTAGTGAATAAATTGGATAATCCAACCGGCACTGGTGTTGATTTCACCAAAGTTTATTCATCTTTAAACTTCATTTTCTCGTCATCGTCATGGTGTAGATCATAGTCACAGGTTTCAGCGTCCTGATGGGTCAAATTACCGATGAAACTCTTGTCTTAAGGAGCATGATCTGCCATCACAGGGTTTTGACTCGTGATGTGGCCTCATGGATTTTGATCGAGTCATTGCGGTCCTCCATTGGTGGTGGTGGTGTCAATCACGGTGGATTAAAACATCTGCGATATGGTGGTGGACGGTATTTTAGTCGTCTTCGGAATTCCGCGAAGGCAGCAATAACGGAAGTGATAGGCAACGAATGGTGGAAGTGGCTCATTTGTACCTTGTGTTGGGTTATTTATTTTTTTTCTTTTTCATTTGCTTTGTAAAAAATAAGTCCAGCGGCTCTTATTTCGGATTGACTGTGTTAGGTTTTCCCTTTTGTGGAATCACAAATATTAGTTATTCGGGCAATAATGGCCTTGATGATACTTAGGGGATTCAAGTTATATCATTTTGTACGTTATTCTCTCTAGATCGTTTCGACATATATCGAACCTGATCACCGGAGGTATTTACCCATGTTTGTCATCAAACTATTGCAGTCTAGCTTGTCTTTGCTCTGTGTCTTTGTTTAATCAATGAAATTTTGTATCTTCTAAAAACAAAATCATTCCAATACATTTAAAAGAGTTCTGCCAAAAAAAATTGACTTCAAAATTGAAGAAGACCGCTTCGTATTATGAAATCAAAATTCTAGGAGTTAATCGAATTGATCCAACTTTATTATTTGGGAACTGATTTTGGCACTTCAGAAATTACTTATTGCACTCCACTTTTTTATTTTAATATTCTTTTTATTTTTTCATGAATTAAACTTCCAAATTTAACCCCTTTCTTTTGAATTTAATATATTTTATTTCTTTTGTTTATTAAAAATTTGGACCTTTTTTTTTCTCGATAAACCCTACTCTCCCGCTTCATATCTTTCCCACTTTCTATTTTCACAATTATAAGTAGGACTTGTTGGTAGATTTAAAGAGCAAGAAATATGCAATTCAATTCTAACAGTTATAAAATCCTTGCAAGTGCACAAATCGATAAGTATAGTATAGTAGCACAGCAAGAGTCGATCCCTCGAGGACTTGTATCAACGTTATGACCAATTTAGTTCAGATTTGTTAACTTAAATAAAAACACACACACACACGCAAGAGGGGGGTTTATGATGTGATAACTGAAATTTAAAGACAAGTAAATCAAAGTGCAGAAAATAACAATGCAGGAATGAAAGGTTGTTAACTAAGGCGAATTAAGGCTTACTATCCACTCTAACCAATTATAACTCTTAACCAAATTTCCTTGACCTAATTACTACGCATTTTCTGAATTAGGTGCCCGTGCCTAGGACCTGGCGTTGGTTCACTAGACACATCTTATTCCCTCTTACTTAGCATGTTCTAAACAGGGCATATGCCTAGAACGTCTATCACCTACCTTTTAAGATGATGCATGAAGTTTAAAGAGAATTTAATGACACCACATTAGCCTAGCAAAGTGGCATGCAATCCTAGGTCGTCATGAGTTAAGATTACAAGTACGAATACTTTCGATGCTCCAAATCACAAGATGATATGACGGTCACTCAAGCAATTACATCTATAATTATATGCAAACAAGGTAGCTAATCTTATAGGCATAAATTAAGTTCATTAAGCATAGTAATCCAACTTATTCAGCATGCATAGCAATCATAATCAAGAGCCAGAAATCCAATTAACAAGCTAACCTGGCTAGGGCTTCAAGCAGCCCTAATCCTAATGACTACTCACACATAACTGAAATAAACACAAGTATAATTGAATCCATAAGTAAATTGCAATAATGAAAATAAGGGTACAGAAGAGATTGTTAAGAACAGATGCAGCAGAAGACACGGCAGGGCCTTCTTCTCCAAGCTCCACGTCCAATAATCTAAGTGAAAGATTATCTCCGAAAATATATGGTCCCTAATTCTCTAGAAAACCAAAACGGAACTCTGTGGCTCAGGTCTCTGTTTTCCCAGAAACCAAAACGTCCTTAGCTAATTATCTCCCCCTAAAACACTGAACAAAGGCTCCCTTTTATAGACAAAGGGAAAACCTTGTTCTATAAGGATTGGTATAACCTTGTTCTATACAGATTGGTAAAACCATGTCCTATAGGAATAGGGAAATTTATTTTACTTTTAATTAATTATAAAGTTTTTAAAATCTATTCGAACCAATCAGAGCATGGCCGGAAGTGTGAATGCAAGCTGGCAAGTGGGAACGCAAGCTGGCCAAACTTGGATTTTTGACTGTCTTCGTAATCAGGATCTGGGACCGCGCTTTTGAAGTACGTTAGGAGTATAATAGAAGCGCATCGTCGTTCAGGCTTGGCGCAAATGTTGTCAGGCTTGGCGCAGAGGGAGAACCTCTGATCCACTGCTGGCGGAACAGGGACCCCGGCTTAGGCGCACATCTGGGCTCGGATGGGAGTTCTTGGGACATGTCCTCGACCTGCCTTGGCGCGACCTTGGCACTTCTAGGACTTGACCTTGATGTCATCAAACACAAGTTTGGGACCCGGAGGGCCTGATATGAGGTACTTGGCCAGTGGCCTACTTCGGCCACGGCTGGCATGCAACCTGCTCCTAAGCCCAAGTCGCAGCACTCGAATACTTCTAACTCTAAACCTCATAATTCCAATTCTAAAAAAGTCACTTTTGAGTTAGCTAATAATGTTGATTATCCATTTCCTCGCAGGTTCCAAAACAGGAATAAGCAAAAGGAGGACTTTGAGGAAGAAATCATCAGCATGTTGCAGAAGCTTCAGATCACACTGCCTTTCCATAAAATTGTCAAGCACATGCCTATCTTTGCAAAGCTGATCAAGGACTTAGTTGCAGGAAAGCGTGGTTTTAGCTCCACGGACACCATTGACATCCCTATGGCCTGCTCGGCTGCCCTTTTGCGCATGCCCCTTAAGGCCAATGATCCTAGGCCGCCATCCCTTCCATGTGTCATTCAGTCAAAAAGATTCGAACATTGCCTTTGCGACACGGGAGCATCAGTGAACATCATGCCATTCCACATTTACAGGTCACTCAACCTAGGCGCACTCAAGCCCACGCACCTATGTGTCAGGTTGGCTAACGCTTCTGTAACCAACCTAATGGGGGTTCTTGAGGACGTACTGGTACAAATCGGAGATACATGCATCCCTGCCGACTTCTACGTACTAAGAATGGACAGAATTGACAAAAGTGAGGAACCTCCCCTCATCTTCGGAAGGCCCTTACTAGCCACAGCCGAGTGCCTCATCGACGTCAGAAAGGGCCAGGTCTCCATCAAGGTCCTGGACCAGCTTCGGACATTCTCCATCCATGACACCATCCAGTACCCTGCCAAGCCTATTGTAGATTTTCCGTTAAACACAATGGACTTACTGCTACGGGAGACAATTGCTCATTCTTGCATGACGGATGACCTTGAGAAGGCCGTTACTAGTAACCCACACACTGTGGATTCACTTACAGATAGCGTGATCGAAGAGGTACGAGCCCTTGACATCATGCCAGCCCTCCCATTGCACAGGCCTCCCCTCGAAGCGCTACCATTCACAAGTCAGAAAACCCTGCCGTCCATCATAAAGGCTCCTGAACTCGAGCTGAAGCCCTTGCCCGAGCACTTAAAGTATGCATATTTGGGCGACAATCAAACCCTTCCAGTCATCATTGCATCTACCCTAAGTACGAAAGAGGAAAAGGCATTGGTTCACGTCCTTAAGGTCAATCAAACGGCAATTGGATGGACAATAGCTGACATCAAAGGCATAAGTCCCGCAAAATGCATGCATCAGATACTGCTGGAGGAAGACTCCAAACCATCACGGGAGGCACAGAGGCGATTGCATCCACCTATGAAGGAGGTCGTGAAGAAAGAAGTCCTAAAGCTCTTGGACGTTGGAATCATCTATCCAATTAGTGACTCCAAGTGGGTGAGCCCAGTCCAGGTCGTGCCAAAGAAAAGTGGGATCACAGTGGTTAAAAACGAGCAGGATGAGCTTGTACCTCAACGGATTCAAACAGGATGGAGAGTGTGCATCGACTATCGAAAGCTAAATATAACCACACGCAAGGACCACTTTCCTTTGCCCTTCATTGATCAAATGCTCGAGCGCCTGGCTGGACACTCCCACTATTGCTTCTTGGACGGCTACTCAGGATACAATCAGATTGCTATTGCACCCGAAGATCAAGAAAAAACAACATTCACATGCCCATATGGCACCTTTGCATACAGAAGAATGCCGTTTGGATTGTGCAATGCCCCAGCTACCTTTCAGCGTTGCATGATGAGCATCTTCTCCGATATGGTGGAAGATATAATTGAAGTATTCATGGACGACTTCTCAGTGTTTGGACATTCATTCGAACTGTGCTTAGTTAACCTAACCCGTGTACTGGAACGGTGCAGAGAAAGCAACTTAGTGCTGAACTGGGAAAAGTGCCATTCCATGGTACAACAGGGAATTGTCTTGGGTCATGTGATCTCTAGCCGAGGCATTGAAGTGGACAAAGCAAAGTTAGACATAGTAGAGAGGCTGCCGTACCCCACTACAGTCAAAGAGGTTCGATCGTTCTTAGGGCATGCTGGCTTTTACCGCAGATTCATCAAAGATTTCTCGAAAATCACAAGACCTTTGTGTGATCTTCTAGCCAAGGACGCCACATTTGAGTTCACTATGGGATGCCGTGAGGCATTCAACACACTCAAGGCAAAGCTCACGGCATCACCCATCATCATGCCACCGAATTGGGACTTACCATTCGAACTAATGTGTGATGCCTCAGACTTCGCCATAGGAGCAGTTTTGGGACAGCGTGTTGACAAGCTCCCTCATGTCATTTACTACGCAAGCCGAACCCTGAATGATGCCCAGCTGAACTACTCCACCACCGAGAAGGAGCTCCTTGCTGTTATCTTTGCCCTGGAGAAGTTCCGTTCATATCTAATTCAAACCAAGGTCATAGTATACACGGATCATGCTGCCTTGAAGTATATGCTCACTAAAAAGGACGCCAAGCCAAGGTTGCTACGTTGGATGCTACTGCTCCAGGAATTCGACCTTGAAATCAGAGACAAGAAGGGCAGCGAAAACGTGGTCGCTGACCATATGAGCCGATTGCTTCACAGTTCCAATGAAGAGGCCGATCAGTTGCCCCTCCTCGAGACCTTTCCTGACGAACAGCTCTTCGCAATCCAAGCTATTGATCCATGGTATGCCGATCTCATTAATTACCTTGTCACTAAGCAAATTCCTTCATCTTTAAACAGGTACCAAAAGGACAAGCTGGCTAAACAAGCTAAGTACTACATATGGGATGAGCCGTACCTATGGAAGCATTGTCCAGACCAAATCATGTGGGGGCCATTTTGGAGCTAAGAAGACAGCCCTCAAGGTACTCCAAAGTGGACTCTACTGGCCCACACTTTTCAAGGATGCACACGAATTTGTACTCACCTGTGACCGCTGCCAACGCCTAGGTAACATCGGCCCTCGAAATCAAATGCCATTACACCCTATTCTTGTGGTCGAAATCTTCGACGTATGGGGCATTGATTTTATGGGGCCTTTTCCGAATTCCTTTGGCAATCTTTATATTCTGCTTGCAGTTGATTATGTCTCCAAATGGGTGGAAGCAATTCCCACCAAAACTAACGACGCCAAAGTAGTGGTGCGTTTTTTACAGAGTCACATCTTAGCCAGATTCGGCGCACCTAGGGCAATCATCAGTGATGGGGGGGCACACTTCTGCAATCATTCGTTTGCAGCCCTAATGAAGAAGTATGGCGTCACCCACAAGGTCTCAACACCGTATCACCCTCAAACGAGTGGCCAAGCGGAAGTGTCCAATCGGGAAGTAAAGGCCATATTGGAAAAAATGGTAAATCCTAACCGCAAAGATTGGTCCAGCAAATTGAATGATGCGCTGTGGGCCTATCGGACCTCATACAAGACCCCGATTGGCATGTCTCCCTTCCGGCTGGTTTTTGGAAAAGGCTACCACCTACCAGTGGAATTGGAGCATAAAGCATTCTGGGCTATTAAGCAGATGAACCTGAACTGCGATGACGCTGGAATACATAGGAAGCTTCAGCTAAGTGAATTAGAGGAGTTGCGAAACGAGGCCTTTGACAGTGCTCGTATCTACAAGGAAAAGACCAAAGCTTTCCACGACAAGCGCATTCAGCCCAAGGACTTTCACATCGGACAGGAAGTCCTCCTCTTTGACTCACAGCTCAGACTAATGCCAGGTAAGTTGCGTTCAAGATGGACTGGACCATTTATTATTACTAACGTTGTTCCTCATGGTGCAGTTGAAATCCAGCACCCGGAACGGCAGGATCCGTTCAAGGTAAATGGCCACCGCCTCAAACACTACTTGAAGGACCTTTCTAATCCAAGCGCAGTCAACCCTGCAACTCCGCATGCACCCAGCTCCTAGCATGTCAGTCCCGTCTTGCCTAGACGTTAAATAAAGCGCTCCTAGGAGGCAGCCTAGCCCTGGTTTGTATTTCTCACTTCCCTTTCTGTTTCTGCCCGTTATATCTCTCAAACCTTTCTACTGTTGTCATGCTTACTGCTTATCACATTGAGGACAATGTTCAGTTTAGGTTTGGGGGTGTGGATTTAAAATTTTGCATATAGAAACAAGTAGGTTTGGGGGTGATACATGGCCAGGACATTTAAATTTCTGCTTGTGATTAGTATGATAACTTGTTAATAGGAATTTATATGCTAAGTTAACTATCTTTGCTTTACTAAGAGTCATGCCATGGTCAAGTAGTTCATAATTTGCACTTCATAATGCCATGTTTTAAGTGATTAAGTGAACGAAATAACTGAATTTGAGTGAACCTTAGAAAATTAGTGGAGACTACCCTGTGAGATCTTTGAGCCTAATTGCCATTCTTTCTGAGGGATATACTTGTTTCTACTCTTAAATACTCATCACTTTTGTTCTTAATTGTTGATCTCATTACATCATATTTGCATTGAATTTTAAAGAACTAACATCATTTAGATACTCTTTATTTAATGTATGCTTTGCCATAAGAAATGATGTAGGCTATGTGTGCTTTAACCTCTAAAGGCCTTATCCTACCCTATTGCATGCTCCCTAAGCCAATTTTGAAGCCAAACACTCAGCCTTTTCTTTCATCACCCAAAGTATAACCTAACCCAAAATACTTAGCCATTCATCACAGCCATACCCTATAACCTCAGTTTGTGCTAAGGTTGCCATAAATGAGATTCATGGTGAGAATGAGAGGTGAAAGAAGATGATGGCCAATTCAAAGGACATTGGCGTAAATTGAAAGTTCAAAAGTAAAGAAAAGATTTACAAGTTGCAAGCTGCATGAAAATTTGAGGAAATCATTGCATGATTTTGGTTCAATTCAATTCAAAGACGAACAGAAACAAAAAAAAAAAAACGTTCAAATCCAAAGAACGAAAGAAATGTTGAGAAAAAGAAGGAAAAAAATAAGTGAAAAACAAAGTGAATTGAGCCAAGTGAGCCAAGAGCCTCAAAATAAGCCACAAGAGCCTCAAAATAAGCCACAAGAGCCACAAAATAAGTCATCAGGAAAGCACAATGTCGTGGGCCTTAAGAAAGCATTCAGTTCAGAAATTCCAAGTTCAATTCATGACTTCTCATGCCTTGGCACAACTCAGGTTCTTTGAATCCCATCTTTCCTTGCTAAACCCCAAAGCTTAGCCCCAATACAACCTAAAAAGGAAGACCTAACTGATCTTATGGACAATCATACTGCGGATTAAGGTACGTATCTATGTTCTTAAAGTTCAATTCCTTTCATGAGATCTTTATTTCCATAAAGTGCTATTCTTCATTGTTACTCATATGTGATTAAATTTGAATTTCATAACATAAACTCATCACATATGCATTGAAAAGAGTGTAAGCCTAGGATTCTTGTGTGAATTGAGAGTTGCCTAGTGAGGATTAGAGTCGAGGCGAAATCTTTCTAGGGCACTTAGATGAAGTTGTTTTCAAACTTGATCACCTGAAAATATTGGCATTTATACACGTACACCTTCACATGACACTCACGGCTATGGCATTCCTTTTAGTTCTGCAAAGCATGTCTACTTACTTTGATTCTTATTAGCTTGTTAAGAGTACTATATCTAGCATCTTTTTGTTTAAGTAAAACGTTTGTGGGTATCGTACTGTTATAAGCCTCAGGAGACAAAACTCCTCCTACTAGGTGAACCTAGGGGTTTAAATGTTCTATCTTAACTAAAATCGAGTCTTTTCATTTTGTTAGAATTTGTTTTCCTCAGGGACTAGCAAAAGATAGGTTTGGGGGTATTTGATCAGTCGTTATTTATGCATCATTTTGATGTCTTTATATGCCTCTCTTACATGTCTTTTGAATGATTTCGTGCCATCAATAGTAGAAAATGATCAATCTTGTGAGACTTGTGCAGAGTTAGAAAGATAGGTAAAATCTGGAAAGAACGCAAAAAGAATGACTCAAATCGGAGTCCAGATGAAGGAGATATCCTCATTTCAATATCAGGTCCTGAACAGTGCGCCAGTGCGCCAGTGCGCCTATTTTGGGCCACTGGCCAAGTACCTCATATCAGGCCCTCCGGGTCCCAAACTTGTGTTTCATGACATCAAGGTCAAGTCCTAGAAGTGCCAAGGTCGCGCCAAGGCAGGTCGAGGACATGTCCCAAGAACTCCCATCCGAGCCCAGATGTGCGCCTAAGCCGGGGTCCCTGTTCCGCCAGCAGTGGATCAGAGGTTCTCCCTCTGCGCCAAGCCTGACAACATTTGCGCCAAGCCTGAACGACGATGCGCTTCTATTATACTCCTAACGTACTTCAAAAGCGCGGTCCTAGATCCTGATTACGAAGACAGTCAAAAATCCAAGTTTGGCCAGCTTGCGTTCCCACTTGCCAGCTTGCATTCACACTTCCGGCCATGCTCTGATTGGTTCGAATAGATTTTAAAAACTTTATAATTAATTAAAAGTAAAATAAATTTCCCTATTCCTATAGGACATGGTTTTACCAATCTGTATAGAACAAGGTTATACCAATCCTTATAGAACAAGGTTTTCCCTTTGTCTATAAAAGGGAGCCTTTGTTCAGTGTTTTAGGGGGAGATAATTAGCTAAGGACGTTTTGGTTTCTGGGAAAACAGAGACCTGAGCCACAGAGTTCCGTTTTGGTTTTCTAGAGAATTAGGGACCATATATTTTCGGAGATAATCTTTCACTTAGATTATTGGACGTGGAGCTTGGAGAAGAAGGCCCTGCCGTGTCTTCTGCTGCATCTGTTCTTAACAATCTCTTCTGTACCCTTATTTTCATTATTGCAATTTACTTATGGATTCAATTATACTTGTGTTTATTTCAGTTATGTGTGAGTAGTCATTAGGATTAGGGCTGCTTGAAGCCCTAGCCATGTTAGCTTGTTAATTGGATTTCTGGCTCTTGATTATGATTGCTATGCATGCTGAATAAGTTGGATTACTATGCTTAATGAACTTAATTTATGCCTATAAGATTAGCTACCTTGTTTGCATATAATTATAGATGTAATTGCTTGAGTGACCGTCATATCATCTTGTGATTTGGAGCATCGAAAGTATTCGTACTTGTAATCTTAACTCATGACGACCTAGGATTGCATGCCACTTTGCTAGGCTAATGTGGTGTCATTAAATTCTCTTTAAACTTCATGCATCATCTTAAAAGGTAGGTGATAGACGTTCTAGGCATATGCCCTGTTTAGAACATGCTAAGTAAGAGGGAATAAGATGTGTCTAGTGAACCAACGCCAGGTCCTAGGCACGGGCACCTAATTCAGAAAATGCGTAGTAATTAGGTCAAGGAAATTTGGTTAAGAGTTATAATTGGTTAGAGTGGATAGTAAGCCTTAATTCGCCTTAGTTAACAACCTTTCATTCCTGCATTGTTATTTTCTGCACTTTGATTTACTTGTCTTTAAATTTCAGTTATCACATCATAAACCCCCCTCTTGCGTGTGTGTGTGTGTTTTTATTTAAGTTAACAAATCTGAACTAAATTGGTCATAACGTTGATACAAGTCCTCGAGGGATCGACTCTTGCTGTGCTACTATACTATACTTATCGATTTGTGCACTTGCAAGGATTTTATAACTGTTAGAATTGAATTGCATATTTCTTGCTCTTTAAATCTACCAACAAGTTTTTGGCGCCGTTGCCGGGGACTTTTCCCTCAACGGTGCCCATTCAAGTTTAGATTTGTAACTTAGTTTTTCTTTTTTTTTGCTAGGTACCCGTGTATGTCATTCCAAGGTTCAGTGCACGGGTCATCAAGTGGACCATCATCGCAAGCATCTTCAGTCCACGGCTCCCTGCCACCAAGCCCAAGGAGGATGGCGGACCACAGAGAATAGCAGGGCCTGGAACGTGGCCTAGTGCCGCAAGCCCCATGCCGCCTTAAGGATTTTGCCATGCCCCATGTCTCGGAGGATCAATTTCCAATTGTTTTTCCCGAGTCAACAGTGGCAAACTTCGAATTAAAGTCGGGGACAATTCACATGCTGCCTACATTCCACGGCCTTGCTGGCGAGGATCCGCACTTTCATATCAAGGAATTTGTTGAGGTTTGTTCAACACTGCGCATCAATGGTATGACAGAATCGGAAATCCGCCTGCGGCTCTTTCACTTCAGTCTCAAGGATCGCGCCAAGACATGGTTTCATTCATTGGCGCTGGCTTCCATTCACTCTTGGAGGGACTTGACGTCCAAATTCTTAACACAGTACTTTCCCGTGGAAAAGACAAATGAGTTAAAGTCCAAGATCATGAACCCACGGCAAGACATGGAGGAGTCTTTCTACGAGTTTTGGGAGCGGTTCAATCAGATGTTACGGGCGTGCCCCCACCACCATATTGATGCCCATCATCTTATGCTATACTTCTATGGAGGCTTGAAAACTAGCGATCGGACAATGGTGGATTCTCAATCCCAAGGGATTCTAGAAGGCACAGCCGAGGAAGCAAGGACCGCCTTTGAGAACATTGCTCAAAGGGAAAAACAGTTCAGCTACAGGGGTCCCTCCTCTAGAGCTACGGGTGATGCATCCGCCAAATACAAAGATAACGCCATTGCTCAGCTCACGGCAATGGTAAAACAATTGTGTAGCGAGAAAGCCAAAGGAGTTCACATCTGCGAGGTATGTTCAATTCAGAGCCACACATCCCAAGACTGCCCGGTTGTGGAAGAGGCCAACTTTGCTGGAGGGTTCAATAGCAATTCTCGACCCCGGAATGACCCATATTCCAACACTTACAATCCGGGGTGGAGAAATCATCCTAATTTCCGTTGGAGCAACAATCAAGCAGCCGCGAATCCCATGCCACCCCCTGGATTTGAGCAGTAAGCCGCAGGCCCTCAGGGGAACTACCACGGTCCTTCCTCAAACCAGAATGGCGGAAGCAAGTCTGTTGAGGACTCCATCCATATCCTGACTCAACAGCAGGCTCAACTCATAAAATTCATGCACGATAGCCAGAGTCAGACGGGAGACTTCAAAAATGCAATTGCAAACTTGGAGCGTCAAATGGGACAGGTGGCGAACCAACTAAATCAGTGGGAGCAGGGCAAGCTACCGAGTCAAGTCCTGGTAAATCCGAAAGGATTTCACAATCCTACGGCTAATGCCATCACGCTGGAGAAGGAAACGTTTGTGGCGCATAACAGGAAACGTCTATAGACGCTTCGGCCTGATATGAGGTTCTAGGCTTCTTGAATTATAGACGCTTTACTTCATGTATACATGATAAAAAAAAAATTGTTGAAATACGATAAAAAGAAGTATAAGCTGCATTAAATAGTAATGCTTTGTGATAATTTATAGTTAGGCTATTAAATTTTTGTGAATTTTTAAATTTTTATAAAATAAAGTAAATTAAAATATAAGGGGTAAGTTTGGAAGTTTGATTTATAAAAATAAGAAAATATTAAAATTAAAAAGTGAAGTGCAACAAGTAATTTATATAGTGTCAAAATCAGCTCCCTATTATTTTTGTTAAAACTGATTTGTTTCTTTCTTTTCATATGTTACATTCTCCTACACCAAATTTAGAAAAAAAACCTACTTCTCCTTTCCCTTTTTTTTTTGTTAGAAGGGACATTTTATTTAAAACACTATAAGATGATACAAAAGATAATCACTAGATCCATCCAAAACCCAGACATGAACATCATGAACAGAAGGAGAATCTTAAAAAAGGTTCTTGGCGTGAATAGATTAATGGGGAACAAAGAAAAAAGAAAAAAAATAATACATTTGCGATTCTGCCTAAAAACTAATAGTTTTGTAAAAAATGCAATTTATGCAACAATCATCATTAACGCAATCACAAACAACAAAGAATAAAGTGGGGAATGCACAAAATTTAGTCTCGTTAAAAAACGTTGTTAGGAAAAACTTGTGAGACAAAAATCTAATAGAAGGAAAAAGCCTTTAGGACACATGATTGAATGTTAGAGAAGATGAGCACGCATAGTAAAAGAATTAAGTCATCGTTAATGATAATAAGTAAATAACTATAAAATAAGATATTAGTACATTATTTTTTTTTCAAAATAATTTCATTGATAGAATGATAGGAACAAAAGTTTGGGGCATAAACTTGAGGGAGTCTCATTAAAACCTCGCTTTGATAATCTAGCTAATCCGAGATTCAGCGAGGAAAAAGAGTGCTCCACCCATCCAACAACTAAAACCATTAACAAGCAGCATCAACATCAATTAAAACATCTAATCCAGTTAACATGGACTTGGGAGACCAAGCCTTCATGTGCCAACGCGTGGGGCTACTTGATTTGAAGAGCGAGGGGCATAGCTCAAACGATTCGGTTGTAAATTCATCTGCCTCATCAGCTCCACAACTTCAAGAGCAATCAAACCTGCTCCAGACCAATCTTTCCCAGCATTCTGAACTGCCGCCACTGCACCCTGGGCAGCAACTGCAGTCCCTTCCTCACCGCCTCTAGCTCCACTGCAGCAGCCGATAGTCCTGCAGAACCAGGTCCCGCAAAACCTTCAATAGCCACCCCGTTATGGTCCCGAATAATGCCTCCAATTCCTCTGTTCAGACCATTGCCATCCACTGCTCCATCACAATTAAGCTTCACCACATTTAAAGGTGGTTTTTTCTAGCGAATCTGTCGCACAACTCTTGCGGGTTTGGGCGTCCCCTGCTGACTAGTAAAGGCAGCATAAGCCTCCAATGCATGAGTGACCTGATCTGCAGCCTCCAAGACCGGAAGGCCAAGCAGCTTCTTTAGTACATTGAATAAGACTAAGGGCCAAGTTGTTGATGTGTTTTTTTGAAAAATTATTTTTTTTTGTGCATTTTTAACAAGCAAATGTATATTAAAATAATTAAACGTTTGGTAAAATTTATTTTTAAGGATAAATTACATAAAACTCCCCAAATTATATGGGTCATTTCAAATTCATATCCAAACTATGAAAATTTTCATCTAAGTACCCAAATTATCAAAACACATCATCTAAATACTCACTATTAGCAATCTGTTAAAAACAATATGTTAAATGGTTAGTTTGAATTTTTTTGGTCAAATTATTTATACTAAGTTCGATTTTATGGGGATAAAAAATAATAAAAAATTGAATATATATTAAAAACAATTAATAAAATTGTAAAATAAATTATAAAACAAAAAAATTGAAAAACACCAATCTTCCTCGCCCAAAACGACTTCGCCTGCTTTGCTCTCGACCTCGAAGGCCATGGCCGATCCCACGGCCTCCGGGCCTTCTTCCCCAACGTCGATCTCGTCATCCAAGACTGCATCGCTTTCTTTAAATTGGTCACACAACAAGACCCCCAATTCCTCAACCTCCCCTCCATATTATGCACCATGGACTCGGAATCAGGTCCGTTTCGAAAACTCCAAATTCGAAAAGCCTAATTTCAACGATTTCCATGTTTATCTCTGAGTTTTTCTTCTCTCTGTCTGTGTGTTTCATTTGCATTTTGCAGTAATTGAGTTCCTGGGCTGCGTTCCTCTGCTTCAGAGGCTTCCCAGCTCCTCCCTCAAGAAAATCGCCGAGCTCGTCCTTTTGAAGCAATACGGTTAGTTGTATAATCTAATTGCTTTTATGCAGAAGAGTCTGTACGAAGGGTTGAGAAGAATAAGAGAAATGGGCGGAGAAGAATTGGCGGCCCCCCCAGCCCCAAAGCTCGTCCGTCTGCTCTATTTCGTCGGCGCTGGCTTTACTTGCACTGTTGGAATCAACAAATGGCGGGAGCTTCAGCGCAAGTCCGTTTTACAACAGCAGCAGCTGCAGAAACAACGAAATGCCGCGAATGCCCTTAATGATCTCCATGTTTTTTTAATTTGAGCGTCTTGCTGGTGATAATAAACAATTATCAAGTTTCACTGATGTAATTTTGAAATTTTGAATTGTAATTTGAGTACTTTGATTTGAAATTCTGCTGCTCCAGCTGAACTCAGGTTAGGCTGAGCTTTGGTAGCTTTAGTTCTTGAATTATATGGAAAATGGTGCACAAATTCAAAAAAAAATAATCTAACTGCTTTTTTTGTTGAATTTCAGCTCAATTATGTCGATCCCCATCCCTCTCTCCCTTCCTCTACATCTCCCAAACCGACACCTCGGCCGACGGAGATGAAACCCAAAAGATCTGCAGAAGACCTCGGCGGATGGTGATGAGGAAAAGGGGAAACAGGTGGGATCCGTGTCCAATTCATGCTCGTCAGTGACGTTTATAGAGGAGGACGGGTGTGAAATCTGCGGCTGCATCATGCCGGAGGCGGGACCTCCCACTCCACGAACCGGACCGGACAGACCGGGCTCGACCTGTGCCAGCTGTGAAGTGGGGACACCGCGACTGGCGGCACGACCCAAACCTGGACCAGTCAAAGCAGGTCTGATTTTCGTCGTCTTCGTCTTTGTGGCTGCTCTGATTTTCGTCGTCTTCGTCTTCGTTGTGGCTGCTCTGATATTTTTTTAATTCAAATTTTGTTTTATAATTAAGTTTACAATTTTTTTAATTATTTTTAATATACATTTAATTTTTATTATTTTTTTATTGACATGGAGTCCAACTCAGCCTAAACAGTTTGATCAAAATATGTCAGCTCAGCATTATCAATTTTTTTGAAAAGATTGCTAATGACTGGTACTTAAATGATGTATTTTGATAATTTGGATACATATATGAAAATTTTCATAGTTTGGGTATGAACTTGAAATGACCCTTATAGTTTGGGAGGTTTTATGTAGTTTGTCCCATTTTTAAAAGTGTTGTGTGTATGAAAATTTATAATGTCAAGGTGTTTGGTAAATTTTATGTAAACTAGTGGGAAACTTAGATAATGACTAAAATATAGATGATATAAGAAGTGTAAGAGAGATAGTTGTGATGGTAATTGAGGTGGAGGTATGGGTGATTGAGGAGGTCGTGGTTGTTGTGGCGTAGGAGGTAGAGGTAGAAAATGTGGGGGTGGTGGTGGAGGTAGAATGGACAAGGGGGCAGTGGAGATGGAGGTGTTTTTGGTAGTGAAGGTGGGTGGCAGTTGTGGCGGCGGCGATGGCAGTAATGGTGGTAATGGAGGAGTAGGTGAAGTTAAAGGTGAAAGATGTGGTGGTGATGGCGACGATGGTGGTGGATAAGGTGGATATTGGGGGGAAGAGGTGCTACTAGATAAGGTTGAGGTAGGGGTGAAAGAGGTGGTTGTGGTGACGGCAGCGACAGTGGAGTAGGCTTGGATATTATAAGAAAAAAATATGCGATAAATATAATGATGTAAATCATAACGTTTTTCGAAAGTAATTTAGATATTATAAGAAGTGAACATTTTCATTAAATATTGTCATCAAATTCTGGTGAAAGCAGCTTTTAAAGTTGTTGTAAAAAGTTCAATGTTTTAAAAAAAAAAAGCTTGATTTTTCATTTTTATCAAATAGTTTTGTATTGTTCACTTTTAAATAAAGCAATATTTAACAACGAAAAAAAATAATATCAAATGAGGCCTAAAAGTACCGAGTGTTTTTTTTATAGAATGATACGAGTGGAGATGTTACATTATACACATTGGTTATCGATATCGCTTTTACAAGAGTCAAACTTGAAACCTTCCACATAACATCTGGAGCGAAATACCACTAGACCGTAATACCAAGTGGTAGGAAACGAGGTTAAAGAAAGAGAAAGCAGGACAACGATGTAACAAATATTCAATTGAAACGGGTGATGAGAGCATCTCTAGTACAAGGATGTAATTTTGAAGATGTAAATGTATTTTTTACAACTCCGGTGGCATCTTATTAGAATATTCCAAAATGTAAAACTATTTTGATCCAGTGGGAAATTGAAAAATATTGAGAGGTAAAATTTACAATTTGATTATGAAGTTTGATCTTAACCCTTGATTCCTAATTAATTTAAATTTGAACCGTTAATTAGAAATATAATCGATGAAATTAATGCATGCATTTGTACCACTATTTGTCATGAAAAAGTATCCAGATTTAAAGTATGGTGGCCCATTATGGAGATTTTACAATTTCCGACAAGAGTCAAACTCGAGACCTTCCACATAACATCTGGAGCGAAATATCACTAGACCGTAATATCAAGTGGTAGGAAACGAGGTTAAAGAAAGAGAAAGCATGACAAAAATGTAACAAATATTCAATTGAAACGGGTGATGAGAGCATCTCCAATACATGGATGTAATTTTGAAGATGTAAATGTATTTTTTACAACTCCGATGGCATCTTATTAAAATATTTCAAAATGTAAAACTATTTTGATCCAGTGGGAAATTGACAAATATTGAGAGGTGAAATTTACATCTTGATTATGAAGTTTGATCTTAACTCTTGATTCCAAATTAATTTAAATTTGAACAGTTAATTAGATATATAATCGATGAAATTAATGCATGCATTTGTACCACTATTTGTCATGAAAAAGTATCCAGATTTAAAGTATGGTGGCCCATTATGGAGATTTTACAATTTCCGACAAGAGTCAAACTCGAGACCTTCCACATAACATCTGGAGCGAAATATCACTAGACCGTAATATCAAGTGGTAGGAAACGAGGTTAAAGAAAGAGAAAGCATGACAACAATGTAACAAATATTCAATTGAAACGGGTGATGAGAGCATCTCCAATACATGGATGTAATTTTGAAGATGTAAATGTATTTTTTACAACTCCGATGGCATCTTATTAAAATATTTCAAAATGTAAAACTATTTTGATCCAGTGGGAAATTGACAAATATTGAGAGGTG
Source organism: Oemleria cerasiformis (assembly GCA_037349345.1). Taxonomy (NCBI): domain Eukaryota; kingdom Viridiplantae; phylum Streptophyta; class Magnoliopsida; order Rosales; family Rosaceae; genus Oemleria; species Oemleria cerasiformis. The sequence continues at coordinate 13,704,612 of JAZGTL010000007.1, forward strand.
AAATTTACATCTTGATTATGAAGTTTGATCTTAACTCTTGATTCCAAATTAATTTAAATTTGAACAGTTAATTAGATATATAATCGATGCAATTAATGCATGCATTTGTACCACTATTTGTCATGAAATAGTATCCAGATTTAAAGTATGGTGGCCCATTATGGAGATTTTATCATTTCCGACGAGATGTTAAATTTACATCTTGCTTTTCCGACCCATTGGATCACAAAATTGGAATTCAAAGTTGTAATACTTATGTTTTAACGAATTTACATCTTGCATTAGAGATGGTCTTACAACCCAATGGTCAAACAAAAATCCAAGTTTCTAGCAAAATTTTAAAATGGAAATATCAAAAGCACAATGACTATACTACCCCTTATGACATGGCATAGATGCATGCTCAATAACCTTTGGCTCGTGAAAGTCCAATAAACCACCACATACCATCTAGTAATCAGGCTCGATATCTGTCGAACCGATCTCGAGGGAATACGCACAAAATAATATAACTTGAATCCCCTAAGCATTATCAATGCTATTACTACCCGAACATCTAATCTTTGCAATCCCACAAAAGGGAAAACCTAACACAGTCAAACCGAAATAAGAGTCGCTGGACTTATTTATACAAAGCAAACTAAAAATTAGAAAAATAAATAACCCAACAAAAGGTACAAATAGGCCACTTCCACCGTTGTCGCTGCCTATCACTACCATTATTGCCACCTCAGCGGAATTTCGAAGACGGCAAAGATACCATCCACCACCATATCGCAGATGTTTCAATCTAACGTCATTGACACCACCACCACCAATGGAGGACCGCGATCGCTCGATCAAAACCCACTAGTCTGTATCAAGTCAAAACCCTATGAAGGCAGATCAGGCTCGTGAAGACAAGAGTTTCACCTGCAACCTGACCCGTCAGAACGTCGAAACCCGTGATTATGATCGACACCATGACGATAGACGAGAAAAGGAAGCTTGAAGTAAAAAAAACTTCGATGAAATCGACACCAAGACCGGTTGGATTATCCAGTTTATTCACTACATCCCTATGGATACTAAGGGGAAGTCCCCCTAGACCTGAAGAAGATCAGTCGAAGAAATTTTTTTTTTGAAATAATATTTGTTTTGGAGAGAGGGGCTAGGGTTTTTAAGGTGACTTTAACATATAAAGAAAAAGAATGAGTGTTGAAATAACTATCCACTCCTCCACAAAAAAATTTATTTTTCAACTTTTCAATTTAAAATATTTGGTTTTACTATTTGGACATTATTTGTTAAATTTTTTTTTTTTTTAAATGTCATTGGCTAAAGGTATTTTTGTCCAAAATATTTTGATGAAGCTTGTAACACCAAACTAACTCCCTTGATTTTATAATAATAGAGATATGAAGAAAATAACAATATAAAATATATTTTCAAGTTTAGAAATCATAAATAAAATTCGACCCATAAGATCAATTTGTTTAAGAAACGAAACGAGTACAAATAGGTCATGGGTCGTAGGCTATGTCAAGTTTATTTCTTAATAGCAGGGGCTAGCATGACTACAACACAATTATAATAGGCCGACACAAACACGATATTAAACATGAATGGATGACCAAACTTAAATGGAGCAAGTCATTACGACACAAGGGCGGAGGTAAGGTAAGGCGAGGGTGTGCTATAGCATAGGGTAAAATTTTGGTGTGAAAAAATTAGTAGGTATTTTTTATGTATAATTAATAAAAAATGAATTTAGCCCAATTCAAAATTCTTAAAATTTTAAGGAAATAAAAATTATTTAGTTTTAGATCTTAATTTGATTTCTTTCACAACAATTAGTAGGTATTTTGTATATATAATATGAATTTTTCCTCAATTACTCCATAAATTTAGGTATTTCGTATTTATATTTTTAATTTTGTTCTCAATTTACTCTATAAATTTAGGTCTTCCGCATGTATATTTTTAATTCTTTTCCCAATTTACTATGAAGTTTTTAAAATTTTTATTGTTATGTTTGTATATTCTCTTACATAGAAGCAAAATATATACTATGATAGGACCTGTTTGACAAAGCAAAAATTTAACCCAGCGTTATATATATTCCTGATTTTGTCATTGTTACGACACGACCTGTTTGACAGATATAAACTTGGCCGGGAAAGGTAATGACCTGTGTCAAGAGCTCAGTTCCCCTATGAACAACTTTGGTTGAATCCAAAAGATAATTACAAATTTACAATGAAACGAATATATGTTCTTGACTATCCATGTGGACATCAAATTAGTTCATCTTCTTTTCCGTGGTGATGGACTGATGAGTTAAATAAAAGAAAGAAATTAGTTTTTTCTTTTTTGTTGTGCTTTGGTATTCAAAGTGAGCGGACAATAATGCAGCTCGAACCTCAAATCGAGCGTCAAAGATCAAAAAATTTCTGATGACACTTTCCAACTTCACAAGTTCACAAATTTATTTTTTGGCGATAAGCATTAACAATATTAATTATTGTTAAACGAATAAGAATTTCACATATATGAATGAATAGCACAGGCATAATATATTAAATACAATAAAAATAGTTCCCATTTCTCTACAATAATAGTTAAAGAAGCAAAAGAATAAGCTAACTTGAAACAATCTCAGACTCTACCTATCTGAATTCACCTAACAAATAACCACCCCATATTTCTTTCCTTCCTTCCTTCAGTAACCTGTTGGGAACTCGCATGTCCCATACCCTGCAACAAAAACACCCGCTATTTACTCATAACACTCATCACCAAATAAATATTATAAATCCCAAAATGTGTATTTTTAGTCATAACACTCATCACCGAGGAATTTAAAAATATATGTGTAATTATATTTTTTACTTTCAAAATCAATTGACATTTTGGTCATTCCAAGTTAAGACTGAAAATGATACTAAATAGAAATAATGAGAGTGAAATGAAAACAAAAAAAATATAGTTTTTTTTTTCGAAATTAAAAAATATAGTTGTCATTTATATATTTTAAAAAGGTTTGTTGTAGCTAACGTCCAATTTATTTTAATATTTTAAGTGGTAATGTAATTGATAAAAAGGCAGCATATTGATCATACATAACGAGGCAATTAATAATATAAATGATTAATGTAAATCACCAAACAATTAATAAAAGAATAAAAAAATAGAAATTAATCACAAAAATTAAAATTCGATTCAATTTAAAGTTCAATTATAGAGTTTGATATTTAAGAAAAAAAGTTAAATTATAGAGGAGATCGAGTGTACGTACTTGGAGGTAGAGAAACAACGTACGCTGCACCACCAAAATCACACGTCCCAGTGCCACGTGCTTTCTTCTGATAATAACTGTTGACAGCGTACGAAGCGTGTGCCTCGAGCGTGTTAGGATTAAAACACGTGGAACCCTTCTGGATCGAACGGCAGTCAGCCCCTCCCTCTCCACAAGCATAATCCAGTGCGGCCTGAAGCTTCACCTCCCCTGCATTCGCGTTTGCCACGCACCAAGTGTTTCCTGCGGCCGACGTGGTGGGAACCTGAGCCTTGCTCTCGTTGACTGGCGTTGACTGGCCCCCACTGAGCTCCGCCACCGTAAGCGGTATGTCGTACACTTTCTGTTCGTTCGGATAAAACAGGCCGTAGTTTTTCTCGGATGTGGGCCCGGGCTTCTGATCCTCGTTAAAGAGAGCAAATAAGAAGACGTTGAGTGGGTCCTTAGGCTTCAAGGGAGTCCCCCTTCCCGTCAGAACTCTTTTCACCAAATTTCCGTTATACGACGCCGCATTGTCCTTCCCGGCGCCAATCTCATTCTCGTCGCCTTTGGAAGGCCACCCGGTCTCGGTTACCTCCACCTTCACGTCGTCGTATCCGAGTGCTGACATGGCAGCGAAGACGGCGTCGATTTGGGCCTCCAACAAGCTATCGTAACGCAACCCGTTACCCGAATCCACGTTACCCGGGTTGGTTCGAAACAGAGAGTAGTCCAAAGAGATCTTGTCGGAGTTGGCCTCGTACGCGAAAAAGGGGTACGCATTGATCATCAAATACGACGACGTCTGGCGTAAAAATTCCAACAATGGTTTGATGGCCGGTCCTACCAAATCGGGTTTGAACGACCCAGATGAAGGCGGGTACGAGTTTTGGAGGGCGGAGAGTGCAATTGGGGAGGAGAGCTTGATGGAGGAGGTGAGATTGTACTTGGCGAGGGAAGCTTGGACGTTTTTAATGGCGGGGACGAGGAATTTGGTGGTGTTGTTTGGGTCGGCGAAGACTTCATTGCCGACGGCGATGGCTTGGATTTGGGTTTGGGGGTGGTAGTGGGAGATGTTGGCTTGGACCCATTTGTCTGCGAAAGCGGGGTCGTTTGCGGCAGAGGAGAGGAGCTCGTTGGGGAGCGCGACGACGACGTTAATGCCAGAGTTGGCGAAGGCGGTAAGGACGGCAGCGTCGGTGTCGTAGAGCTTGACCTTGTTGATGCCCTGGGATTTGAGGAGCGCGACAACCTTGTCTGGCTGTGGCAAATTGCTGGCTATTCTGCCATAGTTGATTCCAATTGTACCGGTTTCTTCTGCAAATGAAAAACATGCACAAAACACATAATTAATTAATTAGTACAAGCTACAAAGGGATTCTAGCAGTATTTATATAAAACCCATGTATATATATATATATATATATATATATATATTTTGATAAAATTACCAGCTGCAGAAGCCAAGAGCACGAAGAACAGAAGGAGTAAAAGTGGGAATGGGAAGGCGGCCGCCATGCTGATGATGCTCTGTTTGCTCTGTTTCTTTGTGAGAGATGAAGAAGCAGAAGCAGAGCTTAAGATGTCGATTAAGAAATGAAGGCTTTAGTGATGGGGTTTGCTTGTATTGTTATTTATAGAGAGAAAAGTGGAAATTAAGGGAGGGAGGGTGGGGTTAGTGGGAAAAAAAAACAGGGGAGGGTGTGGGGGTGAGCTGCTCGCCCCACGTAACATGCATACAAAATTCGTAATGCCAAAGTACGAACAAATTTTTGTTTTCTGATTTTTTATTTCCTTTTTAAATTTTTTGAAAATAATCAGAAATAAAAAAAATTTAATCCAAATTTAAAAAAAATGAAATCTTTAGTTTTCATTTTAATATTTATTTTTACTATTTTATCCCTATTTATTAAATTTCTTTTTTTCAAAATTTTATTCATAAAGGGTATTTATTTATTTTTAAAAAGGTTGAGTATGTTGTTTCCACTCCCAAATATTGCGACTGGAGGAAGAGGGAAGCCACATCCACACGACCGTTTTTGAATAAATACTACTGTGGTTCTCCTACCTCATCCTAATTAGGTTCTTTTGTTTTTGGCCGTCCACGTGGCAGTTGATTTGATCGGAAGGATGGAGTTTTGTTTTGGTACGAGGGGTGGTATAGTTTGGTGGACGACTTGTCAATTGTCCATATGTCCGTAAGAGCCGTTGGTTGCTAGCTGCATGGTCCATGAATACTGAACGGTGATGAGTTTCTTCTTAATTTCTCTCTATTGACCTTGCAACCAAATCATTATTGCGATCATAATGTTTTAGGTGAAAATTTTGGGCAACTTCAATTATGGCCCAAAATGTGAACGTTGCTTTGTCGCCTATGCTTGTTTTCTTATTTTCACTCTTGGTAACTTGGAGATAGACGACACTTACCAACGCCATTCAATCAAAAGAGGGTTGTGAGTGGTTTTCAAATCCGAAAAGAAGAGCACTGCTTTTGGCATGAATAAGTCTTTTTTATATTTGCATAAAAGACTCTCAACTATTGATGCATATGAATTACATATTATAATAAAAAATTAATGTATCATATTTAAGTAATTCGTGCAAGCCCGTGTATTGTGCAATTAGTGTCTAATAGGAGAAGTCTTAGTAAGGTACATGAGAAGAATTACTAGACCATACTTTCAAATGTAAAGTACGCAATTCATTGGTATAAAAGACTTTTATATAAAGAGAGTAGAGCTAAGATTTAATATATGTAGCTTTGGTTGTTTTGTCAAATTTCAACCCAGTCTAAAGAAAAAAAAAATCACATGCATTAGAACTATTTAATTTAACATTAATGGGTTGATCTTTTTTTTTTTTTTTTCATGTACGCAAAATATGAATGTAATGATAGGAGCATATATATTATGTCAAAGTGATGACTAAGTGAGCAAAGGATATATATTTACGACAATTAAATATAATATCTTAGTAATACATTTGTTTTTCTTTATTAAATATAATATCTTCAATCAATCTTCACCGACGGCAATTAAATTTCGGCGCCTTATATTTACGACATTTAATTATAGTTGATCAATGGATTTCAGAAGATATCTTGATGACATTCTTGTCGTCAAAATAATAAGCACTTGCTAATTGCCAGCAGCTATTAGTTTATAGCTTTAATATTAACGTCTCTAAATTTCGATAGTTACTCAAATGTTCAACGATGGTCATTTTGTCAATTTTTCGAAAGTTTTATGTTAAAAGAAAAGTCACGTGGAATGACATATATGTCATTACTTTCAATAAAATACGTTCAAAGAATTAACGAAAAAATCATCGTTACACATTTGGATAAAGTTTAGAAACGACACTCTAATATTGAAATTTATGAATAGTTGGTAAAATTTGGATAAAATTCAAGAACGATGGCAACTATTAAGCCTATAATTTTCACCCATCATATATCATCATATTACTTAAATCATGATAAACATACAATTATAATTCTCACCCACCATCTATCATCATATTACTTAGATCATGATAAACATACCCTTGGTGTGAAATCTTTGCACTTGTTCATTTGTTGAATGAAATTAATCGGAAGTGATTGGGTGGAGTTATCCACTTAATGGAGCAACAAAAAATAAAAAGAAATGTCAATTTTATCCTCAACTTGAAATATTGGCTAGAGGGAACAAAACCTCGACATTTCTTTTTATTTTCAATGGCTCTATTAGATGGATAGTCCCACCTAATTAGTTCCCGAAATCAATAAGTTGCATCAAATTTAGTTTTGTTTCCTCCTCATGTGAAGATGTGAAACCAAATCTGGAGGCGCCTACATTGCATAAAATAATGAATTAGCATTTTAGCAAGGGTGATGATGAGCTCATTTGTTACTGGTAGGTCGGTAGAGACCCTGCCACTGAATCATGGATAGAATTGAGAGATATATAGGGCATAATCGACAAAGCCAACAGTCATCAATTACAACGACTGCTTTGAAAAATCAAGAGCTAACCCACACTAATCTATGCTTCCAGTGAGATTTCAACATTTGATTGTTTGGGTTAGTTTTTTTTTTTTGCCACAATATACTTCCAGTGAATTTCGAACGTCATCTGGATGTGACAGTTTGTTAATTGCATTACACATTGTGGTTAGTTTAGCTTATTTTTGTTTTATATATATTATTTATTCTATATTAATGAAATTTCATATTTTCTCAATAATAAAATTGTTATTTTGTGGATATAATCTTGAAATGAAAATTTAGTAAATGATTAATTTTGATGATGACATATGTATGTAACAAATTCGCGATTACGAGAATGGCATATCGAAAATTGAATAAGAACTAAGGTTTCTTTATGGGCTCCTTTGATATACAAGATTGAATTGTAGTAGACTACTCGATTACTATACACTGAAAGCATCCATGATGGATGAATAAAGGAGAAATTTTACTTAAGTTGAAGATAGAAGGTGGATTACTCATAAAGAAACCTCACCTATCCAGTATCCAATCCTCACAAAATTATCAAATTAAAAGAGGTAAGTTCTCTTCATGCATAATCCCACTCTAATAATTTCAAAATGAAATAATTATGAGTCTCTGCATTTAGTTTTCCTGCATTTACACGCATTTCGTTAAATTTCAATATTTATTTTAATCTAACCGTTTAAAGATATGGCATGTTAATCAATTTGAAATTAATTTTCTTTCTTCCTTTTTGTGTTTTTTTTAACAATTCTTATATTACTTCAAAATTCAAAAAAATTAATAACTTCATCTTCATCTCCAACTCTTGGTCTTCTTCCATATTTCTCCTCCCCATCCGGTCGTCGACCGCCATCGCCACCGCTATTAAGCTTTTCTTTTTTCCTCTTTCGTTCGATTGACCTATTTGGAATTAGGAAGGTCAAATTGTGGGCTTGGTAATTGATATCAAGGAAGGAGGGATTTATTTGGGTGATGGCTTTGTGGAATGACGGGGTATGATAGATATAGGGTGCAATATTCCTATAAAAATGATTAAGCGAGAGTGGAGATGGTTGGTGGTGGCTTGGGTCAAATCAAAACAAGTGAGTGGAGAGGAGGAAAAAGAAAGAGGAAGAGAACGACGAACACAAAAAAGAGAAGGATTGTGGCGGTGGATGGTGAAGGAGGGAAGCTAAATGGCCATCGCTGGTGGGGGCTGGGGTATTGAACTTTTTTCTTTCCAAAAGTTAAATGTTTTTTATTTTTATATTAAAGGAAAAAATTGAATTTTAAATTGATACGAATAGTTAAAAATACAAAATGAAAGAAAAAAAACTAATTTCAAATCTGATTGACATATCATGTTTTTAAACGGTTAAATTAAAATAAAGATTGAGATTGAATGAAATGCGTGTAAATGCGGGGAAGCTAAATGCGGAGGCTCGCGATCCCAAAATGAAAATCATTTACTCTATCTTCCAAGACACCTAAATTTTTTTTGAGTGAATTCAAATCAATCCAAAACACCAAATTCACAATTTTAACAATCATTGGGTATGTTGATTCAATATGAATTTTCATGAACCTTGTATCCAATAAAATGGGTAGGCTATTGTCTATTGTCTATTGATGTGGAAAAGAGTAAATCATAGTTGAAAAACAAAAATAAAGATTTGAAGAAAAGTTGATGGGGATGAAGATGATATTGGTGGATCTCCGTTGAAAATCTGCTCTTAAAGGAGCGGGTTCGTGTGGGTTTCTTTAGTGATGGTGGTGGTGTGGATTTGTTTGGATGTTGGATTTGGGTTGAAGGTTGTGGGCTTAGAGGCCTTGATGCCACGGTATATCCCTAGATGGGCTGACCATGAAGTATACAAACCTTAGTTGCCTTCAAAATAGATGTGCCACTAGTAGAAGCTGCTACTAGACATTGATGAATGGGTTCTGTTGCCGCACAAGAACCTTTCCTTAATCAAGTGCTTGTGAGGCGAGCGGGCAAATAACTCGCATTGTTCTTTTCTATACATTCTTCTTAATATATCCAAGGACTTTAATAAATTTTATTTCCAATCTAGTCCAAGTTCAGATTATGTTAATTCCGATTTGTTCATGTTAGTAGCTTGTTCTTGGTTAGAAGCAGTTAAGTATAAGAATTTCCTTAATTCAGGATAATGGTATTGGACCAAAACAAATAAATGATTATATGACTTAGAACAGCCATACAATGCCATGATTGGTATATTCCGAATACTGATAATTCCTCTTAAGAAAATCCTTTGAAATATAAATAAAGTAAAGTACAATTACTAGAAAGTAAATACGTGAATGTTAAATGTAACAAACGAAATACAAGTGCTGTAAGTAAAAATTTCCTTCGCAATCAAGCCTCGTTGAGGGGCACGATCTTCTAGAAATCATCAACTGAAATGAACATCAGTCGGAATCATACCATAGGTTGGCAGAATATTCAAACGACGATGATATGTCAAGGGTTGAGTGTATGGGGATCTCAAAGACTAGGGTGAGTGGTAGTCAGGATGAGGTAGTGTTTGGGTTTCCCCAAGGATTGGTTTAGGAGGTAGTCGGGATGAGGTAGTGTTTGGGTTTCCTCAAGGACTGGTTTAGGAGGTAGTCGAGATGAGGAGAAAGCTTGTGTTCCTAGTTGGGAATTGAGAAAGAGGTGAGGGAAGAGACTGAATCTTGATCCTGGATCGAAGAAATAGGTTGTGCCTAAATAGGCGAGCCTTTAAACAAAGAAACTTTTGAGGGTTTGCAGTTGTTTTGAAATTGATTGGTTTGATCCATTTGTTTGTTTGGCTGATTGATTGGTTGTCCTTGAGAATAAGGTTTTTTCTCCATTTTATAGACAGTAAAGGAGCTGATGTGGGTTCCCAAATAGACTTATGCGGGACTCATATTGCAGTATGTTTGTCTCAAATATCTCATTTTCCCTCTGACACGTTCGGCGCTTTAGAGCCGATTTCTCCTTCTTCATGTTTCCACGCTCTCACGTTCCAAGTTGGTGTTTTTGGGCTGGGTCTTATGAATTGGGTATTTATTTTGGTTGGTTCCTTGCTCTGACCCAAAATGGGATTTTTTCAGGTGTAAACACTTGCGTTTCTTTGAAAGTAAGTTAGAAGTTGGTTGTTTAGTTGGGAAGAAATGGGAATTGAGTGGAGTCCACATTGACATAGGTAACTCCAATTTCACTTGTTTTCTGAAACCTGCACTTTACATTAATCTAAACCTTACACCTTACTCATTCTCATACATATGCTCCTATTATAAACTTATAATGCATCCATTTTTTTTTTTCTGATCACTCCAAAAATCATTTTCCAACCCAAAAGTATTTTTTAATTTTACTACTAAATATTGTTACATTAAAAAATACTCCTAAATATATACGCTTAAAATTTGGATATTACTTGACATTTTAAACTTAATTTCTTTAAAAATCCCAAATGATTTTCCTAGTTTATTTTCAAAATATCACCTTTTAACTACAAGGCAAGGTGCAGTTGGCAAACTGCTACCTCCAAAGAGTGAATTTCCTGGTACCTAACTGGTAGAAGTTTGAAATTTTCTAGTAACACTTTGTGGCAATGATTTTGCACTCCTATAGCAACTCACAAACAGATTGTTGATCCATACAGATTATTTTTTAGAACTAGATAATGGCGTAGAGGTAATGCCTGTAAACCACAATTTTAAAAAATTAGTTGTAAAAAAAATGATTATCCTCTTATGTAAATTTAACTATAATTGTGTCTTTAAATGTTATTCTCTAATTTTTTTTTTCTTTTTAATTGAGAAAAGAAAAGAAAAAAAGAAACATTGCAGAGAGGGAGCTAGGGGTTGTTTTGTTAGTGAGGTCGGCATATGTGTAGCAGATGGTTGGAATCCAGTTTTACTTTTGGCAGTTTCCTTGCCTTCTCCGCTAAGAATTGCTTAAATTTGATTTTGTGGTATCAAACAATTTATCTTTGGTTCTTATTTGGTATGATTTGTTGTTGGGTTTTGGTATTTGGAATGAAACAAGAGAAAGCTGTTGAGGAATGGGTTTCCAATGGGAACTAAAGACCAATGACAACCGATTTGTGCATGCTATAACAAACACATTTATCAGGTTTGCAATAAAAATCTTATAGGACAGAATGATAGCCGAACTAAGGGCGTGTTTGATGAGCAAAATTTAGATTGGATTGGAATAACTTACTAAATTCAATATATTTTGAATATAAAAATAAAGGACAATACTTGCATCCCATTCCCTCCGATGGTACCTATTCATACCACCATTTCGATTTATCAAATTGTCTTTGTACATATATCATAATCGGAACCGTTCACGCTCTAAATTATCATGTCAAGATCATTTCTATAAAAATCAATAAGATTGGAGGTCGTTTAATTATTCATATATACCATTCATTAATTTTTACGGGGATGATCTTGACATGGTGATTTAGAGAATAAATGGTTCCAATTATGATATATGTACAAAGACAATTCAATAAATTGAAAGGATAGTGCAAGGAGATACCACCAAGTTGAGATGTAAGTATTTTCCAAAAGTGAATATCTATTCATTGAAGGGCTTTAGAGGGAGTAGAGATAAAATAAAATAAAAACTTATCCAATTCAATCTCCTTGAAATAGTAGGATTAGAAAAGTTAAGTTTTCTTCTATGTCTAATCCTATCTAATCCACTTACAATGAAACTGCATCACTTTTCACATTCAAAATACATTCAATGTGGAAAATTATTCAATCCAATTCAATCTTACTCAGCAAACGTTACCTATAAACCAAAGATTTGATAGCATAAGGTAGTTTTATTGCCACCCCAAATTTGTTGAAAGCACCCCTATTATATTTAAATATTAGTAGACTAATTTGCCCATATATATAATTACCAATAACACCAAACATATTTTTAAATAAAAATTTAATTGATGACTCCACCCCCTTAAAACTAACAAAACCCTATCTCATAGTCTGCATCATCTTCTCCAAATCTTCAAAATATTAAAACAAATTGTCATTCTCATATTTTTTTTTCTTCCAAGGAAGGTGTATTCAATTAAGACTTATAGATTTCAAATGTCTCTAAAAGTTCATGTGTATTCAATTACGATTTTTAAGGAGTTGATAAAAGTTTGACTTATTCAATTTAGACTTACATTGACATTTGTAAAGTCATTGTAATTACATTAGGGTGTATGCAATTAGGAGATTTCTTAACTCCACATAAGTTTGGTGTATGGAAAAAAGAATTGAATGTTGTTGACTTCATTAAAGGGTAGAGTTTTGTGGAGTTTGACGAACATTTTAGTGTAAATTATGTTATACCAAGTTCATGATTTCTCCAGTCTTCCCTCCTGGGATTTCAACAGAGTTTATACCAAGGCTTAAAATTTATTGTTTGTAATTTCAATAAAATTCAAATCTCTTACCAATGTCCAATTATCATATATACTCTATTATTATCTACAAAAATTATAATTAATTAAATTATACAAACTTGACATGAATTTACAATTCAATCTGCTGATACCATATCGACCGACCACAAAAAAGAAGACCAACACTACCACATCTCTCGATATATCGCGACAACCGACCAGGTCAGCCTCTGTCGGTTCCCTGCTGGTCAACGAGAAGAAAGCATACCAACACCAAGCAAGACCGTATTCCGTTAAATCCATTTCGGGATCCAACACAATCTATTTGACCCAAAAAAAATGTGAAATACAAATTAATAAAATGCAAAAAAAGAATGAAGGCATGTATGACTGTTAGCCTCTCAATCTCATTGATCGTTAAAAGTTTTAAATTTTTGTAATTATTTTTGTTAAGTATTAGATATATAATTTTATTTTAACTTGCGGAGAGAATTTTAAGTAAAAAAATAATTATGATATAATTATAAAATTCTTCAAAAAAATATCTATCAAATTATATAATTCAATATGATTTTCTACTAAAAAACAATATGATTTTCTACTAAAAAAAAAAATATGATTTTCTACAAAACTCAATCACATTATATAAAACACAGTATGAATTTGTAAAACTCTGTCTCGTAACTCTCTATAATTTTGTTATTAACTCTATAAAAGTTTATGAAAATCAATAAATCTGTAAAATTCAAACACTTCAAAAAACCCTGCAATTATTTATATAAATTTGAATTCACTACACCTCTAAAATACTCAACAAAAGCAACAGAAAATTACACATGTTCAACGAAAAACCTTTGCTTTAATGAAAGGAATCTTAAGTATCGAGTTTTTTTTCTTCCCAATATCTCTTTGGGAAGGATTTTATATTTCAATTTCGCAACCCTAGAAAATACAATTAATTTTTCTTTTCTTTTCAATTTGATATCAACAAGTAAATTGTGAACCCAACAAATAAATAAATCAGTTTTCTTATATATAATAAAGAGAGAATCATAGAAGAAATTGAGCATTTAGAAAAATGAGCATTTAAGGTAACAAAGAAACGAATAAAGACTCGTTGAAAGAACGTAACTAATAACAATTTTGTGTTTAATGCCAAATTCAATTATTTGTCCTTCAATTAAAGAGGTATTTTTTTCATAATTAATATACAGTTGCCATCGTCTTTGAATTTTATTCAAAGTTTTACATATTATTTATAAACTTCAATATTAGAATTTGGCGTCCATGAACTATGTCTCGAGGTTATGATGATCATTCCGTCAAAATTTTCACCGCTTTCTGTTAAACATTGTCACGTGATACGCACATGACCAAAATTTTAAGGGAAAAAGAGACATCTTAGCAATCCGACTTAAATATTTTCTATTTAAAACGAAGAGAGATTAGTCGGACTTAGCATGACAAATTGATAGAGGAGAGTAATCTAAGATTTTAGACTTCGAGATATTGAGATTTAATTGGTGGTTTATAAGATTTAGTAGGGTTCGATTATGCTCTAATTGATTCATTTTCGGTTGATTTTGGTATAACCGCCTGTTGCTTTTTATTTCAATTTATTGAATTTAGGGTTTATTTTAGAGTAATTTTGGGGAAAATTGAATTAGAGTTGAGGGTTAAAGCAATTGGGCAAATTTTTGGCTTGTTCTTCATATGGCGATTCGCTTTAGATGGTCAGGAGACACTCTTAAGTAGCGTAAGCGCATATGAACTCCATTCCTTGAGTTTTATATATGTATCTTATGTGGCAAATTTTATTGTTTATGTCTTTTTGTCTTTATGTCTTTATGCTTTAGTCTTTGAAAGGAACAAGTGTGGTAAATATCAACCGTTAAAGACGGTGAATCACTTAATTGATATAGTTTAATAGTGTTGTCATCTGTATTTAATCAATTGATTCTGAATTGTTGGGTTTCATACTATTTTATATGTTTTGATATGCGGTGTTCGTTAGATTCAGATGTTGGTATAAGATTTTAGTAGATTATGCGAACAACAAATTTGTTAGGTTATGCGAAATTGGAATAGTGAGACACCACGCTATTTTGAAGACACCACAAGCAATTGCAAAACAATTGTGTGTACCCTACTTGGAGATGGTATGTTGTCGCATGTTTTTTGAACTTACGTTGTTCTATGGACTTCTGGCTAAATTGTTCGGATCATAGTGTTAGTAAGCATGTGGAGTTTGAGTTTAAAGCTATTTCTTCCATTAAGCTTTGTTAACTTTGCCATAATGTGCTTGGTTTGATCTGGTAAGGTTGGAGAATCCTAAGTCCTTCGCTTAAATTACTTTGTTATGATCAAATCACTTTTGATTGGCACTTTCGTTTGGAGAAGATGTTGGACAATTCCAAGTCCTTCGCTTGAATCACTTTGTTCTGATCAACCCACTTTTGATTGACACTTTCGATTGGAGAAGATGTTGAAAATAAAGTTTTATGTGGTTGACTTTCATACAATTTAAGTCAATGTGAAGATGGTTGGTATTGTGATTTTGATTTTTTTTTCTTTTTTTTGATTCATGATATTGGGGGAAGGAGATTACATTATACACATTGAGTATCAACTTCGTCTTCTTTACGATAATCGAACTAGAGACCTCCTAAATAATGTGTGAAGTAGAATAACACTAGACTATAATACTAAGTGACTAATTTAGAAAGCTCAACTGACAAAAACAAATGGAAGAATGGAAAAGAAAGAAAAGTGGAACGTGAAAATCACTTCCTCCAAAAAGGAGCCAAGTTAGGATTAATAACACGTTTACTATGTACAAAGTGGGCCAAGCCCAAATCCGAAAGCCCAAATCCCTAATTGGATGCCGTAAATTTCCATCCTTCAAAGTTGAAAGGTGAGAAGCAATTTTGGTTGAAGTGATGATGTGGTGGTAGGTTTGGAGGTCTCTAGGTCTCATCAAACTCTCACTCTCTCTATCGGCACTCGGATCACAGAGCACCGGAGAAAAATGTCAGGCGTCACCAACCAGGAGGAGGACAAGAAGCCCACCGATCAGTCTGCTCACATCAACCTCAAAGTCAAGGGGCAGGTCCGCCCTCCTTACTATCTTTCTTAGGGTTTTAATTTTGTTCGTATAGATTTAGTTCTAATCTTAATCAGAAAGAACATACAAATCTAGGTTTTGTTATGTTTACGATTCTGCGTGTATAATGTTGTAAGTTTTGTATTTTTCGCGTTTGATATTTTTGTTTCATTTTAAAATTTTGGCTGTGATTTATGGTTTTCTATTTTGCATAATTACCCCTGTGAAGATTGGAGTCATGAATTTTTCAAATTTTTTACTGTCTAATTGCCCTGTGTTTTGACGATCAGTCATTATTTTCTCAGGAAAGAACAAATAGTTTTGGTGTATGTTTGGATGAGGAACTTCAAAATTCAAAGGAATTTAGGCTAAATTAGTTAAAAATTAGGAAGTTCAAAGTAGCAAGGGATTTCGAATGATTAAATGCAAGCCATTTAGATGGGATTATTAAGCAGGTGTTACTTTGGAAATCCCTTGTCTAGTTGTTTTGCTATGCTCATTTGAAATCCCTTGGTACTTTGAAGTTCCTCATTTTTAACTAATTTAGCCTAAATTCCTTGGAACTTTGAAGTTCCTCATCCAAACATACCCTTAGTTATATCTTAAATTGATGGTGCTTTAAGTTGTGAAAGAGGATTTTATCGCACCTTTGAGGTGCAACAGTATGCCTTTGTCTTTTCTTCTTTACTTTTCAAATTTTGGAAAGGTCGCCAAGTGACCATAAAGTTTTCTGACAACGGATGCTCTTCTTCAATATGTATGTGATTTACTTCTAAAGCTGGAAATGGTTTGGCAATGCTATGTAGGACGGAAATGAAGTGTTCTTCAGGATTAAGAGAAGTACTCAACTGAAGAAGCTTATGAATGCTTACTGTGATCGACAGTCAGTGGAGATCAACTCTATTGCTTTCTTGTTTGATGGTCGTCGTCTTAGAGCCGAGCAGACTCCAGATGAGGTCTCCCTCTCTCTCTTTTTCTTGCTCTTGTGTGTGTCTTCATTTGTACATTACATATGTAGATGTGTTAATATCTCTGTGTTTGATTTTCCAAATTCTCACTGATTATTCTCTTTTTGCAGTTGGAAATGGAAGATGGGGATGAGATAGATGCAATGCTGCACCAAACTGGAGGTGCTTTTGCATATAATCAATGAAGTTGGAAGCTTGTTTCCCTAGTAGGAGCTAAGTATAAGTATCTGGAAGACTTGATCTAAAGCTTTCGTATCTACCAACTCTACTAGTCTTATCTGAACTTGTTGCTAGATGTATTTTGTCAATACCTGAAGGTTGTGTGTGTATGAAGAATGGCTTTTATGGTTTCAAAGTTTATGAGGTCTTGTTTTGTCTTGACCCCTTTCTTTGTGGCTTATTCTTTTTGTTCGTGGTGCTAAGTTGCTAAGGTTGATCTTCATGTGACTTATATTTCTTCTTGTTTTCCTTGAAAATATGGGTTGAAGTTTGATCATGAGGGAGAGGACTGATCTTGTGATTGTATCCTCTGCCGCGTTCCTCATCTTCAAACTTGCAAGCCCCAAGGGAACTGCGTATAACACCCATATGATTAAGTAATGATGATAGTCACAAGTTGTATATTTCATTTTATATTAGCTCATAGCTTGTATCAAAAAAATATTGGCGCATAGCTTTACTTTTTCAGTTAGGGGTGATCCAAAACAGATATTACGAAATAAGAAATGAATAGAGGTTTCTGTAGTGTATTTCATGATGAAGGGAATCACTGAGATCAGGTTGGAGAGGATGTTTGCATATATGAGAAGTGGTTGCTGGTGAGTAGGATTAATTTTGATGGCTAGCCTTCCCAGATCCAATTTCGTGTTGCTTTCTTTACATTTGTTTTGAGCCTACCTTACATTTTGGACACTTTTGCTTCAGTAATCTGTCTTGCCTACACTCCTCCACTTTGTATACTATAATTTTTGAAAATTATGGCTATGCCTATGGCTATGGGCGATAAAATGAAATCGTTAGGGGTTGTGGTGCTTGTGCTATCTCTCTAGTTACTTAGAGCGTAAGTGAATATACGTGTCCCTAACAAATTCTAATAAATTAATTTCCGTTAATTTCAATTCCGTCATTTGATAAATTCTTAGTAATCTTAAAATTCTTTAACCAAACATACTGTTAGCAACTTTCAAAACAATTAAAAGAAAAATAAAATTCTCACATTAAATAATTCCATTTAAGAACTATTCACGAAATTGTATTTATGGATTTGAAATCTCATTGTTTGGAATAGAAAGAATTTCAATATGGATTTGAAATAGAATTCAATAGGGGGTGCTTTGATAAGGAAAAAAAATATTGAATTTGTTAAAAAATTAGAATTTTAAATTTCATATGCGCCAATTTTTTGAAAGTCATAAATTCTAAGTTTAAATTTTATATAATAAAGTGTTATTTTCAAAATTTCATATTTATAACTACATTTTATAAATGAACATTAAATTATTTGTTTATATTTCATTTTACTTTTATATTACTCAAACAAAAAACTTCACAAATTCTAAGATATTAATTTTCATTAATTTCTATTCTGTCATTATATAAATTCTTTGTAATCTTAAAATTCTTTATCCAAACACACCCTAAAGTTATCCAAGAAAATTAAGACCAAAATAATAACTAGTTTTCTCCTCTCTTTCTCATCAATTTTCTTTTTCCCCGAACACCCAAATCACCTTCATCATTACAGCCCCAAATCTGAAAAAAAAAAGAAAAAAAAAAAGGAGAAATCTGGTAGATAGAGCGACATGAGAGAGAGGGACAGAGGAATGGGATGGAGGAGAGGGAGAGAAAGAACACCAAATCGGCAAAAAAAAAAGGGCGAAATTTGGTAGAGAGCGAATTTTGAGAGAGACAAAGATGAGTGAGGAGGAGGAGGGAGAGGGAATGTGTGTGTGACTGCTACAGAGAAGGAGACGGTGAGAGAGCAGAGTGATGAAGACTTTGAGAAGATGTGTATGGATTTTTGAAAAGTGTTTTACTCAAGATGCCGCATGAATATTAAGTTTAGTTTCAAAATGGACTTTGAACTCGATTTTGAATCAAGATGCTCCCCTGGAAACCCCCTCTTCGTCTCAAAGTGCTCCTTTTCCGTCTAATTTCATAACTCTCCGTCAAATTGAAGGACAAACTTGTCACTTTGGACAAGTCAGCAATTGAGTGGCCCCTGAAACTAAGTTGGCACCACTTTTACCCAACTCAGCAGCTGAGTTGGAGACAACCAAATAAGGACCAAGTTGTGAAGGCAACCACATTGATCAAAGAAGAAACACGCACAGTCGAGGAGAAAGGGCTTCAAGCGTCTGCCACGTGAAGGCAACCACATCCATGACATCGGTTTCTATCAGCTGTGACTTCGATCTCCTTCCCTAAATCTGCCCCAATTTCCTTCCCTCAATCTTCCCCAATTTGCCCTAATTGCCTAATTTTGGGCGTGCTTCATTTTGGATCAATTTCAGCAAATATTTATCTCTTCATCTCTCCAAGAAGGCGAAAAATGGAGAAAGGAGGGTTGAATCAGCCGAATTGTTTCTACTGTGGGAAGGCCATCAAAATTCTCACGTCATGGACTGAAAAAAGTCCAGAGAGGAGGTTCCAAGTTTGTCCGATTCCAAGGGTGAGAATTTTGTTTTTGTAGTCTAATTTTGGTAGATATCTGTTTGGGTAAAATTTGGGTGAGAATTTGGGTAGTCTAATTTGAATTTTGTTTCAATTCAATATCTGTGTTGTGTTTAATTTGGGTAAATATTTGTTTGAGTAAAATTTGGGTGAGAATTTGGGTAGTCTAATTTGAATTTTGTTTCAATTCAATATCTGTTTTGTGTCTAAGTTGGGTAAAATATTTGTTGGGTAAAATATCTTGGGTATAAATTGTTGAGATTTTTGTGTATTGAATTGAAATTGATAATGGGTTTTATTGTTGTTACTGTCATGATATAATGACCTTAATAACTTGTTTGGGCATGGTTGCTATGTTATGCAGGGTGGTTGTGGGGTTTGGCAATGACTGGATTCCGAGATGTGTCCTAGAGCTCAGACTATAATACCGAGATTATTGAGGAAGATTGATAGGCTGGAAAGGGATTTGGAAAAAAGTCAAGCATTGGGTAGGAAGTTGTGGATTGAATTGTTGGTTTCCTGGGCATTGCTTATTGCCTTGATGTTTAAAAATAGAAGGGTATTTTTCATGTTGTAATGGCCTAAGTATGTAATGTTTGTAGGAGCAGTTTATGTGATGTAGGATGGTTATGTATTAAGTTTAGTTTGTAATGGCCTAAGAATGTAATGGTGTAAAGGTATGAGATATGAGTGTAATGGATGTTTAGTTATGAATTTCAAACTGTTTGAGCAATTGTGGTAATGGATGAAATGGAATGATGATGGAAAATTTGTGCATTTAAGTTTACATTTGTGAAAATATGAGCAAACAGTTTGAACAAAAATGAGCATTCATTTAAGTTCCAAATACATAATAAAAAACTCAGATCATCTTCATTCATTACATAATCAGCTGCATTAATTTCCCTTGCAAAACATTGAAGCACCCACTAACCAACATCTTTAAGTCAAAAGCTTTCTAACAAAAAATGAATGCTGCTACCCAACTAAAGCATTTGGTAACATGTCAAATTGAAGCCTCCCACTATCCAAGCTGTCAAATTCACAAAGCATTCAAGTGTCACTATATATACATATATATTTGCAAAAACCATAATCAAGCAGCCAATCACTTCTTCTGCTGCGTTGTTGTCATTCTCTTTGCTGGGGATTTAAACCTCAATTGTTTTGAAGGAGATGCACCCTGTGCGAAACCTTGTAGTGGTGGCTGAGATTGAGCATGATGGCTAACACCAAATCAATTCAAAACTCACAACCTCAAAACCTCAAACAACATTTCAAAACTCAAAAGTATAAGCATGTTTTGGTGGCTTGGCAGCAGCAGTTTTGCTACCTTTGCTGCCAATGGTTGGACCTAAACATGACAAACAGCATTTCAAAACCTCAAACGGCAGTTCAAAATTGAAGTATAAGCATGTTTTGGTGGCTTGGCAGCAGCTATTTTGCTGCCTTTGATGCCTATGGTTGTACCTACAACTCAAACATGAAAATCAGCATTTCATACTTGAAACTATCAAGTTATCTATAACGTATTTAGTAAGGGACAATACCTTGCACTTGGTCATATAATTTCCAACTGAACCACAGTTGCTATATTTCATCTCTGTGTGATATCTTGGCAGTTTAGTACTTGAGGTCTTCTTGGGCTCATCAGGTGCTTTTTTCCTGCTTTTCCTTAGGCTGCCAGGTTGCTTGTGGTACTTGGGTGGCTTCAAAGGATTCCTTCCAGTTGATTTCCATTGGTCTTCACTTGTCATTGGCATGATGATTCATGAGTAACACCTCTTATAGGACCCCAAGCTGTAACATTCATCCACATATTCCGCTGCATTACGACTCAATCTGCTTATGGAAGAGCATGCATGTGGGCAGGGAATTCCATTAAGATCCCACATTCGATAAGAACATGACTTCACCCTCAAATCAACCCTAAATTGCCTTCCCGTTTCAGAACTTATTTCAAAAATATAATTCCCTGCATGCCTTGACAGAAACTGTTGTCCTTGTTTCTTGTTTTCTTCCAACAACTGTCTAATTCTTGGCCCAATTTGATGTCCATGCCAATGATCGGGGGTCAACCTACATAACAACATAGAGTGAACATTCAGATTACTTATAGCAGTTCAATATTATCTATACTTCTATAATGCGTCTAGAATACTAACTATCTCAAACTAATACATACTAACCTTCTTGTTGAGTGTAGCATCTTCACATAAATCCTAATTTTCTCCAACGTAGTTAGTATAGGCTTGTCTCTTGATGGTATAATTGCCTTGTTGAAAGCCTAATTGAGATTGTTGGTTAAGATGTCACATTTGAAGGCAAGGTTGAAATGTGCACGGCACCATTGCTTAGCATCACGCTGACTTAGCTAGTAATGTGCAAGCTCATTGAGTTCAAGCATCTTCTTCATTTCAGCTTGAAACCATGCCAAATTAGTGGCCCGGGCTATTTTTTCAAATTGCTCCTTCAAAGCTAGGCCTTTGTGCCCCTTGTTGAAGTTGTCATATAGGTGCTTAATGCAGTGTCTATGCTCTGCATATGGGAATAACTCACCAATAGCTTCAAGAAGTCCTGTCTGCTTATCAGTCATAAACAAGTACCCATGATTGTTCAGTATCTTCAAATTGTCACCCAAAATGTCCATAAACCATTTCCAAGTACTGTAATTCTCAACCTCCACAATGGCCCATGCTATTGGATACTGTTGGTAAAATTAGAGAACAAGAAATATGGTTCTAATTCTAACAGTTATAAAATCCTTGCAAGTGCACAAATCGATTAAGATAATGTACCAGAAAAGCAAGGGTCGATCCCTCGAGGACTTGTATCAACGTGATATCCAATTATGAGGTTAGATTCAATTAACCCAAACAAGACTCAACAAAACAAGGAAATAAAGCAACAAACGATCATTAAGACTCACACTATTTAGATGGACAAGACACTAATGAAGACTCAAGACACTAGTTACTTGTAACACAAGAAACATACAAAGACTCTAACAAAACACACAAACAAGACACACGACAGAGGGGGGTTTGATACTTTGAATTCTGAAAATTAAGACAAGTAATGTAAATGCAAGGCAAATGAAAACAGAAGTAAAGATGATTGTATTGACTAATTAACTAAGTCGAATTAAGGCTAACTATCGACCTTAACCAATTCAAGTTCCTAACATGATTTCCAAGATCCTCTTACTATGAATTCTCTGAATAAGATGCCCCTGCAAAGGTCCTGTTACAGCTCACCCCACACATATTATTCTATTCTTACTTAGCATGTCCTAGCCGTTTCCTCTGCTTCGAACGTCTATCAATCTTAGAGAAGGATTAGTAATCTAAGCTGATGCATGAAGTACTAAAGGAATTTAATGACATCACACTACCTCTAGTATTGTTTAATTATCTAGGTTGTCATGAATTCTGATTACAAGATTGTCTCTTAACCTCAACCTCTCGATGCAGTCTCATCAATAATTTATGTAAACACGGTAGCTAATCATGTAAACATAAAAGAGCAGCAATTCAAATAGTAATCAGAGTCTATTCAGCATTCATAATAACATAAATCAAGGGCCAAAATTATGTCAAGAAACTACATGGCTAGGGCTTCAAGCAGCCCTAATTCTTAAAGAACTACTCACGAATATTATTGAATAAAAACATAAACGAATCCAAAATTACGAAATAATAAAAGAAGAAAAACTCTTGGAAGAATGGTGATGCGCTGAAGACGTCCAAGGCAGCAGCTTCCAGCCTCCTTGCGTTCAACCTCCTCTTCAAAAATAGAAAAACTAAATTCAACTAAGTTATGCGGTAGGGGGTTAGGAACCCCAGTTTCACATTAAAACCTCGTTTAAAAACTCCAAGGGCTTCCCCTAAAAACTAGGAATTGAAAATAGAAAACAAAGGACCAAAAAACCCTTAATGAAACGCTAAAACATGTTTCCTAGCATGGCAGGGACACGGCTAGGGGCTTGTGATGCAAGAAATGATCTTTCTTGTGCGTCAAGGCTGATTCTGGAAGGTTCTGCAACTTTCATGGACAGCAAGGCAACTGGCACAATCTTGGACCTTCTTGACACGGCTGGAACAATCTTGGCTCATAGAACCTCCTTATTGCACCTGCTAAGGACTCAGCAGGACATCGACCAATCCAGCTGAGACAGACCAATTATCTCACTTCCAGATGATGTATCTAGCATGGTTCTGGGCTTTGTCCCGCTCAAAAGCTCGTAGAAAACACACTGGCCCAATTTGGCTCAAATCAGGGCTAGTTGGAGGTCCTTTAGGGAAAAACAAGACACGGACGTGTCATTGGCATTTCCAGGCGAGACACAGGCTTCCATCAACTTAGATAGGGGATTTGAAGTCCAGATATGAGTGGTGTCTTGCTTTTTGCCACTGAATTCCAGGTCATGGCCCAAATTGGCCTTCCTGGACCTATCAAGGGACATGTCACTGACCTGATTCTGGTGTCTTGGGTCTATCGATGGGCGCGTCTCTGAGGGAACCAAGACGTGTCTCTGGCATGTCTTTGGGGCTGGAACTTGGGACAAGGACTTCAACGCATGGCAGGAACTTGGACTTCACAAGGCTCTCGGCTAAGGCTTCTTTGAGGCATGGCTAGGACATCCTAAGGACATGTCCTTGGCCTGACCTTGGCACTTCTAGGACTTGATCTTCTGGTCCTGAAACATAGTTCTAGGACCTGGATGACTTGATTTGAGGTACTTGGTCAAGGACCCAAAATGAGGTACCCGAACATGTCCTGAGACATGCTAGGGACCCGATATTGAAATGACGATATCTCCTTCATTGGAACTCCGATTCGAGTCATTATTTTTCATGTGTTCTCAGAATTGCATTCTCTTTCTATAGCATGCACATGTCTCACAAGAGAATCACTCTCTACTATGGATGGCCTGATTTCTAACAAAAGACAAGTAAAAGAGGTACTAAGTGACATCAAAATGATGCTTAATTAATGACTGAACAGATACATACCATTGTTTGCATCCACTCCAACAGCAACCAATCTTTCCAAGATGTGGGCCTTTAACATGAGTCTCATCTAAGCCAATAAAAGGCATGCAACCTTCAATCCAACCCTTTTTACAAGGCCTTAATGAAATGTACACCCTCTGGAATCTAGGCAGCCCATCACCCTCAAGTTAAGACTTAATCACCAAGGTGCTATCATCGTCCACTCTCTTCAACTCCTCACAATAATCCTGTAATATTTCATATTGTTTAGTGTATTTACCTTCGACCAACTCTATGGCCATAGACCTTGCCCAATAGCAAGTGGACTTTCGTGGCCAATAACCTGATTCTTGAGTCACAAGCTCTTGAAACTCCCCTAAGTCCCACTTCTTGCTTCTAAGTTGTCTTGAATACTTTCTCACCAACCACTTAGTATTTCCATGAATATTGTAAATACCCTTGCTACAATCATGTTTTGGATTGAAGGTTTTCACTTGCAAGTAGTCTCTCCCATTTACTTTTGAAGCATAGACACTAAACTTGCAATTTTTTCCATCCCCTCACACTACCTTTATCTTATCAGCATCATTCTTCTTAAAGTTCAGTTTCCTCCCAACTATCACAGAGTACCTTCTAATTGCTTCTCTGAAGATTGCCACATAAGCAAATTTCAAACCAAGTTCAAAAACTGGATTTTCCATATCGATTTCTGGATGGAAGTCCCTATATGCACGGCCATCTTTTCTTTTCCTTCCCATACGTTCAGTCTGATCTTCACCACTATCACTTTCTTCTACTTTTGGATCAAAACTATTTAGCCTAGGTGAACTTGCCCCAATTTCCTCATATGCCACATTTTCATCATGTTCAAGACCATTGGGATCAAATTCAGCTTCTTCATGGTCTACATAATTCTGAAACATAGTATCATCCATGTATGTCATTTGAACACCTTGTTCTTCTATTTGTACAAACTCAATGTCAATAAACTCTGGATCAAGCTCATCATCTTCTTCACTATCTGACTAAAGATCCTTCCTTCTTCTAGGTAATATCTTCGCTTTGGCACCATATCTCTTGGATTGTTTTCCCTCTTCTTCTTGCATAACTTTTTCTTTTCCCTTACTTTTCTTTCTAACATTTGCATCTTCTTCCCCCCTCTTAGCTGCAGCTTCTTCAACTGCTTCAACAACTTCTTCCATAGCTGCAATTTCTTCAACTTCTTCAACAACTTGTTCCACATTGACTGAATCAAGCTCGCGGGGTAGCTTAATCCCATCATCACCACCACGTCTTAAGTAGATAGGGATTACCTTGCCCTTTGACTGAATATATCCCTTACAAAGATGGTACAACTGTCCATCACCACTCAACTTAACCAAGTTCTCACTGTTCCACTCTTTTGAATAGATGGACACAAAACTAGTATCATAACCCAACTCGTTAGCCACACTTTTTATCTCTAACATTGATATATAATCAATCAATACAAAGTCATATCATTTAACCTTTCCCCCCTTGTACGACATTGTCAACCCATCTTTCCCCCTTTCCACCACCACACCACGATGATGCACCTCTAAACTGAATATATTAGCATCATCTACAAAGCACAACAATACACTCTATTTAGTACATTCCACAAACCAATTCACACAGAGAATATATAAGGAAATAGCACAAGTAATCATATAAAAGGAAATAGCACAAGTAATCATCTTTGTTTCATCTCTGTTTTGTAGGGTTCAAGTGCACATCACACAAGTAATCATATAAAAGGAAGTAGCACAAGTAAAAGAATATAAAGTGCACATCGGGATCAAATGAAAACCTATCAGTTCTCCAAATTGTTAACTAACAAGGGTTCTGGTAATTGGATATCATTTGCAAGGTGATTGGTAGATAAGTTAGGATTTCAAATATCTGAGACCCCTCATTAGGAGGTCGTTGTTTTAACAATCAGAGCAGGTATACTAAATATTTGTGTCACTAATCTGATATCATTATGGTCCATATAATGAAATGCTGTAATGCGGAATTCATCTAATGAAATGCTGTAAAGATCAGGCATCAACTTATCAATCCACAAAACTCAAGTGACAGGTACCAAATTCTCCTTGTTTCTCAATCAAATCGATACATCATATTATCCTTCAGTTCACCAATCAACTGATAATTTCAAAAAAAGAATGAACCTAAGACCACAACTTGCAAGAAGCACCTCATCAAAGAGTTACAAACACTTGCATTGCCTTAGAGGAAAAAACTAGAAATCTAATATCTAGCTATCACTAAGAGAAACACATTCACAGAATCGAAGAAAGGCAAACCTCACATGACCCACCCTATACACATCTTTGTTTCATCTCTGTTTTTTTAGTCTTGAACCACCCAACCAATTACCCTGTACATATCTTTGTTTCCTCTCTATTTTGTTTCATCTCACATGACTAACAAACCTAAACAGAAAAATAGAAAGAAAATCATTCTTCAACAATTGACACAAATCCGAAAGTGAAAAATAGAGAAAACCCCAAAATATTACCAATCAAATAAAACCCATATTGAAAACTCTTGAAAAACTCATTTTACTCACCGTACTTTGGTTGTTTGACTCCGGGTTCGCGAGGAATCTTCTTTCGCTGTTTCCACCACCGAAATTTGACACCAAGGAAAAGGAAGTTGAACGGTTTATGGGTTTGTTTCCACCAGCGAAATTCGACGCCAAGGAAGACGAAGTTGAACGCTTTCAGGGGATAAGGCTACTGGTTCTCGCCGGTAGCCGCAACCTTCAAGAACACTACCCACTAAACCCTAGCTTTCTATGTGCTTCTCGTTGGTTGGATTGAGACTAATGGTTCGACTGATGAACCAGAGTCTCTCATTCGAACTTAGCCGCGTTTTCTCAGTGAGGACCGCTCGATTGCTGACTTGTCCAAAGTGACAAGTTTGCCCTTCAATTTGGCGTCGAGTTATGAAATTAGACGGAAAAGGGGCATCTTGAGACGAAAAAGGGGATTCATGGGGCATCTTGGTTCAAAATCGAGTTCATAGTCCATTTTGAGACTAAGCTTAATGTTCAAGGGGCATCTTGAGTAAAAAACTTTTTTGAAATGACTAGTTTTAAAAAATATTTCAAATTCTTATCTTATGAAATTCATAGAGGATTCAGACCAAATTCAAACTATTTTAACTGTTGTTTATCCAAACAATTAAATTTTGATTTGAATAGTATTTCAAATTAATTAGTGGAATAACTAGTAAATAAGCATATACACCACATGAGCATAGTAAAATAATTGGACAAGGGATTTCAAAAGTTTCCCCTCGAAATGTGTTGCAGCTAATTATTTGAAGTTCCCCAGTTTTAACTAATTTAGCTTAAATCCTTGGTATTTTGAAGTTTCTCATCCAAACAAACATCGCCCAATTGAAATCTACAATTCCGATTGTAGAAAGAAACATCGCCCAATTGAAATCTACAATTCCGATTGGAGAAACATAGTGCATGAAGAGCTCGAGTCAATTTTGAGTGTAATTCTTTCTTCATGATAGTTGTTTTGGTAGTGTCTCGCTTGTTCCATAAACCAAGTTGAAGGCCACACAAGCATTTGTTCCTCTAACTAGTAAAACTTCTTTTCGTCAATAAAATATCTAGGTAAATGATTTACAGGTTATTCGAATATGTGACTTATGTAGTTTGCGTTAGGAATAAAAGTAGATTTTTGAGTGACTATTCATTTCATCATGTTACGTTACATACTTACGATATATGTCATCTATTTAAAATATCACGTAATAATGTTACCGTTACACCAAATGTAACTTCCCAAAGTTGAATTAATTTATACTTGATACTCTCTTAAAAGATAGAGTTAGTATACTTTAATATTATTTGTTGGATACGCTGATTTTGAAATTTTGAATACCCAACCCAATTTCTATAATAAAGACAAAGTTAGAGAGCTTATAATTATAGATCATATTTATAAATCACATACTAATATACATAGGCTCCACTAATACAAATAGAATCCACATATATTAATATGTGATTTATACATATGGTCTATAATTAAATATTAGCTTTCTAGCATTTTCCCCATAATAAACCAGCAGTTCTACTTCTGGTGCTACCAGATGCAAAATTCATTCTTCGTTGACCCATTACTTGATTTGGAATTGGAGCTAAATGTTGCCACAGAATATTCACTGAATTTGGTCAAAATATTAATAACAATTAGCATTTTATCTGTATTTACTATTTAGCCAATTTGAACCCCATTTTATCACTAATAAAGGACAACCATCTACGGCAATAAGAATGGTCAAAGTCAAACACACAGAGTAAAGTTGACCAATCAATGGAGACATAGAATCAAGCTCACGTAGTCTTGACCTCAGACACTGATTTGCCTGTACTATAAATAGAGGCCCCGGTGAGGGACAAGAAGAAAAGAGAGAGAGAATAGAAAACGAGTATTATGGAGGACAAGAAGCAAGGTATTGTCCTCCAAAAATGGTCTGCTCTATTCCTCTCAATCTTTTCTCTCATATCCTCGTCTCAATCCTACGACTACGGCCTTGCACTCTCCAAGAGCCTCGTCTACTTTGAGTCTCAACGCTCCGGCCGCTTGCCCCACAACCAGAGGGTCACTTGGCGTCACCATTCTGGCCTCACAGATGGCCTACAACAAGGGGTCAGTCGACTCCTCCGGCTATTTCAATCTTCAATCATATAACTAACCCCCAAAAAAAAAAAAAACTAATTCAATCATATATATATAAACATTTTGTTTGAAATGTGATGTGTTTTGTTTGCCTTTTTATGTGTAATTATTTTCAGGTGGACTTGGTAGGAGGGTACTATGATGCTGGTGATAATGTCAAATTTGGTTTAACAATGGCTTTTACCATAACAATGCTCTCTTGGGGTGTGATTGAATATGGCAAAGAAATGGAGGATGCTGGAGAATACAATCATGCCTTAGAATCCATCAAATGGGGGACTGATTATCTCATCAAGGCTCATACTCACCCAAATGTTTTGTGGGCTGAGGTAATAATTATTAATAAGACAAAACTGTCGAGACAGTCTAACTTGTTATTTGAATATTTACTGAAATGTGGTATAGATTCATTCGTCTGATAATATAATACGTCACACTGTAATTATATAATCATAGTTAAATTGTCTATCATTCCAGGTGGGTGATGGATCTACGGATCACTACTGTTGGCAAAGGCCGGAGGATATGACAACGTCCCGTCAAGCCTACAAGGTAGACGAGAACAAACCCGGGTCGGATGTTGCCGGTGAGACGGCGGCGGCATTGGCAGCGGCCTCCATTGTATTTAGGAAAACAAACCCACATTACTCTGGCCTACTTTTGCACCATGCACAGCAGGTAACTCATGTATAATTAAGTTAATTAATTAATGTCATACGCTGTCATACTTATACATATAAATATACTAAGGTCGACATACAAATATGCAAAAGTTGGTGTACTGGTTACCAAAACATAATGGTTTTGGTCCATATAAATATTTGTTCCTAATTTGTTTATATTATGTACCTCTCATAATATAATTAATTTGGATTTGTTGGCAGTTGTTTGAGTTTGGTGACAAGTTCAGAGGGAAGTATGATGAGAGTATTGAAGTAGTAAAAGGGCACTACACATCTTGGAGTGGCTACATGGATGAGTTGCTTTGGGCAGCTTTGTGGTTGTTCAAGGCAACACAAAATCAACACTATTTCAACTATGTTTCTCACAATGCTCAAGCTTTTGGAGGCACCACTTGGGCCATCAAAGAGTTTAGCTGGGATGTCAAATATGCAGGTGTCCAAATCATTGCTTCAATGGTACATCATGATCATAAACTCACCCTTGCCTCACTCGATTTCTACGTCTATTTCCCTATTCGTGTCACGTGACAATGACAGTACATCTGTGTCACTATTGTATTACGTAATATTACGAAAGAGTGCTGACTGACAGAACAGTACACGATGACACGGATATATAAATATATTAATTAATTATCTAATTCTTTAACTCTCACATACGCTTTCTTTTTCAGTTACTAAAGGAAAAGAGGCACGGGCAACACATGCACACACTAGAACAGTACAGATCAAAAGCAGAGTTTTACATATGTGCTTGCCTTGACAAAAACAACATGACTAACGTGCAACGCACCCCAGGAGGCTTATTGTACATCCGCCAATGGAACAACATGCAATACGTTTCCAATGCAGCATTTCTGCTCACAGTTTACTCTGATTATCTCCAAGCCACTCATCAGAGTCTTACCTGTGATAAAGGGCAGGTGGGCCCGCGTGAACTCATCTCTTTTGCCAAATCACAGGTTGATTACATTCTGGGGGCTAATCCAATGGCTATTAGCTACTTGGTTGGGTATGGTACACGGTACCCTCAAAGGCTGCACCACAGAGGAGCATCCATCGATTCATACAAGAGGAACAGGGGATTTATTGGGTGCACTCAGGGATATGATAGCTGGTATGGGAGGATGGATCCAAACCCTAATGTCCTTGTTGGAGCCTTGGTTGGTGGGCCAGATAGCAAAGATGGGTTCAGGGATGAAAGGTGGAATTACATGCAGACTGAGGCCTGCACTTACAATACAGCAACATTGGTGGGGGTTCTTGCTAAATTGAATACATTAGAAGGTGATCATGACGTGCCTCATTCTCAACCGTTGATAGGATCTAGCTAGTGATTGAGTATGTACAATGTGCATGAAAGATTGAAGTGTGTTATGAGTAATGGCCTGATAATTTTTTGAATGAAATCACCAGACATGCAGTATATACTAATCCCTCTCAATAGGTAAAGATTTGAATTTGATAATTAGTAAGGTTAAAATTCTAAAGAGCCTGAAATTACGTTCAACTTATGATGAAATGCAAGAACAAAAAAAAGCCTAGAAATATGGAAGTTCATGAGATTGGACGGAAGAAATTTAAAAAAATTTGGACCATTTCTCAATTTATGCGTGTCATCCTTGCGCAGGGGCCATGCTAATCTTCTCTGTATCGTTCCAATTTTATCGGCTGTCCCCCGAAGGGGAAAACCCTTGCGCAGGGGCCATGCTAATCTTCTCTGTATCGTTCCAATTTTATCGGCTGTCCCCCGAAGGGGAAAACCCTTGCTGAATGCCATTTGTATATAAAGCCTTGAAGAATAGCAGAGTTTTCCGATGTGGGACTATGTCCCTTTTTTGTGGTAATTGTGGTACTTTACCCTTATCAAGGAGTTGTCAGTCATTACTCTGACATTCAGACTGGCTATTCAGTTGTCAGTCGTTGCTTTGACATTCAGACTGGCTATTCGAATGTGTTGAGTCGTTGCTATGACATTCAGACAGGCTATTGTGTTGAAAAATCAGAATAACTCAAATAGTTGTTTAACTTTATGATCATCAAGTAGTGTACTATGCTCTATACTTCCGCTAGCACGATAATTTTTACCAATTACCTTTCACACGTCCGCTAGCACGATAATTTTTACCAATTACCTTTCACACGACTTTCTAAAACGAAAGATTTTTACTTTTAACTTGACGTCACTGTTCAGTTGTCGACTAGCATACCTTGACTTCGGTGTCCAGGTGGACTTTCCTAGTCGGAGTGTGTCAATGTTTTTTTCTTTTCCTTTCTGCTGAAATGTCCCTAGTTTTAAATTAGAACAGTGGAGCTGCCGTATATAAATTATAAAGCCTAGTATTACCTGGGCTTTGCTTTGAGGATTCAAATTTGATTCTAAACTAGCCTTAGAATTATCCTTCTTTTATTGCTGATGAGAAAATTTAAACAAGACAACTATATATATCTCTGAGTCTTAATTATTGAGATGCAAATCAAAATACTGAGGAAATGAAAGGTCAAAGGTGCAGATATATAAGATTAAGAGGTAGGTAGGGTTCAGGGATCATCATGTGGTCTCCTTCTGTAGTCAGCCCCCGGTTCATGTTGATTGTACCTGTTCTTGACAGAGTCAAGAGTAGAGTCACCCAAGGTAGTCTCCTCTGTTCCATCATATGCCTTGTCAACTGTCTGACTCGCCACCCCTTGATCCGCCTCCTTCAGCTTCTCCTCCGCCTCCTTCATCTTCTCCTCCGCCACCCTTTTGAACTCCTCAGCCGTAGATGGTGCTCTCTCTTCTATATCCACTACTACCTGTGTATGTGTATGTGTATGTGTAGGCTCTCCCTTCCCAACTGATTCACTACTGCTATACTTCTGAATTATTATTCATTCACCCCATCAATATTATTTAAATGATTACAGTGAATATATAATAAATTAAGAATTGTAAGTTGTAACTAACCTGACTGGGCTTGTAATTACAGGCTGCTGATAGTGACTTGAAAATCGAGTAGCTTGATCTTGAAGAGAGGGCGTAGAGAGGAAGGAGATGGCTTCCCATGTTTGGCTTTTGGATTATTTCAGATTGCAAATGAATTAGATCGATGTCCAATAAGGCAAAATAATAGGGTTGCAGTGTGATTCAATAGCAGAAATGGGTTGTAGGACACGTCCTCCTTCGACCCATATATGCAACGTGGTCCTCTGTCCATTTGCCATCTCATTTTCAGCATGCACAGCTTGCCTCATTTCTCTATTTATCGAATTATAGTAAACTTTTATTTTTTTGTTAAATGAGATGGTGTATATGAATAGATACTAGGTCTATCAAGAATGCAATCGTAAACATCAGGGTTAATAGCATGATCTGTAACATATTTGTGCCCTGATTAGGTTTACAGGGAACTAAAAGTAAAATAAAATAAAATAAAATACACTTGCGCTCCACAAATAAAGTTTACAAAGAAATCATCAACATAGAGTTCAGCAACCGAGTGGAACTTGTGAAATGCGCATATTGCTGCCTCGTTAAAAAACCTTTCTCGGAAAAATCCAATGAAAAAAAATTAAGATAAAGAAAAAAAAGTACAACGCGCTTGCTACGATTTGGAGAGATGAGTATTCTCGAAAGGAGACCCGGCTCGAATGAGAACATCTACAAAACAAAACAAGATCAATACCAAGGACAATAAAACAAACCCACAAGCCAAGAGTAATAACAAGTGAAGAAACAGACAACTCCTAAGAAGAAGATGACGGTTAGGAGGACGGTTGCCAGAAGAAGATGACGGTGTGGGACGGTGGGACCGTATATACCTCATAGATGTACCTAGATTTCATGTAGTCTTTGCAGAGACCACATACATCAATTATTGTGCGGTAGACATACATATATATTTGAACCACTCAATTTTTCCTTGGATGCTTCATATGCTGTCAAAGCAGACTCCAATGCCCGTTTCTTACCAAATCCATTTATTATGTTACGGAACAATATGTGTGCATGTCGGAACAATATGTGTGCATGTCGGAACAATATATATATGTGTGTTGCAGCATCAGCAGCGCCATTTCCAGATCGGGGAATCCATAACCAAAAGAGCGAGCGGAAAGCTCTGTCAAAATTCTTTGATTAGGGAAAGTATTCCAGGCCACTTTTCTAACTGGTGGGCCTCGAATTATAATAAACTTACATATTCGAAATTGTTCCCGAAATTATTATTTTAACGCAATCTATGTTAAAAGGTTAATAAAATTTGTGATTCTTTAGGCATTCATGTACATTAACTATTAAATTAAAGTGAACGATTTATTATTGGAATTTTAATAGTTAATTATTAAAATTATTAATTTATTTGATACACGAATGATTAAACGACCTTCAATATTATTAGTTTTTTATCAAAAATGTGATCTTACGAAAATTCTAATTCAACTATGACAATATATATATAAAAAAAAACTCTCTGAATTAAAAAAGGTGGAATAAAAAAATTCCCCGAAGATAAGAATTCAAGTACTTCCCTTTTAGAAAGTCATCATGGGAACTCTTAAACAACAAGACGAACATTTTTTCCTCACCACATTCACTTGGTCACATATCATCTGATTTTTGCCTAAATAATTCATTATAATTTAAAAAAGAAAAAGTATCAAATAACATTATTGAAATAAATATTATATTATAACAAATAAAGAAATTAGAAGAGGACCGACAATATTTATAGAAAAAATTAGATAAATGTGAATAATATGGAGATGGAAGGTTAAGATTGACTATTAATAATAGTTTGGGGCAGGAATTGCAGATTTAAAAAATTATTAGATAATATCATCTCACAGTTACATAGTACATCCCGTTCACCTGATATAAAGTGGACGCCAGAATTCAAATTCCTCATTTTATAATCTAATATCAATAAAAATCGATCTAGTTATATCGATCATAAAACATGTACTGAATGCGTCATGTGATCGTGTACTATGTAATAATTTCTCAATTTCAAAATTGACTAATTGCAGATTTAAAGAGAAAATTAGTGAGGAAATAAAAATCTATATACGGAGCAAATTGACAAATTTCCCATTCTTTTAAGTGATGGTGAATGTATATGATTTCTTCCAGAATTAATAATGGTGATTCATTTTGAAGGGTCATCAATATGAGCGCGGACTTTTGTTATTACAACAATATTAGGGTAGGTGGAGAATTATGATTAAACCACAGGATCAATATTGGCAAGAGAAAATAATATCTATGAAAGCATATATATATATGCATGTAACAAATTTAAAATGTTGAGCTTTCTTCATCCAATTGGAAGGTGATTATTAGAGAAATTATTGGGTGGTGTTGGACCATTACGTCAGTTCAACTCATGGTACTTTCATTTAAAATTTGGCACGTGTCTATTTTTTTACTTGCGGATTTAATTTTTTATTTTATTTTGAAATTAAATTAAAAAATCAAATAAAAAACCAAAAAAAAAAAAATACCCTTGTCGTTCTCTTCTCCCCTCCATCCCAGTCTCTTCCCCTCGTCATTCTCTTTCCCCCTTAAGAAATCCCTTTCTGTAGTTTTATATTTCAGAGTAGTTTGCGGACTTGCAGTCCAACCCCATCGCCCATCCCCACAAAAACGCGCGGTCGTTCTCTTCTCGATTAGAAGGTCTCAAACAGAAAATTGATTAATATTATACATAATTAGTAGCATCAATAATAAGGGGAAAATAAACAATCTAATATTCTTGCACGCCATATATCATTACGAAAACAAAGCCCTAGCTCTATTCCTTCACTCTCTTTTTCTTTTCTTCTTTTGGTGTTCATGCATATATTGAAACTGGAATAGAAACCGACACTTGTAACGACTAGACCAATAAACCATCTCGATCTCATGCAACACACACAAGACTGTAGAAAGAGAGGTGAATAAAAAATACATACGGATGGTGTATATTACTGTATTCGACCAAGTATACGATCGACTTGATCGGCTACTCCATAAATGGGGGCGGCTGAGGGCGCGGTAGCCGCCGCGGCCACAGAGGCAAGGTGGGCTGAGCATATCCACACATACCATATGAGCAACGGACACCAAAAGGGCACCTATTTCCACATCTCCCACAATTAAAACGACTAATATTGGTATTAGCGCAAAACCTACGGCAACATTGCCAACTGAACGGACATCTAATTCCACACCACCCACAATGGTTCACGTCGGAGCTGACGTCAACACAACGGTCCCTACAGCACCGCCATCTGGCCGGCGGACCTCCCCGCTGACGTCGACATATCCAAGGCCGGCCCCGGCACCCTCCCGGCCGTGGTGGTCGGGGCCAGTTATTTGTTGTTATTTTCAGCCACGGTGACTTGGATGTGCCAGCTAATGTAGTAGTAGTGCCATTTGGGTAATGCCCTTGTACTACAATTGCAAGGAGCGACAGCCATATCAGAAGCAGTGCAATGAGAAATTGAAGTTCCGCGAAGCGCATCATTAATTGAATTACTACTTATGATAGTGTACAAAAAGAGAAGATAGTAAGATAGCGTTATTTGTTACGGTATTTAAATAAGTGAATAACTAGCTAGTTTGGAGAATGTATGTACGTTTTTGTATTAATTAATTAGCTTATTAATTTCTTGTTGTGCAAGTCAATTCGGGGATCATGCTTTTGTTACGGCAATAGGGTGTTGGATGGTGGTGTGGAGAAACAAACAATTACGTGATATATGAACGAGTCTTTCATTAGTTTGGTGCCTTCGTGATTAACTTTATCATTAAATGCAAGTGATTTAATAAATGGGTTTAATGGCGTGAGCAAGAGGCAAAGAGCAAACCGGTGATTCAATTTTTTATTTTTAAACTTCATGAACGTCTCATTAATTATTAGGTTAACTTACATTTTATGCTTTTGGATTCAAAATGGTATTAGTTAAAAGTTTAAAACCTTATATCTACTCCATATTTGGTAAACCGTTAATTACTGCCACGGTAAAAATGATATCAATTACCTCTCCACCCACACGCCACCTCCATCCAAGCCCAACTTCAGTCACCATCTCCACCCACACCACCTTAAGCTGCCACGTACCTCCAATGCTCCAACTACTAAAAACCGCGCTAACTTTATTGGTGATTTCAAGCTAATTTTAATATTTTCAGACATTTCAAACAAGTATCTAACCTAGTTAAATTTTACATATGTTAAACGCCAGTTAGTTTAGTCGTTACATATCTACTTAAAAATTATGGATCATCTACTCACACATTGTAAGTATCATGAAATTACTATCATCACTCCAAAATCGTCATCTTGCACTACTACTTTACCTTGTGCTTTTACAAGTTTGGAGTGCACCATATTTAGGATGCATGATGACTTATGTTTATTATTTTGGAGTATAAATACGTTTAAAGAGCCGTATAAGTCGTTTCCAATGTGATATTTAACGGTGAATCTAACTGATACCTAATAAAATGGGGTTATGTGCAATACTTTTGGAACTTATAAGGGGGTGCTTGTGTAATTTTTAAAACTTTAAAGAGTTACTTGTGATGCTTTTGGAACATAATTGGGTATTTGTGTAATTTTTAGAACTTAGAGGAGTTTTATGAAATTATACATGAGGTATGTGTAGCTTAAAAATAGGTCTGGATCCACTCTGATGCTTCCCACGTCAAAAAGTTAAGAACTGATTAGAAGGTCCATTACATGGGAGACCAGTTTTTTTTTAAATATATATAATTTTATAAATGAGCCGCGTAAAATAATCAAGAAAAATGAAACCATATAAATAATTTTATAAATCACCCCAAAACGTTGAGGGAAATAAAATGTAGTTCGGCCTTAATAAGTTAATGGACCTGAAGCGTATGTGTAGTCACTTTTTGCTCAAACTTCGGATATATTACATATATAAAATAAAGTGTACAAATATAAGCGAGAGGGGGCCCAAGACCCCCCTGGACACCCCCTCCCTCCTCCCTCCTCCCTCCTCCCTCCGCCAGTGCTTGTGCTTTGTAATTGTAATTACAGGTATTCCAGTAGTTAGAAAAGTCGGATTTTTGTTTGGAATTAAATTAAAAATTTAGATAAAAACTTGTGACAGTAAATTATGACCCTAGCTATCTGAAGTGTATGTGTAGTCACTTTTTGCTCAAACTTTGGTCCAGAGAAGTTAGAACTTAGACCTCGTGAACTAGAAAAGAAAGATGATGAGAGAATGGGGAAAAAAACAGATGCAAAAAGAATGATACATCACCAATTTAGGCTTTAGCAAAAGTCCCTTTCATTTTTTATTTTTTATTTTTTATTTTTTATTTTTTTCTAACTCAATTGAAGAACCTTGGCCACCTCTTTGTGTATACATTACATACATGAAAATAAAAAGACCCTAAATCACAAGCATATCATAAAAGAAAAGGAACAAAAAAACAAAGGGTATAAAGTACACATAGTGCAAGAACTAAATCCTGCTAATAGGTAGGTAGGTTTGGATCCACATCGCGTGCCCAGCTCTCTAGTCCCCCGATGATGTCTCTAGCCGACTTGAAGCCCATCTTGTGGAGATACTGAACAGCCCTTTGAGAATCATTTCCCCGTCTACATATTACATATATTCCCCCACCTGAACCTGAACCTGAACCTGAACCAGAATCAGTACTAACACTATGCTCTTCCTTTTGCTTTACGGCTGAAGAGATTTCAGGCAACCGGGCTTCCAAACTTGGGAGCGGGATGTTTAAGGAATTGGGCAGAGAAACTATTTTGAAGTGGTGTTCAGGACGAACATCTACTAAAACATGCGCTTCCCCATTAACAAGTTTTTCCTTGTACTCTTTACTATATATCCTGGAGTCTGCCTGAAGTAGGTTTAACTTCAATGGCAACTGCATTGATTAGAAAGCAAGATTGTTAACAGAAAAGCAGATAACCCGCCTTCGTTATTTGGTTAAAGAAGAGAACAGAAGCGTCCAATTATATACGTAACAATCAGCTTCTTTGAAATCCCTATTTAAACAAAAGTTATGAGATAGAAAATACATACCGCAGTAAGTGGAGATTGGGTGAAGTTTTCATAATCAAATTCCTTAAATTGCTGCTTGGATAAAGGTGCATTTTCACCACAAGCTATGCAGTGCAATGACCTTCCTCGAATCTTAACCTGGAATGAGAAACAAAATTCATAAAATCCAAACCAACAGAAAAGAGCAATGTGACATGTTACTGCTAAGTTAAAAATATTCATTCAGTTCTGAAAAAAAGAGAACCAATAGTTCATCCAGATACCATAAAGTAGTGGGATGGCACCAAAGTTTGAATATTCATTGTCATTTCTGGAGAAGATAAAAACAATAGTTCATCCAGATACCATAAAGGGATGCACCTCCACCAAGTCCAGATTGCAAGATGGCACCTAAATCCCTTATTAAGGAGGAGGCTTGGGATTTAACATGTAATAGAATAGGTAATTGAATCTCTAAAGGACATAGACGTGTTTAGGGAAAGGGGAGGTCGCCCCATAGTTAGTGTAGCCTGGCCATTGGACTGAAAGCTTGAATTAACAACATGCTGATGTCACTTAAAGGAGGAAGAAAGCAAATGTGATATGTCTGGCTTCAATACTCTTCTTCTAGGAGAGTAGGAATAATGCATTAATTCATAGTATCAAGTCAAACTTCAGTCTAAGAATGTGATATGTCTTGCTTCAATACTCTTCTTCTAGGAGACTAGGACTAATGCATTAATTCATAGTATTAAGTCAAACTTCAGTCTAAGAATCACAGCTTCAAGTAAATTTCAATGGTATCAAGATGAAGCATACATTTCGGATCCGTCCTGACAACGCATCAAATAAAAGCATCCGCTCTGAGAGTGGTTCGCCAATTGCACTTGCAATTTTAATAGCTTCTAAGGCTTGGAGACAGCCAATGACACCTGGAACTGAAATAATCAAGTAGAAGTAAGAAACAGGGAGTGGATTCTCAAGCAAGGAATTAAAAATAAGATATTTTAAAATCCAACAAAAAACAATTGGTGATAAAACACTTAATTACAGAATTTCCACTTAACTACTAGAACAGTCATCAAACAGCTATCTTGCTTTTCAAAAATGAATAATAAAAACTACTACTATGCTGTAAAAGAATTCTTGGTACAGTAGTGGACATGTAAATAGGTAGTACACCGGCAGTTCTATTCCATGATTTTTAATGAAACAAATTTATTGACTTACCAACACCTAGGACACCACTGTCAGAACATCTTTGACATGCTGTTGAGGGTGGCGGAGTTGGAAATAGGCATCGATAGCATGGACCGCCATTGTAATTGAAAACTGTGAGCTACATAAATATATTTTGGGTAAATAGTTAGAACCTTTAACACGAAAAAATGCTGACATACTGGTAGAAGGACCAAAAACATTTCTAGACTAGGTACCTGCCCTTCCAGTCCCACTGCAGCACCAGATACAAGTGGCTGCGAGAATATACATGGACCAATTAATACTTGAGTGAAAAATTGGAATGAATGAGTAAATTGAAGGACAAGATTTTCTTTTCAAGTGCTAACACTATAATAACTTATACAGAATACATATTAAAGACACAACTCAAGAAATATTTTATTTTCTTTTCATGCTATAACAATACAAGAACAGCCTACAAAATCTATAGAAATACACACAATCACACAGAGAAAACTTATTAAGAGCAATCTCTTTTGATAAAAAGTAAAAGAGATCATATCCACCCTCACTGCAATCCCAAGATCCAAACCGTACATATATTAGTTCCACATGAAAGGATCATCCTTACAAATAAATCAATCAAATCTGAATCAATTGAGTTATCTTACTGTCATAAAGCTATAATAGCGTATTTTAAATGCCCAAGGCACCTCTGAGAATCACATATTGAAGTTCCCTCAAGCACAACACGCTTATTGGCCTGAATATTATTTCAATTGAAAGTAATGTCATTATGATAGTCATAAGGGAGGAATTCAGATACTATGAGATATTTCAGTTGCACTCAGTCTATTCTGTTTTGCCATTCTTTTCTTTTTCACCATATTATTTTTAT
This sequence comes from Oemleria cerasiformis, assembly GCA_037349345.1. Classification (NCBI taxonomy): domain Eukaryota; kingdom Viridiplantae; phylum Streptophyta; class Magnoliopsida; order Rosales; family Rosaceae; genus Oemleria; species Oemleria cerasiformis. The sequence goes on from JAZGTL010000007.1 coordinate 13,745,480, forward strand.
TGAATGAAGAGTTGCATAAATGCGATTTCTTCCACCAGGGAGATCTTAAATATGAACTTCCCGTGTGCAATGGATGTCACCTAACGTAGACAACTGAATTTTTCCTTTACCCAGTGACCCAGTCTAAATAGAAAATGAAAAACTTAACAAAATCAGACTTTGTAAGATAATCGTGAGGATCCAATTTACCTTCCCTAACACAACACAGCAATCGCTAATCATGTAACGGCTAGGAGCATTATCTGTTGCATCTACTATTATATCATATCTTAAAGATGTCAAGAGTCAAGGATGACACGATGATTCAACAATTTTGGACCAAATATAAGAATTTAAAACTCCACGTTAAATGGAAAAAAGAGAAATTAATAATTGCAAATTTCAAGGATACTTGCTCAAAATTTCCAAAGCATTCGATGTCCGTAAAGGTTCTTGGTATTCCACAACCTGAATAGTGGAGTTAATCCTGGGAGAAAAATCCAAGTTAGAAGAAGCAAATAATTATAACAAAGGTCCACTATATCAATGGCAATACAACTGCAATATAATTATTGATTTTAACACTGAGAGAAATGATCCCAAAAGAGAAACTTACGAACGACAAGCAGCTGCAGCAGATTTAACTTTTGGCTGACCAATAAAACCTTCCGTGTGGATAATCTAAAGTTCAATAGGAAATAGTAAATTAGTAAATCCAAAGTAAACAAATATCCACAGGTGCTCACAAACACAACCCAACAAAACAAACTATGAAAACCATAACAAGTTTGCATTACAATGGGAATATGACTGAGTAGCATTGTTAGCTTATATGACATTGATTACATACAACAATCACGTCAACAATATTTAGAACAATAGTACAATCACGTAGTCCAACTTGTACCTGCCTGTGCATGTTATTGAGCTCAACCACATCATGATCGACAACCCCCAGGCGCCCTGAAGATACAATCCCAAAAAAATATTGAAACCACAAAATCAGAAGTGCTGAATTTCACTTTAACAGTTTCAACTATCCCAATTAGAAGGAAATATTACCAACTCCACAAGCTGCAAGATATAGCAGAGCAGGGGAGCCCAACCCTCCAGCTCCTACCACCAAAATCGACGACTTTAAGAGCTTCGACTGCCCTGAGCAAATCAGAACATTATATTTTAATTAGAAATGACCTAAAATCTCAGCAACTAGATGTGAACAAAAATAATAATGATTTTTTTTTACATACATATTTCAGAAATTATGTGAATTGAAAAGCTCAATAATCATTCTTGCATTACAATGCTTCAAATTACACTTATTTTACAATGAAAATAGTTCCTTTCTGCTACTAAAATTTAAATTTAATCATACATCGCTTTTTTGGTCCATTATATACCCCAAATAAACATATTAGGTTTATAACTTTGTAATATATACATACATACATCTACACATGCATACATAACGAACATACAGACTTCTACAATTATACCTTGAACTCCGAAAGAAGGAAGCAAGAGGTGGCGGCTGTAGCGGTAAATCATCTGAGGTGACAAATCATGACCGTAGCCCGAATCAACAGATGGGATTACAGGAGGGCAAGATTCATTGGAAACGGCATCATTTGAATGCTGAAGATTAATCTCTTGGAGCCGAGCTTCGAGAGCTGAGATTTGGCGCTCAATTTCGCTCTTACTGTCCTTCAAGGTTTCGAGCTGGCGAAGAATCCCGGAGGCTTCTCCACCGTCGGAATCCATGGATTTGCAGAGTGTTGAGCTTAACTGATCTGAGCTGAGCTGAGGTTTAGAGAAAACCCTAACCGAAGAGACGATCGCCGCAGCGCGCGAGAATCTGGGATATTGTGGATGTTTTACTAACCAGGGTTAATTTTGTCATTTTGATATATATTTTTTTTTAAATAAAAAAGCTTTCAGCTCTGTTCTTCTCCAAACCGTGAGAATGAAAGTTGGTCTACATGCAATTTATGCAAAACAGAGAGGAAATAGGTGAGTTTCCTCATCTTAATTTCAAGTTCATTTGCATGAAACGAAGGAATATAGTTTTATTTCAATTTGGTAATTTGATTCATGTTTAGAAGTACATGTTTCTTTAATTTATGGTAATTTGATTTTATAATTCATGGATGAAGTTTCTTACCTGCAAAATAATTTTAGGAATTTTTTCTGTTCATTATGCATACCCTGCGTTTCAAATCAGTTGTCGCGCTCTGTCCTGTGGAGTTAAAACAGCTTGCCTCTGAGATGTTTGTGAAAATTCCTCTTAGAGTTAGATTTAAGGATATGGAAAAAAGAGTGAGCTATAAAGGGTACACATGAAATCTGAGATGACAGCTGAATATACCTCCGGTTGTTAGATCAAACAAGGAAGTTGAATTTATCTTGGATCAATTTTGGGCTGCTAGACACCACCTTCTTTTCCGGTTTTACAAATTATCTCTTGATTATATTTTCTGCTTACAGATTTTTTGGTTATGGTATCGTTTTCTTGTTGTTTGCTTAGAAAGCTATGGATAGTAAGTAAGAAACCAAACTGAAAATTCTGTTTTGCATGTTTGTTGATTTGGGGTTGTTTGATGATTTAGTGGGTTTAATGTTCATGATTATTGTTAAACTATGATCAACTGGTCTCTTCAAGGCTTCTGTGTCTATGTTACTCTTGAAAATTCATTTGTTTCCACTTGAAAGATGAATCTTTGATTGCTTTTCACACATGAGAATGACCTTTTACTTATCGAATGGTAATATATAATCAAGTTGGAATGGAGGAACAAAAACGTAGAATCATCTGTTTCCAAACCATATCACTGGGACGAGGGACTAAATCGTCTATGCTTTGTTTCTATCCAAAATGAGCTGGCAGGAAGCTGCAGCAAGTGCACACTTATCATTTTCTAAAGGATGTGAAAATGGGCCATTTTAAACCCTTTTCACAGACATCTATGCTCAGTATTTGAGAGTTGTTGAATTTTTTCAACAAAAACCAGTCTTTGTTCATTTCAGGTATAGCAAAGTAGATGAGTTGTGGACTGCCTAACAGAAAATTTTAGTTGTTGAAGGTTGAACCGATACTGAAGTGGACTAACCATCTCCAAATCTATATATATACGCTCGACCATTTGGCTTTTTATATTGCCATATATGTGTTTTGTGTGTGTGTGCACGCACATATGTGTGTTATTTTGTTTGTGAGAAAAATACAACCAATGTTTTTGTCTGTTTTGGGCGCTCAGAAAGTATTTGAGGAGTAGAATCAACAATAGCATGCAGAAGGCACCGTAATCACAGCGCCGCTGTTCAGATTCAATACATATTCGCAAGTAATTGCTAGTTACTCTCTTTGGGTTATGGTGGAAGACGATGCCTAGATACAAAGATGGCCCTCCTGCAATTCGAGTTTACACTGTATGCGACGAATCAAGGTCTCTCTATCGGTGCTTTTCTTCTTCTTCTTCCAGAAAACAGAAACATACTTTCATTTTTCATGCTATAATTATATGTTTATATTGTGGCAGGTATTTGATTGTGAGGAATGTTCCGTCTTTGGGATGTGGTGATGAGCTGTTAAGATTGTTTGCAGCCTATGGAGAAGTAGAAGAGTACACTTTCTTTTCATGTTCAATATCGTTTTTTATTTTTTAAATCCAACTTTAATTTGTTATCCTTAATCATTGTTGCTTTTTTTTTTTTTCATATTCAGGTGTAAACCAATGGATGAAGAAGATTGTGAGCCATTTACTGATGTTTATTGGATAAAATTCCGTCTGGTCAGCAATGCCAGGTGATTATATTATATGCTTAACTTATTTTTAAATAATGAAAAATAGAACTGACTACTGGACTATATCGGTTTTAACATGTCAGGTTTGCGAAGAGGAAGTTGGACGAGTATGTTTTCCTCGGGAATCGACTTAAGGTTTCATATGCTCCTGAGTTTGAGAGCCTTGCCGATACAAAGGACAAGCTGGAAGGCAGGAGAAGAGAAGTTTTAGGACGACTGAACCGTAAGTTATTTTGTATGATCACCAATTGGTATAAACTCACTCTTTCAATTTACATGATTCAATTATTTTGTTCATAATATCAGCTGGAAGATTTAAAGGGTCTACGGTTAATAAGTCAAGTGCTTTGACTGATGCTTCCTCGGGTGCAATTCCATCTCAGACTGACTGCATTCCCCAACTTGTAAACTCTGGTCAAAGGTAAGTTCAAATTTTCCCATTGCTGTTCTTCTTGTATTAAAAAAAAAAACCATCTGAAATTTGGTATGCCGGATTGCTTTTCCTTTCTGTTTAGGGACTCTGGAGAATCGCAACTTACGTCACGCGTTAACAATCCTTCCCTTACAAGGATTTCCTCTGACAAGGTTTGTTCATGTTCTCAAATTCTAATACCTTACTCGTATGCTATTTTTGTAACGGAATTGCCTTGTGGCAATTGTGCCTACCAGGTTCCGTGACCTGCAATTTTCTGTCAGTAGCTTGCACTTTGCAACATTAAGACCGAACCATGTATTTGTTAATAGGGTTTCTTGTCTCCGTAATAAGGGTGTGCTTCGTATAGTAAATGGCAACATTAATTTGCTGAAGTTGCTTGTTATTTGGATAGACTAACATATGAATATGATCATCTGGTAATTCATTTTAGGAGTATTTTGCTTCCAAGTCGATGAATCAGACCGTGAAGATGGTGAGGGAGAAGCTCGATAAGGTTAGAACCTCACCCTCAGCCTCACCGGCATGCGTGTTTCTCTTTGAGCTTCTTAGATTTTGTTATAGAGTGTAAGTTGTGATACAGTTTCTTTGGTGTGTTAGATTGAATCAAGTAATGAACATGTGCAAGATGGACGTGCATCCAAGAAACCCCGGGTGGACAATCGAAGGAGAATCTAACGATTCATTGTTTGGGAGATGGAGCAAGTAACCTTTACAAAACCTCTAGCTGGTGCGGCAATCTCCAATATAAATTAAGGAGTCATTTTTCTTAAGAGTCGGAAACCAACAATGGCACTCCACAGGTTTGACTGATGATCTCAACTTGGAGTGAAGACAATGTCACTAGATGTCACTAGACCAACAATGGTCATGTAATTTAGCTCAGCCACAACAATACCAGAGCTCTCTTTCAATCGAAATTGAAATCAAAATCCAAATCACCAAGTTTCAAGGCTGGCACCATGCCTAGTTGCTATGATCCTTTAAATCGAAATTGAAATCAAATCAGTGAGTGAAAACCTTGTAACAAACAGATTACAATCATGCTATGTTATGCAAAGTTGCGAACTCCATTATTAAATAAATAACGTTCATGATCCCTCCAATACATATAGTGCCATGATCAAAACACAAACTTAGGTCAAAGTAAAAACCAGCAAACGATAGAGGAGTGTTGAAATGTGAACGGAGATTTTGGAAAGAATCAAGGTTCGTCTTTGGGAGGAGGAAGCTGCTGCTTATCGTAGCGCTGCCTGAACTTGGCAACCTGGCCGAGGTTCTCAGCCATTTGGCGTTTAGCCTTCAAGTGGTAGACTTTACCAACATGGTGGATTTTGGTCATCATAACATGCATCAATCTCCCACTTTGGGTCACATACGATATCCATTGCATCTGAGGGTGCAACCCTTTCTTCATCCCCTCCCTTGATAATCTGCAATTCAATCACCTTAGTGTCCCAAAAATCAAATGCAATTGTCCCTACCATAACAAAATACCAACCAAAACATTTTAAATTCAAAGCTTTTGTCATGTAAGCATTTCATCAAACACTTGGTATTCATTTCGTTCTAAGCCCCGAGTTTTAAAGCTTTGGTTCCCTTAAATTATTAAAACAATGAGAAAGCTAAGGGCGTGTAGGCGTACGGTGGGAGGAGGAGAGAGACTTACAAACGATTAAAGCAAAGCCGATGAATGAATGAGAACTTGCTTCAAAATGGACCTTCTTCTTCCTTCTCGCCGCCCTTTGCGGCTACTGCTATTCCTCAAAACAGAGCGCAATCAAGTTAAAAGTTACACCCCAAGAGTCGACAACCTTGTTAATTTGGGCTTGCTATTAGATTTGGGCTTCCAACTCGTACTTTTAGAAAAATAAATATGAGAAATCTCAAATTCAATTTCCAACATATATTTTTCAAAATGAAAAATACATCTCATTCTTAAAAGCCCACTATTATACATCATGTTTTGCATAGTGAAAACCTCACCGCCTTACAGTTTATATACAATTTTCTTCAATTTTGATCACATTTATTAATAAGGTTGATTAATTAGATTTGGTGTATAGAATGGTCCTGTGGAACTTTGATTTAAGTTTTTTGAGTATCAAAATTTAGGTAGTGCCCTAAATTTGATTATTCGATTGGAAGTGATTAACCAATTCAAGACCATAAACTAAAAGTCTAAATTCTAAATGATGATTTTACATCCTAAAACAATCAACTATGTGAATAAATGAAAACAAAATTGAAAGATAAATAAATAAAAAATTGAGTAGAAATGAGGTTTTCTAAAGGTATCCCGTTTTTATTAAAGATGTGATATCTTGTGGAGAATGACTCGTTAGTTAAAATCTTAGAAAGATTTGAGTAACAACCTCCCACCATGACCTCCCACTTAAATCTTGGTTTTATCACATAGAGAATTGAAACCTCGGAAAGACTAACATGGCATCCCACAACCACAGCTCCTAAATAATATTGTTTGGTTTCAGATCGAATCGAACTCACAAAATATGAAGCAGCACATAAAAACAAGCATGCGTAAAATACAACATAAAAGTTCATTAGTGTTGTTTTGAGCTAATTAGATACTTATATCGCCTAATGATTAGTTTTTTTTGTTTTTTAATTTCGCTAATTCGAGAGTAGATTTTAGGTGAGATGTCTCAGGGTTTGCTTGATCGCCATTTGGTTTTTGGTGTTTGGTTTTCATTTTTAGGGCTCCAAATACTCAAAGAAAGGATGAATAAGAGTAGGATAGAGAAACTATTTAGTTTTTTGTTTTTATTTTCATGCTTGAATATGAGGAAAGAATGGATGAAGTATGCAATACGAAACTAAAAACTAAAAACCAAAAACCACTTAACGTTATTTTCACTTACAAGATTTTATTTTCGTTCTCCTTTATTTCTTCATCTCCATACTGCTACCTAACATCCTCTCATATACTTTCTCCGTATTTGAAGCACAAAAAGTGAAAATTGAAAATTAAAATCCAAACCAAATAGTTATCGCATGGGCCTTAATTTGTAAACATTGAAACATACAATATTCTTAGCTAATGGATAACAAGGGAAATTTCTTCGAAACCTCATGTTGCAATTCCCACTACAGTCTGGGTGATTGAGACTTAGAGTTAGGGATGCCTGGAAATAAGCTTACAATGAAAACTTGTGATGATCTGGATTCTGGAGTTTATATGATTCAGCAAGGAGACAGCCATATGTTTTTGTCAGACAAGACAAGGCTCCGCAAAACAAAGATGTGTGTTTATAATAATAGGGAGCATTATAATTTATAGATGTAGGAGAAACAAAACAAGAAAACAAAAGGTGCAAGGCAAAGGCATCTCCATCATCATAATTCATACAGATACAGTATACACAAAAACATGACATTTATTCATCCACAACAGTAACCACTACGCAGTATTTTACATACCCATAAAGCACCCTAAACAGATAGATCAACAAGCCAAGTTGTTATGCAGAATACACAAACTCCAACCGTCCAACGGTAGAGCTTAGCTGACTATGCAAAACCAGTTTTGCTTATTTAGGCATCGGATAGCATCCAATAAGGTACACATACATAAACCCCCCAAATGGCAAACTGCAATACTAGATTCACACCGAGACACCCTCAGAATCTGCTCATTACTGCAGAACCAGGCATTCTTGTGTCCCAGTCACCATAGCAGCGCTGGAGCCTTTGTTAATGGCATCCACTCCTTCATGAGAACTACCCGTCTTAACAACCTCAACCAAATTTGAATTGCCGTTAGCACCTGAAGCAATGGCTTCAAAAATAAGAGCAGTCACTTCTTGGAACCTCTCTTCAGAAAGGGAGACCTCTGCAAGCAGCTTCCAAGCATTTTCATCAGATGCCTCCTCATAGTCCTTTTTCCTCTTTAACACCATATGGCCGCTAATTTCCCACACGGCTGGATTCACCTGAGTATCGAGAATCTCTGCTCTCACTTCCCCAAGAGCTTGTTTCTCAGCATAACACTGCAATTGATAACACCAAATGTATGAGGGTGAGTGAAACAGCCTGAGAGCAATGGAAGTGGGGGAAAATATCTAATCAAACATTTTAGGTTTGGTAAATTATATACCTGTGGCAGGAGAAAGATTCGCTTTCCACAGTCAGCGATCAAGACATTGTAAGGTATGTTGTTCTCTTGAAGGCAAATGCAGGCATCAGAGACTGTGTTTGACAAATCTTGCAGAGTATTTCCACCCTCGAAGATAAGACCTCTAACAGGATAGTTCAGAAGCTCAGAGATCCTCACCCCATCATCCAAAGTGGTTATTTTCTTGGTAGGAGCCTTCTCAATGGGAAAGGTTACAGCCAAGTAGTAGGCCTATAAAAAATAAAAAATAAAACCAATAAACAGGGTATTAATTGTTGACCGATAACTACAAAATAGTAGTAAAACTCGGTAGGAACCTTCTCAATAGGAAAGCTTGTTAAAAAGGCATTTAGCATGAAACCTGGAAGTGAAGGTGATTGATGGTAGCAAATGCACCCAAGCTGTTGTAACCCAATCGAAAGTAAGGATTTCCTGCTTCTGCTGCCATGTGAAGAGCAAGCAAGAAGCTTTCATGGTCAATCCTTTGTGGCAACTGCTCCAAAATACGAGGAATCAACAGCACATGTCCATATTCAATTGGACTGACCTGTTGAATGGTGGATGGTAAATGACATAGAACTTTGCTCAAATAACTTGTTAAGAACAAACTAGGTACACAAACAAAGAGCATACATTGATGGCAACAACGCTTGGAGAATTTTCAACATCAATAGGTGCACTGGGGTGAAACTGAACTTCACCATCTTCGCTGGCTTCAAACTGGAAAAGAACCTCCTCTTGCCCAACTTTAGTGAAGTTAAACTTGCTTCCATCAAAGGGCTGGAGGACTTTATCAACTCGAAACTCAGTGGGCCTCTTCTTAAGGTGACGACCCTCATTCAGCTGGGCTATGAATCCAAATTGCCCCGGGATCACCTACATCAAATTATCAAACCAATTGGTACCCAAATCTCAAATTAGTATTCACACATTGCTCTCCGGGTTGAATTCCAATCTACAAAAGGAAAAAATTGAGGAAATAGTAAGTCAATCTACCTTGGTTTCACAAGCTGTGACATCATAGCGAAACAACCCTCTCTGCATGCGATCCTCCCACTGTCAAAAAGTATTAAGCAATTTTAATCCATAGCAATTGTTGAGTGCAAGAGGCAATAAACAAATCTGGTGACTCTATCTCCACCTTCTACATATAATTTTACCTCCCCAAGAAGCAGCGAGTCAAGAAACGCAACTGGAGGCTCTCTTTTCTCATGTTCAGGCAAATCCTTATCACCATCAATCTTGTTCAGCTTCTTGAAAGCATACAATGGAAATTTTGCCCCTGCACAAACCCACATGGGTACACAACCCAGTCACAACTAGATCCCCTACCAAACTAAAAGCTGTGAAAATCTAACTTTAATCCTACTCCAAACCCAAATTCATTACCAAAATCCCAAATAAGAATAATGCCAAAACCAATCAAACAGCACGAAATTAGAAAAAGAAGCATTTTATTGACAACATAAAATCCTATTTCAAAAAGCACGAAACTTGGACAAAAAGTTCAAATTCAAAGTTGGGTTCTTTTCAACAAATACCTGGAATGCAACATTGGTTAAGGCAGTTGCGGCCACAACCCCCGACGCGGCGAGCACCCTCCTCCGCCTCATCTTTCTGGTAATTCGAAACAACAGTGGGAACCCTCTTGATCCTCAACATCATACTCGACTTCCTCTTTCTTTTTTTTTTCTTTTTTCTTTTGTTTTTGATTCTCAGTAAAAATCAAACACCACCCAACTCGACAACAACCACCAATACGATCTACTGTGCGCTTTATAGAAAGAAAAATTTCAAATAATCCCTAAAAATCTAAGAGAAGCTAAAGCTAATATAGGCAAAAGAAAGATATGGAAGAAGCAGAACCACCACCAGCGAGAAACAAAAGGTCGGAGGGGTTACCGCCTTCGGAAGGCAAAGCACCACGCCCGCCGTGCGGCGAAGGGTTGCTTTCAATTATACAATCCTTTCGTCCGACAGCCCGGACATGAATGAGCGGCGGAGGAACTCCGTGTATAGCCGTGATGTCTACAACTCGTCGAAACTGGGTTTTACCCCGAAAGCAAAAACCAAAATAAAAACTATCAAACACTTGGGTTCACCAACAAGAACCCAGCAAGATCGCCTGGATTTGGTTCGAATTGAGAGAGGGAAACGAGGAATTTGTGACAGGGTGCTTGAGTGGGTGTGGTTTGTGGTTTGTGGTGAGGAGATGCAGGGGATTGTTATATAGATGAGACTAAGAAAGGGTTTAGAGAGAGAGAAGAGGCGGATTGTGGTTGAGGTTGTGCCGTGGAGTCTGTATGGTATTTGTGGTGCCTTTCGTGGCCTTGCCTAAAACTAAATAACGCCTTTGCCTTTGTCTTTGGCTTGGTTTGGTGTGGGTATGTTGTGGAGTGGTTTTGGACAATAATTGAGAAGAAAAAAACATAAGAGATTGGTCCTATTTCTTTTTTATGAAAAAGAGACTGGCCCTATTTTCTTTTTATGAAAAAGAGATTGGTCCTAAAGTGTACGGACGGAGCAGAAAAGACCCGCCATTAAATTGGGAAATTAACCCTAGGAAAAATGGATTTGGATTCTTAAACATAATATATGAACTTCCTCTAAAAAATTGATAACGCTTAGCTTATGTTTGGATGAGTAACTTTAAAATACCAAGAATTTAGACTTCATTAGTTAAAAATGGAGAAACTTTTCAAAATGATTATATGTAATACATTTAAATGGATTTGTACATAGCACCTATCAAGGTGTTACTTGGAAATTCCTTATTTTGTAGTTTTGTTATGCTCATGGAGCATATGTGCTGCATTCCTACTTACTAAGAACATCTCTAGCAGAATTTATAAATTTAAGCTAATTTCTAGCTGAAATAGTTGGAAAGTTATTTTAGCAAACTGCTTTATAAAAGTTTACTCTAGCAGTATTCTATATTTTGAAAAATCTCAAATATTTTATTATTTGTTTCAAGTTAAACATTTGAAATTTGAATGAAATTCATCTCGTTGAAGGAAAATAACAATTGCTACTTTATCTCTCATATTTGATAAATTTAGGGATCTAGAACCCCAAAAATATCAAAATTCTAAAATAGAAAATGAAATAGGAACTCTGCAGAAGCCCTATTTTTTTCAAAATCCTCAATTTGGATAAAAAAAATCTATTTAAGGGACTCAGTTGGAGATGCTCTAAACTAGTTACTTTCACTCACCATATTCAATTATTGGTAATACATTTCTTAATAATAGTGTGTAAATCCGTTAGGACTTTGAACTTTATCGTCCAAACATACCCTTAATATTTGTGTTTCAAAATATTTAGAATTAAATAAATCATGTTTGGTAACGATTTTGCAAATTAATTTCTGTATAATGGTTGAAAATTTGAGAACGCGTCTGAGAGCTTAGTTAGAAATCGATTTTCCCATAATGAAAACAAGAACAACACGTCTGGTACGAATATAAAAAAAATGAAAAAAGATAGAGTATATGCATATTTAGTAGCGATGCAATTCAAATATAAATTTGGCGGTGGTGGTGGCAATGGTAATGGCCGGGGATCATCAAGGGTGTAGCGTCGGTTCCAATGTTCACTGAATTAATGGTGGTGGTGGGGTCATTTGGGTAGCAACAGAGAACCCAACAGTTCTTTCATTGTCGTTGGCATGTGTGGCAGGTCCGGAATCGAGTGCTGCATGGGAAACCAACAGAGAACCCAACAGTTCTGATGGAGGGAGCTTTGGAGGCTCACGGTGACTTTGTAAGGCAGAATAGCTGCGGCGTGGGCGAGGGTGTGAGGCATACTTGCGCACGTCCTATGCCGCAGACAGTGAGATGGATGAGGCCGCGAGCGGGACTGCTGAACCTTAATAGTGATGGGGCTGCCTCCAAGGTGAGTCTCCATAGAGGGGTGTGTTAAGGAATACTGAGGGTGAATTCATGGCTGGTTTCTCGGTAGCAGGGCCTCCGGGAGTTTCTTTGGTGGCTGTGGAGCTTGAGGCTCTTCGCGCAGGCTTGCTCCTCCTTCTCCAGGTGGGGCTGTCCAACATGACTTTGGAGATTGATGCATTGGAAGTTAAACAGTCACTGCTGAAGCCTAGAGAAGTTTGGTCTCCAATTGGGGTCCTGGTTCGTGAGGTAGCCACGCTAATGGCTCGCCCTAGCATTTCCCCCCACCAACTGATCTTCTCTCCTCGTCGAATAAATGGCGTAGCTCATCATGCTCTAGCCCAGGAGGGGCTCCATTCCCAGCAAGGACAGCAGTGGATGCATCCTCCAGCTCCACCTTGAATTGTTCCTTTCTTAGATAGGGATATGGGTATTTCAAGTTCTTTTGGTTTTAGTTTTGGGGGTGGGCTCAACCGGATTTTTCTCTCTTTGAATTTTCATGGTGAGGTTTTAACGAAGCCGGTTCAATGTCTTCCCTCTTTGAAATTTCTTGTAAGCCTTTACTTCTATTAATGAAAATTCTATTCGATAAAAAGAAAAACTTTGTGTTTGTAATTTCTTACTTCTATTATATTCCAATTGTATAGATTTTTATTAGAATTGTTTGAATTTAAATTGAGTCAATATGTTTTCAACTATGGAATATTATCACAAAAGAAAAACAAATGCTGATTGAGGTATAATGATTCAAAATATGAGACTCGTCGAAAACAACTATTAATGTAATAATTTAATAATATGATATGATGTTTTTTATGTTTTGGTTAATTTGATATATATTATATGTTGATTTCAACCATTAGATTAGTGTGATATACATTATGAGTTAAATTATATTAAAAGTTAAATTTTTTTTTGTTTTAAGTATTTTGTGGGAAGGTCCCCTCTCAGGATGGCATTTTTGTTCTAACTACGCCTCTGAGGATGATGCATCGTAGGGTTGGTAGTGAGGTGGTGATTGGGATAATGATGGTGGGATGGTTGTGATGGCAATGGTACAAATGGCAGAGATGGTGAATTAATGTGGTAGCGTCGTAGCGATAGTGTCAATGACAGCGAAGATGGTGGTGGCCACCATGGTACGTAGTATATATGGTTGTGTGGTGTTATATGATTGTTTCTTTATTCACTAAGACCAAGTCTTTTTTTGTATTTATTCCATTTATAATATTTCGTTGAGTTGTATCCTTAATCGAAAATATCATTTTGATATTTTATAAAAGTGCACTGCTATTTGAATCATCTTAATTGATCATATTTAATATAGCATTCTAATTATCACAAAAAAATAAATACAATATTATTTAATTTATTGAAATAACATTATTCATTGATTGTCATAACATATGGTTTAATTGATATAGTCAATTAAGATGGTTTAAATATAATTTCTCTCTATAAAATGTAGGAAAATTTTGTATCCTTTTTTTCGTATTTCAAATCCATTTTTCAAAAATCTACTACCAAACACATTTTATACCTAGTCTTGTATTTGGAAAGAAAAAAAGAAAAAAACTACTATTCGAAAATATTTTCAAACATGCCTTTATATAACTTTTCAAAACACGAGCAAAATTAGTTGTAGTGTAACAAATAATACGCAAGTTTTTTTTTTTTGGTACCAAAGAGTTTTTTATGTGTTGTTTTGCATTTTTCCATAATCATTTTCAGACTCAATCCGAAAATCCGAACTATTTGAAAATCAACTTGATCCGATTCGATCCGAATTTTTATTTTTTTAGTCAATCAAGTTAAAAACCCGAACCGATCCGAATTATTAGGTTTGATTCGTGGTTTGCAAAGGTAGATACCGTAAAAATGAGACTATACCAAATATATAAATAAAAATTATATAAATTAAATAATTTATTATGTTTACTTGTTATTATGTTTTGATAATATATATATATATACATATTTAATTAAGGGTAAGTTTGAAAGTTTGATTAATAAAAAAAATGGAAAAACATTTAAATAAAAAAATGGAGTGCATAAAGTAATTTGTGGAGTGCATAAATCAGCTCCCTTTAAAAATCCACAATAAATCATCACCCAACATTACTATTTAATGCAACATATGCTTCTTTCTATCATATAACAACAAATCTTTTTGAACATTTACATGTGCAGTAAAATGCCCATATGATTCAAGCAACTTACAACTTCCATTATACTTTAAAGGTAGAAACATAATACTCATAATTGTGAAGAAAAAAAAAGTCCAAATGTTTTATATAAAGAAAACAAATGAAAATAAAATTTATTAAATTCAAAAGGAAGAGGGGTAAATTTGAAACTTAAGATTCATGGAAAAATAAAAAATAAAACATTAAAATAAAAAAAGTGGAGTGCAACAAGTAATTTATGGAGTGTCAAAATCAGCTCCCATATTATTTTGTGTGTATTCGCTCTAGATCGTTTCGACAGATGTCGAGCCTGATCATTGAAGGTATTTATCCATATTTATCATCAAGCTATTGCAGACTATTTTATTTTTACTTTATATTTTTTTTCTATCAATAAAATTTTATATTTTATCAAATAAAAATAATTATATATTAATTACGTCTCCCATACAACAATTAAGAATAATTGTTCTACCAATAATAGTTAGATAAATAGTGGGGAAGGTACGGATATAACTAAAATATCACATGATGTTGGTGGTCCACAAAAATGCAAAATGCACGTCCATATGCTATGTGACCCTAAAAAAGGCACATGTGTGAAGAAATAAAAAAGTTATAAGTAACTTAATTTTTATGCAATAATTCCTTAAAATCAAATGGACCCAATTAAATCCACTTTTTATTTTAGTTTTTTTTTTTGTTACAAAACTAATTTACCTATAAGTCTATAACGCAAAAACTTCCAATTTAGGTAATTTCCCAACTGCAAAGACAAAAATGATCTGTCAACTCTTACCATCCCCAAACATAGAATAGGAGCCTTCCAGATACTCACCAAATATTTCACTGCATATCTGAAACTTCCCTTGCGACTTCTTGTGGTCTTTCTCATACATGTGAGACTATGCAAAATGAAATTTATTTTGGTATTAAGTATATACTTTTGCTAAGAGAAATAATTTTTTGTTTGGTGAAGAGAGAAATAAAATTATAATCACACAGCCGGTTATATATATATATATATATATATATATATATATATATATATATATATATATATATATATATATAAACAGAAATTACAAGTATAAATACACCGCATATAATAAATTGTAAAAAATAAAAGTATATGTGATGTCCGTAACGTTATTGTTATCTAAAATCAATTTTAATTTTTTCTAAAACAATTTTAGTCAAAGTAGGGAATAAAGTTGGTGAATCATAAATCATATTCTAATTCCTACCTACATTACCAATTTTTCTCAAATAATTGAGAATTATAATGTAATTAATCTTAAATTATGAATATTGTAGTCCTGCAAACAAACACGTGGCCTTCCCTGCTCTTTTATAATCGGACGACTCTAATTTATAGCAGGGAGCACCCCTTCGTGGCGCTATCATATAAAATTGGAACCGAATATGAAACTAGAAAAGTAGGGTCCACAAAGCAAGAATGCAAAGGAGACGAAAAGTTCAGGATTCCGAATCTACGGAGGAATCATTCTACATGATGCAATTGGGACCAACGTGTTGTACTTGTGGATGAGATAGACTTGTGATTTTATATCCACCGTTGATCAATTTGGGTGGGTCCGGTGCCTTTCAATTTGCTATTAGAACCCTAAACTTACCCACCTCAACGAGAAATTATTAGGTGGTATTGGACTATTATGTCAGTTTATGGTACTTCCATTTAAAATTTATTACGTATCTATTATTTTACATATGAATTTAATTTTCTTTTTACATTTTGAAATTAAATTAAAAACTTAAAAAATAAAAACCCAAAACAAAATTGAAAGAGAAGCTAACCCTATCCATTTTGATTATGTAATACAAAGTACAACATCCTTCCAACCCTGATTCTAACCCCAGACGAAGAAGAAACAACACTGAACTACGATGGACGCCGAAAATTGAAAATCTAGTGGAAGCCCAAAGTCTCCAGCTTTCAGAACCGTCGGCATATAGAATATCGATTGTTTTTTTTTTTTTTAAATAAGTACTTTGCTGATTTTCTACATGAAGCTTTTCTAATTGTTGATTTCCTCCTCAACTTTTATTTGACCCACATTTCTCATATTTTATAAATGACCAATTTTCCCATAAATTATATGACAGAGCCACAAAATTTAAATTACTAAATTATATGTAGTCCATAAATTATAAAGTAAATTCACAAATTACTAAAAAATAGACAAATTACTCAAAAATAGGTATATTAAGCTTGTGAATATTATGCCATTTGTGTTTATAGTCTAATGATATTTTTTTCCACACGTTATGTGGGAGATCGATAC
This sequence comes from Oemleria cerasiformis, assembly GCA_037349345.1. Lineage (NCBI taxonomy): Eukaryota > Viridiplantae > Streptophyta > Magnoliopsida > Rosales > Rosaceae > Oemleria > Oemleria cerasiformis. The sequence goes on from JAZGTL010000007.1 coordinate 13,762,211, forward strand.
CTAATGGGTATAATATAATTATTTCCTCTAATATTAAAAAGTCGATACCCAATGTTTATAATGTAATTCCCTCATGAAAAATTAATTCATTTTTTATGTATAGTCAGAGGCGTAACTAGGAATTTAGGTTAGGAGGGGCACTTTATATTGATAAATTGTTAGGAATTTTTTCGAGGGAAAGGAACAAGTGTTTTAATTACATTTTAAATTAAAAAGCTAATGTTAAGGGAAATACTTTATATAGACATCACAATGAAGGAAATAACACAAAATTAATATCTAGCAAAGTCAATGATTGAGAGAATTTAATGAGCATATATGTTGTCAATTTTCCAAAAGAAATTATAGTATATCTATTTTGAGTATTCAAAATTATGCTAGACAAATACTCATGCACTCAGATTTACAATACGTGTTAGGTGAAACTTAGATGTTAATAGAGAATCAATTAGAAATAAATAAGTAAAAAAAAAAGAAATAAATTTGAAGAATTTTAATAATATTAGTGTAATTTGTATACTCGTATTAAAACAAAAATGTATCAAAAAAGAACGAGCGTGGGACCCCTTCTGATCCCCAGGCAGCTCCACCCTTGTGTATAATAGTCAAATGTTGCTTTAGTCCATTCAGTAACTTCTTTTGCAATTTTAAATATATATATATATATATATATATTTTTTTTTTCAGATAACATTTTGTTTTGTTCACCAAATTTTTTTAAAAAATCGTTGGTTCATATGCTACAAACGAACTTGTAGCAAACGAAAAAAAAAAAAAAACTTGTGCCAAACTTGACCTCCTGTGACAAGTAGGAAGCCGTTTTTCCAAATAAAAATCAAATTTGAAGGTAGGCATTCAAATCAGACATACCTTACCCATTGATCGTGCTCACATGGCTGATGAACATAAAATGGATTTCGGTGGGTCCTTTAAGTCAGGAAAGTTTTAGGAAATAGGTTCTTAGAGCAGCTTCAATGTCAAAAAGGGAAGATGTAAATGTAAAATAATTTTGATTATTCCGTAGGATGTGAAATTTGTATTTTCATCACGGAATTTACATTATCTTATTAAAAATTAAAGAAATGAATTCTCAAAAGTGCATCTGATATTTTCTATAGAACAATTATAAAAAATTTAATTATTGAACCGTAAAATTGTTCAATTTTGAACTATTTTTTTCCATAATTGGTGAGAAAGTAAAGTGTAAAAGGAAATATGAATTTACAACTTATAAACAAAAGTGCTTGATAGATATAGAAAAACTTGAACTTTTGCGTTTTATTTGATTTTTTGTGTGATTATTATAACTTGCTTTAAATTTGATGTGTACAGTAAAATATCATTAAATTTCATTACTAAAGAGTTATAGCCATAACTTTAAATGCATAATTTTGTATTAAATACCTCACTAATTTTACATGGACCTAGATTTAATGTTAAGGGCCCAACAATTGAGATGTCCGTTACAATGTTAAGGGCCCAAAGTCGTGTAGATTTACAATTTTTTTACAACTTCATGGGAGGTTTCTGTTACATCCCGCACCTAAAATAAAGGCTTGTTAACGAAAATTACCAAAATTCCTACGGTATTTGCCGATTAATCCAAAGTTACTATTGGTTTACCAAAAAAAAAAATTCCCCCGGTAATCCAAACTTACCAAACTACCCCTAATGACGTCACGTTCAAAAAGTATTTTCCAAACGATTTTGCATTTTTTTTAATATAGAATTTTTTTTTCCTCTCTCTCTCTCTCTCTCTCTCGCTAGCCCCCACCGCCCCCAAGGATTTCCGGTGAACTGTATCAACCACCAACGTTGAAAACCATAGTAGCGCGTAAAACTGTCGACGGGTTTGAAGCTTTTCGATCATTTTTCGGCTAATTCAAGTGAGCTCTAACCATGAAATTTATACCATTGGACTCTTGGTAATGGGTAGATATGGATTGATGTATTGAATGTGGGTTTTAATGAAGGATCGAAGGACATCGAAGTAGAACAGACGTCACCGGAATCCGATAACATTCGAGACTTTTCCAAAAAATTCCAGGCCCTTTTACTGGAAATCGACCGTTGAGAGGTAGATGTCTGGACTCATTGCTTTGTTCTCAATTGTTTGGTGTAAAAATGGCCGAAATTCGAGTCAGAGTGGATTTCCAACAAAATTTGCATATTCCGATCGTCGACCGTCAAAGTTAGTAGAATATGCCGATGCCATTAGCAAATTATGTTAAGTCCGCGGCAGTCTACGACATTGCCATTAACGGACGTTATGAACTTTTAACTTGACAGAAGATGTTAACGCCGTTAGTATATTTCGTGAAGTCTCCCGATCATGATTTTCCTACCCCCAAAGGGAAAGGTCCTTTTTGGCCGGTTGTGGGCGAGGAGGGATTCGAAACTGTAATCTATGACGATGGTGTTACCGACCGTCAACTAGCCGACTCCACTGCCCACATCGGCGCTCACAACGACTCCAACCAGCGTCTTTGGGGATTTCGACCGCCGTGCATGGCGACACTCACGACGGTCCGATCCGATTGCGTAACCATGTAAATTGTAAACCCAAATTTGATTTGTATATTAGATGGAGAAAGATGTATATAAGATGTAGAAAGAACTTAAAAAATTGGAAGCAGAGTCATAATTTTGGGCCCCTAGTGGGTTTCACATCTAAAAAGCCTAAATTATGTTCGCTCCAAAATTGAACCAGTCAATCAGTTAACGGAACTGGGCCGAGCTCTAGTGTTAATATATTGGCGAATTTTGCCGTCTCGGGAGATCGAATCAATACACAGTTTGGTTACGCAATCACGCGGTTTTATTGTAATTTTCTCTTTCCTTCCTTCCTTCTATTATTATTATTATCTTTTTTTTCGCATTCCTATCTCTTCTTCTCCACTGCGACCCAAAAAGAAAAAAGGAATTTTTTTTTCTTCATTCACCTGACTGAGATTATAGGGATTCCATGGACGAGGTTATCACGGCTGCTGATGCCTCATCGAATGGATCTACATCATCACAAACGTCCATCATTCCTTCTAATCTCCCCCTCCTCTCTGCCTTTCTCTCCTTCGCTCTCGCTCAGTTTCTCAAGCTCTTTACGACCTGGTAACATGCTCTCTCTCTCTAACTTGTATTTCATTCTTCTGTTCCAGATTTGAGATTATATATGTGATGTGTAGTTTTATTGATGTATTATTTTGCATTTTCAGGTAATTTGTTTGCTGTGTGATAATGGGTCTTTTTTATTTATGAAATTATGTGATGGTTTGAGTAAATTGGATGATTTATATGCACCATTTTGGCTACTAGCTAAAGTGTTTTCACAAATTTCTTCAAATTTTAATTTGAATGTTAATGAATTCCTATCTCTTTCTGTTTAATTTTTCCCCTAGTCTTTGTTTTGCCATATTTCTTCACCATGTTTAAAAGTTTTTATTATTATTATCTTTTTTTAATTTGCTCAGTTTTTGAAATGTTTCCTCGTAGACGTGCAGGTACAAAGAAAAAAGATGGGACTCTAGAAGGATGCTTGGGTCAGGAGGAATGCCATCATCGCATTCGGCAACAGTGACAGCCCTTGCAGTTGCTATTGGTTTCCAGGAAGGAACTGGTGGATCCGCATTTGCCATTGCAGTTGTTTTGGCATGTGTTGTACGTAACTCTTAACCAGGTCTTGTTCATTCTTTGTTGTAGGCATGCATGCTCATCTTTAATATTTTTTAGATTGGTATGTGAAAAGCTCAAGAATATTCAAAGTTTCGTTTTTTTAAGCTTGGTATTATGCTCCTATTGATTAAATATTCGGAATTTTACTTATCAATGTCGTACTTTGAAACTTCAATTGCTTGTTTTTCACTGCACAGTCACCTCCTACTTCTATAAGAGGGATTTTTCGTGGATCATCAACTTGGCATTTGTGGCTTGAGTGTCTATAAGTTATGTATGTCATTTATTAGATCTGTACAACTTAATCAACTGCTCTTGGACCAAAAAGGTTTTTTAATTGAAAGAAGAAAGAATAAATTCCAAAAGGTTGGCCTTTGACACGGACACACGGTAGCGCATATCAAGTGGTTATGAAAAATGTAAGATTTAATGAAGCCTTTTAACTGTCATTGCATATAACTTAACTGTCTATTTCAAAATCTGAATTTGGTGTCTATAAGTTATGTATGTCATTTATTAGATCTGTACAACTTAATCAACTGCTCTTGGACCAAAAAGGTTTTTTAATTGAAAGAAGAAAGAATAAATTCCAAAAGTTTGGCCTTTGACACGGACACACGGTAGCGCATATCAAGTGGTTATGAAAAATGTAAGATTTAATGAAGCCTTTTAACTGTCATTGCATATAACTTAACTATCTATTTCAAAATCTGAATTTGGTGCTTTTGTAGCCTAGAAACTATGATACAAAAGTTACTCCAAGTGAAATAGAGTAGCTAAGTGACCTCAAACAAAGATGAAACATGGAACCACAATCTCAGTCTCAGATGGTTATAATTTAACAGGACCACACCCATATTCCTCAGTTTCAATTACTTTCTGTTACTTGATGAAAAAGATGATAAGTAAGATTTTGTTATTTGTCTCACATTATTGTCAGTTTGGTTTCCGTTACTGTTCATAATGGTTTCCTTGTGCAGCTGGGTTTCCTGTATTTATAATTACTGTTTCTTGCAGGTCATGTATGATGCTACCGGCGTACGACTCCATGCTGGCCGTCAAGCTGAAGTAAGAATGTTTTTGTTGACAGTGTACATACAATTGTACTATCTAACGTATGGGGGTAAATTTTTGAAGTTTCTTTTAAATAAACTTGGGGATGACGGGATGATACGAGTGAATATATGCTCACGAGACAAGTTGTTTGAAGGGTTTCTTCTGTTTTTTCTTTGTTAATTCCATGTGATGATTGTTCTTAATTATGTATGTATTGTTTTCTTCAACATTTCCTATGGAGTTACTGCTCTTTGTCAATATTACCATGTGACTGATGGCCATTATACAGTAGCTAGCTGCTGTATTACTAAGCCATAAATACCTCCTGGACCTAAGGGTGAAAATCTCAACAATTCATTGTTATTCATGCATTGTTTTCTGTCACATTTTTAAAAATAATCGTTATAAAGCTAGTACAGCTAAGACTTTTAGCAACACCTTCATCAATATTACCGTATAATTGGAGTCTTAAGAATCAAACCTCAGCTGTAAGACTGATACACAAGTGCCGCCTGAATCTAAAGGTGAAACACCGAGTTCTATTATGGCCACAGATTAGAGGCACTGTTTCTGTTAGATTTATGTCAATCTCATATGATCCAAACAGATCAATTAGAGGGAATGATGACTACTATATGATGTTTAGGTAGTTGATATTTTCAATATCTATATAAGATTGCAGTATATGCTTAATTATTAATACGGCTTCAAGTCTCTTACTAATTTTTACATAGGCTTTCTCCTGGATATGGTTCTTGTGCCAATATTCTTAGTCGACATGCTACTGACGCACAGACAAGGCAGCCTTACAGAACAAAGACATGCTGCACTACACACTTGTGGAAAATGTGATTTCTTTTCTTCATGTATTTTTTAAACTCATATTTGAGTTATTTGTTTACTCTATATATATGCATCTATGTATTTATATCATAGGAACATGTGTTCAATTATAACCTTACGTTAGAGTGAAAAAACAGCCATATGATAATGGGTCCATAGTGTGTTTGTTATATCTTGGTTGTGTGTTTTTAATAAATTTGTCATATGAAATCTTCTTTTAAATAGTAATTTTATTGTGGCGGTTATTATCTGTGTACTTTGTTCGTGTATTTGTATGATTTGTGCTTGTCTGATTATATTGTTAATTTCTGATCTAATACAATATGGTGCTATTGTAGTTATTAAATCAAATTGTTTGCGAGCTACCTCCGGAACACCCTGTTTCTAGTGTTAGACCTCTACGGGATTCACTTGGTCATACTCCATTGCAGGTTTGTTGCATTTTTCTTGATCGAGTTCATGTTCATTTTTCTTGATCGAGTTCATGTTCATTTTTCTTGATCGAGTTCATGTTCATTTTTCTTGATCGAGTTCATGTTCATTTTTCTTGATCGAGTTCATGTCCATTTTTCTTGATCGAGTTCATGTCCATTTTTCTTGATCGAGTTCATGTCCTTTTTCTGGATCGAGGTCATGTTCATGTCCATTTTGTCTGTATTGAGTTCATGTTCATGTCCATTTTGTCTGTATTGAGTTCATGTTCCTTGATACTGAATGACAAACACTTGAACCGAATGATGAAGACTAGTGGTCAGAAGCTTGATCTATTCATATTTCTGCAGGTTCTTGCAGGTGCAGTGTTGGGATGTATAGTAGCTTACCTCATGAAAAGTTCTAGGTAGCAGATGGTTAATCAAATGTTTATCGGACCTCACGGGTAAATCGCAGGCTCTAGAGGTCGTTGCAAGCATCTCCACAAAAGAATTCACCACATTTTTTCTTTGTGTGTGTCGATAGTGAATGTCAGGTTTGTACTCAGAATTTAACTGTAAAATCTTGAAGAAGTGTGTTGTAAGGCCTTTTAGGACTTGGTTATATGATTGTTCATCCCAATCCCAAGTACATAAAGTTCATTTTCAGACCAGATACTGTCAGTTCCATACATTTTTACTCATTGAGGGCTACTTATAGCTCCCACATTGTCGATCTTATTTTAAATCATTGGGGGTTACTTAAAGCTCCCACATTTAATAAGTTGACCTTACTCTAATGCCCAAATGCTCAACATTTATTAGGGCCTCTTTGGATGTGCTTTTGAAATGCTTTTATTTCAAAAATTCTATGTTTGGCAAATAGCTGCAAAGACGTACACTTAATTCAAAAAAAAAGCCAGAGAATATTAACACAAAAATTAGTGCATCAAATTGGGTCTAAATTCTATCTCAAATCCACTAAATTACAAAACAAGTATCCACTTTGTTCACTGCTGAGTTTGCGATATCTCTCTGCAGTCGAACAATTATATAGTGAAGAACGAATTATTATAATTTCAAACCTAGGATGCTCTCCTTTTCCCACTGAACAACTACATTTTCATTTCCTGAAGGTTTAACAAAAGATCATCAGAGTTCAAGAAAACCTTGTTGGATGATTTGGAGATCACTTGAGCGATTTCTCTTGCAGCCTCAATCTTCCTCAGAGTGATGAAGGCTGGGTTGTTGGCAATGGCTTCACCAATCAGCTTCGCACTTGTCGCTTCACCCTGGAAAGCAGGGAAGAAAACGGGTTAGACAATCATTTCAAAGGCCAAATCCGGCATAGGCACATAACGTGAATCAGAGTTCCTTTTAAAGACAAATCTATCAAAAACACTCACCATGTTCATGTCAAGACAAGCAATAGAATAAAAAGCTATTTGGTAGAACTGGCACAAACTACAACGTGAAGTCTAGGGAAGGTAGATGCGTATAGAACTCCTAAAACCCGAAATGGTCCTAAAACATATTATTACAATAGATGATGATCCCTCAAGAAAAAGAAGAGGGATGTGCTGCAGCACGTCGGGCCAGGATACAAATGGCTATAACTCGAACAACCAACTTTATCAGTAAAGATATATATGTTTGACACAAAGGGGTTAACATTTGATCACAATGCCAAATCATTCCTTTCATGCTCATGTATTTACTACTACTAATCTATCAGTTCTGGTTACACTGAAACGATGGGCAAGAGATTGATGTGGCAGCCCAATAACCACCATGATTTCTTTAACTATGAAATGCTTTAATTAGAAATAAAGACATTGCAGAAACCTGCACTCAATGAAAACAAATTTAAATTTAAGGAAGTACTGTCTCACCTCTGCTCTGATAACAGCACTTCTCTTGTCTTGTTCAGCTTTTTCTACAACATATTTAGCTCTCTCAGCTTCTTGCGCAGCCACCTGTTTGGCTTCAATTGCAATTAAAAACTCCTTTCCAAAAGTCAGGTTAGTGATGGACACATCATCCAGTGCAATGTTGAAAAAGGCCGCCCTTTCTGTCAAAATTTTCCGTATTTCCCTACTAACAGCCTACAAAATAAAAGAATACAGTTAATCAACAGTCAGTGACACCTGGAACTCCATATTAAACTTCTCCCACAAATAATATGTACACAAACTAAAGTATCGAACCTTGCAACATACCAGAAAGGAAAAGGAAATAAAAGTCAATACGGCTTCAGTTGGTGTGACTTATGGAAATAAACTGTTTTAGTTAAATCAGAAGTAATGGATGAACTATAAACTCAATAACCCAAGAAACACTCTCTAGCCATAGGACTTTTTAACTCTGGTTGAGAAGGATGAAACCAAGAGCTTAGAACTTGCACATAAAACGCAAAACACAAGTAACAATTAAACTTTTGAGATATTTATACATGGATTTCATTAACCAAAACAAGATGTGCTGCTTCTTGAAAAAGAGTACTGATTATAAAGAAAAATTTCACTTTTTAAAAAACCTTGGCTATTACCAATAATCAGTATTTTTTCTGGTTTTAAACAATTTTGGGACGTTATTGGTAAAATTCACTGTTTACCCTAGTAAATTGAGCTGTTTCGCCAGTTTTCTAAAGCATCATGACCTCAAAAGTAAACAAGAAAACCAAATAAAGACTCAACAAAAACATACAGTCCTAAGTATTGCTAAAAGAAAATGAAATGCCTTCTGCTTACCTCTCTCTGAGTAATGAGTTGGCTGGCATTATACTGTGCAACTACAGCTTTCAAAGTTTCATGAATAATTGAAGGTAGGACCCTCTCAACATAATTCTCACCAAGAGTACGATAGACCGTAGGCAATTGGTCTGGCACAGGGCGAGTCAGAACTCGAAGCCCTATCGTCACCTGTAAAGAGAAACCACATACAAATCAAATTTAAAAAGATTAGAAAGTTAGAAAAATTTCACTTTCCACAGAAACGATACCCCCCTTTAACCTATGTATCTCAAATAATCAATCAACAATCTAACATTATCAGCCCTTCAATAGAAATCTAAAAATGGGTATATCAGGTTCAACTATATGTGACAGCAGATTTCATTCTAACACAAAACAAAACAGGTGTGAGTGGAAAAATGGGTGCCGAACAGAACAGGTGGGGTTGGGAGTTAAGAAAATCAAAATTTCATGAAAACCCTAAACTTTTTGAGATCTAATGGGTCGAATAATAAACACCAAATAATCCAAAACACACATGATTCTATGGAAGCTTCTCATTGGTTTTGGAATACACATGAGTCAGTTAAACATCACTTTAGGAATTAGCCTCCACCCCAATTTCATCACAACCTTTACAGGGGTTATGGAAGTGTTCTATAGATGCAACAAGAGGTTATGCAAGAATTTCAAACCTTTGAGGTACATAGTTCATGTGAATTGTATTTGTACCTTATCAGAACCTATCCGATAGTAAATCAACAGCTCATTTCAGATGGAAAATAGCTAACAAAATACAGACAGATAGGATGTCATAACTTAAGATTTCAAAGTTTATTACATAACTTAAGCGAGTTAATGAGAAACATGGTTTAAGAAAAGACTGAATAACCAAAAACAAACCCTTTAGCACTTTTACGTGGCCAAGTCTTCTGAATGTTAAGGTTACGTTGTTTTCAGAACAGAATAAGAACTACATACCATCTGGAGGTCACGGCTTCCAGAATTACTCTCAACTAGATGGGGTCGTGCACGGACATCATATATAATTGGCCTTTCAAACCATGGAATTATTAGGTGTGTCCCTTCAGGATAGACCTGCAATGTTAAGATGCAAGTAAGACAGGCTACTCGAAGAAAGAAGACTCAAGACTCATAAGGACAGTATATTGGATTGACATAGTAGTCACAGAAATAAGACATGCTATAGATCTAATTATGAAAGGCTTAATATTATAGAAAAAAATTTCTTAATCGATTGTTTTATAGTTCTCTTTTGTTTTGCATCTCTAGTCAAAGAATTTGTTGAATCTTACATAGGTTGTCCCGTCATGAGCTATATAAGCCATTACAACGAATTTCATTACTCACTAGTCCTTTGAAAGTATACAAACAAATTCGTAAGTTGTAACAAATGCGTTTATCAACCACTTTTTAAGGCTACCTACGTTTATGTTACGAATCATCATTAGCTAAAACTCTGAAAAGTTATAGGGTTCAAATTTATAGTTTGAGTTGATGCCAAATGGTCTTGACGCTAAAAGTTAAAAAATAAAAATAGCTTCTTTGATGTGTTAAAATAGCATGGGCAACATATATGAAGACCCTGTTTTTGGATGAGGGAAACTAACAAGGGATTTGGTAAAAGTCAGAATTTTGAAATTCCTATGCATCAATTCTCTTGTCTGGATTCATAAAAATTGAAATTTAGAAATTCCAAAAAAAAAGAAACAAGGAATTTGGATGCCCCAAATCCCCACTTTAAATTCCATATAAAGAGGTGTCATTTCCCAAATTCCATCTTTATAACTATAATTTATGTGTAAACATTAAATTTTATGTTCAAATTTCATTCTATTTTTATATTATCCAAACAAGAAACTTCACAAATTCTGGAAAATTAATTTCCGTCAATTTAAATTCCCTGATTTTATAAATTCTTGGTAATCTTAAATTTCTTCATCCAAACACACCCAAAGGCCTTAAGACTTATCTGGCTACAGATCTTCTAATCTTAAGGAAAAGAAAATCAATAACTGATTGCTTTCATTTTCAATAACTACAAAATTGTGAAGAAAAGTATTAACCTTGTCTTTGACACCAATAAGACGATTGAACACAATGGCACGATGCCCTCCATCAACATTGTAGAGACTATTGTTTAGTCCATATATAGCAAGACCACCAACAACTCCCACTGTAAGCAAAGTAGTAATACCACGTCCAGGAACTTTGGGAACTTTCATATTGTTCAAATTCATGTTTGTGAATGCTGATTGCGAACAGTTAAATGCCAATGTCAGAAAATATATTAAATTATTCAATTCTTCCTCTTGCTATAAACATGGATCAGAAATTGTAAGAGGCAGCTAAATATGCATTGAAGAATTACACAGGGATGACGTATACAATTTAACAACCTTCTACGAAAACACTACTCGAAAAGAAACACCTATATATATTTCTCTTCAATTCTTTTTCCTTTTGGTTTTGGAGAGAAAATGGGAAACTAAAAACAAAAGAAATTGGTAATCAGAGTTGTTTAACCATTAAATAACGACATATTCCTGTACGCTTGGTAATGAAATTATCATCTTACTAAAAATTCCTAGTTCTCACTTTCCAAATCAATCTGTCCAACCCGGAAATGTGAAGATGTCCAAAGACGACAAAAATGATGCCCAAATTGTGAATTTTCCCAAATGGGTTTCAACAAATTAGACTAAAATGCAGGAACAAAAAGGCATTCTTACTTCTCCTCAAATTTTCTTAACCGCCAAACAGATAAAAATGTATTAACAAGAAAATCGGAGCAAGATTGGAAAAGAAAATGATCCCAACTTCTAAATCTCATTTTTCATCCTGTAAACCCAAGCATAACTGGTTAAAATCAAAGATGCAGATTGCCGATTTTCGCCTAACCTGCCTTTTCATTTATTTGCTAATTAAATATTTTATAAGTCGAACAGAACTTAACGCAAAAATGCATAAATTAAAAATAAGCAGAGATTGAAACCCTGAAACAGGTAAAAACGGAAAAGATCGAACAAAATTAACCATACCTGGATCTGATAGTCGTCAGTAGACAATAATGAGATGCACAGAGAAGGGTTTAGGGTTTATGTATGGCTGTCAAAGCCAATGATAATAAAAGCGAGAAGTGCGGAATAGCAAATGCGTAGGAAATTGGAATCGTAGAACAAAACGGCATGTCGTCGGTAGCTCGACCTTTTCCTCTTTGGCGGGAACCATAAAGAAAACGACACACCGTCGCTGTCCGTACTTCGTACTTGAACTTCTTGGGATGACAAACCCAAACGAAACCACCATTTTCCCTCTTTTCAAATTCTTTTCTCTTTCTCTCTGCTCACGGGTAACGGCTGAGGCACTGAGTCCGAAACCGTCAAGAGCGCCGAGGCATATAGACTTCCATGGCGAACGGTCCCCAAACATCGACCAGTCCGCTGTTCGGTTTGGGCTCCAACGACGACCAGCTCGAACGCGCTCAGGTTCGGGCCGCACGCACTGCCGTGATTCGTCGCATAGCCGCTACTGTTGCCGCTCCTCCTTCTTGTCCTAGTGATTCTTGTCTCAGCAGAGAACAGATTATGGACCTCTTCCAAAATTGCATCAAACTCGCCAGCGAAAATGTCCGTACATACCCACAGTTCTTTCTATAATGTACTGTCTGTAATTTGTTATTGCTAGTTGACTGCTTAATTTTGTTAGGCTGTGTTTGGTTGCTGAGAAAATGCAGGAAAGGAAATAAACGAGATGGACTCTATTTCCTTTTTTGAATTTTAAGTGTCATGCTTACTTAAAATTGTACCTACTTGGATAATTTTTCAGTTTTTTCTTTCCTAAAACGCAAATAGAAGGGACTTGAGTCTCATTTACTTTCTTTTATTTCCCAAAGTTTTCTGAGCTCTACAAGACAAATTTATACTCCCATGCTGAGTTTCTCTTTCTTATTTATGTGAATATATTGTGATTTCTTTTGTTTTTATTTTCTGCATGCTAGAAAATAAACCAGAAGAACACTTGGGAGCTTAAGCTTATAGATCATCTCAGTGAGATTACTAAAGTTGAAGCCGGAAATGACACAGAGACTAATTTCCAAAAAGTTTGGACTTTGGAGCACTTACCCTAATAATTGTTTGGTGTTGGATATATTGGTGGGGCTTGTGTACTTATATGGCGATATTTCTGTGATTCATTTTGATTGACTAGGCAAGTTGCACTTTGGAAGCAGGGGTTAAAATTTACTCAGTGAGGGTGGACTCAGTGCACGCTGAGGCATATAAGATTCTAAGTCAGATGAATCGAGCCAGTCTTGAAGATGAAGGTTTGTGTCTTTAGATATCTTCTTAGGTCTGTAGTTTTGTGTCATGCGTTTCGGCTCTTTCTCTTTATTTTCCAGCGGTTATGGGATTCTGTAGCTTGGTGACTCAGTAATTCTTTGCTTTGGTGAGTTCCCTAATATGGAGCTTTCGTTTGACAGAAACTACTAGAGAGGATTGCAATGCCACCAACCAGCAGGGTAGGGGTCAGTCCAAGAAAGAGGCAGAAAGGAAGGTACGAATGATTTAAAAATTTATTTTTAAATTTTAATTAGATTGCATTAGAAAATTTGACTGCAAGTGCAAGTAATGAATGGGGTTTTAACAGGTTTCACCACTGTCGACATTGGAATCCTCTTTTGAAGCTCTTAATGTAAAGAAGTTTGATGGTAACTCACAACACAAGTTTCCATTTTGGTCATTATACTCCTGTTTTTTAAATTTCTGATTTGATTTAGTTTTTGGGTTTAGTTGCATTTGCAGTGGATCCTCTATATCATCAGACATCTGCACAGTTTGATGAAGGTGGAGCCAAAGGTCTGCTACTGAATAACCTTGGAGTATATGGAGGATGCCAGGTACTTTTTGATTCGTATGAAGTTCCAGGGAAGTGCAGTTCATGTTCATTGCATAGTAATCCCTTGGATTTGATTGACCTCTCTTTTGCCAAAGGTGTGTGAGATTAGAATCTCTTTTTTTTTATTTGCCCCAACCACTTCTTTTTGGTGCTCTTCTCTTTTAGCCAATGTTTTGGTTGCTATGTAGAATCTATTGAGGATATGGTGGTGAACATGCGTGCGAAGAATGAAATTTCTCCTACTCTTCAGGGGATACTCTGCCAATTTGATGAAAGTAATCAGCAATCATCACAAGATTTTAATACAGGCCAAAATTTAGATCTCAAAACAGATGGCTTTGGCGATAAAGAAGTTGAATCAGACATTTGTTCTGGGAACCATGACACATGGAATATTGGTCATGATGATGATATAGGTGTTGATCGTGAGAACAGAAGTTTTGGAGATCCTTTTCAAAGTCATAATAAGGTACTTGTTATGGGTATATGCTGACGTAGCTTAAACCTTGATAAATTGATTTTTAAATAACGTCTCTCCTTCAACATTTCTCTAGTTTTCTTTATGCTTCTCTGCAGAATGAAATATATATGAAATAATTTTTCTAATTATTTTGTAGGATTATAACTCCCGTTCATCATATGAAGCTGATGCTGATGACAGATTTGAGAATGTTTCCACATTTTTGTTTCAAGGTTTGGGATTGGCTTCGAAGAAAAATATATGGGCTGGTCCTGGTCACTGGAAATATAAGAGCCCTAAAGGTTGGTATTACAAAGGAAATGACTTTATTGCTTTGATCTAGTGTGGGTAAGCCTTGATTTTTATTTTTTGGGTACCAATTCTGTAGGTTCAGAGGAAGCATCTGCAACTCAAAGCGGACCAACTACTAAGAGATCAAACATAAAAAATCATATGCAAGAAGACCTTGATTTTACAGCATCTCTAGACAAAGAATTTCCAGATATCTTTGCTGTCCCGAAATATTTGATGTCTTTACTCCTACCTGCAAATAGAGAACCAATTAGTAACAGGCTTCCAGAAGATTTCCATTATCAACCTGAGAATCTTGTCAAGTTGTTTCTTCTTCCCAGTGTTATGGTAATACAGATTTCTCCATGTCCTATAAATGGAGAATCTATACTTTCCATGGCATGGTGAGGGTTCTGACATGATCATGATCCTACTCGAAGTATTGGATCCCAATTCATCCGGGGTCTAAGTTCAGCAAACATATAGATAAGCCATGGGTTTAGTGTGTGATGGAAACTGTGTTCATCTCCACAAAATAAAGTTTGCTACTTAGTTGAAGAGTGAATACAAATGATAATATGTAGTCAACTTGCTACAAGATGCAATATACTGTATTGTGTCTGTATACATGCTTAATTTCATATGGGTAAGGGCCGGTTTTGGTATGAGTTGGGGCTAGTTAAGCCAGATCTTGAACTTATTCGGAGTTCTAAAATCAGAATATTGTCTTGTCCAGTCTAAATATGCCCAATAGTTACCCTGTCCAAGTTGCAGGCTTAATATTTGGCTTTGGGAAAGTTTTCTCATGCCCATGACTAAATTTTTAGAAATTCCTGAACCCTTACGTTGTTTTGTTGTGGCTAATGTTAACTTTCATTTTCATTGTAGTTCCTTGAGAGGAGAAGAGGAAATCATACAGGTATCAACTTTTTTCTGTGTATATGTCCTCACCTTATTTCACTTACCTATCTCTCACACAACGCACAGTCTAAATTTCCATCTTGTTTCTAAATTGTCTATTTATCGTGCAATGTGTGACATTTTTTATTGGCCTTTGTTCTATTGTCTTATCATAGTAATCTTATGTCACACACAGTCTAAATTTCCATCCTTCTTCCATGACACCGTGCAACTTACTTCCAGGATAAGTTGGGAAGAAAATGTTAATAGTATTGAAGAATGACTCTTGCTTTGTTTTCCAGGTGATAACTCGTGGGAACAAAGTAATAATTTTGATGATGCATTGTCATCATGGGACAACAAGAGTGTGCTTAGTGGCCAATTTAATGATGGATTGGTTCATAGCGATGTACAAGATATACTTGTCTCTCCACCTCGTCAGGTTTGCAAGTATTTGTTTTTAGTTTGTCAACATAAAAAAAATCTATCCTGTTTCTTATTTGGAATTTTAGACTGGGTCGGTAGATGTTTCGATAGGTTGCGTGAAATGTAGAATTTACGATACTAGGGTGCAATTATTAGTAAGAAAAAAGTGAAGAGATTTTATCTGAAATGGTTTACAGGGTGAAAATGAGGCTATATTAACCTTGTATCTTCTGGTTTGTTCATTCTTTGTTACTTTCCTGGGTATACATTCGGTGTTATCTGAAACTTTTCAATGTCCTCTCATTGTCTAACAGGGTTGTCTATTTCTTATTACTAAGAGTTGTAAAGACATAAACCACAAGAATTTCTAATGATAATAATGCATTAAAAGATTAACTTTAAGATTCTGGGCAGTGTGGTTCTGTAATAAGGAGGATTATTTCTTGAAACTGCGCTAATCCATCTTATCTTTACTTGTGACTTTTGACATTTCAGGTAAGCAAAATTGAAGTTCAGTACAACAGAACATCAAAACGAGTTGATATTCATGCATTGAAGGGAACCCTGTGGGGTCATATGCAAGAATTTGTCGAAGCTGATGCAGTGGTAAGCATATTTTGTTTGCATGTCTTCTTTTTTGACATTTTCATGAAAAATGGTTCCAAAAACTATTACTGCGGTCAGTCTTGATAACTCTTTAATTGAATAATTCCAGAAAGCTACAATCTTACACATTTTAGAAAATTTCATATGAAGTTGGTTGCTAAATTGTTCCACCAATATGATAAAACTCATAACTTATTACCTTTTAACAAGCTCCTCAGTATATGTTTTCGTTTTATATCTACTATAACAAATTAGACATTTATTCTGAATACTATTTTACCAACAAAAGGAATTGCAAGACACCATATCCTTCAAGCGTATCCTGGCTTCCTTTCCTGTCAACTGCGGAGCTGCAGTGCATGAGGATATCTCGCCCCATCTGTGTTTCATCTGCCTTTTGCATTTGGCTAATGAGCGTGGCTTAAGCATACATGACTGCCCAAGTTTAGATGACTTGAGCATTCATCTTCCTTCTCGTTTGGACTCGGATAGAGTGGACCAGGCTGACCAACCTTCATTGTAGCCAAAGAAATTACTGTGCATTTTGATATGTGAATATTTGAAGTTAGCATACCTTCGCCATATGCAAGTAACCAGCAGGGGGCCTATCGAGCTTGACTCAAAGAAATGTAAGCCTATTTCACCTGTCTAGACTCTGATTTTTGTTATATGATAATGTTGTGCTTGCCCGGAACATTGCTTAAGCTAATCAAAGAGTCTGTATGTGCTGTTTAATGTGTCTTTGGTGAATATAACATTAGTTCCTAATGGCTTGTTTGCTTCATTTGTCATAACTCATAACCTTTTATTTGATTTTCCGTCTAAACCATCAACTTAGTTTAACATGGACAAACCATTTGTTGAGGGGCCTTTCGATAACTATGTTAGGATCACGTCATTTGTACGTCCTCTTTCACAGCGAAGCAGGGCCTTGTAATTAGTGTGGGACTAATGTGGGCTTGGATGAGAGTTTGATGCAAGAGTCTTATTTGTTTTGAGAGGTTCCACGAATGACGTGATCAAGCACGCATATCGCAAACCTTAATTGTATGGCAATTAGTTGGATGAAAGGATAAGGGAGTATCTAATTTGTTGGCAAAGATTTAGGTGGTGCATGCACCACCTTGAGCATTGCTTTTTGAGATTTCTATTTATAGCCTAAGATCTATTATTGCAGGGAGAAAGAGAGAGAGAGAGTGAATCCTGAAGGCCTCAGATTTATTCCTAGGAAAAGTGAATCCTATAACCTAGAAAGTGTGTTGGAAAGTTATAAAATAACAAGGCAAAAAACATTCAGGATCCTTACGTTTGGTGTCATTTTGGTTGGATGTTTGTTCTGATGTGGGTCCTATAATTGTCTATCTAAAACCCAATGCATATATTATTGACTGCATCAGATCAAAAAATATTATTGACTGCATTAGAGATTTTTTTTTTTGGCAATGACTGCATAAGTGGTTTAAATATTCTGAAATTAAATATTAAAAAAAAGGTGAGAAAATACTTTTGACAAATTATGGATAAACCTACCCCAAACCCCAAACCCCAAACCCCAAAAGATGATGAGATGGAAAAGGGTTGTTCTTGCCCACCACCAGAAAAGTTTAAATAGTCAAATCATGTGCATGTATCCTTTTCCTTATCTATTTTGTTTGGTAAATTGGGAGCCTTTCATTTTTATCCATTCCTGAGAGACATGACCTCCAAAAAAACAATTATGCAAAAAAAAACTACTTTTGAATCAAAAGTTATATTCTATTTTAAAATAATGTTAAACTACGAAAAAAATGGGAAGTGATATTTCATCTTTTTACAATGAAAATACGTTTATTTTTATATTTAAAATGCATGTATCAAATCCAATGCAATATCCTTCACCAAACGATCCCTAAGGTCGGTTGTCTTACCAGTACTAATTTAGAAATACAATAATTACTAAAAAAAAAAAAAAGAAAAGAGAGGAAGACAAAAAAAGGGAAAATGTTTGAGGACCCGGGGTTCCAAAGTCGGGTCAATTTTATTTCGATTGTGAGAGGCTAAAAGCCCAAACGGAAAGGGCAAGTGGGCCTTAAAGGTCGAGGATACCACTCACTACAGGCGCACTACTACTGCAAGTAGGACTATGGTAGATTAGATTCTATAATTTGGTGTTTAAGAATATGAAAATTCTAATAGAATTCAGCCGTTGAAAATTCGATACATTACTACTGAAAATTTTCGCCTTTGTTGGGGGTCCCATACAATTGGCTCATTGTGTAGTTTGATTCAGCTTTCAGGCTGTAGAACCCGCACGTTTGTGCCTGCTAAATGCTAATTCCACCTCAGAAAAAAAAAAGAGCAAATGAAAGCAATTGAAGAATATGCTTTCACCGACCTTATCATATCAACAATTGTCCAATTGCACTCTTGTTTTTGCTTTCCCACAACCCTAAATTTTCTCCAACCATACTGTGCTGATATTAATATTCAGTTCATTTTCATGAATTGGTTTAAAAGGTAACTCACTTATAATTATAATTTATAAGTTATAAAAACTAATTAAATCGCTTATAAAATCATTTTTTTTTGAAGATGAATATTCTTGTCAATCTTTTTTTATATAATAAAAGACTACTTGAGAGAATTGAAAATAGAATTTTGAGTACGTACATAAATAAATGTTATTAACTATTTGAGTTACAAACGGTTCTTTTTTCATACCCAATGAATTCAAATATGTGAAAATGACATGGATGAAGAGATAAAATTGTACTATGACTGATTAAGGCATCACTAGTTTCCTATGAATTTCTTTGTGTTTCTTTTGACTATCATATCTTATTGTGCAGCTGGCCATGATCCTATTACCACGACAAGTTCCATCTCTCCTTCTATAAATATGTCCACGCCCTTTACTTGCTTTCTACCACTACAAATCCCATTCTCTCTCATTCCCTCTCATTCCTTCTCATTCCTTATCAATATTCCCTCAACAGCTAGCTAGCAGCAGCCATGAGCAAATTTGAAAAATCTCAGATTCTAATGCTTTCACTGCTAGCCATTCTTCTCATCCTAGCACCTCTGTTATCCTCATCACTAAGAACTCCTTACCTCTATGTCATCACCAACCTCCTCATCATCGCCCTCGGAGCACAAGCCGGCCTTCTCTCATCCTTCTCCAAACCTTCAGATCATCATCATTATGAGATAAAGAACAATGTTGGCACCGGTTTCGCTGCCCTCAAGCCTGTGATTGCCTCAGAATTAGGCTCCTCGGACAAAAGGGTTGCTGCCCACAATGATGAAGATCAAAGTGTTGCTTCACAATCCCAATCTTTTGTGAAAAAGGCTAACAAGGGTGTGGAAAAATCCAGGTCTGAGAAGATTGTTGAGAGTGTGAAAATGGAGAGTGTTAGAAAGTGTCCTTCCATGCCTAGCCTTTTCTTCATAGGGGGTGGTGAGGGTGATTATGAGTTTGACGACCATGCAGTGATAATGAGAGAGGAAGAAGAAGTTGGAGGAGAGCTTAGTGGGCTGGAGCTGTATGCCAAAGCTGAGATTTTCATTGGGAACTTCTACAAACAGTTGAAGATGCAGAGGGAAGACTCATGGAAGAAGATTAATGAATTTTATCACAAAGCCTTCTAATGAATTTGGATCTGCTACCTCCTATTTATTTAATTTATAATTAATTGTTGTCATCATATTTTATCATCATCATCATCTAGATCATTGGTTTTGGGAATTATGATTGATATCATTGGTTCTTCCTGGGTTTGTACAGAACTGAAGTTACTGTGATATACACAATATTAAACCCTTTTTTTCACAAGGGTTGGGGGGATTAGTTAGTTAGTCTTTCTTAGCCTCTAGGTCAGGCACTTTTAAGAAAAAGAAAGAAATAGATATTAGCAGATATATATATAATTAAAATTCCTTATGGTACTGTACTCATGAATCTCCATCATTCAAGAAATCTATAATATGTTTAGTTTATGGTTGATGACATTTGATCTGTTGTTATACTGAATAATTAATCTTAGGTTTTGAGGAGAAGATTATTAGCTTATTATATATGTATACTGTGTAAGATCAAAGGCAAGTGAGCCTGCATGCAAGTGAATATTTCATGAACAGTCATCCATCAAGATTCTTCAGTATAGATTAAGCTATTTTAAATTGCATAACTTTTTGGTGGATAAATTGATGGAAAGAAGTCATGCCACTTAATTTGTTAACAAACTTGAGTGCAATGACCAAAATGAGAAAATAAGTCAGTCGTTTGTAACTGGTTGATTTTGTAGAAAATCAAATGTCAAAAGATTTTAAGTTCGATTGACACTCGAATCGGTAAAAAATTACCAAAGAATGAGAAAATTAGAACCACAATGATCAAATTTATTTTTGACCAAAAGTGTTTACGCCAAGTAATAAAAAATGTTTTTTTTCACCCTAAAGTAAAAACTCGAATTCCTTTTAGAAGATCACACACATAACTTAGGCTCCGTTTGTTTTATGAGGAATTTTGATTGGCTAGAGCATTACAATGCATGCATGCTAGGATATGATAGATGAATAGTGAAGGAAGCAAATTGAGTTTAAATGATTTTATGCATATAGTTATTTCAAATCCCTTTCATTAGTACGACTACATCTAATTATTTCAAACCCATTCAATTTAGTATTTCTATTTGTCTAGCAAATTAAGTCTTATTATCAAAACTAAATCGAAATCCAATCGAAAAGCCTCCTAAAACAAATGGAGCCTTAGTGTTGAAGAAGCAAATTTTTATTCTTGCAATTAAGTTTGGCAAAAAAAAAATTTAATAAGTTTGGTTATTAGTATTACACTGCACATAGACTAGAGCAGGTATCCTCAGCCTATGCAACCAAAGTTAAATTTAGATAAAATTAAAATATAATTATAATCGTTGCACAGAAAATAGTTAAATCCAACAATCAAAATAAGAAAAATAAAGGACAAACAAAAGTAATTAAAATTTTATTCTTTTTCCCTCAACAAGATTTGATCATTGAGGATTGATGGTAGCATTTGCAACCCAGATTGAGCCAAAACAAATAGTTGGAAGCCAGCAAGGATGCTATCTCTAAAAAGGAAGATCACAATCCAATATCTATATATCTATATATCTCCATACCTCCACCTCATCACCTGCTCTTGTAGTGTTGTGTTGTGTGCGGGTGTCAAATTGTCAATACTCAATATAGCCAGAAATTAATCACGATCAATTGATCTAGTGGAAATTCGGTTTCCAAGTCAGACTTGCTCCTTGATTTTGGTTTCGAAACACGAAATTGGTATTTGATTTGTGGCAAGGAGGAGACTGAAATGCCTCTGTAAGTCTTCCCGATTCCCGGCATAAATTAGTCATTGATTGAAAGCTTTGAGATACTGCGTAACACTGACAGAAAAAAAGAAAATAGCCTGGAAAGTTGATTACAATGAACTTGGGGTCCAAGTTTTCAAAAGGTTTTATCATTTGGTATCTTATTTTCTTCTCTGGTTATATAAAAAGTTAAATCCCCTTTTCTCTTTCTGTCTGTGTGGTGGTAAGTGAGTGAAAAAAGGACAATATATTCTTCATTTGAATATGCCTTTTCATCACTTGATTCTAAAAAATCTCTAATAATAATGTAATGGACCATCTAAGATTTGACATGCATTATCAAATTTATTCAAAATTTAAAGTGTTTTTGTTACATTATTACGTAATGTTATCAATATATATATATTGTTATTATATAATTTTAGGGCATTACTAATATATATATGGATTATAATATAGTTAAATCGTGATATTTAATGAAGATAATGTAAATACAATGAAATTTACTCTAAATATATTATATCAGCTTGCAAGTGTTTGGAATTTTACTTTGAAGGATATGGAAAAATCAAAGGTGTAAATCCAGACATCCACACTCAACCTAAAATGACCAAATCAAAGACTCAATCAACTGCCTTTGTACTGGATGCCTGAATCATATCTCATTCTTTTCTTGTGCTTTAGAACTTACTGAAGTACTATTATTACATCATGCTCGCTCCTACTTAACATATATATAATATCCTCATCCTATTATGACATAGATACTTACAAGTTCTTCAAGTTACAACCTTAATTATGAACCAGAGAGAGCTTCTTACGGGGATCTATATCGACATATTTATATGACTGGTACCATGTTATATAAATTATATTGTGTTAATATGAGATGCGATGATATGAATTTTGTGAATACTAGTATTGGATATCATGATATAAGGTCGATTCAGTGTTAATGTAAAATTGTTGAAAAAGAAACGATTTGATTGTGTTTTAAATTGATTAGAATGAATGATTCGGGGAGATAAAAAGCTCATGTAATTGCATATTTCTACAATTTCATTTCATTTATTAAGATGATGGAGTTTACGATTTGTACTTGATAAAAATAAATTAAACTACATGTTGAAATTGTAGAAATCAAAATTATAAGGGCCAAAGTGAAAAGTAGGTTAAAAAAGAAGAATAAAAAATATAATTTGGCTTATTATCTCTATTATTATAACAGGAAGAGCTGGAGGTATGGTGCTACAAGTTTCACCAAGTTTTTCAAACAAAAATACCCCTTATTTATAACACTTTAAGATATTACATGTAAGGATGATAAAGTAATTGTACTAAATAAATAGAAAAACAAATTAATAAAATATAAAAGTATAAACAAGAAAGGAAAAAGTATATGTAGTGGAGGATGGAGTGGGTAGTTACTGTACCCTTTTTTTTTGTTATCTCTTTTATTTTTAGAAGTTTTTAGAAATTAAAAATAAAATAAATATTTTCACATGGGTCAGCGGGAACAACAAGTTAGTATAAATATATTAGAATTAAGGTATAAAAGTTGTGTTGTGCTCGGCCGTCACGTCAACCCAACCCATCCAAAAATATAATCGTCTTTAGGTTGGATTTTGTTGATGCAAAAATCGTCTGGATTGAAATTGACCATTCAATCCTGTTCAGTCATTATTTTATACATCTTTTAGATGTCATTTAATGCCCGTTTACTTGTATTTTGAATGATTTTGTGTCATCAATAGGAGAAAATGATCAATCTTGTGAGCAATGTGCAGATTTGAAAAGATAGGTCTATTCTGAGAACAACGCAAAAAGAATGGCTCAATCTGGAGTTGTAACAAAATAGATGGCCTAAGTTGAATATCGAGTCCTGAAGATGTCAAGAACTGGCTCCTAGTGTCCCAAGACATGCCCAGGTGTCCCTGACATGTCCCAAATGCAGCCTAAGTTCCTGTCCTAGGTCCCTCAGACTATGTCTCTGACATGCCAAGTTCCTCCCGAGACACGCTATTTTGGGCCAAAACGTGTCATCACCTAGACAACAATGGAACAAAGTGAGCTAACGACTAGATTTAAGTTTCAAATGATGTTTCCAAGCTAATGAAATGATAAGGCGCGCTCAGAACTGGCCAAGACATGTCCATGGCCTATTCTGCCCTAAATGATATTCTCGGGTGCCCTGAATTGAGCCAGATTGAGCCATGGATGTGTCAGACACTTGGCAATCAGGCCAAAGTTCAGAAATCAAGTTTTATACAACATATATGAATGAGAGAAGTGCTAGGGCGTGGCTAGATATATGCAAAACCTATATAGGGCTCGTTGTGCCCTAAAATGAGGCCCTAGAGGCACCAAATGAGGAACTTTGTGTCCAGACATGTCCATAAGGTGTCATGCTGTTCAAGATCGTCCAATACATCCTCAGAACCTTCTAGAACCTGTTTTGCCACACAAGACTGCTCTTTCTTACATCACAAGTGACGTCGTCCCGCACGATCCCCCGCGAGCCCGTAGGGTTTTTCCAAGCCCTGTCCCTACCTTGTTTAGGAAACTGTTTTAGGGTTTCTTTAAGGGTATTTCAGGCCTTTGCGTTCAGTTTTAATTCTTAGTTTTTAGGGGAAGCCCTAGGAGTATTTAAACAAAGTTTCAACATGAAACTAGGGCTAACCCCTTAACTGCTTAACTTAGTTTAGTTTAGTTTTTCTGTTTTTCAAGAGGAGGTTGAACGCAAGGAGGCTAGGAGCTGCTGCCTTAGACGTCTTCAGCGCATCACCATTCTTCCAAGAGTTTTTCTTCTTTCTTCTTTTATTATTCTGTAATTATGGATTTGTTTATGTTTTTATTCAATAATATACATGAGTAGTTCTTTACAGAGTTAGGGCTGCTTGAAGCCCTAACCATGTAGTTTCTTAACATGATTTTGGCCCTTGATTTCCATTGCTATGCATGCTGAATACAATTTAGATTACTATGCGTCATGGGCTTGTTTTATGTTTATGAGATTGTTCTCCTTGTTTGCATATAACTATAGGTGAATAGTTGCTTATTTGATTGATCATCATCTTGTGATTGTTTGGCACCGAGGGTAATGGCTTTACATCTTACTTGTAATCTAAATTCATGACAACCTAGATTAAACGACATCTTCTAGGGGTAGTGTGAATGCTCAGATTTCCTTTCTTACTTAATGCATTCTTTTATATGATTGAATAGTTGTGGTAGTTGATCAGTCATTATTTATGCATCATTTTGATGTCTTTATATGCCTCTCTTACATGTATTTTGAATGATTTCGTGCCATCAATAGTAGAAAATGATCAATTTTGTGAGACTTGTGCAGATTTGGAAAGATAGGTAAATTCTGAGAAGAACGCGAAAAGAATGACTCAAATCGGAGTTCAGATGAAAGAGATGTCCTCATTTCAATATCAGGTCCTGAACTGGGTCTTGAGTGCGCCAGTGCGCTTATTTTGAGTCCTTGGACAAGTACCTCAGATCATGCCATCCGGGTCCCAAACCTGTGTCTCATGACATCAAGTTCATGTCCTAGAAGTGCCAAGGTCGTGCCAGGACATGTCGAGTACATGTCCCAAGAACTTCCCATCCGAGCCCAGCCTCTGTGCCTAAACCCTAGTTCCTGTTCCGCCAGTGGTGGATCAAAGTTACTCCTCTGCGCTAAGCCTAACAACCTGTACGTCTAGCCTGAGTGAAGATGCGCTTCTACTATGCTCATGGTATGCCTCAAAAGCGCAGTCCCAGATCCCTATGACGAAGACATTCAAAGGGCCAAGTTCTAAGTTCCAGCGTCTGACCGCGGGAAGACCGCGGGCTGCCAGCGGCTAGCTTGTGTTCCCACTGGCCAACTTGCATTCATACTCCCAATCGTGTTCTGATTGGTTCTAATAGATTTTAAGGACTTTGTAATTAATTAGAACTACAATAACTATTCCAGAACATTCTAGGCTAGAGTTTTTAATACCAATCCTTATAGGACAAGGTTTTCCCTTTGTCTATAAAAGGGAGCCTTTGTTCAGTATTTTGGGGAGGAGGAGAATATTAGAAGAGCATTATTTCGGAGATCTAGACACCCTAGCCGCAATTTACATTGTAATTCAGTTCAAAGTAAATAGTTTCTTATTTTCTGCACTTTTTGGGCGTGGAGCTTGGAGAGGAAGGCTTTGCCAGGTCTCTGCAATGCACCATTGTTCATCAGCGTTCTTTACTCTAAACTTTTATTTCATTGCAATTCAATTATGAATTCAATTATATCTGTTTTAATCCCAGTTATGCGTGAGTAGTTATTGTTAGGATTAGGGCTGCTTGAAGCCCTAACCATGTTAGTTTGTTAATTAGATTTTGGCTCTTGATTTTGATTGCTATGCATGCTGAATAACTTTGATTACTACTTTAACTGCCATTCCTTTATGCCTATGAGCTTTGCTGCTTTGTTTGCATAAATTATTGATGGAATTGCTTGAGTGACCCCTATATCATGTTGTAATTCATGAGTATCAAGAGGTTGAGGTTAAGAAACGATCTTGTAGTCGGAATTCACAACGCTCTAGGAATGCACATCACTTTTCTAGGCTAGTGTAGTGTCATTAAATTCTCTTTGTACTTCATGCATCATCTTAAACGGTAGGTGATAGACGTTCTAGAGTACACATCATGCTTAGAACATGCCAAGTAAGAGAGAGTAATATATGAGGAGTGGGCCAACCATCGGGACCTTTGCATGGGCACTTAATTCAGAAGTTGCATAGTAATTAGGTCAAGAAAATCTGGTTAAGGACTATAATTGGTTAGAGTGGATAGTAAGCCTTAATTCGCCTTAGTTAATAATCAATCAATCTATCATTCGCGCATTTTAATTTACTGTTTTACTTTCATGCGTGTTTCTCAAAATCATAAACCCCCTCCTTTGGCGTGTGTGTGTGTGCTTTTATATAAGTTAATTAAATTTGAACTTAATTGGATTAATCGTTGAGGCAAGTCCTCGAGGGATCGAATCTCGCTGTGCTACTATACTATTCTTATCGATTTGTGCACTTGCAAGGATTTTATAACTGTTAGAATTAGATTGCATATTGCTTGTTCTCTAATTTTACCAACAAGATTTTGGCGCCGTTGCCGGGGACTTGTCCCTCGACGGTGCCCATTAATTCAGATTTAGTTAACTAAATTTTGTATAGTAACTATTTAGATTTCTTTTAGATCGTTTACTAACTTAGCTTGTCATCTTTCTCATGTACATATGAACAACTCATACATGGATATGGGACCATGGAATTATCCATACATGGAGACGGGAGCTTGGAACAATCCATACCCAACTTCATTTAATCAGGGGTGGAGCAATCGGCCGAAATTCCATTATCAAGAACACCCAGAATCATACAACCCAGGATGGTGCCAGCAGCCTAATTTCACATGGAACGCCCCACAAATAGTTCCTCACTACGAACCCACTCATGACCTCCTACCTTCGCTGAGGGCCTTGGTGCAATGCATGGAGGCTTGTAATCAATGCATGTCAGCTTTTTGTGAACAACACCGAGAGCAAAGCCAGCACTTGGAGAAGATACTGGAAAAGAGCAAGAGGGTGTTTGAGTTCAACTTATGCTAAACCGAAGAAAGGGCACGTTCCCCACCAAGTGAGGCCGTGAATGATGATCATGATGAAGCTATCATCGAGCCAACACTTAGACAAGTGCTTGCCATGGAGGCCGCGAAGTCCACCCAACCTTCGCTGTGGACCATGATACAAAGCATGGAGGCTTGTAATCAGAACCATCACACGGATGAAGAGCATAATAAGGACACCATCAAGCTAACACTTCGACAAGTGCTTGCCATGGATGCCATGAATTCCATCGAAGGCCATGCCGTGACAGTGTCTCCCGATTCTGCTCAGATTGAGCAGTGTGACGCACCCAATTCATACCCTCTAGTATACTCTTCCTTTTATAATGTTTCTAATTCTGATTTCATGTCTAACTATACCTCTTTACCTTGTACTCATAGATTGGGAAGCGAAATGGAAGAAAACTGGGAGGAAGAGAATAGGACGGATAATGGTGACAAGGACATCCAGGACAAACCCATGCCTCTGCCCTATGTGCTGCCTAACAGCAACGCACTGCCTGAAGCCGTGTCCCACAACCATGACCACGTTCTGCCTATTGCCCTGCCACAAACCCAGGTTCTTGCTAAGTCCCAAGACTCGCCAAATGCCCTGCCGCAGCCCCAACCCAGTGCTACAGAACTTGGACACGTCCAGGGCACGCTTTAAATGCGCCAAACTGCGCGAATTGATTCATTGCAGGGAAAGTCCTTAGCAGCTGCACCAGAACCTTCCCAACACGCATATGAGATGCGCAGCGTTGCAGTCACGCTTCAAGACACATCCATGGCAGAACCCAAGGACCAGCCCGTGCCTCCCAATCTACTGCTAGCCGTGTCTCAGCCTATGCCCACAAACAAGGACCCGGTTTTGAAATTCAATGCGCCTTCTCAACTCAATCCTGAAACACTTAACTCTCATTTTAATAAGGCAAACTTGGATTTGAACTCTGATTTAGCTCCTAATACTGTTGAACTTTTCCCGTGATTCCACCATAAAAACACCAAGAATATGCTAAAGGCCCTCAACTTGGTCCCCCTCTTCAAGTTCCCAAGGAAAAATCAATGGAAGGGACCAAGGATGAAGTCTAGAACGTACAAGGCACCACCAAAGCTGTTCCCCCACGAGCATTGCCCAAGGAAGACATTTGAGATTGGACAAAAACTTTTCTCATTCAAATCACTCCTCAATCTCTTTCTCGATAAGTTACGTTCTCGTCGGTGGATTCCTTTATGTGTTTCTAACTTTTTTCTCCATGATGCAGCGCAGATTCTACAGCAAGAGGCTCATAATCGGTTCCATGTTGACGCTGAAATCCTAGGCACACCATCAAATGCCGAGCATGCCAGCCCCGTCTTGCCTAGACGTTAAATAAAGCGCTCCTAGGAGGCAACCTAACCCTGGTGTGTATTTCTCACTTCCTTTTCTGTTTCTGCCCGTTATATCTCTCCAACCTTTCTACTGTTGTCATGCTTACTGCTTATCACATTGAGGACAATGTTCAATTTAGGTTTGGGGGTGTGGATTTAAAATTTTTGCATATAGAAACAAGTAGGTTTGGGGGTGATACACGGCCAGGACTTTTGAATTTTCAGCCTTAGTTTTTTTCTGTGTTTAGTTAGTTACATAATTTTTTGCTTTTGAATAGTATGAAAACTTGTTAATAGGGATGTATATGCTAAGTTAACTGTCTTAGCCTTACTAAGAGTCATGCCATGGTCAAGTAGTTCATAATCTGCACTTCATAATGCCATGTTTTAAGTGATTAAGTGAACGAAATAACTGAATTTGAGTGAACCTTAGAAAATTAAGGAGACTACCCGGTGAGATCTTTGAGCCTAATTTCCATTCATTCTAAGGGATATACTTGTTTCTACTCTTACACACTCTTCACTTTTGTTCTTAATTGTTGATCTCATTACATCATTTTGCATTGAATTTTAAAGAACTAACATCATTTAGATACTTTTGATTTAATGGGTGGTTTTCCATAAGAAGTGATGTAGGCTATGTGTACTTTAACCTCTAAAGACCTTATCCTACCCAATTGCATGCTCCCTAAGCCAACTTTGAAGCCAAACACTCAGCCTTTTCTTTCATCACCCAAAGTATAACCTAACCCAAAATACTTAGCCATTCATCACAGCCATGCCCTATAACCTCAGTTGTGCTAAGGTTGCCCCAAATGAGATTCATGGTGAGAATGAGAGGTGAAAGAAAATGCTTCCCAATTCAAAGGACATTGGAGTCAATTCAAAGTTCAAAAGTAAAGAAAAGCTTTACAAGTTACAAGCTGCACGAAAGTTTGAGGAAATCATTGTATGATCTTGGTTTCAATTCAAAGAAAAGAAAAAAAATAAAGAAATCAAAGTAAAAAAAAGAAAAAAAAACATTGAAAAGAAAAAGAAAGAAGAAAAAGTGAAAAACAAAGTAGATTAAGCCAAGTGAGCCAAGAGCCTCAAAATAAGCCATCAAGAAAGCACAATGCCGTGGGCCTTAAGAAAGGATTTAGTTCAGAAATTCCAAGTTCAATTCATGACTTCTCATGCCTTGGCACAACTTAGGTTCTTTGAATCCCATCTTTCCTTGCTAAACCCCTAAGCGTAGCCCCGTTACAACAAAAAAAAGAAGGCCTAACTTATCTTATGGACAATCATGCGGAGGATTAAGGTACGTATCTATGTTCTTAAAGTTCAATTCCTTTCATGAGATCTTTATTTCCATAAAGTGCTATTCTTCATTGTTACTCATATGTGATTAAATTTGAATTTCATAACATAAACTCATCACATATGCTTGAAAAGAGTGAAAGCCAAGGATTCTTGTGCGAATTGAGAGTTGCCTAATGAGGATTAGAGTCGAGGCGAAATCTTTCTAGGGCACTTAAATGAAGTTGTTCTCAAACATGATCACTCGAAATATTGGCACTTATATACGTACACCTTCACATGACACTCACGACTATGGCATTCCTTTTAGTTCTGCAAAGCATGTCTACTTACTTTGATTCTTATTAGCTTGTTAAAAGTACTATCTCTAGCATCTTATTTGTTTAAGTAAAACGTTTGTGGGTATCATGCTACTATAACCCTCATGAGACAAAACTCCTCATACTAGGTGAACCTAGGGGTTTAAATGTACTATCTTAACTAAGATCAAGTCTTTTCATTTTGTTAAAGTTTGTTTTGCTCAGGGACTACCAAAAGATAGGTTTGGGGTATTTGATCAGTCATTATTTATGCATCATTTTGATGTCTTTATTTGCCTCTCTTACATGTCTTTTGAATGATTTCGTGCCATCAATAGTAGAAAATGATCAATCTTGTGAGACTTGTGCAGATTTGGAAAGATAGGTAAATTATGAGAAGAACGCGAAAAGAATGACTCAAATCGGAGTTCAGATGAAGGAGATGTCCTCATTTCAATATCAGGTTCTGAACTGTGTCCTGAGTGCGCCAGTGCGCCTATTTTGAGTCCTTGGCTAAGTCCCTCAGATCATGCCATCCGGGTCCCAAACCTGTGTCTCATGACATCAAGTTCATGTCCTAGAAGTGCCAAGGTCGTGCCAGGACATGTCGAGTACATGTCCCAAGAAGTTCCCATCCGATCCCAGCCTCTGTGCCTAAACCCTAGTTCCTGTTCTGCCAGCGGTGGATCAAAGTTACTCCTCTGCGCTAAGCCTAACAACCTGTGCGTCTAGCCTGAGTGAAGATGCTCTTCTACTATGCTCATGGTATGCCTCAAAAGCGCAGTCCCAGACCCCTATGACGAAGACATTCGAAGGGCCAAGTTCTAAGTTCCAGCGTCTGACCGCGGGCTGCCAGCAGCTAGCTTGTGTTCCCACTGGCTAGCTTGCATTCACACTCCCAACCGTGTTCTGATTGGTTTTAATGGATTTTAAGGACTTTGTAATTAATTAGAAGTACAATAACTATTCCAGAACATTCTAGGCTAGGGTTTTTAATACCAATCCTTATAGGACAAGGTTTTCCGTTTGTCTATAAAAAGGAGCCTTTGTTCAGTATTGGGGAGGAGGAGATTATTAGAAGAGCATTATTTCGGAGATCTAGACACCCTAGCCGCAATTTACATTGTAATTCAGTTCAAAGTAAACAATTTCTTATTTTCTGCACTTTTTGGGCGTGGAGCTTGGAGAGGAAGGCTTTACCGAGTCTCTGTTGTGCACCATTGTTCATCAGTATTCTTTACTCTAAACTTTTATTTCATTGAATTTAATTATGAATTCAATTATATCTGTTTTAATCCCAGTTATGCGTGAGTAGTTATTGTTAGGATTAGGGCTGCTTGAAGCCCTAACCATGTTAGTTTGTTAATTAGATTTTGGCTCTTGATTTTGATTGCTATGCATGCTGAATAACTCTGATTACTACTTTAACTGCCATTCCTTTATGCCTATGAGCTTTGCTACCTTGTTTGCATAAATTATTGATGAAATTGCTTGAGTGACCACTATATCATGTTGTAATTCATGAGCATCAAGAGGTTGAGGTTAAGAAACGATCTTGTAGTCGGAATTCACAAAGCTCTAGGAATGAACATCACTTTTCTAGGCTAGTGTAGTTTCATTAAATTCTCTTTGTACTTTATGCATCATCTTAAACGGTAGGTGATAGACGTTCTAGAGTACACATCATGCTTAGAACATGCCAAGTAAGAGAGAATAATATATGTGGAGTGGGCCAACCATCGGGACCTTTGCGTGGCCACTTAATTAAGAAGTTGCATAGTAATTCGGTCAAGAAAATCTGGTTAGAGTGGATAGTAAGCCTTAATTCACCTTAGTTAATAATCAATCAATCTATCATTCGTGCATTTTAATTTACTGTTGTACTTTCGTGCGTGTTTCTCAAAATCATAAACCCCCCTCCTTTGGCGTGTGTGTGTGTGCTTTTATCTAAGTTAATTAAATATGAACTTAATTGGATTAATCGTTGAGGCAAGTACTTGAGGGATCGAATCTTACTGTGCTACTATACTATTCTTATCGATTTGTGCACTTGCAAGGATTTTATAACTGTTAGAATTAGATTGCATATTGTTTGTTCTCTAATTTTACCAACAGTAGTGAGCCGGAAAACACCTGCTACATAGGAATTAAGAAGGAAATAAATTGTGTGGAGTGAACCTTGACCGGACCTTTGCATTGGCATCATATTCAGTTAATTCATAGTAATGGGATCTTAGAAATTGTGTTAGGAACTTAATTGGTTAGTGGTGGATAGTTGGCCTTAATTCACTTTAATTAATTAATCAATTCAATCATCATTGCCATTGTTTTATTTGTTTCTTGCACTTTAAGTTTACGTTTTAAAATCCTGTTTCAAACTCATCAAACCCAACCCATCCCCCCTTTTACTCATTGTCGTGAGTCTTGGTTTGAGTCCTTAGTTGAGTCTAGGTCTAGGTATATTTTACTTGTTTTCTTTTATTGTTGTTGAGTCTTAATCTGAGTTAGTTGAGTCTTTTTTAGAATGGCTGCAGTGACTACATTTATGTTAAGTCTGGTTGCTCGGGCCGTTGTACCTTTTGATTATGGTATGGTATTGTCAGATTCAAACATAGGGCTACTTTATTTTCTTGCCATATCTTCGCTAGGTGTTTATGGAATTATTATAGCAGGTCGTACCATCTTAATAGCTTTCGCAAGGCTTTGGAACAACCTTTTATGGAAACTTCGTCGTGCATGATCCTATTATGAATGAAGATGGGGACTTCGATAGATCTATAGGTCCAGACCATACCCACCACAGTGAGGGTTTGAAAGCTTGATTTTTTGTTTGGCGAGGGGGTTTCTTTCAAAACAGGCGTTACTATTACCCCTTCCAACCAATTTCTAATAAACGTGATTGACCCAATTCTAGACTTAGAACT
The DNA here is from genome assembly GCA_037349345.1 of Oemleria cerasiformis. Lineage (NCBI taxonomy): Eukaryota > Viridiplantae > Streptophyta > Magnoliopsida > Rosales > Rosaceae > Oemleria > Oemleria cerasiformis. The sequence continues at coordinate 13,795,375 of JAZGTL010000007.1, forward strand.
GAGCGCTCCTATGCATAGTGGAATCAAAAAAATGAAAAGAGTAACCCATGAGCAGCTAGATTAGCTAATTATTTAATATTCTTCCATCGCTCTTGTTGTCCCACACTAATGAGGGCAATGCCACTCACCGAACCTCTGAAAAACCTACGCTTGTTAGCAGCTGAATCACTCTCTCCTCTCGCAACGGGCCTCTTTTATTTCCCCCGTTGGCATGAAGAAAGGGTCCATTTCACTAGTCGGGCCTACTGATGGACATAACGTTGATACAAGTCCTTGAGGGATCGATCCTTGCTTTTCTGCTATACTATCTTTTGACTTGTACGCTTGCAAGGTTTTAACTATTAGAAATAGATTGCATATCCTTGTTCTCTATTTTTACCAACAAGTTTTTGGCGCCTTTGCTGGGGACTTGTCCCTCAATGGTGTCCATTTAATTCAGATTTAGTTAACTCATTGTTCTATACTAACTTCAAATTTAATTGAGATTTTATACTGACTCAGTTTGTATTTTTTTTTTCTTTTTGGGTACATATGAACAACTCATACATGGATATGGGTCCTTGGAATGTTCCATACATGGATATGGGAGCTTGGAACGATCCTTACTCAAATTCATTCAATCAAGGGTGGAGCAATCAACCTGGATTCCATTATCAAGAATTCTCAAATCCATACAATCCAGGGTGGTGTAATCAGTCTAATTTCACATGGAACACCACTCAAATAGTTCCTAAATACGAGCCATCTCCTGAACTCGAAGCTTCGCTGTAGACCTCAAGACAAATCATGGAGGCCTATATCCAAGAAATTCAAGAGATGATGAAGCGCATGGATGAGAGACATGAAAAGAGCATGAGGCAGTTTGCGTTCTACATCAGTCAATGCGAAGCCATGGCCCTGCCCCCACCAAGTGAAGTTGTAGATAATGATCATGATGAAGCTATCATAACGCCAACACTTCGAAAAGTGCTTGCCATGGAGGCTGTGGATCCCATCCAAGGCCATGATGTGACTATGCCTCCCAAATCTGCTCAAATTTAGCAATGGGACGAACCCAATCCTAACCTTCAAATATAATTTTCCTTTCCTACTACTTCTGATTTTGATTCAATGCCTAACTATACTTCTTTGCCTTGCACTCATAGGTTGGAATTGGAAATGGAAGAAGAATGAGGGGGAAGAGAATAGGAAGGATGACGGTAAAGGGGACATCTTGGCAGATTGTGAAGAGAAAGGAACATGTGCAATCTGAGACATTGTGATGCAACCAAGCTCTTCTTGCACTAATTTGTTTTTGGTAGTAAAGCCCGTGGGAAGACCGCGGGCCAGTTAGGATGCCTCAAGTGCTAGAGAGTTCGTGTTTTAAGGACCTACTTGAAGGGGAACTCCCTAAACCATCTCCAAGGGTTGCACTCGAGAACATATCAGCTTTGGAGGAGGTTACATGCCTAAATCCTAAGTTTTTACCGAGCAATGTGCCTGAATCCCTGCCCTAGGCCGCGTCCCATGATCTGCCCCATGTAATGCCTAGCGTGTTCACTACACTGCCCATCAGCCCTGTTCTGTCCAGCTATTCTGCACTGCCCAAAACCGTGTCATCTTAGTCACTTCCTAAGGATAAGGTCTTGCCCTTACCTCAGACCCTGCTGCCCAGCACTGCACCTGACTTCCTGCTTGCGGCACAACCCGCAGCACTGCCTATATCTGTGCCCCATGTTCTGCCCAAGGCCCTGCCCCAAGCTGAGCACTATGTCGTGCTTGACTCTGTTGCTCAAGCAGTACCTAAGCCTGAATTGCTACCCAACATCTTATCCTTCGCACTGCATCCAAGCTCTTTGTCTACTGTTTTGTATTTGGAAACGAATCCTACGGGAGCCCTGTCGAAAACCCACGGGCCCACATGGGCGCACTAAGGATCTACCGAGGGACTTGTCATAGAGCCTGCCCAAGAGCCAGGCATAGGACACGCCAAGCTCATGCCACTGACTCCAGTTGGGTCCTCGAAACCGTGGGAAGCCCGTGGGCCAACGGTCAACTTCAAACTCACTTCAACATCCTCCCAAACGAATTCCAAGGTCAGCCTCGGGTCTATCCTACAGATTGGAGATCATTACAAGAGAATTTGAAGAACATTCCAAAGAGTCCTTCAAGAAAAAGCGAACCACGTGGGAAGCCCGCGGGCTAGCAAGGAGGTCCTTGATAGTTTATGCTCACATCAAGGATATATTGCATTCACACCATGTCTAACACTTCCAAATACAAGAAAGATGGTGACGAACGCCCTCAACTTGATACTCCTCTTCAAGTTTAAAAGGAAAAGACGGAAGGGACCAAGGAAGACTTCTAGGACGTACATGGCACAACCAAAGCGGTTTCACCTCAAGCATTGTCGAAGGAAGACATTTGAGAATGGACAGAAGGTGTTCTCATTGAAATCACTTCTCAATCTCTTTCCTGACAAAGTGCGTTCTCGTCGGTATACTCCTTTTTGTGTTGCTAGTGCTTTTCCACATGATACAATTCTGCAGCAAAAGTCTCACAACACGATCCATGTTGACGCTGCCATTCTTGCCATGCCTCTACCAAGCACTTGACCTGCTGTGCCGTCTTGCCCAGACGTTAAATAAAGCGCTCGTGGAGGCAACCTAGCTCTGGTTCGTGTTCTTTCTCTCATTCTCATGTTTCTGCCTTAATGCACTTACTAAACCTCAAATTGTTTTCAGTCTTCTCATTCCATATTCCTTTTCACATTGAGGACAATGTTCAGTTTAGGTTTGAGGGTGTGGATTGAAAATTTGCATATAGAAACAAATAGGTTTGGGGTACTCACGGCCAAATTTTTACAATTTCAGTTTTTAGTTGTTGCTTTAAGTTGTTTAGTTAGTTTAAAATGTTGCTAGTGATTAGTGCTTTAATTTGTTAATAAGAGTGTACATGCTACGTTAACTAGCTTTGCTTTACTAAGAGTCTTGCCATAATCAGTCTGTAGCATATTTTGCACTTCACAATGCCATGTTTTAAGTGATTAAGTGAATAAAACTGCTGAATTTGAGTGAACTTAAGAAAATTAGTGGAGACTACCATGTGAGAACTAGAGCCTTAATGCCATTCTTTTGAGTGATATACATTGTTTCTACTCTTTAAAAATTCAATGCTTTTGTTCTTAATTGTTGATCTCATTATATCACTGTTGCATTGAATTTTAAAGAACTAATCCCATATAGTTTCTCTTGATTTGGTGTGTGATCGACCATAAGAAGTGATGTAGACTATGTGTGCTTAACGTCCTAAAAGCCTTTCCCTACCCCGTGTGTGCTCCCTAAGCCAAATTTGAAGCCAAACACTCAGCCTCTTCTTTCATCACCCAAAATACAACCTGCCTAAACACTGAACCATTCAATTAGGCCTTCCCAATAGCCTAGGTTTGTGCTAAGGTTTCCATATGAGATTCATGATGAGAATATGAAGTCAAAGAAGTTGTTGCCCAGTTCCAAGAGCCATTGCCTCAAGCACCCAGTGTGAGAAAGTTCAAGATATGAATTGTGAGTAAAAAGCTCTTCAAGTGAAAGCTTCATTAGGACTGAGGAAACTATTGCATGATCTTGGGTCATTTCAATTAAAAAAGAATAAAAAAGAGAAAAGAAATCAAAAAAAGAAAATAAAAAGAAAGTAAAAAATTGAAAAAGTGAAAAAAAAAGTAATAGAAAAGTGAATTGATCCAAGTGAGCCAAAGAACCTCAAGAAGAGCAATCAAGAAGTGAAATGCCGTGGGGCTTAAGCAAGGATTCCATTCAGAAATTCCAAGTTCAAGCCGTGAGTTCTCATGCCTTGGCACAATTCAAGTTATTTGAATCCTATCCCTTCTTTCTATACCTTTAAGCTTAGCCCCAGTAGAACCTAAAATGGAAGACCTAATAGATCTTATGGACAACCATGCTGAGGATTGAGGTAAGTATCTATGTTCTTACAGTTCAATTCCTTCATGAAATATTAATTCCAAAAAGTGTTGTTTTTCATTGATTATTCATATGTGATTAAACTTTGATTGTATTTACCTAAATTCCATCACATATGCTTGATATGAGTGTAAGCCTAGGATTCTAGAGTGAATTAAGAGATATCTAGTGAGGATTAAAGTCAAGGATAAATCGTTCTGAAGCACTTGAATGAAGTTGTTTTAAGCATAATTACTTGAGATGTTGGCATTCACAAATGACTCTTACTGTTGTGGCATAGTCTTTTGGTTTTGCAAAGCATGTATACTTTCGTCGATTCTTATTAACCTGTCCTAAGAACTATCTCTAGCAATTTAGTTATCTAAGTAAAACGTTTGTGGGTATCGTAACTGCCAAAACCCTTAGGAGATAAAACTCCTCCTACTAGGAAAGCCAAGGGGATTAAATGTCCTATCCTTAATTAAGATTGAGTCTTTTTATTTGTTGAGTTTTGTTTTTCTTTTTTTTGGTCAGGGACTAGCAAAAGATAGGTTTGGGGGTATTTGTTCAGTCATTATTTCATACATCTTTTAGATGTCATTTAATGCCCTTTTACTTGTCTTTTGAATAATTTTGTCTCATCAATAGGAGAAAATGATCAATCTTGTGAGCAATGTGCAGATTTGGAAAGATAGGTTTATTCTAAGAATAACGCAAAAAGAATGGCTCAATTCAGAGTTGTAACAAAGAAGATGGCCTAAGTTGAATATCGGGTCCTGAAGATGTCAAGAACTGGCACCTGGTGTCCCAAGACATGTCCAGGTGCCTCGCTGAGACCCTTGTCCAAGAACCGCAAAACAGGCCAGAATCGAGTCCTTGAGGTGTCCCTGACATGTCCAAGATGCAGCCCAAGTTCCTGTCCCAGGTCCCTTTGATCATGTCTCTGACATGCCAAGTTCCTCCCGAGACACTCTATTTTGGACCAAAACGTGTCATCACCTAGAAAACAATGGAACCAAGTGACCCAATTACTAGATTTGAGTCTCAAATGATGTTTCCATGCTAATGAAATGATAACACGCACTCAGAATTGGCCAAGACATGTCCATGGCCTGTTTTACCCTAAATGACCTTACCTGGTGTCTTGAATTGAGCCAGATTGAGCCATGGGCGTTTCTGGAACTTGGAAATCAGGCCAAAGTCCAGAATCAAGTTTTATACATCATATACGAATGAGAGAAGGGCTAGGGCGTGGCTAGATATGTGCAGAACCTATATAGGGCTCGTTGTGCCCTAAAAGGAGGCCCTAGAGGCACCAAATGAGGAACTTTGTGTCCAGACATGTCCAGAAGGTATCCTATTGTACAAGAACGTCCAATACATGCTCAGAACCTTCTAGAACCTGCTTTGCCGCACAAGGCCGCTCTTTCTTTCATCACAAGTCACGTCGTCCCGCGTGGGCTCGCATGGTTTTTTCCAAGCACTGTCCCTGCCTTGTTTAGCAAACTGTTTTAGGATTTCATTAAGGGTATTTTAGGCCTTTGCTTTTAGTTTTAATTCCTAGTATTTAGGGGAATCCCTAGGAGTATTTAAACTAAGTTTCAACGTGAAACTAGGGCTAACCCCCTAGCCGCATAACTTAGTTTAGTTTAGTTTTTCTGTTTTTCAAGAGGAGGTTGAACACAAGGAGCCTGGGAGCTGTTGCCTTGGACGTCTTCAGCGCAACACCATTCTTCCAAGAGTTTTTCTTCTTTTATTATTTTGTAATTATGGATTCGTTTATGTTTTTATTCAATAATATGCTTGAGTAGTTCTTTACAGAGTTAGCACTGCTTGAAGCCCTAACCATGTAGTTTCTTAACATGATTTTGGCCCTTGATTTCCATTACTATGCATGCTGAATATAATTTAGATTACTATGCGTCATGAGCTTAGTTTATGTTTATGATATTGATCTCCTTGTTTGCATATAACTATAGGTGAATAGTTGCTTGTTTGATTGATCATCATCTTGTGATTGTTTGGCACCGAGGGTAGTGGCTTTACATTTTACTTGTAATCTAAATTCATGACAACCTAGATTAAACAACATCTTCCAAGGATAGTGTGATTGCACAGATTTTCTTTCTTACTTAATGCATTCTTTTATATGATTGAATAGTTGTTGTAGTAAGCCAGAAACACCTGCTACATAGGAATTAAGAAGGAAATAAATTGTGTGGAGTGAACCTTGACTGAACCTTTGCATGGACATCATATTCAGTTAATTCATGGTAATGGGATCTTGGAAATTGTGTTAGGAACTTAATTGGTTAGTGGTGGATAGTTGGCCTTAATTCACTTTAATTAATTAATCAATTCAATCGTCATTGCCATTGTTTTATTTGTATACTGAAGTGGACATAACGTTGATACAAGTCCTCGAGGGATCGATCCTTGCTTTTCTGCTATAGTATCTTTTGATTTGTACGTTTGCAAGGTTTTAACTGTTAGAAATATATTGCTTATCCTTGTTCTCTATTTTGACCAACAAATACCTTCACACAGAAAATAAACAAATGAGGTTAAGGTTGAATCCCGAGATGAAGGGGTTCAACCAAGAACACTCCGATGCCTAAGTCAGCTCAATCTAGAGAGAAAACTGAATGAAGAATTATGAGAATAATTGTGAGGTATCTGAGAGATGAGGAGATGTCCTCTATTTATAGTGGAGACTTGGGGGTCTTCGGAGCTTCTGATTGGTTGAAGGAGTTTGCAATCAATAAGTAATCCTAGTTAGGAAAGACTTAGGATTGACTTTTAATGATAAATAATTCGTTACGAAGTTATTTATTAGGAGTAGAAAAAAGAGTTATAATTACTAAACAAATCCTTTTTGGAAAGGAAGTTTACTTATAAATAGATGCCTAGCTCAATAAGGATCTCAAGGAGATGCATGTATTTTATTATGGTGATATAACTCCTATTAATGAATATATTTAGCTGGTAAATATATTTAATTAATGTGAGATAATTATATCCCAATAATGACTCCACCAAGGGCAGATTAGTCGTTATATAAATTGTGGGTCACATGGCAACTCCATAATTTTTGGACGAATTATGGTTCCACAAATACCCCACATCCCTTAGGAATTCGGGGAATCCTAAGGGATGTAGTTTTTGCGGTTCTAATAATCCATCGCCTTTTGTTGCTTCTATGGAAGAAGACTGTTGATGCTTCTATTGAAGAAGCCTTGAGTGCTATGCGGGGTGAAGGCTCTGATGCTTCTGCAGAGGGAGGCTTGAATGCCTTGCGAGGTGAAGGCTTGAATGCTTCGCGAGGTGAAGGCTTTGATGCTTCCACGGAGGAAGGCTTGAATGCTTCGTGGGGCGATGACTTTGATGCTTTGGCGGGCGAAGGCTTTCATGCCTATGCAGAGGAAGGCTTTGGTGCTTCCTAGAGGAAGGCAAAGTTTGCTTCCTGGAGGAAGACTTGGGTGCTTCGCAAGGTGAAGGCTTTTATGCTTCGGCGGGCGAAGACTTTGATGCTTATGCAGAGGAAGACTTGAATGCTTCGCGGGGTGAAGGCTTTGGTGCTTCCGCGGAGGAAGGCTTGAATGCTTCGAAAGGCGATGGTTTTTATGCTTCGGCGGATGAAGGCTTTGATGCTTCCGTGGAGGAAGACTTGAATGTTTCGCAGGGCGAAGGCTTTGATGCTTCCACGGAGGAAGGCTTGAATGCTTCGCAGAGAGAAGGCTTTGGTGACTCCGTGGAGGAAGGCTTGAATGTTTCATGGGGCGAAGGCTTTGGTGCTTCCTAGAGGAAGGCTAAGTTTGCTTCCTGGAGGAAGGCTTGGGTGCTTCGGCGGGCGAAGGCTTTTGTGCTTCGGCGGGCGAAGGCTTTTATGCTTCGGCGGGCGAAGGCTTTGATGCTTTTGCGGAGGAAGACTTGAATGCTTCGTGGGGTAAAGGCTTTAGTGCTTCCACGGATGAAGGCTTGAATGCTTCACAAAGTGAAGGCTTTTATGCTTGGGCGGGCAAAGGCTTTGATGCTTCCGCGGAGGAAGACTTGAATGCTTCGCATGGCGAAGGCTTTGGTGCTTCCGTGAATAAAGGCTTGCTGATGACCTCAGTGTACTAAAACGCTTGTATAGGATTCGTTACAACTCGGAATTAGCTTTCTTGGCAAGGTTGGAAAGTTGACTTCCGTACCTTTCTAATTCCATTGGCCTTTCTTAAAAAGGTTGATAATTGAAATTTTGACGAATTTTTGAAGTTGGGTCATGTGCTTTGATTTGCAGACTTGACCTGTCCTCGGTAATTTGTCAATTAATAATTCTTCGGTTATCAAAATTACTTTTGTTTGCTAGTTTAGAAAACTAACATCTGTATCTTTCGAATGCCATTGAGCTTTCTGGAAAAGGTTAAGAATTCAAATTTTGGAGAATTTCAGAAGTTGGGTAATACCCGCTGGCATGGTGTTTTGACCTACCTTCGGTAATTTGCACATAGATAATTCATTCCTTATCCAAATCAGCTGTTCTTAATTGTTTTGGAAAGGTAACATTCACACCTTTCAAATGCCGCTGTGATTACTCAAAACAGTTGAGAATTGGAATTGTAAATTAATTTTCAAGACATGCCATTGCGCAGAATTGCGCATTCGACCTTGTGTCATTGAAACAGACATTTCGGATGCGTTATAACTCGGATTGGGCCACCATGGATGACGTTGGAAAGCTAAGACCTGTAGATTTCCAATGGTACCTGGCCCATTCCATTTGTATAAGTGATGAATCCGAATTTGTCCCTGCACGTGACGTCTTTTGTGCAGAAACAATTCTGGTTAGGATGCTCCTTCAAACTTAGATATCGCTGAGATTGTCTCTAAGTTTCCTTGAGCGTTGACTTTGCTTTCTCGCAGAGAGAAATGGCTTTTTAGCTCATGCAAATGCCCCCGTTGTATTACCATGGACACCCAACGATAGTGACTTGAAGGGACTTGCCTCTCGGATGAGGGCTTTACTTTTCCTTGGAGAAAGGGCTTTTTGCTTCTCGGGCGAAGTGTAGCTTTTGTCGGTGGAATCGTACAGGAAAACGTCCCGTGACACAATTTGGCATCGAACAGGTTCTTTTTCGTGTCTACGAGGTGCGTTTCCCTGAGGATCCGGAGGAATGGCACGCCTCCCAGTGTCTTGAGAGGTGCTTCTTTCGTCCAAGTATTCCTGCAGAAGTTCTGCTTGGATTAGGACTTGGTTACTGAGGCGTGCAACCTGTCAAGATAAGCTAGCTTGCGAGGGTGATCGTTGGGAAGTATGCGTACGACGTGCGTCATGGCAGGATTCACTAGGTGAGTGGCACGTAGGTTCCCTACCTTCACGATGATTTTTCCCCCTTGCGAGATAAAGCTCTTCTAGGACATTTCGTTAGTCTGCATTCGCCGATTGGAAACTTGTGACATTCCGGGATGCTTCCCCTACGAACCTCCTATCTGTACGCTGAAATTGCGTAGAATTGTACTCTGGTTACAGAGTTAGTGCGCCATAGCCAGATATTGCCACAAGTGGATGTCTTGGTGCACTTGGCTGTATTAGGGGAATGACCTGGATTGACGGTAGTTAGGCTGAGACCTGGTCAACAAACGGTGGCATGTGGGCTGTGCACCCCGCAATGGGGGTGCAAGGTTGACCAACAAGTGGGTCAACCGGGTTGGCGGCTTAGGAAGGCGATGCAATAGAACCGACAACGTGAGGAGGCAGAGCGGTAATGATAGGAAGGCGTCTGGCAGCGTGCGGCTGTGGAGCTGGGACTGTGGGTCCTACGACTAGGGGGCCGATGCTGTTTCCGGACTGCGGGACTTGCAGTGGTGCGGCCCCCTCTATGCGCTAATCATGGTGTCCTCCTCCGTGGGAGGTGCTTGTCTCGCGGGATCTCTTTGATTGTATTGTTCTTGCCATTATTCGAAGATTTTTTTGAAGAACGAAAAACAATAATTTGATGAAAAAGTGAGAACTTTTTGGATTAAAGAGCATGCATTGAGTATTTCTCAACTCGGCTCTCAATGAAAGCACCAGCTGTTGATGCATAAATCATCCGGATTGAAATTGACTATTCAATCCCTACACACAGAAAATAAATACCTGAGGTTAAGGTTGAATCCCGAGATGGGGGTTCAACCAAGAACACTCTAATGCCTAAGTCAGCTCAATCCAGAGAGAAAACTGAATGAAGAATTATGAGAATAATTGTGAGATACCTGATAGGTGACGAGATGTCCTCTATTTATAGTGGAGACTTGGGGGTTTTCGGAGCTTTTGATTGTTTGAAGGAGTTTGCAATCAGTAAGTAATCCTAGTTAGCAAAGACTTAGGATTGACTTTTAATAATAAATAATTCGCTAGGAAGTTATTTATTTGGAGTAGGAAAAAGAGTTCTAATTAATAAACAAATGCTTTTTGAAAAGAAAGTTTACTTATTAATAGATTCCTAGTTTTACTTATTAATAAACTATTTATTCATCAAGAAATCAACTTTAATACACAAAACAATTCCTAATTAAGCAATACTTTCCAACAATGAGTAATTCAAAATACATATTGAATTTAATTATTAATGAAAAAATAAAGTTGTAGTTAATATATAAATAAAAACGGTATGGTGCTTTGAATTATATTTTGAATTCATGGTTAATATTTCAGTTTTTTTTTTGGTGATAAAGTGATTTGAATTCATACATAAGTTTTTATTTGGTGCATCAATTTTAATTAAGTTTCTTAATGGGCTAATTTATGTTATTTCAAATTTTAAATTCTATACTTAATTCTTTATTTAATTTTGGAAGGATGTTACATTGTGTCCAACCCCTATATATACTCTACTTCATCTAGCTTTGATAGATAAAAAATAACAAAAAAACATTTGAGTTTTTCTATCTCATTTCTTCCTTCTCTCTTCTTGAGTTTAGTGAGAGTTAAAAACCTTTTATTTTTTATTTTCAATTTTGTTTTAGTTTTTATCAAGAGAAAGATTCAAGGTGTTCACTCGATCCAAGTATTGCGAGTGTACGCTTACAAGGGTCAAAGGTTGTTATATCCTGGAGAGTAGGCCGCGATAACCTGCTACACCGAGATACCATCTCCGAGGGGAGAATCTACTTTTAAGGACAGTAACTTACACACCTAACCTATTGTTCGTGATCTAAAAAATTCGGTTTGTGTTAAAAGGTGCATCCATCGCTTGCAATTTCCCAACAATCCTAAAAGTAGATTCCAATGGATGCCACCACCACTGTTGACATCATTGTTGCGGTCATATCAGAGATCAACATGGTGACCAATGAAACAGATTATTGGGTGATAGACACTGGAGCTACAAGGCATATATGTGGAAATAGAAGAGCTTTCACCTCATTCTCACAAATTCCAGAAGGAGAAGAGTATGTTTTTATGGGAGACTCATGGCGCTCCTCAGTTTCTGGTAAAGGAAAGGTTCTCCTTAAGATTAATTCTGGTAAAACTTTATCTCTCAATGATGTTCTCTATGTGCCTGATATTCGTTATAATCTTGTGCCTATTGCTTTACTTGGAAAAGTGGGGCTGAAAGTAGTTATTGAATCTGACAAACTTGTTTTGACTAAAAATGGGGTGTTTATTGGAAAAGGATATTTAAACCAGGGTTTGTTTGTACTTAATGTTTCTGAAGTTCTTAATGGAAATGCATCTACTTCTTCTGCTTACTTGGTTGACTTTGTTGATTTATGGCATGGTAGACTAGGTCATGTGAATTTGAAGTATATCAAGAAAATGAAAGATTGTGGAATGATATATTTTTCACCTTGCTTAGAAATAAAAAAATGTGAAGTTTGTGTAGAGTCTAAGACAACCAGAAAATCTTGCAAGTCTGTACAAAGAGATTATGAATTACTTGGTTTGATACATAGTGACCTTGGTGATTTAAAACAAACCATGACAAGAGGAGGGAAAAGATGTTACATAACTTTTATTGATGACTATTCAAGATACACTAAGGTCTATTTACTTAGAAATAAAGGTGAGGCTGGAGGCATGTTTGTAAAGTATAAAGCAGAAGTAGAAAACCAATTAAATAAGAAAATAAAGAGACAACGAACAGACATAGGAGGAGAGTATGAGTCAAAATCCTTTAGTTCTTTTTGTGAAGAGCATGGCATAACACATGAAGTAATCCCACCTTATTCACCTTAATCTAATGGCGTAGCTGAGAGGAAAAATAGAACTTTAAAAAACGTGGTGAATTCTATGCTAGTAAGTTCAAGAGGGGGGAAGCTATTCGTTTTGCTTTCCATATACAAAATAGAATATCTTACAAGAAGACTGGGAAGGTCCCTTATGAGTTATGGAAAGGACATTTACCTAATTTAACTTACTTGAAAGTGTGGTGGTGTTTGGCTAAGGTTCTTTTACCTGAGCCAAAGAAAAGAAAGTTAGGGCCAACGACTTTTGATGCAATGTTCATTGGTTATGCACAAACCAGTGCCGCTTATAGGTTCTTGGTTGTTAAAAGCGTCAACAATTTGATGGAAGTTAATACTATTGTAGAAACTAAAAATGCTGATTTCTTTGAAAGTATTTTTCCTATGAAGCTTGATGTTGGCAGGTTGAATAGTGTGCCTCATTCATTGATTGAATCCAGAGATGATGAGAACTCTGAAATTGAGCCAAGGAGAAGCAAGAGAGTAAGAAAAGAAACTAATTTTGGTGATGGGTTTTTTACTTTTTTAATTGGATCCAAAAACTTACAATGAAGCCATTTTGGCTCCAGATGCACCGTTTTGGAAAGAAGCTATTCAAAATGAATTAGCGTCTATTCTTTCTAACCATGTTTGGGAATTAGTAGATCTGCCTGCAAGTGCAAAGACTTTAGGATGTAAATGGATTTTTAAGAAGAAATTAAAAGCTGATGGATCCATTGACAAATACAAGGCACGATTGGTGGCTAAAGGCTATAAGCAACAAAAGGATATAGACTACTTTGATTCTTTTTCTCCAGTAACTAGAATTGCATCAATTAGAGTTTTAATTGCATTAGTATCTACTTACAATCTCATTATTCATCAAATAGATGTGAAAGCGGTATTTCTAAATGGTGAGTTAGATGAGGAGATATACATGGACCAACCCGAGGGGTATGTTGTTCAAGGTATGGAGCATAAGGTATGTAAACTTGTGAAATCTTTATATGGTTTGAAACAGGCTCCCAAACAATGGCATGATAAGTTTGATAAAGTGTTGCTCTCTAATGGCTTTATGATTAATGATGCAGATAAGTGTTTATATTATAAATCAGTTGATAACTCCTGTGTGATTATATACTTATATGTTGATGACATGTATATCATGGGAACTAATCTTGAAATTGTTGATGAGACTGAATTATTTTTAGCATCAAAATTTGAAATGAAGGATATGGGTGTAGCTGATGTAATTCTTGGGATCAAAATTACAAGAAATTCAGATGGTATTTTTCTTTCCCAAAAGCATTATATCAAAAAGATTTTGAAGAAATTTGAATGTTATGATTATAAACCTCTTTATACACCTTATGATGCTAATACTAAATTGAAGAAAAATGAAGGTCAAAGTGTATCGCAATATAAATATGCTCAAATCATTGTGTGTTTAATGTATTTAATGAACTGTACAAGACTTGACATTGCTTATGCAGTTGGTAGATTGAGTAGGTACACTCAAATCCTAATAAGGAACATTGGGTTGCCATATCACGAGTTCTGAAATATTTGAGGGACACATTGGACTATCCATTGAAATATAGTGGATTTCTCGCTATACTTGAAGGGTATAGCGATGCTAACTGGATCTCTGGTTCATATGAGATGAAATCCACTAGTGGTTATGTGTTCACTCTTGGTGGAGGTGTAGTGTCATGGAAATCTTCTAAATAGACATGCATTGCTCGGTCCACTATGGAATCCAAGTTTATAACCTTAGAAAAGGCAGGTTCAGAGGCTGAGTGGCTTAGAAACCTCTTAGAAGATATCCCTTTGTGGAAGAGACCATTTCCATTTGTGTCTATGCATTGTGATAATCAAACAACAATAGCTCGAGCTAAAAACAAAACTTATAATGGAAAAAGAAGGCATATACGTCTTAGACATAACATTCTGAGGCAGCTGCTTGAGTTTGGGGTTATATCCCTAGATTTTGTAAGATCAGAGATGAACTTAGCAGATCCTCTAACAAAACCACTTTGCCGAAAGAAAGTGTGTGATATATCGAGGTGGATGGGGCTGATGCCTTTATTAGTGATCATCAGTGATGGTAACCCAACCTATGTGAATGGAGATCCCAGGTAGTAGGTTCATATGGGTAAGAACAAGCCACTAGATGATTGAGTGTGTGCTATCAAATGTTTTTATATATAAATTGAGAATCCCTCCATATGGTGTAGATAGTACAATACTGCAACGAATAAGGTTGAACACATTTTGTTCCTAATGAGTACCATAGTCCTTTTTGGGTGGTGTGTTTGATTGTAGTACACACTTGATGGACTCACCTATATCAGTGTGGAAGTGGGGCTTCTTCCTATGCGAGTCTAGGCATGCTCTCTAGAGCACTCATGAATATCCAGGTAGGGCGCAATGCGCCACCCCGCTCGAACAACCTTGAATCCGAGAATTCAATGTGGGTAGTTAGTCCTCTGATTCACTCAAAGAAATTTTGGTTCATAGAAAATTTTATTTTCACCAAGTTTTTGTGAGTCATGACCTTCTTATCCTAAGGCTGGTTCATAGTCCGAAAGACGCCAGTTCTGATGCGTTGAATTTTCACTTTCTCTTGATGTTCTTTTTGTTTTAGTTTGGTTTATTTGAATTTTGAAATATGTGGGGGATTGTTGGTTTTTTGTTATGAGTATTTCAAAATACATATTGAATTTAATTATTAATGGAAAAATAAAGTTTTAGTTAATATATAAATCAAAATGGTTTGGTGCTTTGAATTATATTTTGAATTCATGTTTAATATTTCAGTTATTTTATTTTATTTTGGTGATCAAGTGATTTGAATTCATACTTAAGTTTTTATTTGGTGCATCAATTTTAATTAAGTTTCTTAATGGGCTAATTTATGTTATTTCAATTTTTGAATTCTATACTTAATTCTCTATTTAATTTTTGAAGGATGTTACATTGTCTCCAACCCCTATATATACTCTACTTCATCTAGATTTGATAGATAAAAAATAACAAAAAAACATTTGAGTTTTTCTATCTCTTCTCTTCCTTCTCTCTAGTTTCAAACATTTGTTCTTGAGTTTAGTGAGAGTTAAGAACCTTTTATTTTTTATTTTCAAGTTTGTTTTAGTTTTTATCAAGATAAAGATTCAATGTGTTCTCTCGATCCAAGTATTGAGTGTAGGCTTACAAGGGTCAAAGGTTGTTGTATCTTGGAGAGTAGGCCGCCATAACCTACTTCACCGAGATACCATCTCCGAGAGGCGAATCTACTTTTAAGGACAGTGACTTAAACGCCTCAACCTATTGTTCGTGATCTAAGAAATTCAGTTCGTGTCAAAAAGAGCATCCTTCGCTTGCAATTTCCCAACACTTTAATGGAATGTAAGCCTTGCTCCTTTTGAGGTAAATGAACAGTGTAAATATAAAATTATTGCCCAAAGAACAAGTAGCAAAAGAATGAATATAGAATTATAGATATGCATATGCAATTATGCTAAGACCACAACACCAAAATCAAGATGAAATAAAATCTATCGAATAAAGATTCACTGCTAAGTAAATATGTGGAATAAATTATAAGAAGCAAATCAAATTAAGACCAATTAGCCCTACGTGCTGCTAATCTCGTCTACATATTTGTTCGTTGGAGCCACCAATGATGCTTCTTGTCCGGAAAGTTAATAAAATTTGTAAGGCAACCCGACCAAGAGAGTAAAGGGAATGTGCCAAAGAACTTGAATTCATTGGCAAGTGTATAATAGGTTTGACCCAAGGAATGCTCTATCCAGATTCCAGCTTCTTGACGCTGATTCTCCTTGGCAAGTGTATAATAGTTCGGTGAGGCGGCCGCCTCGGGTCCCCACCTCGAGGAGGCCCCAAAAATTATTTTTTTACACATAATTGATATGTAATTATGATATATAATGATGCTAATTCATTATTGATAACGAATTCATACCCAGGTTAACTTCCTTTTCATTTCCCTCAAAGCCCAATTTTGAATCCCACAACTGCCTTGTTTTATCAAATTTTTGCCTTATTCTTTTTTCCCTCTTTTGCCTTATTCTTTTTTCCCTCTTTTGCCTTTCATCCCAGAATCGAAGAGTAATGCTACGGGTACCATCTAAAATCCCACATTTTGAATCTCACCACATGTGGCGTCTGACGTGGCGTTCCATGTCATTTTCTTCAATTACCTATGTCACCATCTTCAATTACTTATTTCAAAATAAAAATAAAATCATACATTAAAAAATTTAAATTAAAATACAAAATAAATAAAATTTCAACAAATCGATTATCTCCTTCCCAAAATCACCCTAAACCCTAAACCCGAAAATCACCCTTTCTCGCCCTTCAAAATGAATATAATGATCGATATGCATGAACACAAATATTAAAGAAGAAAAAAAAGAAGCCACCGACATTACAAATCACTTGGCGACTCACAAAAGCTCTCCAAATGAGACCTCCACACCCCAACATGTCCCTGTCGCCGGTCCTTTCCCGACGAGTGTTTATCCGACAATATCTCACCCAAGTACTGCTCATTAATCATAAGGTTGGTCGTCATGGCGATGTTATTGTTGTTGATGTTTCCTTGATCTTTGATCCTCTTCTTCTTGGCCGCCGCTGCCGCCGATCTTCTGGAAAGGGAGAGAAAGGGTGATTTTAGGGTTTATGATTTCTGGAAAGGAGACGATTTGATGCTATGAAATTCTTAAGGTTTTAGTTTTTTGGGAAGGAGACGATTGATCTCGTTAAAATTTTATTTATGTTGTATTTTAATTAAAATTTTTTAATGTTTGATTTTGTTTTTATTTTAATATTTATTTTGAGATAAGTGATTGAAGATGGGGACATAGGTAATTTAAGATGATGACATGGAACGCCACGTCAAACACCACATGTGGTGAAATACAAAATATTTTAATATTTTGTTTTCTATTTTTAAAGTACCGAATTGATTACATTAATTTGATAATTGTTTCTTATTATAATTTTAATTTGTGTGATTTTTTATATAGATAATCGTGATGAATTTTGGGGCATTTTGAGACTTAAATTTGAAGTTCATGATGAATTTTGAGTAAAAAGCCATTAAACTAAACTAAACCGCCACTAGTTCGCTTTTTCGGTTTTGCGCAATAACCGTAGTATGTTATATAAGCTATAGTTTAGTAAGTAATAAATGGTAGTGTACTCTCCATTATATCAAATATTAGATGTTGGGACTCATAAGGGCACACATTAAGGTTTTCGCCATTTATCAGGATGCCTAGTCCTTTAGGAGCAGTCTATACGTGTATGACCAGTTACTTCAGTATAATATCTCCCCACCTTGCACGTGTATCGATTCCGATTTGCACGTGTAAGGTGTTTAGAACATATCTTTTTCCCATCCCCATCTTCAAGGGCAGAGCCAAGGGGAGATCCGGGGAGTCCTGGGGCCCCTCCTCACTTATATAATATAATATATAATAGATATTAAATTATATTATATATATATATATATATATAAGTATTCTTCATACATACATGCAAGAAACATCATACTTATATATTGTAACATATATAATATATGTTATTTAATTAAGTGTTAAATTGATTTTAATCTAAGTAAGTATTTTTCTTTCTTTTGCAATTTGAAATTTGTTAAATTAATTAATTTATTAATCTTTGCATGGTGAACTTTGTGTTTGTGATTTCTTACTTCTATTGTATTCCACATGTATGAATTTCTATTAGAATTGTTTGAATTTAAACTGAGTCAATATATTTTCAATTATGGAAAAATATCACAAAAGGAAAGAAAATGTTAATCGAAGTATAACGATTTCAAAAGATGAAAACTCATCGAAGACAACTATTAATGTAATAATTTAATAATATGATATGTAACACTTTCAATTTTTTTTTTTGTTTTAAGTATTTTATGAAAGGTCCCCTCTCAACAAAATTTATGGCAGCGCCTCTGCCCATCTTGCACGTGTATCGATTGATGTATACATGTAAGTTGGTCAAAATAGATTCCGATAATAGTAGGTGTAATTTTTACATTAGGATATTTATAAGAGTCCGATTTTTCCCACCACCAAGGATTGGTGGTGAAGCTTACCATCATTCTCATAACTCGCCATGTGTCCTGCAAGTTAATCATAGTTAGAAATTTCAATTAATATATAAATTACTTAATACAATAGGAGAAAATAGTATTATTTTTAATATTGATATTGAGTAAATCTTTATATATTTAATTTTATATCTAATGAATTGTACATAAAATCAAGTTTGGATTATACTTTACATATTTATAAAAAGATATAAAACACTTCAAAAATAATAAACTTAAAAAGGAGTACACACAAAAAGAAAAAAAAAATTAATAACAAACTAAAAAAAGAAAAAAAATATATAGAAAAAAGGTGGCCTTCATACAAATTACACTAGGACATGGAGGGGAGAATCCAGCCTAGGCATTCCATAGAGGAATGGGTAATCACACTCTTGCACTTCACACAAACAGGAAAAAAAAATAACAAACTTGATATTATTTGTATGAAAAAAAAAAGTCTCTCGCATGGAGAGTTTTCATCTGCTAGGGTTTGGGCGCCGGAATTCCATCCATCTTCCCATCTTGGCCGTTTGGGGTCTGGTTTGGTGATCAGCGTAGAGGTGCTTGTTCACTTGGTGTGGGTGGAATCGAGGAATTTGTGCGGTTGGTGAGGGATGGGGTGCTGGGCGGCATGACGAAGTCTTGTGATCGATTCGGTTGTCATTTTTCGACTGTCGTTCGAGGGGCTTCGAGTAGATGGGCTATGGGGCCTGGTTTGGTAATCAGCGTAGAGGGGCCTGCCGATTTGGTGCGGGGGGAACCGAGGAGTTTGTGCGGTCGGTTAGGGTTGAGGTGCTGGGCGGCACGACGAAGTCTTGTGCTCGTTTTGTTTGTCAGTTTTCAGATGCCGTTTGAGGGGCTTCGAGTAGACGGGCTGTGGGGTTGAGGGGGAGCGGCTGGTACTGCTATGGACATGGCGGATCTTGAAAAAAAATTTGGGTCTCATCTGTGCCTCTCGGAGAAGGAACGGTTGGGCGTTCGGGGTGCTCCAAGAGGAGGTTGAAGACCTCGCGCTAGGGTTTCGCTTCTGCTTGGTGGCTGAGGTTTTCACGGACAAGGGGATCACTGGGGAGGCTTTCGTGTAGCTCTTCTCGGGGCTCTGGAAAGGGAGAGCGGGGGTGTCTATCCGGGTGATTGGGGAGAAGAAATTCATGGCCTTCTTTGTTGTTCAGCAGGATATGCAGAGGGTACTTGACATGGAACCTTGGAGTTTTATGGAGGCTCTAGTCATCCTGGAGGAGGGGTCACGCATCAGAAATCCCCAACAGTTGAGGATGAACCACTCATCTTTCTGGGTGCAACTACATGGTATCAGGCCATTCAACATGACTGTTGCGGTGGCTAAGAAGATTGGAGGTCTTGTGGGGGCTGTTTGGAAGTTGACACGTCTTAGGGCAAGGAGTGTATTGGACGTTTTGTCCTTGTTCGTGTCCGAATGAGGGTGGATGATCCCTTGATGAGAGGGACAATTATGGAGTTTCCGGAGAAGGGCCAGCAATGGATTGGTTTCAAATATGAGATGCTGCATGCGTACTGTCTGGTATGTGGCTCTTTGGGGCACACTACCCGGTGGTGTGAGGGCTCTGTGCTGGCAGGTGAGGGAGAGGCTCGAGTTAGCATTCGGGGGGTTGGAGGTGGAGATGGATCTCAGGGGACGACCTCTGCGAAGTGTTGTGCATCGACCGGGTAGTGGTTTGGGGTCGTCGAGGCTTAGAGGCCGGGGGAGAGGCCAGGGGGATGGGGTTGCCTTCGGTTTGGCTCAGCGAATCTACGAGCAGAAAGAGGAGGAGCAGAGGCGAACACGAGTTTTGGAGGTTGGTTTTGATGCAGGATTGATTGGCAGAGGACCCCGATTGCATGAGGTGGCTTCGGTGGACCCTAGGCTGGATCGTGAGATGGGTGGACTGGTTGCCCGTAAGCATGGCCCGTTTGATCAGCTTGATGGGGGGATACCTCAGGTCCGGCTTCATCGATGAAGGGTCCTTTGGGGTGGCTTAGTGTTGAGAGGAACAACTTTGTTTCGGGGGATGGTCCTGATGAGGAGTCTAGTCAGGGAGTAGATGATATGCTGGCCTCAGTAAGGGAGGTGGGGGACTGCGCCGGGCATGGCGCCCCTACGTCATAACAGTCGGACCCGTTCAAGCTTATGCCCATTATCCTAGGAGGCAGGTGGATGGTGAGGGCTTCTCACCATCGTTGAGGGATGAAGTGGCTCAGAGGAGAAGGCTGGAGTGTGAGGTGGAAGTCAATGCCTCTCAGGTGGTCGGGACCGACCTTAATGGGTCTCTTGAGCGAAGGGGTGTAGGTTCCACCTCTTCCCAGTCGTCATGAGTGTTCTTTGCTGGAACTGTCAGGGTATCGGAGGTACTTTGACTGTTCATAACCTGGTGGAGCAAACTTTGCTTCATCGCCTTGATATTGTAGTGTTGCTTGAGACGAAAAACAATAGTCGAAGTTTTTGTTATTTAAAAAATCAGTTGGGGATGCCTTTCATGCATGCGGTTGAACCACGGGGGCTGAGTGGTGGGCATTGTGTGTTTTGGAAGGATGTACAACATGTAGTGCTTGTTAAAGTTGCTGATTTCCTTATTGAGGTTTTAATAAAAGATGTTGTTTCTGGGTATACTTGGAGATTCTTTTCTATTTATGCAAGTACGGATGACAAGATCCGTGCGGACCAGTGGAGGAGCTTGGGGTCTCGTATTGCAAGGTGTGGGGACCCTTGCCTTTTGATGGGTGATTTTAATGATGTGCTGTCGGGTGCTGAAAAGGAGGGGGGCCTAGTTCGGTCTGAAAATTCAATGCTTTCCTTTAGGGAATTTGTGGCTGAGAACCGTTTGCTTGACTTGGGATACCATGCGCACTCATTTGCTTGGAGAAACAGGAGGACCTTGTCCTATAAGGATTGGTTAAACCTTGTCCTATAAGGATAGGGAAAGTTATTGTACTTCTAATTAATTACAAAGTCCTTAAAATCTATTAGAACCAATCAGAGCACGGCTGGGAGTGTGAATGCAAGCAAGCCAGTGGGAACACAAGCTGGTCGCGGGCAGCCCGCGGTCTTCCCGTGGTCAGATGCTGGAACTTAGAACTTGGCCCTTCGTATGTCTTCGTCATAGGGGTCTGGGACTGCACTTTTGAGGTACATGATCAGTCATTATTTATGCATCATTCTGATGTCTTTATATGCCTCTGTTACATGTCTTTTGAATGATTTCATACCATCAATAGTAGAAAAGGATCAATCTTGTGAGACTTGTGCAGATTTCGAAAGATAGGTAAATTCTGAGAAGTGCGCAAAAAGAATGACTCAAATCGGAGTTCATATGAAGGAGATGTCCTCATTTCAATATCAGGTCCTGAACTGGGTCCTGAGTGCGCCAGTGCGCCTATTTTGGGTCCTTGGCCAAGTACCTCAGATCATGCCATCCAGGTCCCAAACCTGTGTTTCATGACTTCAAGTTCATGTCCTAGAAGTGCCAAGGTCATGCCAGGACATGTCGAGTACATGTCCCAAGAACTTCCCATCCGAGCCTAGCCTCTGCGCCTAAACCCGGGTTCCAGTTCCGCCAGCGGTGGATCAAAGTTCCTCCTCTGCGCTAAGCCTAACAACTTGTGCGTCTAGCTTGAGTGAAGATGCGCTTTTACTATACTCATGGTGTGCCTTGAAAGCGCAGTCCCAGACCCCTATGACGAAGACATTCCAAAGACCACGTGAAGACCGCAGGCTGCCCGCGGCCAGCTTGTGTTCCCACTTGCCAGCTTGGATTCACACTCTCAACCGTGCTCTGATTGGTTCTAATAGATTTTAAGGACTTTGTAATTAATTAGAAGTACAATAACTATTCCAGAACATTCTAGGCTAGGGTTTTACCAATCCTTATAGGACAAGGTTTTCCCTTTGTCTATAAAAGGGAGCCTTTGTTCAGTGTTTTGGGAGATCAGATTTTTAGAGATAATATTTTACACATAGATTATTAGGCGTGGAGCTTGGGGCAGAAGGCTTTGCCGTGGCTGTTCTGTGCCTGTTCTTCAACAATCTCTTATGTACCCTTATTTTCATTATTGCAATTTACTTATGAATTCAATTATATTTTTTTTCAATTTCAGTTATGAGTGAGTAGTTCCTTTCAAAATTAGGGCTGTTTGAAGCCCTAGCCATGTTAGCTCATTAAGTAGATTTTATTCTTGTTCTTAATTGCTATGCATGCTGAATAACTCTGATTACTGCTTTAACTACCATTCTTTTATGTTTATAAGATTAGCTACCTTGTTTGCATAAATTATTGATGGAATTGCTTGAGTAACCGCCATATCATCCTGTGATATATTAGCATCGAGAGGTTGAGGTTAAGAAAAAATCTTGTGGTCGGAATTCATGACAACCTAGGAATGCATCCCACTCTTCTAGGCTAGTGTGGTGTCATTAAATTCTCTTAGTACTTCATGCGTCATCTTATGGTTGGTGATAGACGTTCTAGGCATATGCCCTGTCTAAAACATGATAAGTAAGAGAGAATGATATATGTTTAGTGTACCAATGCCAGGACCTAGGCATGGGCACCTAAAACCACTGCCTGAACATTTAAAGTATGTTTACTTAGGAAAAGCTCAGACTTTTTCGGTCATCATTACCTCTAACTTAAGTGCGGCAGAAGAGGAGCAATTGGTGCAAGTTCTGAAGGCTCATTATACGACGATAGGATGGACAATTACCGAGATACAAGGGATCAGTCCTGCCAAATGCATGCATCGAATACTTCTTGAGGACGATACCAACCATCAAGAAAGGCGCAACAAAGATTAAATCCACGTATGAAGGAGGTCATGAAGAAGGAATTCCTTAAACTCCTAGACGTGGGCATTATCTATCCTATAAGTGACTCTAAGTGGGTAAGCTCGGTCCAAGTAGTTCCAAAGAAAAGTGGGATTATAGTGGTAAAGAATAAGCATGATGAGCTCGTACCCCAAAAGAGTTCAAACCGGATGGAGGGTTTGCATTGACTACCGGAAGCTAAATACTACCACCCGCAAGGATCATTTCCCCTTGCCATTCATCGATGAAATGCTTGAGCGGTTGGTTGGCCATTCACATTATTGCTTCTTGGATGGCTACTCAGGGTATAATCAGATTGCTATCGCCCCGGAAGACCAGAAAAAGACTACATTCACATGCCCCTATAGCACATTTGCCTACAGAAGGAAGCCTTTTGGTCTTTGTAACGCCCCAACCACCTTTCAACGCTGCATGATGAGCATCTTCTCTGACATGGTGGAGGACATAATTGAGGTATTTATGGATGACTTCCCTGTATTTGGCCATTCATTCGAACTGTGCTTAGCAAACTTCTCCCGCGTACTAGAACGCTGCCAAGAAAGTAACTTAGTGCTTAATTGGGAAAAATGCCACTTCATGGTCTAGCAAGGAATTGTCTTGGGCCATGTGATCTCTAGCCATGGAATTGAGGTGGACAAGGCTAAGTTGGACATAGTGGAAAGACTTCCGTACCCTCCAACAGTCAAGGAGGTTCGATCTTTCTTAGGGCACGCCGGTTTTTATCGACGCTTCATTCAAGACTTCTCAAAAATCACAAGGCCGCTATGCAGTCTCCTAGCTAAAGAGGCCGCATTTGACTTCAATAAGGACTGCCGTGAGGGATTCAATACACTAAAAGCAAAGCTCACAGCATCCCCCGTCATTATGCCACCAAATTGGGAATTACCTGTCGAACTTATGTGTGATGCTTCAGACTTCGCTGTAGGAGCTGTTCTAGGACAACGTGTCAACAAGCTTCCTCACGTCATCTACTATGCCAGTTGAACCCTGAATGATGCCCAGCTGAACTACCACCACTGAGAAAGAGCTCCTTGCTGTTATCTTCGCTCTTGAGAAGTTCAGATCATACTTGATTCAGACCAAGGTAATCGTCTACACCGATCATGCGGCCTTGAAGTACCTACTCACTAAGAAGGACGCCAAGCCAAGGTTGCTGCGATGGATGCTACTTCTCCAAGAGTTTGGCCTCAAAATTCGAGATAAAAAGGGAAGTGAAAACGTAGTGGCTGATCATATGAGCCGCTTGATACATGGATCCAATGAAGAGGCTGACCAATTGCCGCTCGTGGAGACATTCCCAGATGAACAACTCTTCGCACTCCAAGCAATCAATCCATGGTACGCTGATCTCATTAATTACCTTTTCACTAAACAATTTCCTTCCTCTTTAAGCAGGTATCAAAAGGACAAGCTAGCTAAACAGGCTAAGTACTACATCTGGGACGAGCCCTACTTATGGAAGCATTGTCCTGATCAAATCATTAGACGATGCATTCCCGAAGCTGAGATGGAATCTGTCCTGACATTTTGCCATAACTTGGCGTGTGGAGGCCATTTCGGAGCTAAGAAAACGGCACTCAAGGTCCTTTAAAGTGGATTCTATTGGCCTACATTATTTAAGAATGCACACGCGTTTGTTCTCACTTGTGACAGATGCCAACGGAAAGGTAACATAGGCCCTCAAAATCAAATGCCATTAAACCCCATCCTCGTGGTCGAGATCTTTGATGTATGGGGCATTGATTTCATGGGACCTTTTCCGAACTCTTTTGGAAATCTCTATATTTTATTAGCTGCCGATTATGTGTCTAAATGGGTGGAAGCAATTCCCACAAAAACTAATGATGCCAAAGTAGTTGTGAGCTTTTTGCAGAGTCACATCTTTGCCAGATTCGGAGCTCCTAGGGCAATCATCAGCGATGGCGGAGCACACTTCTGCAATCGTTCATTTGAAGCCTTAATAAAGAAGTATGGTGTAACCACCCACAAGGTCTCAACACCTTATCACCCGCAAACGAGTGGCAAAGCTGAAGTTTCCAATCGAGAAGTAAAGGCTATATTGGAGAAAACAGTGAGCCCTGGCCACAAGGATTGGTCCCGCAGATTGAACGATGCATTGTGGGCCTATAGGACAACATACAAGACCCCGATTGGCATGTCTCCTTTCAGGCTTGTTTTCGGAAAAGGATGTCACCTACCAGTGGAATTGGAGCATAGAGCATTCTGGGCAATTAAGAAGATGAATATGAATATCGATGATGTTGGAGTACATAGAAGGCTGCAGCTAAGTGAATTAGAAGAGCTTCGAAACGAGGCCTACAAAAGTGCTCGGATTTACAAGGAAAAGGCCAAGGATTTTCATGAAAAGTACATTCAGGCCAAGGATTTCAAATCGGATAGAAAGTCCTCCTATTTTATTCTCCGCTAAAATTATTTAAAGGTAAGTTGCATTCGAGATGGACTGGACCATTCATTGTTACTAACGTTTTTCCTCATGGTGCAGTTGTCATCCAACACCCGAATAGGACTAATCCGTTCAAAATAAATGGCCATCGCCTCAAACACTACTTCGAGGCTATTCCCAATCCCAGCCCAGCCGACCCTGCAACCCTGCATGCGCCAAGTACCTAGCAGGTCAGCCTTGTCTTGCCTAGACGTTAAATAAAGCGCTCCTAGGAGGCAGCCTAGCCCTGGTTTGTATTTCTCTTTTCCTTTGCTGTTTCTGCCCGTTATATCTCTCAAACCTCTCTATTTTGCCATGCTTACTGCTTATCACATTGAGGACAATGTTCAGTTTAGGTTTGGGGGTGTGGATTTAAAATTTTGCATATAGAAACAAGTAGGTTTGGGGGTGATACACGGCCATGACTTTTGCATTTTCAGCCTTAGTTTTTTGTGTTTAGTTACTTAATTTTTTGCTTTTGAATAGTATGAAAACTTGTTAATAGGGATGTATATGCTAAGTTAACTGTCTTAGCCTTACTAAGAGTCATGCCATGGTCAAGTAGTTCATTATCTGCACTTCACAATGCCATGTTTTAAGTGATTAAGTGAACGAAATAACTGAATTTGAGTGAACCTTAGAAAATTAGTGGAGACTACCCTGTGAGATCTTTGAGCCTAATTTCCATTCTTTTTAGGGATATACTTGTTGCTACTCTTAAACACTCATCGTTTTTGTTCTTAATTGTTGATCTCATTACATCATATTTGCATTGAATTTTAAAGAACTAACATCATTTAGATACTATTGATTTAATGTGTGCTTTGCCATAAGAAGTGATGTAGGCTATGTGTGCTTTAACCTCTAAAGGCTTTATCCTACCCTATTGCATGCTCCCAAAGCCAATTTTGAAGCCAAACACTCAGCCTTTTCTTTCATCACCCAAAGTATAACCTAACCGAAATACTTAGCCATTCATCACAGCCATACCCTATAACCTCAGCTTGTGCTAAGGTTGTCGTAAATGAGATTCATGGTGAGAATGAGAGGTGAAAGAAGATGCTGCCCAATTCAAAGGACATTGGCGTCAATTCAAAGTTCAAAAGTAAAGAAAAGCTTTACAAGTTGCAAGCTGCACGAAAATTTGAGGAAATCATTGCATGATCTTGGTTCAATTCAATTCAAAGAAGAAAAGAAAAAAATAAAGAAAACAAAAGAAAGAACAGAAAAAAAAACGTTCAAATCAAAAGAAAGAAAGAAACGTTGAGAAAAAGTGAAAAACAAAGTGAATTGAGCCAAGTGAGCCAAGAGCCTCAAAATAAGCCATCAAGAGAGCACAATGTCGTGGGCCTTAAGAAAGGATTCAGTTCAGAAATTCCAAGTTCAAGTCATGACTTCTCATGCCTTGGCACAACTCAGGTTCTTTGAATCCCATCCTTCCTTGCTAAACGCCTAAGCTTAGCCCCGTTACAACCCAAAAAGGAAGACCTAATTGATCTTATGGACAATCATGCTGAGGATTAAGGTACATATCTATGTTCTTAAAGTTCAATTCTTTTCATGAGATCTTTATTTCCATAAAGTGCTATTATTCATTGTTACTCATATGTGATTAAATTTGAATTTCATAACATAAACTCATCACATATGCTTGAAAAGAGTGAAAGCCTAGGATTCTTGTGCGAATTGAGAGTTGCCTAGTGAGGATTAGAGTCGAGGCGAAATCTTTCTATGGCACTTAGATGAAGTTGTTCTCAAACATGATCACTCGAAATATTTGCACTAATACACGTACACCTTCACATGACACTCATGGCTATGACATTCCTTTTAGTTATGCAAAGCATGTCTACTTACTTTGATTCTTATTAGCTTGTTAAAAGTACTATCTCCAGCATCTTTTTGTCTAAGTAAAATGTTTGTGGGTTTCGTGCTGCTATAACCCTCAAGAGACAAAAACTCCTCCTACTAGGTAAACCTAGGGGTTTAAAAGTTCTATCTTAACTAAGATCGAGTCTTTTCATTTCGTTAAAGTTTGTTTTGCTCAGGGACTAGCAAAAGATAGGTTTGGGGGTATTTGATCAGTCATTATTTATGCATCATTCTGATGTCTTTATATGCCTCTCTTACATATCTTTTGAATGATTTCGTGCCATCAATAGTAGAAAATGATCAATCTTGTGGGACTTGTGTAGATTTGGAAAGATAGGTAAATTATGAGAAGAACGCAAAAAGAATGACTCAAATCGGAGTTCATATGAAGGAGATGTCCTCATTTCAATATCAGGTCCTGAACTGGGTCCTGAGTGCGCCAATGCGCCTATTTTGGGTCCTTGGCCAAGTACCTCAGATCATGCCATCCGAGTCCCATACCTGTGTCTCATGACTTCAAGTTCATGTCCTAGAAGTGCCAAGGTCATGCCAGGACATGTCGAGTACATGTCCCAAGAACTTCCCATCCGAGCCTAGCCTCTGCGCCTAAACCCAGGTTCTTGTTCCGCCAGCGGTGGATCAAAGTTCCTCCTCTGCACTAAGCCTGAAAACCTGTGCATCTAGCCTGAGTGAAGATGCGCTTTTACTATACTCATGGTGTGCCTTGAAATCGCAGTCCCAGACCCCTATGACGAAGACATTCCAAAGACCACGTGAAGACCGCGGGCTGCCCTCGACCAGCTTGTGTTCCCACTTGCCAGCTTGTATTCACACTCCCAACCGTGCTCTGATTGGTTCTAATAGATTTTAAGGACTTTGTAATTAATTAGAAGTACAATAACTATTCCAGAACATTCTAGGCTAGGGGTTTACCAATCCTTATAGGACAAGGTTTTCCCTTTGTCTATAAAAGAGAGCCTTTGTTCAGTGTTTTGGGAGAGCAGATTTTTAGAGATAATATTTTACACACATATTATTAGGCGTGGAGCTTGGGGAAGATGGCTCTGCCGTGGCTCTGCTGTGCCTGTTCTTCAACAATCTCTTATGTACCCTTATTTTCATTATTGCAATTTACTTATGAATTCAATTATATTTGTGTCAATTTCAGTTATGAGTGAGTAGTTCCTTTCAGAATTAGGGCTGTTTGAAGCCCTAGCCATGTTAAGTAGATTTTATTCTTGTTCTTAATTGCTATGCTTGCTGAATAACTCTGATTATTGCTTTAACTACCATTCTTTTATGTTTATAAGATTAGCTACTTTGTTTGCATAAATTATTGATGGAATTGCTTGAGTGACCGCCATATCATCCTGTGATTTATTAGCTTCGAGAGGTTGAGGTTAAGAAACAATCTTATAGTCGGAATTCATGACAACCTAGGTGATAGATGTTCTAGGCATATGCCCTGTCTAAAACATGCTAAGTAAGAGAGAATGATATATGTTTAGTGTACCAACGCCAGGACCTAGGCATGGGCACCAAATTCAAAACTGCATAGTAATTAGGTCAAGATAATCTAGTTAAGAGCTATAATTGGTTAGAGTGGATAATAAGCCTTAATTCGCCTTAGTTAACAAACAATCAACCTTTCATTCTTGCATTGTTATTTTCTGCACTTTGATTTACTTGTCTTTAATTTTCAACTCTCAATCATAAACTCCCCCTTGGTGTGTGTGTGTGTGTGTGTGTGTGTGTGTGTGTATTTTTCTATAAGTTAACAAATATGAACTTAATTGGGTTAAACGTTGAACAAGTCCTCGAGTGATCGACCTTTGCTTGTCATTATACTATCTCCAATGATTTTGTGCACTTGCAAAGTTATACTTAGTAGAAATAAAGTTCATAAATATTGTGTTCAGTATTTCTTCTATCAGTACACCACGAGCATAGTAGAAGCACATCTTCACTCAGGCCAGGCGCACAGGTTGTTAGGCTTAGCGCAGAGGAGGAACTTTGATCCACCGCTGGCGGAACAGGAACCCGTGTTAAGGCGCAGAGGCTGTGCTCGGATGGGAAGTTCTTGGGACATGTACTCGACATGTCCTGGTAAGACCTTGGCACTTCTAGGACATGAACTTGATGTCATGAGACACAGCTTTGGGACCCGGATGGCATGATCTGAGGTACTTGGTCAAGGACTCAAAAAAGGCGCACTGGCGCACTCAAGACCCAGTTCAGGACCTGATATTGAAATGAGGACATCTCCTTCATCTGAACTCCGATTTGAGTCATTCTTTTCGCGTTCTTCTCATATTTTACCTATCTTTCTAAATCTGCACAAGTCTCACAAGATTGATCATTTTCTACTATTGATGGCACAAAATCATTCAAAAGACATGTAAGAGAGGCATATAAAGACATCAAAATGATGCATAAATAAAGACTGATCATGTACACCTTTTTTTAAGTGTATTGTTTTGTAGGTGTTTTATATCTTTTTATAAATATGTAAAGTATAATCCAAACATCATTTGATGTACAATTAATTAGAAATAAAATTAAATATAGAAAGATTTACTCAATATCGATATGGAAAGAATAATATTTTCTCCTTTTTATATTAAGTAATTTATATATTAATTGAACGTACTAACCATGATTAACTTGCAGGACACATGTCGAGCTATTAAATTGATGGTAAGCGTCACCACCGATCCTTGGTGGTGAGCAAAATCGAACTCTATTTATAGCATGGTAGTTTTTACATAATGGTTATTGCATCGGTATTTAGCATTGGCATTTGCACAATTTATGGTATGTATCTGTATAGATTTATGAATTTTGGTTTCAACATATTACAGTATACGCTATTTCAGTTATTTGATTTCAGAATCTTATTATTTCTATTTTCAGCAAGGTAGAGTTTTACTTATGATTATTTGCTTAACCTATATTCTGTTGTTATGGTTTTAAGAGTTTCAAACCATAATTATTAAAGTTATTTTCAAATTGTAGGTTTTTTTTCCCAGAAAAAAAAAATAGTATTTTTCAAAATTCTTATTTTTATTCACTCACGGAGTTGATCTCATAGTTTCAAACTCGTATCATTTGAAAACCTGCTTGTACGTAACTATTTTGGATTTCTCTGATTTCCAGTATGGATGAAGTACTTACTTTTCGTAGTTTATTTTGGATCTTGAGAACCCTTGAGATTAGGATTTTTTTTTTTTTTAAGTGAACTAATGGTTTTAACCAATTTACAAGGGAGACTTTCATGGAAAAAAAAATTTACAAGGGAGACTTTTCAATTTTTCAGTAGGAGTCGACTGTAAAGGGGAATTTGAGCTAAGCCACACAATGAGCTTGCAACTAAGTATCAGACTCTACACAAATATGTAACAACTTCGCCATCAATGGGAGTAAACCTCTTACTTACAAGTGAGGAGTCAATACCACTAGACCGTAGTGCTATTTGGTGGAACTTCTCGGCCTTTTAGGAAAAAAATTAGGGTGGCTTGACAAGAGGGTTTTAAACATAAAAGGAAACTTACTTCTTCAAATCATACCATTTAGAGGTATAATTTTTCTTCCATGTCTATACCATTTACATAAAAAAATATTCACTTTCTACCTTTAAAATACCTTGAGTTTGATGAGCTTTACATAATCCAATCTAATCTTCATCACCATACGAGCCCATAGTTAGATGAAATGATTGCAAATGACTAAATGTAATGCATTTAGAAGAATTTATAAGTAACTACGTACTTGATAGATATTACTTGGAAATTCTTTGTTTAATGATTTTATTATGCTCATGTAGCTTCTTATAAATCATACTATTGAATTATTTATATTGCAAATTCCTAATAATTTGAAGTTTTTCTTCCAAATATTGGCCCCTAAAATAGCCCATTTAATAGTTTACATGTTCCATCTTGTACTTGGTAAACAGGCTTGGGCTCAGCCTATTCTTCCATTTGTCCAGACTTCAGTTACAATCTTCCATCTTCCATCTTCCATGACATGAAATCTTAGCCTTTGACATGAAATCTTAGAAAGAATGTGGTACCTTCAAGAAAAGCTTGGAAAGTATGACTCCTTTTTAATCTCAATGGTTTTAGAATACTTAATTAATCACCTTGTTCTTAACCACTTGGAAAAAAAAATACATAAAGAAAAAGGTGATCCAATTATTCTAACCATTAAAATTAATACAGATAATTTTCTTATCCTTAATCACTTTTCTTTTATGTATATCTTTGCCCAAGATTTATAGTTTGGTCCCATGAGACTACAACTAATACACAAAAAATTCTCTCTCCCTCTCTCTATAAATATGCTCACATGTTTTACTTAGTTTTTACAACTAAAATTCTCATTCCTCTCGTTCATATGCTGACTGCCCCTTTACCCAATTCTCCATACTATCCCTCAATAGCTAGATATAAATATATAGAAGCTAGGCATGAACAGCTTTGAAAAGTGTCAGAATATTGTAATGTTGTCTCTGCTAACTATTATTCTTCTTATCATTGCTCCTTTGTTTTCCTCATCACTAAGAACCCCCTACCTCTACATCATCACCAACCTCCTCATTGTTGCTCTTGGAGCACAAGCAGGGCTTGCCTCAGCCTTCTCCAAGCCCTCAGATTATGTCAAAAAGAACGTTACCACCGCGTTCGGTGCTCAGAAGCCTATCATTGCCTTTGCCTCCAGTTTATTAGGCTCCTCTAATAATCATAAAAGGGTTGTTGCACTCGCACAAAATGACGAAGACGATCAAAGGATTTCTTCAGATCAATGTGCTGAAAATAAGAAACCTAGGGTTATTGAAAGGTCCATGTCTGAGAACATTGGTGGGAGTGTGAAAATAGGGAGTTTGATTAAGTGTCCTTCCATGCCTAGCCTTTTCTTCATAGGGGGTGGTGATGATGATGAAGAGGTGATGATTATTGAGGACAACAAATTCCATGCAGATGCAGTGAAGGAGGATCAAGAGGAAAAAGAAGTTGGGGAGCTTAGTGGGCAAGAGTTGTTTGCCAAATCTGAAAACTTCATTGGGAACTTTTACAAACAGTTGAAGATGCAGAGGGAAGAGTCATGGAAAAAAATTCATGAGTTTTGTCACACACCCTTGATTTGATCAACTTTTGCTACCTCTTTCTAGCTAGTTTCTGCTGCCAATATTTCGGTCATATATAATCTTACTTTAGGACATTGGTTTTGGGGGAAATTGATTGGTTAAAGGGGAACCATGCATGAAATTCAATATTATATATTCATGGTTCTTTCTTTCATTAATTGGGTTTGTACAACAGAACTGAAGTTACTGAAGTTAATTAATTAAGGTCATATGTATATACAAAGTTTGTTACAAGGTCCTTGTCATAAATCTCCCTTGTTCAACAAATTCATATAAAATAAATTATATTTTATTAATTAATATCGTTGAAAATTTGATTACAGAACATCAAATGCAATATATATATATAAATAATTTAAATTACTTGAGACTACCATTTTATTTCATATTACTAGATCCATTACTTTTTCCTTGTTATAATATTGGGTGTTGTTGTGAAGATGATGTTGGCTGAACAGGGAAGGAATTACAAGATACAAATCATTAATGGTTTATATATTAAAGATTAAAGGAAAGTGGGCAAACTAGAATATATTTGAACATATATTACTCCCGCCAATCTGAAAATTTGTTTGCATGCATATGATGCCAAACTAGTACAACATGATATATATAAATAACAGTGACCAAAGATTTGGCACCATCTAACTGTCGACTGTCAGTTCGTGCATTTAGTTGCTATATATTTATACGTATTTAGTTATATCTTTTACTAGTTAAATTTAAAGATTAAAAATATAATTTTACATTACTAAATTTCGAATTTAACTTTTCTTTCTTTTTTCAATTTTTTAATTCTTTATCACTTAAGCCTTCAAATGTTTTTATTTTCCTAAAAACTTAACAACTTCTGAAATATAACCTACACAAATTTAGCAACTTCTAAAATTTAACAAAGTTCAACTCAAACCCAGTAATAGCTAATTGCAGAGCCAATGTTCAACTCAATCCCACTTCCCCTACACCTCCCACTATTAGAAGAATATTTTGACCTAGTCATGATTGATATTTTAAATGCTATATTTTTCAAGATTATTTTCATCAAATTAGTTCTTATGATTATTTCCAATACCAACTGTCTTAACAACCACGAGCAAGTGGTCAAGTGGAAACTCGAGTTCCAAGTTAGGTTTGCTTCATGTGTCTTGAGTTTGAGACACGAAACTGACATTTGACTTGTGGTCAGGGGATGCTGAAATGCCTCTGTGAGTCTTCCCGACCCCCGGGGCAGATTAGTCCTTAATTGAAAGCTTTGGAATACTACGTGTCATTGACAAAAAAAAAAAAATACCAACTTTCTTAACTATATTGTTCTTGTCATTAAATATCCAATTATTTCCTAGCAACTTAAGATACGAAACTGATATTTGACTTGTGGCCAGACGATGCTGAAATGCCTTTGTGAGTCTTCCCAGCACCTGGGGTAGATTAGTCATTGGTTGAAAGTTTTTGAATACTACGTGTCACAGATAAAAAAAAAAATTACCAACTTTCTTAATTATATTGTTCTTGTCATTAAATATCCAATTATTTCCTAGCTTCATTTCCCTTGGAAAATGACATATGACTGTTTTTATTTTACGAAAACTTAACAGATTTAACTATAACTTATTATTTATAAAAAAAAATGTATACGCCGTGATGAAATATAAAAATAATTAGGTAATAAAATATCTCAAGAGCTAAAATTGAAATAGTTGGTAAAATTTTTCTTAAAAGGAAGCCAAAAGAATTAAATCATGATTTTGTCACGGACTGAGAGTCACAAGTGACAACAAAGAGTAGTATTGATAAGAATAAAATAAAAAGGGCTTATAAAAAAATAAAAAAAATAAAAAAGGACAAGGGAAAGTAATTGAAATGTTTGTTCTCTACCCTCTCCACCTGCTCTTGGAGTGTTGCGTGTAAGGTGTGTCGCAAACTCGCAATAGCAATAGCCTGGAAACATCTTCTTCTTTTTGTAGAAAAAAAAATGCCTGAAAATATCTTCTTCTTCTTTCTAAAAAAAAAGAAAAGAAGAACCTGGAAATATCTGATTATGTGAAGTTTCTAAGATTTTTTTCTGTTTGTATTTTAATTATTTCTCTCATTGATGTATAAAAAGTTAAGCCGTTTATATTTTCCTAAATTGTAACTTTAATCTCACTTTGTATTTAAAATATTCATTTGTCTCATTTATCATCCAAAATTCACCCTGCATACAAAAATTTGTACCAATTTCATTAATCCCATCTAACAGTCGTCAATATCAGGAGCAATTTTGTCATCTCAGATCACGAAGTTATGAATGAGACACTAAATACACATGAAGCGACAAATTGGAATGGACATGAATAAATTGGGATTAGTTATGAATGATTTCAAATTTGTTCATGCCTATCCAATTTGCCGCGTCATGTGTATTTAATTCCCCATTTATAATCTCGTGGCCTGAAATGATAAAATTACCCATGATATTAACGACTATTGGATAAAATTAACGGAATTGGTGGCAATTTTTATATAGAGAGTGAGTTTTGGATGATAAGTGAAACAAATGAGCATTTTAAATGCAAAGTAAATTAAAGTTGCAATTTTAGGTGCATTTCGACTAAATTTCTTATTTTCTTTATCTTTGCTCTGTGGTTGGAGTAGGTGAGAGAACAAGAATATCCTTCCTATTTCAAATCTGCATAATAACCACTTGATTTGATGCGCTTCTCTTATTGGCCTTAATATTTTGTGTTAGTTAGAAGTGATTTCACTTGTGATACTTATTTAGCCAAACACCATTCTTCTAAAGTAATGTACACTCAACCTAAAATGAGATTCAACTTGATCAATTAACAAACAAAACCGAAAATGATTAAACCAATTTTCTTTTGTGGCTCTCACAATCTGGCCCCTCCTAACATATAAACCATCATCCTAGGTTTTGGTTTAAGGACATAGTATTAATTATGGCCACAAAAAGTTTGAAGCAAATACTATCTATAATTTGGGGAATAGTGCAAGATAAACATGAAATATGATCATTTTAGCTGGGAGCTAATAAACTACTATGCTTTGCGGTTTGTACAACCTACATATTTCACACAAGTTCAGCCATTCACAAAGATGTAGTATGGTTGTGCACAAATATTTAATATCCAACCTTTGTTAAATGGAAGAGCTTTAGTATTGAAATATCCAACCTTGGTTAAATGAAAGGGTTTTAGTATTAAAATTTCAGGGTCAATTTAAGGATGGCTACGTTTGGTGGGTTGGATTGTATTAGATTAGATAGCTCATCAAGTTCAATGTGTTTTGAATGTAAAATGATTGTGGTTTCATTGTAGGAGAAACATATATGATTAATGCACATAGAAAGAAACTTAGCTTTTCTAGTCGAACTATTTTAAAAGGATTGGATTTGATAAGTTTTTTTTTCTATCTCTAGTCTCTCTAATCATATTACAATAAAAACAGATCTATTTTTATATCAATTTGATGAGTTATTCAATTCAATCCAATCATGCTCTCCAAACGAGCCCAACATATATTAACAATATCTTTTCAATTACCAATTACTTTCTTTGTATGTCTGAGGATATATTCAAAATGTTTCTAAGCCGCACTATTCATTATATATTATAATTACGATATCTACTTTCTAATGTAAGATGCTTTGCATTCTTCAATATTTCCCTATCACGTGAGACTATCACAAAATGGGCCATACGTGCAACTAACTTAACATCAGTCACTTTTAATATTTTGTCGTGTTTCAATTTGAGATTCAATTCAAGTTTCAAGGTTTCAAATTTAGGATTCGAGCTCAGTCAATCGAGCCTAGCACCTGAACACTACGTACTCGGGAAATAATTAATAATTTGGGCCTATTCAATTAAGAGTTTCTTGATTCGGGTTCAGAGTAGTTCCAATTCGAGTTCAATGGCTCATCACCACTGTTAAAAAAAAAGGGCATAGGCGGTCGCCAAGGCGCCATGCGCTCGAGCATAGTTCAAGGCCAAAACGGGAAAGGTATTCGGCTGATGATTAGGCGACCGCCTAAGCGAGGCGTAATAGGCAGGTTTTGAATTTTTGTTTTTTATTTTTTCAATTAAGGTCATAAAGCATGGTTTTAACTTTTAAATTTTAGAATCCAATCCCTAATTTCAATCTAAAATCGAATTAAATTGTGAATGTGTGATTGGTTAAAAGATGAATTAGTTGATAAATAATTATTTTATGTATCATATATGTTAGAAACTTTGATTTGTAGGTTATTAAGTGTTCACTTTTTCA
Organism: Oemleria cerasiformis; assembly: GCA_037349345.1. Lineage (NCBI taxonomy): Eukaryota > Viridiplantae > Streptophyta > Magnoliopsida > Rosales > Rosaceae > Oemleria > Oemleria cerasiformis. The sequence continues at coordinate 13,832,206 of JAZGTL010000007.1, forward strand.
TTAAAAAAAAAAAAAAAAAAGCCTAAGCCCCCGCCTAGGTGCTAGGCCCCTACCAGTCGGCCCCTAGGTGCACCTAGCATTCTTTACAATATTTCTCATCACTAAATACAGTTATTTCAGAGTCGGTTCAATCTGTTCTTACTTCTATCACTAATTATTTTATTGTATCTCCTCTTTCTCTAGTTTTTCTTTCTTCTTCTCCCTCGTCGTCATATCACTATTAGAATTTTGGACTTGCACACTATTAAATTGGCATCGTATATATAGTTGTACGACATCACACATACACATGCATACATGCGTGTGTATGTGTTTGGATGTCCAAAAAATAGAGAGACATCATGAAGGGTGTAATGAATTCAAATTTATACAGATATTTCCTGATTTTTTTGAAGTTATCGAATTTTACATATTTGATTAATTTTCACAAACTTTTACAGGGTTGATGACAAAATTAATGTTAAGTTTTTACATAATTAAAACTAAAATTTTTTTTTACATATTACATTCTAACTACTCGGCGACGAATTGGGGTGGTCAGGATCCTGAGGAGGCTGTTGGGACGGGGGCTGAGGCTGTGACGGAAGATCATCCAGTCCACGGGCACCCAAGCGGTCAAGCACCTTGGCTAGGGCGGCCTTGATCTCCACGTTTTGGGCCTGGATCTCCGCATATTGAGCCTTGATCTCAGCATTTTCAGCCTGGAGAAACTCGTAGTTTCTCTTGATCTCCGACATCTCCTCAGGATTGGCTGCCCAAGATGAACTCGACGAGTGACTGGAGACATCCTGCACTATCCCGTCGCCCGCCCCCCGAACGATCTTCCCTGGATGCCTCCCAAGTCGTCGCTCGAGGATGGCGATCAACATCTTGAGATTCGGGAGCTGCTGCTCCAACGACACTTCGGGATAATGTTGTGTGAGCTCAGCCTGTGTTTTCTGGACGTCTTGCTCCATCGCCTCCAACAAATTGGAATAAATATTAATTAGAAATATAATTATCAAATTAAAAATTAATGTTTACTTTGCAAAAAATAAACTTACGTGAATTTTGTCAGCCTCTTGGTCGCCACGTCCCGATTACACTTGCCCCTAGGGATCCACCTCCAGGAACATCGACCAAGCGATGCGCCGATCCTCCTGCCGGGCCTATAAGGATCGCGACCCCCGTGGTGGTTGAAATTCTTCGCCCCCCGGTTTGATGTGTTGGCAACCGATTTTCGCTGTTTATTAGTAAAAACAAAAAATATATTTTCAAATGAAAATAACATAAAAAATAAATAAATAATTTAACTAGGTAGATAGTACGTACCACATTGGTGGGGGAGACGAAATGGTCACACAACCACAACCACCATGGCAGTTTCGGCCTGTCCAACTCCTCCGAAGGATTTGCCCCAGCTTCCTCCGGGGAAGGCCAGCTTTTGTAGTACTTGTGGAGCTCGTACTTCCAGTCGGTGTACCGTAACTGCCAGTGGTGTCTCAGGTATCTACTGAGGTCGACGTCGTCCAAGTTGAACTCAAAATTGATATGCAATAAATTATTAAATTTAGTAAAATAATTAAAAAAAAATGAAATTATTGTAAAAAAAAGGAGAAACACGTACCGATAACTCTCCCCAACAGCACGTGATCTCCTTCGGGGGTTGGGTTTTGAAAATCTCCCCCATCATCAGGGACTTGGTGCGAAGAATCGCGCCAATGTCATGCACAAGCAGGTTGTAGATTTTGACCGGCACGGACAGGAGGCGCGGCACGTACACCACCAGGAACTTTGCATTCGTTGTCCTGCAAATCCGATGGGATGTCAAACCCCGGTTTATCCCGCGCACGTTCACCGACTTCCTTGAAAATTCGATGAACATTCGTACATAATATGAGTAACAAATAAAAACGATTGTTTAAATAAACAAAATAATCAACTTACCCTTAGGGAGTGCTTCGACATTAGTCGCCATTTCGTCTGCTTCGGCGTCGTCATGTAGGGGCTAGGGGTCGGTATGGGGTTCCCCTCGTTTCTTGCTGTGATGTCGACGAGTTGATCAGGCATCAGGTCGCTGATGATCCGACATCGGTAGGTGAACCGATGCCGCTATTGAGGCAACCGAATCAGGGGCTCCATCCTCCTGCGCATGATCATCAAAGGGATCAGGACATGGGCGGGTCCTAGAAGTGATTAAGGTGCGATGCGATATCTACAATAAGAAATATAAAATAATTAATATAAAAATAACCAACATATTTTTAATTAAATAAAAAAAAACCAAAAATTTATAATTTTAAATATTAAATTCAAAAAATAAAAACAAAACCACATTTAAAATTAACCAACATTTTTTAATTCCAATAAAAATAAATAAATAAACCAATTTTTTTTATTAAAAATTAGTAAATTGGTATCTAAAAACTAAAACCACCAAATTCTAATTTTTAAAAATAGAACCAACAAAAATGAAAATTAAACCTAAAATACTAATTAATCCAAAAGTACTAAACTTAAAATTCACAACATTATGCCTAAATTTCTAAATCCAAATTTCGGGAATAAAATCAAACTTATAAATTCATCCAAACATACAATAATAATATCCAAATCATAAAATTCACAAATTAAAAATTTATAAAACTCACATATCCAAAATTTATAAAACTCACATATCCAAAATTCACATATCCTACACCATATCAAAAATTCACATAAATTTGTTTAAATTCAGATATCCAAAATTCATAAAATTCACATATCCAAAATTCACATAAAATTCATATCCAAAATCATAACAAAAATCATATGCAAAATTCATAACATTATACCAATTTCAACATTATACCAAACATCAAAATTTCAACAAATCTTCAACTATTATATTCCAATCCAAACAAATCTTCAAAATTTCAATATTATACCAAACAAATATTTATATTCCAATCCAATCCAAAATCACAATATTCAACTAATCCCCCTAAATTCTCAATATGAAAATTTGACAATAATGCACAATCTGCAATAATCAAATCCAAATTTAAATTCCATTTTCAATACAATTTCATAATATCCAAACCAAAATTTAAATTGAAATTCTAAATCCAAAAGAAAATTAATATTTAACCAATTAATCAAAATTAACAATATCGAAATATCATTAACAATAGAGAGAGAGAGAGAGGGACAATGAGTTCGACCTTGAAGAAACTCGGTGTGAGATAGGTCCGGCGAGGCGGGTGGCGGTGACAGCTAACCTCAGTGTGAGAGAGGCGGCGCGATGGATTGCTGGGGCGGCAGAGTGAGGGCTGGAGTCTGAGTGTGAGAGAGCGAGATAGGGCTGGAGTTGCGGCGATCGGAACGGCTGGAGTGATGTTGGGGTTTGAGTTGTAGAGAGCTGGGTTCCGGAGAAAATAAGGAAAATGAAGCAGAAGGAAGAAGAAGAAGAGTCGGGCTGATTTATCAGTCTGCTTGACCTTGCCCGACACACAAGTCCGTCGGGAAAACTTTTAATGATTCGTATGGTAATAACAAGCAGTGGATATGTGTCGGGTAACTTTTTACAGATTCATCAGGTGACAATCGGCGGATATATCGTCGGGTAACAAGCGGTGGATATGCGGTAAGTTCGAGATTTCGCGAAAATTATGGCGGGATTTTCGTCGGGTAACCGTTTCAAATCTTCGTCGGGTAACAACAAGCGCTGGATATTCGGCTGGTAACATTTTACACATTCGTCGGGCAATAACACGCGGTAAGATTGAGATTTCGTGAAAATTTTGGCGGAATGTTTGAAATTTTCGGGGAACAAAGTGCGCGTTTTATTTACGTAGCCCGATGAACTTTTCTACTGTTGCCCGACGAATAACTATAGATTTCCCGGTGAATAGTTCCTTCGTCGGGCTAGAGTCTTATGATGTTGAGTTTTTCACTGGTCTGAAAACCAAGTCCGACGATAGAATTTTCAACATCGGGACCGTTCAATTTTTGGTTTTACATGCCTAAAGCCCCATCGATTGTTATCGTCATGTTTTTATGAGCTTATATGCCTCGATCGTTAAGTTTGTGAATTTCCATGGATCTTTCGTAGTTTTGGTTCAATTGATATTCAACGATTGAATTTCAAAAAATTGACCGTTCAATAGTTACTTTTAAGTCTGTAGACCTCACCCATCAAATATCTTTATGTTTTGAGTATTTCAAGCCATCCGATCGTGAAGAAACGTTGTGTAATCGTTGAATCGTTACGCACCATAACCTAATCCCGGGATTTCCAAATTGGGTAATTTTTAGCGTAGGCGGTCTATGAGTACCTACCATAAATGTAGACGGTTAGATCGTTCCATTTCAATTTGTAAATTATTAAAAATTGGAAAATACGCATATTCATCAAGGAGTTTAAACATTTGAAGGAAACTTCAAAACAAAATTTGAATTTTTGGTTCTATTGATATTCAAACGATTGAATTTTACAGATCTAACCATTCATTTTTTGATTTTACATGCCTAGATCTCGCCCATCGAAAAACTTGATGTTTTGAGGATTTCAAGCCGTCCGATCTTGAAGAAACATTGTGTAACCGTTGAATCGTCGTGCACCGTTACCTAATCCCGGGATTTTCAAATTGGGTAATTTTTTGCTAGGCGATCTATGAGTACCTACCATAAAAGTTGACGGTTCGATCGGTCCATTTCATCTCGTAAGTGATTAAAAAAATTATTTATTGAATAAATGTAAATTAAAACTGGTATATATTGTCCCACGAACATAAATGAATATTCTTCGGGCAAAATATCCTAGTTCGGCAACCCCCCACCGAACAGAGAAACACGTACATATGATATTTGAAGCCTTTGCCCGACGGATGTCTAAGTTTATTCATCAGGAAAATATCTGCCAGGTTTTATAAATTCAAATTAGATTTAGTTTAAATTTTTAATTTTTTATATTTGGTATATATAATTGTTTGTTGTATACAATATTTTATCAAATAAGATGAAATGTTGGGAAGCCGATTCAAGGATGAGGACATCAAAGTTTGTGGCTTTAGTACATATATAAAAGATTAAGTGAAACTTTTGTAAATGAAATCATAAAACTTACATATAAATCACATTTATTGATTTGAAGATTGATATTACATATATAAATGAAATTTCTAATTTACAACTTTCATTCAGTGTCGGATTCGCTTTCCCCCTCCCATTCACGCTCGTCATCTAAGATGTGTACAATACTTAACTCCTCTGAATCACTATCAATTTGTTCTAATTCCCCAAGATCAATAAAAATGTCATCAATCGCAATTGGTGGGATTATGCCATTGGTCCGTACACCATCCACGTTTTGGGTGGATGCCGAGCAATCCACCTGGTAAACGAGTTGGTCATCGTCTTTTTCCCCATCTTCTTCATGGTATCGGTCATCCAAGTCCCAAATATTTCTATGATTCACCATCTCAGCTACTCTCCAACCACCACCAGCTTTTGGATCATCCACATAGAATACTTGTTTCGCCGTACTAGCGAGGATGTAGGGATCACTGTCAAACCACCGGTGTTTATGTTTACAGAGGAACATAATTGATCATTAATGACACTACCTGGGATACTTGGGTTCATATAAAACCAATGACACTTGAAAAGACTACTTCCTTGCGGTCTGCGTATAACACCTTAACCACACTTAACAAATTGTCGTAGAACCCTGTATCAGCATTTTCCCCATCCCCCGGCACGAAGACCCCGCTATTTTGTGTAGACAATTTGTCGTCTCGTTCTGTGCACACGAACTTAACTCCATTAACGTGACAACCAGCGTACGTTTTTCCTCGGAATGGGCCAATGGTCAGCTGCATTAATTCTTTATTGAAATTTGGCGAGTTGACATCTTTCAGCTGTGTCATCTGGTAAGATACACACAAGAAACGAAATTAGTAAACTTAAAACCAATTTAAGAAATTAGAAAATAAAATATTTGACTTACATGCTCGGAAAGCCAATGTGGAAACAGTTGTTTGTCAATTTCTTCCCAATTAGAAGGAAATTGGGCCCTCATCAATGCCTCGTGCTACTCGTGGAAGGGCCAGACTTCGTCACAGTTGTTTAGTATGAACCAATGAGCCACCTCCATGTCGCTATTGGTGAACGGCTCCAAGATTGGACCAGTTCCGAATGGTCGTGCGGGTTGGGAAAATACAGATAGGGTCTCTGGACGTTGACCACCATCGTCGTTGCACGACACCCTATTGAAGGAAGTTTCAACATTCCGAAGGTACATTGCACAAAATGTCAGTGCCTCCTTTGCAATGTACGCCTCTGCTATAGAGCCTTCGGGACGTGTCTTGCTCCGAACGTACTACTTGTACGTACCAAACATTTTGCAAGTAAATTTACATTATGATTCACATATATACATGATGGTAAAGAAATATTATCAAATAGCAGGGATAAGTTATACCTCTCGATTGGGTACATCCAACGATAATGCACTGGGCCAGCTAGCTTTGCCTCATCTGGCAGATGTATTAGTTGGTGCACCATTACATCAAAGAATGCAGGTGGATATATTTGCTCTAGTCGGCACATGATGTAGACAATATCCTCGTTAATTGCTTCGAGGTCCGCCTTAACCAACGATCTAGCATATAATATCTGGAAGAATTGAGACAAATAAACTATCGTCTCAACAACACCAGACTCCAAGAAATGCCTAATACCAATCAAAATGAGTCGTTGTAGAAAAACATGATAGTCATGGCTCTTCATACCAAAAATGGTCCCACCATCGGTGCTAACACTTCGGCATATGTTGCCGGCGTACCCGTCGGAAAATTTCACACCCTGCAACCACTTAAGGAATTTTTTCTTTTTCTGCGGCGTAAATGTATAACTTGGATGAGCCATGATGTATTTGCCATTGACGACTTTTGGCCACAAATTAGGCCGAATCCCCATTTCTTTCATACCCAGACGAGTCTTTTTTGTGTCCTTTGACTTGCCTTCGATGGATAAAGTCGTTCCCACAATACTTTCAGCAACATTCTTCTCGATCTGCATAGGATCCGCGATGTATTTGATTTTCAATTTCGACCAATATGCCAACCAGAAGAATATGCTCTTTTTCGTCTAAGTTTCCTGTTCAGTTGGTTTCGATCCTCGTGTGACGAAGTCATGTATACTGTTTAGTTTTGATAATATCTCATCATCGCACCTCTCCCTTGGTCGAGCTCGTAACTCTGATTTGCCATTAAATGAGTTAGATTGCATTCTCCATCGGTGATCCCAGGGCAGAAACCTTCTCACACCTAAGTAGCATACCTTAGATGTGTGCCAAAAGGACGTTGTGTCTGGTCCACATGTCGGGCAAGCAAGATAGCCCATGGTGCTCCATCCCGACAACATACCATAAGCAGGAAAATCATTAATTGTCCACATTACGGCCGCTCGTAGAGTGTACATTTCTCCACTGCACTTGTCGTATGTTCGGACACCATTTAACCACAGATCGACGAGCTCGTCAATCAACGGCCGCAATTACACATCGATGGAATTACTCGGTGATTTAGGCCCCGGTATCAAAGTACTGAAGATTGTGAATTCTTTCTTCATGCATCTCCAAGGGGGCAAGTTATACGGAACCATAACCACCAGCCAAGTGCTATAGGGCTTTGCAAAACTCCCAAACGATTAAACCCGTCAGTAGCGAGCCCTAATCTGACATTTCTTGGCTCCGCAGCAAACTCAAGATACATCTTATCAAATTCCTTCCAAGCCTCTCTCTCGACCGGATGCCTTAGTACATCATCATCAATGCGTTCATCCTTGTGCCACCTCATATCACGGGCTGTGTGGGACGACATGCAGAATCTTTGTAACCTTGGCTTCAGTGGAAAATAACGCAACACCTTGTGCGGAATCTTATTTTTTTGAAACCCAGGCTCATTACACACGGGACATTTGTCAAGCTCCGTAAAACAATGCACAATTGTTCTTGCATGCATGGATCTTGATATATCCTAAACCGAGGCCCTTCAACAGCTTCTTTGGGCTATAATGATCTTTAGGCAGACGGTTGTCTTCAGGGAGCATTCGGATGATGATGTCCATCATGTGATCAAAATGCTTGTTCGTTTGATTATACTCAACTTTCATGTGCATCAACTCCACAACTGCCCCTAGAACTAAAAAATGATTTACAACCGGGGTACAATTCGTGCTGAGTTCTTTCAACAATCTCTCGTAACGGAGCTCAGAGTCTTCAGGTTGCAACCTAGGTGCCTCATAATCCATATCATCCGATGCGGGAGGAAAAATATCAGTTAATAACTCAACGACTTGATCATTGTCACATCACCCATCCAAAGGACTTTTGTTCCGATGGGTCCCGGGAACCGACGATGTCAATGCGGAAAATATTTCTTCACCGTGATAGATCCAATTAGTGTACTTGTGTATGATCCCATTCCATTACAGATGAGTATGGACCTCATTCAATGACATCCAACTGCAGTTGTTACATTTACATAACGTTTACTTCATACGTCTTTAATCACTGCAATGACTACGTGTAAAGGCAATGAAGCTGTCGATCCCATCCAAATACTGATAAGAAGATCTATCCAACATTTGCATCCAGCCTCTGTCCATTATGCCTGCTTTCACAACATACAGTCAACGTAAGTAATTGAGTTAACATTGGTCCGTAGTTAGAACAAGATAAAATCAAAAGCAGCTCGTCTCCTTATGCCTCCGGTGATTTTACCATATCCCATTCGAGAGTGCACGTTCTGTGCTGTGTAGTTTGCGACCTACGAGGCTAAGTTTCGATCGAGGGAAATTTCGACAGCATCTCCCTATAGTTCCCTAAATGCACGACGTAGATATTATAAACAAATATCTAGTATGCATTCGGAGAACATTGAGGGGATACAAACGAAATTTCCCACAATCGAAGCCTAACCTCGTAGACCGCCAACTGCACAACACATAGTTGTGCACCCCTAAACTGTCTGAATAAATGGACAATTCAAGAGTCAGTCAATCAACCCGATTCATTGACTCTCAAACGGGTATAAGGTTTTTCAATAAATTTCATTATACAAAGTTAATAAACTCGATTAACTTCGCATAAACGGTTATGAAATATGAACATATTTCACTCCGTCATAACTAAATAAAGCGCTTTACAAAAAATATCACAATAAATTCACAAATACAAACATATATTAATTATGCATAAAACAGAGTTTACAATTTTATAATTTCCGTACATATTTTCTATTTCCCTATTTTCCTAACATATTTTCAAATTTCCTAACATATTTTCTAATTTCAATAATTTCATTACATATTTTTGATTTTCCTATTTTTCTAAAATATTTTCTAATTTCCTAATTTCCTAACATATTTTCTATTTCCCTATTTTCCTAACATATTTTCAATTTCCAATCATGTTTTCTAATTTCAATAATTTCATTACATATTTTTAATTTTCCTATTTTCAACAAAATTTTCTAATTTCCTAACATATTTTCTATTTACTTATTTTCCTAACATATTTTCTAATTTCCAAACATATTTTCTAATTTTAATAATTTCATTACATATTTTTAATTTTCCTATTTTCCAACAAAATTTTCTAATTTCCTAATCTATTTTCTATTTTCCTAATTTCATAACATATTTTCTATTTTCATATTTTCCTAACAAATTTTCTAATTTCTAATTTCTAATTTCCACAAACTCTAAACAATTTCTACACATTTTCCACAATAAATACAAAGTTTCCTAACATAATTATATCCAAAATTCTTAACAAAATTAAATTGATAGGTAAACACACATACCTTTTTATAAGTATTCCTTCAAATCAACCACAAAATTCCTACAACACAAAACATAATTAGTTTCTAATCAAAATTTCAAAATTAAAAAAATTAAATTTATCAAAACTTATATTTGGTGATTGATAGAGAAAAAGGATTTGATTGATAGTGAAAATGGTGATGAGATGATGATTTTAGTTAGAGAAAGAGAGTGAGTGGGTGAGAGAGAGAGAGAGAGAGAGAGAGAGAGAGAGAGAGAGCAGAGACTGAGCGATGAACCAGAGAGGAGGAAGAAGAAGAAGAAGAAAGGAGAGCGTCTCGGGTATTTAGTGTGTTTAGACTTTTGTCTGACGAATCCAATTCGCAGGGCAAAGTTTAATAATTCATCGGGCAACATAGAGTCAACGCCAAGTGTTACCCGACGACGAATAATCTTCGTTATATATATTCATGCCTGACGGATAGTCCACATCGTCGGGCAACACGTCCTATTTTGCACGCCAACATCTTGCTCTTCCCGCCAACAGTTGACTCGGCGAACCTTCGTGTTCGTCGTGCAAACCGACTTTACTCGGCGAAAATTACTTCGTCGGGCAAAACCTTGTCGGGCAACCTCGATCTTCTTGTAGTGACATGCATATATGTGTGTGTATGTGTTTAGATGTCCAAAAAATAGAGAGACATCATGAAGGGTGTATTGAATTCAAATTTATACAGATATTTACTGATTTTTTTAAAGTGATCGAATTTTACAGATTTTACATATTTGATTGATTTTCACAAACTTTTACAAATTTGATGACGAAATTATATAGAGTTACGTGACAGATTTTTACAGAATTGTATACTGAGTTTTATATAATGTGATAGAGTTTTTTTAGAAAATTACATAGATTTATATAATTTGATAAACATTTTTTCTTGAAGATTTTTATAACCAAATCATAATTATTTTTTTACTAAAAATTGTCTCACCAAATTCAAATAAATTATATCCTAATACCTATAACAACACTACGGGCACCAACTACATTTCCAACTTTTCCTATCCCAACACATGCGGTGCACGACGTGACAATCCATATTATCTTTTTTTTTTTAATTAAGTCTCTCAAAATAAAAACAAAAAGGAAATCAGACATAAATCGTTTTGCAAAACGAAAACAACAAATAAGATTTTGCATTTTTAATATTTTAGATGTGTTTGGTAGTTTCTTATGAATATGATTTTGTAAGAATAAAAAGGAAAAACTTGTTTCATACCAATATAAATTTAAAAAAGAGTAAATACACATTAGACAATGATTTCCAAACATAAAATTTAAGATGACGACGATGGGCATCGTAATAGTAGAGATAGTGGTGGTATGATGAGGTGATGAGGTGGATGTGGATGTGGTGGTGGTGCTGCTGGGGTGGCGGCGATGGTGGTGGTTGTAGGGTGGAGATGGTAGTGGTGGTGGGGGTAGTGGTGGGGGTGGCAGAGACAGTAATGGTTTTGCGGTGGAGTTGGAGGTAGTGGGGTAGAGGTGTTGGTGGTGGTGGTGACGATGGTGGTTGTGGGGTGGTGGCCTTGATGGTGTGGTAGTGGTGGTGGCAACGACGGTGGTATTCGTGGCGGTGGCAATGGTGGTAGTGATAGAGTGGTGGTTACGATGGTGGTGGTGAGAGTGGCGATGGTTGTGGTGATGGAGTGGGGGTAGCGGTGGTGGTGGTTGTGGTGGTAGTGGCGGTGGCGATGGTGATAAGGTGGTGGTGGGTGTGGTTGCAATGGTGGTGATGGTGGCGATTGTGGTGATGAAGGAGGTGGTGGTGGGATGGTGGTGGTGGTGGTGGCAGTAGTGGTGGTAGTGATGGGGGTGCTTGTGGCGGCAGTGATGGAAGTGGTGGTGGGGTGGTGGTAATGGTGGTGGTGGTGGGTGGTGGTAGTGGTGGTGGGGTGGTGGTAGTGGTGGTGGTGGTGGTGGTGTTGGTGGTGGTGGTGGTGATGTTGGTGGTGGTGGTGGGGTGGTGGTGGCGATGATTGGTTGGTGGTGGCGGTGGCAGTGACGGTGGTGGTGGTGGTGGTGGGGTGGTGGTGATGATGATGACTATGGTAACATTGTGGTGACGTTTTACTTAATATTGTATGTATTTTATTTTTTTATTTTTATTTTTTTGGGTTGTATCCTAAAATTCAGAAAATAATAATTTGTTGTTTTATAAAACGTAAGCAAATTATTTAATCTTCTGTTTTCATTTTCAAAATTCATTCTTTAAAAAATAAGTTACCAAACGCATTTTACAACTGTTTTTGTAATCGAAAGCGAAAAACTGTTTTTTTAAAACGATACCAAACATGCCATATATATGAATTAAGTATCATTCCCTCTTTTGAAGATTCTTAAGCCCTGATCGCACAGAATCATCGACTCCACCACTAAGACAGTGTCGCGGACTCCACCACCAAGACATCACCGTCAACTCCACAACCAAGACTGTGACATATGTGGACTCCACCTCGATTTTCCTTGCTTGAGTGGAAATCAACCCCGTAATTATTGTCATTTACTTAATGAAAAATAATTAAATTTAAATTAAAGCATCTATGTTAATGTTGAATCCTTTGCTTGGGATAAAAAAAAAATGTTGAATCCTTTCCTTGAGTTTCATTCAGAGCGTAGACAATCTTTTCTGCAAAGGAAACAATGGGCTAATTTATGTTATTTCAATTTTTGAATTATATACTTAAGTTTTTATTTGGTGATAAAGTGATTTGAATTCATACTTAAGTTTTTATTTGGTGCATCAATTTTAATTAAGTTTCTTAATGGGCTAATTTATGTTATTTCAAATTTTGAATTCTATACTTAATTCTCTTTTTAATTTTTGAAGGATGTTACATTGTCTCCAAACCTTATATATACTCTACTTCATCTAGCTTTGATAGATAAAAAATAACAAAAAAACATTTGAGTTTTTCTTTCTCTTCTCTTCCTTCGCTCTAGTTTTAAAATTTTGTTCTTGAGTTTAGTGAGAGTTAAAAATCTTTTATTTTTTAATTTCAAGTTTGTTTTAGTTTTTATCAAGATATAGATTCAAGGTGTTCACTCGATTCAAGTATTGCAAGTGTACGCTTACAAGAGTCAAAGATTGTTGTATCTTGGACAGTAGGCCGCCATAACCTACTACACCGAAATACCATCTCCGAGGGGTAAATCTACTTTTAAGGACAATGCCTTTTACGCCTTAAAATTATTGGCCAATGAACAAATAGCAAAAGAATGAATATAGAATTATAGATATGTATATGCAATTATGCTAAGACCACAACACCAAAATCAAGATGAAATAAAATCTATCGAATAAAGATTCACTGCTATGTAAAAATGTGGAATAAATTATAAGAAGCAAATCAAATTAAGACCAATTAGCCCTGCATGCTGCTAATCTCGTCTACATATTTGTTCGTTGGAGCCACCAGTTATGCTTCTTCTCCGGAAAGTTGATAAAATTTGTAAGGCAACCCGGCCATGAGAGTAAAGGGAATGTGCCAAAGAACTTGAATTCATTGGCAAGTCTATAATAGGTTTGACCCAAGGAATGCTCTATCCAGATTCCAGCTTCTTGACGCTGATTCTCCTTGGTTTTGTCCAGGGCCGGCCTTGAGGGTCCGGTGAGGTGGCCGCCTTGGGCCCCCACCTTGAGGAGGCCCCCAAATTTGTTTTTACACAAAATTGATAATGATGCTAATTCATTATTGGTAACGAATTCATAGCCAGGTTAACTTGTCTTTCATTTCCGCCCAATTTTGAATCCCATAACTATCGTGGTTTATCAAATTTTTGCCTTACTCTTTTTTTCCTCTTTTGCCTTCCAGCCCATAAACGAAGAGTAATGCTACGGGTACCACCTAAAATCCCACATTTTATATCCCACCACATGTGGCGTCTGACGTGGCGTTCCATGTCATCATCTTCAATTACCTATGTCACCATCTTCAATTATTTATTTCAAAATTAAAATTAAAATCAAAATAAAATCTAACGTTAAAAATTTTAAATTAAAATACAAAATAAATAAAATTTCAACAAATCGATCATCTCCTTCCCAAAATCACCCTAAACCCTAAACCCTAAAATCACCCTTTCTCGCCCTTCAAAACGAATATAATGATCGATATGCATGAGAACAAATAAAGAAGAAAAAGAAGAACCCGCCGACATTACACATCACTTGGTGACTCACAAATGCTCTCCAAATGAGGCCTCCACATCCCATCTTGTCCCTACCGCCGGTCCTTTCCCGACGAGTGTTTCTCCGACAGTATCTCACTCAAGTATTGCTCATTAATCAGAAGGTTGGTCGTCATGGCGATGTTATTGTTGTTGTTGTTTCCTTGATCATTGATCCTCTTCTTCTTGACCATCGCCGCCACCGATCTTCTGGAAAGGGAGAGAAACAATGATTTTAGGGTTTATGATTTCTGGAAAGGAGACGATTTGATGCTATGAAATTCTTAGGGTTTTAGTTTTTTGGGAAGGAGACGATCGATCTCGTTAAAATTTTATTTATATTATATTTTAATTTAATTTTTTTAATTTTTGGTTTTGTTTTTATTTTAATATTTATTTTGAGATAAGTAATTGAAGATGGTGACATAGGTAATTACAGGTGATGACATGAAATGACACGTCAGACGCCACATGTGGTGGGATACAAATGTGGGATTTTAGGTGATACCTTTAGCATTACTCAGAATCGAATCCCATGGGGGCCTTGCTTTCCTTCTTCTGTTTTTATTTTGCAAAAACCCACTAACTTTCATACTTTATAATTTTGTTCAACCATTTTCAAGTATTTTTTCTTTTATTTTCCTTTTTTATTGTTAGATTTTTTTCCTTTTTCTAAAAACCCAATGTTTTTCATTTTTTTTATATTTTGTTTTCTCTTTTTAAAGTACCGAATTGATTACATTAATTTGATAATTGTTTCTTATTATTATTTTAATTTGTGTGATTTTTTATATAGATAATCGTTTTTTTGTAAGTCTTAGCAAATATATATATATATATATATAATTATATGAAATTTTAGGGTTGAAGAATTGTCGGATGTCGGGCCCCCTTTTAGAGGTTCACCTTGTACCCCCAAAATCTTAGTACCGGCCCTGGTTTTGTCACTAGATCGAAGGAAGAACCAGAGGAAGAGACGGGATGCTGATTAAGAGAGCAAGGAGAAGATGATGAAGAAAAAGCGATCCCAACGTGCATTTTTTGCATGAAGATGTGAGAAAATTTAAAACCCACTAATCGTAAGATTGAACTCAAGGAACATGATGATCCCAAGAGGATCCGCTTCCATTTAATTGAGGGCACCAACTCAATTTGTAGATGACGGAATTGACAAATTTGCATTTGCATTTAACGATGGGTTAGCCAAGATGACGAAATTGGAGCATTGTGAGACGTAATAAGGGTTTCAGGGGGTATACTGTAACAAAATCGGATTTATGGGGCATTTTGAGACTTAAATTTGAAGTTCACGATGAATTTTGAGTAAAAAGCCATTAAACTAAACTAAACCGCCACTAGTTCGCATTTTCGGTTTTGCGCAATAACCGTAGTATGTTATATAAGCTATAGTTTAGTAAGTAATAAATGGTAGTGTACTCTCCATTATATCAAATATTAGATGTTGGGACTCATAAGGGCACACATTAAGGTTTTCGCCATTTATCAGGATGCCTAGTCCTTTAGGAGCAGTCTATACGTGTATGACCAGTTACTTCAGTATAATATCTCCCCACCTTGCACGTGTATCGATTCCGATTTGCACGTGTAAGGTGTTTAGAACATATCTTTTTCCCATCCCCATCTTCAAGGGCAGAGCCAAGGGGAGATCCGGGGAGTCCTGGGGCCCCTCCTCACTTATATAATATAATATATAATAGATATTAAATTATATTATATATATATATATATAAGTATTCTTCATACATACATGCAAGAAACATCATACTTATATATTGTAACATATATAATATATGTTATTTAATTAAGTGTTAAATTGATTTTAATCTAAGTAAGTATTTTTCTTTCTTTTGCAATTTGAAATTTGTTAAATTAATTAATTTATTAATCTTTGCATGGTGAACTTTGTGTTTGTGATTTCTTACTTCTATTGTATTCCACATGTATGAATTTCTATTAGAATTGTTTGAATTTAAACTGAGTCAATATATTTTCAATTATGGAAAAATATCACAAAAGGAAAGAAAATGTTAATCGAAGTATAACGATTTCAAAAGATGAAAACTCATCGAAGACAACTATTAATGTAATAATTTAATAATATGATATGTAACACTTTCAATTTTTTTTTTTGTTTTAAGTATTTTATGAAAGGTCCCCTCTCAACAAAATTTATGGCAGCGCCTCTGCCCATCTTGCACGTGTATCGATTGATGTATACATGTAAGTTGGTCAAAATAGATTCCGATAATAGTAGGTGTAATTTTTACATTAGGATATTTATAAGAGTCCGATTTTTCCCACCACCAAGGATTGGTGGTGAAGCTTACCATCATTCTCATAACTCGCCATGTGTCCTGCAAGTTAATCATAGTTAGAAATTTCAATTAATATATAAATTACTTAATACAATAGGAGAAAATAGTATTATTTTTAATATTGATATTGAGTAAATCTTTATATATTTAATTTTATATCTAATGAATTGTACATAAAATCAAGTTTGGATTATACTTTACATATTTATAAAAAGATATAAAACACTTCAAAAATAATAAACTTAAAAAGGAGTACACACAAAAAGAAAAAAAAATTAATAAAAAACACTTAAAATATATATATAGAAAAAATGTAGCCTTCATTCAAATTACACTAGGACATGGAGGGGAGAATCCAGCCTAGGCATTCCATAGAGGAATGGGTAATCACACTGTTGCGCTTCACACGAACAGAAAAAAAAAAATAACAAACTTGATATTATTTGTATGAAGGTTACCCTTTTCTATATTTTTTTGTTCTTTTTTGAGTTTGTTATTATTTTTTTTTCTTTTTGTGTGTACTCTTTTTTTTAAGTTTATTATTTTGTAAGTGTTTTATATGTTTTTATAAATATGTAAAGTATAATCCAAACTTGATTTGATATACAATTAATTAGATATAAAATTAAATATAGAAAGATTTACTCAATATCAATATGGAAATAATAATACTTTCTCCTTTTTATATTAAGTAATTTATGTATTAATTGAACTTACTAATCATGACAAACTTGCAGGATACATAGCGAGCTATAAGATTGATGGTAAGCGTCACCATCGATCCTTGGGGATGAGCAAAATTGGACTCTATTTATAGCATGATAGTTTTAACATAATGGTTATTGCATCGGTATTTAGCATGGGCAGTTGCACAATTTATGGTATGTATCTGTATAGATTTATGAATTTTGGTTTCAACATATTACAGTATACGCTATTTCAGTTATTTGATTTCAGAATCTTATTATTTCTATTTTCAGCAAGGTAGAGTTTTACTTATGATTATTTGCTTAACCTATATTCTGTTGTTATGGTTTTAAGAGTTTCAAACCATAATTATTAAAGTTATTTTCAAATTGTAGGTTTTTTTCCCAGAAAAAAAAATAGTATTTTTCAAAATTCTTATTTTTATTCACTCACGGAGTTGATCTCATAGTTTCAAACTCGTATCATTTGAAAACCTGCTTGTACGTAACTATTTTGGATTTCTCTGATTTCCAGTATGGATGAAGTACTTACTTTTCGTAGTTTATTTTGGATCTTGAGAACCCTTGAGATTAGGAATTTTTTTTTTTTAAGTGAACTAATGGTTTTAACCAATTTACAAGGGAGACTTTCATGGAAAAAAAAATTTACAAGGGAGACTTTTCAATTTTTCAGTAGGAGTCGACTGTAAAGGGGAATTTGAGCTAAGCCACACAATGAGCTTGCAACTAAGTATCAGACTCTACACAAATATGTAACAACTTCGCCATCAATGGGAGTAAACCTCTTACTTACAAGTGAGGAGTCAATACCACTAGACCGTAGTGCTATTTGGTGGAACTTCTCGGCCTTTTAGGAAAAAAATTAGGGTGGCTTGACAAGAGGGTTTTAAACATAAAAGGAAACTTACTTCTTCAAATCATACCATTTAGAGGTATAATTTTTCTTCCATGTCTATACCATTTACATAAAAAAATATTCACTTTCTACCTTTAAAATACCTTGAGTTTGATGAGCTTTACATAATCCAATCTAATCTTCATCACCATACGAGCCCATAGTTAGATGAAATGATTGCAAATGACTAAATGTAATGCATTTAGAAGAATTTATAAGTAACTACGTACTTGATAGATATTACTTGGAAATTCTTTGTTTAATGATTTTATTATGCTCATGTAGCTTCTTATAAATCATACTATTGAATTATTTATATTGCAAATTCCTAATAATTTGAAGTTTTTCTTCCAAATATTGGCCCCTAAAATAGCCCATTTAATAGTTTACATGTTCCATCTTGTACTTGGTAAACAGGCTTGGGCTCAGCCTATTCTTCCATTTGTCCAGACTTCAGTTACAATCTTCCATCTTCCATCTTCCATGACATGAAATCTTAGCCTTTGACATGAAATCTTAGAAAGAATGTGGTACCTTCAAGAAAAGCTTGGAAAGTATGACTCCTTTTTAATCTCAATGGTTTTAGAATACTTAATTAATCACCTTGTTCTTAACCACTTGGAAAAAAAAATACATAAAGAAAAAGGTGATCCAATTATTCTAACCATTAAAATTAATACAGATAATTTTCTTATCCTTAATCACTTTTCTTTTATGTATATCTTTGCCCAAGATTTATAGTTTGGTCCCATGAGACTACAACTAATACACAAAAAATTCTCTCTCCCTCTCTCTATAAATATGCTCACATGTTTTACTTAGTTTTTACAACTAAAATTCTCATTCCTCTCGTTCATATGCTGACTGCCCCTTTACCCAATTCTCCATACTATCCCTCAATAGCTAGATATAAATATATAGAAGCTAGGCATGAACAGCTTTGAAAAGTGTCAGAATATTGTAATGTTGTCTCTGCTAACTATTATTCTTCTTATCATTGCTCCTTTGTTTTCCTCATCACTAAGAACCCCCTACCTCTACATCATCACCAACCTCCTCATTGTTGCTCTTGGAGCACAAGCAGGGCTTGCCTCAGCCTTCTCCAAGCCCTCAGATTATGTCAAAAAGAACGTTACCACCGCGTTCGGTGCTCAGAAGCCTATCATTGCCTTTGCCTCCAGTTTATTAGGCTCCTCTAATAATCATAAAAGGGTTGTTGCACTCGCACAAAATGACGAAGACGATCAAAGGATTTCTTCAGATCAATGTGCTGAAAATAAGAAACCTAGGGTTATTGAAAGGTCCATGTCTGAGAACATTGGTGGGAGTGTGAAAATAGGGAGTTTGATTAAGTGTCCTTCCATGCCTAGCCTTTTCTTCATAGGGGGTGGTGATGATGATGAAGAGGTGATGATTATTGAGGACAACAAATTCCATGCAGATGCAGTGAAGGAGGATCAAGAGGAAAAAGAAGTTGGGGAGCTTAGTGGGCAAGAGTTGTTTGCCAAATCTGAAAACTTCATTGGGAACTTTTACAAACAGTTGAAGATGCAGAGGGAAGAGTCATGGAAAAAAATTCATGAGTTTTGTCACACACCCTTGATTTGATCAACTTTTGCTACCTCTTTCTAGCTAGTTTCTGCTGCCAATATTTCGGTCATATATAATCTTACTTTAGGACATTGGTTTTGGGGGAAATTGATTGGTTAAAGGGGAACCATGCATGAAATTCAATATTATATATTCATGGTTCTTTCTTTCATTAATTGGGTTTGTACAACAGAACTGAAGTTACTGAAGTTAATTAATTAAGGTCATATGTATATACAAAGTTTGTTACAAGGTCCTTGTCATAAATCTCCCTTGTTCAACAAATTCATATAAAATAAATTATATTTTATTAATTAATATCGTTGAAAATTTGATTACAGAACATCAAATGCAATATATATATATAAATAATTTAAATTACTTGAGACTACCATTTTATTTCATATTACTAGATCCATTACTTTTTCCTTGTTATAATATTGGGTGTTGTTGTGAAGATGATGTTGGCTGAACAGGGAAGGAATTACAAGATACAAATCATTAATGGTTTATATATTAAAGATTAAAGGAAAGTGGGCGAATATATTTGAACATATATTACTCCCGCCAATCTGAAAATTTGTTTGCATGCATATGATGCCAAACTAGTACAACATGATATATATAAATAACAGTGACCAAAGATTTGGCACCATCTAACTGTCGACTGTCAGTTCGTGCATTTAGTTGCTATATATTTATACGTATTTAGTTATATCTTTTACTAGTTAAATTTAAAGATTAAAAATATAATTTTACATTACTAAATTTCGAATTTAACTTTTCTTTCTTTTTTCAATTTTTTAATTCTTTATCACTTAAGCCTTCAAATGTTTTTTTTTTTCCTAAAAACTTAACAACTTCTGAAATATAACCTACACAAACTTAGCAACTTCTAAAATTTAACAAAGTTCAACTCAAACCCAGTAATAGCTAATTGCAGAGCCAATGTTCAACTCAATCCCACTTCCCCTACACCTCCCACTATTAGAAGAATATTTTGACCTAGTCATGATTGATATTTTAAATGCTATATTTTTCAAGATTATTTTCATCAAATTAGTTCTTATGATTATTTCCAATACCAACTGTCTTAACAACCACGAGCAAGTGGTCAAGTGGAAACTCGAGTTCCAAGTTAGGTTTGCTTCATGTGTCTTGAGTTTGAGACACGAAACTGACATTTGACTTGTGGTCAGGGGATGCTGAAATGCCTCTGTGAGTCTTCCCGACCCCCGGGGCAGATTAGTCCTTAATTGAAAGCTTCCCGACCCCCGGGGCAGATTAGTCCTTAATTGAAAGCTTTGGAATACTACGTGTCATTGACAAAAAAAAAATACCAACTTTCTTAACTATATTGTTCTTGTCATTAAATATCCAATTATTTCATAGCAACTTAAGACACGAAACTGATATTTGACTTGTGGCCAGACGATGCTGAAATGCCTTTGTGAGTCTTCCCAACACCTGGAGCAGATTAGTCATTGGTTGAAAGTTTTTGAATACTACGTGTCACAGATAAAAAAAAAATTACCAACTTTCTTAATTATATTGTTCTTGTCATTAAATATCCAATTATTTCCTAGCTTCATTTCCCTTGGAAAATGACATATGACTGTTTTTATTTTACGAAAACTTAACAGATTTAACTATACCTTATTATTTATAAAAAAAAATGTATACGCCGTGATGAAATATAAAAATAATTAGGTAATAAAATATCTCAAGAGCTAAAATTGAAATAGTTGGTAAAATTTTTCTTAAAAGGAAGCCAAAAGAATTAAATCATGATTTTGTCACGGACTGAGAGTCACAAGTGACAACAAAGAGTAGTATTGATAAGAATAAAATAAAAAGGGCTTATAAAAAAATAAAAAAAATAAAAAAGGACAAGGGAAAGTAATTGAAATGTTTGTTCTCTACCCTCTCCACCTGCTCTTGGAGTGTTGCGTGTAAGGTGTGTCGCAAACTCGCAATAGCAATAGCCTGGAAACATCTTCTTCTTTTTGTAGAAAAAAAAATGCCTGAAAATATCTTCTTCTTCTTTCTAAAAAAAAAGAAAAGAAGAACCTGGAAATATCTGATTATGTGAAGTTTCTAAGATTTTTTTCTGTTTGTATTTTAATTATTTCTCTCATTGATGTATAAAAAGTTAAGCCGTTTATATTTTCCTAAATTGTAACTTTAATCTCACTTTGTATTTAAAATATTCATTTGTCTCATTTATCATCCAAAATTCACCCTGCATACAAAAATTTGTACCAATTTCATTAATCCCATCTAACAGTCGTCAATATCAGGAGCAATTTTGTCATCTCAGATCACGAAGTTATGAATGAGACACTAAATACACATGAAGCGACAAATTGGAATGGACATGAATAAATTGGGATTAGTTATGAATGATTTCAAATTTGTTCATGCCTATCCAATTTGCCGCGTCATGTGTATTTAATTCCCCATTTATAATCTCGTGGCCTGAAATGATAAAATTACCCATGATATTAACGACTATTGGATAAAATTAACGGAATTGGTGGCAATTTTTATATAGAGAGTGAGTTTTGGATGATAAGTGAAACAAATGAGCATTTTAAATGCAAAGTAAATTAAAGTTGCAATTTTAGGTGCATTTCGACTAAATTTCTTATTTTCTTTATCTTTGCTCTGTGGTTGGAGTAGGTGAGAGAACAAGAATATCCTTCCTATTTCAAATCTGCATAATAACCACTTGATTTGATGCGCTTCTCATATTGGCCTTAATATTTTGTGTTAGTTAGAAGTGATTTCACTTGTGATACTTATTTAGCCAAACACCATTCTTCTAAAGTAATGTACACTCAACCTAAAATGAGATTCAACTTGATCAATTAACAAACAAAACCGAAAATGATTAAACCAATTTTCTTTTGTGGCTCTCACAATCTGACCCCTCCTAACATATAAACCATCATCCTAGGTTTTGGTTTAAGGACATAGTATTAATTATGGCCACAAAAAGTTTGAAGCAAATACTATCTATAATTTGGGGAATAGTGCAAGATAAACATGAAATATGATCATTTTAGCTGGGAGCTAATAAACTACTATGCTTTGCGGTTTGTACAACCTACATATTTCACACAAGTTCAGCCATTCACAAAGATGTAGTATGGTTGTGCACAAATATTTAATATCCAACCTTTGTTAAATGGAAGAGCTTTAGTATTGAAATATCCAACCTTGGTTAAATGAAAGGGTTTTAGTATTAAAATTTCAGGGTCAATTTAAGGATGGCTACGTTTGGTGGGTTGGATTGTATTAGATTAGATAGCTCATCAAGTTCAATGTGTTTTGAATGTAAAATGATTGTGGTTTCATTGTAGGAGAAACATATATGATTAATACACATAGAAAGAAACTTAGCTTTTCTAGTCGAACTATTTTAAAAGGATTGGATTTGATAAGTTTTTTTTTCTATCTCTAGTCTCTCTAATCATATTACAATAAAAACAGATCTATTTTTATATCAATTTGATGAGTTATTCAATTCAATCCAATCATGCTCTCCAAACGAGCCCAACATATATTAACAATATCTTTTCAATTACCAATTACTTTCTTTGTATGTCTGAGGATATATTCAAAATGTTTCTAAGCCGCACTATTCATTATATATTATAATTACGATATCTACTTTCTAATGTATGATGCTTTGCATTCTTCAATATTTCCCTATCACGTGAGACTATCACAAAATGGGCCATACGTGCAACTAACTTAACATCAGTCACTTTTAATATTTTGTCGTGTTTCAATTTGAGATTCAATTCAAGTTTCAAGGTTTCAAATTTAGGATTCGAGCTCAGTCAATCGAGCCTAGCACCTGAACACTACGTACTCGGGAAATAATTAATAATTTGGGCCTATTCAATTAAGAGTTTCTTGATTCGGGTTCAGAGTAGTTCCAATTCGAGTTCAATGGCTCATCACCACTGTTAAAAAAAAAGGGCATAGGTGGTCGCCAAGGCGCCATGCGCTCGAGCATAGTTCAAGGCAAAAACGGGAAAGGTATTCGGCTGATGATTAGGCGACCGCCTAAGTGAGGCGTAATAGGCAGGTTTTGAATTTTTGTTTTTTATTTTTTCAATTAAGGTCATAAAGCATGGTTTTAACTTTTAAATTTTAGAATCCAATCCCTAATTTCAATCTAAAATCGAATTAAATTGTGAATGTGTGATTGGTTAAAAGATGAATTAGTTGATAAATAATTATTTTATGTATCATATATGTTAGAAACTTTGATTTGTAGGTTATTAAGTGTTCACTTTTTCATTAAAAAAAAAAAAAAAAAAGCCTAAGCCCCTGCCTAGGTGCTAGGCCCCTACCAGTCGGCCCCTAGGTGCACCTAGCATTCTTTACAATATTGCTCATCACTAAATACAGTTATTTCAGAGTCGGTTCAATCTGTTCTTACTTCTATCACTAATTATTTTATTGTATCTCCTCTTTCTCTAGTTTTTCTTTCTTCTTCTCCCTCGTCGTCATATCACTATTAGAATTTTGGACTTGCACACTATTAAATTGGCATCGTATATACAGTTGTACGACATCACACATACACATGCATACATGCGTGTGTATGTGTTTGGATGTCCAAAAAATAGAGAGACATCATGAAGGGTGTAATGAATTCAAATTTATACAGATATTTACTGATTTTTTTGAAGTTATCGAATTTTACATATTTGATTAATTTTCACAAACTTTTACAGGGTTGATGACAAAATTATATAGAGTTACGTGACAGATTTTTACAGAATTGTATACTGAGCTTTATATAATGTGATAGAGTTTTTTAGAAAATTATATTGATTTATATAATTTGATAAACATTTTTTCTTGAAGATTTTTATAACCAAATAATAATTATTTTTTTACTAAAAATTGTCTCACCAAATTGAAATAAATTATATACTAATACCTATAACAACGCTAAGGGCACCAACTACATTTCCAACTTTTCCTATTCAAACACATGCGGTGCACGACGTGGCAATCCATATCATTTTTTTCTTAAAATTAAGTATCTCAAAATAAAAACAAAATGGAAATCAAACATAAATCGTTTTGTAAAACGAAAACAACAAATAGGATTTTGCATTTTTAATATTTTAGATGTGTTTCGTAGTTTCTTATGAATATGATTTTGTAAGAATAAAACAGGAAAAACTTGTTTAGTACAAATATAAATTTAAAAAAGAGTAAATATACATTAGACAATGATTTCCAAACATAAAATTTAAGATGACAACGATGGGAATCGTAATAGTAGAGATAGTGGTGGTGTGATGGGTGGAGGTAGAGGTGGTGGTAGCGGCGATGGTCATCGTGGCGGTGGCATTGGCGGCAGTGATAGGGTGGTGGTTGCGGTGATGGTGGTGAGAGTGGTGATGGCTGTGGTGATGGAGTGGGGGTAGCGGTAGCGGTGGTTGTTGTGGCAGTAGAGGTGGCGGTGGTGATAAGGTGGTGGTGGGTGTGGTTGCAGTGGCGGTGATGGTGGTGGTTGTGGTGATGAAGGAAGTGGTGGTGGGATGGTGGTGGTGGTAGAAGTAGTGGTGGTAGTGATGGGGGTGATTGTGGCGGCAGTGATGGAGGTGGTGGTGTGGTGGTGGTGGTGGTGGTGGTGGTGATGTTGGTGGTGGTGGTGGGGTGGTGGTGGCGGTGGCAGTGACGGTGGTGGTGGTGGTGGTGGTGGTGGTGGGGTGGTGGTGATGATGATGACTATGGTAACATTGTGGTGACGTTTTACTTAATATTGTATGTATTTTATTTTTTTATTTTTGTTTTTTTGTGTCGTATCCTAAAATTCATAAAACAATAATTTGTTGTTTTATAAAACGTAAGCAAATTATTTAATCTTGTGTTTTCATTTTCAAAATTCATTCTTTAAAAAATGAGTTACCAAACGCATTTTACAATTGTTTTTGTAATCAAAAAGCTAAAAACTGTTTTATAAAATGATACCAAACATGCCATATATATGAATTAACTATCATTCTCTCTTTTGAAGACTCTAAAGCCCTGATCGCACAGAATCATCGACTCCACCACTAAGACAGCGTTGCTGACTCCGCCACCAAATCATCACCGTCAACTCCACAACCAAGACTGTGACATATGTGGACTCCACCTCGATTTTCCCTGCTTTAGTGGAAATCAACACCGTAATTATTGTCATTGACTTAATGAAAAATAATTAAATTTAAATTAAAGCATCTATGTTAATGTTGAATCCTTTGCTTGGGATAAAAAAAAAATTTGAATCATTTTCTTGGGATAAAAAAAAATATTGAATCCTTTGCTTGAGTTTCATTCAGAGTGTAGAAAATATGTTCTGCAAAGGAAACAATGTCCTCACTCTACGGACCGAACTCATTCTCTTAGATTCTCAAAATCCTCTCCAGCTGCTCCAATAACTATCTTGTTGTGCCCAAAAATGTGACAGCGGGCCCGGGGTCACCTTCGGTGGATCTCCGTCGAAATCGACGCTCGAAGGAGCAGGCTTGTGTGGCTTTCTTTAGTGATGTATATGTCATGACTTTTTTGGAAGTTGGGTTTGGGTTGAAGGTTGTGGGCTTTGAAGCCTTGATATCACGGTCTTTCCCTGTATTGGCTAACCAAGAAGCAAATAGGCCTTTAGCTACCTTCAAAGTAGGCGTCCCACTAGTAGAAAATGCCACTAGACAGTTAGAAATGGGTTCAGTTGCGGCCCAAGAACATTTCTTTTAATCAAGTGATTGTGAGGCAAGCGGGCAAATTGCTCATGTTGTTCTTTTCTATGTCTTCTTCTTAATGTGTCCAAGTACTTTAATAATTTTCTTTCCAGTTTAGTCCAAGCTCAGTTTATGTTTGTTCCGATTTGTTCATGTTAGCGACTTGTTATTGGTTAGAAGCAGTTAGGTGCACGAGTTTCCTTAAGTCGGGATGATAGTATTGGACCAAAATACATAAATGATTTTATGACTTAAAGTCAACCATGAAACACAAATGTTGGTATATTTCGAATACTTGTGACTCTCCTTAAGGAAATCCGTTAAAACGTAAGCAAAATGAAATACAAATACTAAAAGTAAATGCGTATATATTAAGTGTGGTAAGTGAAATACAAGTGCTGAAAGTAAATATTTCTTTCGCAATCAAGCCTCGTTGAGGGGCACGATCTTCTAGAAATCATCAACTAAAATGAACATCAGTTAGAATCATGCCATGGTTTGGCAAAGTATTCAAAAGACGGTGAGACGTCACGAGTTGAGTGTATGATGCCTCAAGGACTGAAGTAGTTTGGATGAGGTGAGTGTTTGGGGTACCTCAAAGACTAGATTGGGCAGCATTCGGGATGAAGGAAAGCCTTTAGTCCCTAGTCGGGAACTCAGAGAAAGAGGTTGAGAAGAGAGACTGAATCCCGATCCTAGATCAGAGAAGTAGGTTGTGCCTAAATAGGCGAGCCTTTGAACAAAGAAGTTTTTGAGGGTTTGCTTTGTTTTGAAATTTATTAGTTTGAACAATTTTTGTTTGATTGATACATTGGTTGTCTTTGAGAAGAAGGCTTCTTCTCCTTTTTATAAGAGGTTGGACAGCTGATTTGGCTTGCCAAGTAGACTTCTGTGGGACCCACGTTTGCAGTTGCTTGTCTTGAACATCCCCTTTGCCTTCTGACATGTTCGGTGTTTTCAAAACCGACTTTCTACGTCTTTAATTGGGTCATTTTGGGCTATGTTACAAGAATTGGACATTTAATCTTTTCTCATCCTTTCTTCAGCCCAAGTGGGAATTTTTTGGGTGTAAACATTGCCCCCTAAATTTGAAATGTTTTAATTCTAAAATATTTTAAATTCACTTCACCTTTGTCCACTCCCCACTCTGGAAATTTTGTCGGATCCAGTTCCCGAAGTCTTTCGACTTGCGTACTGGCAATTTTAGGTTCATTATTGCCTCTTTTCTTTCATCATTGTC
Organism: Oemleria cerasiformis; assembly: GCA_037349345.1. Classification (NCBI taxonomy): domain Eukaryota; kingdom Viridiplantae; phylum Streptophyta; class Magnoliopsida; order Rosales; family Rosaceae; genus Oemleria; species Oemleria cerasiformis. The sequence continues at coordinate 13,859,752 of JAZGTL010000007.1, forward strand.
TTCTTTATGGTTAACCGTAATTTTCCTCTCACAACTTCTTTCGTCCTTCTTTTGTTTGAATCATGGCTCCTAAAGCAATCTCGAAGGGAAAAGGTCCGGTGAGTTCCTCCTCTGGGTTTATGGATGACATCATCGATTGTCATTTATTCGGAGCCGACTCTGAACATCACTTTGCTCTAGGTCCTTATTGGCTAGGAAGGGTTCCAGAAGATGCAACCCCTTTTTATAAAGAGCTATCCAAATTTCAAGTTGTGCTAATTTTTCAACATTCCTCGTTTCCTTGGGAAGAACTTCATTCCGAATGGGCCCATCTATTCTCCGTAGGAAGGGGGTCGAGGTTTGTCAACCGCTGGATACGCTGGGTTTGGAGGATGAAGAATTTATGCCCAAACGAGCTCTGGGGTAATGGAACCTTTCATCTGGTAGGTTTATCTGATCTTGCCATCGGCCCTGATTTCAGTCTTCTTAGTGCTGCTTTGTGTTTTTGGAATAATAGTACTAACACTTTTGATTTCCGAGTTAGTCCTATGACTCTGACTCTTCTTGATTTGGGGGTTTTGTTTGGCTTGACTCCATTAGGGAGGGTTATCGATTTTACTAATTTATTCACCCATCCTTATTCCCAAAATAGATCTCGACCCGAAAATCACCAAGACTCTCCCTAGCTTTAACAAATACAGCACCTTCACTCCGTACCTTAATGTCTTTTGTCCCTACGACGTAAATGGTAACCTTAGGAATGAAGAATCTTTTACTGATTTGAACCTTTCCGGTGGCTACTTAGGCACTAAATTTATGAAAAAATCCAATTCTAACATTTTTGGTTAGATTGGTTCGTTTTCCCGAATGCCTTCAAAGGCTTGAAGATGGAGTGGGTTCCTTTGGCTGAAGCCCTTGCTTCCTGTGTAGAAATAGCTATGGGTCATGTTGTTCTGGTCCAAATAGATAGTGTTCTACACTCCATTACCTATTGCCCTGGGAAGACTTTTTTGAATGGACCATTGTGGATGCTGCAAGTGTGGTTGAATTGGTAATTTCCTCGATTCCCCCGACAACCCCTCTTTTGTTTTCCTAATATTGTCCCCGAACAACGGCTAATGTGCTTACGGTTGCATATTCTCCACTGGACTACTTGTCCTTCTTTTCCTATTTGACATCCCATCCTAAAGAGCACTGGGAGACTAGTATAATCTGACATCACCATGTATCCAGATGGTGGTATTCTTGTACTCATGACCCATCCCGTTCAAAAAAGAACTGTAGCGAGGGATTTTATCAGTTGTGCGCTTGCGTGGGATCTGTTGAAAGGTGGAGGGAACAATGCTAAGCCGCAACCGGGCTTTGAAGTTTACCAACCTAACTTATGTGCTCGCCAATTTGGTTTTTGCCAAGCTATTTTGGTGCCATTTGTGAGGGGTTTGAATGCTGGCACCCCATTCCGACTTCGAAAATTTGATGATGTTGTATCGATGTTCGTCAAGTTCTTTATAATATGCATACGCAATTTCCGTGTGACATGGTTACCTCTTATGAATGCACACTTGCATTTGCTTCCTGGTGGTCTTCCTACTTTGGTATGACATTTAAAGCGATGTTACATGAGGTTTAAACACATCAGTTTCGATCTTTCAAAAAATTGACTTAGTCCACTGCTGCCCTTGTTACGGCTCTAAAAAAGAAGATCCAAGAACACAATGTTATTCCCCTCATAGGTACATGTTCCTATGATTGCAAAATTTTGTATTTCATATCTGGTTTTTCTAATTATACCTTATTTCATCATTTGGTTTTGACGAGGTAGACCTGTTGGTGGAGGGAGTGGACGATCCGATGTCCCTGATCGGGGACATTCATGATAAGAACCTTGCTTTTGAAAGGTCGGTTGGTCTGGATGGGAGGGACACATTAGCTCTACATGTCCTGACTGCTCCGAGCTTAAGTAAGCATTATTTTCATCTCTCCTTACCTTTACTTTCCTTATTTGTTTATCATCATTCCCTCACTTTGTTCTTTTGATATCAAATGCCCCTAGTTCCTCTCGGAAGTCTTCTAGTATGGCTAAAAAGGTGGGCTTTTCTCCTACCGTATCAGCGACGTCTTTAGCCCTTGCTTCTGTCGTTCAAACTAGCCTAGCGGTCCCAGAGAAAAAAAGGAAATGTCGTCTGAATATTGAGGAGGAGGTGAGTGATGAGGTGTCTTTGGCCACATACCTGAGCCGTAAGAAGTCCTCCAAAGAGACCGCGAGGCCTCCAACTTCTCAGGATCCGACTCCTGCTACTGAAATTCCTCCTGAAAGTGATACACCTCTGGCTCTTCAGTCGCATAGGGTCAGAGTATTTTCTTTAATCCATTCCTTTATCTCGTATTTTGGAATTTCTTTTGCCAATTGGATGATTCTTTCAGGTGGCCCTTTTGACACCTGACACTTCAGGCATTGTTACCCTATCCAGAGGTATATCTACGACCAGTCCTGGCCCAGTGATTGACCTTTCTTCTGATAAGTCCGATTTTGTCCCGACTTTATCAGTTTCGCCTATATCTCGGGATACTTCAACTTCAATGCCTGGGTCAATTCCGTTCGTGCCTTCCCATGTGCCTACTGCCCTTATCTCTGCTGACAGGTCTACCGTTCCTCCTGAGGTAACCGCTTACCCTCGACTAGTGTGGAGCCAAGTCTTCCCTCTATCTCTGTTGTAACTCCTTCCACTTTACTAGTACTGGAGGTTAGCTATGTAGGTGGAGTTGGTGCTTCTTGTGAGGTAATCGACTTCACCCCGGTCACGTCGATGCCTAGTTTTCAGGTTTCTATTATAGATTCTTCCAGCACTTCTGCACCATTGAAGGACTTTCCTCCTATCCATGAGGCCCTTATTTTTTTTGCTTGTCAACCGTCTTCCAATCCTCTTGAAGGGCCAGTTTCACTAGCTACTGATTCTCCAATGCCAGTATGGGAAGTTAGCACTTCGGGTCATTCTTTCGCAGTTTTCCCTGAGGGTGGTCCTGTTGGGGAGGAGCAAAGAGCTACCAGTGCTCCTGGAATGTTAATCTTTTATCTCTGCCTTACTACTTGGTCTTCTCATTTCCCTGACCTGACTAGCTTCTTTTGGTTTCTAGGTATTTAAATCACCCGAAGTCGAACTCTTGGAGAAGGAAGCAGAATTTTCACTATTCCATCTCAAGCAGGGACCTCTGATGACATTATGCTGGTGGTACCTCCTTGTCCCGAATATTCCGCTGCACGGGACCTTATTAGGGCATTTGTTGATGGGAAAAAGATTCAGGACTTGGAAGAAGTCAGAAGAGCTTTGTTTATCCTTTCTAATCTCTTGCCTACGGCCTCTGCTTCTGCTTAAACCGCGATCAGGGTCTTAGATATTTATCGGGATAATATTGCCCATCATGTGCCATAACGGGATGTTCGCCTGGCTGGGATTCCAACTCAAAATGAGCTAGAAACATTGAGGTAGAGGTTTTCTAGTGAAAATAAGGAGTGCGCCTAGTGGAATCGTGAGCTGGTTGACGCAACACAGAGGCTGGAGTACCTCAAAGCTCAGCTTGCTACTCATTAGGTGAAGTGTGCGTCTATCAAATAATTGTATGGTCATGCAAAGGTCAGCAGGGCAGCAAGTGAAAATAGTCTTCGGGAAAAAGAAGTCCAGATCCAAGAGATCAATAACCAGGAAAATCACTTATCCTCCGACTTAAGTATGATTCGAGCTGGGCTTCAGATTATGATGAGCCATTTGCTACATCTCTGAATCTAGGCTCTTTCCATGTATTTTGGGCCTTTATTCTAGGCCCTTATTTGTAACAATGTACTCTTTTAAATTTGAAATCCTTTACACCTGTGACTGTATATTTTGACTCCTCACAATTCCATTCAATTACTACACCATAATCATTTCATCCGAACGAAAATTAACCTTTCATTAATTACCCAAACGCCCGCTCAGGGTTATAAATCAACGGCGAAAAACCTTCGAAAACCATTCCGCCAACTCTTAATCTTCATTATGGCTTCTCGTGATACTTCTAGTTCTGCTGAACCATCCTCTTACTCTCCTTCATATGATCAACTGGTGGAGGCCTTGGGCAACCTCCGCTACGAAAACACTATTCTAGAAAACAAACAAGAACAGGTGAAGGCTGCGTGGGAGTAATGTAAGGCTCGGGCAGAGCATCAGAGTCGGGTTCACCGGGAGGAAGAGCTATTGGAGATTGCTGAGATTGAGGGGGATCGGACCAAAGCTCGTGATGTGGATGTGCTTCGTTCTCTCCACCAAGGCATGGAAGGGGTTAATCTCTCCGTTGTTGAAGACTAATCTCCACTCCTTTCTTTTATTTTTATTTTTTCATGTATTTCTCCCTTTTTTTGTATTTGAATAAAATAAACATTTCTTTGGATAAGCTCTATCTTCTTATATTTATCTACTCTCAAAGATTGTCGCTTGCTTAAGGCAACCGCCTTTATCAGACTATAAAATAACTTGCATCTGCACTAGTCTTCTGTACACACGCAATCTGATCACTGATATGACATCTAGCAGTCGTGACTCCTTAGAAGCTCCTATTTCATTATACCCAGATTATGCATCGTCTTCATGATGAATCCCAGGCACAGGTGAAACTTATCGGAGAATTGGAGAAACAAGTCCATCTTCTGGCTACTTCGGCTGATGAGCAAACTCACGAGGCCTATCATGAAAAAGCTTTTCTTTGTGCTCGCTCCATGAAACTTAGAGAGTCTTTGGCAGAAACTCGTGATCACCTGATCCCGATTGAGGGTGAGCTAGCTGCTCTTCTTGAGGAAAAAGATCGTCTTCTGGCTGACGTTGCTTCCCGTGACAAGTTGATTCGTCGTATGAGATGTTTGGCTTACCGAGATGGGTTTAGCCAAGGTTTCGTAGATCGTGCGACCGGGAAACCCCATCATAGTGCCGTAAATTTTTAATTCCTCTTGATAAGAATGAAACATTATCCTTTCTGAGGTTTTTTTTAACTTTATCCACCGTTTGCCTTTTAAGCCACGTCTTTATTTGCAAAATTATTTCGCCTGCTCAGTATAGATGATGTGTCTTACCAAGAGAAATTCATCTTGCATGCGGTGATAATATGCTGACATGTGTCGTCACCATATGATTATAAATCTTCTCCCATACGCTAGTTTAGCAAACAACCTAGATGTATCATTTTGACACGCCATGTCTAATTCCAATGAGTCCTCTGATTCTCGGCATCTTGTTACTTCTTTACAAGATCAAATTATCACACGTCATCGACTAGTGGAGGATTATGCTCATGATGTTCATTTTCTTCAACTTCAGGTATATTTTAGCCAAATTGACAATCAAAACGCCTCTCATAGACGTTCTATTTCTTTTTCAACGTCTCAACGACAATTACGTTTCTTGGAAGATGATGTTCAAAGGGAACTTTCAGAGCTGCAACGGCTCAGCAATGATATTGCTGCTACTAAAGCTAGGATCTCGGATTCTCTGGCTATGATCAAATCTCGCGACCATGTTATTTGAAACTATATCCAAGAAATCTTTTCAAGATGGCTATGACGAGAGATATATAACTCATGCTTCTGGTCTCCTTATCCTCAGGGTTGGTCTAAGGAGAAACCAACCGTGGAGACTGAAGCACGTCTTAACTCAACATGACCGTCAACCTTGAATTCCTTTAAATCCCTAGCCTTGTGTGCAATCTTGTAGCTATTTTTCTTTTCAGCCATTCAGTGGCTTTTTTGTATGTAGGCTAGGTGTGTAGCACACCGTCATTTTGTTCGTTGTACTCTCGCCTTCTTGGCTCACTTACTGAAAGTTTTATTTTACTCTTTACTCATTGAGGAGGTCCTGACCATTATATCGACTAACAACACGGGATCTTATTTTTTCATTGACTAGCAGATTCTGCTGGTTTTTTTTAGGTAGATGTACCATCAATCTCTTTCTTATAGACCTGATTGCTTTTATTTGGTCTATCTCTTCATAAGGTCTGCTATTCATCATGAAAGCCCTATGACATGAAGGGCCTATCCCACTCCTCATGACTCAGGAATCCTTCTTCCAATAGTTTGTGGGTCGTTACCATGGTAGGGCGGTCGTTCTTATCTTCTCCAGTTAATTTGATATTCCCTACTTCGGGATCATAGAAACTGACTTTTGCCACTGTAGGACTTGCCACGAAAGGCCTTGAGTCCGCTTGTATCATTTCCCATAAACCTCATTCGTAGGCAGCTTCGTTGGGATTCTAGATAATAATTTGTTGGTGCAATGTGGATAGGACACACATGCTTTTGTGAATCCAATCCATCCCCAATAGCACATTTTAGCTAAATGTACTACTAAAAAAAATACCAAAATCATTTTCTTGGATCCAACTTCGATCTCCAAGGGTAAAAACCCGTGGGTTTTGGTGATGGTCCCGCTAAAGTTTGACATTATAGCAGTAGTCGACAAACAGTCCTGAAGGCTTTTGCCTAGCTTTTTAAGCATCTTTGAAGGTAAAACGTTGATAGATGCACCTCCATCAATCATCATTTTGCTAATCAGGATCCCTTCTAGATGAGCTGTGATGAAGAGAGGCCGCATGTGATCCGTCATCTCCTTGGTTGGATTTGAGAACATCATCCTCCCTTGATGAAGATTAGGTTCTGAGATGATGTTTTGAACACCTTCGTGGTCAACTAGTATCTCGATCGATGCTCGGGACATCTCATGGGTGATAACATCTCCTTTCATTTGGTTTACTTATTGGTAGATTGCTGCCAAATGTTTGGGTAACACGATTACCAAATCCACCTCTGCTTGAGCTTCCCTCTATTTCTTGTCAAAGAATTCATCCATTTCCATGACTTCCAATAGGTCTTTCTCGAACTCCCTTAGTTCTTCCACGGTCATACCTTGACCGTTGTCCTCTAGAATGGCATGTTCGGATTTCCATTTTCGTGTCGGGACACTTATTTTATCATATTGCATGTTGGGTAACTCTTCCCGAGTAAAGCTCCCAAACATGATTCGTCTCTCTATTTTGGTAGCAGTTTCCGATACAGAAGTTGGTAGGGATATGGTTCTCTTATCATTGATCATGACTTCTTTCTTCTCCTAACTCCTCTCGGGATGATCCTTCAGGTCTCCCTTATTCTCGAGAATTATTGCTCCCAAGCTTTTTGGGCACACATGTAAACTCCGTATTGCCTTTGGATTCTCTGCTTTGCAGACTTTCCCAATATTTTGGCTGGCTTCCCATCCTTGCCAGCTACATACCATTTTCCTTCCCAAACTATTGCTTTATGGGGTGTTAGCTTCGTAGCCATCTGCTTTAGAAAGGTAGACTCTTTACTATTGGGGCGATGTTGGATGGTTTGCCCCCTAGTCTCCTGACTGGCAACACATTCTTACTTTCTCTTGATGTTCCCTAGCCTCTGGAAAACAGAATTGCGAGGTAGTTTTTCCTTAGGGTTATGAGGTCCAAGACTTGCATCTGGCATTTTAAGGAATTCCTTATCCTTTTTATCCCTTGATTCCTTCAATTCCATGTCTATTTCTGCACCTAGGGCTGGAATCTCTAGAACGCATTATGCTCTGCATTTGTTGCACATTACTACTCTGGTAACAACTATGGCATGATCCCTCTTGGGCTCCTGGGTTCCCTTATGAGGTTTTGGTTGATCTTCCTTGATCATCTTAGCTTTCTTCTCGGGTTGAGACCAGTGCAGATTTAGCATATTTACAGATGCTATCAAGAAAGGATTAGTGTCCATTCCCATTGGTGTCTTTGGAATTGAGGCTAACAAGATGTGCCCTTGGTTAATCAAACTCTAAATGGTGTCCCTGAACTGGACACAGTTGGCTGTGACATGGTGTGGTGAAACGTGCCACTTCCAGAATTGCTTTCCTTTAATATCCTCTAGTCGAGGCATCTCCTGCTTGGGGTCTGGTTTGATTACTTTACTAATTCATCATAGATTTCCCCAGCTTTAGTAAGGTCAAAAAAATATGAGTTAAACACTAGGACCTTGTTTGCAAAATAACCTCTAGTCGGATTGTCCAGCCTCTGTTCCCGCGTAGGTTTGACTAGTGATTTGAGAGTTACTAGTCCCTTTCCAGTGGTCTAGATTTCGGCTGACACAACTTCTAGTTCATGCCCCTCTTCTTCTGTCAAGGATTCTTCCTCGACTTCTTTGTGTTCTACCTGATGCACATGAATATTTTTTTTGTAGAATGGGGGTACTTTAGAGTTGTGTTTTTGTCTATGTTTTTCCTAAAGTAACCTCTCAAATTTGGTTGTTGATACTACTATTTCTTGAAGGTCGGAAAAAGTAGTATCATCGAACTTTTTCTTGAGAAAGAACCTCAAGGCTCTCTGTGCGATGGCTACCATTTGGGCATTGTTCATGGGGAATCGGCATTTCATTTTTAATCTTTTGAATCTTGCAATGAACTCTTTAGTTTGTTCATGTTCCCCTTGCCTGATGATCGTTAGGTCATTGAGTTATCTAGGGCTCAATCCAGTAAAATTCCTCATGGAATTTGGCCTCCATTTGCCCCAAGATGTATATGGATGCTTCTGGTAATGAAGTGTAACAGGAAAAGGCATCCCAGGATAGGAAGCTGCTGAACAATCGGATTTTAAGATACGAATTATCTTCTACTGCCAAACATTACTAGAAAATCTCCTGATATGTTCCAGAGATGAAGTATTGTCGTCCCCACTGAAGAGGGAGAACATTGGTGGCTTAAAATTCGTTGGGAATGGATTGTCCTGGTCTACATAAGCCGGGTAAGGCTTCATGTAGATCGGGACATTGGCTCTTATTGGGTTCAAAGCCTAGCCTTGCTTAATCATTCTCCGAATCTCTGCCATCTCATTCATGATGGCTTGATGTTCAGGATTGTGTGGTGCTCTGTGATTGACCACGATTTCTTCTTCTGACCAGTATCGTTCTAATCAGCTTTCTTCCAATTCTCCAAATTGCTTTTTTCCCCGATCGGGTTGATTTTGGTTGGCTTTGATTGGGATTCTCTCTGATGGTCCATGGGTGGTCTGTACTTGGAAGATATCCCGAATTGCTCCCTGGATTGTCCATCACGATTTCTGCTTGTTTTCGGGATTTCATTTCCGGAGCCTTTTGAGAAAAAAGGGTTTGAGAATAGTGGCTCCAGGATTGTTATCCATGGTCCTGTGGTTAGCTTGTCTTTGTCCAGGCTTAGAAATCCTAAAGGCGGGATGTAGGGCTCTGGTTTCTCTTCGCCCTTTCCTCGCTTAAGTTTTTGGATTTGGAAGTTCAAGGCTTCCAATTGGGCGAGGACTGGTAGAATGTTGTCCTTGACAGCCTTCATCACGTCTTCCTTGGAAACGGTGGTGTCCTTGGCAATGATCTCTTCCACTCTGCTTTCTTGTGATATTTCCATCTCTATCTCTGGTAGTAATAGCTCGGTCACCTTTTCTTGGGAAGTACACTTCATAAATCTTCCTTTAGCATCTCGGCGTCATTCAGAATATTTGAACTTGGACATGCACTAAAAAGAGTCCCACTGGGTGTGCCATATTATGTTCTCCCCAAAAATGTAACAGTGGGCCCAGGGTCTCCTTCGGTGGATCTCCGTCGAAATCGGTGCTCAAAGGAGCCGGCTCGTGTCGGTTTCTTTAGTGATGTATAGGTGAGGACTTTGTTGGAAGTTGGGTTTGGGTTGAAGGTTGTGGGATTTGAAGCCTTGATACTAGGGTCTTTTCCTAGATGGGTTGACCAGGAAGCAATTAGGCCTTTAGCTACCTTCAAAGTAGGCATGCAACTAGTAGAGACTACTACTAGATAGTTAGAAATGGGTTCAGTTGCGGCCCAAGAACCTTCTTTTAATCAAGTGATTGTGAGGCGAGCGGGCAAATTTCTCATGATGTTCTTTTCTATGCCTTTTTCTTAATGTATCTAAGGACTTTAATAATTTTCTTTCTAGTTTAGTCCAAGTTCAGTTTATGTTGGTTCCGATTTGTTCATGTTAGCATCTTGTTGTTGGTTAGTAGCAGTTAGGTGCACGAGTTTCCTTAAGTCGAGATGATAGTATTGGACCAAAACACATAAATGATTTTATGACTTAAAGTCAGCCATAAAACACAATGGTTGATATATTCCGAATACTTGTGACACTCCTTAAGGAAATTCGTTAAAACGTAAAGAAAATGAAATACAAATGCTAAAAGTAAATGCGTAGATATTAAGTGTGGTAAATGAAATACAAGTGCTGAAAGTAAATATCTCTTTCACAATCAAGCCTCGTTGAGGGGCACGATCTTCTAGAAATCATCAACTGAAATGAACATCAGTCGGAATCATGCCATGGTTTGGCAGAGTATTCAAAAGACGGTGAGACGTCATGGGTTGAGTGTATGATGCCTCAAGGACTGAAGTAGTCGGGATGAGGTGAGTGTTTGGGGTTCCTCAAAGACTGGATTGCACAGCAGTCGGGATGAGTGAAAGCTTTGAGTTCCTAGTCGGGAACTGAGAGAAAGAGGTTGAGAAGAGAAACTGAATCTCAATCCTAGATCAGAGAAGCAGGTTGTGCCTAAATAGGCGAGCCTTTGAACAAAGAACCTTTTGAGGGTTTGCTTTGTTTTGAAATTGATTAGTTTGATCAATTTGTTTGTTTGATTGATTGATTGGTTGTCCTTGAGAAGAAGACTTCTTCTCCTTTTTATAGGCGGTTGGGAAGCTGATTTGGCTTGCCAAGTAGACTTCTGTTGGACCCACGTTTGCAGTTGCTTATCTCGAACATCACCCTTGCCTTCTGACATGTTTGGTATCTTCAGAACTGACTTCTCCACTTCTCTACGTCTCCAAATGGGTCATTTTGGGCTAGGCTTCACAAATTGGGCATTTAATCTCTTCTCATCCTTTCCTCAACCCAAGCGGGAATTTTTCGGGTGTAAACATATCCCTCATCCTTCATTAATCTGGTTTGAATCCACGAATGTCGTTGTTTTGTGGCAAAGTCGACGACAATGTCTTGGTGGTAGAATCCTCTGAACTTATGCACTGTCTTGGTGGTGAAATTGACGGCTCTATGCGAAGAGGGCTTTAGATTCTTGAAAAGAGATAATAATAGTTGAGTTATTAAGATTTTATCCATCTTAATTTTTATTTTTTATATTTATTTTATTTTGTTTTTATTTTGAGATAGTAAATTGAAAAAATGTTGACATAGATTGCCACATCATGCACCATATATGTTCGGATAAGGAATGTAGTTGGTGCCCTTAGTATTATTCATACTATAAACATAGTTCAAAAGTTTCCAATAATTATTATGAAACAACCATAACATTTAAAACCTTTAACTATCAATAAGATTGAGAGCCTAACTATCGTACACGGTACATGTCTTCGATTTTTTTTTCTTCATTTCATTCATTTGTAGTTTAAGTTTTTTCTTAGTCAAATAGTAAATAGATTCTCAACCTAAAAAAGAAATTTTACTCTCAACATAAATGAACTTTCAGCGATGAGAGACCCGAATGATGAGAGACCCGAATCTTCTATAATAACGGTAATTTGGTCAAAAAAATTTTAAAACTAATTTAAATTGAGATTTTTCAGGTCGGGATGTTTCACGAGGTCCCCGACCAGCACAACTTTTCCACTATGCGCAAATCTCTCATTTTGTACCTTGGTCAGACTAAGTGACGATTCTTGAATCTGAATTTCAGATGGGTTAAACATACATGCTAGATTTATTAATGGAATGAGCTAGTTAATTTTTTTTCCTTGAATGGTCTATTGTTCTCGCACAATTAAGGGATGAAGTTTGGTTAGAAGGGCTATAGCCCTCACAACCCTCAATTGAGCCCCGTTACTGGTTAGACTTATTCTTTTGTAATTCAATTAATGAATATAGAATCAAAATCTAGCATTTTATTTCCCAGCCCTTTTACTTTCTTAGTACTTGATATTTTATTCTTGCACGTAATTTATTTTTATCGCACTTGGAGTACAAGTTTGAAGCAGAGGAGAGTTCACTGATTGATGAGTATGGTCCACAAGACCTAGTGATTACTGATCCCATGTCTGTATTTCTGAAGGGGTATGAGGCTGCAAGGGCTATGTATATTGATGGCCAGAATCTGAAGGTTAACTTGGTGAGATTTCGGGAAACACTTGTTAAACGCTTGTTAAACCCTTGTCAATCTCAACCGCGAATGATTTTGAATCAAAATTTCAACAAGTTTCAATTAAATGAGTTCTGCATTTTGAATTAAAATTTCAAAGAGTTTCATTTAAATGAGTTCTTTCAATCTTATGACCCGTAGCTGTACAGATAAAATTAGGCTCCCATACCAAGAGAAGAAACAAACACTTTAGAAACCAACCAAAAGAAATTATTCTCCTTACACCAACAAGGAAAAAAGCACTTTAGAACCAACCAAAATTAGAACAGCAATAATACCAAGTTAAAAACTAGGGCAGAGCTCTCAAAACTTTTATTTATGTGAATTCTGGTATCTCAAAGAGTCAAAGGCTTCAAATAACAAGTTTAAGCCAAACTTATATAAATATCAAATTGTAACTTTAGCAAGTAATAGTAAACTTATAATTTCAAATTCTACGAGGAATCTGAACCCTTATTCCTAAAGAAAACAATTTAAACAAGAAAATCATATCTAGCAAATAAACAATTATTTTCTTAAAATTTATACTTTCTAATAATATAATGCTAATATTACACAACTTATTGTAACAAAGATGAAAACTGAAACGGATAAGATATAATAGAAAAATAAGTAATTATCATTCCATCCAATCCATCCAATCATGAATGTTAACCATAACCATATATAAAGTTGGCCAAACTACGTAGATATGGAGAAATTATTAAATTATTTCGTATTATAGTCACTTTGAGCATTCAGCTCTCGTATTATAATATGAATAGACGATAAGGTTGATATTTCATACATTTTAAGTATAATATCAATAAACATCCACATATATTATAACATGTGAAGTTAGATGCATTTCGTGACCATTTTACGGTGCCATGTATTCAAAGCAACTATGGGCATGAAACTTTGGTCTTAAGCCCATGATATAATTCTGATTTCATTCCCTTGTGAGTAACCAGGCATGGCTCATGACGCACTGAACGTAAGTAGCTATTGTTCTCGGAGGGCCGTGCATCTGCTTAATCACATCATAGTAAATAATTCTGCTTTGATTATTGATCAGTCGTTATTTATGCATCATTTTGAGGTCTTTATATGCCTCTCTTACATGTCTTTTGAATGATTTCGTGCCATCAATAGTAGAAAATGATCAATCTTGTGAGACTTGTGCAGAGTTAGAAAGATAGGTAAAATCTGGAAAGAACGCAAAAAGAATGACTCAAATCGGAGTCCAGATGAAGGAGATGTCCTCATTTCAATATCAGGTCCTCAACGGGGTCCTGAGTGCGCCAGTGCGCCTATTTTGGGCCACTGGCCAAGTACCTCATATCAGGCCCTCCGGGTCTCAAACCTGTGTTTCATGACATCAATGTCAAGTCCTAGAAGTGCCAAGGTCGCGCCAAGGCAGGTCGAGGACATGTCCCAAGAACTCCCATCCGAGCCCAGATGTGCGCCTAAGCCCGGGGTCCCTGTTCCGCCAGCGGTGGATCAGAGGTTCTCCCTCTGCGCTAAGCCTGACAACATTTCCGTCAAGCCTGAACGACGATGCGCTTCTATTATACTCCTAACGTACTTCAAAAGCGCGGTCCCAGATCCTGATTACGAAGACAGTCAAAAATCCAAGTTTGGCCAGCTTGCGTTCCCACTTGCCAGCCTGCATTCACACTCCCGGCCGTGCTCTGATTGGTTCGAATAGATTTTAAAGACTTTGTAATTAATTAAAAGTAAAATAACTTTCCCTATTCCTATAGGACATGGTTTTACCAATCTGTATAGAACAAGGTTATACCAATCCTTATAGGACATAGGTTTCACCAATCCTTATAGAACAAGGTTTTCCCTTTGTCTATAAAAGGGAGCCCTTGTTCAGTGTTTTAGGGGGGGAGATAATGAGCTAAGGGCGTTTTTGTTTTTGGAAAAATAGAGACCTGAGCCACAGAGAGTTCCGTTTTGGTTTTCTAGAGAATTAGGGACCATATTTTGGGAGATAATCTTTCACATAGATTATTGGACGTGAAGCTTGGAGAAGAAGGCTCTGCCGTGTCTTCTGCTGCACCTGTTCTTAACAATCTCTTCTGTACCCTTATTTTCATTTTTACAATTTACTTATGAATTCAATTATACTTGTGTTTATTTCAGTTATGTGTGAGTAGTCATTAGGATTAGGGCTGCTTGAAGCCCTAGCCATGTTAGCTTGTTGATTGGATTTCTGGCTCTTGATTATGATTGCTATGCATGCTGAATAAGTTGGATTACTATGCTTAATGAACTTAATTTATGCCTATAAGATTAGCTACCTTGTTTGCATATAATTATAGATGTAATTGCTTGAGTGACCGTCATATCATCTTGTGATTTGGAGCATCGAAAGTATTCGTACTTGTAATCTTAACTCATGACGACCTAGGATTGCATGCCACTTTGCTAGGCTAATGTGGTGTCATTAAATTCTCTTTAAACTTCATGCATCATCTTAAAAGGTAGGTGATAGACGTTCTAGGCATATGCCCTGTTTAGAACATGCTAAGTAAGAGGGAATAAGATGTGTCTAGTGAACCAACGCCAGGTCCTAGGCACGGGCACCTAATTCAGAAAATGCATAGTAATTAGGTCAAGGAAATTTGGTTAAGAGCTATAATTTGTTAGAGTGGATAGTAAGCCTTAATTCGCCTTAGTTAACAACTTTTCATTCTTGCATTGTTATTTTCTGCACTTTGATTTACTTGTCTTTAAATTTCAGTTATCACATCATAAACCCCCCCTGTGTGTGTGTGTTTTTATTTAAGTTAACAAATCTGAACTAAATTGATCATAACGTTGATACAAGTCCTCGAGGGATCGACTCTTGCTGTGCTACTATACTATACTTATCGATTTGTGCACTTGCAAGGATTTTATAACTGTTAGAATTGAATTGCATATTTCTTGCTCTTTAAATCTACCAACAAGTTTTTGGCGCCGTTGCCGGGGACTTGTCCCTCAATGGTGCCCATTCAAGTTTAGATTTGTAACTTAGTTTTTCTTTTTGTTAGGTACCCGCGTATGTCATTCCAAGGTTCAGTGCACGGGTCATCAAGTGGACCATCATCCCAAGCATCTTCAGTCCACGGCTCCCCGCCACCAAGCCCAAGGAGGATGGCGGCCCACAGAGAAGAGCAGGGCCTGGAACGTGGCCTAGTACCGCAAGCCCCATGGCGCCTTAAGGATTTTGCCATGCCCCATGTCTCGGAGGATCAATTTCCAATTGTTTTTCCCGAGTCAACAGTGGCAAACTTCGAATTAAAGTCGGGGACAATTCACATGCTGCCTACATTCCACGGCCTTGCTGGCGAGGACCCGCACTTTCATATCAAGGAATTTGTTGAGGTTTGTTCAACACTGCGCATCAATGGTATGACAGAATCGGAAATCCGTCTGCGGCTCTTTCACTTCAGTCTCAAGGATCGCGCCAAGACATGGTTTCATTCATTGGCGCCGGCTTCCATTCACTCTTGGAGGGACTTGACGTCCAAATTCTTAACACAGTACTTTCCCGTGGAACAGACAAATGAGTTAAACTCCAAGGTCATGAACCCACGGCAAGACATGGAGGAGTCTTTCTATGAGTTTTGGGAGCGGTTCAATCAGATGTTACGGGCGTGCCCCCACCACCATATTGATGCCCATCATCTTATGCTATACTTCTATGGAGGCTTGAAAACTAGCGATCGGACAATGGTGGATTCTCAATCCCAAGGGATTCTAGAAGGCACAGCCGAGGAAGCAAGGACCGCCTTTGAGAACATTGCTCAAAGGGAAAAACAGTTCAGCTACAGGGGTCCTTCCTCTAGAGCTACGGGTGATGCATCCGCCAAATACAAAGATGACGCCATTGCTCAGCTCACGGCAATGGTGAAACAATTGTGTAGCGAGAAAGCCAAAGGAGTTCACATCTGCGAGGTATGTTCAATTCAGGGCCACACATCCCAGGACTGCCCGGTTGTGGAAGAGGCCAACTTTGCTGGAGGGTTCAATAGCAATTCTCGACCCCGGAATGACCCATATTCCAACACTTACAATCCGGGGTGGAGAAATCATCCTAATTTCCGTTGGAGCAACAATCAAGCAGCCGCGAATCCCTTGCCACCCCCTGGATTTGAGCAGCAAGCCGCAGGCCCTCAGGGGAACTACCACGGTCCTTCCTCAAACCAGAATGGCGGAAGCAAGTCTGTTGAGGACTCCATCCATATCCTGACTCAACAGCAGGCTCAACTCATAAAATTCATGCACGATAGCCAGAGTCAGACGGGAGACTTCAAAAATGCAATTGCAAACTTGGAGCGTCAAATGGGACAGGTGGCGAACCAACTAAATCAGCGGGAGCAGGGCAAGCTACCGAGTCAAGTCCTGGTAAATCCGAAAGGATTTCACAATCCTACGGCTAATGCCATCACGCTGGAGAAGGAAACACCACTTCAAGACCCCACATATGCCACCCTCGCAGACCTGAAACTGAGCCTCAACCTACTCTGCCAAGGATCACCGACCATGGCGCGCCACAAAACATGCCACGGCCAACACCTCTGGCGCAGAACCAGTCCAATGAGTCACCAAGTGCCCTACCGCAAGGAGGACCTGACATTGCGCCTACTTCGGCCACGGCTGGCTTGCAACCTGCTCCTAAGCCCAAGTCGCAGCACTCGAATACTTCTAACTATAAACCTCAGAATTCCAATTCTAAAAAAGTCACTTTTGAGTTAGCTAATAATGTTGATTATCCATTTCCTCGCAGGTTCCAAAACAGGAATAAGCAAAGGGAGGACTTTGAGGAAGAGATCATCAGCATGTTGCAGAAGCTTCAGATCACACTGCCTTTCCATAAAATTGTCAAGCACATGCCTATCTTTGCAAAGCTGATCAAAGACTTAGTTGCAGGAAAGCGTGGTTTTAGCTCCACGGACACCATTGACATCCCTAAGGCCTGCTCGGCTGCCCTTTTACGCATGCCCCTTAAGGCCAATGATCCTGGGCTGCCATCCCTTCCATGTGTCATTCAGTCAAAAAGATTCGAACATTGCCTTTGCTACACGGGAGCATCAGTGAACATCATGACATTCCACATTTACAGGTCACTCAACCTAGGCGCACTCAAACCCACGCACCTATGTGTCAGGTTGGCTAACGCTTCTGTAACCAACCTAATGGGGGTTCTTGAGGACGTACTGGTACAACTCGGAGATACATGCATCCCTGCAGACTTCTACGTACTAAGAATGGACAGAATTGACAAAAGTGAGGAACCTCCCCTCATCTTCGGAAGGCCCTTACTAGCCACAGCCGAGTGCCTCATCGATGTCAGAAAGGGCCAGGTCTCCATCAAGGTCCTGGACCAGCTTCCGACATTCTCCATCCATGACACCATCCAGTACCCTGCCGAGCCTATTGTAGATTTTCCGTTAAACACAATGGACTTACTGCTACGGGAGACAATTGCTCATTCTTGCATGACGGATGACCTTGAGAAGGCCATTACTAGTAACCCACACACTGTGGATTCACTTACAGATAGCGTGATCGAAGAGGTACGAGCCCTTGACATCATGCCAGCCCTCCCATTGCACAGGCCTCCCTTCGAAGCGTTACCATTCACAAGTCAGAAAACCCTGCCGTCCATCATAAAGGCTCCTGAACTCGAGCTGAAGCCCTTGCCCGAGCACTTAAAGTATGCATATTTGGGCGACAATCAAACCCTTCCAGTCGTCATTGCATCTACCCTAAGTACGAAAGAGGAAAAGGCATTGGTTCACGTCCTTAAGGTCAATCAAACGGCAATTGGATGGACAATAGCTGACATCAAAGGCATAAGTCCCGCAAAATGCATGCATCGGATACTGCTGGAGGAAGACTCCAAACCATCACGGGAGGCACAGAGGCGATTGCATCCACCTATGAAGGAGGTCGTGAAGAAAGAAGTCCTAAAGCTTTTGGACGTTGGAATCATCTATCCAATTAGTGACTCCAAGTGGGTGAGCCCAGTCCAGGTCGTGCCAAAGAAAAGTGGGATCACAGTGGTTAAAAACGAGCAGGATGAGCTTGTACCTCAACGGATTCAAACAGGATGGAGAGTGTGCATCGACTATCGGAAGCTAAATATAACCACACGCAAGGACCAATTTCCTTTGCCCTTCATTGATCAAATGCTCGAGCGCCTGGCTGGACACTCCCACTATTGCTTCTTGGACGGCTACTCAGGATACAATCAGATTGCTATTGCACCCGAAGATCAAGAAAAGACAACATTCACATGCCCATATGGCACTTTTGCATACAGAAGAATGCCGTTTGGATTGTGCAATGCCCCAGCTACCTTTCAGCGTTGCATGATGAGCATCTTCTCCGATATGGTGGAAGATATAATTGAAGTATTCATGGATGACTTCTCGGTGTTTGGACATTCATTCGAATTGTGCTTAATTAACCTAACCCGAGTACTGGAACGGTGCAGAGAAAGCAACTTAGTGCTGAACTGGGAAAAGTGCCATTTCATGGTACAACAGGGAATTGTCTTGGGTCATGTGATCTCTAGCCGAGGCATTGAAGTGGACAAAGCAAAATTAGACATAGTAGAGAGGTTGTCGTACCCCACTACAGTCAAAGAGGTTCGATCGTTCTTAGGGCATGCTGGCTTTTACCGCAGATTCATCAAAGATTTCTCGAAAATCACAAGACCTTTGTGTGATCTTCTAGCCAAGGACGCCACATTTGAGTTCACTAAGGGATGCCGTGAGGCATTCAACACACTCAAGGCAAAGCTCACGGCATCACCCATCATCATGCCACCGAATTGGGACTTACCATTCGAACTAATGTGTGATGCCTCAGACTTCGCCATAGGAGCGGTTTTGGGATAGCGTGTTGACAAGCTCCCTCATGTCATTTACTATGCAAGCCGAACCCTGAATGATGCCCAGCTGAACTACTCCACCACCGAGAAGGAGCTCCTTGCTGTTATCTTTGCCCTGGAGAAGTTCCGTTCATATCTAATTCAAACCAAGGTCATAGTATACACGGATCATGCTGCCTTGAAGTATCTGCTCACTAAAAAGGACGCCAAGCCAAGGTTGCTACGTTGGATGCTACTGCTCCAGGAATTCGACCTTGAAATCAGAGACAAGAAGGGCAGCGAAAACGTGGTCGCTGACCATATGAGCCGATTGCTTCACAGTTCCAATGAAGAGGCCGATCAGTTGCCCCTCCTCGAGACCTTTCCTGACGAACAGCTCTTCGCAATCCAAGCTATTGATCCATGGTATGCCGATCTCATTAATTACCTTGTCACTAAGCAAATTCCTTCATCTTTAAACAGGTACCAAAAGGACAAGCTGGCTAAACAAGCTAAGTACTTCATATGGGATGAGTCGTACCTATGGAAGCATTGTCCAGACCAAATCATTCGGCGCTGCATCCCATAAGACGAGGTGAAATCCGTCTTGACTTTTTGCCATAGTTTGGCATGTGGGGGCCATTTTGGAGCTAAGAAGACAGCCCTCAAGGTACTCCAAAGTGGACTCTACTGGCCCACACTTTTCAAGGATGCACACGAATTTGTACTCACATGTGACCGCTGCCAACGCCTAGGTAACATCGGCCCTCGAAATCAAATGCCATTACACCCTATTCTTGTGGTCGAAATCTTCGACGTATGGGGCATTGATTTTATGGGACCTTTTCCGAATTCCTTTGGCAATCTTTATATTCTGCTTGCAGTTGATTATGTCTCCAAATGGGTGGAAGCAATTCCCACCAAAACTAACGACGCCAAAGTAGTGGTGCGTTTTTTACAGAGTCACATCTTAGCCAGATTCGGCACACCTAGGGCAATCATCAGTGATGGGGGGCACACTTCTGCAATCATTCGTTTGCAGCCCTAATGAAGAAGTATGGCGTCACCCACAAGGTCTCAACAACGTATCACCCTCAAACGAGTGGCCAAGCGGAAGTGTCCAATCGGGAAGTAAAGGCCATATTGGAAAAAACGGTAAATCCTAACCGCAAAGATTGGTCCAGCAAATTGAATGATGCGCTGTGGGCCTATCGGACCGCATACAAGACCCCGATTGGCATGTCTCCCTTCTGGCTGGTTATTGGAAAAGGCTGGTTATTCTGGGCTATTAAGCAGATGAACCTGAACTTCGATGATGCTGGAATACATAGGAAGCTTCAGCTAAGTGAATTAGAGGAGTTGCGAAACGAGACCTTTGACAGTGCTCGTATCTACAAGGAAAATACCAAAGCTTTCCACGACAAGCGCATTCAGCCCAATGACTTTCACATCGGACAGGAAGTCCTCCTCTTTGACTCCCGGCTCAGACTAATACCAGGTAAGTTGCGTTCAAGATGGACTGGACCATTTATTATTACTAATGTTTTTCCTCATGGTGCAGTTGAAATCCAGCACCCGGAACGGCAGGATCCGTTCAAGGTAAATGGCCACCGCCTCAAACACTACTTCAAGGACCTTTCTAATCCAAGCGCAGTCAACTCTGCAACTCCGCATGCGCCCAGCTCCTAGCATGCCAGCCTCGTCTTGCCTAGACATTAAATAAAGTGCTCCTAGGAGGCAGCCTAGCCCTGGTTTGTATTTCTCACTTCCTTTTCTGTTTCTGCCCGTTATATCTCTCAAACCTTTCTACTGTTGTCATGCTTACTGCTTATCACATAGAGGACAATGTTCAGTTTAGGTTTGGGGGTGTGGATTTAAAATTTTGCATATAGAAACAAGTAGGTTTGGGGGTGATACACGGCCAGGACATTTAAATTTCTGCTTGTGATTAGTATGATAACTTGTTAATAGGAATGTATATGCTAAGTTAACTATCTTTGCTTTAATAAGAGTCATGCCATGGTCAAGTAGTTCATAATTTGCACTTCACAATGCCATGTTTTAAGTGATTAAGTGAACGAAATAACTGAATTTGAGTGAACCTTAGAAAATTAGTGGAGACTACCCTGTGAGATCTTTGAGCCTAATTGCCATTCTTTCTGAGGGATATACTTGTTTCTACTCTTAAATACTCATCACTTTTGTTCTTAATTGTTGATCTCATTACATCATATTTGCATTGAATTTTAAAGAACTAACATCATTTAGATACTCTTGATTTAATGTGTGGTTTGCCATAAGAAGTGATGTAGGCTATGTATGCTTTAACCTCTAAAGGCTTGATCCTACCCTATTGTATGCTCCCTAAGCCAATTTTGAAGCCAAACACTCAACCTTTTCTTTCATCACCCAAAGTATAACCTAACCCAAAATACTTAGCCATTCATCACAGCCATACCCTATAACCTCAGTTTGTGCTAAGGTTGCCATAAATGAGATTCATGGTGAGAATGAGAGGTGAAAGAAGATGCTGCCCAATTCAAAGGACTTTGGCATCAATTCAAGGTTCAAAAGTAAAGAAAGCTTTACAAGTTGCAAGCTGCACGAAAGTTTGAGGAAATCATTGCATGATCTTGGTTCAATTCAATTCAAAGACGAACAGAAACAAAAAACGTTCAAATCAAAAGAAAGAAAGAAACGTTGAGAAAAAGAAGGAAAAAAATAAGTGAAAAACAAAGTGAATTGAGCCAAGTGAGCCAAGAGCCTCAAAATAAGCCACAAGAGCCTCAAAATAAGCCACAAGAGCCACAAAATAAGTCATCAGGAAAGCACAATGTCGTGGGCCTTAAGAAAGGATTCAGTTCAGAAATTCCAAGTTCAATTCATGACTTCTCATGCCTTGGCACAACTCAGGTTCTTTGAATCCCATCCTTCCTTGCTAAACCCCAAAGCTTAGCCCCAATACAACCTAAAAAGGAAGACCTAACTAATCTTATGGACAATCATGCGGAGGATTAAGGTACGTATCTATGTTCTTAAAGTTCAATTCCTTTCATGAGATCTTTATTTCCATAAAGTGCTATTATTCATTGTTACTCATATGTGATTAAATTTGAATTTCATAACATAAACTCATCACATATGCTTGAAAAGAGTGTAAGCCTAGGATTCTTGTGTGAATTGAGAGTTGCCTAGTGAGGATTAGAGTCGAGGCGAAATCTTTCTAGGGCACTTAGATGAAGTTGTTTTCAAACTTGATCACCTGAAAATATTGGCATTTATACACGTACACCTTCACATGACACTCATGGCTATGGCATTCCTTTTAGTTCTGCAAAGCATGTCTACTTACTTTGATTCTTATTAGCTTGTTAAGAGTACTATATCTAGCATCTTTTTGTTTAAGTAAAACGTTTGTGGGTATCGTGCTGTTATAAGCCTCAGGAGACAAAACTCCTCCTACTAGGTGAACCTAGGGGTATAAATGTTCTATCTTAACTAAAATCGAGTCTTTTCATTTTGTTAGCATTTGTTTTGCTCAGGGACTAGCAAAAGATAGGTTTGGGGGTATTTGATCAGTCGTTATTTATGCATCATTTTGAGGTCTTTATATGCCTCTCTTACATGTCTTTTGAATGATTTCGTGCCATCAATAGTAGAAAATGATCAATCTTGTGAGACTTGTGCAAAGTTAGAAAGATAGGTAAAATCTGGAAAGAACGCAAAAAGAATGACTCAAATCGGAGTCCAGATGAAGGAGATGTCCTCATTTCAATATCAGGTCCTCAACGGGGTCCTGAGTGCGCCAGTGCGCCTATTTTGGGCCACTGGCCAAGTACCTCATATCAGGCCCTCCGGGTCTCAAACCTGTGTTTCATGACATCAAGGTCAAGTCCTAGAAGTGCCAAGGTCGCGCCAAGGCAGGTCGAGGACATGTCCCAAGAACTCCCATCCGAGCCCAGATGTGCGCCTAAGCCCGAGGTCCCTGTTCCACCAGCGGTGGATCAGAGGTTCTCCCTCTGCGCTAAGCCTGACAACATTTGCGCCAAGCCTGAACGACGATGCGCTTCTATTATACTCCTAACGTACTTCAAAAGCGCGGTCCCAGATCCTGATTACGAAGACAGTCAAAAATCCAAGTTTGGCCAGCTTGCGTTCCCACTTGCCAACCTGCATTCACACTCCCGGCCGTGCTCTGATTGGTTCGAATAGATTTTAAAGACTTTGTAATTAATTAAAAGTAAAATAACTTTCCCTATTCCTATAGGACATGGTTTTACCAATCTGTATAGAACAAGGTTATACCAATCCTTATAGGACATAGGTTTCACCAATCCTTATAGAACAAGGTTTTCCCTTTGTCTATAAAAGGGAGTCTTTGTTCAGTGTTTTAGGGGGGAGATAATGAGCTAGGGGCGTTTTTGTTTCTGGAAAAACAAAGACCTGAGCCACAGAGAGTTCCGTTTTGGTTTTCTAGAGAATTAGGGACCATATTTTGGGAGATAATCTTTCACATAGATTATTGGACGTGGAGCTTGGAGAAAAAGGCTCTGCCGTGTCTTCTGCTGCACCTGTTCTTAACAATCTCTTCTGTACCCTTATTTTCATTATTGCAATTTACTTATGAATTCAATTATACTTGTGTTTATTTCAGTTATGTGTGAGTAGTCATTAGGATTAGGGCTGCTTGAAGCCCTAGCCATGTTAGCTTGTTGATTGGATTTCTGGCTCTTGATTATGATTGCTATGCATGCTGAATAAGTTGGATTACTATGCTTAATGAACTTAATTTATGCCTATAAGATTAGCTACCTTGTTTGCATATAATTATAGATGTAATTGCTTGAGTGACCGTCATATCATCTTGTGATTTGGAGCATCGAAAGTATTCGTACTTGTAATCTTAACTCATGACGACCTAGGATTGCATGCCACTTTGCTAGGCTAATGTGGTGTCATTAAATTCTCTTTAAACTTCATGCATCATCTTAAAAGGTAGGTGATAGACGTTCTAGGCATATGCCCTGTTTAGAACATGCTAAGTAAGAGGGAATAAGATGTGTCTAGTGAACCAACGCCAGGTCCTAGGCACGGGCACCTAATTCAGAAAATGCATAGTAATTAGGTCAAGGAAATTTGGTTAAGAGCTATAATTTGTTAGAGTGGATAGTAAGCCTTAATTCGCCTTAGTTAACAACTTTTCATTCTTGCATTGTTATTTTCTGCACTTTGATTTACTTGTCTTTAAATTTCAGTTATCACATCATAAACCCCCCCCCCCCTGTGTGTGTGTTTTTTTATTTAAGTTAACAAATCTGAACTAAATTGATCATAACGTTGATGCAAGTCCTTGAGGGATCGACTCTTGCTGTGCTACTATACTATACTTATCGATTTGT
The DNA here is from genome assembly GCA_037349345.1 of Oemleria cerasiformis. Classification (NCBI taxonomy): domain Eukaryota; kingdom Viridiplantae; phylum Streptophyta; class Magnoliopsida; order Rosales; family Rosaceae; genus Oemleria; species Oemleria cerasiformis. Next base: position 13,884,175 of record JAZGTL010000007.1, read on the forward strand.
GCACTTGCAAGGATTTTATAACTGTTAGAATTGAATTGCATATTTCTTGCTCTTTAAATCTACCAACAATTATTATCAAACATTCTTAGTAAACCAGACTTAGCTCGACCGGGAACAAATTGATCCTTCAATTATGGGTTGTCCTTCAAGAAGTTCAACGGAACAATGATATTGTCTCTGCTCCATTTGTGCCTCTTGAAGTCCTCCAACACCAACTTTATATCACCAACAGCTATAAATTCGTCCCAAGGAAACACTGAAACCTTAATCAAATCTACAAAACATCCCCGGGGCAGAGTACTAGTAGTGACATGTTCGGTCCAGATGTCAAGAGATTGAATTTCCAGGTACAAATCTTTCTCATCTGTAGTCAGCTCAGAAAAATGAACAACCCCATCTGCCTTGTCAGCTCCTCCAACATATTTCTGGTTCAAAATCCGTTTGCCGCAGTTTTTAATCCAATCTTGGTTTGGGTGTTTCAAGGGTCTCCATTGCTCGTCTTTTCCAACGGTTATAATTTCAAAACCAACTCCAGTATCTCTCCCACAAACACATACCACTTTGCACTCATGAGTGAACGCATTGAAAGCAAAGTCCATTCTTCGTGTGCTTTCTTGCGCATCAGGCAAGTAAACTACTTGCCGGGTTGTAGGGTTTCTGATTCGACAAACCCGATAACTGGTAAGACTCATCTCCAAGAACAAGCCACAACAATGATCAAGGAACTTGAAGTTTTCATCCAACAGAATTTCTGATTTGTTAGCTTCTCTTTTGATGTATGCGAAGGGAAGTCGAATTGGACTGGCTTGAAGCATATGTGTGGCTATGAACTGGTGGTCTTGAATCAAGAAACACCATTGCAAAGATTCTACAGGCAACCAGCTCAATATCTCAGTGATAACATCAAAGGGAAGCTCTGCTGATACTTTTACAGAATCCACTCTCCCTTTTTGTTTTTGATAGGAAATCACCTGTTTTTATAGGAATTCACCTGTTTTTGATAGGAATTCACCTGTTTTTTTTATAGGAATTCACCTGTTTTTGATACAAATTCACCTGTTTTTTGTACGAATTCACCTGTTTTTTATACAAATTCACCATCTGCATGCTGTGCACCACAAAGTCAGTTGAAATCATCTAGCACTTCACTATTACTTAGTTACTCGCACTTAAAAGCACCTCTGACAATGTTTAGCTGAAAAATGCTAAAAAATTAAAACCCAGTTTGGGCTGTAGCAGCACATTTTGAAAAGCACTGCTTGGATTTTTTTTTTAAATTTTGGCTTGCTTATATTAGAAGCGTTTTTTCTAGTGCTTCCAGTAAAAGGAGTTCCAAACAAGCCCTAACTATATCAACGAGAGAGAGATAGTGTTAACTTACTTTAGCACTTTCTGATCCCCGATTTGGTTCATGAGTATCATCATTGCAGAAGAAAAATTACGGTCTAATGATATTCTTCTGTATTATATAGGTGGTAACTCTCAAGTTGAATTTTCTTAAATAGCGAGATTGATTTTCAATGCTTGTAATCCTCTCGCAGTAAAAAAAGTTCGTCTTAGCCCTTCTCGATAACAACTCGCTTGTAAACAACTCGCAATACTGACCTTCCAAAGTTTATTTCTTAGTTGGGGGCAATCTCAATTGTAGGAGAAACAATACGCTCTGAAGTCTGAATGGTGATTGAGAAAGGCTAGGGCTCTGTATTTATAGGCTTCAGCCGGCCTTGGGTCCAATAAGAAAAAAAGCCAATTATTATAACCTCATATCAAAAAAATAAAATAAAATAATCTGATCTTCTACTTGGCGCCTAATATGCGTTAAAAATATAATTTTTGTTGCTTTGGAAGACTAAGATGCATCCTTTTCAATTCCAACATCCCATTATTTATTTATTTTATTTTATTTTTTTTAAGATTTTTTACATAAAATATCCCATGAAACTGACAATAAATTCAATATTTCCTCCTTAATTCGATTTTTGTTACACTAAGCCCTTAAAACTACTAATTCGTCCAATTTTACTCTATGTCCGTTATTCTTGCATGTACTTTATTTTTGTCGCACTTACTTTTCAACATTGGTCTGAATTACGATTCAAGTTGGAATCACATCAACCCCTACGATCAGTTCGTTCGAGAAGATGAGATGCATCTTCCACACCCACACAACTTACAATCACATCGACGAACTACTACATCACACATTCATCACCGATATCATTTGTGAGTGTTCGAATCCCACAGATCACTCACCTATCACGCGCACATTCAAATTCACCAACCACATCACTGAACCCATGGTTGAGTAACAACACTATTCCAAAGTCCTTGCACCCAAGGCACGGAGAACCTTCGACCGAGTTGGCACGTTGACTGCAAGTTGGCACGTCCACACACATCACAGAAGGACCCTGAAGAGTCCAAAATTTTTGTCTTGATTGCCTCTTGACCAAGACGAATTTTGGCACTAACACACTGATATCAAATTTGTTGGAGGAAAGAACCCTAATGTAAAAGTATATTGTTGAGAGATAGGTATAACATGTAGTATTTTCGACCCAATGGATCACTGATTGCTTTATTGATAATACATTTTTCTATTACATTTGCTATTTATAAGTGCACTCGTACCTTTACATGATAAACACAACTCTTAAATTAATTCTAAGAAATACTAACACAACTCTTGACATCTAAAGATATACAACCCGTCTAATGCACATAACTCTCTTAATAGACACACTTTTTTTAACAGTATTGAGGCACAAAAAGGATCAACTTAGGTGTAGAACCCTCACTTTCCTAGCTAAGTGATTCTCTTTGGAATGTGACATGATTGAGGGAAACGACGATCAGGGGATCAATGGGGGCACCGGTGTGGTGCCAACCAAAAAGTCTCCAACACGCAAGTGAATGTGAAGTGAGGGAATGTATAGTAATAATTTTAATAGAGTCAAGATCGTGGAGTTCTCGATTACCTTTTTTGGGGAAGGTGACCCATATTTATTAATTACTATGTGTGATTTTTTTTGTTAGGTCAATAATAACATTAATAAAAAAAAACTACAAGTTTAAAAGTAACATTTCTTAGGAAAACTACAAGTTTAAAAGTAACATTTCTTTGGAAAACTACAAGTTTAAAAGGAACATTTCTTAGGAAAAGTAAGAAACCTCGTACAACACCAAATAAGCTCATAAACAACAAAACCTAAGATATACCACCAAATAAACTCATAAACAAATTGAATCAAAAATATCAAACTATGATCCAAACTAGTTCAAAATGAACTAAACAAATTAGGGCTAAAATATCCCCAAAATCAAAGAGCTCAAAATCCCAAGCCCATCAATGAGAACAGATCTAGAACTATACTAGGCCCAGCCCAAATTAGTAGGCTAGCCATATCACACAGCCCAACATTAGGACGCCACCACCATCTCAGTCAGAGATGGCACCACCACCGTAGCCACCACAAAGCAGAGCAATCGCTCGCCATTGATGTGGGGAAGGCAACATCCATTGAGGAAGCAGACAACCGGCATCACCGCGTCCACGACAACCACCGAAACAGATAACCCGCTTTACCATGGAGCACTCGACAGCGACGGGAGAGACAAATCTGAACGAGATCCGCCGGATCCGTCACCAACACACAGCGGCGATACGAGGAAGAGAGCAAGCGACACCAACAGCGCCGTCGACACCATTGTGCAGCCTAGGCCGCACAACCAAGGGAGAAAGTGATAAAGAGGAGAGAGGAGAAAAGGGGAGGAGAAGAGCCGAAGACGAGAAGGGAGAAGAGGAGAAAAGAGGGAGGGAGGGGCTGCCACAGACCTCAACTAGGGGTCGTCGGCTAGTGTTGGCGAGCGAAGAGTTTTCTTTTGGCTGGGAGAGTTTTACGAGTTTTACTCTTACTATGTGTGATTTGATGAGTAGTTCGATGTGGGATTAAATGCCCTTCGTTGTGGTGCCAACATGTGGCTTGTGTAAGAAGGTAGATTTCTCCCCTTGTGAGGCCGGCGTGGGCAGGCTTGTTCATGGGTTTTGTGGCCTTGTCGTGTTGGCCGTCCATTGGGCCTCGTCGTGTCTGATGTGAACAAATAGACATACCTTTTCATAAACAATCTATAGTAATTGATCCAACTACAACAATAAACATTATAATTGTTTTCTGGAAATTACAGTGGACGTTGCATTACTTTGACAAGTGCTTCTTTCCTTTATTTTATACCATGTGTAAGGTCTCTCCCAGATGTGAGCTCACGGACTACCATCAGAGTTGAACTCAATTCTTTTTCATTTTTTCAGATTGCGTATCTGTAAGTTAGTCCTAGTTCAAACACTTGAGAAGAAGTAAAAGATGCTTTTTATGTACCCAAAAAAAAACCAAATTAAAGAGACAGAGGAAGAGGCATCAACAAGAGTGTTCCCCTTGAAGCTGATTGAATCATTCATTAATAAAAAAATCAAGACCTAACAACCATTACATAAACAAACACTTTGTTTATATGACTGCAGCAGATGCAAACAAAATCTTGGTTCAGAAATGCACCTCACGTTGCTGTCTCTAACAACCTTGAGGGCTGCTGGTTAACAAAGTTTTAAAAAAACAAAAAAAATTGCAGTCTTTGAATAACATATATGAGTTGAAAATTTGATAAGGAAGTTTGGATCAATGAAGGATCCACAAGTTCACCTTCCTCTTCCTCTTGGATTGCGTAAACCAAGAGTAGGAGGTAATGAATTAGCTGGAGTGAAAAGATGGGGAAGGAGCCAAATCCAGGGTCGCTTGGTGCAATTTCAGTGATTTTGTTGCTTACAGTTGGTTTGATTTATGCTGCATTGGCCTCAAATATAAAACCCTTTGATAAATGTAATTTTATTCACTTTGGAGCTAGCTAGTTGATGATTATTGTGAATCTAGGCATTGAGTTGACTAATTTGAGTTTGAAATTGAAGGAAAGCATCAGCTATCCAATGATGAAACCATTGGAGTGGAAGTGGAAGAGCCTCTCAAGTTTCTGTTCAGAAGACTAGTTAGAGGTAATTTGATTTCACTTTGTTTCTAAGTTCTAACACAAGATTGATTTTGAAGAAGAGTAATGAATATGCATATGCTGCAGGGGAAGATCAAATTCAGCTCGAAACAACGGGGTTTTCTTGCCACTCTGACATTCACTCTGAAATGTGCCTGGCTACTAGACCAGTAATCATTGACAAGAATGCATTAAGAGTTTACGTGGCTTCGAATGAATCCGGATCTGAGCACAAGGTTCAGCCATATGCAAGGAAAGAGGATCAAACTGCAATGAAGGAAGTGGCACAAGTAGAAATTGTTCATGGAATAAATTATACGAGTACTAGTCCACCAGATTGCAATTTTTTCCCACAAAGTCCCAGCTGTGGTAATTCTCTTCTGGTGGCTTCACTGGAAACCTATTTCATGAGTTCAATGAGATCATTATTCCCTTGTTCATCACCACCCGCCATTTCCGATCCCACCTTCAATTTGTGATAACTGATTTTAAGCCTTGGTGGGTAAGCAAGTACAAACGAATTCTATCAAAGCTGTCGAATTATGATGTCATAACTTCAGTTGTGAATGGAAGTATTCACTGCTATCCAGGGGCTGTCATAGGGCTCAAGTATCATGATAACTTAGCTCTAAATTCTTCAGACATTCCCGGAGGCTACTCCATGTTCAATTTCAAGCAATTCCTAAGAGAATCATACATGTTGAAAACTAAAGATGTCTTGGAGTTGGAGCACAAGGAAAAGAAACCATTGCTAGTTCTTCTATCATGTCACGAAGCAAGGAATTTTCTGAAAGAAGATAAAATGGTAGAATTGATGGAAGAAGTAGGGTTTCGGGTTATTGCTGCAAGGGCTAACCAGACGTCAAATTTGGACACGTTTTCGGGATTGGTGAACTCGTGCAGTGTGATGGTTGGAGCTCATGGTGCAGGGCTTACAAATGCAGTTTTCTTGCCAGCCAAGGCAGTGGTGGTGCAAGTGGTGCCACTGGGGCTCGATTGGCCTTCCGCTAACTATTTTGGTGGACCGGCAGTGGAAATGGGGTTGAATTACTTGGAGTACAAGATTGAAGCAGAGGAGAGTTCACTGATTGATGATTATGGTCCACAAGACCCATTGATTACTGATCCCATGTCTGTATTCGTGAATGGCTATGAGGCTGCAAGGGCTATGTATATTGATGGCCAGAATCTGAAGGTTAACTTGGTGAGATTTCGGGAAACGCTTCTTAAAGCTATGAAGCTTCTTGGACGAATAGACGATAGATCCACTACTACTTTAAGTTGATCCAAGAACCAACCTAGTATGAAATTCTTTGCAATATGTATCAAATGTCAATAACCATTTTTTTAGACACAACTTGATTAACATTCGCTCTTAATCAATGTCCATTTTCGAGATAATACCGAAAGAAAATAGTAAAAAATAAAAAGAAAAAAAAGGTAAGTTCTCAATACTTTATTTGTCTGAATTCTTGTATCTCAAAAGTTATGAATAACAAGTGTAAGCAAAATCTTAAATAAGTTTAACTAAGGAATCATATTAAGTCCGGACAAGATAGCATCTTAGATATATTTTGTTGGGTGTCGGAAGTTTGATAAACAACGCCATTAGACCAGGTTCTGTGAAGTTGATCAACAAACCTTTGACAACAACATTCTCAGTTTTCCATTTTGTATAACCAAAAGCAGTCATTCAACTCAACTCCTCAAAAGTACTGTTTTCCCCCTGAAAAATAGACTGGGATATTGCGCTGCCAAAGAATAATTCGAGGGCAGTGGGACTTATATGCACAACGTGACCATGTTACAGTGTCATGTATTCTAAGACACTATGGGCATGAAGCATTTGGTCTTAAGCCCATGAAATACATATGGAGCGATTAGGAGCCAATTAAGCTTGGACGTAGCACTCCTGGGTTTTCTGATTTCATTCCCTTAAGAGCAATCAGGCTTGGCTTATGACGCATTGAACGTAAGTAGCTATTGTTCTTGCAGGGCAGTGCATATATATTAGTTTTCTGCCTAATCATATCATAGTAAATAATTCTGTTTTGATTATTATCTAACATTCTTAGTAACCCAGACTTAGCTCCACCGGGAACAAATTGATCCTTCAATTCTGGGTTGTCCTTCAAAAACTTCAGCGAAACAATGATCTTGTCTCTGCTCCATTTGTGCCTCTTGAAGTCCTCTAACACCAACATGTTGATCTCCTCCTGTGTTATATCACCAACAGCTACAAAGTCGTCCCAACGAAACACTGAAACCTTATTCAAATCTACAAAACGTCCCGGGGGCAGAGTACTAGTAGTGATATGTTCGGTCCAGATGTCAAGAGATTGAATTTCCAGGTACAAATCTTTTTCATCTGTAGTCAACTCAGAAAAATGAACAACTCCATCTGCCTTGTCAGTTCCTCCAAAATATTTCTGGTTCAAAATCCGTTTGCTGTGGTTTTTAATCCAATCTTGATTTGGGTATTTCAAGGGTCTCCATTGCTCATCTTTCCCAACGGTTATAATTTCAAAACCAACTCCAGTATCTCTTGTATAAACAGATACCACTTTACACTCATGAGTGAATGCATTGAAAGCAAAATCCATTCTTCGTGTGGTTTCTTGTGCATCAGGCAAGTAAACTACTTGCCGGGTTGTAGGGTTTCTGATTCGGCAAACCTGAGAACTGGTAAGACTCATCTCCAAGAACAAGCCACAACAATGATCAAGGAACTTGAAGTTTTCATCCAACAGAATTTCTGATTTGTTAGCTTCTCTTTTGATGTATGTGCAGGGAAGTTGAACTGGACTGGCTTGAAGCATATTTCTGACTATGAACTGGTGGTCTTGAATCAAGAAACACCATTGCTTACATACAGACCTGAATCTTAGCAAAGATTCTACAGGCAACCAGCTCAATATCTCTGCGATAACATCAGAGGGAAGCTCAGCTGATACTTTTACAGCATGCACTCTCCTCCTTTTAGTTCTTTGGAGGCCATGCAGTGGATCCACTCTCCCTTTCTGTATTTGGTAGGAATTCACCAGCTGCATGCTGTGCACCACAAAGTTAGTTGAAATCATCTAGCACTTCACTATTACTTAGCTAACATCACTTAAAAGCACTGATTAAAACACACTTTGGGCTGTAGAAGGCACATTTTGGAGTATGCTTCTTCTAGAAAAGCACTTGGATTTTTTATGAAAATTTTGACATGCTTATATTAGAAGCGTTTTTTCTAGTATCGCTTATGAGCATAAGTGCTTCCAGTAAGAGGAGGTCCAAATAAGCCCAAACTATATCATATCAACGAGAGATATAAAGTGTCAACTTACTTTAGAACTTTCTGATCCCCGACTTGGTTCATGAGTATCGTCATTGCAGAAGAAAAGTTAAGATCTAATGATATTTTTCTCTACTATGGTAACTCTCGAGCTGAATTTTCTTAAATAGCGAGGTTGATATTCAATATGTATAATATTTTCCCCCAATACAAAATCTCTTCATAGCCCTTCTGGATAACAACTCACAATACTGACCTCCCAAAGTTTTGTTTCTTAGTTGCGTGCAATCCCAATTGTAGGATAAACAAAACGGTCAAAAGTTTGAATGGTGGAAGAGAATGGCGAGGGCTCTTTATTTATAGGCTTCCTTTTCCCTTGTAACTTGGGAGTTTACTTGGGCAGGGAAGTCATCGATCGAGTAAGAAATATGGAGCAAAGGGTATCCTAGTTGTTGAGGAATTGCATTACCTTCTTTATATTAGCTATATGTGTGTTTGTGAATGTATGAAAAGTCAAGAATCAATATCGAAACAAGTATCAACTTCATATTTTGGGGCTATGTAGAATGTCAAAAAGGACTCTGAAAAGATTTGAAGTTCTAATATTTATTTGATGTCTAGTTTTATAAGATTATTAATTAAGTCCTAAATTTTTACATTTTATTTGTGTTAGGTCTTTTACTAGATCAGTAGATACTAATATACAATTTTCTCTCACTTTTTCCACTCCATAACTATTCGGTAACGGGTGGTTGGATAAGGAATGCTTAGAGAAGGAATGCTTCCCACTATTTTATCGGATATATATCAAAGACTTAGCTGCCAGGTTTGAGTATATCACATTCAAGTATTTTTTTGCAAGCTAACTTTGTAGCTAATACGTAGCAGCTATTGGTCATCAGAAGGAGACTCCTCATGTCTGGGTTTATTTTTTTCCTCCTACAACCAATAAAGCTCACAATTTTGATTGGAGATTGGAGACACATGACAATACAACACAACATGAAAATAGGCAATTGAAAATCCTATCACAAAAATATTTTGCCCACTTTAATCTTAACACAAAATTATTTTTCCCTCAATTATATATCCAATTAAAAAATGTTATATTTTATTAGTTTAATTGAATTATCTTTAAATTTAAAAAATATAAAAAATAATAATAAAATATTAAAATTATAATGATTTAGTCTTATATGATTGATGATGATAAATTATAACCTTGCATTATTCATTACAAATTTTTATTTTTTTTAGAATTACCCCAAAGCCGTAGGCGGGGGGTGGTGGAGGGACGACTGGGACTATGCCAATCAGCCTCTAGTCTAGCTTTCGATCCCTTCCTATTGCGCCAAGTCTTGACTTAACATGTTCACTGTGGAGTGGGATATTCACAGTGGACCCCAGGGATTAAATCCCACTAAATTACAATAGATACAGAGATACAGAGACATTCCACAACGAAGAAGAGTGGAGAATAGAGTGAGTGTGATCAAAATTGATGGCACAAAGTCTCCACTTAATCATGGCAATGATTGAGTGTGATATAGGTTCCAAGGACTTCGGCGAATTAGTGAAAATACGCCTATTGCACTCAAACCACATATAATACACAGAGGAAGACGCAGCACCGCCATTGCGAATTAGTCACAATAAACCACAATTATTTTTATCCACCTTCTGTTACACCCCACCCCGGAAATCCAACTGGATAATCGGAATACCGAGGTGCTGGTTGACACCTGGACGAGTAGCCCCAATGACGGAAGCCAATTTTGATTTCCGTACGACAGTGTAAACTATGAGCATATTAATTACAATTGATTATCATAAATGAAGCCCTAAAGGCCAAAACTGACTTTTAACCTTTTTCACCTCGCCGGGTGGAGTCAGAACTGTCTTCGAAGAACCTGCTCCTCGAATCCACATGTTTCTTGCTGAAATTTGAGAGGTGTAGAATAGAAGGGTGAGTGAACCTTATTGTTTAACAGTGAGAAACTGTTTATAAAATATATACTAACCCCTCAGTAAGTAAAACATCAGTAAATTGCTATATAAAGGAGTATAACACGAAAACGATTCACATTCGTAGGATAGTTCATAGTATTATAATATTCTAACAAACCCGCAGGGATAGCAACCATACCCAATCGATAATAACTCTAGCATCGCCTCTCTAAGACTGTATCGATCAACTCAAACATCGCACTCGTACGTACGAATCATAACTCGTCTATTCGGGGTCACTGCCCTCACCATACCCACTGACCTCAGTTACGAGTATTGCCTCACTGTTATTTCGAACTCTGATCATAACCCATGACAATCATCATCAATTCATATCGACCGGTAAGTCCCTCGGCTATCATCATATCACATGAGCTGGAATAATCTTCGACTATCATCATATCATATCAGCCGGTATAATCCTCGGCTATCATCATATCACATGAGCTGGTATAATCTTTGACTATCATCATATCATATCAGCCGGTATAATCCTCGGCTATCATCATGTCACATAAGCCAGCATAATCCTCTGCTATCATCATATCATATAAGCCGGCATAATCCTCGGCTATCATCTTGTCATATAAGCCGGCATAATCCTCGGCTATCATCATATCACATAAGTTGGCATAATCCTCGGCTATCATCATATTACATCAGTCGGCATAATTTTCGGCTATCATCTTGACTCAATCATCATATAGGGTATCCCAATGGTACTATAGTCGCACGAGTCACGAGCACCTGACAGGATTATGTGTCTTCGCTTGTACCACGACCACGTGAAGGACTAGGTGCAAGCACCATTACCATGGGTCCCCCTAGGAGCTCTGGAACTGTAGACATACAGAAGAGGTCAGGGACAAGACTGGTGCTATTTAACTAGTATAGAGAGAGTGCAGATGAACGATCATGTGAAAGAATGGTCTCTAGCCTACAAACAGGTACGACATCAGCGACCACCATGTGGGTGTACCATGACTCAATAACTGACACACGACTCAACATGACTCAACTGGACTCATATGCTAAGCCGGCATGACTCCAAGGTAATAGCATCTCAATCATTTGCCCATTCTTTCTTGATTATCACAATTATCTTATTCATTATTTCACATCCATAACTCGTGGCTCTATATCGTAAATCGTATTTCGAAATCAACCCTCAAAATATCCTACTATCATAATCATCTCCTAACACTAATGAATACCATTCTAGGATCACTAACAAATATTGCCATTCCATAGGGATTACTACCCTCAAACTAGAATACCAACCACATTCCAAGCCCTAATCTAGCTCGTGGCATCGTCTATGGTTTCTCACATCATTGTGACGTACATAGCCAAATCAAACATCCCTAAGCATCATAACCAAGTAATTTCACCACAGTTCAATCCATAATTACTCTAATCACATCACATTCATCAGTATTCAATCATATAGATAGTACATAGTTATAAGTTTGGGGAAGGAGGTCCACTCATAGTACGTCAGGGAGAAGTCATCGACAGGATCCACCGTTGCATCATTACAACATCGTCTATTTTCGAACGTCCCCTCGAGCTCCGTCTCGGTTGGCGTTGTTCTCTATGGTCACCACCCCTGTAATGCCTACAAAAAATGGTCATTATCATTCATAAACACATAGTTAATTCTTTAAACAAGGGTCCCTAGCCCCTTGTGGTTAACCACGCGCTCTAAACGACTCTAAACTAGCTTAGGACGTTTGAATTAGACTTTAAACGAACTCAAACAACATTAAAACTATAAAAAAACAGATCTGGAATATCCAAAAACCCTAGACACGGGACACCGTGGGCTAGAAAGTGGCCCCAAGCGCCAGAGGAAGACTAACGGCCACCTCAAGCGTCGTCATGCGTGGTCATGCACCCCCATGCATTGCCACGCGCGTGTCACACTCCAGAACAGTAACGATATAATATTCCATCGTTTTGACAGAATATTTTGTTAGATCTGACGACATATACTAATGGAAAAGGAATATTTTGTCCACTTAACGGCGTCAAGACTTCGTTATGATGTCGTTAGCCTTTAACAGAATATGCTAACGCCGTTAGCATATTTCTTCAACTGTTGACGGCGTCAATTGACTAAACGGTTGACTGGGTTATCACATGGCTCCACGTGGCTGCCAGGTGGCCTCCAGGTGGCTGCCATGCCAGTCCACCGAACTGAACTAGTTCGCTAGAGAAGACGACCGGACCACCCCGGCTACCGCCACAACAGTGGGCGAATGCTAGAAAATCCTCGCCGAAAATGGTGATTTCCAGTGAGATCCTAACTTCTCCGTTTCTTCATCAATTTTTACAATCTACCCACCAAAACCCATCTACTCAACCCCATGAATCCAAATCCAAGCTCAAAAATGAGAGATCTTTCCTCGTTTGGCCAGAAAACGCCTCGAAAGTCGCGAGACCCATTTTCCTTTCGTCGTTCGATTCATAGCGTATGGTGGCCGACGAAGTCGATGGTTGATACAGCTATGTTCATGATCATAATGAGAGGAAGATGATGGTGGTGGCTTGGTAGGTCGACTCGCCGTCATGAGGCGGTGATGGTGATAAGGGTTTTGTGGGTTCACGGGGAGAGAGAGAGATTGTAGAGAGGAGAGAGAGAAAGGGGAAGCAGGAATGGCCCAATCTCGTGAGGAGGGAGAAACTTCCTATTTATAGTTTTGAACTTTTAAAAAATTACCATTACGTCCTCATCGTTTTAGACCCGTAACTCCCTCGTGCGAACTCCGATTTTCGAATGTCACTTGTTTGTGCACTCGTGAGTTCGAGCCATACGTAACGGTACGAGCAAAACTGCCAAAAGTGTTCTTGATTGAAAGGTGACTCTCGAGGCCATCGATGAAAAGGGCAAAATGGTCATTCTTGCGACTTAAACTTTTAATTACGACCCACAACACGTTGGGCCTTCACTAGTGGCCCAAAAATCTTCTAGTCCAACCTAATCCTTACCGGATGTTTAGATAAAATTTTTAAATTCTATTCAATTTTTCGGAACGGGTTGTAACACCTTCTTTTTGTTTCTAGTTTGAGCACCACCATTGTTGTGATCGATTTTGACTATGTTTTTTTTTTTTTGTGATTTTCTTTTATCAAAGTTGAATATGTTTAAAAGTTATCATATGGGTTCATAGATTTCTCGAATCTATGATGCTTGTTGGCTTCATACACTAAAAAACAATAATTGATCTTCAAGATCTTAACGGAAAAAAAAGTAATTGAAAGATCGATTCTAGCTTGGAAATAAGATTTGGGGTTTTTATTTCTAATTAAAAAAAAGTAACCAGGTTGTTTGGTTGTGGCACGTAGGACGACCGAAGAGAGCTTAGAGTACTCTTCAATGAAGAGTGGAATCAATTTTTAGGGTTTATATATTTTTTTTTTTGGGAAAGAGAAGGGTAGAGCTAGATTTATCTTCTTTATTACTAATATTTTTATGTTTGATTTGTTTTTATTTTTATTTGAGATATATAATTATAAAAATTGACATGGCAATTCATAGCATGTGCCGATAAATATTATGGAATACAAAAAGTGAAATTATAAATGATATCTATAACATTATTCCGTAATTGAAATTAAAGTCAATAGACATATGTGGAAGAGAAAAAAAAATTGGAGAGGGGCCGGACCAGCGAATCCTCTCCCTTCTTGAACGGTCTAGATGGTTCCAATTCCAAGAACCAATCGTAGCCGTCTATTCCCTTGAAACCCTAAAACCCTAACTCCTCTGTCCTGTATAAATGAACCGTCACTTGTGTGTTCCTCTTCAATTTCCCCTTTCAGCCTTGTACGCTTCTTAGGTGGTTTAGGTCCTGGCTGTGTTTCAAATTCATGTGTTTAATTTATTATACTGTGTGATTGTTTTGAATTTGATGTGAGTATTAGTGGTCAATTATGATAGATCCAAAGCCGGCTTGTTTCTCAAAAACATTCGCAGTGGCCGCCTAAGTGCTTTCGCCTTTCGCCGGGCTTGAGAGCATATGCTGATTTTGTCCTTCCTTGGATGTCTGAAGTTCTTTCTCCCTGTTTCTTTTTTTGTTTTAAATTTTATTTATTTTCTGGGTTTTGTGTGATTGCTATGGGGATGAACATGTCCCTCAGATTAATCTTTTTCCACCCTCTTTCACTTTGTCAGCTGTTTATGTTGTTTGTTTTTGTCTTGCTGATCATTGTGGGATGGAATAGGTTAATAGAATTGGGTTATGGATTTTCTTTTGAACAAGAGATCTCGTTGTGTTCTGTTTTCGTTATGAAATGAAGTTAATTTTTTTACTCTGAATTGTGTGTCTTTTTTTTGTTATGGAAGCAATTCAATTGAACTTTTAACTTGTGTGCTTTAATATGTTTTTATAACATATTATAATCGATGATGACAAAATGAAGGCTTGTTTCTCAAGAACATTCGCAGTGGCCGCCTAAGAGCTTTCGCCTTTCGCCGGGCTGGAGAGTTAATGCTGCTTTATCCTTCCTTGGATGTCTGAGATTGAGGTATGAATACTTTTTTTTTTTGAAAAGTGAGTTTAGTTTTGTTTTGAATAAATAGAATTATCATTTAGATGGTTTTGAATTCATAGAATTAGTATTTGGTTGGTTCAATTGTGTTTTTTCATTTTGAAAACAATGAAATTGTGTTTTTGTAGTATGTTTATATTATGTGATATGCTATGATCCATGATGACAAAATGAAGGCTTGTTTCTCAAGAACATTCGCAGTGGCCGCCTAAGAGCTTTCGCCTTTCGCCGGGCTGGAGAGCTAATGCTGCTTTATCCTTCCTTGGATGTCAGAGATTAGTTATGAATTCTTTTTTCATTTTGAAAAAATGAGTTTAATTTTGTTTTGAGTAAATAGAATTATCATTTGGATGGTTTTGAATTCATAGAATTAGTATTTGGTTGGTTCAGTTGTGTTTTTTCATTTTAAAAACAACGAAATTGTGTTTTTGTAGTATGTTTCTTTTATGTGATATGATATGATCCATGATGACAAATTGAAGGCTTGTTTCTCAAGAACATTCGCAGTGGCCGCCTAAGAGCTTTCGCCTTTCGTCGGGCTGGAGAGTTGATGCTGCTTTATCCTTCCTTGGATGTCTGAGATTAAGGTATGAATCCTTTTTTCATTTTGAAAAAATGAGTTTAATTTTGTTTTGAGTAAATAGAATTATCATTTGGATGGTTTTGAATTCATAGAATTAGTATTTGGTTGGTTCAGTTGTGTTTTTTCATTTTAAAAACAACGAAATTGTGTTTTTGTAGTATGTTTATTTTATGTGATATGATATGATCCATGATGACAAATTGAAGGCTTGTTTCTCAAGAACATTCGCAGTGGCCGCCTAAGAGCTTTCGCCTTTCGCCGGGCTGGAGAGTTGATGCTGCTTTATCCTTCCTTGGTTGTCTGAGATTAAGGTATGAATCCTTTTTCCTTTTTGAAAAAAATGAGTTTAATTTTGTTTTGAATAAATAGAATTAGTATTTGGTTGCTTCAGTTGTGTTTTTTCATTCATTTTAAAAACAATGAAAATGTGTTCTTGTAGTATGTTTATATGATATGATCCATGATGACAAAATGAAGGCTTGTTTCTCAAGAACATTCGCAGTGGCCGCCTAAGAGCTTTCGCCTTTCGCCGGGCTGGAGAGCTAATGCTGCTTTATCCTTCCTTGGATGTCTGAGATTGAGTTATGAATTCTTTTTTCATTTTGAAAAAATGAGTTTAATTTTTTTTTGAGTAAATAGAATTATCATTTGGTTGGTTTTGAATTCATAGAATTAGTATTTAGTTGGTTCAGTTGTGTTTTTTCATTTTAAAAACAACGAAATTGTGTTTTTGTAGTATGTTTATTTTATGTGATATGATATGATCCATGATGACAAATTGAAGGCTTGTTTCTCAAGAACATTCGCAGTGGCCGCCTAAGAGCTTTCGCCTTTCGCCGGGCTGGAGAGTTGATGCTGCTTTATCCTTCCTTGGATGTCTGAGATTAAGGTATGAATCCTTTTTCCTTTTTGAAAAAAATGAGTTTAATTTTGTTTTGAATTCATAGAATTAGTGTCTGGTTGGTTCATTTGTGTTTTTTCTTTTTAAAAACAATGAAAATGTGTTCTTGTAGTATGTTTATATGATATGATCCATGATGACAAAATGAAGGCTTGTTTCTCAAGAACATTCGCAGTGGCCGCCTAAGAGCTTTCGCCTTTCGCCGGGCTGGAGAGCTAATGCTGCTTTATCCTTCCTTGGATGTCTGAGATTGAGTTATGAATTCTTTTTTCATTTTGAAAAAATGAGTTTAATTTTTTTTTGAGTAAATAGAATTATCATTTGGTTGGTTTTGAATTCATAGAATTTGTATTTAGTTGGTTCAGTTGTGTTTTTTCATTTTAAAAACAACGAAATTGTGTTTTTGTAGTATGTTTATTTTATGTGATATGATATGATCCATGATGACAAATTGAAGGCTTGTTTCTCAAGAACATTCGCAGTGGCCGCCTAAGAGCTTTCGCCTTTCGCCGGGCTGGAGAGTTGATGCTGCTTTATCCTTCCTTGGATGTCTGAGATTAAGGTATGAATCCTTTTTCCTTTTTGAAAAAAATGAGTTTAATTTTGTTTTGAATAAATAGAATTAGTATTTGGTTGGTTCAGTTGTGTTTTTTCATTCATTTTAAAAACAATGAAAATGTGTTCTTGTAGTATGTTTATATGATATGATCCATGATGACAAAATGAAGGCTTGTTTCTCAAGAACATTCGCAGTGGCCGCCTAAGAGCTTTCGCCTTTCGCCGGGCTGGAGAGCTAATGCTGCTTTATCCTTCCTTGGATGTCTGAGATTGAGTTATGAATTCTTTTTTCATTTTGAAAAAATGAGTTTAATTTTGTTTTGAGTAAATAGAATTATCATTTGGATGGTTTTGAATTCATAGAATTAGTATTTGGTTGGTTCAGTTGTGTTTTTTCATTTTAAAAACAACGAAATTGTGTTTTTGTAGTATGTTTATTTTATGTGATATGATATGATCCATGATGACAAATTGAAGGCTTGTTTCTCAAGAACATTCGCAGTGGCCGCCTAAGAGCTTTCGCCTTTCGCCGGGCTGGAGAGTTGATGCTGCTTTATCCTTCCTTGGATGTCTGAGATTAAGGTATGAATCCTTTTTCTTTTTGAAAAAATGAGTTTAATTTTGTTTTGAATAAATAGAATTAGTATTTGGTTGGTTCAGTTGTGTTTTTTTATTCATTTTAAAAACAATGAAAATGTGTTCTTGTAGTATGTTTATATGATATGATCCATGATGACAAAATGAAGGCTTGTTTCTCAAGAACATTCGCAGTGGCCGCCTAAGAGCTTTCGCCTTTCGCCGGGCTGGAGAGCTAATGCTGCTTTATCCTTCCTTGGATGTCTGAGATTGAGTTATGAATTCTTTTTTCATTTTGAAAAAATGAGTTTAATTTTGTTTTGAGTAAATAGAATTATCATTTGGATGGTTTTGAATTCATAGAATTAGTATTTGGTTGGTTCAGTTGTGTTTTTTCATTTTAAAAACAACGAAATTGTGTTTTTGTAGTATGTTTATTTTATGTGATATGATATGATCCATGATGACAAATTGAAGGCTTGTTTCTCAAGAACATTCGCAGTGGCCGCCTAAGAGCTTTCGCCTTTCGCCGGGCTGGAGAGTTGATGCTGCTTTATCCTTCCTTGGATGTCTGAGATTAAGGTATGAATCCTTTTTCTTTTTGAAAAAATGAGTTTAATTTTGTTTTGAATAAATAGAATTAGTATTTGGTTGGTTCAGTTGTGTTTTTTTATTCATTTTAAAAACAATGAAAATGTGTTCTTGTAGTATGTTTATATGATATGATCCATGATGACAAAATGAAGGCTTGTTTCTCAAGAACATTCGCAGTGGCCGCCTAAGAGCTTTCGCCTTTCGCCGGGCTGGAGAGCTAATGCTGCTTTATCCTTCCTTGGATGTCTGAGATTGAGTTATGAATTCTTTTTTCATTTTGAAAAAATGAGTTTAATTTTGTTTTGAGTAAATAGAATTATCATTTGGATGGTTTTGAATTCATAGAATTAGTATTTGGTTGGTTCAGTTGTGTTTTTTCATTTTAAAAACAACGAAATTGTGTTTTTGTAGTATGTTTATTTTATGTGATATGATATGATCCATGATGACAAATTGAAGGCTTGTTTCTCAAGAACATTCGCAGTGGCCGCCTAAGAGCTTTCGCCTTTCGCCGGGCTGGAGAGTTGATGCTGCTTTATCCTTCCTTGGATGTCTGAGATTAAGGTATGAATCCTTTTTCTTTTTGAAAAAATGAGTTTAATTTTGTTTTGAATAAATAGAATTAGTATTTGGTTGGTTCAGTTGTGTTTTTTTATTCATTTTAAAAACAATGAAAATGTGTTCTTGTAGTATGTTTATATGATATGATCCATGATGACAAAATGAAGGCTTGTTTCTCAAGAACATTCGCAGTGGCCGCCTAAGAGCTTTCGCCTTTCGCCGGGCTGGAGAGCTAATGCTGCTTTATCCTTCCTTGGATGTCTGAGATTGAGTTATGAATTCTTTTTTCATTTTGAAAAAATGAGTTTAATTTTGTTTTGAGTAAATAGAATCATCATTTGGATGGTTTTGAATTCATAGAATTAGTATTTGGTTGGTTCAGTTGTGTTTTTTCTTTTTAAAAACAATGAAATTGTGTTTTTGTTGTATGTTTATATGATATGATCCATGATATGATCCATGATGACAAAATGAAGGCTTGTTTCTCAAGAACATTCGCAGTGGCCGCCTAAGAGCTTTCGCTTTTCGCCGGGCAGGAGAGCTAATGCCGCTTTATCATTCCTTGGATGTCTGAGATTGAGGTATGAATTCTTTTTTCTTTTTGAAAAAATGAGTTTAATTTTGTTTTGAATAAATAGAATTAGAATTTGGTTGGTTCAGTTGTGTTTTTTCATTTTCAAAACAATGAAATTGTGTTTTTGTAGTATGTTTATATGATGTGATCCATGATATGATTGATGATGACAAAGTGAAGGCTTGTTTCTCAAGAACATTCACAGTGGCTGCCTAAGAGCTTTCGCCTTTCGCCGGGCTGGAGAGCTAATGCTGCTTTATCCTTCCTTAATTCTTTTTTCATTTTGAAAAAATGAGTTTAATTTTGTTTTGAGTAAATAGAATCATCATTTGGATGGTTTTGAATTCATAGAATTAGTGTCTGGTTGGTTCATTTGTGTTTTTTCTTTTTAAAAACAATGAAATTGTGTTTTTGTAGTATGTTTATATGATATGATCCATGATGACAAAATGAAGGCTTGTTTCTCAAGAACATTCGCAGTGGCCGCCTAAGAGCTTTCTCCTTTCGCCGGGCTGGAGAGCTAATGCTGCTTTATCCTTCCTTGGATGTCTGAGATTGAGTTATGAATTCTTTTTTCATTTTGAGAAAATGAGTTTAATTTTGTTTGAGTAAATAGAATCATCATTTGGATGGTTTTGAATTCATAGAATTAGTATTTGGTTGGTTCAGTTGTGTTTTCTGTTTTTAAAAACGATGAAATTGTGTTTTTGTATTAAGTTTATATTATGTGATATGATATGATCCATGATGACAAAATGAAGGCTTGTTTCTCAAGAACATTCGCAGTGGCCGCCTAAGAGCTTTCGCCTTTCGCTGGGCTGGAGAGCTAATGCTGCTTTATCCTTCCTTTCTGAGATTGAGGTATGAATTCTTTTTTCTTTTTGAAAAAATGAGTGTAATTTTGTTTTGAGTAAATAGAATTATCATTTGGATGGTATGATATGATATGATCCATGATTTGACAAAATGAAGGCTTGTTTCTCAAGAAGAACATTCGCAGTGGCCGCCCAAGAGCTCTTGCCTTTTGCGGTTCTAGAGAGCTAATGCTGTTTTATTCTTCTTTGGATGTATGAGATTTTTTTATTAATTTTGGCTTACAATAAAATAGTTATTTATTTTGAATAAAATGGAGTTAGGTCTTTATTTATTTTATTTTGTTTGTCGGTTTGACTTTGATGATGGATTTCGGTGATGGGCTTTGGTGACGGTGGTCGGTCTGATGAGCCCACAGGCTCGTATAAGTGTGAAAAGAAAGACAACCAAACACAACAATACTTTATTTAACTCTCCATAATAAGCTCTAGCTCTAGTTCTAGTTCTAAGAACTTGGTTGAACCACAGAGAGAAGTAATGGGACAAGTGCAAATATGAATACAGCTGCTAAGGGAAATGCTACCCCATAACCTACTTCGCCACAATAGAGAAAATAGTAGAGAAAATAATTAGCAGACTTGTTCCTTTCAAGCTAAAAATAAAAAGGCGCATCAACCGACGACTTATTTTTACCCAAACCGTGTAGAAAAAGGGAACAGGGTTGCTGTTGTTGGTCATAAAACCATCACCCGATTCTTGGTTGCTGTTGTTGATCACAAAATCATCATCGGATTCTTCTTCCAATCCATATATCATCAACCAAGCCACAGAATTCTCAGCGCGTTTCTTGCTCCACTTCTCATCTCCAGTCGTACGTAGCCTTCCAATTTGAACTGAACACACAAATTTCTTCTCATGTTGACGACCTGATTCCTTTTCAATGCTGCAGAGATTACCAAAATTACAACATAAATTTAACAATTTCATTTGTTTTAGGTTTCAATATTTATGCGATTGTGATGGGGTAAAATAGGTAGAAGTATATTAGTACGTACTTATACACTGGTCGAGGCAACCTCTTCTTGACACAAAGCTCATTCAGCTTCTGCTTCGCTCTCATTTGAACAAGTTAAAATGACCCGTCGATTACGTCCAATGATTCGTACAACTTTGATAGAGCAAGTTTTGCAGCATTAACCCTTGCAATTTTCATATTTTGGGAACAATCTGACGCAACTAGCTCCCCATCAACATGAACACTAGCAACACTTAAATATTTGGTATCGTCTCTCCGCTGCTTGATGTCGACGGCCTTCCGGTGTTTCTGGCAAAGCTTAAACAGCATTGTCACAGGGTGTCCTCGCAAGTCGTGGGGAGTAACTATGGGCTCCAAAAGATGCTCTAACTTCTGAAATGCACGAACAAATATTCATGGGGTTATATCTGCAAGAACCTTAGGGGGTTTCACAGACCCACTCCCCCCAGCTTGGACAAATTTGTCTTATCTGACATGTAAACCAACTCCTCATAATGTTTACCCAAAACAACAACAATTTATTTGAACAACCAAAAATCCTGTAAATAAGTTTTAACCAAAATCATATTACGGTGTTACATTTTCTCACGTGATATTCCTTGATACATTATTTTTTTTGTTTAAGGAGTTCGACAATTGGAGAACTTTTCTGTTCTACTTTTTTTATTTAATGGATTTTTATAATCCAAATTGTGAATAGCCTAAATTACCATTTTAAGATCTTAATTCTAAAAACAAATTAAAGAAATTGGACATTGATTTTAATCATTCATATATAGAACTTAAATGGATAATTCTCAATGATAAATTTTATTGTTATTAAAATCATTTATTAGTTTGATACATATAAAATTACAATTGACTAAACATTCTATAATTTCTCCGGTGTATTTTTTTTACAGTATGATTTTGTTTGAAATGACAATCTAGAGAATGAAAAAATTCGATTATGCTCGTACATATAGGAAAAAGTTATCAAAATGAAAAGAATGAAATGATGAGGTCCTTTTTTTATGCTATTACGTACTATATTTTGACATCATTTTTTTTTATTCTCCAACTTCGTTTCTCTATGCTACCAATCTATGATTAAAATCGCTGTCTAATTTCTTTAAATTTGTTTTTAGAATTAGGATATTAATATGATGATTTAGGCTAATCACAATTTGGATTATGAAAATCCATTAAATAAAAAAAGTAGAACAAATTACTTGTTGCACTCTATTAAAAGAAACAACTATTTTTACAAATTATTTGTTGCACTCTATTTTTTTATTTTAATATTTTCTCTTTTTTCAATAAATCAGACTTCTCAATTTAACTTTTTTTTTAATTCAATATATTTTATTTTTATTTCTTTTATTAGCGTAAAATATTTGATTTTTTTTTGTCTCAAGAAACCAAGTTAAGAATGTTATGAAATGTATATTAATTCTAAAATTTATTTAAAACCCTAAAACAAAACTAATTAAAAATAAAAGACTTATTACTTCATATGCACTCAGAACAAGTCTTCGAATCTTAAAATGCACAAAAAACTAAAATGTGCCTCAGTTTGCACCAATAACAGGCATTTAGTTACCTCTGTTGTACCATCTGATAGTAATATTACAAAATTTGAAGGGGCAATTAAGACATTTATTATATTTTATTAAATTATATATTAAAAAAAAAATTAAAACTAATTTTATTTACTCTTCCCCTTCCCCTTCCCAACCTACCAAGCTTCGAAGGGCCGATCATGTTTTGCAAATACTCATTGCCGAGGTCGATGATGATATCGATTTCGGAATTTGTAAAGGCTTTGAGGACGTTCGGATCGACATCGTAGAAATTCGGCTGACTTTTAGAGATTGGAGGAGGCAGGTGACTCTTGAAGTAGATGGGAGCTTGTTGGCTATTTTCCTATGGTTGATTCCAAAGCTCAGGATATGAACAGAGTGGAAAAAAAAAAGATGTATTGAAAGATCAAATCTTGACCAAACTTAGATCCTAAATTCAATGCAATTAACGTAAATTGAAGAGAGAAGCTAAATTTTGTTTAAAACCCATTTTGGAAATTCGGATTGGTGGGACGATGGAATAGCAATCATATATTCATACCAGCAAGAGTGTTGCATAACTAGGATTTAACTCAACATCCAGTTTTGCAGTCCGCTGCATCTTATGATATTCACATCTGGTCCATGCTTTGCGTAAGTGGAGTTAATCCATTCATTTTCTCAAAATTTCCAGCCTTGCTTCATGACCGACCTTCCCAAAGCACAAGTCTGGATCCAATCTTGAAACTCGACACCCAACGCCGATGGTGGTGGTGGACGTTTAACGGAATTGGGGTGGTGGAGGAGATTTGGTGGCTGTTCAACTTTTTTTTTTTTTTTTTAAATAATTTTTAGAATTAATATAGAGTATTTAATAACATTGTTAATCTCATGGTAAAAAAAAAAAATTAACATTGTGAATCATGGTTAGATAAATGGACACATATCAAGCCAATAGGAAAGTGTGAGAAAAAAAAAATGCTTACCATTATTGTGGATTTTTCAATTTTTATAAAATAAAATAAATTAAAAGATAGAGGTATGTTTGAAAGTTTAATTCATAAAAAAAATAAGAGAATATTAAAATAAAAAAGTAAAGTGTAGTAAATAATTTGTAGAGTGTCAAAATTAGTTTCTTTTTCAAATTAAGAAGAAATAAAAAATAAACTCAATAAGAAAAAGGTAAGGGGTGAAATAACTATTCACTTTTTCCACTAATATTTTTTTTTTAAATTTTGTAGTGGTTTCTTTTAGTAGAGGTAGATTGTTTAGTATTATTGATTTATAATTTTTCATAATTTTAATAATGTGAATTTTTTAGTTGCTTGTGTCGTTTATATCATATTAGTATTGCTGGTTTATATCGTATTAGTATTGTTGGATCAACTTGTAAGTTTTATTATCATAACTTGATTTTGATAATATAATTATACCATGTTATTATGATATAACAAAATATCATTTTTAATTAATAAAAAAAGCTCTTTTAGTTTTAGTTTAAAATATATGTTTTAACCATTTTGTCATTATTTATTAAATTATCTGTCTAAAAGAAATTCATTAATTAAGAGTATTTTGTTCGAAAATTTGAGATACTAGTCACCATCTTCGCTTTACAACAATAATAATAATAATAATACAATCCGTTTTATTTAAAAAAATAAATTGCAAATATATTGAATAGAGAAAGCGAGAATATATTACTTGGCGATCGAGCTGCGGTGAACTGTGGCGAAGGTAGAGATAAAGGCGGTGGCGCACAGCGACACGTGCGAAGCTGTCGGTGCTAACATTGGCGGAGCGCAGCTGAGAGAAGTGGCCTTGATCCATGTTGGGGTTAGTACGATAGAGGTATTTACTAATAGCAAGGCCGAGAACGGCGTCTCCGAGGAAGGCGAGGCGGCGATACGAAACGGAGGGGTGGGTGAGAGCTTCTTCTAACAGCATCTTGTTCGTGAACTCGCACCTCAGGATTTTCTCCACGGCTGCCACTGACTGTTCCATTTCCGGCGACGGCTGGAGTTTCTGATCAAGGGGTGATGAAAGGTTTGATATTGTTGATCGATGTTGCTCAAGTAAAACTTAGTTCTGAGGGAAATGGAAACAAAATTAGAGTGAGGAAACAAAGTGAGTAACGTTGAGGAACCTTAATAATGAAGTAATGAAAAAGAGATTGAAAAAGAGTGAAAGGCAAAATTGTGTCGCCTAGGTTGTCATATGTATTGGCTAGTCAACAATCGGAATTTACGCCTTCGAGTTCAACTCTCTCGTTACTAGCAAAATTAAAACTAAATCAGAATCTGTTAATAACCATTCGAATTTTGCTCTTTTTACTAAAAAGGTAAATGAATTATTAAAGAAGAATGGAGGAGCCACCTAGCAGTACAATTTAATGTTATTTATGTTTTAGTTGTATTTAAGATATCTCATGTTCTACTTCAATTTTAAAAATTCACCCTTCTCGCCCCAATTTTGAGCAAATCTGACGCACTTTGGGCTAGGCGGCCAATTATAGGTTAGGGCGGTGGACGACTAGACTAACATATCTTTACTTATTTATATTTTTGGGCTTTTAAATTTCACTAAAACTCTCTACTCCTTCATTTAATTTTTTATTTTTAATGTTTATGTTTATATTTATGTTTATTGCTGCCAAAAAATGAATCAACTTAAAGATTTGTCGTCTTGTGCTAACTGCGGCTCTCTTCACCCTATGACATGTTTCAAAGAGAACGGAAAAAAAATAGGTCTTTGAAATTTACGTCAGTTTATGAGTATGAAGGTTGAGTAGTAATTTCAGTACCACAAGGGAAAAGTGTCTAGTTACCTCTTCGGGAGGAATGCCTTTGAATTATTTTGAACAAGTGAAGTTGGTGACTTTCGATGTGGGATTACCGACATTTCTTGATTGGCTGACATGTGCCTTGATAGGCTAGGGTGACACGGCATGTCCTATGGGTCATGCGGGGCCTCTTTGTGTGTTTGGTTGAGATTTGTTTTTTTGATTAAAAAAGAACATTTAGAATCAATGTTGCCCCTTAATTATTGTCTAGTGATTTTAAGAACATTTCCTACAAAACGAGTACAATATAATGACCTTGTAAATGGAACTGTCATCAATTGTCTTCTATTTACGTTTTATTGAATTTGTTAATTGTCTTCCATTTATGTTTTATTACTAACAATTTGATGCAAAGTGCTCTGATTTCAAAAGTGATTTGATTCAATCTCGTAGGAAACAGAGTGGAGGTGCAGGTGTACGTCCAACCAACAGTACCAAACATTATAGTTTTCAAACCATATGTTACATGCTCAAACCAAATTTTCATCACACATAGGCATCATGAAACACGAATAACTTACCAGAAATGAATCGCCATTCTGCCCGGATCATCAAGGAAGCTCCCGAATTATCCGCGTCTTTTATTCTCAATTGTGTGGTTTTGAACAAACAGGATTTGTATTTGGTTGGTTCAGTTGTGTTTTTGTTTTTGAAAACATTGGAATTGTGAATTGTGTGTTTTATTATCATGTTTTATATGATATGATATGATTGATGATGACAAATTGAAGGCTTGTTTCTCAACAACATTTGCAGTGGCCGCCTAAGAGCTTCCGCCTTTCGCGGGGCTAGAGAGATGATGCTGTTTTATCCTTTCTCGGATGTCTGAGATATTATTCATTTTTATTTTCAATAAAATAGATATTTATCTTTATTCTGTTTTCTTTTGAATGAAATAGAATTAGTCATTGGGTTGTTTTATAAAATTGATCGACTTAGATCAAGAATACAGTCACGCTAAGAGTAGATGATTTACCTTAATTGGTAGGGAACTATGTTCACGAAATTAGGGTCATTTTCATTAGTCATGTTAAGACTTCTGTACATAATATAGAGCGATAGTGCCCTTTTACAAGGTTGGGCTTCGGTGATGGTGTGTCAGATGAGCCCACGGACTAGTACTAGTAATAGTTTGAAAATGAGTGACACACCAAAACTTTATTCAACTCTCCATAATAAGCTCCAGCTCCAGGCGCTTGGATTTAACCATACAGAGACGCACAGGGACAAGTACAAATATGAAACCATACAGAGACCCAAAGGGACAAGTACAAATATGAAACAGGTGCTAAGGGAAATGCTACGGGCACGCAAATCTACTCCATAAGTAACTTTGCCACAATAGAGAAAATAATTAGCAGACTTACTCCTTTCAAGCAAAAAACAAAAAGACGCATCACCCCGCGACTTATTATTCTCCAAACTGTGTAGACAACGGGGACACGATTGTTGTTGTTGATCATAAAGTCATCATCAGATTCTTGGTTGTTGTTGAACATAAAATCATCTTCAGATTCATCTTCTAAACCACATATCATCAACCAAGCCGCAGAATTCTCAGCATCTCTCTTTCTCAACTTCTCATCTCCAGTCATACATAGCGTTGCAATTTTAACTGAGCACACAAATTTCTTCTCATGTGGAGGACCTGATTCCTTCTCGATGCTGCAAAGATAAAACAAAATTAGAACACAAATTTAACAATATCATTTGTTTTAGTTTTCAATATTTATGCGATTGTTATAGGGTAAGATTATGTTAGTACGTACTCGTACACTGGTTTAGGCCACTTCTTCTTGACACAAAGCTCATTCAGCTTCTGAATGGCTCCGATTGGACCAACAACTTCAAACGACCTGTCGTCTGCGCCCAATGTTTCGGACAACTTCGATAGAGCTTGGTTTGCAGCAATTTTCATATTTTCGGAAGAATTTGACGCAACTAGCTTGCCATCAACATACACACTAGCAATACTTAAATTTTTGGTATCGACCTCCTTACCGTGGTTCTGGCAAAGCTTGTACAGCATTGTCACAGGGTGTGTGACTACGGGCTCCAAAAGATGCTTAAACGTCTGAAATGTACAAACAAATATTCATGGGGTTATACTTATGCCCAATTCAAAATTATAATTAAGTCTATTTAGAAATTAACAAAAAATTCCTTTTATGTAAAGATAAAAAGAACACACACCCTCCATAGTTTGTCGAGGTCATAATCCAAGTCGATATAAATAGCAGCAGCCACGGACTCCACAATATCTGCAAGAACCTTAGGGGGTTTCACAGACCCACTTTCCCCAGCTTTGACAAATTCCGCTACCTAAGATTTAAACCAACTGCTCATAATGTTTACCTAAAACAACCAAAAATCCTTAAACAAAATTTAAAATATATGTTTTAACCATTTTGTCCTCATTTATTAAATTGTCTTTCTTTAAAAAGAAATTCATTAATTAAGAGTATTTCCCCCCGTGGCCCTCTTGGATTGATGTCGAGGCTGCTAATTGGCGAGGTAAATCCTTGTCAATGGGTGTCCGGAAGCTCGTGCTTGTAGTCTCAGTGTATTGTATTTAGTTAGACCATAATAATCACGTTTTCAAAAATTGTCGGAAGCCGCCGACGGCCATCATCCAAACCAATTCCAACATGGTTCGGTGTCTTCTTTGCTCCTTGAAACTCAGACCAATTGCTACTAACTTGCAGATTGCTCGTAGCTACAACGTTCCCAGCTCTTTGCTCTTTTTGAGTATACTCGATATGGGTGCGTACTTTGTTGTCATTTTTTCTTTCATGGATTGCTTGTAGCCTTGTAAAGGTTTCTTTCATGTACTTTGTTAATATATTTTACTTAACTCTAAAAAAATTCTACCAAAAACAAAAATAAAAAATAAATCATTAATTAAATTGTATTTCAATTGGTATAAAACCATGAGGGTAAAAAAGATTCACCAATTTTTTTGACAAAAATATCTATTGATTAATAACTTTTAAATTTAATACATAAAGATACAATAATAAAATTAAATATTTAAATAAAAAAAAATATTTTAGTGAATGAGTGGGTAATTACTCCAACACTCATTCTTTTTTATTTATTCTATTTTTTGAGTTTTCTTTTTTATTTCTCCTTATTTTTTTAAAAATTATAAACAATAAATTCAAAATAAAAAAAAGAGCAAATTACACTTTAGTACCCTCACGTTTACACCAAATTTCACAGTTATACTTAACTTATCAAAAATTTCATTTTAGTACTATGAATTTTTTAAAACGTTTCACTTTTGTCCCAACGACATATTTTTTGACTGAATTTCTGTTAGTTGATGAAATGACGCGTGTGAGGACCACACAAAAATAAATTCTACGGTGACTATAGGCATAATTACTTAATTAGCTATTGATTATCTCTCGCTCAGTATTTCAGCGGAAGATGTTAGGCATGAGATAACTAATGACTAATTATGTAATTTTTCCCAAAATCACCGTGAAATTTATTTTGATGGGACCCCCATATGCATCACGTCATTAACCAACATAAATTCAACCGAAAAATATGTCGTTTGAATAAAGATGAAACGTTTTAAAGAGTTCAGGGTATTAAAATATAAATTTTAAAACGTTAGATATAACTCTAAAATTTAATTTAAATATGAAAGTACTAAAATATAATTTACGCTAAAAATAATTAATATACACAAGCATAAATTTAATTATTATAAAGCAAGAAAGGTGAGTACGCTTCGCCAAAAAAGAAATTGAAAATATATTGAAAAGAGAGAGCGAGAATATATTACTTGGCGATCGAGCTGCTGTGGCCTGTGGCGAAGGTAGAGATAAAGGTCATGGCACACAGCGACACGTGCGAACCTGTCGTTGCTAACATTGGCGGAGCGCAGCTGAGAGAATTGGCCTTGATCCATGTTGGGGTAAGTACGAATGAGGTGGTTACTAATAGCAAAGCCGAGAACGGCGTCTCCGATGAAGGCAAGGCGGCGATACGAAGCGGAATAGGCGAAGGAGGGGTGGGTGAGAGCTTCTTCTAGCAGTACCTTGTTCGTGAACTCGTACCTCACGATTTTCTCCACAGCTGCCACTGACTGTTCCATTTCCGGCGACAGCTGGAGTTTCCGACCAAGGCGTGGTGGGGTGGTGAAGGGTTTCATATTGTTGATCGATGTTGCTCAAGTAAAACTTAGTTCTGAGGGAAATGGAAACAAAAGTGAGTAAAGTTGAGGAACCTTAATAATGAAGTAATGAAAAAGAATGTAAAAGAGATGGAACAAAAGGAAAAGCTGTCGACTAGTCAACAATCGAATGTATGCTACTTTAGCGTTATATTTGTGCAACCCTATCGTTGGGCATCGAATTTCATAGCCCTACCGGCAATAAATTATCGGTAGTATGGATTGAAGACATTAAGGGGAAGGCTACCGAGCGGCACACTTAGTAGTATGATTTAATAATATATTTTTCACATGTTATGTAGGATATATAGAATTCAATTTTCGTAAATATCAAAATCGAAAATAAATTGGCATATGTTAATAGCCATTTGAATTTTACCTTTTTACTTTTTAGCTATCTTTAAGTTTTATGTTCTAAATAGATAAACGAATTTTGCCTGAGATGACTGTATGGATGGAAGATGAACCTGATTGGATTGCTCACTTGATTGCAGCTGATATTATGCAGGGGTTTAGTATTGAGATCTTGTGGTCTTAACTTTATATTTGCTGTGTTGCTAGTTTGGTTTTGGTCTTTTGGATTTGTTTTGTTTTTTGAGTGTTACCTAGTGCGTGACTCTTTTTTTCTTTCGTTGGGTTGAAATTCCCAACAAAATTTTAATGAGACTACACTTTTGTACCCATTGTAATTCTTTTTTCGGTTCAATGAGAATACCTTCTTCCTAAAAAAAAAAGATAAACGAATTACTAAAGAAGAATGGAGGAGCCATTATTCATGCTTTAGTTGTACTTGAGACATCTCATGTGTCAACTTCAATGGATTAGATCGCAACCAATATTTTAAAAATCCTGCCTTCTCACCCCGATTTTGAGCAAACTTGCCTAGGCACTTCAAGCTAGGCGGCCAAGTATAGGTAAGGAAGTGGACGACTAAATTGACATATCTTTTATTTATTTAGATTTTGTAGTTATATTTTTAGGCTTTTAAGTTTCACATAACTCTCGATTCCTTCATTTCATAGTTTCATTTTAAATGTTTATGTTTATTGTTGTAAAAAATGAATCAACTTAAAGATTTGTTCTGTTGTGCTAGCTGCGACTCTACTCACCCTATGACCTATTTCAAAGAGAATGGAAAACCAACGGTCACTTGTGTGGTACTAGTTTAACATTCTCCGAAACTTAAATCAGTATATAAATACGACAATTTAGTAGTAATTTTAACACTATAAGGGAAAAGTGGTATAGTCACCTTTTGGGAGGGGAATGCCCTTGAATTATAGTGAATGAGTGAAGTTTTTTTTTTGATAAATTAGTGAATGAGTGAAGTTGGTGACTTTCGATGTGGTACTAACGACATTTCTCGTATGGCTGACACGTGCCTTGATAGGCTAGGGTGACGTGACATGTCATATGGCTCCCGCAGGCCCTCTTAGTGTGTTTGGTTGGGTTTTTTTATTTTTTAATTAAAAAAGAACGCTTGGTCCAGTGCCACCTCTCCATTACCGTCCAGCGATTTTTAGAACATTTCCTACAACTCCACTACGATATAATGATGTTGTAAATGGAACTGTCATCAGTTGTCTTCTATTTATGTTTTATTGAATATGTTAATTGTCTTCCAGTTATGTTTTATTTCCAAAAATTTGATGCAAAGTGCTTAGATTTCAAAAGTGATTTGATCCAATCTCTTAGAAAACAGAGTGGAGTGCAGGTCTACATCCAACCAACAATACCAAACATTTTAATTTTCAACATTTTGATTCTAAGTGTATAAACTATATTATATGATCAGCACAAACCAAATGTTACACGCTCAAACCAAATTTTCCATCACACATAGGCATGAACCACGAAAAACTTACCACAAATGAATCGCCATTCTTGCTGATGATACATACCAGTTGCATCATAGAAAATCGGATTCTTGTAAAGCCCGGATCATCAAGGATGCTGCAGAATTATCCGCGTCTTTTATTCTCAATTTTTCATCTCCCCTCATGCATAGCAGACCATCCTCAGTTGCAATTTTAACTGAGGAAACAAATCTCTTCAGATGAGAAGGACCTTCATCTTTCTCAATGCTGCAAAGTGCAAACCCACTTAACTATATAACGAACCACTTTTATTATGATCAATGATCATGAGGACAAAGGTTAAGATCCATACCTGTAAATGGGCTTAGACCACTTCTTCTTGTCGCAAAGCTCGTGCAACTTCTGTTTTGCTTCTTCAATGTGAAATGAACCATCCATTCCAGCAACCAATTCAAAGGACACATCACTTACACCTAGTGTTTGCGACAACTTATACAACGCAATCTTGGCAGCATCAAGCTTGGCAATTTCCTTCTGCTCCGAAGAACCCGAGGCAACAAACTTGCCATCAACATACACACTCGCAATACTCTTTCTCTCGTCTCTCCAATGCTTGATATCAACATGCTTCCCGTGCTTCTGGCAGAGCTCAAACAACATTGTCACCGGTTGTGGTTGGCCTTGCAAGTCTTCAAGAGTAACTATAGGCTCCAAAAGATCCCTAATTTTCTACAAATGTTCAACATCAATAGAATAGAAAAATCAAAAGGGAAAGACTTGAACACGAATTTAGCAAAAGCATGTCATTTTCTCATGAAATCAGAAGAAGCTACGTAAGTAATACATTACACACCATCCACAGCTTCTCCAGATTAAAATCCAAGTCAACATACACAGCAGCTGCCACAGACTCCACGATATCCGCAAGAACTTTAGGGGCTTTCACTGATCCACGATATACAAGTGGCGCCTCGTCTTCTCCAGTGACAGCTTCAGTAAACTCCCTAACCTAAAATTTAGAACAAATTGCACATAAAACCCAACATTAAAAGCATTTAAGGAACGACCTAAAATCATTATAAATCAATTTGGACAATACCCTTGGTGGATGTGCTCGTCTCCCATTTGTGATTAACGAATTTTGACTATATGCATGTTATAATCAAAACCATTCATTTCCTAAAGAACCATCGAAAGCTCATCTTTAAAAATAAAAATTTAAAAATCAATCAATTTGAATATCATTTAGCCATTATGTCCGGTTCACCAAGAGAATTTTAGCTGTTAGTAAAAGTGTCCACTATTTTGATATATACGGGTGACCAATGCATCTCCAAATTGGTTCATTTTTTGTATAAGTGATCTATAAGGAATTGTTTACTATTTCGATTATGACATATGTATAGTGAAAATTCCTTGTTACCAAATCCTGCTTTCGCTTTGTAAGAACTGAAAATGAAAATGGGTGGTTTTATTTTTCACATATAAAACAGATGAGCGAGCGCAGCAAAATGAAATTGGTTGAGAAACAGAAAGGAAAAACTATAAATTACAGAAAAAAAACTATTAGTGTTTAATTAATAGGGATGAGTGATGAGTGACGATGACCTTATCGTGGAGGGCAGGTGCACAGTGGCGCAGATATCGATACAGGCCATGTCGGACACCCACACGTGCGAGCTTCTCCGTGCTGACATTGGCGGAGCGTAGCAGAGAGAGGGTGCCAGGGTCGAGCCTCGGATAAGCAAGGAAGAAATAATTGCTGAGAGCGAGGCTGAGAGCGGCGTCGCCAACGAACTCCAGCCGCTGGTACGACGCCGTTTCCGGGTAGGAGGAGTGGGTGAGAGCTTCTTCCAGAAGCTTCTTGTTTCTAAATTGGTAGCCCAGGATTTGCTCCACGGCTGCCACTGACTGTTCCATTTCCGGTGATACATGGTGGGGCGTAAGATGGGCGATGGGCATCGTCATTTGCATCAATTGTTTTTTGAAATTCTGAATGTTTAAGCAGCCGGGTTTCCTTCAGAGTTTGAATAATGAAGGTTTCAACTTTCAAGTACAAATACATCGTCGTAAAACAAAATTGAAGTACACGTTGCACTCCCCAACATGTCACAGTGAAACAGTTAAATTTGATTTTTATTTATAAGAATTAAAATTTCACTTTTGACTAGAATTTTTTTTTTTTTAATCTGATTGACTAGAAAAATTAAGTGTAATAAAAGTCACTCTCATTTATAAGGGCAATGTATTCAAATGACATTGCAATCAGGAAAGTATTTTATCGAGGGAGTAGGTAAATATTACTACTGAGCTGATTTTCATTGATGTTACTAACTCTTATGAATTGGACAATCAACCGTTCAACACTACAATCTAGTGATTGTCATGGTCATAAATTTTTGGCTTACTACTCAAAATGCTCCCCAAATCGGACATCGAGTCTCAATTTGCTTCACCAACGCGAAATCGTAACAATGTAACCCCTGAACCCCTCTTCTGTTAAGTCTGTTGTACTAAAAGTAAGTCTTTATTACTAACGGCAGTTAGAAGAGGGGTATTTTGTCAAAAAATTAAAATAATTACCCTAAAAGAAAATAATTATTCCCAAATCCACCCCAACCCTCCACAACCCTCCCAATTCTCGCCTTCAACGAAATTACCCAACCCACCACCTCTTCACCTTCGATCCCATCGCCATCCTCTTCTCACAAACCCAGAACCACCATCATCTTCATCTCGCTTCGTCTCCCTTCTCTGTCGGCCCCAAAGAGCAAATTGAGACTCCTTAAACTCCTTTTATTCTCATATGCCTCTTCTTCCCAGTAGTTGATGCAGAAAATATAGGTACCAAAAGTTCAAGGAGTGTACCTTTGGAGCTGCTTCTTCATTGGACCTTAGGTTCATTCTTTAAACGGAGTAGCATCTCCATCCAAATATTTAGGTTGCTTCTTCATTGGAGAAGATCCTCTTTAGTGTTCGTCAAATTTTCATAAAAGTTTGTCTTTTAATTTGAGATTTTCCTTTCGCTTCTCTCTTCCCAAATAGCTTTTTTAATAAGATAGAATTTGGAGACGGCATTTTGACATGATGAGGAGGCAGGGATTTGGGTTTGGCATTAAAACTGTATGTAATTCGTAATAGTTTAGAAAATGCCTAATCCCCATTCTCTCTTCTAAATCCCTCAGATTTGAAGAAATTGCATTTTGACTTTCAAGGGGTTGCATTTTCTAAATCGTAACAGTTTTAATTCGATCAACCTTATCTGACTTTCAAGGTTAGGGATTTGTCTCGCACCACTTGCCAAGTGCCAATTCCAAACCCTAATCACCTCGTTAGGTAATTCGCCCTTTGATTCCCACGATTTCTATTAATTTATTTTCCCCTGTTTTAGGGTTTTGATGATTAAATTGCAATTTCTTCATATTTATCATCCAAATATGAGGGATTTTGGATAAAACTGTTTTCTACATCAACTACTGGGAAAATGAGGCAAATGAGAATAAAAGGGGTTTAGGGAGCCTCAATTTGCTCTTCGGCGCCGACAGAGAAGGGAGACGAAGCGAGATGAAGATGATTGTGGTGCTGGGTTTGTGAGAAGAGGATAACGATGGGATCGAAGGTGAAGAGGTGGTGGGTTGGGTAATTTGGTTAAATGCGAGAATTGGGAGGGTTATGGAGGGTTAGAGAATAATTTTTTTCTTTTAGGGTAATTGTTTTAATTTTTTGACAAAATATCTCTCTTCTAATTACCGTTAGTAAAGAAGACTAACTTTTGATGCAACAGACTTGACAGAAGGGGGGTTCAGGGGTTACATTGTTACGATTTCGCGTTGTGGGAGCAAATTGAGAGTCGATGTCCGATTCGGGGAGCATTTTGAGTAATAAGCCTAAATTTTTACTACTAAATGAGAGATTTCAAATTCAATTTTCATTGATAACTAGCATGCAAAGGCATATATTATAGCTAGCTTCTAATCTCATTAATAGTTAAAATTTTATACATATGTACCAAGTAAAATGTTTTATTTGATTTTACTGATAAAAAATTAATGAAATAATTTTTTTTTATTCTACAACACTCAATTATATTATATAAAAATCAATATACAATTTTGTAAAAATGTAAAGAGAACTAATTATGACATCCACAAATTATTTGTTGAATTCAATTTCTTTATTTTAATGTACTTTTATTTTTTTTATGAATTAAACTTATAAACTTATCTCTTATTTTTTAATTTACTTTATTTTATATAAATTTAAAATTTCACAATAATTTAAAAGTCTAACAATAAACCATCCCCAAATATTACTATTTACTAGCTCATATTCGTCTTTATGTTATATTGCAACAAATTTTTTTGATTATGTATATATGCAATAAAATGTCCATACAATTCAAACAACCTAGAACTATCATTATGTCAAAAACATAATACTCATAATTGTGAAAATAGAAAATGGGAAAGATATAAAGTGGAAGAATACGGCTCTTCGAGGAAAAAAGAAAAAAGAAGTCCCAAATATTTTATATAAACAAAAGAAAGAAAAACAAAATATATCAAATTCAAAAGGGGAGGAAGAGGAGTAAGTTTGAAAATTTGAATAATGAAAAAATATAAAAACATTAAAGTAAAATAATGATGTGGAGTGCAACAAGTAATTTATAGAGTGTCAAAATCAGCTCCTTAGTTATATCATCAGCATTACAAAAAATTTTGAAAATCAATAATATTTGTAAAATTCTCACTTGGAACCAAAAAAAACCTAAAAAAATCTATATAAATTTGAATTCATTAAACCAAACACAAGTAAAAATCAATGACACCATGCATATAAATCAATTCCGGTAGGCCTGTCCAGTTTTGAATTTGGGTGTAACGATACTAAATAAATCCCAAACAGGTTGAAATGAAAAAGTGATGGCACAAAATTATAGCAAACCACAGAGATCGTCCACCTTAGAGAATTTTGTATGTACAAGTACAACGTGTGTATATGTGTGTGAGACTGAGTTACAGATAACCATCACCATCAATCTGCAGACACCAGACTTAATTTAAAGCAGAAGAACATGTTAATAAGAAAGGCTGGATTTATTAAGAAACATTTTGCCATAATGGAGGTTTGTTAAACACAAACCGAAAAATTTGAAAAAAGTGGGGATGAACCGAACCAGCTTAGAAGACAATTTCTTCAGGGAACATTTGGCTTCAAGAGAAGTCAATAGTTAAATAAAGCTTCGCCTTTATCAGGCCAGGTTACCGAAGAAACATCTTGTAATCACAGTGATAGAAATTTGCCAATTAGCATCCAGCCCTCTCTGATGCATAAACAGCAGACGGCAGCAGCACAACAACAGCATTTATATTCTTTATAATATTATTAGTTCACCATCATATGCTCAAATCCTCCTCCAGCCTGAAGCGCAGGGACCCGACTAACCCCAACGTTGTGAAGCAACTGCTGCAGCCATCTCCTTGTAGTTGGATCTTCCTGAAACATCATTCATGAAACCAATTTACTTTTATAGTGGAGCAGACAATAGGGTCCAGATAAAACGGCAGGGGATATAACATAAAGGTAAGCTGACTCAAGCAAAACTCTTTTATAGCGAACAAACGGAGCCAAGTGGGAAACCACCAAGCACCAAACTTTCTTGCCGGCAACCACCAAACTTTCTTGCCGGCAACCACCAAGTACCAAACATTGAAAATGAAAGCCAAGTGTGCAATAACTATAACCTATAAACCAAAAGCAAGGAAAACAAACGGACCAACTCCTACAAGAAAATATCAAAACATGCATAGGAAAAAGTCGGCAGATTATTTCGATACTTGTTAAATACATGGATATAACTCCACCAACACCTTAATGCAAGTCAGAGAAGTAAAAGAAGTTGCAGCAGTCACAATCAAGGACACCACCACAAAGAACATATGCGTACCAACAAATCCCAGCACAAGATGAAACAGGCTAATTTTCACTACTCTCCAGACTACTCGTTAAGATCAAGTATGAACTGAACAACAAAGGTATCCCCAGAAGTGCTTACACGAAGGGAAACACTGAAGGTAGCATCTCTTAACATGTCTGGAAGACAGCTCCTTAAGGCATCACAAGCCCTGCATGATAACAAAAAACATAACGGGTATACTAAGATCATCAACAAGGGAAATTGAAGGAGGAAAAAAATCCA
This sequence comes from Oemleria cerasiformis, assembly GCA_037349345.1. Taxonomy (NCBI): domain Eukaryota; kingdom Viridiplantae; phylum Streptophyta; class Magnoliopsida; order Rosales; family Rosaceae; genus Oemleria; species Oemleria cerasiformis. Next base: position 13,921,834 of record JAZGTL010000007.1, read on the forward strand.
CTTCATTTACCAACCTTGCATTATCTGACAATCTAAGGTAACACCGGATGATATGCTTTAATAAGCGTGATGAATGCTGGTCAGCAAGTGATGCAACCATAGTGCCTAAGACTCGACCTACTGCAAAAAACCGTTCAGCTGTAGTACAAATATAATCCAAGCCCACATCATCCAACAAAATCTTTTGAACAATAAATGTAGCCACCTGCCAGAAGAACAACTTTTTGTCAGGCAATTATATTTTATATACCTTACATCCAAAGTCAGCCAATAGGGGGAACACCCTGTATAGATTAAGTTATACCAAGATATGATGATGCATTTACTGATGGAGAAAAAAGTGAAAAGATAGAAAAGGATACTCAACTGTTTTTGACAGTTCACTGCCCATTTCCATAGTGCGCAGGCACAGAGGAATTATTTCTGTAGAGAGAAGAAAGCTAATCACTTCCGTATCATCGACCTGGTAAAGAAGAATTCCAATTTCAAAAGATTACAGTTTATGACTTGCATAAAAATGTTAAATACTATTGATCAAAATATCAGCATTTATCATAGTAACATTATTCTACCCTTCAGGTTACATGTGTCCGAGTGAAGAGGAGTGAGAGAAAGATCTGCATGTAAAGGTGCATGTGTAGGAACTTCTTATAAGTGACAAGGAATCATGCTTATTTAACACAAAAGGGAATGGAAAAGCATGTAATAATCATGCAAACAGAGTAATGTTACAGAATCAACAATGTCTTGGAGTTCACACTCACTATCTGTCATAAGAACTGGGAAGGTTCTAGCCACATTTTTCAATAATCAATGATTATAGTAAAGCCACCTATTTCCCTCAACACTATTAAAAAATAAAATAAAATAAAATAAATCAGTCTTCATTTTCAGACCAACCTACACAAGCAAGAGTTGCACGAGTGATTTTAGAGACATGCATTAGGTTTCCTATTTAACTTTTTCATATATTATTCTCAAACCATATTAATGCAGAATCGTCAAGGGCGTTTTAGTCTTTAGCCATTGAGGGTTTTAGTATTTTAATATTTAAACGTTTTTATTAGAGGCAGAGGCCTAAATCTTAGTTAGCTTAAATCTAAAGGGAATAGGATTAGTTTTCTTGTTTCTTTAAGTATTAGATTTATTTCCTGTTTTATCTCTAGCAAGATTCTTTCCTATTTTATTAGGTATAGATCTTTATATAAACTAATATTGTAAACCCTAGAAGGGAGAGTTTGATATTGAATAAAAATTGTGGAGCTTCGTTTCTCTTCAGGTTAGTGTGATGCAACCTAACCCTAGGTGCGATGCCTAAGGATCTCTAGGTGCGATGCCTAGAACTAGGAGTGATTCCTGGAAATCTACTGGTGTTATATCAGTAGAATCTATCCAATTTCGGGTGTGAAGCCCATGGGGTGATTCCAGACCCTAGCCTATAGTTTTATTCTTGTGTTTTCTATATTTTGCTTCTGCTAAGTTGCCGTTTTCTATTACTGGGTTCTGTCCTACATCAATTTTGGTATCAGAGCAGGTTCCGTTCCTTTCGGTTACCTTTGTATGTCCACAATTCGTAGCGATTGGGTATATCCATCAGATATGGACACAGAACGGTTAGTACAACTCATAGAGAATTTGTCAAAAGAAGTTGCTGGAATTCAGACCACATTACAAGAGCATTCAGCCAAACTTGCAGCCCTTCGTCGTGAAAAAGACCCTGATAGAAACCATGATGGTGACCGAAGGTATGACACAGATAGAGGTGGTGATAAGAGGAATGATACAGGTAGAGAAAGAAAGAATTCTTGTCAACCAAATCCTAATGAAAAGGTTATGAGGCCAAGAACAATTGATGCATTATTAGTTCGTGTGAAAGAATATTTAGCTGATGTGAGAAGTGCTAGACAAGGAGAAAAATTTCAAGATAACAATACCGTGGAAAATCAAGTAGCACAACCAACAGATCAAGAATCACTGCCAACCCTGGTTCAGCCCACAATAGAGGAAATATCTGTTCAATTCGATAAGCAAGAGTCAATTTTACCAGTGATTGAGCAAGCTCCGATTTGTGCACCGATTCTGCCAGTGATTGGTGTTCCTTCTATTCAGGAACCTAGTAATATTACTCTTCAGATTCCTCCTATGACCCATCAACTTGTGAGGATCATGCTAAGAGCCTTGCACTACCTCATAACATTGATACCAAGGAAGTAACTGGATTCCAAGACAGCCTTAGTGTCGTTGATGACAAGAATTATCCTTTTGATGTTGGTTAGCCAAGATGTAAAAGCTTCTCACTTAACTCGCCGGAGTCGAGTTCTTCAACCAGGGGAGAATAATGCAGAATCGTCAAGGGCATTTTAGTCTTTAGCCATTGAGGGTTTAGTATTTTAATATTTAAACGTTTTTATTAGAGGCAGAGGCCTAAATCTTAGTTGGCTTTAATCTAAAGGGAATAGGATTAGTTTTCCAGTTTCTTTAAGTACTAGATTTATTTCCTGTTTTATCTCTAGCAAGATTCTTTCCTATTTTATTAGGTATAGATCTTTATATAAACTAACATTGTAAACCCTAGAAGGGAGAGTTTAATATTGAATAAAAATTGTGAAGCTTTGCTTCTCTTCAGGTTTGTGTGATGCAACCTAACCCTAGGTGCGATGCCTAGAACTAGGAGTAATTCCCAGAAATCTACTGGTGTGATAGCAGTAGAATCTATCCAATTTCGGGTGTGAAGCCCCTGGAGTGATTCCAGTCCCTAGCCTATAGTTTTATTATTGTGTTTTCTATATTTTGCTTCTGCTAAGTTGCTGTTTTCTATTACTGGGTTCTGTCCTACATCACATATGCTGTATTCAGCCTATCATGTTATGCTTGTTCAGCTTGTATATTTACCGTATGACATTCTACCACACAAACAAATAAAAAGACAAGTATATGTATCAGTTTTTGAAATAACATGGCCGCAAGAATAGCATACCTTCACTAAGGCACCGATGACACCTAAGCTAGTAAGCCTCAAGTACTCGAAAGGCCTTGACTTGCTTGTTGTGTTGAGGAAAGGGTACAAATATAAAGGTATATGAGCTGCCAAGGACAAAAGTTCAGATTAAAGTCCTTTAGGGAAGGTTTTTAAAATTTATATGCTAGCATCTCACTGAAGCTGCTAGCGAAAATTTGGGCTTATATGTAAGAGCACAGTACGAAGGAAATGTAATGTAAACAAGTAAACTGTTATTACCATTAAGGAATAACATCCTTGTGTCTGGGTGAGAAGCCACACACTAAAAGAAAATACAAAAGGAATATGAAGCATCAAAAAATGAGATGCGAAATATATAGGGCAAACATCCATTAATTGGAACAAGAAAATGTAGTTCACAATGATATAAATGCATCGACAAAGATGAGATCTAATTTTAAAACGCAACAATAATGGACCTGAAGAAGAGCAAGAGCATTGCAAACTCGATTAGATTGGGCAGGAGTTAAATTTGGGGGTGATAGAACAGGGTATATGGAAACTATTTCCTGCACATAGGATGAGAAATAGAGTTAGAATCCTTCATCAGGGACTAAGATAAAAAAGTGTACAGTAGTTTTGATTATCAAATAGAAAGTTAAATGATGTGAATGATGCATGTACATATACAGAACGCACAAGGTAAGTCCTATGCAGAAACAAAAATGATAACAAGTGAACAGCATTTGCCAACATACTACAATTGTTGTAGATAGACAATTTTACAAAACATGCAAACAAACGAACAAAAAAAATTTAATATCCACAACAAGAATACCTGTAGCAGAGCAGCAATGGTACCGAAAGAGTTCCACAACAATGGAGCCAAATCTTGAAATAATTCTCTCTTCTGAGAATTGAAACAGAAAGGAAACAGGGTGAGTAACTGGGAATACCCGTATTAGTATTAAAATCAAAGCCAAATGCAGATGCAAGTCTATTTGCAGCTCAAAATGTTTGACAGTTGCAACTTAAAAATTAATCTGCTAAATTGCATGTGCATGGCTCACACAGGGGAGGCAACTTTACTGTCATACCACATAGATATTATCAAAATAATTTCACAGGGGTTACAGCTTTACATCAAAAGGTGCGGGTATAATCAAAACCATTGTTTCTTTCTATCCCTTTTGATGATAAAACAGGAAATTTGGTTAAAGGAATCTTCGGTTATGTCGTCAATGCACCTTCTGGCTCTTCACAAAAAGTGGGAGCAAGAATCTGTTGGCAAAGTGTATGAGCTCTATCCAATGCTAGATGCAGAGGCACATCATAGATCAATATGAACATCATATGCATAAAAAAACCCTTTTTCTACATCTGATATGTAATTATCAATAACGTAGTCGATGAACAATCCAAACTAGTAAAGCAAAATTATCAAACTATGCAGTTTATTTAGTACCTCATAATGGCATTTCTATCATTCCATTTTCATACCACCGATAAACTAAAAGCATCCAACCCAAAACCAACTCCCAACTGGTGGAGAGGGCCAAGATGGTTTATAGTCTTATGCAAGGTTTTCCATTTCTGATATAGGATTTATACTGTCAACACTGCTCACATGTAACGCGACTTTCCCTAAAGAGGTCGACACACAATTTGGGAGTACGGGTAGTTGTTGGAAATGGGAGATTGGGGATTACTTAAACCCTACCCATCGATTGCATTGCGTGACATAATTAGGGCATCAACCCAAAACCAATTGGAAATGGGTGGAGAGGCCCATAATCTTATATTTCTATGAAAGGCTTTACATTCGCAATGTGAAATTTATCCTCTCAACAACCACTACACTATTCCAAACCTGGAAACACAAAGCAGATTCTAGCTATGCAGTTTTTCGATAACCACCTAACTGTAAAAGTTAAAAGTTCCATCTATAAAGAAAATTGATCACCCATAGTTAACGAATCCATACCCAGAAACATAAACAATTGCACCAAAATTCGATTTTGATCCTACCCGGGGAATAACAACACTGAGTAGGTCACACGTGCCTTCTGTAACTGCAAAGATGCTAATTTTAAGTTTCAGCTGAAAAATACAAATGAAACACACAAAGGCGCACGCCCACATAAAGAGCCCTTTGCTCATGAACACACATATTATACAAAACTTGCAATTTTTCCCATTTTCCTAGGTTTTATTTTCCCAGAAAATAATCAGAATTACATAGCAACGGCATGACGCTATAACCAAAGAAAACCCAGTAGAAATGAAATTGCAAAGGAAACCCAATTTTAAACTTTATCCTAGCTTCTGCCCAAACACCTATAAACCAAAAATAAATAAAAACCCTAAATGGAACCAATCAAAGACAAAGGAACTGAATTCAGACATAAATAGAGGTCAAAGATTAAACCTTGGAGAGTTCAAGGAGGGCATTTTCACGAAGGTCGGGGTTGCTGAGTTCGAGTACCAACTGCTCAGCTGACGCCATTTGTGTGTCTTGGTTAGTCTGGGTACTGGCGGCAGTGGAGTTAGAAGCGATCGGAACTCCAAACGGTGCGCTCATACAGAAAAAGTAGCAGGAATTCGGCAATTCATGGCAAAAGATTTCGAAAGCTTTAAACTTTTGGCATAAATTTTGTCACAGCTTCTACTTCCAGCGAGAGAGCGAGAGAGAGTGAAGAAGACAAGTTCAATTTGGGGAGGAGGAAATGAATTTGTATTTAAAGCCACGTAGTTTACTTGGCCACGTGTTAATTTGAGGTATGAATTGCCACCTCATTTTCGCTTTTAAATAGAAAGTTGTGCGTATGGCTCCACTCTGTCACATGACATCCCAGCAACCCAAATAGTAATAACATATATATATTTTTGGGCACACCACTCCAATACGACATGACGTTTAGCAAATTTGGATTTCATCATTATTTGCATAAACTTCTAAGATAAGGGCCGGCTGCTTATTGCGATTGAGCACGATTTTATTCCGATAAGTTCTTTTGCATATTTGGATTTACCAGCATTAAGCATCATTTCTAATTCTCAAAGGGCCAACTGGAATTCAGATGAGTTGAATTAATTATTACTCGAATTATTAGTAAATTCTCTTTGATTCAGGACGACTAATATTCTCAATTGAAAGATATCGTATTTGAATAATACGCATGTTAATTGACCTACAAATTCTAACCCAGAAAATCATTATTAAAGACTTTTTCTACAAGATGTTTTATTTTTGCATAGAAATGTATTTGCTTAAAAAAGATCTATCAACTCAGTAATAGAACGCGCTCTTAATAATTGTGTAGTTGTGTTCAGATAGTGAGCCCTCTGAGACAAATTTAGAATATATATATATGATATATAACCTGCTAAGTGGTTATAGTTATGATAGAATATATGATAATATATGTGATTACTAATAATTCAGTAATTGTATGAGTGTTATATAGGACACAACATGCTAAGTAGTTATGGCAGAGCCATGCATGATGATGCTTAGGGATTTGGATGAAACAATAATTGGAAGAATTAATACATATGAAAACACTAGTTTTGTGTTCCCTCTCCAAATGCTCAGTCTATATTCCCTAATTAATACTTGCCTTTAAGAAATTCTAATCCCTTGGGCATGGGATTGGGAGGTCACCTGTAATTATTGTTATCTTTTCAAACATACACCAAACTCTTTACATGATATATATTCGCATAGCTCAATAAGGTAACTATAATCACAAGCTACCTTAGATCGTTAACATTTCCACATAATTAAAATTTTGAATAATATTTACATCTCATATTCTGGTGATATCTGATTGTATCAATTTTTCAACTTATCTAATTTTTATTATATATATATATATATATATATATATATATATATATATATATATCATAATCGAAACGTTCAACTCTTAATTATTATTTTAAGATCATTTACGTAAAAAATCAACAAAATTGAAGATTATTTAGCCATTAATATATTTCAAATAAATGTATGATTCACCATGAGAATCTTAATTGTTATGAAAATTGTTGATTAATTTGATGCTTATAAATGACTAAACGACCTCCAATCTTATTATTTTTTTACGAGGATGATCCTAAAAAGATGATTTAGAGTGTTCGTACCTAATTTGATCAACTTGGTCAAGGCCGATCAGTCCCGCCAAAATCATATTTGGCCATCGACTCAACAAGAGTACAACAATACAAATCTACAACATTAAGAGCATCCCACAAACCCAACCTTGGACAAAAGACACCAAAAGCCACTAGGCCGACCATATCTGGTCAACCTACCCGTCAATCAGCCGACCGTGTCAACACAACCGCAGGACTCGGGACTACTAGGACACGTGTCAGCACCATAATCATGGACATTTATCCCACATCGAAATGTTTCACCTACAACATTCGATGCCACTATAAATACAAGGGCACTTCCCCTAAAAAAGGTAATAACAACCTTGCCCTTACGCTGCCTAATTACTACAGTACCCTCAACACTTAACTGACTTAAGCATCGGAGACTGTTAGGCCGACACCCCATCGGTGCTCCTTTGCTCTTACATTCTCTATGCAGGTCTTCCTATCTCCGAGGAGAGCGAGTCAAGCGAACTCAGCGAGGCAACTCTAAGTTGGTTCATTTTTTGCATCAACAATTTGGCGCCGTCTGTGGGAATTCTGAAACAACCTCCCACGAACTCACTTATCACCTAGGCCGTCCCAACACCCTCTGGGCATCATGTTGGACGTTCAAGATGAAGGATAACTAAACAACACTCATTTCCTACAAAGGAGCTCAAGGGACAACATCCCTGATGTGCTGAGACATACGTTGGACGACCTCCAACGAGAAGTGGCTGAGCTTAGGGCTCACAACGGTAAGAGGGATGGTAAGAATCAGGTCCTGTTTGATCAATATGAGAGCACACTCGCCCTTGTAAGGATGTCCCAGTGCAATCAAGGGCGAGATAAGGGGCTAGCCGACCAAGTCCTGGCCGACCAGATTGTGACCGACCGCACCCCGGTCGATCAACCTGTCATCGAGCGAATTTCCTCGGACATGCATAAGAAACAACAGTCTAGGGCAAACCCCACCTCATCCGGAGGACGACTGCTCATCCAACCACCCAATGGCGCCGACCTTTCTCAGCTAAGAATCTATCGGGATGCTAGCCAACTACTAGAAGATCGCCAAGTTGAGTTAGAGCCCCTCCGCCTAACTTACGCTACATCAGACCCTAGGGCTGTGGGACAACCTCCCATCTTAACATACGGCAGGCCGACAGACAACAGGACATGCTTCCGGCATGGCCAATGGCCAAGAAGATCAAAGGATGAGAGGTCCTGAACCACAACAGAAGGCAAACACCCGAGAAATGTAAGATGAGATCGGCACAACTGCTGGGAGCTACTCCTATGGCCGAAGGAGAAATAGAAATCATCGAGAAAGAAGCAATGGTCAAGAGGAACACCAACCAAATCCGCCTCCACCTCAACAGGACAATGCCTGGGTGGAAAGTCTCTTACGCCGAGTGCGCAATCTTGAGGCAGAGAAGGACAAGGGTAAAGCACCAACTTGGGGGAAGAAATAGCACTGGTCCTTTCACCAACCGAATCCTTCGGTCAAGACATAAATCAGAGGTCAAACCTTTGAAAATAGCTCTCTACACAGGAAAAGGCGACCCCGTCACCCACTTGAACAATTATGTCTCTGCCCTTGCATACAAGAACGTGACGGACGAGTTCCAATGCCTTATCTTCAGCTCTACTCTTACCGACGCAGATCTTAATTGATGATCCTGCCTAGCTCCCAATACCATAGACTCCTTCGATGAATTACAGACAACCTTCCTCAACCAGTTCATGATCTAGACGGATAGGCTGGTCTCCACGAAAGATCTTTTCTCCTTCAGGCAGGAACAAGACGAAACACTTCAAAAATATGCCGCCAGGTTTAGCCTTGAATACTCCTGTTTCCAGGACATGGATGACAAGGCTGCATTCAACGCTTTCCGAAGTGGCCTCAGGGAGTCACCTTTCAAGTATGCAACCCATACTGAAGATTGGAAGGATTACAATGAGATCATGCGAAGGACGACAATCCACGCCAAAGCAGAATTCTTCTGCACTCCCACCAAGGAGACCAGAGCACCCTCATACTCAACTACCCCAGGCAACAACAACAGCCAAGGTAAGACCAACCATAACTCGGGAGGCTACAATCATGGCTCCAACGAATCTTATCAAGGAAAGAGGAAACTCACCTAAAACGGACAACATTATGACAAGAAGGGTCGACCAAATTACGATAACATGGGATTCAAGCGAGGTGACAACCATCACTAAGGGGGACCAGACTTGGTAGGAGACAACTCCGGACCAAGGCGTCGCTTCGAAACATACACGATATTGAACACCTATTTGGACCACGTACTTTTAAACGTGGAAGGCATGATTCCCAAGGCCGAGCCTAGAAACCCAAACTACCGCCCCATCGTCAACAAAGAAGCTTTTTGCCAATATCACAATGACAATGGGCACACCATTGAGGAGTGCATTGCATTCAAGGACATTGTCGAGCAGCTAGTCCGCCAAGGTAGACTTAATCAGTTCCTATAACATGCCCCTTTGCCCCTAGCACAACAGCAGATCAACACCATCAGCGGAGGACCAACCCTATCCTCTTCAATAACTTCCAACCAAGTGAAGAAGAACTTCTTTTGAGCTGCCCAAGCCAACCACCAGGTACTCAGCATCGACTTCAGTCGAGCAGCCAAGGTAGCCAAGAAGGGATGGGAACCCATCACGTTCTCAGAGGAAGAGGAAAAGGGCATCGTTTTCCCACACGACGACCCCTTCACCATCAGGGCCCAAATTTCCAATTACGACGTAGGAAGAATACTCGTTGACACCGGGAGCTCAGTCAATGTACTCTTCTGGGATGCTTTCAAACAGATGGGCATAGACGAGAAGGAGCTTGACCGAAGGTCACGCCACTTCTAGGTTTCTCAGGGGACTCAGTCTTACCTAAGGGCATTATCTCTCTACCAGTATCAATGGGCACTACCCCAAAGATAGCCACAACCATCACAACCTTCCTTGTAGTCGATAGTCCCACGGCCTATAACGCCATTATCGGAAGAGGATTACTCAATCAAATGAAGGCCATCGTGGCAACCCATCTACTACTGATGAAATTCCCAACAACCATGGGAATGGGACAGGTGCGAGGAGACCAGCTCTCCGTAAGAACAGGCTATGCCACGACCTTAACCAAGACGAGTATGCAGAATCAGCCAGATCAAACAGAAACTCTATTAGTTACCAAAACTGCCTTGGTAGATGACCCCATCGACCCAAAACTCATTGAAGAATTTCGAGACAGCCCCCCGGAAGATCCACGAGACCTTGCAAACATGCCACATGCAGAACCTGTGGAAGTGACAGAGGTAATACCTCTATCTGATCAGCACAAAGATCGTATGGTCCGAGGATCAAACCTAAAACCTACCATACGAGCATCACTCGTAGAATTCTTGAAGGAAAATGCCGAAGTCTTTGCATGGTCTTACACCGACATGCCAGGCATCTCCACTGATGTGATCTGCCACAGGCTCACCATCGACCCATCATTCAAGCTAGTCACACAGAAGTAGCGAAGCTATGATACTGAGAGACAATTGGCCATGCAGGCCAAAATCACAAAGCTGAGCACCATACACTTCATCCGGAAAGCCATATATGTCGCCTGTGTAGCAAACACGGTGCTCGTCAAGAAGCCATCAGGATCCTAGTGCATGTGCATCGACTTCACCGATCTCAAAAAGGCTTGTCCCAATGACAGTTTCCTATTACCTAAGATCGATATGATCGTGGATGCCACCGCGTGACATGAATTACTCAGCTTCATGGATGCTTACTCAGGCTATAACTAGATCCTTATGAATCCAAGTGATCAAATCCATACAAGCTTTCGAACTAACCTAGGTGTCTATTGCTACAATGTTTTGCCTTTTGGCCTAAAGAATGCAGGAGCGACATACCAAAGATTGGTCAACTTCATGTTCGTCGATCAAATCGGTAAAACAATGGAGGTCTATGTGGACGACAAGCTTGTCAAGAGAAAAACAGATGACAAGCACATTCCCAACCTGGCTAGGATGTTCAAAGTCCGCAAGGAGTACAAGATGCGCCTCAACCCCACCAAATGTGTCTTCGGAGTGGGATCAGGAAAATTATTGGGATACATGATCAACCAGAGAGGCATTGAGGCAAATCCTGAAAAGATCAAGGCAATCCTTGACATGCAACCTCCACAAACCCACAAAGACATCCAAAGCTTGACGGAACGAGTGGCAACTCTCACTCGCTTCATATATAAAGTAACGGACATATGCGCCCCATTCTTCAAAGCTCTAAAAAGCAAGAGCAAACAGATTGATTGGACGGAGGAATGCAACAAGGCATTCGTTGAACTCAAGCAATACATGACTAGGGCACCACTCCTAGTAAAACCAGAGACCAGAGAGCATCTCTTTGTATACTTATCAGTATCAACCTCAGCTGTTAGCTCTGTTCTTATCACAAGATGGGAAGGGGTAGAACATCTTGTCTACTACGTCATCAAAGCATTTCAGGATGCAGAGACCAGGTGCCCTGACCTGGAGAAACTTGCTCTGGCTCTAGTGGTCACACCATGGAGGCTCAGACCATACTTCCAAGCACATGAGATCAAGGTCGTCACCAACAAACCCTTGAGACAAGTTCTACAGAAGCTAGACATCTCTGGCCGTCTCACCAAATGGGCAATCGAGCTGAGCGAGTTCGACATCTCCTATGTAGCCAAGACAGCTGAGAAAGGACAAGTAGTGGTTGACTTCATCGTCGAATACTCCCACCAACCTACACAATACATACCACCGGAGAAAACCCCTCCACAAGGAATCACCACCAAGGAAATCCTAGAATCAACCAAGGCACCCCCAATTGATCCGCAGCGCCCATGTTGGACACTATACGTGGATGGATCCGCTTGCCACAGTGGATCAGAAGCAGGAATAGTTCTCACTTCCCCATAACAAGTAAAGCTAGAATATGCCATACGCTTCAGCTTCAAGGCATCCAACAATGAGGTCGAGTATGAAGCATTGTTGGTTGGCCTACGCTTAGCCAAAGACCTGGAGGCCAAACAGTTGAGGATCTACAACGATTCACAATTGGTGGTCAGCCAAATCAACAACGACTTTGAAGCCAAGGGCGTATCCATGTCACTTTACTTGGTCCTGACAAAGCAACTTCTTCAAAGCTTATTGGCTTATGAAATCAACAAAATCCCAAGATTGGAAAACAGACATGCCGATGCTCTGGCAAGACTTGCATCCTTACTAGATGAGAAGGAGAAGTGAAGGGTACTTGTGGAAGTCCAACACGTGCCCAGCACGAGACCACGCCCAGTATACACCATCAACACCAGTCCCACCTGGATGGATCCCATCAAAGCTTTTCTCTAAGACGACACTCTACCAGAGGACAAGATGGAGGCTAAGAAAATCAAGGGACAATCAGCTCGAAACACCATCCAGCATGACCATCTCTACAAGCGTGGTTTCACTACCCCACTATTGAAGTGCCTGACACCAGACATGGGTGATTACGTGCTAAGAGAAATGCACGAAGGCATTTGAGGAGATTACTCTAGAGCCAGAGCTTTAGCACAGAAGGCCTTCAGGCAAGGGTACTATTGGCCCACCATGCTCTCAGATGCCATTGAACTCATGCAGAAATGCGACAAGTGCCAGCGACATCCATAAATCCCTCACCTCCTAGCAAAGCACTTAACTTCTATGCTTAGTCCTTGGCCGTTCTCCCAATGGGGACTAGATCTCATCGGCCAAATGCCTGAGGGCAAGGGAAAGGTCAACTACGCAGTTGTAGCTGTGGACTACTTCACGAAATGGGCAGAGGAAAAACCATTGGCAACCATCACAGCAGCACAGATCGAGCACTTCGTCTACCAACACAACATCTGCCGCTTCGGGATCCCACTCACCATTGTCACTGATAATGGGAAGCAATTTGATTGCAAACGCTTTAGGGCATTCTGTGAAACCTACAACACCAAACTCCTCTTTGCTTCACCATCTCACCCACAGTCCAACGGACAGGTGGAAGCAGTCAACAAGAACATCAAGTACAACTTAAACAAGAGACTCGATGAAGACAAAGGCAAATGGTCTGACATTATCGATGACGTGCTATGGTCCTATAGAACCTCATATAAGACAACCACATATGAGACTCCTTTTGCCTTGACATTCAGCACAGAAGCAGTCGTACCAGTGGAGATTGGTGAGACATCCTATCGAGTCATCTCCTACGACCCAGAACAAAACAATGATCAAATAGCTCTTAGCTTGGACCTACTAGAGGAACGTAGAGAGAAGGCCAACCTAAAGAACATTACATACAAGCAACGAGTTGCAAGATATTACGACTCAAGTGTTCGCCACAGAAGCTTCAAGATAGGAGATCTAGTCTTGAGGAAAGTCAGCCTTGCAACCAAGGAGAGATCTGCTGGCACATTTGCCCCTACTTGGGAAGGACCCTACAAAGTCTCCAAAGTATGCAAAGAAGGGACCTATAAGCTCTAAGACTAGAAAGGAAAGACACTTCCACATCCATGGAATGTGGACCATATCAAATTCTACTACAAGTAAACAGGCCCACGACCACAAACATGATTGGCCAATGACCGAATTTTTTGTAATCATTCCTGGCATACCCAGTTGACATTATCAATGAATGAATTTTATAATGAGGCAAAACCTCTTATCTCTCATCTCTTTGGCAATCTGTCATTCTATCAAGTGATCGACCTTCCTTCACTATGAGGTAGAACCACATCTTGAACGGCCATAATTTACCCTAATCAATCGTCATTAAGAGGCACCCTCATTTTTTAACAACCTCAGTTTCCTTTTTTCATTTTGAACAGCCTTCTTTCATTATGAGGCACCTCATTTTGAACGGCCTCGCCTTATCTTAATCAGTCTTCTCTCATTATGAAGCATCCCACCTTGAACGGCCTTATGTCATTTTTAACGGCCTTACCACCTTTCAAAGGCAAACACCTTATGTCAAACTTTATTTTGAACGGCCTCGCATATCACTTACCAGATCGGCCTTTACAGTCTTATTAGGCGTATATACATACAAAGTCTATTCTGAACGGCCATGCAAATTCAACACACTCATAAGCAAAAATCAAGTCGAAGACAGAACTTATGTGAGAATGAAAATAAGCATACATATATAGGTGAGACCCCATGGTCCCACCAAAAAATTACTTGGTCACATACGCATACAAGGCCACAAGGCCGATTAATAGAAAGATTACAAGAACTAAGGGGCATTCCCCTGATCTTCTGGGACATTTCCTTCATTCTCTTTCAAAGTCTCGGCTTCATCATCAGCATCACTAGCATCATCATCATCAAGCAGAGCATTCCCATCTTCATCCAAGTAGTCTTCCAACTATGGAGGATGCTTCAGCCATGGAAACTGGATAGGAATACCAGTGTTAGCCAGGATTCGTTTGAACAGCCCATCCTCCAGCTTGGCCCTAAATCGCTGAAGGTCTTGATGATGTACTGGGGATGACTTGTACTCTTGAGCCCCCACCATCTTGGCCGAGATAAGCTGTTCGGCCAGCCTAGCATTGGTTGACTTGACCTCAGTAACCTTGGCCTACAGCTCCGCCACCTTCACCTTGGACTCACCCTCCTGGGCAGCCAACCTCTTCTCTAGCTTTTCACCTTGAGATCAGCATCCACCTTGGCCTAGATAGACTTCTCAGTCATCCTCTCCTTCTCGGCCAAGGAGTCCATATTCGACTTCAAGGCCTAGCGCTCTTCGACCACCTTCTCCCTAGCTTGGCTGGCATGCCGAAAGGTGGTAAAGACCTCACCAAGGAACTCCATGAACATCAAACACTTAGAAGTAAAAAACAACAAACCAAGAACACAAAACAACGGAAGGTCGAGCAGAGAATACTTACATACGCCCAGCGTGCATAGTCTCGTTGCACCTATCAACAAAGTCCTTCGCCTTCAAAACCGAAATCTCATCCAGCTCATACTGAGACCCACGAACAACAGTGTTCATGAAGTCCAACTAAGAAGGATGGAAGGTCGTAGACAGCTGCCTCCAGGTCTCATCCAGCTCCTGGGTCCTCACCATGTCCAGCTCCCCATCGACTTTCAAAAAGTAGGATCGAATGGAAGCATCAAGGTATGGCTTCTTCATCTTCTTGGGAACCAGTTGGCCTTCCAAGTCAGAGCTGATGTGGGACAGATGATATTGCGAACCGTCTCAAGGGACTCAACCTCACCTTTCTTCTTCTGTTAACGCACATCCTCAGAATCAAAGGCCGACTCCTTCCGCTTCTTCCCCCTAATTTTCCTCTCCTCAACCATTATTCGGCGACGTTCGTCGGCTTCATCATCAAGATTGATGAAGGGAGCAACATGAGGCTGATTAGTATATGGCCTAGAGCTAGCAGTCAGCTGGGTAGGGGCTGACCCAGAAGCACTTGAAAAAGTTGAGCCAACGGCTCCCCAGTAATAGGATCCACCCCTTAGGAATCCAAAGCCTCACGCTCCTCCTGTTCGGCTGAACCATCATCGACCCGCAAGGAAGGCTGACCATAAACAACCTTTGAAGTCGACCTGGTCTTGATTGGCTTACAGTAATCCACCTTCTTTGTTGAGGCTCCGACTTTCTTAATCTCGGCCTTAGCTTCAGCAGCTTTCTTCAAAGCCTCTTGAATCTTTGCCCTTTTTTTTTCTAGTTGCTCAGAAGCAGCAACAACAAAGTCAGGGTCGGCTGCACCAACAACAAAAAATAAGTTAGAACAAAAACACACACAATTCTAACTAAAGCAAGACCTAGTGATACTTACGAAGTTCAGATATCAGACCAACTTCAAGCATATGTCGAGGCAGATGAAGGTAGTATATGCTCCTCTTAACTCGGTCAAGCTTGGCCCACACTTTCAGCACAGTCGGCCTTATCTTGATTGCTGATATCAGGATGCTTGAAAACATATGCAAAAGAATCACTAGTCAAATACCAATCAGATATACTAATGGCAAAGCAAACAATCCCCAAAACCAGAAACAAGAAAAATTTCCTAAGACTTCCACCTTTAGACTAATAGACACGCGGCATGCGCCGGCTGAAGAAAGACAAGTCCACCCCCTCTCAATTCCTAGAAACATACACAAACTTATGTTTCCACGCCTTATTAGAGGTCGGCA
Source organism: Oemleria cerasiformis (assembly GCA_037349345.1). Lineage (NCBI taxonomy): Eukaryota > Viridiplantae > Streptophyta > Magnoliopsida > Rosales > Rosaceae > Oemleria > Oemleria cerasiformis. The sequence continues at coordinate 13,938,133 of JAZGTL010000007.1, forward strand.
TATCCTCAATAAAAGGACCCATCTCTTTCTTATTCCTGGATTCTATGTAGATCCACCCAGTCCTATCTTTAACAAATTTATATAAATGGTTAATTTGACCTCAAGTCGGCTTGTCCTTCTCGCACAACTTGAAGGCCGTGTAAACACCAGTTAACATAATCCAACAATTTGGAACGACCATTCTCTATAGCCATGGATAAAGAGGAAGCATCACTCCATGATTGAAATTGTCCGAATGAAAAGTGGCCCAGCCGACTGGAGGATTGCTCGGCCTTTCCCTTTTCCCGAGCAATCGCATCTTCACGAAATCTGGAATGTTGAAAGCTCTTCGATAAGCTAGAAGGTCATCATTATCCAAAGCATTTACCTGCCGATCAACTTCATAGGCTGAGCTAGCCACTGTTACCAATTGAACAGCCTCTTCCACATCAATCTCCATCGGCCTTGAAATGGATGATACCCCTACCAGTTTTGAGCTGGATGCTATGCCCTTACCCTTATCCTTATCAGCATGAGATTTCCATAATTCTCTTTGATCAACAGATGACACCTCGGCGTTAGAGGTCTCGGCCCCATCACCGGCCGACACATAACGGGTGTCAATGTATTCAAAAGCTTTATCAAGCTCTTCATGCAGTTCCTGGGCCGATTTTCCTTGAGATGCCTCAAGAATTGTTCCACCTATGTTCCTATCCACCTCTGGCTCAACCCTGGGGTTTGGCCGAGGGGAACTAGAGGCCGATTCAGAAATGTGTAGCCGTGAATAAGAGCTAGTCGAGCTAGCTTCTAATTCACCGTCAAACCCATGATAAGACCGATCCTCATATCCTTCTTAATCACCCACTGAAGTTGACATCTACAACATACAAGGAAGATATATGAAGGGAAACATGCAAGACACAACAACTAGACACACGGATGATCAAACAAACACATTCATCAAGTTCATCACCAATTCATGCAAAAGTCACACATTCAATCGAAAAAGCAAAAGACGAACAGGGCAATACCTTGTTTATGGGAATTCCGCTGTAAACTCCGCCGCAAAGTACTCGTCGGAAATCGCATAAACAGGATTCTAAGTCGCTGGAAATCGCCTTCAATTTTTCAAAAATTTCTCTCAAAAGCCAAAGTGAAAAATAAGGAAGGATTCGAGATTTTATAGGTGCCCCAAAGTCGACCATTACAAACCCACTTCGGCCTGTCGAAGGGTCGCGCATACAACCCAAGGCAATGAAAGCATGACACGTGGCACCCCGCTCAAACCTTGTCAGAACACTTGCATCATGTTAGGAGGCACATAATTGAATCCATGCAAGTGGCACTCGATCGGCCATGGACATTCCTAGCTGATCGGCCACATGATCGTGCAAGGTTCCGCTCCTACGGGCCGTACAAGATGACATACACTCATCTTGCAAGTGGCACTCGATCGGTCATGGACATTCCTAGCCGACCTGCCACATGATCGTGCAAGGTTCCGCTTATGCGGGCCGTACAAGAAGACGTACACTCATCTTGCAAGTAGCACCCGATCGGCCATGGACATTCCTAGCCGATCGGCCACATGATTGTACGAGGTTCCGCTCATGCGGGCTGTACAAGATGACATACACTCATTTTGTAAGTAGCACTCGATCGGCCATGGACATTCTTAACCGATCGGCCACATAATCATGCGAGGTTCCGCTTTTGCGGGCCGTACAAGATGACATACACTCATCTTACAAGTGGCACTCGATCGGCCATGGACATTCCTAGCCGATCGGCCATGGACATTCCTAGCTGATCGACCACATGATCATGCGAGGTTCCGTTTATGTGGGCCGTACAAGATGACATACATTCATCTTGTAAGTTGCACTCGATCGGTCATGGACATTCCTAGTCGGTCGGCCACATGATCGTGCGAGGTTCCGCTCCTGCGGGCTGTACAAGATGACATACACTCATCTGGCAAGTGGCACTCGATCGGCCATGGACATTCTTAGCCGATCAGCCACATGATCGTGCGAGGTTTCGCTCCTGCGGGCCGTACAAAATGGCACTCGACCACAACCAAAATTTAAGGCCGATCATCCTCTCTCACAAACCTTTTTTTTGGCAAAGATTGACCACGACGTCTCGCCTCAGCCAAAGGCTTATGGGACTAGGGATTGGTATAGGACAAATATCTATACAGGCTGACAAGTGACAAGCCCTCAATCGAGGAAATCCACCTCAGTCAACAACTTGAGGGACTTCTATTCGTATCTAATTTTTTCAACCTGGTCAAGGCCGATCAGTCTCGTCAAAACCATACTTAGCTCTCGGCTCAACAAAGAGTATAACAATACAAATCTACAACATCAGGTGCATCCCACCAACGCAGCCTTGGACAAAAGACACCAAAAGCCACTAGACCGACCAGATATGGTCGGCCTATCCATCCATCGGCCGACCGTGTCAAGACAACCGCGGGACTCGGGACCACCAGGACACGTGTCAACTCCAAGATCAGGTACATTTATCCCACATCAAAATGTTTCACCTACAATATTCAATGCCATTGTAAATAAATACAAGAGCACCTCCCTTCAAAAAGGTAATAACAACATTGTCCTTACATTGCCTAATTATTACAGTATCCCCCACATTTAACTGACTTAAGCATCGGAGACTATTAGACCGACACCCCACCGGTGCTCTTTTGCTCTTAGCTTCTCCTAGCAAGTCTTCCTATCTCTGAGAAGAGCGAGTCAAACGCGCCCAACGAATCAACTCTAAGTTGGTCCATTTTTGACCTCAACATAGAGTGAATTATTTCAATTATAATATATGTACAAAAATAATTCGATAAATTAAAATGGTGATATAATGAAATATCACCATAGTGAACAAAGACCATTCTTCTGACTTAAAGTCTTCCCCGAGCTTGAACGAAACTCTCATTTGCAATTTGGCAACAACCATAGTAATGGATTTATGTATTTAATACAGAATTCAAATCCCTCCTAATTTTTCACACATAGAAAAGGCACATTCCTCTTTCAAGGAGGAACGCGAGATCTCAAAATTCTCCCCAAATCCTCATGTTGTGCTTGAACCCTCGTGTCATACTGCATCAAAATGCCTCACTTCCTCAACTTCATAGAAATGAGATCAACATCCCAAATCCTACAAAACAAACCTTGATAATCCCAAGGATGCTAAATATTCTTGTTAGATCATGGGATTCCCCCGTCAACGGGTACGACTCATGGAAGTGATGAACCGTATGGACTGTATAACTTTATAATGGGTAGCAGGTGTTGGCTTCATTCTTGCAAGTCAGCTTGCAACTTACTCTCTCAGAGCAACAATCTTTAGATTCTCAAAATCCGACTTAATTTGTAAACCTGCAAAGAAGAAATTGACATAATACGCATTCATGTCAAAATGTAATCTGCTATACCACAAGGTTCGGTCACAATGAGGAAATTCAAACAAGAGATTGGTCTCCCATGATATCAGAGGGACTCAAAACGATAGAACCCAAATGTGAATGCCAATTTGAGCAGATTATGAAGTAGATACAAATAGAACGAAAGTCATTCGGAATAGTTATTCCAACCGCAACAATCTAAAGGTCAGAAAATCAATAGACACAAAAAGAGAAACTAACAAGCAAAAACTGCAGAAAGATTTACCAACCTGGCCAGTCCTACTGGGCAGAGGCACTTCTAAGCAGTTTCGGAGGCCATCGCCTCTGCAAAGACCAAGCACGTAGATGTCAGCACAACATGCGGAAAGTGTCAAAGACAATACCCAAAACTGAATTCCAAAACACACATAAAGATAAAACAAAAATTGTTAAGGTAGTTGAAGGGTCAAGGATGTCAACACTCACCTCTTGCTAATAGTTTTCCTAGAATATTGGTCATCCTTTATAAGTCCCTGACCTCCATACTTGATTTCATCCGTATTTAGTATGAGCTGTGGCGAGAAAAGTAACAGCTTCTTTTACTCTAAGCCCAACGGTTGCATACATATAATTGCTAGAAATCCATAGCAAAGACATATTCACGGCAGCACAAATATCATAAAAGAAAACAGTACAAATTAAGAGCTAAGAAGCCATGTCTGACTTGACAAGCTACTAAAGCTATTTGTCAAAACCTACTTGGTATTCTCCAGCCTCTTCTACACCTACTCCGTATCCTTCATAAGAATCTGTTGGGTGAAAGTTAAATACGAATAGAAGGGGACCTCTTAGATAAGCTATTACCTGTAAATAGCAAAGAATATCTCCATCAGTAAAAAGCACAAAACTCTTTCCCAAATGCTTGCAACGCCGAGCTATTGAATGGAAGAGTCACATACCATGGCATCGTCATTCACATGGTGAGTGCTCGGTAAAACTCTTGTAAGTACTCTTTCATTTTCATCCAACTTCATCAAGTCCTAGGAAAAGGAAAGATGATAATTACTTTTCAAGCATGATGCAAGAACAAAGACACTTTAATAGTCTTTAAGAATACTCCAAAATAGCAAATTCAACTTGAACGTGTAATTGGTAAAACCAAGAGTGAACACACATAAGAGACAATGCATTAATGGGGAAAATTTAATTAACTAGATACCTATAATAAACAGGGTAAAACCAAGAGTGAACACACATAAGAGACAATGCATTAATGGGGAAAATTTAATTAACTAGATACCTATAATAAACAGATTTCATAACCTATTAACTATAGCAGATGCAACAAAAAGAGTGCCAGAGATCACAACATGAACGGAAACAAGATGGTAATAAAAAAGTCTGTAGTTGACACCTTATCAAAGGTAAACAAGTTTTGATGCAATCCTTGGTTTGCAAGAAGATCCCACCTACGGTTGGCAAGTGAAAACGAGAAATTGTTGCTTGGTATAGGGAACTCAACCCTCTGGAACATGACAACGATCATTAGTCACAGTAAATAAAGTTTTTGGCCATGCATGGGCCAATAACCTCACCTTTGGATGACCAAATTCATTGCCCATGAAGTTGAGATAAGCATGGCCACCAATCGTCAAAGTAATTAACCTGATCATCTGACTCCGATGGTCAGACCAAAAGTGAAAATATAAATAAACAGGCCAAACTAAAACACAAGCACATTACATGCTGCATTCATCGCACCTATTTTCCTAAACTGCAACTTCATTGCTTTCATGCAGATGTACAGTATGCATATAAGAAGCATGTCTGGGGAATGCATGTAACAAAAATTTGAAAGTTAGACTTTGATTAACAGAAAATAAAAATATATATTTACAATAGTCGGTACATAGCATACCTTGTGCAAGGAACAACCTCTTAGCAGTAATTTTTCAGTGTCTTGTGAATCATCCCCGATTCCACCAAACAATATCTCCGCAAATGACCGCCCTCCAGATATCGACTGATATGCAAGAATGTAATAACATGTTGTAGCAATCAACCAAACAACCATAAATTAAAACAAGATAAAGAATTTATGATTAGGGTACTTCAATAAAGTTCTTGATGTGCAAGAGATTAATACCTGGTTATGATTTTCAGCATACACAAGCATTTTATCTCCATATTTTCTGTTGCCCATTAATGTGCTCACAATCTACAGTGTGGGTAAACATCATTGAATTTTCACTTTATGGAATGGAAAAACAATAATGGCAAGTTAACTTTGCAATAGGGAAACTCATGAATGGGAATGGATCAACTACCCCCCCCCCCCCCCCCCCCCCCCAGTTGATCTATTTCCTGGTTCTGAGTGTATTTGATTAAGGAATTTTAAGGTGGGACCGACATATTGAACGATCATTATATGTAAGTGAATCATTCCCTTCTTATTCCACTACTTTTAATTAAACATGCCATAACTGAATTAACAGGAAAATTGCACAATCCCAGTTGTGCCTAAGACAATATATAACGATTAAAAATTCAACCTTACTCATGCTCCAATCATGATCTGGAACATTTTCAAGAAAAGATGACCACATCTCTGACACAGAAAGGTTGACACAATAATCAAATCCCAACCCGCCTTGAGAGATTGGTTCACACAGTCCAGGATAGAAGGTTGCCTGCAAACAAAGAATCAAATAGAAGAACCTGTAAAATCCACAAAATACAATGCACAGCACTGAATAAAATCAGTGAGAACACACCTCAATAAATGAAAAGAATTATGAATGTATATTTTATGTTGGCTTTTTATCACTAATAGTTCTCTACTTTCTCAAAATCATCATTTTCATCCCTGTCCTTTCATATCCATCAATTTCATCCCTATCCTTTATCAAATACATCAATAGAGTCCTTCGGGTTAACTCCGTTAATTATTCCATCAAAATTGATTACATGCATTGCACATGACCACTTTTTAAAGGGTAAATTCGTCATAACACTCCCACTGCCACTATTTATCGCACAAAAATATAACAAAAACAATGAAATTGAGTCTCCACCATGTAAAAAAGGAACATATGGACCACACAATTGCAGAAAAATTTCACCGATTTACAACTGAAGCGTAAGGATTCACACATCGTATCTAGGAGGGTCTCCAAACCTCCTTAAAAGGTAGCTCATCATCTATACAATCCTACTAATCTCTCCCCAATTTGAAATGGGAGAACCCTTGTTGCTTTTCAAAATCTCTTCTCTCAACCAAATTCAGGAACTTTGAATCCTAATTCGACAAAAAGGATGGCTGGTGCGATAAATGGTGGTGGTAGGAGTGGTAAAAAGATTTACCCTTTAAAATGTGGTCATGTGTGATGCATGTGATCAATCTTGACGGAAAACTTAACGGCGTTGACCTGAAGGACCACATTGATGTGTTTGACAAAGGATAGGGATGAAATTGATGGATATGAAAGAAAAGGGATGAAAATGATGAGTTTAAGAAAGTAAAGGGACTATTGGTGATAAAAAGCCTTTTATGTTTACAGAGCAGAGAAAGCCCCACAATGTGTTAAACTATTTGAGTGACTGAAGGGCTCTAGCTAATGTGTGAGTATTTAAATTAATGTAAATACATAACTATAACGAAACAATAAATGGAGACAGAGTACCATCATCACAAAATGAAACAATAACGACACTGACATCATTTAACACATTGATATAACTATAATAATGAAGGGAAATGATATTAGCAAGTCTACGTAACCTTACTGAGGAACTAATTGGGCTCTTAAAAAGTTGCATGGATGCAAGCTCTAGAAGAAATTTGCAGGTTGAGATGGTTAATATGCTCCTTAAATCTGAAGAACAATGTAAGTACACCAACAACTTCCCATCTTGTTTAACGACACTGAAAAATGTTACGGAAGTTCCTTTATAAGGAGTTTCATACTATAAACAAACATTTAAATCAACTGCTTACATCTTCAGCAATTGTAATTATATCTGGATGAAGATAATGAAGTATCTCGTTTGCCAAAATGAGGTATAATAATGCTTCCTTATCAACATATTGATTGCAGTACCTGAAAAATTTAGATTACAAGATTGAGTTTAAAGTTCTTAGCTCGCCTTATTACCATAAAACATAGTGAAAGACACTGATATCAGTTGGAATAGGAGTAGTTGACTAGGATACACCATATTAGGTCACAAAACACAAGAGTTTATATTTCCTAGACCTAGGAAGGTATTTAATTTCCATATCAGTTATGTTACGCAGTTGAAGTCTCTTTCTATACAAACCATGAAATAAAATAAAATGGAAAACAATGTTTTTGATCATATAAGACTGCGCACCAAAGATGGTTTGTTGAAGTGTTGTCTTGTAAATACCGTTGAGATTCATTAGTAAAAGGATAAGGATATAAGCCATATCACGAAGACTCAAGATGCCTTTGTTAAGCCCAAGAACATTTGGCAGTTATTATAATGCATAAATAATAATATGATCAGAGAAAGGAAATCGCAGAAGTTTCAATCAATGTCTTACTCCTCCAAGTCACCAGTAAAAGAAGCAAAACCATTGTGCGTATACAACATTGATGAGAGTGAATGGAACTGAAAACCATCAATCTGGTACTCCGTGGCCCACCTGTAGAAAATCACAATTATTGAGATAACACGCTGAAACCAAAAAATATATATAACTTCCAGAAACAAAAGAATAGAACATGATAAGGTTTTAAAACACTGAATCAGGAAGTAAAATGATGTTTGGTCCAAAGAAGCAACCCTAGTAATGTTTAAAGCACTAAACTGTCCTTTGAACTTCACATTTACCAGTTCAAATTTGAGAGAAGGAAATGCAGGACATCCAGGTCACCATATTTAAACATCCTGGTACCCCAGTACTTGTGATGTCCCCGTTTACCTATATAAGAAAATAATGTGATTACGGAACAAGATGATATATGACATAAGAACAAACGCAAACATTGTCAAAGAGAATAATCCCACATTGATTAGGTATCATCATTAATAAAATATCACTAGATGTATCGAATGGGCATCTCCACCTAATAGTATAAGCTTTTGGGTATGGTATTCTTTAGTAGTTTGGCATAAGCTTTTGGGTAAGGTATTCTTTAGTAGTTCATAATAGAGCAATTACATAGGACCCGCTTCATAAAAGTTTTATTTTCGGCCTCACCATCGTAGCAGGAGGGTTCGCTGCCTAAACTAATCACCTGGTGGCCATGTTCCAGACCTTTCTATCAGTATCTGAGGTTTGAAAACTAGCTCCATAAACCATCCACTTGAATCCGGAGAAAGAAATAAATTCAATTAGTTTGAAGCCCTTCGCCTAATGACGTAAAAATTTTGGATCGCTACGTTTTTGGCAAGGTGTGATTCCGGAATCCCTCCACCACAAAATCTCAGGGTTGGTTTAAAGGCCAATTTCCATTGGGGCCTTCAAGATATCTCAGTTCACTGTGAAATGGGAGCGTGTCTACCCTTAATTATACCTGCTGTCAATTAAAGAACAAGCAAAAGTAGTATTAATAGGTACCTGCGTGGAAGTAGCAGTCATTTGTTCCATCAAATAGAGACAACCCAACCATCTCATCTGCAGCTGAGTAGGAATGGACAATTTCTAAGAAGACCAGGAGTCCTAATCCTGTAGAGTAAAGAAGGTACGCTCCAATCTGTAAGCTTTAATCATTAACTAAACAATACAGGGGAAAAAGATGTAGAGGAAACATGTTATTGATTCCAAAACAGATGAGAAATAGCATCTTTCCATGACTATTATCAGTAAGAAGCATGAAATGAAAATGTTTATCTACAGAGGCTTATACCATTGTCATGCTGTGGTGTCAGTTTGTTTTTGCAAACCATTTCCTTTCCTTACAAAACTAAGGCATTAAAGAGCTGATATATATATATATATATGCATATAAATCGATTCAATATATGCATCATACCAATCTAAGCTGCCACTTTTCATTTTTGCTATCATATATTCTAGATATCAAGCTCAATATGTGATGCAATACAAAGAGAATGTGTCAGTTTGTAAAATATCTTTTGCATAAAATGAACAAGCCAAGCAGGAAATAACATTGTCACTAGTAAAGCTTTGAGGTTACAGGTTACTGAACTGTATGGAATTAGATGAATAGTGATTACCATGTGCTTCATCAACCAACCGCTTGAAATCATCAGGAGTGCCGTATCGGCTGCTAACAGCATACAGATTAGTGACCTGAAATTTAATAAAATGGTTTGATCACGATTGCTGAACAGCTATGTAAATCAAGACCCCAGGAAATTTTTTGAACAAATGCCTCTTCTGGTTAACATCACATTGATACTGATGTATCCAACCCATGGAAACTTACAAATTAGAAGTAACCATTGTCTTATGAGAATAGAAAGGCAGAAAGGATTTCTGACTCACTCTATAACCAACAGTAAAATAATCTTTGTGCTCAATAACTCCAATCAGTTGGATGGTGTTATACCCAGCTTCTTTTACATGAGGAAGAACCTGTAAAAAACATGATGAGTTCCAAATGAGAAATCTGACTGCCATACAAGATAAAGCAGTTGTAAGTTCATAACACAACAATCCAGGAGTTGCCTTCTCTGTGAAATCATTGAAAGAAGATATTTTAGGCTCTGATCCACTTATGCCAACATGGCATTCATAAATGCGTAAAGCCTTCGGCACTTTGGGGCGTGAATTTTTCCATTTGTATGCATATTCTGGTGGTGGTTCCCAGTGTATTGCGAACGCTTGCTCTCCTTCTGCATCTGAAGGTACACAACATAGCTGATATGAAGTAAAGGAAACCATAGCATGCCTATATAGATTATGACAATAAAATGGATGATAACAAGCCACCACTAAAGGGGAAAAAAGAGAGCATAGCATTGCTTAAGAGAAATTCCAAAAGAAACCAAGAGCATGATAGAGATAAAGAAAGACAGACAGAATAGTCAACATAGGCGCTGATTGTGGAAAGTCAAATTTCCAAGAAGTTCTACAAAAGGACTTCAACAAAAGCATAATGCTGGAGGAACAATTGAATCAAGCAAAAGCAAAGCGAATTTACCTGGTTGCACATAAGTAGCCCAAGCAGGTACTCGTTCCAATGGCCCACTAGGAGTGTTAAAATAAACCCTGTACTTGCTCCCATGAGGAATGCACGGGCTGTACTTTTTCAACCATGCCTTCCTACCTTTGCGTGTCTCAAACCAATATGCCAAGGGAGGCTTCTTTGCACGAAATTTTTCTTGAGATACAGGATCAAGAATAACATTGAAAATGTCATACTCTTTTCCATTGTCAATCACATCATAACATGGTGAGTCAGTAGGCAGGTCGTCTTTATGCTGTTCCTTCCATGCTTTATATCTTGTTTCGGCATCTGGAATATCTCCAAGCTCTTCTAATGTTTGAGGTCCATTAGGCCCGAAAATCTGCTCATATAACTTTGCTGGAATTTCAAAACGGTTCTTTATAAACCGGTCTTCTCCAGGTTCCCAATAATCATCATTTGCTTTCTTAAAGATTTCTTCAATGGGAACACCACTATCACCTTTATCAAAGTCATCTACATAGTTATATTGTTGAAAATAGAGTTCATCTGGTTTCTCTCCATCCCTCAACTTATCCTCAAGAATGATGAACCAGTATCCATAGTCATCATGGCCAAAATGACCTTCCCTTGCACAGTTCTCTGTAGGGGACCACCCATTGAAATCACCAACCAGTGCACAGTAGCGAGCACCTGTATTTTACAAGTTTATCATATATGCATATCATCTGTTAGACGGAAAATCCAGACAATATAAACGTTGAGGCCACCGTAACAGGTCTTATCATGGTTCTGAGCAATTGTTGTCTAGTCAAAAGACAGGTTGACATATGGTTCCGATTGAGAAAAGATAACCATAAGAAAGTTATCCCATGAAATAACAGAAGAAACTGCTATAGAAACAACTCTAGGCCAGCCGCATTTAATCAAGGGAAAAAATTAAATGCCATGGGATCAAGTATCAACATGTGAGGAAGAAAAAGAAAAGGGTTTAGGCGTTCATCAAACCTGGAGCCCACTCCATATAATCCTCTCTATGCTCCGGGTGTCGATGCATGCCCAGTAACTCAAATCTAGAGAAAGAAAAAGAGCAATTATATCCTGAATTGTGAACCTCAACCTACTAACATAGGGTCATCCAATGAAATTCTTTCTTTCTTTTTCTTAAATTTCCTACCTTTTAAACTGAGGCTATAACGTGGACAATTTTACAAGAATACTGGAATTAAGTATTCAATCATTTGAATGTGAATTCGATGAGATTGCAATCAAACAAATCAGACCTATCCACTAAAGTAAGAATGAAGAATAAAGTTTAATTAAATCAACTACAGGAACTGAAACAAAAAATGAAATGAAGTAGCGGAGTTTAGAAGTTACCCAGAAGCCAAATCCCTGAGATTGACGTGACGATTGAAAATTTCATCGGTAAGGTCCTTCACGGATTTGTGTCTGCAAAATAAAACCAGAATTATAAATAATTCATTGTATTCCAAATCTTCGAAAGCAAAATACCAATGGAATTAAACTTATAATTTTATCAGCTCACTGAAATTCTTAGAGCAAAGTGAACTTCAGGACGGATCAAATTTTCCATAGTTTTGATCAATCAACTGAGACAGAAAGAGAATCATATTTATATACCTTTCACGGAGGAACTGAGCAAATTGTTTATGGGAAATGCCGTGTTTGGTAAGGAAGCCAACTGGGTCAATCCCTTTCTCAGTGTCCGTAGAGCTTTTCTTCTTCTTCCTAGGCTGCTTTTGTCGTCGTTCTGGTTGCTCCGTGGCTGAGCACGCTATCTGTGATTTCTTGGGAAAGGTGAATGTTTGAGGCCTGTTTGGGGAATGGAATTGGAGAAATGTAGCGTTAGGAAAGAAAGCAAACTTAGTCGAAAGTGAAAGTGAAGCCATGGCGAGGAGTTGTGGTTTTATTATTGTCGGTGGTGATGCAGACTGCAGAATTGCAGAGAGAGAGAGAGAGAGAGAGAGAGAGGGGGGGGGGGGGGGGGGGGGGGGGGAGTGTTAGAGTGGGTTGGGGTTTTGGGTTTAGGTAAGGGATAAGAAGGAGAAGGATGGGTGCTGTGAAAGTGGAAAGAGCCTTTTTTGTATCGTAGGGGGAGCTTTTGAATGAAGAACTAGACCAGAGTTTTAAATTTTGGAAATGGATGGAAATAGAACCCATATTAAAAATTTACTCAAAAGTAGAACATTTAAATTTTTATTTATAAAAATGGACACTATATATAGCTTATAGTAACTTTCTAGTCACCAATTTAGAGAAATTAGAAGAGAGGTCAGTGGGGATAGAGGAGTTAGCAAAAATTCCTCTAAGAATCTGAAAAATTTCCTCTCATCTTCTATCTTCCTCTCATCTCCAAGGAGGTGGTCTCATTCACAGAGGTTGATCACTCTCAATCATATGTTTGATTTTTGTTAAGGTAGATGAACCACAAGTGTTGGGCATTCAACAAATTAAAGCAAATAACCAATTTTTATTTCCAGGTTAGCAAAAGCAAATATGGGCATTCGTTCTCTCATCTTCCTCTCTAGAAGGGCGTTCAAGAGGTGGTCTTTTGTGCAGAGGTTGGTCTCTCTCAATCTTAAGTTTGATTTTTGTTAAGGTGGATGAACCACAAGTGTTGGGCATTCAACAAATTAAAGCAAATAACCAATTGGGGAGTGAGGAAGATGAATTTGCAGGTGTGAGGTCGGGAAGATGATGCTGGGTTGAAGGCCATAGAAACCAGTTTCGAATTTGCAGATCTAGTTTGATAGTGACCAAATAGTCCTGTAGTCTGATAGTGACCCAATAGTCCCGTAGTCTTATAGTGCCCCAATAGTCATGTAATTTACTTATAGTAATGTAGTGCAGTTTAACTTTACTGTAATAAATTTTAGTGTATGAAATTTCAGGAATAGAATTGGTTGCAATTATGATTTGTTTCAATGGAAAATGGTTGAGGTCTGGAAAGAAGTACATGTATGAAGGGGGCGATATGAAAGGTATTATAGTACCAAGGGCTACAACGTTTGCTGAGTTTATAAACCGTGTTCGCCTTATTGCCCAACTAAACAATCCTGGCAAAAAACTCAGTTTGAAGTTCTCAGTTCCTGTAACATCCATTGAATACAAGCATATTGAAATTGTGGATGATAATGATGTCCAATATTTCTTGAGGTACTCTAGTGAGACCATATGATCCAAAGTTGTGCCCTTACTGGTTTGTAGAAAAGAAACATAAGTGGAAAATGGTAGAGGGGTGAAATTGAATAGGACGAGGGAAAGTGGTCATTTAGCTCCTAATGCAAATGGCATAGATGAGAGTAATCATGTTATCCACGAGAATACAAATGGGATTCAGCAAGGGAGACATGAGCTTGGGAATGATGCGATACAAATGATTGATTTTGACGGACTTCTTGACATTGATGCAGATGTATTCAGTTTAGAAAGGGACTCAATGGGAAGCCATTATTCATGTCCATTGCTTTGTGAACATGCAACGTTATCTGAAGGAACTATTCCAGTAAATGGAAGACAAGAATTAGAGCAGCATAGGTCCAATTTGGATATGATGAATAAAGAAGAAGCCAATTGTTATAATGGGTACTCAAGAGTAAATTGGTTTGTAGGGTTAGAAGTGGGTAAACTGTTCTCATTGAAGAAAGCGTTGAATTGGGAGTTACAATTGGCAGCAATTAGAGGTCACTTTGAGTACAAAGTGAGTTATTCCTCCAAGGCCCAATTGGGGGTTAGTTGTTCACAGACCCAGTGTCCATGGCGTGTTCGTGCACACCGGATTGGACGACGAAAACTTCATGATTTCCAAATACAATCCGGTGCATGAATGTGATTTTCAGTTTTTAAATGACAACCATCGTCAAGCAACTGTAGCCTTAATTGGAGATTATGTGAAAATGAAGTTTAAGGATTCACGCAGTATATACACGCCGAATGACTTAATGATGGATGCCATATGCAAAAGCGTGGAGGGCAAGGGAATCGGCTTTAGAGTTAATTAGGGGGTCACCGGAAGACTCGTATGCTCTTCTACCCGCTTGTTGTTATCAATTGGAACGAATGAATCCAGGCACGAAGACACCCATCCTAACTGATGAAAACAACAACTTCTTAATTTTTTTTTATGGCAATTGGTGCATGTGTAAGGGGGTTTCGGTCTTCAATGCGGCCGGTTATTGATGTTGATGCTACCAATTTGAAGTGCAAGTATAAGGGTGTATTATTCGTTGCAAACGCTTTCAATGGTAATTGCAACATTTATCCCATTGCTTTTGGAATTGGGGATTTAGAGACGAACGCTTCATGGGAGTGGTTTTTCAGTAAATTGCTATCAACCATTGGTGAGTGTCCCAATCTTGTTGTCGTTTCTGATAGGAATATAAGCATTGAGAAAGTGTTGAGGATAAAATTCCCTTTCATAAAGCATGTTTTCTGTTTCTATCACTTGAAGAACAACATGAAGAACTCCTGCCATTTGAAAAAGAACGATGAATTGCTGATGCATTTTGAGCAAGCTGCAAAATCTTATCGTATTGCTGAATTTGATCGTCATTTCAGGAAGATTGCAGCAAACCCAAGAGTAGCCAAGTATCTAAAAGAAGCAGGCTTTCGAAGGTGGTCAAGGGCTCATATGGATGGACGTTGTTACAAGGTCATGACCACTAACATTGCTGAATATGTGAACTATGTTCTTCGATTTGCAAGAATTCTTCCAGTGGTACATTTGATAGATGAAACTGTGAATGTTCTTGTGAAGTGGTTTACCAAACGTCGTGATTTGGCTACAAAGTGCACTACTACTTTGTGCCATGATTTTGGGGAAAAGAAGTTGAGAACTAAAGTTAAGGATGCTGCCAGAATGAATGTCATCAGACTCAATCATGAAGAATATAACGTTCTGGATGGGGATATGGATGGACTTGTGCACTTGCGCAACAACACGTGCACGTGTAGGAAGTTTCAGCTCGAGCAGCTTCCGTGCAAGCATGTAGTTGCAGTATGTCGATTCTTGAGAGTTAATGTCTACTTGTTTGCTTCTCGGTATTATACTAGAAAGACATGGTTGGATGATTATTTTGAAATTGTTTATCCCGTTCCGAGCGATAGGGCAACATGGGTAATACCACAAGAAGTCCTCAATCATTCTGTTCACCCTCCCATATGCAAGGTCATGCTAGGTTGACGGAAGAAGTTAAGGATACCATCCCAAGGAGAGGGTACACATACCTATAAGTGTTCAAGGTGTGGTGGTTGGAGTCACAATAAAGTGGCATGAAAAGGCCAAGTTCCACTTCGTACTCCATCGTAGACAATATTTCTAAGTTATGGTAAAGGTTTCACATCAAGGACTATATTTTTTTTCCAAGCTTAGGTATTCACCTATTTAAGTGCATGTGATTTTTGTTATTGGACCTGAGATTAAGTGAAGGGCAACTTTTTTAAACTGGTTTGTAATCCTTAAGTTGCCTGAATGTTAGACTAGGGGCATGTATTTTGAGATTACGACAGTGATGATTTTTCAGTTAGTTTCAATGAATGACTATGTGATATTCAGTTTGTGCATGCTCATTTTGTAAAATTAGATGTTTTGGTCTGAAATTTTCAGAAAAAGTTTGCTCTTTTATGTCCTCGTAGTCGGTTAGTGTCCTTCTAGTTAGTGCAGTGAATTGGATGTTTTGGGGTGGAATTTTCATCAAAGTATGCTCTTTTTTGTCATCATAGTCAGGTAGTGTCCTCATAGTCAGTGCAGTAAATTGGATGTTTTGGGGTGGAATTTTCATCAAAGTATGCTCTTTTTTGTCATCATAGTCAGGTAGTGTCCTCATAGTCAGTGCAGTAAATTGGATGTTTTGGTTTGGAATTTTCATCAAAGTATGCTCTTTTCTGTCCTCATAGTCAAGTAGTGTCCTCATAGTCAGTTTAGTGAATTGGATGTTTTGGTCTGGAATTATCATCAAAGTATGGTCTTTTCTGTCCTCATAGTAAGGTAGCGTCATCATAGTCAGGTAGTGTCCTCATAGTCATATAGTGTCAAATTGCAAAGTTCTCACACAAGGATATACTTTCCAACAACATTAAGCCATTATTCAAGCACATTAACAAAGGAAACGATAACTGACCTTAGTGGCACAAACTTAACCATACATATTCAGAAATTTAATAACGTGAAAATAGGCGCCCATTTTACAAAAGTAGGTTATAGAACCTAATGGTGCAACAAAAAACAACATGTAAGGAAATGCATTTTCCTTACATCCTTGATATCCGCCTATTCGAAATCCTCACAGCTTGGCTTTTCCTTGCTGCCAGCACATGGTTGTTATATTCCCGGTCTGAAGAGAGCTCAACGTCACAGACTTCATCTGAATTAATAAGGTCCCCGTTCCTCTTTGAATCCACAAACATGAGATAGTTACGACATATCTCAAACCTTTCTCTCCTTGCAACAATCATTTCATCACGAAACTCATCACTTTTCTTGAAATCCTCAACCGGCTTTTTTTTTAACCTCCACCCCTTTCTTCAGTTCCTCCAACTTGGAAAATCTCCACTTAACCTTCATAGTTTGCTTCATCTCTCGATAAGTTGCCGCATTCACCTTGTCGTTCAACCTACTCATTGTTGATGCATGGATGTTCACTTTGTCCTCCCACCACCCTACCGCATCGGTTTGGTAACTCAGAGCATTCTTGACATCATATATGCGGCCTTTAGGGTCGTCGGAGTCTTCGTCGCTACCAGAGGACGTGTTCACAGGGTGGGTTAAAGAAGGGATGTCTGCAAGTTTAGGGAAGCCCACATGCCAGGAAATGTCCCCATCATACAATGGGCCATCACATTGTCATCAACGAGGTAACAGAACCTGATTTCCATTCATTACAACCACTTATCGTCAACTACAGTCCCTTCGAAAGGAGGCTGGCCAACTCAAGGAAATGCTGCTTCAAATTGAGAAGGGGGTGTCTCTTTGTGAGGCTGAGACATTAGAGCTAAAGACTCGAGCAATTGAGGCATGAAAGGACATGATCGAAGAAGCAAAGGCAGCATTTGAAGAAAAGAGTGTTATGCTAATTGTATTAAAGAATCATAAGCAAACCTGATCGGACTTCATTGAATGTTGGCAATTTCTCCTTTGCACACCCCTCCAAATATTACGACAAAGCAGCAAAATTTCAGCAAAGAACGTACTGTATAAATACATCATAACAAACCAAATCACACATTAACACAATGAAACCAACTACATACCTGAAAAAAGGAGTTTGTTGTCGTCCAATTGGTTTTGAATATATCCGGATGGTCAGACTGCCGTTTCCTAAATAAGTACAAACCATATCCATGTGCTGCAATATAAAATTATGATCCATCAATAGTATTTTACAGCCTAAATCATATTGAACTAAACATTTGTCAAATCATTTACTAACCTCATCTCTTATCCAACTTGAGGTGTCCAACAAGTCGGCGAAATTTTTTAAATCCGTATTGAACCCATCTAACTCAAGTAGCTGTCTAATGTAATCAATACTATAGTAAATACCATCATTCAAATTGAATCTTGCCTATTTGATAACCAACACATGGAGGAAAATACTTACATAGGTGTAGTTGTCCACTTTGACATGAATTTAGCAAAAATTACCACATCCATCCGTGGAATAGGAGCACAAGGGTTGTACTTGTCAGGTGCATCCAACCCCTCTCCTCGTCGCTGATTTTTCCTTCCAAACTCGGTAAATGGGGAGAGCAAAGCTGAAGCCTTATGCTTCATCCTCAGTCCGGTGCCCTTCAGGGTCTCCAAATCCGCTAGGACGATGGGTGGATTGCCTTCACCCCCCACGGGGTCTGCTGTTGGAGTTTCAGTATGAACCTCAGCTTCATGGCTCTCCACATAGCCTTTCAAGAATTCAGCAATTTGTTGGCAAACCAAGGAATACTGCTCAGCCTCCTTGGCCTCTTGCTGTTCTGCGTGAGGTCGTGAGGGGCCGCTTGTGAAGGCCTCAACTTCAACTTCCTTTTGCTGTGGTGAGGGGAGGCTCGTAAGCCTTCCTCTTGACGTTCCTCATTATGTGGTGATGGGATGCTCAAATCCCGATGACTAGATTCCAATTCAGTGAGGCGGTTGTCAAAATCAGCAAGCTTGACTTGCACACCATTGTCAAAGGAAGCATGGCTTACACGAAGATCGTGTACTTCCTTCTTCAATTCCTTGTTATCCGTTACAAGCTACCGAACTGGCCTCACAAGCTTTTGGACAAGTTGCTGCCATGCTCCCAAATTATTCCCTGCTGGAATTGTAAGATCAGGGAGGCTATAATCAACCTCCGGTGCATCTTTGCTCCCGGATGGTTGCCCAACAACCATTGCTGTAGGCCCACCAACCTCCTCGTTGGTTGGAAATAAACTCCGCACTTCAACCTGCAATAACACCAACATATATATTTAGTTGCTCATACACACATTGTTGTTTGCAAAACATATGCATCAATGAAGGAAACATCAACTATGACACTTACCACCATTGACTGGAATATCTCAGTTTGGAGCTTGTGACATTGGGCAGCTTTCACATGCTTCCAGTGGAGTAACCGGGGAACTTCATTGTTCCTACTCACTTCAACATACCATAGATTAGTGAAAGCGGGGAATGTTTCAAATGCCCAAGTCTGAAGCAAGACAAATCAATTAGTCACAATAAAAATGGCTACTTACATACTTATTCAGAAACGAAATGAAAACGTATCTCAGTAAATTATATGACATACTTGAAAAGCATAAGCAAGCCCACACAACTTATACCTTCGCGCGTCAATTTTACCCTTGTTCTTATTTCTCCTCACCACCACCCCTTCCCCTCATTTCCTTCATTGCCTCATTCATCCTCTGCATTCTCTTCTTCATTGATCTCCTCCTCAACTACATTCTTTTTCTTCTTATAATAATCAAGTAGCGCCCTCGCTAGAGACTCAGTTGTTCTTTCAAAAGAAACTCTTCACCAAGGATATTTGTTCCACTCGTCAAGCTTCTCAACAAGCTGCAAATGATACAGGTCTATGAGAGTAGATGTTTCTTTCCCAAGCAAGACCATTTGAACAAAATATACTAGGGCTAATTTCAGTTTATCGCCTGAATGCATGCAGGACTTGAATGCCTCCTCCACCATGGCAATTGATACTTTCTTCGTCTTCTTGAAGTACTTGTTCTTCAATCTACTTTGTCCATCAAAGGATTTAGGTTCTGAAGGACTGCCATCTTCAAGACCCGTAATCAAGCAGAAATCCCTTGCTGTGAACTGCTTAACACGTCCCCCCAGTAGAAAGGACACCTCTTCATTTGGTTTAAGGCCACTTCCCGTTAACTTGCGCACCAAAAGTCGGTGCACTATTGCATGGCTCCACTCCAACTCATCTATTTGAAGGAGATGTCCAAAACAAGTGGCCTCAAACTAACGCAATGCATCAGGTCCGAGTTCATCCTTGATTAGTTTAAGGCATCGCCTTGTTTGACAAAGGCATTGTACCTTTGTTGTGAATATCTGGTCCTCTGGAATTAGGTGGTAATTCATATTCATGACCTGCATAATCAATCTATCAACATATGACGACACTATCTGGTGTTGAGGACACTACCTGACTATGAGGACACTACATGACTATGAGGACACTACCTAACTATGAGGACACTATCTGACTATGAGGACACTATCTGACTATGAGGACACTACCTGACTATGAGAACAAAAAAGAGCATACTTTGATGAAAATGGTGTCGATCAAGTAACAATTCCTGAGAAAATTCGGAGATCAATTTATAAGGTATTCACATCGTATCGAACTAAAACAGGTTGAAATGAGAGGGGCTACATTGAGACTCACATTGACTCTATACAATTAGCTCTTCACAGTTAAACATAAACTCATGTTCATACTTTTGCAAAACAAATTGCTCCTCCAACACTAAATGATGAACCACCAGTTATTGCTATGCAACATAAGAAGCATATATGATAACAAATACTTTCAAAAAATAATGCACTAGCATTAGCTATCAAATGCCTACGCTGAGATTCTTGATTGATAATTAACCAAACAGGAAAAACAACATTCAACAAGCATCTGACTTAAAAACCAAACAACAAATTTCAGTCAGTTTAATCCCTTAATCAAATACTTCACAAAATGTTGACCTAATAATAACACAAACTAGCAAAAATACTTCCCTCACTAACTTAGACCAGCCGAAGTGGAAAACCCAATTCTATTTACCATCCAAATTAAAGTTAAAAGCTATAAATAAATGAAAATATCACTTTTGCCATCCAAATTAAAGTTAAAAGCTATAAATAAACAAACTGGAAAACCCAATTCTATTTACCATCCAAATTATATAGAAGTAAGAAGACTTCCCAAAAGGACTCTGTAACCTACTACCTATGTTGTAAGTTGAGGATAAATAAATGAATAGATCACTTTTAGCTGTGTTGAACAGAAACTAAACATCATGATGGCATTCCTAGTTGCAACAGTCAATGTGTGATCACAAGCCCAGAAAGGCATGTTAAATTTATGTACACTAAGCACATTATATTAACATATTCTCACATTTGTGATCCATAGTATGATTCCCAAATGATAAGTTCAAAATCACATGCGTCACTACAAGAAGAGCTTAAATAAATTTGAAATGCAAGAAGCAATACACATATGGTAGCAAAGCAAAATGCAAGAAGCAATACACATATGGTAGCAAAGCAAAAACAAGGGGATTTCACCACATATCGAATCGCTCCAATAAACAAAGTCTATTAATAAGTTCATTTACTTTATTAAAGATTTAATGGAAACTGACAAATAGTGAACCAATATAGAATTGCATATTAGGTCAATTTCCAAAGGTATACGGATTACATAACCCAATTTCTTTGGCGTCACAAAGAAAACACATTTAATAAACAAACACCAAAAATGAAATTGCAAGAAACAAATATAAATTATGATTATCACTCTTAATTAGGAAGAATGTAACAACCCGTCCCGAATCCTCGGCAAACGGCGCCGTTAGTGGAATCCCCTCCACCTGGAATCCTCCGGCACAATCGGTATTGTTACCTGGCCCCCGTTCGAAAATCCCTTAGCTGCAGCCTTCTAGGGACTCGAACCATGGACCTAGGCTTTTTAGTTGGTGAAAGGTGTCCTCCTTGAGGGGAATAAAAAGCCTAGGTCCATGGTTCGAGTCCTTGGAAGGCTGCAGCTAGGGGATTTTCGAATGGGGGCCAAGTAACAATTACCGATTATGCCGGAGGATTCCGGGTGGAGGGAATTCCACTAACGGTGCCGTTTGCCGAGGATTCAGGACGAGTCGTTACATAAAAGGCGCCTTTTATGTAACGATTGGCCCTGAATCCTCGGTAACGACCATCGTTAGTGGAATCCCCTCCACCCAGAATCCTCCGGCACAATCGGTAATGTTAGCTTGTCCCCGTTCGAAAATCCCCTAGCTGCAACATCTTTGAGGATTCAAACCCTGGACCAAGCCTTTTTATTCCCCTTGGATAAAAGGCTTGGTCCAAGGGGAATAAAAAGGCTTGGTCCAGGGTTCGAATCCTCAAAGATGTTGCAGCTAGGGGATTTTCGAACGGGGACAAGCTAACATTACCGATTGTGCCGGAGGATTCTGGGTGGAGGGGATTCCACTAAGGACGGTCGTTACCGAGGATTCGGGGGCCGGTCGTTACAAAGAAAACACCCAATCCAAGTAAACCCAATACATTAAGTAGCAACTATAGCTTTGGCAAGAGTTCATAAATCATACAAAAAACAAACATTTTTCTTTGACACATACAAACAGAAGCCCATACAAAGACAAACCCATTCACCGCAAATAGGCTAAATTGTAAGAAAAATTAACCACATTTGAGCTCAGGCTCTTGCTTCCCCATGCCCCAGATACCAACAAGACACCATAACCCCAAAAAATTCAATTCCATCTGTGCTGCATTTTCTCAACAAGATCTAGTTAGTCAATTAGCATGCACATAAATGTAAGTAACGGATTCAAAAATCTGGGTTTTTCATACATGAACACCAAATTCAAGCCAAATACACACAGAACCATAACCAAAAAATAGATCATAATTGAACAAACAACGCATAATTAAACAAATTCAACACACACAAAACCCAAAATAATGATTAAGAAAAATATTAGAGAAATAGAAGATGAAAGATGAATTGACTGGAACTTGAGGTCGCGGCTGATGATGAACGAGAGCGATGAGAAGATGAGTGGCAGCCGACTAGTTCAAATTCATCCTTGAGTTCGCGTCTCGACGTTGAACTTGCAGCTCGAAGATGAGCGGATGGGTCGCACTTTGAATTCACAGTTCGATTTCGTCGTTGAGGTCGTGCCTCGACGTTCAGGTCGCAGTTCGAAAGAGGAAGGGTTCGATTTCAACGACGGAGGGTGGGAGGTTTCGATCTCAACGACGGAGGAAGTGAGGGTTTGATCTCGTGGGAGGGCCCTCCCAATTGTTTCCTGCCTAGGTCGCAGTTGGAATCCACGAAGATTTGGGGTTTAGGGTTTCAATTTCGTGGGAGGCTGCAATTCGCTGTGGAAGGAGTTGGGTTTGGTGGTATGGTTCAATTCTCTCAGATGGTGACTAGAATGTTACTATAAACTATAGTTAGTGTCTATTTTTGTAAACAAAAATTTGAGTGTTCTATTTTTGAATAAATTTTTGGCAAGGGTTCTATTTCCATCAATTTCCCTTTAAATTTTGAGTTGACTGGGCACCTTAGCACCCATCTTGAATGGGTCGGGTTTGATGACCGGACCCGTATACAACAACTTGTCCGTACGAATGGTTATAAAGGAGAAAATCTTGCGTATGAGTGCTGCCTAGTAGTATACAGAATTTGCGAATGATTTTCAATCTCCTTCGTCTGTTAAAGGTAAAAAATAAAGTGTAAAGTTATTTCTGTGAAACTTAAAAGTGATTAGGTTATAATTTATGCAAAGTAAAATAGTGGGTCTAATAATCTAACACTAGCCATATCAATACATTTTGTTTTTTTAACTGTTTTTTCAATGGGAACTGATTTCTACACTCCAGTTTTTACTTGATGCACATTATTTTTTCTTTAAAAGATAAAACTAGAAGTGGAGTGTAGCAAGTAAAAAATGGAGTGTGAAAATCAATTCCTTTTTCTGATTATTTGGTCTTATTTATGCTTTCTTTTAACTCCCGGGTGTGATTGCTAGTTTGTAACAAATTGCTAATACCTTGTTTAATTTACAAATTTTTTTCATCCTTCTTGGTTAACGAGTCTAGAAGCAACGTATACCAATTTTCTTTCTAGCACTTCAATGAATATGGCTCCTCCAATTTAAACGTTATTTTAAGGAATATTAACAATCGCTTGTGGCCATATATCTCTAATTTTCAATCAACAACCTAAATTTTGAGATTATGTAATAACAATAACCATAAAGAATAATTGCTTATCTAAGAGCATGTCTAGTGGTAAAGGCAAAGGCAAAGAGCAAGGGACAAGGTTTTGCCCCTTAAATGACATTGTTCATGCATTTTGCCTCTTGCCGCTTTTTGTTCTTCTAATGGAGAGATGCAATGGGCAAAACTTCAAAATTTTTGGGGATTTATTTTCTTAAAGATAATAATGTAGAAATCTTATCTAATATATTCGAAATACTATAATAAGTTTGAGCAAAATGTAAAAAATATAAATATGAAGAATTGGGTTTGAATTGGAGAGGGTAAAATGTGTGATAAATGATGATTAAAGATGAGTATTTATATGAGTAAAAATAAAGTTTAAAAAATAAATAAATAAAAAATTTCCAACGGCCATTTCTGAATTTTGTTTACAAAAAAAAAAGCAACAACTAGTTTTTTGAAAGCCATGCCACGTGGCACCATCCTTTTGGCCTTGAGCAAACAACTGTGGTAGAACAACTTGTGCATAGTGGCCTGTTGTATTTGATGGAAGTGGGCCATGAGCCCAGCCCGGGTAACAACAAAGGCAAGTGTTCTGCCCAAAAAGTGCGACAGGGGGCCCGGAGTCACCTTCGGCGGATCTCCGTCAAAATTCGAGTGTTAGAGGAGCGGTCTCGTGTGGGTTTCTCTTAGTGATGAGTTGTTGACTTGTTTGGATGTTGGGTTTGGGTTGAAGACTGTGGACTGAAGGGCCTTGATACCACGGTCTATCCCTAGATAGACGGACCCGGAAATATACAGGCCTTAGATGCCTTCAAATTAGGTGTGCCACTAGTAGAGACTGCTACTAGACAATTTAGAGATGGGTTTCGTTTGCAGCCCAATAACCTTTCTTTTAATCAAGTGATTGTGAGGCAAGCGGGCAAATTGCTTGCGTTGTTCTTTTCCATGCCTTCTTCTTAATCTAACCAAGGACTTTAATAAATTTTCTTTCCAGTCTACTCCAAGTTCATGTGATTTCCAAGATGTTCATGTTAGCAACTTGTTATTTAGTTAGAAGCAGTTAAACATGCGGGTTTCTTTAAGTCATGATGATAGTATTGGACCAAAACACATAGTTGGTTTTATGACTTAGAGACCGCCATAAAACACATTGGTTGGTATATTCCGAATACTTAATTCTCCTTAAGAAAATCCGTTGTATTTAATGAAAGTAAAGTACAAATACTGAAAGAGTAAATGCGTTAGTATTGAATGCAGTAAATAAATTACATGTGCTGTAAGTAAATCATTTATTTAGCAATCAAGCCTTTGAGAGGCAAGATCTTCTAGAAATCATCAACTGAATGAACATCAGTTGGAATTATGCCATAGGATGGCAGAGTATTCGAGAGACGTTGAGACGTCAAAAGTTGAGTATACGGATGCCTCAAAGATTGAGTTGAGTGGCAGTCGGGATAAGGTGAGTGTTTGGTGATCTTCAAGACTAACTTGAGCAGCAGTCGGGATGATGGAAAGCTTTGAGTTCTTGGTTTAAGAACTGAGAGAGGGGTTGAGAAGAGAGATTGAATCTTGATCCAGGATCGAAGAAACAGGTTGTGCCTAAAAGGTGAGCCTTTGAACAATGAAACTTTTGAGGGTTTGCAGTTGTTTTGAAATTGATTGGGTTGATCAATTTGTTTGTTTGATTGATTGGTTGTGCTTGAGAATAAGGTTTCTTCTCCATTTTATCGGCGGTGAGGGGCCGATTTGGCTTGCCACGTAGACCTCCGCGGGAAACATGTTACAGTTGGCTTGTCGCGAACATCCCCTTTGCCCTCTGACACATTCGGCGCTTCAGAACCGACTTCCCCTTCTCTACGCTTTCATGTTTCCAAGCCGCAAGTGGGTGCTTTTGGGTTGGGCCTTGTGAATTGGGCATTTAATCAGGCTGACCCCTTGATCCGGCCCGAAGTGGGATTTTTTCGGGTGTAAACATTGCCCCTTGAATTTGAAATGTTTTAATTTAAATCAATTTAAATTCAACACGACCCCACTCTCCATTTTCTCGATTCCGCCAGATCCACTTCTCGAAACCCTTTTTAGTTTGGGTATTGGCAATTTCAGGTCCATTATCACGATTACTTTTGTTACCTTCTACCTCC
Organism: Oemleria cerasiformis; assembly: GCA_037349345.1. Lineage (NCBI taxonomy): Eukaryota > Viridiplantae > Streptophyta > Magnoliopsida > Rosales > Rosaceae > Oemleria > Oemleria cerasiformis. The sequence goes on from JAZGTL010000007.1 coordinate 13,964,257, forward strand.
GAGTGAATCGCCATCTTCCTCCTTACCTTCCAAGACTCAGATTACCCCCCGTCCTGAAGATATGGCTCCTAAAGCAGTTTTGAAAGGAAAAACCCCGACTGGTTCTTCAGCTTCCTCCGGGTTCATGGATGGTCCCACTCCAGAAATCCCTTGGATTATTGGGCAGGGCTTTGAAGACTTCTGTATCTCTTCGCGAAATAATCTGCGCGTTTATGAGGAAGAAGGCCATATTGATAATGGCCCCATTCTTGTTGTAGATGCGGAGCATCATTTTACCCTAGGTCCTTGTTACCGAGGCCGGGTTCCAGAAGAGACAACTCCCTTTTACAAAGATTTATATGGGTTCCAGGCCATGCACATCTACCAATGGTCTCCATTTCCCTGGAATGACCTACATTCTGAATGGGCTCGTTTATTTCCAGCCGGCCACAATTTGAAGGTTGTCGATCGCTTCTTGCGTTGGGTCTGGAGAATGAAGAAGCTATGTCCTACTGATCTTTGGATCAAGGGATTATATCACCTGGTAATCTTGTCTGACCTTCCTACCTGCCCTAAAATGAATCTCCTTAGTGCTGCTTTGTGTTTCTGGAATTGTAGCACTAATACTTTTAATTCCGGAGTTGGTCCTATTACTCCGACCCTCCTCGATATGGGGGTTTTATTTGGCTTGACTCCATCAGGGAGGATTGCTGATTTCACCAATTCATTCACCTGCTCTTATTTTCCTTCGGATACTAATCTCGAGATTGTTAGAGCTCCCCCTATTTTCAATAAAATCAACACTTTCACTCCGTACTTAAATGCTTTCTGCCCTTATGATTTGGATGGGAAGCTTAGAGATGAGAAATCCTTCGAGGACTTAGGGATTTTTGATGGCTACTTAGGTACGGTTTATGAGAAAATCTAGTTTTACCACTTTTGGTTAGACTGATTTGTTTTTTCGAATGCCTCTAAAGGCCTCAAGCAAGATTTGGTTCCCCTAGCTGAACCCCTCGCTTCTTGTAAGGATGTAGCCATGGGTCCAATCATTCTGGCCCAAATATATAGTCTCCTGCACTCCATTACTTGTTCTCCTGGGTCAAAACCCCCTTTAAATGGACCATTATGGATGGTACAAGTATGGTTGAATTGGTCCTTTCCTCGACTCCGACGGCAAACTCCTTCTTTTGTCCCTAAGGTTGTTCTAGGTTAACGGTTGATGCACCTAACTCCAGTGATTTATTCTGCTAAGGATAGTTTGTCATTCTTCTTTCAACTGAAATCCTATCCAAAAGAGCATTAGGAGGCTAGCGTGGTCTGGTACTATCCTTTGTTTGAGCATGGGGGTTATCTGGCTCTCCCTGAGAGCCCGATACAGAAAAAGGCCGTGATCAGGAATTTTATCAGCTGTGTGACGACACGGGATCTGTTGAAAGGAGTGAATCGTCACACTAAATCACACCCTGGTTTTGAAGTTTACCAGCTCAACTTCTTTGCAAGCCAATTTGGTTTTCGCCAAGCCATTCTTGTGCCATTTGTGAAAGGCATGAATACTGGTACTTCTTTCCGACTTCAGCATTTTCATGATAGTGTTGCGATGACTGTCTGTCAATCATTTTTTGATTCTCGTATTCGACTTTCGCTTGGTATGGAATTTTCCTATGAATGAACGCGTGCTTTCGCGCTGTGGTGGTCTTCTTACTTTGAGAGAACTTTCAAAGCATCTTCGAAAGCGATCTCAGCGCAACAATTCCAGTCTTTTAGAAATTCAGCGGAGTCCCCTACTGCCCTTATTTCTACTATCAATCAGACAATTTGGAAGCATAATGCCAATCCTCTCATTGGTAAGTTTTTTTGCACATATGCAGTATTTCTCTTTTTTTAGTGATTCCCCTTTCTGATAGTTCTGTTTGGCAGTTGGAATCGATGATGTGGACTTGTTGGTGGAGGGGGTTGATGATCCATTGTCCCTTATTGAGGACATCCCTGACGAGGCTCCTATTCTTGAGAAGCATGTGGGTCAGATTGGAGGAGATGAAGAGGAACCAGTTTTCCCGACGGCTTCTAGTAAGCAACCCGAATGCCCTTTATCAGTACTCTCATCATTCATTTTCTTCTTGCTTCCCAACTCTGCTTTCGTTGTCCCAGGTACTCACGGTTCTTCCCACAAATCCTTTAGTAAGGACAGGAAAACGGGTTCCTTTTCAGTTGTCAAGGCGACATCTTTAGTTTCTACTTCTGTTGTCCAAGCCAGTCCTGTAGTTCCAGAGAAGAAGCGTAAACGTCGTCTGATTGTGGAGGAGGACTCAAGTGATGAGGTGTCCTTGTCTGAATTCTTGCACATCTTGAAGCTTTCTAAAGGTGATAAAGTGCCTTCATCTTCTCTGGATCCTACTCCAACTGTCCAAGCTGCTTCGACTAGAATCTTCTTGCAAGGTGATGTTCCTCTGGATAGTTCTTTCTAACAACATTGTTATGCCCAATGACTTTTGGCATTTCTTTTTGCTAATTGAATGATCCTTTTTTAGATGGCTTCTTCAATTCCTGATCCTTCGAGCATGGTCACTCCATCCAGTGGTGTTTCCATGGGTAGCCTTGGTCCAGTGATTGATCTCTCTTCGGATCATTCCGACTCAAACCAGACTTCCCCAACTTCACATGTATCTTGGGATGCTTCAATCCTTGAGTCAACCTCAACTGCGCCTTTTCCCATGTCTTCTGCTGTCTTTTCTGCTGAGAAATCTATGGTTCTTTACAGGAGACTATTTATCCTTCCAATGGGTATGGAGTTGAGTGCTCCTGCTACCCCTGTTGCAACCTCCCCTTTATTAACATCGTCTGTGGTTGGCTCTATTGGAGAAATTGGCACTTCTAGTGAGACAATTGCCTCCGTTTCGGTAGCGCTGTCATCTAGCCCTCAGGATGTTTCTATTGGGGATTCTCTCAACATCTCTACGCCATAGCAAGACTTTCCTCCCATCAATGAAGCCTCTGTAGCAGCTGGTTGCCAGTCTTTCCCAATTCCTCTTGAGGAATCAATCTCAATGGTTGTGGATTCCCCAATGCCAGTGTGGGAAGCCAGCACGCCATGTCCTTCCTTAGTTGTTTTCTCCAAAGGTGGTTATGGTGGTGGGGAACATGGAGCTGCTCATGTGTCTGGAAAGGTACTCTTTTATTCCTTTCCCATTTATGGGTCTTTTTTTTGTTTCTTTATTCTGACCAACTTCTTTTGTTTAGGTGTTTAAGTCCCCTGAAGTTGAGCTCTTGGAGAAGGAGGTAGAATATTTTGTTACTTTGACTTCGAAAGCTTCTAACCATACTCCCACTATGGTGCCTCCTCATCCCGAATACACAGATGCTCGGGACCTTATCAGGGCCTTTGCTGATGGGGAAGATGTTCAGGATCTAGAGAAAGTTAGAAAAGCCTAGTTTTTCCTGTCCAACTTCTTGCTAGTAGCTTCTGTCTCTGCTCAATCCTCAGCAAAATTTTTGGATGATTACTACAAGAAACTAGCTGAGTATGCGCGAAATCGAGACACTCTTTCAATAGAAACTTCTTTTTCGGACGAGTTGAAGATATTAGAACATGACTTCCTTAAAGGTAATGAAGAATGTGCTTAATGGGGTTGCAAGCTGGTTATGTAACTCAGCGGCTGGAAGACCTTAAAGCTTCCGTTGCAGCTATAGAAGTGGAGTATGCGTCTGTCAGGCGGGAATATGAATAAGCGAAAGCTATAAAATTGGCTAGTGAGAATAGCCTTCGAGAAAAGGAGACCCAAGCGCGAGCTGTTCACGAGCGGGAAGATAGCCTCTCATCAGAGTTGAAAGTAATCCGGATTGGGCTGTAGGCCATGTTGGGCTTTTTGTTAGAACTTTGAATTTGGGCTTCTCTTTGGTCTCGTTTGGCCTTTGTAACAGTGTACTTTTTGTTTGAAATCTTTTGCGTGTGCAAATATGCGTATCTTGAACTCTTCGAAATCTACGCCCCTCTATAATTACGTCACGGTAATAATTTGTCAGGTCATTATCTCCTCTTATTAATTCTTCTCATGCCCACTTGGTTTCATAGATTAATGGCGACAATTCTTGAGACAAACCTTCCATTCCTCCCAATTTCAACTTTTGATATGGCCTCTCGTGCTTCCTTCGATTTTACTGACTCATCCCCTCGTTCTGTTGAGTCCCTTCCGACATATGACTAGCTGGTGGACGAGCTTGGTCACCTCTGCTATGAAAACTCCGTCCTTGAGAAAAAACTAGAAAGGGCGGAGGCTCTCTGGGCAGAAAACAAAGCCAAAGCGGAGGAAAAAGCCACGGTTCACCAGGAAAGGCTTCTCATCATCTGTCTGCAGAGGGCAGAAGCGCTGACTGAGCTTTCAATGATTGCATATCTCGAAGGAAATCGATCCGAGACTCGTGATGAGGATGTGCTTCGTACTCTTGAACAAGGCATGGCGGGGTCAACTTCCCCCGCGGCTGAAGATTTTTATTTCCTTTTTATTTTTCTTTCTACCATGAATAAAATAACATTTTCCTTGGATAAGCTTTATTTCTTCCAATTTCATGTTTATTTGTTGTCGTTTCATTCAAGGCCACCGACATTCATTTGTCTATAAAATGCCATGCATCAGTGTTCACTTTCTACACACAACATACTTTCTCATCTTTTGACATGGTCTCTAGTAGTCGTGACCCTCAAGAGGTTCATGTCTCGTATTATAAACAGATTGTGTAACGTCTCCAAACTGAATCTCAGGATCAGGTAAGGCTCATTCATAATCTGGAGAAGCAAGCTCACCTTCTGACCACTTCAGCTGAGGTGCAAACCCATGAGACTTATCGCGAGAAGGCTTCCCTCTATGCTCATGCCATAACGCTTAGAGATGCACTGGCGGAAACTAGGGATCACATGATCCCTCTTGAGAGTGAGTTGGATGCACTCCGCGATGAGGAAGATCGTCTTTTGGCTGCCTTGGATTCTCGCGATAAACTGATTCGTCGCATGCGTCGTTTGGCTTATCGGGATGGGTTTAGTCAGGGTTTTGTAGATAGGGCAATCGGGAAACCTCATCCAGGGGCTGCAAGTCTGTAATTTCTTTTTATTACGATGAATAAAGTACTATCCTTTCTTTTTCTGATTCAGCTTTGCATCTTTTCTGCCCATAGTACTGTCTAGCCATATTTGGCCATATTTCCATTTATCACACTACCTTGCATGTTGATGTTGATGGCGTGTCCTAAGGCAAATGACTTAACTTTGCATGTAATATTACGTTGACATGGGTTGTATTTGCACAATAATAAGCCTTCTCTTATAATTATGCTTTGGCAAACGCTTCATACAACTTTGACCCATATGGCTATGTCCAGTGATTCTTCCAATTCTCATTTACATAGTTCCCGAGGACTTGTGGCTTCCCTGTATGATCAAGTTATCAGATCCCGCTGGTTGGTGGAAGGTAATGCTCACAATGTTCAATATTTGCAACATCAAGTCCACCTCGGCCAAATCGACAAACTAAATACCCTACACAAGTGCTCAATCTCTTCTTCAATGCTTCATCAGCAAGTACGATTATTAGAAGATGAGGCCCATAGGGAGAACTCAACTTTGCAACGACTGGAAGATGACCTTGCTGCTTCCAAAGCCAGGATCTCAGATCTTGTGGATATGATCAAAGCTCGCGATATTACTCTCGAAACCATTTACCATGAATGTTTCCAGGTTGGTTATGATGATGGGTATATAACTCGAGCCGCCGATCGACCTAACTATCAGGGATGGTCTAAGGAGAAGGTAGCTACTGAGATTGAAAGCCATTCTAGTTCACCTTGACTTGTTAAGTATGATCTCTTTTGGCCTTCTGGTTTTTGCAAGTCATCTTGTCTTCTTCTAGTCATTTACTGGCCTTTGTATACAGGTCGAACATGTAACAAATGTCTTTTCGTTTTGTTGTTGTTTTTCTAACGCAAATTTTCGCATCTCCCTTTTTGAATAATTGAAGCAAACATGACAATGATCCCGACCACGTATGAGGGATCTCTTTAAAGGAATTGTCCTTTCGCTTCACTTCTTCTAGGCACACCTTATAGCAATCCTATTTTTATCGACATGATTGCTCTTTATTTGGTCTATTGTTAGTGGTATGAACTACTTGTCATGGAAGCCCCATGTCAAAATGGGCCCCTCACATTCCTCTTGAGTTAAGAGTCTTGGTTTTAGTAGTTTAGGGGCTGTCACCTTGGAAAGGCGGTCGTTCTCGTCTTCTCCAGTTAGCCTGATGCTACCCAACTCGGGATCATAGAAACTGGCTTCAGCCACTGCAGGACTAGCCACGAAAGGCCTTGAGTTTGCCTGGATGGTCCCCCAAAAGCCTCCTTCAAAGGTAGCTTCATTGGGATTCCAAATAATGATATGTTGGTGTAACATATAAGGAACACAAATAATCTTGTGGATCCAATCCCTCCCTAGAAACACGTTGTAGCTAGCAGGGATGTCTATCACAAAGAATGATAACATCAACTTCTTGGATCCGACCGTGATCTCCAAGAGTAAGACCCCGTAAGTCTTGGTGATGGTTCCGTTGAAATTTGACATTATGGTCGTAGTCGGCAAACAATCCTGAAGGTTTCTGTTTAGCTTTTTCAGCATCTTAGATGGTAGAACATTGATGGAAGCTCCTCTATCAACCATTATCTTGTAACTTGAGATCCCCTCTAGGTGGGTCGTGATGAAAATAGGCCGTAGGTGATCCGTCATTTCCTTGGTCGGGTTAGAAAACCTCATCTTCTCCTTATGGAGAATGGATTCCGAGATGACGTTCTAATCCTCTTCATGATCATTTGGTATCTCGATCAATACTTGAGATGACTCATAGGCAATAACATCACTTTTCATTTGGTTAACCTGGTGGTATACCGCCGCCAAATGTTCTGGTAGTACAACTACCAAATCTACTTCAGCCTGAGCTTCCTGTTGTTTCTTATCAAACAAGTCATCCATTTCCATGACTTCCAATAGGTCTTTCTCAAATTTTTCTAATTCCTTCTCGGTCATACGTTAACCGTCGTCTTCTGGGATGTCTTGTTCATATCTCATTTTTGATGTCGGGATATCTATACCCCTAGGTGGCTTGTCTGGCAAGTCTTTTTGCGTAAAACTGCCAAATACAATCTGCCTCCTTATTTTAGCAGAGGTCTCCGAGATGGAATCTGGAAGAGATATGGTTATTAGCTTGTTGACCATGACTTATTTCTTCTTCCAGTCCTTTTTAGGAGGACTCGTTAATTCTTTTTTGGTTATGGGAGGGGTTTTTGGCTCTTTTTCTTCTTTGGGAAGAACTGCCCCTAAGTTCTTCTGGGCGCGTATATAGGCTCCATATTGCCTTTGGATCCTTCGCTTTATTGATCTTCCCAATTCTTTAACTGGTTTTCCATCTTTGCCAGTTGCATACCAATTTCCTTCCTGGATCATTGCCTTATGGGGCTTTCTCTTCGCGGCCGTTTGCTCTGAAGGATTAGGTCTCTTGCTGCTGCAACTCTGCTGGATAGCTTGCCCCCTAGTCTGTTGGCTAGGGATCCATTCATGTTTTCTTTTGATGTTTCCCAACCGCTGGAAAACAGAGCTACGAGGTAGCTTTCCTTTGGGACAATGTGGACCAAAGCTTGTCCCTGGGACCTTGAGGAAATCCTCATCCCGATGTGCCTTTGAATCTTTAAGTTTTAGACCTTGGGGTTGGGATCTCTAGGACACACTCTGTCCTACACTTTCTATACATTACTACTCCAGCCACAACTGTGGCAAGCAACTTCTCTGGTTGCTAAGCTCTTTCCTGAGGCTTTGGTTGATCCTCGTTTATCTTCCTGGCCTTCTATTCAGATTGAGGCAAGCCCAGTCATTATTTATGCATTTTTTATATGTCATTCAATGCTCTTTTACATGTCTTTCGAGTGATTTCAGGCCACCAATAAGAGAAAATGATCAATCTTGTGAGCGATGTGTGGATTTGGAAAGATAGGTGAATTCTAAGAGGAATGCAAAAGAATGGCTACAATCGGAGTTGTGATGACGAAGATATCTCAAGTTCAGTATCAGGTCCCCTATGTCAAGAACCGGGACCTGATATGTCTTAGGACATGTCTAGGGACCTCCTAGAGTGCCAAATTGAACTACCGAGAAATAGCCTATCTGGGTCCAAGAAGTGTGTTTAAGGACTGGCGCAGCCAAGTCCATGGCACGCCTTCTTAAGCCCAAGTGTCGAAGTCGAGGATCTAAGCCAAGCCAGCTCATCTAGGTCCCTATCGAGCCCCTGACTAGTCTCTCAAACGCCCAAGTACAGAGTCCAGGGCATGTCTTGTGACATGCCCCTAGACGTGCCATGAGTAGAGCCTAGACAAGCCCTGCCGAGTCCCTCATGCGCCAAAGAAGAAGCCCAGCCTCAGGCAAGCATGTGGCTCAGCAAAGCCCGCGGCCCCGCCTAGCCCATGTCCCTGTCAAACTAGGAAACCTGTTTTAGCGTTTAATTAAAGGTCTTTTTGGTCTTTTATTGTCAGTTTTAACTCCTAGTTTTTAGGGGAAGCCCTAGGAGTATTTAAAAAGAGTTTTTAACATGAAACGAGGGTTCCTAACTTTTAGTAGCCACATAACTTTTTTGTTTTGTTCGTGAGAAGTGTTGAACGCAGAGAGGTTGTGAAGATAGCTTGGATGTGTGCCTTGGATCATCACCATTCTCAGTGTTCCCTCTCCTTCCCTTTACGTTTTATTTTGTAATCATGAATACTTTTAAGTTTTTATCCAATAATATGCGTGAGTAGTTCTTCATAGAATTAGGGATGCTTGAAGCCCTACCTATGTAGCATGTTAATGTGATTTTGGCCCTTGGTTACATGTTTTAAATAGTGGATATAATTGTGATTACTGTGCGTAATGATCTTAGTTTGTGTTGACAAGTGTGATGTCATCTTTTATGCATGAACTATTGATGAATAATTTCTTGTTTGACTGATCATCTTCTTGTGGTTATTAGCATCAACGGTAGTGGCTTTACATCTTACTTGAAATCCAATTCATGAAAACCTAGATTACTCAACCTTCTCTAGGGGTAGTGTGATGTCATTAAACTCCCTTTCTTTCTTAATGTGTCCTCTTGGACAGTTGTTGCAGTGAGTCGAAAAAACCTGCAACAAAGGAACTAAGAAGAGAGTAATTTGTGTAGGGTGGGCTCTAACTCGAACCCTTGCATGGGCATCAGATTCAGTTAATTCAGAATAATGGAACCTTTGAAATCATGTTAATGACTTGAGTGGTTAGCGTGGATAGTTGGCCTTAATTTGACTTAATTAATCAATCACTTGCATTGCCTTCAATTCTGTTTCCACAACCACGCCCCCCCCCCCCCCCCCCCCCCCCCCCCCCCCCCCCCCCTCTCTTGCCGTAAATTGTTAGTTAGAGTCCTTGTTGAGTCTTAAGTAAGCGTTTAGGTCTGTTTTAGGTGTCTAACTCGTGTCTTAGTGTCTTCACATATCTAATTAGTATGAGTCTTAGGTTAGTCATTTATTGCTTTCTTTGATTGTTTGTTGAGTCTTAACTGAGTTAATTAAGTTTAAACTTGAATTGGACATAACGTTGAAACAAATCCTCGAGGGATCGACCTTTCCTTTGCTGCTGTACTATCTTAGTTGACTTGTGCACTTGCAAGATTTTAATTGATAAAGATAGAGTTCATAATCTTGTGCTTTATTTTTACCAACAAGTTTTTGGCGCCGTTGCCGGGGACTTGTCCCTCAACGATGTCAATTTAATTCAGATTTAGTTAACTCAATGTTGTATACTAGCTATTTAGGTTTAAATTAGTTTGTATACTAACTCAGTTTGTAATTTTTTATTTGTATGTATTGACAACTTGTACATGGATGGGGAACCATGGAGCGATCCCTACTCAAGTCCATTCAATCCTGGGTGGAGCAATCATCTGGATACCATTATCAAGAATATCTAGATCCATACAATCCAGGATGGTGCGCTCAGCCTAATTTCACATGGAATACCACTCCAACAGCTCCTAACCCTGGCTCATATCCTGAACTCCAAGCTTTGGTTGATACCTTGACACAAAGCATTAAAGCCACATCAATTTGTACTCAAGAAAGTCAGGAACTGATGAAGTGCGTGGATGAGAGACTTGAGATGACCATGAGGCTGTTTGCATTCTACAAGAGTCAATGCGAAGACATGGTACCCTCCCAACCAAGTGAGGTTATGGATGTTGATCAAGATGAGGGTGCCATTAAGCCAACACTTCGACAAGTGCTTGCCATGGAGGCCGTGGATCCCCTCCAAGGCCATGACGTGGCTATGCCTCCCAAATTTGCTCAGATTAAGCAATGGGACAACCATACTTCTGTACCTCAATCACATTCTTTCCTTCCTAATATTTCTAATGTTGATTCAATGCCTAACCATATTTCTTTACCTTGCACTCATAGGTGGGAACTCGAAATGGAAGAAGAATAGGAGGAATAGAATAGGATGGGGGAAGGAGAAAAAGACACCTCGGCAGATTTGGAAAAGGATGATTTGATGCCCCAAGTGCTGGGAAAGTCGTGCTTCAAGGACCCACTTGAAGGGCAACTCATGAACCTTCTCAAAGGGCTTCAATTGAGAAGAAATCAGCTACGGAGGAGGTTACAGGCCTAAATTCTGAGTTCCTGCCCCAGGCTGTGCCTGCACTTAGGTTTCTATCCAGCGTTGTGTATAAGTCTCTGCCCCAAGCTCAAGCTCGAGTTGCACCTGACATGCTGCCCCAGGCAGAACCTGAGTTCCTGCCTCAAATTGAGTCTCAAGTAGTGTGTGCACCCAATCTGCTGCCCACTGTCGTGCCCACCTTGCTGCCCCAACACATGGCTTAGACAAGGGACAGAAACAAGGACAAGGACACGGCTTTGGCCCACAATGAGCCTCCCAAACTCAAACCAGAAACACTTAAATTTAACTCTAATGATATTAACCTGGGTTTGAATTCTGGTTTAGATACTAATGCTGCTCCACCTTTCCCGTACATGCTCCACAATAAAAACAAAAGGATGATGGAGGAAGCCCTCAACTTGGTACCCATCTTCCAATTCAAAAGAAAAAAACGATGGAAAATACCAAGGGAAAAGGTACTACAGTCTAGGATGTACAGGGCACACCTTAAGCAGTTTCACCATAAGCATTTTTGAAGGAAGATGTTTGAGAATGGACGGAAAATGCTCTCATTCAAATCACTTCTAAATCTCTTTCCAGATAGATTGCATTCTCGTAGGTGGATTCTGTTTTGTGCATCTAAGTTCTTTCCACATGAGGCAACGAACATTCTGTAGCGAGAGGATCACAACACGATCCATGTTGACGCTGCCATGCTTGCCATGCCTCCATCTCGTTCTTAGCTGCCAGCCACGCCTTGCCCAGATGTTAAATAAAGCGCTCATAGGAGGCAACCTAGCCCTGGTTTGTACTTTTCTCATTCTAATGTTTCTGCCCTATTACATTCTTCAAACTTTCAATTTTGTCCTTTGTCATGCTTATTCTTCTCACATTGAGGACAATGTTCAGTTTAGGTTTGGGGGTGTGGATCAAAAACTTTACGTATAGAAACAAATAGGTGTGGGGGTGTACACGGCCAGATTTTCAATTTCTGTTTTTAAGTTATTTAGTTAGTTTAAGTTGTTGTTAGTGATTAGTGCTTTAACTTGTTAATAGGAGTGTACATGCTAAGCTAACCTTCTTTGCTTTACTAAGAGTCGTGCCATATTCAGTTTGCAACATACTTCTGCACTTCACAATGCCATGTCTTGGATAATTAAGTGAACAAAATGACCAAATGAAAGTGAACTTCAGAAAATTAGTGGAGACTACCTTGTGAGAACTTGAGCCTTAATGCCATTCTTTTTTAATGATATACATTGTTTTTACTCTTTAAACACTCTTCACTTTTGTTCATAATTGTTGATCTCATTACATCATATTTGCATTGAACTTTAAAGAACTAACATTATATAGATGATCTTGGTTTGACGTGTGATTTGCCATAAGAACTGATGTAGGCTATGTGTGCTTAACCTCCTAAAGGCCTTATCTTACCATATTGTGTGCTCCCTAAGCCCTTTTGAAGCCAAACACTCATCCTCTTCTTTCACCACCTAAAGTGCAATCTGCCCAAACATTGAACAATTCAATCAGGCCATGCCCTATAACCTCAGTTGGTGCTAAGGTTGACTTAAATGAAAATCATGGTGAGAATGAGAAGCGAAAGAAGTTGTTATCTAGTCTAAGGGCCATTGCTGCAAGTACCAAGTGTAGAAAGCAAAAGTTTTAATGTGGAGTAAAGAGCTCTACAAATGGAAAGCTTCATAAGGAATGAGGAAGCTATTGCATGATCTTGGGTCGATTCAATTCAAAAGAAAAAGCAAAAAAAGAAAGAAAAAAAAAGAGAAAGTAAAAAAAAAAGGTGAATTGATCCAAGTGAGCCAAAGAACCTCAAGAAGAGCAATCAAGAAGTGCAATGTCGTGGGCCTTAAGCAAGGATTCATATCAGAAAGTACAAGTTCAAGCCATGATTTCTCATGCCTTGGCACACCTCAAGTTCTTTGAATCCTATCCCTTCCTTCTTAAACCATTCAGCCTAGCCCCACTACAACCTAATATGAAGACCTAACGGATCTTGTGGCTAATCATGCTGAGAATTGAGGTAAGTATCCATGTTCTTAAAGTTCAATTTCATTCATGAGATCTTAGAATTAGAAAGATCTGTTTTTTTCATTGAATGTTCATATGTGATTAAACTTGAATGTCTTTACATAAATTCCACCACATATGCTTGAAATGAGTGCAAAGCCTAGGATTCTAAAGTGAATTGAGAGATATCTAGTGAGGATTAGAGTCGAGGCGAAATCTTTCTGGAACACTTGACTGAAGTTGTTAGTAAGCATGATTATTTGAGATTTTGGCATTCACACATTACACATGACTCCTACTGATGTGGCATGATCTTTTTGTTTTCCAAAGCATGTTCCCTTACTTTGATTCTTATTAACTTGTCCTAAGTACTGTCTCTAGCATCTAGGTCATCTAAGTAAAACATTTGTGGGTATCGTGCTGCCATAACCCTCAGGAGACACAACTCGTCCTACTAGGAAAGCCTAGGGGCTTAAATAATATATCCTTAACTAAGATTGAGTATTTTTATTGTGTTTAGTTTTGTTTTCCTTTGTTTTGCTCAAGGACTAGCAAAAGATAGGTTTGGGGGTATTTGTTCAGTCATTATTTATGCATCTTTTAGATGTCATTCAATGCCCTTTTACGTGTCGTTTGAGTGATTTCATGCCACCAATAGGAGAAAATGATCAATCTTGTGAGCAATGTGCTGATTTGGAAAGATAGGTGAATTCTGGGAGGAATACAAAAAGATTGGCTCCAATTGGAGTTGTGATGACGAAGATATCTCAAGTTCAATATCGGGTCCTCTATGTTAAGAACCAGGACCTGACATGTCGTAGGACATGTCTAGGGACCTCCTGGAGTGCCAAACTGAAGTACCGAAACAACCTATCCAGGTCCAAGAAGTATGTTTGAGGCTTGGCGCAGCCAAGTCCATGGCACGCCTCCTTGAGCCCAAGTGTCGAAGTTGAGGATCTAAGCCAAGCCAGCCCATCTGGGTCCCTATCGAGCCCCTAACTAATCTCTCAAATGCCCAAGTACGGAGTCCAGGGCATGTCTTGTGACATGCCCCTGGACATGCCATGAGCAGTGCCCAGACGAGCCCTACCGAGTCCCTCATGTGCCAAAGAAGAAGCCCAACCTCAAGCAAGCCCGTGGCTCAGCGAAGCCCGTGGCCCCGCCTAGCCCGTGTCTCTGCCAAACTAGGAAACCTATTTTAGCGTTTAATGAAGGGTCTCTTTGGTCTTTTGTTGTCAGTTTTAATTCCTAGTTTTTAGAGGAAGTCCTAGGAGCATTTAAAAATAGTTTTTAACATGAAGTGAGGGTTCCCAACTTTTAGTAGCCGCATAACTTTTTTGTTCTGTTCGTGAGAAGTGTTGAACGCAGAGAGGCTGTGAAGATAGCTTGGACGTGTACCTTGGATCATCACCATTCTCAGTGTTCCCTCTCCTTCCTTTTACGTTTTATTTTGTAATTATGAATACTTTTAAGTTTTTATTCAATAATATGCGTGAGTAGTTCTTCATAGAATTAGGGCTGCTTGAAGCCGTAGCCATGTAGTCGTTAATGTGATTTTGGCCCTTGGTTTACATGTTTTGAATACTGGATATAATTGGGATTATTATGCGTAATGATCTTAGTTTGTGTTGACAAGTGCGATGTCACCTTTTATGGATGAACTATCGATGAATAATTTCTTGTTTGACTAATCATCTTTTTATGGTTATTAGCATCAACGGTAGTGGCTTTATATCTTACTTGTAATCCAATTCATGACAACCTAGATTACTCAACCTTCTCTAAGGGTAGTGTGATGTCATTAAACTCCCTTTCTTGCTTAATGCGTCCTCTTGGATAGTTGTTGTAGTGAGTCGAAAAAACCTGCAACATAGGAACTAAGAAGAGAGTAATTTTTGTGAGGTGGGCCCTAACTCGGACCCTTGCATGGGCATCAGATTCAGTTAATTCAGAATAATGGAACCTTTGAAATCATGTCAATGACTTGAGTGGTTAGGGTGGATAGTTGGCCTTAATTCGACTTAATTAATCAATCAATTGCATTGTCTTCAATTCTGTTTATTTCTTTCTTGCATTTTAATTACTTGTCTTTAATTTCAGAATCCAAAGCATCAAACCCACCCCCCACCCATTGTAGGTTGAGCATATTTACAGAGGCCATTGGGAAAGGATTAGTATCCATTCCCATTGGTGCTTTAGGAATTGGGGCTAATGCAATGTGCCCCTGGTTAATCAGACTATGAATTGTGCCCCTGAACTGGACACAATTGGTTGTGGCATGATGTGGTGAATCATGCCATTTGCAAAATTGTTTCCCTTTTGTGTCCGATGGCCTAGGCATCTCCTGCTTGGGATTAGGTTTGATTACTTTCGCCTTCAGCAACTCATCGTAGATATCTCCATCTTTGGTAAGGTCGAACGAATACGAGCTAAACACTGGTACCTTGTTCGCAAAGTAACCTCCAGTCGGGTTGACTAGTCTTTGTTCCTGAGTGGACTTACCCAATGATTTAAGGGTTACTTGTCCCTTTCCAGTGGTCTGGATCTCGGTTGTTGCAACCTCTAGTTCCTGCCCCTCTTCATCTGTATAAGATTCCTCTTTGATATCCTTGTGCTCCACTTGATGCACATGGATCTTGTTTTTGTAAAAATGGGGTACTTTAGAGTTATGCTTCTGTATTTGTTCCTCCTCCAGTAACCTTTCAAACTTGGTCGCTGATACTCCTCTCTCTTGAAGATTAGAAAAGGTAATATCATCGAACTTCTTTCTAAAGGAGAACCTCATAGCTCTTTGTGCGATAGCCACCATCTGGGCGTTGTTCATGGGGAATCTGCACTTCATCTTGAGCCTTTTGAACATGGCTATGAAATTCTCAGTTGTTTCATGTTCTCACTACTTGATAGCAGTAAAATCACTTATTGTGATCTCCGGTTCAATCCTATAGAATTCCTCATGGAACTTAACTTCCATTTGCCCCCAAGTGTGTATGGATGCCTCTGGCAGCAAAGTGTACCAGGAAAAGGAAACTCCACAAAGGGAATTGCTGAATAATCAGAGTTTGAGGTAAGAGTTGTTTTCTACAGCAACACACTGCATTGAGAATCTTCCAATATGCTCTAAGGACGACGTACTACCATCTCCATTGAAGAGTGAAAATGTTGGTGGTTTGAAATTTCTTGGAAATGGATTGTCATGGTCTACATAAGCCGGGTAAGGCTTTCTGTAGATCCGGACATTCGCTCTCCTTGGAGGCACTGCTTGGCCTTGCATCATCCGTCTTATTTCTGCTGTCTCCTTCCTGATGGCCTGATGCTCTGGATTACAGGGTGGCCTCTGGTTGGGCCCGAATTCTTCTTCTGATCCCGTGTCGTTTGGGTAAGAATTCCTCTAGTTTTCTAACTCATTTTTTCTCTCGATCAAGATAATCTTGGACATTTTAACTTTTGATTCTTCCCGACTAACCATAGGTGGTCGGCATTTGGAAGACATCTCGAATTCTTCCCTTGACATTTCATCGTGATTCTTGCTTGTCTCCGGGGTTTCATTCCCGGAGCCTTTTGAGAAGATTGGCTCTGAGATCAGGGGTTCAAGGGTTGACATCCCAGATCCTGTGGTTGTCTTGCCTTTGTCAAGGCTCAAAGCTCCCACCGGGGAGGGTGGTCGGCATTTGGAAGACATCTCGAATTCTTCCCTTGACATTTCATCGTGATTCTTGCTTGTCTCCGGGGTTTCATTCCCGGAGCCTTTTGAGAAGATTGGCTCTGAGATCAGGGGTTCAAGGGTTGACATCCCAGATCCTGTGGTTGTCTTGCCTTTGTCAAGGCTCAAAGCTCCCACCGGGGAGGGAGGGAGGGAGGGGGGGGGGGGGGGGGGGGGGGGGGGGGGGGGGGGGGGGGGGGGGGGAAATCCTTGATGAACTTCATCAAGTCTTCTTTGTCTGTCTCCTGGTTGGTGATGTCTTCAACCTCTCCTTCACGAGGAGTCTCCATGTCAGCTTCTGGTAGTGATAGCTCAGGCACCGTTTCTCAAGAAGGATCTTTCGAAAATCGCCCTTTAGCATCTCGGTGTCGCTCGGTATATTTGAACTTAGACATGCACTAAAAAGAGTCCCACTGGGCGTGCCAGATTATATTCTGCCAAAAAAGTGCGACAGCGGGCCCGGGGTCGCCTTCGGCGGATTTCCACCGAAATTCGAGTGTTGGAAGAGCAGGCTCGTGTGGGTTTCTCTTAGTGATGAGTTGTGGACTTGTTTGGATGTTGGGTTTGGGTTGAAGGCTGTGGGTTGAAGGGCCTTCATACCACGGTCTATCCCTAGATGGGCGGACCAGAAAATATACAGGCCTTAGATGCCTTCAAAGTAGGCCTGCCACTAGTAGAGACTACTGCTAGACAGTTTAGAGATAGGTTCCGTTTGCGGCCCAATAACCTTTCTTTAAATCAAGTGATTGTGAGGCAAGCGGGCAAATTGCTTGCGCTGTTATTTTCCATGCCTTCTTCTTAATGTATCCGAGGACTTTAATAAAATTTCTTTCTAGTCCAGTCCAAGTTCATGTGATTTCCAAGATGTTCATGTTAGTAGCTTGTTATTTAGTTAGAAGCAGTTAGACACGCAGGTTTCCTTAAGTCGGGATGACAGTATTGGATCAAAACACATAGATGGCTTTATGACTTAGAGACCGCCATAAAACACATTGGTTGGTATATTCTGAATACTTAACTCTCCTTAAGAAAATCCGTTGTATTTAATGAAAGTAAAGTACAAATACTGAAAGAGTAAATTCCTTAGTATTGAATGCAGTAAATAAATTACAAGTGTTGTAAGTAAATCATTTCTTTCACAATCAAGCCTTTGATAGGCATGATCTTCTAGAAATCATCAACTGAATAAACATCAGTTGGAATCATGTCATAGGTTGGCAGAGTATTCGAGAGACATTAAGACGTCAAAGGTTGAGTATCCAGTGCCTCGAAGACTGAGTTGAGTGGCAGTCGGGATGAGGTGAGTGTTTGGTGATCTTCAAGACTAACTTGAGCAGTAGTCGGGATGAATGAAAGCTTTCAATTCTTGGTTTAAGAATTGAGAGAGGGGTTGAGAAGAGAGATTGAATCTTGATCCTGCATCGAAGAAACAGGTTGTGCCTAAAGAGGCGAGCCTTTGAACAATGAAACTTTTGAGGGTTTGCAGTTGTTTTGAAATTGATTAGGTTGATCAATTTGTTTATTTGATTGATTGATTGGTTGTGCTTGAGAAGAAGATTTCTTCTCCATTTTATAGGCGGTGAGGGGCTAATTTGGCTTGCCATATAGACCTCCGCGGGACCCATGTTGCAGTTGGCTTGTCGCGAACATCCCCTTTGTCCTCTGATACGTTTGGCGCTTCATAACCAATTTCCCCTTCTCCACGCTTTCATGTTTACAAGCCCCAAGTGGGTGCTTTTGGGCTAGGCCTTTTGAATTGGGCATTTAATCTAGTTGATCCCTTGCTCCGGTCCAAAATGGGATTTTCGGGTGTAAACAGCAAGGCTAGCCTCAAGGTTTGCCTTTGCCTTGTCCCACATTGATAGGCTAGAACCAAAAAGGTGAGGGTTGTTGGGGGGAGCTTTTGAAGAAACAACTAGACAAGAGTTTGAAATTTTGAGTTGACTGGGTACGTCAGGACCTATGTTGAATGGGCCGAGTTTGATGACCGGACCCGTATACAACAACTTGTCCATAAGATGGGTTGTAAAAGAAAAGTCTTGCGCATGAGTGCTGCCTAGTAATTTACAGAACTTGCGAATGATTTTCAATATCCTTCGTCTGTAGAAAGTAAAAAATAAAGTGTAAAATTATTTCTGTGAAACTTGAAGTGATTGGGTTATAATTCATGCAAAGTAAAAAGAGTGGGTCTAATAATCTATCACTAGCCATCTCTACATTTTTTTGGGCAAATTACACTTTTCTACTTTGTGGTTTGCACCAAATTACACATCTATACTCGTACTTTTAAATCTAGCATTTATCATCATGTACTCTTTAGAACGTTACAACATTGCCCTTTCGTTAGATTTTTTGTTAAAATTTTTATTAAGTGATGATTTGAACAAAGTGAAACTCATATTTAATTTAAATGAATACCAAATAAGTGTCACGTGACATAAAATAATAATAAACATATTAAAATAAGTTCAAAAAAAAAAATCTTGCATCCTCTCCCCACTCATCGCCTTTGCTCATTGATAAACGTCGGTAGGCATTTGCTGGTTGCATCTCGTCAAGCATTGATCATGACCAAAACCGGCACGATCAACACAGTCAAGGCCAATATTTTTAACTTTTAAAACTTCCGGGTTTCGATCAGCTTCCTTTGAGGTTGTTGTTCTCTGTGTTCTAGGTTAGGTGTTCGTCTTTTTCAGTTAAGTGGTGATTTTTTTAATCTCCCTTTCACCTCGTTTTTTTTGGTTAATTTACAGTTTGATTTACCCAAACCATCATCAATAGCGAAGGTGAAATTCTCAACTTGGCTAACGAATGAAAACTTTGAGTTGAAGCGATTCATTTGTTTGGCATTTTCCACTACAATCCTCAAGAATATATACTAATTACATCCAAGACCTTTACAATCTCAATCAAAATAACAAAGAATTCAAGTGGTAATCAAATTCTCAGGCAAAGCAGGAACCAAGAAACTTCCTGAAAATGCATATTTAGGAATAAAAGACTGAAGCCAGAAAAAGAAAGGAAAAAAAAATTAGGCACCTAAGCACCAAAATTTCAAAATTGCCTTTAACCCAAAACAATCTTGGGCAAAGTTCTAACATTCCCATTCCTCCCTCCCCTGTTTTCACCGCTAATAGCATTAGCAGTAGCAGAAGACAATCCCTTCAATTCCCTAAGGTTCGCATAGCTCTTTCTCGCCAAAGACCCTCCACCATTGTTGAACCTCTTTTCTCCTGCGTTCTCCGACTTACTCCCTCTCGACTTGGACAAAACCCATTCGCTTTCAACCAAGTCTTCGCCGACGGAGTCACCTCTTGCATCGACGGAAGCCTTGATGGCGGCTTGCGGTTCTCTTTTCTCTGCAGTTTTTTCAAATCTCAAGAGGCAGATGAGCGGAGATGATGAGAGAGGAGAGGAGGAGATGTTTGCCATGTGACACTCATTTAAATATAAAGTGAGTTACTTAACAGAAATTTAAAAAAAAAATCTAACGGATGAGAATAAGGTGGTAGCGTTTTAAAGAGTACAAAGTGATAAATGCAAGATTTGAAAATACAAATAAAAGCATGTAATTTGGTATAAACCACAGGATAATAATGTGTAATTTGCCATTTTTTTTCATCTGTTTTCTCAATTATTTGGTCTTATTTTTGTTTTCCAGTGGAAGATTTGGTATAAATTTGATTAGAGTGTAAGTTTTAATTGAATACTCACATGCGTAGTGTATATATTCCTGTTCTAAATGTTGATTGTGCATGATAACAAACTAGATTGTTTGAATTTTATGCTAAAACACTTACCACCAAAGATTTATGATTCATTGACTACGGGGACATCATATACCTATGTCTTTATGTAAATAAAGCTATCATTCAAGAGTCAGATATCTATGTTATTTTAAGAAATATTAATTAGCAAAGTTTTAATTGAATACTCACATACCTAGTGTATATATTCATGTTCTAAATGTTGATTGTGCATGATATTCCTGTTCTAAATGTTGATTGTGCATGATAATAAACTAGATTGTTTGAATTTTATGCTAAAACACTTGGCAAAGATTTATCATTCATTGACATCATATACATATGTCTTTATGTAAATAAAGCTATCATTCAAGAGCCAGATATCTACGTTATTTTAAGGAATATTAACAATCGATTGTGGCCATACATCTCTAATTTTCAATTAACTACCTAAATTTTGAGATTATGTAATAGCAATAAGCCATAAAGAACAAACGTTTATTTAATAATAATAAAATATTGTAACTTGTTTACTAGAAAAAAAAAATGCAACATGGACAACATCGAATTTGATGAGTATCAAATTTGTCAACATGCACACTTAAGAGAAGCCATACTTAATTGACAAAATGGAATGCACATCAAGTTATAATCATGGACTCATGGTATACTTCATCAAAGAATGCATTCATGCTCTCACTTCGTTGCATAGTAGACATTCCTGCCCAAAAAGAATCCTTCTCAAATGCTGGAACCCAACGTCGTCTCTCGTTATATAATCCATCTAACCATTCATCTGGCCTAAGGTTATACTTTTTTGTGAATCCATTCCCACGTTCTTCAAATTCATCACATATTAAGGAATAATAAACAACATTTTTGAAGGAAGGCTTGATAGGCTCATACTTTTTGTAGCTTTTGAACTTATCATGTATCGTTTCCATTATATGCTATAAGCACCACCTATCTTTTCCATTACATGCCCGTATAAGTATCAAAAATTGAAAGAAAAAAAAAAGGTCACAGAAGCCACATATGAAGTGTTGATACGGCCATATTTTCGATAGCCGGAGCAGCCATGCAACAGGTTGGGAATCTAGACCGTTATCTATTATGTTTGTGGTATCTCAGAAATGTGAAGTATGAAGTATGAATTCGTACAGGAGCATATTGGTAAATATGACAATGTTAAACACTAGGTAGGGTATTTGATTGAAATTTTAATGAATTTTAAATAATTTAGAATTGTAATAGGTAAATCGGGAATTTTAACTCCGCCTACAAAAATGAAAGTATCACACAATGATTACCTACAATGAAGGGAATTGGAAGTCTCAGAGCTCCTGGACCTAATGGAATTCATGCAGCCTTCTACCACAAATATTAGGAAAATATCAAAGACCACGTCCTGGACTATGTAAGCGATTTCTTTTTCAATGCCCCCTCTTAATAGTCTCAATCACATAAATATTTCTCTTATACCCAAAGTAGATAAACCGACCCTAGTGAATCAATTTAGACCCCTATTAGTCTTTGTAATGTCTCTTATAAAATTATTGCTAAAACACTAGTTAAAAGACTAAGACCCATGCTCAAAAACTGTATCTGTCAAAATCAGGGAGATTTTGCTCCTGGGTTTTCGATTCTAGACAATATTTTGATTGCACATAAACTTTTCAGTGATTTCAAAAGGAAAAAAGGTCGTACTGGATCTATGGCTGTCAAACTGGATCTTGAAAAAGCTTATGATTTCCTTGATTGGAATTTTATTAGAACTTGTCTTGCTAGATTTGGGTTCCATAACCATTGGATCAAAATGATAATGGCTTGTATATCTTTAGCGTCTTTCTCTATCATGCTTAATGGCAATCCTGAATGTATCTTCTCCCCCTCTTGGGGCATACGACAAAGGGATCCTTTATCCCCTCACATTTTTGTCCTATGTATGGAACCATTGATCATGAACTTAAATGAAATCTCGAATTGAACTAAGAATCATGTGGGAGTTCTGTCTTCACCCATGGACTCAGAATTTCAAATCTAGTTTTCGCAGATGATTGCTTAATCTGTGGGAAACCTACAATTGCTGCAGCTAGGAATATATTAGTAATATAATCACTAAGTTTTCCGTGGTCTCTAGGTTGAAAATTAATCTTCATAAATCTTCTTTATTCTTTTCGGCTAACACCACAAGTTCTAGTAGGAATTCTATTGTTAATATTTTGGGCATCCAGCATAAAACTACAATTGGAATGTACTTTGGTACCCATAATATTATGTGCTGGAAAAATCCAACTAACACAAATGAGCTTGTGATGAGAATCCAAAAAAAGCTTGCAGGTTGGAAAAGTAGTACCCTTTCTAGGGTAGGAAAGATAACCTTGTTGAAAGCATCCATATCAAGTATGCCTAACCATATTCTTTTTTGTTTTCCTTGCCCTACTAAGCTATCCAAGAACATTAATAAGGCAAGCAGAGAGTTTTTCTGGGGAGCTTTCGCTTCTCGACCCCTGTAGCCTGGAAGGATATTTGTAAGCCTTGAGAAATAGGTGGTGCTGGTTTGAGAACTACTGAAGTTTTCAACAAGGCTGCCCTGGCTAAACTAGGTTGGAAATTCTGACAGATCACAACAATTGGTGGTCAAATTGATTCATGCGAAATACTTGAGAAATACTAATTGCAGGGTCTAGTGCTTGGAATGGTATCCTTGATAATCGTGTTATTATGTTTCGTGGTTTGTGATGGATTTAAGGTAACGGGTAAAACATTAACTTTTGGGGTTACAATTGGGTCTTACCTCATCCTCCTGCGAAATTAATGGATCAAAATAATCTTGAAAATCTTGATTGGTCTTTGACTGTTGATAAGTTTTTTGTGAATGGTAATTGGAATATTGATTCTTTGAGAAATCTTTTACCTGAGAATATTGTCAGGACTATCTTAGCTATTTCGCTGCCTCTATGTAATGATTTGCAGGAAGACAAATTTGTTTGCGGCCTTAGCCCTAATGGCAAGTTCATTATCAAATCTGCTTCAGACTTTCAGGAGCAGAATCTTCGTGCTCATCCTAAGTCCAGGCTCCTAAGCAAGGTCTGGAAGCTCACTATACTTCAAAAGGCCAAGTTTTTTGCTTGGTTGCTAATTTAGAGACGCCTCAACACTAGAGAAAGGATTAATTGACATCTAAATATTCCAGATCCTGGATGCCCTTTATGTGATCATGATGTGGAGTCTGATTCTCATTTATTCCTAGAGTGCCCCTTTGCTCAACAGATTTGGAGTGGTGCGTTCCCTTCTCTTCGCCCTCCTCAACAGATTGATTTGGATGTTTGGCTTGCGTCTCTTCTGTGCGTGGATAGCCAGGAGCAGCTTGCGCCCTTGAGCTCAGTGATTCTTATCTGCTAGCAAATTTGGAATGAAAGAAACAGTTGGGTGTTCAAGCAAAAACCACCATCCATGTCCGAGCTCTATTATTAGGGAACACAATTGGTCGAAGCTTCCTTGGTGCAAACTGGAGGAAAAATGGAAAATTTGCTAATAGAGAGGTCATCAGATGGAAGCCACCACCACATGGCTCTTTCAAACTTAACTTTGATGGCTCAGTTCAAACGGATGGAAGGGTTGCTTTAGGTTTTGTAATTAGAGATGAGAATGGAATCCTAATTCATGCGAGCACAAGAAACATTGGCTTCGCGAATGTCCTCACTGCTGAAGGAATTGCTCTCATTGATGGTCTCTGCAAAGCTCAAGAACTGGGTATCTCGGATTTAATGGTGGAGGGTGACTCAAAAACCCTGATTGATGCCATCAACCAACCCTCCATGCCTCCGTGGTGCATTTCTACCAGTCTTCAAAATATTCATCACTTGAGCACTTCTTTTCGTTCTATTGACTTTAAGCATGTCTATCGGGAAGCCAATTTCCTTGCTGATGCTATTGCAAGTCTTGGTCAGTATTCCTATAATCTCGTTGGCCATTGGAGTCGTACTATCCCGAAGGATGCAATTCCGGCTTGACGCTTTGACCTCCTAAATAGGGGATATCTTAGAGGCTTTGCCTCGTAGTTTTCCTTGTTTCCTTTTAGTAGCAAAAAAAACAATGATTAGCTATCCTTCATTAAAACTTTAGAAATTACATCAAGAAGTTCCTTGAATCATACTATATCCGAATCCAAACCTTAACCATATCATATTTCTCCGAGTAGTTAACCGATTCTTAAAATATTGCTCTTCATGCTTGGGTATATATCTTGATCTTCCCTTTTCCTTTAACTGAGAGTTTTGAAGAATCACTAGGGCTCACATTTCCATCAACTTTTTCTTTGAGTTTAGTAAAGAATTCTTTTCTTCCACACATATGATTGGTTCCACCAGAATCAAGATACCAAACATCATGTTCACCATTAGAATCTTTGTATGCTAGTACGATAGTAAAGTCATTCCTTACATTGTCATATGCTTCAACAAAATTTGATATTCACATATGATTTAATTTTGAGTAGGGACTCCAAAGCCAGCTCCAACCATGTGGAACTCGTATTCTTCATGAACTTGGAGGGATATTCCTGGAAGCATTTTTGCACTTATCATGTCCAAGTCCTTCAATTCCCCAAATACTGTCACCACATGCTCCAATTTGGGTGTGAGCGATTGAAGGATCTTCTCCATGATACAAACACGTACCGTGAGCTTTCTCACCATTTCTTTTCATTTCATTCACAATTACAATTAATGGAGAATAATAGCCAGAGACATTTTATCATCCATATACTAGATTCAAAGACCCCCAATGGTTGAAGACCAAATCCTTTCACTCGTTTTACCCCTTTGCTTGCTTGTTATCGCTTTTGCCATATTTTCAAACATTGAGGAAAGAGAAGAAATAACGCCTTGTTGTCATTTTTTTTGAATTAATTTATTTTAGAGTACAATTTTGCTAAGCAATGTAGGTGGGCTTGTTGCTTTATAGTGGCCTAATCGTACACAATAGTTCTTATTATCCAAACAACGTTTGATTCTTGTGAACTGATCATGTACCATATTCTTTCTTTTTTTAATATGAAAATTTGCATTTGTGCGTGCAAGGTGCAAGTTGCAAGTTGGATGGCATATGAGCTGCAATACCAGAAATAAATTTCCTGCTCTAATATCAATTTTTTATTATCATCTTACAAAGGAATACCAAATAAAGGAAGATGATACGCTTACAAACTCTATCACACCTCTCACTGACACTCTCAAAGATATTGAACCATATGAAATACAGAAAAGCAAGAAGAATAATAGAAACAAACACCCATATTTTATTAAAGAAGAGTCACAACGTACTCTTGATGAGTCTTGGCTGAATACTTCAAACTTTTATTTAAGTAAAGAGTCACAGCATCCCTTTTATAGGGATTTACAACACCAAAGTACACATCCTACCCTTTTAAGGCTATGGATGTTAAAATCAAACACAGCTATGCAACTATTTGCAATTTATTTCGATTTTTTTTTTCTTAACAAAAAAAGCATTAACCATAGGTCATAATTAACTACATAAGTAGCTTCAATTTACTGGGATTTTCAGTAACCAGCAGGAAACCCTCCTTTTCTAGGATCACTGACTGCCACAATTTCCCTAGTGTTGCCTCCATTTTTATTCTCTTGAATTATGAACTCGGAAATAGCTCCAGCAGCAAGGGGTTCCAGGACATGCCCTATCTCTTGTAGGGCTTTCCTAATTTCGCCACTGGTGCCTCCATTTTTGTTCTCACCCTTAATAATATCTTGAACTATAAACTGGGAAACCGCCCCAGCAGCAAGGGGATCTAGAACGTGGCCCTTCTCTTTTAGGGCTTTCCTAATTTGAGCAGGAACTTCAATGTGATCGCCTATCACGGTTGTCCAATTCTCATAGTGAACCACATTGGGCAATAACTGCTTAATTATTACAAAGAAATTCATTATTAATTATAATGGATCACGTACGCACTATAGTTTCAAATTACGACTAGGTTTTGAAAGTGAAGGGTATAAATAAATAGAACTGATTTTCACATTTCAATCTTCATGTATTTTTAACCGTCAGATTAAATAAATCAAAGCATAAATTAATGGATAGAAACAAAGAGAGAAATGCAAAAGAAGAAAAGTGGAGTGTGAAAATCACTTTTATACGAAAGCTGACTCAAAGATGGAAGGGTAACCTGATGATAAACCCTGGGAGCCATGACAGAAGAGAATGGATCCAATCCCCTTACAAAATGATTTAAAAGGACCTCTGCAATTGCAGGAATGATCATCACTCCCCCACTTGCCCCAACTACTGCTTTCAGTTGTTCATCCTGTCAAAGTATAAATATATATATACTAAATATTAGTAATTAGTGTATTTTGGGATTAATTTAATATGTTTTGTTTGGAAAATTGTTTCATATATGAATAATGATCTTATTAATTTCTGCATAGATATTTGTTATAATATTACATATATCCACTTAATTAGTACTATAATCTAGAATATTCTTTTTCACATATTACGTGAGAGGTCATAGTTAGATTATTATTACGTACCTTGACCTTGAGGATTATTGTAGGTGTCATGGATGATAATGGCCTCTTTCCTGGCCGGATGAAATTAGGCGGTGCCGGTGGTGGAATTGTAGAATCGTTAATACCAGGAATAGAAAAGTCATCCATTTCATTATTTAAGACTATTCCAGTACTTGGAGATACAATATTTGAACCAAAGAAACTATTCACAGTACAAGTCATTGAGACGGCATTTTGCTCCTCGTCTACGATAGACAAATGGCTTGTCCCATGATCATGGATCTGGTTCCACCTGTTAATTAATAATTACAAAATTTTAAATAACAAGGATATTAATTATATGCATATATATATATATATATATAATTGAAGTAGTAATTAAAAGTCTCTTATTGTGAATTTATTAATTTACTTATTATTGGAGTGCTACATGTATAAATTAATCCAACAGAAGATTAACTTAATTTCTTTTGGACGAAACAACTTAATTAATTATTACCTTCCACCATAATGGCTTGGATCAAAAGTCATGTTGTCATATATAGTCTTCTTTAGCTCCTTGGCAAACTTAAGAGAAAGCATATCAGCTACAACTTCAGTTACATTAACGAACTCAGGATCACCGAGATTCATCCTCACGGCGAACACATGTTTCAAAGCTTCAATTTCTCGATGGACCCAAAGAGGATCAGAAACTCTAGAGACATTTCCAAACTGAGAAAGTATGTTTAACATCTGTACGTGTGACGAGATGGATCGAAATGCCACAGAATATCAGACAAATTAAAGTTTAGATAATGCATGGTAGCTAGCATAAAAAACCAAAGACGAAGAATATTATTGTAATTAAGTAGATAGATGATATATAGACTCACAAGTATCAGTGGAGCACCTCCAGAAGGAGGAGGCATAACCACCATTTTATGGCCTAGAATGTGGGTAAATATAGGCTCTCGTACTTTAACTCTATAATTTTGCAAATCCTTTATAGTCAATATTCCTCCAAGCTTCTTAATATCTTCCACCAATTTGAATCCAATAGGTCCATTATATAAGGCTGCAGGACCAAACATGGAGATCGCCCTCAGTGTGTGTGCCAGTTTTCTGTTATGACACGTGTCACCCATCTGTAAGAGACTTCCGTTTGAAGTAAATATTTGGCGAAGTCCTTCATCTGCAAAGATTCCTGATTCTGTTTGATCCATCTGCAACTTAAGATATGGAGAAATTCTAAATCCAAAGCGAGCCAAACGCTCAGCAGGCCGTACAAGATTTTTCCATGGGAGCCTTCCATATTGTTTCCAAGCTTTATGAAGACCTGCGACTTCCCCTGGAATCGCGATGGAGAGAGCGCCTTTGCGTTTCAGAGTAGCATTGCCACCATACATATTCTAAGTTAACAAAAATATATAATATAAATATAACTACATTAGTGAATTGAATTGAATATGTAATCTTTAATTAGTACATGCATGTGTTTTATATTAAATTTAACAGTTATATTACTTAATAAGCTGCTTTAAAATGTTGTACTTAAGTATCATTAACACTTTAAAAAGTTCCATCCGTGTCCCATTATCACATAATAATTTTTGTTAGTAGATGTTGTGGCGCATGTGGGGCCACCAAAAACAAATTTCAAGGTGAATTTGATCAAAATTACTTAATTAGTCCTTAATTATCTTTCGCCCAACATTTTGGCAGAAGATGTTAGGTGGAAAATAACCAACGGCTGATTAAATAATTTTGCATAAAGTCACGTTGCGATTTGTTTTTAGGTGGGCCTGTGTGCAAAATAACATCAACTAACGAAAATTCTACCGAAAAATATGATGGTGGGACACAAGTGAAAATTTTCAATTAGTTCAACGTACTTAATACAACATTTGAAAGTTCAATTATAAAACGTACTTAATACAACATTTGAAAGTTCAATTATAAATATGAAATTTGGTATCAAACATAAGGTAAGTAATTTACACTCTATATATATATATATATATGTAAATAAATATTAGGAAGGCTTGTTGGTAGGCATCATCAAAGTAATTAATTAATAATAATATTTTGTTAAACATATATGTTTAAACCTGAGAAGCTAGCATGGGAGCAGTTTCTCTCATATCAAAGGCTTGAGCTTTCCCAGTGGCTAGCCTAATGAGCATGAAAGCTCCTCCACCAATGCCACTTGACGCCGGACTCACAACCCCTAAGCACAGAGCAGCAGCCACCGCTGCATCAACCGCATTACCGCCTTCGCGAAGAACATCCATCCCAATCCTGGAGCACCTTCCATCATCAGTGGCCACAGCAGCTTGGCGTGCCAAAATCACCTCTCGTCTATTTTTGGTTGAACCAATATCACTTGCAGCATCATGGCTTGAAGTAGGAGGCAAAAGTGAAAGGAAGCCAAAACTTATGGTAACAAACAAGAGAAGCGGATGATCTGCATGCACACCAAAGAAAACAAAAATCTTTACCAAAATGAACAAATTTAAATCTATTCTACTGTTCTCTAAGACCAAATTAAAGTATGGTTCACTCTTAAATTATAATCAAAATAGAGTTCTTCCAACTTGGAGTATGCATGCGTTGCTGAAGCTATGCTTCATGCATCTATATATACATAATCAATTTCAAATGTTGCTGCTACTCGCAAGTGAAAACAGGTATCTTGCACTTCTTTCAAGTGATCTTATTTTGCCCGAAAGAGGTTCGCCGGAGCTTATTTTGCCCAACGAACCTCTTTCCCAGGGCAAAATGATTTTCCCTGTAGTATAAGGGTTAATGCATGAAATGCTCCCAGAATTATATCTATAGTGTCATAATTAAGGTATGTGAACTATACCTGAAGTTCCATTTTGGTCCTTGAACTATCTTATTACCCTCCCTAGCTAGTTCTTGAACTCCTCACGTAGTCCAATTTAGTCATTTTCCCTTTATTCCGTTAACTTGTCTATTTATTTTGTATTCAATTAAGATTTTCAGAGATTTTAAATGTCTCTAAAAGTTCATGTGTATTCAATTAGGATTTTTAAGAAATTGAAAAAAATTTAGGGGTATTCAATCAAAATTTACATTGAAATTTATAAAGTCATTATAAATTCGTGTGTATTAAGCCAACCATAGTACTATTCTACTATTCCACTTTAACTAAGCTAATGATGAAACATAATCTTGATTTTTCCAAAAAATCCCATCTAGAAGCTGGTCTCGTATGAGTAAGAAACCTGCTTGAAACCAATATGTTTCAATAAGGAGATTTCGTAACTCCACAAAAGTTTAGATGTATTGAAAAATGAATTAAATATTATTGACTTCATTAAATGGTAGAGTTTATGTGGAGTTTGATCAATTTTTTAGTGTAAACTATGTTATACCAAGTTCATGATTTCTTTAGCATTCACCTCTTGGATTTCAACAAAGTTTATACGAAGCCTTAAAATGATTGTTTGTGATTTTTTCTAGTTTTCAATATACTCAATAAAATTCAAGTCTCCTATCAATGTCCAGTTATATTATTATCTACAAAGGTTAGTCATAGATAATATATAATTTCTAAATTCAAAAGTTATAATTTATAACCTTTTGATTAATAAATATAAAATTTATACATTTATAACCCTTTGATTCATAAATATAATTGATAATATATACTATTTATAGATTTCTAAATTCAAATTTTTTCGAAGTTAATAAAAAAATTCTTTCTAAATTTAAAATTCCCAACTAAAGAAAATGTATTCAATTGAAATTTTTATGGAGTTTAAATGTCTCTAAAAGTTCATGTATATTCAATTAGGACTTTTGAGAAGTTGATTAAAATTTGGGGGTATTCAATCTACACTGACATTGACATTTATAAAGTCATTATAATTCAGGTGTATTAAATCAAGAGATTTCATAACTCATAAAGTTTAGACGTATTGAAAAATTAGTTGAGTATGGTTGATTTCATTAAATGGTAGAGTTTTGTGGAATTTGACAAACTTTTTAGTGTAAATTATTCTATATCAAGCTCATGATTTCTCCAGCCTTTCCCTCATATTTCAACATATTTTATACCAAGGCTTAAAATCTATTATTTGTGATTTTTATAGTTTTCAATGAAATCAATAAAATTCAAATCTTTTACCAGTATCTTATTATCATATTTTATTATCAATCAAAATTATAAATAATTAAGTAGTGCAAACTTGACATGAATTTATTTATAATTTGGCTAAGAAAAAACGTAAAATACAAATTAACAAAATTAAAAAAAATCGAAGGCATATTACCTTAAAAGATAAAATAAACATTAACTTGATCTGCGTTTAAATTCCATTTAACATTTATCTTATTCAAATAAGAAACTTCACAAATTTTAGTACATCAATTTTCATAATTTTGGGTTTCTTCAGTAATTATTTTTTAATACAAGGATATTCGGGAATGAGATTATACACATCGGTAATTGACTTCTCTTTTTAATAGAATCGAACCTAAAACTATCATATATGAATTTGGCGAAGGGTAATACCCAGACCAATAGTACTAGTAGCAATTCTTAAGTAATTCTAAATTTCCTCATCGAAATGGACTATAAAGGATTATAAATTTGGTTGATTTTTTACGAAGATAATTGTCAAATGATTATATAGATCAAGATGAACATTTCCAAATATGAAAATATGTATATAAGAAAAATTCCTTATTAATTTGGATGAGGAAAATTTGAAATTTCGCCAAAAGTCTGAAATTTGGCCAAAAGTCTGAAATTCTAAATTTCCATTTACTAATTCCTTGTTTTTTTTTTAGAACAGTTCAATCACTGGTATTTACAGGGGAAGGGAGATTCTACCACACAATATGTCGTTGGGGTTCGAACTTGAGACCATTAGTCTGCAAGTCAAGGCTAGAACCATCTGAGCTAAAAATAAAAAATTTAGAAATATTCCATGAGAAAAAAAAAACATGGAATTTGGATGCCACAAATCCCCCACTTTAAATTCCATATAAAAAGTTATCGTTTCTAAATTATGTTTTTATAACCACTATTTATGTATAAATTGTCTTAAAAGAAGAATAAACATTTAATTCCAAGTTTAAATTCTATTAATTGTAAGATTATGGTACCAAAATAAGAAACTTCACAAATTCTAAAAAATTAATTTTCGTCAATTTAAATTTCATCAGTTTATAATTTCTTGGTAATCACAAAAGGAAAAATACTTGCATCCATCTTAGAGTGGATATGTTTGTTCTCCCTATTGTTGGTTACGTAATTTTCAATTTGTAAGTATGATAATCGTAACCATTTATTTATTAAAATATCATGTAAATATCATCTCTACAAAAGTCCAACCAAATTGGAGATAATTGGTAATATGCACGTAAGATAAAAAAATAAAAAAATCAGGAGTTTTATTAAAGTTTAGATCCTTATGGTAAACAGTTGATTTAGTTGAGAGATATGGATGACTAAACAATCTCGAATTTGTTTCATCTTTTGGAGAGATATCGTTATACATACTGTTTTAAAAAAATGAAATGTTTCAATTATCTTACTTGCATAAAGAAAAATATATAATTAACCATAGGGAAAACAAGAACATCTATCTTAGAGAGGATGAAGTATTCCTCTTTTCGAAATTCTTCATCCCCGCATTGTAAATAAGAACTGGTAAAAAAATATATAATTAACCATAGGGAAAACAAGAACATCTATCTTAGAGAGGATGAAGTATTCCTCTTTTTGAAATTCTTCATCCCCGCATTGTAAATAAGAACTGGTAAATAAGTAAAATCGTGAAACGAATCATCACTCACATGACTTTTTTTCCATTATTTTGCCGAAAATGTAAATTGAGCCTCGTCTACTCTTAAAACTTGAAGTCTTCTTCCAAGAAAGAATGGAAAGAGTATTAGGATTGTAGAATGGAAAAAGTATTTGGATTGTAGAATGGAAGCTCGTATGTGTATATATATACACACATCATGGGGTGGCCATTTTAGTTGTTATTCAAGATATTAATGGATAGGATAATACGAGTGGCCAAGCAGGAAAGAGAGATCGATGAGCATAAATTAAAGTGTTAACATTCACATGGTTGCTTATAGATTGCTACTGTTTTATATCCAAATTATGATCTTCTTACCCAATAAATTAATTATATACATAATTAAAATTTTCATAATACTAGGGGCGATCAAATTACTACATTTATAAACACACATTAATACATGTTAACTTTATTTTTATTGATAGGTCCTTCATGTAGTAGTATGTTTTTACATATTCGGTCTATTCATAGCATTATCCTTACAATTTTATCCTCATTCGAAATGATTATTATAGACATAACAATATTAAATATAAAAATTATAAATGAAGAAATAACTCTCTATATACCCATCTTTGGACCATTTTTCTTCCCCGAAGTTTGATACTATATATTTTCTATAGTTTAAACACTACCATCTAAACACAATTTCATTTATTGCCACTTAGTGCTACGATCTACTGGTATTCTTCTCCACATGGTATATGAGAAGTTTCGAGTTTGACTCTCGTCGGGCGAGATTGATATCCAATATATCTCTATTATTATAGAGTACGTAATATGCTATGGGCGCCAAATAAAATCCCAAATTTTTATACCAATTAATGTTAAGTACGACTTGACAATCCGGCCATGTCATATTTTTAATTAACTATTTCAAATTAAAAATAAAATAAAACGTAAACAATTAGAAATAAAAATAAATATTAATTAAGAACAATAAAATTCTAACAACTCAATTCTTATTTTCTGGTTGAAGACTATGAGCCCTTGCCCTTGCCGTCGACTGCACCAACAAGAACGCCGTCGAACTTCATCCTAAGTTTATTGGACTACGATTGTTGGATGAGGTTCAATTCTTGTTATTGTAATGCAATTTTTAGTGTTAAATTAAGATTGGACCTCATGTACCGTGTCACCCATGGATCATTTGTGTTCTGTGGTTAATGGTTATGGATCATTTGCAATACGCAGGCACCGGTGAAGAACGGAAAAGCATGACAGAGAAACAAATATATTTTCCTGGGCATGAACTTCTTTTTTGTTGTGATTTGGAGCAAAAGGGGTGTATATATGAATTGATTATATTCCTGCACCCATGAGCATTGAGCAATGATATGATCTGGCTCCAAATTTGGTTTCAGAATTCGGCGTGGATCGAAATAGGGAGCAGGAACGGCAATGGAGCAATAAGCATTGTTGATGGTGGTGCATGCTTCGACGTGAAATAAGGAGCAATCGACGGCAAGGGCAAGGGCTTATGGTCTTCAACCAGAAAATAAGAATTGAGTTGTTAGGATTTTATTGTTCTAAATATTTATTTTTATTTCTAATTTTTATGTTTTATTTTTATTTTTAATTTAAAATAGTTAATTAAAAAAATAACATTGGTTCTGACAAAAAAAAAAGATAACATTGATTGCCACGTTGTCACATGTACTGAGAAAAACGGAGACGAGTTAGCAGTCCTAGTTGGGCGCTTAGGCAGTCCTAACTCCTAAGTGGGAGCTTAATTAGGCAATCCCAGGCGGTTAAGCAGATTCACGTGATAAGGCGGAGGAACTAGGAAGGCGCACTTATCGGGCATGGGTTAGCTTTTATGCGCCAACCGACATCGTTGAGGAAGAACGCTCGTGATTTTTAATAACTGCTTCTGCTTGAGGAAGAACACTCGTGATTTTTTAAGGCGGCGCTGTTCGTTCTAAATTTCTAAACACTGCTTGAGGAAGAACACTCGTACATGATCCCTTTCTTGTTGGTTAGGTTTTATGCGCCAACCGACGTCGTGAATGAAACCATGCGTTTCAACTTCTTTTTTTATTTTTATTTTTATTTTTATTTTTATTTTTATTTTTATTTTATACAAGCGTTTCAACTTAATTTCAACTAGTTTGTTGTTTCAACCAAACAAATCTTTCTCGTTGTTAGTTTTTCAACCCAATTCTAACAATTTATATTTTATAATTGTGTTCATATTTTTGTTTAAATTTTAAAAATTACTTTTCCTAAGTTAAAATTTTAAAAGAATTCTAGTTGACTAATAGTTTATGTTAATAATTAGTATTTAATATGAGAACAAGAGATTATTGATAAATTGGTTATGTGGTTAATTTAATTCAAGACTTTGACACTAAATTGAATATATGTTAGTACTTATTATTTAACTTAAATCAAAAAAATTTAAATGATTTGGAAGTACTCATTATATTATTATTATTATTTTAACTTATTATTTGATATGCATGTCAAGATTACAGAGTCGAGCTAACCGGCCACCCACCTCTTCCAACACTGATATTATATATCCCCAATTTTTCAGAGTACCACATGTACAGTCAGACAAGTGTGGAGTTTTATCACAAAAGGCATTAGTATTGTTGGGAGTATAACAATACATTATATATTGTATTTACCCTTTATATTCTTCCGATATGTGATTCTTCAATAATATAGTGATTGAAATTTGACGAAGGACAAATAAGTAGTCTTTAACAGCTTCTCTGGTGAGGTGGAGTGAGAAGATAGATTTAGTATAAGAAACAAGATTAATTTGATGAGGGGTGTTTTTGGATGATTACTAGGTATAAGAGAGTAAATAATAAAAAGAAATTCAGATTTTGTTGGGTATAAAAAGTTTGTTGGGTAAAATGAGCTTAAATTTGGGTATAAATAGTAGCTCTTTTTGCCTAAACTAGTTGTTTTGCATAAATTTACACAACCATATACATGTGAATTTGAATTAAACACAAATATAAATTGGGTTTTGGTTACAAATAGTCCATGTACGATTCTCATCATTTTCATCCAATATCTTTCAATTCGATCAATGTCACCCATATATTCTTGTTCTACATCTTATCAATTTAGTTATAATGTCAATTCTGTTAAGTTTTCCGCTAAAATCAACGGTAATATCGTCAAATCATCCCATTTATAATTTTTACCTTGGTGGATAATTCCTCTGTTCGGTTGAGTAATAAAATTAATATTTAAAAAATAACTTAAAACAAAATAATATTATTAGAGAAACCAACTAAAAGATAAAAATAAATAAATAAAAGATATTAAAGGTCACTAGTACTACGTTCTAAATTCTACAAGTATTCCTAATGTATTTATAGTACATGATCTCGGGTTTACCAGATTGTGTAGTGGGTTGATCTTATGTTTAATTATTCTAAAGGGCGAGGATGATCTCTGATGTAAAAACCCGAGGATGATCTCCAATACAGGTGGCTAAGTTTTATTTATTTATTTTTATTTAGTTTAATTTTCTTACATACTTCTTTTAATTTTTGAGTTGTATTTGCTAGGCTTAATTTATGGAAATTAAGAATTTGATTGGATGATATTATTCTTGACTTTAATATAAAAGTTAACGTCACTAACATTAGGGATTCAATTGATGTGTGGAACAAAAGTATAGGGATGACATTGATTGAATTGTAAGATGAGGGATGAAAATGATTAATTGAGAATAATACAAGAAATATTGGTAATAAAAACCCAAATGAAGTTTTTTTTTTGTTTTTTTGCTGGAAACCCATATAAAGTGTTGAAAAGCCACACCCTTATAACACCAACTCAACCCATCTTCCACAAGCAAGCCCCCGTGATGAACAATAAATACATATAGATCCTCTACAATGTAGACAAAACAATTCAATGCATTATGCCAACATTAACACAAAAAAAAACCAAACGACCCAAAAAGGACCACAACATATACCACAATTTCTCATCTCTACAATAGGAGATAAATTGAAACAAATCAATGAAGTAAAAACATCCATACAAAACCAACACGATCCACATATAGGCAAGAAAAAAAATAGTCATCGATTTTGTACCTGTGGTAAAATCCAACAAAGTTAAATTATTCACTCAGAGCAACCACTATGTACAAAGAGAGAATCCAACACTATCCACAAGAACGAGAGATACTTCCATGTACATAAAACGTCATGTGACTATGTATCTTTTCATTCACAAAATAACATGTGTATTTTTTTTTTAATTATTATACCCTATCAAGAAACCATGTCAACCAATCATGTTTAAACGTGAAATGAGAATACTATGTGACATATTTATATGTACATATAAGTATTTCTCCACAAGATCCCACAACGTGATTGATCAATTTCATATTTGTAACACTTGGACAAAACAATCTACACATAGCCTACAACGTGATAGATTTCAAATCTATAGACTAGCACATGGACAAAGCTAAACTATTCACACCGAGCGAACAAAACTATCAACATATAGCCAAAAAATTCATCGATTTCATATCTTTAGCACATGGACATTCCTAGATTGGGGCTAGCTTTTACTTATCATACACACTCGGTTCGCGAGGCACCATCTTTGAACCCGTAAAGCTTTCAAGTCCAACTGTTTACACCCTAAAAAATTCCACTTCGGGCCGGAGCAAAGGGTCAACCAGATTAATTGTCCAATTAACACGGCCTAGCCCAAAAGCACCCACTTGTGGCGTGGAAACATGAAAGCGTGGAGAAGGGGAAGTTGGTTATTAAGCGGTGCAAGTGTCAGAGGGCAAAGGGGATGTTCGCGACAAGCCAACTGCAACATGGGTCCGCGGAATTCTACATGACAAGCCAAATCAACCCCTCACCGCCTATAAAATGGAGAAAAAACCTTTTTCTCAAGGACAACCAATCAATCAATCAAACAAACAAATTGATCAACCCAATCAATTTCAAAACAACTGAAAACCCTCAAAAGTTTCATTGTTCGAAATTCTTCATCCCCGCATTGTAAATAAGAACTGGTAAATAAGTAAAATCGTGAAACGAATCATCACTCACATGACTTTTTTTCCATTATTTTGCCGAAAATGTAAATTGAGCCTCGTCTACTCTTAAAACTTAGAAGTCTTCTTCCAAGAAAGAATGGAAAGAGTATTAGGATTGTAGAATGGAAAGAGTATTTGGATTGTAGAATGGAAGCTCGTATGTGTATATATATACACACATCATGGGGTGGCCATTTTAGTTGTTATTCAAGATATTAATGGATAGGATAATACGAGTGGCCAAGCAGGAAAGAGAGATCGATGAGCATAAATTAAAGTGTTAACATTCACATGGTTGCTTATAGGTTGCTACTGTTTTATATCCAAATTATGATCTTCTTACCCAATAAATTAATTATATACATAATTAAAATTTTCATAATACTAGGGGCGATCAAATTACTACATTTATAAACACACATTAATACATGTTAACTTTATTTTTATTGATAGGTCCTTCATGTAGTAGTATGTTTTTACATATTCGGTCTATTCATAGCATTATCCTTACAATTTTATCCTCATTCGATATGATTATTATAGACATAACAATATTAAATATAAAAATTATAAATGAAGAAATAACTCTCTATATACCCATCTTCGGACCATTTTTCTTCCCCGAAGTTTGATACTATATATTTTCTATAGTTTAAACACTACCATCTAAACACAATTTCATTTACTGCCACTTAGTGTTACGATCTACTGGTATTCTTCTCCACATTGTATATGAGAAGTTTCGAGTTCGACTTTCGTCGGGCGAGATTGATATCCAATGTATCTCTATTATTATAGAGTACGTAATATGCTATGGGCACCAACTAAAATCCCAAATTTTTATACCAATTAATGTGACGTACGACTTGGCAATCCGGCCATGTCATCTTTTTAATTAACTATTTCAAATTCAAAAAAAAATAAAACTTAAAAAATTAGAAATAAAAATAAATATTAATTAAGAACAATAAAATCCTAACAACTCAATTCTTATTTTCTGGTTGAAGACTATGAGCCCTTGCCCTTGCCATCGACTGCACCAACAAGAACGCCGTCGAACTTCATCCTAAGTTTATTGGACTACGATTGTTGGATGAGGTTCAATTCTTGTTATTGTAATGCAATTTTTAGTGTTAAATTAAGATTGGACCTCATGTACCGTGCCACCCATGGATCATTTGTGTTCTGTGGTTAATGGTTATGGATCATTTGCAATACGCAGGCACCGGTGAAGAATGGAAAAACATGACAGAGAAACAAATATATTTTCCTGGGCATGAACTTCTTTTTTATTGTGATTTGGAGCAAAAGGGGTGTATATATGAATTGATTATATTCCTGCACCCATGAGAATTGAGCAATGATATGATCTGGCTCCAAATTTGGTTTCAGAATTCGGCGTGGATCGAAATAGGGAGCAGGAACGGCAAGGGAGTAATAAGCATTGTTGATGGTGGTGCATGCTTCGACGTGAAATAAGGAGCAATCGACGGCAAGGGCAAATGGTCTTTAACCAGAAAATAAGAATTGAGTTGTTAGAGTTTTATTGTTCTAAATATTTATTTTTATTTCTAATTTTTTATGTTTTATTTTATTTTTAATTTAAAATAATTAATTAAAAAAGATGAC
The DNA here is from genome assembly GCA_037349345.1 of Oemleria cerasiformis. Taxonomy (NCBI): domain Eukaryota; kingdom Viridiplantae; phylum Streptophyta; class Magnoliopsida; order Rosales; family Rosaceae; genus Oemleria; species Oemleria cerasiformis. Next base: position 14,003,428 of record JAZGTL010000007.1, read on the forward strand.
ATTGATTCTGACAAAAAAAATGATATTGATTGCCACGTTGTCACATGTACTAAGAAAAACGGAGACGAGTTAGCAGTCCTAGGTGGCCGCTTAGGCAGTCCTAACTCCTAAGTGGGAGCTTAATTAGGCAATCCCAGGCGGTTAAGCAGATTCACGTGATAAGGCGGAGGAACTAGGAAGGCGCAGTTATCGGGCATGGGTTAGGTTTTATGCGCCAACCGACATCGTTGAGGAAGAACGCTCGTGATTTTTAATAACTGCTTCTTCTTGAGGAAGAACACTCGTGATTTTTTAAGGCGGCGCTGTTCGTTCTAAATTTCTAAAAACTGCTTGAGGAAGAACACTCGTACGTGATCCCTTTCGTTTTGGTTAGGTTTTATGCGCCAACCGACGTCGTGAATGAAACCATGCGTTTCAACTTCTTTTTTTATTTTTATTTTATACAAGCGTTTCAACTTAATTTCAACTAGTTTGTTGTTTCAAACAAACTAATCTTTCTCGTTGTTAGTTTTTCAACCCAATTCTAACCATTTATATTTTATAATTGTGTTCATATTTTTGTTTAAATTTTAAAAATTACTTTTCATAGGTTAAAATTTTAAAAGAATTCTATTTGACTAATAGTTTATGTTAATATTTAGTATTTAATATGAGAACAAGAGATTATTGATAAATTGGTTATGTGGTTAATTTAATTCAAGACTTTGACACTAAATTGAAAATATGTTAGTACTTATTATTTAACTTAATCAAAAATTTTAAAATGATTTGGAAGTACTCATTATATTATTATTATTATTATTATTATTTTAACTTATTATTTGATATGCATGTCAAGATTACAGAGTCGGGCTAACCGGCCACCCACCTCTTCCAACACTGATATTATATATCCCCAACTTTTCAGAGTACCACATGTACAGTCAGACAAGTGTGGAGTTTTATCACAAAAGTCATTAGTATTGTTGGAAGTATAACAATACATTATATATTGTATTTACCCTTTATATTCTTCCGATATGTGATTCTTCAACAATATAGTGATTGAAATTTGACGAAGGACAAATAAGTAGTCTTTAACAGCTTCTCTAGTGAGGTGGAGTGAGAAGATAAATTTAGTATAAGAAACAAGATTAATTTGATGAGGGGTATTTTTGGATGATTACTAGGTATAAGAGAGTAAATAACAAAAAGAAATTCAGATTTTGTTGGGTATAAAAAGTTTGTTGGGTAAAATGAGTTTAAATTTGGGTATAAATAGTAGCTCTTTTTGCCTAAACTAGTTGTTTTGCATAAATTTACACAACCATATACATGTGAATTTGAATTAAACACAAATATAAATTGGGTTTTGGTTACAAATAGTCCATGTACGATTCTCATCATTTTCATCCAATATCTTTCAATTCGATCAATGTCACCCATATATTCTTGTTCTACATCTTATCAATTTAGTTGTGAATTTGAATTAAACACAAATATAAATTGGGTTTTGGTTACAAATAGTCCATGTACGATTCTCATCATTTTCATCCAATATCTTTCAATTCGATCAATGTCACCCATATATTCTTGTTCTACATCTTATCAATTTAGTTGTGAATTTGAATTAAACACAAATATAAATTGGGTTTTGGTTACAAATAGTCCATGTACGATTCTCATCATTTTCATCCAATATCTTTCAATTCGATCAATGTCACCCATATATTCTTGTTCTACATCTTATCAATTTAGTTGTGAATTTGAATTAAACACAAATATAAATTGGGTTTTGGTTACAAATAGTCCATGTACGATTCTCATCATTTTCATCCAATATCTTTCAATTCGATCAATGTCACCCATATATTCTTGTTCTACATCTTATCAATTTAGTTATAATGTCAATTCTGTTAAGTTTTCCGCTAAAATCAATGGAAATATCGTCAAATCATCCCATTTATATTTTTTACCTTGGTGGATAGTTCCTCGGTTCGGTTGAGTAATAAAATTAATATTTAAAAAAATACTTAAAACAAAATAATATTATTAGAGAAACCAACTAAAAGATAAAAATAAATAAATAAAAGATATTAAAGGTCACTAGTACTACGTTCTAAATTCTACAAGTATTCCAAATGTATTTATAGTACATGATCTCAGGTTTACCAGATTGTTTAGTGGGGTGATCTTATGTTTAATTATTGTAAAGAGCGAGGATGATCTCTAATGTAAAAACCCGAGGATGATCTCCAATACAGGTGGCTAAGTTTTATTTATTTATTTTTATTTAGTTTAATTTTCCTACATACTCCTTTTAATTTTTGAGTTGTATTTGATAGGTTTAATTTATGGAAATTAAGAATTTGATTGGATGATATTATTCTTGACTTTAACATAAAAGTTAACGTCACTAACATTAGGGATTCAATTGATGTGTGGAATAAAAGTATAAGGATGACATTGATTGAATTGTAAGATGAGGGATGAAAATGATTAATTGAGAATAATACAAGAAATATTGGTAATAAAATCCCAAATGAAGTTTTATTTTTTATTTTTTATTGGAAACCCATATGAAGTTGATCTTCTACTAAAGTGTTGAAAAGCCACACCCTTATAACACCAACTCAACCCATCTTCCACAAGCAAGCCCCCGTGATGAACAATAAATACATATAGATCATCTACAATATAGACAAAACAATTCAATGCATTATGCCAACATTAACAAAAAAAAAACCAAACGACCCAAAAAGGACCACAACATATAGCACAATTTCTCATCTCTACAATAGGAGATAAATTGCGACAAATCAATGAAGTAAAAACATCCATACAAAACCAACATGATCCACATGTAGGCAAGAAAAAAAAAAGTCATCGATTTTGTACCTGTGGTAAAACCCAGCAAAGTTAAATTATTCACTCAGAGCAACCACTATGTACAAAGAGAGAATCCAACACTATCCACAATAACGATAGATACTTCCATGTACATAAAACGTCACGTGACTGTGTATCTTTTCATTCACAAAACAACATGTGTATTTTTTTTTTTAATTATTATACCCTACCAAGAAATCATGTCAACCAACCATATTTAAACGTGAAATGAAAACACCATGTGACATATTTATATGTACATATAAATATTTCTCCACAAGATCCCACAACGTGATTGATCAATTTCATATATGTAACACATGGACAAAACTATCCACACATAGCCTACAACGTGATAGATTTCAAATCTATAGACTAGCACATGGACAAAGCTAAACTATTCACACCGAGCGAACAACACTATCAACATATAGCCAAAAAATTCATCGATTTCATATCTATAACACATGGACATTCCTAGATTGGGGCTTGCTTTTACTTATCATACACACTCGGTTCGTTAGGCACCATCTTTGAACCCGTAAAGCTTTCAAGTCCAACTGTTTACACCCTAAAAAATCCCGCTTCGGGCCGAAGCATGGGGTCGGCCATATTAAATGCCCAATTAACAAGGCCCAACCCAAAAGCACCCACTTGTGGCGTGGAAACATGAAAGCGTGTAAAAGGGGAAGTTGGTTCTGAAGCGCCGAATGTGTTAGAGGGCAAAGAGGATGTTCGCGACAAGCCAACTGCAACATGGGTCCGCGGAGGTCTACATGACAAGCCAAATCAGCCCCTCACCGCCTATAAAATGGAGAAAAAACATTCTTCTCAAGGACAACCAATCAATCAATCAAACAAACAAATTGATCAACCCAATCAATTTCAAAACAACTGAAAACCCTCAAAAGTTTCATTGTTCAAAGGCTCGCCTCTTTAGGCACAACCTGTTTCTTCGATCCAGGATCAAGATTCAGTCTCTCTTCTCAACCCCTCTCTCAGTTCTTAAACCAAGAACTCAAAGCTTTCCTTCATCCTGACTGCATCTCAAGTTAGTCTTAAAGATCACCAAACACTCACCTCATCCCGACTGCCACTCAACTCAATCTTTGAGGTATCCGAATACTCAACCTTTGACGTCTCAACGTCTCTCGAATACTCTTTCAACCTATAGCATGATTCCGACATATGTTCATTCAGTTGATGATTTCTAGAAGATCGCGCCACTCAAAGGCTTGATTGCGAAAGAAATGATTTACTAACATCACTTGTAATTTATTTACTGCATTCAATACTTACGCATTTACTCTTTCAGTATTTATACTTTACATTCATTAAATACAACGGATTTCTGAAGGAGAGTTAAGTACTCGGAATATACCAACCAGTGTGTTTTATGGCTGTCTCTAAGTCATCAAAACCATCTATGTGTTTTGGTCCAATACTATCATCCCGACATAAGGAAACCCGTGTGTCTAACTGCTTCTAACTAAATAACAAGTTGCTAACATGAACATCTTGGAAATCACATGAACTTAGACTAGACTAGAAAGAAAGTTTATTAACATCCTTGGATACATTAAGAATTTGCCCACTTGCCTCACAATCACTTGATTAAAAGAAAGATTCTTAGGCCGCAAACAGAACCCATCTCTAAACTGTCTAGTAGCAGTCTCTACTAGTGGCACGCCTATTTTGAAGGCAGCTAAGACCTGTATATTTCCTGGTCCGTCCATCTAGGGATAGACCGTGGTATCAAGGCCCTTCAGCCCACAACCTTCAACCCAAAACCAACATCGAAACAAGTCAAAAACTCATCACTAAGAGAAACCCAGACGAGCCAGCTCTTCCAACACTCGGATTTCGACGGAGATCCGCTGATGGCGACCCCGGGCCCGCTGTCGGACTTTTTGGGCTAAAAATAATCTGGCACACCCAGTGGGACTCTTTTTAGTGCATCTCCAAGTTCAAATATACCGAGCGACGCCAAGATGGTAAATGGAGATTTCTGAAAGATCCTTCCCGAGGAACGATGCCTGAGCTGTCACTACCAGAAGCTGACATAGAGACTCCGCGTGAAGGAGAGGTTGAAGACATCACCAACCAGGAGACAGACAAAGAAGACTTGATGAATTCATCAAGGATTGACTTTCCCCCATTTGTACACAGATAGAGGCCCTGAATCGTTAGGTCCAAGAGCTTTCCAAGCAAGGGAAAGCTGAAGAAAAATAAGCAAACATCCCTCCCGTGGGAGCTTTGAGCCTTGACAAAGGCAACAAAGCCACAGGATCTGGGATGTCTTGAACCCCTAATCTCAAAGCCTATATTCTCAAAAGGTTATGGGAATGAAACCCTGGAGACAAGCAAGAATCGCGACGGAATGTCAAGGGAAGAATTTGGGATGTCTTCCAAATACCGACCACCAATGGTTAGTCGGTAAGAATCAAAAGTTAAAATGTCCAAGATAATCCCGATCGGGAGCAAAAGTGACTTAGAAAACTGGAGGAAATCTTGCCCAAACGACACGGGATCAGAAGAAGAATTCCGGTCCAACTAGAGGCCACCTCGTAATCCGGAGCATCAGGCCATCATGAACGAGATGGCAGAAATAAGACGGATGAAGCAAGGCCAAGCAGCGCCTGTAAGGAGAGCGAATGTCCCGATCTACAGAAAGCCTTACCCGGCTTATGTAGACCAGGACAATCCATTTCCAAGAAATTTCAAACCACCAACATTTTCACTCTTCAATGGAGATGGCAACACGTCGTCCTTAGAGCATATCGGAAGATTCTCAGTGCAGTGTGTTGATGTTGAAGACAACTCTTACCTCAAACTCCAATTATTCAGTAGTTCCCTTTATGGAGATTCCATTTCCTGGTACACTTCGCTACCAGAGGCATCCATACACACTTGGGGGAAACTGGAAGCAAAGTTCCAAGAGGAATTCTACAGGATTGAACCGGAGATCACAATCAGTGATCTGACTGCTATCAAGCAGGGAGAACATGAAACAACTAAGAATTTCATAGCCAGGTTCAAAAGGCTAAAGATGAAGTGCAGATTCCCATTGAACAACGCCCAGATGGTGGCTATCGCACAAAGCGCTCTAAGGTTCTCCCTTAAAAAGAAGTTCGATGATACTTCCTTCTCTGATCTTCAAGAGATAGTAGTATCAGCAAACAAGTTTGAAAGCTTACTAGAGGAGGAACAAAGACAGAAGCATAACTCTAAAGTACCCCCTTTTTACAAAAACAAGATCCCTGTGCATCAAATGGAGCACAAGGAGATCAAAGATGAATCTTCAACAAAAGAAGAGGGGCATGAACTAGAGGTTGGAACAGCCGAGATCCAGACCACTGGAAAGGGACCAGTAACCCTTAAATCATTGGTTAAGCCTGCTCGGGAACAAAGACCAGTCAACCCGACTGGAGGTTATTTCACGAACAAGGTACTAGTGTTTAGCTCGTATTCGTTCGACCTTACCAAAGCTGGAGAGATCTACGATGAGTTGGTGAAGGCGAAAGTAATCAAACCTGATCCTAAGCAGGAGATGCCTAGGCCAGAGGACATAAAAGGGAAACAATTCTACAAATGGCATGTTTCACCACATCATGCCACATCCAATTGTGTCCAGTTTGGGGACACAATTCAAAGTCTGATTAACCATGGGCATATTGCATTAGCCCCAATTCCTAAAGCACCAATGGGAGTGAATACTAATCATTTCCCAATGGCCTCAGTAAATATGCTCAACCTCTAATGGCCTCAATCCGAAAAGAAGGTCAGGAGGATAAATAAGGATCAGCCAAATCCTCAGGAAGGAGCTCAGTAACCCGAGAAGTTGCTTGCTACGTTTGTGGCTAGAGTAGTAATGTGCAGCAAGTGTAGGATAGAGTGTGTCTTAGAGATCCCGACCCCAGGTGATAAAATAGACCTGGAACTTAAAGATTCAAAGGATCGTCGAGATGAGGATTTCCTCAAGGTCCTAGGGACAAGCTTTGGTCCACATAGTCCCAAAGGAAAGCTACCTCGTAGCTCTGTTTTCCAGAGGTTGGGAAACATCAAAACAAAACATTAATGGATCGCTAGTCAAGAGAGTAGGGGGCAAGTGAGCCAGCAGAGTTGCAACAGCAAGAGACCTAATCTTCCAGGGCAAACGGCTGCGAAGACAAAGCCCCAGAAGTCAATGATTCGGGAAGGAAAGTGGTATGTAACTGGAAAAGATGAAAAACCAGTTAAGAATTGGGAAGATCAACAAAGTGAAGTATCCAAAGGCAATATGGAGCCTACATGCGCGCCCAGAAAAAGTTGGGGGCAGTTCTTCCCAAAGAAGAAAAAGAGCAAACAACCCCTCTCTTAACCAAAAAAGAATTAACAAGTCCTCCTAAAAGGGACTGGAAGAAAAAAGAAGTCATGGTCACCAAGCTAAGAACCATTTCTCTTTCAGACTCCATCTCGGAGACTTTTGCTAAAATAAGGAGGTGGATTGTATTTGGCAGTTTTGCGTACGAAGACTTGCCAAAAAAGCCACCTAGGGGTGTAGATATCCCGACATCAAAAAGGAAATCTGAACAAGACATCCAAGAAGACGACGGTTAGGGTATGACCAAGAAAGAATTAGAATATTTATATAAAGACCTATTGGAAGTCATGGAAATGGATGACTTGTTTGATAAGAAACAACAGGAGGCTCAGGCTTAAGTAGATTTGGTAGTTTTACTACCAGAACATTTGGCGGCAGTATACCACCAGGTTAACCAAATGAAGGGCGATGTTATTGCCTATGAGCCATCTCAAGCATTGATCGAGATACCAAATGATTATGAAGACGATCAGAACCTCATCTCGGAATCCATTCTCCACAAGGAAAAGATGATGTTTTTTAACCCGACCAAGGAAATGACGGATCATCTATGGCCTATCTTTATCACGGCCCACCTGGAGGGGATCCCAATTGAGAAGATAATGATTGATGGAGGAGCTTCCATCAATGTTCTACAATCTAAGATGCTGAAAAATCTAAACAGAAACCTTCAGGATTGTTTGCCGACTACGACCATATTGTCAAATTTCAGTGAAACCATCAACAAGACTCACGGGGTCTTACCCTTGAAGATCACGGTCGAATCCAAGAAGTTGATGTTAGCATTGTTTGTGGTAGACAACACTGCTATCTACAACGTGTTACTAGGGAGGGATTGGATCCACAAGAGTATGTGCATTCAATCCACAAGAGTATGTGCATTCGATCCACGTTACACCAACATATAGTTATCTGGAATCCCAATGAAGCTACCTTTGAAGAAGGCTTTTAGGAGACCATCCACAAACTCAAGGCCTTTCATGGCTAGGCCCACAGTGGCTAAAGCCAGTCTCTATGATCCCGAGTTGGGAAGCATTAGGCTAACTGGAGAAGATGAGAACGGCCGCCCTACCAAGGTGACGGCCCACAAACTACTGGAACAAGGGCTCCTGACTCATTAAGAGTGGGAGAGGCCCTTCTTGACATGTGGACTTTACAATGACTAACATGCCTTATAAAGAAACAGACCAAATGGAAGCATTCAGGTCTATAAGAAAGAGATTCCAAGTACACTAGAGAGAACAGAAAAATGTGCGTACTTCCCTTCCCGATAAGGAAGAATATCAGCTCGAAGAAACAAAAGAGCTAAGTCTGAAAGAATCAGTTATCAGCATGGAAAAATTCATTCGAGATACCGTGAAAGAAGATGAGGAAGACAACATTCCACCAGAAATCATCAAGTTTTGGTCATCGGAAGTGGATAAGCCTCCTCCGGAAATCCAAGATCCTTTATAGGAAGTTAACTTAGGAACCAAGGAAGATCCCCTACCAACCTACATCAGCGGGATATTGGAAGAACCAATGAAGAAAAAGATGATAGCACTTATGGAGGAGTTTAGAGATTGCTTTGCCTGACATTGCACAAAAATGGCAGGATTGGACAAACAACTTGTTGAACACAGATTGCCTATCAAGGAGGGATACAAGCCTATTTGTCAACCAAGAAGGAGAATGTCTATAGAAACTGAACTCAAAGTTAAAGAAGAAATTTTCTAACTTCTCAAGGCTGGTTTTATCCTAATGGCCTAGTATGTGGAATGGGTATCCAACATAGTCCCTGTTATCAAAGTCAAAACCAAATAGGTCAGAATATGTGTAGATTACCGCAACTTGAACGAAGCTACTCTGAAAGATGAATACCCGATGCCAATGGCAGACATGTTGATTGATGGAGCCTTCCAGAATCAATTTCTATCCTTTATGGATGGCAATGCAAGGTACAATCAAATCCTCTTGGCGGAAGAAGATATTCACAAAACTGCATTCAGGTGCCCTGGACACTTGGGGGTATTCAAATACATCGTTATCATTCGGACTGAATAACGCCGGAGCTACGTACCAACGAGCAATGCATGTTATCTTCTACTAGATGATAGGCAAAATTTTGGAAGTATACGTTGATGATGTTGTGGTGAAATCTCAGGATATGTAGAAACATATAGAAGACCTCAGACAAGCCTTCCTGAAGATGAGGCGACACAAGTTAAAGATGAACCCTAAGAAATGTGCATTCGAGGTTCAGGCGGGAAATTTCCTGGGATTCTTGGTTCACAAGAGAGGGATAGAGGTGGATAAGGACAAAGCCAAAGCAATCATGGAATCCCCTCCACCCAAGAATAAGAAGCAGCTTCAGAGTTTGCTCGGAAAGGTCAATTTTCTCAGAAGATTAATAGCCAATCTATCAGGAAAGATCCAACCCTTTTCCTCCCTAGTCAAGCTCAAGGACATGGAAAAAGTTCAAATGGGAAGAAAAGCATCAGGCAGCTTTTGAAGAACTCAAGAATTACCTGTCCAAACCACCAGTCCTAATACCACCCAAGAAGGGAAGGCCTTTGAAGCTGTACATATCAGCATCCCTCAATACCATTGGAAGTTTGTTGGCCCAAGACAATGAGGAAGGAAAGGAGCAAGCAATATACTATCTGAGTAGAATATTGACAGAAGTTGAAGAAAGGTACAAGGAAGTGGAGAAATTGTGCCTTGCACTATACTTCACAGCCGTCAAACTAAGGCATTATATTTTACCCTTCACTAATCGGATAATTGCTCAAATAGATTTGCTGAAATACATGCTATCATGACCTATTCTGAGAGCTCGGATAGGGAAATGGACTCTTGCGTTATTAGAGTTCAACTTCCAATATGTACCACAGAAGGCGGTGAAAGGCCAAGCTATTGCTGATTTCCTAACAGAGTACCCTGGCATGGATGTCGAAGAAGAGTTGGTTCCTCGAATAAACAAGATGTCCATCTTCCCGTGGAACCTATACTTTGACGAATCTAAAACTAAAGAGTTAGCATGAGCTGGAATATGCTTAGTTGATCCCGAAGGAGTTTACCATCAGTTCTCATTCAAACTAGATTGGGAAAACATAACAAACAACCAAGCAGAGTACGAGGCGTTGATCTTTGGTTTGGAAATCTTGATTGAGATGGAAGCACGCCAAGTCTAGATCTATGGAGACTCAGAATTGGTGGTTAACCAAATTACAGGAGCATACACATGTAGGAACCTTTTCCTAGCAAGTTACTATACGGCGGTCACAGCATTAGCATCAAAGTTCATTACTTCGACTATCGAGCACATCCCTCGGGAAGAAAACTTGGCGGCCAACGAGATGGCCCAAGTAGGATCTGGAGCCTTACTTCAGGAGGGACAGTTAGAGAAGAGGATCAAAGTCAAGAGAAGGTCTCTACCCTCCATCATGGAAAGAGACATTGAGCTGGAGATCATGGATGTCGAAGCTGAGCCTGACGACTGGAGGATACCTTTCATCAAGTACTTGAAGTATCCATCCAACGAAAACATGAGCTTTAGAAATAAAGCATGTCATTACACCCTGTGGGGACCGGACTTGGTAAGAAAAAATTACAATGGTACATTATCCCAATATATCGGTCCTAAGGAAGCAATGGAAGTAATGGGAGAGGTACACGAAGGATTGTGTGGAGCACATCAGGCAGGGCCAAAAATGAAATAGCTCATACGAACACATGGCTATTATTAGCTAGACATCCAGTCGGAGTGTTATTCATATGCCAAGGGATGTGACGTATGTCAAATGCAAGCCCCATTTCAACATGCACCCGCGGTGCCGATGTATCCAGTGGTCAAGCCATGGGCATTTCGGGGTTGGGCTATAGATTTCATCGGAAAGATATCCCCAGAGTCATCAAAAAAACATGGCTTCAGTATGGTGGCCACTTTTTATTTCACCAAATGGGTGGAAGCAAATGCGTTAAAACAAATCACAAGCTTTGAATTGATCAAGTTCTTGAAAGAGAACATTCTGAGCCGATTTGGAGTACCTGAGACAATTGTCACTGACCGTGGACCATCATTCATGTCAAGAGAATTGCAAGACTTTGGCGCCCACTTTTCTATTACGTTTGTGCAATCTAGACCTTACTACCCACATGCCAATGGCCAAGCAGAAGCCATCAACTAAAGCATCCTCACCATTCCGAAGAAAATGCTGGATGAATACCCTACAAACTGGCATAAGCAGTTGATATGTACACTTTCGTCATATCGGACATCAAAAAGGTGAGCAATCGGAACCGCTCCAGCGGATTTAGTCTATGGTCGGGATCTTTTGCTCCCAATAGAGACAAATGTCAACTCATTGCCACTCCAACATCAATATGGTTTGGATACCGACGAGTACGTACAGGCCATGTGCTATGAGTTGGAGGAATTTGATCAGAAAATGATAGACGCTCTAAACAAGATTATGGCCAACAAAGTGGCAGTATCGAGGGCATACAACAAGAGGGTTAAAGGGAAATCTTTCCAAGAAGGCGATCTAGTATGGAAGACAATCTTACTGCTAGGATCATCCATACTTGGAAGAGGAAATGGAGCCCGACTTGGCAGGGTCCGTTCATAATCCCCAAAGTAAACGGGAAAGGTTCATATTACTTGAGAGATGACGATGGAGTAGTGGATAAAAATCTTACTAACGCCATTCACCTCAAAAAGTATTACCCAACACTTTGGGATTCAGCGAGCGGGGTAATTGGTTAAATCCCGCCGGAAATTTGGTGGGACCGCCCTAGAGTAGAAAAGTAAATTTCATCAAAAGAAAAGGGCAAAATACAATCAAGAAAGAAACATTCAACGGGAAGATTTTCCTAGAAGACTAATCTACATACAAAGCCATGCAATCGCTACAAAAACACAAAAGCTTAGAAGGCCTTCACGCTGCTACTGAGGAGAAACCTGATCAACCACCACATTGAACCTAGACTTGGCCGCAATCTCCGCAACCAACTTTTCCTCAGACCACCCATCCGGGTGAGGACGACAAGAAGCATGGGCTATGTATCTATCATCATAGCCGTCTTTGAAGAATACATGTGATATGGTCTCAATGACATGGTCACGAGCTTTTACTATCTCTAGAAGATCAGATATTTGAGTCTTCGAGATAGCATGCTCCCCGTAGGCTTGCTGAATCTCCAAGCATTTTTTCTTATAAGTGGTCTCCAAAGTTTGAATTTGTGGCTGGAAGGACAACAAAGAGACAGTACAGAAGTGAATATTATTCTGCTTGTCAACTTGGTGGGCATAGACCAAGTCCTGCGAGTGCTGAATCTCTGCCGACTGGGCTTCCACCAAACGGCGAAGGGTAGTTGTTTGGCTTTCCAGAAAGACTACAAGGTTTTCAGCAGTATTTGGGTTGGAGGACTCAGTTTGTGCATTAATGGGATTGTTGGAATTAGCCATGCTTAAAGGTTGGAGGCAATGTGAATGTTGAGTTGCATGCAAGCTTGTAACATTCTTTATAGGGCAATTATTATGGCTTACATCATTTCATAATTATTACTACATGCAGCTTCAGGTTATCTCAAGTCGACACATTAGCACTGATAGGCAGTAAAAAATGTGCCTAGGCCTGAACTTAGCCTGCGAAACAAAGCGGTGGAAGGCAAAGGAAATATTATTATATGGTTAGAAGATAAGGTTACAGCGGAATTATAATAATATAAGGCCTAAAAAGAAAAGATTACAGGTTCAGTATTCTGGGATGATACTTCCCGACTGCACAGTTAGTGAAGCCTTGGTCAAACCCATCCCGATATGAGGCCAACCTCAGTTGTTTGATCAGCACATCACGAAAAGCAACATCAACTCTAAGTTTCTCCTTCACATCCTTCATAGCAGCCACTTCACCCTCAACATGCAACAAAGTATCTCGGGACTCCCTGATTTTCTCACAAAGGGAAATGGATTGCAGATGAAGTGAAGACCACTTTTGGTGAAAGGAAATGAGGACGGCTTCCTCAGAAACTCTTGAGGAATGGAGTTCCTTTCTCAAATCGATGATGATTTTTAGTTGCTCTTGAGATTGATCATGAAGGCGCTGAATGAGCCGATCATAATGATAAATAGGGAGATCATTGGAATCATATTTATGGGATGACATTTTATTGTGAGAAAGCCTTGCTGAAAGAAGTCAATTTATAGGCAAATGCACTGAGACATTGCAATAAATGCTGATGGTTGGAAGTTAGATATGGTTGAACATGTTAAAGCAGGACAAGAACTTCAAGCCAACTTAAATATTTTATTGATATTAGGAAATGGCGGGAGTACAACTTGAAACATTAAAAGAGAAACAAAGCAGTTTCAGATGAAGTGCACTTTATCAAAGCCTTTGAGAAGCTCCAAAATGACAGCCTCATCCCGTTCCTGGGTAGCCTTCTTCTTTTCCTTATGAAGCACAGACATAGTTACCCATAGTTCCCTCCTCCTCACCTTAAGGTTTTTCATCGCCACACGATCATCTTGTGCTCATCGGCGCAAATCATGTTCGAACTTCCTCCAAGCTTCTCGAGCAACCTCCAATCGAGCCTTTAGCGTTTGGTTCTTAACCCGCTCACGATCAACCTTCTCCAGAAGGGTTTCGTATGTGGGATATACTAATTCATCAAAGGAGGAAAAACTGGAAGAAGAGAAATCAATAGACACAGAAGGAGAAGAGGACATTGTGCTAAGAAATGAGTAATGAAGAGGCATGCAAAACAAGTGGGACTTTGATTCATACTTATAGCTGAGGAATTTGGTTGGAAGTTAATCTCAAATTATATGAGCAGTAACGGGAATTAAAGAGAGTATTACTACCGTTACAATTCCAAGATGACCAGGAGTCTCAAAAGAATCAAAGAGGTAATTACTCGTGATGCAAAATTAACAACCGTAGTAAAAAGAAAAAGGGCCTACAAAGGCCCAAAGGTTACAAAAGGGGCCAAAATTAAAAATTTACAAGTCCAACAATTTTCCAAGCATACCTTGGAGGCCCACTCTCATGACTCTAGCATCACGAGAAATTACAGAATTCTGATGAAGAGCTTCGCGGACTCGCTGCTCACCTTCTTGGAATTCTTTTTGAGCTGCTTCTCTCTTAGCTTTGGCAAGTTCGTATTGTTGCCTGACCTCTTCTTGATAAGCCTCCACCTCAGTATCTTGGGATTTAAGGACTCACAACCTTTTGAGCACTTCATGCAAGGCAACCCCCTAGTGAAGACATTCATCATTTTCAACGGAACAGCTCGGAAGAAGCTCTTCCAATTCAACTATGGTCGGAACATCCGCTGGATGAGAAAGCTGTTGCAAGCCACGAGAGCTATAGTGCTCCCGGTAGCGATTTAACATCGTGACTACATGAAGAGATGATGCTAAGGCTATAGGAGAAGAATTGGAGAAAATCTTCACTACTCGAGCTAACTCCTCCATATCTTGAGAATCACCCCTGGCCACGAAGGAGATAATGACATCCCTGGCAACAGACAATTCAGAGGGGGAGGAACTCGAGGGTGATGCATCAACTTGAGCAGACGAGGCAAAATAGTCTATCTCTACTTCTAAAAGTTCAAGATCATAAGGAGGACGTACCTGCAAAGTAAACTGACCATATCAAAAGATAAAGAACATAAGGTAACACAGGATTAGAGCCAATGTCAAAAGGAACTTACCAATTCAGCCCCCAATCTTTGATCACCTGAGGGTTCGGGAGGTTGAACTTCAGAGAAAGATGGAGTTGGAATGATTTGTCGGGGACTGCTACATACAAACAGATCAAGTCGAAATGACCTGGCCAACGGTATGGTTTTCCTCTTCGGAGTCTTGGGTGAAGAAGAAGAAACTGGAATCTGACTAGCAGAAAAGAGGGATGATGATATCCCGACTACGGAGCCAGGGCTATCTAAAGACACCTCAAAGGATCTCTTGCACATTTTCTCCACAGGAAGAGAAGTTGGAATTGATGAGGCCGCATGATAATTTCTCACATTTGGAAAACCTAAATCATCCAGACGATTGAGGACAATAGGATCATATGGAGCATCCTCAATTTGAAGCAGGGGTCATCAATCCTTACCACCAACAACTCTGCCTCATCAGATCCAACTGGACAACAAGCAAAGTTAGAGGATGCGATGAAGAGAAGCAAATATAGCACCAGAAGAAAACATACCTGTGGAGGGAGCATCAATGCTCTCAGACGTCCGGTGGGAAAGGAGAACTGAGGCAGTTAGGTAGAAACTGATTAGCCTTTCCAGTAGAAGGAACTGAAGGTTCCACACTATCTTAATGGTAGGCCTGAAAGTTGCTTCGAAGTAGGAAGCCCACCACGCATCAAAAGAAGCTGTACACCCATAAGAAGCCTCTATGGAATTTGGAAATTGCACGGGCACAACAGACAAGACAGCTCGAAGGGCGATTGCCACCGCTGTTCCAAAATCTTCAAGTCGGTATGAAGTACTAGCATTCATACCTCTCACAAATGGTACAGGGATGGCCTGACAGAATCCAAATTGGCTAGCACAGTAGTTGGGTTGATAAACCTCGAATCCAGGAATCGACCTATGAGTTTTCCCGCCACTTTCCCAGTGGTCATGAGGATGATAGGTTAGCGTATAGAAGAAGGTCAAGTAATATTTGGTGGAAAGAGATACAGCAGAAAGAGGCATTAACAATTCAGCCGGGATAACATTACCCGAACACTCAATAGCGTGACCTTGGAATTGGGGAAATGATCAATTGAGCCATACTTGAACCATCCAGAGTGGACCATTTAGGGGGAAAAGTCTTACATGTTCATATGTAATAGAACATAAGAGGTTATACAATTGAGCCAAGACTACAAGTCCCATGGCTATGTTAGGGCAAGAAGCCAAAGCTTCAGCCAAAGGAATCCATTCTACTGTCGAACTCCTCATGGCGTTGGGAAATACAAACCAATCGAAGCAGAATCGGTAAAATTGGATATTTTCAAAGGTGGATCATAGATATGGGCCTTCAAAACCCAAATCCCCAAAATCACCTTCAGCCCTAAATAGCCCATTATTATTAAAAGGGCCGAAGGTAGTCAGAAATTGAGGAAGGGAAAACAAGGTGGGGACTTATGGAGGTAATTTAACAATTGATGGGTCATGATCTATACCCGGGCAGGATTGGAAGGAAATGGTGAAATCCGTAACATTCCTAGATGAAGACAATTCGAACAAGACAGACATATCTAAGAGAGTCAGAGTCATTGTCCCTACACGAAAGGCAAAGGTATTTCTGCTACTATTCTAAAAGCACATCGCTTCACAAGGGAGATTAAAATAAGGAGGAATAGAAATAGTGGAAAGGCTTACGAAGTGGTAAATTCCATTACTCCAGAGTTCGCCAGAATACAACTACTGCATCCGATGGACCCATAAAGTCCAGAGATTGGTAAAACTCAGCACATTCACTAAGGGGAAAAGGTGTCTCCAATTCAAACGAAGCTTCCCCCATGGGAACGGCCACCACTGGTAGATTGGAGGAGCTTGAAACTTTTTAAGATGGGAACTGAGAGATACCGCGTTGGTCGAAATAGGGCCTTTCTAGCAAGGGCCCAAAGCAAAATGGCGCTCTGAATCAATCATGAAACAGGGGTCGCGAATAACATCACCATCGTTCTCAAGAGATGACAGAACGTCTCGAGAAATAGCTGCATGTTCTTCAAAACCCATACCACATACCCATGCAGTAGTAGCAGTGGGTTCTAGAACGAGAGGATCGAAAGGTTCCTCCCTGTCTTTTCGCTGAGGAAAAGTTTAGGAGCCATGTTATCTAAATGGAACAGTGTGGAACCGGAAGACGAAGCAAGATATATAGTTGAAATGGTAGGAAGCAAGAAGGACTAAAGCTAAACTTCCAAAACACAAGAAGTGGAACCGACGAAGTCGTAGAAGTGGGGTCTTGGTGAATTTAACTTGTTTTAAATTAAAACATTTCAAATTCAGGGGGCAATGTTTACACCCGAAAAAATCCCACTTCGGGCCGGAGCTAGGGGTAAACCAGATTAAATACCCAATTCAAAAAGCCCAGCCCAAAAGCACCCAATTGGGTCTTGGAAACATGAAAGCTTGGAGAAGGGGAAGTCGATTCTGAAGTGTCAAATGTGTCAGAGGAAAAAGGAGATGTTAGCGACAAGCCAACTGTAACATGGGTCCCACATAGCAACCCAAATCAGCAAATCCCCGCCTATAAAATGGAGAAGAAACCTTCTTCTCAAGGACAACCAATCAATCAATCAAACAAACAAATTGATCAACCCAATATATTTTAAAAAAACTGCAAACCCTCAAAAGTTTCATTGTTCAAAGGCTCGCCTCTTTAGGCACAACCTATTTCTTCAATCCAGGATCAAGATTTAGTCTCTCTTCTCAACCCCTTTCTCAGTTCTTAAGCCAAGAACTCAAAGATTTCCTTCATCCCGACAGCTGCTCAAGTTAGTCTTGAAGATCACCAAACACTCACCTCATCCCGACTGCCACTCAACTCAGTCTTTGAGGCATCCGGATACTCAACCTTTGATGTCTCAACGTCTCTCAAATACTCTGCCAACCTATGGCATGATTCCGATTGATGTTCATTCAGTTGATGATTTCTAGAAGATCGTGTCTCTCAAAGGCTTGATTGCGAAAGAAATGATTTACTTACAGCACATGTAATTTATTTACTGCATTCAATACTAACACATTTACTCTTTCAGTATTTATACTTTACTTCCATTAAATACAACGGATTTTCTTAAGGAGAGTTAAGTATTCGGAATATACCAACCAATGTGTTTTATGGTTGTCTCTAAGTCACAAAACCATCTATGTGTTTTGGTCCAATACTATCATCTCAACTTAAGGAAACAAGCTTGTCTAATTACTTCTGACTAAATAACAAGCTGCTAACATAAACATCTTAGAAATCACATGAATTTGGACTAGACTGGAAAGAAAATTTATTCGAAGTCCTTGAATACATTAAGAAGAAGGCATAGAAAAGAACAGTTCAAGCAATCTGCCCTCTTGCCTCACAATCACTTGATTAAAAGAAAGGTTCTTGGGCCGCAAATGAAAATCATCCCTAAACTGTCTTGTAGCAGTCTCTACTAGTGACACGCCTAATTTGAAGGCAACTAAGGCCTGTATATTTCCTAGTCCGCCCATCTAGGGATAGACCGTAGTATTAAGGCCCTTCAGCACACAGCCTTCAACCCAAACCCAACATCCAAACAAGTCCACAACTCATCACTAAGAGAAACCCACATAAGTCCGCTCTTCCAACACTCAGATTTCGACGGAGATCCGCCAAAGGTGGCCCTGAGCCCGTTGTAGCACTTTTTAAGAAGAACACGAACAATGGCCGATATATGCAGTTTCGAAGACTACTTTGTCTCATAAAAACCCCATTTTGATAATCGGTAAAAACCCCTAATTGCATACACCATAGATTTTAAGCTCTCTTTTTTCAGTTAGAAAATCGAATAAATTTCCCCCAAATCGAGCATTTTTCAATTGGTTGAATGAGAAGGTCCCACTTTTCTTCCACACGGCATATAGCAATGGGCTACATCACTACTAACGCAGACACAATTTACAGTTATACACAATTTACAGCCTGACCTCTACAAAACACACGGCAATTCATCCGAGCCGTCTAATTAAAACTGCCTTCGGATTTTAAATACAGAATTATGTGAATGTTTGCGGTTGGATAACAAGTATAAGTTAAAATTTTAAAAGAATTCTATTTGACTAATAGTTTATGTTAATAATTAGTATTTAATATGAGAACAAGAGATTATTGATAAATTGGTTATGTGGTTATTTTAATTCAAGACTTTAACACTAATTGTGGAGTTTTATCACAAAAGGCATTAGTGTTGTTGGGAGTATGAAAATACATTATATATTGTATTTACTGTTTATATTCCTCCGATATGGAATTCTTCAACAATATAGTGATTGAAATTTGACGAGGGACAAATAAGTGGTCTTTAACCGCTTCTCTGGTGAGGTTGAGTGAGAAGATAAATTTAGTATAAGAAACTAGATTAATTTGATGAGGTGTGTTTTTGGATGATTTCTAGGTAAGAGAGTAAATAATAAAAATGAATTCAGATTTTGTTGGGTATAAAAAGTTTGTTGGGTAAAATGAGTTTAAATTTGGGTATAAATAGTAGTTCTTTTTGCCTAAACTTGTTGTTTTGCATAAATTTACACAACTATATACATGTGAATTTGAATTAAACACAAATATAAATTGGGCTTTGATTACCAATAGTCCATGTACGATTCTCATCATTTGCATCCGACATCTTTCAATTCGATCAATGTCATATTCTTGTTCTACATCTTATCAATTTAGTTATAATGTCAATTCCATTAAATTTTCCATTAAAATAATGGTAATATCGTCAAATCATCCAATTTATAATTTTTAACTTAGTGGAAAGTTCCTCGGTTCGGTTGAATAATAAAATAATATTTAAAAAAAACATAAAAAAAAATAATATTAGAGAAACCAACTAAAAGATAAAAATAAATAAATAAAAAGATATTAAAGGTCACTAGTACCACGTTCTAAATTCTAAAACTATTCCTAATGTATTTACAGTACGTGATCTCGGGTTTACCAAATTGTATAGTGGGGTGATCTTATGTTTAATTCTCGTAAAGAGCGAGGATGATCTCTAATGTAAAAATACAGGTGGCTAAGTTTTTTTTTTTTAGTTTAATTTGCTTACATACTTTTTAAAATTTTTGAGTTGTATTTGCTAGGTTTAATTGATGGAAATTAAGAATTTGACTGGATGATATTACTCTTCACTTTAACATAAAAGTTAACGTCACTAATGTTTGGGATTCAATTGATGTGTGGAACAAAAGTATAGGGATGACGTTGATTGAATTGTAAGATGATGGATGAAAATGATTAATTGAGAATAATATAAGAAATATTTGTGATAAAAAACCAAATGAAGTTTTTTTTTTGTTTTTTTTACTTGAAACCCATATGAAGTTCATCTTCTACTAAAGTGTTGAAAAGCCACACCCTTATAACACCAACTCAACCCATCTTCCACAAGCAAGCCCCCGTGATCATATAGATCATCTACAATGTAGACAAAACAATTCAATGCATTATGCCAACATTAACAAAAAAAGTCAAACGAGCCAAAAAGGACCACAACATATAGCACAATTTCTCATCTCTACAATAGGAGATAAATTGAGACAAATCAATGAAGTAAAAACATCCATACAAAACCAACACGATCCACATATAGGGAAGAAAAAAATAAGTCATTGATTTTGTATATGTGGCAAAACTCAACAAAGTTAAATTATTCTCTCAGAGCAACCACTAAGTACAAAGATAGAATCCAACACTATCCACAATAACGAGAGATAATTCCATGTACCTAAAACGTCACGTGACTGTGTATCTTTCCGTTCACAAAATTACTTGTGTATTTTTTTTTTTATTTATAATACCCTACCAAGAAGCCATGTCATCCAACCTTGTTTAAACGTGAAATGAGAACACCATGTGACATATTTATATGTACATATAAGTACTTCTCCACAAGGAGTTTACCATCAGTCATGTGACTGGAATATGCTTAGTTGATCCCAAAGGACTTTACCATCAGTTCTCATTCAAACTAGATTGGGAAAACATAACAAACAACCAAGCAGAGTACGAGCCGTTGATCATTGGTTTGGAAATCTTGATTGAGATGGAAGCACGCCAAGTACAGATCTATGGAGACTCAGAATTGGTGGTTAACCAAATTACAGGAGCATAAACATGTAGGAACATTTGCCTAGCAAGTTAATATACGGCGGTCATAGCATTAGCATCAAAGTTCATTACTCCGACTATCAAGCACATCCCTCGGGAAGAAAAATTGGCGGCCAGCGGGATGGCCCAAGTAGGATTTGGAGCCTTACTTCATGAGGGACAGTTAGAGAAATGGATCAGAGTCGAGAGAAGGTCTCTACCCTCCAACATGGAAAGAGACATTGAGCTGGAGATCATGAACGTCGAAGCTGAGCCTGACTACTGGAGGACACCTTACATCAAGTAGTTGAAGTATCCATCCAACGAAAACATGAGCTTTAAAAATAAAGCATGTCATTACACCGTGTGGGGACCGGACTTGGTAAGCAAAAATTACGATGGTACACTATCCCGATGTATCGATCCTAAGGAAGCAATGGTAGTAATGGGTGAGGTACACGAAGGAGTGCGTGGAGCACATCAAGCAGGGCCAAAAATGAAATGGATTATACAAAGACATGGCTATTATTGGCCAGACATCCAGTCGGAGTTTTACGCATATTCCAAAGGATGTGACGTATGTCAAAGGCACGCCCCATTTCAACATGCACCCGCGATGCGGATGAATCTAGTGGTCAAGCCATGGCCATTTCGAGATTGGGCTATAGATTTCATCGGAAAGATATCCCCAGAGTCATCAAAAAAACATGGCCTCATTGTGGTGGCCACTGATTATTTCACTACATGGGTGGATGCAACGAACAGTTCAGAAGGGGAGGAACTCGAGGTGATGCATCGGCTTGAGCAGACGAGGCAAAAGAGTCTATCTCAGCTTCTAAAAGTTCAAGATCATAAGGAGGACATACGTCCAAAGCAAACTGTCCATATCAAAAGATATAGAACATCAGGTAACACAGGATTAGAGCCAATGTCAAAAGGAACTTACCAATTCAACCCCTAATCCTTGATCACCTATGGGTTTTGGAGGTTGAACTTCAGAGAAAGATGGAGTTGGAATGATTTGATGGGGACTGCTGCATACAAACATATCAAGTTGAAATGACCTAGCCAACATTCTGGTTTTCCTCTTCGGAGTCTTGGGTGAAGAAGAAGAAACTGGAATTTGACCAGTAGAAAATGGGGCTGATGATATCCCGACTACGGAGCCAGGGACATCTAATGACACCTCAAAGGATCTCCTGCACTTTTTCTCCACAGGAAGAGAAGTTGGCCGCCTGATAAGTTCTCACATTTGGAACACCTAAATCATCCAGACGATTGAGGACAATAGGATCATATGGAGCATCCTCAATTTGAAGCAGGGGTCATCAGTCCTTACCACCAACAACTCTGCCTCATCATATCCAACTGGAAAACAAGCAAAGTTAGAGGATGTGTTGAAGACAAGCAAAGATAGCACCAGAATAAAACATACCTGTGGAGGGAGCCGCATTCCTCTCAGACGTCTGGTGGCAAGGAGAACTGAGGCGGTTAGCTCGAAACTGATTAGCCTTTCCAGTAGAAGGAACTGAAGGTTCCACACTATCTTAATTGTAGCCCTGAAAGTTGCTTCGAAGTAGGAAGCCCACCACGCATAAAAAGAAGTTGTACACCCATAAGAAGCCTTCATGGCATTTGGAAATTGCACGGGCACAGTAGATGATCAGTCATTATTTATGCATCATTTTGATGTCTTTATATGCTCTCTTACATGTCTTTTGAATGATTTCGTGCCATCAATAGTATAAAATGATCAATCTTGTGAGACTTGTGTAGAGTTAGAAAGATAGGTAAAATCTGGAAAGAACGCAAAAAGAATGACTCAAATCGGAGTCCAGATGAAGGAGATATCCTCATTTCAATATCAGGTCCTGAACGGAGTCCTGAGTGCGCCAGTGCGCCAGTGCGCCTATTTTGGGCCACTGGCCAAGTACCTCATATCAGGCCCTCCGAGTCCCGAACTTGTGTTTCATGACATCAAGGTCAAGTCCTAGAAGTGCCAAGGTCGCGCCAAGGCAGGTCGAGGACATGTCCCAAGAACTCCCATCCGAGCCCAGAAGTGCGCCCAAGCCGGGGTCCTTGTTCCGCCAGCGGTGGATCAGAGGTTCTCCCTCTGCGCCAAGCCTGACAACATTTGCGCCAAGCCTGAACGACGATGCGCTTCTATTATACTCCTAACGTACTTCAAAAGCGCGGTCCCAGATCCTGATTACGAAGACAGTCACAAAATCCAAGTTTGGCCAGCTTGCGTTCCCACTTGGCAGCCTGCATTCACACTTCCGGCCATGCTCTGATTGGTTCGAATAGATTTTAAAGACTTTATAATTAATTAAAAGTAAAATAACTTTCCCTATTCCTATAGGACATGGTTTTACCAATCTGTATAGAACAAGGTTATACCAATCCTTATAGAACAAGGTT
The DNA here is from genome assembly GCA_037349345.1 of Oemleria cerasiformis. Classification (NCBI taxonomy): domain Eukaryota; kingdom Viridiplantae; phylum Streptophyta; class Magnoliopsida; order Rosales; family Rosaceae; genus Oemleria; species Oemleria cerasiformis. The sequence goes on from JAZGTL010000007.1 coordinate 14,026,902, forward strand.
ATACCAATCCTTATAGGACATAGGTTTGACCAATCCTTATAGAACAAGGTTTTCCCTTTGTCTATAAAAGGGAGCCTTTGTTCAGTGTTTTAAAAAAAAAAGATAATTAGCTAGGGACGTTTTTGTTTTCTGGAAAAACAGAGACCTGAGCCACAGAGTTCCGTTTTGGTTTTCTAGAGAATTAGGGACCATATATTTTCGGAGATAATCTTTCACTTAGATTATTGGACGTGGAGCTTGGAGAAGAAGGCCCTGCCGTGTCTTCTGCTGCATCTGTTCTTAACAATCTCTTCTGTACCCTTATTTTCATTATTGCAATTTACTTATGGATTCAATTATACTTGTGTTTATTTCAGTTATGTGTGAGTAGTCATTAGGATTAGGGCTGCTTGAAGCCCTAGCCATGTTAGCTTATTGATTGGATTTCTGGCTCTTGATTATGATTGCTATGCATGCTGAATAAGTTGGATTACTATGCTTAATGAACTTAATTTATGCCTATAAGATTAGCTACCTTGTTTGCATATAATTATAGATGTAATTGCTTGAGTGACCGTCATATCATCTTGTGATTTGGAGCATCGAAAGTATTCGTACTTGTAATCTTAACTCATGACGACCTAGGATTGCATTCCACTTTGCTAGGCTAATGTGGTGTCATTAAATTCTCTTTAAACTTCATGCATCATCTTAAAAGGTAGGTGATAGACGTTCTAGGCATATGCCCTGTTTAGAACATGCTAAGTAAGAGGGAATAAGATGTGTCTAGTGAACCAACGCCAGGTCCTAGGCACGGGCACCTAATTCAGAAAATGCGTAGTAATTAGGTCAAGGAAATTTGGTTAAGAGCTATAATTGGTTAGAGTGGATAGTAAGCCTTAATTCTCCTTAGTTAACAACTTTTCATTCTTGCATTGTTATTTTCTGTACTTTGATTTACTTGTCTTTAAATTTCAGTTATCACATCATTAACCCCCCCCCCCCCCCCCCCCCCCCCCCCCCCCTGTGTGTGTGTGTGTGTGTTTTTGCCTAAGTTAACAAATCTGAACTAAATTGGTCATCACGTTGATACAAGTCCTCGAGGGATCGACTCTTGCTGTGCTACTATACTATACTTATCGATTTGTGCACTTGCAAGGATTTTATAATTGTTAGAATTGAATTGCATATTTCTTGCTCTTTAAATCTACCAACAAGTTTTTGGCGCCGCTGCCGGGGACTTGTCCCTCAACGGTGCCCATTCAAGTTTAGATTTGTAACTTAGTTTTTCTTTTTGTTAGGTACCCGCGTATGTCATTCCAAGGTTCAGTGCACGGGTCATCAAGTGGACCATCATCGCAAGCATCTTCAGTCCACGGCTCCCCGCCACCAAGCCCAAGGAGGATGGCGGACCACAGAGAAGAGCAGGGCCTGGAACGTGGCCTAGTACCGCAAGCCCCATGGCGCCTTAAGGATTTTTCCATGCCCCATGTCTCGGAGGATCAATTTCCAATTGTTTTTCCCGAGTCAACAGTGGCAAACTTCGAATTAAAGTCGGGGACAATTCACATGCTGCCTACATTCCACGGCCTTGCTGGCGAGGACCCGCACTTTCATATCAAGGAATTTGTTGAGGTTTGTTCAACACTGCGCATCAATGGAATGACAGAATCTGAAATCCACCTGCGGCTTTTTCACTTCAGTCTCAAGGATCGCGCCAAGACATGGTTTCATTCATTGGCGCCGGCTTCCATTCACTCTTGGAGGGACTTGACGTCCAAATTCTTAACACAGTACTTTCCCGTGGAAAAGACAAATGAGTTAAAGTCCAAGATCATGAACCCACGGCAAGACATGGAAGAGTCTTTCTACGAGTTTTGGGAGCGGTTCAATCAGATGTTACGGGCGTGCCCCCACCACCATATTGATGCCCATCATCTTATGCTATACTTCTATGGAGGCTTGAAAACTAGCGATCGGACAATGGTGGATTCTCAATCCCAAGGGATTCTAGAAGGCACAGCCGAGGAAGCAAGGACCGCCTTTGAGAACATTGCTCAAAGGGAAAAACAGTTCAGCTACAGGGGTCCCTCCTCTAGAGCTACGGGTGATGCATCCGCCAAATACAAAGATGACGCCATTGCTCAGCTCACGGCAATGGTAAAACAATTGTGTAGCGAGAAAGCCAAAGGAGTTCACATCTGCGAGGTATGTTCAATTCAGGGCCACACATCCCAGGACTGCCCGGTTGTGGAAGAGGCCAACTTTGCTGGAGGGTTCAATAGCAATTCTCGACCCCGGAATGACCCATATTCCAACACTTACAATCCGGGGTGGAGAAATCATCCTAATTTCCGTTGGAGCAACAATCAAGCAGCCGCGAATCCCTTGCCACCCCCTGGATTTGAGCAGCAAGCCGTAGGCCCTCAGGGGAACTACCACGGTCCTTCCTCAAACCAGAATGGCGGAAGCAAGTCTGTTGAGGACTCCATCCATATCCTGACTCAACAGCAGGCTCAACTCATAAAATTCATGCACGATAGCCAGAGTCAGACGGGAGACTTCAAAAATGCAATTGCAAACTTGGAGCGTCAAATGGGACAGGTGGCGAACCAACTAAATCAGCGGGAGCAGGGCAAGCTACCGAGTCAAGTCCTGGTAAATCCGAAAGGATTTCACAATCCTACGGCTAATGCCATCACGCTGGAGAAGGAAACACCACTTCAAGACCCCACATATGCCACCCTCACAGGACCTGAAACTGAGCCTCAACCTACTCTGCCAAGGATCATCGACCAGGGCGCGCCGCAAAACATGCCACGGCCAACACCTCTGGCGCAGAACCAGTCCAATGAGTCACCAAGTGCCCTACCGCAAAGAGGACCTAACACTGCGCCTACTTCGGCCACGGCTGGCATGCAACCTGCTCCTAAGCCCAAGTCGCAACACTCGAATACTTCTAACTCTAAACCTCAGAATTCCAATTCTAAAAAAGTCACTTTTGAGTTAGCTAATAATGTTGATTATCCATTTCCTCGCAGGTTCCAAAACAGGAATAAGCAAAAGGAGGACTTTGAGGAAGAAATCATCAGCATGTTGCAGAAGCTTCAGATCACACTGCCTTTCCATAAAATTGTCAAGCACATGCCTATCTTTGCAAAGCTGATCAAGGACTTAGTTGCAGGAAAGCGTGGTTTTAGCTCCACGGACACCATTGACATCCCTATGGCCTGCTCGGCTGCCCTTTTGCGCATGCCCCTTAAGGCCAACGATCCTGGGCCTCCGTCCCTTCCATGTGTCATTCAGTCAAAAAGATTCGAACATTGCCTTTGCGACACGGGAGCATCAGTGAACATCATGCCATTCCACATTTACAGGTCACTCAACCTAGGCGCACTCAAACCCACGCACCTATGTGTCAGATTGGCTAACGCTTATGTAATCAACCTAATGGGGGTTCTTGAGGACATACTGGTACAAATCGGAGATACATGCATCCCTGCAGACTTCTACGTACTAAGAATGGACAGAATTGACAAAAGTGAGGATCCTCCCCTCATCTTCGGAAGGCCCTTACTAGCCACAGCCGAGTGCCTCATCGACGTCAGAAAGGGCCAGGTCTCCATCAAGGTCCTGGACCAGCTTCGGACATTCTCCATCCATGACACCATCCAGTACCCTGCCAAGCCTATTGTAGATTTTCCGTTAAACACAATGGACTTACTGCTACGGGAGACAATTGCTCAGTCTTGCATGGCGGATGACCTTGAGAAGGCAGTGACTAGTAACCCACACACGGTGGATTCACTGGCAGATAGCGTGATCGAAGAGGTACGAGCCCTTGACATCATGCCAGCCTTCCCATTCAACAGGCCTCCCTTCGAAGCATTACCACTCACAAGTCAGAAAACCCTGACGTCCATCATAAAGGCTCCTGAACTCGAGCTGAAGCCCGTGCCTCTCAATCACTGACAGCCGTGTCTCAGCCCCTGCCCAAGGACAAGGACCCGGTTTTGAAATTCAATACGCCTTCTCAACTCAATCCTGAAACATTTAACTTTCATTTTAATAAGGCAAACTTGGATTTGAATTCTGATTTAGCTCCTAATGCTGTTGAACTTTTCCCGTGCAGGTTCCACCATAAAAACACCAAGAATATGCTAAAGGCACTCAACTTGGTCCCCCTCTTCAAGTTCCGAAGGAAAAATCAACGGAAGGGACCAAGGATGAAGTATAGAACGTACAGGGCACAACGAAAGCTGTTCCCCCACGGGCATTGTCCAAGGAAAACATTCAAGAGTGGACAGCAACTGCTCTCATTCAAATCACTCCTCAATCTCTTTCCCGATAAGTTACGTTCTCGTCGATGGATTCCTTTTTGTGTCTCTAACTTTTTTCTCCATGTTGCAGCGCAGATTCTACAGCAAGAGGCTCATAATCGGTTCCATGTTGACGCTGAAATCTTGGGCACACCATCAAAAGCCTAGCATGCCGGCCCCGTCTTGCCTAGACGTTAAATAAAGCGCTCCTAGGAGGCAGCCTAGCCCTGGTTTGTATTTCTCTTTTTCCTTTTCTGTTTCTGCCCGTTATATCTCTCAAACCTTTATACTGTTGTCATGCTTACTGCTTATCACATTGAGGACAATGTTCAGTTTAGGTTTGGGGGTGTGGATTTAAAATTTTGCATATAGAAACAAGTAGGTTTGGGGGTGATACACGGCCAGGACATTTAAATTTCTGCTTGTGATTGGTATGATAACTTGTTAATAGGAATGTATATGCTAAGTTAACTATCTTTGCTTTACTAAGAGTCATGCCATGGTTAAGTAGTTCATAATCTGCACTTCACAATGCCATGTTTTTAAGTGATTAAGTGAACGAAATAACTGAATTTGAGTGAACCTTAGAAAATTAGTGGAGACTACCCTGTGAGATCTTTGAGCCTAATTGCCATTCTTTCTGAGGGATATACTTGTTTCTACTCTTAAATACTCACCAATTTTGTTCTTAATTGTTGATCTCATTACATCATATTTGCATTGAATTTTAAAGAACTAACATCATTTAGATACTCTTGATTTAATGTATGTTTTGCCATAAGAAGTGATGTAGGCTATGTGTGCTTTAACCTCTAAAGGCCTTATCCTACCCTATTGCATGCTCCCTAAGCCAATTTTGAAGCCAAACACTCAACCTTTTCTTTCATCACCCAAAGTATAACCTAACCCAAAATACTTAGCCATTCATCACAGCCATACCCTATAACCTCTGTTTGTGCTAAGGTTGCCACAAATGAGATTCATGGTGAGAATGAGAGGTGAAAGAAGATGATGCCCAATTCAAAGGACATTGGCGTCAATTGAAAGTTCAAAAGTAAAGAAAAGATTTACAAGTTGCAAGCTGCATGAAAATTTGAGGAAATCATTGCATGATCTTGGTTCAATTCAATTCAAAGACGAATAGAAACAAAAAAAAAACGTTCAAATCAAAAGAAAGAAAGAAACGTTGAGAAAAAGAAGGAAAAAAATAAGTGAAAAACAAAGTGAATTGAGCCAAGTGAGCCAAGAGCCTCAAAATAAGCCACAAGAGCCACAAAATAAGTCATCAGGAAAGCACAATGTCGTGGGCCTTAAGAAAGGATTCAGTTCAGAAATTCCAAGTTCAATTCATGACTTCTCATGCCTTGGCACAACTCAGGTTCTTTGAATCCCATCCTTCCTTGCTAAACCCCAAAGCTTAGCCCCAATACAACCTAAAAAGGAAGACCTAACGGATCTTATGGACAATCATGCTGAGGATTAAGGTACGTATCTATGTTCTTAAAGTTCAATTCCCTTCATGAGATCTTTATTTCCATAAAGTGCTATTCTTCATTGTTACTCATATGTGATTAAATTTGAATTTCATAACATAAACTCATCACATATGCTTGAAAAGAGTGTAAGCCTAGGATTCTTGTGTGAATTGAGAGTTGCCTAGTGAGGATTAGAGTCGAGGCGAAATCTTTCTAGGGCACTTAGATGAAGTTGTTTTCAAACTTGATCGCCTGAAAATATTGGCATTTATACACGTACACCTTCACATGACACTCACGGCTATGGCATTCCTTTTAGTTCTGCAAAACATGTCTACTTACTTTGATTCTTATTAGCTTGTTAAAGAGTACTATATCTAGCATCTTTTTGTTTAAGCAAAACGTTTGTGGGTATCGTATTGTTATAAGCCTCAGGAGACAAAACTCCTCCTACTAGGTGAACCTAGGGGTTTAAATGTTCTATCTTAACTAAAATCGATTCTTTTCATTTTGTTAGCATTTGTTTTCCTCAGGGACTAGCAAAAGATAAGTTTGGGGGTATTTGATCAATCATTATTTATGCATCATTTTGATGTCTTTATATGCTCTCTTACATGTCTTTTGAATGATTTCGTGCCATCAATAGTAGAAAATGATCAATCTTGTGAGACTTGTGCAGAGTTAGAAAGATAGGTAAAATCTGGAAAGAACGCAAAAAGAATGACTCAAATCGGAGTCCAGATGAAGGAGATATCCACATTTCAATATCAGGTCCTGAACGGAGTCCTGAGTGCGCCAGTGCGCCAGTGCGCCTATTTTGGGCCACTGGCCAAGTACCTCATATCAGGCCCTCCGGGTCCCGAACTTGTGTTTCATGACATCAAGGTCAAGTCCTAGAAGTGCCAAGGTCGCGCCAAGGCAGGTCGAGGACATGTCCCAAGAACTCCCATCCGAGCCCAGAAGTGCGCCCAAGCCGGGGTCCCTGTTCCGCCAGCGGTGGATCAGAGGTTCTCCCTCTGCGCCAAGCCTGACAACATTTGCGCCAAGCCTGAACGACGATGCGCTTCTATTATACTCCTAACGTACTTCAAAAGCGCGGTCCCAGATCCTGATTACGAAGACAGTCAAAAATCCAAGTTTGGCCAGCTTGCGTTCCCACTTGCCAACCTGCATTCACACTTCCGGCCATGCTCTGATTGGTTCGAATAGATTTTAAAGACTTTATAATTAATTAAAAGTAAAATAACTTTCCCTATTCCTATAGGACATGGTTTTACCAATCTGTATAGAACAAGGTTATACCAATCCTTATAGAACAAGGTTATACCAATCCTTATAGGACATAGGTTTGACCAATCCTTATAGAACAAGGTTTTCCCTTTGTCTATAAAAGGGAGCCTTTCTTCAGTGTTTTAAAAAAAAAGATAATTAGCTAGGGACGTTTTTGTTTTCTGGAAAAACAGAGACCTGAGCCACAGAGTTCCGTTTTGGTTTTCTAGAGAATTAGGGACCATATATTTTCGGAGATAATCTTTCACTTAGATTATTGGACGTGGAGCTTGGAGAAGAAGGCCCTGCCGTGTCTTCTGCTGCATCTGTTCTTAACAATCTCTTCTGTACCCTTATTTTCATTATTGCAATTTACTTATGGATTCAATTATACTTGTGTTTATTTCAGTTATGTGTGAGTAGTCATTAGGATTAGGGCTGCTTGAAGCCCTAGCCATGTTAGCTTATTGATTGGATTTCTGGCTCTTGATTATGATTGCTATGCATGCTGAATAAGTTGGATTACTATGCTTAATGAACTTAATTTATGCCTATAAGATTAGCTACCTTGTTTGCATATAATTATAGATGTAATTGCTTGAGTGACCGTCATATCATCTTGTGATTTGGAGCATCGAAAGTATTCGTACTTGTAATCTTAACTCATGACGACCTAGGATTGCATGCCACTTTGCTAGGCTAATGTGGTGTCATTAAATTCTCTTTAAACTTCATGCATCACCTTAAAAGGTAGGTGATAGACGTTCTAGGCATATGCCCTGTTTAGAACATGCTAAGTAAGAGGGAATAAGATGTGTCTAGTGAACCAACGCCAGGTCCTAGGCACGGGCACCTAATTCAGAAAATGCGTAGTAATTAGGTCAAGGAAATTTGGTTAAGAGCTATAATTGGTTAGAGTGGATAGTAAGCCTTAATTCTCCTTAGTTAACAACTTTTCATTCTTGCATTGTTATTTTCTGTACTTTGATTTACTTGTCTTTAAATTTCAGTTATCACATCATAAACCACCCCCCCCCCCCCCCCCCCCCCCCCCCTGTGTGTGTGTGTGTGTGTGTTTTTGCCTAAGTTAACAAATCTGAACTAAATTGGTCATCACGTTGATACAAGTCCTCGAGGGATCGACTCTTGCTGTGCTACTATACTATACTTATCGATTTGTGCACTTGCAAGGATTTTATAACTGTTAGAATTGAATTGCATATTTCTTGCTCTTTAAATCTACCAACAGTAGACAAGACATCTCGAACGGCTATTGCCACCGCTGTTCCAAAATCTTCAAGTCGATATGAAGTACTAGCATTCATACGGGATAACATTATCCGAACACTCAATAGCGCGACCTTGGAACTAGGGAAATGACCAATTGAGCCATACTTGAACCATCCAGAGTGGGCCATTCAGGGGGAAAGGTCTTACAAGTTGACAAGTAATAGAACGCAAGATGTTATACAATTGAGCCTAGACTACAGGTCCCATGGCTATGTTAGAGCAAGAAGCCAAAGCTTCAGCCAAAGGAACCCATTTTGATGTCGGACTCCTCATGGCATTGGGGAGTACAAACCAATCTAACCATAATCGGTAAAATTGGATCTTTTCAAAGGTGGATCCCATATATGGGCCTTCAAAAACCCAAATCCCCAAAATCACATTCAGCCCTAAATTGCCCATTATTGTTAAAAGGGCATAAGGTAGTCAAAAATTGAGGAAGGGAAAACAAGGTGGGGACTTATGGAGGTAATTTAACAATTGATGGGTCAAGATCTATACCTGGGCTTGATTGGAAGGAAAGGGTGAAATTCGCAACATTCCCGGATGAAGACAATCCGAACAAGACAGACATATCTAAGAGAGTTGGAATCATTGGCCCAACACAAAAGTCGAAGGTATTTATGCTACTATTCCAAAAGCACATCGTAGCATTAAGGAGATTAAAATAATGAGGAATAGAAATAGTGAAAAGGCTTTCCAAGTGGTAAATTCAATTACTCCAAAGTTCGCCAGAATACAACTACTGCATCCGATGGACTCATAAAGTCCAGAGAATGGCAAAACTCAGCTCACTCACTGAGGGGAAAAGGTGTCTCCAATTTGAACAAAGCTTCTCCCTTGGGAACGGTCGCCACTAGTAGATTCGAGGAGCTTGAAACTTTTTAAGATGGGCACTGAGAGATGCCGCGTTGGTCGAAATAGGGCCTTTCCAGCAAGGGTCCAAAGCAAAATGGCTCTCTGAATCAGTCATGAAACAGGGGTCGCGAATAACATCACCACCGTTCTCAAGAGATGACAGAACGTCTCGAGAAATAGCTGCATGTTCTCCAAAACCCATACCACATACCTATGCAGTAGTAGCAGTGGGTTCTAGAACGAGAGGATCGCCAGGTTCCTCCCTGTCTTTTCACCGAGGAAAAGTTTAGGAGCCATGTTATCTAAATGGAACAATGTGGAAACAAAAGACGAAGCAAGATATATAGTTGAAATGGCAGGAAGCAAGAAGAACTAAAGTTAAACTGCAAAAACACAAGAAGTGGGACCGACGAAGTCGTAAAAGTGGGGTTATGTTGAATTTAACTTGTTTTAAATTAAAAGATTTCAAATTCAGGGGGTAATGTTTACACCCGAAAAAATCCCACTTCGGGCCAGGGCAAGGGGTCAGCCAGATTAAATACCCAATTCAAAAAGCCCAGCCCAAAAGCACCCAATTGGGTCTTGGAAACATGAAAGCATGGAGAAGGGGAAGTCGGTTCTTAAGTGTCGAATGTGTCAGAGGGAAAATGGGATGGTCGCGACAAGCCAACTGTAACATGGGTCCTACATAGTTCTACATGGCAACCCAAATCAGCACATCCCCGCTTATAAAATGGAGAGGAAACCTTCTTCTCAAGGACAACCAATCAATCAATCAAACAAACAAATTGATCAACCCAATCAATTTCAAAAAAAAAACTGCAAACCCTCAAAAGTTTCATTGTTCAAAGGCTCGCCTCTTTAGGCACAACCTGTTTCTTCAATCCAGGATCAAGATTTAGTCTCTCTTCTCAACCCCTTTCTTAGTTCTTAAACCAAGAACTCAAAGCTTTCCTTCATCCCGACAACTGCTCAAGTTAGTCTTGAAGATCACCAAACACTCACCTCATCCCGACTGCCACTCAACTCATTCTTTGAGGCATCCGGATGCTTAACCTTTGATGTCTCAACGTCTCTCGAATACTCTGCCAACCTATGGCATGATTCCAATTGATGTTCATTCAGTTGATGATTTGTAGAAGATCGTGCCTCTCAAAGGCTTGATTGCGAAAGAAATGATTTACTTATAGCACATGTAATTTATTTGCTGCATTCAATACTAACGCATTTACTCTTTCAGTATTTATACCTTACTTTCATTAAATACAACGGATTTTCTTAAGGAGAGTTAATGATTCAGAATATACCAACCACTGTGTTTTATGGTTGTCTTTAAGTCACAAAACCATCTATGTGTTTTGGTCCAATACTATCATCCCAACTTAAGGAAACAAGCGTGTCTAATTACTTATGACTAAATAACAAGCTGCTAACATAAACATCTTAGGAATCACATGAATTTGGACTAGACCGGAAAGAAAATTTATTCGAAGTCCTTGAATACATTAAGAAGAAGGCATAGAAAAGAACAGTTCAAGCAATCTGCCCTCTTGCCTCACAATCACTTGATTAAAAGAAAGGTTCTTGGGCCGCAAATGAAAATCATCCCTAAACTGTCTTGTAGCAGTCTCTACTAGTGACACGCCTAATTTGAAGGCAACTAAGGCCTGTATATTTCCTAGTCCGCCCATCTAGGGATAGACCGTAGTATTAAGGCCCTTCAGCCCACAGCCTTCAACCCAAATCCAACATCTAAACAAGTCCACAACTCATCACTAAGAGAAACCCACATAAGTCCGCTCCTCCAACACTCAGATTTCGACAGAGATCTGCCGAAGGTGACCCTGAGCCCGTTGTAGCACTTTTTAAGAAGAACACGAACGATGGCTGATATATGCAGTTTCGAAGACTACTTTGTCTCATAAAAACCACATTTTGATAATCGGTAAAAACCCCTAATTGCATACACCATAGATTTTAAGCTCTCTTTTTCAGTTAGAAAATCGAATAAATTTCCCCCAAATCGAGCATTTTTCAATTGGTTGAATGAGAAGGTCCCACTTTTCTTCCACACGGCATATAGCAATGGGCTACATCACTACTAACGCAGACACAATTTACAGTTATACACAATTTACAGCCTGACCTCTACAAAACACACGGCAATTCATCCTAGCCGTCTAATTAAAACTGCCTTCGGATTTTAAATACAGAATTATGTGAATGTTGGCGGTTGGATAACAAGTATAAGTTAAAATTTTAAAAATTAATTTTTATAAGTTAAAATTTTAAAAGAATTCTATTTGAATAATAGTTTATGTTAATAATTAGTATTTAATATGAGAACAAGAGATTATTGATAAATTGGTTATGTGGTTATTTTAATTCAAGACTTTAACACTAAATTAAAAATATGTCAGTACTTATTATTAAAATTAATCAGAAATTTTAAAATGATTTGGAAGTACTCATTATATTGTTATTATCTTAATTTATTATTTGATATCATGTCAAGATTACAGAGTCGAGCCAACCACCCACCTATTCCATCACGGATATTATATATGCCCAACTTCTTCCAACACTGATATTATATATCCCCAACTTTTGAGAGTACCACATGTATAGTCAAATAATTGTGGAGTTTTATCACAAAAGGCATTAGTGTTGTTGGGAGTATAAAAATACATTATATATTGTATTTACGCTTTATATTCCTCCGATATGGGATTCTTCAACAATATAGTGATTGAAATTTGACGAGGGACAAATAAGTAGCCTTTAACAGCTTCTCTGGTGAGGTTGAGTGAGAAGATAAATTTAGTATAAGAAACTAGATTAATTTGATGAGGGGTGTTTTTGGATGGTTTCTAGGTAAGAGAGTAAATAATAAAAATAAATTCAGATTTTGTTGGGTATAAAAAGTTTGTTGGGTAAAATGAGTTTAAATTTGGGTATAAATAGTAGCTCTTTTTGCCTAAACTAGTTGTTTTTCATAAATTTACACAACCATATACATTTGAATTTGAATTAAACACAAATATAAATTGGGCTTTGATTACCAATAGTCTGAATTAAACACAAATATAAATTGGGCTTTGATTACCAATAGTCCATGTACGATTCTCATCATTTTCATCCAACATCTTTTAATTCGATCAATGTCATATTCTTGTTATACATCTTATCAATTTAGTTATAATGTCAATTCCGTTAAGTTTTCTATTAAAATCAATGGTAATATCGTCAAATCATCCCATTTATAATTTTTAACTTGGTGGATAGCTCCTCGGTTCGGTTGAGTAATAAAATTAATATTTTAAAAAAACATAAAACAAAATAATATTAGAGAAACCAACTAAACCTCATCGCTAAGGATGTTGGGGTTTCCATTAGACTTTAATTCAAAAAAGATTACTTTCCAGTAAAAACAAAAACTCAAAGATAATAAATAAATATAAAAAAGATATTAAAGGTCACTAGTACGACGTTCTAAATTCTAAAAGTATTCCTAATGTATTTAAAGTACGTGATCTCGGGTTTACCAGATTGTGTAGTGGGGTGATCTTATGTTTAATTCTCATAAAGAGCGAGGATGATCTCTAATGGAAAAATATAGGTGGCAAGTTTTTTTATTTATTTTTATTTAGTTTAATTTGCTTACATACTTTTTAAAATTTTTGAGTTGTATTTGCTAGGTTTAATTGATGGAAACAAAGAATTTGATTGGATGGTATTACTCTTGACTTTAACATAAAAGTTAACGTCACTAACATTAGGGATTCAATTGATATGTGGAACAAAAGTATAGGGATGACATTTATTGAATTGTAAGATGAGGGATGAAAATGATTAATTGAGAATAATACAAGAAATATTGGTGATAAAAACCCAAATGAAGTTTTTTTTTTTTTTCCTACTTGGAACCCATATGAAGTTGATCTTCTACTAAAGTGTTGAAAAGCCACACCCTTATAACACCAACTCTACCCATCTTCCACAAGCAAGCCCCCGTGATGAACAATAAATACATATAGATCATCTACAATTTAGACAAAACAATTCAATGCATTATGCCAACATTAACAAAAAAACCAAACGACCCAAAAAGGACCACAACATATAGTACAATTTCTCATCTCTACAATAGGAGATAAATTGAAACAAATCAATGAAGTAAAAACATCCAAACAAAACCAACACGGTCCACACATTGGCAAGAAAAAGAAAAGTCTTCGATTTTGTATGTGGCAAAACCCAACAATGTTAAATTATGGACAATACTTGAATCTCACCCTAGTGATACCTTCTTGTGTCACCCTTTCAATTTATTGAATTATTTTTGTACATATATCATAATCGGAACCATTCATTCTCTAAATCATCATATCAAGATCATCTTCGTAAAAAATCAACAAGAGTGGAAGTCATTTAGTCATTCATATATATCAACTAAATGGACGGTTTGTCATGAGAATCTTAATTCTTACCAAAATCATTGATTTATTTTATACATATAAATAATTAAACGACCTCCAATCTTGTTTATTTTTTTACAGAGATGATAATTTAGAGAATAAACGGTTCCAATTTTGATATATGTACAAAGACAGTTTGATAAATCAAAAGGGATACCACCAGGGTGGGATGCAAGTAATTTCCTCAAATTATTCACTTAGAGCAACCACTATGTATATAGACAGAATCCAACACTATCCACAATAACGAGAGAGTCTTCCATGTACCTAAAACGTCACGTGACTGTGTATCTTTCCTTTCACAAAATAACATGTGTATTTTTTTTTAATTAGTATACCCTACCAAGAAATTATGTCATCCAACCATGTTTAAACGTGAAATGAGAACACCATGTGACATATTTATAGGTACATATAAGTATTTCTGCACAAGATCCCACAACGTGATCGATCGATTTCATATCTATAACACATGAACAAAACTATCAACACATAGCCTACAACGTGATAGATTTCAAATCTATAGACTAGCACATGGACAAAGTTAAACTATTCACACTGAGCGAACAACACTATCAACATATAGACAAAAAATTCATCAATTTCATATCTATAGCACTTGGACATTCATCGATTGGGGCTAGCTTTTACTTATCATAGGCACTCGGTTCGCGAGGCACCATCTTTGAACTCGCAAAGTTTTCAAGTCTAACAATGGCCGATATATGTAGTTTCGAAGACTACTTTGTCTCATAAAAACCCCAATTTGATAATCGGAAAAACCCCCTAATTGCATACACCCTAGATTTTAAGCTCTCTTTTTTTCAAATAGGAAATCGAATAAATTTCCCCCAAATCGAGCATTTTTCAAGGCTTATTACTCAGTTTTCTCTCCGAACCAGATTTAGAATCTCAATTTGCTCCCCAACGCGAAATCGTAACAATGTGCAGCCAGAACCTCCCTTCTGTCAGCTCCGTTGCACCAAAAGTTACCCTCCTTTACTAACTCTGTTTAGGATGCTTACGTGGCAGCAAGGGATTATGTTTTATTTATTTTGTAGCAAAATATTAAAACTAAATATATAAAAAAATATAAAAAATAATAATAAAAAAAGAAGATGATGATGATGAACGAAGAAGATGATGAACAAAATTTAACCCACTTGCGACCCAAACCCAAACCACTGTCTTCCCCAACCCACGAGGTCGGCTTTACCTTTGTCTTCCCTCTTCCTCCTCCCTTCACCTCACTCTCCTTCGCTCCTCCTCATCTGCCTCATCTCAGCATCAAGGACACCATTGCAACAATCACATAAACAACAATCACGGCCACCAATTCAACAATCACGGCCACCATTGCAACAATCACATAAACAACACAATCAAATCAAATCAAAACAACCTTAATTCATCCAAAACCAATCAAAATCAAACCACAACACCCCCAAAATTCCCAAACTGAATTAGAAATCGCACCACCAAAAATCACTGCACCACACCTAAATTCTCACATAAACACATACCAAATTGAATTGGAAATCACACCACCACACCCATTATGTGCGTCTTCAAGTTCTTATCTAGGTCAATCTTCTCATGAGCTTTCTCCTCTTGCTCTTGCTCCTCTTCTTCTTCCTCTTTCTTGTCCTCCTCGTCTTCGTCTTCTTTGGGAGGGTCATACGACATTGGAGGCAGCAAAGGTGACTTCATAGGACTGAACTGTGGGAAAATGTTAGGCCTACGCCCAGGTTTGGGCCTCTCCCACTCCTACAATACACAATTACACAAATTAGCACCCAGCATTTCAACCCAATCCACCAAATTCAAAGACTCCAAAGGTAAAGTAAGCAACAATCAGAGTAAAGAAGAGCATAATTACAATTGGGAAATTGAGAAGGTTGCGACGAGTGAGTTTCTCCTCATCCGGGGTCATACGCACCACGTGACTCCTCCGATGCCGGCGACAATCGAACCACGAAATTGAGGAGGAAGTTAAAGAGGCTACTATGGTTAAAGGAGTTTGCTATCTCGAACTCGAACAACTCCAAGTGGGCGATCCGTGGCGGCTCTCAGTTGGTCCAAGCTGAACTTCGAAGAAGGTTCCAAGATTGAGAGTAAGCACCTTGGATTCACCGGCGATGATTCCAGAGCGAGCTCCTTGAGCTTCTTCGATGAGGACGGAGACGGCAATTAAAGCCTTTGATTGGAAGATCGAGGAGCCTGAGGTCCATGAAGGAAGGTCCGAATCCAGACAGAGGGGAACTCGGCGAGTCGAAACGGGTTGGGTCGAGCTTGGGACAGTGGATTCTTGGGTCGATCTCCACCATGTCCCTCTCTACTTCTCCGCCGTCACCCACCTCGACCTCTCCCTCCTATCTTCCCTGGGGCCACGCACTGCTCTCTCCCTCTGCCGCCAACACCGACTTCGATCCTTTGTCCAATTGCATCAACGCCCTCAGAGAGAGACTGACGATGGGAGTGCCCTTAATGCTGAGATGAGGCAGAGAAGGTGGAGCGAAGGAGAGTGAGGTGGAGAGAGGAGGAGGAGGGAAGACGAAGGTGAAGACGACCTCGTTGGTTGGCGAAGATGGTGGGTTGGGTTTAGGTCGCAGGTGGGTTGGATTTCGTTCATCATCTTCTTCTCCTTGTTTTTTTTTTTTTATATATTTAGTTTTAATAGTTTGTTACAAAATAAATAAAACATATAATCTCTTGCTGCCACATAAGCATCCTAAACATAGTTAGTAACGGAGTGTAACTTTTGGTGCAACGGAGCTGACAGAAGGGGGGGTTATGGCTGCACATTGTTACGATTTTGCGTTTGGGGAGCAAATTAAGATTCTAAATCTGATTCGGGGAGCAAACTGAGTAATAAGCTATTTTTCAATTGGTTGAATGAGAAGGTCCCACTTTTCTTCCACACGGCATATAGCAATGGGCTACATCACTACTAATGCAGACACAATTTACAGTTATACCCTCATATATATATATATATATATATATATCATATATATGATTGCATGGGTAGAAGGGCTTAAACCTTTACAAAACTCACGGCAAATCATCCGAGCCGTCTAATTAAAACTTGCCTTCGGATTTTAAATACAAAATTATGTGAATGTTGGCGGTTGGATAACAAGTATGAAGTATTAGCTAACGTGAGGACAAGACCCTAGCCTCCTTCAAAGAAACTTAAGTAAATGAACTTAGTAGGTTATGTTCCCACCCATAACGGACCCAACAAGGAAAAGGTCCTATATATATGCAACACTGCTAAGTTTCATCGTCATACATTGATTTATAGGTAAACATGATTCTTGCCATCATAGCTAATATGTGAGAATTGAGATGAGAAATTCCAAATGTAAATCACTCCGAATATAAATTCATAATCCAAAAAAGCAATGCCAAAAAAAAGGGGAAAAGTGATTTAATTGTGTTACATGAATAAGTTTGTTTACAATATGAATTGAAAAGCCTTGGGAAGAAAATAGTTGTTCAACAAGTATGTGAGGAAGAGTAATTAAGATGAGATGATGGAGTAGATAGCTAGCTAGGTTTATTTGTTGTTTGAGATGGTGGGCTTTCGATGGGCTTTTGGGGCTGGTCCATGGAGGCTTGAGATGGAGTACTAGATTGAACTGGTGTGGAATTACCAGATGGTCGTCGTTTTGGCTTCGAAATTAGGAACTTAGTCCAAGTAAAAATCTCCATGCCTAATGCAATGAGAGCAAAGGTTGCAAGGACTCCAATGTAAGCCCACAGCCAGGTTTTATTAGGCTTCAAAATTGCAATGCCATTAAAAATGTTCACCGAGATCACAGCCAGCAGTGCATACCCTAGAAAATGATGGTACATGTCCCAGTACTTGCGATAATCATCACTCGGTGCCGGCCTCAATCGCAAAGCAAGCATCTACAAAATATAATTAACAATACTGTCATGTGATAAGAACAAGCAGTGAATCATTTATTGCATGTGTGAAAGAGTATGCCGGGAAGGTGAATTACCTGTAATGTGGTGAATGCGAAAATGAAAATGGCGAGAATCCGGTGAGTGGGGAAGGTGTAGTGCCTCGAAGCTTGGCCGAGCCATAGTCCGATTGCCCAACCGGCGGTGCCAAGAATATAACCAATAATCTGGCAACACACATGAAGAGCATACCACCTTGGACTCTGAAAAGGATATCTTCTGTAATACCTTGCTATGATCACTCCCACGGGCAACAAGGTTCCCCACCCCACAATATTCAGAATCCCATGCACCTATATATACATATATAAGTATATATTAATCAGCTAGCCATCCAAAAAATTAAATAAAATGGTAAATTTCGTATACGTTGCGTCACATATATATATATATATATATGTATCTATATACTGGTCTCACCGTCCGAAGGTGATGTCGATGATGTCCTATGCTAAGACCGCGTGCACTTGTCATATTTAGAATCTCTGTGCTATCCACATTTTGGAGAGCAGTAGAATGCATCCTGGGCTCCAGAAGAACATCATCAGCTTCATACCCAACTTGCCACACATGGTTCAACTTGGAAATGTCATAGGCGCCTCCATCCGGGGGCAAAATTATCGTTGCGTATATCGACATGTACTGATGATTAGAGTCGACATGTATCTCCCCTTTCATGGTTTTGACTATCACATCATCAAAGTTTTGTGAAGGTTGCAGCCTGCAACCCATCTTGGTGTCACTGGTGATGTTGTATTTTCTGACCGCCAATGTCCCGTTGGGCTGAGAAATGCCGATAATAGCCCTGGTCCCGACCATCTTCGGTCTATGTGGACCGGGGTTCACACCCCAGGCTAGCCATTTCGGTGTATGATGATGATTTGCAGGGATTCTAATGCTGAACAAGATGTCAATTTGAGTGTTGGTGTGAATGTTCCACCCAAATTCAGCTCCTAGAGTGATTAGTTTCTTGCAGTTGGAAATGTTCATGGGATTGATGGGGCTACAATTTGAACTTTGCTCAGAAATTCTGATCAAGAGGAAGGAGGAAAAGGTGAATGTGAGGACTACAAATTTGGAATTGCCCAACATCTTTGACTGGTTTACAAATTCCAAACTTTCAGTATATGGTATGTACTTATGTTATCACTTATGGGAGGAGGGTGCATATGTGCATGCTCTCTTTTGAGGTTCTTTTATAAATTAATATTTTATGCACGTTGATTTTTCTGTGTCGGAAGAGTAAATAGTAAATAATTTCTAAATAGCAACATACTCCGGTATATTAATATTTAAGTCGAATAAAAGAAAAATATGAATAGATGGTGATGGAACATTCACTGTTAGTTTCTACATTGGGTGAGATTGAGGAGGACGTTAATAAGCATAGTTTTTAATAATCTTAGTGGGTGGAATCGCAGGTGCTTTTGTATGTGGGTGGGGAAATTGCTTTCTTCTTGAGTAGCCTGCCCAGTCACTTTTGTTGGCTAGCTGTCGGAAAGTAATAAATTTAGATTCCTCTTCGAAAGTGCTATATATATGCTTGATCTGGTTGTATGTTGTTGCTTGTCAAATGCTTCAAGAAATGTTCTTGCAATTGGGAGGTCTTCATGTTCAAGTTTGTGTTTTAAATATTGCCAAGAGATTTCCAATACACTTCATAAACATTTTGGCATAAATGATAAATGTTTCCAATACACTTACATATTCTTACAAAAGGTGGTGTCTAAGGCTTTATCATATATATTTTCATTTATTTAATACAACGATATTCTATTCCATTCTAATTCTAATTTAAAGAAATGGAATTTTAGCGTAATCCATAAGAGTTGAATCGAGACCCTCTCTTATTATAATCTAAGACGAGGGGAATTCGAGACCATCCATAGAAGTTGAATTCTAGACATCTTATTTACAGATTAAGATGTCTAACTACCGTTAAACTGTAGTGTTAATAGATTACAAAATAATATTTTAATCTATCACACGTAGCAGTTCATAAGAAGATGCTAAACAATTATGTTAGTATATTGATTGTGGTGTCGTAGTGCATATATAAGAAAATGAGATAAGAAGAGCCCGTGTTCCATGTTTTCCCATTTTATGCTAAACCCTAGGGACTACGAAATTCTCTTCGCCTTTTCGACCAAAAAATAAATAAATTATCTTCGCCCTTGCTTCACAACGCGTAAAGATTCCGACGCCCTTCACCTCTACTTTTCTTCACCTAAATTTTCTAATATATACATATATAGGGTAATAGGGGTGAGAATATGAAGAATAAAGAAGTACATTGGTAAGTTAATAAACGATTTATCAGGAATTAAGTTACTTTTTCATTGTTAATTAATTTTACAGTAAAACATCAACTTTCTTTAACATTATATCAAAAATTGAACCTTTGAAAAAGTGACATGTGTAGATAAAGGTTGAACGGAGGACCAACGGTGATGATAAACTGAAAACCGTTCATAACTTGCATAGACTTTCAAATGTGTGATATTTGAAATGTCTTCCTAATTATATCACAAATCTTTTAGATGAACCTCTTAGGGTCCGTTTGGGAACATAGATTTGGATTTGAATTTGGACATTTCAAATCTCTTTGTTTGGCAAACTAATTATTTGTATGAGGATTTGAAATCATTCCTTTTGAAATTCAATGTTTGGAAAAATATTATTTGTAAGGATTTGAATTGAGAAT
Organism: Oemleria cerasiformis; assembly: GCA_037349345.1. Classification (NCBI taxonomy): domain Eukaryota; kingdom Viridiplantae; phylum Streptophyta; class Magnoliopsida; order Rosales; family Rosaceae; genus Oemleria; species Oemleria cerasiformis. The sequence continues at coordinate 14,047,246 of JAZGTL010000007.1, forward strand.
TTCACTACACAAATTAAAAATAATATTAATTATAATTCATCCAACTGTCAATTTCATTACCAAAACCATATTAAACCAGACAAACACCAACATTGTTGTTGGCTAATTCTTACTTACAACTACAAAAAAGGTTACTATAGAAATTATCATGCGTATGCCCTTCTTCATCTTCTTTGTAACGACCCAGAATTGTAATTATTGAAATTTTCGAAAATTATTTTGCAAAATGACGAATTTACCCTTGGTTATTAAGGGGGCGTGGAAGTTAATTTTTGTTTCGAGACACTTTTGGCTATGTTTCCGGTATCGTTGCGTAGGTCTCGAACTCACGAGTTTGTAGATAGACAACACGCGGAAAACGGAGTTCGGGTGAGAGAGTTGTGGGTCTTGAATGTCAGGGGCATTTTGGTAATCTACCATGGGTAGATACTTTTTTCCCCATTCAGATCAGTTCTTCAGGATTCACTCTCTCTCTCTTTGACACACACATCCAAACCGTGTACATTGAACCCAAAAACCCAAAATTTGAACTTCAAATCGAGGCAAGATCTCCCAATTCTGTGTCACTAATTGGATTCTCCTCTTCCCCGTGATAAAAAAAACGTACCAACCGTTGATGGAGGAGGCCGCGGGAGATACCGAACCAAGGAAGGGAAAATCGAGAACTTTTCGATCGATTTTTTGGCCAACACAGGTATGGGATTCGTGTTTTGAGTTCATTTCCGAGTTCCTATGTTCGAGTAGATAGATTTAGACCTAAATTTTGTGAAAAACGATTGAGTTTTGAGGAAGTTAGGAAAAATTCATGGTTGGCCGAAAATGGAGTTTTCCGGCGACGGCGGTGGACGGCGGCGTAGTCGTCTTCTCCGGTGAGACTCCGGTGACTGGTCCGACTAGCAGCGGTTGACGTGAAAGCCACATGGCGACCGTCAGCGGCTGACTCACCTGCCACGTGGCATCACAGTCAGCAGTCAGTTGACCGTTGAGTCAACTGACACTGTCAGGATTTGACGGAATAAGCTGACGGCTTTAGCATATTCCGTCAAATGATAACGGTGTGATGACGGAACCCTAACGTCTTTAGTCTGGACAAAATATTCCGATTCCGTCGGGATATTCCGTTAGGTTTGACAGAATATTCCGTCAGAGTGATGGAATATTCCGCCACGAATAGTACCAAGCGCGTGGGGGAGCGTGGAGGCGCGTGAGGCCGCGTGGCCGGTGCGTGAGGGAATGTGACTGGTGCATGGCGCGTGGGGCTATTTTTCGGCCCATGGCGACGCGTGGCTAGGGTTTTGGGACATTCTAGATCGGATTTTGGCGGTTTTAAGGCCATTGGAGTTCATTTTGAGCCCTGTTTGAGTAATCCCAGTGGTAATGGTTGACCATGGAGCAGGTTTTGGCCCAGGAGGTCAAGGGAGTTGGGTTATTAATGTGTCAAAGGGTTCCTTGGGGCTAGGGTTTCCTTGAGTTGGTACTTTGAATGTACTGTGAACGGACTGGATTTCCGGGATTGCGTGGCATGTATACTTCTATGTATTTTGTTATACCATAAGGTTCTCCGACTGGCGTTAGACGGTACATCTCTGCTAGATCGTTGAGGGGTTCTTCGATGTTAGTGTTCGAGAGGCCTTTCTCTGCCACATTGTTGAGGGTTCTTCGACTGGCGTTGAGGGTACGTCTCCGCCAGATCATTGAGGGGTTCTTTGATATTGGCATTCAAGGGATCTTCTCCGCCATATCATTGAGGTCTGAGGTATGTCATGGAGGGTTCCATCATACTCTCATGAAGATATGAGGTATGTCATTGTGGATTCCATCATACTCTCAGGATGATAAGAGGTATGTTATGGAGGATTCCATCATACTCTCAGGATGATATGAGGTATGTCAAGGAGGATTCCATCATACTCTCTGGATGATATGAGGTATGTTATGGAGGATTCCATCATACTCTCAGGATAAACCAGGATATTGAGTTACGGCTGTGGATGAGCAGAGATATCGAGTTACCACTCGGGGTGCTCAAGATGAGTCGGGATATCGAGTTACCACTCGGGGTGCTCAGGATGAGCCGGATTATCTAGTTACCACTCATAGTACTCAAGATGAGCCGGGATATCGAGTTACCACTCGGGGTGCTTAGGAGGAGCTGGGATATCGAGTTACCACTCGGGGTGTTCAGGAGGAGCTGGGATATCGAGTTACCACTCGGGGTGCTCAGGATGAGCCAGAATATCAAGTTACCACTCGGGGTGCTCAGGATAAGCCGGGATATCGAGTTACCACTCGGGGTGCTCATGAGGAACCGGGATATCGAGTTATCACTCGGGGTGCTCAGGATGAGTCGGGATATCGAGTTACCACTCCGGGTGCTCAGAAGGAGTCGGGATATCAATTTACCACTCGAGGTGCTCAAGATGAGTTGGGATATCGAGTTACCACTCGGGGTATTCAGGATGAGCCGAGATATCGAGTTACCACTCGGGGTGCTCAGGATGAGCTGGGATATCGAGTTACCACTCGGAGTGTTCAGGATGAGCTGGGATATCGGGTTACAACTCGGGGTAAGTTAGTGAGACTCAATTCAACCAAGTTTGTACCTTCGTTATCTAGGCCAGTGGTTTGGTGTGGGCGGTGACCCAGATTGACGAGTGGTTGACGGTTCACACGAGGGTGACACGTCAGTTGTTTCGTTTTATTGCGGAGGGCGTCCTCCGAGGTAGTTTGTGAACTACTAGGCTATCCCACGTCTAACAGGTAGGTGGGGCGTAAAACGAGTTTGTGAGACTACCCTGTAGGGCCACCACTGGTCTGAAGTTTCCGCAGTGTCTGACCTACTGTCAACTTGGTATCAAAGCTTGTTAGCATAGGGCTATAAACTTCGAATCATGATAAGGGGTTCTCACATTGTGATCTGTGGCGAAGCATTGGCTCTTACCCTGGTTTGACAAGGCTGATTAGCCACCGGTGCAGTTGCTCAGTCGAGAGGCTAAGACGGTTAACCAGTCCTTAAGGGGAAACTCTGCTAGATTTTTGGCAGAATTCTCATAATTAATTGCAAGGACTTAGGGGTATTCTGGGAATTTTTTTAGGTTGTCAGACGGGAGTAGGGTTCTTCCCGGGTTTCGAGGGGAATTCAGGAAGGATCCTGTCATTCTTCATATCCTCTTTTCTCTTCTAGATAAATCCTTTTATCATTTTTTTTATTTGAGTTTCCTGCAAATACTAAAAACAGTGAAATGGCATCATGATCTATCTTAATATATGTATCCTACAAACAAGTTATTCTCAAAAAGTTTATTCGATAAGAAAACTTTTGCAATAAAAATAGAAAGTTACCTCCAAATTGATTGATGAGAAACTCAATCCACTATGCTCTCTCATTCTCAGGAAGGGCCTTCAATAGAGAAATTTCTTCTCGGTTGCCACTCATTAGTAACTTTAGAGCCTTGTAAATTTGAAGTCTACTGAGGTTTGGTATCTTTGAAACCACATGGTGTATCTCTTCTCCCTTGAATGATGGGCTCATTTGACTTGCGAAATACTTCTCAATTGAAGTTGCTACTATGCAATTGGATCTTTCTTCTCTTTCTTATTGGGACGCAAGTTAAAACTTGAAGGATGCATAGATTCATGTGAGTTTAAAGCGAAGTTTGCATCAATTTGTTCTTCAGTTTCCAGCATCTCATCTGCATCTCCAATATCTTCTGCTCATTCACCAGTGGCTCGATCCCTCCCACACAACAACACAATGTCTTCCCAATTTTCAATGACCTTGTTTTGATATCCTTTTGCAGAAGAATGTGACTACAAAAATCAGATTAGTTAACAAAGGTATAGCAAAATGTAAAGCTGAACATATCATTATCTAAAGAAAATAAAAAACCAGACTCTACTATCAAATTACACTCAAAGGCACTTGATGAACTCATTTTGTGACCATTAGAAATACTATTGATTCTAGTTATAGTAGAGGATTGCACAGAAACCATGTAACCAATTAGAATTGAGTGGTTCTTTAGAAAGAGATAGGAAAAAGTAAAATTGACTTGGTTTTAAAGTGCACCAACCCAGAAAAGGATACATATACAATCATCACAAAGCTACAGCCACAAATTAACCACATAGGTAAATGCAAAGAAAAAGTTTAGTGGTTTGAAAATCATCTCTTGGGATTAAGATTCATAATTTGAAATGAGTACATGAGCAACCTCCCACCCCATTTAGAAGTGACATTGATACAGGTCGCTGTAATATGATAAGAACATGATATAAGTCTGAAGTAAAAGTGAAACATCCCATAACATAACAACATAATGTATACTTGAAAAAAATAAAAAATGTATACATGAACATACTCATTCCAAACTTTCAGACTTTCTGCACTGATTGGAGCCATCTTCTTATCTTCATCCCAAGTTAGTCCACTTTGATTCTTGATGTCTGTAAGAATAGCATAATGTTTCTTCCAAGCCTTGGGCCTATTCTTGACATTATCTTTGGTCAAATAAATGTGTAAAGAGGCATTTAACTCATCCACGGCTGCTTGATAAGCTTGTGGTTTGCAATCTCCATCACCCTTGTTTCCTTGATCGATTTGATCATATAGAACCTTAGCCAATGCAGAATCCATATCCTTGTTCTAAGTAAGATATTGCCTTCACTTTCCTTCTCCTTGAGAATGTGATTGAGAACTACTTTGAGCTTGCTTTGACTTTCCTACCATTTCAAATTGTGAGAGCAATCGTTTATTGCCCTTTCCCATCCGTGTTGCACAAATGCTTAAAGAAGATAAAATTAAATGTGCCAAATAAACAACCATTAGATGACAAAAAATAAGTTTAGTGTAGTTTTAATATAAATATATAACTTATGACCCTTGACTACTTCCAATAATCAGTTTTGATAGAACACAATCAAGCCCCATACAATTCAAGATAATGTTAATAACAGCAGTTTGGTTTTACAAAAGATATCATGCAAAGGAAATACATGTGATAAGGAAAGTTCCCCACGAACATGATGAACAAGCTCTGCAAGTAGACAACAAGCCAATGGTCTCAATGTCTCACAGGACACTCGACCAATTCCAAACAAAACCCTGAAAAGTTTAAAGAAGAAAGGGCTTACAACAGCATCAGAGTAGAGGTCATTACAATAATATTTTTACTACTCTAAGACCAAGATTTCACATGTTAGGTTGATCAAGAATTCATAGGAAAACATAGCAATGCCTTAGAACATGGAAAACGGCTTGCACTCCCATCACACATAATCTCTCATATCACAGATAAAAGACACAAAAGGGGAGCACAGAGTCAAAGCTCGTTTGTCAGAAAAGCCATGATTCAATTTCAATTTTGGAAAAAATACAACATCTTCATAACATGAAAGAAAAAGTATGATAAACATTTATGTCCATAACAACAAGAAGCATTTGATCCACCATTTCAAATTAGTGCTTACAACATAATCCATTTACAAGAACAAACAGGCTCTGAGGTAGCAGAACTCTCAAATTTAGCACAATAAATGGCAGACACTATATAGAGACAATGAGTCATGAGAAGTAGCAATACAAGAAAATCTTCCTACTACTACTACACACAAAGACAGTGCAATGTCAAGTCAATCTTACTTATCTATGTATTGGTCTCAAAAGAAGAAAATTACCTTATCAAGAACTGCAAAGAAAACAATAACTGGTTACTAGAACTCAAAGAAAGAAGAAGAAATATAGCACAACTCGAAAGAAATCAAAGAAAAACATAAAAAGAAAAAAACTGAAATACATAGTTACTAGAAAATACATCCATTAGATGACAAAAAATAATTAGTTTAGTTTTAATATAAATGTAGTGAATCAAGGTTAGGGAGCTTTTATTTTGACATCAACATAAAGAGAATCAAGGTGAATACATCAAACCATCTCAATTCAACTTTGTTGCCCTTTGCCTTTGAATTTACAGCAAACAAGCTAGAACTACACTGACTGCTTACTTTATAATAGTTGTTGCGGCAAGAGTTGGAGAAGAAAGGTTGGGCTTCTAAGGACAGCTTCTGAGAGACACTTAGCTATTCACTCTACAATAAGATTGGCGTATGCAATCAACATCAATTCAAAGGTCACGCAGATGCAGATAGATCAACATTGACCTCAAAATTTCAAATTATAAGGCTATGATTAATCTTGAAATGATTATGTATTGACTATTGAGGACTGAAACAGAAAATTATAAACCCTTGACAGGGGTTTAGTCTATAACAAGTGAAAATCATGCACCTTAATTGACAACTCAAAAAAGCTTTCCATGTTGCATGCTAGTTCAAGGAATCAAGGCAAATTTCATGAGTCATATAACAAAATGTCCATTTTAACTTGTCATCATTTTGGCTGAACATGAACATAAAGAAAATCCAGAAGGATACAAGTTTATTATCAGCAACCAATAAAGAGATGAATGAAAATCAAATAGCGAGGAAAAGAAGCAATGAAAGATAAATTACAGTGACAGCAGGTTTGAAGGTCACGAGGCAGGTGACACGGCCACGCGAGATGCGTAGGGGCTTGAGGAGGTCACGAATGACGTCGGAGTACAACTGCTCTAGGTAACTTGGCTAGAGCAAAAATGACTAGATTTTGTTGAATACCAGGATACAAAATGAACCCATAAGCTAATTTGAGTCAAAATTGAACCTGAAAGATAGAACGTCCACTGGCCTCACCCAAAACCCTCTTGACACCTCTTTGATCCACTATCCTTGTTTCAATCTCCAAGTTCTTACCGAACAAGAAATGCAAGCTGAATTTTCCCAGTAAACAAACACTCAACAACACAAACTGAACGGTCATACAAATTCTCAAAGGGTTTGACAACGGATTCAATATACACATCCAAAATTACCAACAGTCTATGCTATGTTACCTGAGGATTTGAAGAAGAAATGATGTTGACGGAGAACGAGAAGGCGTGTTCGCGAAATACAGAGGCGACTGATGTTGAAGAAGATACGGTGGAGGCGAACGACGGAGTGGCAAACGATGGAGGCGTGTTCAGAAAAAGAGAACACAGAAGACATAGATGAAGGTTCGATGGAGGCGAGTTCTTCGCGAACACGGAAGGGAAGACCGGAACACGGAAGAAGAAGGGAGCTAGGGATTTACCAAATGACTACTTCTAAAAAGGATTTGAAATCCCCTCATTTTAGGGTCTAAAATCCCTATGGATTTGGCCCAAACACTACAAGAAAATCATTGTTGCCATACTAGCTTTTGCCCGACGAAACCAATCTCGCGGGGTAAGCATAAACTTCCCGACGGATAAGTATCCTCGCCGGGTAACGAGTTGGCGGGAAGAGCATGTCTTTGGCGCGCAAAATTGGAAGGTGTTACCCGACAATTTATATCTCCCGTTGGGTAATATTATATACAACGACCACTAATCGTCGTCGCGTAACACTGGGCGTTGACTCTATGTTGCCCAACGAATCATTAAAGATTTCCCTGCGAATGTGGTTCGTCCGGAAAAAGTATAAACACACTAAATACCCGAGACTCTCTCTTTTCTTCTTCTTCTTCTTCCTCCTCTATGCTTCAACACTCTTCTCTGCTCTTTCTCTCAATCTCTCACTCTCTTTTCTCTACTTAACATTATCATCTCATCACCATTTTCATTACCAATCAAATCCTTTTTCTCTATCAATCACCAAATATCAAATTTTAAGGTTTGAAAAAAAAAAAAATTTAGTTTTGAAATTTTGATTTTTGATTGGGAATTAATTATGTTTTGTGTTGTAGGAATTTTGTGGTTGACTTGAAGGAATATTTATAAAAAAAGGTAAGTGTGTTTACCTCTCAATTTAATTTTGCTAGGAATGTTGGATATAATTATGTTAGGAAATTTTTTATATATTGTGGAAAATGTTTAGAAATTGTTTAGAATTTGTGGAAATTAGAAAATTTGTTACGAAAATATGAAAATAGAAAATATGTTATGAAATTAGGAAAATAGAAAATATGTTAGGAAATTAGGAAATTTTGTTGTAAAATAGGAAAATTAAAAATATGTAATGAAATGATTGAAATTAGAAAATATGTTCGGAAATTATGAAAAATGTTAGGAAATTAGGGAAATAGAAAATATGTTAGGAAATTAGAAAATTTTGTTAGAAAATAGGAAAATATAAAAATATGTAATGAAATTATTGAAATTAGAAAATATGTTTGGAAATTAAAAAATATGTTAGGAAAATAGGGAAATAGAAAATATGTTAGGAAATTAAGAAATTAGAAAATCTTTTAGGAAAATAAAAAATATGTAATGAAATTATTAAAATTCGAAATTTTGTTTGGAAATTAGAAAATATGTTAGGAAAATAGGGAAATAGAAAATATGTTAGGAAATTAGAAAATATGTTAGGAAAATAGAGAAATAGAAAATATGTACGGAAATTATAAAATTTAAAACTTTGTTTTATGCATAATTAATATATGTTTGTATTTGTGAATTTGTTGTGATATTTTTTTTAAAACGCTTTATTTAATTCCGACGGAGTGAAATACGTTCATATTTCATAACCGTTTATGCGAAGTTAATTGAGTTGATTAACTTCGTATAATGAAATTCAATGAAAAACATTAGACCCGTTTGAGAGTCAGTGAATCGGATTGATTGACTGACTCTTGAATTGTCCATATATTCAGACAGTTTGGGGGTGCGCAACTATATGTTGTGTAGTTGGCGGTCTACGAGGTTAGGTTTCGATTGTGGGAAAATCGGTTTGTATCCCCTCAATGTTCTCCAAATGCATACTAGATATTTGTTTATAATATCTACGTCGTGCATTTGGGGAACTGTAGGGAGATGATGCCGAGATTTCCCTCGATCGAAACATAGCCTCATAGGTCGCAAACTACACAGCACAGAACATGCACTCTCGAATAGGATAGGGCCAAATCACCGGAGGCATAAGGAGAAGAGTTGTTTTTTATTTGAACTTGTTCTATTTATGAGGCAATGTTAACTCAATTACTTACGTTGACTCTATGTTATGAAAGCAGGCACAATGGACATAGGGTGGATGCAAATGTTTGATAGATCTTTTTATCAGTATTTGGATGGGATCGACAGCTTCATTGCCTTTGCACGTAGTCATTGCAGTGATATAAGAAGTATCAGGTGTCCGTGCCGTAAATGTAATAATTGCATTTGGATGTTGTTGAATGATGTCCAAACTCATCTGGAATGGAATGGGATCGTACACAACTACACTAATTGGATCTATCACGGTGAAGAAACATTTTTCACATCGATATCTTCGGTTCCCGAGACCCGTCTGGACGAAAGTGGTTTGGATCGGCGATGTGATAATGATCAAGTCATTGAGTTATTAACCGATGTTTTTCCTCCCGCATCAGATGATATGGAAGATGATGCGCCATGGTTACAACCCGAAGACTCTGAGCTCCATTACGAGAGATTGTTGAAAGAAGCTCAGCGCGAATTGTACCCCGGTTGTAAATCATTTTCGGTTCTAGGGGCAGTTGTGGAGTTGATGCATATGAAAGTTGAGTATAATCAAACGAACAAGCATTTTGATCACATGTTGGACATCATCATCTGAATGCTCCCTCAAGATAACTGTTTGCCAAAAGATCATTATAGCTCGAAGAAGTTGTTGAAGGGCCTTGGTTTAGGGTATATCAAAATCCATGCATGCAAGAACAAATGTGCATTGTTTTACGGTGAATTCGAGCAGCTTGAAAAATGTCCCGTGTGCAATGAGCCTAGGTTTCAAAAGAGCAAGATTCCTAACAAGGTGTTGCGTTGTTTTCCACCAAAGCCAAGGTTACAAAGATTCTACATGTCGTCCCACACAGCCCGTGATATGAGATGGCATAAGGATGAACGTATTGATGATGATGTACTGAGGCATCTGGCGGATGGAGAGGCTTGGAAGGAATTTGATAAAATGTATCCCGAGTTTGATGCGAAGCTAACAAATGTCAGATTAGGGCTCGCTACTGATGGGTTTAATCCGTTTGGGAGTTTTGCAAAGCCCTATAGCACTTGGCCGGTTGTTATGGTTCCTTATAACTTGCCTCCTTGGAGATGCATGAAGAAAGAATTCACAATCCTGAGTACTTTGATAGCGGGGTCCAAATCACCGAGTAATTCTATCGATATGTATTTGTGGCCGTTGATTGACAAGCTCGTGGATCTGTGGGAAAATGGTGTTCGAACACACGACAAGTGCAGTGGAGAAATGTTAACCCAACGAGCGGCCGTAATGTGGACAATTAATGATTTTCCTACTTATGGTATGTTATCGGGATGGAGCACCAAGGGCTATCTTGCTTGCCTAACATGTGGAACAGATACAACGTCCTTTTGGCACGCATCTAAGGTATGCTACTTGGGTGAGAGAAGGTTTCTGTCCTAGGATCACCGATGGCGAATGCAATCTGACTCATTTGATGGTAAATCAGTGTTAAGAGGTCGACCAAGGGAGAGGTGCGGTGATGAGATATTATCCAAACTCAACAGTATACATGAGTTCGTGACACGAGGATCGAAACCAACCGAATAGGAAAATTGGACGAAAAAAAGCATATTCTTCCGATTGCCATATTGGTCGAAATTGAAAATCAGACACATCGCCGATCCTATGCACATCGAGAAGAATGTTACTGAGAGTGTTGTGGGAACGATTTTACCCATTGAAGGTAAGTCAAAGGACACAAAAAAGACTCGACTGGGCATGAAAGAAATGGGGATGCGGCCTAATTTGTGGCCAAAAGTCGCCAATGGAAAATACATCATGGCTCATCCAAGCTATACATTTACGCCGGATAATAAGAAAAAATTCCTGAAGTGGTTGCAGGGTGTGAAAATTCCCAACAGGTACGCATGCAACATATCCCAGAATGTTAGCACGGACAGTGGGACCATTTCTGGTATGAAGAGCCATGACTATCATGTTTTTCTTCAACAACTCATTCCGATTGGTATTCGACCCTTCTTGGAGGCTAGTGTTGTTGAGAAGATACTTTATTTGTCTCAATTCTTCTAGATACTATGAGCCAGGTCGTTAGTTAAGAAGGACCTTCAAGCAATTAACGAGGATACTAATACATCTGTCGGATGAGGCGAAGCTAGCTGGCCCGGTGCATTATCGTTGGATATACCCAATCGAGAGGTATAACTTATCCCTGCAATTTGATAATATTTCCTTACTATCATGTATATATGTGAATCTTAATGTAAATTTCCTTGCAGAATGTTAGGTACGTACAAGCGGTACGTTCGGAACAAGACACGTCCCGAATGCTCTATAGCTGAGGCATACATTGCAAAGGAGGCACTGACATTTTGTGCAATGTACCTACGAAATGTTGAAACTGCCTTCAATAGGGCGTCTCGCAACGACGATGGTGGTCAACGTCCAGAAACCCTATCTGTATTTTCCCAACCCGCACGACCATTCGGCACTGGTCCAATCTCGGAGCCGTTCATCAATACCGACATGAAAGTGGCTCATTGGTTCATACTCAACAACTGTGACGAAGTCTAGCCCTTCCACGAGCAACACGAGGCGTTTATGAAGGCCCAATTTCCTTCTAATTGGGAAGAAATTGACAAACAGCTGTTTCCACGTTGGTTTTCCGAGCATGTAAGTCAATATTATATTTCCAAATTTCTTAAATTGGTTTTAAACTTACCTATTTCGTTTCTTGTGTGTATCTTACCAGATGGCACAGCTGAAACTGTCAACTCGCCAAATTTCATTAAAGAATTAATGTAGCTGGCCATTGGCCCATTCCGAGGAGAAACATACGCTAGTTGTCACGTTAATGGAATTAAGTTCGTGTGCACAGAACGAGACGACAAGTTGTCTACACAAAATAGCGGGGTCTTCGTGCTGGGGGATGGGGAAAATGCTGATACGAGTTTCTACGGTAAATTGTTAATTGTGGTTAAGGTGTTATACGCCGACCGCAAGGAAGTTGTCTTGTTCAAGTGTCATTGGTTTGATACCAACCCAAGTATCCCAGGCAGTGTCATCAAAGATCAGTTATGTACCTCTATAAACACAAACACCCGGGGTTTGAGAGTGATCCCTACATCCTCGCTAGTACGGCGAAACAAATATTCTATGTGGATGATTCAAAAGCTGGTGGTGGTTGGAGAGTAGCTGAGATGGTGAATCATAGAAACATTTGGGACTTAGATGACCGATACCATGAAGAAGATGGGGAAATAGACGATGACCAAATCGTTTACCAGGTGGATTCATCGGCATCCACCAAAAACATGGATGGAGTACGGACCAATGACATCATCCCATCATTTACGATTGATGACATATTTATTGATCTGGGGGAATTAGAACAAATTGAAAGTGATTCGGAGGAATCAAGTATTGTACACATATCAGATGACGAGCGTGATTGGGAGGGGGAAAGCGAATCCGAATAAAAGTTGTAAATTCGAAATTTCATTCATATATGTAATATCCATCGTCAAATCAATAAATTTGATTTATATGTATGTTGTATGATTTCAGTCACAATAATAGTTTTTTTACTTTCTTAAAGTGAGGAGACCATACATGCACTCCACAAAATACGCAACTTCAAAATAAATTAAGGTCAAAGATTTAGTCAAAAATTTTGATGATAAGTCATGAAGGTCAATTTGATATATCATGAGGGTCAATTTTACTCTTTAGTGCAATGTGAAAAAAATAGAACCCAACATTCATAGTGACCAAATAAGATACAACAATATTTTTATAAAAAATATTGTCTATAAAATGTGCTTTGATAATATTTTTATAAACAATTATTTACCATATTAAATTTACATTTATTTAATAAACAATTTGTTTAAATTAATGATGCCCGACGGTTATTACACATGTTACCCGACGGTTCGCAACAATTGGTGTTACCCGACGGATACGTAACTATTACCCTACGACTATATGTAACACGTTACCCGACAGATATATTACGGGTTACTCGACGGACCGTAACAATTGGTGTTACCCGACGGACACTTAAATATTACCCGACGACGAAAAGTAAAATGGTACCGGCGGATATTTAACGGTTTACCCGACGATCGGCCTCCGCTTGCAAATACCCGACAAATATACATGAATATTCACCAGGTATGATTTAGCAGATTAAATTTACATTTGATTATTAAACAACCTTTTTAAATTACTTGCAAATTGAAACTGACCGATCTAACCGTCCACATTCATGGTAGGTACCTATAGATCGCCTACGCGAAAAATTACCCAATTTGGAAATCCTGGGATTAGGTAACGGTGTGCGATGATTCTACGGTTACACAACGTTTCTTCACGATCGGACGGCTTGAATTCGTCAAAACATCACGATAACGATAGATGGGGCTTTAGGCATGTAAACCCAAAATTTGAACGGTCCCGATGTTGATTATTCTTTCGCCGGACCTTGTTTTCAGATTAATGCTAAAAATGGCATCAGAAAAGTAATGCCCGACGAATAACGCAATCGACGGGCCAACCACCGTTGGGCTACATTAGGCACGTCGTCGGGTAAAGGTAATAAAAAATGCAATTTTGAAAATTTTCAAATTTCCGCCTAAACTTTTGCGAAATCTCAAAATTCCCACGTAATTTAACCCGACGAATATTATAAATGTTACCCGACGGATTGCTGACCAGTGTTCTTACCCGGCGACGATTTTGAATTATGCCCGACGAACCCTGCACCTAAATTTTCACAGATACACAAAAGTACCCCGTTTTGTTGCCCAACGGAAAGCCAACTGTTATCCTTACCCGACGCATTTTGAAAATGTTACCCGACGGATACTGATAGCTGTACTTACCCGACGGATGTGTTAGAATGTTGCCCGACGAAAGTTCCGCCTAAATATTCGCAGAATCTCAAATTTACCGCCGAATATTTCCCGACGGATATGAAACATGTTACGCAACGGTTACATAACATTTTACCCGACGCAAATAGGTGAACAGTTACCGGACTGATGTTTACGAGATACCCGACGAATATCCACCGTTTGTTACAACCCGACGAATCATTAAAGTGTTGCCCGACGAACACCGTCGTCGGGCAATGTCAGACAAAGAGATAAATCAGACCGACTCTTCTTCTTCTTCCTTGTTCTTCATTTTCCGCAGTTTCCTCCGACTTCTTCTTCCTTGCTCTCTATTTCTCTTCCCTTCTTTTCTCTCTGTTTCGTTTGAATATCAGAACCACACTGACTGTTTCTTACTCTCCCTCAATCCGCCGCCCCAGCAATCAAAGACGCCGCTTCTCTCTCACCGAGGTTTGTAGTCGCCGCCGCTCCCCTCGCCGTACCGATCTCTCACCGAGGTCTAACTCATTTTCCTTCTCTCTCTCTATTGTTAATGTATATATATTGGTTTATTGTTAATTTTGATTTGAAAAAAGAATTTATGAAATTGGATATTGTTATTGTTAATGTTAATGTATATATATTTGTTATTGGTTTATTGTTATTGTTATTGTTATTGTTAATGTTAATGTATATATATTGGTTTATTGATAATTTTGATTAGAAAAAAGAATTTATGAAATTGGATATTGTTATTGTTAATTGTTAATTGTTAATTGTTAATTGTTAATTGTTAATTGTTAATTGTTAATTGTTAATTGTTATTGTTAATGTTAATGTATATATATTTGTTATTGCTTTATCGTTATTGTTATTGTTATTGTTACTGTTAATGTATATATATTGGTTTATTGTTAATTTTGATTTGAAAAAAGAATTTATGAAATTGGATATTGTTATTGTTAATGTTTATGCATATATTTTTGGATATATATTTGTTATTGGTTTATTTTTATTGTTAATGTATATATAATAGTTGAAGATTTGTTGAAATTTTGATGTTTGGTATAACGTTGAAATTGATATAATGTTATGACTTTGCATATGAAATTTATGTGAATTTTGGATATGTGAATTTTATGAATTTGGGGTATTTGAATTTTAAAAACAATTTTGTGAAATTTTGATATGGTGTAGTATAAGTGAATTTGTGGATGTGAGTTTTATAAATTTTTAATTTGTGAATTTTAGGATTTGGATATTATTATTATATGTTTGGATTAATTTGTAAGTTTGATTTTGGTCCCGAAATTTGGATTTAGAAATTTAGGTATAATGTTGTGAATTTTTTTTTACCAAAAGATCAAAAACTTCATTAATAGCGAATAGAAACACCAGTCAACAGCTAAGGTATCAAACAACCAGTCAATCCCTAATTCATCCCAACAATGATACCCACCCACCCTAGAAACAAATCAAGCAACAAGGTGCGCATCTTTATTAGCCTTCCTGGAAGCATACATAAATTGGACACTCCCCAACCGCGAAGCAAGTGCATGGATATCGAAAAGAAGACAGTCAAGATCAGCATCACCCTGGCTCTGACCAAGGAGGGCCTTAACAAGCCCCAAAGCATCTAACTTAATCACCACCCGATCATGGCCAACCAACAAACAATGGGAGAGGGCACTACGCATCGCCTCCGTTTCTGCCACCAAACTCGATTTCAGACATAAATCTCCTTTACCTCCTACCGACACCAATAACCCAAAACAGTCCCGGATGACCCAGTCAATGCCACCACACGCCGTCTCCTGACACCAAGCACCATGACAGTTTACCTTCAGGTTGCCCATGGCAGGTTTCTTCCAAAGATGCACCATCTCATCATCACCCAGCCCCGACGGCCTAGGTTGTGAGAATTGGCCCTCCAAGGCCGAGACCCCTAATTCTCGGAACTCAGTCACACAATTTAGGAGGTTGACAACGGCCTCCTCCGGGGACATAGCAGTACCTTCAAACACCAATCTATTTCAGCACTTCCACAGCCTCTAGAGCCCAAATGTCAGTGTCTGAGTCATCTCCACCCTATGCGGAAGTGGATGGAATTTAGCCATCAGGCTCTGCCAAATATCAGGGAAATCAACCCCCTACAGTGCACAGACATCCAACATAAGAGGACTCCCAAACCAGAAGGCCCTGGCAAACTGGCAATGGAAGAATAAATGGACATCGATCTCCTCAGCCAGACCACACACCGGGCAAACAGGGTCCACCATCAGCCGACATCGAACCAAATTAGCTCGGACAACAAGGGCGTTATTACAACCCCTCCAAATAAATTGCTTGAGCTTCGATGGAACCTTCATAGACCACAGTTGACCCCATTTTGGCCCCATAGCAGGAGAGGAACTGGACTCCCCCTCCCCTCGTCTTCCCAACTCCCTATTTCTGTGTAAGTACAACGCAACACCATAAGCTGATTTCACCGAATAACATCCAGTTGTATTGAAATGCCACATCCACCTATCTCCCATGCCCCATCGGCTAAGAGGCAGCCGAAGAATAACGTGAGCCTCCTCCTTTTGAAAACACCTAGTTATCAACCCTGCCTTCCAAGTGTGGGTATCCTGATCAATCAAATCTTTGACAAATAAGGGGATATCAGGATGCGAAGAGGTCACCTTGAAAGTGTATGGGTTCGACAACCACGGATCCAAACGGGCTCGCACCTGTGCACCATCACCAATCCTCCATCTCAAATCCGCCTCAAGGATTTTCTGACCATGGAGAAGGCCCTTCCATTCCCATGAAGACCTGAGGTCGGCCTGTGCCTGAAAGAAGGACCCATTAGGGTAATACTTGTCCCGCAACACCTGTGATAGGAGCAATGAGGGATCATGAATGATACGCCAGCCAATCTTGCCAAGCATTGCCAAAGTTGAAACATTCCAAATCCCGGAAACCTAGCCCTCCCATCTTCTTCACCCGTGACACTTTTTGCCAGGCAACCCAATGCACACCACTTTTTCCATGTTGTTTGCCCCACCAGTAATTTGCAACTAACCGCTCAATATCTCTGCATACCCCCACCGGAAGTTTAAAACACGACATAGCATAATTGGGCATAGCCATGGCCACCGCCTTTATTAAGATCTCCTTACCAGCCTGTGAAAGAAACTGCTCCGACCATCCTTGCACCCTGCTGGAAATTCTATTTCGTACTTCTTCAAAAATGGCCTTCTTTGAAATACCAAAATCTGCCTGCACACCAAGATACTTCTTAAACCCAGCCCGTGCCGGGATCTGGCATCGTCGAGACAATCTCCCCCATAGTCGTCTGGAGCAGTTCCCCCCCAAAGAACAAAGAACTTTTCTCCAGATTAACCAGCTGTCTAGAGGCCTCAGCATAACAATCAAGGATACTCTTTACTACATCAATTTCCCTGGGCATATCATGGCAAAATTCAACTGCATCATCAGCAAAGAATAGGTGGGTGATGCGCAAGGCACTGGACTCCAGTAGCTGAAAGCCATGAATATCCCCCACCTCCTCCTGCCGATGAAAGAGAGTGGTCAACCCTTCCGCACAGACCAGGAACAAAAACGGCGACATGGGATCACCCTGTCTGAGTCCCCTACTGGGGGAAAATTAGCATGCGTCCTCCCCGTTGACCAGGACACTGTAAGAGACCGAATATATGCATTTAAAGATCAAACCACAAAACTAGTCAGCAACCCCAAGGCCCTTAAGCATTTCCACCACAAAACTCCATTCCACCCTATCGTAGGCCTTTGCCATATCCAACTTCAGCGCCAAATCCCTGTCTTCTCATTTGCCCCGAAGCTTCATCGAATGAAGAAGTTCATGGACAACAAGAATATTATCCTGTATTTACCGGCCCGATCCGAAGGCTGACTAATTGACAGTAATAATCCGATTCAAAATCAACTTTAAACTACTAGTAAGGAGTTTCGAGATTACCTTATATATGACATTGCATAGTGCAATAGGTCGCAGCTAAGACATCTTAACCGGGCTAGGGACCTTGGGAATCAAACAGAGATGGGTGTAATTAATTTTCCCCAGTAATTGCCCAGTCCTCCAAAAATGCGTCACCATCTCAAAGATATCCCCTTCCACCACCTCCTAATTTGTTTGGAAAAAATCGCTGGTGAACCCATCCGGCCCTAGGGCTTTAGACGGATTAATCTAAAACATCACCGTCCGTACTTCTTCCCGAGTCACGGGCACCAGGAGTATCTCATTTTCCTCCCTCGTAACCCGCCTCCCAATACTCTCCAAAATAGCCGGGCATGAAGAAGGATTATTAGTGGTGAACAATTGTTCAAAATATTCCACCACCACCTGATTCATCTGAGGGCCCTCCTCTATCCACTCCCCTTCCCAATTTTCAAGACCCCGCAGTCTATTAAATTGCCGACGTTTGACTGTGGAAGAGTGGAAAAATTGTGTGTTTTTATCCCCCTTTTGTAACCACTGAACCCGAGCCTTTTGTTTCTAGTAGCACTCCTCTTCACGGATCAGGCGCTTCAGCTCAACCTCCTTGTGCCTCACCCACACTCCATCAAAGGAGGAATGGATATAAGCATTACGTAATTGCTGCTGCACCTCCTCAATAAGAACCTTACTATTTCGCTGGTTTCTCCTCCGCCACCCTAGAAGACTCGAACGCACCCCCTTCAGCTCGCAGACTTGGAAAGCCTTTGGTCCCGGGTCTCTTGATGCCAACAGTCTTTAATCACCCTTTGGCAATCCTCATCATTCCCCCATCTAGGATCAAAAACAAACCTTCTCTTTGACCGGTGCATAGGCAGCGCAAGACATAAAAGCAACATCAAGTGTTAAGATCCTTCCACAGGGATGTGATGCAAGCTCGCAACTGGGTACAGCTCCACCCACTCCGTTGTGGCCAAGCCACGGTCCAAGCGAGCCTGAATGAACCCCGTGTCCCTTTTATTCCTCCAAGTAAACGGATCCCCTTGATATCCCAATCAAGTAAACGATTATCAGCCACAAATTCCTGAAAGGTAATCATTGAATTTTTTGACCGAATCAAACCCCCGTCCTTTTCCGTAACTGACAGCACATCGTTAAAATCTCCTATCAATATGCACGGGTCCCCACACCTTGCAATACGCGCCCCCATGCTCTTCCATTGATCCGCTTGGATCCTATCATATGTACTCGCATAAATAGAGAAAAAATGCCAAGTATAACCAGAAATAACATCCTTTATTAAAACTTCAACAAGAAAATCACCATATTTAACTAACATTACTTGTTGAACATCCTTCCAGAAAATACATAGGCCCCCACTCAAACCCCATGGCTCAACTGCATGCATGAAGGGCATTCTCAACTTAGTTTTTAGATACTCAAACCTTCAACTATTATTCTTTGTCTCCAATAACATCCCAAAATCAGGTTGATGAAGCAAAGTTGTGAATTTTGAGTTTAGTATGTTTGGATTAATTAGTTTTTTAAGTTTAATTTTCGTTTGTGTTGGATTTATTTTAAAAAATTAGAATTTGGTGGTTTTAGTTTTTATTTACCAATTTACTAATTATTACTAAAAAAAATTATTGCTTTATTTATTTATGTTTATTGGAATTATAAAATGTTGGTTAATTTTAAATGTGATTTTGGTTTTATTTTTTTAATTTAATATTTAATAATAAAAATGTTTGGTTTTTTTTATTTAATTAAAAATATGTTGGTTAATTTTATATTAATTAATTTATATTTGTTATTGTAGATGTCGCATCGCACCTTAATCACGTCTAGGACTCGCCCCTGCCCTGATCTCGTTGATGATCATGTGTTGGAGAAGGCAGCCCCTGACTCGGTTGCCTCAACAGTGGCGTCGGTTCAGGTGCCGATGTCGGTCCATCAGTGACCCGGTGCCCAATCGACTCGTCGACAACATAACAAGAAACGAGGGGAACCCCGTACCGACCCCCAGCCCCCACAGGACGACGTCGGAGCAGACGAAACAGGGCCTAATGTCGGAGCACTCCCTAAGGGTAAGTTCATTATTTTGTTTATTTAACCAGCCGTTTTTATTTGTTACTCATTTTATTTACCAATGTTCATCGAATTTGCAGGTAGGTCGGTGAATGTGCGCGGGATAAATCGAGGTTTGACATCCCAGTGAATTTGCAGGACAACAAATGCAAAGATATTGGTGGTGTACGTGCCGCACCTCCGGTCCACGCCGGTCAAAATTCACAACCTCCTGGTGCATGACATTGGTGCGATTCTTCGCACCAAGTCCCTGATGATAGGGGAGACTTTCAGAACCCAAACCCCGGAGGAGATCTCACGTTGTTGGAGAAAGTTATCGGTATGTTTTTTTCCCATTTTTAACATTAATTTCATATTTTTTAATTATATTACTAACTTTAATAATTGATTGCATATCAATTCTGAGTTCGACTTGGAGAACGTCGAGCTCAGTAGATACATGAGCCACCACTAGCAGTTACGGTACGCTGACTGGAAGTATGAGCTCCACAAGTACTTCTTGACTTGGCCTTCCGCGGAGGAAGCTCAGGCAAATCCTCCGGAGGAGTTGGACTGGCCGAAACTGCCACGGTGGTTGTGGTTGTGCCACCATTTCGTGTCCCCAACCTATCTGGTACGTATTATCTATCTAATTAATTAAATTATTTAATTTTTATGTTATTTTCCATTTTAAAATCTAATTTTTGGTTTTACGAATGAATAGCGGAAATCGATTGCCAACACATCGAACCGGGAGGTGGATGCTTGGGGGCAGGTGTACGCTGGACTGGGGGGTCAAGAGGCTGATCGAATTCACGTAAGTATCTTTTTTGAAGATTAAACATTTTTTTTCTGAATTTGATAATTATATTTCTAATTAATATTTATTCGTATTTGTAGGATGCGATGGAGCAACACGTCCAACTGACACAAGCTGAGCTCACCAACAGCATCTGGATGTGTCGTTGGCGCAGCAGCTCCCGAATGTCGACATGTCGATCGCTATTCTGGAGCGACAACTTGGGAGGCACCCAGGGAGGGTCGTTCGGGGGGATACGACGGGATTGTACGCGATTGTACGGGATGTCTCGACTCAGTCGTCGAGTTCATCTCGGATAGGCAATCCCCAGGAAACGTCAGACCTTAGGAGAAACTTCGAGTTCCTCTAGGTCGAAAATGCTCATATCAAAGCCCAATACGCTGATATCCAAGCCCAAAACCTCCAAATCAAGAACGCCCTTGCCAAGGTCCTTGATCGTTTGGGTGACCGTGGATTGGATGAAATTTTCTCACCGCCCACCCAATAGCCCCCTCAGGATCCCGGCTACTTTCACCCCTCGACTACTAGTTAGAGTGTACTATATGCAAAATATTTTTTTAGTTTTAATGATGTAAAAATAATACATTAATTTTTATAAATATTATTTTTATTTTATTTTTATTCTTTTAATTGAATTTTTTAATTAAATTTTTAAATTTTTATTATTTAATTAAATAATTTATTTTAAATATATTTTAAATATTCAGAGTTTGCCCGACGAACAGTCAAGGCGTCGGGTATACGAATGGAATTTTTTAAAACTGTACCTGACGAATGTGGAACATTTTACCCGACGGATGTGTAAAAGGTTACCCGACGGGTGTGAATAACGTTACCCGACGGGTGTGTAAAAACTCACCTGACGGATATTTAAATAGTTACCCGACGGATATATAAAACCTTACCCAACGGATATGTAAATAATTACCCCGATATGTAAAACGTTACCCGACGAATATTGGAAGGTTACCCAATGCAGATTGTACGTCGGTAATATGTTGTTGACTTTTAGGTTGCTCGACGAAGACTTCAGCGACGAACTATTCCTCCAGGGAAGATTTAGTTGCTCGACGAATACACTGTTGTCGTCGAGTAAGATCAAAGCCTGACTGCAATTGCCCGACGCAGATTGCCCAACGGCGATTTGCCGTTTCAGGGTTACTCGACGGAGACTTACGGTTGCTCGACGACTTCCTTTCGCCGGGCAACTTGGATTTTATTGGAGTGAAATCCAAATCCCTTCATTTAAATTTTTATCGAAACAACCAAATTTGGATTTGGAGGTCCAAATCCAAATTCATAGCTATCCAAACAGACCCTTAAAGAATTATAAGGCCTACCATTGCTACTATTTATGTTTGTGTTAAGGATGCATATATAGGGGTAGGGATTTATTCATAAAGCCAATGCAATAACTTCCGAGAAGTACACATTAGAATCCCCAACCATAGATTGGGTGGGTTGGTGGGGAAAGAATAAGTTGAATGAGTTCCGATTGTGATTAAGGGCTACCCCAAATTAATTTGAAACATATCTTAAGGAAGGTTTATTATGAGAACCTATATTGTTACGAAAATTGTCGATTTATTTAATGTATATGGATTCCTTAACGATGACCAATTAATTTGGTTAATTGTTTTTTACATATATGATTTTGAAATGATGATTTAAGAGATGAATGATTTCGATTAAAACATATGTTAAAACATCGGTGGTGAAATGTTACAAAATGAAAGTATTTAGTGGTGAAGTGTCACAAAAAAAAATGTGTAAGTGGTCAAGTGTCATAAGGAATAAAGCTGAGATGGGGGTACTAAATTTTTGCAATTTTCAATATGGTACTGGTACTTTTATTTCATAGGCATTCCTTATATGCATGTGTACCACCACAAAAGGTAGACAAGAAATGAGATCTCACATTAGTCCAATTTTACAACCACATTAATTTCCAAATTCAACCTGAAAATATTTGTATCCACTATAGATTCAAGGTGCTCATTCCCCCTTTAATTTTTTACCAAATTTTTTGTATGCAAATGTTAATTAGAACAATTTATTTCTTAGAACATCATGTAAAAATCATCCCTCTTAAAATCAACCAAATCGTTTGGTAGTTCATATATATCAAAACAATTTACAGTTTTAGTAACAGTTAAATTGTTTATGATGAACCGTCAATTTAATTGATACATATGGATGACTCTAAACAATCACATAAATTTATTTATTTTTGTAATAATGATCTTTACATAATATCTTAAGAAATTAATACTTTTGATGATCTTATTTAAATTGGATAATTAATAATGTGAAGAGTAAGCACATCCACCCTAAAGTGGATACAAGGATTTCTCAATTCAAATCTTCATTTCTAGTTGACCAAACAAAATGTAGAAAAACTATTCTCATATGCATATAAATTAATAAAGTCCACATATTCCAATTTATTTTAATTTCACTTTTCCCCTATATATCCCATATATAATTAAGTCAGCTTCTCCTCTATCCGCCGCGTTCCTTCCAATTGTTTGAGACGACCTAACTTATTGCCTCTCAATTTTCCACGGTCCAAATTTACTTATATATTATTGCTATGTAGATATGTAGACCACTCCACTAAGCTCAAAACCTAAACCTCTGCATGTCAACTTTACTATAAAAACCCACCTCCATTGTCACCCTTAATCAAACCCATCATAATTCCCATTGAAATCAAACCCTTTTCCCTTTCAAAAACCCAAAAAATCTCTCTTTAAACCTCTCCTACTTTCGCCATGAAGTTGATAAAATGTTCTTTCATTTCCATTCTCATTCTCCTCTTGGCAATTATTCTAAGTGCTGATGACTCAATCTCAAAGCCCGGTGCAGAGGAATTATTAGAACAACATAATGAGACCACTAACGATATTGGTGATCTTTCTTTGTTAAGCTCTCCCCTAGAAGACCAAAGAGAAGTAAAATCTTCAGTCGTCTTACACGGAAATGGGCGCTTGCTGATGCACAAGCGTCGGCTACGATTGACATGTAACAAGTTCCCGGGGATATGTCACATGAAGGGGAGCCCCGGGCCTCATTGCTGCAAGAAGAAGTGCGTGAATGTGTTAACCAGCCGACTTAACTGCGGGAGATGCGGGAAGAAGTGCAAGTACAATGAGATATGCTGCAGAGGAAAATGTGTGAATCCTTCCTTCAATAGGAGGCATTGTGGTGCCTGCAACAATGGCTGCAAACAAGGAGGCTTTTGTGCATTTGGCCTATGCAATTATGCATAGAACTTTTATTTAATTTCTTTTATTTTTCTACGTTAATTCAATTTGTTCTTTTAAGTTTTAATTGTATGGCGCAATTGCAAATTTGCAAGACAAAAGAAGGAGATTAATTATTATAGTTTTTCAAAGAAATTTAATTTAGTAATCTATTGCATACATGACTTCATTTTTCTGCGAATAAGAGCTAACTGGATTGCTTCGCGAATTTACTTGGAACATTTTACAATTTTCAATTTTCAAATATCTCATTTGTTCCAAATGAAAAATAACTAGAAAATTAACCTCTCGGCAGATAATTTGTAAAGCCAAACAGTCCTCTGCATGAACAATTCTTGTACCGTCTTACTAAGCTCAAATTACAGAGCTTAGGGTCTATTTGATAATTATTTCATTAACAATTTTTTTAACGTATAAGAAAACGTACACAAAACTAGGATAGGTCTACAAAAACTCATTAGTTAGGTGCCCAAACTAAAGCTCTGTTTTTTTTTTATTAGAAAAACATATTCATTACTAGGAGCAAACAATTACAAGGAAATGAAAGCCCAAAAACAAGAACAACCCAAAAACATAAATTAAACCTAAAAAATTAAAAATTAAAAATCCAAATGGAAGCCCTAGATCTTAAATTAGGGAAAACCACACATCTCTTGCAACCATCCCACCAAACTGCCATAGCACACCACAGAGTCACAACTACCAACGAGGAGAGAACTAAAAGTGAAACCGAAGAACCAACCGGAAAATGGGGGTGAGCCAGCAACCCGCGTACAAAGCGCTCCCATAATACATTCAACGAGTGCGTCATGCACTTTAAAAACAACCCAAAACCACCACGGGCTACTGAAGAAGACCGGTGTTGGGAGGGTCGTAGGGCGGAGCCTAGTGACTAAGATTCCAGGGTGAGTCGAATCTGATGATATTTGATGAGGGGTGAGGTGAGAAATTAAGGGATCATATTTGGAGATACATTCGGATTCACCAAAAGAGGTTAAGCAAAAGCTGCCACAAAAGGTGGAGCCGGAAAATGCCACATAGGGTGGAGCTGCAAATCAAAGAGGAAACAGGAAGATGGAGAAACCGAATAGAATGGAGAAGAGGAGAGAAAGAGAAGGAGGAAGAGAGGAGGAGGAGGAAAGAGAGAAATGGCTAAGAAGGGGAGGAGGAAGGAGGGTTGCCACTGACCCCCACAAGGAGTCGGCGGCTAGAGTTTGGTGGGAAGTTTTTGCCTAGATTAAGAGAGAAAAAAAAGTCGTTTGTTGATATGTAATTATATTAGTGTAAGGTCATAATCCCAAACTAAAGCTCTCTAAATATCTCATTTAAAATAGTACGTGCTCACTCCTCTATTGAAACACTATTTACTAATCATCTTTCAAATAGATTCAATATATAAATGATGACATTTAAATAGTATGATTTAAAAAAATCAAAATAGCATTATGGGAAATAGATTAGGGATAAGTACGCTAGCTGGCATCGAAAGTGGATGCCATTTTGTTAATAATGTCTCTAATGGTTGGCGATTAGGAATATTAATTATAGAGTGATGAAAGGTGCACGAGTGAGGGTGTGTCCTAGAATATTGGAGGAGAATAATAGGGATTTTATTCACATGCCTAATTAATTATAGTGGAGACTGGAGACCCATTCATTCTTATAGTTTTCAATAGACGACACGTACCCCTCTGAAGTCTGAATCTCTGATCGAATGTCCAAAGCATCAACACATTGTTAATTTTTTCATGTTCTCAGCTGACAACTTCACAATCTGGACTACTAGACATCTGGAGAGTATTTGTGTTAAAGTGATAATTGCGATAAAATGTTTAAAGAAATATTAAATTAGCATTTTGTTGTATAAAATAATAATAAATATTAAAATAGATTAAATAATAATAAATATTAAATAAAGTATTAAAATTTAAAAAAAAACCTAGAGGCTTGGAAAAAAAAAACAAACCAGAGACACCAAATCCCCATCTTCAATCCCAACCACACACAACATATCAAACGATTCTGCACCCAGCGCAACAGACCCATCCACGCACCACATCTCCATCTCCATAAAATTTGCACCATGAACCATCGGAACCGATCCAACACTGCTGCTCGACCCACTATACCCAACGACTCCCACCCTTTCTTTCAAATGAATTGAACCCTTTACTTTTAAACTCATCCATTCTCTAAAATTAAAAATTAAATCTTCCTAATTTGAAATGCAAATTCAAGCATATTTGAGAATTTGGGAGAGCAAAAGGGTTAATTGAAGGTGGGGAAGCCACCAACTCCTTCAGCTTTGTCATATGTATGTGCATAGAAATGGATTTGCTGAGGAAAACTGACAAGAAGGAGATCGGTGGGAGGATGAAAGTGGTGGGCGACAGAGTAGCCATGGAAAGGATCCGTTGGGTTTTTGGTTTGTTTGTAAAATTATTGAAAAAACTATTATATGATCAAATAAATGATAAATTTGTTTCTTAGTTCTAATCCAAATTTTTTTAAAAACATACGGAATTTCTGAGAAAAGGTAAAGAACATATTTAGTTACAAAATGTTTTATGAACAGCGTCGCAAAAATTTAAAGAATACCTCTTTTTGCAAGGATGTTTATCAGAAAATTGGTCACTAAAGGTATTCTTAACTCTTAGTTACGAAAAAATGCATAGATATTCATATTTTTTAAATATTATTTCAGAATTTCCAGAGGCAACTGGTTTTTTTTTATAATATTTTATTTCATTTTATTTAGTTTTTATTATTATTTAATTTATTTTAATATTTATTATTATTTTATGTCACATGGCACTTATTTGGCCCTTCTTTGAATTAAATGGGGTTTCATTTTATCCAAATTATCACTTAACAGAAATTTAAACAGAAAATCTAATGAAGGAGCAAGGTTGTAACGTTTTAAAAAGTATAGAATTGTAAAATGCAAGATTTGAAAATATGTGTATAATTGTGTTATTTGATGCAAATTAGAGAATAATAAAGTGTAATTTATCTTAAAATATATATATGTATCTTATTATTTTAGATTATAATATTAATAAATATTTACTCATGTTACTACATATGAATTATATATTGAATATATCACGTAATTAATTATTTATAATAAATTAATATAATTCCTTATGAAATCATGAGTTTCTGTATTTTAGATAAATTAAAATTATTAGATTGTGTCAATATAGTAGTGCCAGAGTTTGATTAGTGAGATGGAGTTCCTCTGCAAGTTTACATCCCTCCATAATTGCAATTACTTATGTCTGAAGCACAAAATTGGCAATTCATAAGTCGGTTTACCTGCTTCAATCAAAACGATCGACATTATTGCGAGCCACTATCTCACTTCCAATAGCCATTGAGTGAGTACAAAAAAGTCCCAAATCCCAAAGTTTCATTTTGATGGCGATTCTCCTGCTTTTCTCCTCCCTTTCTTCCCCTCGACCCTTCCATCTCTTTGACTGCCTTCTGCAGTAAATCTCCCTTCTATGTTAACTTCCATGGATCCCTCTTTTCCTGACCTGATTTCTAACCCTCAAACCTCCATTGTGAACCATCGCCCCTTACCCACTCCTACTAACCTTCGCCCTCCTGTGAGCCTTTGTTCTCATGGGACTGCTGGTTCCCCCCTTCGTCCGTTTGGCTCCTCCTCTCTTAGTAATCCCAGCCCAACTCCCATATCCCTCCCTCCCAATTTTAACCTAGCCCCTGGCCCTGGGTCCCCTTTCAACCCCTCGTGCATGGCGATTCGCAACCCTTCGCCGCACCTGGCCAATCTTACTTATGGCTCGCGACTTTTTGATGGAAAATTGATGAGTGCTATTTGTTTAAGTGAGGAAGGTGGCTGTATTAGCCCTTAGCTTGCCCAATTTCAAGTGGCGGAGGCGACTGGTTCGGTGCCTATGGTGGTTCTGCCGGTCGAAATTTTTGTTGGTGACTAAGCTTTATCATTGACAGCTGACTTGGCAGCATATCAGCTGCTGACTCAAGCAAGAAGCTGTCATGAACTAAGGCACGGATTTGAAGAGTGTATGAGTGTGAGGCAGTTAGCAACTGTATAGAGTGTGAGAGCTGAATAAGGAGAAAAGAGAAGTGTGTGAGGGTTTGTTATAACATCTCTAACCATCTTGTAAGTGAGAGACTGTGTGTGAAAACTGTTATGTAATTAAACTAAAAGCAATGAGAAAGATGAGAATATGCACGGGTAGGATCAGTCATAATTGACTACTCTTTCAGTAAAAGAAAAAACTCTCTCAGTCATTTCATCAAATACTTAGATTGCAAAAGATCATCATATTGATCTTCATCTAATCTCAGCTAAATTGTTCCTATCAAAACAATCCTAAACCTAAATAGATAACCATACAAATGAATGCATCACGGGCTAATCCCGATTCAAGGATTTCAGCTAGAGATTAGAGTTTAGGGATTATACCTTAGATTGCAGCTGTTCTTGATTGAAGCAGCACGCCAATCCCAATCCGAGAGAGATCATCATCTTCTTCTCCACACCGATCGAAATCAACCAAATCCCCTGCGATTCCACCGTAAGTCTGGTCATCCAACATGGTATCAGAGCTGTGAGATCATATCTCTGGGGCGTCTGACTGTGGTGAAACCGAGCAGGAGTTACCTTCACTGCCAAGTCATGGTTGGTAATGGAGGAGGTGAACCGAAGATTCCTATATTCACAGGAGTAAACTATGACTTCTGGAATATAAAGATGAGAACAGCACTGAAAGCATGCGATCTATGGACAATTATCACTCAAGGCTAACCTGATCCTGAGTTTGATGATGACAATGAAGAGCTTGAGACAGCAGCAAGTCATGTTGATCAGATCAAGAACGCCAAGGCTTTGAATCTGACTCAGAATGCTGTTTCCGAGGAGATCTTCCCTAGAATCTCAAATGAAGAGATAGCCAAAAGTGCCTGGGAGATGCTGCAGAATGAGTACAGAGGATACCCTAAGGTTAGAGCAGTTAAATTGCAAGGTCTTAGAAGAGATTTTGAATACACACGTATGAAGAATGATGAATCCTTTTCTACATACATGTCTAGATTGTTAGATGTGGTTAATCAAATGAAAACATATGGTGAGGATATAACTGAAAAGAGATTAGCACAGAAAATCCTGATTAGCCTGACTAAACCTTATGATTCAATTGTGTCCATAATTGAAGAAACTAAAGACCTAGAACAGATTAGTGTTGAGAGTATCTCTGCATCAATCAGGGCATTTGATCAACATTTGGAAATGCATTCTGAGGGTGATGTTGAGAAAGCCTTCTCAAGCATGAGTGTGAACAACAAGTCTCAGGTTCAGTCAAATCAGGGGAGGTTCAAGAAGCAGCAGTTCAAAGGTGGAAACAAAAATTGGACTACTAGCAAATTCAAAGGAAATGCTAAGTATGAGAACAAGTTCTCTGGGAATCAGAAGGGTGAAACCAGTGGTTCTAAGGATGCTTGCAAGAATTGCAACAAACTTCACTGGGGTGAATGCTGGTTCAAAGGCAAGGTAAAGTGTTTCAAGTGTTCTAAGTTTGGACACATTTCCAAGGACTGTTCTGAGAACCAGGTTGCTAATCTAGTTCAGAAAGTGAATGAAGATGAAAGCAACATGTTCTATGCTTGCCATTCAGCCTCCATTGAGAAGGATGTGGGTGTGTGGTATTTGGACAGTGGTTGTAGTAACCACATGACAGGGCATGAGTCTTTACTAACCAACCTTGATCAACATCTGAATGTAAAAGTAAAGATGGGTACTGGTGAGTTAGTACAAGCTACAGGGAAAGGCTCTTTACTAGTTCATATTGATCAAGGTGACAAGTACATAAGGGAAGTGATGCTTGTACCTGGTTTAGATGAAAACCTATAAAGTGTAGGACAGATGGTGGAACATGGTTATTGTCTTGTGTTTGGGGACAATACAGTAGAGGTCTATGAAGACAACACCATGAAACAAAGGATTGCCAAAGTTCCAATGACTGGCAGCAGGTGTTTCAAACTTTCTCTGGACTATGTGAGTCCAGTAGCTAGAAGGGCAGAAGCAAAAGAAAGCACAGAGTTATGGCACAGGAGGTTTGGGCATCTGAACTATGCAAGTCTAAAACTGCTAAGACAGAAGGACATGGTGGTTGGTCTACCTAGCCTAGAAGGTGACAAAGAACTCTGTGAAGGGTGTATATTAGGGAAACACCATGTGAGTCCTTTTGACACAGAAGAGGCTTGGAGAGCATCTACACCTCTTGAGCTAATACACTCAGACGTTTTTGGCCCTATGCAAACATAAACAATGGGAGGTAACCTGTATTTCCTTACTTTCATTGATGATCACTCAAGGATGTGCTGGCTGTATTTCCTAAGACACAAGTCAGGTGTGTTGAATGTGTTCAAGAAGTTCAAAGCTATGGTTGAACTACAAAGTGGGTGCAAGGTGAGGAAGTTAAGAAGTGATAGAGGTGGAGAATACACCTCAAATGAATTCCAAAGGCTCTATGAAGAGCATGGAATAGAGAGACAGCTGACAGTAGCTTACTCTCCTCAGCAAAATGGGGTTGTTGAGAGGAAAAACAGGACAATAGTAGAGATGGCTAAGTCTATGTTATATGGTAAGCATCTACCCTATGAGTTCTGGGGTGAAGCAGTTAACACTGCAATATACATCCTAAATAGATGTCCTACCAAGGCTGTGCAAAGCAAGACTCCATTTGAGAAGTTCTCTGGTAGAAGACCAGGAGTGTCACACCTAAGAGTGTTTGGCTCTATATGCTACATGCACATTCCATCTCAGAAGAGACAGAAACTGGATGATTCAAGTATCAAAGGTGTCCTAGTTGGTTATGGTAGCTGTGAGAAGGGCTACAGAATCTATAATCTGGAAACTGGAAAGGTTGTGGTGTCAAGGAGTGTGATATTCAATGAAGAAGGAAGTTGGGATTGGAAGAATCATGCAGAAGTGCAAGGGTTCATACCTTTGAGTTTTGACACTGGAACTGATGGTGCTTCACCAGCAACTCAAAATACTCAAACTACTATCATCAGCTCAAGTTCAAACTCAAGTTCTGAATCTGATCCTAGTGCAAGTCCTAGTCCTAGTGATTCACCTAGCTCAAGTTCTGGAGATACACCAGTAAGGCTAAGGAGTCTAAGTGAAGTTTATGCTAGGTGTCACATGTGTATAATTGAACCTGAAAGTTTCAGTGAAGCAATCAGAGATTCAGCTTGGAAGAAAACTATGGAGGATGAGATTCATATGATTGAAAAGAATGACACTTGGGAACTGACAATGAGACCTACTGACAAACCAGTGATTGGTGTCAAGTGGGTGTACAAAACCAAGCTTAACCTAGATGGATCTGTTCAGAAACATAAGGCCAGATTGGTAGCTAAAGGGTATGCTCAGAAACCAGGAGTTGATTTCAATGAGACCTTTGCACCAGTTGCAAGGCTTGACACTATCAGAATACTAATTGCTTTAGCAACACAGAAAGAGTGGAAGCTGTTTCAACTTGATGTGAAATCAGCATTTCTAAATGGTGTTCTAGAGGAAGAAGTATATGTGGACCAGCCTGATGGTTTTGATGTCCAGGACATGAAGCTAGTGTCTACAAGCTAAACAAGTCACTATATGGACTAAAGCAGGCACCAAGGGCCTGGTATGGGGAGATTGATTTCTACTTTCTGAGTTGTGGTTTTGAGAGAAGCTCAAGTGAGGCAACTCTGTATCTAAAGTGCAAGAAAGATGAAGGAACTCTAATTGTGTCAATCTATGTAGATGACATCATCTACACAGGTGATAGTGCTGCTATGATGGATGAGTTCAAGCAGGATATGATGAACAAATATGAGATGACAGATCATCTGGGTTTACTACATCACTTCCTAGGGATGGGTGTTCTACAGTCAAGCAATGGCATCTTCATACATCAAAAGAAGTATGCAACCACATTGTTATAAAAATTTGGACTCAAAGACTGCAAACCAGTGAGTACCCCTCTAGTGACAGCATAGAAGCTGCAAAGAAATGATGGCAGTGAAGCTGCAGATGAGCAACTCTATAGGCAGATTGTGGGAAGTCTGCTCTATCTCACTGCTACTAGACCAGACGTAATGTATGCCTCAAGCTTACTGTCTAGATTCATGCACAACCCTACAAAGAATCACCTAGGTACTACAAAGAAAGTCCTAAGGTATGTCCAAGGTACACTAACCTATGGAATTGAGTTTAAGAAGGGAAAAGCAGCAACCTTGGTGGGTTTCTGTGACAGTGATTGGGGAGGCTCAGAAGATGATACGAAAAGCACATCTGGATATCCTTTTTCATTTGGCAATTGAGTGTTTTCTTGGGCATCTATCAAGCAGAGCAGTGTTGCTCTTTCAACAGCAGAAGCTGAGTATGTAAGTGCCTCTGAGGCAACTACTCAAGCTGTTTGGCTAAGGTTTGTTTTGGGAGACTTGGGAGAAGAACAGTTAGAGGCTACCCCTCTACTGTGTGATAGTATGTGAGCCATTGCCATGGCCAAGAATCCAGTCTTCCATCAGAATACCAAACACATAAGCAGAATGTGTCATTACATCAGAGATGCAATCCAAAATGAAGAGATAACCCTACATTACTGCAAGTCAGAAGAGCAACTTGCAGACATATTCACTAAAGCCCTACCTAAAGAGAGGTTATGTTATCTAAGAAGTCAGCTGGGAGTGGTTTCAGTGACTAGCTTAGAAGAGGATGTTGGTGACTAAGATGCATCACTGGCAGCTGACTTGGCAGCATACCAGCTGCTGACTCAAGCAAGAAGCTGTCATAAACTAAGGCACGAATTTGAAGAGTGTATGAGTGTGAGGCAGTTAGCAACTGCATAGAGTGTGAGAGCAGAATAAGGAGAAAAGAGAAGTGTGTGAGGGTTTGTTATAACATCCCTAACCGTCTTGTAAGTGAGAGAGTGTGTGTGAAAACTGTTATGTAATTAAACTAAAAGCAATGAGAAAGATGAGAATATGCACGGGTAGGATCAGTCATAACTGACTACTCTTTCAGTAAAAGAAAAAACTCTCTCAGTCATTTCATCAAATACTTAGATTGCAGAAGATCATCATATTGATCTTCATCTAATCTCAGCTAAATTGTTCCTATCAAAACAATCCTAAACCTAAATAGAGAACCATACAAATGAATGCATCACGTGCTAATCCCGATTCAAGGATTTCAGCTAGAGATTAGAGTTTAGGAATTATACCTTAGCTTGCAGCTGTTCTTGATTGAAGCAGCACGCCAATCCCAATCCGAGAGAGATCATCATCCTCTTCTCCACACCGATCGAAATCAACCAAATTCTCTACGATTCCATCGTAAGTCTGATCATCCAACAATTTCGACGGTTGTGGTGGATTCCAATGCTGATGGGACCTGTCAGATTTTGGGGGCTCCTTTCGGCCCTTGCAGCGCTGCTATTCCTGGTAGGGAATCATTGGGTCCTGTTGATAATTCCTTGGTCCAAGGTATTGTTGTCCCTCTTTCTACTTCTTCTGTTATTCCTCCTGTGGGGGCTGTGTCTGCTGAGGGGACCAACCCTTTTCTACAGCAATAGTTCGGTGGCTCAAGGTGATGGGAGTACTGGGCTTGGGCGCTCTGCATTAAAATTTTGCAAGACCAAAACTATTGCTGGGCGCAAAGTGGTGTCACCTCCTCCTGAGGCAATTTTGGATGCAGCTTTGGAGTGGAAAAATTGCCTTGTGGGTTATTTTCTCGATAAGCCGTTACCTTATTCAGCTATTAATCTCCTGGCTAGGAAACTTTGGGCTAGCAGAGGGTTAGTTGAGGTCCTTGCTAATGGGCTGGGTTTCTTCTTCTTCAAATTTGTGGATGATGCGGCTTGCTGCCAAGTCCTTGGGGGGGCCCTGGCACCTTGCAGGCCGTACGATCTTTCTCTCCCAATGGAAACCTGGGATGGTCCTATCCAAGGAAGCCCATGCCAAAATTCCTCTGTGGGTTCGTTTCCTTAATTTCCCCCTTGAATTTTGTAATGCTGTGGGTTTTAGTCATATTGCCAGTGCTGTTGGCAAACCTCTTTATGCTGACTCCTTGACGGAATCGAAGAAGCGTATTTCGTTCGTAAGGATCTGTATTGAAGTTGATGCCTCTATTCCCCTTATTGACTCCATTGACATTTTGGTCCATCCGGAGGAGGAAGGTGAATTTCCTCGGGTCGTTGAAATTAAGGTTGAGTATGAGAACCGTCCTCGTGTCTGTGGTCGATGCAGATCGTTTGGCCACTCCGAGCCCGCGTGCCCTCTTACTCCGAAGGCCAAGCCTGTGGCCCAATCTCCCTTTGGTTCTACTAAAACTGCTGAGCCTACCCGTGTGACTCCTATGAGTACCACCCCTTTTGAACTCATCATTCCAGCTTGTGTGGGCTTAAATGAAGCTATCTTTCCTTCTCATCTTATGGCTTTTCATCCTTAGTAAAGTGGGTAATGGCGAGAGGATCTTTGTGTGGCATGATCGTTAGCGTTATCTAGGCCCTCTTCTGGAGAAGTTTGGTGACGGGTTCATGGAGGAAGTGGGTATTCATCCCAATGCCAAGTTGTGCTCTGTCATCCGCTTGTCGGATTGGCCTTTCACTAATAATCCGGCCATGGTGTCCATCAGGCAAGTTTGCAGATCCTCTGCAAGTCAGCCCTTACGAACTGATAGTTTTTGGTGGAGTGCTAGTCCCTTTGGTACCTTCTCCTCGAAGTCTCTGTGGAAGGCTTTGTCGGGTAGTGGGGTGAGGTTGCCGTGGACCCATTTGGTTTGGTCGCGGAGTTTTGTCCTTCGGGTTGCTATCAATGGCCGTCTTGCGACGCTTGATCGTATTATTACCATGTACTCTTGTCGTCCTAGTAACCTTTGTGTCCTGTGTAATGGTGGGGTTGAGTCCCACGAACATCTGTTTTTCGATTGCCCTTGTAGTGGAGGTATTTGGAGGAATGTGTTATGTAGGTGTGGTGTTCAGTGGTCGAACCCCCCTTGGCCAGCGGTCATTGATGCTGTGGCGGTGCTCTGGAGTGGGAACTCTCTGGCTTTCTGCATCAATAAATTGGCTCTTGTTGTGGCTGTGCATTGCATTTGGAGGGAGCGTAATAACCGGATGTTTGGCAATTCTAAAGCTAAGCCGGCTATTACTTTGAATTATATTATTGATATGATTAGGCTACGGCTTTGTAATTTTAAATTTAAGAAGAATGTAAGTAATTGTCAGACTGCTAGGTAATGGATCCTCCCTGATTTGTAAGTCCAAGGGTTGTTGCCTTTGCTTGTTCTTGCCTATTGGCTGGTGGTTCTGCCCTGTTTTTGCAGGGCTGCTCTTTGGGCTTGTCCCTGAATCCATTTTTGACTTACCAAAAAAAAAAAAAGTTACGGCTTCTTCGAGTTTGCCATTCTCTTTGTTTTCTGGTGTTGAGCTTTGGAATGCTTGAGGGTTCCTTTCAACCACTAGGGCTTAGATTTTAATGAGACTGGTTACATGTTATCTATGTGATAATTGAGAGATGCTACTGTATGTGGTACGGTCATCTTCCTACCTACAATAAAGAATCATATTCATATATATAGTTAGCCCACCTCAAATTCTCAATCACACTTGAATAGCTCGGAGTTATATATAACAATATAACATTTAGGGCAAACATTACTTTACACTATAAGACTTGGGGTCAATTTTCATAATGAATCACCAGGTTTCAATTTCATCATTTTATTCTATGTGATTTTGAGATCATATCAATTTACTCTCTCTGTCTATTTCACTATTAAATCATCAATTAAGTTAAGGGTATTCTTGGTATTAATTAAAATTTCTTACCTTTTTAATTTTTCATTAAGTAACTAATTATTTTGATTTAGATGTTTTTTCAAATTAGTGCATTTAAACAAACTACAAGAGCATTACATTTACATTAAGGTTAATTAATTATGCTCTTGTAGTTTAATAAAATGGGTAAGAATTTTTTATTAATATCAAGAATACCCTTAACTTAATTGATGATTTAATAGTTAAATAGATAGAGGGAGTAAATTGATATGATCTCAAAATCACGTTGAGTAAAATGATGAAATTGATATGATCTCAAAATCACATGGAGTAAAATGATGAAATTGAAACCTAGTGGTCCATTCTGAAATTGATCCACAAACCTTGGGGTGTAAAGTGATGTTTGTCCTAACATTTACGAATCCACTTTATTCAAATATTAAACCCTTTAGAGCTGATTTTTGTACATGATCAAGTCATAATAGAGAATTATTATATATCTTAGCTAGGTTTTCGAGAGATCTCATTTTCTTGAATTACATTAAATATCATATGATATGATAAGTGTTATATATAAATATGGGCAAATTATATTTTATTACTATGTGGTTTACATTTTGCAATATATTCATACTTGACATTTAAAATATTTCAATTACTCCTGAATTCTTCAAAACGTGACACCCTGACCCTTCCGATAAATTTCCTTCCCAACTTCCATGACATTCTGTTATAGCTTCAGTGATCTCATTTTTCCAATTATTATCAACCTCATTAAAATAACATATCTGTAAATTTTCTCAATTTTGCGCCCAAAACTGAAAGAAAGAAAATGAAATAGGAAAAAAAATACCAAAATCAGGCGTCAAAATGGGCAAATTGGCATATATGCCTTTTTAATGAGTTTGATAATAGTTGGAAAATGGGAGCCAAATACTCTACATCAGCATCTAACGGAAGTTGAGACGAAAAATTTAACGGAGGAGTACTCTAGATGTCACGAATAGTTCAGGGAGCAACATTTGAAAGATCATGATGAATCATGTATGAATATGTATATATAACTAAGAACGGACAAATGGTCAAATAGTTATTAATCGCGATTTTTTTGACCATAACTATTTAGGATTATAACCGCGGTTATTTATAACCATTGATTATTTAGCTAAATGGTTATTATCCATAACCATAACCATTAATAAATGGTTAACCGTGGTGCACCGCGAAAATAATTTAATTTTTAATTTTCATTATTTCTATTTTTTAAAAGACAAAAATAACTAAAATTAATATTTAACAAAAAAATAAAAAACCAAAAATGATAAAAATAGGTAAAATTGCAAGGGATCGTCAACCATCTCGGATATCAACAAATTTTATATCACTGCATGGAGGTCGATGAGTAAAACAACTTTAATACTTAGGTCAGCGGCCAAAAGTGGTCCAAAATGTGAAAAACTCTCCGAAATTACGAAACATTTCTAGTTAGATTCACAAAAATAGACTAAAATATGATAAATCTAAGACATATGCTTGTTATACTTGAATAGAGGAACAAATCCTTACCAAGATTGCCGCCTGAAGTGGCCGGAAAAGTCGGGTCGACCCGCTGGCATCGCAAGTCGCCCCACGCAAGTCTGATGTTGAGTTTTTTTTTATTTTTTTCAATTCGTTAATTTTTTTTTTCTAATGACTTTAATTTAAAAAATACTATATAAATTGTTAAATAAATATAACCAAAAAAAA
Organism: Oemleria cerasiformis; assembly: GCA_037349345.1. NCBI lineage: Eukaryota > Viridiplantae > Streptophyta > Magnoliopsida > Rosales > Rosaceae > Oemleria > Oemleria cerasiformis. The sequence continues at coordinate 14,084,799 of JAZGTL010000007.1, forward strand.
GTTATATGGTTATGTAATAAATTGTTAAATGGTTAATAACCATAACCAAACCCTTTAAGTGTAGACCTAAATAGTTATAACCATAACCACACCATTTAGATAAATGGTTAAACCATAACCGTCCCATTTAATATAAATAGCAGGACCGGCCCTGAAGGCAGTCCGGCAAGGTGGCTGCCTTGGACCCCCACCTCGAGGAGGCCCGAATTTTTTTTTATACATAATTGATAATTAATATGATATATAATGAGGTTGATTCATAAATTGTTGTATTTGTTTACCTAGTCGAGTTGGTTTCCCTAGGGATGTTAATCGATATGTTTGGTTCGGTATTTCACCAAAATAAAAACCGAACCGAATGGGTTTTTCGATATCGATAGTGGCAGATTTCACAGTTTGGACTGAAATCGGACCAGACCGGTTGATTCGATTTGGGATCGGTTTTTTTGGTACTTCCTCTTGACGCCATCTCTAACCTAATTCCAGAGTGAAGAGAGACAAAGACTATAGAGTGAAGAGAGACAAAGATTCACTTCTTCCATCTCGAATCCATTTCTAATCCAGAGATTTGAGAAGTCGAGAAGTGAGACTCGAGAGAGGGACTCGCAATGGAGGTGTCGCCCAAATCAGCCTCATGCCTTACCCAAACCCAACAAATCCCTTATATCTCTCTCGCAAATCTCCCGATTCCCCCCTGATTCGCGAGCTACTGCTTCTTTCACCTTCGCCTGCTACTGCTTCTTTCACCTTCGCCTGCTACTACTTCTTTCACCTTCGCATCTCGAGAAAATGTCCAATTTGATTCTTCATCTTCATCCTCGCTCACTGACCACGACATGAGCTCGTCATCCAAGCCATAACTGTCTTCATTGACCACAACAAGGTCTGATTGGATCCGTCACAGGCGAAGAGATCAGAAAGATCGATGAGGATGGATGGGAAGATGGGCATGGGGCCGATTTGGTCTGACTTGATGAGGATGGATGTGGACTAGTGTCTGGTGGTGCTTTTCTTCGAGTTTGAGGAACGGGAGAGGAGACACTGAGGCGCGAAGATCAAAATGATCGATATTAACGAAGAAGGGGGTGGGGAGTTTGGCAACGACGTTGTTTGGTCTATGATTATTTGGCTAAACGGTTTCGATATCGATTTTCAGTACTGGGCCTCTTGAATACCAAAACCGAACCGTTTCCACTTCGATTTGGTTCGGTTTTTTGTTTTGGTTTCAGTTTTTTTTTTTGTTCCGTTATTTTTCGGGACAGTTCAGTACAGTTTGATTTTTCGGTCAATTTTTCGGTTTCAATTAACAGACCTAGGTTTCCCTGTTTTTTACTATGTACAAGGTACCTGGTTCGAACCTTTTAGGTGCAAGTTTTTTTCTTGTTTAGGGTTTAGGGGCCTTTTTCGGTTTTTTTTTTTTTTTAATTTTGTTTTCTCTTTTACCCAAAAATCCACAAATTTCCTATCTTTTAGGTTCTTTCACTTATTTTTTCAGCATTTTTTTCTTTTGTTTTTCTTTTTCCTAAAACCACAATAACCATTTTTTTTTTGTCTCCTTTTTCTAACGCAAACCAAATAATTTTTCCTATTGTGGTTTGTTAAATTCTAGCCTCCTCTATTTGTTAGTTTTTGTCTCTCAAAACGTAAGACGTGTGATATTTAAGTAATGTTTCCCTATATTTATTAAGTACATGTACTTTTTGTTGACAAATTATTAAAAACCTTATGTACCGATTTGATTACGTTAATTTGGTCATTGTTTCTTGTCATAATTATAACATTTGTGGAAGTTTTGATATAAAAATAGTTTTTTATAATTCTTAGCAATATATATACATACATACATGTTTATATAAGACACTTTTGGGGGTTAAAAAATTACAGGGACTCATCTTAAAGATTCGCCTTGAACTCTTAAAATCTCAGAGCCAATCATGATAAATATTTATGGTAACTGCGGTTATATATACCATACAATATCCAAGGAGATAAATTCATGAGCGAGGAGATGAATCGGTGCAGGTGTAAAAAGAAAAAGCTATTATGTTGGCGGACTCAGAGATGCCATGTGCTTGTTTGCTTTTCTGATAAGCAACTTAATTTGCCCTTTACTTGAGTAATTAATTAGGTGTATTAATTATGAAGTAGATTACTCTTTAACTAATTTGTTTTGTGATAATATACATAAAGAATCTCAAAATGTTCATCATGGATCACCAAATTATAAAGCTGCATCGTGTAGCTTGCTGCTTCTTGTGCTTATCAAGTTATATATTATCACTTAACAAACAAATTCATTAATGATAACATATGGCAGACTTTTGACCGGCCGTCGGCCACTCGTTAAAATTCTTGCTTCCATCTTAATCAATGCATCTTTGTGTATGCATGCATTAATTAGCAGCCAATTAAGAAAAGGGTCAGTCTGGCATGGCTGCAAATTCTTTTACAACTGTTTTTGTTTCAGTAGAGTGGTGCTTTATGTCTAGTTAATTACAAATATGACAGCCATTAGATTATATCGAATTATTCGTAGAATTCGTTTCAGGATTATGATAAATATATGAATCTGAAATTAAGGATGACTGTGGTCAAAAGAATAAGTACAAGGTGATATCTTTAAATTTTGGGATTGGTGAGCATTAGTTTTTGCCACCGATTCCACGTCTACCCTCCGCATCGGATGATCCCCCAATGGGCAAATAACTATTCCTAGGAAATTAGGGGTTCTTGAAACCTGATATTTGATTAGTGACTCTCATTTTTATAGAGACCTCATATCCACACTCTATGTAAGTATCTTAACTGCTACAAACCCGTTAATTGTTTGATACAATACGGACTTCCAAATGATGTCTAATTTTTATACAACGATCTTTATATGATGTTTTAAGAAATCAACCATTTTGATTATCATGCACAAGTACACATGCACTTGCATATAGAAAAGTCGACAAAATATTAACCTTGAAGGGAATCAGCACGTCCACTATATATATATGAATGAAAATTGTTGTTTAACTTAGAAGATGCATGTGTGGTTGTTCTTTATGTGGGCTATTGAGTAGATTTATTTATTGTTATTTTGAAATAATTTTGAAACATATTAAAACCCCAATTACTCACGTATATTAACTAAATATATAGATCACTCTTGGTGTAAGGAAAATAAAAGTACGCATGGAATCCCACATTATAACGTACAGTATCAGTAGTGTATATATTGATCAAACTTTACAATACACAACCCTCTAACCAAAAATGTATAAGTATTCAGTAATTATAATATCATATGAAAATAATTTCTTAAACAAATCATAACGTGGATCATAATATTACATTTAGAGAAGCACTCGAGGAATGTATAATTAATAATAAAAAAACAGTAACTATATAATTAATCAGATAGAAAACCAACCATTTTTTTTTCTTCTTCTTCTTCATCTTCATCTTATTGTGGTTTTTCTTTTTATTATTATTGCATAATGAATAAAATTACGAACCTCTCATGATGAGCACTCACATGCATTAATCCCCTTAATGGATCACGCATAATCACACAGACCATAGACGCAGTAAGCCCCCGGCTTGCAGCGGTTGTTACAATGGCCGCAATGCCTCTTGTCGAACGACACGTCGACACACTGCCCTCTGCAACACGACTGAGTGTACTTGCACTTCTTCTTACAGGTGCCGCAGTTGTGCTTGTCCTCCGACAAGTCCATGCACTTGTTGTTGCAGCACGTAGAGTTCTTGTAGCTCGGGGCCACGTAGGCACAAATCTCGTTGTCTTTGTGGCAGTGATCTGCTGCTCTAGGGTTCTTGGTGTTCTCAGCTAGGAAGCGGCTCACCCTCTTGGAAGGCAGTAGCCGCTTGCTTTCATCATCCCCGACCGAGACGTCGGTGAAAGCGGATGTTGCTTCTTCTTGTTGCTCATGAACATGATCGACCCTTGTAACGGTCATGAGAGTGATAGACAAAGCCATGGTTGTTGCTATGATCATGATAATCTTGATGACCTCCATGGCTTTGTCTCACTCTTTGGGTTTGTGTGTTTGTTTTTCTTTTTCTTTTTGTGTGTGAGAGGGAGAGAGATTGGAGTTTGAGGTAGAGTTTGATTTGATGATGGTGGGTAGAAGAAGACTTAAGGTTGATAGTAGGGAGGTGTTGACGCGGGAAAGGTGGTAAAAGCTTGTGGTTCTTTGGGATGTGATGCAAAGAGTGTGGTCGAATTCTAGGCCCTAGGGCATAGTATATTAGTATTACTTCTTAAAGAAACTTCATTCATTTGGGCACCCTATCATTCAAGGGCACTCTTCATTTTGCAGGACCATCATGCATGCAAAATTACACATATACGTGCATGGAGTGGTGTTAGAAAGGAGAGATTGTAACCTATATGTTTCACCATAATTTCATAACACGTAAAAGTAATATACAACTAATTATATGAAAATTTTCTAGTTACAATGATCACTATTCATATGGTTAATATTACGGAACAACTTGCTCACACACATCAAAAGTCAAAGGGTACTTTTGACAACTCACTATCCTTGATCCCTTTTGACCATGAGGTGCCCCAAAGATGAGAATCCAATGTGCCCAAATGAGCCGACCTGAAGAAATTTAGGCATGCTGTTAGGGGAAGCAAAGGGATTGTCCATTAATGAAATGTTTATTACACACCCAAGCAAACAGATCGTCTAAACGCTCTGCTGTGACGTCTCCTAGTCCTTCTAAACTATACTTAATTTAGCCCTATAATTAAGAAGGTCGCGCGTATTCGTAATTATACAATGATATTTAATTAGTATAACTAAATTAGATTAAATATTACATTTATATAAATATAATTTTTTAATGTTGTTAATTTGAGTCGGAACTTAAAAATTCATCTCATTTACAAAATAAATCAGAATATTGCTAGATTCAGAGCACAGCTTATAATTAATTTAAAAAAAAAAAAAAAAACTTGTGAATGCCAAATGTGCAAGTTAACCAGCCCTGAAGGCTTATATTAATTTGTGGCGCGTTTATTGCGTAACACGTAATTAATTATAAGAATCGCCAAATATGAGGGAGGCGTAGCGAATGAATGACCACCACGTACGCTTTGTAGGCTGCTTAATTTGACACAATTCTTTTTTTCCTTTTTTTCGTATATTTTATTGTCGCCTGTTTTTAAATCGTGGGTTTTAATTGATTTCTACGAGTTCATCAAGGTGCGTTGTGCTCTCCTTTTTTGTGTATGGAGAAAAGATCGAGTAACCATATTTCTGCTTTATATGAAGAAGAATTGTGGAATATTTTAGGTAGCTCTAATATTGGCTGACGAGGTCTAAGGTGTATTTAAAAACCAGCAGGTATTTTATTTCTTAATTGTGATGTAAAATAATGAGCAAAATGATAAGAATTATTCACAAAGATCGATGTTAAATCAAGTGCTTATTTATTTTGTCAAATGTCATTTGTTGTTTGCTATATATCGAGGATGATAGGGATAATCATATACGATGCTCATATGGTCGTCCCTCTATGATGAATATGATTTGTCCTTTGGAACTAATATCTAAATCGTCAATTATTTGAACACTCTGCTTGATTATAAGCTCGCGCACTACTAAATAACTCCATAAATTCTTAACTTCATTAATAAACCAATCAAATATCGATCTTTAATATTTTTCTCCTATCAGCTGTACGTGTTCTCTCTTTTTAGTTTTGTAGGTTTCTGCAATTAAACTTAATTTGAAGTTATATATGAAGCCACAAAGTTGTGTTGGAGCTGTGCGCACACCTCGTGATGGGGATGGTATAACTTGTATTGTAGAGCAACATAGCTTAAAATATATGTATATGCTGATCGGTATTGAGGATTAGTAAAATAATTAAAGATTAAAAGCTAATAATTTTGTTGGAAATTATTGTTTAATTAGGAATTGGTTTTGGTACAATTAGGAATTGATGTACTTACCAGATTTATTAGATTTGGTTTAGGATTCTAATTCTGCATTTGATTGGAAGTTAGGTTTTGTTGTCCTGGTTGATATAGGATTTGTTGCCTATATACGGCTTGACTTAGGCTTGTAATTTGTAACCATTCAAAAACCTTTGTAATCGCATATAGTAATATACTGATTGGTTCCTAGAGTGCTTGCATCCCCTATGGGTGTGCGGAGCTTAGTTTCTCCGTGCACCCATAGGCCATGAATTCGCATATTGAGATCTCCGCAACATTAGTTTTCGTGTATTTGTTTGTTTGACATAATATAAGAGTGGATTTGATCTGTCTCTTGCACTTTAATTGTTTGTTGTGGAGTATCAATTCGACAAATTTGAATATTAATGATTTGGAATATTGAGTTCTCTGAGAAAGGAATATATTGAGGTCAATTCCTTTGGCACATTGCACTACTTTAACTTAGAGGTTCAAGGGGTTTGGAGGTCAAGATCCGTCTTCTTCTAGAGAGGCAATGATATAATATAGTCCAATTAATAACCACTTATGAATGTCGATCTATTTATTAATTTATTTCATGCTCTCTACGAAGCAAATCCCATATAGTTGTGCTACAAAGCTGGCCTTGCTAGTGCATGTCATGCCCTACTTCATACTTACCAATCCTTCTGTCACAATGGTTTTACTTATTTAGTCAAAGACTTTCCAGGAAACCTAATTCCTTCCCGGATCAAATAGTTGTGCTACAAAGCTAGCCCTGCCAGTGCATGTCATGCCCTACTTCGTACTTACCAATCCTTCTGTCACAATGGTTTTACTTATTTAGTCATTTAATTTGGATTATATTGATATCTTATTGAAGGATTTCAAATAACTAGCTAGATGCAATATATTAAGAGAAATTTGTCATTTTGGAAATCTCATATTTTAGTGGTCTAGTTATGTTCTTGCGGTGTATGTGCTTTCTTTTTCTAGTTGCGCTTAAGTAGCTACTTACAATTTCATCTATTAATTGTTTGTAGTATATTTCTTAGTCATATACCTCAAATCCCATCGTACTTTGAAATTCTTCATCCAAACACAATTATAGACTCTACTTGTACTGGGACTGCAACTCATGCGGGTTGGAAGGTCAACTCAACCCTATAAGTCTTCACAATTTGGGCTCAGGTTAACTCGATTTAAGTGGGTTCAGATTAACTCGGGTTTCGAGTTGACTTGAGTTCAACCAATAAACGTGAGTCTGAGTTCAACCCAAAAATTCAAAATATATCATTTAGTTCAACAAACAATGTTAGATTATTGGATCAACACTAAAACCCCCCAATCTTCATTAGTAATTTCAAACATGGTCCCAACCTTTTCAAATTTTCAAATAAGTACCCAACCTATTTGAATATGTATACATTCGTTAGGTCTCTATTAGTTTGACCGTTAAATATCTACTTGGAAATTATGAGTCCACAATTCATATATCATTAATGACTTCAAACTATCATTGAAACAACTTTCCTTCTTATTCTGTAGATGCATAGTTAACTTTTTTGGGATCCAGGATGACTTTATTTTTTTATTTTGTAGTCCAAATAAACCTAAAAAGGCATACACATTATTGCCACATTGATATTTAACACCTAAATTAAACGAGGCATAACTGATGTAATTTTTTGAACATGAAGATACTTGTTTAAAATGTTTTAAAATGTTACGACCAATTTGAAATCACCAACACATTGTTGCCACATTGATATTAACACCTAAATTAAACGAGGCATAACTGATTTAATTTTTTGAACATGTAGATACTTGTTTAAAATGTTTTAAAATGTTACGACCAATTTGAAATCACCAACAAAGGTTGGGGGTTTTATGAAGTTGATCCTAAATTATCAGATGCTCAAATATTACATTTTTATTCATGGTGATCAATCATATTCATTATAAGATACAAAATAAATAAAGTAAAAATTTGTTCTGATCAATCGGCATAGGTTTTTTTTTCCCTAGTATCGTCATAGGTTTAAACGTACACTATTAGAATTAGATATGTTCTTATCGAATACATATGTGGGGTCTAAAAGCATTATAATTAAATTTGTTTTTTAGTGAGTTCGCATTCTAAAATCAAGTTAGGTTGTGTTAGTTAGAATTCATATTAGATATGGTTGAACTTGGGCGGGTTAAGACTTCAACAAACCCAACCCAAACATTTTCCTTGTTGGTTCGGATGAGTATCTTTATTATTATAAAGTCAGGAGGGTCAAAAGGCTTCATCAAAATATTTTGGACGAAAATACCCTTATTATGATTTTTAAAAAATGAACAAAATAGTAAAATCATATATTTTAATTAAAAATTAAAATAATCTTTATTATAATAAAGCCAAAAAGGTCAGAAGGCTTCACCAAAAAATTCTGACGACGAAAATACCCTTTTAATTATTTAATAATTAAGGATACAATAGTAAAATCAAATATATATAGGCTTGCACTTTATATACATATTGTATTAATAATTTGAACTCCCCTAATTATGTAAAGGCCAGGGTGGGCACAAGGAAGTTCGGGTTGGTGCAACCCAAGTTGCAAGACTAACTTGTATAATTTTCATTCTTTTAAGGAAATTTCTCTTTCTGGAAAAGAAATTATGTATCAAGTTATTATCTTGTTTGTTAGAAAATTACTTAACTCATTTTAATCCTCATTTAAAGAACTTAAGGTTTTTTTTTTTTTTTTTTCGCTAAAAACTCCTAGAGTGATTTTGGCCACATGATTACCTAGTTGTAAGTAATGAGAATCATTACATTTGATTTCATTTCAATTATTAGTGAATAAACATGTCATTAATGCTTTAGATTCAGAAAAAGAAGATAAACAACAAATGTAAAAGGAAAAATATGAAGACTAGAAATCGAAAGCTATTTTTTTACGGTTTTAACCTTCAAAATTTTGCTTCGTTGTTTTTCTTTGTTTCTTCATCTCCATACACCAAGGTCCTTCATTATCTACTTTATTTTTAGACTTTTTAGTCGAAATGCACCAAAAACTACAACTTTAATCTCACTTTGCACCCAAAACACTCATATGTCTCACTTACCACCCAAAACCCTCATTTCATACAAAAATTTGCACTAATTCCGTTAACTTCATCCAATAGTCGTCAATATCAGGGGTAATTTTGCCATCTCAATCCACGAGATTATGAATAGATAAAAAAATTCGGATGAGTTATGAATGATTTCAAATTTGTTCATGTTCATCCCAATTTGCCGCGTCATATGTATTTAGTGCCCGACCTATTCATAACCTCGTGCCCTGAAATGACAAAATTGCCCTTGATATTGACGACTATTGGATGGAGTTAACGAAATTAGTACAAATTTTTGTATGGAGGGTGGGTTTTGGGTGGTAAGTGAGACAAATGAGCGTTTTGGGTGCAAAGTGAGATTAAAGTTGCAGTTTTTGGTGCATTTCGACTAAACAACTATATTTTTATCCCAAGAAAACGACATGACGTCTAAAAATTTCTTAGAACAAAGACACTAAACGACATGACGTCTACTAGTTCTTGTGGTTCCACCCAAAAATATTCGGGCCAAAGCGGCAAAACGGCCATCGCGATACTGTCAATGTTGGAAGTACAAGAAGCAAGGCTCTACGGTCCTATCGATGCTGACCATGGAGTTCAGACCTCGCAATTACAGCGCCGAAAAAGAAGCCCACGCGCTTCCTCGTGTACCGGCGGGCAATCACCCTCTCTCTGCTCCGTCGTCTCCACCTCACCTTCAGGTGCAAATTACAGCGATCATATTCTCCAATTATCGTAATTTTTATTGCCCTTGACAATGCGCATCTGTTTGGTTGCCAAGAAAAAGTAGGAATTTCAGATAACCAATATTTCTGGATCAGATAAGCATGGCTACTAGTACTAACTACGGAAATTCAAAGAACAAGTAATAAAAGCTTTTAATTTCAATGATGGAGCTAAAATGCATGCTCTTCAAAAAATTTGAAGTTATATACAATGATTTGTATTGGAAATTTGACAAATGCCAATTGGAAGCGGTAAATATTATAGTTTTTTGGTTACTAATCAGGTTTGGTGCTAGAGATTAATATGGGATTTATGAGACAAGTATTTCCCTAGCTTGTCTATACTTGGCCCCCTTTGCGAGTTTCCAGATGAGTTGAACATGAAACCAAACCCATTTGAAAACACCTGGGTTTAACAAGAAAAATTGTATAGGGCTTAAGAAACTTGAATGCTAGCCATGTATATAATTGGCTGGCTGCTGCTTTGATTATGATATTTTAAAATGTTGACAAAGTGCAGTATCTTAATATAGGCTGAGTTTGTGGATCTTGGGGACATGGAGTATTTTGACCCACTTAGAAGGTCGGATAACAAGTCTGAAGCATCTAGAGAAGATTTAGTAGACATTGAGACCAGTGCTGCTGCAGGACTCTCCCATGAAGTTTTTATTCAAAATCCATCCAAAGAATGGGCCACTTTTAAGAGATCCTTGATTCAGAGGTTTCCAGTCTCCAAAACAGTTTTGACTTCCTCAGTAAGCATTTTACGCTTCTTGAGCTTTTTATTTCCACATGCTGTGCTATATACAAGTCTAGTGCACTCTGACAGTAGTTCAATAGCTAGTGAACATTATTGGTTGTATCTTCGCTGGGGGAGCCTCTGTTTCTGACATCAGTTTCAATTCTGTTTATTTTGTAATGAAAAAAAGTTTGATTTTGGGTTCCTGGATGAATGTTACTCTAATCTTTTCTTCCTAGTTTTTAAAATACAACCATGAAGTATCTTAGCAGGTGGGGTCTGTGTTCTAATGTCAGTTTCATATTCTGTATGCTTTTCTAATATCACTGATTCTTGGGTTCCTGGATGAATGCTACTTCACTTGTTTCTGGCTAGTTTTCAAAATCATGAAGTATACTATGGAAATTCATATTGTTCTTGTCTTATATATAAGCTCCACCGTTTTGTCGTTTTGATTGAACTTTTTTCCCCGTATTTTTGGCCCTCATATTTTAAAGTGAGCCTGCTATTCCCTCCCCTTATGTTCCTTATTGAATGCTGTAGCCTATATTTTAACAAATTTTCTCTTTCTTAATAATTACAGATGTCCGAAGTGATGGTGAAAGGCAGGAAAAGTATGTCAGCCTCCTTTGATTTGTTCTCTAATTAGTTAACCAAATCAATACGAATAATGACTATCACTATTGTCACCAGTTTCTTTTGCCGCATCTTGCATCTAATAGAGCAGCTATAACAATCACTTGGTAATTTACAGCATACGAGAAATCTTCAACAAGTATGCATTTGGAGGAACTGGAAGATCCAGAAAAATTTGCAGAAGAGGGTGGAAAGGTCATCACAGGGCAGGAATATGTTTCTCGGTTGCATGAGCTTAAAGCTGAATTAAATCAAGCTTGGCATGCTGATGATCGTGTGACATCCTTGAAATTATTGATAAAAGTAAATTTATTATTTTAATTGATAATTCGGTTTACACAATTTGTCGTACCTGTATAGAATTTGTGGTATAAGGAAAGAATGATAGCTGGTGCTTTTATATAGTTTTACTTTTTCAGTATTATGTTGAAAAACTTGGTTGATGATCATCCTTTACTTTGCATAATTTTTATGTTACTTAGCTATATGTGCTTATTATCTAGGTTGAAGATTTCTATTTATTTGGCATACAACGTTAGTTTTTTTTTTGTGCCCTCTTATGTAATAAGTCATTTTTATGTTACTTAGCTATATGTGCTTATTATCCAGGTTGAAGATTTCCATTTATTTGGCATACAACATTAGTGTTTTTTTTGTGCCCTCTTATGTAATAAGTCATTTTTGTTTTAAATGTTCTGAAAGAAATGGATCATATTACCTATTTGTGTTTATAATCAGTTTTGTGACTCTTGTCTGAGAATTAGGATGTTCTGACTTACTTTAGCTTTACAGGCTTACAACTCTAGCTTCAAGATTTTCATTCATTTGCAGAACTAATTTTTTCTTTTGCAATTTTATGTAAGAAGTTAGTTTCTCTGTTTTTTAAGTCCATGGATTTTTCACTAATTCTTGTGGCTCAGTGAAAGAAAAAATCCTGCTACTCCATCTTGTGAGAGAAGTAGGTATAGGGAAAAAAATGTAATGCTACTTTGTATACATGTTATTAAATTTTGAATGCTGTTGACAGGTTGCTAGGCTTTTGATGGATACATCTGTTTTACAGTGTTATCCTACACTCTTTGCTCTTGCTACGGATATTATGGATATGCTTGGGGATATGGTATGGGAACGCATTAAGTCTAAAGCTGAATTTGCTGAAGATGGAACCAAATTTTGCTCTATACCAGGTATTGCTATTAAATTTCTCCCTCTGTGTCAGTTGTGTCCTCCCTTAAAAGCAATACTGTTGATGTCTTTTCGTTCTTATCTATTACTAGAGTATGCTATTACTAGACTAAGTGAGCTGTTATACGCTTGTAACTTTAGGGAAGCCTGGGAAGGAAGCAATTTATCATAATTGCCTTTGAGAACTAGCAAACTTATCTGCGCTTCTTTCTTATCTTCATTGTTGGGTTTTATTTTCCTTTACTTTTGTATTAACTTCAATACTTTTTCACTTTGTTGGTGTAATCTTTGCTGTATCAGTTTTATGATTTGTTTTTTCTGAAAATTTGATTGGATTATTGCAGTGAACTTTGTAGCGAGTGACATTTGCTCTGATGCTAAAGAAACTTGTACCAACTGGTTCTCCAAAATCGGTGCTGTCCGAGAACTTCTTCCACGCATGTAAGCTCTTGTTCATTATGTTTACTCTTTCTCTCTTAAAAATATGCTGTAATCTTTGTTCTTTAAAAAATTAAATGGCCATGTGTTAAAGAAATAAAGAAATGTATAGAAAGAACGGTGAGAAAATGAGAAAGAGAAGTTTTCAGCAATATTTTCACCTTAAACCCTTGGACATTGAAAAGAAAATTGAAATTGGAATAGGCCATTAAGTTCTTAATACTTGATTGCTGCCATTTAATTATGATAAAACATCTATTTATGCTCTTTTGCTTGGTCATTCTACATGCAAGAATTTTCTCTTGCTTCTTCCCTCTTTCCCATCTCCCCACGCACACCCCCCCCCCCCCCCCCCTCCCCCTTTTTTTTCCCAAATGAAGCATTCTCTGGATTTTATTTTGGTATTGAATTTCAGTTATTTGGAGTTGGCATTATTTCCTTGCTGGCGTTTCTTGGTTGACCGGCCTCTCAACAATCTCCAGCGCTTGGTAATGATGATTAGAGGGTTAGGAGATCCCTTAGCATCTGCCTATTGCCGTCTGTATATGGTCCGTTGCATGAGGAAGCTTCCTTCACATGATACAGGTACATTTATAGTCACAGCACATGTTGGTAAGTTCCTGCTGACGGGTGATGAGTTGATTTGTTTCAAGTTTAAGGGAAAAAAGAAAAAAGAGGAGAAAATTATGCTAGTAGGATTACTGGGGAAGGGCATGATTTATCATGACATGCTCCCCAGGAGCACCAAATGGCAGAGAAGGACATAGATAACTGACCCAGTTAGTTTAGTGACCTTTTGAATTCAAAAATATGTATGGCCAGAGCAGATACTCATTTGACTAAGGCATGCAACCTCATTATATGCTTATTCTCATCCATTCCAATCATCCCTATAATTTAGATAGGAGGATATGTCTTAAAGTGAAAATCCAATGTGTAGAGACAACGGTGGATTGAATTCTGAATCAATTTTTAGTTTGATGAATGTCCTTTTAGAACTAAACTAGATTGATGTGTTGGCTATTTTTTCAAAATCCTTATTACATTTGGCTTGTAGTTCTAGTGCTTCTCAATGTTACACCTTGCACCTGAGGTCCTGAGTTCAAACCCCTCCTCTCCAATGTCGCTCGATCAAAACTTCATTATCAGTGTGGTTGATAATGGTTGAATGCAAACTTAGCCGCTAGAGAGAATATGTTTATCTCTCAATACTTTTGTTAGACACCATTTTCTTTACTAGTTTCGTGAATTATCTATTTAGTTTGCTGCTTTCCACTTCTGTAGGTGGTAAGGTTTACTGACACGGCAATTTGGACTCTAGGTGTCTGAAATCTAACTGGGTTCCTACATAAACCCAACATGCTCTTACTATCTATTTCTAACAGTATAAATACTAAATAATTTAAAGTCTCATGGTTAACAGTTATGTTACAGGATGTCTGCTCACCTGTGTGAATGACTTCAAAATTGTGTTGATGCGGGTCATATCAGCAGAGGAAAGCACTCATGGAAATTTGACTGAAAACAAAAGATTGCTTGTCAGTCTGATGGAACCAACAATTGAGTATATGATGAAAGACATATTTAAGAATGTGCCTGAGGTATGCACTGTAATTTCATGCAGCAATCATATATGACTTCAGAACTCTATATGGCTATATTCCAAATTCCATTTCTCTGGATATATCTTCTTCTGAAAATATAGGAAGCAAACTATGTGGTATTGGTAGTGCATGGAGCTTTAGTATTTAATTTAATTAGCAGTGATATGTTGTAATGAGCACTTTAAAGTAACTAGAACATAATCTTGTAATACTTGAACTATGTAGGATTATGTTGGAAGTCTCACATTCATTGTGCTCAACGCAACCTTCATTTCATCATTAAGTCTTACAAAATGCTGTTGAATCTATCAAAACATGAATAGCTGGTATGAGATGAATTAGTATGTAGTGAACTATCAAATCACAATATCAACTGTGACTTGAACTTTTAGTCTTTCTAGGGTGATGATGTAACTAATTATACTTTTAATCTGGTGACAGAGACAAGTAGGCGATGTACTCGTTGAGCTTGGAGTTGGGTTGAATCAAGTGGAGTTCTTGGGAAGCTTCCCATGTGTCTCAATTTTGCTTCACCATCTACTCAAGCAACTTCCATCTGAATTAGTTAGTTCAAGGGCTGTGGAGATCCTTCATCTTATTGAGTTTAGCAAGGATGATTCCTTTGATCAGGTATTATTCATAAGAAGGTGGTCAAGTCATAACATTGTTACATATAGAGCATACATTATATTACCAGCTGCATCATTGATGTTACGGCCTTCCTGGTATTGGGCGGGATTCAGTTAATCTGGATGTTAGGTCCAAATTTATCAATGAATTCAATCCACAGTTTTTGAATCTTTTTTCTCTTGTTTTTTGTTTTGGTTGGGAAAGTGCTTGAATTACAGGTTACTTGGATTTAGGTTATATGAAAGATCTCAAACAGACACTTTCAATGCTGTGGTGGAAAAAGTCATTCAGGTATATAGAGAGATCTGTTTCTAGTAGCTTGGTTTAAATCTTTTAATTATGTTTATAATTTCATACTGTTCCATTCTGAAGAACGGTGTTGAGAATTATCACATAAACCTAATTTATGCATTTTATTTGATGATAAATCAGGTTATTGTTCAATATGATGGACTTGATGAGTACTTGAAGGTTGTGGATGCTTATATGGATATTGTTCTTCAAAATCATATGGTGCGTCGTAGTAGGTTTGCATATTAATTAGACCAAAGGAAAGTTCCATTTGTTGTTGTCTGGTTCTTTGTTTGAAGTGGTCCTTTCTTTCCTTTTTTTTCTGAAAGGAACCAGAAAAATATGTTACTACATGAATATGAGCAAGTATACATGAATGGTTAAAAAGCAGTCCGCCAAAAACAAAAACTAATTGAAACTCCCAATAAAACCAATTACAGAACCTTATAAACAACATTCTTCAGCCTTAGGTTGTCTATAGCTGCCTTCATTTAGTAGATTACTTGTGTTGGTGATTACAACTTACAATAATAGTGACATTTATATAGTGAATGCATTTGCTCCTTTTTACCGTAGTGTTTGTGTTGATTGCTTAAACTGAGGTTTCTATGGACCTTTCTATGTTGGAGAACCAGTCGTCCTAGATGTTTTAGATTTTAGGAAGTATGTGTACAATAAATATTAGCCTTAAAACCGAGTGAGACCCATTCCTATCAGTGGGTGTTCCTGACATGTGAGCTTTTCATGTTAGAACAGAAATATACAAGTGGAGACATCAAGATTTGAACCAAGGTCTTATGGACAGTCTGGAAAATTTCCCAAAAACCTTACATTGTATGGAAGTGGACCAAAATGTACATTAAACTTAAAATGTGTCATAGTGGAGCACTTTAGTTCTTGCCCTGAAGTAAAACTGAAACTAATACTTTGTTAAATCATATTGTCTAAGTTCAAGTAAAATTCATTGCACATTTTGAACAATAATGGCAAATGTAATTTGTACTTGATATGGATAGTAACTTACTTTCTCCTTGTTTTTATACAAGTTACACCAAGAAAAAAAACATTGAAGTGCTGGTGCGGCTATGATATGCATTGCTGAGATTTCTTTTCATCTGCATGTATTAATTGTTATAAATAAGAGTAACTGCTTGCTGTTGTAGAGTCATAGTAATACACTTTTCTGAATTAATAAGCAATATGGCGTTGAGCTGAGTTAGAATGTCTTAACTCAGGATATGATATGCATTGAAGTGCTGGTGCGGCTATGATATGCATTGCTGAGATTTCTTTTCATCTGCATGTATTAATTGTTATAAATAAGAGTAACTGCTTGCTGTTGTAGAGTCATAGTAATACACTTTTCTGAATTAATAAGCAATATGGCGTTGAGCTGAGTTAGAATGTCTTAACTCAGGATTTGTAGGACTAATCTTTATGTAGCTGTTATAAGATATTTATTGTAACTGTAACTTCTGTTGCTTGTTAACTTCGCATTCATCAAGCTTGTGTAAACACAGATGCTGTTTCAATCTTGCATTCGGTGGTGAATGCAAACTTGTGCATAAACACATTAGCATCTAGATGCTGTTAAAAGTTTCTTGCTCTGAATCTAATTTTATGCCAGGATGACCATCTGAACTCGATTTTAGAAGGTATTTCACAACGAGCAAGCAGTAAAGGGATTTCCGATAATGAACTACCAACCTTACAGTCCATCTTGGTGAAGCTTCTTTCTTATTTCAAGGGTATAGAAGACCTATTTTCCATGGTACGCTTCTCCCTTTACTTGTTTAAAGTTTCTCTCTATCTCTCTCTCTTTCTCTCTCTCTACCACAAAGATGGGAAGGAATTTTATTGTAACCATAACTTGCTTTTAGTATTATGGTTGTGTAATATAAAACCAAATTCAACTACCTATGGAAATTAGTTGTGATTGTTTTTTTGTAGAATCAGTTTCTCAAGATCTTAGATCTAATGTATGGCAGTACTCGAAGCATCATCAATATCCATATCCTTGATATGGCGATAAGGTGCAGTTTTAGTTACTTTACATTCATTTGAGTAATTTGTTGATTTACACCATGAACTGTTCTTCACTGCTAATTTCCCCTCAACTTATATTTTGGTCAATTTCCCCGTCACCATCATGTTTACCCACATTCTATTCAATTTTTCGTTCAAAAAAGTCACAATCCGGTCACTAAAAGTTATTTTTTATTTTTCCTTCCTCAACGTTATTTGTTATTTTTCCTTTCTTGAACTGTGATATTTTTAACGAAAACTTAGATGAAATGTGGGCAAGCATGGCCGTAGTTGGAAAATTGACTAATAACAGTTCAGGGGCGAAATTGGCAGTGGGGTACAAGTTTAGGGGGAAAATTTGGGAAATCCTCTATTCATTTTTTACTTTATCTAGTTAATGTCTACTTCAGCGTAATTGTGCCTTTTAAAAAGCATAGGCCCAATTTCATAACTTTTTGAAACTACTAAATTAGAGCGCTCTGTGTCCTGGTGGGTGTATGTTTTCATCAATCTTATGACTTTATCACATGTAGATGCTTCCTTCATGCTCTAATTTCATAGGACTTATGTAAAAGTGTTTGCATAAATTTGGCAACATGGAGGTTGGATTAGACACGTGGAATAGTGGTTAAGGAACCTGAAGCGTCATGATCAGATGTATTACTAGATAACTGTTAAATAAATAATAGTGAGAATGCTGAGACCTCTCTAGGTTCCTTACACCGTCTGTTCTGTGATTTCTTCTTGTTACTCTTCTTCAGTTGCCCCTTCAATTTCTGGGGCTTAACATTGCTTTTTCATTTGGCAGGAATGGTTGTATATGTGATCCAAGAACTATACAGTTTCTTCTTGAAATTTCTCAGGCTCTACATCAGGACGAAAATTTTGTGAATATAAAAGTTGATGCTAACCAAACAGCACGTTTGATTTCTCAGTTTGTATCGCTGGTAATTAGTTTTAACTACATATTAGAATGTTGTGGCTCTTTTGTGGCAAATCCATATGGTTGTGTGGCATTTATTTCGTTCTTGATTTTTAGGTTGATTACGGGGCAGAGATGGAGAGTCAGTTGGCATTCTTTGTTGAATGTCGTGGAGCTTTTGGTAGCATACACGGGCTTAAGGTTTTTCTTTTGCTTTTTTGGTCCAGTTTTGTTGTTAAACCTTGACGAGCCCAATATCTAATTACACTGATCATTTGATTCCATTTTATTGAATTGAACCGTCTGATGACATGTTTTGCTTGAAAGATGAAATTATTGGAGAAGACCTTGTTTCAAAATAGTCCTGGGCTTTATTTTATTTATTTTTATATCAGAAATCAATTTTCGATAGTATCAAATATATGTACGTAGTTCACCAAAATATATAATTACTTTCATTGTTATCTATATATTCTTTCCACATTTAATTCCACACTTGAATTCACTTTCAGGAAACTCTTATTCACTCCAGTAATAGTTTAGCGATTAAGGCTTTGAAAGATGGGACTAGACATCTGAGTTTTGTCAAATCCTGCATAGCATTTTCTGAAGTCACTTTACCCTCTATTTCAGCCCAGATTAGGCAGTTAAATCTTTATCTTGAGACTGCAGAGGTAATTTTTTTGTTTTGGTGTGCTCATGTTGCAAATCAATGTAACTATATGTGTTTTACTCATTCCTCTAGAAATGGTTCAGGTAGCTCTCCTGGGTGGCTTAGTTGCTCATTCAGATGGACTGATTGATTCAGCAATCAACTCTTTGCAAAGTTTAGACGTAGTGGATGGTTAGTTCGTCTCTCTTTCATGGTGAAATTGTCATTTGACATTAGTATTAGCATCAGAACCAGTGATTGAGATGTTCTTATTGTATTTACGAGTCTGAATTTTTTTTCTTTCTTAAGAATAAAATTTTCCTTTTCTTATGAGAAAGACTTGGATATTTCATCTCTAAAAATGGAATTTGACATTTAGGAAGCTGAGGTCATTGTGTTGGTGTAGAACTTACGTTTATCCCCTAATCTACAGGAAGCATGAACTATCAATTATAATAGCGGCTTTTGGGACTATCTTTTGCTGTATTCTTTTTATTAGAACAAGTCTCATGCTCTTTACAGTTTTAATCGAAGTCTAAACTTACTTTCCGTACTAAATGGGTTAAAACCCAAGTAAATACAAAAATATACAACTACCTAAACCTTGTTGGACATCTAACAAACATGATATGTTATACAATACATATCTTAAATAAAATAATATACGACAGTGTATTCCTAGGAGGCTTGAACAGATGCTTAATACGCACACATTTATGTGACTGTGTAGCACAGGAAGAAAAAAAGTACATACAAATTGATACCAAACTCATTTATGTAAATTTTCGAAAGCAAAGAATAAGAAGAAATTGAAGGAAATAGGGAGAGCATGGAATCTACTAGAACCACACCAGTAGATATCTCTAGGCATTACACCTAGGGTTAGGTTGCATCATTAAATCCTAGAGAGAAGCATAAGTTAGCTAAAATTTCTGTAAGATTCGTCATTTAAAAAGACGCACTTGAGCCTTATATAGAGTTCTAGTTGCGCAATACAAGAAACGTAGCCATTGTAGACTTGGTTCTACCATAATGTGCATATAACAGCAGCCATTATTGATTGGATGTGGCCAAACCCATTATGTAAGATCCTAAGTAGGTCCAACATCATCCAGCATAATCCAAATTGGGGCTTCAGCCTTACAATCCTTTTTGCCATGCCTTCGATAAACTCTTAAGGCGTGGCTTCCAGTTAGGTCCTTCATCAACCACATTCAGAAATGATTTCACGTAATCAATATTCTTGAGTGATATGCCAGAGTATTTGGAATTGAAAAACACAACTCTAATGTATATCAAGAGAACTCTCTTTTTCAATTGTCAATACATACTTTGCACTATACCCTGATTATCCAAAAACTTAAATATATTATGGTAACAGGTTATGGTTCCATTCTGGTTCAAACATACCCAATAGATCACATTTACTTTACCAATAAAAGCCACAAGACATAAGTGACATAATTGAAAATCTGTGCGTGTATATACTGTTGTTGATTTTCATTGTATATTTACACCTCACATTCCATCGGGGTCATACCATTTGAAATTAAAAATGATTTCCCTTTTCTTGTGTAGTTTCCAGAACACCAATTGATGCTGATGGGTTACTCTGGTCAATACAAAAATTATTCAGCCTCTTGGTTATGGTTCCAGGTTGTTCCAATATGTTTTTCTTGTGTTCATTTCCTTCTTGCTTGTGGTTTGTATAATATATCAATAAAGTGTAGATTGCATGTGTATTTTTGTTTTTCTTCTGAACGTAGGTTTGCTTACTTTTAAAAAAATTGAATTATGGTTTTTATTTTTAGGGTTATTTTTACGAGGAAACCCAAAAAGCAAACTTGTGTTGTTTCTCTATAAAGGATATGCAGAATGACTGGAAAACTTGCGAAAAATAATAAGGGAAGTCAAACTATAGGCTAAAAGCCATCTTACTTTTGAATTATAAAAACATGAGTAAATGACTGTTTTTTTAAAATTTGATTCTTGTATTAAGGAGTTGAAATATTTTCTTAGTACTTGACACATTTTAGAACATGTCGAAGACTACTTATACTCTATTACAATTAGCACTGTCTTTGGTTTTAGAGTTATGAACTGCCCAATAAAATCACATTAAGTACACGTTCTTTGATCTCATATTTTGTCTGACTTATCTTTTCCAAGTGAAGGTAATCCTGAGCAGGGAGTAACTTACTTTCCAAAGAACTTGGTGATCCTAGTTAACTCTCAGTTGTGGTGAGTCTTCCATAAAAACATTTAATGTTGAGAACCTTGTATCTTTTTATTTTTATTCATGAGTTTTACATGTATCTTTTTTTGATGATGTAAGATATATTGTTCTAGGATGACACCAAGAATGAAGGTGAAGATTTTCTGTGCAATTGTTTCGCTGTTAGCAGCACTATCTCAAAGAAATCTCCCTTATCATGCAGATAATGGAAAGGTACGCATTTCAGTTCTTTGTAGAAATTTCTGGATTTAAAATTTTCTGTTGTCAAAATTATAAAGACTAAAAGAAAAGTATTTTTGAAATGCCAGAAATATCTTGAAAGTGGGGGAAAATAGTACAAAATAGTCCTCTGCGTTTGCCATAGTTCTAGTATTCCATGTGAGGTTTTGTTATTTGTGGCTGCCGATAGATTCTGTTTTTGTTTCTTCAGCCACTCGGAAATGATGTATTGTTCTTTGGTGATTCATCATATTTACATGAGCTTGCCTCATTGTGCGAGTTTGTTCTTCAAAACCTTGTTGATGCTATTCAAAAAGAATCTTCCACGGTAAAAATTACTTTCATTATGGGATTTCCGTTTTCTCCCCTCCCATTTTGGTGGTGCTAATATTTGGCTCTGGTTGAATAAAACTTAGGCTTCTCGCGGGAGTATGGCACTTGAAGCTTGCAACTGCATTGCATCATCTTTGATTGTAAGTTCTTATGTCAACTTCTGAATTAACTTTAGTGAACCCACTACCATAATCTGATCTGATTAATGATACAACAATTCAGTCCATCAGTTCATACCTAACTGGGTGTCATTTCTAGATTCCAATACAATGACAGTTTTGAGAAAGGAAATTGCTAGGTGGACCACATGGTTTGCAAACCACACACCGATACAAGGGGCCCTACTCGTGTTGGTGGGTCCTACCTGTTTTAGTGTGTGGTTTGCAAACCATGTGGTCTCCCTAGCATTGTCCTTTGAGAAAAGAAAACTTCCAACCATCACCTCTGCCACCCACACAACCAACCGCACCATTAATACAAACAAACACCATATCACTTCAGGAAAGTTGAACTTCATAGTTCTGTATTTAAAATTTCAAATTCAGGAATACTTAATAGGCTAGGCTAGCCAAATAGATTTGTTTTGGGAGCTGATTTTCACACGCCATTTTTCACTTGTTGCACTCCATTTCTAATTTTATCTTTTATCTTCTTAAAGAAGAAGTGGAGTGCAACAAGTAAAAAATGGAGTGTGGTAATCATCTCCCATTTGTTTTCTGAAAATGATGTAACTAAACTGATTTCCTCGTCCTTGCTTGCTGAGCCAATTTTGACGACTGCATCTTTTGTTTCTTGTACCATATACGTTCTCTCAATTTTGTGTCTTGTTGGGTTTTGTCTACTCTCTTTGGCAGCTAAGTGAGGAAATATCTTCAATTTGCTCCACTTTGATAGAGACTGGGAAGTCATGTATGAACACTAAGCATGGATATCTGCAATCTACAATTAAATTTATGGATCGCTTGCCACATTCTTCTGTTATTGTCTGATGACATATGAGGGTTTATTATGAGGTGCGTTGGGGCATATTTACTCCAGTTGCTTGGGGTATGTATGTTTGCTAGATGCCTTGTAATTTGTAGAGTGCGCTTCGAAACCACCCTGATTTTACCTTTTATACTCCTTGTACATGTGAGCTCTACAAATATACAACATATATGATTCTATTTATACAACATTTACTTGCTAAATATCTGTTAATATTTTAATAATATTAGCATTTACTTGCTAAATACAACATTTATGATTAAATTTTTTATAGATTTTTGTAGATATTTTTGAAGTGATCGAGATCTATAAATTTGACATATGTATTAATTTTCACAAATTTTTACAGAGTTAATAAACGACAGTTTTCTCCTTCCTCGGTTTGGTGTTTCTCGTGGCTGTTTCCCCCGACGGTCGGTATGTCCTTGATCGCGGGGAGGAGGAGAAGAAGATGGGTTAAACCAAAAGGAACTCGGTTGCTTCGAATCAAAGTTCAAGGGTACGAGGTTTTGGGTTCGGTGGCACGGTTTGGATGAGGATCGCGAAGAGAGAAAAATGAGAAGAATCTAGAGGGTCTGATTTAAAATATCTACCTAGTGAAAATTATCAAACTGCCCCTAAACATTCTAGACCCATAACTCTCTCATACGAATTCCGTTTTTCGCATGTCGCTTGTTTACGAATTTGTGAGTTCGAGACCTACACAATGGTCCACGAAAAACTTCCAAAGGTGTTTCCAAACAAAATTGATTTTCAAGCCTCTTATAAAATCAAGGGTAAACTCGTCATTTCTCAAATTAATTTACGAAAATTCACTAATTAAATTTACGGGTCGTCACAATAGTCCACCCTTTTGGGGAGTTATATAATTTTTTTTTTATTTTAAAAAAAATGATCTGTTAGTGACAAATCACGACAGTCCATTCTTTTGGGGTCTGGAAAGTCTAATACACACATTTCAGCGCACCTCGGGACTGGAAAGACTAATACACGCGTTTCAGCGCACCTTTTGCCACAATGACAGTCCACCATTCTGGGGGCCGGAAAGACAAATGCTCGCATTTCAGCGCAAATCAGGGCTGGAAAGACTAATACACACATGTCAACGCACTTCGGGGCTAGAAAAATTAATAGACGTATTTCAGTGCACCATTGGCCATAATGACAGCCCACCCTTCTGGGCCACAATGACAGCCTACCCTTCTGGGCCACAATGACAATCCACCCTTCTAGGGGCTGGAAAGACTAATACATGCATTTCAGCGCACCCCGGGGCTGGAAAAACTGACACATGTGTTTCAGCGCACCCTTGGCCACAATTAGAAGATTTACCACTGGCAGGAATCGAACCTAGGACAAGCCGGATGTATGACGGTACTAGGAATGCCCCAACCACTGGGCCAACTTGTTGTGATTATATTTAGATATATAATTTGATATACACATTTTTTAAGAGTTTATGCAAAATCACAATTAATTATTTTTTTTCTAAAAATTCTCTCACCAAATTCAAATAAAATAATATATTTAGTACATTCATAAAACTTTTAAACCTTTAGGGTCTATTTGGTACTGTTTTGTAAAACTATTTTACAAAATTGTGTTGAAAAATGAAAATGGAAAATTCAATTATACATATTCAAGATTTGAGAATGCATTTGACACCATAATTAAAAAGTAGTTTTCTAAAAATAAAACACTAATAACGCGTTGGTATTAATATTTGATAATGGTGAAAAAAAGGATATGTGTTTTGAGATGGCGATGGTGGGAATAATAATAGTAGAGATAGTGGTGGTGTTATTGGGTGGAGGTGGTGATGGCAGCAATGGTGGTGGTTGGGTAGGAGGTGGTGATGGTGGCAATGGTGGTGGTTGGGGTGCCGGTGGTGATGGTGGTGGGCTAGTGGCAATTATGAGGTGGTGTGAATCGTGGCGGGGCAGTTGGTGGGGGAGGGGCGACGGTGGTGGTGGTGGTGGGGTGGGGGGAGGGTGCGCTGGAGTTAGTGGCAGTTGTGGTGGTGGTGATGAAGTGGCAGAAGGGGTGGTGGCGGCGGTAGTTGCGGTGGAGGTGGAGTTAGTGGTGGTACGATGAGGTGGAAGTGGTGGTAGTGGCGGCGGTGGCAGTAGCAACAATGGTGGTGGTGTGATGAGGTGGCATCAGTGGTGTAGGGTGGTGGGGTGGTGGTGGCGGTAATGGTGGTTGTGGTGGCAATGATGGGGTAGTGATGGCGGCAACGACGGTGGTGGAGGTACTTGTGGTGATGGTGATAATGACTATGGTAATATTGTGGTGGCCTCTTACTTAGTATTGTACGTATTTGTTTCTTTATTTTTTTTGGGTTGTATCATTAACACATAAAACATAAAATTCGTGTTTTTTGAAATGTAAGCAATTTATTGTATCATGTGTTTCATTTTCTAAATTCATTCTTAAAAAATGAGCTACCAAACGTGTTTTAGAACTGATTTTGTATCTATAAAATGAAAAACTGTTCTGCAAAACCATACCAAACATGCCCTTAACGATCATAAAACATAGTAGGAGATGCTCTCATAAGGAGTGTAATTGAAAAAGACAATGCTAGAAAGACCACATTTATAGACCAAATTTTGTAAACACACACTAATATAGGTAAAACTCACACATACAAGTGGAGTCCGTATGTATTTTTGTGTATTTACAAATTTGGTTTATAAAATATGGTCTCCCTAGCATTATTAAATTGAAAAAGGATTCCTTCAATTCCATTAAGGATAATACTTGCATCCCACCCTAGCGGTACCTCATCATATCACCCTTTTCGATTCATTAAATTATTTTTGTACATATATCATAATCAGAACCGTTCATTATCTAAATCATCATTTCAAGATCATCTCCGTAAAAATTGAACAAAATTGGAGTTCGTTTAGTTATTCATATGTACCAAATAAATTTTGGCAACAATTAAGATTCTCATAGCGAATCGTCCATTTAGTTGATACATATGAATGACTAAATAATCTCCAAATTGGTTAATTTTTTACGTACGTAAATGATCTTAAAATGAATATTTAAAAGTTGAACGATGTTGATTATGATACATGTATAATGACAATGCGATAAATCGAAAGGGTGGAAGTACCACAAAGGGTGGGATGTAAATATTGTCCTTCAATTAATTATTGGATTAATACTTGCATCCCATCCTTGTGGCACCCCCTCATACCATCCTTTCGATTTATCAAATTAATTTCGTACGTATATTATAATCGGAACCGTTCATTCTCTAAATCATCATTTCAAGATTATCTTTGTAAAAAAATCAATAAAATTGAAGCTCATTTGGTCCATCATATTTATGAAATAAATGAACGGTTTTAGTAACAATTAAGGTCGTCATGACGAATCGTCCATTTAGTTGATACATATGAATAGCTAAAAGATCTCCAATTTCATTTATTTTTTTGTGTGAATGATCTTGAAATAATTATTTAGGATTTGAACAGTTTCAATTACGGTATATGTATAACCACAATTAGATAAATCAAAAAGGTGACACGATGGTGGGATGCAAGTATTATCCTTAAGGCTTTGTACTCAAGATGCAACCTTCAATCCAACCCTTTTTACAAGGCACTAAAGAAATGTACACCCTCTGGAATCTAGGCAGCCCTTCATCCTAAAGTTCAGACTTAATCACCACTGTGCTTTCACCGTCCACTCTCTTCAACTCCTCATAGTAATCCCGTAAGATTTCACATTGTTTAGTGTATTTACCTTCAACCAACTCTATGGCCATAGACCTTGCCCTATAGCAAGTGGACTTCCGTGGCCAATAGCCTGATTCTTGGGTCACAAGCTCTTGAAACTCCCCTAAGTCCCACTTCTTGCTTCTAAGCTGTCTTGAATACTTTTTCACCAAGAACTTTGTATTTGCATGAATTGACAGGACCCTTCCCGAATTTCGTCTCGAAATTTGCGAAAAGCCCTGCTCCCATCTGACAGCTTCTAACCACAAAAGTTAATACATGAAATAGCCTTAATCTTTGGAAACATTAAATAAACTTTACAAGGGTTCCAATAGAACCTTCTCTGTCCTTGACTGACTTCACCTACCTGTCAGACGCAGGATAGCCTAATAGTTCACAGACTATCTCGGAGGACCTCATTCGCAATAAAACAAGACAACTGACGTGTCACCCTCGTGTAAACCGTCAACCACACGTCAATCTGGGTTACTGCCCACACCAACCCACTGACCCAGATGACTAAGGTACTAGAGTTGGTTGAATTGAGTCTCACTAACTTACCCTGAGTCGTAACTTGATATCCCGGCTCATCCGAAGCACCCCGATTGGTAACTCGATATCCAAGCTCATCCTGAACACCCCGAGTGGTAACTCGATATCCTGGCTCATCTTGAGCACCTCGAGTGGTAACTCGATATCCCGACTCATCTTGAGCACCCCGAGTGGTAATTCGATATCCCGGCTCAACCTGAGAGTATGATGGAATCCTCCATGACATACCTCATATCATCATGAGAGTATGATGGAATCCTCCATAACATACCTCATATCATTGATGGAATCCTCCATAACATACCTCATATCATCCTGAGCATATGATGGAATCCTCCATAACATACCTCACACCTCAACGATGTAGCGGAGAAAGACCCCTCGAACGCCAACATCGGAGAACCTTTCAATGATCTGGTGGAGACAAACCCTCCAACGCCAGTTGAAGAAACCTCAACGATGTGGCGGAGAAAACACCCTCCACACCAACATCAGAGAACCCCGTGGTATAACATACTACATAGAAGTACATATGCCACATAATCCCGGAAACCCAGTCCGTTCAAAGTACATCCAAGTACCAACTCAAGGAAACCCTAGCCCCAAGGAACCTTTTGACATACCAATAACCCAGCCCCCTTGACCTCCCGAGCCAAAACCCGCTCTATGGTCATCCATTACCGCTGGGATTACTCAAACGGGGCTCTAAACGAACTCCAACGGCCTCGAAATCACCAAAATCTGATCCGAAATATCCCAAAACCCTAGACACGAGTCGCCGTGGGTCAGGAAACAGTCCCACGTGCCGGTAGAAGGCTAGACCATGTGCCACGCGCTCTCACGGGCCGCCACTCGCTCTCACGGGCCGCCACGCGCCGCCATGTGCCGCTACGCGCCCTGTACTATTCACAGTGGAATATTCAGTCGCTCTGACGAAATATTCCGTCGAACCTGACAGAATATCCCGATGGAATCAGAATATTTCATCCAAACTAACAGCATTAAGGTTCTCTCATAATGCCGTTACCTTTTGACGGAATATGCTAACGTCGTCAGCATATTCCGTCAAACCCTGACGGCGTCAGTTGACCCAACAGTCAACTGATTATTGACTGGACGCTGACTATGTTGCCACGTGGCTCCACGTGGCAGCTGAGTCAGCTGCTAACTGGTCACCACGTGGCTACCACCTGGCATGCCACCTCAGCCTTCGCAGTTTGAACCAGTCATTGGAGCTCATCAGGGATGATGATCGGATCGTCGTCGCCGCCGCCTTCTCCGGTGGTCGGAATCTGGAAATTCTCGTCGAAAATCGCCATTTCCGGTGAACTTCCAACTTCTTCAGTTCACAACCGTTTTTCACGATCTACACATGTGAATCCGTCTACGCAACACCAGGAACTCAAATATGAAGTCAAAGCTTCGAACCTGTACCTGGTTTGGCCAGAAGACGGCCGAGAAGCTTTGGACAAATCCTCCATTCGGTCAGTCGCCTACGGCGATGCTCTCGCCTAAAAAATGGCTTCCAGCTGCTCGCAATCATGAGAAGATGCTGCTTCTGGGCTTGGTTTGGCTCGAATTGGTCCCAAATTGGGTCGATGAAGGTGAGGTTTGTGCGTGATCACACGGGAAGAGAGAAAGGGATCGAGGGAGGAAAGAGAGTGGTTCTGAGTCGAGTCTGGGTAGAGTCCGAAAAAAGAGAAAACATATCCCCTTAACTTTTGGACTTTTCCAAAATGACCAAACTGCCTCTGAAGCTTCTAGACCCACAACGCTCTCACCGGGTCCCCATTTTCCGCGTGCCACTGGTTTACAAACTCTTGAGTTCGAGACCTACGCAACGACCCAAGAAAAATTTCCAAAAGCACTGCCAATCAAAAAGTGACTCCCGAACCCTTCCAAAATCGAGGGTAAAATTGTCCTTTCTTTAATTAAATTCTCAATTAATTTAATTTCTGGTCCGGGTCGTTACAATTTTCCCCCTAAAGGAATTTCGTCCCCAAAATTCCCTTAACTCACGTCAATGAACCAACCTCCTGTTTCAAGTCATCTCTCGTCACCACCGACACGAACTGGGCCTCAGCTGCAATTGTCAATTGAACCTGTGTACTCTGCACATTTCTCTATTCCAGTCTCGACAACAAACCGTAGATAAGAAAAATATCCAGGAGATATTCTGAAGGCACCAGAATCCATTCAACCTAGAACATACCTTGAAACAAGGCTCTGAGACTGAGAGGTCCACCGCGGGTCCTACTCCCAACATGACTGCAATTATCTCAAGTCATGACGTCACATGACCGAATAGATCTCGAAGTCAGGTGTCGGATAGGGTCACGTATACCAAGTGCAGTCAGCCCCAACGATCTGGTGGAGAACTACCTGTCACGCCAACATTATAAAATATCGACGATTTGGCGGAGGAAATGCCCTACCATGCTAGTCTTAGAGAAATCCCTCCACATATCTGAGTATCTCAATATATATAAATATATACGGGTCCTTGTATGACGCATAAACAGCCTCAACAATCTGGTAGATAACTACCCTCCAACGCCAGTCGGAGAAAATCACGACGAACACGTGAATGAAAAATACCCTTTATCATGTGCCAGAGAAAAACCATGACCCGTGTGGACATCAATTCAATGAAAACCAAAATCCATGTTCTTTTAAAATACTCGGTGGAATCCTGCATAACATACCTCATATCATCCTGAGAGTATGATGGAATCCTCCATGACATACCTCATATCATCCTGAGAGTATGATGGAATCCTCCATAACATACCTCATATCATCATGAGAGTATGATGGAATCCTCCATAACATACCTCAAACCTCAACGATGTGGCGGAGAAAGAACCCTCGAACGCCAACATCGGAGAACCTCTCAACGATCTGGCAGAGACAAACCCTCCAATGCCAGTTGGAGAAACCTCAACAATGTGGTGGAGAAAACACCCTCCATGCCAACATCGGAGAACCCCGTGGTATAACATACTACATAGAAGTACACATGCCACGTAATCCCAGAAACCCAGTCCGTTCAAAGTACATCCAAGTACCAACTGAAGGAAACCCTAGCCCCAAGGAACCTTTTGACATACCAATAACCCAGCCCCCTTGACCTCCCAAGCCATAACCCACTCCGTGGTCATCCATTACCGTTGAGATTCCTCAAACAGGGCTTTAAACGAACTCCAACGGACTCGAAACAGCCAAAATCCGATCAGAAATGTCCAAAAACCCTAGACACGTGTCACCGTAGGTCTAGAAACAGTCCCACGTGCCACCACGCGTCAATAGAAGGCCGGACCATGAGCCACGAGCCCTCACGCGCCCCCACGCACCTTTTATTGTTCATGGTATAATATTACGTCGCTCTGATGAAAAATTCCATCGAACTTGACGGAGCATGCCGACGAAATTAGAATATTTTGTCCAAACTAATGACATTAGGGTTCCGTCATAACGCCATTACCTTTTGACGGAATATGCTAACGTCATCAACGTATTTCGTCAAACCCTAACGGCGTCAGTTGACCGTAGGTCAACTGACTGTTGACTGGACGCTGACTGTGTTGCCACGTGGCTCCACATGGCAGCTGAGTCAGCTAATGACTGGTTGCCACCTGGCATGCCACGCCAGCCACCACAGTTTGAACTAGTCATCGGAGCTAATCGGGGATGATGACTGGACTACCGTCGTCGTCGTCGTCTCCGGTGGCCGGAATCTGGAAATTCTAGTCGAAAATTCCCATTTCTGGCGAGCTTCCAACTTCTTCATTTGTCGACCATTTTTCACGATCTACATATGTGGATCCATCTACGCAACACCAGGAACTCAAATATGAAGTCAAAGCTTCGAAACCATACATGGTTTGGCGAGAAGACGGTCGAGAAGCTTTGGAAAAATCGTCCTTTCGGTCCGCCGCCTATGGCGATGCTCTCGCCTCGAAAATGGCCTCTAGCAGCTTGCAATCTCGAGATGATGATGCATCTGGGCTTGGTTTGGCTCGAATCGGTCACAAATTGGGACGATGAATGTGAGGTTTGTGCGTGATCGCACGGGAAAAGAGAGAGGTACTAGGGGAGGAGAGAGAGTGGTTCTGGGCCGGGTCTGGGCATAGCCCGAAAAAGAGAGAAAAAATATCCCCTTAAATTTTGGACTTTTCCAAAATGACCAAACTGCCCCTGAAGCTTCTAGACCCACAACGCTCTCATCGGGTCCCCATTTTTCGCGTGCCGCTTGTCTACGAACTCATGAGCTCGAGACCTATGCAACGACCTAAGCCAAATTTCCTAAAGCATTGCCATTCAAAAAGTGACTCCTTGTAACGACCCCGACCAGAAATTTAATTATTTTGAGAATATGACGATTTTACCCTTGGTCGGTAAAGAGCACGAAAATCAAGTTTTGTTTCGTAACTTATTAGGTGGTGTTTTGAGTACCGTTGCGTAGGTCTCGAACTTACGAGTTCGTAGACAGGCGGCACGCAGAAAATGGAGTTCGTGGACGGAAGTTATGGGTCTAGACGTGTAAGGGCATTTTGGTAATTTTTGACTTGGGGTAGATATTTTTAACCCAAATCATTGTTACATCTGGGATCATCATCTCATTCTGATCTCTCTCTCGGGAACCACCCATTTTTATCCCAAAACCATCGGACCCGTGTGCGACTTTCACACCCAAAACCCACAAATTCCAAATTTGATTCAAGGCCAAGGCTTCCATTTCTATTCCACAAATTGTATTATACTCCTTCCCATGATCACAACCGTACCAACCATCGAAGGAGAGGACCACGGGGGAAGCCGAACCGAGTATAAGAAGTTTCAGATATTTCGATCGATTTTTCGGCTAGCACATGTACGTATTTGATGTTTTGAGGTCATATTTGGATTTCTGGGTTTGAGTAGATAGATTTAGACATAAAATTTGTGAAAAATGGTTGAGTTTTGAGGAAGTTACGAAAGATTGAAGTTTCGGTCGGAAATGGAGGATTCCGGCGAAACCAGACGGCGACGACGGCGACTGCCGGTCATCTTCTCTGGCCAGACTTCGGTGACGACGCCGGTAGCCGATCGTCTTCTCCGGCGACCGGTCGAGTCGGGTCAGATCGGGTCGGGTCGAGTGAACCAGTCGGGTTGAGTGAACCGATTGGGTTGAGTAAACCGGTCGGGTTGAGTCGAGTTGGACCGGGTCAGGTCGAGCTGGGCCGGGTTGGACTGGCTAGGCGCGTGAACACTGTAGCAGGTGCGTGACGGCGCGTGACCGGCACGTGGCGCGTGTGTCGTACTTCCGGTGGCGCGTGGCGGCGCGTGGGACTGTTCCCGATGTCACGGCGGCGAGTGACTAGGGTTTTGGGACGTTCCGGATCAGATTTTATTGGTTTCGAGGCCATAGGAGTTCATTTAAGGCCCGATTTGGGCAATTCCAGCGGTAATGGTTGACCTTGAAGTGGATTTTGAGCTCGGAAAGTCATGGTAGTTGGGTTATTATTGTGCATGTGTTCCTTGGGCTAGAGCGTCCATGAATTTTGGGTTGGATGATGTTTGTGAGTGGAATCCTTTCCTGAACTCATACCTATATGACTTATGTACTGTTATGTGATAGATTATGTGATGACTGGAATTTCAATTGAATGAAGATTGATTTAATTGTGTTAGTAGTATTTGATGTAATTATGGGTATGATGATGAACGTTTGGTTGACTAATAATATATTTATGGAACGAGAATGATGCAAGATGATGATAGGAAATCTAGACTATGCCAGGGTTAGCTTTAGGGCCCAGCATTGTTAATTATGAGATGTAGGTACTTTGAAACGAGTATAAACTAATACGTTAGTGGTACATTTCAAAGATAGATTCCGAGATTTAAATTAGAATATCGATGAGAAGTAGGTACTCTGGAATTAGTATAAACTACCACTAGATTAGGGTATCTCGAGGGTCAATTCCGAGATACGTATCACGATATCAAGTTGTGAGGTATGATACATTCGGTGAAATACATGAGTCACAGCGAGATATCGTTTTGACGTGGTAATTATTTGAGTCCATGCTTCTGAGTTGAAACCGTATTTGTGATTATAAAATACTTGATTTTGGATCCAATACTGTTTTGAGGGGGCTAGGATCCACTGAGACGGTGAACCCGGTGAACCTCCAAAATAAACAATACCGATTTGAGGGGGTAAGGATCCGGGCTAGGATCCGCTATTGGCGGTGAACCCGGTGAACCTCCGAGATAAACATTGATTAAGGGAGGCTAGGATCTGGGCCAGGATCCGCTATTGGCGGTGAACCCGGTGAACCTCCGAGATAAACATTGATTGTGGGAGGCTAGGATCTGGGCCAGGATCCGCTATTGGCGGTGAACCCGGTGAACCTCCGAGATAAACATTGATTGAGGGAGGCTAGGATCTGGGCCAGGATCCGCTATTGGCGGTGAACCCGATGAACCTCCGAGATAAACATTGATTGAGGTAGGGTATGATTTGGGCTAGGATCCGCTATTGGCGGTGAACCCGGTGAACCTTCAATATAATTTGCTACTGTTCTTCGAATAGCATCAAGAGTTTTACTCTGTGGGTTCGTTGAGTGCTCCGACTCTGGCATCAAGGAGTTTTGGCTCCGTCGGGTCGCGAGGCTATTTATGCATAGTACAGAGAGTTGTGATACAGGACTAGCACACCCCAAGGGATACCCTGGTGGCTAGGGATATGCCGACTGATGTAATATGATAGCTGAGGATATTTCCAGCTCTAATATGGTTTAACGACGATTGTCATGTGATAAATCAGCTTATGGAAATACTTCGTCATCCGGGTCTGTGGGTTGGTGTGGGCGGTGACCCAGAGTGACAAATTATTGTTGGTTCACGAGTATCTGACTAGTCATTTGTCTTGTGGTATTCCAGTAGAGATGTCAGCAGTGTCTGACCTACTGACATTTGGTGTCAGAGGGTGTTCCTATTTGGACCACCACTATTCCGAGGTCTTGGCTTTGACCTGTATACTATCCTGCGTCTGACAGGTAGGAGTGGTCAGTAAGTACAGAGGTTCTGTCGGGAAACCGGTAAAGTTTTCTAAAAATTATTTAAGAATAAAGGGTATTTCTGGTATTTAAATTTTGAGATAAAAGAGCTGTCAGACGGGATAAGGGTTCTTTCCGGGTTTCGAGGAAAAATTCGGGAAGGGTCCTTACACTCCTGAACCCTTTCGAAATAGAGGGTAAAATCGTCCTTTCTTTAATTAAATTCTCAATTAATTTAATTTCTGGTCTGGGTCGTTACATGAATATTGTAAACACCATTGCTACAATCATGTTTTAGATTGAAGGTTTTCACTTGCAAGTAGTCTCTCCCATTCACTTTTGAAGCATAGATGCTAAACTTTCAATTTTTTTCGTCCCCACACACTGCCTTTATCTTATCAGCATCATTATTCTTAAAGTTCAGTTCCCTCCCAACTATCACATAGTACTTTCTAATTGCTTCTCTGAAGATTTCCGCAAAAGCAAATTTCAAACCAAGTTCAAAAATTGGATTTTCCATATAAGTTTCTGGATGGAAGTCTCTATATGCACGACCATCTTTTCTTTTCCTTCCCATACGTTCAGTCTGATCTTCACCACTATCACTTTCTTCTAATTCTGGATCAAAGTTATTCAGCTTAGGTGAACTTGCCTCAATTTCCTCATATGCGATAATTTCCATCATGTTTAGGACCATTGGGATCAAATTCGGCTTCTTCATGGTCTACATAATTCTGAAACAGAGTATCATCCATGTCTGTCATTTGAACACCCTGTTCTTCTATTTGTACAAACTCAGTGTCAATAAACTCTAGATCAAGCTCATTATCTTCTTCACTATCTGACTCAAGATCCTTCCTTCTTCTAGGTAATATCTTAGCTTTGGCAGCATCTCTCTTGGATTGTTTTCTCTCTTCTTCTTGCATAACATTTTCTTTTCCCTTACTTTTCTTTCTAACATCTGCATCTTCTTCCCCCCTCCCAGCTGCAACTTCTTCAGCTTCTTCAACAACTTCTTCCATAGCTGCAATTTCTTCAACTTCTTCAACAACTTGTTCCACATTGACTGAATCCAACTCTCGGGATAGCTTAATCCAATCACCACCACCACGTCTTAAGTAGATAGGGATTACCATGCCCTTTGACTGAATATATCCCTTACAAAGCTGGTACAACTGTCCATCACCACTCAACTTAACCAAGTTCCCACTGTTCCACTCTTTAGAATAGATGGAAACAGAACTAGTATCATAACCCAAATCCTTAGCCACACTTTTCATCTCTAACATTGATATATAATCAATCAATACAAAGTCATACCATTCAACCTTTCCTTGTACGATAGTGTCAACCCATCTTTCCCCCCTTCCACCACTACACCACGGTGATGCACCTCTAAACTGAATATATTAGCATCATCTACAAAGCACATGAATACACTCTATTTAGTACATTCCACAACCCAATTCACATAGAGAATATAAAAGGAAATAGCACAAGTAATCATATAAAAGGAAATAGCACAAGTAATCATATAAAAGGAAATAGCACAAGTAATCATATAAAAGGAAATAGCACAAGTAATCATCTTTGTTTCATCTCTATTTCGCAGGGTTCAAGTTCACATCAACACAAGCAATCATATAAAAGGAAATAGCACAAGTAAAAGATTATAAAGTGCACATCGAGCATGTGTGCTAAATCTTTGTGTCGCTAATCTAATATCATTATGGTCCATATAATGAAATGATGTAATGCAGAATTCATCTATTGAAATGTTGTAAAGATTAGGCATCAACTTATCAATCCACAGAACTCAAGTGACAAGTACCAAATTCTCCTTGTTTCTCAATCAAATCGATACATCATATTATCCTTTAGTTCACCAACCAACTGATAATTTCAAAAAAAAGAATGAACCTAAGACCACAACTTGCAAGAAGCACTTCATCAAAGAATTACAGAAACTTGCATTGCCTTGGAGGAAAAAACTAGAAATCTAAAATCTAGCTATCACTAAGAGAAACACATTCATAGAATTGAAGAAAGGCAAACCACACATGACCCACCCTGTACACATCTTTGTTTCATCTCTGTTTTTTTAGTCTCGAACCACCAAACCAATTACCCTTTACACATCTTTGTTTCATCTCACATGACTAACAACATTACATACTAACATGAAAAATATAAAATACCCTATTTGAACTTTGTATAACGAACCCAAATAGAAAAATAGAAAGAAAACCATTCTTCAACAATCGACACAAACCCGAAAGTGAAAAATAGAGAAAACCCCAAAATATTGCCAATCAGACAAAACCCATATTGAAAACTCTTGAAAAAACTCATTTTACTCACTGTATTTTGGTTGATCGACTCCAGGTTTGCGAGGAATCATCCTTCGCTGTTTCCACGAGCGAAATTCGACGCCAAGGAAGATGAAGTTGAACGATTTCAGGGGACAAGGCTATTGGTCTCGCTGGTTGCCGCAACCTTCAAAAACACTACCCACTAAACCCTAGCTTTCTCTTTGCTTCTCGCTAGTTGGATTGAGACTACTAGTTCGACTGATGAACTTGAGTCTCTCCAACTCGAACTTAGCCGCGTTTTCTCAGTGGGGGTCACTCAATTGCTGACTTGTGCAAAATGACAAGTTTGCCCTTTAATTTGACGGTGAGTTATGATATTAGACGGAAAAGGGACAACGTTAGACGAAAAGGGAGTTTCAGGATGCAACTCGATACAAAATCAAATTTAAGGTCCATTTTGAAACTAAACGTTGTGGGGGCATGTCGAGTAAAAAGC
The DNA here is from genome assembly GCA_037349345.1 of Oemleria cerasiformis. NCBI lineage: Eukaryota > Viridiplantae > Streptophyta > Magnoliopsida > Rosales > Rosaceae > Oemleria > Oemleria cerasiformis. The sequence goes on from JAZGTL010000007.1 coordinate 14,121,610, forward strand.
TTATCCTTAATTATTTGTAATCTAAACCGAATTAAATTGAACCAAATCATACAAAACCAAACCGTGACTTGTCCGGTATGAAAGTAGAAACTTGTTAGCCCCTATCGAATGAAAATAAGAGAGATAAGAAAAGGTCAAAATAGGTCCAGCTTGCTCTCTCTGGAATCCCTGCCCCAAAAATCACAAGGGTTTCTCCTAATTCCTAAATCCTAATCCCATCTCCTCTATCTCTGATACCTACCAATTCGGACCCAATTGGACGGTTGTAAAGAGATGGATCTAGCGGTGGTCGGCCGCCACGCGCTCTTCTTCGACGACGACGCCAACGCCGCTTTCGTGAACTCACGCGACGCCCTCGTCGAGTGGAACTCGCTCTTCATCGACCGCTATGATGTTCGCCACCTCCTCCCCAACCCTCTGCCTCCCTTCACGCGCCGACGACATCTCACGCGCTCCTCCTCTTCGCCGCCGCCTTACCTTGATGCGGCCCAGGAGTTCGAGCTCGATCAGGAGCGATACCTCGATTTGGCCTCGCCGTCTGAGGAACAAGAACAAGAGCAAGGTAATTTAGTTAAATAGTTATTAGATTTGTTTTAAACTGAAGTGATTGTCTTATTGTTAATTGTTGAAACTTAGAATTGACAGAAATGCTTGTTTGCGGTGAGAGTAGAGATGCAATAGCTTTGATTTGGTATTTGTTAGATTTTGGCTTCTGGAAAACTAGATATTGGAAAGAAAATTGTAGGGGAACATTTTAATCTTAATGGTGAATGGCTTTTTTTTTAAAAAAAAAAAAATTAAGATCTCGGGGAAAGGTTTCATTAGTTTTAGGCTGTTGTAGTTGAACTGTTGTTATGTTTTGTGCTTAATGAGGTTTTAACAGAGTCAAAATAATTTTTGCACTTGAAAGGGAACTGGTAATGTGGATTTAACTCATTGAGAATCCAATAAAAACGTAAAAAGTGTTTTTTTTTTCTACATGTGCACACACATTCATCAGCCCAAAATGAAAGAGCAAAGGGGTATGGCGGACGGGGTGTTGAAGAGTGTACACATGTAGTTTTTTGGTATGCAACTATCTATTTGTTAAACAATTCATGGTGATTGAATTAAATGTGGACTTTATTTTATGGAGAAGTATCAATGGTTAGAAACCACTGCAGAGTCAGATGGAGTTATGAAATGATCAAACTTAAAATAAGGAAATTTGGGATACTTCGTTGTATCTTTTGGGTTGTTGGAAACATTTTCTTGTTTTGTATGGAAATTGGAAATGTGCTACATTCTGAGAAGAGAGTGTTTTTTTGTTTTCGTCGTTATTTTTTATTGTCTTTTAGAGTTGGGTGGGGATGGTCTTTTCGTCGTTATTTTCGATGTTATTTCTTTTTGCATTATTCTGTTGCAGGATGGATTATTTTCTACAGTTGCATATATCAGAGACACAAGTAAGAAAATTCCTATGTGACAGCTTTTCTTTTTATTTTTCTGTTGCCTCCATTCTTTATGCTAGCTTGCTGTGTGTGTTAATGAACCTCCGTTGGGTGGATATAAGTCGTTTGGAAGAATGATTTTGATTAGAAAACCTTTTATGTTTAGACGCAGGAAATGATTCAGAACAGGCAGAGGCTGATGGCTTCCATTCTGTTGGCTTTTCATATGGAAACCCAGATGAATTCACTGAGCAGAAGAATAAAGATACTGGGCCTGTTTTTTGTCCAACCTTTCCAGTGCCGGAAAGCTTACTTCAAAACCTTGTAAGTGTTCTCCCTCATGGTTCCTATTTGTCGTGTATGATTTCATATGACCTGGATATCATTGTTTGTTTGATAGTTAGCGAATGTGGCCAGATGATAACTGCTAGGGTGCATGTGTTATTCTAAGGCTTACTATGTCTAAGTTTCAGATGCTCGGAGAAGGCATGCAGTTCTTGTGACCCAAGGGGCTGTGCAGGTGGGATTAGGATTGTAGAAATTTATTGAATCTTTACTGCTTGTAAGAAAATGGCAAGAAATATATTTTGGTGGAGTTATGTTTCTTGATCTTATGGTTATGTGGCATGTGAGTTTCCGAGGGTTTATGTTGGGTTTTCTATTATGTTTTCTCTTTCTTCTTTTTCTATTGAGTTGAAATTTTCACATCTGGAATTCCTCAGTGTTCTGAAAGATTCTTTTTCTGTTTTTCTTCCCTCAGCCTCCAACAGAAAAGATACATCAGATCATTGCAAGAACCGCCAGATTCGTTGCCATGCATGGTGGCCAGTCAGAAATTATTTTGAGGGTGAAACAGGGAGACAATCCAAAAATGGGATTCTTGATGCCTGACCATCACCTTCATGCGTACTTTAGGTTTCTTGTTGATCACCAAGAACTACTGGAGTACGGTACTGGTGGAAAAACTTTAGATGAAGAGAAGAAAGCGGAGCCTGGGCTTGATCAGACAGGTGGTGCGTTGTCTTTGCTTGGTTCTGTATATGGGTCTGGAGAGGATGAGGATGGTGTAATTGAGGATGCACCCGAATTGAGAAAACTGAACTCTGACAAAGCTGTTTATGCGGTTAATGCATCTGTTCCTTCTGGATCAGAACATTTAGAATTGTCCGGAAACGTAGCTGGGAAAAATGATTTTGTTTCCAAGAGTTCATGTATGACTACGAAAGAGAAAGTTAACGTCATAAAACACAATCGTACCATTATGGTTAATGGTGGAGCTATCAGTGGGATGAGGAAAGAAAGTAGTGCCTTGGGATCGCTTTCCACTGCTGCTAATAAGTCACAAGCTCCTGCTATTCCTAGCCCACCAAAAGTTGAACTACCCATTTTGGAGCCACCATCTGATCAAAAGAGAGTGGTTGATAAAATAGTTGAGTTCATATTGAAAAACGGTAGAGAATTTGAAGCTGTTCTGGTTGAACAGAACTGTAAACATGGAAGGTTCCTTTTCCTTATGCCATCTGACCAGTATCATCCTTACTATTTAAAAGTTCTTCAACAAGCTCAAGAGGTACGTATCTCCAGAACCTGTAATGGCTGTAATGATTTTGTTCTCTTTGATCGTGTATAACAGAAATAAAAGGACTTTGGTTGCAGTCCAACCCCCCACCCCCCAAAATTTAGGAGTCAGCCAGTTCTTTATTTAGTGTGCTAGTGTTTCTCAGATGTCATACTAAATTTTTAGTCTTAAATTGCATTGTAGTGGGAATGGTTATTGGTGTGTTTCATGCTTTCTGCATGCGTTTACATTTTGGTCAACAGTAAGATGCTTTTAATTTATCTTTGGCAAGAAGAACAAAGTGAAACACTTGGTAAGTCCCACCTTATGAAAAGTATAAGTTTAGAATTTGTGAATATGAATGAACCTTCTTGCTCTTCTATCCACTTTATGCACATGTACTTAGAAGCCGTTGGATTGCCAATCAGTGTTTCATTTACGAGTAATCCATTAGTCTATAAGTAGACAAGAAAATCTGTGTGCATAGTAATTTTTCTGTTGAATGAATTCAGATCTTGTGGGCGGCCTGATATTTATGAGCGTCTCTTTTCCTGCAGTCCAAGATATCTGGAAAGGGCTTGGTTTCTGAGAAGCATCAGTCAGTGCATGTAGCGGACAGGAAAACTGCTGAGGAAGGTGGTGCTGTATCCTCAGGATCTGCTGGTCATGATTTACCGTTTGATAATGACAAGGAGAAATTTAAGATGGTTATTGGCAAGTCAAAGAAGGATGGACATGAACCGCCTTCTAAAGCTGAACAGCCTCAGCCTGGAGTCAGTCTGGATGCCGCTGCAGCTATTCTTCAGGCAGCCACAAGAGGCATCAAGAATCCGGGTCTAGAGATATTCCCAAAATCATCAAGTGGTATAGGTCAAGGCTATATCAATGAGGGTGGGCAAGCTTTGAGCTCCGGGAGTATACATATATCTCAACCTCAAACTTCCATTCGAAAGACAAATTGTTCCAGGGAACCTCACGTCCCCGTCCCTGTTGCCAAGGCTCTTGCTGAGACGGCTGCTCTTGCAGCTGCAAATGAGGCTGACTCCTCTGAAGCATCCTTGACCAGAGAGCAGAAGCTGAAGGCTGAGAGATTGAAACGGGCAAAGATGTTTGCAGCCATGATTAAAAGTGGATCTGCACCATCGAAAAGTGAAACACCGCGTGGCTTTTCGTTTGAACCACCAGAATCTGGGGTTTCCTCATCAGGTAATCAGGTTTTAAATCTTTCAGCCAAAGAAAGAGAGAGCAGTTCAATTCCGTTAGAAGCCGATATATCGGATAAGGTTGAGGAGCTTGAGAAGAAACTTTCAGTCGATGAATGTAATGAGCGGCGATCAAGGAGGAGCTACCGCACCAAATCTAATAGGGGTGACAGAGAAGAAGGTGACAATGATTTAGAATCAGAGGAAGAGGAAGAAGATAGAAGGGATCACAAGCACTCGAGTAAGAAGAGTCGGTCTCGGAATTCTTCAGAACATGGTAGGGATAGGCATAAGCACAAAAGACGTTCCTCTCATAAGGACAGAGATTCTGGACGCCGTAATAAGCATGACAGTTCTGATGATGAAAAGCACCGGCACTCACGGCGTAGTAGGCATAGAAAAAATGGCTCCGATGATGAACATCTGCCTGTAAAAAGGCATAGGCATGATAGCTCCTCTGATGAAGATCATCGTGGGCATAAGCACGGTAACTCCTCGGAGGATGAGCATCGGCACCGCCACAGATCTGTAAAACATCGGAAACCCGAGGTTGGAAAAGAAGCGGATTTAGAAGAAGGGGAGATGTATACAAAGTCGGATCAATCGGGAGGTAGTGAGGGTGATCATGCTAGTAGGGAAGCTTCTGTTGATTTTTCGAATTCGCGTCAAATTGGAAGAGCTCCGTCTCAGCCCTCTCAAGCCATGGAGGTTTCCGACGATCTTAGAGCCAAAATCCGAGCCATGTTGATGGCAACCTTGTAAGAAAGGCGCCTTTCTCTTCTCTGTTTGTAAAATAGTTCTTCGATTCATCATCACTCTATAATAGTTAACCTTTTATGGAAATTTGGGAGTCCGAAAGCCTCAAACTTAAAAAACCCTTTTAAAACTTGTTATTTCTAAGATTTCAAGATGGGAGCTGCAAGCAATAAGAAGAACTAGCATTGTTTGTTACCATGACCTTCGCTATGGCCATTGGCCAACTCGTCATGACTTTAATCTCCACTCCACTGTCATGGCCGCCACCATGGCGCCACTCCCACTATAACCACCGCCTCCATAATCACTGCCACCACTCTCTATCAAAATAACTTTTAAATTTACAGCCAACAAGAGACTGCAAATTCTCATATGTGCTTTTATCATTTGAAATTCCTTAATGCGTGATTCATCTATTATATATGTAGATCCATATAAAAATTGTATATCAAGGATACCCCGGATGAAAAAGGATTGGTAAAGAGAACGGTATCCAATAGTAAATCATTTGAATGTCTTGCATCTAACTATTTGAAATCCCTTATAACTTTGAAGTTCCTTAATTTTAACTAATTTAGCCTAAATTCTTGGTATTTTGAAGTTTGTTGTCCAAACATAACCTTAGGGTATGTTTGGATAAGGAACTTCAAAGTACCGAGAAATTTACTTTATAATATTAAGAAATGCACTGCTCACAATTGAATAAATTGAATAGGGTGATTGCAAGTAACTAATTGAGTAACTAGAAATGAAGTACATGCACAACTTGAGCATAACAAAATCACAATAAGGGATTTCCGAAATAACACTTACAAACCATCTAAATGTATTACATCTAATCATTTTGAAATATCAAAATATTTTGAAGTTCCTCATTGTGCACTAAAATAACCTAAATTCTTGATATTTTAAAGTTACAATCCAAACGTAATGTGTTGACATTATATACATGTACGCACAAAATTTCATCCATGTACATATGCACCACGTGAATAAGAAAAAAAAAAAAAAACTTAAATTTTATTTATTTGTAATTTGTTTTTGTTTTTATGGGTTTTAAAGTTTTTGTTGTTGAAGAATAATCATTTAACCCTCAAAGTCCAAATTGGGCTTCTATGTATGGGTTAGTTATAGTTTTTAGTGAAGCAAGAATGGGCTTTATTTCTTAATTATACAATGATGGGTTTTATGAGCATTGTCTACTTATAAGTTTAATTAGTTATTTTCTAAGTTCCAAAATTTCCAAAAAAAAAAAAATTAGAACGAAGTTTAAGATTCTGAAAATTTTTTGGAACAAAATTGGAAACAAAGTTTAGTTCCGAATAGTTTCATTTTATAAAGAGTTCAGTAAGAAAATGTGTGAAGATGAATACCATTATGCTATAACACTAAGTGACAATTTTAAATTTTTGTGTTAGTTATTCATTAACTCACTCTTATAACACAACCCTATTACAAGACATCACTATCTAATAACAACTAAAAACTCTAGCCTCCGTTTTCTCTCTTCCTAGTCCTAAAGATAAAGCAAACTAAGGGGGAGGAAGGAGAATATATCTTTTCCCTCCTCCCCTCAACCGTTTTTCCTTTTTTTCTTTTGAGTTAGTAATAAAAGTCCCTTTGTGGTGACTGCATGGTCTGAGGAGTTCTCCATCATGTTATTTTGCTATTTTTTCAATCCATCCCCTTACACAAAATCTTCCTTTAAAATTTCTTCTTTTTCCCTAAATCTTGTTCTACCTTACTGTTGGAGGAGTTTACCGCAATATTTCTCATTGGTTTTGGTCACAGTAGTTAGATTAGGACTTTTTGTCATTTATTCGCTTTTATGCGTAATTGGATCGATGGAGATCAAGCCTTCTTCAAATCTGCCATGCTCTACAAGTTCTTCAAGACCAGATGTTATGGGTTTGACGACAGTGACTATTTCTTTTAGTGAATGTAGTTTGTTTAGGGTTATACGCGCTATTAAGGTTTTGGTTATTTTGGGCTTTGTAGGCTTGATTTGTAATTTTGCATAATTTCAGTGATGTGGGTTTGTTAGTTATTAGTGCGGCTTTGTCCACGTTAGTATTGACATATTGGCTTATGGGTCTTGTTGTCATAGCTTGATTTTGATGGTATGGTTGTACCATTTCTTTATGATATAGAATGATTTCGTTTTTAATAAAAAAAAAAAAATTAACTCACTGTTTGTAATAGTTAGCCTAACCCATCCCTAGAAAGTCAACTCATCCGAGCCTAACATCCTAAATAAAACTAATATATATGGGTATTAGATAATGATATTTGTTTTTACATTACTTGTTTATTTATGATTCTTATTGTAATTTTTTTTCCTATCAAGTTTTTATTTATGTATAGAAATGCATTTGAGAGGTATGACTCATTACGTCCTCCTAACTAAGTATAAATTTTATGTTTATTAATGAAATTCATTCGTATCGTCGATTTTTTTCCTGATTTTAGCGTGTAAGTTCAACTCACCTGAAATTTGTATCTAGAAACCGCAATTGGTTAAAAGTTAAAATTTTCGAGTCTCTCATATTATATATTATATCAAGGACTGAGTGAGGAAGTAAGGGTTAACCACCAAAATGTGGGCTTTCTATTGTACCTTCATTATTAACATTTGATTAAATTATTTTATAATGTTATGTGAAGAGTATATATGGAAGAAAAAAGACTTCACCAAACGGATTCTCTTTCCTTTATAATAATAGATATACATAATATTATTGTAAATGTATATATTGTTGGAAAGGCTATAGGAAAGTACGAAGGCAATAACAAAAATTAAATCAGAAAGTTGAGTCAAGGCACGAATTAGATTCGCTTTCTTTAAGGCTAATTTATCGCTCTTTCTTAGTGCAAAAAGAGTTTATGACAATTGTCTCCAGGATACGATAAACTCAAACTCACTTGATATTATTCTTGAAATTTTGCACAGCACAAAATAATCTGAATTATTTAGAGACAAATGAGAGAAAGAAGATTGTTTGATATTGAGTTGAAATGATTGTAATATGATATGCTATATAGAGAGAATGAGAATACTTTTCATAAAAGAAGTAACATTTCAAAGAAATGTTATGTCTGTTTGCCTTATTAATTCAAGAGGCACCTTTTGGATAAAACAATATGTTGTTTTAATAATAAAACAAATATTCATTTGATTTCAAATAAAAAGAACTTATTACATTCAACGTATCAATTCAAAAGTTGCATCTCTTATTCAAATTAAGGGTGTGTATCTTCCCATCATAACTTTTTGTAAAGTTTACAACTCTTACACAGATCAACACATTGTTTTGATTAAAATATTTAATCAAATAATTGAATCATCAAATTAATCAAACAACACATTGTTTAATTATTTGAAAATTTTCCAACACATATATTCAGAATTTGTTTTTTTGGTAAATACCACAAAGTATCCCCACACCTTTTTGGTAAATACCAAAAGGTATTCCCACACTCGAGAGTTACCTAATCCTCGCTCGGATTACAACTTGCCCCTAGCCACAAAAGTGCTCCCAGTGAGTTTCGAATTCTTACCAGTTAGACACTATGAAATTCGCCCTTTAGAAATGACAATTTGCCACTTACACCACACCTTGTAGTTATTTATAATTTTTTTTAGGTATAATATTCAGGATATTCTCATTACAATTAGAAAAATAAATAAAAAAACCGGAAATTAAGTAAAACCACTGAAATAGTTCACCTAGATCCTTGATTTTACTAGCTGGTCCCCTTTAGAAAAAAAATTCCACCCCCGTCACTTCATTTTTTTTTTCAAACTCTATAAATAATTTCTTTAATATATGGCATTTCTGTTTCTTGACAAATAATTGCATTCCATGCTGGTTTAAAAAAAATAATATATTATATAAAATTAATGATATATATTTTTTATTTTTTTTCCTGAAATGATATCTTATTTTGAGAGTAACAAGATTTGTGTGAAGATATATAATTTTACAACCATTTGCAAATTTTACACAAATATATAAATAATTTATTCGTCGCCATTTATTAAAGTGAATTTTTTTTTTAATACAAGTAAAAAAATTGATAAACTACATAAAAGTACCCAAATTATAGGGGTAATTTCAAGTTCATACTTCAACTATGAAAATTTTCATCTAGATACCCAAACTATCAAAACACAACATCTAGGTCCCACCGTTAGCAATCTGTTAAAAAAATCTGTTAAGTGCCCAAGTGGCAGTTGTGGGGTCTTGTTCTATGCTGACATGCACGCTATGTAGACAAAATATTAATAAATTAATTAATATAATATTAAAATAATATAATAATAAAATTAGAAAATTAGAAAAGAAAAAAAAAACCAAATTCAAAACTCAATTCCACCTCCTTCGTCTTCTCCGTCCTCTCCAACTCCACCTCACCCCTACTATGACCCAAAATCAAAACCCTCCCCCTCACCTAGAAAAAAACCCACAAAATTTCAAAACCCAGCAAGTAGAAGAAAAACCCAATGCTGCTATTATACACCACAAACATCACCAGATTTGAATAAATCGAGGCCATCCATCATCATCGGCGACGGTAGGTTGAGATCGAAGGGCAAAGGCGAGGCTCTCCGGAAAGAAGAGGTCAGCATGCAGTCATCGTCGTCGTCAACGACGGAGGAAGATGAGTCGCAGTCGCTGTGGCGTCCTCGGGTGGGACCGGGTGCACGGGTCTCCGCTGCAGCTGTGGAAGTTGAGTTCTGATATTTTAGCTTGTTTTTGTGTGATTCTTTCTGGGTTCTTCAAAAAGTTTTGATTCTCGCTGAAATTCTCGAAACCCAACTAATTTTCTGTGAGATTTTTGTTGAAGGTGGAGCCGAATCAAAGGCAGCGCCTTGAAGCAAGCAACGAACTTGAACAGTAGAGCAACAACAACGGAAACACCACTTCACCCTCCGACCCATCACCATATGGGATGGTGTTGCGTAGTCAATAGCAAAGGACATGATGAAATGAAATTCAACATTGGTGGGCGTGCCATATCATCCCGCCAAACCATATGTTGACATCCTCAAGTCCCAACAATTGTCCAACTTCTTATATAAGAAAAACAGAGTACTGATGGCAAATTTCTACTAATTAACCCTGTATTGCATATTTGGAATTGCATATATTCTGGGTTTTGCAGATATTTTGGGTGTTTTGCTCATGAAATTGCAGAATTTGTGTGGGTTTGAGAGAGAGAGAGAGAGAGAGAGAGAGAGAGAGAGAGAGAGAGAGAAAGAGAGAGAGAGAGAGAGAGAGAGAGAGAGAGATGGAGAGGAAGGGAGAGAGGAATGGGTATTAAGGAATTTTGGGGCAATTTCATCGTTGTCGGTGAGGGGTGGGCAATTCATCGGTGTCAGTGTTGGGGGTGAGCAATTTCATCCTTCTCGGTGAGGGGGAAGGGTAGGTAGTTCGTGATATTGATTTAGGTTTGTTTTTGTTTTTTCAAATTTTGTTATTTATTTATTTTAAGATTTTATTAATTAATTTTAATATATTCAAAATTTTAATTATTTTTTTGTCTACATGGCGTCTATATCAGCATAAAAAAAGACCCCATAAATGCCACTTGGTCACTTAACAGATTTTTTTAACAGATTGCTAACAATGAATATTTAGATGTTGTGTTTTGATAGTTTGGATACCTAGATGAAAATTTTCATAGTTGAGTATGAACTTGAAATAACTCCTATAATTTGGGTACTTTTATGTAGTTTATCCAAAAAATTATTAAACTATAATTCTATTTTGGTATTCAATGTTAAAATCTTATGTCAACTTGTTCTCATGTCATTAAAATCTTATGTTAAACTACAATTCTTTTTTTGGTCAATTTGGTATGCAAGATTTTTATGAATAAAATACGGTTAAGCATGGAAAACTCACAAATTAGTCAAATTTCAAGCCATCTCTAAAAAATTAGGGGTTTGAAATAAGTTTTGAATGAAATTATATATGCGGTTTGACGTAGGAGGTTTAGTTTTTGTGTTATGAAAATAATAGACACCATTTAGTGACCTTTTCAAAGTAGTTATATATAACTCAACAACCATATAAGGTGATATATGACACATTCCGACCCGAATAATCCACGTAAACACCAAAGTCGAGGCATATTGAACGATACATGGACACATGATCCAATTGACGAGAGCTAAAAATGAAAGGTTCATTTCAAAAAGTCGTGTAAAACAAATGTTACTAGTAACCACGGTAAGAGTAAAAAATGCGTGAATGCGACAACGGAAGTTCAAAGTCTTCAACCGAATCAAAAATCACAAATGATAATAACCATAAATCAAACACTCAAATATGTATAGTACTAGTATGAAAACACAAGTTAAAAGCAAAAGGTACACTCACAAACCCGTAAATCCGCACTCTCATTAGTACCTCAAACTCTCACAACGCACCTATATAATCTCCATTGGTATACAATATAGTCGTACGAATCATACTTGTTACATCCTGTCTCGCAAATTCAAAACTAACCCGATTTTTTTTGAATTTACGGGACGTGATATAACAATGCGTACATGACAAGTTGAGTATCTATAGTTCGCTCATATACATAAGCACGTGAAAGCTCAGTATCTATAGTTCGCTCATACATATAACATCTCTAACTCTTCAAAGCACCTACTTCTGCAGCTAGCACTAAGTACTGGGTAATTATTTTCATAATCCCTTAGTTTCTTTGAAGCATGTGTCACTATTCTCCCGTTTTGCATCGGCACACAACGAGTCCATATGCTAAAGTATTAGTGTAAATCTCGAATGGGCCAATTTCAGGTCTTTCCGCCGCGAATTGACCGCCGAGAGGTACAGTTTTAGATTCCTTACCTTGTTATGAATCAATTGGTGTATTAACTATACTTTGAACTTCTTTTAACATTGTTACTAATAACTTTTGTTTTACACAACTTCCTAAAATGTACTATTTCATTTTTAACTTTTTTCACTTGGACTTAGTCCGAGTATTGGCTTGCATACCTCAATTTCAATGTTCAAATGAACTATGATGACTGAAGTGTGTCAATATAAAATTGTGAAATTACAAATGTACGCTCACTTAACGGCCGAATCTATATTTTAAGAACATTTTACAAAATAATACGTCTTTTTCACGTAATTTATTTACTAATCATCCTTGTAAGTATGAGCACATGTTTTTAATTGTGGCCACCATTTAAGACTTGAGCTAGGGGTTTTGCCAACCAACCCTTACCTTATTGATTGAAGTAAGGAAAGTAGCTAGGGTTAGCCCATTAATTTTTGAGCGTATGATTTAGAAGTAGTAGCAGAGTTAACAAGTAGTTGAAGACCTACGTGCAAGTAATGTACGACCTCATTTAATGAGTAGGATTGAATTGGATTGGATAACTTATCAAATTCAATGTATTTTGAATGTAAAAATATATATGTTTTCATTGTAAAAGAATTGGAGGGGGTAAAAATAGAAGAAAACTTATTCAATCTAATCCGTTCAAAATAGTAGTCTTAGGCCTCGTTTGGTACGCCGTATTGTATTGACTATTTCAGTCGGATAGACTAATATGTCCACTGGATAGACTGACTATTTAATCGGGCGTTTGGTGCTCTGCCCGATTAAAATGCCGACTATATTATACTAACTGGATTATATTATACTAGTTGATAAGAAATATCGATATCATAAATATTAATTATGTATATTATTATTATTTATTACTTATTTTCTTTATTTTAATTAATTATTGATATTATTATTATTATTACTATTGATTTAATTATTATTATTATTGATTTATTATTATTATTATTCTATTTTTATTATTATTACTTTTCAAGATTACTAATCATCTAACTATTTAATATAGACAATTTCAAGGGTATTATTTTAGCGGGTATAGACCGTATAAAGACACTCAATCGTATTAACTTATTCGGTGGCTAATTAATACGAGTGATACCAAACATTGGTTTCGTACTATATTATCCTATTCAGTTCCTTATACGGCGTACCAACGTAGCCTTAGAAGACTATCTAATCTTATCGAATCCTCTTAAGATTTTCGTTCAAAATCTCGGTGAAGCTTTGTAACACCAAATTCCTTATTTTGTTTACTTTCATTTTAATTATTCCTTAAATTTATCATCAATTTACTGCCTCATATAAAAGGCTGCTATTTGAGAGCCACCTTAAACGCAGCCACGAGTGCTATTTGTTCTGCCTTGTTACGAAACCTAGCTAGAATGAATATATAAAAATAACAACAATAAAATGAGTGCATAATGAGAACATGAAAAGGATCTGGAGGCCTTAATTTGTCTAAGATTCCTTTCAAAAATATTCAAAAAGCAGACAACATGAAAGTGTGATGAGTGTGAGCTCTCAGTGGATAACTTTCATTTTGCTTTTTCTTTTCCGTGATATTTGATCATTCATATGTAATTTTGATTGTTATGCAATCACATATGAAAGGAAAGTGAGAAGGTCGATCTTGTGCTATTTTTCTAATGGATAAGATAGTGTTAATTTGGGCATACATTGCATACCAAGTTACGTCTTTTAATTTGTAGTTTTTGACTTCATTTGGATGATGGAAGGACGTGTTCTACTTTGTTAATAGTGACATAAGAAGTGTTTTTACTCCGCATGTTTTAACATGATAGGAATACATGGTTTCTTCGTAGGATATAGTAATAAAAAAATATCTGCATGTTATATTGTGAGTGGAAGAGAACACAACCGCGTGATGTTCCAGATACCTGAAATTATCTCTCCGATATAAGATAGGTGATTGTCAAATAAATTAGAATATTAATATTCATCAACTTAACATTTGATCACGGCATAACCATTTATATAGAAAGCATTAGTTTTTATTTTATTTTAAATATAATGATATTGAGTAGGGAAATTTAAAGCTAATTTACGCAATAAGACAATTACTTAGTATCAAATTACATATAAATACATATATATATATATATATATATATATATATATATATATGTGTGTGTGTGTTCCGTTAGATTGGATCAAAACTTAATCTAAAACCTCTCACTTAAAAATAAAAATAAATACTAACTATTAAATCATAGTTTCGACTTTTGTAAAGTGCGAGGTCTAGTGATATTTCTCTTCATTGCTTGTGTATTGTCATAATCGATTCTCATAAAGTACGAGGTCGATTTCTAATGTGGATAATGCATGAATCCTCATGCCCTTATGATTGTATAATAAAAATTCAAAGTATTATAATTAATATGAAAAATATTAGTTAAGAAACGAGTATTCTAAAATAATTTCTTCACAGAAAAAAAAATTCCACTTCGATCCCAGCCGGTCCTAACTAAGAGGTGAGGATTAGCCGGATTTCCACCAGCTAGTGGTTGATTCCCTACTGACATATATGCCTTCCCCCTCCCTAGCTTATTCCCCTATCTTGACTCCCGATTCTCTCCATTCAATTTCTCTTTCATACTAGGTTCCTAGCTCATCGACGTCTAGCTTGTCGGCAGTGTTAAAGATTTCAAAGTCGATCTAATAGCACACCGCTAATGACACCCTCACTTAACCACATAAGTAGGCCTATGTGATAATAGGAGTGGAACCACTTATTGCATGTATGCATTTTCTCTAAGTTTTCAATATGAGATTCTAGTTTTCAACACTCCCTCTTACTTAGGACCACCACATAGTGGGTTGGACGTGCAACCAATTCCATCGGTCGGTTGATTTTTTTCATGGCATTTTAATTTGGGATTTTAGGTTTGGGCTCAGTCAATCTTGCCCATTCAATTCAGGGAGTTTCATGTTCAAACTAGTTCAATTCGAGGGGTTTATGGTTCAAAATGGTTCAAATTGAGGTTCAATTAGACCCTAAAAATCGGTCATTTCTGATACCATGTTAAGATTTCAGAGTCGGTCAACTGGCCTACCACAAATAACATTGATGTTGCCCTCACTTAATCACTTTAGTAGGTGTGTGGCTTTATCTTAAAAGACATCGGTGGTAAATTAGGAGTGAAACTACTTATAATTACATGTTTTAATTTTTTTTCTCTAAATTTCTAATATAAAATTTTATTCTTAACAGGTGGTGCACTCCTAAAATTATGGTGGTTACGGCTAGATGGCAAGGTGTCGACGCTTACACTTCTCTCTCAACTTCGGCCTCACACTTTATTGGATTTGTGAAGATCTAGTGTCTTGGGATGTGGTCATGGTTGGGTGTTGCGGATTGGGCTAACTGAGACATGGGGATACATGGAGCTGTGGTTGTGTTGCGGATCTTATGATCCGGGATATGGTTGTGGGGTGTGTGTTGGGTATGGTTATAATTATTTTTTAATTTTTTTGTCCAACACTTCTTTTTGGGTTCTCTCTCTTAGGTATTTGCTTTAGTGGTATTATTGTATCTCATAGCTTGAATAGTGCATAGGGATCTTCATTTTGCATAATTGACTGAAGATCGATTTGGCGATTGCGGAACCTTATCACGGGAGATTTTTTACTCATGTTCATAGTCTACTTTTTGGAGTTTAGTTTGTTTTTTTATTGTATTATTATTTTTATAATTGCACTATCTTACCATTGGTATAAAAAAACAGAACTAGCTAGTTTGTAGAGGACTTTTAGTAATCGTCTTTATACTTCAATATCATTGTCCATGAATATTTCTATTAATAACTCCGTCTATTTTTGAAACAGTGATTGATTTAAATGAACTTGTGTTTTTTTTCCAAACGAACGAGATTTAATTAAAAAATTACTTATTTTTTTTTCTTCAATAAAAATCCTCTACAAAATACACATAATTTTCTGAGCTTTCTATAAATAATATAATCATTTGAGTGGTGACTATGTAATGACAATATTTGAATATTGGAACCAAAAATTAGGAGTACACCTTTCTTGTTTGTTTTCTTTGATCCAAAACGTGGGCGGTCAACGTTCAAACAAAACATATGTGGGACCCAGTATAGTCGCAAGGGAGCTTGGGCGTCTATATCGTTGACTCTGCCCCTTCATGGATTACGCCGGACCAATAGGCCCGATGCAAATATTGATTCAGTCAAACTCACTTCTTTGACACAACAACAACAATACACATCTCTCTCCAACAATATTAATAATTAGCAACGGTGATTTTAAAAATGCCAAAAAAATTTTTAAATGAATAAAAGTGTTTTTAAAATAAAAAATATGTTTTTGATAAATTTTGAAAAGAGCACAAACACTTAAGAAGGTTTTTTAGAAGCACTCTCTTGGTGTTTCATTTCAAAAGTGTTACCCACTCAAAAAACAGAGAAGCACTTGTTTTCTTTTAATGAAACTTTCATTATTCTAAGAATATCCTTATGTTATTTTAGTAATACCCTAAATACCCAAATTCACCATATTTTTCCATCACAATTTGGACGTCTTCCAAAAAAACTCAGCAATAATCTTTATGCGGCTGCTTTCTACATACTGCTTATCATATGCTAGCCTCCAATTCTTCTCATGCCTTCAATTTATAATTTAAGTGATAATAATTTTTTCATTTATATGTATATAAATCTTTTCTATCTGTCTAGTTTCTGTTTTTCTTTTTCATTCTCTGTCTAGTTTCTTCATCGCTCATACCTTCCGCCCGCCATTATAAATCTCTTCCTTCCTCCTCCAATTTTTAAACAAGCCACTAAGAGGCGTTAGATTAAAATATGAAATCAACACATTCATCTTCATTTGTGTTGCCATGTAAGGTGACGTTAAAGTCATACACCAATCCCATATTTCTCATAAAATTTAAGGTTGGTTTTAGATTTATATGAAACCCAGTCAGGGGTTTAATGATTCTTATTTAATACAAAATAATACAATTTTTTGGCCTACGCTGATGATCTTGTTCCCGGGTGGTTTTCTGGGCTTCTGCCTTATAAAATTTTAAGTTATCCATGATTATCTTGAATTTTGGTATATTTGTTAAATCGTTAATTCTATGTCATAATATAAGTTTCCAAATTTTTTTTTTATATTACAAAATCGAGTTATAAGAACGATGAAATGAAATAACTATTATTTTATATTTTTAAAAGTACTTTTTGTTTTCACTACCAAACGTTCTAAATTATATCACAAGTACTTATTTAGAAATAAAAATATTTTTATGTGCGCATAACAAACATCAAACTGTTTCTTCGTAAAAACGCTACTGAATAAACGTTACTAATAAAAAACGTTATTACTTAAATGTACTTTACGAAAAGCACATCCAAACGGGCCCTTCAAGGTTGTCTTTGACTCTATTTTTCCAAACAATGCACACATCTTTTCGGGCGGGTCTATTATACAATAGATGCAGATTGATTGACAATAATCCATGTACTCACTCACAACATCATCATCTTCATGTAGACTTAATCTCAATGACTTTTTTTCTCCAAAACATTTTCAATGCTCTTTAATTTCTTTTTCTTCAAAAATTTCAATTACTTTTACCATTACTAGAAATTATGTGTTCGAAAATTTTATTGATAAGTTTTATATATGAAATAATTAAATAACTTGGATAAAATCAAATCACTTGTCTCATGATCGTGAAAAAATATGTCGTTATATATTATTTGATATTTAAAAATGTTATAACTAATAAGATCGCAACCATCAGATAATATCCTTCAATTGCTGAAAAATTAATAAATACCTCACAACCAATTGCTCAAATTTTTTGAAACTTTCTAATTTATTTAGCTATGGAAATTAATCTATAATTAAGCATATATACTAGGTCTTAAATTGTGGCTTGTGCTAATTACATATGCATGCTTGATGACCACTCTCAATTCTTTTATTTAAAACAAAAAAATAGAAATAAAAAAATATATTTTTTGTTTTTTTTTCCAAGAAAATATATTTTATGTTTGACCACAAGAGAAATGCTTGAAATCATTTGTTTTTACCTTCTCTTTTCTCCCACCCATCATATACCGTCGCTTGATGATCCACCGTCTATATTTTAGATCACTTTTTACAGATCAATTCTAAAAGAAATAAAATAAAAATTAACTAAATCTGAATTGGTTTAGTAATCTTAATATTATCAAGTGAGCAATGCATATGAATTACATCTTTAAGCAAATATATTTTCGTCACTCACTTACAGGTGAAAATCGGTAATTACCATTAGATTATTGTGTCAATTTATCACCAATATTAGATCATTTTGTTAATTTATTGTCTTTGTAAAATTAATTCATTTTAAAAACAATATAATAAAGAGGCGATTCCGATTGATCAAATCATTTGTGACTTAGCAACAAGGGAACATTTGGTAGTAGATCGAGAATCCTTATTTCTTCTGTGCATATATATGTTTTGAGAAATGCTAATTAAGCCACGTGGTGGCTTGACGCACCACCTGACCTCACTCTCTCCTTTATTGTGTACCATATTAAGATCTCACTCACTCATTTTCTTCACAACATATGTTGGTCGTAGTCCAAACCCTTTTAAAGCCGAGTCTGTTGCATCTCTTAAGACTTCAAACTTCACTCTCTCTCCCTTTCTATCCCTTCAAATATTTATGGACAAAGAAAAGAGGACTGGCCTGTCCACAGCTCTCATCATTCTTCTTCTTTTCTCATCATCAGCTACACCTACACATAGCACCGACCTAGCTAGCTCATAGATTCGAATTTCGATCCATCATCATCTTCACCGATCACTCTATGGACCCAAGCACTCATCATTCAATCCACAACTGCAGATCAGCGGTTGAGCATACCGAAAGAGACGACGACGATCCCCGTGGCAAACGGGTAGTTGATGAATTGGACTTCTTCGGTGATAATAAGGGCAGTCTGAAAGCAATGAGAGATCAAACCGTTGACGTTAAAGAAGAAGGCTCACATGAACACAGGGTTGGTCAAGAAAAGCAACTACCCGACGTAAATGTATGAAAACTACTAGCTACTTATTAGCTAGCTCCACGTTTTTCATTGACCTAATAATATTTCATCTTTTTCTTTTATTTAATTATTACATCATCGATCTGACTTTCAAGGCTCTATTTGTTTTGTTTTCTCTGTTCATTATTGTTATACATAGACTGGTTTAAATCTTCTTACGACGTACACCAGTAGCGAGAAATCATCCATGGACGATGGAACATCATCGTCCCATAATATGGAAGACAAGAATAGAACGAACGAGGTACATGGAATATTTACAGAGCTTTTTTTCCTTTTTCACTAGTTTAAAATAATAAATATTGAATTTGGATTAGTGCAGAATGAGAAACTACGAACTAATGTGATTATATATTGATGTGAGAAATAAATTATTTTTGGGTGCAGTTGGCTGTTCTTCAAGCTGAATTGGGGCATGTGAGTGTAGAAAATCAACGGTTGAGAGGTATGATTAATGAGGTGAACAATAATTACCAGGCATTACAGGTGCAAATTGTGACACTCATGCAACGCGAACGAAACCAAAAGACGTCGTCTGATCATAAAACTGCAGAACAAGACAAGGTATCTTTTAAATTAGACAGTTGTCATCGTCTCTCAACTTCATAATACACATAGATACAGATCATAACTAAGCAATTTTATATATTCATGAGCTAGATGAACACAAATGGATCAATGGTTGTAGAAGAGAAGCAGATGATGAAGGGGTTCAATCATCTTGTTCCTAGGCAATTTATGGACATGGGAAGGGCCGAGAAGGATGAGCTGTCACACTGTTCTTTGGAAGGGAGCAGATCCCAGGATTGTTCCGGGTCGCCTCCTCAAAACGACATCGTTGAGTCCATGGATCCGTACAAGACGACGAGTACAACTCATAATAATCATGTACTTAAGAGGGATATTAGTGGAAGAAGTAGAAGTAGCACTACTGCTGCTACTACTGCAGGAGGAGGAGGAGAAAGCCCAGACCAAGAATTTCAAGGCTGGGTTTCTAAGAAAGTCCCCAAGTTGATGAGTAGTCACAAGGACCTCGATCAAACCTCGTCTGAAACCTTGTCCATGATTAAAAAAGCTCGTGTTTCGGTTCGAGCACGATCCGAAGCTTCCATGGTAACAAACTAGCTACCTAGCTTCACATTAATATTGCTTGATTATTAATATACTAAATGTATGGAAAATACTTGCATCCCACCCTAGTGGTACTTCCTCGTACCACCCTAGTGGTACTTCCTCGTACCACCCTTTCGATTTATCGAATTGTCTTTATACATATATCATAATCGGAACCGGTTCATTCTCTAAATCATCATGTCAAGATCAACTCCGTACAAAATCAACAAGATTGGAGATTGTTTAGTCATTCATATGTATCAAATAAATCCACGGTTTTTGTAAGAATTTAGATCGTCATGGCGAACCGTCCATTTAGTTGATATATATGAATGACTAAACGACCTCTAATCTTGTTGATTTTTTACGGAGTTGATCTTGACATGATGATTTAGAGAATGAACCGGTTCCGATTATGATATATGTACAAAGACAATTAGATAAATCGAAATGATGGTATGAGGAGTTACCACCAGGGTGGGATACAAGTACTGTCCAAATGATATTATCTTCATTTTGTGAATGTTTTCTTTCTAGATTGTCTGGTCTAAATATCGTCCGGACCATGATCCACTCTGAAATATACCAATAAAATATTTTATAAATAAATTTAGATCGTGAAAATTTTCCTTTTTTACATCATTTCAAAAGATTGCCCTTACCCAAACATGTTTGTGTTGGAACATAATTCAAAATTAGAAAAATGAAGAAGTACAAACACAAGCGGTGTTTGACACGTTACAATTCCGCTAACCCTAAAAAATAAAAATAGAGATTTGATGGATCACAATTAATATTAATGTACTAAACTCTCTTGCAGATATCTGATGGATGCCAATGGAGGAAGTATGGGCAGAAAATGGCCAAAGGAAACCCATGCCCTCGAGCTTATTATCGTTGTACCATGGGAACTGGTTGCCCAGTTCGCAAACAGGTAATGTACAGTACTCTAATAATATAACAGTACTAGCTAGTAAATCAATTATACATTAATATTAAGTTAAAACTTGACAGGTACAAAGATGTGCAGAAGACCGAACAATACTTATAACGACATATGAAGGGCATCACAATCATCCACTTCCTCCTGCTGCAATGGCGATGGCATCAACTACATCAGCAGCAGCATCAATGCTTCTGTCAGGCTCAATGCCTAGTGGAGATGGCCTAATAACCTCAAACAGCTTCTTGGCAAGAACAGCCCAGCTACCAAATTGCCCACCAAGCAGCCTAGCAACACTTTCAGCTTCAGCGCCATTTCCAACGGTCACATTGGACCTCACTCGAACTCCCACCTCCTCCGAGATGCATCCAAACCAGATGCTCCCTCCAAGTCTCTCACAAATGCCACAGATTTTAGGTCAAGCCCTTTGCAGCCAGTCGAAATTCTCGCTTCTCGATACTTTCCAGGGATTGGATGGTAATACACACTCATTGGCTGACAAAGTGAGTGCAGCAACAGCGGCCATCACAGCTGACCCTAATTTCACAGCGGCTCTCGTAGCAGCCATCACCTCTATCATTGGCGCGCAATAATGTTCATTCAAATAATAATAATACCAACAACAATATTACTACAAGAAACAATACTGATAACAGTACATGATCCAAAAAACTAGACATTCATTTTTCAATTTTCAATATGCTTGCTCTTTCAGTATTTGGTGATAAATATTAGTTGTGAAGACTAGTGCCGTTCTTCAATTTTTCAGTACTCACAGAAATAAAGTATTCTCATTAATTGTTCAATATTTATTTATTTACTCCCTGAATTAGAAGTTGAGGATATATTATTTGATTGTTTTAAATCTTCATGTTGCAAGATAATTAACTGTTACTATATTCCCCCCATAGGTATTTAGTTTTGTAATCAGTGATTAAAATATCAATTTTTACAGAAATATTGATATTTATATTGATATATATATTGTTGGCAGTTGAAAAAAATGTGGGAGATAGTGTTTAACAACTTATAAATTTTGAATGAAATTTTAGAAAATACTCAATCATGAAACTAATACAAATCATATGAATTATCCTTCATTTAAAAAAAGAAAGAAAAAACATAAAATGCCGTTGTTATGATAAATATATCAATATCATATATAATAGAATATAATCCGAATGTAAGACGATTAATAATATTTAACGCATTACAACTAATTAATATGGGCCTGGTACCGAATTTTGATCCGTGGGAGCGAGTGAAGTATGTTTCCTTTTGTTTCCTATATGTTGAATTAATTATTATTGTGTTTTCCTTTTTGTTCTTGAAAGCTGCTTTGCCGAAATTCTGTTGTGTTGGACAGTTTTGGATAATTAGAAACTCTATTTGAATTATTGTGTTGTTTTGCTTAATTCTATGCACGTACTGTGAATTTTCTTGTTGCTGTCCTAAATTTCTGGATAGTACTGAAACTTAATGGCCTCATACAGCATTGTTGTTTATGATCACCTTTGTATTTAGTGATCTTTTGGATTGGTAGCAGAGGTTCTTTGAACCTTGTGAGTTTGGACCAAGATTATATGGAAACTCATGTTGAGTTTGATGCACCAACATACTTGTGTGGCTGTTTCGGGGAACCGGTGGCTATAGTGCAACGTTACATATTAGTGTCCAAGTATTGCAGTTCCATTTTTCCAAAGCAGTCATGACTGATGTGTTTCGGAATTGATTTGATTACATCTTGGACTCAGTATACAACTATTGTTTTTAGTTTTGAGTAACATTTTTGCAGAATGATCATATGGTACTCAAGTGGGAGAATGTAAGAATTTGAGTACAATAAGATCACTTATGTGCATAGATGTTACATTTGTATCATGACTTGAAAACAATAGAGTCATTATAAGTAAACTGTATTATTGGACTCCTAATTGTAAATGGTTTATATATATTTCATCAATACAGAGACTTTGTTACCAATTAGCCTACTAGAGTACGTTTTAATGAGACAATGATAGGATATCTTTTAGAACAAGGCTAATATATAAATTGGTCTCTGGTCTCACTTTAAGACTGACCTTAATTAATTATGTGCTAAGACCTATTCATTAGCTAAAGACTATCAGCTTTCAGTAGAGAGAAGACGAACTTGTGATTTGGGGAATTCATTATGGCATAATCTGGTATGTGAAACATTGTGTGATGATTTCTTCAATACTTGATTTGTTGTTTGTTCTTATTGTGGTATTTGAGATTAAGTTGATTTGAACCGCTAATTATAGAGTAATAATCAAATTTTTGTGCTAACGGTCATCCAACAAGTAAAGAATAATAAGCAAATGACTAGATATATACAATGTACTTAGAAGGAGTAACACCGTGTTAATTTGAAAGCTTTTGTTTAGTATTTTTATGCACGTTCATATGGTGCATGTGCTTTATGCTTCCTAGCTAATTACTTAAAAACCCCACTATTTAATTCTTTGTAGTGTATTAATATTTTGGTAATATAACCTTAATATTTTTGTACTTTTTGTTATACGTAATTCATATGTTGTAAATTAATCTCAACTAAAGTCAGTGTTATAAGGTGTTAATTTGAAAGCTTTTGTTTAGTGTTTTTATGGGCGTTCATATATATGGTGCATGTGCTTTTTGCTTCCTAGCTAATTACTTAAAAATCCCACTACTTAATTGTTTGTAGTGTATTTTTTAGTAATATAACCTTAATATTTTTGTACTTTTTGTTACACGTAATTCATGTGTTGTAATTTAATCTCAACTAAACTCAGAGTATAACACAAAACACATAACCCAAATAATCACAAACAAGTCCTTAATATTAGCCAAAGACATGATGAAACTCTAGCAAGATAGTCTTATATAAGCTTTGCATTAGTCTCAGCTTCAATTAGGTTCCAAACACCGCTTTTCTTATTGCATATATTCCCCCATGATGAGTCTGTTTGTTGTTCATAGCTTGGACGTACGTATGTGGTTGGGTCACCTTTATCACATATCTCATAGTCCATTTCTTGCATGTTTGTTGATTTTCAGTTTGGATAGTGACATAAATGTTAGGATTTGGTGTTGTTTCATCATTTGGTTATGGGGCTCTAAGATGCTAAAGAGGCAATGTTATTTTCGGGACTAGAGAGACTTCAATGGTGTTGTAGTGTGTTTGAATTTGTTTTTGAATCCCTCAACTCTTCAAAAACAAAATGGTCATTGAGATCAACTGCATATCTGCTGTTCATATCTCAATTGACTGACATGCATCAGCCAAATCAGACAACCAAAGCATAATGAAACGAACATAAATGACATCCTGGCTAATCAGATTCGATTGGCTGATCAGATTCGATTGGCCAATCACCTAGTCGCCCAGGACCCATCCTGTTTGCACATCTTCCAGGTGCTCGATTAGATTCGATCGGCCGACCATCTGATTGACCAACCTCTTGGTCGGATGGGGTTCATTTTGACACCAAATCATCTAGATGGCCCTCGCGAGGCCCATCTAGACATGTGGCAAGCGCACAACATAAGGAGTTTCTCCCCACGAAATATCTCACCAACAACCTTTATTGCACTATAAATACAAAGACACCCCCATTTTAAGGAAACATGATATTTTTGTCCATATGTTGCATAAATTATTATTCAGTCTTTCTCTCCTATAGACTTAGGCATCAGAGACTATTTAGCCGGCACCACACATGTGCTCCTTCATTCTTCCCTCTTCCTTACATATCACAAGCCATTTGAGAAGAACAAGTGAAGTGAGGCTAATCTAAGTTGATCGATTTTGGTTTCAACAGTTTGGCACTGTATTGGGGAATCTGATCAAAATCACCCACTAACTCATATACCCACATTTTGCCATCCTAGCCCAACGTCACACCAGATAACATGTTGGCCGAACATGATGACGTGGATCTAAACAACACCTCTCTCAAAACAGAGAAAGGTCAATGGGAATACAATAATGAAAATGCTAGTCAACCTCTAGAATGAGTGGCTCCTAAGGCCGAAGTAAGGAACCAAGTCTTTGTAGAAGAATACACCAACACATTCGCCTTACACAAAACAGCCCAAGCCGAACTCAATGAGCAGCATATTTTGGCTGGGAAAATTTTGGCCGACCAAGGTGGCCGGAAGCGCTAAAAGAGTCTAGTGACATCAGTGACATTAGCTTAGGCCAAACCAAGGTATACCGAGACGTCCGCCATCTCCTGAACGATCGGCACACACCAATAGAAGCCGAGATTATCAAACTTAGCACAATACACTTTGTGCGCAAAGCCATCTACGCCGTATGGATTGCCAATGTTGTTCTTGTTAAAAAACATCAAGTCTATGGTGCATGCATGTGCATTGGCTTCACTGATGTGAACAAGGCTTGCACAAAGGATAACTTTCCGCTACCCAAAATTGGCAAAGAATGAGTTCATCATTCATTCTCTCCCCTCCCTAGATCTCCATGAATAATCAATCATCATAGACTTTAGAAACTACTAATAGTTTTTCTATTCTAAGAATAGGGATAACCAACGTGGTTGGAGTTGAATTTTAGGACACTTCTGTAAATTTAACTTATCAACTCTTTTAATTATCTCATTTTAAATGCTCTAGTTTAAGAAAAAAACTCTAGCCTGTTTGGATAGCCAGGATTTAGATTTGGGCCTCCAAATCCAAATTTGGTTATTTAGATACAAATTTAAATGTAGGAATTTGAATTTGGATAAAATTCATAGGAATTTCAGACCCTAAAATGCGCGGATTTCAAATCCTTTTTAGAAGTATTCATTTGATAAAAATCCTTTGCCTTTTCTTCCGTGTTTCTGTGTTCCGTGTAAGCGACATCCGTGTTTCTGTGTTCCGTGTTCGCAACATCGTTGGCCTTCATCTCTGTCTTCTATGTTCTCTTTCGCAAACACGCCTCCATCGTTCGCCTCCATCGTTTGATTCCGTCGTTCGCCTCCATCGTTTGACTCTGTCGTTCGCCTCCATCGTTTCGCCTCCTTCATATCTTTTTCAACATCGTTCGTCTCCATCGTATCTTCTTCACTGGTAACGAACTTACTTGGGAATCTTTGTCTTCGAATTTTGTAATTCTGATATTATATATGTGTATATAGGTTTATATGCTATGTTTGTATGTATCGATATGTTATGCGCTACCTTATTGTTTGGGTGTTGATTTTGTTGAGTTTAATCAATGGATTGAGATTCTTATGCGCTACCTTTTTGTTTGGATTCTCAGGAGGGGCTCTCTGGTTTTTGTTTTCTGTAATCGGGTTTCCATCGGATTGTGCTGAGTTGATTTGACATTCCCGGGAAAAACCATTGGAGTAAATCTGATATTGCTTTATGGGTCTTCTTTGTATTGCATGCATGGGGGTAAGTTTTCTGATTCCCTCTTCTGGGTTTGGAATTTCATTGGATTGCGCGGTTGAATGGTACTACTGGCTTTAACTTCATGTGGGCTTTCTTCATTTGTTAGTTTTATGAGTCAATCAGATAATATTCTGCCCGATTTGATTGTGGGGGTGGGGAAGAGGGAATAGATTGGATCTTTGGGTTGAAAATTGATGAACAGGAAATTGGATTTGGGGATTTATACTTGCATTTTATTAATTTCATGAAATTTGCTTAGATAGTAAAATGATTGTATATGTCTAAGTGGAGCTGTTACTTTTACTTTTTATTCATTTGCGCAAACAGAAACAGCTTAAATTGGGGACATTTTTACTGTTGACTTAATAGAAAAAAGTTATTCATTTATATTAAAGTTGGTTTAATGAGGTGCAATGCCAAGCAACAAAATAAGTATAAACTTTATGGTTGAACTCCGGCCAATCCATAAGCCCGGAAATGAAAATAAGTTCGTTCCGCTGCTAGTTTGCAGATGTTAGTCAAGAATGTGTGCTTGGTGATAATTGAATGAACCTATCTAGCAATAACTTCTCTGTTAAATGATACTAAATGTTGTGTTGATTTATGGGTCTTCTTTGTATTGCATCGGATTGTGCTGAGTTGATTTGACATTCCCGGGAAAAACCATTGGAGTAAATCTGATATTGCTTTATGGGTCTTCTTTGTATTGCATGCATGGGGGTAAGTTTTCTGATTCCCTCTTCTGGGTTTGGAATTTCATTGGATTGCGCGGTTGAATGGTACTACTGGCTTTAACTTCATGTGGGCTTTCTTCATTTGTGAGTTTTATGAGTCAATCAGATAATATTCTGCCCGATTTGATTGTGGGGGTGGGGAAGAGGGAATAGATTGGATCTTTGGGTTGAAAATTGATGAACAGGAAATTGGATTTGGGGATTTATACTTGCATTTTATTAATTTCATGAAATTTGCTTAGATAGTAAAATGATTGTATATGTCTAAGTGGAGCTGTTACTTTTACTTTTTATTCATTTGCGCAAACAGAAACAGCTTAAATTGGGGACATTTTTACTGTTGACTTAATAGAAAAAAGTTATTCATTTATATTAAAGTTGGTTTAATGAGGTGCAATGCCAAGCAACAAAATAAGTATAAACTTTATGGTTGAACTCCGGCCAATCCATAAGCCCGGAAATGAAAATAAGTTCGTTCCGCTGCTAGTCTGCAGATGTTAGTCAAGAATGTGTGCTTGGTGATAATTGAATGAACCTATCTAGCAATAACTTCTCTGTTAAATGATACTAAATGTTGTGTTGATTTACCTTGACATGCTATATTTTCAATTTTTCATAGATATCATGACATGGCTCATAGAATTTAGCCAGTTGCATCTTTACAACTTTTGTTTCAGCCTCCAATTCTATATGAAAATGCTAATGTGGTTACAAGTCAAGCTTGTCATGATATATGTCAGTTAACATATGCAACTGAGTTGCATAATAACTTTCATATATTATGTAACTTGAACTATATCATGACTTTCAAGCTTAGCTAGTTTTTTTGAATGACTTGAACTACCTCGGAAAGCTTCCTTTTTTCTCTTTGCTATTTAATACCTGAAATAAGCAGTTACCTTTTCTTGGAAGAGATTTTCAAAAATAAAATTTAATATATATGTGTGTACGGAGGATGGACATAATTACCCTTGTCAAAGTTCTTTTCCTAGATCATTCTTGTTAAAATTGTAAGTTCATTGCAGTTAAAATGCACGAAGCAGCTTGAACAATGTTGATCTATCTCTCTGATGAACAATGGAGAATGCTAGTTCAATTTATCTGCAGAAAAAAACTATCTTTATGGTTGAACTTCCAAAAACTTGGAATTAGTTGAATTTCTTTATGTTCATGTTTAGCCAAAATGATAATAAACTTGGTCACAATGGGTCAAATGTATAAATTTATTTGAAGTAGAATGAAATATGAAATCTCAGTTCTCATAATATTGTCTGGTTAGGTCGTGGGAGAATCCCGGAGGAAGGAGGAGTACTTCTTATCATAAAGTATTGGATGGGTTTATTGATGCCTGACACTCTTATCATAAAAGGCTCAAGTTCAAGTCATCAGGTACTTTGATGTTCAACCTACTCCTTTTTTACTGCAGCACCAATTCTGTATAACTAAATTGTACATGGAGAAAAAAAAATAACATAATTAGGTCATGGTGTTGTAACATATTAATGTTATGTTTCTTGAAGAACGAAAACCTATACATGTTATGCAATCTCTAGGATACGTTTTAGTTAAGATTGCCCTCCAATCTCTAATGAAATATAAAGGGATCCTCATCTTATGACATTTTTTGGTTCCTGAATAGTAATTACAATTTTCTCTTCTGTTGTGATATTGCAAGGCATCACCTCTATTTTTTGATTTCGAAGTTTTTAATTTAAATCTCAGACCTTTCTGTTTTGGTGGATATTGTTGGGGAGACTTTACGTGTTGCTTTGTTGTTTCTTCATGAGCATCTAACAGTCCGATATCTCAATTTTCAACAATTTTTACATTGATCATGTGCCGATTGAATCCTTATTAGTTGCCTCATGGATAGTGGTGGGAGAGACATGATCATCCAAAAAAAAAAGGAGGATGGAAGGGAAGCTAACTATGGAAAAAGTAGTGGAAATTATTTTTTTGGTTATTAGTTTACTTGTGGCAGCAATTGGTGGACACACACGACTTAGGAAGTATATTGCAAAAGAACCTTCAAAAAGTGCATTTAGTAGGAAAAATCACAGGAGGAAGCTTTGGATGACAACTTTAGAAAATGAGCCTACTTGTTTTCATCAATTACGAATGAAACCATCATCCTTTGAGAAGTTGTGTGACACTTTGAGGGATAAAGGTGGATTGATGGCTACAAGAAATGTCACAATCAAAGAAATTGTTGCATTATTCTTACATATTTTGGGACACGACTTTAAAAATAGTGCAATCAAAGCTATCTATGCTCGCTCAGGAGAAACTATGAGTAGACAGTTTCATGTTGTTTTAAGAGCAATGATAAGAGATGGGAAGGATTATGTAAAACATACGGACACAGTTCTTAATGAGATAGATGTTGAGAAAGGGAGGTGGTTTGAAGGTGCACTTGGAGCGCTTGATGGAACATTTATTGGTCTTAACTGTTCCTAATGATGACAAATCAAGATATCGGAATAGGAAAGGGGATATTAGCACGAATGTGCTAGGAGTTTGTGAAGCCAACTTGAGATTCACTTATGTGTTACATGGTTGGGAAGGATTCGCAGCCGACTCTCGAGTTTTACGTGATGCTTTGCATCGACCTAATGGCTTAAAAGTCCCATCAAGTATGTATCTATTCTCATACTTTGTTAAGTCAGTCTTATATGTTTATTATTTGATATAGGATAGTATTTTATATACTTTATGTTTATATTGTAGATAAATATTGTTCTGCCCAAAAATGCGACAGTGGACCCGGGGTCATTTTCGGTGGATCTCCGTCGAAATCGGCACTTGAAGAAGCGGGCTCGTGTGGATTTCTTTAATGATGGTGATGGTGTGAACCTGTTTGGATGTTAGATTTGGGTTGAAGGATGTGAGGCCTTGATACTACGGTCTATCCCTAGATGGGCTGACCAGGAAGTAAATAGGTCTTAGTTGCCTTCAAAGTAGGCGTGCCACTAGTAGAAGCAGTTAGTAGACAGTGATGAATGAGTTCTGTTGCGGCCCAAGAACCTTTCCTTAATCAAGTGATTGTGAGGCGAGAGAGCAAATAGCTCGAACTGTTATTTTCTATTCTTTTTTCTTAATGTACCCAAGGACTTTAATAAATTTTCTTTCCAATCTAGTCCAAGTTCATATTATGTTAATTCCGATTTGTTCATGCTAACAGCTTGTGATTGGTTAGAAGCAGTTAGATGCAAGGATTTCCTTAAGTCGAGATGATGGTATTGGACCAAGACACATAAACGATTCTATGACTTAGACTAGCCATACAATGCAATGGTTAGTGTATTCTGAATACTAATAATTCTTCTTAAGAAAATCCTTTGAAATGTAAAGAAAGAAAAGTATAATTATTGGAAAGTAAATGCGTGAATGTTAAATGCAACAAACAAAATACAAGTGTTGTAAGTAAACATTTCCTTCGCAATCAAGCCTCGTTGATGGGCACGATCTTCTAGAAATCATCAACTGAAATGAACACCAGTCGGAATCATGCCATAGGTTGGCAGAGCATTCAAACGACGGTGATACGTCAAGGGTTGAGTGTATGGGGACTTCAAATACTAGAATAAGTGACAGTCGGGATGAGACAATGTTTGGGTTTCCTCAAAGGACTGGTTTGAGAGGCAATCGGGATGAGGGAAAAACTTATGTTCCTAGTCGGGAATTGAGAAAGAGGTGAGAGAAGAGACTGAATCTTGATCTTGGATCGAAGAAACAAGTTGTGCCAAAATAGGTGAGCCTTTAAACAAAAAAACGTTTGAGGGTTTGCAATTCTTTTGAAATTGATTGGTTTGATAAATTTGTTTGTTTGGTTGATTGATTGGTTGTCCTTGAGAAGAAGGCTTCTTCTCCTTTTTATAGGCGGTGAAGGACCTGATGTGGATTGCCAAATGGACTTCCGCGGGACCCACGTTGCAGTCTGCTTGTCTTGAACATCTCCTTTGCCCTCTGACACATTCGACACTTAAGAACTTTTCCACTTTTCCACGTTCCCACGTCCAAGTGGGTGTTTTTGGGCTGGGCTTTGCTAGTTAGATATTTATTTTAGTTGGCTCCTTGCTTTGGCCCGGAGTGAAACATTTTCGGGTGTAAACATTGCCCCCTGAATTCGAAATGTTTTATTTTTGGGTTTAAAACATTTCAAATTCACCTTGACCCTATTTTTGCGACTTAGTCGGTTCCACTTCTTTTGTTTTGGCGGTTAAGCTTAGTTCTACTTGTTCCCCAACATTTCATCTGTAGATTCTGATTCATTCCCAATCTTCACACTGTTCCATTAGAAGACATGGCCCAAAATCTGTTTTAGAGGGAAAAGATAAGGCAGAACCCTCCAATCCTCTTGTTCCATAACCCATCGCTACTACTCCATGGATATGTGGTCTGGATTTCAAAGAACATGCTGCTGTTTCTCGAACCGTTATGTCTACTTTCGAGGACAATGGTGGTGTTATTTGTGACCCTTGTTTCATGATTGATTCAGAGTGCCATTTTGCTTTAGGTCCTTGCTGGAGAAGTCCTATTCCGCCTACTGAAAAATCTTTTTATACTCATCTTGAGGAACTTAAAGCCTCCCCTATCTATCAACGACAACCATTTCTTTGGGAGAAACTCCGTTCAGACTAGGGACATCTCTTCCCTGTGGTGAATGAGCTGAGTTTTGCCAATCTCTGGGTTTTGTGGGTTCAACGTATGCATCAATTGTACCCTGGCGAACTCTGGAGTAATGGAGTTTATCATTTGGTGAGTCTTTCTACCATCCTTATTCCTCCTCACTTTAATCTTCTCAGTGTTGCTATATGCTTTTTGAATAGTAGCACAAATACTTTCGATTTTTAGGTTGGGTCAATGACTCTGACTCTCTTAGATATGCGTGTCTTGTTCAGACTGTCTCCATATGGGAATATCGCCGATTTTACCCCTTCTTTCCAATCCTACCAGGGTACGGATCCTGACCCCTCGATCGTCAGTTTGCCCTCACAAGTCCCTACTTTGTTTTCCCTCCCTAAATTTTTGACTACTTTCTGCCCTTTCAACAACAATGGGCAAATCAGGGCGGAAAATGATTTTAGGGATTTGGGTTTTTAGGGCTCATACTTGGGATCCATCTTTGAGAAGATCCAATTTTACCATTTTTGGTTAGATTGGTTTGTATTTCCTAATGCCATTCAAAGCCCGAAAGCGGAATGGCTTCCTTTAGCCGAAACTCTGGCCTCTAGTTCTAATATCGCCATCGGACCCGTGGTCTTGGCTCAATTGTACAACATCATGCGTTCCATTACTTGTCAACCCGTAAGACCTTTGCCTTTGAATGGTCCTCTCTGGATGGCCCAAGTGTGGCTCAATTGGTCATTCCCACAATTTCGGGATAGTTCCACTGATGTCCTAGATAATGTTTTCCCAGCTCAGCTGTTTATGCCTCTTCCTCCTATCCCTTTCTCCATCAAGGATTTCCTAACCTTCTTTTGTATGTTGTCCTCTCGTCCTCGTAATCATTGGGAGGCAAGTGTGATCAGGAAGTATCCCTAGTTCTGAGAGGGAGGTTTCTTACACCTGTCTTCTCACCCTGCGCGTAAGAGGGTACTTGCTAGAGATTTTATGAGCTGTGTCATGACTCGTAATCTTCTGAAGAGTGGTGGAAAGACCAGCAGGTCGACTCCTAGTTTTGAAGTCTATCAACCCAATTACTATGCTCGCCAACTTGGCTTTCGTCAGGCCATCCCTGTCTCGTTCATGAAAGGGATGAATGGAGGTACGTCGTACCGACTTAAGGATTTTGAAGATGTAGCAGCGACTGCCGCCCGGGATGTCTTGTATGCGGCACCTGTGCAATTTCCAAATGTTATGGAGGCCTCTTATGGGTGCACAACTCCTTTTGTCGCGTAGTGGGCTGCTTATTTCAAGGTGACTTTCAAGGATGCCATTGGGATAGTATGGAACCAACAATTCTACCTGATGGAATGGCTTGGTGGAGCTATCTTAACAAATTCGACTCTCCTTACCAACAAGATATCTGAGAGCAACGTTGCTCCTTCCGCAGGTACGCTTTCCTCTTGTAGTGCATTTGATTTCTTTCATCACATCATCTGATCCTATTTTGTTACTCAATTGGGTCTATGAAACAGAGCTGTTGGTGGAAAGGACTGATTATTCCCTGTTTTTAATTAAAGCTGCCCTATACGATCTTGTTGTCCTTAATCGACTGGAAAGTCTGGATGGTTTGGGGATTACAATTGTGAGGATTGCTCGAGTTGCTATATAAGTTCCAGCTTCTCTCCTAGTGGAGCAGAAGCACAAGCGGTCCTCTAAAGTGAGTTCTTTTCTTTGAATCTTTATTCTGATGTCTTTGTTTATAGACCTTTCCTTGCTGATTTTT
The DNA here is from genome assembly GCA_037349345.1 of Oemleria cerasiformis. Lineage (NCBI taxonomy): Eukaryota > Viridiplantae > Streptophyta > Magnoliopsida > Rosales > Rosaceae > Oemleria > Oemleria cerasiformis. Next base: position 14,155,104 of record JAZGTL010000007.1, read on the forward strand.
TTAATTTCTTACGAGGAGGAAACTGAAGATGAGGCACCCTTGTCCTTTCTTCTCCGTCTACAGCGTCCTAGAGTTGTGATTGATCCTGTCCCATTTCGTGATCCCGACTTGATCCCATCAATCGACTATTCTCCAAGAAGCAGCTCCTCATCAAGCGGTCCTGATTCTGTGATCGGGATATCATCATCTCTCCCTACTTCTGGCCAGATTCTAGTTTTCTCCTCTTCTCCAAAGACTCTAAAGCGGTAGGCCATATCAATGGATGAGTAGCCCCGCCTTAGTAATATCTCTCATCGGCTCATTCCGACTCCATCTTTTTCTGAAGTTCAAACCTTAGGCCCTTCTGGTGGCCAAGGATTGGAGGCTGGTTTGGTAGGCCCCTTTTTAATAGCGGTCATGGTCCTGATTTATTGGTATTTTTATCTTCTGATTTGCCAATTTTCTTTGCAGGTGTGCACTCCTTCGGAATTTGAGCTATTGGAGGCAGATGTAATTTCTTTTGCTTTGTCTGCTCGGGCTAATGCATCACCCACGAGTTCCTCCCCTCCTGAATTATCTACTACTCAGGACGTCATTATGACTTTCGTTGCAAGGGGCGATTCGCAGGAGATGGGGGAAGTGCTTCGAGTAGTGAAGTTTTTCTCCAATTCTTCTCTTGCAGCCTCAGTGTCTTTTCATCCTGTGATTGTGATGCTAAACCGTTACCGAGAGCGTTTTAGTTCTTTCAATCTGCAACAACTTTCTCGTCCAACAGTGGTCCCGACTAGACTCGAGCTGGAAGAACTTTGCCAAAGATGTTATGTCGAAAATGATGTCTGCCTTAACCAGGGAACTGACTTGCTTAACGAGCTTAAACAGTTACAAGCCCTTATAGTTCAGATGATCGAAGCAGAAGCTCATCAAGCATTAATTAGGGAAAGGTACGACCTTGCGAAGGAAAAAAGGAATGCAGCGCAAAAAGAGCTCCAGGAAGGTGAACAACGAGCTCGCGAAGCGGCCCATCAGGACTCTGCAACTTCTCAAGATATGAGAATTATGAAAGCTAGTCTCCAAGCGATGCTTAGTAATTATTGGGTCTCCTGTAATTTCCTTACTTTGCACTCATTTTGTAACTTTATTTTGTAACTTTTGGGACTTCGTAGGCCCCTTTTCTTTGACAACCGTTATTAATTTTACTCCACGAGTAATTACTACTTTGATCATTTTGAGATTCTTGCTTGCCTTGGAATTACGATGATAGTAATACTCTCTTTAATCCCCATTACTTCTCACGTAATTTGAGATCACTACTACAAAATCCCACATAGATGATGCAAAAATCGCATCATCTTTTATTATTAAGGACACGACAGTTATGTGTCATCTTTGTGGATGTCATGGAAGATATTATTAATGTCACATAAAACATGTCATCTATTACGTTTAAGGACACGTAATAAGTATCATGGAAATATATAGGCGTATCATTGAAGAGGACTAATGACACAATTAAAGTGTCATCTATTCTGTTTAATGACGCCTACCAAGTGTCATGGAAATTTATAAGTGTGTCATTGAAGATAATTAATGACACATTTAACGTGCCCTCTATAACATTTAAAGACACCCAAAAAGTGTCATTGAATTATAAAAGCACATCATCGAAATCATTTAATGATACAGAAAACGTGTCATCTATTATGTTTGAGGATGGATGCCTACCCGTCATTGAATAGATAAATGTGTCATTAATTTTTTTGAAGGACGCATAATAGGTGTCATGGAATAAATTACTAGTGTCTTCTAAGAAAAATAAAGACACATAACTTACGTCCTTAATAATAAAATGTACGTCATCTACAACATATAAAGACACTTACTAAGCGTCATTTATAATATATAAAAACACTTACTAAGTGCCATTCATAATATATAAAAACACTTGCTAAGCGTCATCCAGCTTTAAAGACATGTAAAAAGCTTCATATTACGATATAAGTGCATCCTTGATTAATTATATGGACAAATATGTAGATAGAAAACCACCCCTCAAAAAGTGTTTCCAATCAATACCAAACCAATATATACGAGCGTATACTAAATTAATACATACAAATGAATTTATAACATGCATCCTAATCTAATCCACTTTGATGAAGCTATCAATAAGCTCAGCCCACTCTATTCGTACCATATCAATTTCATGAGTGTAACTGCAATGAACCAACAACAGAAATGGAAAGAATAATCCTCATCTTGTTATATATGCAATGAACTGTAATGAACCACACGAGCATATTCAATATATGCAATCCAATTCCAACTTGATATATAATTGTACATATATGCATCACTAGCGGCACTGCTGTAGCACAAAATCATTTTGTGATATAAATAAGGCAAATGGATACTTTAATGCATGGACATATATAGTTCCCTTTTCAGATTTTACAGCTTCATCAATCTAAACCGTATAAGTTGAACCACATAATATGATAGTTATATCAACATAAGTTAATAGTTAAGACTAGACAAGTTGAAAATGGTAATCAGAAATTGTACATCTATCAAAATTATTCATGAGCATACTAGAAAAGTGAAAACTAGGTTACCCTGATGATAATGGGACACTACAGTGAGCTAAAAACTACCACCATCCATCAATCGCCCATCCTTTTGAGGGTGCAGGCACCTCTCCTGCACGCTAATGTAGCAACCCAAACTACTCCTATCAAACCAACAACTGAAACTGCAAAATCCAATGGAAAAAAGATAACAATGAGGAGGGCAAACACAAGTAACATCAAATAGAGGCGCAATCGGAAAAGATAAATAAATAAAAGTACTGTGATGGAAAGCACTGAAAGATTTCGCATGCAATGAAGCAACAAAACAATTCCATGCAAGATGCATTCGCCAACGAAGCTAAACATCTGATATAAACATACTAGCTGCAGCAAAACTCATGCAAACAAAAAGAGACTTCAACAATGTCACCACCAGTATATTTTATATCAATAAGGCCATAATGAGAATTCCGTATGGGGAGAAGAGTCCCTCATCGTGGACTATCTCGAGGCTCATCTAAGAAATCAAGGAGAAGCCTTCGATTAGTTATCTTCCCACCAAATTATTTTCCTGCATCATTTAATCCGTAATCATGGTCATCCCATGTACCAATTACCTACGTACATGACTGAGACGCTACCACTTGGAAGAAGATTTACATAAAAATGGTGAATGAGCAAGAATAAGAATGTGAACAAGTACATATTCAGTTTCAGTTAGCATGATCACATTCAGATTTCAGACACCATTATTAGAAGACTTCATCTCCTTAATCCTTTTCATATAAGAAACACGTACACTATAAATTGGGGATAAAGATAGCATCAACTAACATTTCAACAAATATTTAAACCTTGAGACCATGAACAGAAATTAAAGGATCCATTCATTTAAAAAAAAAAAAACAACTTGAAACTTACTTGACAGAATCTGAGATGACATCAAATGGGTCCAATCCGGCTCCGACAAAAACCAAATGACTACCCTCAAATCCATCAACAACAGGATCACTTGAAAAACACAGGATTCATCATCTCATGTTCTTAAACAACAAAAAGATGTATTAAAAAGGAAAATTAAATCTTTTCCTTTTCCTTTTCCCTTTCCCTTACCACTTTCAAGGCAGATTTCAATCTCATTAAGTTCATTTCCTTGAAGACCACCCTGAAGTCCCCTTCAAGAATTGGTAAGAAAACTGTCTATCCCCTCCATCTTTGCTTCCTTCACCAAAATGAGAACCATCCTTTGTTTCCACAATCAAAAACTGAGTCTCAAAAGGAACATCTTGACCATTAGTCCCCATCCTCTGTGTCATCCACCACCGCTTAAATTGAAAAACACACATAAAAAGCAAACCACTGCACACAAAATTATCAATAAAATTAAACATCAACAGTGAATTAAGCCACAAAATCAAAGTATCAAACTTACCCACATGGCAAAACACAATCAAAAAGGCGAAAATGAAGATTAAACTTACTTGAGTTCGCCAATTAAATTAACAATAACATAAGCACTAAGCAACCAAATCAAATTATGAAGCCTAGCTACATAGCAAAACACAATAAAAAATGCGAAATGAAGATTGAACTTAGACAATAAGTTAGCATTATGCCACAAAATCAAAGTTTGAAGATTACCCACATAGCAAATCACAATCAAAAAAGCGAAAATGAACATTAAGCTTACTCAAGTTGGCCAATTAAATTAACAATAACATAGTATTAAGCCACAAAATCAACTTGAAGTTTACCCACATAGCAAAACACAGTAAAAAACTGAGAATGAAGGTTAAACTTAATCAAGTTTCGCACTTAATTTAACATCAACACACTAAAAAGTAAGTTTTCCAATCGGAAACACCCGGCGGCTACCAATCTGATCATATTGGACCCCAATGAAAGCCCCATTGGTCAATGCACCACCGGAGGCTGGAGTTACCAACACATTATCATGAACTTCGGACAACACTTTGTTCCCCAACACATCAAATTCCCATCTTCAACACAAATCCCAGCCCCAACCGTCATCTTTGATCAATTTGAGTGAAACAAAATAAACCGTCCGACCCCTCCGACCACCCCACTGCCCCATTATAAGCGTGGTCTCCTTCCAAAACACAACTAATTTCTATTAATTTAAGAGATATTTCCAGAAAAATTATTGAATCTTTAAACCCCTTACAATAATCAAACAAACCAGTACAACTTAATGATTCCTAAAATTAAACAATATTAAATCAGTAAGAAAAGAATAGAGCATTTCAATTCCTAAATTAAATAATGGGTAATAAGCAACAATGCAGATTTTACAAAATTGGCAAACAAAATTACCTCTTCCACAGCTAGAATGAAGGAAAATTGTTCTAAATCATGAAAAATGAGGCCGATGTTGGACTGGGTTCCTCCGTTTGAGCCGCTAGCAGCAGCCGGTTCTTGGAGTTTTTGTACTTCTTTTTTTCTTTTGATTTGTTTTGTAAATAGGGTTTTTGGCAAACAAATTACCGGAACTTGAAAAAACTTGGACGCCCGCGCCTTTCTCTTCCTCTCGCGCGGCTTAACATTTTAGAACGAGAGTTTAGTTTTTATTTATGTTTGTTAATAAAGTGTGCGCTTAGTTACAAAGGAGTCATTAAAGGCTTTTAATGTCACTTATTTTAAAATTGTATCATTAAAACTCTAAATATAGTGTCATGGAAGAGCTGTTTTGTAGTAGTGGATTAACACCCAACCAACCTCCTCAGGTTATAAGTATGAAGCAAATCTTCATTTGTTATGCACGCTCCTTCGTTGCTTATCTTCATCAATGTCTTCCTCTCCCCCTTCCTCTTTCCATGGTTTGTCAGACCCCAGTTCCTCTTCCTTTGATGAGTTTGTATACTATGAAACTCTCCTGGAAGAGGTCGAACATCAGCAAACCAAAAATCAAACGTTGAAGGCTAGGCTGAAGGTTGCTCAGGAAGCCTGGGAAAAGCGTGAGCGTGATCTGCACCGTCAAGGCTCTGATAATCGTGCGGCCCTGGACAATCTTCAGGCGAGGAGGAAGGAGGTGCATGAGAACATGGCCCAACTCCGCAAAGCAGAGAAGAAGGCCACTCGGGATTAGGATGTGGCTGTTACTACTGAGCTTTAGACGGGTTTTGATAAGGCGGGTTTTATTTAAAGACTTGTGCATCATTTTTAACTTTTATGTTGACACCCCGCGAAGCGTTAATGCCTTCGCCTCGCGAAGCGTCAAAGCCTTCGCCCATCAAAGCGTCAAAGCCTTCGCCTTGCGAAGGGTTAAAGCCTTCGCCCCGCGAAGCATCAAAGCCTTCGCCCTACGAAACGTCTAAGCCTTCGCCTCGTGAAGCATCTAAGCCTTTGCCACCCTGAAGCGTCTAAACCTTCGCCCCACGACGCATCTAATCCTTCGCCCCGCGACACATCTAAGCCTTCGCCCCGCGAACCGTCTAAGCCTTCGCCCTGCGAACCGTCTAAACCTTTGCCCTGCGACGCATCTAAGCCTTCGCCATGGGAAGCGTCTAAGCCTTCACCCAGCGAAGCATTTAAGCATTCACCTTGCGAAGCATTTAAGCCTTCGCTCCGCAAAGTATTAAACCTTCGCCCTGCAAAGCAACCAAGCCTTCCCTTGGGAAGTGCTCCAAGTCTTCTTCTGAGAAGCAAAATCTCTTTCTTGAAGGTAAAGTAAAGCCTTCATCTGAGCGGTAAGTTGAATCAAAGCCCCAACATCGAACGCCCAAGGCTACAATGGGGGCATTTTAAAAAAACCAAAAGTCCTTCATGGATGACAATGCAAAGCCCTTCTCCGGAAGGCAAAGCGAAGCCCTCATCCGAGATGCAAATGGAGTCAAAATGCTCATGGCATTACACCGGGGGCATTTGAATAACCAAGAACCTTTTTTATTTTTTCAATAAAAAATAAGGGCAAAACCAAAGTTCCAACACTTAGGAAAAATCCCAAGGATTACTAAGTTTGAAGGAACATGCTGGCCACAAGATTCCGACGCATGAGACATCGCTTCGGAGGCTCACCACGGATTCTCTATTCATTGAAATTTGCCATAAGCAACTTCCGCCTCAAATCTCCCACGGAGTCTTCAAGTTTTGACACTTGTTGAAGGAGCCTAGTTTTCAATTTGATGAAAAGTTTAGGGGCACACAACGGCAAATATGGCTTGAATTTCAATTTTTTGAGTTCAACATCGACACAACTTATTTCAAGCTCCATGAGCCTGATCCACTTTGGCATTTCTAAGCTCCATGAATAGCTTCGATATCATCCTGAACGGCGACTGCAGCTTTGGCACTCTGTTTCATCACGCCACTCGCCTTGAGATCAAAGGCCACTTCCCTTGCTTCTCGCAATGGAGATGGTGTTGACATTTTTTCTGAGTGTGTCAGCTTCGCCTCCACAGACGAAACTTCCAAGTTCTCTTCCTTCAACTGGTGAGCCACTTCGGAAACTTTTGCAATAACCTCCAACTTCATTGAGGTCTTTTTGGCGCCTTCCGCTGAACAACCTGAAGACTTGCACTTGCTATCCTCCCACACTAGGTTAGGAAAAGAAAGTGCTACGTCACAGGCTTCACACGGGACATGTCCAATCCTCCAGTATCGAGTCCTAACTTGGTACCACCCCGTCTCAAGCTCAAGGGGGCCTTCAAGGTTAACTCTTACCCCACACTGGAGGAAGTCTAACCCCGCGCTGGGGGAAGTCTAACCCCGCGCTGGGGGAAGTCTAACCCCGCGCTGCGGGAAGTCTAACCCCGCACTGTGGCAAGTCTCACCCGTGTCAGGAGCTCACAGGACATATTGACGTTAGCACTGCGATGCTTAAGTCAGCCAAAAGCCACTCTTCAAACATCAGCCGACAACACTTCTACCATATGGGACCCGCCACAACAGCCACTCGCATGGATGACAGGATGCGAGCTTGCAATGCACGCACCATATCCCAACCACCCATCTTCACACATGTTGGACAAAAAGGCCATACTGACGTCACCCATTGTATGGCTGACATCAGCCAAAAGCCATTCTTCTGACAAGGACATGAATGGAACTCGCTAGACTGTCCTTGCCAACATCTTAGTTCTTCTGACAAGGACATGAATGGAACTCTCCAGACATTCCTTGCCAAAATCTCAGTTCTTCTGACAAGAACATGAATGGGACCCGCCATATATTCATTGCAAACGTCTCAGCCATCCATCTTCATGTTGGCTCCACCACCTCTTGAAATCAGTAACTCCCACAAGGTGAGTTCTTCGAGACTTCAACGAAAGTATGTCTTCATGCATCTTGAAATGATCGTCTATGAAAATAGAGCGCAATACCGCTTGAATCATCAGAATCGGGCTCCCATAACTCTCGATGATGGGAGAAGGCTGGGAGGTGTTCTTCTCGTTGAAGGGAAATGATTGAGCTCGGTGGCGAGGCTGGTGGTGACTTGGATTTTGCACGATGATGGCTAGGTGGCTTTGTGGTCGCTGGTTTTGTAGAGAGAGACAGTGGAGACAAGGGATCGGGGAGAGAGTGTGCAAACTGATGCAAAAGGGATTGATGGGTTTAGATATTTATGAATAAATTATAATAAAATATAATTTAATAATTAATAACTCAATTAAACAATATTAATATTTTCGATTTCTCCCGAACTAGTTTATTCTCGAATTCTTCTACGAATTCGACTTTTTCGTTTCGAATCTTGGTTTCAGGGATTTTCTACCAACTTCCCCAATTAAGTGGAAAATTCGGAGTCTAACTCCCGAATTAGTTCCTTTTTACTAACTTAGTAGATTTCAGGAGATTTCGATAACCGGGATAGAAGGGTAATTCGGTAATTTAATAATTCATATTTTGAAATTCTGGGACGGGGTGTAACAGTAACACATAGCCTGTGCATACTCGTTGGCCTCTATTCCATACTGGTGTTGAAGTCACAATGAATTCACATTTACTTCCATGGGTAGCATAAGATCCCGACCATAGACTAAGTCTACCGGTGCGGTTCCGATCGCTCCCCTTTTTGATGTCCGATAAGACCAGAGGGTGTAAATCAACTGTTCATGCCAATTGTCGAGGTTTTTGTTTAGCATTTTCTTCAAGATTGTAAGGATGCTTTTGTTGCTAGCTTCTGATTGGCTTGAGAATAATAGGGGCTGGATTGTACAAATTTGATGGAAAATTGTTCACCGAACTCTTGTAACTCTCGGGAGGTAAATGATGATCCCCAGTCAGTAACAATTGTCTCTAGCACCTCAAATCGACTCAAAATATTTTCTTTCAGAAAATTTATCGATTCACGACTTGTGATTTGCTTTTCCACTTTTGGTTCAACCCATTTGGTGAAGTAATTTGTTGCCACGATGTTAAAGCAGTGTTTCTTTGATGACTTTGGAGAGATTTTCCCGATGAAATCTATGGCCTAACCCCGAAATAGCCATAGTTTGACCACAGGATTCATTGGTATTGCAGGTGCATGTTGAAATGGGTCATGCCTTTAACATGTTTCACATCCTTCGGCATATGCATAACAATCAGATTGGATATCTGGCCAGTAGTAACCATGTCTTCGTATGAGCCATTTCATTTTTGGCCCCGCTTGATGTGCCCTTCTTCATTTACTTCTCCCATTATGATCATGGCTTCTTTGGGGCCAACACATCGGGATAACATACCATCATAAATCTTTCTTACCAAGTCCTGTCCCCATAAGGTATAATGACAAGCCTTATTTCTAAAACTTCTATCCTCGTTGGATGGATATCTCAGGTACTTGATAAAGGGTGTCCTCCAGTCGTTAGGCTCAGCTTCGATGTCCATGATCTCTAGCTCGACATCTCTTTCCATGATAGAAGGCAAGGATCTCCTTTCGACTTTGATCCATTTCTCTAAATGCCCTTCCTAAAGTAGAACTCCGGATCCCACTTGGGCCATTTCATTGGCTGCCAAGTTTTCTTCACGTGGGATATGCTCGATAATCAGAGTGATGAATTTTGAGGCAAGAGTTGTAACTGCGGCATAATAGCTAGATAAAGAAAGATTCATACATGTGTAAGTGCTTGTGACTTGATTAATTACGAACTCAGAATCTCCATAAATATCCACATGTCGAGCTCCCATTTCGATTAAAATCTCTAAACTGATAAACAAAGCCTCATACTCTGCTTGATTATTCGTTATATTCTCCCAATCCAACTTGAATGAGAACTGGTGGTATACTCCCTCGGGATCCACTAAACATACTCCGGCTCCTGTTGAATCTTAGGTTTTGGATCCATCGAAGTACAATTTCCACGGCAGTATTGTTACCATGCTTGCTTGTGGGATGATCTCTTCTTCGACATCTAAACCGGGATATGTCATTAGGAAGTCGGTGATAGCCTTGCCTTTCCCAGCTTTTTGGGGTACGTACTGGCAATTGAACTCTAATAAAGCTAGAATCCATTTGCCTATCTGACCTCTCAGAATAGGTGTGGATAACATGTATTTTAACAAGTCTGTTTGGGCAATGATTCGAATAGTGAAGGGCAGCATGTAATGCCTTAGTTTAACAGCCGTAAACTATAATGCAAGACACAAATTTTCGACTGTTGTATACCTCTCCTCCACTTCTGTTAATGTCCTACTCATATAGTATATTTCTTGCTCTTTTCCTTCCCCATTATCTTGAGCCAACAAACTTCCAATGGTGTTGAGGGATGCCGATATCTACAGCTTCAAAGGCCTTCCCTTCTTGGGTGGCATTAAGACCGGTGGTTTAGACAAGTAGTTCTTCAGCTCCTCAAAGGCTGCTTGATGTTTTTCTTCCCACTTGAATTCTTCTGTGTCCTTGTGCTTAACTAACGAAGAGAATGGCTGGATTTTCCCTAATAGGTTTGCTATGAATCTTTTGAGAAAATTAACCTTCCCTAGCAAACTCTGAAGCTGCTTTTTATTCTTGGGTGGGGGTGATTCCATAATTGCTTTTGCTTTGTTCTTATCCACCTCGATTCGTCTCTAGTGAACCAAGAATCCTAGGAAATTTCCTGCTTGAACCTCGAATGCACACTTCTTGGGATTCATTTTCAGTTTATGTTGTCTCATTTTCATAAATGCTTCATTTATGTGTTCCTCCTTATTTTGAGACTTCACCACGACATCATCAATGTACACCTCCAGGTTTTTACCTATCATTTCATGGATGATAGCATTCATTGCCCATTGATATGTGGCTCCCGCATTCTTCAATCCGAACGGCATGACGACGTATTCAAATGCCCCCAAGTGTCAAGGACATATGAATGCAGTCTTGTGGATGTCCTCCTCTGCTACTAAGATTTGGTTATATCCTACATTGCCATCCATGAATGACAAAAGTTGGTTTTGAAAGGCACCGTCGATTAGCATGTCAACCATTGGCATTGTGTATTCATCCTTAGGGGTAGCCTCATTTAGGCTGCGATAGTCCACACATATCCTGACTTGCCCTGTTTTTACTTTGATGATAGGTACTATGTTGCATACCCATTCCACATATTTGGCCATTCGGATGAAACCGACCTTGAGAAGTCTATCAAGCTCTTCCTTGACTTTGAGTTCGTTTCTATTGACATTCTTCTTCTTGTTTGACATACATGTTTATATCCATCTTTGATAGGTAATCTATGTTCCACGAGTTGTCTGTCCAATCCTAGCATTTCCGTGTAGTGCCATGCAAAACAAATTTTAAACTCTCTTAAAAGTGCTATCATCTTCTCCTTCAATGAATCTTCTAGCATTCCACTGATAAAGGTTGGTCGGGGATCTTCCTTGGAACCAAAGTTAACTTCCTCTAAAGGATCTTGAGCTTCAGGAGGGGGTTTATTCACCTCTGTTGACCAAGAACGAATGATTTCAAGTGGGATTTCATCTCCTTCATCCGTTTCCCCATCATCTTGAATGAACTCTTCCATATCAATGGCTGACTCCTTCAGTGTTAGGTCTTGTTTCTTTATCTTTTGGAATTGGTCATTCTCCAACAAAGAGGATTGTACCTTCCTCTACTCCTCCCAGTGTACCAGTAATCTCCTTTTTATAAACCTGATTGCTTCTGCTCGGTCTATTTCCCTGTTGGGTGTGCTATTCATTTTGGAAGTCCCATTTTAGGAAGGGCCTATCTCACTCCTCATGTGTTAGGAGTCCTTGTTCCAATAGTTTGTGGGCCGTCACCTTGGTGGGGCAACCGTTGTCATCTTATCTAGCCAACTTAACGTTCTCCACTTCAGGATCATAAAAACTGGCTTCAACAACTGTGGGGCTGGCTATGAAAGGCCTTAAGTCAGCCTGATTTATCTCCCAGAAACCTCATTCGTAGGCAGTTTCAGTAGGATTCCAGATGATGATTTGTTGGTGCAATGTGGAAGGAACACACATGCTCTTGTGTATCCAATCCCTACCTAGAAGTACATTGTAACTGGTAGTACTGCTACCATGAAAAATGCTAACATCATTTTCTTGGAACTGACCTCAATCTCTAGAGGTAGAACTCCATGAGTTTTGGTAATGGTTCCACTAAAATTGGACATTATGGCCTTAGTCGACAAACAATCCCGAAGGGTCTTGCCCAGTTTCTTCAGCATCCTTGAAGGTAAAACATTGATGGAAGAGCATCCATCAATCATCTTGTCGATCGGGGTCCCTTCCAGATGGGCCGTGATGAAGATGGGTCGCAAGTGATCCATCATTTCTTTAGTCCGATTCGAGAACATCATCCTTCCTTTATGCAAGTTAGATTCCGAGATGATATTATGATCATCCTCATGGTCCGTTGGAATCTCGATCAAAGCTGGGGATGGCTCGTGGGTAATGACATCCCCTTTCATGTAGTATACCTGCTGGTAAACTGCTGCTAGATGCTCTGGTAATACAATTACCAAGTCTACGTCTGCTTGAACTTCCTGTTGTTTCTTGTCGAACTAGTCATCCATTTCCATGACTTCCGACAAGTCTTTCTCGAACTCTCTTAGTTATTCTTAAGTCATGTCTTGATCGTAATCTTCCTGAATGACTTGTTTAGCTTTACCCTTTGAGGTCGGGATTTCTGTATCTTTAAATTGCTCATCGGGTACCTCCTCCTATGTTAAGCTGCCAAACACGATCCGTCTTCTCACCTTATAGGATGTTCTCGAAATCGAATCATGTAGGGACACGGTATTGATCACGATTTCTTTCTTCCTCCAGTTCCTCTCAAGAGGACTTCTTGATTCTTTCTTGGTCACATGAGGGGTTTTTAGCTCTTTTTCTCTCTAAGGAAAAAAATGCCCCCAAGTTCTTCTGGGCGCGCATGTAAGCTCCATATTGTCTTTGGATTCTACGCTTTGCTGATCTTCCCAATTCTTTGACTGGATTTCCATCTTTGCCAGCCATATACCACTTTCCTTCCCGGATTGTTGCTTTCTGGGGCATTGGATTCGCGGTCGTCTTCTCTGGAAAAGTAGGTTTCTTACGGCTGAGACTTTGCTGGCTGGTTTTCCCCTAGTCTCTTAACTAGCAACCCATTCATGTTTTCTCTTGATGTTTCCCAATCTCTGGAAAACAAAGTTGCGAGGTAGCTTTCCTTTAGGACTATGTGGCCTAAAGCATATCTCTGGGATCTTGAGGAGATCCTCATCCCGAAAATCCCTTGAATTCTTAAGTCCCAGGTCTATTTTAGCACCTGGTGCTGGGATCTCCAGTACGCACTCTGCCTTACATTTGCTGCATATAACCACTCTGTAACAATCGTGGCTAGCAATTTTTTGGATTGCTGGGTCGCTTTCTGAGGTCTTGGTTGATCCTCCTTAATTGTCATGGCTTTCTTTTCAGATTGTGGCCATTGCAAATTGAGCAAATTTACTGACGCCATCTGGAAAGGATTAGTATCTACCCCCATTGGTGCTTTGGGGATTGGGGCTAGTGAGATATGCCCTTGGTTAATCAAGCTTGAAATTGTGTCCCTAAACTGGACACAATTGGTTGTGGCATGGTGTGGTGAGACATGCCATTTGCAGAATTGCTTTCCTTTAATGTCATCTGGTTGAGGCATCTCCTGCTTTGGATAAGGTATGATTACTTTTGCCTTTACTAACTCGTCGTAGATCTCTCCGACTTTGGTAAGGTCGAATGAGTACGAGCTAAACACTAGTACCTTATTCGCAAAGTAACCTGTAGTCGGGTTGATTGATCTTTGTTCTCGAGCGGACTTAACTAACGATTTAAGAGTTACTAGCCCCTTTCCAGTGGTCTGGATTTCAGCTGACGTAACTTCTAGTTCCTGCCCCTCTTCTTCTGTCAAGGATTCTTCATTGATTTCTTTGTGCTCCATCTGATGCACATGGATCTTGTTATTGTAGAATGGGGGTACTTTATAGTTGTGTTTTTGTCTCTATTCTTCCTCCATCAACCTCTCAAACTTGGTTGCTGGCATTACTATCTCTTGAAGGTCAGAGATCGTAGTATCATCGAATTTCTTTTTGAGAGAGAATCTCAGGGCTCTTTGTGCTATGGGCACCATTTGGGCATTGTTCATGGGGAATCTGCATTTCATTTTCAATCTTTTGAATCCTGCAATGAATTCTTTAGTTGATTCGTACTCACCTTGCGTGATAGCTGTTAGATCACTAATGGTTAGCTCGGGTTCAATCTTGTAAAACTCGTCATGGAATTTGGCCTCCATTTGCCCCCAACTGAGTATGGATGCTTCAGGTAGTGAAGTGTACCACGAAAAAGCATCTCCAGAGAGGGAATTGCTGAACAATCGGAGTTTGAGATACGAATTATCTTCTACAGCCACACATTGTGCTAAAAATCTCCTAATGTGTTCCAGGGATGAAGTACAACCATCTCCATTGAAGAGTGAAAATGTTGGTGGCTTGAAATTCCTCGAGAATAGATTATCTTGGTCTACATAAATTGGATAAGGTTTCCTGTATACCAGGACATTACCTCTATTTGGGCTGCAGCTTGGCCTTGCATCATTCACCTAATTTCTGCCATCTTGTTCATGATGGCATGATGCTCGGGATTGCGTGGAGCTATGTGATTGATCCCGATTTCTTCTTCTGATCCAATGTCGTTTGGATCCATTTTTCTCCAATTTTCTAGATCACTTTTCTCCCCGATCTGGGTGGTCTTGGTAAGTTTTGGTTAGGATTCTTTCTGATTGATCATAGGTGGTCTTTACTTGGAAGATATCCTGATTTCTTGTAAAACTCGTCATGGAATTTGGCCTCCATTTGCCCCCAACTGAGTATGGATGCTTCAGGTAGTGAAGTGTACCAAGAAAAAGCATCTCCAGAGAGGGAATTGCTGAACAATCGGAGTTTGAGATACGAATTATCTTCTACAGCCACACATTGTGCTAAAAATCTCCTAATGTGTTCCAGGGACGAAGTACAACCATCTCCATTGAAGAGTGAAAATATTGGTGGCTTGAAATTCCTCGAGAATAGATTATCCTGGTCTACATAAATTGGATAAGGTTTCCTGTATACCAGGACATTACCTCTATTTGGGCTGCAGCTTGGCCTTGCATCATTCACCTAATTTCTGCCATCTTGTTCATGATGGCATGATGCTCGGGATTGCGTGGAGCTATGTGATTGATCCCGATTTCTTCTTCTGATCCAATGTCGTTTGGATCCATTTTTCTCCAATTTTCTAGATCACTTTTCTCCCCGATCTGGGTGGTCTTGGTAAGTTTTGGTTAGGATTCTTTCTGATTGATCATAGGTGGTCTATACTTGGAAGATATCCTGATTTCTTGTAAAACTCGTCATGGAATTTGGCCTCCATTTGCCCCCAACTGAGTATGGATGCTTCAGGTAGTGAAGTGTACCACGAAAAAGCATCTCCAGAGAGGGAATTGCTGAACAATCGGAGTTTGAGATACGAATTATCTTCTACAGCCACACATTGTGCTAAAAATCTCCTAATGTGTTCCAGGGATGAAGTACAACCATCTCCATTGAAGAGTGAAAATGTTGGTGGCTTGAAATTCCTCGAGAATAGATTATCCTGGTCTACATAAATTGGATAAGGTTTCCTGTATACCAGGACATTACCTCTATTTGGGCTGCAGCTTGGCCTTGCATCATTCACCTAATTTCTGCCATCTTGTTCATGATGGCATGATGCTCGGGATTGCGTGGAGCTATGTGATTGATCCCGATTTCTTCTTCTGATCCAATGTCGTTTGGATCCATTTTTCTCCAATTTTCTAGATCACTTTTCTCCCCGATCTGGGTGGTCTTGGTAAGTTTTGGTTAGGATTCTTTCTGATTGATCATAGGTGGTCTATACTTGGAAGATATCCTGATTTCTTGTAAAACTCGTCATGGAATTTGGCCTCCATTTGCCCCCAACTGAGTATGGATGCTTCAGGTAGTGAAGTGTACCAAGAAAAAGCATCTCCAGAGAGGGAATTGCTGAACAATCGGAGTTTGAGATACGAATTATCTTCTACAGCCACACATTGTGCTAAAAATCTCCTAATGTGTTCCAGGGACGAAGTACAACCATCTCCATTGAAGAGTGAAAATATTGGTGGCTTGAAATTCCTCGAGAATAGATTATCCTGGTCTACATAAATTGGATAAGGTTTCCTGTATACCAGGACATTACCTCTATTTGGGCTGCATCTTGGCCTTGCATCATTCACCTAATTTCTGCCATCTTGTTCATGATGGCATGATGCTCGGGATTGCGTGGAGCTATGTGATTGATCCCGATTTCTTCTTCTGATCCAATGTCGTTTGGATCCATTTTTCTCCAATTTTCTAGATCACTTTTCTCCCCGATCTGGGTGGTCTTGGTAAGTTTTGATTAGGATTCTTTCTGATTGATCATAGGTGGTCTATACTTGGAAGATATCCTGATTTCTTCCCTAGCTTGCCCATCACAATTTTTTCTTGTTTCAGGGGCTTCAATTCTGGATCCTTTTGAGAAATTAGGTCCAGGAAAAATAGTTTCCAACACAGGCGTTCCAAATCCCATGGTTCCTTTGCCTTTGTCTAGGCTCAAAAACCCAAAGGGCAGAATGTTGGTTTCTGACCTATTCTCAGATTTCTCTTGCTTGAGTTCTTGGATTTGTACGTTCATAGCTTCTATCTGGGCAAGGAGTGGTGACATGTTGTCCTTGACAGCCTGCATTACTTCTTCTAAAGACACAGATACATGCGTCTCTTTGGTAAAAATATATTCTACTACTCCTTCTTGAGGTGGCTCCATGTCGATCGCTAGTAAAGATAACTCGGACACCATTTCTTAGGAAGTATATTTTAGGAATCTCCCTCTAGCATCTCGGCGCCGTTCAGAATTTCTGAACTTGGACATGCACTAAAAAGAGCCCCACTAGGCGTGTCAGATTTTGTTCTGCCCAAAAATGTGACAGCGGGCCCAGGGTCACCTTCGGTGGATCTCCGTCGAAATCAGCGCTTGAAGGAGCGGGCTCGTGTGGATTTCCATAGTGATGGTGATGGTGTGGACTTGTTAGGATGTTGGATTTGGGTTGAAGGATGTGGGCTTAGAAGCCTTGATACCACGGTCTATCCCTAGATGGGCTGACCATGAAGTAAACAAGCCTTAGTTGCCTTCAAAGTAGGCATGCCACTAGTAGAAGCTGCTACTAGACAGTGATTAATGGGTTTTGTTGTGGCCCAAGAACCTTTCCTTAATCAAGTGACTGTGAGGCGAGTAGGCAAATAGCTCGCACTGTTATTTTATATGCCTTCTTCTTAATGTATCCAAGGAATTTAATAAATTTTTTTTTCTAATCTAGTCCAAGTTCATATTATTTTAATTCCGATTTGTTCATGTTAGCAGCTGGTTATTGGTTAGAAGCAGTTAGATGCAATTAGATGCAAGTATTTCCTTAAGTCGGGATGATGTTATTGGACCAAGACACATAAACAATTCTATGACTTAGAACAACCATACAATGCAATGGTTGGTGTAATTCCGAATACTAATAATTCCTCTTAAGAAAATCCTTTGAAACGTAAAGAAAGAAAAGTACAATTACTGGAAAGTAAATGCGTGAATGTTAAATGCAACAAACAAAATACAAGTGCTGTAAGTAAACATTTCCTTCGCAATCATGCCTCGTTGATGGGCACGATCTTCTAGAAATCATCAACTGAAATGAACATAAATCGGAATCATGCCATAGGTTGACAGAGCATTCAATCGACGGTGATACGTCAAGGGTTTAGTGTATGGGGACCTCAAAGACTAGAATAAAATGTAGTCGGGATGAGGCAGTGTTTGGGTTTCCTCAAAGGACTGGTTTGAGATACAGTCGGGATGAGGGAAAAGCTTATGTTCCTAGTCGGGAACTGAGAAAGAGGTGAGAGAAGAGACTGAATCTTGATCCTAGATCGAAGAAACAGGTTGTGCCTAAATAGGCGAGCCTTCAAACAAAGATGTTTTTGAGGGTTTGCAGTTGTTTTGAAATTGATTGGTTTGATTAATTTTTTTGTTTGGTTGATTGATTGATTGGTTGTCCTTGAGAAGAAGGCTTCTTCTCCTTATTATAGGCGGTGAAGGAGCTGATGTGGGTTGCCAAATTGACTTCAATGGGACTCGCGTTGTAGTCTACTTGTCTCAAACATCTCCTTTGCCTTCTGACATATTTAGCGCTTCAGAACTTTTCCACGTTCCCACGTCCAAGTAGGCGTTTTTGGGCTGGGCCTTGCGAGTTGGGTATTTATTTTAGTTGGCTCCTTGCTTTAGCCCAGCGTGGAAATTTTTCGAGTGTAAACAAATACTATCTGGTAGAAGCGGGTTACACAAATGGGCCGAGATTTTTAGCTCCTTATCGTGGTACTCGATATCATCTTAATTTGTGAAGAGGGAATACTCCAACAAATTATAAGGAGCTATTCAATCTTCGACATTCATCTACAAGCTTTTATAATGTGAAGACACAACTTAGGAGTGTTAATGCTTGTTGCATTATTCCTAATTTTCTTCGAGATGAAATGCTGGAAGATGATTTGTTAGATGATGTCGATCAAGACTTGGTGAATGTTTTGGATTTCCGAAATGAAGGTGTGGACAAAGAAAACATCACAACTGTTAGAGTGACTCATGAGTGAACATCATTTCGAGACAATTTAGCCATGTAAATGTTTCAAGACTATCAAGCTAGAAGAGCTCCTATTTAATATTGATATAGAACTTTGTAGGATGTCTTATTTAATATATGATTTTTGTTTTTGAGAAACTATGAAAAATATATGACTATTTTGCTTGAATATTATTGAGATGCTTTATCTTATGGTGTTTTATGTAGTTGTAAAAAAGAATTAGTCAACAACAATATTGATGTTTGTCCTGTTTAATATGATTTTGGTGATGAAATTGACAATTGGATGAATTATAATTAATATTATTTTTAATTTGTGTAGTGAAATTGCTTATTTCAAATCCTTAATTTAAATCTTTACAAAAAATAATTTGTCAAATAATGAATTTCAAATAATGAATTTCAAATTCAAATATAATTTCAAATTCAAATCTCCCAAAATGACTATCGGAACATTTAAAAACAAAAACCTCTTGGAGATGCTGTCGTCTCGACCGCATAGAAACACAGTTCATTTATCTTTGTTTTTTGTTTTGTTTTGTTTTTTTTACAACATTTGTCTTTGTTCTTCATTTGTACGCAAAGAATAAAAATTCATTTATTTTCGGATCGTAGTGATCAGTCACCCAGGACACGTGTGCGGCAAAGATGAAAACATGTCCGCTTTGGAAACCAAAGCGATCTATAAATATCTAGTCCACCAGTAGGTAGTTGGGAAAATCCAGATTTCATTCTCATCGTCTTAGTGCCTGCTTCCAGTGAGTCATTTGCATCTTTCTCTACTTTTCAGTTTCTTGTTATTATCAATTTTGATTTTATTCCCTTCGTTTTCAATTCCAAACCCTAGCTCGTCTCAAAGTATAGCTCAATTTGTTTGTGATTGACAGGTAGCTTCAATTTTGTTTTTGGGTTTCTTCTCAATTTTTGTGAATTATTTTCTATTTTTTCCGTTTTAATTTGTTCTGGTAAACTTTGGAGCCTCATGAAATTGATCGATAGCCGTAGTTTATAATTATGTATTTTCTTTTGTATGTTTGGTTAGGAAAATCGGCTTATATGGTTGCGCTTAATTGAGTATTTGGAGCCCTGATTATTCTTTTCTTCTTCCTAATTCTGAATTTTTTCTATGCAATTTCATGGAAACAAATTGTGTCTATAGAAAAGGAAGGTTGAAAACAAAAAATGCTTCTGTTATGCTGAGTTGACCTGCTTCTATCCATAATTTTCTGTTGTTGAATATTTTGGTCTAAGTTTGATTTCTATTCAAAATGATGGTATATACCTACTTAAAGATAATTTTACGAGTAAAGCACATATCTATGTGTTCAAAGCTACTGGTGAAGTTTGTTTTAGGAAACTTGACTGTCACTCTGGCCGATTACTATTTTGGTGATAATTCTAATAGTTTAAGGATTTAGAGTGATCGTCTTATTTGTGATTGATGTGTTCTTTCTGCTCCAATTAAGAAAATGGATTCTTCTGTGTGCAGTTAACATGGAAACCAAACTTATGTCTGCTAAGGCGACACTCTGTCTGTGCTTGCTCTTGTTACCCTTGGTTTTTTCTGAACCCAATGATGGGTTGCTTCGGGTTGGGCTCAAAAAGAGGAAATTTGATCAAAATAACCGAGTTGCTGCCCAGATTGAATCCAAGGAAGGAGAGACTCTGAGAGCTTCTCTCCAAAAGTATCGTCTGCGTGGAAATTTGGCTGATTCCCAGGACATTGATATTGTATCTTTGAAGAATTACATGGATGCTCAATACTTTGGTGAGATTGGTATTGGTACTCCCCCTCAGAAGTTCACTGTGATATTTGATACTGGTAGCTCAAATTTGTGGGTGCCTTCGTCCAAGTGTTATTTCTCGGTGAGTTATTTTCTTTAATTCTTTTACATTCATATGGTGTTTATAATTTGATCTCATTGCTTCATGTTGTTGGATAAGAGAGAATGTAACTATTTTGCATAATTGAGTGCAGATTGCGTGCTATTTACATCCAAAATACAAGTCAAGCAGTTCGAGCACCTACAACAAAAATGGTTTGATTCTATCATCATGATTGTTCATTTAAATTTTCTTAGGTAACGAGTATTTGCATGTGTTCATCTGAGGAGCACTCCCTTTGACTACAAGAGAGTATTCTGGTTTCTTTCTTCTGCAGGTAAGCCTGCAGCAATCCAGTATGGAACTGGAGCTATTTCTGGGTTCTTCAGTGAAGACCATGTAACAATTGGTGATCTTGTGGTTAAAGATCAGGTAAGTTTCACATCTTGGTCCTACAAATTCCACTTCTTCGTCGTCGGAACCCTTTAATAACACAGATGGTTTGTTCAGGAATTTATTGAGGCAACCAAGGAGCCTGGCATCACATTTGTGGTAGCCAAATTTGATGGCATACTTGGACTTGGATTTCAAGAGATATCGGTTGGAAATGCTACACCCGTGTGGTATGTTTTGTTTCATATGCAGCAATGATGAGTTCCTTTTCTGTTTTATTATTATAGGTTGTGCATTGTATTGACTCCCAAGGGAAGCAGATCGCCCATGAATTGCAGAGATTTCATTTTCGAAGATTTCTGACAAGGGTTCTGCAGGTACAACATGGTCAATCAGGGTCTCCTCAAGGAACCAGTTTTCTCATTCTGGTTTAATCGTAATGCTGATGAAGAAGAAGGAGGTGAAATTGTTTTTGGTGGAGTGGATCCCAAACATTACAAGGGAGAGCATACATATGTTCCTGTTACTCACAAAGGCTATTGGCAGGTTTGTATTCCTAGCATCCATCGTTCTATGAGAATCAATAATTACTTATTTGTTTGTAAGAAAATTCTAATATTGTCCATGCTCTTGTTCTTGTTGCAGTTTGACATGGGTGATGTTATGATTGATGGTGAAACAACTGGTAAGCAAAATATTTGCTATGTTTGCTCTTTCTTCTTTCTTACACATACTGCCTTGTTTATTAGAGTTTTATCTGCTTCCATTCTGATTCAAGCACACCTGTTCAGGATTTTGTGCTGGTGGATGTTCAGCAATTGCTGATTCTGGAACCTCGTTGTTGGTTGGCCCAACGGTGAGTATCTGTGTGTCTCTATGTTGTTTCCAGTTCTGGAGTCTTAACATGAGCTGGTTACTATTAAGTAGATGGTTCCACATTCTGTTAATGTTAGTCTTGATGCATTCGACTGTGAGAGAAAATCTGTTCATATTCCTACTGTTTTTTATTAGCATTATAGTATAGGAATTCATTCATTTAGTTTCCATTTGATGCCTTATTTTTCACCCGCTATCAACTATATTAACGTGGTTAAGATTTAAGAATAAGAGAACTGATTATGTCGGTTTCTCATACTTGATCCTCCCTGAAGCCATATTTATTTATTTTTTCTAACTTTCTCTTATCTATTGAAGTCAATTTTGGTTCTCATCAATCCATGCAAAATTTTATTTGGCTTATTGTTTGTTATAATGGAGACATACGAGATGATTGGTCTTGAGATGGTACTGTAGCAGCTAATACGTTCCTAGGAAAATGAATTAGTTTTCATTAATGTTTGGTTGTCGCCTTTTTTCCGAGGGATTATCCGCCTTTTACTTTTCGCTGACATGTTTTTTATTGGTTGTGCTTTGTATCTGACATACAGACTATTATTACTCAACTCAATCATGCCATTGGAGCCTCTGGAATTGTAAGTCAAGAATGCAAGACTGTAGTTGCACAATATGGAGAGACCATAATTGAGAGGATTTTAGCAAAGGTACAAATTCCTCACCTCCTACTTCTATGTAAGATAAACCATTTAGTTTTTTGGATACTGAAGAGATTATTATACTTGTTCGTTTCAACAACTGTTATTATTTTTAATTGCGGCAGGATCAACCACAAAAGATCTGTTCTCAGATTGGTTTGTGCACATTTGATGGGACTCATGGTGCAAGGTTAGAGACTCAATTTTCGGCTTGAGTCATATGATTGAAATATGTTGCCTTTGAACTATCTAAACTGTAAAACTGCCAACTTTGTTATGCATGTGTTTGTATTTTGTCGCACATATTTACTCATTGTTTTGCAAATGTGATCATGGTCAGTATTGGTATCAAGAGTGTTGTGGATGAGAACAGTCACAAGGTATCTGGTGGCTTATCTGATGCAACATGTTCTGCTTGTGAGATGACGGTCGTGTGGATGCAAAACCAGCTCAAACAGAATCAGACACAGGAACGAATTCTTGACTATGTGAATGAGGTGAAGCGACCTTCTTTCAGATATTGTTTTTTACCTAACAGTTTTTGGCTTCCTCATGCTCTGGGTTTAATTGCAGCTCTGTGAACGGCTGCCTAGTCCAATGGGAGAATCAGCAGTTGATTGTGGTGGTTTGTCTTCCATGCCTAGTGTTTCCTTCACAGTTGGTGGAAGAACATTTGATCTCACCCCTGAGCAGGTGCAGTAAAACATTTTAAGTTATGTTTATGTTGTCGTGATACTTAGGGTCGATGTTTGACAACTGTGTCTGGTTTTATCTCTTCAAGTCACATGAGGCTAGAGCTTTTGCATTTACTCTTGCATTTCATTTGTGATACTTTGAGTTATGAGCATGGTGTGGTTGTGTTCTAATCTGTCTACTTACAAAGCTTCATTGGCGACTTAGTTTATTGCATTACTGACATGCATCTTTCTTTTCGATGGAAATCAGTATGTGCTAAAAGTAGGTGAGGGAGATGCAGCACAATGCATTAGTGGATTTACTGCTTTGGATGTCCCACCTCCCCGTGGTCCTCTCTGGTATTATCTGCCTTCTAATGACTTTTTACGATCTTCTTATTGTTGTTTTCATAGGTGTCAAGATCATTTTGGTGCTGCTCTTTTTCTCGATTGGGATTTTGTTTGAAGTTTGTTGGGTTACTCGATGATCCCTTTTCTTGTTGAAAAGAAAGTACGACTTGAAAGTCCTTACTCATAACATTTGTATTCTCGTGACAGGATCCTTGGGGATGTATTCATGGGTCGCTACCATACTGTGTTCGACTATGGCAACGAGAGAATTGGGTTTGCGGAAGCTGCATAGATAGATCTTAGCTTCCAATGTTCAGTTTGTGCTCGTCTCTTATCGCACTTTTTACGTTTGTGGAGTTCTAATCCTATCTAGTACTGAAAAGGTGCGAGTGTTAATTGCATGTAAATACGTCGTCAGTGTCTTCCCGTTATCCAATGTATTTTGAACCTCACACTTTCTCTTTAATCAAGAAAGTGGATGTTTTCCGGACAGTCTCATATGCTATAAAATCAAATGGGTTGTATATATGCTTGAATGCAGCTTTACTCCTCAGTGATCTTAGATAGTGAAGACTAGAGAAGAGTAGACTGGTTGGGTCTTTTGAACTGTTAAGGTTATCAGTCCCAATTGTTGGGCAGGTGAAGATAAGTAAGTGCCTCTGGATGCAGAGGTATCATGTTGGATTCATTGGGGTCCCATACTCGTATCCCAAGAGGACTTGGGGGAACCAGGTTTGGAATATTTCGCATTGATCCCGCTAGAAGTAAGGTATCTAGTTTCCTTTTGTTTATTCTGATTGCAAGAGAAAATATCATAATGAATTTTGGACATGAGCAATATGGGCTCCCTCCCCCTTTACACTATATATTTATTGTAAATATACAAAAAGGAAAAGGAGATGCCAAGTAAATGTACAACAGTACAAGGCGCTGTAAAGGAAAAGGATGGTGTTTCAGACTCGCATCGAGTTCATAGCTGTAAAGGAGACACGTGTGTTTGAATGCTTAACTATTTAACCAACAAAAATACTTCAAACTAGTTGACAATTTTGTTTTCATTTTGCTCCTCTTCAATATTACTTGCATTGAGAAAAAGGAAATTAGGAGAGACTCAAATTCAGAATGTTGTGAATCGAATGAAAATCCATTCACATTTTTCTTTCTTATTTTAAATTAGGGAAATTCTAGAAGAAAATAATACGTATAAAAACGAATGCATGTATGTAACTTTATTATTATATTACACATTCAAAAAATCAAATCAGTTATGCTCTAATAATATATCAATTGTTATATAAAGTGGTCTTTTATTTAGTTTTATATTTTTTATTTTATTTTTTATATATAGCAATGTTTAGAAAATATTTTATATATTGCTCATCAACTTCGTATTTTATGAAAGATAAACCAAAGATCTCCCAACTACACATACATTAAGTACCAATACCTCTAAACAATAGTATTAATACTAGTGGAGCTGAATCTTGGCTTGCATCCTTCCACCTGCACTACCTGCGCAAGAAAGGTTCTCCAACTCGCTCACTGGCGGTGTGGAAGAAACCAACGGCCGGGTGGTATAAATGCAACTTTGACGGTGCTTTTGCTGAATTAGAGAACATAGGTGGTTTTGGAGTGGTAATCCGAGATTGGAATGGTTTTCGTGGCAGCAGGTGCGGGGTGCCTCTTCGATATTGCTTCAGCGCTTCATGCTGAGGCGGCAGCGGCGAGGCGAGGTATTGAGCTGGTGGCGCAACTGGGGTTACAACCAGTGGAGGTTGAGGGTGACTGCCTGGTCGCCATTATTGCTTTGTCCCAGGACTGTGAGCACGTTTTTGCTGTTGGCCCAATCTTAAACGACACCCGCTGGTTTGCTCATGAGGTGGGACCAGTGCATTTCCAGTATGTTAGGCGTGAGGCAAACTCAGTTGCTGACCGGCTTGCAAAAGCTTGGACTGATGTCGACCAGTCTTACGGTTTTAGGAACCTCCGGATGTAATTTCTTATGTGTTATCTACAGATTCTAATGTTTTGAAATTAGCAAGTACGTGACACTCTTTTTCTTAAATCGTGTTGAAATTTCCGACAAGGTTTTAACACACCAAAGACACTATCCATCGCTTGTACAATTGTTCTATCACTTAATGAATTATTGTGCTTATTCTCCAAAAAAAAAAATTAGTGCTAGATATATCATATATAGGGTGGTTTGTTTAGATTACAGAGTCTTCCAACATCGATATTGTTCCCAACTTGCCAATATTATCTGTACAGTCCGACATGTGTAGAATTTTATCTCAAAAGACCTCGGTGTTGTTGCTTATTATATTGTATTTTCTTTTTCTATTTTTTCGATATAGGATTCTTTCAACATTCCCTTCACATGCATTTTTCTTAATTAGGGAAATTCTAGAAGGAAATAATACGTATAAAAAAGAATGCATGTATGTAACTTTATTATTATATTACACATTCAAAAAATCAAATCAGTTATGATCTAATAATATATCAATTGTTATATTTTGTTTTTGAAGTGCAAATAAAATTAAACAAGGAACAACCCCTAGAACAACCACAACCTAAGAAATCAAATCTCCAAGCCATAGACACTGAGCCGGGCACACCGTTGTTCCAAATCTGATCCATACCATCTTGCTGACCAAGATTAGCCAAAGCGTCAACAATAAAATTAGCCTCCCTGAAAGCATGAGAGAAGACAATGGAACGGAAACAATTCCTCCATTTCTTAATCGTCCTTAGGACAATTTTGATTCTCCAAGGTGGCTCAATTTTAGAGAGAATAGAGTCAATAAGAATTTTCGAGTCACCATCCACAATCAGATTGTGGCACCCAAGATCATAAGCTTATTTTAGCCCTTCCAGTAACGCTAAACCATCAGCGACCAGGCTATTATTCTTACCCACATTTTTGGCACCAGCAACAACCGGAAGCCCTTCAGAATCCCTAATGACAAAACCCACAATAGCATTATTATTAAACTTAGCAGAGCCATTGAAGTTAAGTTTAAACCAACCAATGTCCGGTCGCATCCATTTTATAAAAGCAGGAACATTATGATCTAGAGAAGGCTTCATATTGGCTTCAAAGAACCTAGATCCAACCAATCTAGCAACACTCACTGACCTGGCGCAGTGAGGTCTAACATCTGAGAATATTGCTTTATTTCTAGCTTCCCAAATTTGCCAGCAAGTCATCAGGCATTGACTAAGATGAGAGGGTTTAGTAATCTCCAAGTGGCTCAGAGAAGCAAGCCAATCAATCACCGAACCCAGAACCGGTCTGACAGCAGACGCAGAGGCTGCCCAAACCTGTTGGGAAAAGTAGCAATCACGAAATAAGTGTTCAATCGACTCTTCATGGGATCCACATATTCCACAGCTGCAATCAATACTCAGAAGGAATCTTCTTAGCCTATCCCTTGTATAAGTCTTTGTCTAATGAGGAGCTAGCCAAAAACTTTAACCTTCGAAGGAATCTTCAACTTCCACATCTTCCTAAGTAGCTTAGCTTGAGGGTGCTCAATTATATTCTCATTCAACAGCTTCATAGCAGACTTGATCGTGAATTTGTCTTTGGGGTCAGGGCCCCAAACAAAATGATCCCTAACAACTTCACCAAGAGCAGGCAAAGGAATGGCCTTGATAAGCTGAACAATATCCATAGGGACAAGTGCCTCAAGAGTTGGAATATCCCATTTATTGTCTCTTATGCATTTATCCACAATTAGGCCCCAATCCAGATTGTTACGCTTTTGAGCATTAGTTAGGTTTGCTAAGGGAAAAGGTAAAGCCCAGTTAAATGCCCAGAAGCTAATGGTCCTCCCATTGCCAACGATCCATCTGATGTCCTTATAGAGATGGCACTTGGCTTCTAAGATTCCTTTCCATGCCATAGAATAATGGTTTGATCTTTTTTTTTGCAGAGAAATAAAGGACTGATACGAAGGTACTTAGCTCTCATAATCTTCACCCGCTAATTATTGTGATCATTAAGAATTCTCCAACCTAGCTTGATAAAAGCAGCCAAGTTGAAGTGCTCAACCAACCTAAGGCCAAGACCTCCATTGTCAATAGGCATACAAACATCTTTCCAGGCGACAGGGCTGAAACTTTGCGAACCCCAGAAAAAATTCCTACATTCTTTGTTGAACTCTTTTAAAGTTCTCCTAGGACAAGGAAAACAAGAAAGAACATGATTAGGAGTACTTGAAATGCTTGACTTCAGACAGCTCTCGAAAGAGTATTTCTTTTCCAACCTGCTAGCTTTTGCTGGATTTTCAAGATAATTTCTCTAGCATTGATAGGATCTTTACAAAATACTATATTATGAATCCCAAGATACTTACCAATAGTTACTTTGTGTTGATTATTAAGCACGTTAACCACTGAGTTTTTTGCTTGCAAGGAGACATTAGAAGAAAAATATATTGAATACTTATGGAAGTTTATATGCTGGCCGGAGGCCAAAGCAAACTTATCTAGAACTTTCAGTATATTTCTTGCAGCTTAAGAAGTTGCTTTTCCAAAGATCAAGCAGTCATCTGCAAAAACTAAATTGGAAACTAGAAAGCCATGAGGGGAGGACAAAATACCTACCAGATTCTTAGTGTTTTGAGCTAGTTCATTCAGGTGTCTTATAAAGGGTTCCATGCAAAATTATATTCATTCAGGTGTCTTATCAGTTGTTATATGCAGTGGTCTTTTATTTAGTTTTTTTTTATATAGCAATGTTGTGAAGAGATTATATCTCATACCAAAGATCTCCCAACTACATATACAATAAGTACCAATACCTCTAAACAATAGTATTAATACTAGTGGAGCTGAATCTTAGCTTGCATCCTTCCACCAGCACTACCTGCGCAAGAAAGGTTCTCCAACTTGCTAACTAGCGGTGTGGAAGAAACAAAAGGCAGGGTGGTATAAATGCAAACTTTGACGGTGCTTTTGCTGAATTAGAGAACAGAGGTGGTTTTGGAGTGTTAATCAGAGATTGGAATGGTTTTCGTGGCAGCAGGTGCGGGGTGCCTCTTCGATATTGCTTCAGCGCTTCATGCTAAGGCGGCGGCGGCGAGGCGAGGTATTGAGCTGGTGGCGCAATTAGGGTTACAATCAGTGGAGGTTGAGGGTGATTGCCTGGTCGCCATTATTGCTTTGTCCCAGGACTGTGAGGATGTTTCTGCTATTGGCCCAATCTTAAACGACACACCCTGGTTTGCTCGTGAGGTGGGACAAGTGCATTTCCTGTATGTTAGGCGTGAGGCAAACTCAGTTGTTGACCGGCTTGACACTCCGAGGTCTTATGGTTTTAGGAACCTCCGGATGTAATTTCTGATGTGTTATTTACAGATTCTAATGTTTTATAGTTAGCAGGTGCGTGACACTCTTTTTTCTTAAATCGGGTTGAAATTCCCGACAAGATTTTAACACACTATAGGCACCATCCATCGCTTGTACAATTTTTCTATCACTTAATGAATTATCATGCTTATTCTCCAAAAAAAAAAATTCTAGTGGTAGATATATCATATATAGGGTGGTTTGTTTAAATTACCGAGTTTTCCAACACTGATATTATCCCCAACTTGCCAATATCATCTGTACAGTCCGACATGTGTAGGATTTTATCTCAAAAGACCTCGGTGTTGTTGCTTATTATATTGTATTTTTTTTTTCTATTTTTCCGATGTGTGATTCTTTCAACATTCCCTTCACGTGGAACCACCACTTAGTGGAGCACACGTGGAGCCATTACCACATTAGTTATTAAATTCGCAAGCAATGGTAGGTAGTAAATCCGATAACTCGGGCTAGGTAAGACTCATCTTGAGGCCAGTCAAACCCGCTTTGATACAATGTTAAGATTATAGAGTCGGGTCAATGACTCACTCCTTCCAACACATAATATTGTCCCCAACTTATCAGTACCACCTGTACAATGCGACAAGTGTGGAGTTTTATCTCAAAATGTGTCGATATTGTTAGGAGTAAAACCACTTATTATATATTAAATTTTATTTTTTTATTTTTTTGAATTGGAATTCTTTCGACAGTTCAAACCATAATTCATGATCTAATTGTGAAAAACAAAAAAGAATTAATTAAAATTTGAAAGTTTGTTTAGATGAGAATTTTAGGTTAGTTGACATTACCTTAAATTCCTTATGTAGTATGTACACTATAAAAAGGCATCTAGTATTCAGTGTTGTAGTACAATGAATCTTCAATTTCACATTGACAAGTATGCTGCTGATTTCACTCTCAAGTTTCCACAACCTCCATGAACAAATTTGTTAGCGTTAAATTAAGCTCACCACCAGCCACGCACCATTCAACAATACAACTCTCTTATCTCTTAAGCCACCATTCTTAGGTTTAACTATTCTTCCTTTCTTTTTATTTTAGGATAAACTACATAAAAATACTTAAAATATAGGGGTCATTTCAAGTTCATACTCCAACTATGAAAATTTTCATTTAGGTACTCAAACTATCAAAACACAACATCATGGTACCCACCGTTAGCAGTCAGTTAAAAAAATATGTTAAGTACTCAAGTGGCACTTGTTGGGCCATTTATCATGCTGATATGGACCCCATGTAGATAAAAATAAATAAAAATTGATATATTAAAAATAATTAGTAAAATTTTAAAATAAATTATAAAACAATGACATCTATGTCAGCATAAAAAATGTCCCCACAAGTGTCACTTGGACACTTAACATATTTTTAAAAAAAATTGCTAACGGTGGGTACCTAAATATTATATTTTGATAGTTTGGGTACCTATATGAAATTTTTCATAATTTGTGTATGAACTTAAAATGACCCATATAATTTAGATAATTTTATGTAGTTTATTCTTTATTTTATTTATTAGATTTGCACTCAGAATTTGCTTTTAACAAAGTAAAAGCTGCATATCACTAAACCAAAAGGATCGATCATTGACGCTCAAGCTCTCTAGTTGTGAAGTTAATCTAATCTTTACTACATTCTTAAGCCATAATTAAAACACATTTAATTATTTTAAAAAATCTCTTAATCTGTTATATGTTCATTAATTAATTTGAATTTCGCCGGGTGAGATGATTAAGAAATCTTGAAGGACACACAAAAACTCATGGATATATTTAGTTTGCCAACCACGAAGTGAACGTTGAACTCAATATCCATTACACACTTAATGTTATTTTATGGTGATCAAGTGTGAACGCATTTTCCCATACAGTGCGTTTAGTACAAACTTAGTTGTATTCACAGCGAAGAAAGAAAAATATGCAAAGACCGCGTTGAGGGACAATGAATCTAATCTAATTATCTACGGCAGATTTAAAGAAAAGTGCTTTTGGCGCCCCAAAATCACTTCTTCAAAGTCCAAACCAAAGGCTGAGTAATATTCCATTCCCCATAATTTCCTCTCTTTCTCCGTTTCCTAAGATTGCATATTTTGGTTTTTTATTTAAAAATATCAATAATGTAGAGATAACTGTTGTCAACAGTCTTAAATTTTTACATATCGTCCACAATTTTTATTATTAGTAGAAGATGTCCATGAATTATGTCTAAACGTACAAGGACGGTTCTTACGTTAAATTTCTCAACGACTTCTGTTTAGAATAAGGGTCAAATTGTCTCATTCAGTATTTTTTTTTAACCGAAAGATCGTTTTTGCATGTTTGTACATAATTCAGGAACGTCTGTTACTAATTATAAAGTTTATGAACGATAGCTAAAATTAGTTTAAAATTCAAGAACACTGTCAATCATTTTTCCATAATATTAATGTTATAGAGATTATATTATATAAATCACATTTATAAACACATATTTATATAGTGAATTTTACATGTATTAATATATGTTTATAAATATAATCTCCTAAAAATTATATTATATATATATATATATATTAGGTATCGACTTTTTTTATCATAAAAATTAAACTCCAAATTCTTTGACACACGGCCAATCAAAAGTAATACCACTAACGGTTAGTAGTAGTTATTTACTTGAAGCAGCTAAAAGGCAATGTTGGCATGTGGCTTCATGTGTCGCGGTGTGGGTGGCTTTATTAGAAGCCTAAGTAACTGCGCTCCTAGACGGCCCGAGCTGTCAGACTCCCTCTCCTTTCGCCACGTGGCTGGATTTAAACTGGGTCACACAGTTAACACTGAGGTGAGGTCCCTGAGTGCTTTTACTTTACTTTTTGGAACCCCATAAAAATTAAAAACCAACCCAATTGGCCCCTACCTCACCTATAAATACATGTACAAAACACATTTAGCTCCATTTCATTTCAAAAACCCCCAACAATCCAGTACAAAACACATAAAACCCAGCACACATTTTCTTCTTTCTTTTCTTGTGCTCTAATCCTATCTTATGGCTTATGCAATGGAGCACTGGACAAGAGGACCAACCATCGGCCGCGGCTCCACCGCCGTTGTCTCGCTTGCCACCAATGCCATCTCCGGCCAACAATTCGCCGTCAAGTCCACCGACCTCTCCGCCTCAACTTTTTTGCAAAAGGA
This sequence comes from Oemleria cerasiformis, assembly GCA_037349345.1. Classification (NCBI taxonomy): domain Eukaryota; kingdom Viridiplantae; phylum Streptophyta; class Magnoliopsida; order Rosales; family Rosaceae; genus Oemleria; species Oemleria cerasiformis. Next base: position 14,187,069 of record JAZGTL010000007.1, read on the forward strand.
GCAATGCTTTTTGTCCAAGCTAAGTTGTCCCTATATAGTTAAGTACTTGGGCTGCAATGTTAGCATTGAAGACAATAGGCCTATGTACAATCTTGGCATGGAGTACATGCCCGGGGGCACGCTTTCCGATGCAATTGGAAAGTCCGGTGGGCAGCTAGAGGAGTCCATGATTCAATTGTACACGCATCAAATTGTGGAAGGCTTGGAATATCTTCATGGGAGTGGACTGGTGCATTGTGACATCAAGAGCCAAAACATTTTGGTAAATGACAAATGCGTCAAAATTGGTGATCTGGGTTTTGCTAAATTGGTGGGAAAAATAGCAGGGGATGAAGCTGCCTCTGCCACCTCAAGTAGTATTTCCGGCACACCGGTGTTTATGGCGCCGGAGGTGGCGCGTGGAGAAGAGCAAGGGTTTGAAGCAGACATATGGGCTCTAGGGTGCACAATGATTGAAATGTGCACTGGTGGTAGACCTTGGCCGGAGATTAACGATCCTGTTTCTGCTCTTTACCGGATTGGATTCTCCGGTGAATTGCCCCAGACTCCAACCCGGCTTTCCGACAAGGGTAAGGATTTCTTGAGCAAGTGTTTGATGAAAGACCCAAGGGAGAGATGGACAGCTAAGCAACTTCTTCAACATCCATTTCTTGAACAACAAACTAAAACACAAGAATTTAATTTCAAAGAGTCATCCAAATCCTTCTTCACAATGAGATCTCCTGTTAGTGTGTTGGATGGAGGCCTTTGGGATTCATTTGAAGCCTTTGAAACTCCAAAAGAATTGCAATCTGTTGAAGGTGTTTGTTCGAATTCTCCGGCGGAGAGGATCAAGAGGTTCATTGGTGGAGGAGGCACTTGTTCTACATTTTCAAATGTACCCAATTGGGAATTTGATGAAAATTGGGTCACTGTAAGAAGCAATGGTGATGAGGAGAGCCAAAACTTTGTGCAATGCAGCAATAATGTCATAATCTCAGTGGATGAACCTTTGGCTGCAACTACTACTTCATCCAATGTGGCTCCATCAGTTGTTCATCAACAACTTCAAACTTCAAATTTTGTTTCTGATGAGGAATTGCAATTGCAATTTTTCACTACTATCGGTATCGGTAGTGATGAGAGAAATGTTGTGGGGGAAGATGACTGTGTATCAAAAATTCTTGACATAATTATTGGATCAGATAATCAAAATTTTTATTTTATTCGCGCCCATTGTTTTCATCCATGTTTAAATTTTGCCTCTTAAGTTTCTCTTAATTCTTTTCTGTTTTGGGTTTATTTTTGTACCAAGAGCTAAAATTAATAAAAAACATTATCCGATGTGAGTGAATTAATCCAAATACAAAATTTTAGAGCAATTACTACTAGATGATTTATACATTGTAATACGGTCATACATGACTTTTAAAATTTGACAAAAAATCTCCTCTGTATTTTCTAAAACATACCAACCTGACCCCACCATTAAAATTGTTGTGCAAACCTCTGTTAAATGCGGACGTGACGTCAGTGTGACTCATTTTTCCAACTATTACCAACCTCATTAATAAGGCATATTTGTGAATTTGCTCATTTTGATGTCCAATTTAGGTTAATTTTCCTGATTTAGTTTCCCTTCTCTCAGATTTTAGAAACTACCGAGGGAATTGGGTGTGTTTTGTCAAATTTTAAAAATTAGGTATGACCGTGTTACAAAGTGTAAATCACAAAATAAAAAAAAATAGAATAGTCTAATATAATTGGATAATTATATAAGGTTAGGGTTAATTAAACATACACAGGAAGTGGATGTGCATGTAAATATTCACCCCTTTTTGGCCTCTTATGCCGGCTGTATACACAAATGAAGATTGAAGAGGAGGTGTCTCTTGTGTTAGCCAAAAGGAGAAAGAAATGAAGGGCCAACTGTCACATACTCTTGTGCAATGTATACTTTGTGTGGAGGCAAGGGCAAGGGCAAGGGCAGCTAGCTAGCTAGCTAGACCTTGTCTTTGTTTATATCCTCAATCATTGATCTCAGAGAGATTGCATTATTTTATTTAGAGACTTGAATTTTGGAAGCCAGCCTTTTTGTTTGCATCATCACCAGCATGCATTTTATGGTTCAATTAAATAAGATTGTGTGGTTGCATTGTTCTTTTCTTTTTCAGTGCGTTCTTCTTATAACCACACCTTCATGTGAGCATTAGGAGGCTTTCACTGACATGCATGTGAAGGGTTAAATGCATTAAGAATTTAAGATAGCCCTCCATTTACAGACTGTGAGTGCGTGAGTATATTAACCAGAAAAATACCAAGAATTACAGGCGGACGTAATTACATTGAATAGAACAGATATATATATATATATCTTTCGGCTTATTTTTCTCTTTGATGAAGAAGCTTCATATAAATAAGTGTGAATAAGACAGACTTTTGTCAGGCAATTGGGAGTGGGAGAGGGAGGGGCTCAACGAGTCTGCTCTCATTACCTATTCTATCTATCATGGGGGTAATGTTGGTGAATTATACTCAATTAAGTTATATGCTTTAGATGAACTATACTTGTCATATCAATTCATTCTCACATGTTACATGGATATACTCATCCCTCCTAAAGATTGATAGTCAAACTTTTGGTATGCAACTGTGAAAATTAGAACCTCGATTTCTTAAGACATCATGCAAATAATCGACGTTTTTGGCATTAAGTAAGAGCTGATAATGAACCATCAATTTTATTGATATATATGAATTATTAAACCATCATTAATTTCTTTGAATTTTTGTAGAGATGTTTTTTACATAATATTTTAATAAATCAACGATTCTAATTATTATATTTAAATAGAGAATATTCGATAATTTATAATAGAGGGAATGAACATATCCACTTTAAAGAGAATGGGAAATATTTTTAATCACTTACCTCATATTTCTTTTATTGTGAATCACTCAGCTCCTTTGGCATATAGTAAAGAAGTGAAGCGAATGTGGTCTACCACCGCAAGAGAAGGAAGTTGAAGGTCTTTCTTTTTGAAAGGAAAAAATGAAGGGCAAATCGTCGAGAAGACTTCAAACAAAGTCAACTAATTATTTTCTTTTTTAATTTATCAAAATGAAGAGTGAATTCATCCGTGAAAAAATTGTTATACACAAAGACTGATATAGTTGACAAATTGCCACGTTCAAAAGATTAATTTTTGTGTGTCTAATTAGAAAGAGTTTGAAATTCGTTAAGAGCACTTTGTAGTCAAAGTCAAGTCGCACTTCAAGCCGAAATTAAACTCATCTTTCGAATGCAAGGACACCTCGTAATCTTTAAAAAAAAAGTTGTTATACACATATTGATACCAATGTAAACCAGTGATCAGCTAAAAGTTTTATTTGGAAAATCTCTAATTAAACAGACCGAAAAGAAGAAAGAGTAGACCAAACTCTAATCTAAAGCATACATTCAAAAAGCTACCTATACATCCCCGAAGTCAACTAATTTTTTTTTTCCTAACAAAAAGTCAACTAAGTTTAAAACACATCAATCTATCTTTTTTAATTGACGTACAATTTACCATGTAATATTATGTTTTTATTTTTTGTGAGAAGATGTAATATTATGATTTAATAATATTAGTCTGCATACGTTATGTGAGAGGCTTTGAGTTTGACTTTCGTAAAAAATAAAGTTAATACCTAATGTATAATGTAATTCCTATTCCCCCATATTATTATTATATATATATATATATATATATATATATATATATATAATTATGATTTCACTTGCAGAAGGTAGGTAAGATTTAAGAGAAACGGATATGTGGCACTACAATTTTGATATAAATTTTGAACCATTAAATTAAAAGCATTTTGAACGATTGAAATTAAGTTTTGGGTAATACTTGCATCCCACCCCTGTGGGACCTCCTAGTATCACCCTTTCGATATATTGAATAATTCTGGTACATATATCATAATCGGAACCGTTCAACTCCTAAATAATCCTTTCAAGACATATCGGAAAAAAATCAACAACTTTGAAGATTCTTTAGTCATTCATATGTGTAAACTAAATTGATGGTTCACCATGAGGATCTTCATTGTTATCAATACCGTTGATTTGTTTGATACATATGAATGACTAAGGAACCTTCAAGTTGTTGATTTTTTGCGGAGATGATCTTGATCGAAATGATTATTTATGAGTTGAATGATTCCGATTATAATAAATGCATATAGATTATTAGATAAATAGAAATGGTGGTACGAGGAGGTACCACCAAGTTAGGGTGGAATGCAAATATTATTCTTAAGTTTTTTAATATCGAATTTATTTTAATTTTGAAAACAAAAATAAATAAAAGGAATAAATTCTTTTTTTTTCCATAACTATGACAACATTCAATCTTTCTCTTTTCTCTTCATCTTTACACAAAGAATCATCATATTTTTTCATCATCAATCTCAATTTCTCGTTCTTGCCAAAAAAAAAATTAGATAAAAGAATTTTCATCTTTCAATGGCCAAGTTCAGTTGTTCCATATTTAAAAGTGTCGATCCTCCAATGGCATCTAAAATTCATATTGTTTTTTAATTTCATGATAAAAACAACTCTTTTGTAATATAGAAAGTACTCATGACCAATTTCATATCTTTGTTTTTTGGATGCAATGACATTTTATATCATAAATTCATAATTGAGGATTCCCTTATGCCCTAATTCATAATTACTGCTCTAGTCTTATGAAAATTTTATCTAATAGGATGAGTCCAATGTGGCTATACCTTAAAGGAGTTCCTTCGTTAATAAAAAAAAAACTATATTATTCTCGTAATCGTCACTTAAATTTGTAAGTCAAAATCATATTTCTAGGTCGTGTACCATATATATTGTGCCAATTTTATTTATATTGATGTAATTAGTTTATTAATTAGAAAAATTAATTAGTTATCTTCACCTTCAAAGAATTTAATTTGCTGCCATTACTTACACCTCAAGATTCAAGGAAGAATTTGTTTATTTTGATTTTATGTTTAATCGAACTTGAAATTATTCATTTACAACTGAAAACAAATAAATATATATGTATATTTAGAGTTGATCAGGTTTGGCCTGCTTGATTTGGGTTGTCTTCTTGTCTTCTGCTCCACCAGTGGCCGCCGTCCTGGGATCATAATCTGGGTTTCTCAGATTATTCTTCACTTGTTCATTGCATTTTCTGAGCAGATGGAGCTCTTTCATATAGTAGTGTAGTCTATCTATAACCAGTGCAAGGAATAAGGAAAACCCTGCAGTGCAATCCAAAGTCTCCGGCCAACCATAAGCTTCTAATTATATTGTTCTCAAAATCAACTAAAGAAAAAGGTTTTAAACGATCAACAATTAACAAACACATGTTAGTAACGAAACTTTCGCCTCGATCATATCCCTAACTATCTATAAATTAATGCAGCTGTCACCGGCCAGTACTATTGGTTTAGTACTACATGCATGCATGTTTCTCAAATTCGACTCTGGTAAAGACGTCAAATAGTGCAACAGAAAAAGGGACCCTAAACTATATTTGTGATGAAATTAATTATGTTATAAATTTACCCTGGAAATTACCTAAAAGAGATGCTTCTAAGAGACGATGTGCCATAAGAAGCTCATCAGTTGGATTCACAAAGCCTGTCTCTGTTAAACGTTTCTGAAGCGTGAATACAGAATAGATAGTAGAGGTGAAGAAAACCACAAGGGTTCCTCCCACGCTCTTTGCCACCAATGGCCCCCGGCCTTGCTTCGATCGATCTAATCCCATCATCACCAAATTCCTCAAAGGGCTTCTGAACATAAGACTCAGAATCAATGTCATTTCAACCAACAGAAGTATAGACAGAATTTGAATCATTGCTGCTTAATTCAAAATCAAACTAAACTTAAATATTCCAACCACCAACAAATATATGATATCGATTAAGCTTATTTTTCAACTTATTTGTTGTTTGTGTTTCTTGCAATATCTTGCTGATTCTAATATACCTAGGGCTATCTAGGTTAGAACTTAGAAGGGTTAACATTGCTTCTCTGCAAACTTATAGTTGAGTCAAAGAATATACTTTTCATGACCTCATGCATGAGGCATGGATGGAATAACTCATCATCTTCATCTCCCTTAATTAGGAGACGTACACCTTCGAATTCTTTATGTCTCTCTCAGGGACAACTTGTTGGTTACCAAATGGGCTTTCCTACGAATTTTTTCTTTTGTTATTCTTCGAAAAATATAATCGTTTATTTTTCGATCAAAGAGTTCGATCCCGGGGCCTTGCGTATGGAGCAAAACTCGGTTGGAAGAGGTCACCGCCACTAGCGCCTGACAGTATCTCGAGGGATTAGTCTTCGCCATCCGGACGGGGGATACCTTGGGCTCAACCAAAAAAGATACTTGTTAGTTGTATCTGTTATAAAAAAAAAAAAAAAATCAAACTAATGGAATTACATATATCGATAGATATATCGAATCGATATCAATTTCGTTGACGGATGATGAAAATGTTTGGTATATGCTCCTAAAGTTGGAAATTTTGAATGAAACTTTTAGAAATGTTTAATCACCGAATAATGTATTAAACTAATAACTATAATTAAATACATTTTATGGACCATTATATACTAAATTAAATAATACATTATACATGATTACGATTCATAATATAACATTTTAGGTAGAAAAATAATTTAAGCCATGCAATACCTCAATTGAAAATTAAAATCTCTCACTTATAAGTTGAAAGAAATATATCAAAATCTTCTTTTTCCTCCACCGTTTTCTCTTTTTCTTTTGAGTTAGTAATAAGTGTCCATATATTATGGTGACTGTGTGGTTTGAGCCATGCTTATATTTGAGTTTCCCATAATTGTTATTTTGCTATTTTTTCAATCCATCTCCTTACCAAAATTTTCTTTTAAAATTTCTTATTTTTCCCTAAATCTTGTTCTACTTTGTTGTTGGAAGAGTTTGCCATAATATTTCCCATTGATTTTGGTCACATGCAATAGTTAGATTAGGACTTTTAGTAATTTATTTTCTTTTATGCGTAATTGGATCACTGAAGATCAAACATTCCTCATATCCGCCCATGCTTTACAGGTTATAGGTTCTTCAGGACCATATGTGATGGGTTTGACGGTAGTGGCTATTTTCTTTTGGTGGAGGTAGCTTGTTTAGGGTTATACTTGTTGTTAGGACCGGGTTTGGTTGTTTGGGCATTGTGGGCTTGGTTTGAAATTTTGCTTAATTTCGGTCATGTGGGGTTTTTAGTTGTTTGTGCAGCTTTTTTGTCTGCGTTAGCATCGCCGTATTGGTTTAGGGGTTTTGCAGTCATAACTTGATTTTGAATGTATGTTTGTACCCGTACAATGAATTATCATTTTTGATTAAAAAAACATATGTTTCTTGTTTATTGTAATTCTAGTGTACAATATACGGAATAACTAGATTATGTATCATTAAAAGAATATTTTATCAATAATGCTACGGGTACCAATTACATTTTTAACTTTTCATATCCCAACACAGGGTACACAAGATTTAGCCATCCATGTCATCTTTTTTAGTTAACTATCTCGAACAATGAAAGAAAACAAACATAAAAAATAAAATTAAGAAGAATAAATCCTAAGAACTGTTAAAAATAAAGGAAGGAATAATATTTCTCAATGTATATAGAATGTATAAAGACACACAATATATACTAGTGATAATAGGCATAACTAGGAAAACAAATATTATACTCTAATTAAGCAAGATATCAAATCAGGATATCAAATTAATTTAGGATACTAAATCAATTTAAAATTTATCACGATTTTATTTCTAACACTCCCCCTCAAGTTGGAGAGTGAACATTGTGAAGTCTCAATAACTTTCAGAGTAAGCTTCTTGTCATATTGTCTTCTGCGTTGCTTCAAATCATTCCACAATTATGGTAACTTCGAGGAGGTAAATGCACATTTTGGGCTCAATCAACCACGCTCTGACGCCAAAGTAAAGATGGTGGCACAAAAGACCAAATTCGGTGGCACAAATGCCAAATACGGTGACACAGAAGGCCAAGAGGTGGCACAAATGCCAAATAAGGTGGCACAAAAGGCCAATATGTGACATAAAGACCAAATAAGGTGGCACAAAAGGCCAAAAGGTGTGGCGCAAAGACCGAGTTGATGGCACGAAATGCCAAATAAAATGACTCAAATGCTGAGTACGATAGGTAGGTCGTGACATCGCTGGTGGATAGGTAATTATTAGGTATGTAAAGTAAATTTCCAACAAAAAAAACGAAGACAATCTGAATCTTCGGTATGTGCCCCGTGGTGCATGGAGTAATCAAGCTCCATACACCCACAGGGGTGGAAAGGCAAATTTAGTTTAGGAGCTTAACTGCTCTGATATTATGTTAAAAATAAAAGAAGGAAAATTATTTCTCAAATTGTATATAGAATGTACAAAGACACATTATATACTAGTTATATATAATGAGCCTAATTAGGAAAAAAAAATTATATTTTACTCTAATTTAGCAAGATATCTCACTACAAGAAGATCGAGATTGCCCGACAAGGTTTTGCCCAACAAAGTAATTTTCGCCGAGTAAGGACTATTTAGAATTTATCACGACTTTATTTCTAACAAGAACTACATTCCCATACAAATTGATAATTCTTTGCTTGGATCAATTCTAGAAATATAAAAAAATTAAAAAAAAAAAAACCCTAAAAATGAACCACACTTCTTCCCCTGAATACTTCAAACAAAAACTAAATCTAAAATTGAGAATCAAATTGAAAATAGAAGAATACATGAGGAAAATGGGGAAGGCGAGGAGGAAGGAGTGCATGCTAATCTGGGCTTTTACAGAACAACAACTATACAATCTCCCACATTTATAGTTCTTTGCTTGGATCAAATTTCTAGAAAATCAAACAGAAGGCAGACCAGCCTTTTAATTTCTTGTAGAAAAATAGGAATTGGTATAGTACCCAGTTGAAAGAATACGTAGATCAGACGATGATAATGTGGTGGCATGATTGTTATTGAGTTTTTCTGTATAATTCCAGCAAACATCAGAGTACGTTATTCACTTCATCGTTATCGAGGAAAGAGAGAAGTGCAAAATGTGGAAATCAACTCTCATTCTCAATTGTATGTTATTAATTAGGATTACCCTTCGCTAGATGATGAGATACGCACAGAAAATTCAAGAGCTGCCATGGTCGTGTAGAGAACTTTCAATAAGCAGCATTGAATTTCTGGGTGGTTTTTATTTTTTATTTTTTTTTTGGCAGAAAAGGGCCGAGGACTCGTAGTACCTCCTTTTCTTGATTCAGCCTTTTCTTCACTTCGGTAGTGAATCACCTACTAAAGAAAGAGGCAGGCCTGGGCAAGAAGAGAGGCATCACATGTTTCAACCTTTAATCAAAATTTTGTTGTGTTTTCTTGATATTTTTTCTCTTTTTATTTTATGGGGAAAGAGATAAAAATGTAATTAGAAAAATGACATGATAATCCACACCATGAGTTGCGGGGCTGCTTAATAATTAGTTGCCTTACCAACAAGGCCAATTATCAGCCATTTTACAGCGTTTTTTAGATGACGCATTTGATAGATGTAATATATTTGCGACGATAAGTGCTCGATAGTGTCCAAATTTGGTCTATTTTGAGTTTAGGGTAACATTATCACTAATAGTAGCAACTGAAAACAATGGCCAATATCCGTGTGGAGGTCCTGCAACACGAGCCACTACAAAAAAAGCAGGCTTGCCTGACGAAACATATTCGTCGAGCAAACTTGAATATCCGTCGAGCAACATTAAATCCAGCGATTCTTCGTCGGATAACGTTCGTCGGGCCACTACCGTCGGGCTTGAGGTTAATCGACGAAGACAAAGGTTTTGTAAAAAATAAAAATAAAAGTAAAAATAAAAGAATTTTCTGAAAATTAGCATATATAAATTGAACGCCCAAGTCCTCAACCCCTATTTCATTATTTCCCTTCCTTGACTGTCTCTTCTCATCAGTCAACAAATGGATCCATCTCCATCTTTAATTACCCTGCTCTCTGATCTTCCTCCTAGGCATTAATAAGGTAATTTTGTATTTATTTTTTTATTTGAAAAAGTTCTTACCAATGTGGTTATCTTCATATCATGGCTGGCTCTTGACATTCATCTTTGCTTCTCATGGATTGATTTTTCGGCAATTAATTTAAGCTTGCCAGCAAGCGATTAAATTATCCCTCTTTCAGTTCGTGTTGAATTAGCGTGTTCGATCAAAGCTTATAAGAATTTTAATCCTGTTAAACCAAGCAAGTGGTAATTTGATACATTAATTAGCATAACAAATATTGGTTTCGTATTATATATCTTATGAGCTATTTAATACTACTTACCGCGTGTTCAGAGCTTATAAGAATTTTAAACCTGTTAAAATAAGCAAGTGGTAATCTGACACATTAGCATACCATACATTGGTTTCGCATTATATATGGATCTTATGCACTATTTAGTACGACTTGCCAAACGTAGCTGAGTGCTAATAAATATCTAATTACTAACTAATGTTATAAAATAAGACTCGGATAGGAAGTTATAAAATTAATTAATAATTTTCAAAATAAATAAAAATTAATAATTAAAACTAATTAATTAAGTTAAAAAATAGTTAAAACTAATTGAAAAATTACACCAAACAACCCTGTATTTTACATCAAATTTCTGGATTATACATTTACTCTCAAATCTTGCATTTTATTACCATCAACTCTTTTAAACGCTTCACCTCAGAGCCCTCCGGCCCTTTAAACATTCTATTATAGACGTGTCACATGTAGGGCATGCTTTTTAAAATTGTGCTTTTGCTACGTGGATGAAAAAAAATTAATAACAACATTGAAATTAAAAAATAAATTAAATATATATAAATTAAATACATTCAAAGTAAAAGGCCACAAGAATATTATCATAGTCATCATCACCACCACCACCACCGCCACTTCCCCACCACCATAGCTGCCACTCCCACCACCACCACCACCATCAACGACTGCCACACCCACCCCCACCACCACCGTCAACGGCTGCCACACCCACCCCCACCATGACAACGCCCACCACTAACCACGACCACCGCTGCCACCATCGCCATCTCCTCCCCACGACCACCCTATCATCGCCGTCATCGCAATTGTCGTTGCCACTACGACCACCACTGCTGCCGCCGGTGCCACCCTCACCTTCACCACCTCCACCTCCATCCCATCACACCATCACGATCACTGCTATTACCGTTCCCAACATCGTCATCTTAAAATTTATGTTTGAACATCATTGTGTAATGAATATCTACTTTTTAAAAAAATTTATATATTATTACCAAATAACATATTAAAGGAAACATGTGTTAATGCTCAAATAATCTCAATATTTCAAAAAAATATATGTTCAACAGTTCCAAATATCTCTTTATTAACTAAAATATTTAAGAAATAGAATTAAAATTTGTTGCTTTCTTCATTTTGTTACCTATTTAAACAAAAGGATCTGAAACATATACCGATATAAAATCTAAAACTTACTCCTACTCATCCAGGCTTTTCATCACTCCCATGTGAGATACACATGCTATTGGATCCTAAGCTATTCACTGTGTGATTGCACCAAGTAAGGCTATGAGGTGGCACTCGAGTGAGTGTGTGTGTGTGTGCTGTGATATCAGCCACAGAAAAAAAAATAGAAGCTGAACATAATTGCAGTGAGGTGGCCTTCCTTGGAGAGCAAGGAGTGGTGTCATAACACCATAGGCCTAGATAGGTGTTCAAATGTAATTGGTGCTTTGTCATCATAGTGACATCACCATCCTAACTAATTCAGTCATGTAAGCTATTCATATTGTATTATTCGATTGATTCAAGTAATAGAAGAAGATTCATACATTTTCTCTAAGAAATTAGCTAACAAGCATTTTGTCAAACACTTGGTGTGCACTGTATTTCATAACCAATATCACACATATTTCAATCAAATTCATCATCCAATTCAATTAGAAACAAAGTAAAAGAAGCCCTAACCTATCCTAACCACAATCGGATTCAACTAAGAGATTGAGGTTGAAAGTTTACCTTGAAGCTAGACGAGTCCCCTTTCTGCATTTTCCACTGTTTTGAGCTCGAAAGTATCAGAGCAATCTGGTGCTTGATCGTGTTGCTAGGGCGTTCTTTGTGAGGATCACATCATAGTGTGAGTGGTAGCTGGTCTAACATGGCAGGAGCTACAGGTGGTGAGCTAAGAGCTCATATCTTTGATGGTGATAATTATGAGTTTTGGAGCATTAAGATGCGTACCATTCTCAAATCTCAGGACCTCTGGGAGTATGTAGATGTTGGATTGAAAGAAGGCGTGCCAGGACCTGCTGGAAAGGCTGTTGTAAATCAACCAACTCGAGCTGACTTCATCAAGGATGCTCATGCTTTAGGCTTGATCTAGACTTCTGTTGTGGACTCGATTTTCTCAAGGATCTCAAATGAAGAGAGCTCAAAAGCTGCATGGGATCTGCTCAAAAGAGAATACAGAGGTGATCAGAATGTAGGGTCTGTGAAGTTACAATCCTTAAGATGTGATTTCGAATTTCTAAGGATGAAAGATGATGAGTCCTTTGCAGTTTACATGTCTAGACTATATGCTATTGTTGATCAAATGGGAACTTATGGGGAAGACATCACTGCAATGAGAATGGCACAGAAAATCCTAATTAGTTTAACAAAGCCCTATGATCCTATTGTGTCAATTCTAGAGGAGACCAAGTATTTAGAGACTATCAATGTGCAAGGTCTAATTGCTTTTATTAGGGCCTATGATCAAAGATTGGAGATGCACTCTGAAATAGTAGCTGAGAATGCATTTTCTAGCCTAAGTCTGAATGCTAATACACAACAAACTGCACAAGGAAATTAGGGCAAACCCAAACAGAATTACAAGGGAAATAAGAACTGGAAAAACAAGCCCAGTGGCAATGGAAGTTCAATAAAAGTGCTGGATATTCAAAGGGTGAATCTAGTAGGACATCTTCATCCAAAGATGCTTGTAAAATCTGTGATAAACTTCATTATGGAGTGTGTTGGTTCAAAGGAAAAACTAAATGCTTCGAGTGCAACGAATTTGGTCACATGGCCAAGGACTGTGGTGTTAAACAAACTGTGAATCTTGCAAGACAAGTAGAAGGTGATGATGTGTGATGTTCTATGCATGCCACGCTGCCACAATACCTAAAGAAATTGGAGTTTGGTATGTGGACAGTGCTTGTAGCAACCACATGACCTCACATGATTCTATATTGATCAATGTGGACAAGTCACTAACAGCTAAGGTAAAAATGGGCACTGGCGACCTAGTTCAAGCTACTAGGAAAGGCACATTGGTGATAAGCACCAAGAATTGTGAAAAACTGATTCATGATGTGATGTTGGTGCCTGGTTTGGATGCTAATATGCTTAGTGTTGAATGGTAGAGCACGGTTACTATTTGATGTTTGGTAACAGATGTGTAGAGATCTATGAAGATGATGAACTGAGACAATGTGTGGCATCCATTCCAATGCTTGGAAATAGAGGTTTCCCCCTCTTACTTGAATATGTGAATTCAGTTGCTAGAAGAGCAACTGTGGAGGAGAGTGCTTGGTTATGGCACAGACGTTTTGGACATCTAAATTACACCAACTTAATGACACTACAATCACAGGACATGGTCTATGGACTGCCAACCTTGACAGAACACAGTGAGGTGTGTGAAGGGTGCATATCAGGGAAGCATCATATGAAGAGTTTTTACAAGGATAAAGCATGGAGAGCAACAATTCCACTTGAGCTCATTCATACAGACATATGTGGACCAATGCAGACTGAGACTATGAGAGGTAACAAATACTTTATAACCTTCATAGATGATCATTCTAGGATGTGCTGGGTTTATTTTTTGAAACATAAATCAGGTGCATTCAATGTGTTCAAGAAATTTAAAGCTATAATGAAATTACAAAGTGGATACAAAGTTAAGAAACTCAGGAGTGATATGGGAGGTGAATTCACATATCATGATTTTCAGCAATTATGTGAGAATGAAGGAATTGAGAGACAGCTCACAGTAGCATACTCTCCACAACAGAATTGGGCTACTGAGAGGAAGAATTGGACTGTGGTTGAAATGGCCAAGTCCATGATGCACGACAAGAATATACCTTATCAGTTTTGGGCTGAAGCTGTCAACACAACAGTGTACTTGCTTAACAGGTGTCCTACTAAGGAAGTGGTGAAGAAAACAACATTTGAGGTGTTTAGTGGAAGAAAACATGGTGTGAAACACTTAAGGGTGTTTGGTTCTATGTGCTATGCTCACATTCCTAATCAGTTAAGGCAGAAACTGGATGATTCAACAATCAAGTGTGTGTTTGTAGGCTATGGAACATGTGAAAATGGATATAGGGTCTACAACTTCTTAACTTCTTAAGTTAGTTTCAAGTTCTATAAGGAAGATTACAATCAAAACATTGAGGATAACCAACTTCCTAACTTCTTAAGTTAGTTTCAAGTTCTATAAGGAAGATTACAATCAAAACGTTGAGGATAACTTAGTTTATAACTTCTTAAGTTAGTTTCAAGCTCTATAAGGAAGATTACAATAAAAAAGTTGAGGATAACTAACTTCCTAACTTCTTAAGTTAGTTTCAAGTTCTATAAGGAAGTTTAGGATTTCAAAACGTTGAGGACTACAAAGTTCGTAACTTCTTAAGTTCAAACCAGTTCTCGAAGGAAGGTTAAAATGGAAAAGTTGAGGACATCTAAGTTCCTAACTCTTTAAGTTAGTTTCAAGTTCCAGAAGGAAGATTACAATCAAAACGTTAAGTATATCTAATATCCTAACTTCTTAAGTTAGTTTCAAGTTCCAGAAGGAAGATTACAGTCAAAACGTTGAAGATAACTAAGTTCCTAACTTCTTAAGTTAGTTTCAAATTCTGTAAGGAATATTACAATCAAAACGTTGAGGATAACTAACTTCCTAACTTCTTAAGTTAGTTTGAAGTTCTATAAGGATGATCACAATCAAAATGTTGAGGATATCTAAGCTCCAAACTTCTTAAGTTAGTTTCAAGTTCTATACGAAATATTACAACCAAATCGTTGAGGATTACTGAGTTCCCAACTTCTTAAGTTAGTTTCAAGTTCTATTAGGAAGATTACATTCAGAACATTGAGGATATCTTAGTTTCTAACTTCTTAAGTTAGTTTCAAGTTCTATAAGGAAGATTACAATCAAAACGCTGAGGATTACTAAGTTCCTAACTTCTTAAGTGAGTTTCAAGTTCTGTAAGGATGATTACAATCAAAACGTTGAGGATATCTAGCCTCCTAACTTCTTAAGTTCACCCTATTGTGAACCATCAATAACTTGTCAATCTGGGTCACCGCCTACACCAACCCACTAAGCACCCCGAGTGATAACTCGATATCCAGCTCCTCCTGAGCACCCTGAGTGTTAACTCGATATCTGGCTCCTCCTGAGCACCTCGAGTGGTAACTCGATATCCTTAATGAAAAAGGTAAAAGAAAAGCGGAACAACCGTAAAAAGAATTTCAAAATATTGAAGAATTTGAAGAATACTTGAGAAATCCTGAAGATGAAGAATTTATAAAAGTCAAGGATGAAGATCCATCTCCATCCAATCCATCTTCATCCTATACCAAGAGAGATGATATGAATAAACAAACAATAGCTCAAAATGGAACCTATTTTGATCTAACAAATGTATCCTTCAAAGATCAAGAAAAAATCATAGATGATTGGACACAATCCCTGTCCATCATAGTTTAAAATTATAAAGATAGTTGGACTAAAGAAAAATTTCTAGATTATGTTGAAGCTACTCCCCAAAGAGAAGTATTGCAATGGTTAAAACAATGGGAAAAGTCGGACGAAGATAAAAACCAAAAAGCTGGTTTATTATCAAATTTTGAATCTAAAGAAGATAAATTAAAAAAATTTCGCACAGATAATTGAAGAACATTTCTGTGGAACAAGTGGAGAAACCATAATCCATGAAGATGCAAATTTATACTCTCTAAGCTAGAGTTGTATTATATTTGTCCATTTGAAGATTATACAAAAGTCTTCAAAAAATATTACTTTATGCTATAACCTTCAGCTAGCAAACACTTTCTAGATCAGTTCTTTCATATACTTCCCTCACCATGGGATAAATTATCAATAAAAGGATATCTAGATTGGTTAATAAAAGCCAATAAAATAGACACTTTAGGATTTAGAATAAACTATGCCCTAAGATTAATAACAGAACATTGCATGTCTTTAAAAGCAAAGAAGCAGGTTAAGAACCATATTAATAACAAAAAATTTGGTAAAAAATGTTGTGACAAAATTTTGAAAGAAAATTGGAAAATAGGTTGTTATACACCTAAAAAATCTTTTAAAAAGAAAAGATTTAAATGGAGACCGAAAAAAACAAAACAAGTTTTCAAAAAATAAAAGATACGTGAGGAAGAAGAAATTTAACAAAAATTCTACTTCAAAAAATTTTAAGAAAAAATGCAGATATTATATCGGCAATGAAGAAGGTCATGTAGCACCTGAATGCCCAAAAAGGGAAAGAGTGCTAAAAAGATGATTAAAACTCTTAAAGAACAAGAGATAGAAATTCTATTTGGAGAAGAAATTTCTGATATAGAAGATATCATTTATGAAGTTACTAGTGAAGAAGAAAGTTCAGATGAAAATGAACAAATCTTCATGATGAACGAATTACAAACTTTTGCGATACAACAAAGTACCGAAGAAGAAAATCAAAATATGACACTTAGAGATGTAATAGGTGAAACCGTAACCTATTCAGAAGAACAAATTGAAGCCTTAGAAAAAACTAAGCAATTAATTAAAAAAGATGACATTTATAAACTATCAAGGTTTAGAATGTTTTCAGCAAGAGTCTTTGAACAATTTCAAACAGCACTGCTAAATGCACTGAGGAAGGAATCGCGGAAATACCCCTGTTCAGTAAAGAAAAAATAGGGAAATGGAAAAAGAAATATCCATAAATAAAATATGTTCATATAGGATTAATCAAAATCTCTATATCAGCTTTGTTCAGACAAGGATTGGACACACCAATACTTGCTCTAGTATTCGATAATAGACTGAATGGCACACTTCAATCTATTATTGGAGGAATACAATCAAACTTGGTAAATGGAGTTATTTGGTTTAATGTCAAACCAAATTATTTCGTTTCCATTACTAACGAAAACATTGAAAATTCATTAAAAATAAAGATTCAACTTAAAAATCTAAGCATGAATCATCAATATCAAGATTTGTCAATTCAATGGCGAACAATCCATGAATTAACAAAATTCCCTAAAACTTCAATGAAAGAAATAAATAAAAATTTTATCGAAGTTTTTGAACCAAAACCTCACGAAGCTGAAATTCAGCCAAGGTTAATAAACTGGACAGATTTAGAAATACCTAAACCATGGCTATTTACATATCTCGTAAGAGAACTAGTAAAAAACCTAGTGTCCTAGAAATGCAAGTTTCGTGAAATAATATTTACTTTAGAGATAAAAGATCTCAAAGTAAAAAAGATTTTAGTTCCGAATTTGAACCCCAATGGGAAAAATATTCTCAGCAGTTAGACAAACCACGTTCATCTGTTGATCCCAACCTAAGTAATATTAAAGGAAATGCTATAGCACTAAAAAATGTGCAAGCTCCTATTCTCCCAGCAACAAACTATTCTAAAGATGAGATAAAAACAATTTATCTCTATCATCTTAAAGTTGGACAAGAAGAAATTATCTTCTCACCACATCATGGTAAAAAATGATTTACCTATGTGTAAGGAACTTTTAATTTTGCGAGCTATAAACCATATAGTCTTTGCACATTGATTGCCGCAGGGGCAACAACATGCTCATGTCAACCAAATGCAATTCCTGCTGAAAAATGGATTTCAATGAAAAACCCAATACATGTTACAGGAATTCATGGAAATAGTTCATTAATTCAATATAAAGCTAACAAAGTAGCAATCTGGTTAAATGAAAATAAATTCATTATACCAAAAATATTATGTTTCCCAAATATGCATGGAGATTTTATCCTTGAAAATAATTTTCTCTCTACATATTTTCCTATGATTGTTAATCATAATTCTGTTTCTTTAACTCAAAACAAAGAGTTTGTTGAAATTCCACTGCTCCAACAACATAAATATAGGAGCAGTTTAGGATTCGCGCCAGTCCAACGTGGGGACCCAACACCTATAATACAACAAATTGAAGAAAATTTCCAGTTATAAACAAATCACTGGATTTATAAAATACTTGAAGATAACTTTAGTGAAGACCCATTAAAGTTATGGTCTAGAAGTCCTAGATATTGTTCTCTCAAACTAAGAGATCCAAATGTCATAATCATAGTCAAACCAATGATTTACACTAGAATGGACATTGATGAATTTGATGTTCAAATAAAAGAACTTCTAGAGAAAACATTTATAGAAAAAACACTTAGTCCTTATTCTAGTCTTACATTTATGGTAAGAAACCACGCAGAAATCAAAAGAGGGAAAGCAAGAATTGTCATCAATTATAAAAGGTTGAGCGAACAACTTGAATTTGATGGCTATTTTATACTCAGAAAAGATGTCTTAGTTAACCAAACTAAGGGAGCTAAAAGATTTAGCAAATTTGATTGTAAATCAGGCTTTTGGCAAATAAAGCTAACTGAAGAATCAAAAGCTTTAACTGCCTTTAGCACACCAAACGACCATTACCAATGGACCGTACGTTATGCCTTTTGGCCTAAACATAGCGCCACAAGTATATCAAAGATGGATGGATAAAATCTTTAAAGATTATAAAGATTTGTGTGTTGTCTACATAGATGATATCCTTGTGTTCTCTCAAACCAGAGAAGAACATAAGCGTCCTCTACAAATCCTTTGTAAAACATTCCAAAACCATGGAATAATTCTATCCCCTAAAAAGATAGAGGTAGAAAAAGAAATGATAGATTTTCTACGCATAACCCTAGATTATTCAAGAATAAAACTTCGGGAGCATATAATCTCTAAAATAAGAGACTTTCCCGAAGAACTAAAAGATAAAAAACAATTACAAAGTTTTTTAGGAGTCCTAAACTATGGACGGAGTTTTATAAAAAACTTGTCACAAAAAGAAGTCCATCTTTTAGAAAAACTAATAAAAAATTTAACTGGACTCAAAAGGATTCAGAAATAATAAAAAGCATAAAAAATGATCTAAAACAGATTCCACAGGTTTATTTTCCTAAAACAGACGATAAACTAATTTTAGAAACATATGCCTCATATTTATGTTGGGGTTGTGTTCTAAAAGCCATTCCAAGAGAACATTGGAATGACAGAGAGACACCATTAAAAGAAAGTGGTATTAAACCATTAAAACCCACATTACCTAAAAAAATTCAAAAAGAAGAATTAATTTGTGGTTATAATTCTGGAAAATTTAAATCTAATGTGGTATTAAACCATTAACAACTTATCTGCTTGTCACACTCAGGTAAACAAATACCGTGGAGCTTGTTATGAAAGTTTTGAAAGCTATGAGGAGGCAACATAGGCCTTCAACAGTCATTTAAATTCCAAACAAATGGCACGAGAATTCAGTTCAGAAGTAAAAGGCTTCTTTAATCTTGAAATGAATGAATATATATATGAGGAAATTAATGGAATATGGAAAACCTCTATCCAAAAGGAAAATAAAGGGTTCAGAAAACACATGACCCAGCTATCATTCAAAATAGTTGAAAAACCAACTAATTTTGAAACTAGCTTAAACGAAAAAGAAAAAGAAATTTCTTTGATAAAACAAGAAAATATTTTTCTTAAAAATCTCTGTTTCCAAGCCATTAAACAAATGAATTGAGACGAAGATTTTAATTTTGAAAAGATAAATAATTTTCTTCAAATGACGGAAATTCTTCAAAATAATTATTTGGATCCGGTCTTTCAGAAAATCAAAAGAATTTGTCTTTTTGAAAAAGCACATAAAATATTGCCACCTGATGTTTTTAATAACATAAACGAAAAGATTTTGGATCATCAGGAAAGGATTATGGATTTATATTTTCGAAACCACGAAAATATAAATTTGGCAGATAATTTTCCAAGACTCTCTTTTGTTCTAACAAGTGAACATTGTGATACAGAAACCATTGATTGGGGAATTACTAACAAGGTAGTTTTGCAAAGTTTTAACTTCGATCACCTCAAAAACTTTCCTGAATTATCAAAGCGATGGTATATGTAGTAGTTAAAGATTTTAGATGGAATAAATATCTTACCTTCTCCATAACTAGCACAATGGGGTGGAGAGAAAGAGAAAAGTTTTTCCAACCCTATCAAATTTGGTTGTTAACACAAACAATCGATGGGGATGTTCCAACTGAAACCCTTGTTGAAACAAAGCAACTTGCATTATGCATCAATCCCATAACACAATGGATTGAGAGCCAGATTCACATATATGAAGTTGCAAGACATTTTGTGGACTCTGTAAACTTGGTCAAAGCAACATATGGAAGAAGAATGTTTCTGACCAATTTACAAACAAGCTACAGTTTTTGCTGAAGCATAGAAAAATGAGGTCATGGACTTAATAAAGAAACTTGCCAACCAAATGAGCTCACTAGACTTCCCATTGAATCTAGAAATTGCCGCTGAAGAAAGGGAAATACCCAGGAAAAATGACAACCTGATGACAATAAGTTCAGATAATGATGATGAAATTGAATATGCTAATCTGAACAAAATTTTGGAAGCGTAATTGGCTCAAAACTTATAAAAAAAGATAAGATCCCGCTCAATAATTGAAAAAATAAAAAAGCATGATAAAATAATGCAAAATATGATGTTGAAAGGTGACAAATAAGTCACAAAGCAAAAATGATGTTGAAAGATGATAGAAAAATTTGTGGTAGAGAAGAAAGAAGGAAAAATAGATCAGACGAAAATGGTGACAAAAAAAAAAGGGGAAAGAAATTATGACTTAGAAGGATGATATGGTAATCAAGCTGAGCTAGTGTCATACCCAAGACCTTCCCTATTTCTGGAGGGGTTAGATCTGGAACAATAAAATTATTATTTTTGTTTATGTATTTTACTTTTGGCTAATCACCCGTATATAGCTTTTGATTTACAATGAAGATTTTTTTGTTGTCTAATTTATTCATTTCAATGACTTAATAATAAAGTAGCCTATTGGCACGTGCGGATGAATATGAGAATGATGATGGAGTCACTTGGCACCCGTGGGAGCATATGAATGTAATATGAGGGTAGACCTGCTCATGTAAAAAGCTATGATGCTAGATGCCCATACGGTGAAAAGTCCCTTTTTACAGTTTCATTTGACTACAATGTGGTCTTAATATAGTGTGAAGTTGTAAAAAAAATAAAAAGGTAAAAAAAACTACTTAAGAGGTAGCCATAGTGCTTAAAATCATGAATGTTTTTTGTATTTAGTTATGTGGTGAGTTTTGAATTCAATTACATTAAATCAATCATTTCTCGCACATAGAAGACTGATTAAATGAAGATGTTTGATTAGAAGACCCAATTTGGTTTGACAAACAAAGAAAAAAACAAGGGACCCAAATTTGACATGTGAAACAACTCGAAGGGCACATCATCAACACCTAAATCTTGCCTTACGTTTAGTTACCATTCAAGCTTGAAGGTTTATACCTTCTTTTCCACTGGTTTGAAGGTAATTGGAATTGGAGGGTGCTTAGTGAGTTGGTGGCATAAAATAGGGGAGCGAATTAAGAGTTGAATTTTTAGGATTTTATTTTTCTTAATTTTAATTTTTAATCATTTAGATTTTTTTTTTTGAAATAGTTAATTAAAAAAAATAATGTGCATTATTACGTTACTAAAATAGAAAATTTAGAATTTCACTCTATATGCCTATAACATTATTTTTATATTATATTGATATTTTATTACAAAACTGACGGCATACGTTGCCGGTACTTACTCTACTGTAGAGTGTAGCCGCTCGCTTGTCGTCATATATAGACTGGTGTTGCGATATTTACGATCCACCACAAACCGCCCATTTAAATCGCTAGTTTTTTTTTAATTATCTAAAAAACAAAACCACAGATTTAAATGGGTCCCACGAACTGGAATCTCCAACCCTTTGGTCGTTGTCTCTGTGTCTGGCCTCTGAGGTACTGTGAGTAAATGCATCCAACGTTAACGTACGCTACTCTGCTTCTCTTCCATGGACAAAGGTAACTAGCTACTATTCTAACAAATAAAATTTTATTAATTAATTTCGTACGTTCCATAATTATTAATCTTCTTTATTCATGTTCCTTTCTTGTCATGTATGTTCATTAAAATTCAAATTCAAATATAGCATGCAGGAATTATTGATTTAACCTATAGCTTGTTATTTCAAATCTAAATTTCTACTTAAGTCTTAACCAAATAAAATTAAAAGCCATTTCTTTAATATAATTCATGCGCGACGTTGTCGATTATTTGTTGTCTTGTTCATCGAAAATTAAATAAGATCTCTATGTTGAACTTTTGGCAGGGCCGGCCATTGGGCTAAAGGGGCGCAAGCCCCGGACCCAAAATAATATAGAGCAAAAAATTATTAATATGTCATATATTAAAAAAATAAATAAAGAAAATTTACCACAGACAGATAAACCAAAGGTCTTTAACATTAATTAGAGACTAAAATTAATTCTTTAACCAATCAGAATTCCTTCGAAAAAAAAAAAGCAAAGACGCAAGTTGCAAAGATGGTTCCACTGAAAAAAAAAAAAAATAGGCAAGAATCAAGAAGGCATCAATCAGCAACAACCAGAATTTCAAATGGGTATCTCGATTTTGATTTTCATCTTTCACGATGAAGATTGAAGGAATTCTAAGAATTCCAATGAATAAAAATGAGACATCATAGTATAAAAATGAAATAATCAATGTATAATATTCTACATTTTTAATGATTAGGTATATAAATTAAGGGCACATTTTATATTATTACCCTATGCCTTCAAATGTTTTGACTAACCCTGACTTTTGAGGGATATTGTAGCAACTTTGGAGTTAATACACTAAAGGAAATAATTTTGTCTTCATAAATTTTTGTCCGACAATTTTTTTTAGAATTTATTTCTGTTTTTGCTTTCTATTTTTTCATGAACATACCAACATCACTTATATTTAAAGTATTAAATTTGAGTGGTTTGATATTTATTTTGCATACTTTTGAGTACTCCAAATAAATGATACCACAACATGCTTATTGGCCAATAACTAACATATATGCCCATAAAATTCTCCTCTCACTCCCCATTAGTTTTTTTTTTAGCATTACGATTGTCTATATTATAAAGTGCTCATTCAAATATGAATGAACTAATTTTGAAATGAAATCAGAACACTAGTTTCCGAAGTATTCCAAAGAACCCTAATAACATTAGTTATATGGATATGCAGAAGCAGATGAAATGAGAAAAGTAGTGTTGGTCGGGGAAGAAATGATGTGGAAGATTCTATTAAGTTTGGGTCCAAAAAGTTTGATTCGGTTTAAGTGCGTGTTGAATGGTGTTTTCAGCAGTGACGAGTTCGTATCAAATCACATAGTAGAGTACAACACTATTAGTGGACGCTGTCCGTTTGCGGGGCGATTGGTAAACTATGAGGCCGGGGTCCACACTGAATACTATGAGGCCGGGGGCCATATAAACTATTTGCAAGAAGCAAGATGCTGATAATCATAAATTATCTAGTTGTCGACTGGAGGATATGGATATTCATCCCTTATCCATAACTAGCGCTCTAATAACTGCAGCAGCAGCAGCCGGAGCAGGGTCGACGGAGTTGGAGTCGGAGGAGAAGCTTAATAAGTCCACGTCGTCATCACTTCGTTTTTGTATTATAGGAGACTCTATTAATGGGATCCTTTGTGTGGAAGCTGGTAACGGAAAATCACTCGAGGATGATTATATTGACAATCAACCTCTGGTTGAAGAACTCGGGTGCAAAGCTTTAATGGCAGCAACCAGGTAAATTTTCTTAATCAATCTCTCTAACTGAAAACGATTGAATTAGGACTAGCCTATGATGTTTGTAGTTTAATTCTTACTACTCTTTCTCATTTATGGATTGATTGCTAAATTGAATCTGAGTGGTGATCACTATGATGATCAATGCACTCCAAGTGTTTGTGAAAATGCCTAGAACAATTTCTAAATCATACTACTCAGCTATCATTGAGTATTTTCGATTGATTAATTAAAATGTGTAAATTAAATGCATACATACACACTCTCACTCACATTCAGTTAGCCTTGGATGCTATGACATCACAAGAACCAATTACAGCTTGACACCTAGACTAGCTAGTTCTAACTGAATTCCCTTGCAGCCCACTCAAGACTCACACACACTAGGCACACTCCCTAATCTGTTACAACTTCACCGCACCTCTTGGTCTTCATTTAACACCTTAGCTGCCTTGTATACTTCCAGCTGGTAGCTTAGTCAGCAACACTCCCTTCTAAGCTAGCTGCTGGTTTGACACCAAGTAGACCCCTTAGGTAGTTTAGTCTTTCCTTAGGCAGAGCTTTAGTAAAAATATCAGCTATATGATCTTTTGATCTACAGAATATCAAACCAATCTGATTATCTTGTAGAGCATCTCTGATGAAGTGAAACTTCCTGTTAATATGTTTAGTTTTCTGATGAAATACTGGGTTTCTTGCCATAGCTATTGCTGACATATTGTCACAAAACAAAGGTGTTGCCTCTACTTGCTCTTCTCCAAAATCTTTAAGTACAAACCTAAGCCAAATAGCTTGAGATGTAACTTCAGCAGTAGTAACATACTCTGCTTCTCCTATGGACAAAGCCACTGTGCTTTGTTCACTGAGGCCCATGAAAATACCCAACTTCCTAGAGTAAATGCATAACCCGAAGTGCTCTTCATATCATCTTCAGAACCTCCCCAATCACTGTCACAGAAACCAATCAAAGTAGAGGCTTTTCCCTTAACATACTCAATGCCATAAGAAAGTGTACCTTGAATGTATCTCATGACCCTTTTGGCAGTTCCATAATACTTACTTGTAGGACCATGCATAAACCTAGATAAAAGACTTGCAGCATACATTATGTCAGGTCTTGTTGCTGACAAGTAGAGTATGTTTCCCACTATCTTTCTATAAAGTTGCTCATCCGCAGCTTCACTTCCATCTTCCTTCATGAGTTTATCTCCTGGAATCAACGGTGTGCTCACTGGTTTACAATCCTTGAGACCAAACTTCTCAAGAAGAGTAGTTGCATACTCTCTTTGGTGTATTAAGATACTTCTGTCTGATTGTATCACTCCCATTCCTAGGAAATGATAAAGTAGACCCAAATCTGTCATCTCATTCTTAATCATCACCACATGCTTGAATTCCATGATCAATGCTTGTGAACTTCCAGTATGAACTATGTCATCCACATAGATAGACACAATTAGAACTTCACCAGCTTCATCAAACTTCATGTAAAGTGTAGCCTCACTAGAACTCCTTTTAAACTCACAGCTCAACAGGTAGGAATCAATTTCTCCATACCAGGCTCTTGGGGCTTGCTTGAGTCCATATAGAGCTTTCTTAAGCTTGTAGACTTTTCCTTCTTCTACTTGAACCTCAAAACCCTATGGTTGATCAATATATACTTCTTCTTCTAGTACTCCATTCAAGAATGCAGATTTTACATCCAATTGGTATAATCTCCAGTTCCTCTTAGCTGCTAGAGAAATGAGAGATCTAATGGTGTCTCACCTTGCTACTGGAGCAAAGGTTTCATTGACGTCCACATCAGGCTTCTGTGCATACCCCTTGGCTACAAGTATGGCCTTGTGCTTTTGTATAGAACCATCTAGGTTTAACTTTGTCTTGTAAACCCATTTGACTCCAATGATAGGTTTATTCATAGGTCTGTCCACTAACTCTCATGTCTCATTCTTCTGAATCATGTCAATTTCAGCATCCATTACTTTCTTCCAAGCTAGATCTTTAGCTACTTCTTGATAGGATTCAGGCTCAATGATGCACATGTGACATCGTGCATAAACATCATGAATGCTTATGAGCTTGATAGGTGTCCCAATATAGTGGATTCATCTGCAGGTTGCACATCACCTATCTGAATTTCATTCTGAGGTTCAGATTCTTGAAAAACTTCAGATGTAGGTTCTTGAGGGACCTCAATTTCATTCTCAGGTTAAGAATTAGCATGTTCAAAACCATAGTTCAATATAAGAGTGCCACCAGCATCAGCCTTTGTAATATTCCAATCCCATTATGCATTCTCATAAAAAAAACAACACTCCTAGATATCTCAATCTTGTTGGTTTGAAGATTATATAACCTGTAGCCTTTTTCACAATTTCCATATCTCATGAACACACACTTTACTCCCTTTTCATCTAGTTCATGTCTCAATTGATCAGGGATATGGGAATAGCAAATAGAACCAAAAATTCTTAGGTGTTTGACTCCTAGCCTTCTCCCACTAAACTGCTCAAATGGTGTTTTACCATTCAAAGCCTTTGTAGGACATTTATTCTGCAAGTACACTGCAGTATTCACATATTCACCCCATAATTTGTAGGGTGCACCCTTTCCATGCATCATGGCCTTAGCCATTTCAACAATGGTTCTATTCTTCCTCTCAGCAACTCCATTTTGTTGAGGAGAATAAGCCATTGTTAATTGTCTTTTTATTCTTGTCACATCACAGAACTTTTCAAACTCATTTGAGAGGTACTCCCCACCTCTATCACTTATGAGTCTCTTGATCTTATTACCACTTTGCAACTCAATCATGCTTTTAAACTTCTTAAACACAATTAGAATTCCAGACTTTTGTTTAAGAAAATACAACCAGCACTTTCTAGTGAAATCATCAGTAAAGGTCAAGAAGTACTTGTTACCTCCAAGCAGGTTCCTTGTCAAACTGCTCCACATGCTGCTTTCCAGCTACACATCTTGCACATACATCACCACTACCTTGTAATTTAGGCATACCAACAACCATATCCTTTTGTTGTAAACACTTCAAACTAATGTAATTCAAATGACCATATCTCTTGTGCCATAAGTCTGAATCTTTAGCAATAGTTGCCCTCATTGCTATAGGATTTACAAACTCAAATGTCATAGGAAAGCATTTGTTCTTTGTCATAGGGATTTTAGCTACTCTGTGACATAGCTCCTTGTCTTCAAAGATATCTACTGTCTGATCTCCAAATACCAGAAAGTAGCCATGCTCAATCATCTGACCAACACTCAACAGATTTTCCTCCAATCCAAGTAAGAGCATGACATCTCTTATGTGTCTTTCACCCTACTTAGTTTCAATGACAAGAGTACATTTTCCTTCTGCTTGAACTAACTCACCATTTCCCATCTTCACTTTTGCTTTAATGCTCCTATCAATGTCCACAAGTGGTGATTCTTGTGCAGTCATGTGGTTACTACATGCACTATCTACATACCACACATTTTCATCATTCACAAAAGCTGTGTTACATGCATAGAATAAGTTCCCAGTAGTTTCAGTCACTTCTCTGGCCATATTCACAGACTTCTCATTGCAATCTTTGGCATAATGACCAAACTTATTGCAATTATAACATTTAGGCTTACCCTTGAACCAACACTCACCATAGTGTAATTTGTCACACACTTTGCATATTTCTCCACTGCTCTCTACCTTGTTAGAGCTTGCATTATGGTGATAATTGGATTTACCAGTGGTATTGGACTTTTGATTCCAATTTTTGTTGCTCTTGAAGAATTTCTTAAACTTGCCTTGGGAGTTACCCTGATGTCCTTTGGAATTCCCAGACAAGCTAGCAAAGGCTTTGTCAACACTCCCTTCAATGTGCATTTCTATCCTTTGATCAAAAGCCCTAATTGAAGCAATGACACTTTCAACATCCACAGATTCCATGTCTCTAGTTTCTTCTATGATAGATACAATAGGATCATAGGGTTTAGTCAAGCTAATTAGGATATTTTGAGCTAATCTCTTTTCTGAAATGTCTTCTCCATAAGTTCTCATTTGGTTTACAACTCCATATAGTCTGGACATATACACAAACAATGATTCATCTTCTTTCATTCTTGTATATTCAAAATCACGTCTAAGAGATTGTAGTTTGACAGCTCTAACCTTCGAGTCTCCTCTGTATTCTCTTTTCAGCACATTCCAAACTGCTTTTGCACTTTCTTCATTCTGGATCCTGGGAAAAATATCATCAGCAACTGCATTCTGAAGCATGCTCAACGTCTTAGCATCTGTCACCAAGTCAGCATGAGAAGGTTGATTCAAAACAGCTCCAGCTTCTTCTTCTACAATCATTGTCTCAGGTAATCCCACATCTACATATTTCCATAGATCATAGCCCTTTAGCACAGTCTTCATTTTGATACTCCACACGTCATAGTTAGAACCTGTGAAGATTGGCATTCTCAGCTCACCTCCACCATGTGTTTCTGTCATTGCTGATCACACAACTTTTCAATGATATAGCCATGCACAGATCTACGCCCAGATGATGATCAGAGACTGAGCTCTGATACCATATTGACAATCAGGCTCTGGTTGAAGAACTCGGGTGCAGAGTGGTTGAAGAACCCGGGTGCAGAGCTTCAATGGCAGCAACTAGGTAAATTTTCTTAATCGATCTCTCTAGCTGAAAACGATTGAATCAAGACTAGCCTGTGATGTTCGTAGTTTAATTCTTACTACTCTTTCTAATTTCTTGATTGATTGCTAAATTGAATCTGAGTGGTGATCACTATGATGATCAATGCACACCAAGTGTTTGTGAAAATGCCTAGAACAATTTCTGAACCATACTACTCAGCTATCATTGAGTATTTTCGATTGATTAATTAAAATGTGTAAATTAAATGCATACATACACACTCTCACTCACATTCGGTTAGCCTTGGATGCTATGACATCACAAGAACCAATTACAGCTTGACACCTAGACTAGCTAGTTCTAACTGAATTCCCTTGCAGCCCACGCAAGACTCACACACACTAGTCACACTCCCTAATCTATTACATCTTCACTGCACCTCTTGTTCTTCATTTAACACCTTAGGAATCCAGGCTGGTAGCTTAGTCAGCAACAGATTATGAGGTGTTTTTATGGAATCCAGCCATTAAGGAATCCAGGCTACTTCCCCCGGAGCCCTACCAACCAAAATGGCCGGCCGCTGCCTATGCCCGATCCTGGGCCCAAGCTGATTCGGAGCTATGTTCTGGATACATGCCAGAAGAGGATGCATGCCTTGTTCTGTGCTCTAGCATTTGGTTATGATCCAGTCAACGCTACATACAAAGTTGTCAATATTGGATTTGGTGGTAGTGAACCATCATATGATCATCGACCTGGTATCGTGATTATTGATCCTCCTAAAGCAGTAGTATACACAATGTGTATAGATAATTGTAATAATTATAAGGACAATTGTTGGAGACAGATGGACATTGGAAACTGAAACCAGTATCCTTTGGCCTGACAAGTTCCAAACCTACTCCAACGGCATTTGCTATTGGTTGGGACGTGAGCAAACAAAGGTATTGGCAAACAAATTGTAAACGATCCATGTGATCGTGATGAATTCATACGGGACAACGTCATGCATGATCGTGTTTGATACCCCAGTGATGAGCTTTTTTACGATATACCCTTGTACTCCACCGCAGACACCGTCATACAATCTAAAAAGTACAACACTATTATTATTATTATTATTATTATTGTTGTTATTATTAATTTTTCCCGGTAAGAGACTCAACTGATGGAATCTTGCCTCTGCAGGTAATTGGGTGATGGACGATATTGATCATCATCGTCTTCATCGTCACTCTCCTGCTACTCTTTGCTGGAACAAACACTATTGCTTTATGGATGATCTCAGTTAAATCTCTACTAAATGGCGGCTTCCATTGGCACTTTGGAAAAGCATTACTATTCATAATGAGATTAATGATGAGATTCTTGTCCTCGTTCCTAAAGATGGTAATGCCGTCTGCATGTCCTTCAATCTCACCACCAGAACGACCAACTATCTCCCTTTTCGAAGCCTGTATGACTCTAGGGAGATCCATAAACTCGTTTCTTACGTCCCCACTCTTGATTCACTGAATATTCATTGACAATTCAATATTCATATATTCATTCGTTCTATTTATTATTTAGTTGTACCAATTTGTTGCTACTCCAAAACGCAAAACTCCGCCAAGGGATTCACGGGTGAGGTGGACACGTACAATGATGGGATCAAAATTAAGGGTGGTAATTTTTGACACGACTTGATACATACCTTGAAATCCGCACGAAATTTATCCGGGTCAACCCGCACAATTAAAATTTTGGGTCATTTTCAGGTCAACCCGTTATGACACGTTTAATAAACGGGTGGATTTCAGATCAACCTGTTAACCCTATAATAACCTATTAACCCGTTTAATAAACGGGTAGATTTCGGATCAACCTGTATAATGACCTATATATTAACCCGTTTAATAAACGTGTCAATCACTAACCTATATATCTACCCATTTACCTACCTATATACCTATTAAATCTTATAGTTTAAACATGTTAAATAGGTTAAAAGGGTTAAATAGGTCATAGGTTAATTGTGTTTCGAATACGGCCGGTTTATTAAATGGGTTACATGGGTTACCTAGTTCATTAACATGTCGGGTTCGGGTTGGACATTCTTGACACAATTATTAAACAGGTCAGGTTCGGGTTAAACATTCTTGACACGATTATTAAACGGGTCAGGTTCGGATTGGACATATTTAGGTAAAACAAAGTTCATGACACGACACGACCCATTGCCAACCCTAATCAAAATTGGGACTTGTCTTCCTTTTGTTGTTTAATTATGTATATTTTTTATTTTGACTAAATGGTTTAAACCGTCGTTAAGCTTTACCATAATTTCAGCAATTGCCCTTATACTTCAATATTAATATTTGTCTTCCCATACACCTTACACCAAATGTTTCCGCTAGTCCTTCCGTCTATTTTCCAAATGATTTCTGTTAAAAATAAGGGTAAATATGTCAATCCACAATGAATGACACTATCGTCCCTGAATTATACCATAATTTTATCATTTGTCCCTGAACTTCAAATTTGTTGCTATGATCTTTCAATTATGTTATATTTGTACTAATGCTCCTCTTCGTTAACTTCATTCAATTTTATGATAAACTCAAGGGTAATTTGACAATTCAACTTAAATCTTTATAAAATAAATAAATTAATAAGATCAAAAAGAAAAAAAAAGTAATAAACTAATTATCTCTTTAGGGACCCTATAGATGTTGGTCTGGATCACAACATTCTCATAGTAGAAGAAGATATCATCACCCACTAAGTTTTTCTATCTTTTTTCTTACATAAACATGAACAAGAAAATCATAGGAAGAAGAAGCTTTCCCCAATTTTCATTTTAATTTTTTTTCTTAGAGAACATGGCTTCGTTTTCCTTGGATTCCGATTTATTTGTATTATGTCCAATTTTTTTTTTTTTTGTTCAAGTATTATGTCCAGTTTGTGATCTCTTTTAGCGAAGAAGAAGGGTAACAAAGAAGAAAAGAAGACGCAAGGCAAAATGTCTCTTTTGTCCTTAAAATTTAGCCCATTTGAGTGCCATGTGATGTTTTTTAACGACAAACATTCAAAAAATTGACGGAATGATCATTGTTGCACATTTGGGCAATGTTCATGGACGACATACTTTAATATTGAAATTTAAGGATTTTTGATAAAATTTAGATAAAATTCAGGGACGTTGGCAATCATTTAGTCTTTTGGGAAGATAAAAAAAAAATTCCCAAAATCTAGATTGCCATATTTACCCTTATTTTTAACATAAATTGTTTGGAAAATAGACGGAGTGACTACGAAAATAATTGGGTAAAGTTCAAGGAGTACGGCGGACACTAATATTCAAGTATAGAATGGTTGCTAAATTTATGGTAAATTTAAGGGACGGTTTAAACCATTTTGCCTTTTATTTTCTCCTTTATTTATTTCATCTTTTTTTTTTCTTTCAAAAATATGAGTTGGCCCTTATATGTCTTAACTAAAGGGTAACAATATTGACAAAATGAACACAAACAAACCAATTTGGTACGCTTGATAACTGCAAAATGTAATTACTTAATTCTGGAATCAAAATAACACTTGAAGTATAACTCATCTAACATTTGATGGATTAACACTTACAACATATTTGGGTGATGAGCTTCAAAGTTCCAAGAATTTTAGGCTATATTAGTATAGAAATGCACTATCAACAATTGAATATAGTGCTTGCATATAAATAACTAATTGATCAAGTAACTAACAAGCAAGCACATGCACCACATGAGCATAACAAAACCACTAAACAAGAGATTTCCAAAGTAACACATATCAAGGAGTTACTTACAAATCTCTCTAAATGCATTGCATCTATATTATTTGAAAATTCCTTGGTACTTTGAAGATCCTCATTTTTAACTAATTTTTCCTAAATCCTTGGGAACTCTGAATTTCTTCATCCAAAACATACCCTTAGGGAAATACTGTTTCTCAAAATAGATTTTACAAATTTGAAGAAGTAGAAGTGGACGTCAATTGATTTGGTTGTGACCAAGCATGTGTGAGTGACATAGTATAAAAATGCAAAACCTTCAAAATTTTAAAGATCGCAATTGAGAAATTCGTCAAATTGCACATGAAACTAAAAGATTTAAAGAAAAAAGATAGGAATATAAAGATTTCAGATAATACATAAAAGCCTCAATGGTTTTGTTGATGAACAAATCGTCTGGATAGAGAAATTGCTTATCAATCTCCATACACAATAAATGAGGCAAACGACGTTAAGGTTAAAGTCCAAAATGGGGAGGAGGGAGGAGGCGGTGGTTGTGTTCAACCAATAATATTCTAATGCCTACGTCAGTTTAATTGATGGAATAAACGGATAACTAAAAAGAATGGTATTTTTTTTTTGTGTACCTACGAGGTGATGAGAGGCCTTCTATTTATAGTGGAAGCATTGGAGGTCACCGGAGCGTCTAATTGGTTGAAGAGAATTGCAATGAATACGTAATTCTTTTTGGAGGTAATTACCAATGATTGGCTTGAAGAGAATCTCCAATGAATAAGTAATTCTTCTTGGAAGTAATTATCTATTATTGCCTTAGAAAAGACTTGCAATCAATAAATAACTCTTTTTAGAAAATATATTATTTATTAATTGGTTTATAATAATAAATAACTCTTAGAGATATATTATTTATTATTGGGCATTAATTCAACCAATAAATATATTGAGCTGGTAAATATATTAATAAATGTGCAGATGATTTCATTCCATTAATATCCTTAATAGGGGTAATATGGGCATTATATGAATTAGGATAAATTACATAAAAGTACCCAAACTATAGGGGTCATTTCAAGTTCATACCCGAACTATGAAAATTTTCATCTAGGTACCCAAACTATCAAAACACAACATCTAGGTACCCACCGTTAGCAATCTGTTAGAAAAAATTTGTTAAGTGCCAAGTGGCACTTGTGCGCCTTTTTTTAATGCTAATATGTACTCCATGTCAGATAAAAAATAATAGAATTTAAAAAATTTAATAAAACCATAATAAATATTCTTTATAAAATAAAAATAAAAAAAAAACCAAAAAACAAAACAAAATTCACGCCTAGCTCGTCTTCTCCACAACCTTCATTTTCTTTGTCTTCTCCAACTCCACCTCTCCAACTCGTCGTCCTCTCCAACCCCATAGCTCCGACATCGAGGGCCACCTCTGCGATGACATTGAGTGCCACCTCTGTGATGACATCGAGTGCCACCTCTGTGATGCTCGAATCTCAGTTGCTGATCCAATTAAGTAATAACATGCAAAGCAAGCCAAATCCAAGTCTAAAGAACAATTCAACACAAAATCTTCAAAACGTGACCGATTTAATTTAAAAGCTTATAACTTTAGCTTCCAAATCAGGAAAAAAAAAACCAGTATACCAAAAGTAAATCACTTTTCCCGGAAACAATTTCCACCCAAAACCGCATTTTGTGGGTTCAATTGCTAGCTACGAAACAAGTTCAAAATCTAAAAGATATTGGCTTGAAGCTCAATTGGGCTTTGGTTCCTTAACGATAAACAACACAAATTCAAAGTGGAAACTCAAAATCCCTTCCCTCTAAATCAGGATTTGTAGCTACCCATAAAAATAAAAAAAATAATCCCAAATCAGATAGAAGCAGCCAAGTCCTAATTCAGGCAATAAAGAAACAAGTTTTCAAATCCCAGAATTCTCACCCTTTCTTCAACAAAGACTCAAAGATTACAGGAGACAAAAACTTATCTGGGAAATGAATTCTAGCGAAGAAGCTCCGAAATTCTCAGCAAAAGCTTCGACCAGAAAATGAATGAGAGAAAATTGGATGTCGTCAGGAATGGAAAGGGAAAAAATGCCCAATATCCAATGTCGGTTGGCTCCTTTGTAATGTGAAGAGCTTCGATAGAGTGTTCCAAGCCCTAACGTCGCAGGACTTGCGCCGACTCCCTCCCTCTGTGACAACGGCGACAACTATCACCACCCTCCTCGATTCAGACCACGACCAGCCTCACCACCACTCCTAAACGCCTCCCCTCGTCGAGACGAACCCGTCCCTACCACCCATCACCGTCAAAGCTCACCGTAGAAGACGAATAGTAGCTGAGAAACCTACAAACCTTCGCCGCCATCGATGGCGTTTCCAGCTGACCCAACCTTCGAGACCACCTCCAATAGCTTCGTCTGAGCAAGTCTATCCTAACCACACCTCCCTGTGCGATCGACAATGATGGGTGCTGAAAGGAGAAAATCGAGTTCTCTGTCGAATTGGGGACTTTTTCTTCTGATTTCATCACCTGGGAGCCACGGGCTGCGGCGAAGCACTGATGGCTCTGGAGCTCCTCGATGGCATCGCAGAGGTGGCCCTCGACGTCGGAGCTATGGGGTTGGAAAGGACGACGAGTTGGAGAGGTGGAGTTGGAGAAGACGAAGGTTATGGAGAAGACGAGCTGGGCAAGAATTTTGTTTTGTTTTTTGGTTTTATTTTTTATTTTTTATAATAGAATATTTATTAAGATTTTATTAAACTTTTTAAAATTTTATTATTTTTTATCTGACATGGATTCCATGTCAGCATTAAAAAAAGGCACACAAGTGCCACTTGGCACTTAACAGATTTTTTCTAACACATTGCTAACAGTGGGTACCTAGATATTGTGTTTTGATAGTTTGGGTACCTAGATAAAAAATTTCATAGTTCGGGTATAAACTTGAAATGACCCCTATAGTTTGGGTACTTTTAAGTATTTTATCCTATAAATTATGAGCTAAGTGGCAACTCCATAGTTTTTGGATATTTTATGGACCCACAAATGCCCCCACATCGCTTAGGGATTTAGAGAATCCTAATTGATGTAATTTTTATTGTGGTCCAAGTAATCCGCCTTTTTATTGGATTAGGAATCCATTTTGTATTTTGGGGTAGGATTCCATTTTTTGCTAGGAGTAGGATCCCTTTTAGCTTTAAACGTTCCTTCCAACTTAGATTTTGCGGGGATTTTTCTAAGCTTCCTAGGATGTTGGCTTTGCCTTGTTGGAAAAGAGCTTTTAGTTTATCAAATTGCCCCGTTGTAGTCATGGACGTGCAATGTGGGGCTTTTGATTTAACTTGCCTCATGAAGGAAGTTGATACTTGGCCTTTCGGAATAGCGCTTTGGCTTGGTTTCCGGAGAAAGGCTTAAATGCTTATTTGTAAGAAGGCTTAATTGCTTCGCGGAGGAAGGCTTAATTGCTTCGCGGAGGAAGGCTTGAGTGCTTATATGTAAGAAGGCTTAATTGCTTCACAGAGGAAGGCTTAGATGCTTCTTTGGAAGAAGGCTTGATTGCTTTCCGGAGAAAAACTTAATTGTTTCGCGAAGGAAGGCTTAAGTGCTTATACGGAAGAAGACTTTATTACTTTCCAGAGAAAAGCTTATTTGCTTCGTGGAGGAAGGCTTAAGTGATTCTACGGAATAAAACTTGATTGCTTTCCGGAGAAAGGCTGAGGTGTTTCTTAAAAAGAAAGCTTGATTACTTTTCGGAGAAAGTCTTACGTGCTTCTTTGGAAGAAGGCTTAATTGATTTTTGGAGAAAGGCTTAAGTGCGTCTTTGGAAGAAGGCTTGATTACTTTCCAGAGAAAGGCTTAAGTGCTTCTTAGGAAGAAGGCTTGAATGCTTTCTAGAGAAAGGCTTAATTGTTTCGCGGAGGAAGGCTTAAGTGCTTCTATGGAAGAAGGCTTGATTGCTTTCCGAAGAAAGGCTTAGGTGCTTCTTAGGAAGAAGGCTTGAATACTTTCAAGAGAAACGCTTAAGTGCTTTTCGGAGAAATGCTTGGATGCTTCCCAGGGGAAGGCTTTGATGCTTCCAAAAGGAAGGCTTTCATGCTTCCCGGATGAAGGATTGGATGCCCGGAGGAAGACTTTGATGCTTCCCAGAGGAAGGCTTTCATGCTTCCCGCAGTAAGGCTTAGATGCTTCCCAGATGAAGGCTTTGATGCCCCCCGGAGGAAGGCTTTAATGCTTCCCACATGAAGGATTAAGTGATTTCCGAAGAAAGACTTCGGTGCTTCTAATAGGAAGCTTGGATGCTTTCTAGAGAAAGGTGTTGGATAAAATAGAAAACATAAATAAATATTAAATCTATTATATTCAATTTAGCCTTGCAAGTGCACAAATCATATAGATAGTATAGCAAATAAGCAAGGGTCGAATTCCACAAGGATTTGTCTTAACGTTTAAATCCACTTTATTACTTAGATTAATTAATTAACTCAGAAACTTGATAAAATAAAAGTAGAAAATAAAAACAAACACAAACACGTTGGTGGGGGTTTTTACATAATTAAAAATAAACAAATAAAATAACTAAAATAAAACAATTAATAAAAATAATAAGTTATGGCACTCAATCCATCACTAACCACAATTACTTCTTAACATGATTTGCAGGATTCAATTACTATGAAACTTCTAAATAAGGTGCCCATGCAAAGGTCCCGATGGTTGGCCCACTCCACATATATTATTTCTTCTTAGTTTGTATGTTCTAGGCATGATGTGTACCTTAGAACGCCTATTCAATTATGCAATGGTTCTCTTAAGATAATGTCACATCTCTTAAGTGATTATAACACAAAAGAAAGCATTAAGTTCTAAAGAAATTTAATGACACCACAATAGCCTAGAAAAGTGATGTGCAGTTCTAGGTTGTCATGAATTCCGACTACAAGATTGTTTCTTAACCTCAACCTCTTGATGCTAATGAATTACAAGATGATATAGTAGTCTGTCAAGTAATTCCATCAATAATTTATGCAAACAAGGTAGCTAGTCTTATAAACATAAAAGAATAGTAGTTTAAGCAGTAATCAAAATTATTTAGCATGCATAATAATATAAATCAAGAGCTAAAATCATATTAAAAAAAAAAATCATGGCTAGGGCTTCAAGAAGCCCTAACCTAAATAAAGAACTACAAAATAAAAGACAAGGGTTTTTCGCTCAAAGTATTATTTGTTCCTCTTCGAATCTCTCTCATCCCTCTCTCCTCTCTTTACAGAATCCTTGCACCTCTATTTATAGAGAATTATTAATCCTCATACAAATAGAAGTTTACATTTAATTCTATAAAGAAAATATTTCCTAAATATTTAAGAAATCTAATTAAAAACTTTTCCTAAATATACAAGGAGTAAAAATAATGTTCTAAAAGGAAATAGACCTCAAATCCCTATGCAATGTGGAGACAAGTGTGAACACACACTTGGAAATTCCTCAAAATAAGGCTTAAATCACGCCAAGGCAGCTAGCAAAGGCTCCAGCTTGGAATTCGATGGTCACCGGCTGAAACAAGGGCTCAATTTCTGTGGTCAAGGCCTCAGTCAACGCGGGTCAAAGTTGTCAAGTCGCCAAAGTCTTAATTGATAGTTTCGGCTGTCGTTTGCCGAAAGTGGAGATCAGAACAAGCGGGTCGAAGCTATAGTAACGCGCAAAGCTTCTTTGTTTCATTCGGTAAACGAACGCCGAAGCTGGAAGAAGGCTTCGGCTGGCGGGCACTGAATCCTCTGGTCAACATTGATGATCAACTCACTTGTTTGACTCCCTCTCATGGATGATTATGTAGGTGTCTACCGAAAATACTGAGCAATCTTCTTTCTTTCATAACTTCTTCGTCACAACTCCGATTGAAGTGATTATTTTGCTCAAATTCTCATAATTCCAAGCTCTATCTAATTCTGCACACTTCTCACAAATATATTATTTTCTCCAATAGCATAGAATGAAATATTAACAAAACATATGTAAAAGGGAATTAAATCATGGATAAAAAGTGTATAAATTATGACCTAACAAAAGGCTTAGATGCTTCCCAGATAAAGGCTTCGATGTTTCCCATGTAACGACCCAGAAATTTAATTACTGAATTTTCGTAAATTATTTTGCAAAAGACGAATTTATCATTAGTTGTTAAGGGGCGTGGAAGTCAAATTTTGTTTCGAGACACTTTTACCTGTGTTTCGGGTACCGTTGCGCAGGTCTTGAACTCACTAGTTCGTAGACAGTCGGCACGCAGGAAACGGAGTTCATGTGCGAAAGTTACGGGTCTAGATTATTAGGGGCATTTTGGTAATTTGGCGGGGTACATATTTTTTTTTAACCCCCAATTGTTTTGATCTTATCATCATCCTCATTTTTTTTTTACTCTTTTTCTCTCTGGACACACCCCCACGAACCCATGTGACCTAAAAACACCATGGAAAACCAAAATCATTGAACTTTGATTCAAGGCTATGTCTCCCATTTTGGTGGAACTAATCGGAATCTTCTTCTTCCTACTATCACAACCGTACAAACCATCGAAGGAGACAACTGCGGGAGACACTGGACCGAGGAAAAGAAAAATTGGAAGTTCCGGTCGATTTTCTAGCCAACACCGGTACAAGTTTAGCGTTTTGAATTCATTTTTGAATTCATGGGTTCGAGTAGATAGATTTAGACGTAAAATTCGTGAAAAACGGTTGAGTTTTGAATGCGTTAGGAAAAACTCAAGGTCGGCTGGAAATGGAGTTTTCTGGCGATGACGGCGTAGTCGTCTTCTCCGATGAAGGAATCCAGATTCCAGCCACCAGCGATGGTGGCGGTCTGATCAACGTCTCCGGTGAACTCCAGCGACTGGTTTGACCGGCGGTGGTTGACGTCAGCTGTCATTTGACCGTTGAGTCAACTGACACCGTCAAGGGTTTGACGGAATATACTGACGGTGTTAACATATTCTGTCAAAGGTTAACGAAGGTTACGGAACCCTAATGCCGTCAGGGTTGACGGAATATGCCGATTCCTTTAGGAGATTCTGTCAGGTTTTACGGAATATTTCGTCAGGGTTGACGGAATATTCCGCAAGGGTTGACGGAATATTCCGCCAAGTTTGACGGAATATTCTTGTAACGACCCAGACCAGAAATTAAATTAACTGGAGAATTGGACGATTTTACCCTTGGTTTTGGACGGGTTCGGAAGTCCCTTTTTGACTGGTAGTGCTTTTGGGAATTTTTCTTGGGTCGTTACGTAGGTCTCGAACTCACGAGTTCGTAGACAGGCGGCACGCTGAAAAATGGAGACCCGATGAGTTTGTTACGGATCTAGAAGCTTCAAGGGTAGTTTGGCAATTTTGGAAAAGTTGGAACTATAAATAAGATATTTTTCTCTCTCCTCGAGAGATTGGTCCATTTCAGTCTCTCTCTCTTACCCGATTTTCTCCCTGAGCGAACACCGAACACCCTCTTCCATCGGACGGATTATAGTCTGATTTGACCGAAACCAAGGCCGAGAGGATCTTCCCCAAGGCCCACGAGTATTTTGGGGCATTCATCGGAGCGGGAGCACCGCCGTAGACGACGGACGGAGGTGGACAAAATCTTCTCGGCTATTTTTCGGCCAAATCAGGTACGATCTCGGAACTTTGATCTCATAATTGGATTCCTGGTGAAAAGTAGATGAATTTACATGTTTAGATAGTGAAAATCGGTCAAGAAATGAAGAAGTTAGAAAACCTTAAAAATCGGCAGAAAATGGGGATTTCCAGCGACGGCGGCAAGGCAACGGTCCGGTCATCTTCTCCGGCCAGTATTCGGTGACAGCAACGGGTGTCTGGTCGTCTTCTTCGGTAAGTCACCGGTAATCGATCTGGTCGAGTGGATCAATCGGGTCGAGTGGACCGGTCGGGTCGAGTGGACCGGCCAGGTCGAGTGGACTAGCAGGGTCGAGTGGACTGATCAGGTCGAGTGGATCGGGTTGGGCTAGATCAGATCAGGCCAAGTTGGGTCGGGTTGGATCGGACCCTGTTCAGGCGCGTGGTACTATAGCAGGCGCGTGACCAATGCGTGGCGGCACGTGCAGGCGCGTGGGCGAGTGTTCCGGCCTTCTGTCGGCGCGTGGCGGCGTGTGGGACTGTTTCTGAGGTCACGGCGACGCGGGACTAGAGTTTTGGGACGTTCTGGATCTGATTTTGATGGTTTCAAGGACATATGAGGTCCTTTGGAGCCCCGGTTGGGCAAACCCAACGGTAATGGTTGACCATGGAGCGTGTTTTGAGCTCGGGAGGTCAAGGGAGTTGGGTCATTGTTGTGTCAAAAGTTCCTTGGGGCTAGGGCTGCTTTGATTTGGTATTTTATTCGTGTTGCGAATGAATAGAGTTACGGGATTGCATGGGAATGCATGCTTTTAGTTATTGGGTTATACCATGGGATTTCCGAGGATTGGCGTAGAGGTGTTTTCTCCACTACATTGATGAGGGTTCTCCGACTGGTGTTAGAGAGTATGCCTCAGCCAGATCGTTGAGAGGTTCTCCAATGTTGGCGTTCGAGGGTTCTTTCTCCGCCATATCATTGAGATCCATGATAGCTCTAGAGGAGCCGGGATATCGAGTTATCACTCGGGGTACTCAGGACGGGCTGGGATATTGAGTTATCACTCGGGGTACTCCGGACGTGCCGGGATATCGAGTTATCACTCGGGGTGCTCAGGACGAGCCGGGATATCTATTTATCACTCAGGGTGCTCAAGACGAGCCGGGATATCGAGTTTGACTATGGGCGAGTCAGTGAGACTCAATTTAATCAAGTATGGTTCCTTCGTCATCCATGTCAATGGGTTGGTGTGGGCGGTGACCCAGAGTGACGAGATATTGATGGTTCACAAGTGGATGACTAGTCAGTTGTCTTGTGGTATTCCAGTAGAGGTGTCAGCAGTGTCTAACCTACGGACATTTGGTATCATAGGGTATTACTGTGAATTTACATGTGTGGATCGTGAAACTCGGTCAAGAAATGAAGAAGTTAGAAAACCTTAAAAATCGGCCGGAAATGGTAATTTTCGGCAACGGCGACGGCGGTAAGGCGGCGGTCCGGTCATCTTCTCTTGCCAGCCTCAGCGACAGCGACGACTGTCAGGTCGTCTTCTCCGGTGAGTCACCGGCGACAGGTCTGGTCTAGTGGACAGACCAGGTCGAGTTGACCGGTCGGGTTGAGTGTACAGATCGGGTCTAGTGGATCTGGTCGGGTTGGATCGGGTCAGGTAGAGTTGGGTCGGGTTGGACCGGTCCAAGCACGTGGTACTATACCAGGAGCGTGACCGATGCGTGGCGGCGCGTGACCAATGCCAGGTGGCCCGTGGCATCGCTTGCAGGCGTGTGGCGGCATATGGCGGCGTGTGCAGGCGCGTGGCGGCGCGTACAGGCTCGTGGGTGCGTGTACCAGCCTTCTGTTGGCTCGTGGCAGCGCATAGGACTGTTTCTAAGGTCACGGCAGTGAGTGACTAGGGTTTTGGGACGTTCTAGATCTGATTTTGATGGTTTCGAGGCTATAGGAGGTCCTTTGGAGCCCCGATTGGGCAATCCCAGCGGTAATGGTTGACCATGGAGCGTGTTTTGAGCTCGGGAGGTCAAGGGAGTTGGGTCATTGTTGTGTCAAAAGTTCCTTGGGGCTAGGGCTTCCTTGATTAGGTATTTTATTCGTGTTGCGAACGGAATAAGGTTCCGGGATTGCATGGGAATACATGCTTTTAGTTATTGGGTTATACCATGGGATTTCCGAGGATTATCGTAGAGGTGTTTTCTCCGCTACATTGATGTGGGTTCTCCGACTGGTGTTAGAGAGTATGCCTCAGCCAGATCGTCGAGAGGTTCTCCAATGTTGGCGTTCGAGGGATTTTTCTCCGCCATATCATTGAGATCCAAGATAGCTCTAGAGGAGCCAGGATATAGAGTTATCACTCGGGGTACTCAGGATGGGTTGGGATATGGAGTTATCACTCGGGGTGCTCCAGACGAGCCGGGATATCGAGTTATCACTCAGGGTGCTTAGGACGAGCCGGGATATCGAGTTATCACTCAGGGTGCTTAAGACGAGCTGGGATATCGACTTTGACTCGGGGCTAGTCAGTGAGACTCAATTTAATCAAGTATGGTTCCTTCGTCATCCGGGTCAGTGGGTTGGTGTGGGCGGTGACCCAGAGTGACGAGATATTGTTGGTTCATAAGTGGATGACTAGTCAGTTGTCTTATGGTATTCCAGTAGAGGTGTCAGTAGTGTCTGACCTACGGACATTTGGTGTCAGAGGGTACTACAGTGAATTTACATGTGTGGATCATGAAAATCGGTCAAGAAAGGAAGAAGTTAGAAAACCTTAAAAATTGGCCGAAATGGCAATTTTCGACAACGGCGACGGTGACAAGGCGGTAGTCCGGTCATCATCTACGGCCAGCCTCGGCGACAGCGACGGCTATCTGGTCGTCTTCTCCGGTGAGTCATCAGGGACCAGTCTTGTCGAGTGGACCTACCGGGTCGAGTGGACCGATCGGGTCGAGTGGACTGATCGAGTCGAGTGGATTGGGTCGGGTTGGATTGGGTCACGCTGAGTTGGGCCAGGTTGGACCAGTCCTGGCACGTGGTACTATACCAGGCGCGTGACCGAAGCGGGGCGCCGCGTGACCGACGTGTGGCGGCGCGTGACCGATGCTTGACGGCGCGTGATCGACGCGTGGCGGTGCGTTACCGACCCATGACGACGCGTGGGACTGTTTCTGAGGTCACGACAGCAAGTGACTAGGGTTTTGGGATGTTCTAGATTTAATTTTGATGGTTTTGAGGCCATAGGAGGTCCTTTGGAGCCCCGGTTGGGCAATCCCAGCGGTAATGGTTGACCATGGAGCGTGTTTTGAGCTCGGGAGGTCAAGGGAGTTGGGTCATTGTTGTGTCAAAAGTTCCTTGGGGCTAGGGCTTCCTTGATTTGGTATTTTATTCGTGTTGGAAACGGAATAGGGTTCCGAGATTGCATGGGAATACATGCTTTTAGTTATTGGGTTATACCATGGGATTTCCGAAGATTGGCGTAGAGGTGTTTTCTCCACTACATTGATGAGGGTTCTCCGACTGGTGTTAGAGATTATGCCTCAGCCAGATCATCGAGAGGTTCTCCAATGTTGACGTTCGAGGGATCTTTCTCCGCCATATCGTTGAGATCCAAGATAGCTCTAGTGGAGCCGGGATATCGAGTTATCACTCTTGATACT
Source organism: Oemleria cerasiformis (assembly GCA_037349345.1). Classification (NCBI taxonomy): domain Eukaryota; kingdom Viridiplantae; phylum Streptophyta; class Magnoliopsida; order Rosales; family Rosaceae; genus Oemleria; species Oemleria cerasiformis. The sequence goes on from JAZGTL010000007.1 coordinate 14,230,929, forward strand.
CAGGACGAGCCGGGATATAGAGTTATCGCTCGGGGTGCTCAGGATGAGCCAGGATATCGAGTTATCACTCGAGGTGCTCAGGACGAGACGGGATATCGTGTTATCACTCGGGGTGCTCAGGACGTGCCGGGATATAGAGTTTAACTCAGGGCGAGTCAGTGAGACTCAATTTAATCAAGTATGGTTCCTTTGTCATCCGGGTTAGTGGGTTGGTGTGGGTGGTGACCCAAAGTGACGAGATATTGTTGGTTCACAAGTGGCTGACTAGTCAGTTGTCTTGTTGTATTCCAGTAGAGGTGTCAGCAGTGTCTGACCTACGAACATTTGGTGTCATAGGGTATTACTATTTGGACCACCACTATTCCGGGGTCTTGGCTTTGACCTATATGCTATCCTGCGTCTGACAGGTAAGTGTGGTCAGTAAGTACAGAGGTTCTATCGGGAACCCTGTTAGGTTTGTTAAATGTATTTAAGAATAAATATCATTCTTGGTATTTAATTTTGTGGAAAAAGAGCTGTCAGACGGGATAAGGGCATTTCGCCGATTTCGAGGCAAAATTCAGGAAGGGTCCTTACAATTATATTGTGAACAATACCGACGCGTGGGGGTGCGTGAGGGCGCGTGGCGCATGTTCTGACCTTCTATCGGCCCGTGGGACCAATTAAGATGTCACGTTGACGCGTGGCTAGGGTTTGAAGACATTCCAGATCGGATTTTGGCAGTTTTGAGGCCTTATGAGTTCGTTTGGAGCCCCGTTTGAGCAATCCCAGTGGTAATGCTTGACCACGAAGTGGGTTTTGGGCTCGGGGGGTCAAGGGAGTTGGGTTATTAATGGGTCAAGGGTTCCTTGGGGGTAGGGCTTGTTTTATTTTGTATTTTAGTTGCGCTATGAACGGACTGGGTTCCTGAGGTTTCATGGGATGCGTACTTCTAGGTATTATGTTATACAATGGGTTTCTCCGATGACTGGCATGGAGGGTGACTTTCTCCACAACATTGTTGAGGGTTCTCCGACTAGCGTTAGAGGGTACATCTCCGCTAGATCGTCGAGGGGTTCTCCAATGTTGGCGTTCGAGGGATCTTTCTCCGCCATATCGTTGTGGTCTGGAGTATCTCAAGATGAGCTGGGATATCGAGCTATCACTCGGGGTGCTCTAGAGAAGCAGGGATATCGATTTACCACTCGGGGTGCTAAGGATGAGCCGTGGTATCGGGTTAGCACTCGGGGTGCTCAGGATGAGCCGGGATATCGAGTACGACTCGGGATAAGTCAGTGAGACTCAATTCAACCAAGTCTGGTTCCTTCGTCATCTGGGTCATTGGGTTGGTGTGGGAGGTTACCCAGATGAACGAGTTATTGACGGTTCACAAGAGGCTGACAAGTTGTGCTATTACAATAGAGGTTTCAGCAGTGGTTGACCTACTATCTTTTGGTATCAGAGCTTATTAGCAGCTATCATACGTCTGACAAGTACGTGTAGTCAGTAAGTACAGAGAAGGTTCTGTCGGAACCTCTATAAGATTTATTTAATATTTTTATGGTTAAAGGATATTCTTGGTATTAAATTTTGTATACAAAGGCTGTCAGATGGGAAAAGGGCTTTTCACGGATTTCGGGGCAAAATTCGAGAAGGGTCCTTAAAATTGGTATCAAAGCGCCGAGTTTAACTTCCTACAGACCGCACTTGTGTGCAAATTATTTACGGTTTCCTGTCAACAAGATGCCTCTGAGACGTTTGTCTCTTCAGCGACCTTGAATTGAGGGAGGCATGGGTCATGTGATGCACGGGCGAGGTAGGCGTCGCTGTTGTTGGTGGGGGGGACCCTGGTTTTGTAAATTACAATGCATGCACACAAGTATATTTGAATTAAACTCTATTATGTATTGCTTTTGCCAATTTCTGGACACAAGTATATTTCAATTTATTTAAAATTTTACTGGACACAGGTTTTCAACATTTCAGTGAAAATGTGTTTTGGGGGAAATGGCCTGGTTTTTGGACTCGGTTTTGATATCGTTTTGACGTGGTAATGATTGAGTCCATGATTTTGGGTTTAGACCCGTATGTATGATTTTACTGGATTTGGCCATGAATGATTTTTCAATGAATTTGGGCTTAGGCCAAGGAATAAAGATTTCAAACCACAGATTTGGTTTTCACTGGTTTTCTGTACCCGATGGCAAAGGTTTCTCCGACTAGCGTTGAGGGGCTTGCTCCGATGGTTCGTTGAGGGCTCCAACTCTAGTGTCGAGGGTTTTCTTCGTCGGGTCAATGAGGATGTCTACGCATAACACAGGTTTCTGCACAACTCGAGGTATATCAGGTGTGTGGAGGGGCTTTCGGGAACAATGGGTTGGTGTGTCTAGGTTGATTTACATGATTTTAACCCCTTTGAGGAGGATTTTCAAACCAAATTGCGGACCACGAAATATTTTCATTCTTTGGATTTTCGTGGGTTCCACCGAATGTTTTTACAAAACATGGATTTTCCGACAAGTTTTTGGCTTATCTTTATGAAATTAATTGAAAAGAAATTTTACGTATGCATGCATTGTTTTACACATGATGAAGGTAATTCTCCATCACGTATTCGTCAAGGTTTTCTCCGACTAGCGTAGGAAGGTATTTCTCCGTCAGATCGTTGACGGGTTCTCCGATTCTGGCGTTGCAAGGTAGTGCTCCGCTAGATCGTTGAGGCTGATTACACTTGGTACACGTGACTCTAAATGACACCTGGCTTCGAGGTATGTTCGGTCAACTGACGTCATGAAGTCATGTTGGGAGTAGGACCTGCAGTGGACTTCTCAGGCTCAGAGCCGTGTTTCGAGGTATGTTCCGTTGAATGGATTCTGGTGCCTCCAGGATGTTGTTCTCGCCTACGATTTGTTGTCTAGACTGGAATAGGGAAATGTGCAAAGTGTATAGGTTCTATTGGGAATCGCATCTGAGGCCCAGTTCGTGTCGGTAGTGACGCGAGAGAACTTGAAACAGGAGGTTGGCCCTTTGACCTGAGTTAAGGGAATTTCGGGGATGAAATTTCTTTAAAGGGGGTGATTTGTAACGACCCAAAAAATTTAATTATTGAATTTTCGTAAATTATTTTGCAAAATACGAATTTACCCTTGGTTGTTAAGGGGCGTGAAAGTCAAATTTTGTTTCGAGATACTTTAGTTGTGTTTCGGGTACCGTTGCGTTGGTCTCGAACTCACGAGTTCGTAGACAAGCGGCAAGCGGGAAACAGAGTTCATGTGTGAAAGTTACGGGTCTAGATTATCAAGGGCATTTTGGTAATTTGGTGGGGGTAGATATTTGTTTTTAACTCCCAATTGTTTTGATCTTATCATCATCCTCATTTTTTTTCTTACTCTTTTTCTCTCTGGACCCACCCAACCCCCTGAACTCATGTGACCCAAAAACACCATGGAAACCCAAAATCATTGAACTTTGATTCAAGGCTATGTCTCCCATTTTGGTGGAACTAATCGGAATCTCCTCCTTCTCACGATCACAACCATACAAACCATCGGAGGAGACCACCGCAAGAGATGCCGGACCGAGGAAAAGAAAAATCGAAAGTTCCGGTCAATTTTTCTACCAGCACAGGTACGGGTTTAGTGTTTTGAGGTCATTTTTGAATTCCTGAGTTCGAGTAGATAGATTTAGACGTAAAATTCGTGAAAAACGGTTGAGTTTTGAAGAAGTTAGGAAAAACTCAAGGTTGGCCGAAAATGGAGTTTTCCGACGACGGCAGACGGCGGCGGATGACGGCGGATGACGGCGCAGTCGTCTTCTCTGGCGAGGGAATCCAGATTTCGACCACCGGCTGACGACGTTAGCATATTCTGTCAAAAGTTAACGGAGTTGACGGAACCCTAACACCGTCAGGGTTGACGGAATATGTTGATTCTGTTAGGAGATTCTGTTAGGTTTGACGGAATATTCTGTCGTGAACAGTGCCGGTAGGTGGGCGCGTGTTCTGGCCTTCTACCTGCGCGTGACGGCGCGTGGGACTGATTTCGGGGTCACGGCGACGCGTGGCTATGGTTTTGGGACATTTCGGATCGGATTTTGGCAGTTTTGAGGCCATATGAGTTCATTTGGAGCCTCGTTTGAGCAATCCCAACGGTAATGCTTGACCATGGAGCGGGTTTTGGGCTAGGGAGGTCAAGGGAGTTGGGGTTATTAATGGGTCAAGGGTTCATTGGGGCTAGGGCTTCCTTGATTTGGTATTTTAGTTGCGTTATGAACGGACTAGGTTCCCGAGGTTTCAAGGGATGCGTACTTCTAGGTATTATGTTATACCACGGGTTTCTCCGATGGCTAGCGTGGAGGGTGACTTTCTCCGCAACATTGTTGAGGGTTCTCCAATTGGCGTTAGAGGGTACATCTCCGCCAGATCGTCGAGGGGTTCTCCAATGTTGACGTTCGAGGGATTTTTCTCCGCCATATCGTTGGGGCCTAGAGTATCTCAGGACGAGCCGAGATATCGAGTTATCACTCGGGGTGCTCTAGAGGAGCAAGGATATCGAGTTACCACTCGGGGTGTTCAGAACGAGCCGGGATATCAAGTTATCACTCGGGGTGCTCTAGATAAGCCGGGATATCGAGTACAACTCGGAATAAGTCAGCGAGACTCAATTCAACCAAGTTTGGTTCCTTCGTCATCCAGGTCAGTGGGTTGGTGTGAGCGATGACCTAGATGGACGAGTAATTGGCGGTTCACAAGAGGCTGACAAGTTGTGCTATTACAGTAGAGGTTTCAGCAGTAATTGACCTACTGTCTTTTGGTATCGGAGCTTGTTAGCAGCTATCGTGCGTCTAACATGTAGGTGTAATCAGTAAGTGCATAGAAGGTTCTGTTGGAACCCCTGTAAGGTTTATTTAATATTTCTACGGTTAAAGGGTATTCATGGTATTTCCACTATTAGAGATGGCCTCCACTGACAAAGCTGACCAAATTTTGGCCGTGCCTTGGCCAAAATTTAGACAGCTTTGAGATTTTATACCTAAGGTGTATAGATAATAATTAACGTATTATATATACAAGGAAGAAAGGGCATATTTATATGAACATATAAGATGAGATAAGGCCAACGTTGGCCTTAAAGGAGCCGAAAGTTATGAGAAATAAAATAGTGGCCAACTAGTGGCCCAATGGCATTCAATTAACTCAATTTTAGATTTCCATTTTACCAAGTTGAATTTTCTAACTTTTGCCTTAACTAAATTCCTATGTTCAGCTTTCGACCCAATTCAATTCCGGGAGATTGAGGATGTCGGCCAAGGATTCATCAATCCAAACCCAACTCAAGTTGTTAAATATCCAGAATGGGAAATAAATCAAGCAAAAGATAATATCAACTTAGAATCTGCTCAAGAAAGAAGGTTTTTGATTGAATCTTAATCAAATTATTTTGCATCAATCTGACCTTAAATCAAGTCGACTCAACTAGGCAAGATATTAATGCTAATTCCAATCAGACAATCAATCAAGCCTTGAGAGATTCGAATGGCTCAACAATGAAGGATTCAGATGGTTCAACAAGGAAGGATTCAGATGGTTCAACAATGAAGGATTTGGGTGGCTCAACAAGGAAGGTTTTTTCCGAGTCGAATAGTGGAGGCCAAGCATGGCCAATTCGAGAGTTGGCTGAAACCTTATAAATAGCCAAGATGAAGAAGAGAAAATGACACCTATATCAACACACAAAACTACTCTTTATCTTGCACCTTTCAATTCCTATACTAGATTTTACCTTCAGCTTTAGTATAGCCAAGTCCTTCAATTCCTATCCTAAGTTTTCATTCAAGCTTTAGTGTAGCCAAGTTCTTCAATTTTTAGCGTAAGTTTATTATTCAAAGCACTTTAAATTTATTTGTTTTAAATTCAAGTTTATTTTTATCTAATCGTCATTTCAATTCAAGTTATTTCAATTTCGGTTATTTAATTACTTTATTTAATCACTTTATTAATTTAGATTTATTATTTTTGTCTTTAAGTTTAATTATTGCGTTTATTTCCAATTTTAATTTATTGTGTTTACATTTAAGTTTAATTTCTTTGAGCGTAAATTTCGTCTTCAATTTAATTATTGCAATTGCATTCAATTCATTCCAAAAAAATCTGAAAATATAAAAAATACAAGTTCAAAGCCTAAACAGCATTGACCTTGAGGGAGTAAAAGAATTCAAACCAAGAAGAGGTTCCTTGTTTGGTCGTACGAAAAAAAAAATGCAGCAATAAAGATGAATTGGCCTCTAATAAACGGTATATATAGAAAAAAAAGTGGTGAAGCTTGTAACACCAAACTCTGCCTCGTGACTTTATAATAATAAAGATGAAAGACTATTGTAGTCCCTTTGTTAAAAAAAAAAAAAAGAGTCTATTGTATTCCCTTGACCTATTATCCACGTCACCACATAACGGCCACATAAGATTTTAAAAAAAAAAATTGATTAGACAATTTTCAATCTTCCCATAATACCCTTTAGGTTTAGATTTATTTTTGACTTACGTTTTTTACATACATTAAAGAAAGATAAATAAATATATTAAAGAAAAATTGATATATTCTGTTGTATGAATTTTTGTTTCTCAACATTCATTTGGGAATTTCACCATTAGATGTTATATTGTTGTATTTGTATGATTATTTAGATGTAATATCAAACTGATTTCAGTTGGGTATGCTATGTTTAGGTTGTTTTGTTTGGTAGTCTTTCGATTAGTAATATGTGATGGTATAGTGTGTTGTTTTCTTAAGAGTGATACCCGTAGGTGGAATGATTCGTTTTAATTTTTTTTTTTTTTTAGGAGAATACTTGCATCCCACCCTGGTAATACTTCATCATACAACTCTTTCGATTTATCGAAATGTCTTTATACATATATTATAATCGGAATCGTTCATGCTCTAAATCATCATGTCAAGATCATCTTCGTAAAAAATCAACAAGATTTAAGGTCGTTTAGTCATTTATATGTATCAAATAAATCAACGATTTTAGTAAGAATTAAGATCCTCATGACAAACCGTTCATGTAGTTGATATACATGAATGATCAAACGACCTCCAATTTTATTGATTTTTTTACGGAGATGATCTTGACATTATAATTTAGAGAATGAACTGTTCCGATTATAATATATGTACGAAGACATTTTGATAAATCGAAATGATGGTATGAGGAGGTACCATAAAGGTGGGATACAAGTATTATGTCAGGACCCGTCCCGAATTTCCCCTCGAAACCCGGGAAGAACCCTGATCCCGTCTGACAACCTAAGGAAAGGTTCCCAAATACCCTTCAATCCTTACAAATTATAATAATAATAAATACTTTCACTTGTCAGACAAGGGATTTAAGCACTTAAAATACCCGTAAGTAACTACCTTGCTGACCACTCTTACCTGTCAGACGCAGGATAGTATACAGGTCAATGCCAAGACCTCGGAATAGTCATGGTTCAAATAGGAATACCCTATGACACCAAATGTCAGTAGGTCAGACACTGCTGACATCCCTACTGGAATACCACAAGACAACCGTCTAGTCAGATACTTGTGAACCAACAATAATTCGTCCCTCTGGGTCACCGCCCACACCAACCCACTGACCCGGATGACGAAGTATTTTGGTAGGTTGACTAAGCCCATAGGCTGATTAAGCCCATGACAATTGTCGTCAAATCATATTAGAACCGGAAATATCATCGGCTGTCATATCAAATCATCAGCCGGTATAACCTTCGGCTATCATACCATATCAGTCGGTAAGTATCCTCGACCATCATATCATATCATCAGCCGGTATAACCTTCGGCTATCATATCATATCAGTCGGCAAGTATCCTCGACTATCATATCATATCATCAACCGGTATAACCTTCAGCTATCATATCATATCAGTCGGCATATCCCTCGACTATCATATCCCTAGCCACCAGGGTATCCCTTGGGGTGTGCTAGTCCTGTATCACAACTCTCTGTACTATGATATCACATCAGTCGGCAAGTATCCTCGACTATCATATCATATCATCAGCCAGTATAACCTTCGGCTATCATATCATATCAGTCGGCAAGTATCCTCGACTATCATATCATATCATCAGCCGGTATAACCTTCGGCTATCATATCATATCAGTCGACAAGTATCCTCGACTATCATATCATATCATCAGCCGGTATAACCTTCGGCTATCATATCATATCAGTCGGCAAGTATCCTCGATTATCATACCATATCATCAGCCGGTATAACCTTCGGCTATCATTTCATATCAGTCGGCATATCCCTCGACTATCATATCCCTAGCCACCAGGGTATCCCTTGGGGTGTGCTAGTCCTGTATCACAACTCTTTGTACTATGATATCACATCAGTCGGCAAGTATCCTCGACTATCATATCATATCATCAGCCGGTATAACCTTCGGCTATCATATCATATCAGTCGGCAAGTATCCTCGACTATCATATCATATCATCAGCCTGTATAACCTTCGGCTATCATACCATATCAGTCGGCAAGTATCCTCGACCATCATATCATATCATCAGCCGGTATAACCTTCGGCTATCATACCATATCAGTCGGTAAGTATCCTCGACCATCATATCATATCATCAGCCGGTATAACCTTCGGCTATCATATCATATCAGTCGGCCTATCCCTCGACTGGCACATCATATCATCAGCCGGTATAACCTTCGGCTATCATATCACATCAGTCGGCATATCCCTCGACTGTCATATCGGTAATCAATTATATTGGAGGTTCATCGGGTTCACCGCCAACAGCGGATCCTAGTCCCGGGTCCTGGCCTCCCTCAAATATATGGCCAACTCCGATAAACTCATACAACAGGGTTAAAACCCAAATCATTGACTCAATAATTTCCACGTCAAAACGATATCAAAACCGAGTCTAAAACCATGATATTTCTCAAATCACACTTTAACTGAAATAGTGGAAAACATGTGTCTAGTAATCATTTCTAAAATCCAGAAATTCAATGCCACAATACATAACAGTTTTTACACAAAGATATTTTGATGCATGCATTTCAGTTTATAAAACAAAAGTCCACTCACAAACGTCATCCAACCCAAAATTCATGGACACTCTAGCCCAAGGAACACATGCACAATAATGACCCAACTACCTTGACTTTCCGAGCTCAAAACCCGCTAATAAGGTCAACCATTACCGCTGGGATTGCCCAAAATGACCTCTAAACGACGTCCGATCAACCTGAAACCTGTACCAACAGATTCGAAACGTCGAAAACTAGTTATCACGCGTCGCCTTGACCTCAAACTCGGCCCCACGCGCCGCCGGAAGGTCGGCACACACGCCCACGTGCCCTCACGCGCCGGTCACACGCCTGCTACAGTGTTCACGCGCCTAGACCGGTCCAACCCGGCCCGGCTCAACCTGACTCGATCCAACTCGACCCAACCGGTTCACTCGACCCGATCGGTTCACTCGACCCGACCGGTTCACTCAACCCCGATCGTTTCACTCAACCCGACCGGTTCACTCAACCCGACCGGTTCACTCAACTCGATCGGTTACTGGTGACTCACCGGAGAAGACGACCGGACGGCCATCACCGTCGTCGGAGGCTGGCCGGAGAAGATGACTGGACCGCCACCTCTGTCGCCGTCTGGTTCGCCGGAATCCCCCATTTCCGGCCGAAACTCCAAGCTTTACAACTTCCTCAAAACTCAACCATTTTACACAAATTTTACGTCTAAATCTATCTATTCAAACCCAGGAATCCAAATATGGCCTTAAAACATCAAACACATACAGGTAAGCTGGAAAATCGATCGGAATATCTGAAACTTCCTATACTCGGTTCGGCTTCCACCGTGGTCCTCTCCTTCGATGGTTGGTACGGTTGTGATCGTGGGAAGGAGTAGAATACGATTGGTTGATCAAAACTGGAGGCTAAAGCCTTGAATTCAAAGTTGACTTTATGGGTTTTTCGGTGTTTTTCGCACGGTTTGGTGTGTTTTGGGAGTCTTTTAGACCGAGAGAGAATGAGGATCAAGAAATGATCACCCCCCCCCCCCCCCCCAGATTAATCTGATTTGGGTAGTAAAATATCTCCCCTCTATGGCCAATTTACCAAACTGCCCTTACACGTCTAGACCCATAACTTCCGTACACGAACCCCGTTTTCTGTGTGCCGCCTGTCTACGAACTCGTGAGTTCGAGACCTACGCAACGGTACCCGAAACACCGCCTAATAAGTCCCGAAATAAAACTTGATTTTCATGCCCTTTACCGACCAAGGGTAAAATCGTCATTTTACCAAAAATAATTGCGTAAACCCAATAATTAAAATTCCGGGTTGTTACAATCTACCCCCCTTAAGAAATTTCGTCCTCGAAATTCATTTATAACCATGAAACAAATGAGGATATTGTGCCCGCATTAGTTCCTCGATTTCCCACGTGGCCTCCTCCACGTTATGATTCCTCCACAACACTTTGACTAGAGGAATAGCCTTTCTGCGAAGTACCTTTTCCTTCCAATCCAGAATTTGCACCGGTTGCTCCTCAAACGTCACTGCCTCCACTTTTTGGAGATCTACGCTGATACCCTCAGCCGAAATCACATGACCAAAGAATCCAACTTCGGTCAACCAAAACTGGCATTTACTAAACTTGGCAAACAAATGCTTTTTCCTACGCATATTTAGCACCAACCTCAAGTGCTTCTCATGTGCCTTGGCACTCCTCGAATACACCAAGATATCGTCGATGAACACAATTACAAATCGATCCAAAAACTTTTGGAACACCTTGTTCATCAAATCCATAAACGCTGCCGGGGCATTAGTCAACCCGAAAGGCATCACCAGGAACTCATAATGACCATACCGAGTCCTGAAAGTTGTTTTCTGAACATCCTCTTCCCGGATCCTCAACTGATGGTACCCGGATCGAAGGTCAATTTTCGAAAAATACTTTGCCCCCTTCAATTGATCAAATAAATCGTCAATCCTTAGCAGAGGATACTTATTTCGCACCGTCACTCTATTTAACTGCCGGTGCCATCCTATACGGTACCTATGAGATAGGTTGAGTACCTGGCAAAAGCTCGATGGTGAACTCAATCTCACGGTGAGGTGGCAATCCTGGAAGATCATCTGGAAACATATCAGAGAACTCACTCACCACTGAAATATCCTCCACTCTCATTGGAGTATCCCGAGAATCAAACACATGAGCCAAGTAACCCTCACAACCTTTTCTCAACAATCTCTCAGCGGTCAACGCTGATATCACTCCAAAGGGTAGTACCCTACGATCTCCCCGAAATGTAAGTTCCGGTAATCCTGGACTCCGGAAAACCATTGTCTTATCATAACAGTCTGTGGAGGTATGGTGCATGGACAACCAATCCATCCCCAGAATCCCATCAAACTCAAAAATATCTAAGGGAATTAAATCTGCCTCTAAACCATGGCCTTCAACCATCACCAGATAACTGCGAATCACTAGGTTCGCCACTAACATATCCCCGGTAGGAGTACTAATACCCATGTCCCAACCAATCGGGGACAAGTCTCTATCCGCAAACAGTGTAAAACCCCGAGAAATAAAAGAATGAGTTGCCTCGGGATCTAATAAAACACAAGCATTGCAGTTGAAAATATATAACGTACCCATGACCACCTCCGGTGCTACTCGAGCCTCCTGTTGCGTCATGGCAAAAACTCGAGCTGGTGTACCAAAAGATCGACCACGATCCCCATACCTACCTCTGGCCCTGCTGGTCCCACTAGCTCTACCAGCCCCACTGAAATAGGTCTGCCTCCCAGCTACAGTATCAAACATCTGTCCTGTCCTCGGGCTAGGATCAGTCGCACCATGACCAAAGGATCTACCGCCCGAACGACGTTGTGGACAGAATCTCTTGATGTGACCAGTCTCCCCACAGAAATAACAAATGGAATCACTGAAGCCACTAGATCTACCACCCGTGGTAAGCAGAACCACCTAGCAAAAATGTGGCCAACAGAACTCTGTCCCCTAGAGGACATCTCATAATCAAAAACACCCGCTCCATGCGAGTAATCCACTCCTCAACCTCATCTGGGCTAGACTCGCCCATAAATATCGTCGCCCCCAGTCTCTGGGCTCTCTCAATATCAAAGACTTCATGAGAAGCCCTATCTTGGAGTACAGAAGCTAAAGTCTGACCCAGTTGTTCTAGTGTCTACCTCAAATCAGGCTCCATTGCAGGTTCATGGTCATCTCCACCATTCCCCGACCGTTGACGGAACTCACGTCTCGGAGGCATTATACGCTGTGTAGAAGCTGTAAATCATTAATACCATAATTTCACTTGTACACTAGATGTACGGTCTACAGGAATTTAACCTAGTGCTCTGATACCAATTGTCATGACCCGTCTCGAATTTCCCCTCGAAATTCAGGAAGAACCCTGATCCCGTCTGACAACCTAAGGAAAGGTTCCCAAATACCCTTCAATCCTTACAAATTATAATAATAATAAATACTTTCACTTGTCAGACAAGGGATTTAAGCACTTAAAATTCCCGTAAGTAACTACCTTGCTGACCACTCTTACCTGTCATACGCAGGATAGTATACAGGTCAAACCCAAGACCTCGGAATAGTCGTGGTTCAAATAGGAATACCCTATGACACCAAATGTCAGTAGGTCAGACACTGCTGACATCTCTACTGGAATACCACAAGACAACCGTCTAGTCAGATACTTGTGAACCAACAATAATTCGTCCCTCTGGGTCACCGCCCACACCAACCCACTGACCCGGATGACGAAGTATTTTGGTAGGTTGATTAAGCCCATGACAATTGTCGTCAAATCATATTAGAGCCGGAAATATCCTCGGCTATCATATCATATCATCAGCCGGTATAACCTTCGGCTATCATACCATATCAGTCGGTAAGTATCCTCGACCATCATATCATATCATCAGCCGGTATAACCTTCGGCTATCATATCATATCAGTCGGTAAGTATCCTCGACTATCATATCATATCATCAGCCGGTATAACCTTCGGCTATCATATCATATCAGTCGGCATATCCCTCGACTATCATATCCCTAGCCACTAGGGTATCCCTTGGGGTGTGCTAGTCCTGTATCACAACTCTCTGTACTATGATATTACATCAGTCGGCAAGTATCCTCGACTATCATATCATATCATCAGCCAGTATAACCTTCGGCTATCATATCATATCAGTCGACAAGTATCCTCGACTATCATATCATATCATCAGCCGGTATAACCTTTGGCTATCTTATCATATCAGTCAGCAAGTATCCTCGACTATCATATCATATCATCAGCCGGTATAACCTTCGACTATCATATCCCTAGCCACCAGGGTATCCTTTGGGGTGTGCTAATCTTGTATCACAACTCTCTGTACTATGATATCACATCAGTCGGCAAGTATCCTCGACTATCATATCATATCATCAGCTGGTATAACCTTCAGCTATCATATCATATCAGTCGGCAAGTATCCTCGACTATCATATCATATCATCAGCCGGTATAACCTTTAGCTATCATATCATATCAGTCGGCAAGTATCCTCGACTATCATATCATATCATCAGCCGGTATAACCTTCGGCTATCATACCATATCAGTCGGCAAGTATCCTCGACTATCATATCATAATATCAGCCGGTATAATCTTCAGCTATTATATCATATCAGTCGGCAAGTATCCTCGACTATCATATCATATCATCAGCCGGTATAACTTTCGGCTATCATATCATATCAGTCGGCATATCCCTCGACTATCATATCCCTAGCTACCAGGGTATCCCTTGGGGTGTGCTAGTCCTGTATCACAACTCTCTGTACTATGATATCACATCAGTCGGCAAGTATCCTCGACTATAATATCATATCATCAGCCGGTATAACCTTCGGCTACCATATCATATCAGTCGGCAAGTATCCTCGACTATCATATCATATCATCAGCCGGTATAACCTTCGGCTATCATACCATATCAGTCGGCAAGTATCCTCGACTATCATATCATATCATCAGCCGGTATAACCTTCGGCTATCATACCATATCAGTCGGTAAGTATCCTCGACCATCATATCATATCATCAACCGGTATAACCTTCGACTATCATATCATATCAGTCGGTCTATCCCTCGACTGGCACATCATATCATCAGCCGGTATAACCTTCGGCTATCATATCACATCAGTCGGCATATCCCTCGACTGTCATATCGGTAATCAATTATATTGGATGTTCACCGGGTTCACCGCCAACAGCGGATCCTAGTCCCGGGTCCTGGCCTCCCTCAAATATATGGCCAAATCCGATAAACTCATACAACAGGGTCAAAACCCAAATCATTGACTCAATAATTTCCACGTCAAAATGATATCAAAACCGAGTCTAAAACCATGATATTTCTCAAATCACACTTTAACTGAAATAGTGGAAAACATGTGTCTAGTAATCATTTCTAAAATCCAGAAATTCAATGCCACAATACATAACAGTATTTACACAAAGATATTTTGATGCATGCATTTCAGTTTATAAAACAAAAGTCCACTCACAAACGTCATCCAACCCAAAATTCATGAACACTCTAACCCAAGGAACACATGCACAATAATGACCCAGCTACCTTGACTTTCCAAGCTCAAAACCCGCTAATAAGGTCAACCATTACCACTGGGATTGCCCAAAACGACCTCTAAACGATGTCCGATCAACCTGAAACCTGTACCAACAGATTCGAAACGTCGAAAACTAGTTATCACGAGTCGTCGTGACCTCAGACTCGGCCCTACGCGCTGCCAGAAGGTCGGCACACACGCCCACGCGCCCTCACGCTCCGGTCACGCGCCTGCTACAGTGTTCACGCGCCTGGACCGGTCCAACCCGGCCCGGTCCAACTCGACCCAACCGGTTCACTCGACCCGACCGGTTCACTCAACTCGATCGGTTCACTCAACCCCGATCGGTTCACTCAACCCGACCAGTTCACTCAACCCGACCGGTTCACTCAACTCGATCGGTTCACTCAACCCCGATCGGTTCACTCAACCCGACCAGTTCACTCAACCCGACCGGTTCACTCAACTCGACCGGTTACCGGTGACTTGCCGGAGAAGACAACCAGACGGCCATCGCCGTCGCTGGAGGCTGGCCGGAGAAGATGACCGGACCGCCACCTCCGCCGCCGTCTGGTTTGCCGGAATCCCCCATTTCCGGCCGAAACTCCAAGCTTTACAACTTCCTCAAAACTCAACCATTTTACACAAATTTTACGTCTAAATCTATCTACTCAAACTCAGGAATCCAAATATGACCTTAAAACATCAAACACATACCTGTGTAAGCCGAAAAATCGATCGGAAGATCCGAAACTTCCTATACTTGGTTCGGCTTCCACCGTGGTCCTCTCCTTCGATGGTTGGTACGGTTGTGATCGTGGGAAGGAGTAGAATATGATTAGTTGATCAAAACTGGAAGCTAAAGCCTTGAATTCAAAGTTGACTTTATGGGTTTTTCGGTGTTTTTCGCACGGGTTGGTGTGTTTTGGGAGTGTTTCAGACCGAGAGAGAATGAGGATCAAGAAATGATCAGCCCCCCCAGATTAATCTGATTTGGGTAGTAAAATATCTCCCCTCCATGGCCAATTTACCAAACTGCCCTTTCTCTCAAAATTTACTGAACTTTCCTATTGATCATTTAATTCAACAGTTCCATTTATAGCGACGAATGACATTGTCGTAAATATTTCAATTGTTAGGGGTATCAGTTGGGTGATATGTTTAGGGTTTTAAATAAAGGATCTTAGAGTTGAAATTTATGAGGAAAATTTGGGTGAAATAAAAATTCTTGAGAAAAATTAGTAAAGAAGTACAAGTTTAGGGGGGAAATTGACAAATCACTCATAACTCTACTAAGTGACTAGGTTCTGTTTCTCCTTAATAGGCACAGTTTGTTTGCTTGAAATTTAGACTTGGAATTGGAAATAAATTCATATTCTATTAAATTATCATATTTGGTTTAACATGAAAATTTAAAAGAGGTATGAGTTGACTGGAATCAATTCCACTTAAGAGATGGAATATGATTACTTCCTAGGAGGTGGTATTGTAATTCCATGCTACACTTGGAATCTAAAATTTCAACAAACCCCTTCAATATTTATTTCTTATTACTTGAAAGTTCAAATAATTGAAACC
Source organism: Oemleria cerasiformis (assembly GCA_037349345.1). Lineage (NCBI taxonomy): Eukaryota > Viridiplantae > Streptophyta > Magnoliopsida > Rosales > Rosaceae > Oemleria > Oemleria cerasiformis. Next base: position 14,247,211 of record JAZGTL010000007.1, read on the forward strand.
TTCTGTGTTTTTTACCAAAAATAAAATTTATTATTTTTTTAAGATTAAGACCAAAGCTTGGGCCTCTGCGATAAAGAAGATGGTTGGGTGGTGGCTCTAATGAGGAAAATGTTGGAGAAGTGAGATGTGGTTGAGTGGAAGAGGATATGTGAAATAGTAGATGTGAACTGCATCATAGGTAGCTTGGAGATTTAATGGAAGATCATCGTTTTTCCATTCAATTACATTGAATCTAATTTGTTTGTTTAAATTAATCTTTTATGATTATTTCTTCTTTTTTGTTTTGATGTTCTAATCTTGGTCATAAAATGTATGAAACTTTTTCTTCTTCTTCTTCCTACTAATTTTTTTTTCTTTCTATGAACTTGGTATACCTGCCATGGTTGGCGTAGGGCAAAATGGATTGCTACTTTTTATTTATTTTTTAAATAATTGGCTAAAGGATAAAGTGGGAATATAAATTATTTCATTTTTTATGATTTCTAAATTAATCCAAACACTCAAATGGAAAGTAAAAGATTAATTACATTCCATAATAGATAAGTAATTTAATACAATTACCATTTATATTCTAACATTTCAATTAACCAAACGAGGTCTAAGGATTTTAGGACTTGAAGTTGAAAGATTAAGGAGCTCATAGAGGTTCATTTATTTAGGAATTGGAGTTAAAATTTTGAGTATTTTTTCTATCATATGACTTAGAACATCTACAACAGTCGTGTTAAGTGATGTATTTTGGCTTTTATAAACCCTAAACTTGAAAATTTTCACTGTTGGTACGTTCGTTTTTTTTTGGGCTAAACTGTTGGTACGCTTTTTTCTTATTGTGTTTAAGTGACAGAGTTTCGTAATTTTGGGGAACTAAATTATGTATGGTGTAAAATTACATATTTAGGTGGAAGCGGTGCGTTTCATTCCTTTTAAGAATTAAGACAGATGCCCCAAACAAGGAGCGTGGGTGCAGAGTAGACTCGCAGTCGCAAGTGGCAGTTTGAGGTTGAGGCGGGGAAAAGCTGTTTTCTCACTTCTCTCACCCTGCAATGGAGGCGCCGCCATTGGCTTCTTCTGCCAAGACGCTGCCGTTTCGGTCATCGTCGCCTTCCTCTCTTCTATTTCTTCCCAAAACGCGCATCAATTTCAGACCTTCCAGAAACTTCTCCATCCGTGCCTCCTCTGCTGGTGATTCTGGTAATCTCCCTGTGTTTCTGTTAATTTTCTTTCATTTTTTAAAACAATTTATATTCTTAGTGATTAATTTATAATTATTTTGTTCTTAATATTCAATCAGTGGTGACTCTGCTTGACTACGGGGCTGGCAATGTACGCAGTGTGAGAAATGCCATTCGCCACCTCGGCTTCGACGTTAAAGATGTAATTTTCTTTTCTTCTCCTTTATAAACATATATCGTCTGTCTGATTTATTTTGTATTGAATTCTTAGAATTGCTTGCATGGAGCTTCACATGGTTTCGTTGTTTCAACTTATCAATGCATTCACGAAGGATTAAGATTTTTTGTTCTTTTTCAAATTCCTTTGTTGAATAAATTCCATTTGAACCATAGTTAATTACTTTTAAGTAAGTTCTTTGTAATTTTTGGGTAAATTATATATATATTCTTTTATGTTTTAGAGTTTATTAAAATAGAAATGAAAGATGTAGAAAATTGATTTTTATGAAAGGTAGAAATCGTTTAGTTAATAGTTTTAACAAAATTTCAAAATATAGGTCCAAACTCCCGAAGACATTCTGAAAGCCGACCGACTAGTATTTCCTGGTGTAGGGGCTTTCGCTGCGGCTATGGGTGTCCTGACTAAAAATGGGTATGTGTTTCTTTTCCTTTACATTGATTCTATAAGGATCATTTAAATGGATTGGTGGCACAGAAGAGATATTGGTGATAAGGATTGCATGTTCAGAAATAGACACAATGTGGTTAAGTTAATAAATATATGAAGCATAGTGACAATGGTTGGTAGTCAGTTTGAATTTGAATTTTGGAAAACAAATGGACTTTGACTCTCAGTTGTTAACTAATCATATATATTTTCCATTATTCCTAATTAGTTAACTTTCAGATTGTGGAGGTTTTTTCAGCCTTTTAATGTTTTTCAGGATGGCTGAAGCGCTCTGTTCTTATATTGAGAAGGATCGACCATTTCTAGGCATTTGTCTTGGACTTCAGCTCCTTTTTGAATCCAGCGAAGAGAAAGGACCAGGTCAGTGTTTGATGCCTTGTTTTTTCGGTTAATTTGTTTTTCAAAATTTTAATTCATCATCTGCTTGGGAATATAATTATTTGAAACGAGGAATTGGGTTTGACGATAAGGCTAGATTAGTATAAAGAAACTAAATATCACGTATTGAAAAGGATTTGAAATTACTCGATATAATATATATATATATATATGAATGCAATGGCTATATGCATCATGCAATGATTCGTTGTGCATGGTCAACACACAGCTAAAGTGCTCATGTTCTGCTAGGTTTGCAGAGGGTTATATCTATCTTCAGAACATGGGAAGCAAGATAGGAAGATCGTTTGAAACAATAAATACAATGATTCGTTTTTTATCCATGTGTTTTATTCTTTTCTTCCCATATAAATATTATGTATTGTAATTTGTAATAGTTCAGTCAAAGAAGTTTAATTATATGTTAGTTATTAAGTTATTAAAATCCCCTAGTATAGAAATCACTCTTCCGATATGAAGTATTTTCATACTGGAATACTTGGCAACTACTAAGGATGCAATAATCCAGTCATGAATTTATAATGATTATGATACCCTCAAGTTGTTATTGTTATCGTAAATGAGTTATTATTGAGGGAGGAAGCTGATTTAAGGACATAGTAATCTGTGCGTATAAAGAAATTAATGTTGTTTTTAATATACCAAAACGCTAAGGTGGATATAACATGGTTTACCTTTTACTTTGAACTTAATTTTAGCTGAACTTACATTAACATGTCTCAGTGAATGGTCTTGGCTTGATACCTGGGATGGTTGGGCGTTTTGATTCATCAAATGGTTTCAGAGTTCCACACATCGGATGGAATGCTTTGCAGATTAAAAAGGACTCATTAATTTTGGATGATGTTGGAACCAGTCATGTCTATTTTGTTCATTCTTACAGAGCCATGCCAGTATGTCTAATTCTCCTCTTTTTCATAAAAAGCAACCTGAAGTTCATTTGTCTGCTGCTTAATTCCACTAAAAATACATGATTTGTTTGTTTATTGAGAGTGACATATTTCCATACACATTTTCAGTCAGATGAAAACAAAGACTGGGTTTCATCTACTTGCAACTATGGTGACAATTTTATTGCATCTGTTAGAAGGGGAAATGTGCATGCAGTTCAATTCCACCCAGAAAAGAGCGGAGGCAAGTTATCTTCTCTCCCCTTCCTGTTCATGGAATCGTAGTTCAGTGTACAGGAATTGCAGTTAATCTTTCAATTCTTTTGACCTTGGAGATCCTTCGTACATTTTAATTTGTAAACTATATATAGAAGAGCTGAAGCAGAAAAACATAAATTAATTGCAAAATTCACTCTACTCTCTAAAGTAATTGAAAAAATTAGAGTAAAATCTTGAAATTTTCAGAAATGATCTTCCTTTCTGCAGAATTTTAAAAGCACCGCTTTCGCCCCCTTTCTTTTTGAGACTGAATAGGTTTAAGTTTTATTTATGGTTTATGCAGTAGATATTTTCTCATCTGTTTCTGTGTAAGTTTTGGCATTCTGATATCTGTTGTATAATTGTTTTTGCTCCACGTCATTCTATCATTTATCCAGACTGGAAAAGTAGTTTAGAATTAATGTTCTATTATTTTATTGTTAAAGGCTTATTATTGACATCAATCTTACCTTTGTATGATTGTTTAGATGTTGGTCTTTCAATATTGAGAAGATTTTTGTATCCAACGTCACACTTGGAAAAGGTAACCTCTGTGCCTCTGAGAAATATGTCTCATATTTTGACTATGTTCAACCATCTAATAATTTGAGATGTTCTTGTGAAGACAGAAGCCCATTGAAAGGAAGGCTTTGAAGCTTGCAAAGAGGGTAATTCCTAACAACTTTTATATTTCTTCTTTTCAATTAGGGAGAGAGGAGGAGGGGATTGAATTTTGATTTTCTTACTCACATATAATACAACTTGTGATATCATGCGTCTGATTATTGCTTCCCTCATTGTTTTTCACATGCTGACTTTGAAGGTTGCCCCAATACTCTATTACATAGGTGATTGCTTGTCTTGATGTGAGGACGAATGACAAAGGAGATCTTGTTGTAACCAAGGGTGACCAGTATGATGTAAGAGAGCATACAAAAGAGAATGAGGTATTTCTATAATTCACCTTGGATTATTTGGTGATTTTTTCAACCTAATATCTGAATGTTTTCATACTTACAAATAAGTTTAGAAATCACCAGCTATCTGTGGGTCATAATTTATCAGCCAAACTTTATATGATCTAGTTCAATAAACACTAGTTATGGAGCTTACTAACTATTCTTTGCTTGTTTCAAGCATATCTAGTTTGATACCCTTCTATCCAATATGACTATGTACAAGCTTTTAAAAGTATCATAACTAGCACAGGGATAAAGAATATCTATGTCTTGATGGATGGATGTTTTCAGTTAAAAAGAAAAAGTTCTACAGGTGTTATTTATTGCGGTTCCTGTTGAATCATGCCTTTTTATTTTTTATTTTTTTTAGAAGAACATAATTTTATTGAAAACAAAATTGTACAATAAAACAAGAATAGAGAACCGGAAGTCCACTTGAAAGAACAAATAAAATGCAAAAAGAAGCACATAAGGCCCACGTAAAATCAAACAGTAGCAGCTGTCCAGTCAAGTAAAATGGATGGCAAAGGAATAAGATACGTAAATTCTGAATGCCTATTCAAAATCATTTTTTTGATGTGGTCAATTAATTTTCTTTATGGCAAGAAAATTGCCTTTTTGTCTACTAATCAGAATCTTTGATAGGTGAGAGAACTTGGCAAGCCTGTGGAGCTTGCTCGACAATATTACAAAGACGGGGCTGATGAGGTATTTCTCCTGAAGTTTGAACAAATTTCACTGAGTCTGTATCATCAAAGACCTCTATTAATCTGTTTGAGTTCTTGATCTTCAATTTTTCAGGTCAGTTTTCTGAATATTACTGGTTTCCGCGACTTCCCTTTGGGTGATTTGCCCATGTTACAGGTTTGTGATAGAGAATTTGTAAATGTTGGACGTAAATCTTTCAATTTTGGTACCATAGAGTTTTCCTATATTCAAGTTGCATTGTTACATGTTGACTAATCTTCTAATTCTCATGTACTTTCCATGGAAGGTATTGAGATACACATCAGAAAATGTTTTTGTACCGTTAACAGTTGGAGGTGGCATTAGAGATTTTAGAGATGCAAATGGCAGGTATAGTCTTGGGTCTTCTAATTTGATGGACCAATGTTTTGTTTTTCCTTACACACATCGACTTTTCTGCATATTTCTTTCTCCACAGAAACTCAGTTCAATAGCATCTAAATTTTTTTTGGATTAATGTGTCAGTATGGTCATGGATTATTAGTTCATTTGTTTCTTCTCTTTTCAATTATTTTTTTCTTCAGGCACTATTCTAGTTTGGAAGTTGCTTCTGAATATTTCAGATGTGGGGCTGATAAGATTTCCATTGGAAGTGATGCAGTTTATGCTGCTGAAGAATATTTAAGAACTGGAGTACGTAACAATTTTCATAATTTCAAATTGAAATCTGTTGAATCCACACATGACTGTGTATGCTCTCTAATTGTTCTTGACTGATATTTTTAGGTAAAAAGTGGAAATAGTAGCTTAGAGCAGATATCTAGAGTTTATGGAAATCAGGTAATATCTTGTCCAATAGATGCATATCCATGACATTCTTTTGAGTTGATCTGCAAAATTTAAGACATATATAAGAAGGCTTAGTATACATCTTTGTGGTTATATGTAATCATTAATATATCGACTAGCATTTTTGTGGGTATTTTAAATTTGTTGTTTCCTTTGTTGATATTGTACTAGCTTCTGGCTTCTATAGTATTTCCTTTAACCCTTGAGAATTCATTATAGTTATTATCGTAACATAAAGTAGAATTAATAAGGAAGCTTTTCTCCTGCATAGCTGTGGTTTTGAATTTTCAAACCGTGTTGGTTCTGCTTTAACACGTTTTGAACTTTTTGAGGGTGCGAACTGTCCCTCATTTTAAATTAACTAGTCATGTTCTTTTTCTACCTCGATGGATTAAGTTCACTCTACCATGGTTAAACCACTGATTTAACAGAAAGCATGTATAAAGTTCCATTTTTACTTTCTTAAGTTTTGTATCTTTATTCAAAATATATATTGCAGGCTGTGGTTGTTAGCATTGATCCTCGCAGAGTGTACCTTAAAAACCCGAATGATGTAGGTTTCAAGACTATAAGGGTAACAAACCCAGGTAAGGGGGCAGAACTTCAATTTTTGCTTTCGTTCTTTTTCCTGCTTGGATATGTCATTCATCTTCATGTTTTATAGATGTTAAACCTGTTTTTAGATCACTATGTTCAAATTTTCTAGAAAAGAGTTTTAGAAAAAAATTTATTGTTAATTTCAGGTCCAAATGGAGAAGAATTTGCTTGGTATCAGTGTACAGTAAGAATTCTTTACGTTTTCTGCTTAAACCTCTGCATGTTCAAACTTACAACATGATATACTTCTGAATGATGCATAGGAAATGAACTTTGTTTGTGAAATTGTCCCCAGAGTATAAAATAGTAACAAGCATGCTCTAAATCCTCCGTTTTGAAAGTTCCTTAGTGCTATGTTTGGATGAGTAACTTCAAAGTACCAAGGATTTAGGCTAAATTAGTTAAAAATGAAGAAGTTCAAAGTACCAAGGGATTTTCAAACGATTAGATGCAAGAGGGATTTGTAAGTAACAACTTGATAGGTGTTACTTTGGAACTCCCTTGTCTAATGGTTTTGGTATGCTCATGCGGTGCATGTGCCCTTACTACTTACTCCAACTAGTTACTTTTACAATCACTCTATTCAATTTTGGTAGTGCATTTCTTAATATTATAGTATAAATCCCTTGGTATTTTGGGAACTTCAAAGTATCAGGGGATTTACGTTAAATTAGTTATAAATGCTCCACAAAACATTAGATGGAGGGATTTCAAATGAGTAAATGCAATGCAATTAGAGGGATTTGTAAGTAACTAGTTGGTAGGTGTTACTTGGAAATCCCTTTGTTTAGTTGGTATGTGTTTCCTTGCTGGTTGCTCAAGTAGTTACTTACAAATCCCTCGATTTAATGTTGGTAGTGCATGTCTTAGTAATATAGTCGAAATCCCTTGGTACTTTGAAGTTCCTCATCCAAGCATAGCCTAACGGTGTGTTTGAATGATGGGTTTCCTAGTACCAAAGGATTTAGTGTAAATTAGTTAGAAATGCAATAGAAAAAATTAGATAGAGGGACTTGAATTGACAAGATGGAATCCCCTTGGAGGATGTAAGTAACACAGCATAACAGTGTGAGTAGCCTGGAATATCTATCAGCTCTAAAGACATGATTAAGAGTGAATTGTTGACTGAAGATAACAACATTTCATGTGGGTAGAGTTTGAAGTTCTTCATAAGGGAGAAAGAAGTTTAGAGAAACTTATATTATCTTGACCACAAACACAACACTCAAAGCTATATGTCTCATTGCACTCGCATGCTTGTGAGTTCTTTCGTTTTTCAAATTTGACATATATTATCATACTTTGCGAGAATTTGTGTGCTTAAATTGCGTGGGGATGAACTTGTTTCTGTTACAAAAAAAAAACTGGAGATCCTTGCTTTGACTAGTTCCATGGTTAGAAGATTTTCCTTATTGTATGTGAAACTATCTGTTGTTTGTTCTGAAGGTCAGCGGTGGGCGGGAAGGCCGACCAATTGGAGCTTATGAGCTTGCAAAAGCAGTTGAGGAGCTTGGAGCTGGAGAAATACTGCTAAACTGCATTGATTGTGATGGTAAAGATTACTTTTGTGTTCCTCAACAATTTTTGTCTAACAAGTCAATTTCTCTTGAGCGTAGCTCTTGTTTGGAAAATGGAAACTGGAAGTTAATGATGTTTACAATGAATGCTATCGTAGTTGTGAATGTTTGGAATTATTTCGATTTTTGGAATTCATTCTCAAACGTTGGCTTCTCCATGCACATGTCGGTCCGATTCTGATGCTTTTCAGGTCAAAAGAAGGGATTTGATATAGATTTAATAAAGCTGATCTCAGATGCTGTGGCCATTCCTGTGATTGCTAGCAGTGGTGCTGGTTCTACTGAACACTTCTCAGAGGTGTTCCAGAAAACAAATGCATCTGCAGCCCTTGCTGCCGGAATTTTCCATCGGAAGGAGGTACAGCTTTAGAACGTTTCATACAACTTATTAGCATCAATCGGCCGCCACATGCTCGTTTTCGTTTTCGTTTTCATTTTCATTTTCTTCTGGGAATTGAATTCTTTGAGTATGATGATGGTTGCAGGTGCCTATTCAGTCAGTAAAGGAGCACTTGTTAAAGGAAGGCATAGAAGTCAGAATCTGATCATATCACTGCTCTCCTCAACTTACCAAATAAATATATATGCACAAGAGTGATTTTTTGTTTTTTTTCAATTTCTCAAACGAAAAAAGATTTGCAGAGATGTTAAATTTGCCAGATTTGCTGAGTGGAATTTTTAACTCTGAGACGCATATTAGATTTTGATCATCAAAAAGGAGATGGACTAGTTTGTCTAAATTTGTTCTAGTAGAATTTACGTGGAAAAACCACCCCATCTTTACCTTGAACGGGAAATTCTTTTCAGATCATATGTTTTATGACAAAAAACAGTTTACGGCGTCAGTTGTGGTGCCTGGAGAAACATGGAATGCTTAGGCTACGTTTGGTGTGCGATGTATGAGGCATTTATTTGATAAGATGATATAATATGACATCAATGTTTGGTATCACTTGTACTATTTAGCAACCTATATTAATTATTTAACAACCTGATAAATTAATACGGGTGGCTATTTTTATATGGACATCCGTTGAAATAGAACCCCTCAAGTGGATAAAAATCCTCAAATCATCCGAAATCCTCAAATTATCCGTATTAAATAGTTAGATGAAGAATATTACCAAAAATGATACTCTCTGTAACAATTGCAAAAGAAGAAATCTAACCATTCTTCAAAAAAAAAAAGCTCTAACACCGTTGTTTATGACGGTAGTCCACCATTTGTTAAGTTTAATATAACCACGGTAACCTCCTCGCACACCAAATATTTTCATGCCAATAAGGCTATCCCAATACTAATCATCTCTTTCATTCTCTTAAAGTTAATCACTCGACCTCGCTACCATTTTATATACATACATATAGTATCTAATTTCACTCACGGCAATTTAAATAAATAACATTATTCTTATTATAGTCATTTAATCTAATAGAGTACCAAACGATTGACTATATAGTCAGTCTATCCAATTGAAATAGTCTGTATATTACAACCTACCAAAATAAGTTGTCGGTCTAAATTATATGTTGCATAAGAATAAAATAGTTGGGCTCTATTAAAATTAAGGATAAACTACATAAAAGTACCCAAACTATAGAGGTCATTTCAAGTTCATATCTCAACTATGAAAATTTTCATCTAAGTACCCAAACTATCAAAACACAATATCTAGGTACCCACCGTTAACAATCTGTTAAAAAAATTTGTTAAGTGCCCAAGTGGCACTTGTGGGGTCCTTTTTTATGCTAACATGAACGCCTTATAGAAAAAAAAAATTGATATATTAAAAATAATTAATAAAATTTTAAAATAAACTTATTAAACCACCCGCCGCCCCCCCCCCCCCCCCCCCCCCCCGCCCCCTTCACATTGTTCATCTCGGTCTCCCCCAACTCAGTCTCAGCCCCTCAACCCTTCACACCGTTCACAAATGCGACTGTCCCTCTCGCCTCCCGGATATTGCAGAAAAGCCCATTAATTAAACCAGAAACAAAGAATCTGAGAAAGAGATGCGAAGCTATGGATTAGCAATCTCAGGAAGCAATTCTTGCTTCTATATCCCAACAACCCAGAGAACCATGTCTACCAAAACCCAACTTCCTCTTCCCCAAAACCCAACTTCCTCTTCCCCAAACCCGTTTTCTCATTCCCTAACCTATGTGGGTCGTTTAATCTCCAAGCCAAGGCCACAAAATCAACGATGGGCTCGTTGCCAAGACCAAGGAGCCCACCTTCTATGAGCTTTTCAACATACCCAAGTTCAGATCTGTGACCCAAATCAAGAAGGCATATAAGCAACTGGCCCAGAGGCGAGAAGGACATTGGCATCTGTGGTGGGTGGTGACCTTGAAGAAGTTGTAGGCGGCGAATGACTGAGTCGTCTGTGGTGGTGACACTGAACAAGTTGCGATTGTTGAATCGCTCGAGCCGACGCATGTTCTTGGGTGTGATTCGACCAACCGAGCGATCGTAGAACTCGAGAACACCGTAGACGAGCAAGTCCTCTGGTTCTGGGACTGAAAACGAGATATTTGAGAATGTGGAGAAGGGGATATGGTCCAACATGCTCCGCTCGGGTTGGATATCCACCGATGTTTTGAAAACAGCGACTTCTCGGCATAGGACGTTCACATTTGACTGGTTCATCGTATTGCAGGTTCAATTTGGGTGGTGGCTTTTCAGTTTTGTCTATTGGGTGGGATCGATGAGGCAAGGAGGGGAGGGAAAAGGTTATTGGGGAAGAAGAACAGGAAATTGGGCTTTGTTTTGGTTTTTTTTAATTTTTATTAATTATTTTTAATAATATTAAAAAACAAATTTGTCTACATGGCATCCATGTCAGTATAAAAAAGGCCCCACAAATCCCATTTTGGCACTTAACATATTGCTAACGGTAGGTACTTAGATGTTGTGTTTTTATAGTTTGGGTATCTAGATGCCAATTTTCATAGTTAGGGTACGAATTTGAAATAATCCATATTATTTGGGTACTTTTATGTAGTTTATTCTAAAATTAATTACAATTTTGATCGGTGAATTAGTGAACTAATTGAAATATTATACATAATTCAAAAACGAGGTACAAAAGTTGACTCAATAACTCACAATCATGCAAAACTCTTTTTTGGTGAAAAAAAAAACTCTAATACAATTGAAAAGGAAAAAAATGATAGTAAAATTGATCAAACAAAAATAAAACTTTTCAAATACTTTGGAGCGTGGTGGAAATTACAATATTGCATAGGTTTGAGGGTAGAGTTTATGCATCGTTGTGTTCAAGTGAACTCTAACAATATATACGATTGGGGTTTCAAAGTTTCAATTTTATTTTTTTTCAGAATTTCGAATTTGGATTTGGAATTATAAAGTTTATATAAATTCTACCGCTTGATATTGCAGATGGGAAAAATAATTTTGACATTTTTCTATTTTGAGTTGGTTTTTTCAATAGAAGGTTTATGTGAATTCTAACAATATAAGATTGGGGTTTTGAAGTTAAATTTATTTATGGATAAACTACATAAAAGTATCCAAACTATATGGGTCATTTCAAGTTCATACCCCAACTATGAAAATTTTCATCTAGGTACCCAAACTATCAAAATACAACATCTAGGTACCCACCGTTAGCAATCTGTTAAAAAAATCTGTTAAGTGCCCAAGTGGCACTTGTGGGGCCCTTTTTCATGCTGATATGGACTTAAAATAATTATTTTACTTTTATTTTTATTATTTTTTTATTTTTATTTTTTACTCTCTCTCCTACCCAGCCTCTCTCTCCCCGACTCCCTCCCTCTGCAACAACGGTGACAACCATCACCACCGCCCTTGATTCTGACCACAAAAAGTCTCACCACCATTCCTAAACACCTCCCCTCGTCGAGACGAACCCGTCCCTGCCACCTATCACCGTTGAAGCTCGCCGTAAAAAACGAATCGCAGCCGAGAAACCTACAAACCTACGCCGCCATCGACGGCGTTTCCAACCTACCCAACCTTCGAGACCACCTCCAATGGCTTCGTCTGGGCAAGGAGAGGATAACCACCACAATCTCATTGATCCTCTACCCTCATCCTCACCTTTGCAAACCTTTTATCCCCCGCATGAGCGCTTGATCGTGATCGGCGACCTCTACGGAGACTTGGAGAAGACCAAGGAATCGATGATTCTCGCAAAGGGAGGTGAGGTTATGCTCTTCTTTCCCAGACGAAGCCATTGGAGGTGGTCTCGAAGGTTGGGTAGGCTGAAAACGACGTCGATACCGGCGAAGGTTTGTAGGTTTCTCGGTTGCGATTCGTCTTTTACGGCGAGCTTCGACGGTGATGGGTGGCAGGGACGGATTCGTCTCGACGAGGGGAGGTGTTTAGGAATGGTGGTGAGGCTAGTCGTGGTCAGAATCAAGGGCGGTGGTGATGGTTGTCACCGTTGTCGCAGAGGGAGGGAGTCGAGGAGAGAGAGGCTGGGTAGGAGAGAGAGTAAAAAATAAAAATAAAAGTAAAATAATTATTTTAAGTCCATGTCAGCATGAAAAAGGGACACACAAGTGTCATTTGGGTACTTAACATATTTTTTTAACAGATTGCTAACGGTGGGTACCTAGATGTTGTGTTTTGATAGTTTGGGTACCTAGAAGAAAATTTTCATAGTTGGGATATGAACTTGAAATGACCTCTATAGTTTGAGTACTTTTATGTAATTTATCCTTTATTTATTTCAAAATTTCGAGTTTAGATTTTGGAATTATAAAGTTTATATTAACTTTAGCATTTGATATTACGGATTGAAAAAATAATTTGACATTTTTCTATTTTGAGTTTGGTTTTATCAATAGAAAGGTTCAAGTGAACTCTAACAATATACGATTAACGTTTCGAAGTTAATATTTTTTCTTCAGATTACGAGTTTGGATTTTGGAATTCTTAAATTTATAATACCTCTAGCGTTTGATATTGCGGATTGGAAAAATAATTTTTCCATTTTTCTATTTTGAGCTTGGTTTTTTCAATAGAAAGATTTATGTGAACTCTAACAATATACGATTCAGGTTTCGAACTTAAATTTTGTTTTTAAAAAAAATTTGGAGATTGGATTTTAGAATTATAAAGTTCATATAAACTCTAGCATTTGATATTTGGGGATTGGAAAATAATTTTGACATTTTTCTATGGTGAGTTTTGTTTTTTCAATAGAAAGGTTATTCAAGTGAATTCTAACAATATACGATCGCGGTTTCGAACTTAATTTTTTTTTTTTTAAATTTAAGTTTGGATTTTAGAATTATAAAGATTATATGAATTTCTAGTATTTGATATTGAGGATTGAAGAAAAAATTTTGAATTTATTCCATTTTGAATTTGAACTTTTTAGTAGAAAGGTTTATGTGAACTCCAACAATATGAAATTGGGGTTTTGGAGTTCTTTTTTTTTTAATCAAAATTTTGAGGTTGGATTTTGGAATTATAAAGATGATATGAACTCTAACATTTGATATTGCATATTGGAAAAAGAATTTTGATTTTGGTTTTTTCAATAGAAATGTTTATGTAAACACTAACAATATGAGATTGGGGTTTTGAAGTTCAATATTTTTTTTCTAAATTTATAGTTTGAGTTTTTCAAAAATCTTTGTCCAATCCGTAATATCAAAATGCTAGAGTTCATATAAACCTTACAATATCATAATCAAAACTAGAATTTTTGAAGAAAAATAAGTTGAACTTCGAAACCTCAATTTCATATTGTTAGAGTTCACATAAACTTTTTTATTGAAAAAATCAAACACAAAATGGAAAAAAGTCAAAATTGTTTTTTCCAATCCGCTATATCAAATGCTAGATCGTTCTATAAACTTTATGATTCCAAAATCCAAACTCGAACTATTGAAGGAAAAAAAATTAAATTTGAAACCCCAATTTCATATTGTTAGAGTTCACATAAACCTTTTTATTGAAAAAACAAAACTCAAAATGGAAAAATGGAAAAATTCTTTCTTCAATCTGCAATACCAAACATAGAGGTTCATAAAAATTTTATAATTCAAAAATCCAAATTCGAAATGAAAAAAAAATTAACTTAGAAACTCTAATCGTATACTATTAGAGTTCACATGAATCTTTATATTGAAAAAAACAAATTCAAAATGGAAAATGTCAAGTTCTTTTTCTAATTCACAATATCAAACGCCAGAGTTCATATAAACTTTACAATTCTAAAATTCAAAGTCGAAATTTAGAAGGAAAAAAAAACTTTAACTTCGAGACCCCACTTATATATTTTTAGAGTTCACATAAACCTTTCTATTGAAAAAAAACCAAACTCAAACTAGAAAATTGTCAAAACACTTTTTCCAAACTGCACCATCAAACGCTAGAGTTCAAATAAAATTTACAATTTAAAAATCCAAACTCGATTAATTTTGAAACCCCAATCGTATATTTTTAGAAGTTCACATGAACCTTTCTATTAAAAACCCAAACTCAAAATAGAGAAATGTCAAATTCTTTTTCCAATTCGACATATCAAACGCTAGAGTTCATATAAACTTTATAATTTTAAAATTCAAACTTGAAAGTTTAAAGAAATTTTTTTTTAACTTTAAAACCCCAATAATATATTATTAAAGTTCACATATACCTTTCTAATTTCTATTGAAAAAATCCAAACTAAAAATAGAAAAATTTCAAGATTTTTTTTCCAATCCGAAATATAAAACACTAGAGTTCATATAAACTTTATGATTTCAAAATCCTAACTCAAAAATTTGAAAATAATTAAATAAAAACTTCAAAATCTCAATCATATATTAGAGTTCACGAAAGTCTTTCTATATAAAAAAACCAAATTCAAAATGGAAAAATGTCAAAACTATTTTTCCAATTGGCAATATCTAATGCAGATTACATATAAAATTTATAATTCCAAAGACCAAATCGAAATTTTAAAAAGAAAAAAAAAATTAATTTCAAAATCATAGTCGTATATTGTGATAGTTCACATAAACCATTATATTGAAAAAAAATTCAACTTTTTTTCCAATCCGTAATATCAAATATTAAAGATCATATAAAAACTTTATAAAATCCAAACTCGAAATTTTGAAATAAAAAAAAAATTTGAACTTCGAAACCACAATCTCATATTATTAAAGTTCACATAAACTTTTCTATTAAAAAAATCAAACTCAAAATGAAAAAAAGTCAAAATTCTTTTTCCAATATATAATATCAAACAATAGAATTCATAATAACTTTATTCCAAAATTCAAACTCGAAATTTTGAAAAAAAATATTTTAATTTCGAAGCCCAATTGTATATTATTAGAGTTCACAACAACCTAGCTATAAAACCAAATAAAAATGAAAAAATGTCAAAATTCTTTTTCCAATATGCAATGTAAAACATTAGAATTCATATATATTTTATAATTCCTTCACACTTGACAGTCAATTTGTTTTTCAACTCACAAAACAAGCATATTCAAGTGCTCATGGATATTTGAATTCACATTGATGGCAGCAAAGAGTTGTAAGAAACATCGTACTTTGTAATTGACAAAGTAAAACACAGAAAAGAACAACAATGTTAAGTTACATCATTGCAGTAGCAAATATCATAAATGCAAAAATGCAACCTAACAAAAGCTCTCTCTCATTCCAGAATAATCAAAGTTCACAACTAGCCGCAATTTAAGAACCACGCTAAGGACTCGATTCACAAATTAAATCCTACAAAATTGATTTCTTACCTATCTATTATATTTAGATTCATGAAATGCCCAAATCTGACGAGGGGAGGAGATTCATATGTCGAGAAGAAGCCTCCGAGGGTCCTCCACAACATCTTTAATACGACGCAAGAAATAAACGGCCTCTCTTCCATCAATCAGCCTATGGTCATAGGTAAGAGCAATGTACATCATTGGGCGCGGGACTATGTTGCCTCCAACTACCATGGGACGGTTAACGATTGAGTGCATACCCAAGATTGCCGACTGCCAAAAAAAATTACTTGTGATGTAAGATTTCTCTTTTATGTTCACATTTGATAGTTTTAGAAATTAACTCACAAACCCAGCAGGTATTGAACCTGAACACTGACTGACCCGGGGCACATTCACTTTATCAGATATCCATTTCTGACTAATTATATGGATGATCCGGCATCCCAAAATTCAGCGTACCCAAAATGTGAAGTTTTATTTTGCCTAAATAAGATAATAAATTTCCAAGTTAATTGTGTCAGACCTGAGGGGGGTTGATGATGGGGGTACTTATAAGGCTCCCATAAACTCCACCATTGGATATTGTAAATGAACCACCAGCCATCTCATCAATTGACAAAGATCCATCATTTGCCTTCTTTGCCAGGGTGTTGATCTCCTTCTCTATCTCAGCAAAGTTCATCTTATCAGCATTGCGGACAACTGGCACAACAAGGCCCTGAAAGGAAATAAATTAATTCACAAATTTTCGAGGTTAACATAGTATTAGTAGATAAATAAATCAAGAGAATCATGGCCAAACCTTTGGAGTACCAACGGCTATACTTATATCTATGTAATCTCTATATATGATATCATCCCCATCAATGACTGCATTGATAATAGGCTGATTTTGGAGCCCACTGACAGCAGCCTGTTAACACAACAAAGAAATATATAAGTCATTATTTGTTTCATATTAGCAATTAATTCTATAATATTTTAAGTATTGCGTACTTCAATAAATCCAGACATAAGCCCCAACTTGACTCCATGCTTCTCAACAAATGCATCCTTGTAGTCAGACCGAAGTTTCATCAAATTTGTCCTACCACAAGCAGCAAATCATGAGGTTGTGTTTGGGTATCTAAAAAGACAGGTTGTGTTTAGGTAACTAGCTACCAAACTGAAGCAAATACATAACCTTGTGTCACAAGTAAACTAGAGTCAGGTTTTCAAGATAAGGGATAACCAAACAACTGGGGTTGATTAAACACGCAAACTGGAAAACAGAATAATTGGTTTGAACTTACATATCAACTTCATTGAATGTCGTCAGCATTGCGAATGTGTTCTGAGAATCTTTCAATCTCGTAGCAACCCGTTTGCGAAGCCTTGTCATAGGAATCTTCAACCATGACGATTTAAATTATTCACAACAGATCATCAAAGACGATACAGAATTCTTATAAAAGAATTTAAAAAGAAAGAAATGTATGCCAAATTTGAATATGAGAAATCGTACAAGACTTACTCGTCTTTCCCTTTCCTTAGGAGGAAGCTGCGGTTCTTTGGCAGAGGGTTTAGGAGGTGGTGAAGACGAGGATTTCGGCTTCTCAGTAGCTTTAGGTTTTTCCTTCTCTTCAATCTTTTCAACAGGAGGAGATGGTTGAGCAATGGCATTTTCTGATGTCTTCTCAGATGAACCAACATGACCTTCACCTTCAACAGACTTTGAGATAACAGCAATCTTGGTACCTGGTTCTACAGTGTCCCCTTCATTGGCCACAAACTGCCGACGATCACAGTGATCATGCAGTAAAACAGAAACTATAACAGTCAGAAACCAATGCTTCCTCGGAAAGAGCACCGAGGTACTAAAATCAATAATCTATGAGGGAATGGGGGGCGCAAATCTATTACCTTTACGATCACACCGGATTCAGGACTGGCAACATCAATTGTCACCTGATGAAAAAAATTAACACAGAATTAAAATCCTACTCCTGATTCCTATCAAATATACTGTGCAAAGCTGCCATAACATGTTCAAAATTGAGCTTCATAATACAACCTTATCTGTTTCCACTTTAGCAATTGGTTCATCAACTTCAACTCGGTCACCAGGATCTGCCAAAAAATATGACATAATCAATCATGGAATTTCCAAATGAAAAATTGAACATTATGAATATTTGACATAATTTCAAAGTGAGATGAGCATACTCTTCAAGAAATTCGCCAAAGTGCCATCAGTAATAGATTCACCCATATATGGGACGACAGCATCAATCATATCCCCTTAACCACATGGGTAACCAAAAGTTAAACGTCGGAAGATAGAGATGTAAGGAAAAATAAAATACTCAGATCACATAATGCATATACCAGACAGCCCTCCTATTACTGCAAAGACACCCAGTAAAATTTATCAATCTTATCCTTTCCAGCGTGCCATAAATTGTACAAGTTTAGAAGATAACCAGCTTTAAAAAAATCACTCCCAGATTTTCTTTCCATTTTCCATTATGACTCTTAAAATAAAACCCATTCTTTTCCAACAAGTAAAACGATTCTTGTTCAAGCTACCTACTGTTAGTTGTTTTCCTCCATCAATTATAGTTTTAATTAAGTTAAATTGATGGGAAAAGGTAGATTGCACACCAGTCTCTGAAGAAAAGGGCCTGCTACATATTTTCCTGATAGACTCTGGCCGAGTACAGATGCCAACATTCCTGTACAACAGTCCATACATGGGAATATTAAAAATAAAATATATATATATATATGAAATGAATTTGAGCAAAGAAAACACAAATCTATAATATAACATCACACATTTGACTATATATTTATACAAATACACACTATCATGCTGCTGTTGTTATCCACTAGAGTTGAAGAAGATTGCAAAACCGGGTTGCCATGAAGAAATAATTAATCTATGTCCAGCCGAGTAAAATGCAATTCAGTAGTAAAAACACCCTCAATTCCTAAAAAAGCATAACAAATTAAATTGATTGGAGAGAAGCAAAAAAAATGGTGTCACTAACCGTGTTGCCCGGATACAAGGCGAGGAACCTGCAATAAGAAAACATTGACAATGCTGTAGTATCAATTACACCTATACTCTCATAGGGCTGAACAAACAAAACCATATGCACATATGATTCATCTTTCAGCTAAAATTACCTGCAAGAATTAGGTGAGAAAGGTTTCGGACACGACCCAATCCACCTCTGGGTTGAAGCGGAATCTATGCCCAGGAACAAGGAAATCAAAAATTGCAGTAAACAGAAAACAAATAAACATTAAAAATTAAACCCAAATTTCCAAATTTCACAATGATATAAGCTAGCAGAACCCAAAACATTTTATAATAAACAGATTCATGCACATTCTGTAAACATCACTAAAGAAGACAAAATATTGAATTTTTACAGAAAATAAAAGGGGGGAAATGACCTCTGTGTTTGCAATAGGTCGGATTGAGCGCAAAGACTGCACCAGAATCTGAGACAACCCACATAAATAAAGCTTTCAGAGTCCATTGAAGAAATATTTTTCAAATTTAAAAGAAAAAATTTGTAAGAAAATTAGGAGTTCTGTTACCGAAGCAGAGGAGCCTCCAGAAACGACCCTTCGCCTTATAACGCCCAACATCGTCGTTTCGATCTCTCTTTGAGTCCTTTGGCTTGAATTGGGTAATACGAATGCGAGTGAAGATTTCAGAACGTAGGGTTTTTTCACTACCACTATCACTATCACTATCACCGTCCACAGAGACAGAGACAGAGACAGAGAGACGGCGCGAAGATGTTTAAGCAACGCGTCTTGAAAAATATATTAAATAATAATAATAAGGACAATCCCTACTTTAGGTCCAAATAGAGAGTTTTTACCAAAAATATCCGAAATTTGACCTTTGAAGCTCGAAATGTCAGTTTTTACGAAGGACAATAGTTGGGTCCTTGTTAGTACGGATACACTATCCTTGTTTTTCATTTTGGGCCGATAACATTACAGCATTTGTATCAAAATTTTAATCAAATTAATTATCACATTGATTTAATTCTAATTTTTATTATAATAAAGAGACACATACCATTAATTTAATAGAGGTCTCATTCTTACTTAGTTTTGAACCTAAATATTGTCCTTTTATGAAAATTTTCAAAGTAATAAAAAATCTAGCAAAATACACTTAGGACTGGCCTTGAGATTTAGGGAGCTTAAAGGAAAAACCTTTAAATGTCACCATAGGACCGGAGGAGTCTCAATATTCTTTGTTATAATTTATATTTTTAAAGATATATGTAAATTAAAGTAATATTGCTAAAGTTTTTTAAGTTTGTTTCTTATTTGTTGCTTATTGCTTTCTATTTTTAATTTCATTATGATGCCTATGATGATCTAAATTGTTTTTTTGAATATTAACTTATTTCGTTATAATTTGTACTTGTATAGAGATTATAATTGTCTATATCACTTATCATAATATATATAAAGTCATTTTCTAACTTAATTTTCTCATTACGCCATTGGCCATGGCCTGCCAGTAGCCCTATTGTAACCACAGGCATTGCCTTGCCGACCATTACATTTTCTTTTAATTATTTCAATTTCGATTTTAATTAATTATTCAAAACTTTGGGGTATGAGATATGTATGGGTATCGATCGATCTAATTAGTGTTTATTGCTTGTTTTTCAGAACTGGAGGAGACAGCGTGTGTGTGTGTGTGTTCGCTAGGTAGCTTGATATCTAGCTTTGGTGGTCTTTTGAATTGGTTAATTTGTTACAGATATATATATATATATATATATTTTTTGCTGGTTCAATTTTATGGCAACATGCAAATGGATATGAATAATATTTCTCATCGTATTACGTACACCGTCTGATAACTTTGCTTACCATTATTAATTACTTGAGCTTGAGAGAGAGCTCGATCATCTGACTTCATCTACTTTAATTTATAAGATTACTTTCATTTACGCTCCAACACAATTGAGCTAATTAATTAACTTATACTCTCGATCATCAGCTTAATTTGTGTCTTCCAACAAATTAATAATGGGGGGAAGCATGCACTTGGCGCCATAGCAACGATAATACAAATTAATTAATTAGGAAGTAAATACAATAACGTTACACGTAAAAGCACGAAAACAAAATAAGACGTACGTACTCCTTAGGATATATATATATATATATAGACTCATACATGGAGCTATATATATATAGAGAGAGGGAGGGAAAAAACGTACTAATAATACTAATCAAGCATAAATAATACGTAACTTCATGCATATATATCAATATCCTGCCTTCAAGGAAATCCACCTCCAAGTCCACCACCAGCACCAGCTCCTCCACCGAAACCTCCGCCAGCTCCAGCCCCGCCAAGTCCTCCTCCACCACCACCTCCAAACCCTCCCCCACCGCCTCCTCCAGCTCCACCACCAGCTCCGAACCCTCCCCCAGCTCCCCCACCAAAACCAGCACCACCACCTACTCCTCCACCGCCTCCACCACCGAGGCCTCCACCGCCACCTCCTCCAAGTCCACCGCCTCCACCAAGTCCGCCACCAGCACCGCCGCCAAATCCAGCTCCTCCCCCAGCACCCGCACCGCCGCCCCCGCCTAACCCTCCTCCTCCACCAAGACCACCGCCGCCTCCACCACCTAGGCCACCACCACCATGGTGAAACAAGTTTTTCTGATCCCCAAAGGAGCCATTCTCACTGCCAAGCTTCCTTGCAGTAGCATTGGTGAAAATGAAAGCCCCTAGAAGCACAAGAAGAAGAAGAAGAAGCTTAGAATGAGAAGCGGTCATCTTAGTAGACATATTTTAATGGGATTAGATGATGGATCGATGAGTTAATTTGGATGTGAAGCGGGGGATTGAGAGAGGGAGGATATATAGGCATAAGTTTTGGTAATTAATTAAGATGGAAACACATATGGTAATGGTGGTAGGGTAAAGACTAGAGGGTGGTCTTAAATTTTTGTTCATCTTCTCATCTATAAAACCGTGTTATTGGGAGATAGACTTAAATGCAAACGCCAACTGGCTTTGAAAAAAAAGGAAGCTCTGCCTCTACTGGATGCAACATGCATGCCCCACCCATCCTTTATGGACTAATCCAATTAATCCTACTGCTACCTACTCGATCCATATGCACTTTCTTCTTACATATTTACTTCCATATACATATATATATATATATATATATATATTCCATCCAGCTTAACTTCACTGGACTTCTCTGCAATTTGCATGTCCTCTCTCTCTCTCTCTCTCTCTCTCTCTCTCTCTCTCTCTCTCTCCAATTTGCATGTCCTCTCTCTCTCTCTCTCTCTCTCTCTCTCTCTCTCTCTCTCTCTCTCTCTCTCTCATGGGTTTCCGGTGACTACATGTGTGTGTCTCTCTCATTTCAGACCAAAATTTGGCGCACATGACAATCATAATAATAGAAAATTAATATTTTTTTTTCCAGTAACTCAATTTCCTCTATATGTAGCTTACTATATTATTCATTTTTCATTCTAAAACGCGGTGTAAACACTAAGTAAGCAAGTTACCTTAGCGTTTCATGTTACACCATCTTCAATTCTTTTCTGAATTTAGAGTTTTTCAAGAAAAAATCCGACATTTTTTTTTTTGCATTGGGCTCTTTCCATATGTTTTTCAATTAAGTACGTTGACTATGCTCCAACTAAATTAACAAAGTTTTCATAACTTAGTTGATGAGTTAGATTTGTGATTTTCATTTTCCAAAGACACCCCTATTAATCTATATATATAGAGCATGATATGGGAAGGGGAGGCATTATATATTTTCACCTTCTCTTTTCGTATATTAGGAATCTGATTAATTTTAATTTAATAATATTGTCCTTGATTTTAACGGAAATGTTAACAGATTTGACATAAGGGACTAAATTGATGTGTGGAACAACATAATTAGGTACTAAATTGATGTGTAGAACAACATAATTAGGTACTAAATTGATGTGTAGAACAAGAGTATACATATTGATAATATTGATTAAATTGAAAGATGAGGGATGAAAATGATAAGTTGAGAATAATACAGAGACTATATTGACAGAATTCAATAAATAATAATAATAATAATAATAAATAAGCATTAATTTTATTAAAAAAAAAGTAAATTCGATATTCAAGTATATTCTTATTGCTCAATATTGCTCAATAAAAGTAATATGGCATCCAAGTATCCAAGTGTATATTGCCAATGCTAGCCAAGCCAAGTCTAGCTAGATATAATATTACTCCGGCCACCGTCCTATATGTTATCGATAATACGAAGTGAATGGTATGTTAAAGAGATCTATGGATTAGAGATGACAAAGGGACCACGATATTAGGCATGCTTTCAACTAATAAAGAATACTGTAATAAATTAGAGTAATGTTATTTATATACACTAAATTGATCACATTTAGTGACCATATTGATGTGTCAATCAATGAATGATGTTATTTCAATAAATTAAATCACTTTGTATTTATTTTGTGGTCAATAAAATGCCACATCAATATAGTCACTAAATTTGATCAATTTATTGTGTCTAAATAGCATTATTCAATAAATTAAGGTCGTACAAACAGAGGAATTGATATCAACGAATTATTATTATTATTATTATTATTATTTTCTCTTGATTCATGAGATGTGACTATGTGAATGATAAAGTTATCACTTTTATTTACCATGGCAAAAAGATAATTGAAGAACATCTCGACATGGTGAATATGATCAATAATATTCATCCTATGCACATTTAGGCTACGAACTTCAAGTCAGAAATTGATTAGACAAGTCAAACTCAATTAATTTGTACATATCAACAATTTTTGGTGGGTTTATTCATATTTTTCTATGAATAAAGATGGAGGAAGATAACCGTTACTCCACCCTAATGCCTTTTTTCTTTTCTCTTTACATTTTTTTGTTGGATTTTTTTTTTGGTCATCATTTTAAAAATGAAATATGTACCCCTAAAAAAATTGACAAACTTGTAAGCGTTAAAGAATTCCAATAAGCTAGTGTTTAATAAGTGAATGGAGAACATCACATGACCTACGTTTATTCATTTTAATCTTTATAACACAACATTTTAATTACACATACACGAAACTTTATATATAATTTTTTACTTTGAAAAAAATGGAATAGACTTCTTCTTTAAAAAGATAAATTATAGAACTAGAAATGAAGTGTACAATGTAAAAAATGGAATATAAAAACCAGCTCCTTAAAATATATAATAGATAATTGTACAATACAAAATAAGATAGCTAGACATAGAAGAGAATGAACTTCACCGTAAAGTATGATTAGATGTTAATCAATGTATTGTAGTGAAGTTAATTAATTTCAAAAATTAAAAGTTAATTGGGTTATTTTGATTAAAGAAAATGAATAGATGTGGAACATATCAGAACATGGCTTGGCTTGTTTGGTTTGGTTTGGTGACATAAATATAGTTCAAGTCTTCAAGATTTGACAAACATGATGATCTCTATCTGTAATTAAACTCTATCTCCATCTAGACTGAAACTAAAGCTCAAGTTCAGTCGATCCATCCATGCAGCGTAAAAGATATCAAACAACCAAATAGGCTATTTCATTTGGGAAAATATTTTTCACACTTTAATTTTCTCCTCACGTATTTCTTTATTTATATATCCATCGTCAAATTGAGTAACTTAAAACAAAGTCAATGAACAATAAATGAAATAAAAAATACAAAATAAAAAAAGTGAAGTGCCAGAGTCGCTTTCCTTTATCTATTAAATTATTTAAATGAAGGATCGAGAATTTTTTCCCTTTATTTAAGTATGTCCGAATTGCAGTTAAATATCCTTTAAAATTATGAATATTATTATTCGTGATTCATCTAAGATTGAATAAGGATTCCAATATGACTTTTAATATAATATAAATATCGCACTATAGTTATCTCCATTATTATAAAGTCAGTATAGTAATTTTGGTGTTACAATATTTCACCTAAAATATCTGACAAAAATACCCTTAATTATTAAAATTTAAAAAATAATAATAAAAAAAAGTAAAATTAGATATTCTAAATAAAAAAAAATTTTAATTAACATTTTAGTGGAGAAAGTAGGTAGCTAGGTACTCCACCCCTTTTTTTTAGTTAATTACACTAACACTCCCTGAGTTTTGAAATTGCTTTCACATCTTACTAACAAATTTAGCCTCAAGGAGCCTTTTTTTCCATTACATTTTAATTTATTTTTCTCCTCTTTTTGGCAACAATATACATAATAAGAAGGGTTTTTTTTTCGGCAAATATTTTGAATTGCGATAGCAGTAACTTTGCGATATCTACGCGTTATAACGTAGATAATTATATATATATATAGTAATTGAAGTAAAATAAAATATAGTGCATAATTAAAAGCAATAAAAAGTTCGAATTTCCATCAAATCACAATTGTCAAGCATTACAAAAAAAGATTAAAAAAAATTCAACGTTTATAAAAAAGATAGTTAAACTTCAAATAGAAATCCAAAAAAGTCTACAGTGACTAACACACACAAAAAAAAAAATCATTAAAAGCTTCATGCACTTCACTCAACAATTTCCTCATCCTTATCCTCATCAATAAGAATGTCATCATCCAAATCCAAACTACCATAAGCTAGACCTTACCACTATCATTATCAACCATATGAGTAACGGGCGGTTCCAACCAACTCAAATCATCTTCAATCACATCATCAAGAAGCCTTGGTTTTTTTCGAGTCTTCTGTTTTGTCCATAATAAGCTATACATTTTTTCATTTATTACCTAATTGGTAAACTAATTTATTGAAAATTTATAAACAAAGAAACATATTTTGAAGGTTTTTTCTATACTTAGTTAAGCTTCCACCACAAGGTTGCTTGTAGTGAATAATTGGAGGTTCTCAGGGAGGAGTACGTTCCGTAAGAGGAGAAGTAGGCTCCCTATGATGAGAAGTAAGCTCCTTAGGTGGAGAAGTATGACCCATAGGAGGAGAAATAGACTCCCGAGTCGGCTCATCAACAATTGATTCTCTGGTTCGTAGGCTACTAACTTTATAAGCAAGAATCGGCACATTCCGTATGGCATCAACATCAAATATAGCTTCCTCTTCAATCCAATTAAGATTCATAGGGGAGAGTCGGATCCTCTATCTCGGTTACCCATTCATCGTCCGAAAGAATGTCATCCACTAGGAATGGGCCGGATCAACCTCTCCTACGTTGAATACTTTTTTACTTTAAAGAGGTGTTATATTAAGCATTTAACATTTTGTGCTCAAGTTTTTTTTTTTTTTGGTCAGGCTCAAAGTCAAAAACCACGTGGTTTCATTAAAATGGAGGGAAAAAAAATTCATTTAGCCTAGCAAGGGCCTCCCCGAAGGCCTCCAAAAGCTTAGGGCCTCCCCCCAGTCCCTCACCGCCTGAAGCAGGCTTTGGGCTGAATAAAAGATTTATAGGCCAAGACCTGAAGCAGGTGCAGTGCAGCATCGACAGTCCACAAATAAGTGGCACATGAGATGAGAGCAAGTGAAGATAAATAAAAAACATTATCCAAATTTCCCCATAAGAATTAAGCACCCTCCTCTCAGCTGCTACCAAACTAAGCAATTAAGTAGTTGTAATTTCTGAGAAATTGAGAATGAGATGCATCCAATTTCACTCTGGATTGGTGCTTCCTTTGCGAAGCCATACACAGACAAAGACACAGAGGCAACACTTGGTTCCACTAAGGACAAGGACCAAGGCCATGGCCATGCACAATAATGCAATTCTTCTTCATATCACTTCCCCTCCCAAGTCTGGAGACATTTCAGTCCTCCTTCAAACTGGGTATTTTTTTTTTTTTTTTTCACCTTCAAATTTCAAATTTCATAATTATGCTATTATTTTTTTCACCTTCAAAAATCAAACTGGGTAATATTTTTTGTTTTTATATTGTCTTGTGTTGCAGTGGGGTGCTGCTTTTGGCTTACGGGTTCTCGAACTTCGTGGTGCCAATTCTTGTTTCGAGATATTTTGGGTTCGATAAGGTAGGTGAAGAGGAAGATGATGAGGACGACCTATTCAAGATGTGAAAAGGGGCAGAAGGCAGAAGCTCATGAAAATTGAAACGAAAACATGTTTTTTATTCTTGGCGTGGGGTGATGAGTCAGTTACAGACTTACATCTGAGATTTATTATTTTTATGATTGTCTTATGTTTGTCTAATTTCGACACCCAATTGAAAGACCTGGTTTGATTCATGATAGTCATTGTGTTTTCGGGTAAAGAAGAAAAACAATATTATTTTTATGATTGTCTTAAGTTTGTCTAATTTCGACACCCAATTGAAAGACCTGGTTTGATTCATGATAGTCATTGTGTTTTCGGGTAAAGAAGAAAAACAAAAGACCGTTGTGCTTGTAGAGTTGTAGATCGGTAAAAAGAAAAGGGTGATTATTAAATTTTCTGAATTCATTCCATTTCAATATGTAAATTCAAGACAATAAATTCATAAACTCAGACAGTCCTGAAATTGTGGCTAATGGTAACCCACCCCATTAGCTCATTTTGCTCAAAACAATTTACAATTACCAGCAAAATCAAGCCTGATTTTCACCAAAATTTTAAATTAAAAAAAAAAAAAACAAATGGAAACAAGCAGCTATGTCTAAACAACTGTCCAATCATTTTCGTCTGTAATCGAAGGTGTTTCAACAGGGGATGTATTTTCAGGCTTGGGAGGCTTTTTTGAAAATAATGATGACTTGTTGTCAAGGAAACTCGAAAATGGCTGGCTACCGGGGCTCGTTGAGCTTTTCTGGTCCTTTGAAGTTGATTTTCTCAACTGTTTATCTTTGCCACCAAAGTTGAGGATGAGCCTCCTAAAACCCCGTTTTGGCTCACTGGAAGGGGTCTTCGACTCGTCCGGCTGCTTCATTACTTTTACAACTTCCTCTGGATTGATTAACATAGTCTCCACTGTTTCATATACCTGTACCAACAAACTAAGATTTTCAGAAGATCAACTTTAGGAAGCAAAAGCATTTAATTTATGGCAAAGGATAGGATTAAGAATAATAAAATAATCATGTATACATTGTAATAGTAAAACAATATTTTAATTCTCATTGCAGATGAGCTCTTCTAATTAAAATGAATGTCTAAAGACAATAAGGAAAGAATACTCTGATCAGGCATCAATGATCCCCATAATCACAGAAGTGTGCCAAAGTATAATTAAAATGGCCTAAGAAGACTTATCATACTAGTCCAACTGACTTACACAACTATGAGCCTTGGTTTAGTCATATGGATCCATCCTACCTGGCAAAGCTCATCGACCTTCTCAGTCCAGGCACTGCCTTGACAAGTTGAAACCATATAGTCCTTGCATTCATGGAACAGCTTCGAAAAGTCACTACTCGAGGACAGTTTAGCCTCGGCAATTACAAATCCTAAACCAAGCTGAATATTGTACGATAGGGATCGTTAGTACAAGATACTTGCACTGTAATGTACATGTTAAATAATATTGAAAATAATGAAAGCAAGCACATAATAATATAGAAAACCAACTTACCAATGAAATAAATAGCTGCTGAAAAATCTCGGAAGGTGATATGTCCTCAAAACCATCAAGGATACCTTCCCTACAGGATCAATGCACAATGACACTTTCGTCACACAGCAATCTTTATTAAACCAACATCAGGTATAAGAAAATTAGCAAAACTCACACTGCTAAATCCTCATCAAAGAGGGGTACTTGTTTAACTGCTGGAACTGGTTTGCATGTATCCCAAAACTCACGCCATAAATTGCCTAACATCAAACCATAACCATAGGTCCGTCAAAAAAAGAAGTATAAACATAGGAAATTACATATGATTTAACTACACGACAGCATTTTAAGCTCCCACATATGCCTTTATGCACCCTTAGCTAAGCACCATATCACAGGACAAATGATAATAATAGTGCTATACATAGGGCATCGACTATTTTGTCCCCATGGTTTACCCTAGAAAGATCAGAGAAAGACAATCCAACTGTTACTTCCCTTTTTGTTAATAAAAAACAGATTGGTGCTTAGGAACAGAATGATCTTAAATATCAGAAAAATAGGCTTAAACCTAGGTTTTCAAACAGGTATACACACAAAACGTCTAAACAATTGACACGGCACCTCAAGTCACTTATGTGATTCCAATAAAGCACACCAACAGCAAAGCATAAGCATCCAAGCTCGTTGTCCAATTATACAACTAATTTCAGCTAGAGTATTACTATATAAAGAAAAGCAATTTGCAGTTTTAATTGCATTCAGCAACCTCCTCTAACAGTTAACCTTGGATATACAGATCTGTTGACATTTTATATAGCAACGGAAAGCCAGGAAGAGGTGGGCACCTTCTTTTAGCATTCGGCTACTTAGTTGACCTCTTGTGGACGATAAGTCACTGCCATTAAAAGATTCTGTAGCCTCAGTAATTGGCTCACTCTCTGTCCAGTCAGGCGGGGAGTGCCATCTCACAAAGTCTTCTAAAATACAACCAGGATTTGCAGCCTACATACGATAATTAGTAGAACTCAGTTAACTTGAACAGCTGACACATAGCATTCGGTGCTTTTATCAGATTAACTTTCATTAGTGGAAACCTTGAAAGCCTGCATGTCAGAGAGGAGTTGAGAACATCCAGCACCAACACTGATCATAAAACATAAAGCTATTTGTCAAAGAATGTCTATATTAATCAGAATAAAAAGTAGCATGTTTAGTGTGTAAGTATGTGTAGATGTTCAGAGAGCTTGGCCAAAACACACTCGCTTTAAAAAAAAACAAATGCGGAAATGACTTGAAATCCAAAAAAAACTAAGAATGAACTCAAATGCAAACCTTCCTGTTCGAAGCACAAACTCCTCTGTTTCTCTGATAAGATCTTCAGTAAGCAAAGGTCCTTCCTACATGTAAAAGTGCACATATATATATATATATATCTCTTTTATGAGAACAAGTGAACATATTTATACTTCAAGGACAAGTTATTAAACAAACCTGGGTCACAGGGGTGTACACAGGTTCACCAGTCTCCAGCATTGTAAGGTTACCAGATGGTTTATCAGCACCTAGTCGGAGGACAAGTTCCCCAGTGCTTATCCTAGCATACAAAATAGGGCCAGCAGGATTGTCTTTTGAAACAACAGACTCTTCTGCATTTGGACTGGCTTCCCTTATTACAAAGTCTAATGTTTCAGTGGCAATAGCACGACGCCTTTTCCTGGAAACACAACAGTTCATAACTTGCAACCGCTGATACAAAAGACAGGAATCCAGATCTGGAATATCATCCATGGGGATGCTAGGTACATATTCTTCTTCATACCAAAGTCTTCTCAGCTGTACGTGAAAGAAATTCTTAATATACTTTTTCAGAATAACATCAATCAAAAAACAGCGTACTATGTATCCATGTTCAATGGACCCAAGTAAAATATTATAAATTAAAAGAAAAAGAAACTGTAAACTTGAACAGAATGGGCAATTTTCTGACAATAATTTTACTTGGCAGGATAATATATTCTTTTTCGGTTTAAGATAATAAATTTCAACTCAAGATCACAAAAGTTTATCATACGTTAGACCGAACCCAAAACATTCTTTTTCGGTTTAAGATAATAAATTTCAACTCAAGATCACAGCAGTACTCAAACTAAAACATAATCGCTTGTTCAAAGAAGAGTATACTTCCAGAAATACATAAGTGTTATGGTTATAAAACAAACAGCTAGGAGTGTCAGATCACTATATTTCTCTGTTTCTTTTCATTGTAATCCATTGGCTAAAGATCAAATAGCTCATATTTATACAACTTACTTCGGCAACAACTCTGCACCAAAACAGTGTCATTTTCTTGAGGGTTCTGAAGCTCCCTACGACTTCAGCTAACTTAACAACTAGGCTTTCAGGAGGAGCACCATGAATATCTCTTGGCAAAGATGCTGTGGTAATTGCCTCAGAACCAGAATTGATATTCCGTTTTAGAAAATTCCCCTCTGCGAATATCTTGCAAATATTACAACGGAAGTGAAAGATCATAACATGATAATGAATAAAAATTTAGGAATAGGAAAGACCAACAGGAAGTAACTGTCATGAGGACAACTAACGTATGCATCTACCTGCATCAAACAGCGAGCGGATCAACGATAGCACCTTCTCGTTATTACCAAAATCAGATGGCTTTTCATCCTTTTCACGAAGTACTAATGACTTCACAGCAGAGAGACTCAGACCCGCTCTCTCCCTGCCAGGTGAGGAACTTCCTGGTGATGCCAACAAATCTTTCAATGACTTGGACTTCTTTCCAGCCCTGGGTAAAAGTCAATAAATTTAGGGCAGAAAGTTAGGAAACCATGTACAAAGTAAAAGCTCTTAACATGTAGAACCATTTTAAAAGTTAAAACGTATCTAATGCCACATTGATTACACTACATTGCTAGGTGACTTTCCAATTGACACATGCACTTCAAAAATAAGAATCCAAGATCATAGGCAATTTTTAACATACAAACATTTTCACAATGTTTAAAGACTGCAAGTGAAAAATGTTTCTGTAAAAGTGGGCTCCCAAATAAAGATTTGATAACTCCATAGGAAAATTATCAGGGAAAGAAGACCTATTAGGCAAAGAAATTCCAGAATCTGAAGACTTACTCGACAGCCGTAGCCAATTGCCTCATAACAGACAATGGAGGAACTGCAATGTTGTCTGCACCTAAGCTTTCAACTGAGGGAATCATCTCTGCCACCTTGCAAGTATCAAATCCCAATTTATCATCATAGGAAAAACAATTGATAGAAGCAAAAGGACAGATGAATCAGTAAAATCAGTTATCAATTACAGACAATCAAGAAGTTAGGCATGGCCTAAATTGGATGATAATCATTTTTCCTGGTTTATTTACCAGTACAGCACAACTAAAAGTGTTTTTCCATCGTTACTGGTTACATTGTTTCCATTCATAATCACAACTAATCTTCTAACTAAAAGAAAAAGACGCAAAGAATATGAATGATCACATTTCTAATGAGTCTTTATCGCCACATTTTCTTAATATAGACTGGAACGAACACCCGATTACAACTTCAGTTACCTTTCCCAAGACAAAAACAAGGCCAGCCCACCCGGGCCCCGGAAAAGGTTGAATGTTTTACCTTTTCGTTCGTGAATGTGACGTAATTATGCATAGATGATCCAAAAATAAAACGTAAAGACTAGGGGCAGTTTGTTAACCATTCCGTTTTTGGTTTCCAGTTTTCACTTTATGTGCATGAGACATGTAAAAGATATAGGAAAATGAGGGATGAGGAAAAGTGGTGGTATAGAGAGGGAGAATAAAGAAGGAAGTATGAAAACAAAACAAAAAAAAAAAAAGTGAAACCCACAACAAATAGGTTTTGGTTTTTGGTTTTTTGTCTACTTTCTCTTTTACATTAGCACTCCATCTCTTTCACCATATCCTTCCTCCAACCTTTTCAGTTCCTCATATCTCAAGCATAAAAAGTGAAAGCATAAGTAGAATGGTTATCAAACAGCCGCTTAGAAAATAAACCATAGTAATGTCCTGAACGGAAATAAAAGATATAAAGAATCAACTTACCCTTGCTTCCATATCATTTTTCATATTCAGAATGTACAAATTTTCATCATAAAAAGGAACAGCCATGGTTGCATATTCGGGCTTCTCAGAATCTTCAACTCCTTTTTTACCTATTCCAATATTCCTCAATCTATCCTGCCAATCTTGCTTTGTGCCTATGTTTGGAGGTCTCCACCTCAAATGCTTCGATTCATGGGAACCCTGTATTTGATATCAATCAAACTCAGAAATTGTAAATTTTCAGAATTTGAAATTGCAAGCTTTCTGTTAACCAATGATTATGGTATGTTGGGTAAAGGGCCAAACTGGTAAAACCGAAAACGTTCACTCTGCTATGCCTGATTTAACAATGTAGATTAATTAAGGTCACGCTAATGTCATCTTAAAATTCCTAGGACTCATTTTCGTGTTTTGCTTGGGAACCAAAAGAAAATGATCACTTCCTAAACCAAAAATCGTGAAAAACTTAAACAAATTATATACAGCCCGAGAGAAACATTCAAACCCAACTTGAATTGATAAAAAATAGCTATATATAAATAAACAAAGCAAAAAAAACTTACCTTTGACTCGCCCTCGTTCCTTGGTGATTCATCATCTGCTTGATTAATCAAATTCCTTGGCGATTGTTTATCAGAATCTTCACCGATTTAACATTAAGTTTTCAGAAAATTAACAACATTTATAATCATGAATGAGAAATTGAAATCCGAAAAAACAAAAATAGCATTAGGAAAAGTCAAATTGAAGTCTGGGGCAGTAAAAAAAAGTAAACGGAAGAATATGATTTAGCGAATGAGATTAAAATTGAAGATAAAGACGAGAATAAATCTCCGCACCTCGATCGGGCTTTAAGTCAGATAAAACTCGCTCCGCTTTAGCCGCCGCAGAATGGAAGGCGGTCCTCGCTTTAGATACAAAGGAGGGCGACTCCATATCCTGCGCCGGGGGTGCGCAGGTTAAGCTCTCAGTATAACTGCGAAAAAGCCCAAAATGGCGTCCATTTTTTGTAGCTGTTGAGATTGAGAGAGAGATGTGGGGAAGCACTTAGGCTGGCGACATGGCATTTCAGTTCAGTCTGTAATGGTATACAGACTCGGACAACTTTTATAATTTTTGCTTTCTTTTTGGGATTTTATATTTTTCATTTTGTTTTATCATTTTTTTAACTATTTTATTTTGGTATGACATTATTATATGAATCGTGAAATATGGATATCACCGCCCGTTTTCTATGTATGGATTATGACTTATTTATGAGATTGACTAACTAGTTGCATTTATGAAATTCACCTAGTCTAAAGAAATTATTTTCGCTAAATTATTGACAGTATAATGCATGATTCAAATTCAAAATCTCATAAAATTTTCCCCAAAAAAATTGTTGCTGGTTGACCGAAGGAGGGCCATTTTGCTCACTCTCATCCTTTTTTGGTCGATGTAATAGAGCCCCTCATACTCTCACACATGAAGAACCTCCTCCTAGTTTATACTCTCACACATGAAGAACCTCCTCCTAGTTTATGTTTTAATTCCCTTCTTCATAAGGGTTCCATCTTAACCCATTGTCCTCTCGCTTGCCAAGGCCATCCTAGTTTCTTATGTAGTCCCTTATAACTTGATTAATTTTGATGTATTTTAATTGATTTTATTTAAGGTGCAACCCGGGTAGATTTGACAGGTCGTAAGGTCAATTCCACTCTAACTCATTTTTGGAAAAAGAAAAAATAAAATCTTACCTTATCTTCTATAATTTGAGTATGGTTTGGATTCTTATGCCAATTTGTTCGGATTTGAGTTTCAGTTCAAGTTAAACCAAATTCAACCAAAAAGTTAAAATCGCAGTTTCAACCTATGTAATCTCCAGAACTATTTATTTGAAATATCTTATAATAACGAAAATAAGAACATGACTAAGTTCACAAAATAATGTTTTATAGTTGGATAGAAGTTGCAACATAATAATTCACATATATATAATTCTTCTCTTCTTTTTTGTTAGTACTTAGTAGTGTTTAATTATACTCCGTGGGCTAGACCTGATAAATACATAGTTATGAATAACCTAGGTAAGTAGGTAGTAATTAGTAAATGTTAAATGAATTTTAGGCTACAATTTGGTTAAGTCGGGTTATTTAAACTTGCGTTGAGTTCGGGTGGTTTACTATGATTCTCAATCCCATCCTAACAAATACTCAAGTTTAGACTGGTTTGGATTCGAACGAGTTTATACTATAAAAAACTACCCATCGAATTAAAAGTCGAATTAATTCGAGTTGGCCCAACTCAAATTGCACCTCTAATTTTAACCTAGCCACATTAACTTTATTGTTAAAACCATCGTAATTTCTTCTATAGGCTCTTTTTAATTTAGTTTTCATGTATCTAAAGTGATACGTGTGTGATTAACACTTTGGACAAGCTTTTTTTTAACTTTTTTATTGCAATAATTCAGATATTGAATTTGTGTTAAACAACTAAATGAGATAACAATTAAGTTTTTTTTTTAGAAGATAAGAAATTTCATTAATAGAACAAAGAAACAAACTAAAGACAAGTTAGACTGCAATAATTTGACAACAAATATGGGTAAATACCTCTAGTGATCAGACTCGACATCTGTCGAAACCATCTAAAGGGAATAACGCACAAAATAATATAACTTGAATCCTTTAAGTATCATTAAGGTCATTACTGCCCAAACAACTAATCTTTGCAATCCCACAAAAGGGAAAACCTAACGCTGCCAACACAATATAAAAACCGTTGGACTTAGTTGCACAAAGCAAACTTAAAAAGAAAAAAATAAATAACCCAACAAAAGGCACAATGAGCCACAACCAGCATTGTTGCTGCCTATCACTACCGTTATCGCCGCCTCCGCGGAATTCCGAAGACGACGAGGAATACCGTCCATAAACATATCGCATATGCTCCTATATGCCGTGATTGACACCACCACCACCAGTGGTGGACCGCGTTCGCTCGTCGAAACCCACAAGTCCGCATCACGAGCAAAATACATGTGAAAGCAGATGAAGCTCCTAATGACAAGAGCTTCACCGGAAACTTGACCCCTCGGAACGCCGAAACCCGTGACCATGCATGATCGACACCATGACGATAGAAAGAGAACATGAAGCTTGAAGACAAACAAATTTTGGTGAACTCAATCCCAAGACTTGTTAAATTATTTAATTTATTCACTATATCTCTATGGCTACCCAAGGGAAATCCCCTTAACCCGAAGAAGATCAATCTAAGAAATTTTCTTTTGAGGAAGATAGATTGGCAAATTTGGGTATTGAGCTTATGTCTGGGTTGGTTTCATTTGATTCTCCGCCAGATTGTGTTGGGTCCTGCCTTTACATATAATGCCTTGGGTGTTGCTTTTTCGAGAGCTGTAGTTTAGCTGTTGGTTGGTTTCTTTCTCTCTTCCTTTAGTAAATAAAAAAAATTAAAAACTTCCCATGAGAAAAAAAACATCAATAACTATAATTTTATTGACATTCCAATAAAATTTTGATAAAACTACACTTGCAGCACTCGACCTTTTGTAGCATTACTGTTTACCAAATTTTATATGCGTAACTTTATTTTTTTTCGTGACAAGTTATGTGTACATTTCCTAACTATTCTTTTCTAGTCTTCGAAGTAAAAATTAAAATAAAAAAACTACACTTTTCTACTAAGTAAAAGTCTATTTCTTTCAAAAATTGAACTGTTCCATTAATTCAATAGAATATTAAATTTATAAATTATTTTTTTCCATCAAAATTTGAGAATTATTGATAGTAGGTTTCGTTCATTAATAGTATGTTTAATAATTTCAAACTTAATGTATATAATCTCACTCGTTAATATATTTCTATAAAAAAAATATTCCAAACTTTGTAGCTACAAAAGAGCTATTAGTGCCACTTCCTATTATGATATAGTGGTATTCCTACACTCGTTGTGTGGTGGGAGGTATTTGGTTCGATTCTCATAGAATGCGAAGTCTTTACTTTATTTGTATAATGCAATCTTCTGTAGAATATAATTCATTTTATTTGTTGGTAAAAAAGTTTGATCTCTCTGATTGTTTTTTGAAATTACATTGAAGGGATTCCAATTCTAAGTTCATATTATTCATTCTTCAAAACCCCTACTTCGGTATGTCCACATGGTTTCTTCTTTGGACTACTCTATTCAATAATAGGTTGCCATAATATATCAATTGCTATACGATGCTAGAGATTCCAAGAAAATGGAGCTCACGTTTAGAACTGATTCTAATTATCCTTCAAAACCTTTTTCA
This sequence comes from Oemleria cerasiformis, assembly GCA_037349345.1. Lineage (NCBI taxonomy): Eukaryota > Viridiplantae > Streptophyta > Magnoliopsida > Rosales > Rosaceae > Oemleria > Oemleria cerasiformis. The sequence goes on from JAZGTL010000007.1 coordinate 14,284,006, forward strand.
ATTATACGATTGTTGCCATTTTAAGATGATATTAAAATGAACAGTAAATTACATAAATTTCTCTCTAAGAAAACACACAATTGGGAGAATATTCATTCATTCTCCGCGTACATATATCAAGCTTGCTTTTTATATGTGAGATGTGAGACCTAAAATCTACCCGTACATAGTGAAAAGAATATCACTTCCGATTTTAGCATCTTCTTCACATAAGATGTTAAATTGGAACGTTGATGTCAGATGAAAAGAGTTTGAAGGAGAAAAAATTCAAATAGTAATGTCCTTTATTTGTTTTTATATATACATACCAAAGATAAAAACAAGTTAAACACTAAAAGTTCAATTTAGAGCCAAGCAACAACCAACCTCATGACGTAGTTAGGCTGATTCGTATGACCCACTAATAACCAGATCTACACGAAACAGACAAACATAAGATGTCCAAGGTGATAAAGAAGTGTTAGTGTTGCCACCTAACCATTCAGCCATAGCCACCATCAATCTCCACAAACAAGTGAACGATGAGGAACACAGTCTGAAAAGAGAAAATGGATTGACAGAATTGGAAGCCAAGAGAGAGAAATATGCTCGGAAGGGGGAGGCAAGGGTTAGTAAAGAATCAACCAGCAGTGGTGAACATAGTACTTTATATAGATAAATGTTTAGGATTTTTTTTTAGCCGAAAGGAAACCAGTGTTTTAATTACATTCTAATTAAATTAGAGCATCTCCAGCAGAGTCCCTAAATTTAAGCTAAAATAGTTAGAAAGTTATTTTAGCAAACATTTGAATATCTTCAATTTATTATTTTATTATTTATGAAATTCATGCTCCCCAAAATAATAAAATTCTAAAGTAGGATATGGAATAGGGACTATGCTGGAGCTCTTTTTTCTTCGAAAATCCCTAAATTAACTAAAAATTTTATTTTAGGGACTCTGCTGGAGATGCTCTTAAGAAGTAAATGTTAAGAGAAACACTTTCTATAGACATCATAATGGTGAAAAAAACACAAAATCAATAGATGACAATGTCAATGGTTAAGAGAATTTAATGGACATATATGTTATCCATTTTTCAAAAGTAATTGTAGTATCATTTATTTTGAGTACTCAAAATTATGGAAGACAAATACTCATGCACTCGAATTGATAATCGATTTTCACACTCCGTATTTTACTTTTTGCACCCCATTTTCTCTTTTGATGTTGGCTTTTTACTTTAAATGCACAATATTCTCGTATGAATGTCCCATTTTACACAATATTCTCATTATTCGTTCAAAATGCACCTTGAAATAGACGAGTTGACTCACTTAGCACTTTTTTTCGTTCAATCCGTTAAATGAGCGTAAAAAAATAAAGTAAAATTGAAAATTTACCTTGAAAATGGAACGGAGTTTACTAATCTACCTTGAGACCTTTTTTCTCTCTCGACACCTCCACGCCGCCTCCAACACCTGCGACAAAACCCACCGCTTGCAATGCTCCATAGCCCATCGCCACCCAACACCCCTGCCACTTTAATTCTTCAACAGCTGCCACTTCAATTGTTCGACAGCTGCCCTTCTTGCTTCTGATCACCCTTAAGTCTTCGTTTTCGTCATCATCTCTTTCACGCCTTTTCGAGAAGACCTCATCATCGTTCCACCGATTGCAATCCACCATGCCCATCGCAACCAAGACAAAATCACAACTAAGACCCACTCCTCTCTCCCTCTTTCTCAACGACGGTGGTTCCAAAGACAAAGATACCCAGTACTTGGGGAGTCTCGGACTTGTGGGCTAGGGTTTTGGCGTAGGCTTCCCAAGTCAAATCGCCGATGAGAAAGGTCATGTCATCATCGACAACGATAGCGATATAGAACCCGGATTGGGGTTCGAGTCCAGACCCAAACCGGGCTTTGGAGAGGTCCCAGAAGATGATAATGTTGGGGGCGAGCTTCTTGGAGCCATGCTTTTTCCAGAAGAGGAAGGGTTTGATATGGAGGTGGAAAGACAGCGACGGGGAAGATAGAAAGGGAGGGAGGGGGGGAGTCGAATGAGTGATTGAAGAGGTTGAGGTGGAGGGAGTGACCGGTGAAGGAGCGGGACCAGGTAAGGGAAAAGAGGGCGAGGTCGGTGTGGTAGAGGCAGGTGGTGAGGTTGGGTGGTTGGAGATTGGTGAAGGAGGAGGCAGCAGAGACATGAACCCTTCTTCTTCTCAAAGTCAAAAGAACTCCCAGTTCATCTCAAAGTGAGGGGAATAAGAACCTTGGATCTTCCTAAAATCAGGTACAATAAACATAAAAAATAAAATAGAAATTTGGAAGCGATCTATGTTTCCTTTTGTTGTAGTAAGCTGAAACAAAAATTATTTAGTTGGGTTTTATAGATTCATGTTTATTTGATGAAATTTTGGAGAAGGCGTTGATGAATGTGTATACATATATATTTTATGTGAAATTGATGAATTTGAAGATGTTGGTTGGACTTGAAAGAGGATTGGCTACAGACCCTATAATTTGTACATAAATATATGGGCATATTGGCAATGGCAGCATTCACATCAATTTGGAATGGTATAGGCAACGAGAGGAGATGACTGGGCTTTGTGGCGAGGTTGATGGTGGCCTGGACTGGTCACGGTGGTGGTGTGGTCTGTGCGTGGCCGCTGTCGTAGGGAGAAGGAAGGGCATGAAGCTATCAGGGGGAGAGAGTGAAAATAGAAAGGGGGATTTTGGTGCCAACGTGTCCAAATTTTCAATTTTGTCCCAGTTTTTAACGGTCACTTAGCACCTGAATGGGCCAACATTTGTTTCATAGTGCATTTTGAACGAATAATGAAAATATGGTGTAAAGTGGGACATTCATGCGAGAACATGATGCATTTAAAATAAAATACCTGTAATATTTCTTCAAAGTGGAGTGCGGAAAGTAAAATAAGAAGTGTGAAAATCAGTTCTCCTCATATTTTTAATACTTATTAGGTGAAAAAATTCACATGTTAATAAAACTCAATTAGAAATAAATAAGTAAAAGAAGACCCAAAATTATAAAATATTTATGCACTCAAATTTTCAATCATTTTTAGGTGAAATTTACTTCTTAATAAAGAATCAATTAGAAATAAATAAATAAAATAAATTTCAAGAATTTTAACCATATTTGTATAATTTACATATACAATTTACATATACATATACAAATAAAGATGTAACAAACAAAATAAATTCTTAAGAAATCCAAAATAAATTCTTAAGAAATAAAACGAGTTGTGTTGTCACACTAGTTAACTTAATGGCTTATTACTTACAATGCATCCAGAACACGCCATTCATTCTTAAAATGTACCATGAACTGCAATTTGTTTCAGTTTGCACCATGAACGGTAACATCGTTAAAAACGTTGCACCATTTCGCTCACATTGTTACTAACACCATTAAAAACGTTATCAAATCCCTTAAGTACCCCTATGTAAATCCCCAAATTATCTTTCTTCTCCCCCATCCTTCTCCTGCTTCTGGGTTTGTTGAAATTTTTATTGGTTCTATCTTGGATTCAAGCAATCAAGCTACTAGTTTCATCTTCATCTTCAATTTTTGATGATTCTAGCTTGGATTCAAGAAACCCAACTCTACCAAACTCTACCCCCCCTCAATTTGAGAAACAAAAACAAAAAAAATCCCACACCCAAACCCCAAAGCAGAGCTAGACCCAGTCAAAGATACTGCCACACAAACCAGCATCACAAAAGACTCATCTTTTGAATTCATATCTTTGGAAGCCATAGCCAATTCGATCCCATCGAAAAGCAAAAGCACCTCAAGAATCCCAACCAGAAATTAATTCAAAACGCTTGCAAACGAGTTCCCAAATGCCAGAGTCAGCCCCAATTTCCCAATCCCTAAAAACACCACCGACGCCCTGCTCCTCCCTCCAAATATGTACTGCCCGGTAAGCCCACCGTCTCCGTGGCACACCCGCATCGCCCCTAACCAGCACCTCACTTCTACAATTTCCAGAGACTTCATGTTCATTGGATGGCCCAATTTGACCTTGGGACCATAATCTGCACTCACTTCCCACACCTAACATAAAAAACCTGAGATTCAAACGGCCCGAACTAGCACCCCACGAAGTTCATGACTTCGACACTGTTCGACACCGTCCAAGCATATGCCTCGTAGTCGGGGAACAAATCGCTAGATAATATGCAGACGTCGATGTCGGGGATGAATTGGCAAAGGAAAGACATAAGGCCGGAGACACCAAGGAAAAGGAGGAGAAGAGAGACGATTGGGGGAGAAGCATATGATTTTGGGATTTACAAAAGGGTATTTAAGTGATTTGAGAACCTTTTTAACAGTGTTAGTAACGGTATGAGCGAAATGATGCAACATTTTTAACAGTGTTAACGTTCATAGTGCAAACGGAGGTAAATTGCAATTCATTATGCATTTTGAGAATGAATGGCGTATTCTAAATACCTTTAAAATAATAAGCCTAACTTAATTTATCATGAAATGTTAACCTATTAAAACCATGGGTCATAGTTAGAGCTAGCAATAGTTGTTTATTTTATCTAAGTACACTCACCATGAACTTGAGTTATTAATAATCATGTTAAAAATGATCAACTCAAATCTGGCCCGTTAATGAATCAGAAACGGGTTGTGTTAGATAGCCAATTAATTTGTGATATGTTGAACATATTTAAACTGCTAAGCCTATAACCATATAAAATTTATGTAATACATTTTAAATTCAATATTTACCACCAAACAACGGTCTACTGGTTCATAATTCATAAGTTTCTAGCCCAAATAATCTTAAATTTATAAAGACCTAAAGGCCTATATGTAGACATTAACTAAATGACCCAGTTACTACACTGGTTAGTAGGTTGTTACAACTTACATGGATTGACTGACCCCAAGACTCACCTATATGATAAATAAGTCATAGCAAGTTCGACTCAAAATTTTGATTATGCTGGTTGACTAGGTTATGCGAGTTACAAATCGTTTATTGAAAGTCATGTCGACAATTATCACTCGACTTGATCTGTGACCGGAAAACCGGTTTGTCAGGCCTAATACTAGGATTTATACCACTAGTTTTCCACTTTCAGTCTCGAATTCACCATCTTATGCATCGAGTTTATAGTTCTGTACTCCAAGAGTTTGGTTTTGGGCCTTACATTTTTCATACTGCAATACCATTCACATTCCGGCAATTACAATTTACAACCCATTTACTCCCGCATATCTATCATGCACTTTTACACATCAGATATAGGTTCACTTACCTCAAGGTGTTCAACATCTTCGTTCATAATTCTACAATGACGCTAAATTTAATACTTCATAGTGATTAATCTAAATTCAATTTCTTTCAAATGGATAAAAATTTCAAAATTTCAGCTTTCAATCGAATTCGACTATATTTTTTCCCTAATCCGAAAACATTATATAACAAGGAACGACTATCCAAATACGGCAAAATTTTGCAGTCTATGGGGGACTGGGAAAGAACCAACTGGAGCTCAATATCCACCCCAAACAATTTTAAAAAGGACTTGAGCCCAATAGTACTGAATTCAACAGAAGAGCAAACCCACAAAATTAGAAAAATACTTGAACCAATAATTTCGAATTCAACAGAAGCATAGATACACCAAACCGCATATTGGATTGGGTCAGTCCAGATCGAAAAAAAGTATAGAAAAACGAAAAAAATTAAAAATGGAATGGGAGAAAGTGGGTGGGATTGAATTTTGCGACTTGTTCGAGGCCAAAATCAAAACCAAATATTTGACAGGCACGGAGAATCGCTTTTTGTTATCGCCAACCTTCAATGCAATTTGCGCCATTTCTAATTGGACGCCCTTGCTCTGCAAATTGGCTTCTACTTTACTCTCATTAAAACCAAAAACAAACCTTTCAAAATAAACAAAATTTTAAAACGAAAACAAAACCTAGCGGAGAAAAACTAGCCTACAAAAGACGAAGAGGCGCGCCGATAACTGGGAATTGTTGAAGAAAAGATAGCGTTGCGACTCGTATTTATAGGCCCTGAAAGAGAATAACCCTAGCTGTTCATCTGTGAGCATAAATGACGAATCTACCCATACCAGGCCCACTCGATTTCTCTCCTTTTTTCGTCATTAAAATTGGGCTTGAGTTTGGGATTATAGTAAGCCTTTTTCTATTTTACTAGGCCCACCCGATTTCTCTCCTTTAAAAAATTTGTAACTTGAAAGTAGGTTTACGAGGAAATAAGAAAATTAAATAAATCACAAATGCATTCCAACAACAAATGAATTACAAGCAAATGGCAACGCATGAACTAGCAGACAACTAGAAATCGTGGAATGGCGCATGACAGTGTCAGACTGTAGAGTGTTGATTATAGTCACAATCCTGTTATAACCGATTCCACATCATTCGTGGATTGTCCAAACTAAATTTGGCCTTGTATTTATTGTGAAAATAAAGTTGATTTTTTAAAAAAATTGACGTAAAGTTCTATTGATACCCTTTGAAATACATTTAATAAATAAAATAAATAAATTAAAAAAAATATGTTCCTATGAAGGAATTACTTCCCCCATTATTCTATGAGTGCTCGTTTGATACGCTGGATTAATCTGACTATTTCAATCGGATATATTAAGAAGGTGTGTAACGACCCAGATTGACGAGTTGTGATTGGTTTGCACGAGTACGACATTTCAGTTATTTAATACTGTCTTGAGAGACGATGCTAGAGTTGCGGATATTCGAGGTTGGGTGTAACACTGTTTGATTTATTTTTATTTTATATCATTCGTCTGATAGGTGGAAGACGGTTCAACTAAAGTACATGGGAGATTCTGCCGGATTTTTGGAAGAATTCTCGTAAAGTGTTTATATGACAGTAAGGTTATTTTAGGAATTATGTTGGGTTGTCAGACGGGAGCAGGGCTTTCACGGATTTCGAGGGAAAATTCGGGAAGAGTCCTGTCAACTTGATATCAGAGCTCTAGGTTAACTCCATGTGGACCGTAGTTTGTTGGCATTCCGATGCTTTCGTGATGCCTCATGGACGTGGTCCTCACCTACGATTTGTTATTGCGACGAGAACGGGGAAATGTGCAAGATGCACGAGATTTAAGGTTCCGACTTCTTGTATCATTTCGAGTCAACATACAATGAGTTTGTAGAGTTTCAATTGGAAATCGCATCAGAAGTTTAAAAATAGAAGTTGATGTTTAACCTGAATGACACTGGGAACCTTTGGACTTGGGTAAGGTAGTTTGCTTCGCGTTGGTGGGGCGCGGGAAGACTCGAAAGGTTGTACGAAGTTGAGTCTTGACATGTGTTGACTGAATTTTGAGGACGAAATTTTCTTTAAGGGGGGTGAGTTGTAACGACCCGGATTGATGAGTTGTGATTGGTTCACACAAATACGACATTTCAGTTATTTAATACCGTCTTGAGAGACGAGGTTACAATTGCGGATATACAAGGATGGGTGTAACACTGTTTGATTTATTTTAATTTTATATCATTCGTCTGACAGGTGAAAGACCGTTCAACTAAAGTACATGGGAGATTCTGCCGGATTTTCAGTAGAATTCTCGTAAAGTGTTTATATGACAGTAAGATTATTTTAGGGATTATTTTGGGTTGTCAGATGGGAGCATAGCTTTTCATGAATTTCGAGGGGAAATTCGGGAAGGGTCATGTCAAGGTGTATTCCATTGAGATTTTCATAGAGTTTAAATGCCTCTAAAAGTTCAGATGTATTCAATTAGGATTTTTAAAGAGTTGGTAAAAGTTTGGGGTATTCCATTAGGAAAATACTTGCATCCCACCCTAGTGGTACCTATTCATGCCATCCTTTCGATTTATCAAATTATTTTTTTACATATATCATAATCGGAACCGTTCATTCTCTAAATCATCATGTTAAGATCATCTTCATAATAAATCAACAAGATTAGAGGCCGTTTAGGCATTCCTATGTATAAAATAAATCAACGGTTTTGGTAAGAATTAAGATCCTAATGACGAACTGTCCATTTAGTTGATATATATGAATGACTAAACGACCTCTAATCTTGTTGATTTTTTACAGAGATGATCTTAACATGATGATTTAGTGAATGAACGGTTCCGATTATGATATATGTACAAAGACGATTCGATAAATCAAAAGGATGGTATGAGAATGTGTATTTAATTATGACATTTTATAACTGCATAAAAAATTAGGTGTATTGAAAATATCAATGGTGCAAAACATCATTTTAATAACTTCAAAAATTAGATAACTATTAATAACTTTTGAATAATTTAAATTTAAGATGATGCTCACAACAAACCTTTCCTACGTGGATAAATGGAAGGCCTTTTACCTTAAATGCACCATATACTCGCGTGAAAGTCCAACATTGCACCCTATTCTCATTATTCGCTCAAAATGCACTATGAAATAGAAGAGTTGGCTCACTCAGGTGCTTTTCCGTTTAATCTGTTAAGTGGGAGCCAAAAAATCAAGTAAATTGATTGTTCTGCCCTCCTCTCTCATAAAGCCCTTTCCTCAAACCCAAATCTCTAATGGCCATGCACTGAGCTCTCCATTCGGACCCACCACAAGACCTCGACAACGTCCTCTGCTTTGACCACCACCAACAACAAGTGGCCAATTCGAAACCTGCCAACGACGACTACAACATCAATATGGACCCGGTTAAGCTCCAAATCCGACCTAGCGCTTGATCCAATCTCTTCTCTCGTAACCCCAAGCACAACCCCAGATCAAGCTTCTTAATTCTCGCTTCGAATTTAAGGTAAAAAGCCATATGTACAAGTCGTCAACAATCAAACTTGCTACTAAACATATCTCACAACCCAAATCCCAGATTGTCAACGAATTTAGCAATTTTGATGAATAAAACCATACTAATTAACATTCATTTAAACAATAATAATAATACATGGGTTTTCCTAATCTATATCTAAATCTAATCTTTGTGCTTTTCGTTTTATGGGCATCTAGGTAAATTCAAAACCTAACAAGAACGAAAAGGAAAAGAGAAATTAAGAATAAAACAATACAAATTCAGTCGGAGTGTGAAGGCAGCCGCAAAGAAACCATCGAAAAAATCATCGTCATCGTCGTCGTCATCATCGTCGTCGTAAAAGGAAGAGAGATAAGGAAGGCAAATGAAGGCGATTAAACGACATCGTAGTTGGTGAAGAGGGAAGTAGAAGAGGAGGTGCAACACCTGGTGGCTACTCAAGAAATTCGAGGAATTCCCCCACCCCAGATGCGACACCTCGGGCCCAACAACGTTCCCACTCTCAAACGACGCCATCTCGCACCAACCATTCAAAGTTCCCCTGCTCTCCCTCCTGGACGCGTGGTCCGAGAACACCACGACCCGATGTTCCAGCTTGTCGATCTTGACATGGAGGTCATTAACGATTTCCTAGATTTCTTTTGATATCACTAGACTAGGTGAGTCGATGGTGGGCATGGGCTGGGATTTGTGGGCCTTGTGGACCTAGGAGCCGTGACGGGAGGTGAGGTAGAGAGAGAGAAGGAAGAGGGTCAAAACTATCAGAGACCTGACTAAGATTCCGATGACCACCCACAATTGAAGCCCGAATATCGAGAGAGAAAGGAATTGGTAAGGAGAAAGGGGTTGAAGGGTTGGCGAGGCGAAATGGGTAGAGAGAGAAACCTAAATTTTCAATTTTACTTTGTTTTTTGACGTAGACTTAAAAGATTAAAGGTACTGAGTGGGTAAACTCGGCTAATTTATGGTACATTTTGAGCTAATTTATGGTACATTTTGAGCGAATAATGAGAATAGGATGTAAAGTGGGATTTGCATGCGAGAATAAAATGTATTTAAAGTAAAAAACCTAAATAGAAACAATTGGGACACCGACTGTGACAAAGTGGCTACTCAAGAAATTCGATGGAAACGTAAGAAATTCGAGGAATTCCCCCACCCCATATGCGATACCTCGGGCCCAACAATTTTCCCACTCCCATGACGCCGTCTCGCACCCGCCATTCAAAGTTCCCATGCTCTCCCCAGTGGACGCGTGGTCCGAGAACACCACGACCCAATGATTCGGCTTGTCGATCTCGACATGGAGGTCGTTAACAATTTCCTGGATTTCTTTTGATAACACTAGACTAGGTGGGTCGGTGGTGGGCTTGGGCTGGGATTTGTGGGCCTTGTGGGACTGGGAGTGGTGGCGGGAAGTGAGGCAGAGAGAGAGAGGAGGAAGAGGGTCAGAATTATCAGAGACATAACTAAGATTCCGATGACCACCCACACCAGAAGCCCAAATATCGAGAGAGAAAGGAATTGGTGAGGAGAAAGGGGTTGAAGGGTTGGTGAGGCGAAAGGGGTAGAGAGAAAGCTAAATTTCCAATTTTAATCTGTTTTTTGACGTACACTTAATAGACTAAACAAAAAAGGTACTAAGTGAGTCAACTCGACTGATTTATGGTGCATTTTGAGCTAATAATGAGAATATAATGCAAAGTGAGATTTCCATGATAGAATAAAATTCATTTAAAGTAAAAAAAGCCTAAATAGAAATAATTGGGACACCGGCTGTGACAAAGTGGACCCGTGTTCGTAGTGATTGTTCGAATTATGGACGCCCATTATAACCGAGTCGGAACAATAGTACTCCCGCGACACGTGTTACGTAATGATTGTGCGATTCATGGACGCCAATATAAGCGAGTCGGATCAATGCATCTCCCGCCCATTATAACCGAGTCGGAACAATAGTACTCCCGCGACACGTGTTACGTAATGATTGTGCGATTCATGGACGCCAATATAAGCGAGTCGGATCAATGCATCTCCCGCCCATTACTGTTCAGTCTGTTCGTCACGGTCCGAGTCTGACTTCACTCGCTCTTCCTCATTCTCTGTCAGCATGTGTACGCCGGTCGATTCCGAAATGGAGGAAATGGACGAGACTGAAGCTCTACCCCAGGTCCATTTTCGATTTCTTCACTTGTATATTTTAGTTTCTCACCTTCCGTTTGGTTGCCGAGAAAATGGAGGAGAACGTTTGAAAGCTATAATTTAGTTGAGAATGTTTGTAATTCCGTTGGTTTTGTATTGAAGAAAACAACAATTGAAAATATCACAGAGATCGCTACTCAGTGAAGAAGAATTTGTTCTGTTAGGTTAAATTTGAGTTCAGTTTGTTTGCGGAGAAAATTAAGAAAAGTAAACGAATTATTCACCTATTCTTAAATTTTTATTTATTCATTTTGTCTTCTTTAATTTTCATTTAGAAAATAGATTCAAGGGTGTAGTCTGGTGAAACTGTAGAAAACCGGCTATTTACATGATTACTGTCAAGTAGTAACTGTGCAAGCTTGACCAGCAGTACTAATGAACATAAATGAAGAAATACAATGATTGTTATTACGACATTTTCTATATGTTTAATTTGTTTTGTTGTTTTAAGTGAACTTTTGTCATTGATATCCCAATTTCTTAAAGAAACTTATGCTTTTATGGTTCTGGCAGTGGTTAATGTTTTTTCTTTAAAAGAAATTATTCTTCTATTTGTTCTCGCAGTGATTGATATTTTTTCTCTTTATTATTTGTTGGTTTTGGATTTAAATGTAGGTGTACATGGCATGTATTGTGCACGGCCATAGGTGAGTAATCTTTGTTTTATCTTTAATTTTAGTCAATTCGTATATACAACACACCTCTGCTATAGCTAATGTTGTTACTCATGCCATTCAAAATGGACTGCTTTGCAACTCTTTCATTCCAGAGTTGGAGTTGCATATTATGATTCCAGTATTCGCCAACTTCATGTGCTAGAAGTTTGGGAAGATGGCAGCACAGAATTTCCCCTAATTGATTTAGGTATGAGTTTCATGTCTCTTTTGGGAGCCTATTTCTTATATTCTGTTGGTTTGGTATTTTACCTCCTGATAGTTATGAGTTGATTGGCTTTCTTCTCAATCAATTTATCTCTTGCGCTCTCCTTGTGTTTCATACTTTTAATTTCAATTACTGCTTTGTGAGCATAACTTGATTTGCTTATCTGTTTCTGCATGCAGTAAAATATCAAGCTAATCCCCTGATCATTTACACAAGCACTAAAAGTGAAGAATCCTTCTTGTCTGCTTTACAACGAAGTGGTATGTTGCTACTAAATTATTGGTTTTAAATTTTAGCACAGGAGCAGCTGTTTAACTTTTAAAGTATTGCAGATGGAATGTCTGAGGCTTTTACAGTGAAGCTTGTAAAAAGTTCAATATTTAGCTATGAGCAAGCATGGCACAGGTAAAGAAACATCAGAAATACATGCTCCTATGAACTCATAAAACATAACTGGAGTTTTCTATACTTAGCTGAATATAACAGGGTGAAGAGAATTATGTTTCACGAGTGTTGTTAATATTATATACCGTGATAGTATCACATGGCTAAAATTTGCACGAGAAACTATGTTTATGATCCCCTGCAATATAATACTGTGATAATTAGGCATTGCAGATTGGTTCACACCCATAAGGCTTTGTAGGTAGGTTGTTGCAATTTCCTTCACATGGTTGAAGTTGTGAAATTCAAATTCTAAACCTTCATAAATATTAAAATGTTGGGTATAAGAATCCTTTTTGCCGTTCCATTCTATGTACTTATGCCTTCCCATCAAATTGTAGATCATCTCTCTCTCTCATTCTCATATAGGTGTTTTATAGTTACAACTATAATAATCATTTTTTCTTTATCGTTATTATTATTACTATTACCACTATTCATTATCTGCATCATCCACATTGTTATCATTTTCGTTTTGAAATTTACAGATTGATATACCTTCAAGTAACAGGAATGGATGACGGGTTGAACATCAAGGAGAGAATTTGTTATGTAAGTTGGAAAGCTATATATTTTTATCTTCTAGATTTTAAATCCTTTTTTTCTTATCGTGGTATTTGAGTTATTATCCTCGGACATTACGATCGGTTTATTCATGCCACTGGTCATGGAGATGCTCTGTTTGTGTATATGTTGCATTGCTGTCATGAACGTAGTCTCTTTATGTGATTAGTAATTTTTCTGTTCTGTGAATATTTCTCTGTTGTTTCGTGAAGAATAATAAATGTCTGATATCCTGTCATTGACCATAAATTTCATTTCTTGTTGACCAACTGTAGTTAAGTTCTATGATGGACATGGGAAGTGATGTTCAAGTTCGTGCTAGTGGAGGTCTTCTTGCCATATTAGAGAATGAAAGGATTGTTGATACACTTGAACAAATGGAAGGCGGGAATTTATCAATCGCAATCGATTCTGTTACAGAAGTTTCACTGTATCTTTTGCTGTTGTCTTTGCCAATTTTAATTAATTCAGCTATGATACTTGGGGAAAAATGTACTCCTTTACTACCAAAACAGAAACAATTTTCTTAAACTTGATGCAGCAGCTCATGAGGCATTGCAAATATTCCAAACAGATAAGCATCCAAGCTATATGGGCATTGGTAGAGCAAAAGAAGGGTAAATTCTTAATTATTTTCTTAATAATTTTCCTTGAAAAATACTCTGACATGTTTTAATTGCAGGTTCTCTGTATTTGGCATGATGAATAAGGTTTGTAGATTTTTTAAGTTGTTTCTTTTAGGTTGCCGCTGTCCAGCTTTATATTGAGCTATTTTCTCATACTTCTATTCAGTGCGTGACGCCAATGGGGAGACGTCTCTTGAGGTAAATTTACTGATTGAAAACTTTGTTATGCCACTGCTTTAGATGTTACCTCTAGCCCAAAGGCTCTTTGACAAATGTTATTTTTCCTCGTGTCAGAAACTGGTTCTTAAGGCCAATACTTGACCTGGAAAGTTTGAATGGTCGTCTGAATGCAGTATCCTTGAATATTAAACGAAATAAGAATTGCATAAATATGACTCGTCTCAGTTAGTTAAAGAAGATTAATGGTATCTTAAGTTATCTTAATTAAACTGGTTGCAAGGCCTGATTTCAATGCATTAAGACTAAAATATTGTCTTTGACAATGTTTAAAAATTTATTTGACACTATAGAATTGACTTCTTTGACAATTAAGATATCATTCTTTCTTTCATCCGAAGAACTCATAATTTCTTTACGTGGAACACTGAAATCTGTAAAGGACATTCCTCACATACTGAAGGTACCGTTCTTTACTACGACTCCTTTCCTTCTGTTGCATTCTACAGGGTTTTCATTTTCTACAGGTAAAATTTATGGTTTGTAGATTGTCGCTACGGCTGGAGTCTGGTTAACATTAGAGCTCTTTCATGCACGACTGAAGTACATTAGTTATTCATTTTTTCCTCAATTAGTTTAGTGCTGACATTAAAAATTGTTATACTCATTGTTTCTGTTCTGAATTCAATAAATGTTTTCGTAATGGTGTGTCATATTGGTTTTGAACATAGTTTGTGTCTATGAAAATATTACCTGCAATTATGGTAATATTATATGATCTTTTTCTGATCCTTCCACTAGGAATGAGTAGTTCATAGCAATGTCGATTTTTTGTGTGCTGTCTATATTTATGTAGTTTTGAAGTTTTTCCTTTGTTTGTTGAAGAAATTCAACTCTCCGAGCTCCATATGTACAAGTGGTGACTGGACAGCTTTTTTAAAGGTGTGGTATTTTTAACCATTTTCTCTTATTACTAAATGTCTGTTACTCATCAAGCAAGCATGTAATGAAGGCATCCTGAAGTTACTGAGTGGCGTCCTTTGTTGATGTTACTGTGATTCATTGTTACCTCAAGATGTGCGAGTATGCATAGAACTTGGGTTACAAATTTGCAAGCATTAATGTCACATGTCCCTATGATATACCATATTTGTCTTTGTTGATTAGTGTTCTTTTTTACACTGGTTTGTGCAATACGTACAACCAATCATGTCTGACTCCTAGCTAGAAAATTACCAAGGTCGTATGAACAATACCATGAGTTTATGCATATTTTGTTATGAAACATGTCACAATTTCAAGTCATCTTAAGCTATTTATTATTTGGAAGCTTAGGTAGTATATAGCACCATAGGCTCCTCTCTCCAGTATTAACAGGCTTATCATTTTGGTAAACGTAGAAAATTTCCTTATTCAATAAGAATCGAGTCTTCTTCATGAAGGCAATCTTTATTGACCTTTTTTACATAAACTGTACGTTACAGATGAAGCAAATAGATATTTTATTCATACATGCATATCAGAGTTGAATGAATTAACAGCTAAAGTTCAAACCTTAAGCAGTGCAGTACATGGTGGGCATGCTAATCTCTATAGAGCTATATGATAAAATTGTGTAAGAAATTACTCATAGATCAGATTTAGAATCAAATTCCCAGTTTTTTTTGGGTGTCTTTGTTTATGTGGAAATATTTAGGTTAAGAAATAGATAAAGTTCAACCTGAATACACTGTTTTTTGTGTGTGTGTGTGTGTTGGGTTGTGGGTGGGGATGGGGGGTTGAGGGTTGGACTTCTTGTTCATCCTACGTTTTATGAATTTGGCTTTTGTTCTTTCAATATATATTATATATGTCTTTTGTTTCTCATAAAAGAAAAGGCAATCGAGCACCAGAAGGATCTTTACAAAGAGTGTGATAACGCTGTCAAATTTCCTTGACTACTAACAATTCTCGGTGAAATATTTCCTCTTTTGACTCAAAACCTTTCATAATTTTCTTTTAGAGTGTCTGTTCACTCTTGCATGTGAACAAGATATTTGAGGTAGGTGTTTCTGAGAGTCTTCAAGAGCATGCGAAGTACTTGAATTTGGACATTGTTGAGAAGGTATGAAAATATTTCTTCTGTTGCATTTTCTGTCAGTTTTACCTTCTCTTTCGGTTGTTATTCTTATATGCTAATTTGTCTCACGGTCTATTGTCTGATTGCAGGCTGTTTCATGCATTACAACTGAGCTGGCTTATGTATATGAATTGGTTAGTTTATGAAGTAGCCTTCAATCTTTTACAGGTTTCTGCCATAAAAAAACAGAAATCTGTCAATTATTATTCCGATAACAAGAAGCAAGTAATCCTTAATAGATTGAAACCACATCTAGGAACTCTTCAGTCCACACTCTAGGGAAGATCTAACAGCAAAACAACCAATATAACCAGTAATTTTTTTTTAATATTCTTAATGCCAACATAAGCATTGTTTATTACTCTTTTGTCAACCTTTAAATCATACATTATATGATAACCCCAAATAATTGTTTTTGTAGGTAATTGGTGTTCTTGATGTAAGTAGAAGTAAAGAGAAGGGATATGAGACAATAGTAAAGGATGATTTCTGTGATGAGGTCAGGCATAAGTCCCAAATTCCCATTCTTAATTGTCTAATCAGAATGCATGTTCACCTTATTCATCATGTCATCATTATTGTTCTTGTTGTTTTTAATTTTATTTTTACCTTTTGTTTATGAGGTTAGTTTGATGATACTTTTCTGTTAGTTAAAATTGAATTGATAAACTTATATGTGTCTTGATAAGTTGTACTCGTGGTTATTGTCTAAATTAGGTATTGTAACGTTAATAAATCGTTCCTTTGCTCTTGTATAGTTAGATGAGCTGAGACAAATATATGAGGGATTACCTGAATTTCTGGAAGAGGTAACTCTTACGGTTACTCAATTAATTGATTCATCTACTTAGAATGTACATTGAATCCTAATTTAATAAATAAGTTAATTAGATTTTACAATTGCCTTGCAGGTGTCGCAGATGGAACTTGTTAGACTTCCTCAGCTGTGCAAAGACAAGCTTGTTCCTTGTATTGTTTATATACACCAGATAGGTTGGTTTCACTTCTATAGCATCTCAAAAGGAATTTTGTTGGATGACATCATATGGATTTTCTCAGTGAGAGTCCCCCTCATTTATCAGATAACCAGTACATGATGAATTTAAAACGATTTACTTGTTATAATTTAGACATCTCTGCTATTCCTTTTCCTTTTATAAATGCCTTTTGTTTGTTGTTGTTTTGTAGGATACTTGATGTGCATCTTTGCTGAAAAACTTGATGAAGCTACCCTGGAGAAAGTTCAAGATTTTGAATTTGCTGTAAGTTGATTCTTGCATAGTATATTTGAATATCCTTTTTAACTGGTGTTTATTTGAAGAAGAAAATTAGCTATCAAACTTAGTTCTCTGATGCAGAAGGAGAAACAAAAAGATTCTTTTATCGTACCCCAAAGACACGAGAGTTGGACAGTTTGTTGGGAGATATCTATCATAAAATACTAGGTATGCCAGATAATTCAAAATGTTAAACATGCATAGTCTGTTGTGGCAGCCTAGTGAGAGGCTGAGAGCTACACAAAATGACTTTACAACTTAAATAACCTTAAATAGATGAGACTTTCGAAATATTCCTTCTGTTCTAGTTGTAAATTATCTTCTTCTTTTTTCTCAAATAATTTCATTCATAAATTTTTTTGATAAAGATATGGAGAGGGCGATTACTCGAGATTTGGTGTTGCATATACTTCTATTTTCAGATCATCTGCTTAAGGCTGTTAATTTTGCAGCTGAGCTCGATTGGTGAGAATCATTTTGATACTCCAGTGCTCTTCCCCTTCCTCCCTTTCCTCACCCCATTCTTTGATAAGTCTCTATGCACTTGTTTCTTCTAAATCTGTTTTTCTTACTAAAATATATACATTCATGTGGAATAGCTTTTTGTCATTGGCACTGGTTGCTCGTCAAAACAATTATGTAAGACCTACCTTGACTATGGATTGCTTGATCGATGTACAAAATGGAAGGTGAGAAATGTCTGGTTTATTTGCATTTTTCATTTAATACCGCTAGAGGTTACTACTTGGTGAAAGTAACAAGTGCTCTTTCAATTTCCAGACATGTTTTGCAGGAAATGACGGTAGACACATTTGTTCCCAATGATACAAAGATTCAAAATGATGGTAATGGAATTGTGGTTAAGTCAGTACAGGAAAAAAAATAGCATCTTTGCATGCTGAATATAATTTTCAAGGGTTGGTTTCAGGAAGAATTAATATTATCACCGGTCCTAATTATTCAGGGAAAAGCATCTACATAAAGCAGGCCAGTAATTTTTTTCTTGGTTCTATTATCCTGCTCTCTTTCAGTCACCCCTTATAGCTATGTGTATATTTTTTTTTGGGAAGGGGAGGGGTGGAGGATTTTGTGTTTATCTTTCATGAGTCATTTCTAATCATGCATTCAGCGTCGATGCGACTATGTTTATGTAAAAGCCTTAAGTCCACAATGTTGTTTCCAGATTGGGATCCGCTATCAAGCATTTATTCACTTGCCTTATTCTTCTGGTGGTGCGACTTGTCACGAATAAATGAATTTTGTCTGTATCGGTGGTCATATCTAAAACATGTCTCCTATGGCATATGCAAGAAACTGGTGTATGATATTCAAATTACTTCATAAAGATATTTTTTTTGTTGAATCTGAAGTTTGGCTGTTAAAACATTTTAAAGCAAACATGTTATGATTCTTCAGAAAGGCAGGGTTAGTTTTGCTAGTTATCATTTACGTAAAAAGGACAATTGTGCCATGTCATAAAGACTTTGCATATTTATGTGAAAATCTAGACATACTGAAAAGTTTTCTTTTCCAGGTAGCTTTAATTGTTTTCCTGTCCCACATAGGAAGTTTTGTACCAGCTGATGCTGCAACTGTGGGTTTGACTGATAGGTTTGATCTGCATATTAACAACATTCTCACTTTCCATGTATTGCTTGTATTCCATTGATCATTAGTTCATAATAACCATAGTCTGTATGTCTGTTTCCAGAATATTCTGTGCAATGGGAAGCAAGCTCATGACTGCTGAACAATCAGCATTTATGATTGATCTTCATCAAGTAGGGATGATGCTAAGGTAAACTCAAAATAGACTCTTCAAATTTTCAACGTGCCAGGTTTATGGATTTAGGTTTCAGAATTTGCATCTCTGGATTGACTTTGTTTTTAACTTTTTTGTTGTGTGTGAAAAAACAAGTTGCTTCTTTTAGTAATTCAGGTATAATTTAGAGTGCTCCAGTGATAAGGTTATCTTAGGGCATGTTTAGAGCGTTTAAAAGGCAGAGTACTTGTTACTGCAAGAGAACAATGGGAATTTTTTTGCTCTTTCTGAGAGTACTACTAACTGATATGAAGCATATGATTGCACTATATTATTATTGTACATTAAAAATAACAGGACTCTATTTGTTCAATAACACTTCACTTTGGATAATTGTGCTGAGCAGCGATAATAGCAACTAATTATTGGTTGCCTTCTTTCCAGTAATATCCAGGCTCTGAACCTGCTTACTAGTTATATGGCTTCAAAGTATCTATTATATGTTAGAAAAATTGTTACACCGATCACATTATTTAAAAAAATATTCATTTTGACTTCTATATAACATCAAGAAATTAATAGGCAGGCAACTTCAAGATCTTTGTGCCTCTTGGATGAATTTGGTAAAGGAACTCTTACTGAAGGTTAGTTTTCCCCCTCCCACTCAAATATAAAATTTTTTAGAGTATTGATCTAAGTTTAGCAGTTGTAGTATTGCATAAATGTTCTCAATTGTTTCAGATGGTGTTGGTCTGCTTGGTGGAACCATAAACTACTTGGTCTCATATGATGACCCCCCAAAGGTTTCACATACTCTTTATTCCATGAGAATTGCAAATCAGTACTAATTAGCTCTGCCAAATTAGTTTTTTAACACGTCTTCATTAAGTGGGCATATGGTCACTTTGATAATTGTAGGTCGTTTTTATTGACTTGCAATATTCTTTTTTAGGTTTTAGTTTGCACTCATTTGACCGAGTTATTCAGTGAGAGTTGTTTACCTAAGGTAATGCAAGGTTTTAGAGTTTCCATATAAGTAATTAATACTTCCATGTTTGAATTGTGTGAGAATGATGGGTATTATTTCGTTCTTATTTTAGTCCAACAAGATCAAGTTTTACACCATGAGTGTGCTGAGGCCTGACAAGTCTACAGATATTGAGGATATTGTATTCCTATATAGGTAAGCTTTCATGGTCCCTACACACTGCATTGTTGCAAAAGGACATGTGTCATTCTGTCGGGAATGAACAAGATGTCATTCCATGGCAGGTTTCTGGTGGTTTGGATCACATGGTCGATGCTGAAAATATGTTCTTAAAATATCTATGACAGTCAACATTACTGTAACTTCTATGTCGTCTGATCAGAAGGCATGCGTCAGTATACAGAATTCTAGTTGCTTCAATGATAGTGCCAGTAGGCAATTATCATTCCTGGGTCAAAACATTTTTACCGTGTCTTAGCCTCAAATTATCATACATCTTTATGAACCATACAGTCAGTAGCAACATCTCTGATTCTACCCTCATGTATATTATATATTTTCTCACTGCTGTTGAATGAAACTTTACTATTTGTTTGTGATTTTCCATTTTTTGCAGGCTAGTCCCTGGGCATGCACTTCTTAGCTATGGTGAGTTCCTACATGCACATATACGTAGAGATGTACGTAGAGATGGAAGAGGGGGGGGGGGGTGGGTTGGTGGTGGGGGGGTGGGGTTTGGGGTGGGTGGGGTGTCGGTGGGGTAATGCGAAGGTGCTCACTGACTAGCCTTTTAATAAAGCACTTGCCGGTTCAACAACCAAAAACCTCATAGTGCCTTATTAGAATACTAACCGGTCAATGGGGGGTGGGGTTTGGGGTGGGTGGGGTGTCGGTGGGGGAATGCGAAGGTGCTCACTGACTAGCCTTTTAATAAAGCACTTGCCGGTTCAACAACCAAAAACCTCATAGTGCCTTATTAGAATACTAACCGGTGAATGTCTTAGCAGTTATCTATATCAACGTAAATAGATGTATATGCTTAAAACTCGGCATCACAGATCCGTTTGCATCCTGCAGGTCTGCATTGTGCTCTACTTGCTGGTACCTTGTTGCAGCTTAAATCTTATGTCCATGATTTCAAGAAATGGGAGAAAATGTTCTTTTGATTTCTCCTCATCTCACTCGCGCCAACACACATACACACATGTTCATGAATCAAAAGAGTCTTGGGCTTAACATTCATGTATTTCATTCCTGGGATTAAAATCATAAGAACTCTTGGTGGCAGCTTCAATTTTCTGTAGTTCTTGTACTGTTTATATAGGTGTGCCGGAGGAAATTATTAAGAGAGCAGCATTTGTATTGGAAGCCCTTGGAAACAATGATCATGTTGAGCGACTGTGCAATGAGAATGTATCAGCTATGGATCAGCAATACCAGGTTTAAATCCTAAACTGAACCCGAGATTCAGATATGAACCACGACAGATTATATAAAGTAACAGTGCTCTCCACCTGCAAAACTTCTTTTCCTTAACCCTACACACCATATGGCGGGCTTGCCATCAAGAGGTACCATGCACCATATACACAGGGTGGTGTATGAGTAATATGGCAGTTGGCATGCCAATAAGCAACCATGACACGGACTGTAACTACTGTATAACAAGCCATATCCACATTTTTCAATCATATATTTCTGTTTTAATTGTACAAGTTTTCTTTATTGATATCTTCCTGTCTTAACTTAATTGCAGAATGTGGTGGACAAGATGTTGGCATTAGATGTTCATAAAGGAAATATAGGCCAGTTTCTTCAGGATTTGTTTCCAACTGAGTCCTAAAATAGAACTGAAGGTATCTCTTTTTTTCTTCTTCCTTTTTTGTAATCCAATTTAATATCTATTTCAGGAATTTTTATGCTTGGCTTTGCTTTGCAAAAAAATTGTCACTACGTCGTGAATGCGGAAAGGTTGACAGTGTCAGTGTGGCCATTTCCAAGGACTGATCGACATTATCTCTACCACCAGAGGAATGACAACGATATCTTCCCTTTCTCCATTCAAGAGAAAGGTTGAATGATTGACCCAGATAATTGTTCTATCATTATTGCCTGGATCTTATGTACATAATTGAAATTAAAGATTTTGATATGATATGAAAGTATGGAAGTATGAAAGTATGAAATGCGCGCATGATGCTGGTATATATAATGGTTTCCTCATTCTTTCTTTCTTTCTTTCTTTGGTAACTTACTAAGAAGGCCATCTATATATGTATATTCTGTAATCATGCTAGTTACAAGTGAATTTTACATGCAACTAAAAAGTTGAGTTTTATAGCTTGATCAACTCCTGGACATTGATTGGAAATGTGTATGTTGAAGGGCCATCAAAAAGCTTGTCGACGATGATGCGATGAGTTGCCTCCGTAGGATGAAACAGATCCCAGAATACATGGTCCCTTCTGTTGGAGCATAACTTTGAAACTGGCAGGCAAGGAGCCTTGGCGTTAAGGTTCCCGCCAATACCACAGCATGCAGCTTTGGTCTCTGTAAATCCTGAATAAACATATTTCAGTCTTCATATATTCTCTTCCTTAACTAACATTTCACATATGCATGCTAGACTTAGACTCTTTTGATCGATAACATACGATTTGAGGCCATATATATATATATATGTATACATAAAAGAAGGAAAAGAAGATGTGAGTGAATACCGTAAGAAGCTGCGTTTTGAATGATGTTCGTCAATACACTATAAGTGTTATAAAGGGTGTAGTTGATACCCAACGCTGGTTTCAATTTCTCCAACATCGACTTAAGGGCTTGGTTGTACTGGACAGACATTGAGTTTGCATCTTCATTGCACTCTCCATCATTTGAATCCCTTTGTGCCGGACAGCATCCAACTGGCCCTGTCCCAATAACTACAAATTTGCGCCCACCGTAACTGTGTATTCTCTGCCCAAAAGAAGATCCAACATAAATCTTGAGCATTTGAATTACAATTACTTAATATTGTAGTTGTAGATTAGATATGAATTAAGCTAAGATATTATTGTCTATTTTGTTATACCTGCAGTTGTTGTTTAAGATTTGACACCATGGAATCCACGTACTGCTGCGGCGTGTATTGGTTGCGGGTGTTGGATGACTGAAAGTAGCCGAAGATGTCATTGCTTCCGATGACAATGAGAAACAGAGACTTTGATAGATGGTCTTGCGCACCCTTGAGTCCCAATTCTTGCCCAATTTTCTCATGCACTTGTGAGAAGTAGTTTACTTGGTATGACAAGGGTATTGACTGACGCTGAGAAAATAAAAATAAAATACACAACGTATTTAGGCATTACTATTTTTCAAAACTATTCTAATTTACAGAATGAGAGATTTAAGCTTAGATAGAAATGACGCAAACACCGCCACGTGCAACTCGCCAACTTTCTCATGCATGAAGAAGGAATATATAGACACGGTTGTGAAGCATTTTAGGGCGGAATAGGAATATATTTACATGTGATAAAAGAAAGATGTTCATCTTTTTCTTTTGTTTTGAAAGAGTGCTAGCTTGATGCTTTTATTCAACTACTTACATATTGTTCATCTGAGCCATTGAAGATTCCAGCTCCTCCAGAGGCGAAGCTAACTCCGGCGACAAAGGACGGTGTTTTTACCTTGTTGAACTTGGATACAAGTGACAGATATGGGGGTGATGTTGGTAACCCCACTTTCTCGGCTGCAAAATAAATCACACCTCATCATCAGTCATGAATCATGAGTCATAATCATCTTTACTTAAGTACTTAAATAATTATAATTATTTAGCCCATCGGTTTTGCTAAAGACTAAACACGTGTACTACTATATATTTATTTATTTATGACGTACGTACCCTCTCATCATTATCGCAACATGCATAGTATCAAGGCTATATAGCCCATGATCATCACAAAAATATTATCACCAACTTACCAAGAAAATCTGCAGCATTCTTGCCATTACCGAACCTCCCGGTGGCTTTTTGGTTAGGAAAATCAACACCGTTGTGAGGAAAATTAGCCTTGGCTAAAGAGATCTTTAGGTGATTGTTGTTGCCGACGTCGGCCAACGAGTCTCCGAACACGTAGATGGCTGGAACCATCTGAGCGTTGGAGAGATTGACAAGGGCAGAAAAGAAGAAAGATAATAAGAAGAAAACCCTTGTAAGTAGAAGAACATGGTAGTTAGGCTTAGCCATGGCCATGGTAGTGCTAGTATAGTACAGCTTTAGGTATATTGTAATAAAGCTTGGCTTCCTATGAATTTATTGTGAGATAGGTAGTATGTATATGTATATATAATTAAGTGAATGAGGATGCGGTGTTGTTCGCTTGCGTTGATGATGGGAGTGCATTTTTTCGTGTATGAAAAGGAGACACTGAATTTTAGGCGTGTGGGCTCATCAACTCTACCACTCGTCTGAAAGCTCTTTTGGTTTCTTTCTCATTTTAAAATATTTATTTATTTATTTTCAACTCTTTATTGTCTCTTCCCGAAACAAACTTTTCCTTAACTTTTTTGTTTGGAATTTACTTTTGTCCACACCAAATGTGCGTTTCTCATTACTAATTTCTTACATTATCATTTTTGTTTTCTTTTTCCATTACTTTGGAATACAATTTTCTCTTTACCATTTTAAATAACCAAAATATACTCCTATAAAAAACACAAAAATATACTCTAATAAAAAAAACCAAAAGTATATTTTTTTAAAAGTATAATTTTTTATTGAATTAAATACTATACATTTAGACAATGCTAAAATGTTTAAAGGCCTTCTACGCTCAATAAAAAATATCATCTATGCAAAGCACTCACCCATGTAGCCAACATGCGCACAACTTCATGCTCATGTGCTACTATTTAAATGGCGTATGTTCTATGTAGTTACAGTATTTGTTACACTGATTGAGTGTTGTCATTGATATGACCACCTAACTATAGGTGACTTGATAGTTTAATACGAAAATTATTATCAGCGTTTCTGAATTTTATATTAATTTTAATTATCGTTCTTATAATATATTATAATTAGTAAATATCTTTAAATTATATATGTCTAAACGTGTAAGGACAGTCATTCCGTTAAATTTATCAACGATTTATGTTAAGAATAAGGAAAAGTTGTCTTATCAAGTGTGTTTTTTAACAGAAATCGTTGAGAAGTTTAACGGAATGACTGTCATTGCTCGTTTATATATAATTTATGGACGTATGCTACTAATAATAAAATTCAAGGACAATAATTAAAATTATTATAAAGGTTCAAGAATGCTGACAACTATTTTTACTAATTTAATATTTCAATTAAGAATGTAAATGCCATTCACAATTTATTAAGTAAGCCTCACTTCCTATTTAATAAAACTATTTATCCTTTGAAAAAAAAAAAGTAAAATGAAATCTTTGCAGAGTCAACAGTCACTGATTCACCTATTCTATCTGTTCTTTTCATTTTCGTATGTGTTGTTTTTTGCCATGTAATATTATCAACTTTAAATATCAAACTCATTATAAAATATCTTAATAATCTTTTTCATTTGGTCACAAATCTGAGTTTCCAACTAATTAGCTAGATAGCACATCCACTTATTAGAATAATAAAATTATTTATTTAAAAGATATAGATACAATCTATGTGATTATGGAATTATTATTACTGATTTTTATAATTTTATCATGGCATTATTACTGAATTTGAATACAAGTAATTAATTTTGACCAAAAAAGCAAATACAAGTAATTAGCAATAGTGGTATATATGAATGAAATGACGGAAGTAGCCCCAATACCAAGAGTTTGTTGTACAGCTAGGTGTGAGTGATGTGATGTGATGGGTGCGTAGCGTAATGCACCGTCCCATTATCCCATAGTCCACACCCTCCACGCAGTCCACTGCCAAACTTTGCTGCTTCTTCCTCGTGATTTGAACTTTTCTTCTGCATGTATTCATTCTTCTGCATTTTATTTGACCACCCAAAGCCAAGCCCAAAGGTGATCATATATTACACAGTTTTTATATATCTTAGGTTTCCACTTCTGACTTTTATGATATATATATATATATATATCTGCAATTCTTATATACCATATATATGTATATGAATGGGTACTCAAGTGTCAGTGTCAGTGTCACACTGTTTACTGCGTTGGGAATGATTTGACTATTTTCTTTGTCTATTTTGAAGCCCATATGAATATCTCATGGTTGGAACTTGGGAACATCGTATGAATATCCACATAAAAGAGCACAAACTCTCCCTCAAAATGTTTTGCAGACGATATATTCATCTTTTCAGCATGCAATTGTTGAATTTTCCTTGCAATGTATTAGATTTTTCAGTAAACCGATACACTAAATATAATGTATATGACACTCAGGTCCGTCGACCAAAAATTTGGAAGGGTGCCCATCCGCTACCCCATCTTGTACGTAGGGTCTACAACTTGATGACTGTTTTGGTTTCTTTTGTTGATATTTTGGAGGTTGATATTGTACTTGTGTTTTGCTACCCTTTGTTTTCTCAATCGACTTTATTTTGTTTCAAAATATTAAAACATTCAATTGTGTAAGTCGGTTGCATATACAAATCAAGGCAGTTGTTATTATAAGAAATTCCATGAAATCAATCCTTGATTTATTAAATTATTAGTTTAAGATTATCATTTAAAAAAATATGTACATGTATGATTAAATTTCTAATTTCGTTGAATTTTTTTATAAACGATCTTGAAATAATAATTTAAAGAGTGAAAAGTTCTATTTATAACATATATATTAAAAAAATTCAGTAAATGAAAAAGGGTAGAATGAGAACGTCACCTTAGAAGTGAAGTCATATTGTTAGGTGTAATACTCATCGCCATGTGGTGTTATCATGTTTTCACTATCATATTATAACACGTGTATTTATTTTTATTATTATATTCTACAAATTGGACATAATGAAATTGTGCACCCATATTATAATAAGTGAATTGAGAACGTTACATAATGATGCTCCCGTTGCGGTGAACACCAAAGTTCCTTCATTTTAAGCTTATTTTGGTCGGATCTTTAGAGCCAAAATTCGCACAAATATGTGCCTAATTGGATTGAGTCTTTTGAGGGAAATGTAGATCGAGCTTGAAGAGATGAACGTTTTGGTCCAAGAATGGCAGCAATTGGAGGGCCCTGACGACAGAGATATGGTCATCCAAAATTGGGGTGGCTAGTATTCGCGAAAATCTAGGGATGGATATATAAATACTGTTCCAAGTTCATTGAAATTATGAAATTGCCATTGCAACTTCAAATTTTTATAATTTCTTCGTTTTAAGTCAAAATTGCGCGCCGTTGGTGCCCACACGTTCGTAGAAACAAGCTATATCTAATGGTAATAAAAAGGGAGTTAAAAACTCAACTTAAATGAACGTCATACAAGAAAAACTGAAATTTCTCTAATAATTAAGGGCAATTTGGTCAAAAAAGTTCTAAAACTAATTTAAATTGGAATTTCGGGTCTGGATGTTACACGTCACATAAAGGGCACCAAAATATTTTTTATTTAATTATCATTCAATTGAGGGCCACCCAAATCTTATATTAATTCAGTTATAACACTATGGTCAAGAAAATTAAAGATATTGGTAGTTTTTTAACATTACCTAAATCTTTATCACCTATATAAGGATACTGAAAATTTGACGACTAATGGAGTGAGAAGGGACGATCAGAGGAGGCGATAGAAATGAGAGCTGGCAAAGAAGGAGGAGTGGAATGAGCGGAAAAAGGTGGAGGAGATAGAAATGAGAGCTGATTTAGGGGAAGAGAGAATGAGAACAAAGAAAGGTAAATCATGATGAGTTACTAATATAATAATTGGGCGTGTTTGGTGAGTATGATTGTATAACTTATCCTATTCAATGCATTTTGAATATAAAAATGGGAGTGTTTTGATTGTAAGAGTTTGAAGAAAACTTATCCGATCCAATCCACTTAAAATAGTAGGATTAGAAAAAGTAAGTAAATTTCATTATATGCTCAATTCTATATCAAATCCTCTCACAATGTAATCGCGCGCATTCATTTTCACATTGAAAATACATTGAATCTAAAGAGATATCTAATATTCCAATAAAATCTCGTTCACTAAACGTGACCATAACGTACAAACTAGCCGCACACGCTACAACATCCATAATGATCTCAGCTAGATAAGGTTCTCCCTTATCACTGTTGATATATAAGCGTACGTCTATTTATCTCATAATATATGTAAAAACCTATCATGACAGAAAAATATAAAGGTTTGGGTTACATGCGGTGATAAAAGAAGAATTATTTGACCTACCTAATTAAGGTCCCTACTTAATGAAAGGTTACATAAGAATGAGATTAATTAATTAAATAGAAACTAGCTTGGCGACGTTGATTGGGAAGGTGTATTGTAAAGGTCCATAAAGAATATGATCGGCGAAGATCCGATGGGCTGCCTCCGTAGGATGAGTTCTATCCCAAAACAGATGATCGCTTCTGTTGGAGCAATAGCTTGAAAATGGCAGGCAAGGAGCTTCCGCATTAAGCTTCCCGAGACCACAGCAAGCACTTTTAACCTCGCCAAATCCTAAATTTTAATATCAAAAAATGGATTACTTGTTAATTCAAATTAAAAAAATATATAAATTCGTATTCAAATTAATTAAGCTACTTTAATTCATTACCATAAGCTTCAGGTTTTTGAATGAAGTTTTGCATGAGGGTGTAACCATCCAAGTAGGAATAGTTTATTCCTTGGAGCTCTTGTTTCAAATTCCTCAACATTGACATAAGAACTCCATTGTACTTTCGTGACAATTGATTCACACCTTCGTTGCATTCTTCATCTCTTCTTTCTCTCCTTTCTGCTGGGGTGCATCCGATAACCCCAACCCCGATAATCACAAACTTACGCGCTCCATAATCATATAAACGCTGCACCCCAAAACTTCATTTATTCATTTCATTCGCATGCATGCAGAAATTATAATTACGTACCTTGAGTTGTTGTCTTAGAGTGAGGGCCATGGAGTTGACATACTGCTGTGGCGTGGTTCGATTGCTGGAGGAGGGATCGAAGTAGGTGTAGATGTCATTGCTTCCAATTACAATGGCGAAGATTGATTTTGATAGGTGAGTTTGTGGTTTAGAGGTTCCTAATAATAGACCTTGCACAAGGTCTTTGCGAACTGCCTCAAAGTAGTCCACCTGTTCTCCCAACGATATCGACTGGGGCTGAGACGCAATCAAGGAAATAAATTACCACAAAAAAAAAAAGAAGCTAATTAATAAGTTGATTCATCTTCAATAATGTCTGTTGAATTAATCTTTCACTTACATGTTGTTGGTTTATATCCTTGAAGAAGATTCTACTAGCTCCAGAACCAAAGTTTACACCATTTAGGAAAAGGGAATTGTTGGATAAATATGACATGGAGAGATATGGTGGTATGATTGGTAAACCCATTTTCTCAGCTGCCCAAAAATAATTACTCATATCATAAGACAAATCCTGAAACTATTTGATATTTAAGTAAAAATGAAAATTTCTACTGTTATCAACGCATCACGTATATATATATATGTTTGATCAAATGGGTGATTAGCAATATTTCCTAAACTTGCTATGAAATATATTTATATCGATCTAGCTTGTTGGTGAGATCATCAATTGCCAGGTTTCTAACCCAAACCCCCACTTCTTTGATTACTCACTCTATTGAAAATGTACCAAGTAGGTTTAATTATAATAAATACTAGGCAGATACATCAAATCCATACGAAAAGATTACCTTATATCTGGAAATTTTGATTCATTTGCAAAGGTAAATATTGGAACCACATTTTAAACACAAATTTTCAACCACTATATTAAAAGCACTCTCAATGGATGAGATTTAATGTTTCTTAATTAAAATTCTCTTTTATTTAAAAGTAATAATATAATTATGACAACTTTCAATCTCTCATTTCTCTTCATCTTCAAACCATGAACACTTCATCATATTTCTTCATAATCTCAAAATCCTCTGCCCACATTCATTCATAGATTCATTTCAGTGAATAATAATAATCTCTTTGTATAAGTTTCAAATTTGAAGTGTTAATCCTCAGATAGCATCTTCAATTCTATTAAAAAATAAAAGGTTGAACACAATAAAAATACAAGAAATTGTAAGTTTCTTCACTCCTGGAAACATTGAAGAACGCAAGCAAAAAAATAATTGCAATAGAAGAAATTGCAGAATGCAAGTAAATAAAAATAAATTAAGGAGAGAATAATTAGGCCCTTAGGTTTTCTAATCTTGATATTTTTCTGTACAAAATCTGGCATTTTTTCAAGGGTTTAGAAAGGAGAAGGAAGAGTTCCATCGAGCGAAGAAAGGGAGCATTTTTGCTCACCACCTCGCTCTTAATATGACACTTGTCCACTAATTTAGCTTAGAGTTACTTTAAATTAAATGTTTCTCTTTATTTTTGAAAAAACAATTAATCCTAATATTAAAAATAACAAAAATTAAAAAGAAAACCCAGCACCCCAATATATCTTTCTCCCCCACTAACCACTCCGATAAACACCCCACCGTAATAACCCCACACCAGCAAGCGGAGACCACCATTCATCATTGTCGCCGGTCAACTTCTTTCTCTCTCTCCCTCCCTGGTCCTCTTTCTCTCTCTTCCTCTGTCTCTGCAAACACGTACAGCCCCCAAAATTAGTCCAAACTGTTGGATTTTTCTCTTCATCAAAATGACAGTTTTAGATTTGAGATTCAAAATTAAATCTGAAATTAGCAGTGGTGATTAAAGAAGAAAAAACAATTTCCTTTTTTAAATCCAAAATTTTAAGCCCACTCTTCATTTCTCCCCCGTTCCACCTCTGCTCGTTAATTTTCTTCGTGGCCAGTTTGTTGGCTTGGCTGGAAATTTTTCGGGACAACATGTTCAAGAAAGAGAAAGAGAAAGAAAAAAGGGAGAGAGAGAGGGGGAACGAAGGAGGAAAAAGAAAGAAAAATTTCTCCGCCGGCGGCGGCAAGGTCAGTGCGATGTGTTGATTGGTGTATGTCAGTATGTCTGAGCTATGTGGGTAGGGTTTTTTTTTAAATTTTTGTTTAATTTTAATATTAGGTTTACTTGTTTTTTCATAAATATTTAAAGTAACTCTAATTAAATCATGGACATATGTCATACTAAGAGTGAGATGGTGAGCAAAACATGCTCACCACATAGCAAAAATGCTCCCGCGAAGAAATGGATGAAATTGAGATAATTAAGGTAAAATAATTAATGAGAGAGAATAGAGTATTAATTTAAATGTTTAGAAGGTTTTCTTTTTAATTTATATTTATTTTAATTAATAAAATTTAATAAGGCAAACCAGATTAATATGCATAGATCTAATTGGTTGTTGAAAATTTGTGTTAAAATTTATATTCAAAATGTGGTGCTACTCTATATATATATGCTTTGCTACTGGCTACATTTACAATAAGGAGTGATGGACACGAACCCAAAATTAATTGAATCACAATAACATAGTGATTAATTATTTTGTAATGAATTAATTAAGTTAATTACGTACCAAGAATATCTGCAGCATTCTTGCCGTTGCAAAATCTGCCAGTAGGAAGTTTGGTAGGAAAGTCGATTCCATTATGAGGAAAGTTTGCTTTGGCAAATGAATACTGCAGGTAATTGTTATTGCCCACATCCACTAACGAGTCCCCGAAAACGTACATGGCCGGAACCACCCGACCCTCCGCCGATTCATTCAAATCTCCGATGAAGAGAAAGGAGGAGAAGATGATGAAGCTCAGAATTTTGCTGCAGGCGGCCATTGTAACAAGTGATGAAGAAGCTATTTCTCTCTCTCTCTCTCTCTGAGTCTCTGTCTATGCTCTCTACTCTCCACACTCTACTCTCCACTGAGAGACTCACACCCCGGCCTTATTCCTTAATAATAATATGAGTAATTAGGTCGATCGTTGAGGAGTTTGGTTTACATTGAAGAGTATATAATTTCGTGTATAAGAAGACATCATTTATTTTGATTACCACACACAAAATGTACCCACACTCTAATAAAATGGGACCACACGAAGTTGGTGGGTCTTCAATTAAGGCTTTTAATTTGAATGATGGTCTAGCTACCTAGCAGCTTTAATTTCGATGGCTTGGCCGGGGTTGCAACAAAATTCCATTCTAATGCATTATTTTTTGGTCCAAGAAAATGAAAAATCAGTACAACTAAAAAAACTAATAATTTATAAAAAGGGAGCTGATTTTTGTACTTCATAAATTAATTGTGATCGATGAAACATACAAGTATAAAAGTGGAGTGCAAAAAGTAATTTGTGGAATGCCAAAATCAACTCATTTTATAAAATAAAGGATTCAACTAAAAAAATCAATGTTCAAAACGACGCTAGACGCTTCTAGAGTGGCGAGTAGGGGCTTAGCACCTAATCGGTTAGGTGGGGCCTATGCGGCTTTTTTTTCTTAACGAAAAAATTTAATACATAAATAATATAATAAATACTACCAAATAAATATAGAATAAGCATTCATTCCGAAAAACAAATAAATTGAGTAGGGAATTATAAATGTTGAAAATAAAAGTTTTATAAATGAACATAACCATAAACATGGAAAATTTCAAGTGTTAGTGGTGTAGATAAAAAATATTGATAATTGCTATATTTACAAAAATATGAAAAATAAAAATAACTTGATATTCAAAATGAATTATAAAATAAAAATAAAGTAAAAAACACTTTACACGTGATTAAGTCTAGAACTTGGTTCTATTTCCTTAAGACGAAATTGCCTCATCACCGGTGTTTAAGGATTTTTGCTTGTCAAACGTCTCCCATGATATAACGATCGACTTATTTCGGAAGCAGCACTTCAATTCCTAAAAATGGCGAACTCAAACTATGTGTAAAATTCTCTCTTGAAATATTCTAAAACTATACGCTTTCTAGAACTAATATTCAATCTCCACAAATATATTGAATAATTGAATGCCTATTTAATTGAATGAATGAAATGACTTGTGGGTATCTCTATTTATAGATGTATTAACATCTCTTCATAAGAGACACATCCCTTCGTAAGAGTTACATCTCTTTTAAAACAAAAGTCTAAGAGATACATCTATTCATAAAGAATATGACTAAAATAAACAGTCACAATTTCCGTTTGAGACCGTTGGAACCCATGTAATGGTTGTCACGGATGGATGGCTCATCATTTTCGCCTTTTAATCAAGCGGCATGTACCGCATTGATCAAAACATTAAAAGGGTGCGCCTATTGAAGGCAAGGCTTGCGCCTATATGAAAAGGCTTGTGCCTTCTACCAAATCTGCCAGCCACACACCAAGTCCAATTCGATGGACTTCTTCCATCACCAAAGGTTGCCAATCCAAATGGCACCTTTATTCATATATAATATATATAAATAATTATATATTTTGCAAATTTCTAATCTAAATATTGATTTTATACAAATTAATATTTATTTAGAAATCATGAATCAATTCTTAGGATCAAATTCTAATTTCAAAGGTCATATCTTAAACCAAATGTTATAATGGTCCAACAAAAAATTCCTTTTAATTTCTATTCACATTATTAGAAATTAATTAATTAATTTTCTAACAAGTGGACCCTCCCACCTAGCCCGCGTCGCCCGCCCAAGCGCATAGGCCCTTAATGCCAGTCCGACTAGCCCCCAAAGTGTTTGCCTTTTCCGCAAAACGGGAACTAATTGCAAGAATCAAGGAGAGTGATTTGTAGAAAATGATTTGGGGACAATAAGCCACTAAAGATCATCATGCTCAATTGATAAAATAGGTCATGATTCACCGACAAACTATATAGTCAAAATGCCCAAATTGTAAGCACAAATTTGAGAAGAGGTTGTAGATGGGAAGAAGCAGCAACAAGCATAGACTTCGTTGAAACAGCCAAGAAAAATACCGAAGAAGGAATAGTTCCAAGGGCGTGGGATTCGGGAGAGATGATATGTGTAGACGAAGGAGGAAAGGCCATCCTCCTCTGTTTTGTATTCTTTTCATTTTTGTGTATTTTTACATTTTGACAAAAAAAGAAGAAGCTATTCTGTAGTTGAAAACAAACTGTGAAATATTAGAATTAATGTGATTTTAGGAAAGTAAGATGTTAGAGGATATAATTTTGGGATCCTCCAATTTGTATTTTTGAATTCTCATTGAGAAGTCAAATACCATAACTTTTTGAGCCGTTCAACGTAATATATTATTTTTCCTTCAAGTAAATCTAACCGAGCTTAAGATGGGGCCACAAAAACTGTCTATGTGGAGTGTGTCAGATTGAAAGAGGAGGGTAGACAACTCAAATTTTCACTTGCATCAATATTTGTTCAAGATGAGTGCATATAAATAAAAAATGGGTATTCAATCCTCTATGTGCCATGGTCTCTCCATGGTCCAATCTTCTCTCCATATTCCTGATGGGTTAATTAGCCTTTGTATACATACATACCTTAAGCTCGGTTCTTTTCCACCTTCAATAATAGTAGGGATCATGTTTCTTGATGATAGGCCGCTCTCCCAAATATATATGATACATGGGAAGTGGTTGGTTGCTTGATTCTTATTTTTTGCTCTCACATAATGCCTCATTTTTTCCCTTTAGACAAGTCCTTCAGGTGTAGAGAGAGAATTTTTTTGTAGGATTTTATTTTCATTCTTTTAAGCGTCGTGTGTAATTATTTATATAATTTTCGATGACGAGAATATAGAATTTCACGGGCTTTCTACAAGCACGATCTACAAGTGAAACAACAAAAAATCTTCCCTGATTTAAATTGGTTGCCAACCAACTCACGGCTTTATTAGTGTAAAAACTAAAAAACTATTTAGTTACTTATTTTGGGAGCTGTTGAATACACTTCAAAAAAAAAAAACGTTAAAATAAATACAGAATACACCAAAAAATAAAACTGCGCGCACTATTTTACCCAAGAATCAAATAAAGCAGAAAGTGGATGAAAAATATATATGAAAAAAATGAAAATAAAAATAAATAAAAGATAAGACGAAGTAAGTGTTAATGGCATTGATTGGAAATGGTTAAAATAAAGAATTAGCTTGAGGCATATAATCTACAATGATGCGATGAACAGCCTCCGTAGGATGTGTCCAATACTCCGATCCCAGAACACATGCTTACTTCTGTTGCTGCAATACTCCGAGAGGTTTTTAGTCGAAATGCATCCAAAATGTTAACTTTAATTTCACTTTGCACTAAAAATACTCATTTGTCTCACTTATCACTCAAAACTCACCCTCCATACAAAAATTTGCACAAATTCCGTTAACTCCATCTAATATTCGTAAATATCAGGGACAATTTTGTCATCTCAAGCCACGAAATTATAAATGGGGCACTAAATACACATGACCCAGCAAATTGGGATGGACATGAAATTTTTTTGATGGGTTATGAATGTTTTCAAATTTATTCATGTCATCCCAATTTGCTACTACATATGTATTTAGTGCCCAATTCATAACCTCGTGGTTTGAGAAGATAAAATTGCCCCGGATATTGACGAATATTGGATGAAGTTAACAAAATTGGTGCAAATTTTTGTATGGAGGGTGGATTTTGGATGGAAAGTGAGACAAATGAGCATTTTGAATGTAAAGTGAGATTAAAGTTACAGTTTTAGATGCATTTCGACTAAAATGCCTACTCTGAGATTGGAGCCAAACAAGGACCCTCCGCCTTTAGGACCCCAAGTCCACAACAAGTTTCTTTAACCTCATTAAATCATGGACATAATCAAATTAATTAATTAATTAATTAATACCATAACTAATAAGTTTCTAAGAGTATATATATTAAGGATAAGACTTGCATTTAACCTTCGTATCAACCTTTCGATTTATTGAATAATTCGTATATATATATATATATATATATATCATAATTGGAACTGTTGATCAACTCCAAAATCATATTTTCATGATCATTTTATTCAAAAAATCAACAAAATTGGAGATTATTTAGCCATTCATATGTGTAATTAAACTAAATTGACGGTTCATCATGAGGAACTTCATTGTCACAACCATCGACCCTAACCTCCCAATCTGTCGGTGGCACGATCTTCCTTCACTACCGGAAAAGCCTCTTTACTTATCTCGCGTCGGCGAAGAAATAATTGCGGGTTCTAATTGTCGTTTTAAATCAATTCATATCTTGTTTTTGTTGATCGATCAAATTTTGTTATCACATCAAATTGAAGAGAGGGGAAGAGAGAAAGGGGGAGAAGCTTATCGTCGCCACTCGCCAATGGTGAAGGAAGAGGCTTGCCGTTGCCGGTGTGGGTGGATATCGGACTTAGTGGCGGCTGTTATGTTTTTCATTTTGATGGCTGTTCAATTTTTCTTTTGTATATTAGTTATTCTTTTTAAGATTTTGTGTTGTGGTTTTTATTTTTATAATGTCTTATTATTTAATTTTAAATAAAAGAAGTTAACATCAGTTAATTCTCTGTAAGTAATAAAACAAGTAGCAAATTCGTAGATATGAGACATAAATGGGATATTAGAATAGGACAACGGATCTTTAGCGGCCCATACCAGAAATTAAAGTAATTTGAGAAGTTAATTAAAGAAAGGACGATTTTACCCTTAGTTTCGGAGAGGTGCAGGAGTCACTTTTTGTCTGGCAGTACCTTTGGAAGTTTTTCTTGGGTTGTTGCGTAAGTCTCGAACTCACGAGTTCGTAGACAGGCGGCATGCGGAAAACGGAGACATGGTGAAAGCGTTGTAGGTCTCAAAGCTTCAGGGATAGTTTGATCATTTTGAAAAAGTCCAAAATTAAGGGGATATTTTTCTCTCTCTTCGGAGACTTTGCTCAGACCCGATTGAGACTTTCTTTCTCCTCCATCGGAAAACTCTCTCTCTCTCTCCC
Source organism: Oemleria cerasiformis (assembly GCA_037349345.1). Lineage (NCBI taxonomy): Eukaryota > Viridiplantae > Streptophyta > Magnoliopsida > Rosales > Rosaceae > Oemleria > Oemleria cerasiformis. Next base: position 14,320,903 of record JAZGTL010000007.1, read on the forward strand.
CGTGCGATCACCGCACCACCTTTACCTTCATCGTCCCATTCTTGGGCCGATTTGACCAAATCCAATGCCATGGAAGTTTTCCCCTCGACTCCATGAGCAGCTTGGTGTCATTCTCGAGGTGGGAGAGTCGCCGTAGATGGCAGATGGAAGAGGAGAGGTGGACCGAAACTTCTCGGCCAGATTCCGATCAAAATAGGTACGATCTCAAACTCCCGACTTCATTTTCGAGTTCCTGGCGTTGCGTAGATGATTCTACAAGTGCGGATCGTAGAAATCGGTGGAGTTTGGAAAGAGTTAGAGGCTCACCAGAAATGGTGGATTCCAGCGAGAATTCCTATATTTTGGCCACCGGAGACAGCGGCGACGACGACGGTCCGGTCGTCGATCCCGACGAACTCCGATGACTGGTTCGAACTGCGGTTGTTGACGTGGCATGCCACCTGGCAGCCAATTGGAGCCACGTGGTAACCAGTCAGCAGCTGACTTAGCTGCCACATGGAGCCACGTGGCAACACAGTCAGTGTCTAGTCAGCAGTTAATTGACCGTTGGGTCAACTGACACCGTTAGGGTTTGAAGGAATATACTGACGGCGTTAGCATATTTCGTCAAAAGGTAATGGTGTTCTAACGGAACCCTAACGCTGTTAGTTTGGATAGAAGATTCTGATTCTGTCTGAATATTCCGTCAGAGCGATGGAATATTCCACCGTAACAGTACAGACGCGCATGGGGCCCGTGGGCGCTAGTGGCGGCGCATGCCCGGCGCATGGCGCGTGGTGCAGTAGTCTACCGGCGCGTGGCGCTGTTTCCAGACCCACGAAGGCGCGTTTCTAGGGTTTTGGAACATGCCATATCAGATTTTGGCGGTTGTTTTGAGGCCGTTGGAGTCCGTTTAGAGCCCCATTTGAGTACTTCCATCTATATGGACGACCACGAAGCGGGTTTTGGCTCGGGGAATCAGGGAGCTGGGTTATTCCTTGGGGCTGGGGTTCCTTGAGTTGGTACTTTGGATGTACTGTGAACGAAATGGGTTTCCGGGATTGCGTGATATGCATATTTCTATGTATTATGTTATACCACGGATATACATTTTGGGTTTTGATCCTTATGAATGATCTAAGGTATGTTATGGAAGATTCCATCATACTTTCAGGATGAACCGGGATATTGAGTTACGACTCGGGGTGTTCAGGATGAATCGAGATATCGAGTTATGACTTGGGGTGTTCAGGATGAACTGGAATGTCGAGTTACGATTCGGGGTGTTCAAGATGAACTGGTATATCGAGTTACGACTCATGGTGTTCAGGATGAACCGGGATATCGAGTTACGATTCAGGGTGTTCAGGATGAACCGGGATATCGAGTTACGACTCAGGGTGTTCAGGATGAACCGAGATATTGAGTTACGACTCGGGGTGTTCAGGATGAACCGGGATATCGAGTTACGACTCGGGGTGTTCAGGATGAACCGGGATATTAAGTTACGACTCGGGGTAAGTCAATGAAACTCAATTCAACCAAGTCTGGTACCTTCGTCATCAGGGTTAGTGGGTGGTGACCAATATTGACGAGTCGTTGACGGTTCACACGAGTGTGACACATCAATTGTCTTGTTTGATTACGGAGGAGGTTCTCCGAGGTAGTTTGTGAACTAATGGGCTATCCTTCGTCTGACAGGTAGGTGAAGGTCAATCAGGTATAGAGGAGATTCTTTTGGAACATCTGTAAAGTTTAATTGATGTTTCCAAAGATTAAGGGTATTCCAGGTATTTAAGTTTTGGGGTTAAAGGTTGTCAGACGGGAGCATGGTTTTTTCGCGGATATCAAGACGAAATTCTGGAAGGGTCCTGTCAATTTGGTATCAGAGCTCTAGGTTTCACTTCCTGCAGATTGCACACTTGTGTGCAAGTGGTTCTAGTCAACGAGATGTCTTCGAGACGTTTGTCTCTTTAGCGACCTAGAACTGAGGGAGGCGGAGAGTTGGGAGTCATGATATGCACGGGCGAGGTAGGCGTCACTGTTGCAGGTGAGTGGACTTTGGTTTTGTAAATTATAATGCATGCATAAAGGTATATTTGAATAAATTCTTGTTACATGTTAATTTTGGTAAATTCTGGAATTGTTAAGTATTATGCAAATTACTACTAGACATGGGCTTTCAATAATTATTTGGAAATGACGTTTTGGGCTATGACCTGGTTTTATGGATTAGGGTTTTATATGGTTTGACTTGATTGATTTTGGATTTTGGTCGAGTTCATGATTTTGAGTCTAAAACCCAGTTTTTCAATGAATTTGGCTTAGGCTAAGTTATAAGGATTACAAAGCATGAATCTGAATTACTGTCCCTGAGGATCAAGGTTTTCTCCGATGCTGGCGTCGAGGGTCTTTCTCCGCCAGATCGTTGAGGCGAGCTACGGCTCGGGATTCCATTCGGGGAGCGGTGAGTCAGGTTTATGATATTTTGTGTCCAGGTTGGTTTCATGGCTTTTAAACTCCTTTGAGGAGGGTTTTCAAAGCAGGGTTGTGGATCACGGGATGTTATTATTATTCAAGTTTTCGTGGGTCCCACCGAGTGTTTTAACAAAACATGGATTTTAGTTTACACTAAATTGCTGTCCCCAAGAGTCATGGTTTTTCTCCAGCACATGATGAGGGGTATTTCCCATCACGTGATCGTTGAGGTTTCTACGACTGGTGTTGAAGGGTATTTCTCCGTCAGATCGTTGAGGGGTTCTCTGATGTTGGCATTGAAGGGTATTTCTCCACCACATCGTTGAGGTTTCTCCGACTGGCATTAGAGGGTATTTCTCTGATTGGCGTTAGATTTTTGGACATCTGGTTTTTCTTTTACACCCCAATTTTGAAGTTTGTTTATTTTGAATGGTGGAGGTGAGAAGAAGTACCCAACATCTAGCTTTGTGTTGAATTGTAAAGGTATACATGCTTTGTTTTAATCCAAATAATTTTTGCAATGATATAGCTCATTTTGCGGCTCTCAACTCCCAAGTTGGTTTCGCTAAGATGGTTTACCATGGAAATCTACATATTAAAAATGATCGTGGTTTTTCGCCGGGTGGAAGTTGATAATTTAAAATTCATTATAAGCTTCATATATGTGGACTCCAAAGTTGAACATTAATTTGTTTGTGATATCCCCACAATATATAGGATCTTCACTAATATTAGTCCAAGCAAGGCATATCGCTTCATCTTGTGCAACCGTGAAATTTGTCGATCTTGAACTATCTTTTTCCATAATTTTTGTGTAAGAGATTAAAGTGTGGAATAAAATATGAATGTTGCAAATTGTGAAGAAGAATGCTTGTTACATATATATGTTAATGCTAAGAAACCAACTGATTGGTTCCATAATAAAGAATCAATTACTCGATTGACTCACTACACCTGTTAATATTACAATCTAACAATTCCTTTTATAATTCTTTCTTCAAAGATAGTCCTTATAAAAATTCATCCAAATTGATAATCGTTTGATTATCTAACACTGTAACCAAATGTATAGATGTACATAGTCCACCAGATAACTCAAATAATAGGGATGAGTAAACGATTTCCAATTTGGATGAATTTTTGTACGAATTATTTTTTAAGGAGGTACTACAAAATGAACGATATAAATTGTAATATTATTTAATTTGGAGATGCCTAATAGTGAGGCGTAAACCTCAAGAGAAATCGAAACAATGAGATATGCGAATAAAAGGATCAACAAGTGGCAACTCCAATAAACATTGAAATAAATTGGATTTTTCATGTTGAGAAAAGTTTCAAATATGATTAATTAATCATATGACAAATGTCCACAACTCAATACTATGATATGCCTTTATATTGAGTGTCACCAATTAATAGCATCAACCACACAATTTTTAAAGTTGTTTTAGGAGCTCTTCAATTTTATTCTACTCCACCCATACTATATATATTATGAGTCATATATGCTATTTTTGGAAATTATAAATGCTAAAAATATTAAAATAATAATAAAAAATAATAGAGTTTAAAATAATAATAAAATAATATGTTATTAATAGTAAACTAATTATTTTAATAAAATAATAATAATAATAGTACTAGCATCTCTAGTACTAGCTAGGATGCAATCGGTCGAAAAGCGAGATGTAAAATTCACTTCTCGTTGAAAATTGTAAAAAAATTATAAATTTACAATTTTTATATCTCCCGTTACATTAAATATGGTTACCATTTTATGAAAAAAGTATTATGTACTACAAAAACATACATTAAATTTAAATGCAACATCGGTACATCTGAGAGTACAAATTTAAATTCATATGGAATCAATGGTCAATCAAACTAACGGCTATATTTGGTTGAATTGCTAATATTGAAAGCAAAGTTAATCTAATGGTGCTAAATAGTTTTTCGATAACGAAAAGAAGAAAACATTTATGATATGAATATAGAAAAAAAAAAATAGAGTACATACATATTGGTATCAATGTCAATCGTTGAAACATAAATTTTAAGATGATTGCGGTGGTGGCAACAATGGCCGGTAGGGGGGGTCATGGCAATGGTCATTAGTGGATATGGTAGTGGTGGAATAGTTGGGGTAGGGAGTGACGGGGAAATTAATTAAGGTAACAAAGGTGGTGGGTTGTAATGGTGGTTTTGGTTGTCGCAGCAACAATATGATGATGGCCGCGACACCATGAAGTTGTATCCAATTAAAAGACCGTCCAAGTGAACTTCAGAGGATGAGGGCGGCGTGGATGTTGAGGTGTCATGCAAGGGATATGATTATGGCATCGGCGTTTGGGACATACTTCATTTAGTTATTTGCAGAGACTATTTCCTGTTTTATTTTCTGGAATTGATGACATGATCCTTCCCGAATTTCCTCTCAAAACCCGGGAAAAACCTTGCTCCTGCCTGATAACTTAATAAAATTCCCAGCATACCCTTAAGCCCTTGCAATTAATTATGAGATTCTGCCAAATATCCGGCAGAACCTCCCCTTAAGGAATGGTTAACCGTCTTCCACCTATCAGACGAAGGATCAAATAGCATTCTCGAATCCCAACATCACCAAACAACCATCGACGTAGTCATAATTTACAATAAGTCCAAAAGGCTTCTAAGAGCATTTAGGGAGGAAAGGTAAATACAAAAAAATTTATAAATCCTACATGATAGTCTAGGTAAAGGCGCAGCTGAAATGTAATGCCTCCGCCTCTGGATGTGCCCTCGTCAACTTACAGCCTGGAGGAGATTTAAAACACGAAAAGTGTGAGTGGACAAAATATTCTTTTAAAATAATTTCCGAGGAAAACATACATTTTCTCCCCTCCACGAGTAAAACAATGCATGCATCATATAAAATTCCTTTTCAAACAAATCCATAAAGATAAGCCGAAAACTTACTGGAAAATCCTTTGTTTTTGGTAAAACACCGGTGTGACCCATGAAAACCCGAATAATGAAAACATTCCGTGGTCCACAACCCTGCTTTGAAAACCATCCTCAAAGGAGTTTAAAAATCATGTAAACATACCTAAACACAAAATATATCACAAACATATCCCATTGCTCCACGAATGAAATCCCGAGTCGTAGCTCGATACCCTTCACACACCCGATATACCTCGAGTTGTGCAGAACCATGTACTACGCGTAGACAGCCTCAACGACTTGGTGGAGAAATACCTCTTGACACTAGCGTCAGAGAACCCTCAACGATCTGGCGGAGAAATACCCTTCGACGCCAGTCGGAGAAAACCTTGACCCTCGGGGACAATAATTCAGTGAAAATCAAAATCTCATGTTTTGACATCCTTGTTTCTTGGCCTAAGCCAAATTCATTGAAAACCGGGTTTATGCCCAAATCCAATAAAATCACAAATCCGGGTCTAAACCCAAAAATCATGGACTCAACCGAAACCCAAAATCTATCACGTCAAAATGACATAAAAACAGAGTCCAAAAACCAGGCCACAACCCAAAACATCATTCATGTGTCTAGTAATTTCTAAATTCCAGAAATTTGTCAAAAACAATACGTAATAAGAAATTATTTCAAATATACATTTATGCATGCATTATAATTTACAAAACCAAAGTCCACTCACCGAACGTCCAATTATGCTAAATCCTGAGTCGGACACTCCTCTGAAGTATCGTCTGTCAAAAGTAATAATCGGGGTTACCAACGATAATAAAAACCTTACATTCAGACTCTCTAAACCCCGGGAGGTCCGCACGCGTCCCACGAAAAACGTAGCCACTTTGGACGCCCAAAACTACCCCTAAACGATGTCCAATTAACCCGAAACCTGAGCCAAAAGGTCCGGAACGGTGAGAGCTTCGAAATTTGTGATCGTCAGAGCTCGAGGAGGAGCTCCACGGGCCACCTCGTGCCGATGGACGGCCGGGACTCCCTCCCCCACGCGGGACTGCACACCCTACTCGCCTGGCACTATTCACATAATATTTCGTCAATCCTAACAGAATATTCTAATGACGAAGGAATATTCTGTATGTACTATACCGTTAGATTTAACATAATATGCTAACACCGTTAACATATTCTGCTAAACTTAACGGCGTCAGTTCTAACCATAGCAACGGAGTATTCCGTCGTCGACGGAATATTCTGCCACTGGGCCTCCATGAACACCCGAACTTCAAACCTTCATATCTCTCTCAATTCTCAACCAAATTTGACGTTCTAATAATGGAAATCTATCTACTCGAGCCAAGGAATCCAAATCTCTAGTCCAAATTGAGAACCCATACCTATGGTGGTTGGAAACTGGCCAAGAAGTTCCGGTCAATGTTTAGAGCTTTGCTCCATCGTCCACGGAGATCCCCTCGGCTCCCGGAGGGTATGGTTGTGCTCGCGGGGAGAAAAGGAAGCTGATGATGTCCTTGGTTTGGTCTAAAACGTCCAATTTTTTTTGGGTTTCTCCCTTGACCTTCACGCGAGTTCATTGGAGAGAAAGAGAGAGGATGAGTCGTAAGAGGAGAGAGAGGAAAATGAGAAGATCTGAATAAGTCTGGGTTGAAAATATTTACCCAGGGCAAATTACCAAACTCCCCCTGAACATTCTAGACTCACAACTCTCTCACATGAACTCCGTTTTTTCCGTGCCGCCTATCTACAAACTCGTGAGTTCGAGACCTACGCAACGATCCCCGAAAAACTGCCAAATGTGTCTCTAAACAAAAAGTGATTTTTGAGGCCCTTTTAAAACCAAGGGTAAACTCATCCTTTTCCAAATTAATTTACGAAAATTCACTAATTAAATTTCCGGGTCGTTACAATTGATGTTCGAAGTTTCCATTGTGATGTTTGTGAACTTGGAAAAAGCCATCGTGCTTCCTTTTCCAACTGTTTGCATAAAGTTCAGCTCCTTTTATGATAATTCATTCTGATGTTTGGGGTCCATCTAAGATTGCTACCCTAGGTGGATCACGTTGATTTGTTACATTTATTGATGATTGTACGAGGATGACATGGGTGTGTCTTACGAAATCAAAAGGAGAAGTGAGTTCCTTATTTCAAAAGTTCCACTAGAGGGCTAGTACTCAATACATATCCCAAATTCAATTTCTTCGTTATGATAATGGGAATATATGAGTGCAGATTTGCAAAATTATTTGGCGACATATAGAATTGTTCATCAAATCACTTGTCCTTATACACCCCAACAAAATGGGGTAACGGAGAGAAAGAATCGCCATATGTTGGAAGTTGTTTGTGCAACATTGATTGAAGCACACATGCCTTTAACTTATTGGGGGAGAAGCCCTGAAATCTGCAACCTATCTGATTAATCGAGTGCCCTCTAGTACTCTCAAGTTTCTGACACCCTTTGAAGCTCTCACATCCGCAATTTGTGCTCCTTCCGTACCAAATCTGTCACCACATGCATTTGGATGTGCAGCATTTGTTCATCTGCATGAACATCAGCGAAATAAGTTGACACCGCGTGCCTTACGGTGTGTTTTTCTTGGCTACGCCTTTACTCAGAAAGGATATTGTTGTTATCACCCCCTCTCAAAACGGATGTATGTTACACTAGATGTTGTGTTTCATGAAGAGGTTATGTTTTTCCCTCATGCTACTGAACTTCAGGGGGAGTACCAGAAGGAAGTTCAGGCTTTAGACTATGACAATCATCAAACGTTGTGGTTGGTTACACTAGAAACAAGTCATGACCAGTCAAAGTTGGAGCACCCACGTGACTAGTCACAGTTGCAGCAGTCACAAACGCAGCGCCCAGATCCCTTGGATTGCACTCAACATCCATGCTGCCCTCATCCTCAAATGCTACTGTAATGGAAGAAATGACATCACATGAGTCCCTCTTGCCTACAATACCTTATACTCATAACCAATCATTAGTTGAGGATGTGCCTGAGCGCCAAAGAAGTCAACTACCTCATCGTATCACAAGAGGTGTTCCCAAGGTTACGTATGAACATGACCTTTCTAGTCAAGTGAAATACCCATGAGTCACTATGTTTCTAACCATCGCCTGTCTAAATCAAAAAAGTTATTTGTGAATCAATTATCTTCTAAATCTATTCCTAACAATGTGCAGGAAGCCTTGGCTGATTCAAGGTGGAAAACATGTATGAATGAAGAGATGCAGTCTTTACAAAAAATGAAACATAGGAGCTTGTGGATCTTCCCATGAAGAAACCAGTTGGATACCGTAAAGTATAAAGCAAATGGTACAATTGAGCGTTTTAAGGCTCGACTAGTTGCAAAAGGATACACCCAAACATATAGGATTGACTATATGGAGACATTTGCGCCTGTAGCTAAGATCAATACAGTTCGTATGCTGTTGTCCATAGCAGTGAACTTGACAGAAGAAGTTTATGTAAAAAATACCTTTACAACAGTTCGATGTAAAAAATGCCTTCCTACATGGTGATTTGACAGAAGAAGTTTATATGGATCTTCCTCTTGGGTGTGAAGTAGCCTCTAAGCATAAAAGTAAGGTGTGCAGATTGAGGAAATCAATGTATGGATTGAAGCAGTCTCCAAGAGTGTGGTTTCGAAGATTCACAAAGTCTATGAAGAATTTTGGCTACAGACATAGCAATTCATATCACACTTAATTTTTGAAGAAAACAGGTGGTAACATCACAACACTCATTGTATATGTTGATGATATGGTGGTCATAGGGAATGATCCTGAGGAAAGAGAAGCACTAAAAAACTATTTATCTCGAGAATTTGAGATGAAAGACCTCGGCCCTTTGAAGTACTTTCTTGGGATTGAAGTATCACGGTCAGGGAAAGGAATCTTTCTTTCTCAAAGAAAGTATGCCTTAGATTTGTTGCATGAAACTGGCATGTCTGCCTGTCAGCCTGTAAGTACGCCTCTAGAAGAAGGACTGAAACTAGCAATAGAACCTAATCAAGTGCCTACTGACAAAGGTAGATATCAGAGACTAGTGGGAAGGTTGATGTACCTGGCTCACACACGGCTAGACATTGCATATGCTCTAAGTGTAGTGAGTCAATTCATGCATAATCCAGGAGAAAAACATATGAATGCTGTTATGCATATTCTGAGCTATTTGAAAGCTTCTCCTAGGAAATGAATTCTATTTACTAAGAACGAAGATTATTTGAAGGTTGAAGCGTACATTGATGCAGATTGGGCAGGAGCACTGGATGACCGAAGGTCTACCTCTGGTTATTTTACATTTGTAGGAGGCTATCTTGTTACATGGAGAAGTAAGAAACAGAATGTTGTTGCACGGTATAGTGCAGAAGCTGAATATAGAGGAATGGCTCTTGGGATCCAAGAAATATTGTGGTTGAAACTCTTGTTACAAGACTTGGGTTATCCACCAAAGGAGTCTATGAAGGTATATTGTGATAACAAGTCTACACGTGATATTGCAGAAAATCCAATTAAGTAGGACAGAGCGAAACATGTCGAAGTGGATAGGTTATTTATTAAGGAGAAGTTAGATGAAAAGCTTGTGGAAGTACCTGGAATTCAATCAGAAGATCAATTGGCTGATATCCTCACCAAGGTTGTTTCGAAAACATTGTTTTCGAAGTTTTCAGACAAGTTGGGCATGTGCGATATCTATACACCAACTTGAGGGGGAGTTTTGCAAGATTTATGTAATTATGCATGATTTATGTAATTAGATAGTTAGGTTTCCTTCTCCTAAAAGTTAGGTCTCCTTCTCCTAAAAGTTAGGTATCCTTACTTTAAAAGGATTCCGTGTAACTAGGGTTGTAACGGTATATAAAGCCTCTTAGTAAGAAGAATAAGATAACTGAATTATTCTCAATACTCTAAGTGACCGGGGTGCGCCACACCATGAAGTTGTATCCAATTAAAAGACCGTCCAAGTGTCAGGAAAAAAAAAAAACATTCCAAGTGAACTTCAGAGTGTACGTGGACAGAACCTCCACGTGGTATGTATTATATATTATATGTGAGCAAGCAAAACAGGAGCATCCTTGAAAAACCCTAGCTAGCCTTGTCCCGACTCGAAAACCTCCGATATCGATCATCAAGCTCCTTGATCATGTCCCCTCCATAGCCCCCGTGAACACTCCGGCCGACAAATTAGATTCACGTGCTTCTTCGTTAATACCTCCGGCCACCACGTGCAAGGTTGAAGCTGAACTGGGAGCCTACCAAGGCCCCCGACAACCGCACTCATCCACAGATTAACTACAGAATCCTCCACCGCACTGAATGAGTCCTCTATATAAGTTTGAGATATTCGTACTCTTATCTCCCCCGCAACCTTGTACAGCTTTATCAACCCCAGCAGTCTCCAAACCCAAGCATTGTGTACACTATCCATATCATTAGTCAAATAAATACAAAAAATATTTTGTACGTGCTTTATCTCGTTAAAATTTTGTTGAAGAAGAAAAATATAATTTTGTTTAGTCTATGATATCATATGTCCTCGTTGATTAGTCTAAGCACAATTGTATATATTATAATCTTTAGAGACCAATGGACCCTTTCTCCATCTTATTTTCAATTAAGTTCAAGAAAAGTCGTTTCCATTGAATAATTCATTGTCATGAAAATTCAAATAACAGTATTATTGTATGCTTATTTTTTGGGAAGATATTTAGAGGGGTGGGGGAATTTCTACCACCCATTATGCCATCAAGGTTTGAACATGAGACAATTGGTATGCAAGTAAAGGTTTTTACCAACAGAGCTATACCCACTTGATTATTGTATGCTAATTAAGTTTAACACTTACGGATTTTGCCTCATTACATTGGGTGATTATAGTACGATTTTGTATCACCGATGACATAATATAATTTATTCACGTGTTCATAATATGACTAAAATATTTATTAATATTAAACCCTAAAAGAAGGAAATATTAGTTATTTTTTTCCCTCATGTCTCACTCATATAAACAAGTTCTATTTATATTATTGAACTTTATCTCTTCAGAATTTCACTATTACATATAACCGTATTACTAAAATATTGTATAATATTATAACATTGAAAGTTCTGGCAAGAAATAATAACTTGATGAATGGACAGAGGAACATCCCAGGTTGGATAAAATCAAACATTTGAAAAGTCAGAAACACCATAGAGGTATAAATAGGTGACATATATGCCTCAGATGCACAAAAAGTTGTAACTATCATACAAGCAAATTTTAATTAAGCTTTCCTCAGCAACATAAAAATAAAAAAATATATATATATATATATATATATATTATATCCCAAGCCTATAAAGAGATGGTGATCAAGTACCAGCAGTTTGTCTATTGTTTTCTTTTGTTCCTTTCTTTGGTAAGCTCCCTATGCTTATGAACTAGCTTGCTCTTTCTTTTTAAAATTTTAGCGTATAATTCTATTTAGCAGACTATATTTTTCGATCACTTTATTAATCCAGCATATGGTGTTAATCAGATTGGGTCGAGTATGGCAGCTCGAACAATACCCCGAGACGACCACGATGTGTTAGAATGGGTGCGAAACGATACTCGCCGTTTCTTGCGTGCCAATATCAGAGTTGGTGATCTTGATCGCACAATTAAGTATGGAAATTGTGTTTCATTAGGTAGGGTTTTCTTCTAATTAATGGGCAACTTTAATTAATTTGTTCTTATACATTGTCAGGTTTTACGCTGAATTTTTTGGAATGCAAGTGTTGAGTAGAAAAGATTTCCCAGAAGAACAATACTCAAATGCAGTTGTAGGGTTTGGACCTCAAGAGTCTCATTTTGTGATAGGGCTCACATACCACCGTACGCTATTTTCTTCACTCAAAAAATTGTGTATTTTTCATCAAATAGGTTTTAGAAATTCGAATTTAGAATTACTTTTCGAGAAGAGAAAATGTTACAAGATCAATAGCTAATTTGGCGCTGATATCAGATTTCTTCTCTTTTATTTCTTAATCCACAGACAACTCGGAGGACAAGTTAGACATTGGAACAGCCTTCAATCATTTCGGCATTGCAACCCAAGACGTGAGCATTCAAACTTTCGCCTAACTATTTTGTAACTTTAAAGAGCGAATAGTGATCTTTTGATAACATTTTTGCTTTCGGTTTATCCTCAGATCTATAATACGGTTGAAAGAATTCGAGCCAGTGGTGGAGTGATCACTCGAGAACCCGGGCCAATCGCTGAAGGGGGAACCAATATCTTCGCCTTCGTGAACGATCCCAACGGCTACAGTTTCGAGCTCCTCCAGAGACCACCAACTCCAGAACCTCTTTGTCAAATATGCCTTAATGTGTTTGATATTGATCGCTCTATTGACTTCTACAATAAGGTCGCCCACTTTCTTATCAAATAACTTGCATGGATTTTATTTACTTCACATATCCTCATATATATTGTCCAAAACAAAAATCCTCACATATAGTAACAGTAAATTTTCTTCACATCATGCAGTCCTTGGGCATGAACCTACTGCTACAAAAGTATGACATTACTCAAGAGCAGGTAAATGATTCTTTATTTTCATTGATGACGTCGAAGTCCCTATAATTTCATTTATTATTCTCAATGACCCAGGGTCAAAATCTTACCAAAACAGTTCAATTCACCCCAAAAATAGACAATGAGGATAAAATAACAATATAAAATATCTCTATTCACCAAATATATTCCCCAAAAAATTAGGTTAAAATCCCCTATGGCTTATAGTTTGATCTCAAGTTTTGAACTCCGTCCAAAACCCGAGAACTGAATCCTAAGCCTAATCCCTCTACCACAACCACTACCCAAACACCTTCTCTACTTCTCCAAACGTTTATGATTCTTCAAAACAAGTTGCAGGGATTCGAACCTGAAACATATCTTAAATTTGATCTTTGTGCTGCAGTATACTATAGCTATGGTGGGTTATGGATCCGATCTTACTCAGACGACCATTATCGAGCTGAAATACAATTACAATGTGACTCAATATGCCAAAGGGAATGGATACGCACAGGTAAATTATATTTTATTTCTATTGTCTGCAAGTTAAAGTGTCATAACATATTTTTTATTGGATAATATTTGCATCCCACCCTAGTGGTACATCATCGTACTATTCTTTCAATTCATCGAATTGTCTATATATACCATAATCGAAACCGTTCAACCCCTAAATCATCATTTCAAGATCATTACGTAAAAAATCAACCAAATTGAAATTCAATTTAGCCATTCATATGTATCAACTAAATAGACGGTTCGCTATGATGATTTTAATTGTTACAAAAACCGTTGATTAATTTGATACATATGAATGACTAAACAACCTCAAATCTCGTTGATTTTTTAGGAGAATGATCTTAAAATGACGATTTACAGCATGGACAATTAAGATTATGACAATTCGATAAATCGAAAAGGTGTGGGATGCAATTATTATCTTTTTAAATTTTTCTATTTCGATTCCAAGGTCTTGCTGACTTGACTCATTCTTTCTCTTTTTTTTTCTTGTGATTAGGGTTTCGTTGACTATTTAAATCATTAATCCCCTGGTCAATGGTTTATAATTTAAATTTATATAAAATTTTATTTGAAGGTTGCTATTGGAACTGATGATGTGTTCAAGAGCGCAGCAGCTGTGAAACTGGCTACAAAGGAAGTTGGAGGGAAAATAATCAGACCACCGGGTTCGATCCCAAAACTCAACACCAAAATCACTGCCTTCCTTGATACAGACGGCTTTCAAACGGTAAAAACTAAAAACCCTATTTTCTTTTTTGGGTTTCCTAATTTCATGACACAGACCCATTGAATCCATTGAGTAAAAAGAAACAAACATATAGATATATACATTTTGATAAGAAGCTAGGAACCCAAATTAGAAAAAAATCTCAGAAATAATATCACATAATTAATGGTCTTACTGACAATGCAAAGGGTGTTGGTGATCTAATTTCCTCAACAAATATGTGTTCTTAAAGCTTACAGAAATATCTTGGTTGTTCTCTAGGTGTTGGTGGACAATGAAGACTATCTAAAACAGCTGAAGAACGAATGATGTATCAAGAAAAATACCTAGCATTTGGGTATTGCTTATGTATTTCTAGTTGGATTAAGAAGCCCTAAATAGCACCCGAAATAAAATCCGTGATTTGAATGTATACTATTTTTTTCCTTCTTTTAATAATATGTACGTCCTTTCTGACTTTCATCAAACTTCTGTTGTAAATTCTAAATTTGTAACGCTATAATGAGAAAAGTGTTGCATTGACATACAAGAATTTCATAAATGCAAACCTTGTATTTTCTTCTTCCAAAGCTCCTTCAACAACTTTTTGAAGCTATCTTCAGTTGATTCTCCGTGAGGTATGACCCTCAATTCAGAACAGAGTGCCAAAACTTCATAAGGATCCAAGTGCTTAAAACTCTCCGGGTCTCGATCATAGTCCTGATACCATGAAATTTGAATTACATATAAAAAAAATGAAACGTAGTAGTCGGAAGTCATGATTAAACAATCCATATTCTCAACACATGACCACCCTACATCAATTGAAAGGGCAGAGATGCCTCCCACAAATTTGACAAAATGTACAAAAAAATTTCTTAAAATAAAGAAATGCTTTTCTTTTGGGGTAAATTTTTTTAAGTCAAAGAAACACATTTAAGACACGTTATCAGCACCCCAATAACGTAAACTAGCCAAGAAATCTTTTTAAGAAAGAACAGAAAATGATTGGCTTTCTGTAACCTTTTCTGTGACGATAATAATGGGCTTGGACCCAAACGTGTCCTCCAGCTTTCTTAGTCTCCTCTTGATCATCTCAATATCCTGTAACGACCACAAAATGACAAAGCTTGGCATATTAATGACCATCTAAATCAACATGTAACCAAGTGCCAACCCTTTCAGCAGATTGAAAACAGATTATATTGACAAGATTGCAATACTGACATATTGAACTTTTTTTTTCTCATTTTGGGGAATAGAGAGGGCAAGAATCAATTTCTTGCCATGAATGTGGCGGGGAGAAGGCTCGACCACAGAAAAAGCCCCAGAACCATATATACATTTACTTATGCAGTATGCATATAAAATATATGTGTGTGTCTGTCCAACCATTTGGTTTAACCAAATGAGCGATTGCACAAAAGAAGAACCTCATGCCATAGAAGAAGCGGAAGATTAAATGTACCTTGGCCTGAAATATGTGGTGGTCACTGAACTCAACTCGATCAACATGCAATGCTCCTATCTACAGAAAGATATTTAAAATTTAGAGATAAAAGCGTATGAAGAAGAAACACGCCAAATTAGTGAAACTTAAGAAATAAATGATACCCAGAGAATTTGTCTTGGGGACCATAAAAAGGCATTTATGAAGCTTCTCACATCTCAAACAAGTAAATTTGAAACCCAGTTGCCCAACAGACACACACATATATGTTTACAGGTGTATCAGCTATATGAGAGGTGGGCAAGAGAATAATACCTTCACCATTCCCTTTGCAAATGCATTTGCAGAACCAATGGCCGAAACACATAATACAATGTTGTTAGACAAAGCTCTGAGACATTTTCTGGAGTTGAGATTTCCCACGTTGAAGAAATAACAAGGATCCATTTTGGTGAAGAAAATAGGAACAGATTTATTAACTTCTCGCAGCATTAAGTCAACATCTTTGAGATTTTGTTCTGTAATCTGCGAGATCCACAAGCATAAACTTTTATGCCAACTGAAGACTTCCACTGGCTAACATATAAAAAATTTCTGAGGGCTGAGGCATAAAATCTTAAAAATCAAGAAAAAGAAAAGGTCAGTTTATATACCCAATCTGCATGATGTAGTACAACAACATCTGCCCTTCTAAGCGCTTTCAAAGGTTCCCTCAACGGTCCACGTGGGATTAAGTGACAGTTTCCCCATAATGTTAATCCATTAACCATTACAATCTCCAGATTACGCTGCAAGCTCCAGTGCTATCTTCCATACAATTACAACATAAAGAAAGAGCATAGCACCTCAATGAGCATGAGACTAATATAAGCCAAAATAGCAACTAGGAGTGGGACTACACATTCTCTAGGTCATCATTTCATGAAAAAAAGCTGCGCCGGAGTAGCATTAAAATTAAGAATACAAATCAAACCATATAAGCAACCTTTCCCTTTGCTATCCCACATTAGAAGAATATAGCACATTTCTAAGTTTTCTCAGATGATCAGATACATCTACTTGGTATAAACTACCCAATATAATTTGCATCTAATTCCCCGAAATGGAGGGGAAAGGGAAAATAAGGATAAAATATCTAATTGTACCTGCATTCCATCATCAAGAATTACAGCACCAATTTTTTCTGAACTATCTACTTTCTGTCCAAGGCAAAATCTATCAGAGTACGCACTAGTAGAGCAAGGATCAATATAACCATATCTTTCAAGAAACTGAGCAGCAATAGCTGCTCGTTTTGCACCCACACCAATCTTCACAGGTCTCCCAAGAAAATGCCTATGCAGCATTTTGGCTTCATCCCCACCGGCATAACCCTGCCAGAGAGGTTGCATCAATATCTAGAGTCAGCCAACAGAAATATCACTTGAAAGTTTTTTGACACTTGAAACCAGACAAGAATATTTATCAACATAAAATCCAATAAATAAATGCATAAATGAAAATAATTCTTAAATGAAGTAAAGTACCCTGGTAAGAATGAGAGGTGAAATTCCTGAATCAGCTAAAAAGCGCGCAATGAACTCTACCATGGGAGTTTTTCCATTGCCTCCCCATGTCAAATTCCCAATACTGATCACAGGAACCGGCAACCTTCCAAGTCAAAATTTTATTTTTAATCAAAGCTAAGATAAACGAAGAAGTAAACAGATTATCATATCAAACAAGAGCTCTGCATTGATTCCATCTAAGGTGTTTGGTTTCAGAGAAAGTGGCAAACTGAAATTACAAAGAAGAAGAAAAAAATTCAAACTCGAATTTGGTTGCATTGACTGGCCTAAAAGAAAGGAATAAAATAGGGATCAACCAGCAATTAAACTTCTAAACGACACCCATAGACAAAATACTTTCGGAAGCGTTTGGTGGCTCAGAAACTTCGAGAAAAATATAGTACACATTCAACAGTAAAGGTCCAAAACTTGTTTTGGTTTATTTTCTGAGCAGCCAAACAAAGAGAAAGAATGGAGCGGAGATTGGAGGAGAGGTGTTACCGGTACTTTGTGAAGATGCCAGAGTGGTAGAGAGAGCGGCGGAGCGAGAGAGCGAGTTGGTAGAGAGAGGAGGCGAAGAAGAGGAGAGGAATTAGAGAACGTTGAAGATGAGTGAGCTTAGCGTGGTCCTGACTGTAGGCGAGTTCGCTCACAGCTTTCCTCAGTTTCTCCATTCCATGGAGGAAAAGAAAAGAGAGGGAAAGGGTGCTCGTGGACGCTTCAGTTCTGTTCACTGTTTCTCCTTTCCATTCTCTGTTTCTCCTTTCCAGTGCTTGAAAACCCCAATAATTAATTTGTTTTGAGCCAACTCTACATATTTTATTACTTCATACAAAAAAGGGCCAATTCATACAAATCATGGGCCAAATGGCCCAATAGCCAAATTCTGGAAATTTTATGCTATCTCCAACCACAAGTCCTAGGATCAAGTTTTTTAATTTTTGATATTTGTAATTTTAGCCCAAGTATAAATATATAGGGAGGACTAATTTGCAATTTTTCATTTCTCTCCCTCTCTCCTCTCTTTTCTCTTCGCTTTTCTCTTTTTTCTCTCAAGAAACCGGATGAAGATGAAGAGATGAAGATCTCCAAATGAAGATGAATGGGGAGGTTGTGTTCTCTTCCTCTTCGTCTTCTTCCTTTTTCTCTGCATCCTCTTTTTTCTCTTCTCTCTTCATCTTCATCTAGAAAACTCATAAATGGTTTTGTAACTAAGTAGTTATTAACTAGTATGTAAGTGGGAACTAATCGGTAACTGACTGCGAAACCCAGAAACCTAGATGAAGATGAAGGGGGAGGCTGCGTCCTCTTCGTCTTCTTCCTCTTCCTCTACACCTTTTTTTTTTTTTCTCTTTTCTCTTCATCTTCATCTAGAAAACCCAGAAATTGTTATGTAACTAAGTGGTCACCAACTGGTATGTAAGTGAGAACTAATCGGTAACTAACTGCGAAGCCCATAAACCCAGATGAAGATGAAGGGGAGGATGCGTCCTCTTCGTCTTCGTCTTCTTCCTCTTCTTATGCATCCTCTTTTTTTCTCTTCTCTCTTCATCTTCATGTGCATTTATAAAACCCAGAAATGGTTATGTAAATAAGTGGTTACCAACTGGTATATAAATGAGAACTAATTGGTAACTAATTCCTCTTCCTCTGCACCTTTTTTTTTTTTCTTATCTCTTCATCTTCATCTAGGATACTCAGAAATGGTTATTTAACTAAGTGGTTACCAATTGGTATGTAAGTGAGAACTAATCGGTAACTAACTGCGAAACCTAGAAACCCATATGAAGATGAAGATGAAGAAGGAAAATCTCCATATGAAGATGAAGGGGAGGTTGCGTCCTCTTCCTCTTCGTCTTCTTCCTCTTCCTATGCATCCACTTGTTTTCTCTTCTTTCTTCATCTTCATGTACATCTATAAAACTCATAAATGGTTATGTAAATAAGTGGTTACCAACTGGTATATAAATAGGAACTAATTGGTAACTAATTCCTCTTCCTCTACACCCTCTTTTTTCTCTTCTCTCTTCATCTTCATCTAGAAACCCTATAAATGGTTATGTAACTAAGTGGTTACCAACTGGTATGTAAGTGAGAACTAATCGGTAATTAACTGCGAAACCCAAAAACCCAGATGAAGATGAAGGGGAAGCTGCGTCCTCTTCGTCTTCGTCTTCTTCCTCTTCCTATGCATCCTCTTTTTTTCTCTTCTCTCTTCATCTTCATCTTTATGTTCATCTATAAAACACAGAAATGGTTATGTAAATAAGTGGTTACCAACTGGTATATAAATAGGAACTAATTGGTAATTAACTACGAAACCCAGATGAAGATGAAGATGAAGGTTGTGTCCTCTTCCTCTTCGTCTTCTTCCTCTTCCACGTTTGATGACGTGAATGAAGGTGGGATGGGAGAGGATAAAAATGGGATAGGAGAGGGTTAGGGAAAAAGAATAGGAAGTAACTAAGTGTGAACTAACATAATTTTTTTTGTTTATATATTTGGGGCAAAAGTGCAAATACCAAAACCTAAAAACTATATTTAGTTGAGTATATAGGAAGTAGTTATTAGTGAATTTTTTTTTTTTTTGAGAAAGATACATCATTAGCAATTTCCTTTTTTATAAGTCACAACGGCCAAAGGCCTTTCTATATCTTTTCATTTAGGAAGGAAAATTTATACCTTCCTAAATGCAAGTCGTGTGCGACCCAACTGCACTTACTCACACTTCCATTTTTTTTTTTCCATTTCAATCTCACATAAGTAAAAAACAACTAAAAAATGTAATTTTGTACTGAAATAGTTATAATTTAGTCTCGAATGGTTGAATATAGTAAAATATAGTTCTATAATATTCATTAAAAATTACTTTTTTAAGAGTTAAATTTTAACTTGACCCTCAAATTTATCTCATATCACTAGAGATAGACTTAAATATACCATATTTATTAACAAATGAATTTGAAAAATAAAATAAAAATAAAAATTACCCATATTTTTCTCTAATTGTCTATTTTCTTTTCCTCTTTTATATTTATCTTATTTTTATTTTATTCTCATATAAAAAATATGCATTTGTTAGTTTTACTTGTAAGAATTCAAATATTCTCAATAGAATATAACAACGCCAGACTACACACAGCAAACATCTCTCACATTGGGAGTAGGTCGAGCAGTCTGCAGCTAGCCAATGACTTCGAAATTACGGATCCTTTTACGGACTTCCTTTGCCTACATTATTCTAACTACCATAACCTATTGGCTCAAAAAGTAAAATTGAAAAATAAAATGGAGTTGATTTTCACACTTTATAAACTCTTGTCCTATTTCTTTATGAATCAACTAAGTGGAATGCATGAATTAATTTGTGGAGTGCGAACATCAGCTTCCAAAAGAAAAACCTAATTTTTTTTTATACAAAGTAAAACTCAAGTTAAATGACTGTGGAATCCAAAATCACCGGAAAATTGTGGAGCTGCCACGTGGCCTATAATTCATATAATGTCTAAATTGCCCCTGGTAATGAAATTAACGGCTCACAGACACCCACACATTAAATAATATATTTACCAGCATATGGTATTATTTAATCGGGTTAAAGCCTCAATAATAATAATGTTCTCCTTGAGAATTAATTATTATTATTCATTTAATAATAAATATTTATTATTAATATTCAATTAATAAATAATATCTTTTATTAAGAAAATAATTATTCATTAATTACAAATTTCATCGACCAATCAGAATGCTCCGAGGCCTACGAGCTTTCTCTATAAATAATGGAGCTCATTTCACTTTCAAGATAATTCAATCATCACTTCTAAAGTTCTTTGTCGTCTCTCTCTCTCAATGCTAACTTAAGCATCAGAGTGTTCTTGATTGAACAACTCTCCGGGGCTTCGACCTTAACCACGATAGTTTCTTGTTTGTTGTTTGTAGGGATCAAGGAGACTTTTGTGAGCAAGTTCGATTTATGCTTCAACAATTGGTGCTTTCATTGAGAGCCGAATTGAGAAATACTCAAAGAGTGCTATCTAATTCTTTCTCAAAAGGTTCAAAATTCGTTTGTCGTTCTTGAACTTCATTCGTTGTTCTTGAACTTCGTTCATCGTTCTTGAACTTCGTTCATCGTTCTTGAACTTCGTTCATCGTTCTTGAACTTCGTTCATCGTTCTTGAACTTCGTTCATCGTTCTTGAACTTCGTTCATCGTTCTTGAACTTCGTTCATTTTTCATCAGATCTTGTTCATCGATCATCAACGTTGATCATCATGGCAAGAACGCGACGCTCCGTTCGTTCATCTGAAGTTGCTGCTTTCGCCTTTACAGCTCAGATTGGGAGCGGATCGCACACAGTGAATCCGGATGAACACCTAAGCCATTCCTCCCGCATGACGATAATGGCACCCATCGGGATGCATGGAATGATTCTCGCTATTGGTTTATGAACCTTTCATGTTCCATCAACTCCTGCACCCCCACCGCCGACATTGGGAGTGGTAACAGCTACCTTCCACGAAACAGATGGTCGATTCGAGGGAGAAACGTCCAGACAGACTCACAATCAACCTCCTGCCAATAAAGATCTTCGAAGATTCTTGAATGGTCTTCGTGACACACCAAGTCAAATTCAAACACAAAAGGAGCACGACATGGATCGGTGACAAAGGAATTTGAGGTGTGGAAATCGACGTGAAACCCGTCATACGCAAACACCTCGGCCCACATCCCCTTAAGATAATTTGTCACAACAGGTCAAACGACTAAACAACCAAGTGCAGGTTCAGTCGTAGCTTCTACAACAACTTCTGGTAGAGAGAGAAGCAACTCAGGCTGCTGAGGAGCATGCCACATCTCGGGGTGGGCAGGAAGACATTCCAAGGTACCATGGTAAAGATACCATCTGATGCCAGACAATGTCTCGTGATACATCACTAAGTGATTCTGGCGAAGAAAGTCACACTAGCAGGACAAGGAACCAACAACGCCTAAGGCCGTCGGCACATGGGCGAAGTGGGAGGCGCATTGGAGCATTGTCGAGTATTGAATACATGTATGGAGACCAGAGGCGACATGCAGCTTCTCGAGACACGCACATCAGCTTAAGGCATACTGGCTATCATAGCGAGGAAGACGAGACATACTCTCTGACACGCTCTCATAGCTCGGAAACTGAGATTCGAGGAGGTCGACGACGCTTAGCTTGTAATGAATCCCTACCTCACCAAGGCGCGCTGTAGGCTGAAGATGTCCAGAGAATTTTCGATTGTCGCCTCCTAGGCATCCAACGTGATGGAGACTTGGAAGACAATTTACGTCGTCAGATCTAGTCATCCTCAACTTCACCTTTCGTGAGGGACATCGAGGAAGAACCATACCCTCAAAGGTTTGCAACTCCAAACTTCAACATGTTCAAAGGGAACTCTGACCCGATAAAGCATGTAGACTATTATCGTGGACTCATGGTACCTCATAAGCACAATGATGCACTCATGTGCAAGGTATTCTAGGCATATTTGCAAGGCCAGGGGATGACGTGGTTCAACCATCTCCCCCGGAGATCTATTGCCTCTTTCGAAGAACTGGCCTTCACTTTCGTGAAAGAGTATTCACAACTTCGCATTGTCGAAGTGAAGGATGATCATCTCTTCACCATCATAAAGAGATCTAAGGAAACCCTCCGACAATACATTCAGAGATACTGCGAGGAAAAGTCTCGCATTGTTGGTTGCAGTGACCCCGTCGCTGCAATGGCATTCAAACAGGGGCTTCCTCGAGATAGCCAACTTTACGGCGACATTATCATGAACAATGCTCGTAGTCTCACCAAGATGTTTTCTCTAGCAGAGCGACATGCATTCTGGGAGGATGAGAAAAATGCCATACAAGCGAAAGAGAGCACTGGACCAAGCGAGGAAACATTTAAGATGTCGGCGTCACCCAACGATGACATCAATTCTAAAATTACACCAAGAAAGTCCAGCAAACGTAAAGTCATCATGACTTCCAACATACAGTTCTCGGTGCCCGTCCATCGAATTTACAACGAAATCAAGGACAAGCCTTGGTTCAAGAAGCCAACACCTGTCAAAGGCAATCAAGAAAATGCTGACAAGACTAGGTGGTGCCGCTATCACAACTGCTATGGTCACACCATTAGCACATGTAACACCTTCGATAGCTATCTGCAGAACCTCGTCAAGGAAGGGCATTGCACCGAATACATCATCGACAAGGCTGCAAAGCGTCTTAAAGATAAAGACCCCAAGGAGCCTGATTCGAAGATGATCCGCATCAATGCCATAATAAATGATTAAGACCCCACGCAATTTGTTGCATCCATTGTATTATTTTATTTAATAAAATTATGGAGCAATTTGAAATTTACTTAGAAAATTTTGCATAACAATGGAAACCCCAAAGCCTTCGTCCGAGAAGCAACCAAGCCTTCTTCCGGGAAACAACCAAGCCTTCCTCCGGGAAACAACCAAGCCGTCCTCTAGGAAGCACTCCAAACCTTTCTCTCGAAAGCATTCAAGCCTTCCTCCATGAAGCAACCAAGTCTTCCTCCAGGAAGCAACCAAGTCTTCCTTCGGGAAGCAACTAAGCATTCCTTTGGGAAGCATCGCCTTCTCCCTGCGAAGCGTTAAATCCTTCGCCATGCGAAGCGTCAAAGCCTTTACCCCGCAAATCATCCAAGCTTTCGCCCTGCGAAGCGTCCAAACCTTTGCCTCGCGAAGCGTCCAAGCCTTTGCCCCGCGAAGCGTCCAAGCCTTCGCCCAGTGAAGCGTCTAAGCTTTCGCCCCGCAAAGCTTCCAAGCTTTTGCCCCTCGAAGCGTCCAAGCCTTCGCCCCGCGAAGCGTCCAAGCCTTCGCCCCGCGAAGCATCCAAGCCTTCGCCCCGAGAAGAGTCCAAGCCTTCGCCACGCGAAGCGTCCAAACCTTCGCCCTGCGAAGCATCAAAGCCTTCACCCTGCGAAGCATCAAAGCCTTCACCCCGCGAAGCATCAAAGCCTTCGCCCTGCGAAGCGCTCCAAGCCTTCGCCCTGCAAAGTGCTCCAAGCCTTCTTCTGAGAAGCAAAACCCCTTCCTTGAAGGCAAAGTTAAGCCCTCCTTTGAGAGGCAAGTTGAATGAAAGCCCCAACACCAAACGCCTAAGGCAACAATGGGGGCATTTGAAAAGACCAAAAGCCCTTCTCCGGAAGGTCAGTGAAGCCCTCTTCCGAGAGGCAACTGAAATCAAAATGCCATCTTTGGATGCTCATGGCACTATACCGGGGGAATTTGAATAACCAAGAGGTCTTTTTTTTTTCCATAAAAAAAAAGGGGCAAAACCAAAGTTCCAACACTGAGAAAAAATCCCTAGGATTACTATGTTGGAAGGAACATGCTGGCCATAAGATTTCAACGTAGGAGATGTCACTTCCTGATAAATTGAAATTTTCTACAAGAAACTTCTGCCTCAAATCTCCCACGGAGTCTTCAAGTTTTGACACTTATTGAAGGAACCTAGTCTTCAATTTGATGCGAAGTTTTGGGGACACACTATGGTAAATATGGCTCCAATTTCAACTTTTCGAGTTCAAACATTGATACCAATTATTTCAAGCTCCATGAACTTGATCTTCCTCCCCGAAACAATGTGAGCAACGACTTTAGCTCTACTCACTTTGGCACCGCTAGGCTTCACGAGGAAAAATTTGATATCATCCTGAACGGCGACTACAGCTTTGGAACTTCGTCTCTTCACGCCACTTACCTTGAGATCAAGGACCACTTTCCTTGTTTCTCGCAAAAGAGATGGCTTCGACACTTTCACTAGGTTTGTCAACTTCGCCTCCACAAATGAAACTCCCAGGTTCTCTTCCTTCAACTGGTTAGCTACTCCGGAAACTTTGACTTCATGGAGGACTTTTTGGTGCCTTTCGCTGAACAACTTGAAGACTTGCACTTGCTATCCGCCCTCACTGGGTTAGGACAATGAAGTGCTTCGTCACAAGCTTCACACGGGGCATGTCCATTCCTCCAATATCGAGTTCCATCTTGGTGACACCCTATCTCAAGCTCAACAGGACCTTCAAGGTCAAATCTTACCCCACGCCGGAAGAAGTCTAACCCCGCATTAGGGGAAGTCTAACCATGCACTATGCAAGTCTCACGCGTGTCGGAGCTCATAGGCAACATTAACGTCATCCCTGCTATAAGAGATGTGAGCCGAAAGCCATTCTTCAGACACCAAGTGCAATAACCTCTATCATATGGGACCCGCCACAGCAACCACTCGCATGGATGAGCGCGTGCGATGCACACGCCATATCCCAACCGTCCATCTTCGCACACGTGTTGGAAGGTTTAGGCCACGCTGACGTCAGCCCTGCAATGGGAGATGCCAGTCGAAAGCTTTTCTCCACAGAGTAGTCAACACATGAGATCTTTTTTAAATGATCTCTGACATGCTGACTTCAGCTTAGAGGCTTTCAGACAGCAACCAGTGCTGCGACTAGACCAAACACTGACGTCGTACGATTTTTGCCTCTAACTCGCCACGCGCTCACCAGTGGGAATATTATCTTAATGTTTACTCTTGTACCACTTGAAATCAGCAACTCTCACAAAGTGAGTTCTTCGAGACTTCACTGAAAGCATACGTTCATGCATCTTGGAATGACCGTCTCTGAAAATAGAGCGCAACACCACTTGATTCACTACAATCAGATCGCACCTCGCTAGGGCCCCACCGTAACGCCTCGTCAACCTGAACAGCTCCTCGTCAATTGCAACATACAGGATTAGAAGGAAAAAAAAAGGGAGAAACCGTTAGTGTGGCGAAAGCAAAACAATAAAAAAAATGAAATGGTTAAAGATGCATTTGCGCTGAACGGAAGAAGAGTCAAGGCCCAAAGCCGCTCCATGACGCCCAGCCTCCAGCACGTGCCGATCTTCCCAACTGCACAAAGATCCCAGCCGTACTCGCCAGCTAGCCGAGCCGCGAGCCATCCCAGCGCTCATCGCCTTCACCTTTCATCATGACGCTGCGCTCCCTCTCCATCTCCATGTCCTCAACCTGCCAGAATAGTGGAAAAAAAAAAATATATATATATATATATATAAAGGGGGGATTTCTCTCATCGACCTTGCTGCGACATGAAGGAAAGATAAAATTTTCTTTTCGTTCTTCAAACCACTGAAGGTGAAGAAGGATTAAAAAATTTCTTTTGTCTTCGTCTTTCTCAGTTGCATCACTGCAAATTGACGCTCAAGCTATGTGATTGTTTTTAAGAGTGAAAGCTACAATTGCCCCACTTAAATAAAAAAAAAACAAACTAGCAAACGGCAGAAAAACAAAACGATAAATAAAAAGAAGGAAGTAAAGAGACTTCAATGGTGGAAAGAAGTTCTACAATCTACACACATGTTGCACCAACACCTCGCGACGACAGCCCTATCCCACCTATATGTGTCTTTTTTGCTTTCGCCAACAACAATGGGCCACAACTCAAGCCCAACTTATGAAGCTAAGCCCAATGCTCATTTGCATCAATTTGGAGCCACATCCTAGGCCCAACGGAATTCCAACATCAACACGAGAAATATACAAAACAAGACAGAGTCCTACTCCAAAATGGTTACAAGGACTACGAAAAAACCTACATCTCTTAGGATTCCCTGAATTCCTAAGCGATGTGGGGGCATTTGTAGAACCCAAAATCACCGAAAATTTGTGAAGCTGCTACGTGGCTCATAATTCATATAATGTCTAAATTGCCCATGGTAATGACATTAACGGCTCACAGACACCCACACATTAAATAATATTTTTATCAACTAAATGTATTCTTTAATCGAGTTAAGGTCTTAATAATAATAATGTTTATTTATTTAATAATAAACATTTATTATTAATATTCAATTAATAAATAATATATTTTATTAAGAAAATAATTATTTATTAATTACAAATTTCATCGACCAATCAGAATGCTCCAAGGCCTACGAGCTTTTCGTATAAATAGCGGAGCTCATTTCACCTTTAAGGTAATTCGATCATCGTTTCTAAAGTTCTTTGCAATCTCTCTCTCAAAGCCAACTTAAGCATCAGAGTGTTTTTGGTTGAACAACCCTCCGGGACTTCGACCTTAACCACGATAGTTTCTTATTTGCTATTTGTAGGGATCAACGAGACTTTTGCGTGCGAGTTCGATTTCTATTTCGACAATGACCAATGAATCCATCACAATATCACACCCTATTAAGGGCCCAAAAAAAAAAGTTACTGTGGACTATGGAAAACAAAAATTTTAAATTATATTACGGTGGTTTCTTTCCATCATTTGGAGGTATGAAAATTTCTCAACTTGCTTAAAAAAACCCCTCCTTTCTAATTTCTATACTTTATTTCACGCACGTGGCAGGAAAACTTGGAATTGATTGGAATAGTTCTTTACTTGTTGCCCATGTCAAATTGTCAATTCCTTGGGAAAAGAAAAATGAACACAACCGCGATTCAAAACTTCAAATGAAGAAAAGTCCTTAACTTAAAAAAAGCTCAAGAAAAATTGCGCTTCCTTTATTAACTCTTGTCAAAATATTCAAAGGGTAAGGGGAGCATTTTTTTCCGCACCACCACTCCATTGAAATTTTGCCATCTGTTATTTAACCTAACAATGATTTATGTTACCATTTATTATTTACAATTTAAAGAGGAGAGAGAAGATTAGAACATATTAAATAATTGAAAAAGCATTGAAACCCAGCAGCCGAACTCTTCTTCTCCGAAGTAGGATTTCTCCATAGCCAAATTTCTTCATCTTCTTTATGGATTTCTCACCGGGGGCAAACCAGAAATTCCTTTCACACCTTAATAAGTGTGGTAATTTTTCCGTCTTCAGTCGACCGAATGTTATCAAAATCGGACTGATATGGATCAATACGATGGACTTGATTGACCATTGTGGATGCAGACGGCCTTATAGATGACGGGGTTGAGGCCAAAGCCGATTTCGTCGAGAATTTGGTGGGCATTTGGGTCCAGTCAGATTGGACCTTCTTAGCTTCTGGGTTTCTTGGTGAGAAGTAGACGTTGAAGAAGAAAAAGGAAAAGTAAAAACCCTGCACGATCAAATTGAGTATTTTCTATTGAAAATGATTGGAAAAATTAACACACTTATTAAAGTGTGATAGGGATTTCTGATCTGCCGTCGATTAGAAATACGGCGATGAAGAATATGAAGAAATCTGGCGATGTGGAGAAGGAAGATGAACATCAGCGGGGTTCCAACTTTCAATTCTTTTTAAAATTATTTTAATTGTTTTCTAATTTTGTCTCTCCTCTTTAAATTGTAATTAATTAATAAATGATAATATAAACCATGGTTAAGTTAAATAGCATATTGCAAAATTTGAATAATATGGTGAGCAAAAATGCTCCCAAGGGTAAGTGATATATTTGATCATTGTGATTTGGGTAGAAAGCAATTTTAGTCACTGTGATTTTAATTTTATCAATTTTTTTGAGAAGATTCGAAATCTCATTGATTAAACAAATATACAAATTAAAGACAAGCTAGATTGTAATAACTTGACGTCAAACATGGGTAAATACCTATAGTGATCAGGTTCGATATCTGTCGAAACGATCTAGAGGGAATAATACACAAAATAATATAACTTGAATCCCCTAATTATCATCAAGGCCATTACTGTCCGAATAACTAATATTTACAATCCCACAAAAAGAAAAATCTAACACATGTAATCCGAAATAAGAGCCGATTGACTTATTTGCATAAAACAAACTAAAACGAAAAATAAATAAATAATCCAACAAAAAGTACAAATGAGCCACTTCCACCGTCGCTGCCTATCATTTCCGTTATTGATGCCTCCGTGGAATTCCGAAGACAACGAGGAAATTGTCCATCACCATATCGTAGATGTTTCAATCCACCGTGATTGGCACCACACCACCAATGGAGGACTGCAATGGCTCGATCAAAACCCACCAGGCCGCATCACGAGTAAAAACCCTGTGAAGGCAGATAAGGCTCGTGAAGGCATATTAGGCTTCTGAAGACAAGAGTTTCACTGGCAACCTGACCCGTCGGGACACTGAAACCTGTGACAATGATCGACACCATGATGATAGACGAGAAAAGGAAGCACGAAGACGAACAAACATCGGTAAAATCGACACCAAGACTTGTTGGATTATCCGGTTTATTCACTACATCCCTATGGGTACCGGGGGAAAGCCTCATGGACTCGAAAAAGATCAGTCGAAGAAAAAGTTTTTTGAAGGAAGATTTCTTATGGAGAGGAGCCTATGTTTTTTTTATCCCACACACCTTAATTTTACCAATTTAATCATTGTGGTTTCAACAGTCAATAAATCAAGTCATTTACTCAATTTCTGTTAAATACATATGGGCAATTTAGAACTTTTAATTCGAATAAAACTCAGAAAAAGAAAAGCCAGCAATATGCCCTTTTCCCTTCGACCCATTCTCAACGTACAGCCGCCTTCACCTCCGTGCGAAATCTCTCAGCAACCTCCTCTCCCTCCCTTCAAAATCTATTATTCAGTAATCACTCATATCAATATGAATTAACCATAAATCATGTTAACTAATTAGTCACTTATCTTTTCACATCAACATACAAAGATTGAGCCCAAAAGAACCAAACCAACCCACCAAAACCAAGAATGGAAAACTCCATGCCTCACTAGCCCTCACTATCCCACATCCACGACCCACCCATCACCAGCATTACTAACACCACTCATCACCCGTCACTCATTACCAAATCCCCAACTCTTATCACCAATCATGCAAATTAATTTTAGATTTTAAACCTTGAGAATAAACCGATGTCGACGCCGTCTACGAATTTTGGTTAAATTCACCTTCCACCACCACCACCACCACTTCCGTCTTCACCGCCACAACCACAACCTCCTCCTGTATAATTACCTTTGCCGCCACGACCACATCAACTTCCACCACAACCCACGATTTGGTCACATGCATAAATGGCGGAGGACGAAGGCCAAGTTCAAGACTTTATTATTAACGGTGTTGTTGTCAAGGTGGTTGAAATTAAGGGAACAAGCGAAAGGATTTTTAAAGGAGGGAGAGGAGATGGCTGCGGGGTTTGGCACGAAGGTGGAGGCCGATGCATGTTGGTATTAGGTCGAAGGGAAAAAGGCATATTGCTGGTTTTTCTGGTTGTAAGTTTTATTCAACCGAAAGTTCTAAATTGCCTTTACATATTTAACAAAAATTGATTAAATAACTTGATATGTTAACTGTTGAAACCACAATAATTGAAAATGATAAAGACTTCTCTATCTCATCTTTTTGCTCTGCCCTCCCTCTAAAAAGAAAAACCAGCGAACCTCAAAGGGGATTGGTGGCAACCCCTTTTCCTTTCTCTTCCCTATCCCTTCTCTCATTCTTTCCTTTCTCTTCTCCTATTCTTTCTCTCTCCCCCACCCCCCCCCCCCCCCCCTTCGTCTTGACCAGACCCGCGATCTCTGCTTGGATTAGCTTTTGATGTGCTCCTATGGCGGGATGATGGTGCAGTGGTTGGGTGCGGTGGTTGGCTTGCCATTGAGGTGGCCCATCTTGGCGGCTTGACGATGGACTCGTGGCATGAGTCCTGATGTTGGGTCGGGCGAGATGGAAATCCAGATATGTTTGTGGGCTTTGTGGACGACGCGATCGAACTGCGATGGTGGTTGTTGCGCATGGGGTTTACTGCTTTGATGTGGTGTTTGCAGTGACGCTACGTTGGAGGTGGTTCCTATCTGTGACGACAACAGTGTGAGGAGTTGATGCGGCGAGGCTTGGGAGGCAGCGTCGCTACGACTGCGGCGAGGCTTGGGGGTTCGGCTTCTGCAGCTGCGACGACTGTAACGACCAAAAAAATTTATTTGTGAATTTTCGTAAATTAATTTGCAAAAGGAGGAAATTACCCTTGGTTGTTTAAGGGGCTTGAAAATTTATTTTTGTTTCGAGACACTTTTGGTTGTGTTTTAGAGACCGTTGGGTAGGTCTCGAACTCACGAGTTCGTAGACAGGCGACACGCAAAAAAATGATTTCGTGTGAGAGAGTTGTGAGTCTAGAATGTTCATGGGAATTTTGGTAATTTCGCTTGGGTGGATAGGTTTAACCCCAAGCAGATCAAATTCTCTTCATTTTCACTCTCTCTCTTTGCGACTCACCCAAACCCGTGCGACCAACAAAAACCCACAAATTCGAACTTCAATTCACGGCAAGATCATCCGTTTTGGTTCCACTCATCGGATTCTCCTCCTTCCTGCGATCAAGAACGTACCAACCGTCGCAAGAAGCAGCCGCATGAGACACCGAACTAAGGAAAAGAATAATCGGAACTTTCGATCGATTTTCCAGCCAACACAGGTATGGGTTTCATGTTTAGACTTCATTTTTGAGTTTTTAGGTTCGAGTAGATGGATTTAGACTAAAAATTTGTGAAAAACGGTTAAGATTTGAGGAAGTTAGGAAAAATTCATGGTCGACCGACAATGGAGTTTTCCGGCGGCGCAAGGTGGAGCGGTCATCTTCTCTGGTGACTGGTTCGGTCAGAGGTAGGCTGACGTGGCATGTGACCTAGCAGCCACGTGGTTCCACCTAGCGGCTGAGTCAGCACCGAGTCAGGCGCTTGAAACACTGTAGCGGCGTGTGAAACACTGTAGCAGGCGCGTGAGACACTGTAGCAGGCGCGTGAGACACTGTAGTAGGCGCGCAGCAGCGCGTGGCGCTTGGTTCGGTCTTCCGTCGGATCTCGATAGCGCGTGGGATCGGTCTTTAGGTCTCGATGACGCGTGTCGACAAGGCTCGACGTTCAGGACCTGTTGGCGCAAGTTTCGGGTTGATCGTACGTCGTTTATGGGTAATTTTGGGCTTCCGAAATGGCTGCATTTTTAGTGTGATGCAAGCGAACCTCCCGGAATTTAGGGAGTCTAAATGTAGGGTTTTAATTATAGTTGGTAATCCCGATTGTTACATTTTGGATAGGCGATACTGCTCTGGGAACTTCAGAGGAGCGTACGACTCGGGATTGAACTATTTGGACGTGTGATTAGTGGACTTCGGTTTTGTAAATTATAATGCATGCATAAAGGTATATTTGATATAATTACTTATTACGTATTATGTTAGAAAATTTCTGGATATTATTAAATTATTACTAGACACGGGCTTTCAATAATTATTTGGAAATGACGTTTTTGGCTATGGTCTGGCTTTATGGTTTTGGGTTTTATATGGTTTGACTTGATTGATTTTGGGATGTCGGTCGAGTCCATGATTTTGAGTTTAAACCCGATTTTTCAATGAATTTGACTTAGACCAAGAAACAAGGATTTCAAAACATGGATTTGGTTTTCACTGGATTTTTGCCCCCAAGGGTCAAGGTTTTCTCCGACTGGCGTCGAAGGGTATTTCTCCGCTAGATTGTTGAGGTTTCTCCGACGCTGGTGTCGAAGTGTATTTCTCTTACGCTGGTGTCGAAGGGTATTTCTCCACTAGGTCGTTGAGGTTGTCTACGCGTAGTACATGTTTCTACACAACTCGAGGTATATTGGGTGTGTGGAGGGTATCGAGTTATGGCTTGAGATTTTATTCGGGGAGCAGTGGGATATGTTTTGATATATATTTTGTGTCCAGGTCGGTGTACATGATTTTAAAATCCTTTGAGGTTTTCAAAGTAGGGTTGTGGACCACGATATGTTTTCATTATATGGATTTTCGTGGGTCCCACCAAGTGTTTTAACAAAAGAAGGATTTTCTAGTGGGTTTTCGGATTATCTATATATTATATTTATATAAAAATGAATTTTATGTTATGCATGCATGGTTTTACTCGTGGATGGGGAAAGGTATGTTTTCCTCGGAAATGATTTTTAAATGATTATTTTGTCCACTCACAATTTTCGTGTTTTAAATCCCCTCCAAGCCGTTGAGTTGACGTGGGCATATCCAAAGGCGGAGGCAATAAATTTTCAGCTGTGCATTTACCTATAATATCGAATAGGATATTTATTTCTCTATTTTAATTTTCCTACCTAGATGCTCTAATGAGTCTTTTGGACTGATTGTAAAATTGTGATTACATCGTTGGATGGTTGGTGTTGTTGGAATTTGGAGTGTTATCTGATCCTTCGCCTAACAGGTGGAAGACGATTAACCACTCCTTAATGGGAGATCCTGCCGGATTTTTGGCAGAATTCTCATAATTAATTGCAAAGACTTAGGGGTATTCTAGGAATTTCCTTAAGTTGTCAGACGGGAGTATGGTTTTTCCCGGGGTTTGAGGGGAAATTCGGGAACGGTCCTGGCAACTTGGTATCATAGCACTAGGTTAAATTCTTGTAGATCGTACACCTAGTGTACAACTAATTGTGGTATTGATAATTTATGGTTCTTTTCAGCGTAATGCCTTCGAGACGTGAGCCCTGTCAACGGTCTGGAAAAGGTGAGCATACACATGAACCGGTCGTAGACACTGATTTGAGGCAGACCCTGGATCAATTGGGTCAGGCTTTGACTACAGTACTTCATGGTAGGGCTACGTCTGAAATTTCGGACATTGAGCGAGCCCAGAGGTTGGGGACGACAGTGTTTACGGGCGAGTTAGGCCCAGATGATGCGGATGAGTGGATTACTCATTTGGAACGAGTGTTTGCTGTTATGCGGTGCCCTCCGGAGGATAGGGTGCGACTAGCCACATTTTTTCTGGGTGGCTATGCGTACCGGTGGTGGCATGCCTTGTAGCTGACAGGCTGGGATGTCTGTACTTTTACTTGGGAAACTTTCCGCGAGCGCTTCCTTGAGCAGTTTTATCCTCGATCATACCGTGATGCTAGAGAGGCTGAGTTCTTGTAGCTACAGTAGGGGGACATGACGGTGGCCCAGTATGAACAGAAATTTCTTAAGTTATCACGCTTTGTACCAGCTTTGGTGGCAACTGAGATGGACAAGTGCCGACGATTTGAGTATGGACTGAGGAGTGAGGTTCATGTAGTAGTAACTGATGTGGCACATACTTCTTTGAGGGTTTTTTCAGACGCTGCTGCCAGAATAGAGTTGAGTTTGCCTGCTCAACACCAGTTTAGTGGTTCCAGACGACGCCGGGATCACCAGAGTTTCGGGGCCTCTAGTCAAGGACCATCTAAGAGAGACAATTTCAGTTCTGGATCTTCTAGGGGTGCAAGATCCGGATTAGGCGGTGGTAGAGCCGGTCAGGGATAGCAATCACCCGCTCAGTCTAGCGGGGCTTCAGTGCAGTCGACTGGGAGACAGAGCGGCAGACCCGCACAGATGGGTGACACTAGTTGTTACTTTTGTGGGGAGATGGATCATTTTAAGAGAGACTGTCCACATCTTCGTTCGGGTAATAGTTCCTTTGGCCGAGATGCTGCTGAACCGAGTCAGAGAGCAACGTAGACATATGGTACTGCAGCTGGGAGCCAGACCCAGTCTAGTGGGGTCAACAGAGCTAGTGGGGCCAACAGGGCCAGAGGGAGACATGGGGGTCATGGTCAATCTTCTGGTACACAGGCCCGAGTTTTTGCTATGACTCAACAGGAGGCTCGAGCAGCACTAGAGGTGGTTACTGGTACGTTGTTTATTTTTAATCATGATGCTCGTATTTTGATAGATCCCGATGCTACACATTCTTTTATTTCTCAGGGTTTCATACTTTTTGCTGATAGGAATTGTCCCCGATTGGTTGGGATATGGGTATTAGCACTCCCACCAGAGATATGTTAGTGGCGAACCTCGTTATACGTAGTTGTCTGGTAGTAGTGGGAGGTCATGAGTTAGAGGCAGATTTAATCCCCTTGGACATTTATGATTTTGATGTAATTTTGGGGATGGATTGGTTAACCATGCACCACGCCTCCATAGATTGTTTCGACAAGAGGGTGGTTTTTCAAAGTCCAGGCTTACCGGAACTTATGTTTCGGGGTGATCGTAAGTGCATCCCTCGGGAGTGATATCGGCTTTAGCGGCTGAGAAATTATTGAGAAATGTTGTGATGGCTATTTAGCTCATGTGATTGATTCTCGGGATACTTCGGTGAGAGTAGAGGATATTCCTGTGGTGAATGAGTTTCCCGATGTATTTCCAGAAGATCTTCCAGGATTGCCACCTCATCGGGAGATTGAGTTCACCATAGAGCTTCTTCCGAGTACACAATCTATATCACAGGCACCGTACATAATGACATTGACATAATTGAGGGAATTGAAGACTCGATTACAGGACTTTGTGGATATAGGGCTTATTCGACCAAGTGTATCACCTTGGGGTGCGACGGTGTTATTTGTAAGGAAGAAAGATGGTGGTTTGAGGTTATGTATCGACTACCGGCAGTTAAACAGGGTTATGGTGCGGAATAAGTATCCTTTGCCACTAATTGATGATTTGTTTGACCAATTAAAAGGGGTAAGGTATTTCTCTAAAATTGACCTTCGATTCGGGTACCATCAGTTAAGGATCAGGGATGGGGATGTTCCCAAAATGTCTTTTAGGACACGTTATGGGCATTATGAGTTCCTGGTGATGCCCTTTGGGTTAACTAATGCCCCAGTAGCATTTATGGATTTGATGAACAGGGTGTTCCGAAAGTATTTAGATCAGTTTGTGATTGTGTTCATTGATGATATCTTGGTATATTCGAAGAGTGCTAAGGCACATGAGAAACACTTGAGGTTGGTGCTGAATATGCTTAGGAAAAGGCAACTGTTCGCCAAGTTCAGTAAATGTCAGTTTTGGTAGACTAGTGTGGGATTCTTAGGTCATGTGATTTCTGCTGAGGGTATCAGCATGGATCCCCAAAAAGTTGAGGTAGTGGCGAATTGGGAATAACCGAAGACAGTGTTAGAGGTGAGAAATTTTCTGAGTTTAGCAGGATATTATCGGTGATTCGTAGAAGGATTTTCTACGATAGCTGCCCTATTAACTCGGTTGATTTTCTACGATAGCTGCCCTATTAACTCGGTTGACGAGAAAAGGGTCAAGTTTGACTTTCAGGAGCTAAAGAAGAGGTTGACTTCTGCCCCAGTGTTGACCCTTCCAAATGATAACAGAGGATTTTAGGTGTACAGTGATGCATCATTACGGGGTATAGGCTGCGTGTTGATGCAGCATAGGAAGGTGATAGCATATGCTTCCAGGAAACTTAAACCTCATGAGTTGAATTACCACACACATGATTTGGAGTTAGCTGCAGTGGTGTACGCACTGAAAATTTGGAGACATTATTTGTATGGGGAAACGTGTCGGATCTTTACTGACCATCAGAGCTTGAAATACTCCTTTACCCATAAAGATCCAAACTTGAGGCAGAGAAGGTGGCTTGAGCTGATAAAGGATTATGATTGTACAATAGAATATCACCCAGGAAAAGCCAAAGTAGCGGCGGATGCCTTGGGCAAGAAGTCCATGAGTTCTTTGGCCCATTTGCATACTGTTTACGTACCGTTGCTGGTGGTATTCCGAAGAGCGGGAATTATACTTGACATGGATAGCCATGGGGCTCTATTGGCTAGTTTCCATGTGAGACCTGTCTTGATTGATCGAATCATTGAAGCTCAGCTCTAGGATCCTACTTTGTGTGTTATTAGGATGAAGTTGGAAGCTGGGAATAGGCAGGATTATGTGATCAGGGATAATGGGGCCTTGGTTAAGGATGGCCGGTTGTGCGTACCTAATGATCTAGAGTTGAAAAGGGAAATTCTTGAGGAAGCTCATAGTTCTTCCTATGCTATGCATTCAGATGGTACCAAGATGTATCGTACTCTTAAGGAACACTATTGGTGGACTGGAATGAAAAGGGAAATAGCAAAGTTTGTGAGTAGGTGCCTGACGTGTCAACAAGTAAAAGCAGAGAG
This sequence comes from Oemleria cerasiformis, assembly GCA_037349345.1. Taxonomy (NCBI): domain Eukaryota; kingdom Viridiplantae; phylum Streptophyta; class Magnoliopsida; order Rosales; family Rosaceae; genus Oemleria; species Oemleria cerasiformis. The sequence continues at coordinate 14,358,019 of JAZGTL010000007.1, forward strand.
GCAGAAACCATACGGGGCACTACAACCATTACCTATTCCGGAATGGAAGTGGGATCACATTACTATGGATTTTGTTTATAAACTTCCTAGTACTAAAAAAGGACATGATGGGATCTGGGTAATTGTTGATAGACTAAGGAAGTCAGCACATTTCTTGCTAGTACGGGAAGATTACCGGATGGGCCAGTACGCCAAATTGTTTGTGGAAGATATCATATGGTTGCATGAGACTCCAAAGTCGATTGTGTCAGATAGGGATCCTAGGTTTACTTCTAGGTTTTGGCGGAGTTTGCAGAAAGCCTTTGAAACTACATTTGCATTTCAGTATAGCATTTCATCCTCAGACTGATGGTCAGTCTGAGAGGACAATTCAGATTCTGGAAGATATGATGAGAACTTGTGTACTGCAGTTTAAAGGAAACTGGGATTCACATCTGGCCTTGATGGAGTTTGCATACAACAACATCTATCAGTCTAGTATTGGGATGTCTCCTTTCAAGGTACTATATGGGAGACAGTGTAGGACACCGATATGCTGGACTGAGGTAGGTGAAAGAAGACTGTTGACCAGAGATAGTGGAAATGACAGAGGAAAAGATTAGAATCATCAAGGAAAAGTTGAAGGCAGCTCAAGACCGCCAGAAAATCTATGCGGATCGACGAATCAGAGATCTTAAGTTTGAGGTCGGAGATTAAGTTTTCTTGAAATTATCCCCCTGGAAAGGAGTTGTATGTTTTGGTAGACAAGGAAAGCTGAGTCCTCGCTACATTGGGCCTTATGAGATTATTGAGAGGATAGGGCTAGTCGCTTATAGACTTGCTTTACCCCCGGAAATGTCAAGGGTTCACGATGTATTCTATGTATCCATGCTCCGGAAGTATTTATTCAATGAATCTCATGTATTGGAGGCACAACCAATTGAGCTGAGATATGATTTGACTTTTGAGGAGCAACCAGTGCAACTTCTAGATTGGAAGGAAAAAGTACTGCGCAGAAATACGATTCTTCTGGTTAAAGTTTTGTGGAGGAATCATAACATGGAAGAGGCCACGTGGGAAACCAAGGCACTGATGCAGGCGCAACATCCACATTTGTTCCCGTGACAGGTATGAATTTCGAGGCCAAAATTTTTTAAGGGGGGGGTGAATTGTAACGACCCAGAAATTTTATTTGTGAATTTTCGTAAATTAATTTGCAAAAGGATGAAATTACCCTTGAATTTTTAAGGGGTTTAAAAGTTAATTTTTGTTTCGAGATACTTTTGGCTATGTTTCGGGGACCATTGCGTAGGTCTGGAACTCACGAGTTCGTAGACAGGTGACACACGGAAAATGGAGTTCGTGTGAGAGAGTTGTGGGTCTAGAATATTCAGGGGCCTTTTTGTAATTTGGCCTGGGTAGATATTTTTAACCCCAAGCAGATCAGATCTTCTTCATTTTCACTCTCTCTCTTCGCGACTCACCCAAACCCGTGCGATCGAACTCAAAAACCCACAAATTCGAACTTCAATTCGAGGAAAGATCGTCCATTTTGGTTCCACTCATCGGATTCTCCTCTTTCCCGTGATCAAGAACGTACCAACTGTTGCAGGAAGCAGCCGCATGAGACACCAAACCGAGGAAAAGAAAAATAGGAACTTTTGATCGATTTTTCGACCAATACTGGTATGGGTTTCGTGTATAGACTTCATTTTTGAGTTCATGGGTTCGAGCAGGTGGATTTATACTAACAATTTACGAAAAATGATTAAGATTTGAGGAAGTTAAGAGAAATTCAAGGTCGACCGGTAATGGAGTTTTGTGATGACGGTGCACGGCAGAGCGGTCGTCTTCTCCGTCGACTCTCTAGTGACACTCCGGTGACTGGTTCGACCAGAGAGGGGCTGATGTGGCATGCCACCTAGAGCCATGTGGTGCCACCTGGCGATTGTGTCATCACCGAGTTAGGCACGTGAAACACTGGAGCAGGCGCGTGAGGCATTGTAGCAGGCGCGTACCGCGTACCGGTGCGTGGTCTGGGCTTCCGCCGTCGCGTGGCGATGCTTGGGATCGGTCTTTGGGTCACGACGATGCGTGTCGATAAGGTTTCGACGTTCCATACATGTTGGCACAGGTTTCGAGTTGATCAGACGTCATTTAGGGGTAGTTATAGGCGTCCGAAGTGGCTGCATTTTTAGTGTGACGCAAACGGACCTCCCGACATTTAGGGAGTCTAAATGTAGGGTTTTAATTATTGGTTGTAATCCTGATTGTTACTTTTGACAAGCGATACTGCTTCGGGAACTTCAGAGGAGCGTACGACTCGGGTTTGAACTATTTGGATATGTGGTGAATGGATGACAGGATCCTTCCAGAATTTCCCCTCGAAACCAGGGGAGAACCTAGCTCTCGTCTGACAACCTAAAGAAATTCCCAGAATACCCCTAAGTCCTTGCAATTAATTATGAGAATTCTGCCAAAATCCGGTAGAATCTCCCCTTAAGGACTGGTTAACCGTCTTAGTCTCTCGACTGAGCAACCGCATCGGTGGCTAACCAGCCTGGTCATGTTAGGGTAAGAGTCAATACTTCACCACATATCACAATGTGAGAATCCCTGATCATGATTCGAAGTTTATAGCCCTCTGCTAACAAGCTATGATACCAAGTTGATAGTAGGTCAGACATTGTTGAAACCTCAGACCAGTGGTGGCCCTACTGGGTAACCTCACGAACTTGTTTTATGCCCCAGCCTCTCAACTGACAACTTTTAACACAAAAATTTAATACCTGAAATACACTTAACCTTTAGAAACATTAAATAAACTTTACAGAGGTTCCAACCGAACCTCCACTGTACTTGACTGAACCCACCTACCTATTAGTCGCAGGATAGCCTAGTAGTTCCCAAACTACCTCGGAGGACCTCCTCCACAATCTAGCAAAATAACTGGCGTATCAGCCTCTTGTGAACAGTCAATAACTCGTCAATTAGGATCACCGCCCACACCAACCCACTTACCCAGATGACGAAGGTAACAGACTTGGTTGAATTGAGTCTCACTGACTTACCACTGTACTCGATATCCGGCTTGTTCGAAGCACCCCGAGTGGTAACTCGATATCTAGCTCCTCCTAAGCACCCCGAGTGGTAACTCGATATCCGGCTCCTTCTGAGCACCTCGAGTGGTAACTCGATATCCAACTGCTCCTGAGCACCCCGAGTGGTAACTCGATATCCGGCTCCTCCTGAGCACCCCGAGTGGTAACTCAATATCCGGCTCCTCCTGAGCATCCCGAGTGGTAACTCGATATCCAGCTCCTCATGAGCACCCCGAGTGGTAACTCGATATCAGGCTCCTCCTGAGCACCCCAAGTGGTAACTCGATATCCCTGTTCATCCTCAGCTGTAGCTCAATATCCCAGTTCATCATGAGAGTATGATAGAATCCTCCATGACATACCTCAAACCTCAACGATATGGCGGAGAAAGATCCTTCTAACGCCAATATCGGAGAACCTTTCAACGATCTGGCGGAGAGGTACCCTCAACACCAGTCGGAGAACCCTCAAAAATATGGTGGAGAAAGACCCCTCGAACGCCAACATCGGAGAACCCCTCAACGATCTGGCGGAGATGTACCCTCAACGCTAATTGGAGAACCCTCAACAATGTGGCAGAGAAAGACCCCTCGAACACCAACATCAGAGAACCCCTCAACGATTTGGCGGAGACATACCCTCAACGCCAGTCGGAGAACCTTGTGGTATAACATAATACATAAATGTACACATGCCACATAATTCCGAAAACTAGTCCGTTCTCAGTACATCCAAATACCAAATCAAGGAAGCCCTAGCCCCAAGGAATTCCTTGACACATTAATAACCCAACTCCCTTGACCTCCCGAGCCAAAACCCATACCATGATGAACCATTACCATTGGGATTACTCAAACGGGGCTCAAAACGAACTCCAATGGCCTCAAAATTGCCAAAATCTGATTCGGAATGTCCCAAAACCCTAGCCACGCGTCGTCGTGGGCTTGAAAACAGCCCCACACGCCGCCACGCACCAATAGAAGGCCAGACCACGCGCCACGCGCCCTCACGCGCCATCATGTGCCCCAATGTGCCCTGTACTGTTCACGGCGAAATATTATGTCACTCTGACGGAACCTCCTGACGAAATTGAAATATTCCGTTCAGACTAACGACGTTAGGGTTCCGTCATAACACCGTTATCAATTGACGGAATATGCTAATGTCGTCAGCATATTCCGTCAAATCCAGACGACGTCAGTTGAGTAAACGGTCAACTAACTGCTGACTAGACGCTAACTGTGATGCCACGTGGCTCCACGTGGCAACTGTGTCAGTCGCTGACGATAGCCACGTGGCTACCACCTGGCATGCCACGTCAGCTGTCGCCGGTCGGACCAATCACCGTAGTCTCACTTGAGAAGATGACTGCGCCGCCGTCTGCCGCCGTCTGTCGTCGCCGAAAAACTCCATTGCCGGCCGACCTTGAATTTTTCCTAACTTCCTCAAAACTCAACTATTTTTCATAAAGTTTTAGTCTAAATCTATCTACTCGAACCCAAGAACTCAGAAATGACCTCTAAACAAGAAACCCATACCTGTGTTGGCCAAAAAATTGATCGAAAGGTTTCAGTTGTTCTTTCCTCGGTTTGATGTCTCTCGCGGCTGCCTCCAACCTTGGTTGGTACGTCTGTGATCACGAGAATGAGGGGAATTCGATTAATTAAACAGAAATAGGGGATTTTGCCTTGAATCGAAGTTAAAATTTTTGGGCTTTTGGGTTTTTGGTCGCACGGGTTCGGGGTTAGCATCGAAGAGAGAGGGAGTGAAAAAATATATGGGAGAATCTGATCTACTTGGGTTAAAATATCTACCCAAGCCCAAATTACCAAAATGACCTTGAACAATCTAGACCCACAACTCTCTCACACGAACTCCGTTTTCCGCGTGCCACCTGTCTATGAACTCGTGAGTTCGAGACCTATGAAACAGTCCCCAAAACACAACCAATAGTGTCTCGAAATAAAGTTTGACTTTCAAGCCCCTTAAACAACCAAAGGGCAATTTTGTCCTTTTGCAAAATAATTTACGATAATTAAATAATTAAATTTCCGGATCGTTACAGTGGACTTTGGTTTTGTAAATTATAATGCATGTGTAAAGGTATATTTGAAATAATTGCTTATTACGTATTGTGTTGGCAACTTTCTGGATATTATTAAATTATTACTGAACACGGGCTTTCAATAATTATTTGGAAATGACGTTTTGGACTATGGCCTGGCTTTATAGTTTCGGGTTTTATATGGTTTGACTTGATTGATTTTGGAATTTCGGTTGAGTCCATGATTTTGAGTTTAAACCCGATTTTTCAATGAATTTGGCTTAGACCAGGAAATAAGGATTTCAAAACATGGATTTGGTTTTAACTGGATTTTTGTCCCTGATCGTCAAGGTTTTCTCCGACTGACGTCGAAGGGTATTTCTCCGCCAAATTGTTGAGGTTTCTCGGACGCTGGTGTCGAAGGGTATTTCTCCACCAGGTTGTTGAGATTGTCTGCGCGTAGTATATGTTTCTGCACAATTCGAGGTATATCGGGTGTGTGGAGGGTATCGAGTTACGACTCGGGATTTTATTCGGGGAGCAGTGAGATATGTTTTGATATATATTTTGTGTCCAGGTCGGTTTACATGATTTTAAACTCTTTTGAAGAGTGTTTTCAAAGTAGGGTTGTGGACCACGATATATTTTTAATTATACGTATTTTCGTGGGTCCCACCAGGTGTTTTAACAAAAGATGAATTTTTCGGGTGATTTTCGGATTATCTATATGTTATATTTATATAAAAAGGAATTTTATGTTATGCATGCATGGTTTTACTTGTGGAGGGGGGAAATGTATGTTTTCCTCGGAAATGATTTTTAAATGATTATTTTGTCCACTCACAATTTTCGTGTTTTAAATCCCCTCAAAGCCGTTGAGTTGACGTGGGCATATCCAGAGACGGAGGCATTAAATTTTCAGCTACGTGTTTACTTAGACTATCGAGTAGGATATTTATTTATGTATTTTACTTATCCTACCTAGATGTTCTGATAAGTCTTTTGGACTGATTATAAAATTGTGAGTACATCGTTAGATGGTTGGAGTTGTTGGAATTTGGAGTGTTATCTGATCCTTCGTCTGACAGGTGGAAGACGGTTAACCAGTCCTTAAGGAGAGATTCTGCCGGATTTTTGGCAGAATTCTCATAATTAATTGCAAAGACTTAGGGGTATTCTGGGAATTTCCTTAAGTTTTCAGACGATAGTAGGGTTTTTCCCGAGTTTTGAGAGGAAATTCAGGAATGGTCATGTCAACTACGCTTGGGGTGGCGTTGTTGCGGCTACGGTTGTCAGGACCCGTCCCGAATTTTCCCTCGAAACCTGGGAAGAACCCTGATCCCGTCTGACAATCTAAGGAAAGGTTCCCAAAATACCCTTCACTCCTTACAAATTATAATAATAATAAATACTTTCACTTGTCAGACAAGAGATTCAAGCCCTAAATAATTCCCATAATTAATGACCAACCAAATACAATATATTATCAGAGCTTCTAAGTAGGATCAAGAGTACAATTTAGATATTCTACTCAAGTATAACTACACAGCGCAACCGAAAGTACTAATGTCTCTGCCTCGAGATAAGTGTCCGCGTCAACTTAACTCAACTGCCTGAAGGGGGTTTAAACACAAAAGTTGTGAGTGGACAAAAATAATCATTTATAAATCGTTTTTCGAGGAAATCTTACATTTTCCCCCCTCCATTTATAAAACCATGCATGGATCACATCAAACAGTTTATGACATAAAAACATTATTTGAAACCATCAGAATTTCATTTCTCTTTAAAACCACTTAGTTGGACTCCCATAAAATCTGTATAATGAAAATACCTCATGGTCCACAGTTTGGTTTGAAAATTCTCTTCAAAGGAGTTAAAATTCATTTAATTAAGCCTGGACACATAATATCTCAAATCCACTGTTCTCGACATATCCACAACACACCAGGGTATCCCTTGAGATGTGTTAAAATCTGTACTACGCGTAGACAGCCTCGCGACCAGGCGGAGCAAAACCCCTCAACACCAAAGTCGGAGCCCTCAACAACCAGCGGAGCAAAACCCCTCAACACCAGTCAGAGCAACTGTAACCATCGGGGACAGAAAACCAGTGAAAACCAAATTCGTGTTTTGAAATCTTTGTTTCTTGGACTAAGCCAAATTCTTTGAAATATCATTTACGGCCAAAATCGATAAAACCATAATTACGGGTCTAAACCCAAATCATAGGCTCAAATAATTACCACGTCAAAACGATATCAAAATCAAGTACAAAAACCAGGCCATTTCTCAAACACACCTTCACTGAAATATTGGAAAACATGTGTCCAGCATCATTTCTAAATTCCAGAAATTCATTGCACCAATACATAACAGTATTTAAATCAAAGATACATTTATGCATGCATTATAGTTTATAAACCAAAAGTTCACTCACAAACCTGTCCAAGCAAGCTCAATCCCGAATTGTACGCTCCCCTGAAGTTCCTGGAGCAGTATCGCATGTCCAAATTAATAATCGGGATTACCAGCTAATAATAAGAACCTTAAATATAAACCCCCTAAACCCCGGGAGGTCTACCTATGCTGGCCTAGAAAACGCAGCAACTTCAAACGCCCAAAACAACCCCTAAACGACGTCCGATCGACCCAAAACCTGCACCAACAAATCTGGAACGTCAAAAACTAACTGTCACGCATCACCGTGACCTCAAACTCGGCCCCACGCGCCACCACGCGCCGACAGAAGGTCGGAACACGCGCCCACGCACCGCCACGCGCCCTCACACGCCGGTCACACGCCTGCTACAGTGCCAACGCGCCTGGACCGGTCCAACCCGGCCTAACTCGGCCTGACCCGATCCAACTCAACCCGATCGATTCACTCAACCCGACCGATTTACTCAACCCGACTGGTTCAACTCGACCCGATCGGTTCACTAAACCCGACCGGTTCACTCAACCCGACTGGTTCAACTCGACCCGACTGGTCAATTCGACCCGATCGGTCACCTCGACCCGACCGGTCACCTCGACCCGACCGGTCACCTCGACCCGATCGGTCACCGGTGACTCGCCGGAGAAGACGACCGGCTGTCGGCTCCACCGTCTGGTTTCCGTCGGAATCTCCCATTTCCGGCCGAAACTTCAAGCTTTTATAACTTCCTCAAAACTCAACCATTTTTCACAAATTTTACGTCTAAATCTTTCTACTTGAACCCAGGAATCCAAATATGACCTTAAAACATCAAACACGTACCTGTGTAAGCCGGAAAATCAATCGGAAGATCTGAAACTTCCTACACTCGGTTTGGCTTCCCCCGTGGTCCTCTCCTTCGATGGTTGGTACGGTTGTGATCGTGGGAAGGAGTAGAATACGATTAGTGGATCAAAAATGGAAGTTAAAGCCTTGAATCAAAAGTTGACTTTGTGGATTTTTGGTGTGTTTTTCGCACGGGTTCGATGGTTTTGGGAGTGTATTTCGTAGAGAGAATGAGGATGATGATAAAATGATGTGGATCAGATTAATCTGATTTGGGTTGTTAAAAATATCTCCCCTCTATGGCAAATTACCAAACTGTCCTTACACGTCTAGACCCATAACTTTTGTACACGAACTCCGTTTCCCACATGCCGCCTGTCTACGAACTCATGAGTTCGAGACCTACGCAACGGTATCCAAAACACCACCTAAAATGTTCCGAAACAAAATTTGATTTCCACGCCCTTATCAAGCAAGGGTAAAATCGTCATTTTACTTAAATAATTTAGGTAAATCCAATAATTGAAATTTCGGGTTGTTACAGCGGCACATCTTCCTTGCTTGATGCGCTGCTATATGTGTTTCGGTGACGGTTCTTCTCAGATCTGTCTGCTCCGTGTATTGTGACGGCGGCTGCTTTGGTGATTGCGTCTGTGGTGGTGACAGCTGCTGCGACGGTGGCCACGACGGTGGCTCCGGCGGTGGCTGCGACAACAACAAGGGTATAGGTGTGGTCTGGGTCTACGGCGTGTTGGTGTAGGTAGCGGTCGTTTAGTCTTGCTCAACATTTGGGCCTATTTGATATTTGGGCCGAGTGTTGGTCCAACCCCTTCAGGGCTGTGCCTTGGTTCTGTTATCTCTCTGACCTTGTTTTGGGCTTCTGGATTGAATTAGTTTTGTCTAGTAATTGAGTTGGGCTTTAGTTAGTTTAGGCTCTGTTCTGGGCTTTGAATTTATGTTTTGGATCAAAGTTGTGCTTTGATTCAAGTTAAGCCAAGTGCTTTTATTTTATGAGTTTTGTGTAAACTAGGTTTCTTGTTTTTTTTAGGGATCCCTTGTAAACTTGTAGTGTTAATTTTTTTGAATGATATTTTTAACCTATAAAAAAAAGAATAATTAAATTGGTAAAATTAAAACCACCGTGACTAAAATTACTTCTAATCAAACCACGGTGACTAAATAAATCTTTTACCCAATGTTAAATATGCATTTAGAACCTTTAGGTAAGGAATAAATAGTTCTGATTTTTTGTTTTGTTTTAAGTAATAAAAAGGAAAAGCAAAATTGTATACGCACACTTGTAGGCTGTAGGCAAATTGTCTCCAGCGAACATTAACTTGTGTTTCAGTACTATTTCTAAAAGCATTGCAATTATAATGATAAAAATTTCGGGTAGAAATATTGTAAATTAGTAGGAATTTTGCTACACAGTAAATAAAAATGAGCTAATTTTCGCACTCTATTTTTTATCTTCTATACTTTATTTATTCTTTAAAAACATAAAAATTAAAATTAAGAGTAAAGTGCAACAAGTAAAAAAGAAAGTGTGAAAATCAACTTGCTAAATAAAAATACCAATAATTGAATTAATAATAACGGCATCCTACTAGAAAACTTTGAATAAATACAACATTCTAGCTAGGTTTGAGCTTTATTATCATCTCATAATTGAAACTCTCCAAATAATTACATCGGTACATGATTATGGTTAGCTTCTAATATGCACATCAAAATTCGAAGGCTGTAATGGCTATTATGTCAATTGATTATCTTAAATAATATTTTAACTGTCATGCATTTAACATTTCTTGAAATTCATAAATACGAAAAAAAAAAGACGAAGTAGTAGAAACTAAATAAATAAAAAAGGATAATTGAGATACAATTCAGTCAAAACATAAAAATAATGTAATTGTCAGTTTATCTTCGTTTTGAAGATTTGGTAGGAAGATTGGGAATCAATTCAAAGACTAATCATGTCACATATTTCAGCATTTACACCAAGCTCTCTATAATAGATCAGACGATACTTTCAAAAAATATTTACACATATATTTCATTATATTATATGATATATGGTACAAAAAATATTTGCATCTATTTTAGAGTGAATATGCTCGTTTCTCCATAGTTAATACCAACTTATGTATGTAAATGCGATAATCGAAACTGTTAATTTTTTTAAACCTCGTGTAAAAATTTCTTGTTGTCAAAAAAAAAAACATCATGTATAGATTTTTTTTTTTGTGAATATCAAAGATATTGGAGATCGTTAGTAGTCCGTATGTATCTAAACATTCTGCAAAAACATTAACCAAATTGGAGATAATTTGATAGTTGGTAGTGTATAAAAAATTCAAAATATTTGATGGTTTTAACAATAATTAAAAAGTTTACTTCGAACTGTTTATAAATATGTATAACTATCAATCACCATCAATTACTTCGAACTGTTCATATATTTTTTAGATAATAAGAAATTTCATTGATAGAATAAAGATACAAAGTAAAGATAAGTTAGACAGCAATAACTTGACGATAAATATGAGTAAATACTTCCAGTAATCAAATCAACATTTATCAAAAAAAATTTATTTCTATTATCAAATTTAAATAAATATTATTCTTTTTTTTTTTTGGTAAGTAAATATTTATTTAGAACCTTTATATTTATTTTGAGGTTCTAAATAAATATTATTCGATAATTATGATTCCAAGGTAATTATTAGCACTCGTGTACCCGATCTAACAATTAGAGCACGTTGACTTACCAAGAATGAAAATAGTGGGTAATGAGAGAAGTAGGCAATCAGAGAAGTGGGTAATTGGAGAAGTGGGTAATCATTCACATTGAGCTGTTTACTAACTATATATAATTAAAACAGTAATGAGATTGATTTTCATTGTTATTGTTTACTAACTTATATGAATCGGAATAAAAACTAACTTGATTACTAAAATGTCCTTGCACATATTGTTACAACCCGTTCCGGAATATGAATTGAAAATTTAAAAGTCTACTAGGAATCCGGTAAATATTGGGTTGAATTAAAAAGAGTTATGGACCATTCGTGAAGGCCCAATGTTTTGTGGGTCGTAACTAAAAACTTGAGTCACAAAATGACCGTTTTACCCATACTTTATAAGATGGGCCCGTTAGTCACTGTAATAGAATATGTCGAGGGTCGATTCTGAGATACTAATTATGATATCGAACCATGAGTTAATAGTGGATATTGCTATGAAGCGAAGAATACCTCGATTAAGATAATCAAGACATAGTGACACGTAATCGAGGAGTCATGCCGACGTAGCAATACAAGTCAGTGTGATGATACTACGGTCGAGGCATGCCGACCTAGTACATGATTCATGTGTCAGTGTCATGAGTCCGTGGTTGGTGTGGAGTCGTATGTTTATGTCGAGTCATGGTATACCCATATGGTGGTCGCTTGTGTCGTACCTGTTTGTAGGCCACATACCAATCCTCCAGGTGATCGTTCACCTGCGCTTGCTCTATACTAGTTAAACAGCGCCAGTCCTGTCCCCGAGATCTCATGAGTCTTTGTGATCCCATAGCTCCTAGGGGGACTAGTGGTGATGGTGCTTGCACCCAGTCCTTCATGTGGTCGTGGTAGGAGCAAAAACACCCAATCCTATAACGTGCGTGTGACTCGTGCGACTATAGTGTCATTGGGTTACTTGAGATGATGGTTGAGTCATGATATGCCAGTAGAGGGTTATGCTGGCTAATGAGATATGATAGTCGAGGGATATGCCGACTTATGTGATATGCCAGCCGAGAGTTATGCTGGCTGATGAGATATAATAGTCGAGGGATATGTCGGCTTATGTGATATGCCAACCGAGGGTTATACTGGTTTATGAGATATGAAAGCCGATGGATATGCTAGCTTATGTGATATGTCAGCCGAGGGTTATGTCGTCTGATGAGATATGATAGCCGAGAGATATGCCGGTTTATGTGATATGCCAGCCGAGAGTTATGCCGACTGATGAGATATGATAGCCGAGGGATATGCCGGCTTATATGACATGTCAACCGAGGGTTATACCGATTGATGAGATATGATAGCCGAGGGATATGCCGGCTTATGTGACATGCCAGCCGAGGGTTATGCCGGTTGATGAGATATGATAGACGAGCGATATGCCAGATTATGCGTTGTGATAGCCGAGGGTCATGCCGGTTTATGTGGTATGATAATCGAGGATATTGCAGCTCAGATATGATTTAACGACGATTTTCACAAGCGTAGTTAGCCTATGAAAATACTCGTTATCGTGGTTAGTGCGTTTGGTGAGAGCGATGGCCTGAGCAGACAAGTAATGTTTTGGTTGTGTATGGTTGGCATCCCTGGAAGAGATTCCATGACATAAGTATAGTAGTCATCGATGTTTTACTTGCTGAGACGGAAAGGTCGAAATCGGCTTTAGTCCTTAGGACTTCATTTATGATCATCAATATATTCCTAAGCTTCGATGTGGTGGAGTTTATTAATTGGCTTTCGTCATCGGGACTTAGCGTCTAGGTATCGGCCATCACCCGAAATTTCTTGTATTTAGGTGGATATTCGGGGCGAGGTATAACACGTATCTATATATATATATTATATTTTTGTATTTTGGTTTTTTTAAGATTGAGGTTGAGCCTTATATAACCAATTAATAACAAATTCAAATTGTCATATATGTTGTTGTGATTATTCACTAATAAAATATTAGAAAATATGTCCGATTGATTTTTTTAAGTAGTATATAACTCATTAATAAATATTGGAAATCATATTTTTAGTTATTAAAGGAGTTGGCTCGAAAAATGAGGATTTATTCATATGAGAACATCATTACTAGTTAGAATTATTGTAATTAATATTTGTAAACTACATTCTTAGTATTTTTTTTTTAAATATTAGGTTGCAATATTTAGAATTAGTAGAATTATAGGTTATTTTAGTAAATTAAAATAATGAAAAGAGGCAATAAAAATCATTAACATCTCTCTCTTAGTTAATGAGATTATTCCAAAATAAATAATGAGATTACTTATTTTAAATGTGTAATAATTATCTAATTACAAATAAAAGTAGAAAAAGTAAATATAGAGAATCAATAATTTTAATCTCATTTTAATTACGGTCATCAACTGACGCATGTGATAGTTTGCGTAGAAAAATTCGTGAGGCGGGGAAACACGCGCCAAAGACGTCCCTAGCCGATAGGAAAAGGCAAAGTGAAGACAATTGAATTGACAAAAAGCATCGCGGGCAGTACGCAAAGCCGAATCCGGGCAACGGGCAGAACCAAACGCCGTCTTTCTCAGCCACTGACGCCGTTGTTAGCCAAACAACGCCAAAATTTTAAAAAAAAAAATTCAATGATTTCGGGATGACCTACTCGCACCCGAAGCTGAGGTTCGGAGGTAGGCTCGGACCTCACAATTAGTCACCCCTTTCGAAAAAGGCCAAGCCACGGGCATCGAAAATAATGGAACCAAAGCAAAAGATAGAGAGAGAAACAGAGCGAGTGTTTAGAGAGAGAAACTAGAGTGAGTTTTTTAGAGAGAGAATTTGCAGGGGATGGGTCAGATCGTGAGGAGGAGGAAGAAGGGGAGGCCATCCAAGGCAGATCTGGCTCGCCGCTCCGGTGAGCCGCCGTCTAAGCCTGATAGGAAAGAGACGGACGTCCGGCGGAGCCTCCGGCGCCGAAATGTGAAGTACAACATCGACTACGACGACTACGATGACTACTTCACCGAGGATGACGATGAAGAAGAAGAGAGGAGGAGAGAAAAGAAGGTGAAGCTGGTGGAGAAGCTGGACCAGGGCAGAAATGGGTCGGCGCGTGGCTCCCACGCGCATGAGTCTGGTGGCGATGAGGAGGAGGGAGAAGAGGATGACGATGATGAAAGTGAGAGAAAGCCGTTGAAGAAGCGCAAGATTAATGACGGCGCTGATTCCGATAAACAAGATGACGAAAGTGATGGTGGCGGTGATGATGATGACGATTGCGAGGTATGTTTTGTGTTGATATGGTGTTAGCATGGCATAGCATCAATGTACGGATCTGATGAAGATGAAGCTGAAGATGAAGAAGAAGAAATTAGAATTCATTGTTTTTGAAATGAGAGAGATACTGTAGGAGAGTCCAGCTCAGAATTGTTTCCTCATTGGTCCAGACTTCTAAATTACTCTCTCTCGCTTCTTTCGCACTCTCACACTCCCTAGCTTCTTTCGCACTCTCACACACTCTGTCTGTTCGGGTGTTGTTGATATAACGGTTGGAGTCAACTGTCAAAAACCAACTCAGGAATCTGATCACGCTCTCCCCACCTTTCTCTCTCTACCTTCTTTCTCTCTCTAAATGTCTGCTGCCCTTATCTGTCTCTGTCTCTGTCTCATTAAATCCCGCACTCTTTCTCACCTTTTCATTTTATTTCCCTTGTACTATATTTTATTTTTTGTGGGTTTTCATGGGGCCTCTGGATTTTGACAGGAACGGGGTCGAAAACCCAACTCCAAGCTCCCCACTTCCCCTCCAGGTTTGTTGTTACTTAATTGCAGTTTGATTTTTCTTTTTAATGTGTAACTTGGATATGTGGGTCTTAATTTGTTTTGTGTTGTGAGCTTGTGAGGTGTGAATTTGATATGGGGTTTTTGAATTTTAATTGTATTTGTTTCAGGAACGCCGTCTGATGATCCTCAGACTGGGATTCCATTGCCGGATAAGAAAACTTTGGAGTTGATTCTTGACAAGCTTCAAAAGTATGGGGCCTCAATATTTGCCCTCTGTTACTTGTTACTAATTTCAAAGCTAAAAGCTTTGTTTTCTGATGCTCACATCTCATGGTGGCAGGAAAGACACTTATGGCGTGTATGCAGAACCAGTTGATCCTGAAGAGGTGTGTCAGTTATTTTTCCCATGGAATCATCTTAGGACTGTTCAAACCTCTCTTTATTTCGGGGATTAAAATTTTGATGGTGATTAATATTTGTAGCTTCCTGACTATCATGATGTCATCAAGCATCCCATGGACTTCGCCACGGTGAGAAAGCAGTTGGCTGATGGATCTTATTCTTCACTGGAACAATTTGAGGTGGGTGCTCGTATGTTATTAAATACTACCCACGCACGCATGGAACTTAGTAATGTGGCACTTGTTGATGGCAGGCTGGGCAAGTTGTGTTGTGTTTGTGTTGGAGGGGGTGAGAGAGTGAAAGAGCGTCTCTGGCATTATAGTCATTATGTTTTTAGTGTGATAGTATCTATGATACTATGCGTAACACATCCTACTTTTTCAAATAAGTTAGAGTTGGAATTTTTAGTTTAAGTTCGGAAGTTTTCAGTTCATCAGAGATTAACTTGCGATCTGTATGTATGGTTGGTGGCATAGGTTTCTTACTCAAAGTTAGGGTGCAGGAAGTGGATTCTCCACAAATCGTGAGTGCTAGAACCACTCCACAATTTACATGGGCAAGTGAGGTCAGACTAGAGTTGATTGGAAAAGAATTTGGCTATCATTCCAAAGTATCTTGAATCTTATATAAGAAGCATTTGTTAATTGTTTGGGAAATGCAATTGGGGATGGCAGTTTGCTATTGTATTTTCCTTCTCCATTCAACATAACTGAAGGGAATATTCTAAAACATCTCATATTTAGCTCAAGGGTTGGAGTGATTCTTTAGGAAAACTCATGATCGATGGTGGCATCATATCTGAAATTTGATAGCTGATCTTTTACTTCAAAGTTGGTTTGTTCTCTATGTAGGGGATCCATTTTGCTCGATGGTCGCATTATATTTGAAATGTGTTGACATTGTATCTTAATGGAGCACACCATCACTTCCTACAGAAAAAATAGGATAACGCCATCACTTTTTCAGTTTTTCTCCCCTATTATAAATTTCTTGCCCATCTTTCTTCTTCTCTATGTCGATCATTTTCTCTATTCTATTTGAGTGACACTGGAGGTACAAAGAGTTGTGCAAATTCTTTCTCACAAATTAATATGACGGCCTATGTAGAAGTTGAAATCATTTAATGCGAGTATTCTGGCTGCAAGTAATATAATCAAATACGTAGGGGTTGGGGCAGGTAGGTAGTGTGATATCTGTGGCATGCCCACTTAGCAACCACATCAGTTTGTAAAACAGCTATGCAAAGTTTCTTTGTATAAGTAGCATTACCTTCTAGTTCTGCCTTGTTATCTTTTCTTAGCTCTCTCTCTCTCTCTCTCCGGTTTTTTTTTCTTTTTTTTTCTAGATGATTATATTTATTATCAAAATTCATCGTTCAACTTGGCTATTCTTGTTAAATATAATCTTCTCAGTGTTCTTACTCTATTCCGTGCGATGAAATTATGTTAAAAGAGGAAAGAAATGGCTTGTTATGTTGATAGTCTGGTCATCTTTGTTGCAGGGTGATGTCTTTTTAATATGTTCAAACGCAATGGAATACAATTCATCCGATACGATTTACTATAAACAGGTAATAGCTTTTGTCTTATTGTTCAAATTTCCTATTTTTTCCATCTTGTTTGTTTCTTACCATTGTATTGTGATATTTGTGAAAGGCATGTTCTATCCAAGAGCTGGCGAAGAAAAGGTTTGAGAGGTTGAGAATTGACTATGAACGCTCGGAAAAAGAGCTAAAAATAGTGCAGAAAACAAATTCAAATTCCTTAGTGAAGAAACAGACAAAGAAGCCAATGTGCCGAACACTACAGGAACCCATTGGCTCTGATTTCTCCTCAGGTGCCACTCTTGCCACCGCTGGGGATGTCCAGAATAGTTCCCATCCAACACAAGGTAGTGGTTGTGAGAAACCTAGCAATACTGAGAAACCTAACATTGTTGAAAGGCCTAGCAAAATTGATGTACCTGTAGAGGGTAATTCCTCCTTGAACGAAGCTACTACAGAGAAGGCAGAAGATATGTCATCAGGTGCACTGAAGTGTTTGATTTCATTTTTCTAAATGTACATTTACGAAGTTGTGAAAATGAACATGTGGATCTCTAGTTTTTGTTAATTTAGTGGATTATATTAGCAAAGTTGGTTTCTTTCCCCTATTTAATAGTTATCAACTAGAAGTAATAGCTGATAAACACACATAGGCTCAAAAAGGATCTGAAGTAGGTTGCTAGTCATAATGTTTTCTTATAGGAGACAATTCTCCTCTAATTGCTCGATTTTTGTACCTTTTCTAGGAAAGGGTCTCGTATCTAAAGCTGGGAGGAAGTCATCTGTGGTTGATGAGAACCGTCGTGGAACCTATAACATATGCACTCAGCCAGTGATCAGATCAGAATCAATATTTACTACCTTTGATGGTGAAATCAAGCAGTTTGTTGCAGTATGTGACAAGGAATTATTTTCTTTCATACTCTTTTATCCCCCAGTACTTGGGTTCTGTATTCATTTAAAAAAATAATACTATCAATTTCGTATCAGGTTGGGCTTCATGCAGAATATTCATATGCTAGGAGCCTCGCTCGTTTTTCTGGAAGTCTTGGACCTATTGCTTGGAAAGTTGCTTCTAAGAGGATTGAACAGGCACTGCCTGATGGGTGTAAATTTGGCCGTGGTTGGGTTGGAGAATATGAGCCGCTTCCAACCCCTGTACTTATGGTTGAAAATTGTACCCAAAATCAATCTGCATTTTCTTCAAAGTTTTATTCAGGCCCTGAAAGAAAGGGTGACAGAACTCTTAGGACTTCAGTTCCGTTCAAGGAGCACCCGGATACCGGGCCTCTGACAGAAGAGAGACAACACTCTGTTAGCATTCCTACTTCTGGTGGGAGACCATCTTTGTTTGGTTCTGCTAGGGGGCATTACTCAGAAGGGAAGCCGTCTGCGGTTTGTTCTGTTGGGGCAAAATCTGGCACCACAATTCCTGCCAAGGAGGACCACTCTGTTACTGGTACGGAAGAAAGACAGCACTCAGTTAGCATACCTACTTCAGGAGGGAGACCATCTTTGTTTGGTTCTTCTAGGGGGAGTTACTCAGAAGGGAAATCGCCTGTGATTGGTTCTGTTGGAGCTAAACCTGGTACTGGAGTTCCTGCTAAGGAGCACCCTGTTACTGGGCCTGTTACGGAAGAGAGACTGCACTCTGTTAGCGTGCCGACTTCAGCAGGGAGATCATCTTTGTTTGGTTCTTCTAGGGGGCACCACTCAGAAGGGAAGCCGCCTGTGATTGGTTCTGTTGGAGCAAAATCTGGTTCTGCTGGAGCAAAATCTGGTTCTGCAGTTAATTCTGTTCATCCAAGGAAAAACCCGAAATCCCGGTTTGTAGTGCCTGAGAAGAAGGTTCAAAAGGAAGTTGAGTTGAATTCTGTACCCTCAGTAAATGAAAGCAATGCTAATCTTGTTGCAGAAAAGCAATTACCAAGAAATTCGGAGACAGCAGCTTCCAGGTCCAGAGATACTGTATCAAAGAACATGCATCTTCAGCAACCTGTTCCTTTTAAGATGCCAGATTCTAATGGTATTGCTACCCGAGGGTTGCCGAATGGGAAATCCGCAAGTGCTTCTGTGGAAAATCAGAAGATTGGTCCATCTGTTAATGCTTCTGGTCAAATGGACAGAACAACAGCTTTCTTTCCCCATGGACAGGAGCAGGGTCTTAGTGACCCAGTACGGTTGATGAAAAAATTGGCAGAAAAGACTCAAAAGCAACCGAAATCAACAAATCCATCGTCAATGGATACTCAACCAGTTGTATCATCGGTTCCAACAATAAGTAGAGATGATTCAAGCAATGCTGCAGCGGCTGCTGCCCGGGCTTGGATGTCTATAGGAGCTGGAGCATTTAAACAACCTTCTGAGAATCTCACTAAACCGAATAGTCAGATATCTGCAGATTCATTATACAACCCAGCCCGGGAGTTCCATTCACAAATTTCACGACTTAGGGGGGAGTTTCCAATGCAATTTCAGAGTCCGAACAGTTTTTCATTTCCAAGTTTCTTACCACAAGCCGTCCGCATGGGGAATGAGGGTCAGTTCCAAAACCGACCTACAATTTTCCCTCAGTTGGCAGGTGCTGACTTGTCTAGATTTCAGGTGCAGTCAGCTTGGCAGGGTTTCAGTCCGCATGCCCAGCCAAGACCAAGACAGAAACAGGAAAGTCTTCCCCCAGACTTGAATATTGGTTTCCAGTCACCAGGGTCTCCGGTGAAACAGTCCTCTGGTCTTATGGTTGATTCTCAGCAGCCAGACCTGGCTTTGCAACTCTGATCTGGATGGCTTTAGCTCGTATTTGTTTTGTAAAATTATCGACTGTGAGAATGCCTCCGATGTTGTCATGACAGAATGATTTTTGACTTCCACTTGGGTAAGCTTGATCTGACTTGAACTTGATATGATCCGTTGCATTCAGAATTGAAGGAGGATTTGAAGGAATTGAAGAAGCGATGATGGCTTCAAAAGAAGCTGGTGTTGTGGGTTTCGTAGATGAGAATTACCCGCGGACGTGCAGAAGCAGGTGTGCATGTCATGATTCATTTCATTTTCATCTTCATCTTGATATGATGGTTGTTGTTGCTTAAAATTGCGTAGGGAATAGGGACGCATGAATCTAGATGAGGAGGCCTTGCTTTGCTTGTACATTGTTGTTACAGGTTGATGAGAGGGTTAGTTGTCTACGATCTAGATCGATCTTACATACTCATATTATTTATATAATTGCACTGAAAATTCCACTTTATACTGCCACTCATAATGTACATGTGGACTATTCTATTCTAGTCTCTCAAATTGAATGCTTTAGTTGTTTCAATTTTACCAAGATTTTTAATGGGCAGCAATGTATTCCAGCTATGTTTTCCAATTCAAATCCCATACTCTTTAATGTAAAAGGCTTATTCCTTCAAATACAAGATGTAAGATATCACTTTGCACTCAGAATAGCACGCTAAATATTATCTTGCACTCAAAACAAAAAATCGTGCCATTTTGTACCCATGATCTCTGTTGCACTAATTCCTTTATTCTCATTTAATTGTCATTTGTTGTCGTTAAAGCCATTTTGTACCCATGATCTCTGTTGCACTAATTCCTTTGTTCTCATTTAATTATCATTAGTTGTCGTTAAAATTGATAGTAATATAATAAATTTTATAGGGTAAATTAAGATATTTATTATATTTTATTAAATTTTATATTAAAATTCTTTTTGAAAAATTAAAATTAATAAAATTACCTAAGTCTTCCCCAACCCATCTGATCTTCATCTCCCTCTACTGGACCTCCGCCCACCCACCCAAGCCTTCCCCAAATACCTCAGCTCCTCTCTCCACCTCACTCTCCTCCGCTCCTCCCCCTCTCTCCACCTCACTCAACTCATCCTCAAACACCATCAAATAAAACAAAGCGGGCAACACAAAGCCCAGAACCACACACACAACTCCCAACCAGAGCCAAAAAGTCTGCAAAATTAGGCACCAAAAGAGCCACCAAGCTGACCACAAAAACCATCACCCACCTCAGCCAAAGGCAGTACCTTGAATCGTTGAATCTTCTCTCCACCATTTCGAAAACCGGGTACATCATCAATGGCAATGTGAAGAAGAGGTTGATGCAGAGGCCCATTTGCACACTTGCTCACAAGGCCTTGCCCAAAATTTGTTGTGATTATATCTTTGGTTTCTTCACCAAAAGCAAAGTAACCCAGAACTCTAAATGATCCATACAGCAAGGTAATGAAGGACATACAAAAGGCCAAGACTTTACCAAATTTTTCCTTGTCTTTGGCTTCTGATTCCAGTGGCAATATCATTCCGATTCCCTCAAAGGCATAAACAGCCACGCCGAGACCATAGAAGAAAACAGAAAAGCCTCCAAAAGCCTGGAGAGCTGGCCTGTTTTGTAGAAAGATCATCACATCCTCCACCATCACAATCCCCGTGGCTCCAATATCAACATCAGCAAAAATGCTCCAAGGGGCCAAATGGGTCAGCATCGGAATTGAATTCAAACCCAGTTGGAATGGGAAACAGCCCCAAAGGTTTAAGGATTTTCGGGCAAGACCAAGAATTCGATCAGGTCAGGTGTAATTGAAGACATAAGCTAAAGTGTTTGAAAGGTGTATTGCAGACCCACGACGCCGGCGCCGACGATGGCGATGAAGACGTTGGCGAAGGTCTTGGATTGGGAGGGAGAGTGAGGTGGAGAAAGGAGGAGGAGCGGAGGAGAGCGAGGTGGAGAGGAGGAGGGGAGGTATTTGGGGAAGGCATGGGTGGGTGGGCGGAGGTCCAGTAGAGCGAGACTAGGAGCAGGTGGGTTGGGGAAGACTTGGTTAATTTTATTAGTTTTATTTTATTTTAATATAAAATATAATAAATATTTTAATTGTCCATACAAATTTTGTTATATTATTGTTACATTAAGTAATTTTAACAGCAACTAACGGTAATTGGATGAGAATAATGAAATTGATGCAACGGAGATAACATAATGTCTATTTAGGATACAAAGTGACACGATTTCTTATTTTGGGTGCAAAATGAGATTTCATGTCCTATTTTAACTGCATTTGAAGTAATAAATATAATATAAATTTGGATAATTCGTCTCCAAATCCAATGGTTAGAGTTGGAGAATGGAGAGGGCTTCTTCACCTGTTATGAATATCATTGTTGGTGGTGATTCAGTAAGTACATTCATCTAATAGAGTTACCATTCGACGGTGCAAATTTGAACACATCATCACTCTATGGAGTAAAGTGAGGTTTACAATAAAAAAAGCCTAAAAGAAAAGACGGAGGATTTGTGTATAGTATTTATCGTGGCTTTTGAAAATTTTGATGGGTTTGAGAAAAGGGCATCATTCTTTTGTGCCGACATGCATACCTTTTATTCTACCATTGTGATTTGTACCCATACGAAAATGTTTGAACAAAACACTAGATAGTTAATGTTCATATTTTGGATCAAAATTTTCCTTTATAAGAAAGGTTAAAACGAATTGGTATATTTTCCGTTAACGTTTAGGTTTGCATCTAGTGTTTCAGTTAGGGCCAATTCTGAAAATTTTAGACTATTAGCTTGTGCCGGCTATTTTGTACGTAAGTAATGACTAGTTGTACAAATTTTGAATATCAAGTGATGAAGTATACCAATTAGTTTAACCCTTTCTTATGATGAAGTAATTTTTTTTAATGTATTTCTCGAATTGATGCGGTGATATTCAGTTACTAATTTTTTAGTGTATTTACACCCATTAATTAACTTTACTGTCAAGATCTAACTCAAGTTTTTCCTTGAAATTGAGAAGGTCTTGAATTGATCTGACACGTATCGGAGATGTCCGATAAAATTGGAACGCTATAGAGAAGATTAGCATGGCCTCTGTGCAAGGATGACACGTATAAATCGAGAAATAGTCCACTCAACCTTCTGTTTTTCACGGTTCTTTTTACACTTTCATTTGTTTTTACTAGTTACTTTGCACACGATTTTCTAAAACGCACCATTTTACATTTGCCTTTCGTCACTTGTACCCAGTGTCTATGTGTCGGCTAGCATACCTCGATCTCGGTGTCTATGTGAACTTTCAAGGTCGAGGTGTGTCAATTTGGTAAGTATAAGAAACTACAATCAACAATGATGCTTTGACATGGTGTGAGCCAACCTCACTAATGACAATAATCTAGGGGAGCAAAATAGTGAAAACTATGAGGTAAACTCAATGAGTGTACAAAAATAAGGGCATGTTTGATCACGTTTTGCAAATTATTTTTCTGTTTTTCACTTACAAAGCAGGTGTAAAATACATTTGGTAATTTATTTTTGAAGCATGAATTTAGAAAATAAAAATACAGGGATATAATAATTTGTTTACGATTTATAAACATCAAATTGATACTTTTTGTTTTAAGGATACAACTAAAAAATATAAAATGAACAAAATACATACAAAATTAAGAGTTCAAAAAAACAATAGCCACCACAATATTACCGTGGTGACCACAACCACCACCACTACCACTGCCTCCATTGCTAGCTTCACCTCTATTGTCACCTATTCCAATATTATCATCAACACCACTTCCACCACTATCGTCGTGACCACTACTACCACTCCCATTTCCGCCACCACCATCCCAGAACCACTACCACCGCCTCCCCACGCTGACATCCACCACCTTCACAACCAATCATTATTACCACGACCACCCTACACCCATCTCCAGCTCCCCACCACCATACAACCACTTCCACCCCATCACCCCTACCATTACCTCCACCTCCACCCCATCACCCCTACCATTAGCTCTACCTCCACCCCATCACCCCCACCACTACATACCTCCAACTCCACCACCACCACCCCACACACACCTCTACCTCCACTTCCACCACCACCTCACCATCACCTCCACCATCAAACTCAGAACTACCTCTACCTCCACCACCACCCACACCCACCTCTACCTCCACCTACCACCACCCCATGACCACTACCAACCACCATTATCACACCACGACCACCTTCATCCCATACTACAAGAAAATGACCCATTTACGACACATTTTTTGCGACAGTGTACAAGGCCCACACAAATACCCAATAATTTTTTGGCCGGCTAGTAGCGCCAAAGTATTTGCTACGAGATGGTAAGTCATGTCACAAATGATGTCGCAAAAACTTGCAACATAAATTAATCTATGTCGTATAAAGAAGAATTACGACGTGATTCTTTTCTGCATGATTCTCTTCCTCGCTCTCCCTCACTTAGGGATGGGCATAATTACCCATGGGCTTGGGTACCCATGGATATTAGCTATATGGGCAAAGATATTGATGGGTAAAAAATTACCCATCACTTGATGGGTAGGACGTGAGTTATCCGTGGGTACCCTTTACCTGCTAAGAAATACAGCGTCACTTCGATTTCTCCTCCTTGGCTCTCTTCTCCTCGCTCCTTTCTCTTCCGAACGATCACCACAACGAGAACCAGAGGCTCGGCCGCCGAGCTCTACTTTCGCACAAGGGAAGGGACATCCCCTATTCTCACGGGTTTGAGCCTCCGAGTTGACTCAGCGCGTCTACATATTATTAAGGTAAGTATCCATTTCTGGCATCTTTTAGGGTTTATAACTTTCCTAAAACATGACAGGGTTTTTCACATTTTGAAGCTCTTAATTTCTGCAGGTGTTTCTCCTTCTTTCGGGTTTTGTTGGGTTATTGTTGATATTGATTTTGAGTGATTATCTGCTTGATTTTGAGTGTGATTCTCATCCACCACATGCGACTGTTGATGTTGTTGTTGTGGTTGTTGTTGGAAAATCAAACCCTTAACCATCATCCTTCTGAACCCAAAAACACACAAAAATCCACCTTAATTTTGTTACTTGAATTCGTTTGGCTCCAACCCAAGAGAATTTTTTTTTTCTTTTTTGTACAGGTTTGTTGATCTAGATACACCATTGTTACTGTTAGAAGATCCGGTTGTGGAGGGTTACAAAGGTATTCTGATTTCTCTAACTTTTGAACTTGTTTGCCATCCTTCATAGTATTCTTGGGCAATATGGTTATGCTTCTTATTCTGTGGAGTTTCGGGTCCTTTTTATAACCTATTACTTTCTAGCTGCTTGATGAATCTACTACCCCAAAAACAATGTTGAATTATGAAGATTTCATTGAAAGAGTCTGCGTCTTTGAGTGTTTTGTTCACTGTTGTTTCATGGGTCAATGTTGAAGTGTGAGATTTCTGATTCTCTTTCTGAATTTCGATGGATTATTTTGATTTCAGCATTGTGAATTGGCTGAATTTGTATATTCTTATTCTCTTTCTGAATATCTTTATCGACATCACCATTACCTTAATGGATAAAATTATGCCAACTTCCTTTGACTGCTCTCCCCACTGTTAAAATTTCACTGCTCTGCCATGGTTACATTGTTATTACTGTTGCAAATTTGAGGTGTTTTATTGGTAAATCTAATTAACTTTGAGAGAAGAAGGAGTTCAGATTGAGTCACTGTCATTCCTTAGTGCTGTTAAGTTCCAGCATATTCTAGAAGTTATGGGTCAAACTAGAATAAAGTTCCATTTGAAGTTTACTCTAAGTTTATCCTGTGTTGTCAAAAGTATCTACTGAGAGGCTAGAAAATACCTTAATGCCTTGTGAGGTGCATTCTCTAGGGCCATCTCTTTTATATATGTGGCTGAGAACTTTAGAGTTCCTGCTTATTGAAGATTGTGGAATTAATGTTTCCATGGGGACAAACTTGGTTAATCTTTTTTGAAAGTTTAAAATTGGTGAGTAAAAATTGTACCAAGAAGAGGGAGAGAGATTTGGTGATAGTTAGTAATAACTCAGATTGCAGATATCCGCATCATTCGGGGTATCCTCTCAGACACTTGCTCCAATCGGCACATGCTACACCTAGCTACCGATAAGATGCATTACTCCAGATTACTCCCTCAGGGAAGCATGCTACAATCAGAAAATGCTACATTTTCGACATCAACATAAATAGGCCCAGACCACCACAAAGCAGAGCATTCAGTCTTCTTCACTGTCGCCAACACGACTTTCATCCCATTGACATGTTAAAAATTTACAACAATGACATGTGAGTTTCCTTCGGCACCCCACCTCAACCGAGGACTTGGGGGGACTAGGGGGATAGTGCACTGTGCGGATTAGTAGACGGAAATGAAGGAGTTGCTCGGTCAGTGCACTCTTGGTACAAGTCCTCGACCGCGGCAGTCCACCTTAGTCAAGAACTTGGGGGACTTATGTTGATACCGTTACTCACCAAGCAATGGACCTAACGGAAGACCCGGAAGATCACTTGGACCTAGACCAAACCCACCATCAAGGCCCATCACGAAAGCCCACCATTGTGGCCCATGATCTAAACCTAGGTACTTTACTATATAAAGGGAGCTTTCATCCCTCATAAAACCATGTATCTCTCTCTCTCTAGATTTAAAGCTCTCACCTCTCTCTACATTCACTACAAGAAAATCGAAGTAGCCCGACTATATTTTGCCCGACGGATAATATCTCGCGGGGTAAGGTCATCATGCCCGACGGATATTTACAGTCGCCGGGTAACAAGTTGGCGGGAAGAAAAAGCCGTTGGCGCGCAAAATTGGACATTGTTACCCGACGATTTGAACTACCCGTCGGGTAACAGTGTCAACAACGACGACCAATCGCCGTCGGGTAATAGTAGACGTTGACTCTTTATTGCCCGACGAATCATTTAATATTACCATGCGAATACTGTTCGTCGGGCAACTGTCTAAACACTCTAAATATCAGAGTCTTTTTTTTTTTTCTTCTTCTTCTTCCTCCTCTCTGCTTCTCATCCTTCTCTCTGCTCTCTATCTCTCCCTCTCACTCATTCACTCTCTTTATATACCTATTATTATCATCTCATCACCATTTTCATTACCAACAAATCCTTTTTCTCTATCAATCATCAAATATCAAATATTAAGGTATGAAATTTTTATTTTTTTGAAATTTTGATTTTTGAATAGGAATTAATTATGTGTTGTGTTGTAGAAATTTTGTAGTTAATTTGAAGGAATACTTGTGAAAAGGTATGTGTGTTTACCTCTCAAATTAATTTTGTTAAGAATGTTGGATATAATTATGTTAGGAAATTTTGT
Source organism: Oemleria cerasiformis (assembly GCA_037349345.1). Lineage (NCBI taxonomy): Eukaryota > Viridiplantae > Streptophyta > Magnoliopsida > Rosales > Rosaceae > Oemleria > Oemleria cerasiformis. Next base: position 14,385,064 of record JAZGTL010000007.1, read on the forward strand.
ATTTATTGTGGAAAAATGTGTAGAAATGTTTTAGAATTTTTGGAAATTAGAAATTAGAAAATTTGTTAGGAAAATATGAAAATAGAAAATATGTTATGAAATTAGGAAAATAGAAAATATGTTATGAAATTAGGAAAAAAGAAAATATATTAGGAAATTAGGAAATTTTGTTGTAAAATAAGAAAATTAAAAATATGTAATGAAATGATTGAAATTAGAAAATATATTTGGAAATTAAGAAAAATGTTAGGAAATTAGGGAAATATAAAATATGTTAGGAAAATAAGGAAATAGAAAATATGTTAGGAAATTAGAAAATTAGAAAACATTTTAGGAAAATAGGAAAAAAAATATGTAATGAAATTATTAAAATTCGATATTATGTTTGGAAATTAGAAAATATGTTAGGAAAATAGGGAAATAGAAAATATGTACAGAAATTATAAAATCTAAAACTTTGTTTTATGCATAATTATATATGTTTGTATTTATGAATTTGTAGTGATATTTTTTTTAAAACACTTTATTTAGTTCCGACGGAGTGAAATACATTCATATTTCATAACCGTTTATGCGAAGTTAATCGAGTTGATTAAGTTCGTATAATGAAATTCAATGAAAAACCTTAGACCCGTTTGAGAGTCAGTAAATCCGATTGATTGACTGACTCTTGAATTGTCCATATATTCGGACAGTTTGGGGGTGCGCAACTATGTGTTGTGTAGTTGGCGGTCTACGTGGTTAGGTTTCGATTGTGGGAAATTCGATTTGTATCCCCTAAATGTTCTTCGAATGCATACTAGATATTTGTTTATAATATCTATGTCGTGCATTTGGGGAACTGTAGGGAGATGTTGCCGAAATTTCCCTCGATCTGAACTTAGCCTCGTAGGTCGCAAACTACACAGCACAAAACGTGCATTCTCGAATGGGATAGGGCCAAAAAATCGGAGGCATAAGGGGAATAGTTGATTTTGATTTTAACTTGTTCTATTTACTGGGTAATGTTAACTGAATTACTTATGTTGACTCTATGTTGTGAAAGCAGGCACAATGGACAGAGGGTGGATGCAAATGTTTGATAGATCTTCCGATCAATATTTAGATGGGATCGACAACTTCATTGCCTTTGCACGTAGTCATTGCAGTGATACAAGACGTATCAGGTGTCCGTGCCGTAAATGTAATAATTGCGTTTGGATGTCGTTGAATGAGGTCGAAACTCATCTGGAATGGAATGGGATCGTACACAACTACACTAATTGGATCTATCATGGTGAAGAAATATTTTCTACATCGACATCTTCGGTTCCCGGGACCAGTAGGGACGAAAGTGGTTTGGATGGGTGATGTGATAATGATCAAGTCGTTGAGTTATTAACCGATGTTTTTCCTCCGGCATCAGATGATATGGAAGATGATGCACCAAAGTTGCAACCGGAAGGCTCTGATCTCCATTATGAGAGATTGTTGAAAGAAGCTCAGCGCGAATTGTACTCCGGTTGTAAATCATTTTCGGTTCTAGGGGCAGTTGTGGAGTTGATGCACATGAAAGTTGAGTATAATCAAACGAACAAGCATTTTGATCACATGTTGGACATTATCATTCGAATGCTCCCTGAAGACAACTATTTGCCAAAAGATCATTATAGCTCGAAGAAGTTGTTGAAGGGGCTTGGTTTAGGGTATATCAAGATCCATGCATGCAAGAACAACTGTGTTTTGTTTTACGGTGAATTCGAGCAGCTTGACAAATGTCCCGTGTGCAATGAGCCTAGGTTTCAAAAGAACAAGATTCCTAACAAGGTGTTGCGTTATTTTCCACTAAAGCCAATGTTACAAAGATTCTACATGTCGTCTCACACAGCCCGTGATATGAGGTGGCACAAGGATGAACGCATTGATGATGATGTACTGAGGCATCCGGCGGATGGAGAGGCTTGGAAGGAATTTGATAATATGTATCCCGAGTTTTCTGCAGAGCCAAGAAATGTCAGATTAGGGCTCGCTACTGACGGGTTTAATCCGTTTGGGAGTTTTGCAAAACCCTATAGCACTTGGCCGGTTGTTATGGTTCCGTATAACTTACCTCCTTGGAGATGCATGAAGAAAGAATTCACAATCCTCAGTACTTTGATACCGGGGCCCAAATCGCCGAGTAATTCCATCGATGTGTATTTGCAGCCGTTGATTGACGAGCTCGTGGATTTGTGGGAAAATGGTGTCCGAACATACGACAAGTGCAGTGGAGAAATGTTCACCATACGAGCGGCCGTAATGCGGACAATTAATGATTTTCCTGCTTATAGTATGTTATCGGGATGGAGCACCAAGGGCTATCTTGCTTGCCTGACATGTGGACCAGACACAACGTCCTTTTGGCACGCATCTAAGGTATGCTACTTGGGTGCGAGAAGGTTTCTGCCCTGGGATCACCGATGGCGAATGCAATCTGACTCATTTGATGGTAAATCAGAGTTAAGAGGTCGACCAAGGGAGAGGTGCAGTGATGAGATATTATCCAAACTCAACAGTATACATGAGTTCGTGATAAGAGGATCGAAACCAACCGAACAGGAAAATTGGACGAAAAAAAGCATATTCTTCCGGTTGCCATATTGGTCGAAATTGAAAATCAGACACATCGCCGATCCTATGCACATCGAGAAGAATGTTGCTGAGAGTGTTCTGGGAATGACTTTACCCATTGAAGGAAAGTCAAATGACACAAAAAAAACTCGTATGGGCATGAAATAAATGGGGATTCGGCCTAATTTGTGGCCAAAAGTCGTCAATGGCAAATACATTATGGCTCATTCAAGTTATACATTTACGCCGGACAATAAGAAAAAATTCCTAAAGTGGTTGCAGGGTGTGAAATTTCCCGACGGATACGTCGGCAACATATCCCGGAGTGTTAGCACGGACGGTGGGACCATTTCTGGTATGAAGAGTCATGACTATCATGTTTTGTTACAACGACTCATTCCGATTGGTATTCGACCCTTATTGGAGGCTGGTGTTGTTAAGACGATAGTTTATTTGTCTAAATTCTTCCAGATATTATGTGCCAGGTCGTTGGTTAAGGCGGACCTTAAAGCAATTAACGAGGCTATTGTGTACCTCATGTGTCGGCTTGAGCAAATATATCCACCTACATTCTTTGATGTAATGGTGCACCTACTAATACATCTGCCAGATGAGGTAAAGCTAGCTGGCCCGGTGCATTATCGTTGGATGTACCCAATCGAGAGGTTTAACTTATCCATGCTATTTGATAATATTTTCTTACTATCATGTATAATCTGTGAATCTTAATGTAAATTTCCTTGCAGAATGTTAGGTATGTATAAGCGGTACGTACGGAACAAGACACGTCCCGAAGGCTCTATAGCCGAGGCGTACATTGCAAAGGAGGCACTCACATTTTGTGCAATGTACCTTCGAAATGTTGAAACTGCCTTTAATAGGGCGTCTCGCAACGACGATGGTGGTCAACGTCCCGAGACCCTATCCGTATTTGCCCAACCCGCACGACCATTCGGCACTGGTCCAATCTCGGAGCCGTTCATCAATACTGATATGGAGGTGGCTCATTGGTTCATTCTCAACAACTGTGATGAAGTCTGGCCCTTCCACGAGCATCACGAGTCATTGATGAAGGCCCAATTTCCTTCTAATTGGGAAGAAATGGACAAACAACTATTTTCACGTTGGTTTTCCCAGCATGTAAGTCAAATATTTTATTTCCAAAGTTCTTAAATTATTTTAAGCTTACCTATTTCGTTTCTTGTGTGTTTCTTACCAGATGGCACAGCTGAAAGATGTCAACTCGCCAAATTTCAATAAAGAATTAATGCACCTTACCATTGGCCCATTTCGAGGAGAAACGTACGCTGGTTGTCACGTTAACGGAGTTAAGTTCGTGTGCACAGAACGAGACGACAAGTTGTCTACGCAAAACAGCGGGGTCTTCGTGCCGGGGGATGGGGAAAATGCTGAGATGGGTTTCTACGGCAAATTGTTAACTGTGGTTAAGGTGTTATACGCCGATCGCAAGGAAGTCATCTTGTTCAAGTGTCATTGGTTTAATACAAACCCAAGTATCCCAGGAAGTGTCATCAAAGATCAGTTATATACTTCTATAAACACAAACACCCGGTGGTTTGAGAGTGATCCCTACATCCTCGCTAGTACGGCGAAACAAGTATTCTATGTGGATGATCCAAAAGCTAGTGGTGGATGGAGAGTAGCTGAGATGGTGAATCACAGAAACATTTGGGACTTGGATGATCGATACCATGACGAAGATGGGGAAATAAACGATGACCAAATCATTTATCAGGTAGATTCATCGGCATCCACCCAAAACGTGGATGGAGTTCGGACCAATGACATCATAACACCAATTGCGATTGATGATATTTTTATTGATATGGGGGAATTAGAACAAATTGAAAGTGATTCGGAGGAATCAAGTACTGTACACATGTCGGATGACGAGCGTGATTGGGAGGGGGAAAACGAATCCAAATGAAGCGTTGTAATTTCGAAATTTCATTCATATATGAAATATCTATATTCAAATCAATAAATTTTATTTTTATGTATGTTGTATGATTTCATTGAAAAAAATAGTTTTTTTACTTTCTTAAAGTGAGGAAACCATACATGCCCTCCACAAAATACGCAACTTCAAACTAAATGAAGGTGACAGATTTAGTACAATATTTTGATTATAAATCAATTTTTTACTCTTTAATGCAATGTCAAAAAAATTGAACCCAACTTTCATATTAACCTAATAAGATACAACAATTTTTTATATAAAATCTTGCATATAAAATGTTCTTTGGTAATATTTTTATAAACAATTAGTTAGTAGATTAAATTTACCTTTATTTAATAAACAATTTGTTTAAATTGATTATGCCCGACGGATTCACTATTTTAAGTGACGGATAGCCACATATGTTACCCGATGGCTAATTTATGGGTTACCCGACGACAGAATCAGTATAGTTACCCGACGGATATATGAGAAGATTCGTCGGGTCAGATTTAGTTGATTAAATTTACAATTTTATTTGACCTGTTACCCGACGGATAATGTATGGGTTACCCGACGACAAACTCCGTATAAATACCCGACGGAGATATATGAAGATTCGTCGGGTCTGATTTAGTTAATTAAATTTACAATTTTATTAGACATGTTATCCGACGGATAATGTATGGGTTACCCGACGACAAACTCAATATAGTTACCCGACGGAGATATTTGAAGATTCGTCGGGTCGGATTTAGTTGATTAAATTTACAATTTTATTTTATCTGTTACCCGACGGATAATGTATGGGTTACCCGACGACAAACTCTATAAATACCCGACGGAGATATATGAAGATTCGTCGGGTCTGAGTTAGTTGATTAAATTTACAATTTTTATTACAGATGTATTTACCAGATTAAAAACTTTACATTTTTTTTTTACACAAATTTTCAAAAACTTAAAAATTGAAACTGACCGATCTAACCGTCCACATTTATGGTCGGTACCCATAGATCATCTGCGAGAAAAATTTCCCAAATTGGAAATCCTGGGATTAGGTAACGGTGTGCGACGATTCAACGGTTACAGAACGTTTCATCACGATCGGAAGGCTTGAAATCCTCAAAACATCAAGATTTTCGACGGGCGACATCTAGGCACATAAAACCACAGAGTGAACGGTTAGATCGCTCAAATTCAATCGTTTGAATATCAATAGAACCAAAATTCAATAAATGTATTGAAATTTCTGTCAAGAGTTTAACCTCCTTGGGCGATATGCTTGTTTTCCGATTTTCAAAAATTTAAAAATTGAAACTAACCGATCTAACCGTCCACATTTATGGTCGGTACCAATAGATCATCTGCGAGAAAAATTTCCCCAATTGGAAATCCCGGGACTAGGTAACGGTGTGCGACGATTCAACGGTTACAGAACGTTTCATCACGATCGAAAGGCTTGAAATACTCAAAACATCAAGATTTTCGACGGGCGACATCTAGGCACGTAAAACCACAGAGTGAACGGTTAGATCGCTCAAATTCAATCGTTTGAATATCAATAGAACCAAAATTCAATAAATGTATTGAAGTTTCCTTCAAGAGTTTAACCTCCTTGGGCGATATGCTTATTTTCCGATTTTCAAAAATTTAAAAATTGAAACTAACCGATCTAACCGTCCACATTTATGGTCGGTACCAATAGATCATCTGCGAGAAAAATTTCCCCAATTGAAAATCCCGGGATTAGGTAACGGTGTGCGACGATTCAACGGTTACAGAACGTTTCATCACAATCGGAAGGCTTGAAATCCTCAAAACATCAAGATTTTCGACGGCCGACATCTAGGCACGTAAAACCACAGAGTGAACGGTTAGATTGCTCAAATTCATTCGTTTGAATATCAATAGAACCAAAAATTCAAAAAATGTATTGAAGTTTCCTTCAAGAGTTTAAACTCCTTGGGCAATATGCTTGTTTTTCGATTTTCAAAAACATAAAACCAAAACTGACCGATCTGCCCGTCCATATTTATGGTAGGTACCCATAGATCACCTGCATGAAACATTTCCCAAATTGGAAATCCCAGGATTAGGTAACGGTGTGCGACGATTCAACGGTTACACAACGTTTCTTCACGATCGGACGTTTTGAAATCCCCAAAACATCACAATAACGATAGATGGGGTTGTAGGCATATAAAACCAAAATTTAAACGGTCCTGATGTTTCATATACTTTCGCCGGACTTAGTTTTCAGATTGATTCCAAAAACGGCATCAGGAAGGTCATGCCCGACGGATATTTCAACATTTCCGTCGGGTAACTTCAATAAATCGTCCAGTTTTTGAAAATTTCAATTTTCTGCCAAATTTTTCCCGAAATCTCAAATTTGCCGCTTGGTGTTACCCGACGAATCATTAACATTTCCGTCGGGTAACCGCAATATATCATCCAGTTTTTTGAAAATTTCAATTTTCCGCCTAATTTTCCGCGAAATCTCAAATTTGCCGTTTTGTTTTCCCCGACGAATGAGGTACAGTGGCCCGACGGGCACGACCGACTTAATTTTCGCGGATTCTCAAGAGTCCCGCGTTTTGTTGCCCGAAGGAGTATAAAGGTATAACCCGAGGGATATTCGACAATTGGCCTTACCTGACGGGTGGAATGGCTGTTACCCGATGGACGTCAGACCTAATATTCCGTATTTCGATGATGCTATTGCCCGATGGGGTGTTAAACGTTACCCGACGCGTTGATTTAATTGTTACCCGACGGGTTGTGAAACGTTACCCGACGCATGAGACCTTTTTCTGATGCCCGACGGTTCATTAAAGTGTTAACCGACGGACGTATCCGTCGGGCAAGACCAATAAGATACATAAATCAGACCGAGTTTTCTTCTTCATCCTTTTTCTTCCTTTTCTGGATTTCTTTCTTCTTTGGTTCTTCTTCAGTTTTGCTTGAAGCGGCACTTGCATCTTCCTCTCCCTCAAGCAGTCAAGGACGCCTTTTATTACACCTAGTTTTCCTGTCGGCTCCGTTCTCCCAAACAGTCAAGGACACTATTTTTGTTCACGGAGGTTTGCCGTTACCGCCGCTCCCCTCACCGAGGTTTGCCGTCGCCGCCGCTCTCCTTGTTAATGTTAATGTTAATTTTGATATATTGTTTATTGTTAATTTGGATATATTGGTTTATTGGTTTATTGTTTATTGGTTTATATTGGTTTATATTGGATATATTGGTTTATTGTTAATTTTGATTTGAAAAATGAATTTATGAAATTGGATATTGTTATTGTTAATGATTATGTATATATTTATATTTGGATATATATATTTGTTAAGGTATATATAATAGTTGAAGATTTGTTGAAATTTTGATGTTTGGTATAATTTTGAAGTTGATATAATGGTATGATTTTTTATATGGTATTTATGTGAAATGTATGAATTTTGGGTATTTGAATTTTAAAAACAATTATGGGAAATTTTGATATGGTGTAGTATAAGTGGATTTTGGAAATGTGTGTTTTATAAATTTTTAATTTGTGAATTTTTGGATTTGGATATTATTAGAATATGTTTGGATTAATATGTAAGTTTGATTTTGGTCCCGAAATTTGGATTTAGGAATTTAGGTATAATGTTGTGAATTTTGAGTTTAGTACGCTTGAATTAATTAGTTGTTTAAGTTTAATTTTTGTTTGTGTTGGATTTATTTTAAAAAATTAGAATTTGATGGTTTTAGTTTTGAGAAACCAATTTACTAATTATTACTAAAAAAAATGGATGCTTTATTTATTTATGTTTATTGGAATTATAAAATGTTGGTTAATTTTAAATGTGATTTTGTTTTTATTTTTTGAAATTAATATTTAATATTTAATATTAAAAATGTTTGCTTTCTTTTTTATTTAATTAAAAGTATGTTCTTTAATTTTATATTAATTAATTTATATGTGTTATTGTAGATGTCGCATCGCACCTTAATCACATCCAGGACTCGCCCTTGCCCGGATCCTGTTAATGATCATGAGCCGGAGGAGGCAGCCCCTGACTTAGTTGCCTCAACAGCGACGTCGGTTCATGCACCCCTGTCAATCTATCAGCGACCGGGTGTCCGATCGGCTCGTAGACAGCATAGCAAGAAACGGGGGGAACCCCGTACCGACCCCCACCCCTCACAGGACGACGTTGGAGGAAACAAAATGAGGCCTAATATCGGAGCACTCCCTAAGGGTAAGTTTATTATTTTGTTTATTTAACCAATCGTTTTTATTTGATACTCATTTTATTTATCAATGTTCATCGAATTTGCAGGTAGGTCAGTGAATGTGCGCGGGATCAACCGAGGTTTGACATCCTAGCGCATTTGTAGGACGACAAATGCAAAGATATTGGTGGTGTATGTGTCACGCCTCCGGTCCGCGCCGGTCAAAATTCACAGCCTCATAGTTCATGACATTGGTGCGATTCTTCGCACCAAGTCACTGATGATGGGGGAGACTTTCCGAACCCAAACCGCAGAGGAGATCTCGCGTTGTTGGGGAGAGTTATCGGTATGTTTTTTTCCCATTTTTAACATTAATTTCATATTTTTTAATTATTTTTTTAAATTTAATATTTGATTGCAGATCAATTTTGAGTTCGACTTGGAAAACGTCGAGCTCAGTAGGTACCTGTGCCAACACTGGCAGTTACGGTACGCCGATTGGAAATACGAGCTCCACAAGTACTTCTTGACTTGGCCTTCTCCGGAGGAAGCTCGGGAAAATCCTCTGGAGGAGTTAGACGGGCCGAAACTGCTAGGGTGGTTGTGGTTATGTGACCATTTCATGTCACCCACTTATCTGGTACGTATTATCTATCTAATTAATTAAATTATTTAATTTTTATGTTATTTTCCATTTTCAAATCTAATTTTTGGTTTTACGAATGAACAGCGGAAATCGATTGCCAACACATCGAACTGGGGGGCAAAGAAATTCAACCACCACGGGGGGTCGCGATCCTTATCGGCCCGACAGGAAGATCGGCGCATCGCCGGGTCGATGTTCCTAGAGGTGGATGCCTAGGGGCAGGTGTATGCTGGACGGAGGGATGAAGAGGCTGATCGAATTCACGTAAGTTTATTTCCTTCTGATTAAACATTTTTTCTTAATTTCATAATTATTTTTCTAATTAATATTTATTCGAATTTGTAGGATGCGATGGTGCAAGACGTCCAGCAGACACAAGCTGAGCTCACCCAACAACATCCAGATGTGCATTTGCATCAACAACTCCCTAATGTCGACATGTCGATCGCTATTCTGGAGCGACAACTAGGGAGGCGCCCAGGGAGGGTCGTTCGGGGAGCGGGCGACAGGATTGTGCGGGATGTCTCGACTCAATCGTCGTCTTCATCTCGGGTAGGCTCCTAGGAGACGTCAGATCGTATGAGAAATCTCGAGGCCGAAAATGCTATGATCAAAGCCCAATACGCGGAGATTCAAGCCCAAAACCAACATATCAAGAGCGCCCTTGACAACATCCTTCAACGTTTGGGTGATCGTGGATTGGATAATATTTTCTCACCGCCCAACCAACCGCCCCCTCAAGATCCCGGCTATTTTGACAACTCCACTAATTCTTAGAGTATATATAAAGTATTTTTATACTCTTAATGATGTCAAAAAATTACATTATTTTTTTTAATATTAATTTAATCTTATTTTTATTCTTTATATTAAATTTTTTAATTAATTTTTTTATTGTTTATTATTTAATTTAATATTTTATTTTCAATATAAAGAGGAGGTTGCCCCACGAATTCTGTACATGTTACCCGACGAATTGTAATAATACACGCGACGAATGGGTGACATGTTACCCGACGGCATCTAAAACTATTACCGACGAATGAGTTACATGTTACCCGACAGAAATTCAAACTATACCCGACGATTGAGTGACATGTTACCCGACGGCTGTGTAAAACGTTACCCGACGGTTATTTATCATGTTACCCGACGCGTGTATATAACAGTGCCCGACGATTATATTTAACCTTACCCGACGGTGTTTCTTAACGTTACCCGACGGGTATATATGACGTTACCCGACAGTCTATAAACCTCCCCCGATGTATATTTAATAGATTACCCGACGGATAAGGAAGCCCTTACCCGACGGTCTTATGATGTTGACTTTATATTGCTCGACGAAGATGTCAGCAACAAACTTTACCGCCAGGCATTAGTAAATTGCTCGACGAGGACACTGTGCTCGTCGAGTAAACTCAAAGCCCGACCGCGGTAGCCCGACGCCTATTGCCCGACAGATATTCGCCGTTGTATATGTTACTCGACGGAGGATTTACGTGGCTCGACGAAATGGTTTCGCCGGGCAACTTCTAATTTCTTGTAGTGATTCTTAGTCTTCCTCTAAGGCTCAATGCCTATGTAATAGGTACAAACATACTATTATTAATGAGAAGAGCATATAACCGTGGACGTAGCCCGATTTGGGTGAACCACGTACATCATTATGTTCTTTGGGTATGTGCGGTCTTCACGGACACGTTGGTCTATTTATTACATCAGCATTGGCACTGTCTTGGGAAGACGAAAAAAATTCATGTCGGTCTCCTCTCTTCACTCTTCCGCTGAAACCCACAACACTCAAGACCACCGAGAATTTGACTAAAAATAAGCTCTGACCACCCAAGGAGATAAGGTTTTCTATTGGCTTATTCTGTTTATCAATCCATTGTCATTCAATTGGCCAAATTGGGGGACTTCACCACATGTGCCTACTCATTCATTGGAGGAAACAAGGTGCGTCAGCCCATGCGAAGTCATGATTAACAAACAATATCATATATAGCTAGCACACGAAGCAGATCGGTGGGCAACACAAACATATACCCACTAACGGGCCGATTGGCAACGAAGCCCAAGCCAACATCTGAGCCCACTCTTCATCAATTGACGACGAATCCCAAGTCAACACCTGATCGGCTGGCTTCGTCCCCGGCTTCGTCCTCAAGCGGGGATCATCAAATTCATCCTCTGAGTCACTTCGATCGGCATACCTAGTCCCCCAGGAGGTGGATGTACGATTAGGAATATGACATACAATAATATATATATAATCTTTCTGATCGTCAATAGTCAACCGACCACGCCAGAAAACTAAGAGGGTGCCGACTAACATTGACTCACCGAGAATCACCAGGGACAAGCAACGGTCCCTCTGCAGATCCACCAACATATTCATTGAATTGCTGATCGGCAGCAAGGCGCCCAGAAATCCATATCGGTAGGAAACCCAGACAACCCATCAACGAAGGCCGGATGACACGACTGATCGGTCACACCATCCAATATCTCCACTCTCTCGGCCCATGGCTTTACATCTCTCTTCTCATGGAAGAGAGGCAGACCAAAACCTTATCAGAGGTAGACCAAAACCTTATCAGAGGTAGAGGAAAAACATAATGCAAAAATGATAAGAACAAAAATAAAATTGATGATCCCTCAGGTCTTGGATTGGGAGGGAGAGTGAGGTGGAGAGAGGAGAAGGAGGAGCAGAGGAGAGTGTGGTGGAGAGGAGGAGGAGCGGAGGTATTTGGGGAAGGCATGGGTGGGTGGGCGGAGGTCCAGTAAAGCGAGACGAGGATCAGGTGGGTTGTGGAAGACTTGGGTAATTTTATTAGTTTTATTTATTTTTATAGAATTTTAATATCAAATGTAATAAATGTTTTAATTGTCCTTATAAATTTTTTATATTACTGTCACATAAGCAATTTTAACGGCAACTAACGGTAATTGGATGAGAGTAATGAAATTGGTGCAACAGAGGTAACATAATGCCTCTTATGGGTACAAAGTGACACGATTTCTTATTTTAGGTGCAAACTGAGATTTCGTGTCCTGTTCTAAGTGCATTTGGAGTAATAAATCTAATATAAATTTGGATGATTCGTCTCCAAATCCAATGGTTAGAGTTGGAGAATGGAGATGACTTCTTCACCTGTTATGAACGTACATCATTGTTGGTGGTGATTCAATAAGTACATTCATCAAGTAAAGTTGCCATTCGACGGTGTAAATTTGGACACATCGATCACTCTATGGAGTAAAGTGAGGTTTACAATAAAAAAGCCTAAAAGAAAAGACAGGATTTGTGTATAGCATTTGTCGTGGCTTTTGAAAATTTTGATGGGTTTGAGAAAAGGCATCGTTCTTTTGTGCCGACATGCAGAGATTTTAGTCTACCACTATGATTTGTACCCATACGAAAATGTTTGAGCAAAACACTAAATAGTTAGTGTTCACATTTTGGATCAAAATTTTCCTTTATAAGAAAGGTTTAAACGAATTGGTATATTTTCCGTTAATGAATAGGTTTGCATCTAGTGTTTGAGTTAGGGCCAGTTCTGAAAATTTTGGACTATTAGCTTGTGCCGGCTATTTTGTACGTAAGTAGTTTAACCCTTTCTTATGATGAAGTAATTTTTTTTATTCTATTTCTCGAATTGATGTGGTGATATTTAGTTACTAATTTTTTAGTGTATTTACACCCATCAATTAACTTTCTTATCAAGATCTAACTCGAGTTTTCCCTTGAAACCGAGAAGGTCCTGAATTGATCTGACACGTATCGGAGATGTCCGATAAAATTGGAATGATACAGAGAAGATTAACATGGCCCCTGTGCAAGGATGACAGGTATAAATCGAGAAATAGTCCACTCACCCTTCTGTTTTGCGCCCCTCAGGACTTAGAAAGAGTGACAAGTTTCAAGGGGGATTTCGTAGCAGCTGCTATGACACTACACCTTTTGTGGGGGTCTTGAACCTTTTGTAGTTAGGTTGTTTTGATTAGTTGTTTAATTTATGATCATCAAAGTCTAAATTACTATGCTCTGATATTCCGCTTTCGCGGTTCTTTATACACTTTCATTTGTTTTTACTAGTTACTTTGTGCACGACTTTCTAAAACGCATCATTTTACGTTTGCCTTTCATCACTTGTACCCAGCGTCTATGTGTTGGCTAGTATACCTTGATTTCGGTGTCTAAGTGGACTTTCAGGGTTGGGGTGTGTCAATTTGGTATAAGAAACTATAATCAACGATGATGCTTTGACTTTGTGCGAGCTAACCTCACTGATGACAATAATCTAGGGGAGCAAAATAGTGAAAACTATGAGGTAAACTCAGTGAGTGTACAAACATAAGGGCATGTTTGATCACCTTTTGCAATTTTTTTTTTGTTTTTCACTTATAAAACAGGTGTAAAATACGTTTGGTAATTTATTTTTGAAGAATGAATTTAGAAAATGAAAATACAGGAATACAATAATTTGTTTACGTTTTATAAACATCAAATTGATATTTTTTGTTTTAAGGATACAACTAAAAAATATAAAATAAAAAAAATACATACAAAATTAAGAGTTCTAAAAAACAATAGCCACCACAATATTACCATGGTGACCACAACCACTACCACTGCCTCCATTGCTAACTTCACCTCTACTGTCACCTCCTCCAATATTATCATCAACACCACTTCCACCACTATCGTCGTGACCACTACTACCACCCCCATTTCTACCGCCACCATCCCAGAACCACTGCCACCGCCTCTCCACACGGACCTCGACCACCTTCACAACCAATCACTATTACCACGACCACCCTACACCCATCTCCAGCTCCCCGCCACCCTACAACCACTTCTTCCCCATCACCCCTACCATTACCTCCACCTCCACCCCATCACCCCCGTCACTACGTACCTCCAACTCCACCACCACCCCACACACACCTCTACCTCCACTTCCACCACCACCTCTCCACCACCTCCACCCATCACCCTCAGAACTACCTCTACCTCCACCACCACCCACACCCACCTCTACCTCCACCTACCACCACCCCATGACCACTACCAACCACCGTTATCACACCACGACCACTTTCATCCCATACTACAAGAAAATGGCCCAATTACGACACATTTTTTGCGACAGTGTACAAGTCCCACGCAAATACCCAATAATTTTTAGTCGGGCTGGTAGCGCCAAAGTATTTGCTATTGGATGGTAAGTCATGTCACAAATACTGTCGCAGAACGTTGCAACATGCATTAATCTATGTCGTATAAAGAAGAATTACGACGTGATTGTTTTCTGCATGATTCTCTTCCTCGCTCTCCCTCACTCCCTATTCGCTCTCAAACACCGTGATTCTTTTCTACGTGACGATGATGGTAAGTATCCAACTAATTTTGTCTTCCTCTTTCTCCGTTTCTATGCTTGCTCAATCCTCTGATTATCACTGGTCTACTGGGAGAGTACATCAATTTAGCATTAGGGTTGTGAATTTAACAAATCAATTTCCCTGTGTCCTCATGGTAGAGTTTAGGATATTTGTTGAAATTGATAGATCTAGGGTTTTTGAAGTTTCAAATTCCATGGCCACCCACGCTCATATCGATGACGTGCGACCTCCAATGGATATCAAAATTCATAAAGTTTTTGCTGGGCGAATTCATAAACAATCAAGTTAATTAATGCCGTATTCTCTTTCTTTCTATGTTTTCTTCTTTTGGGGTTTAGCTGAGATAATCGTAAGTCACTTTATTTCCAAGAAAATAGTGACTTACATTTTGCTTCTTATTGGTATATTCTCAACTGTCAGGATGGACCTGATATACTTGTTTGTGATGAGGCACGCATTATTAAGAATACCAAGGCTGATGTAACACAAGCCTCGAAACAAGTGAGATGCCAAAGAAGGATCGCTTCGACTGGATCACCTCTTCAGAACAATCTCATGGAATATTATTGTGTGTTTCTGTTCATTTTTTCATTTCGCAAAATATGCACCGTGTTGATTCCTTTAACAGTTTAATCGTTTGCAGATGGTTGATTTTGTAAGGGAAGGTTTCCTTGGAAGCAGCCATGAATTTAGAAATCGGTAACATTTTATAACTTAAAACCTATATATTATTTGCTGTCTAATTTTTTTTTGTTCTTTCTTTGTAACTTATTCCTGCTTCCCATTGCATACAGATTCCAGAATCCCATAGAGAATGGTCAACATTCGAATTCAACTGTGGTTAATGTGAAAATAATTAATCAAAGGTCTCATGTTCTCTTCGAGCAGTTGAAAGGATTTGTTCTGAGAATGGACATGAATGTGGTGAAGAAGGACTAATTACCACCAGAAACTGTGTTTGTAATAGCTGTGAAACTTTCTCCTTTACAGAGGAAATTATACAAGAGATTTCTTGATGTGCATGGATTCACTAATGACAAGGTTTACAATGAAAAGATAAGGAAGCGAAGTTTTTTTACCGGCTACCAGGGCTTAGCTCAGGAATATTTTAGAAATTTGTTAAGTTCCTAAGTTCCATTTTTACACATAATATCATGCACTCACTCATTCTCATGCATGCTTGCTTGCAAAAGCATCGAGTCCTTTGCAAAGGGATCCCCACCTAAGCACTTTGAAGACCTCTATTGACATTGTATGCAACTCTTTATCTACCATGGTTCTTTCTTTATGTAAAGTTTGTAATATATGAGTTTATTGTCTGTATTAGATATGGAACCACCCAGGGATCTTGCAACTAACAAAAGAGGACAAAGACTATGTGAGACGTGAAGATACCGTTGAGAATTTTCTTGCTAAAGAGAGGTCTAGCGATGAAAACATTGACTATAATTTAGTTTTTGGAGGTGATTTATTTTCTCCCCTTACCTCTACTGGTTTTTTCAGGAGTTGCATGGGTGTATATGGTATTGATATGATAGAACTGGATACCTATATGTTTGAGGCTGTAATAATATGAGGCATGGTCTAATACTTATATTAGGCATATAAATTATTGATTTTCCATGAAATTATTTTTTTTTCATTGAGATTTTTTGACAAAATCTTTATATTTTTTCTGCAGCTCAACTAGCTTGTTGCCTCTTGGATAAGACACTCAACTGGAAGAAATTATGGGTGCACAACTCCACATCTCTTGATGGCTCATATTGGTTACCAAGCTAACTCACTTAAGAGAAGTGAATATATAGGTATTAAATCTGCTAATGCAATCTGTTCTTTTTTGGACTTTTTATTAAGAATAAATTAGTAATGATCCACAAAATCAATTGAACAGATAATGTTTTCATCACTCAAATGATGTCTAGTATTATTTTTTTGTGATGAAAGGTCAGCACTTGCAATCGCTGATGCTATTGGCTCATGACATTGAGTACGTTGGAGGACCTTCCTGTGAAGTTAGTTGAAGGAAAGAGTTTTTAGTTGTGTGACGAAGGATTGTCTTACTCTTGAAGCTTTTGTACAGAGTGATAGAATGTTTGCTGGAGAAATGCAAGTTTGTTTGTGTTAGATGACTATGCGCCTGACTGCGCCTGCACTGCGCCTATGCGCCTGCACTGCGCCTGACTGCGCCTGCACTGCGCCTATGTCGCGCCACTACGCCTGAGAAGCGCCTCACCTCCTGCTGTTCATGCTGACATACTACGCCTAGCTGCTGTCCATGCTGGTGTGCTGCGCCTAGGTGGTATGCCTCCCTGCTATCCATAAACAGCTATGTCTTAGCTGTATTATAGATGGAGGACAGCTATGAGTTTGTTAGGGAAGTTAGGACAGCTCTGATACCATGTTAGACAGCAGATTTTAACAAGGAAGGTCTTAGTTATTCTGTAAGAATGGAGGAGATGAACTAGAAAATCTTTTATTGCTTATTAACCTACACATATTACAGCATTTAGCTATTTATAGCTTTGTAGTTGATTACTTAGAGATCAAGTAAGTCTCTTAACTAATATAACTGGTAGTAATATTGTTGCAATATCAGAGGTCACGGCTTCTCTCACTGCAGAATTCGATATCAAAAACCTTGGAGATCTTCACTT
The DNA here is from genome assembly GCA_037349345.1 of Oemleria cerasiformis. Classification (NCBI taxonomy): domain Eukaryota; kingdom Viridiplantae; phylum Streptophyta; class Magnoliopsida; order Rosales; family Rosaceae; genus Oemleria; species Oemleria cerasiformis. The sequence continues at coordinate 14,402,547 of JAZGTL010000007.1, forward strand.
CTTCTTGGGGTTACAGATCCAATATACTTCCAATGGTTTGTTTGTTTCTCAATCCAAGTACATTCATGACTTACTCACTAAAACTTCAATGCTGGACTGCAAGCCTATTGATACTCCTGGTGTACCTGGATCCCGACTTAAGAAAAATGATGGCTCTTTGTATGGTAATCCTTCCAACTATCGGAGCATTGTTGGTGCATTACAGTACTTGACCTTCACCAGACCCGATATTGTTTTCTCTGTTAATCAGGTTTGTCAGTACATGCACTCACCATCTGAGTCTCATTTTATGGCTGTCAAACGCATCCTTCGATATCTTAAACGTACTCAGCATCAAGGCATCTCCTTATCTGCTGGCTCTTTAGACCTCATTGCCTATACTGATGCAGACTGGGCTGGAGATCCGACTGATCGTCGTTCCACTACTGGTGTCGTTGTCTATCTTGGTAATAATCCTATCTCTTGGATGTCCAAGAAACAAACCACGGTTTCCCGATCTAGTACTGAGTCTGAATATCGAGCTCTTACTATTACCGCTGCTGAAGTTGCCTGGATTCGTCAGTTATTATGTGCTCTTCACATCCCTTTGTTAAAACCTCCTTTGATTTACTGTGATAGTACTTCAGCCACAAGTCTCTGTGCCAATCCCATTTTTCATTCTCGTGCTAAGCATATTGAGATTGATTACCACTTTGTTCGTGAGCGAGTGGTTCGTGGTGACTTGGATGTTCAACATGTGTCTTCAGGTGATCAGGTGGCCGACATCTTCACTAAAGCTTTAGCAGATGATCTTTTTTACTTACATTCTTCCAATCTGATGCTCGGGGCCTCTCCATCATCAGCTTGAGAGGGGATGTTAGATGACTATGCGCCTGACTGCGCCTGCACTGCGCCTATGCGCCTGCACTGCGCCTGACTGCGCCTGCACTGCGCCTATGTCGCGCCACTACGCCTGAGAAGCGCCTCACCTCCTGCTGTTCATGCTGACATACTACGCCTAGCTGCTGTCCATGCTGGTGTGCTGCGCCTAGGTGGTATGCCTCCCTGCTATCCATAAACAGCTATGTCTTAGCTGTATTATAGATGGAGGACAGCTATGAGTTTGTTAGGGAAGTTAGGACAGCTATGAAATGCTGTTAGAACAGTTAGAAAGTTGTTATATTAGTTAAGAGACTTACTTGATCTCTAAGTAATCAACTACAAAGCTATAAATAGCTAAATGCTGTAATATGTGTAGGTTAATAAGCAATAAAAGATTTTCTAGTTCATCTCCTCCATTCTTACAGAATAACTAAGACCTTCCTTGTTAAAATCTGCTGTCTAACAGTTTGGGCATCATTCATTGCAATGGGTTCTAGGGTTTAGTTTTGGATTCAGAAAAGAGGTAGCTACTTTTAGAGGTGTTACTTCAAAACATGTAAGAATGCTACCTTAAGTTAGTATAAGCACTGCATATTTTGTTTTGTATGAACCTCAAATAAATGGTTACTTGTTATACAGGTTTGACAACAATAATATTAATAATTCGAATCAAATTTGCTTAAAAAATTCCTTTTTCAAGTCTTTCCTTGTCGTTAACAATGTTTTAATTGTCCTCTATATATCTTGTGATGACCACTAGCAGTTGCAAAGGTGTTAATTGCGAGGGCCAATGCAGAACTGAAATTTACGACATAAATGTTGCAATAACATTTGCGACGGAGGATAACGTCACAAATATTTATTTTAAAAACAACGCCCAACCTTTATGCGACGGAGATATTTGCGTCGTAAAAGGTTTTGCGACACATAAACCGTCGTAATAAGTGGGCAAAACATTTACGACACAACTGTATGCATCCGTCGCAAAGCAGCGCAGGAGTCTGTTTGCGACGCTATTTGTACCTTTCACGACGGTACCCACTCGTTGCTAATGACTTTTTTTGTAGTTAACCCCACATTTGCGTCCATCTCCAAGACTTCCTCCACAACTGCCTCCCCATAGATACCCATGTCTACGTCCACGTACACTACAACCTCAACCATATTGTCGCACTACCATCATTGTCTCTATTACCACCATTCCCATCAAATTTAAGTTTGGAAATCTTTGTCGAATGTAAATTTACTCTTTTAAAATGTTATATATTAGTACCAATCAAGTTTAATTTACCTTTTCTATTATTACAAATAATTTATGAAGTAAACTACAAAACGCATTCTCAAACATTAAAAATGCAAAAGCCTATTTATTGTTTTCGTATTACACTGTACTGTATCGGTTATATCTTAAACATCCACCACGTTTGTTGTATCATTAAATAATGAGTACTACTGAAACATCCATCAAGTGAAACTATTATACTATAAGTACTGTAATGTAAAAATCACAACAACTAGTAGTCTTTTTGGACCAATTGTATCCCCTTTACGGGATAGATGTATCCCCTTTATGGGATAGATGTATCCCCATGGTTAGACTGCTGTGTTCAGTTGCTCTTTTTTGGACTGGTTTGTTCTTATTTTTTCTTCTGGGAATTGGTGCATGAAAAAATTTGTTGTTTGAGCCGCAACCTATATGGTGATCAAGTAGGGTTTTCTAATTGTATATAACAGTTATGCGTGATTCCCTTAAGATTAATTTGGCAATTGCTGAACCTGATCACTATAGAGATATTGTACCTACGAACTTATTGGAGTTTAACTTATCTTTATTTTTGTATTATTATTTTATCAATGGAATATGATAATATTTGGTATATAAAAAAAGTGAATAAAATTATTATGTTGAAGATGGTACATTCTTACATGCATAAAACAAATTTCCTCTCCTAAATTGCTTCACAAGATATTTATCATTAATTATCGCCTTAATTAGAGAGTTCACTTCTTTACAACTTTAGAACACGCACTGACGCACGTACCATAGTCACTGCCATATATATATATATATATGAATGTAAGGGAGTTTTCTCACAAACCATTTTTTCCATTAGAGGCTCTGAAAATACAATTCAATGTTTATATATAACATAATATTTGAGGCCAGAGCTGATGATTATCAATGGAGGCCATTGCGGATAGCCTAGCTAGCTACCTTGTGATCTTGTGTGCATGTCCACTAACTTTGAGACCTTCTCAGCGAAAGACGGGCGAACGAAATCCGGAGGCTCTGCCATTGTTGCTTGTTCTGCATCGATCGTCTTCCACCGGCGGCCGGCAACTGATTCCTTAGGACACAAGCATCACCATCGCATATGTAACGTTTGTTTTGAGATTGAGAGCCTTCTGAAAAGCAGCTCAACATGTTTGACAACACACGGAAAGCCATAGATATATGATCGAGAGAGTCTGAGAGATTAACAAAACAAACCTCAAATATTTTCTGTTTATTTGCCAAATATACTTATATATACAGAGATTAATTAGCTCTTCGTCGACCCTTTGTATATGACAATATGCAAGTGGCTGGTAATATGTATATATATATATATAATTAATAAGGTCAATGTTGGGGGGCTCTTAATTTTTACTCGTTTATAAATTTGACAAGGACTGGGTTTTATTTCCATCCTCAAATATGAATCAAATTCAAACCAATGTGTAGCAACAAACGGTAGGTCTATGTGTTGACTAGATCTCTCACAAAAGGCCTTGTTGGCCCTTAGTGCTCCACACTCGTATGTTTGTCATAAATATGGCGCCGAACAATTTGACGTATTTGAGGAATTTGTTCCCATTCACACTATCACTTAGGCTTTATAGGTAAGTATATTTTTACGCTGGATGAATGTGCTAGACGGAATTGATGTTAAGTGGGATAATATTTTTAAAATAGAGTGCAAATTGTTTCGAGAGTAATTTCAGACGAATAAAACTAAAAAATAGTGAAATTTTTTTTTTTTTTATACAAAAAGATAGTGAGTTTCAGATTGTATTTCATGTAATAAACCTTTTTTTAATTATTAAAAGTTACTCCAATTTTTTTTTTGAAAGGAAAAGGAAAATGTTAGGAATAATTTTTAATCTGAAAAAACGTTGGAGAAATTTCTTATCCTGCTTTGTTAGCATCGTCAATGAATTTTGTCCTTTCGGTTTCTCTGGGCTAAGCCTTTAAAGTCTTAGTATTAGAAATAGCAACAAACAAACAACAAACAACAATGAAATGGAACGTTTCCCCCCTAACCCCCTCGGGGGGAATAGCAGCCAACAGCCAACTCATAACTCTAACTCAAACAAGAAACAAGAAGAAACAAGAAACAAAAGCAACAATGAAATGGACCGTTACCCCCCTTAATCCCCCTCGGGGGGAGATCTTGATTCCGTTCTGGCTCTTTTATAATTTATTTATTTTCTTGGCTTTTGGTCAAATTGTTTATTTATTTTCTTCAAAACCAATAATAAACTCTGAAAACAATCCATTTCAGTTTTTGTATGAGTATTCCAATACTCGAAGCAATATAACTTGAAAACCAGACAATTAGTCGAGTTAATTGCAAGAGATCGATATGGTTCGGCAAGCTATTTTTTTTTTTTCTCAAACTTTCATAATTAACACGCAAAAGGGCCAAACGACAGGGACCAGAAGAAAAAACTCGAAACAACAAAACACAACAGCCAAAGCAACAAGAAAGTAACCAGAACGAAATTGTTCAGGCATAGACAATTTATATGTACAAGATAATCGGCACTTGATTCTTCACACTGTTTCTTAATTTATTTTTTGGACTAAGAAAAAAACTTCAAAAGAAGATCCCTCGGGGATCGGCCGTGTGTGTATATATATAATGGTCAAGAACCAACTGGCGGGTTGTATAAAAAAAAAAAAAATGATTGGTTCCATAATACAAAATCAACCACTCGTTTGGACCCACTCTATGAAACAATATCGCAATCTAACAGTTCATTTTATAACTCATTCTTCAAAAGATCATTCATGCAAAAATTCATCCAAATCAGCAATCGTTTAGTCATTCGATTATTAACAAGAACACTTACTGTGTTCTCCTATGCACTGTGTTCGTCTATGCATTTAGTTATTGTGTTATATAGCCAAATAATTACCAAATTGGATGAATTTTGGAGGGATGATACTTGAATAATGATCCGTTAGATTGTGATATTATTTTGTGGAGTGGGTTTAACAGAATGGTTGATTCCATATTATGGAACCAACCAGCTGGTTTTAGAACGCTACTATTAGCTAGAGTTTTGGATTTTGTTTTTGTCAAAGAGAGTGATGTAATATTATGAGAACAATATTTTTAGGTACTATATATTTCGCTTGAAAATATGAAACAATTGATTGTATGGTAAAGTCGTGAACATTTAGATATCAACATCGTTTTTTATAAGAATCAAACCTGAAACTTCCCACATAACATGTGGAGAACAATACTACTAAACCACATCTAATACATACTTTATATGCGTGCATTATTAGTTGAGGGAAAACATACCTTTGAAAGTAAAATTCTAATCTCCATTAGACACTTGGTAAATATGGTAAAATTAGTCTACATACTCTAATAATTCAGTAGAATTAATGAGTTTTACGTGCTATGAAAAACAAAAATTATTATCTTCAATTGCAGGACCCGTACATAGGTCGTAGGACCCATAAAAATCAAGGGTCCTAAAATTTTGACTGAGACTTTAGAGAGAGAGGGGCTCCTCCTTTGTGAAACTCTCTTCTCCCAGTTCCCCTCTTCTAACCGCCTCTCCTATCTTCTAGCCGTTCTTCGAGACGGCACACCCTCATCCCTTACAGCTGCTGCTTGACAAGACCCATCCGAATTTCCCCTCGAAATCGGTGAGAAGTTCTGATCCTGTCTGACAATCCCTGAAACCTCAAAATAATTCCTGAAATACCCTCATCAGTCTGACAAAAACTTTACGAGACAAAATCTCCCCTTGTAAATTGGACTAACCGTCTTCCACTTGTCAGACGAAGGATTCAAATTCTAAACCAATAATTCAACTAGTAACGACAAGATCACATCCAACCAATGCAAACAATCCAAACCCTCAAAAAGTTATTCAGAGCAACTAGTTAAATTTAAAATACAATCCAACCAAATCCTGCACTAACAACGCAGCAGAAAATTATGCCTCCTCCTAAACTAAACGCCTCGTCCCGCTACAACCTGGAGGGCACGAAACCAAAACAATTGTGAGTGGACAATAGAACCAAATACAATAAAAGCGTGGTCTCCCAAATACAATAAAAGTGTGGTCTCGCAAATAAAATGATAATGCTAATTGATATAATCCTACCTCGTTATCAAACTTTATATGCAACAAGATCCACATATATAAGTAAATACAACTTACCGAAATCTAATTTATTTACCTCGGTGAAACCCATGTTACCTTTACCTATGCCGCCATATCAGTAACCTGACCGAAGCTATCATTCCAGGCCGAAGCCGATATCCCGGTCGAAGCCGTCATTCCGAGCCGTAGCTCGATATTTCGGCTGTAACCGTTATCCCGAGCCTTATCTCGATATCCCGACCGTAGTTGTCATCTTGAGCCGTAGCTCGATATCCTAGCAGTAGCCGTAATCCCGAGCCGGAGCTCGATATCCCAACTGTAGCTGTAATCCCGAGTCATAGCTCGATATCCTGGCCGTAGCCGTAATCTCGAGCCGTAACTCGATATCCCGACTGTAGTCGTAATCTCGAGCTGTTGTTCGATATCCCGGTCGTAGCCGTAATCATAACTCGCCGAGCATATGATGTAATCCTCCATGCCATGGCTCATATCATACAAGTGTATGTTGGAATCCTTCATGCCATACCTCAAACCATATCGAGCGTATGATGGAATCCTCCATACCATACCTCAAACCATACCGAGCGTATGATGGATTCCTCCATATCATACCTCGTACCTCACTGAACCTATGATGGAACCTTCCATACCATAGCTCATAACATGCCGAGAGTATGATGGAATCCTCCATACCATACCTTATACCTATTCGAGCCTATGATGGAATCCTCCATGCCATAGCTCATATCATGCTGAGAGTTTGATGGAATCCTCTATGCCATACCTCGAATCATACTAAGTGTATGAGGGAATTACCTCATCTAGAAACTCCCACCAACCCTCGCACTAGGATCAAAGCCTAACCCACCATCATGGGCAAAAACCATCCAATAACTAGCCTAAGCCCAAATACATAACCCCGGGCCTAAGCCTAAAATCCATAAACTGGAATCCATAAATCATCATCTCGGGCCTAAGCCCAAGTCCATGCTAAAATAGTTTCCCAAAACCATTATCGAAATCCATAATCATTGAAAAGTCATGTCAATCATTATCCTTAGGTCCTGAGACTCATGAACATACTAAATAATCCTTCCATTTAATTCTCGAAATTCGGAATTGAATATAAAATTTTTGAAACATAACAATATGCATGCATTATAATTTAGGAAAAAAATTCCACTCACCGTGACGTCCAAACGAGTCTAATTCCAAGCTCTTCGATCTTCCATAACATTCGGAGCCACCATGTCTGTCAAAAACGACACGTGGCATTTCTAAACCATAATTATTAACCCAAAATCCCACCCCTCTTAAATCTCCGGAGTACACATGCATCCTAAACACGTACAAAGTAATTTTAACCACCCAAAATAGCCCCTAAAAAAACTCCAATGGACCCAAAACCTGCGCCAACAGATCCGGAACGTTGAAAACATGAGAAACACAAGTCGCTGGAGCCCGGGAAAGGGCCCCACGTGCCCTTACCAGCCCCACGCGCTCTCCACTCTCTCCCAACCGCGACTGCAGGGTTCAATCACCGGAGCTATAGTACTTGCCGGTCGGAATCTGCCATTTTCGGCCATTTTCAAAGCTCAATATCTCTCTCATTTCTCAGCCAAATCGAGCCAAGGAATCCACATATGAAGTCCAAATTGAAAACCCTTACCTGTGGTGGCCGAAAAATGGACAGGAAGTTTCGGCCTACATTCAAAGCTCCACCCCGTCGTCCACGGCGGTCCTCACGGGTCAAGGAGGATATGGATGAGTTTGTGGGGAGGAGAGGAAGGTTGTGGTGTCCTTTGTTTGGGTCGAAATGGCCGAAATTTGAGGGGTTGTTCTAGTTCTTGGCGTGGGCTCACAGAAGAGAAAGAGAGAGAGTGATCGTGAGGGAGGAGAGAGAGTGAAGAGAAAAATCTGGAAAAATGGGGAAATAAAAATATCCAATTCCCAAAATTACCAAACTACCCCTAAAGCTTCTAGATCCCTAACTCTCTCAAACGGACTCCAATTTTCGTGTACTGCATATCTACGAACTCATGAGTTCGAGACCTATGCAACGGTCCAAGAAATTTTTTCAAAAGTACTTCCAAGCAGAAAGTGACCTCCGAACCCCTCCTAAACCGAGGGTAAAGTTGTCCTTTCCTAAATGATTTTACAATTTTATTTTAATTTTACATCCGGGTCATTTCACTGCTCCACCCCTTGTGGTGGTTTTTCTGCTCCATCATTTGTGGGTTTTTTTTTTTGCACCATCCTTTGTGGTCGATGTTATTGGCCTCACTGTTAATGGTGATTTTTGTTCGCTCCATATATCTGATCTCCCAGCTCCATATTCATCTCAAAAATCCTCTCCCATCCCTTAATTTTTACCTCTTAACTTCTCCCTACTTCTTGATATTAGTCACAACTTGGTAAGATTTCTCCACTACCATACTCTGCCCCTCGACCTAAAGGCCTCCGTCAGGGATCTTCATTGGTAGTTCGTGGTGAATTTTGTTGGTGTTTAAAGTGCATGTTGCACTATTTGAATGGATTATGGAAGCGCTTTGTGCACGGGTGGCTTGCTCCCCCACCCCACCCGCCCTCCCATTTTTCGATTGGTTCTTTGGGTTGGCTTGTAGATTTTTCCTCCTTGGTGACTGTGGATTCGTGTTGTTGTGGTGATAGCAGGAAATGTGGAGGCTACTCCATTTTCAAATCTTGGGCTTTTTTTTTGTAATTTCTTAGGTTTATTTTCTTTTTGGAACTTGTTGGTTTAGTTCTTTGCACTTTGATTGTCTTTTTGGGCTGTTTTTAGTTGTTGGATCTTCAATATTTTGTATTTATTTTCTCTTGAAATGAATTAGGTTTTTTGACAAAATAAAACAATATTTAAGGAAGACATTATATATAAGGTGAGTCGAATGCATGCACGAACTCAAGAATTAAAAAATGGGTCGACTAAATTTTAGCGTGAACTTTTTTATCATCAAACTTTGACGTTATGAGTGAATTTCATTGATAAAAAAAAAATACACTTAAGTCAAAATGCACACTTTAATTATACATTGAAACAAAAAATAAGCATGCAATACAATATTATAGAAAACACTAAAATTGGATTGTACAAGTCTCCAAAGCACCAAATTCATCAATTATCAAATCTATGTCGATATTATCAACAAGCTCCACTTTTATGTAGACAATATATCATATGATTTCCTCAAAAAATCATCCATCTTATTTAATTGTAAAATAAATTAATAGAATGGACTATATAAACTTTTTATTTGGGTCATCAATTTTAGGCTGGCCCACCCTAACCACGTCTCTAACCGAATGTGAAACTACCCCTTACGCAATAAAGAAGAATTTCATTAGACGGTAATACTTATACTAATCACTTCAATGAGTTGTAGTTGCACACTTGCACTATAAATAACGAGTCAATAAGCCAAGACGTGAATTTAACACGGTTGTAGAAGATAAATGATAATTTTCATTTTGCGCGCTCCATCCGTGTATAAGCCGTGGAACATATAAGCGCCAATGAGTTGTAGTTGTATGAGTCAATGAGTGGAGATGCTTTTACAGCAAGAGAAAATCGTCACCAAAACTTGAGATGATTTGACAGTCCTGAATTACCCTTTATCCACTTTACCCAAAATAGTAAAAACCCAATACCTGTCTTTACCCTTTTTACTTTTTACCACCGCAATCAAGTTCCACAATAGAAAGAGAGCCCAAAACGCCAGCTAATATTGGTGTCAATGTGATGAAAAAAACTTGAACACATTGGCCGAAAAGAGCAGATCGAGCCTAAAAATGGTATAGCCTGGAGTCTGACAGGTACTCAGTAGCACACCCTCATTTCTTCTCTTCTAAAACATGCCTAACAATCCATTCTCTCATCATTTCTGATTTCTGATCTTAACTAAATTCCCCCAACCGCCGCTGCCGCCGCTACCACCCACCTCCTCTTCTTCTGCGGCTCTCTTTCTCCCCATACTCTACACCAAAAGGATCGAACAGTTAATTATAAGAAAGGGGAGAGAAAGGGCTATAAAATTAAACCCACACACAATACCCTAAAGGAACGGCAAATTGTAACGTATTATTCAAAATAAGAAATAGAAAAGAATTAATATTACGTTATATTTGATCTTGTCTCTCCTCTAATGACGACCAACACCAACGACGACGGCCACCGCGGTTTAATGGTACAGCAGAATGAGGTAAGGGCGCTGCAAGAATCTGGCGGCGGAGGAGGTTGGCGCGTGGCGGAGGTAAACCAGGGTCTTAAAAAAGGTCCTTGGACGGCGGTTGAGGACCAGATTTTAACAGAGTATGTGAGGAAACACGGCGAGGGGAATTGGAACTCGTTGCAAAGGAATTCGGGGCTGAACCGATGTGGGAAGAGCTGTAGGCTCCGTTGGGCCAATCATCTTCGTCCCCATTTGAAGAAAGGCGCCTTCTCTCCCGAGGAAGAAAGGCTCATTCTTGAGCTCCACGCCAAGTATGGCAACAAATGGGCACGCATGGCTTCTCAGGTACATTATATACATATATATATAACTCATTATATATTCGCATTTTCATTTCATTGAACAAATTTATAAGTAATGTCATATATAGTTTCTTTTCTGACCCCTAGGCTTTTTATTAATTTGTTTTTCTAATTTCCAGAGTTCATGCATGTTTTGTAAAGCAACTAATTGACGTACATTTTGATTTTGATGATTTAGTTACCTGGACGAACAGACAACGAAATAAAGAATTATTGGAACACAAGGGTGAAAAAAAGGCAACGACAAGGCAGACCTCTATATCCCCATGATATTCAAAAATCCCATCCCATTTCCAATTTCCAGTCCACTGGCAGTCCTTCAACAATCCAAAACCCTGCTTTCCAATTAGGCACCACCCCAACATTTCGCTTCCAAGGCAATCATTGTAAGTCCCCTCCACTGCCCCCAACTCAACCATCATTATCTATGTCTCCTCTCTCTTCCCCACATCAATCTAATTCCTCCACAAACACACCTTCTTCCTTCATCTTTAACGGTTCACCTCCTACCCACGGAGTGGGACCACCATTAGCCTACAAAAGTTATCGTGACTGCGCCGGATTCTCCCCACCAATCTCCCCCAACCCGCAAAGAAATTCTTCCATCTTACGTACATCTTCGATGCCCGACATTGCAGCCGCCATGTCTGGCATTTCAACTTCATCACCATCGTCAATGCCGGACATATCTGGCTCCTTTCATCAATTGCCACCTGGCATCAACACAATATTTCATGACATTATTCCCTCCTTTCATCAGTTGACAGCCGAAACCAATAACTACTCACTCAATAACAACAATATTAATATTGGGCTTGCCTCCTTTGATCAGTTCCCAGCAACCACATTCAATCCCCCTTTCCCGCCCTTTCCCCATTCCCGTTTCGAGTACCCCGATACTATTCTGTCATCTACGGGCTCACTGTATTCCGACCAGGTTGCCTTGGGTCCCAAGGCAGCTGCAGTAGCCACCGCTGACTTTCAGCAGATCAACCCTACTAGTAATGGGTTGTACGATGACTTGTTACTAGAAGCTGATCGGGCATTCACTTATTATGATAATTCGATGCAATCAGGCTCATCATTTGAAGAGAAGCATGCCACGTTGGATCCTTATGGCGGCCACGGGCGACTCCCTCCTTCAACCTTTATGGACAGCTCTTCATTAGGTGAAGTCTCTATACGTTTCTTGTTCATTATTTAGGGTTTGCTTAAATGCTTTGTTTCTTTTCTTAAATTTGTGGTTGAATGCTCTTTTCCATTGTGTGCATTGTGTCCATAAACACATCTACCGTAGTTTTAATAATTATTTCCCAAAACATACAAAAGTCCGATCACTATGAGTTTACCGTTGGCTTCATGATCACCCTGTACTATTGGTTTATTTGAGCTCTATAAACCATTCAAAATTTTTTGTTTTCAAATTTACCAAACCTAATAACTAAAGAGTGACCTCTTTCTCTCTCTCTCTGGTATGAGCCATTTTATCTTTTTCAGTCTATAAAACATAGCAATTGACGTACTATTTGGCATGATAAATGCAGAAGCAAAACAACAAGCAGATGATAATAACCTTGGGATTAATTCAATGCCGGAAGACTTGTCAGAGTTGTTCAGTTTCAGCCCTTCAAAAGCGGAGCCGGCCTCGGCAGCCGATAGGTATAGTGCCAGTGGAGATTTTTCCAATGTTCACTGTTCCGGCTTAACAGTTGCTAATAATTTGGATGACATGCAACTTTCTTTCCTCGTGGACATTAACAGTAACATGGTCTTACTCACTCACAACAATTGATGATGATCGACGATGAAAATAATTTGGCCACAAATAGTCAAAAGCAACACAAATATTAATCAAATCAAATTATAGCCCCGTTGCATCACCAATTCGATAAAAAAGAAGAGACTGATCGATGATTCAGGCAATGGTGCCGCTTGCAAGTGCAACGTATACGTACCCGGCAGGGGCTTGAATGTCTCTAAGCAATCTCACTTACGAGTAATATTAGAGAGATCACATTGTGATGTGTTGGCATTTTAACAAAGACAAGACTAAGCAAAACAAGTAGGACCCACCAATCTATTAGAAACGTGATAAACAATATGATCTCCTTAGTATCTTTATTATATAGTCAGAAATTTCGTTCGCCAAACAGCAATACAAATATATGGCGGAGACAAAATCTAGGAAAACTATTCAAACAACGAACCACGATTATATGGATACTGTATATGTATTATTATAAAACATTCATTAAACGTACTGCATTCCAGAATTGGGCATATTGCACTAGTTTCATTGTCGTTATTGGTTTAAAATCATACACTGTTAGTAAGAGTAATTAAGAACTAAGAAGCATCTCCAATGAGGAATGAATATATGAATGTAACCAACGCAACTTTGCAATGTAGATCTATATAATGAATGAAACTTTTCCCTCTGAAGCTCATCCATAAGAAATATTTAGAAATTTACAAAAATTAGGTTTTTGAGGGAATAGTATTTTCCCTCCATCTCTCTTCTTTCCCCTTTCTTAGAAGAAGATGTAGGAAATTGAACCCAAATTAAAAAGGAAATCGAACCCAAAGCAAAGAGAACGAAATAAGGTTAAGGATGCATGCATCAGCCATGAAAAATTGCAGAGAAAGAGATGAGAAAATGGCAGAGAGAGAGGAGAGAGAAGAGAGAAGAGAGAGTTGGAAAATAAAGAAAATGGATTAGGAGAACTATGGAGGGTTTGAAGTTTTTTTCGTAGTATATATACCATATATGGACCAATAGCTAGTAAATACCTTAATCTTTTGGGTATGGTGGAATGAGGTCAAGTAAGTAGGCTATATTTGAATCAAAATTTTGAGAGGAGACAATTTCTCTATAAATTAAAATTAAGAGGTTCTTCAATATAGGTCCTTAGGTAATCTCCAATCCAAAACAACTATTCATGGTCCTAAATAGTTTCTTCCTCCAACCCTATAGTCTCAAAATTTGAGACCCATATTGTACTAAAAGCTATAAATAGGAGCAATAGTTTTTTAACTTTATTATAATTTTAGAAATCGTCCATAAATTTCATTATTAGTTTTCTTCATCCCTAAACTTTACCATAATAGTTGACTTAGTCCTTCTGTCAAAAATTCGAACGGAATCTGTGAGAAAAATCTCATTTAAGAGGACGGTTTTGCCCTTAATTTTAACTGATTTCGTTCGAATTTTTGACGGAGGAACTAAATCAACTATTATGGTAAAGTACAGGGATGGGAAAAACTAATATTGAAGTTTATGGACGATTTCTAAAATTATAGTAAAGTTAAGGGATTATTGTTCCTATTCTTCCTTTAATAAATGTTAAACAATTATTTTACCCCCAAATTTTTTGTTAGTTAATAATTGCTTAAAACAACTTATATATTTTCTCTCGTAAATTTTTTTTTTAATGAACATTGTAACCTAAAAAAATTCAAATTCTGGTTTAATTTTTTTGGCTAATAGACAACGAATACCATTTGGAATGTTAAAGAAATAGGTAAGTATTTACAGAAGTTTGAGGTTAAATATAAATTCAATTTATTAATATTATGTTTTTTAACCCAATATGAACCGTTGGAACTATTTTTTGAAATTTCATTTCATTTTAAACCATTGATTGAAAAAAAAAATATTGAAAAACAAAAAATAAAAAACCAATGGTACATTATTTGTAGCAAAACGGCTAGATATCATCAGTAGGCTACCATTAATTTCAGTAGCCAACCGCTAGGTTTAGAAACCCAAGAAAAAAAGCAATAAAAAGTTTGGGTAAGTGAGTTTGAATTGGAAGACAAAGGAGGAAGGGTGGCCTCAAATCAAGTTTAGGACCTTGAATTCAAGGTCCCAAATTCCCCTCCCTACTGTAGCAAACCCAAATTTTGGGTCCTTTCAAATAGTGGGTTAGAGGATAAATAAAATAATTCATGACATCCTTTATTCAATTGAGGTTAGGTAATTGAAAAATAATGGAAAACAGAGAAAACTTAATGAAAGTGAAGAAGAAGACTCACGAGTAAAATACAAGAAGGAAAAGAAAGAGCATTTTGAGAGTAAGTTTGATAATTTTCATTATGCAATCATAATTATAATTGAGTGACTTTCGCACTCACTTTATATACTACACAATGACTTAACACTACAATGACTTAATTAATATTCTAACATCCCCCCTCAATCTCATGTGAAGAAGCTCCATAATGAGATTGGGTTATACCACTAACAGTCTGAGCAATATAATAACAATATGCTTCAACATGTATCAGACTCAGAGATGGAGTGGCAATCAGAGCAGTGAGCAAAGGATCATGGGAATGAAGGTGAATAGTTGCTGCATAATTGAACTACATGCAAACTGGTTTAACTTTGGAGACACAATACCATAGCAACAATGAGATCAACACAACAACAATCTGATGCCAGAAAATTAGCTTTTGAAAGAAAAATCTGCACACTATAACCATGACTGCCAGCCCAAAAAAATCCAATGCAGTCCAGACCAAACGACAAAAGCTCAGCACAACTCAGACATAGTAAGGTAGCTTATCCCAGAATGCATCACCAAATCAATAGCTCTTCTCAGACACAAAACAATATAACTCAGACACTAAGCAATAGCTCATCTCAGAATACATCACCACAGAGCAAACACAATCACAGCAGCACAACTCATTCACGAGAACTCAGCTCAACACAACAAGTAACTCAACTATTAACTCAGCTTAACAGGAAAACAGATAGATTGAAGGCATAAAGAGAATCGAAAGAGAAGGTGAGATAGAAGAACAATTCAATTGTGAGAGAGAATTGCAGCAAGAATCAAGAGTAAGATCAAAGAGGAATTTGAGACCGAAGAAGAAGAATCATAGATTGAAGATCAAATTCAATTGTGAGATCAAATTGGGAAAAGATCAAGATTAAGATCGAAGAAGAAGAAGCTCGCAATATTTTCTGTGTTTAATCAAGAAATTGAAGATCGAAAGAATTTGAGAGGGTAGAAAGAATCTGAAAGGGTAGAAAGAACCTGAGAGGGTAGAAAGAATTTATGAAATTCGAATTAGAAGAAACACACAATTATGTCTGTGTTTAATCAAAAGATTGAAGATCGAAAGAAAGAGCATGAGATTGGGGATTTAACCTCCATAAAGATTGCCATTGACACCAAACAGATCAAAGTAGAGATGAATCAAGATCGGAAGACATCTGATTTTGAGCTGAGAACACTGAAATCCAAGATCAAAGAAGTCCGAAGTAGCTATTTCAATACCTGAGCTGAGAACTCTGAAATTCAAGATTCGAGCTGAGAAATCTGAAGCAGAATGAAGAGTCTGAGTTTGAGAGATTTGAAGTAGCAAGATCGAAGATGGATGCAGACGAGCAAATAACACCTTAGCTTCTGAATCGCAGATATGAGTGAGCTCAAGATTTGACGAGCTCAAATTGCAATCGAGATTCTGAATTACTCAAATTGAAGAAATCTCACAGTTGAATAACAACGATTTCATGAGACAAGGTCGAAGATGAAGATAAGAAGATGAAACATGACCAATTTCAACAACCAGAAAAAGCATTGAAAAATTAGGTCATACTTGTGCCAATTTCAATCGCACAATTCTTCAGTATACAGAAAGCCCCAATATTCAACTATTAGGTATATTGTGTTCGTTGTTCAAAACAAGATTCAGACGAAGAACTCATGAATTAGATTCCAGAAGAAGAATGGTGCAATCAAAAATAAAACTTAGCTCGAAATCGAAGAGGAGTATCTAGAAATCCAAAGATCGCTGAGCAAACGCTAGGGAACACACAAACACGTTTTTGAAAATCCACACAAGGTCGACGCCGTTGCAGGCGAAGTAGACAGACGAAGATGAACCGCAGATCGAAGCAATTGAAAGTCCATCAGTGCAATCGAAGCCATCGATTCGAAGCTGAAATTGAAGAGCTTGAAGGATCGAGGCAGACATGAAGAAAAACCAAAGAGCTTCGAGAAACCGAGAACATAGGGCCATTGCCATGGAAGCAGCTTCAAAAACTTGAAATAGAGTACTTAAGAAGTCGAAGTCTTCAAGAACGGTGTGTGGAAATCATAAACTGGAAACGTTGAACCAATTTCACTCGCACAAATTTTGCGGTGCTGAATCGGAAACGGGAAGCACAAAGCAAGAATCGAAGAAGTTGAGTAGTATTTCTAAGTCAAACTTGGACCTAGAGATGGAAACTAAAAATTTCTTTGGTAATTTTGAGATTTAAACAAAAAATCAAAGACGGAAGATCAGGATCAAGAGTGACAAGCAATTGAAGCTCTGATACCATAAAAGAATTCATGGCATCCTTTATTCAATTGAGGTTAGGTAATTGAAAAACAATGGAAAACAGAGAAAACTTAATGAAGGTGAAGAAGAAGACTCACGGGTCAAATATAAGAAGGAAAAGAGAGAGCATTTTGAGAGTAAGTTTGGTAATTTTCATTATGCAATCACAATTACAATTGAGTGACTCTCACACTTACTTTATATACTACACAATGACTTAACACTACAATGACTTACTTAATATTCTAACAAGAAAAAGAGTCCAAAATCTTAAATTTTGGGTTTAGAATCCCTGGATTGGAAATGGCCTTACAACCCAATTTTTATAGATGCAAACTCAAAATAAGTGTATCCAAATAGCAGCACTAAAATTCAAAATGCTAGCTACATAGGATTTTTTTTATCCGTCAATTCTTCGTTATTTACCAAGAATGACATCAACATTTACACAAACACCCCCTAAGGTTTTAGACCATACTCAAACACTCATCTAGATTCCAAAAACATCACACAAACCCCATAAAATATGAAAAGCCACTAATTAAATGTAATATAATTTATGTAAAATCATAAACTTACCTACAAGGAAGGCAAAACAAGAATGCTAAAATTCCTTTCTGATTATCTCGGTTAAAGTTACGGTTATCTTGCTAGTTGACTTGCGGCGCAAGGTTCTTCTACGGTTGTGCGGCGAGGCTTGGCCTATGTTCGTGACTCCTTTCAAGTGGTGGCACGCCGTTCTGACTTTTTGTTGTCTTGCGATGGAGAGGGTTGATGGTATGGTGGTGTCAATGGTTTAGAATCTGGCTATTACAGATCAAGAACTTGAGGATGGCATTGATGATTGTAGTGTGAACAGGTTCTTGTTGGTGGGAAAGCTACTCACTGCAAAGCCTTATCACAGAGAGGCATTAGCAGGAACAATGAAGGCAATATGGCACCTAATGAGTGATTTCAGTATGGTGGCAGTTGAGGGCACATATAGATTGTTGTTCTGATTCAAATCCGATTTGGACAAGCGTAAGGTTATGAGGGGAGCTCATTGGTCTTTCGATTGAGCTATCCTCGCGTTGGCTGTGACAGATGGAAGGGTTGATCCATCAGAAGTAGAGTTGGAGAGCCAGGAGTTCTGGGTGAGGGTTAGGAAGATACCACCCATTTTCTTGACGGCATCTTTGGCAAGCAAGATTGGCTCACATTTAGGGCAATTCATCACGGTGGATAAAGGGCTTAACAGGGACTGCCTGGGGAGTTTTCTCAGGATCCGGGTGGCTCTGAAGGTTAATGTTCCTCTACAGAGGTGTATCACACTGAAATTATCAAGGGATGAAGTGGCAAGACATTTTGAAATCGAGTATGAGATTACCCTTTTTTTTATTTGACTTCTGAAAGGCTTGACCATGTGGGGGCAATGTGTAGTTTAGTTCGACCCAAGGAGCAGGGCGTGGGAAGTTTTGGAAGGCACAAAACATTAACAAAAGATGTATATTGTGTCCAACCGAAATGGGGTCAGAAAGGGAGGGTCTTTGGGCTATGAGCCATTTCAAAGGAGATAGCTGCGAGAAAGGCTCCCTCACCATCAAGGTCAGGAGTCTCGAGGCCTTTCTCTGCTGCGTTTGGGGATAGGGACACATTGGAGGAGGGGGATTGCTTGGGGGAAAGTTTGAAGCGAAGAAGAATGCTCAACTTCAACCAAGATGACATACAAGGAGGCCCAAATGCAGTGGAGGGAGGCGTGAGCACTAGCATGGGGGGCATATGGGAATATCAATCGATGGATCGGTGGCTCACGGGCAAAGGGGCGAGCCTGGGTGAAATGGTGAAGGGGGTGAATAACAGGGCCATTTAGGGCCAAAGCTAGGTGATAAGGGCGAGTTATCACTTTCGGTGAATTTAGGGGTCTTAGACACTTTGGCAGCAAGGCAGACAGTTTTGCAAGTTGACGCTCAAACTGGGAATGCAAGTGTGAGTGTACAAGAAGAGACGTTAGCAACCATGAAAACTCGGTCAGGAAACGGACGTCGCCGGGGATTTCAAGTGGAGAATCCCTTGCTCAATGTCAGCCCCAAAAAGAAGTTAGCAGTTGGGTTGGCTCTAAGCCCCGCCAAAAATACAACTCGAAAGGCTCTGAACAAAACACTTTGTCAATCTGGTGGTTCTGTGATGGCAGACAAAAACGTGAAGGGTCCAAGGCCCATCACTAGAAATGAGTATCCTTTGTTGGAATGTTCGCAGGCTGGGATACCCGCGAATTATGCTTGCACTCAAGTTCTTAATTACAACTAAGAGACCTACTTTAATTTTTCTGATGGAGACCTGAAAAATAGTCAGACAAATGGATTTTGTGAAGAAACAGTTAGAGGTGGATGGTGGTTTTTGTGTGGACCGTAGAGGATTTGGGGGTGGTCTTGTCCTCCTTTGGTTGCACAGAGTTCTTGTGAATGTTCAATCCTTCTATGTTAGTCATATTGATGTTTGGGTGGACGGAGTGGGAGATAATAATTTTCGTTTCACGGGATTCTATGGCAATCTGATTACCCACCTTAGACAATTTTCTTGGGATCTTCTGAGGCGTTTAAAGGGGGATATGATGGAACCATGGTTAGTAGGAGGCGATTTCAAAGAAGTTGTGGAACCTCATGAGCAGGCAGGTCTTTGCAACAGGCCATTACCGCAGATTCTAGCTTTTGGGAGAGCCCTTGATGATTGTGAGCTCAATTCCATCAAATTTAGGGGAAACAAATTCACATGGTCGAATAGATGGAGAGGGGAAGGTTTAGTTAGAGTTCTTTTGGATAGAGCCTTGGCGAATGACATGTTCATTCAGCTCTACTCTACAGTAGTAACTCACCATCTAAATGCATGGGGTATTAGATCACTTGCCAATCCTCATTAAACTCAGCAACCAAACCTACACTCGATGCCACAGGCGTTTTTACTTAAAGGAGATGTGGACGCAACGGGAGGGGTGCACTGAGGCGATTGAACATGCGTGGGGGACAAGGGAAGGGTTTGTTCTTGATAAAATGGAGAGTTGCAAGGCAGAATTGAATCAGTGGAACCGGGATTCTTTCGGCTTCTTACCTGCGAAGATAAAGAAGCTCCAAGCTATGTTAGAGACCTTCAGGAGCACAAATCCATCGGAATCGGAGCTATCCCAACAACGGCTAATTACCTCAGACTTGGACTCCTGTTTGGCCCAGGAAGATCTGCTGTAGAAACAACGATCCTGGGTTTCTTGGTTGCACTTTGGGGATCGAAATACCTGTTTTTCCATGAATCGGCGAAGCAGCGTGGGCATAGGAATGCAATCAAGGTGTGCTTGACCAGAACAGAAATTGGCAGACATCAGACGATGCAATTGGGGGCGTGTTTGAGGGTTATTTTCTGGACCTTTTTGCATCAGCTGGCCAAAGAGATTTGTCAAGAATACTAGAGGCCGTCCCACAGTGGGTGACACCTGCCCATAATGCAGATTTAGGTAGAGCTTTCAGTCGAGAAAAGATTGGGTCGGTTGTGTTCCAGATGCACCCAACTAAAGCACCGGGGGTACGGTAGATAGTCTACTGTTATTTTCGTCCAAAAATATTGGAGTATTGTGGGCGATGAAGTGGTAGTGTTATTCTTGCCAGTTTTAAATGGTGTTATGAGCATTCAGGAGGTTAATCATACACTCATTACTCGTATCCAAAAGGTTGACAACCCAACAAAGGTTACCGAGTACAGGCCCATTAGTCTGTGTAGGGTGATATATAAAACAATCTCCAAAGAAATTGTCAACAGAATGAAGCCACTAATGCTAGGTATTATCTCTTATTATCAAAGTGCTTTTGTGCCTTCCTGTTTGATCACTGATAATATAATTGCAGCTTTTGAGAGTATTCATGCAATAAAGAGACGGGGTAATACATACCTGAAGAAAATGATATTGAAACTAGATATGTCTAAAGCTTATGACAGGGTGGATTGGTTTTTCCTGGAAGGTATGATGAGGAAATTGGGATTTCGGGAGAGCTGGATTGCTTTGATTATGAACTGTATTTCGACTGTATCCTACTCAGTTCAGGTGAGGGGGAAACTGGTGGGCAACATCAAACCTGAGAGGGGGTTAAGGCATGGGGATCCACTATCCCCGTATTTATTTTTAATATGCACAGTGGGGCTTTCAGCTTTGTTAACACATGCTCAAAGCAGGAAGGACATTCATGGGGTTTCTATGGCTGTTGGGGCTCCAAATATCTCACATTTATTTGTTGTAGACGATAGTATACTATTTTGGAATGCTCATCTTCAGGAATGTCAAAAGCTGTTGGGACTGTTTAAGACCTATGAGCAAGCTTTGGGTCAGATCATAAATTTCGAAAAAAGTGATGCAGTGTGCCTTTAGCCCAAGGACTGATCCAGTGACGAAGCAACTAGTGTCGAGTAAGATATGGGTTCGAATAGTGGAGTTTCACGAAAGCTATATGGGGCTCCCAACTATTCTAGTCTGCAGTAAACAACAGATGTTCAATAAAGTAAAAGAGGCGGTTTGGGGAAGACTTAATGAGTGGAAATCCAAATTATTATCGGCATCATGAAAAGAAGTATTCGTGAAAGATGTAGCTCAGGCATTGCCAACCTACGATATGGGGGTGTTTCAATTGGCCCAAGGATTTTGTCATGAATTATCTTCAATGATTGCTAGGTATTGGTGGAGTAAATCTGGCAGAAAGAGTATACATTGGCTTAAATGGCAGAAAGTGTGTAGGCTAAAACAGCTGGGAGGGCTGGGGTTTAAAGATTTTGAAGCTTTTAATAAGGCCATGGTGGCCAAACAAGCCTAGCGAATTCTTGAGAAGCCAGAGTCATTTGTCAGTCATATGCTTAGAGCCCGTTATTTTCCAGACGGTCATTTTTTTAAGGTTGGGTTAAGGGCAACACCATCGTTGTTCTGGAGAGCAATAGTATGGGGAAGACAAGTTCTGAAGGATGGTGTGATTTGCATAATCGGAAATGGGGAGGTAGTTAGGGTGTTCCATGATAAGTGGATCCCCAAACCGGTAACTTTCAAACCTATTCTTAATATGTTTCTCCCTCTAGATGCTAGAGTTTCTGATTAAATTGCAAGAGATGGGGGTGGAATTTGAATCTACTACGGGCCAGTTTTTGTTTGGAGGATGTGCAGGCTTGGTAGTGACCAGAAACTATAACGATGGGCTGTATTGGTTCTATTCTCAAAATGGTCTTCACTCGGTAAATTCCGGCTATTATGTGGCACTTGGTCTGGTGGACAAAGAGATAGAAGAAGGACAAGGAGGTTCCAATCCGGCTAGGTATTCTAATTTCTGAAAAAATTTATGGGACTCACGGTAGCTTGCAAGCTTAAACTGTTCATTTGGAGGGCTTGCCTGGGAGATATTACCAACAACCTTGAATTTGGCAAGGAGGCACGTACTTCAGTAGGCTCTTTGTTGTAGGTGTGGGAGACAAGTTGAAAGTGTGTATCACGCCCTATGGGAGTGTAAACGAAACCAGAAGCTATGGGGGATGTCAACCTTTCCACTTGATAAATTCCCTCCTTGTGGGACCTTTATTGATCTTATAGAGGCTGCAATAGAGATACTTGATAGTGAAAATCTGTGCAGTACTGTGTATGTTGTGTGGCAAGTTTGGAATGATAGGAACACACATTTGCATGGCAAGCTAGCGAGGGATGCTAGGGATTTATTGGAAGCGGCACTAGGGTGTTGTGCAGAATTTGGTGTGGCTAATCAGCGGCCCAGAAAGGCTACAAGACAGTAGCAACATCGTTGGAAGAAACCACCTCCCATGGAACTGAAACTAAACTGTGATGGAGCAATCCGAGTTGACAGGGAGGACATGGGGACTTGGTGGATTTGTGCGAGACCATAATGGAGTCTTGGTTGAAGGGTTCGTGACGGGAGGACCAGCAGGTTTGAACGTTCTTGCTACGGAACTAGCAGCCATCAGAACTGGGCTGATTTGGTGCATGGACGAAGGACTTGTAGTCAGCTGCGTTGAAATTGATTCCAGTAATGCCATTTCGATGCTACAAGGGGAAAAAAGGATTGGTCTGCTTTGGGAGTTCTTGCACAAGAGATAAGAGGGCTGCTGGGAAGTCTACAGAGCCCGGCCGTCAAGCTCACCTTTACACCAAGACGCTACAACGCATCAGCTCATGCGCTGGCTGCTGAGGGGCTGAAGGGTCACAGGTTCCAGGAATGGCAGCCACCTGCTCCCCCTTGGCTATTTTCAATCATAGAAAAGGATTTAGCTACTTGAGTTGTAAGGTTGTTGGGGTGGGGCACTCTTTTTCCTCATTGGATTTTCCTCTTTTTTCGGGTTTTCAAGGTGAGGTTTTAATGAGGCCCAAGCAAGTTTTGTCACCCCGGGCTTGAATTGTTTGTTCTTACCTTCTTTGAATGAATTCATTCTTCTTGATAAAAAAAAAATGTAATATAATTTATGTAAATACTAAAATACCCTTATGGTTATTTGAGTACATTTTCATTCTAATTCTTACCAAATTTTAATTAAGAATAATACTTGCATTCCACCCTAGTGGCACCTCCTCGCATTACCCTTTCGATTTATCGAATTATTTTTGTACATATATCATAATCAAAACCGATCATTTTCTAAATTATCATTTCAAGATCATATCAGTAAAAAATTAATAAAATTGGAGGTCGTTTAGTCATTCATATGTATAAAATAAATCAACGGTTTTGGCAACAATTAAAATTCTCATGGCGAATCGTCCATATAGTTGATACATATAAATAGCTAAATTATTTCCAATTTTGTTTATTTTTTTGCGTAAATGATCTTGAAATGATAATTTAAGATTTGAATGGTTTCGATTATGATATATGTATAATGACTACTAGAAAAATGAAAACGGGATAGGAGTAGATATCACCAAAGTGAGATGCAAGTATTATCCTTTAATTAATTAGAAGAAAAAAAAAACCCTAATCTACATAGGCTTAGTATGATAAGAAAAATCCTAATTCTATCTTTCTCCCTTCACAAGAAAAACACCAACGTCGAGTAGATTAGGGTTTCTCTTATCATACTAAGCTTGTGTAGATTAGGGTTTTTTTTCTCTCTAATTAATTAAAACCTGATAAGAATTAGAATGATAATGTATCCAAACAACCAAAATAAAAAAAAAAACTTAAAATGCACATCGAGCGTCAGTCAGACACGGAGGCGAGGAATAGAGAGAAGGCTCTGAAGATGATGGGCAGGAGAGGCAGGGATGATAGGGACAGGGAGGGGAACAAGTTGTTGTGGAAGCTTACAGTCATCAAATCCCAGCAACTCGGGAAGGTGGGCCCCGCCTTTGGCTTCAGCGTCGGCTGTGGAATGGGGTTTGGCATCGGCCTCCTCGGCGGCGTAGGAATTGGTCCTGGGATTCCTGGCTTGCAGGTTGGTTTTGGCCTTGGTGCTGGCTGTGGGGTTGGCTTAGGATTCGGGTATATATGGCGTAGGCAAGGGCATTGCTCATGATGAGCATCGCAGATTCTCTAATGTAGGCAATCTTTTTCATGCTGAAAATGTTGCCATTTCTCGTGGTTTTGGAAATTTGCCCAATCAGGATGATATTGGTGCACTTGTTGAGGAGCTTGTTGAAAATACTCAGAAAATTGTTAGAACTACTACGAGAGAGATGGAAAAGTGGAGAAGCTGAGTTTTCTTTTGTGATGTTTTAGTATTAGTTTTTTAAAGACTCAAAGGCATGCTTACTATAGTATTAGTTTTTTTTTTTTAAAGTATCGAAACAACCATAAGGGTATTTTAGTATTTACATAAATTATATTATATTTAATTAATGATTTTTCATATTTTATGGATTATGTGTAATGTTTTTAGAATCTAAATAAGTGTTTGAATAAGGTCTAAAACCTGACGGGATGTTTGTAAAAACACAAATAATCTCAAGGGGTGTTATTGTGTAAATAACTCATACTATTTAGTGCATACTTATGTATATCAACAACAACAAAAAATTCCTCTTTCATGTTCATTATGAGATAATAAAATCACTACAATCACTCCAAAATCAAATTTTTTCATCAACTTAAGCCTTCAGAGGCTTAGAGCATTGATCTTTTATTTATATATTGGACAAACATTAAATTAAACATATAAGATATATAAAATCAAGAAAGTACATGTTTCCTTGGTATAACGAGTAATCCATGAACTCAATTCCACAGAATATTATTTCAATGTTGTCATAAAAAAGAATGTATGAGTTTTAAGGGAAATAACTATGTATCTGTGGAACCCAAAATCACCTGAAAATTGTAAAACTGCCACGTGACCCATAATTCATATAATATTTAAATTACCCCTAGTAATAACATTAACGGCTCACATACACCAACGCATTAAATAATCTATTTACCAGCTAAATATATTATTTAATCGGGTTAAAGTCTCAATAATAATAATGTTCTCATTCATAATTAATTATTATTAAAATTCAATTAATAAATAATATCTTTTATTAAAAGAATTATTTATTAATTACAAAACCTATCAACCAATCAGAACGTTCCATGACTCTCAAGGCTTCACTATAAATAGAGGTCCTCACCTCACTTATAAGGTAATTCGTTCCTCACTCCTAAAATTCTTTCTAATTTCACTCTCAAAGCTAACTTAAATATCGGAACGTTCTTCGTTGAACAACACCCTTGGGGCTTCAACCTTAACTTCGATTGTTTCTTGTTTGCTGTTTGTAGGGATCGTGGAGACTTTTTCAAGCGTGTTCGATTCTGCTTCAACAATTGGTGCTTTAATTGAGAGTCGAATTGAGAAATACTCAAAGAGTGCTCTCTAATTCCCTCTTAAAAGCTTCAACTTCGTGCGTCATTCATCAACTTTGTTCCTCGTTCTTGAACTTCATTTGTCGTTCATCAATCTTGTTCGTCGATCATCAACGCCGTTCATCGTTCTTATCATGGCAAGAACACGACAATCGATTCGTTCATCCGAAGCCACTGCTTCTGTCTCTACAACTCAAGTTGGGAGCGAAACACACGCTGAGAACCAGGATGAACATCTAAGCCATTCCCCATGTGGGACATGCCAAGTGACGATACTGGTATCCATCGGGACACAGGGACCGACTCCCGCTGTTGGCTTCAGAACCTTTCCTAACCCATTAACTCTTGCACCCCACCGCATGCATCTAGAGCAGTAACAACTACGCTTTTTTCACGCGAAGCGTCCAAGCCTTCACCCCGCGAAGTGTACAAGCCTTCACCCTGCGAAGCGTCCATGCCTTCTCCCCGAGAAGCATCCAATCCTTCGAACCGCGAAGCGTCCAAGCCTTCGCCCCGTGAAGCATCCAAGCCTTTGCCCCGTGAAGCGTCCAAGTCTTCGCCTTGCAAAGCATCCAAGCCTTCGACCAACGAAGCGTCTAAGCCTTCGCCCCACGAAGCGTCCAAGTCTTCGTCTCTCGAAGGATCGAAGCCTTCGTCCAGCGAAGCATCTAAGCCTTCCCCTGGGAAGCGTCAGCGCCTTTGCCCCGTGAAGCGTCAGTACCTTCGCCCCGCGAAGCGTCAATGCCTTCGCCCCATGAAGCGTCTGCATTCGCCCATCGAAGCCTCAATGCCTTTGCCCCGTGAAGCATTAATGCCTTCGTCCCACGAAGTGTCAGTGCCTTTGGCCAGTGAAGCGTCAGTGCCTTCGCCCCGCGAAGTGTCAGTGCCTTCGCCTCGCGAAGCATCAATGCCTTCACCTAGCGAAGCATCAATGCCTTCGCCCTACAAAGTATCCAAGCCTCCCCCGCGAAGCATCCAAGCCTCCCCCCCGGGAAGCGCTTCAAGCCTTATTCCGAGAAGAAAATTCTCTTCCATGAAGGCAAAGTCAAGCCCTCCCCTGAGAGGCAAGTTGAATCAAAGCCCCAACACCGAACGCCCAAGGCTACAATGGGGGCATTTGAACAGACCAAAAGGCCTTCCATGAAGGCAATGCAAAGCCCTTCTCCGGAAGGCAAAGCGAAGCCCTCTTCCGAGAGGCAACTGGAGTCAAAATGGCATCATTGGGTGCTCATGGCACTACACTGGGGACATTTGAATAACCAAGAAGTCCTTTTTTTTTCAATAAAAAAAAAGGCAAACCCAAAGTTCCAACACTTAGAAAAAATCCCAAGGATTACTCAGGTGGAAGGAACAAGCTGGCCATAAGATTCCAACACAGGAGAAGTCACTTTCGAGGCGCACCACGGATTCGTTACACACACTCCTGATTCATTGCAATTTGCCACAAGAAACTTCCGCCTCAAATCTTCCACGGAGTCTTCAAGTTTCAACACTTGTTGAAGGAACATAGTCTTCAATTTGATGCGAAGTTCGGTGGCACACAACGACAAATATGGCTCGAATTTCAACTTTTCGAGTTCAACATTGACACAAATTATTTCAAGCTCCATGAACTTCATCCTCCTCCCCGGAACAATGGGGGCAACAACTTTAACTCTACTCACTTTGCCATCGTTAGGCTTCACGAAGATAGTTTCGACATCATCATGAACGATGACTGCAGCTTTGGCACTCCATGTCATCACGCCACTCGCCTTGAGATTAAGGACCACTTCCCTTGTTTCTCGCAATGGAGATGGCATCGACATTTTTCACTGGGTGTGTCAACTTCACCTCCACAAATGGAACTTCCAAGTTCTCATCCTTCAACTGACCATCCATTATGTAAACTTTTGCAACAACCTCCAACTTCATGGAGGTCTTTTTGGCGATTTCCACTTAAAAGCCTGAAGACTTGCACTTGTTATCCTCCCTCACTGGGTTAGGACAATGAAGTGCTACGTCATAGGCTTCACACAGGGCATGTCCAAGCCTTCAATATCTAGTTCCACCTTAGTACCACCCCGTCCCAAGCTCAACGAGGCCTTCAAGGTCAAGTCTCACCCCACACTGAAGGAAGTCTTACCCCACGCTGGAGGAACTCTACCCCACGCTGTAGAAAGTCTAACCCCGCGCTAAGGGAAGTCTAACCCCGCACTGGGGGAAGTCTAACCCCGCACTGGGGGAAGTCTAACCCCGCACTGGGGCAAGTCTAACCCCGCACTGGGGCAAGTCTAACCCCGCACTATGGCAAGTCTCGCACGTGTCAGGAGCTCACATGCCACACTGACTTCAGCCCTGCGATGCTAGCTACAACCGAAAACCACTCTTCAAACACCAAACGACAGCACCTCTACCAGACAGAACATGCCCACCTGCAGCTCCACTCTCCATCTGATTAGGCGTGAGCTCACGCGCTAGCGTCACCATCCCCAAAGTGTCAGCAAGGCAAACGAGATGCTGATGTTAGCCCTGCAATGCTTACGTCAGCAAGCAACTTTTTCACTGGACCAGACGACAAGGCTTGGCCATTTCTACCATATGGGACTTGCAGCACCTCTCTTTGCCTTCATCTTAGCCGCACGGTTTTTGCCTCTAACTTACCATGGGCCCACCAGTGGGAAGAATATCTTAATGTTTACTCTTGTATCACCTCTTGAAATTAGTAACTCTCACAAAGTGAGTTCTTCAAGACTTCACCGAAAGTATATCTACACACATCTTGCAATGACCCTCTCTAAAAATAGAGCACATTGCTACTTAAATCACCGCGGTCAGACTCCCACAGCTCCCAAAATTATCAAAAAAGAGAAACCAAAAAAAAGAAAATAATTATTAATTTCTTATATATATATACATACACGTATAAAGGAAGATGGGACTTTGAAAAATTAAAAAAAACAAAAGAAATTAAAAGCTTTTCAACTCAGCATCAGAAAAGCAAAAAAGCAAAAAGAAGGAAAACCTTTTCAACTTTGCGCCAACCGAGCCAAGAAGGAAAAAAGAGTGGGAACACCAGCCGCAAGCTGCGCTCCTCCAGCCAGACCTATCGCAGGTGTCTCTCCTTACGCACGCACCCGGGTGACCCACACGCGCCTCAAGCCAGCCGATGCCCATGGCTTGCCAAGCTGCCCATCCCAGCCGCCAGCCACACGCCTGATGTCAGCCATGGCAGACAGTCTCCACCTCTCCTGACACATCTAATTTTTGCAGTTTCTCAGCCGCATTCCTCCAATCTGCACCAAACAGAGAACACAAAAAAAGAAAATATATATATATATAGGAAATTAAATTTCTTATCTCTTAGGCGCAACGGAGAAAGAATATTTCCTTCACCCTCTTCCCCATCGAACTCTGCGGAAAAGGATGAAGAAAATAGTCACCCTCACTTTCTCATCCACACAACAAGAGGCATTTTGTGAATAGAGGTTGTCATTCCTCCCTTTAAATAATTATTTTTTACCCAAAATATTAAAGGGTGAATTAATTATTGGTGGACTCTCTTCAACCTTCCTCTTTTCTTCCACATCAAACGGCAAACAAGGGAGAGGGTTTGGGTTTTTTGAAATGGAGGTTACAAACTTCCATTGAAAACCTTAGAATTAATTGGAGAATTAATTTCTATCCAATTAATTTCTATTGGCCATAAGTCAAGCCCAACTGAAGGAGTAAAGCCCAAAGTTCAAAACTTATATGCATCAATTCAATGTTATATTTCTGATGCAACAGAGTTTTTTCGACACAAGAACAATGTCAAACAAAAATCCCACATCGGCAAACATAATTTACGAGGAATTCCAAAAAATGTACATCCCTTAATATTCCCTGAATTCCAAAGAGATGTGGGCATATGTGAAACCTAAAATCACCCGAAAATTATGGAGCTGTCATGTGACCCATAATTCATATAATGTCCAAATTACGTCTGGTAATAATATTAACGGCTCACATACACCCGCACATTAAATAATGTATTTTTTAGCTAATATATATGATTTAATCGGATTAAAATCTCAATAATAATAATGTTCTCAATGAGAATTAATTATTATTAAAATTTAATTAATAAATAATATATATTTTATTAAAAGAATTATTTATTAATTACAAAACTTATCAACCAT
Source organism: Oemleria cerasiformis (assembly GCA_037349345.1). NCBI lineage: Eukaryota > Viridiplantae > Streptophyta > Magnoliopsida > Rosales > Rosaceae > Oemleria > Oemleria cerasiformis. The sequence goes on from JAZGTL010000007.1 coordinate 14,432,693, forward strand.
TTAGAACGCTCTATGATTCTCAAGACTTCACTATAAATAGAGGTCTTTACCTTACTTCTAAGGTAATTCGTTCCTCACTTTTAAAATTGTTTATGATCTCATTCTTAAAACTAACTTAAGCATCGAAGCGTTCTTGATTGAACAACTCCCTCAGGACTTCAACCTTAACTTCGATTGTTTTTTGTTTGCCATTTGTAGGGATCATGGAGATTTTTTCAAGCGTGTTCGATTTATGCTTCAACAGTATCCATTAGGCATGACTGGTTTGGTGAGTAGGATTGGATAAGGGGATTAGATGGAGTAGAGATAGAAGAAAACTTATCCAATCTAATCCCCATAAAATAGTAGGATTAGAAAATGTGAGTTTCTTTTCATATCTAATCCTTATCTAATCCTCCTATAATAAAAATACGTCCATTCTTATATTCAAAATACAATAGATTGGATAACTCTTCTAAATCACTATAACTAAGAATTCACTGAAATTATCCGATCTAATCCCGTTCACCAAACATAAGCAACATGATTAACATTTTCTTAAGTTCGTCTATAAGAAAGCAATCCAACAATTACAACAGTATAACACGACGTCTACGAACCGGCCACCAGGAAGAGGCTCTCCCTGCAAAAGTTATTAACAATACAACTTTAAGATGGAGAAAATAATTTTTTGAAAACTAGCAGATGATACAATATATGCGTACGTAAGAATGGATCAAAATGCCCAAATCACAATCTAAGTATATAACAAATAAAATGATAATAATCCAGAAACAAAAGATTATTCTTTAAACCCAACCAACAAATCACTAATTACACATAATCACACGATTTCACTATACCTAGCTAGGAAATATGGTAAATTAGTGTGACGTATTATCCTAATTAATAATTCAGTAGAACTAGTGTAGAAGCTTTTAAAACAACAGAAAATCATCACCGATCGAAACTCTCTGAATGATTCAACAGTCATCAATTACCCTTTACTCAAAATAACTGAAACCTATATACCTATCTTTACGTGCCTTTTTTAATTTTTACCACACCAATCAACTTCCAAATAAAATGGAAAGAGACCCAAAAACACCAGCTAAGATTGGTGTCAATGTGATGAGAAAATGTTGAACCCATTGGCCTGAAAGAGCACACCCTAAAATAAATAAAAGTACTCGGTTGCACACCCTGACACCCTCGTTTCTTATCTTCTAAAACAGGTCTACATATATAAATTGCCGCAACCCCAACAGCCAAAACATTAACACCAATATCCATCTCTCATTATTTCTGATTCCTGGTCTTAGATAACCTCCTCCCACCGCCACCGCCACCGCCACCTACCTCCTCTTCTGCGGCTCTCTTTCTCCCCTTATTCAACACCAAAAGGATTCAAAACGTTTTTAGAAAGGGGGGAGAGAGAGGTATCGAATCAAACCCAATACAATTCCCAAAAGGAAAGGCAAAATTGTTATGTAATATTCAAAAAAAATAAAAAAAGAAAATTGCATTTTGTTTCCTTCTATGTGGGTGTCATATTGAATCTTTGTTGTGTTTGTTATATAATTGTAGTTGATCTTGTCTCTATTCTAAAATTTCTAATTATGACCAATAACATCAACAACAACAGTGAGCGCGGTTTAATGGTACAGCAGAATGAGGTAAGGCCGCTGCCAGAATTGGGCGGCGGAGGTGGTGGGCTCGTGGAGGAGGTAAACCAGGGCCTTAAAAAAGGTCCTTGGACGGCGGCTGAGGACCAGATTTTAACAGAGTACGTGAGGAAACACGGCGAGGGGAGTTGGAACTTGTTGCAAAGGAATTCCGGGCTGAATCGATGTGGAAAGAGCTGTAGACTCCGTTGGGCCAATCATCTTCGTCCCCATTTGAAGAAAGGCGCCTTCTCCCCCGAGGAAGAAAGGCTCATTCTTGCCCTCCACGCCAAGTATGGCAACAAATGGGCTCGCATGGCTTCTCAGGTACACTATATATATAACTCAATATTCGCATTTTCATTTCATTTACAAATTTATAATTGTTGTCCTAGTTTCTGGCTTTCTGCCCCCTGGCCTTTTCATTTTTGATTTCCGGACTTCTTGTTTCCTAAAGCAACTAATTGAAAACTTTGGTTTTTTTTTTCCACTTTGTTTTGATGATTTAGTTACCAGGACGAACAGACAACGAAATAAAGAATTATTGGAACACAAGGGTCAAAAGGAGGCAGCGACAAGGCAGACCTCTTTATCCCCATGATATTCAAAAATCCCATTCCATTTCCAATTTCCAGTACACTGGCAGCCCTTCAACAATCCAAAACTCTTTCCAATTAGGCACCACCAATAATATTGGCAAAGACAATGACAATAATGGAAATGGCACAACCCAAACATTTTTCTTCCAAGGCAATAATTGTAAGCCCCCACTGTCCCCAACTCCACCATCATCATCTATGTCTCCACTCTCTTTCCCACATGAATCTAATTCCTCCACAAACACACCTTCTTCCTTCATCTTTAACGGTTCAGCTCCTACCCTGGGAGTGGCACCACCATTAGGCTACAAACGTGATCGTGACTGCGCCGGATTCTCCCCACCAATCTCCCCCAACCCGCAAAGAAATTCTTCCATCTTACGTACATCTTCAATGCCCGACATTGCAGCCGCCATGTCTGGCATTTCAACTTCTTCATCATCGTCAATGCCCGACCTTTCTGCCTCCTTTCATCAACTGCCACCTGGCACCAACACAATATTTCATGACAATATTCCCTCCTTTCATCAGTTGGCCGCTGACACCAATAACTACTCACTCAATCACAACAATATTAATGTTGGGTTTGCCTCCTTTGATCAGCTCCCAGTCCCAGCAACCACTTTCAATCCCCCTTTCCCGCCCTTTCTCCATTCCCATTTCGAGTACCCCGATGCTATGCTGTCAACTACCGGCTCACTTTATTCCGACCAGGTTACCTTGGATCCCAAGGCAGCTGCAGTAGCCACCGCCGACGCTCAGCAGATCAACACTACTAATGGTAATGGGTTGTTGGATGACTTGTTACAAGAAGCTGATCAGGTATTAGCGTACGGAGGGCATGCCCAGAATAATTCGATGCAATTAGGCTCATCATTTGAAGAGAAGCATGCCACGTTGGATGCTTATGGCGGAACCCTCCTCCAACCTCTATGGACTGCGCATTATTAATTAGGTGAAGTCTATATATATGCTTCTTCTTAATTTAGGGTTTGCTTTGCTCAATTTCTATTTATTCTTTTCCTTCAGTCTTTTTGGTCAAATTATTCATTTTTCATAAATTTTTTGGTCAAATTATTCATTTTCATTGTGTTAATTTAACTGTTTCAGTTCAAATTTTAATAATTCTATCCGAAATCAAATATATAGTAATTTATGTATTTTTTAAAGTGATGATGTTTGAATTCACAGCTCATTTTCGGCGCTAAGAATTTACAATGTTGCTCTTATAAGGTTTTAACGAGTCCACTTCTTATACGCATTTATAATTTTCTCTTTATTAATCAATGAGAATCATTTTTCCCTAAAAAAAAAACATTCACAATGTTTTTGTTCACATATTTACCAAACCTAGCTAATAAACCAAAAGGTGTCCTCTTTCTCTCTCTCTCTCTTGGGAGCCATTTGATCTTCAACAGCTTCTTTTTTAATTGATGTGGCATATCATAATTAATAATTGACCTACTATTTGTCTTAATACGTGCAGAAAGAAAAACGAGTGCAAGATGATGATCACTTTAGGCTTAATTGAATGCCTGAAGACTAGTTTCAACCATTCAACTGCAGAGCACCAATTTGACAAGCAGCTTTCTTAATTCAAGGTCTTACCCACTCTCAACTGTTGATAAAATTATACTGGCCAAAAATAGACAAAAGCAAGACAAATAATCAAATCAAATCGTGACTTATAATCAGCAGGCCAGTTGCATCACCAATTCGATCGATAAGAAGAGAATGATGATTTTCAGGCAATGCTGCTGCAGCTGCTACCGGCCGGCTGGGGCTTGAATGTCTCTGTAGCAATCTCACTTATGAGGAATGTTAGAGAGATCACATTGTGTTGTGTACCACATTTCCAACAGACGTAAGATCACTATGACAAGTAGGTACGTACCACCGATGTATATTTTAGAGAGGTGGTACACAGCGTGATGATCTTCTTAGCATTTTTGTTATATATAGCTCAAAATTTCATTCAAAAATACGGCAATATAGATATGATGGATACCAAAAATCTAGAAAAACTATTCGACAATGAACCACAATTATAAATACTTTATACTGCATTCCAGAATTGGGTATCAATGCACCAGTTTCATTGTCGTTGGTTTAAAATCCTTGCTTCCAAAACACTTGTTAAAGTAAGAGAAATTAAGAACTAATAGAAGCATGTCCAATGGGAAATCAATGAATGTAACTCTACAATGAAGATCTATAAAATGATTGAAACTTTTTCCTCTACCTAGAAGCTCATCCATAAGATAAAAATCCATCTTATAAAACTCAAAAGAAAAGATGGCAAACCTAATTTTCCCACGTCCAATAAAGAAACATGAGTTTTGCCATCAGTAAAATTAGGGTGATTTCGAGGTTAATAACTTAATCTTAATAACTGTTGATTTCAGCAGATTCAACACAATTAGAAAGCGTTTCTTCTTGCTATCGGGTAACTTCTCTAAACTCAACCTCAATTGAGTTTGGTTTTTATTACGGATTTGGATTGATTGTTCTTAGATGTAGGAATGAATCCTTCGGGTGATGAAACTAGATTTAACTTCTGTAGAGATTGGATGGTTTTGTGTGTTGCACACCAATTGTTTGATGAAATGCTGCTATGCAATTTTGATATGATTCGGATGATCTTTTCTGCTGTGACAGAGAGAGAGTGTTCAATTGTTATTGAATTAATATGATTACTCTCACACATACCTATTACATTCACTCGTACATTCTGTTAGTGTGATGACACTATGATGTCACACACACACACATATCCCACACGGCTCTTCTAGCTTGGGCGCCAAGTTAGGCTCACACACATATACTCACTGCTTTCTGTTGTAACAGAAAACTTCATTGCCTTGATTGCATACTTTGCTGACTTGTCTCAAACACTTAGATGCCTTGTGACAGCTTAAGCACCAACATCCCTTCCTAAGCTGTTCACTGGCATTACCCCTAGCATACTCCTTAAGTAGTAGAATCTGCCTTTTGGTAGTGCTTTAGTAAACACATCTGCAAGCTGCTCCTCTGACCTGCAGTAGATTAGGTCAATCTCACCAGCTTGCATAGCTTCTCTTATGAAGTGAAACCTTCTGTTGATGTGCTTAGTCTTTTGGTGAAAGACTAGTTCTTTGACATGGCTATAGCTGAAGTATTATCACATAGGATACGTGTAGCTCCAACTAGTTCTTCCCCAAAGTCCTCCAACATGAATCTCAGCCATTTGGCTTGAGCAGTAGCCTCAGATGTACTAACATATTCTGCCTCAGCAGTAGATAAGGCAACACTATGCTGTTTCACAGAGGCCCAAGAAAATACTCCACTGCCAAATGAGAAGGCATAACCAGAGGTGCTTCTCATATCATCCAAACTACCACTCCAATCACTATCACAATACCCTACTAGAGTAGCTTGTTTTCCTTTTTGATATTCAATCCCATAAGAGATAGTTCCTTGAATGTATCTCAACACTCTCTTAGTTGTACCATAGTGTTTCTTTGATGGATTATGCATGTACCTAGATAGAAAACTAGATGCAAACATGATGTCTGGTCTAGTGGCAGTTAAGTATAACAGACTACCAACAATCTGTCTATAGGTACCTTCATCTGCAACTTTTGAACCATCACTTCTGCTGAGCTTGTCATCAGTAGCAAGTGGTGTACTCACAGGTTTGCAATCTTTCATTCCAAACTTGTCAAGTAAAGCATGTGCATATTTCTGCTGATGAATGAAGATGAACTTCTCTGTTTGAATAACTCCCATACCTAGAAAATGATGTAGAAGTCCCAAATCAGTCATCTCATACTTGGTCATCATGTCCTCCTTGAATTCCTTCATCAATTTGTCACAATTGCTAGTATAGACAATGTCATCTACATATATGGAAACTATTAAGGTCCTGCCATCCTTAGTTGCTTTCATGTACAATATTGCTTCACTAGGACTCCTTAGGTAACCACAGCTGAGTAAGTGAGAATCTATCTCACCATACCAAGCTCTAAGGGCTTGTTTCAAACCATACAAGGCCTTTCTGAGCTTATAGACCTTCCCTTCTTCTCTTTGTACTTCAAAACTAGCAGGCTGATCCACATAGACTTCCTCTTCTAGGACACCATTTAGGAAGGCTGATTTGACATCTAGCTGATATAGACTCCATTCCTTCTGTGCAGCTAGTGCAATCAATGTCCTGATTGTATCTAGTCTTGCAACAGGAGCAAATGTTTCATTGAAGTCAATTCCAAGCTTCTGTGCATAGCCTTTAGCTACTAGCCTTGCCTTATGCTTCAGGATTGAGCCATCTAGGTTCAGCTTGGTCTTGTATACCCATTTAACCCCAATAACTGGTTTATCAGCTGGTATGTTAACCAACTCCCAGGTTGAGTTCTTCTCAATCATCTCAATTTCACTCTCCATTGCTTTCTTCCAGGCATTGTCCTTTACTGCTTCTTCAAAGTTCTCAGGCTCAACAATAGTTAGGTTACATCTAGCATAGATATCTCCAATACTTCTCATCTTTGCTGGAATGTTTCCTGACTCAGCTGATGTTTCTGAGGATGAGCTAATGCTTGAACTTGGTTGTGAGTCCTGAGCTTGAAGGTCTGGTTCTTGAACCATAGGAACTTCAGCCTCCATCTCAGGAACTTGGATTCTGAGTTCTTCATTTGTTTCCCAATTCCACATTGCTCTATCATTGAAGGTCACAGTTCTGGAAATCACAATTTTCTTGGTTTCCAGATTGTGAATCCTATACCCTTTCTCACAACTCCCATAGCCTACAAACACCCCTTTTGAAGCAGTTTCATCTAGCTTCTGTCTAAACTGTGAAGGTACATGAGTGTAGCACACAGAACCAAACACTCTTAAGTGTTTTACTCCTGGTTTCCTCCCACTGTACACCTCAAATGGTGTCATCCTTAGAACTTCCTTTGTAGGACACCTGTTGAGCAGATAGACTACTGTATTAACAGCTTCAGCTCAAAACTGATATGGCATCTTCTTGTCATGCATCATAGATTTGGCCATTTGCACAATAGTTCTGTTCTTCCTTTCTGCAACCCCATTCTGTTGTGGTGAGTATGCCACAGTGAGCTGCCTTTCTATTCCCATTTGTTCACAGTAGGTCAGAAACTCTTGTGATGTGAACTCACCTCCTCTGTCACTTCTCAACCGTTTGATCTTGTTTTCTGTCTGCAGTTCAACCATTGCCTTAAACTTTTTGAATGCATTAAATACCCCAGACTTGTGTTTAAGAAAATAGACCCAACACATCCTAGAGTAGTCATCAATGAATGTTAGGAAATACTTGTTTCCTCCCATTGTCTCAGTCTACATTGGACCACAGACATCATAGTAGATCAACTCTAGTAGTTTTGATGCTCTCTAAGCTTTATCCTTGTCAAAACTTTCAACATGCTGCTTGCCAACAATGCAGCCTTCACACACTTCACTCTTCTTGGATAACTTAGGCATTCCCACAACCATATCTTCTGTGTACAGAACATCTAGGCTAGAGTGATTCAGATGACCAAACCTCCTATGCCATAACCAGGAACATCCCTCTTCAATGGCAATCCTTGCTACTGGAATCACTTGGTTGAATGAGAGTGGGAAACACCTATTCCTTGTCATTGGAACAGTTGCAACCTCATTTCCCTGATTATAGATCTTAGCAATCTTGTCCTCAAACACAAGATTGTATCCATGCTCCACCATATGTCCAACACTGAGCAGATTCTCATCCAGACCTGGCACTAGCATCACTTCCTTGATCAATCTGTCTCCATTATGTGTCTTGATCACCAGTGTGCCTTTACCACTTGCATCCACAAGTTCACTAGTCCCCATTTTCACCTTGGACTTTAGAGACTTATCTAAGTTAATCAATGAGGCTTCATTTGATGTCATGTGATTACTGCAGCCACTGTCAAGGTACCAGATATCAGTGTCAGGTTTAGATGTAGCAGAGTGACAGGCATAGAACATTGCACCTTCCTCATCTGCTTGTCTAGCAACATTTGCATTCTGCTTCCCGTTGCAGTCCTTGGCCATGTGACCAAACTTGTTGCATTGATAACACTTGGTTTTTCCTTTGAACCAGCATTCCCCATAGTGTGGTTAGTCACAGATCCTGCACTTAGTACCACTACTCTCAGCTTTACTGGGATTCACACTTTGATTGAAGTTAGGCTTTCCAGAATTGAACTTCTGATTCCAGTTTTTGTTTCCCTTAAACTGCTTCTTGAACTTGCTTTGACCAGTCCCTTGTTGTCCCTTATCATGCATAGATAAACTAGAAAATGCTTTATCCACAGTACTCTCATGCATTTCTAGTCTTTAATCAAAAGCTCTAATGGAAGCCACTACATTCTCAACATTCACAGTGTCCATATCTCTAGTTTTTTCTATAATAGATACTATAGAATCATGGGATTTAGTTAGGCTGATCAATACTTTCTGTGCTAATCGTTTTTCAGTAACATCTTCACCATAGGTTCTCATTTGATTCACTATTTCATATAGTCTAGACATATAGTTGGATAGGGATTCAGTTTCTTTCATCCTTGTATACTCAAAATCACGTCTTAAGGATTGTAACTTGACTGCTCTTACCTGCTGATCACCTCTGTACTCTCTTTTCAGCAGATCCCAGGTTGATTTGGCAGTCTCCTCGTTTGAGATTTTTGAGAAGATAGTATCAGCAACTGATGTTTGAAGCATCCCCAAGGCTCTTGCATCCTTGATGTAATCTGCTCGGGTTGGTTGGTTAACCACATCACCGGCAGCATCTCCTGCTTCTTCATGCAGTCCAACATCAACATACTCCCAGAGATCATGTGCTCTGAGGATGGTCCGCATTTTGATGCTCCAGAATTCATAGTTGGTTCCATCAAAGATCGGAGCTCGTAGCTCTGATCCACCAGCTCCTGTCATGTTAGACGCAACAGCTTCTTCTTCACAGATGATCGTCCCTTGTGTCAATGCTCACGGATCAGAAAGCACTTATACCATGTTGATTTCAGCAGCTTCAACACAATCGGAAAGCGTTTCTTCTTGCTATCGGGTAAGTTCTCTAAACTCAACCTCAATTGAGTATGGTTTTTATTACGGATTTGGATTGATTGTTCTTAGATGTAGGAATGAATCCTTCAGGTGATGAACACTAGATTTAATTTCTGTAGAGATTGGATGGTTTTGTGTGTTGCACACCAATTGTTTGAGGAAATGCTGCTATGCAATTCTGATATGATTCGGATGATCTCTTCTACTGTGACAGAGAGAGAGTGTTCAATTGTTATTGAATTAATATGATTACTCACACACACACCTATTACATTCACTCTTACATTCTGTTAGAGTGATGACACTATGATGTCACACACACACATATCCCACACGGCTCTTCTAGCTTGGGCGCCAAGTTAGGCTCGCACACATATACTCACTGCTTTCTGTTGTAACAGAAAAATTCACTGCTTGATTGCATACTTTGCTGACTTGTCTCAAACACTTAGATGCCTTGTGACAGCTTAAGCACCAACAATAACAACATAAACTTGCATCATACCAGCTCATCCAGCTTTCTCAGGCATTTAATTTTACTCTGTCATGGCGGTTGGATCCTGAAGGATGAACACCTGGTACTACGTTTCCTCCCCTTCTCCTGCTCTTGTTGTTCAACATTGGAGGCAACAGATGGCACTGAACTTCTCCAATTCCTGTCAAGTTTTTCCAGCATAACTATCTCCATTTCAATGTCCTTGCACGCGAATTGAGACTCAAGGTTGTAATCTTGGATGCATTGAATCACAGCTTTTAGATCAGCTATGTGTTTGTCTATAACCTCATCCTGCAAGCAACAATAAGCCTTGAAAGATGAATATTCACATTGAGGATCATGATCATGGATGCCAAAGGAGAATGATGATAGCTTACCTTTTTATCAAGTGAAACTTTTTCCAGCCATATTGCCCGGTAAGACTTCCACGCATCTACATATTCTTGTATGAGGAGCACTGGATCAAAATTTTCAACTAATTTGAAGGTGCAAATAAATCTAGCAGCCGCAATGAGTTGCTTCCTTTCAATAAGATTCTGATCAAAATCTGTTATCCATGGATCAAGTTGTAGGACTCATCATACTGCTGCAGAAAGTACCAAAAGGGGAATTGAATAGTACAACCGCCCAGACTTAAAGAAGTTACTATTAGCAGCTGTGTTAACAAAAGGAAGTATATTTAAGATAAGAAATAAGAAACTAGAATGCAATCAAGATTATGCAACTGATGCAAGAACATACATGATTAATCAAACTCTCATCCGAGGAGAGGACAACCTTTCTTGAAACATTAAATTTCAAACCGACCAAAACAAACATTTGTGCTTAAATTTACTGAGCTTCTGAACCACATCAATAAAAGGTTTGCTCACAATATGTTCTAAATCCGAAGAAAATCAGTCTAGTCTGTAATCACTCTTTTACTTCATGTACATTTCTCATAGTAACTTATATTATTGACGCATGAAGTTTATTAGGCTGATCAATAATCTTCACGCAATTTTCTAATACTCGGGAAATCAATTCCTGATGGCAGTATAAAATCCACACAAAGCTATCACTGTAGCACAATAGGCACAAGAACAGAATCAAGGACACTCATAGTCACAAACACCTAAGCAAAAATTTTGCAAGTTTCTAAGAGAAATTAGATAACATGCAAAGAAGTAGATAATAGCAATGGTAGTGAAACACAAACACCACGAAAGTCCAATTTTTCAGAAATTTACAAGGAATTTTATCTGCAAAACCAAGTGTCTGGCATAACTCTATAGCCTGTTTATGCTGACAAATCATCCCAAGAAGCTTCACAATCTCATCTGCATTCAATGTGGAAAGCAACCCATACGTAGCTACAAACTGCAAAAAACCCAAAATCTCCGACAAATTTTCGGTATCTTCTCTCATTTTTGTATGCCACTGGACTGCTAGGCATGTTGCACCTTCTTTCACATGAGGCCCAACTTGTGGTTTGGCTTTCCTTAGATTATTCAACAGGGAAATGTTACTCTCCATGGCAGCTGAATCAAAACCAACATATCCTTTTCCCCATCGTTCATTAAAAGATATTTGCATCAGCTTCAAAACGAGATTTTCTGGGTCGGATGAAAGTTGTAGAGCAACAAACATTTGGTTCTGCATTGACTGGTTTCCACTTAAGTGCTCATTTCGACAGGCTTGCGAATTACTTGCATATATGGTGGCACTTAATTGATGACTTGGAGAAGAAGAAATTGCTACATTTCTGACTGCTAAAGATTCTGATGCCTCAATTTTGACAGGGAAAGAAACTCTATTGCCAGCTATGCAATTGCAAGGAAAGAAAAACATGAAAAGGCACTACGTGCGAGAAAATTTCAATATAACTTATCAAAAGATTTTACAGCATTACACGCCACTTGTGCTTCAAGCAAGTGGTAAGAGTAGGATGGGGGCAGGCAATGCCCTCAGGTTCGGATCTTACCGAGAAAAACCAAAGATAAAGACCAAAATGCTTGTTTTCCACGTGATGTATTATGTGCAAAGGAGACAGAGACTGCCTAAAAGATCACTTTAAAAGTATAATTTGCAAGAAGAAGATCAAAGATGAAATAGTTTAAACAAAAGCCTATATGACACCAGATTTGTCCACTAAGATTCTTATAGCCTAAATGAGAAGACATGCAACAACAAATGCTAAAAGGAGAAAGTATTCACTTACTGGAATTTAAAGCCCAAAGAAATTTTTGCAATATAATATATCTTCTTTGCAAAATATAACGAGGCCTAAAAGGGGACAATTGCTTACAACTATGTTTGAAAACCTTGTAACAATCGTTTAAAGTAATGCCTGCTCTACAACTCTACAGTCTCTACTAGTCTAAAATGAAAATATATATATATATACAACATTAAAAAAAAGGCTTATTACTCAAAATGCTCCCCGAACCGGACAACGAGTTTCAATTTGCTCCCCCAATGCGAAATCGTAACCATGTAATCCCTGAACCCCGGCCCCCCCCCCCCCCCCCCCCCCCCCTTCTGTCAAGTCCGTTGCACCAAAAGTTAACAGCGTTACAAACTCTGTTTAGAATGCTTACGTGGCAGTAAGGGATTTGATGTTTTAATCATTTTGTAAAAAAATATTAAAACTAAATATAAGTAAAAAAAACAAAAACAAAAGATGAAAAAGAAGATCGATGAACACCATCTGGTTTTCTCAACCCATTCCTATGTCCACCACCCGCTCGCCCTCCCCACCCTACCATCTGGGTTTCGAAGAAGATTATGAAGATCTGGGTTTCGAAGAAGATTATGAAGATCTGGGTTTCGAAGAAGATTATGAAGATCAACTGATCTCTGAAGCATGCCTAATACCATCACTCCATCATCACTCCATAATCCAAACAAAGCATTCATTCAAAAGCAGTAAAAGAAAGGAAAACCCAATTCAAGCATCCAGCCAAAATTCCACTCTCAAGTCTCAACCAAAATCACCCAATATAAACAAAAGCACAAATAATTAAATTGGCTGGGAGTAAAATTGAAAATCTTACCCAGATGAGATTTTGGCACTTCGTGAGCCAAAAACCAGTGGCACAAAAACGAAAAGTGCCCAAATCCTAGATGAGATTCTGAGTCCAAATGCTTGAAATTCAACTTTAATCTACCCTAACTTCTAATAATTGAATCAAAGTTTAATCTTTTTCTGCACCAAAGAAGAAAAGGAAGACAAGTAGAAGAAGGGATGTTGAGGTGGAGAAGAGTCCGTGAAAGCATGCGGTGGCTTCACGCAGCCGGCCATCCCATCCTCGCCTGCGGCGGCTTCACTCCCACCCAACAAAGCCTAAACTATCCGCCTCCCTGCTCTCTGGTCCAACTGCCTCTGGGGCCGCCACGGCTGCGCCTTCGACGCCTCATGCCGCGGCCACTGCGCCACCGGGGACTGCGACAGCAACCTCTTATGCAACGGCCTCGGAGGTGAGTTGCTCTAAATGTTGGGCTTTTTGATGGGTTTGGCTAGTTTTTCTCAAATTTGTTGTTTTGGGATTTGATTTCAGTAGTTTGATTTGGGAAATGAGTGTGAGATTGAGAGAAGTAGGTTTGGAGCGGAAGAGAGAGATGGAGATGTTGAGATGGTGAAGGGAGCTTTTTGGGGTTTGATTTTGTGGTTGGCGTCATTGATGAAGACGATGAAGAAGAGATCATCGGTCGGTTGGGTGTGTTGGGGAAAATTGGGTGATTAAAATTTGTTCTAATTTTTTAAAAATATTTTTAATATAAAATTTAATAAAATATAGCAAATGTCTTAATTGCTCCTACAAATTTTGTAATATTACTGCTACATCAGTATTTTTAACGGCGTTAGTAACGAAGACTAATTTTTGGTGCAACAGACTTGACAGAAAGGGAGTTCAGGGATTACATTGTTACAATTTCGTGTTGGGGGAGCAAATTGAGACTCGCTGTCTAATTCGGGGAGCATTTTGAGTAATAAGCCTAAAAAAATTTAAAAATAACAAGAGCTTATCAGATGCCTTACGGTAGAGCAACTGCAACCCTCTACTATCCCCATTGATGCTGCACCTGGATGTCATGGTGGAGGAAGGAGGAACAGTAACAGTGTTAGCAGTGATACATACCAATTGCCGATTAGTATCCACTTCAGAATGGATATAAGTTTTCTCCTTAGGTTGCAGATATTGGATCCGTTTGTCCATGGATTCTAGAGTTGCAACAAATTGTTTTTGTTTCAATTCAAGCTGTTTGGTGAGTTCCTCATGTTTCCTCACTTTCATTTCAAGCTCTTTCGCCTGTTCTTCAAGTTTCCTCCTCTTCATTTCAAGCTCACGGGTACATTCTTGTAACGAGTATTCTTGTGAGTCCAAATGCTTTTGGCGTTCTGCTATCAATTTTCCAATTGAATCCAGATGTTTTTCTTTTAATTGAATCTCATTGAGGCATTCATTGACTCTTCTATCAATCAAATTGAGCTCCTAAGCTTCTGACTCAACTTGTTTCTCTTGGATTCAAGCTTCTCAAACCATCCTTCAAGTTCCCTTTCTTTTGATCCAAGTTTACAGGACCAATCCTCCATGGACTTCTTAAGCAAACTGAAATCTTTTACCTTCAAATCCAGTCCCCTAATGATTTTCTCCTTCGATTCGATGGTCTTAGAGCATTCGACCACTGATTTCTGAATCAATCCAAGTTTTTCATTTTCCAATTTCATCTCTTTGTGACATTCTTGAAGCAATTTGTGTGCTTCTTTAACCTGCTCATCTATTGCATCAAACTCTTCCATTGCCTCGTCAATGGACCCTCTAATCCCATTTAGTTGGCTCCGTTTCAACTTAATATCCCCATTGTACATGCTCAATTTCTCTGTGCGATCTTCAATGCATTTTAGGATAAAATCACAATCGTTTTTCTTCTCTCCAACCAATTTCTCAGTTTCCCCTGAACGTGCTTCCATAACGTCAAACTCTTTTCTTTTATCTTCTATCAACCTTTCAAACCCATCTAATTGCCTCCTTTTCAACTCAATATCTTCATTGTACTTATTCAAAGCCCCTTGAACCCTAGCCACTACCTTCTCCTTAGACTCAAGCTCTTTTGACCTCTGCTTCAAACCCTTGTTTAATTTTTCTGTCCTCTCTTCAATGCTTTTGTGGGTCAAATCACTCTCCCTCTGCTTCTCTGTAACCAATTTCTCAACTTCCCTCAATCATTCCTCCTCAACACCAACTTCTGTTCTTTTCTCTTTTAGCAATCTCTCAATCCCAAGTAATTCCTTGGGTTTGGACTCCATCTCCTAGTTAAATTTCAAAACTTTGGCTTTCAACTCCTTGTCTTGGTCCTCAAGCTCTTGGTTTCGGGTCTGGAGCGAGTTCCGTTCCTAGTCAAATTGGTCCTGGAGCTCTTGCAATTGGTTTTGGAGCACATTGCGGGTGGAGTCAAAGTGGTCCAGAAGCCCCATCCATTCCGTACGGTCAAAATTGGTCTTCGATATTTGACATGGAAATTTCAGCGCTTAATTTTTTTTAATCTTACCCGAATGTTTCTATTTTTTGATAAGGTAACCAAATTTTTTTTCTTTCTTTTATTATGTTTTTTTCTCCTTAATTTTTTTTTTTATGAAGATTGATGTATTTATTTATATATGTTTTTTGTAATTAATTTTAAAGGCTGATTTGTCATTTAAAGAATTTTTTCGGCTCATATCAACAAAACTTTAATGAATTTTTTTTTTTTAATGAAACTTTGAGAAGAGGTTATGCGAAAATAATTTAAAATTTATGGAGATTAGTGTGATTTCTAAAATCTAAAGGGGTTTTGTGAGATCACAAAAAAAGGAACTTTGATTATATATTATTAATACTCGATTAGATTCCTAATTGTCAAATGGGTCTTTATTTTCAAATAGTCATAGGAGTTTTGATGTAATTTATATTCCATCTGAGAAAGGGAATTAAAATATTATCCTCTCAAGTCCTAATTCTAATCTCCGTCTTAAATGGAATTGATTCAATCAACTCCTGTTTTTTACTTTTCCATAACTCGCAACATGACAACTTAATTATGATTTATGTGAAATAAATTATCAATTTATATTATTTTGCGTGAAGATAATGGTGTCGCGGATGTTTTGGCAAATCATAGTGCTATAGGGTCCGAGTTTACTTGGTGGGATTCTCCCCCAACTTTCATTTCACATTTTGGTCATAAGGATTGGTTGGGTATGCCCAACTTCCGATTCATATAGGTATGATCATTTTTGTATTCTATTTGCGAGGTTTTAGTTTTATGTCCCCCTCGTTGTATTTCTTTTTCTTAATAAATTTTGGCTAGTGTGGGTGTTAGAGGGATGAGGGGGCGTTCTATCGGGGGCTCGGTTCCCTCTCAATTGCTTTGTGCATTGGGAGGGTAGGCTGCTGTAGCATTCCGACGACTGAGGCCTAGTGTGTAGTTTTGCTCGCCTAATATTTAATCGCCCCACTCTTGTCGTTAAAACAAAAAAAATATATCAATTTATATCTCAATTTAATCAAAAAAATAATAATAAATACTTAGAAGCCTGGCCAAAACTTTTTCATTTTTTTTTGTGATAAGAAGGCTTGGCAATATTAAAACAGAGTTACCAAAATGTAGATATAGATATAGCATAACAACATTGGTTAGAACATTGGTGCCCGAGTTCAAATCCCCACTAAACAAGAACACCTAAGCTGAATTTACATCTGATCATTTTCATTGGGGTGATTCAAGGTAACAGTAAATATAACGACCCGAAAATTTAATTCGTAAGTTGTTGTAAATTAATTTGGGAAAAGACGAAATTACCCTTGGTTTCAAAGGGGACTCGGAAGTCAATTTTGTGTGGAGACACATTTGACAATTTTTCGGGTACTGTTGCGTAGGTCTCGGACTCACGAGTTCATAGACAGACGGCACACAGAAACGGAGACCGTGCGAGAAATTTCGAGTCTAGATTATTCAGGGGCATTTTAGTAATTTGTCTTGGGTATGTATTTAACCCAAACTTTCCAGCCCATTCTCATTTCTTCATTTTCTTCCTTTCACAGACCCGTGACACCAAGTGACCGATCGACCGATCGAAACCAAAACACTTTGATTTGGACTTTCAGTTCAAGGAGACTTGGGCCTAGTTAGTTAAACCCATAAGTCTCTACTCCTTCCCGCGAGCACAATTGTACCCACCATCAAAGGAGGCAGCTGCAGAAGACACCGATCGGAGGAAAGGAAAACCAAAACCTTTCGATAGATGTTTCGGCCAACACAGGTATGGGTTTCGTGTTTAGAGTTCATTGCTGAGTTCCTTGGTTCGAGTAGATGAATTTAGACAAAACTTTCGTGAAAAACAGTTGAGTTTTGAAAAAGTTATGAAAACTTGAAGCTCGGCCGGCAATGGGGTTTTCCGGCGACAAAGGACGGCGACGGACGGCGGAGGACAACAGCGTGGTCGTCTTCTCCGGCAAGGCTCTGGCGACTGGGTCGTTCAACAGTGCTGATGTGGCATGCCACGTGGCAGCCAGGTGGAGGCAACCGGGCAGCCACGAGGACGCCACCTAGCGGCTGAGTCAGAAGGCGCGTGTGGCACTATGCGAGCGCGTGAGGCCCTGTAGCCAGCATGTGGCTGAACCGCCGGTCTTCTGTCGGCACGTGGCAGCGTGTGGGACCCGTTCTAGGGTCATGACGTTGCATGTCGACAAGGTTTCGATGTTTCAGACCTTTTGACGCAGGTTTCGGGTTAATCGGACGTCGTTTATGGGTAGTTTTGGACGTTCGAAGTGGCTGCGTTTTTAGTGTGACGCGAGCGGACTTCCTGGGGTTTAGGGAGTTTAAATGTAAAGTTTTTAATTATCGTTAGTAATCCCGATTGTTACTTTTGACAGGCGATACTGCTCCGGAAATTTCAGAGGAGCGTACGACTCGGGATTAAGCTATCGGTGAGTGGACTTTGGTTTATAACTTATAATGCATGCATAAAGGTATATTTGAATTAAATATTGTTATGTATTATTTTTGGTACATTTCTGGAATTTAGAAATTGTGCTATTAAATGATGAGTGGACACGGGTATTCAATATTACTGTGAAAACAATATTTTGGGCTATGACCTAGTTTTATGGACTCTGTTATTAAATGGTTTTGACTTGATAGATTTTGAGTCCATGGTTTTGGGTGTAGACTCGGATGTGTGATTTCCTTGGATTTGGGCATAGACCCGATTTTTCAATGAATTTGGCTTAGGCCAAGAAACAAGGATTTCAAAACATGGATTTTGGTTTTCACTGATTTACTATCCCCGAGGATAAAGGTTTTCTCCGACTGGCGTCGAGGGGTTTTTCTCCGTCAGATCGTTGAGGGTTCTCCGACGCTGGTGTCGAGGGATATTTTCTCCACCGGGTCGTTGAGGTTGTCTATGCATAATACAGGGTTCTACACAGCTAGAGGTATATCGGGTGTGTGGCGGGTATTGAGCTACGGCTCGGACTTTTTATTCGGGAGCAGTGGAAAAAGTTTTGATATAGATTTTGTGTCCAGGTTGGTTTCATATGATTTGTAAACTCCTTTGAGGAGGGTTTTCAAAATAGGGTTGTGGACCACGAGATGTTTTCATTATACGGATTTTCGTGGGTTCCACCGGTGTTTTACCAAAAACAAGGGATTTGTTGAAAAAGAATTTTATGTTATGCATGCATAGTTTTACTCATTGAGGGGAAAATGTATGTTTTCCTCGGAAATAGTTTTAAATTATTATTTTTGTCCACTCACACTTTTAGTGTTGTAAATATCCTCTAGGCTATTGAGTTGACGTGGGCATATCCAGAGGTAGAGGCATTATATTTCAACTGTGCGTTTACATAGACTATCGAGTAGGATATTTATTTTTTTATTTACTTATCCTGCCTAGATGCTCTGATAAGTCTTTTGGACTGAGTGTAAAATTGTGGTTATATTGTTGGATGATGTGTTGTTGGCATTTTGAGTGTTATATGATCCCTTGTCTGACAGGTGGAAGACGGTTAACCAGTCCTTAAGGGAAGATTTTGCCAGATTTTTGGCAGAATTCTCATACTATATTTGCAAGCACCTAAAGGTATTTTTGGAATTTTATTAGGTTGTCATACGGGAGTAGGGTTTTTCCTGGGTTTCAAGGGGAAATTCGGGAAGGGTCCTGTCAATGTGGTATTAGAGCACTAGGTTTAAATTCCAATAGACCATACACCTAGTGTACATCTGATTATGGTATTGTTGGTTTATAGTTCTTTCAGCGTAACGCCTCCGAGACGCAAGCCCCGTTAGCGGCCTGGAAATAGTGAGGATACACATGAACCCGTAGGGGAGCCGGATTTGTGGCAGACCCTGGATCAATTGGGTCAAACTTTGACTATGGTACTTCAAGGTAGGGCTACTATTATGGTGTCTGACATTGAGCGAGCCCAGAGGTTGAGGGCGATAGTATTTACGGGCGAGTTAGGCCCAGAGGATGCGGATGAGCGGATTACTCATTTGGAACTAGTGTTTGCTGTTATGAGGTGCCCTCCAGAGGATAGGGTGCGGTTACCCACATTTCTTTTGGGTGGTTATGTATACCGCTGGTGGCATGCCTTGCAGATGACAGGCTGGGATGTCCGTACCTTTACTTGGGAAACTTTCTGAGAGCGCTTCCTCGAGTAGTTTTATCCTCACTCATATCGAGATGCTAGAGAGGTCGAGTTCCTGCAGTTACAGTAGAGGGACATGACAGTGGCACAATATAAACAGAGATTTCTTGAGTTGTCACGATTTGTACCGGCTCTTGTGGCGACTGAGATGGATAAGTGTCGAAGGTTTGAGTATGGACTGCGGAATGAGGTTCGAGTAGTAGTAACTGATGTGGCACATACATATTTGAGGGCTTTGTCAGACGCTGCTACCAGAGTATAGTTGAGTTTGCCAGCTCAACAGCAGTTCAGTGGTTCCAGGCGACGCTAGGATCACTGGAGTTTCGGAGCCTCTAGTCAATGACCAGCTAAGAGAGACAGTGGCAGAGCCAGTTAGGGACAACATTCTTCAGCTCAGTCGAGTGGGCCTTCAGTGCAGACGACCGGGAGACAAAGTGGTAGACCCGCACGGCCGGGTGACACCGGTTGTTACTTTTGTTGGGAGACCGGTCATTTCAAGAGAGACTATCCATATCGTCATCCGAGTAGTAGTTCCTTGGGCCGAGAGGCTACTGAATCAAGTCAGAGAGCAGCGCAGACATCTGGTCCTACAGCAGGCAGCCAGACCCAGTCCAGTGGGGCCAGCAGGGCTAGTGGGACCAGCAGGGCTAGTGGGACTAGCAGGGCCAGAAGGAGACGTGGGGTTCATGGTCGATCTTCTGTTACACAGGCCCGAGTTTTTACGATGACTCAGCAGGAGGCTCGAGCAATACCAGAGGTGGTTACTGGTACATTATCTATTTTTAATCGTGATGCTCGAGTTTTGTTAGATCATGGGGCTACACATTCTTTTATTTCTGGGTTTTACACTTTTTGATGATAGAGAATTGTCTCCGATTGGTTGGGACATGGGTATTAGCACTCCTACTAGAGATATGTTAGTGGCGAACCTCGTGATTCGTAGTTGTCCGGTAGTAGTGGGAGGTTATGAGTTAGAGGTAGATTTAATCCCCTTGGATATTTATGATTTTGATGTGATTCTAGGGATGGATTGGTTAACCATGCATCATACTTCCATAGATTGTTTCGACAAGAGGGTGGTTTTTCGGAGTCCAGGTTTTCTGGAACTTACGTTTCAGGGTGACCGTAGGGTACTTCCCTCGGAAGTGATCTTAGCTTTTACGACTGAGAAGTTATTGAGGAAAGGTTGTGAGGGATATTTAGCTCACGTGATTGATTTTGGGGATACTCCGGTGCGAGTAGAGGATATTCCTGTGGTGAATAAGTTTCCAGATGTGTTTCTAGAGGATCTTCTGGGGTTACCACCTCGCCGGGAGATTGAGTTCACCATAGAGCTTCTTCCAGGTACTCAACCTATATCCCAGGCACCGTACAGAATGACACTCGCAGAATTAAGGGAATTGAAGACTCAATTGCAGGACTTGGTGGATATGGGATTTATTCGACCAAATGTACCACCTTGGGGTGCGCCGGTGTTATTTGTAAGGAAGAAATATGGTGGTTTGAGGCTCTATATCGACTATCGATAGATGAACAGGGTTACGGTGTAGAATAAGTATCATTTTCCACGAATTGATGATTTGTTAATCAATTAAAAGGGGCAAAGTATTTTTCTAAAATTGACCTTCGATCCGGGTACCATCAGTTGAGGATCAGGGAAGGGGATGTTCCTAAAACGGCTTTTAGGACACGCTATGGGCATTATGAGTTCATGGTGATGCCTTTCGGGTTAACTAATGCCCCGGTAGCATTTATGGATTTGATGGACAGGGTATTTCGACGCTATTTGGATCGATTTGTGATTGTGTTCATCGATGATATCTTGGTATATTCGAAGAGTGCTAAGGCACATGAGAAGCACTTGAGGTTGGTACTGAATTTGCTGAGGAAAGAGCAACTGTTTGCCAAGTTCAGTAAATGTCAATTTTGGTTGACTAATGTGGGATTCTTAGGGCATGTGATTTCTGCTAAGGGTATCAGTGTGGATCTCCAAAAAGTTGAGGTAGTGGCAAACTGGTAAAAACTGAAGACAGTGTCAGAGGTAAGGAGTTTTCTGGGTTTAGCGGGATATTAGTGGCGATTCGTAGAAGAATTTTCTACGATAGCTGCCCCTTAACTCGGTTGACAAGGAAATGAGTCACGTTTGACTGGTCGGAGGATTCAGCAGTGTCTGACCTACTGTCAATTTGGGATCAGAGACCTTGAATTTGAGGTCGGAGACTGGGTTTTCTTGAAATTATTCCCTTGGAAGGGAGTTGTTTGTTTTGGTAGACGAGGGAAACTGAGTCCTCGCTACATTGGACCTTATGAGATTGTTGAGCGGATAGGGCCAGTGGCTTATAGATTTGCTTCACCTCTAGAATTGTGAAAGGTTCACGATGTATTTCATGTATACATGCTCCGGAAGTATCTATTCGATGAATCTCATGTATTGGAGGCGCAACCAATTGAGCTGAGAGATGATTTGACTTTTGAGGAGCAACCAGTGCAACTTCTAGATTGGAAGGAAAAACTATTGCGCAGAAAGACTATTCATCTGGTTAAATTTATGTGGAGGAATCAAAACGTGGAGGAGGCCACGTGGGAAACAGAAGCACTGATGCGGGCTCAACATCCACATTTGTTCTAGTGACAGGTATGAATTTCGAGGACGAAATATCTTTAAGGGGGGTGAGTTGTAACGACCCAGAAATTTAATTCATAAATTGTTGTAAATTAATTTGGGAAAAGAAGAAATTACCCTTAGTTTCAAAGGGGGCTCGGAAGTCAATTTTATGTGGAGACAAATTTGACAGTTTTTCAGGTACCGTTGCGTAGGTCTCGAACTCACGAGTTTGTAGACAGGCGGCACACAGAAAATAGAGACCGTGCGAGAAATTTCGGGTCTAGATTATTCAGGGGCGTTTTAGTAATTTATTATGGGTATGTATTTAACCCAAACCTTCCAGCCCATTCTCATTTCTTCATTTTCTTCCTTTCACAGACCCGTGACACCAAGTGACCGACCGACCGACCGAAACCAAAACACTTTGATTTGGACTTTCAGTTCAAGGAGACTTTGGCCTAGTTGGTTAAACCCATCAGTCTCTACTCCTTCCCATGAGCACAACCGTACCCACCACCGAAGGAGGCAGCCACGGGAGACACCGATCGGAGGAAAGGAAAACCGAAACCTTTCGATCGATTGTCTGGCCAACACAGGTATGGGTTTCGTGTTTAGAGTTCATTTCTGAGTTCTTGTGTTCGAGTAGATGAATTTAGACATAAAATTTGTGAAAAATGGTTGAGTTTTGAGAAAGCTAGGACAACTTGAAGCTCGGCCGGCAATGGAGTTTTCCGACGACAACAACGGACGGCGACGCTATCGTCTTCTCCGGCAAGGCTCCGGTGACTGGGTCGATCAACAGTGTTGATGTGGCAGCGATGTGGAGGCCACCTGGCAGCCACGTGGACGCTACCTAGTGGCTGAGTTAGTAGGCGTGTGTGGCACTGTGCGGGCGCGTGAGGCCTTGTAGCCGGCGCGTGGCTAAATCTCCGGTCTTCTGTAGGCGCATAGGACTGGTTATGGGGTCATGACGACATGTGTCGACAAGGTTTCAACGTTTCGGATCTTTTGACGCAGGTTTCGGGTTAATCGGACGTCGTTTAGGGGTAGTTTTGGACGTCCAAAGTGGCTGCATTTTTAGTCTGTCGCGAGCCGACTTCCCGGGGTTTAGGGAGTTTAAATGTAAGATTTTTAATTATCGTTAGTAATCCCGATTATTACTTTTTACAGGAGATACTGCTCCGGAAACTTCAGAGGAGCGTACGACTGGGGATTAAGCTATCGGTGAGTGGACTTTAGTTTATAACTTATAATGCATGCATAAAGGTATATTTTAATTAAACATTTTTATATATTATTTTTGGTACATTTCTGGAATTTAGAAATTGTGCTATTAAATGATGACTGGACACGGGTTTCAATATTACTGTGAAAACAATGTTTTGGGCTATGACCTGGTTTTATGGACTCTGTTATTAAATGGTTTTGACTTAATAGATTTTGAGTCCATGGTTTTGGGTGTAGAATTGGATATGTGATTTCCTTGGATTTGGGCATAGACCCGGTTTTTCAATGAATTTGGCTTAGGCCAAGAAACAAGGATTTCAAAACATGAATTTTGGTTTTCACTGATTTACTGTCCCCGAGGATCAAGGTTTTCTCCGACTGGTGTTGAGGGGTTTTTCTCCGTAAGATCGTTGACGGTTCTCCGACGCTGATGTCGAGGGGTATTTTCTCCAACGGGTCGTTGAGGCTGTCTATGCATAGTACAAGGTTCTGCACAGCTCGAGGTATATCGGGTGTGTGGAGGGTATTGAGCTACGGCTCGGACTTTTTATTCGGGAGCAGTGGAAAATGTTTTGATATACATTTTGTGTCTATGTTGATTTCATATGATTTGTAAACTCCTTTGAGGAGGGTTTTCAAAACAGGTTTGTGGACCACGAGATGTTTTCATTATACGGATTTTCGTGGGTCTCACCAGTGTTTTACCAAAAACAAGGGATTTGTTGAAAAATAATTTTATGTTATGCATGCATGGTTTACTCTTGGAGGGGAAAAGATATGTTTTCCTCGGAAATAGTTTTAAATGATTATTTTTGTCCACTCACACTTTTGGTGTTTTAAATCCCCTCTAGGCTATTGAGTTGTCGTGGCATATCCAGAGGCGGATGCATTACATTTCATTTGCGCGTTTACCTAGACTATCGGAGTAGGATATTTATTTATGTATTTACTTATCCTACCTAGATGCTCTGATAAGTTTTTTGGACTGAGTGTAAAATTGTGGTTATATTGTTGGATGCTGTATTGTTGGCATTTTCAGTGTTATCTGATTCCTTGTCTGATAGGTGGAAGACAGTTAACCAACCCTTAAGAGGAGCTTCTCTCGAATTTTTGGTAGAATTCTCATAATATATTTGCAAGGACTAAATGGTATTTTGGGAATTTTATTAGGTTTTCAGACGGGAGCAGGGTTTTTCCCGGGTTTCGAGGGGAAATTCTAGAAGGGTCTTGTCAGTAAACTAGAGAGACTAGACAATACTGTACAATTTAAGTAGGGCCATCACTAAGATTGTTGTCATATGTGGAACCCAAAATCCAAAATCACTCGAAAATTGTGGAGCTGTTACGTGACCCATAATTCATATAATGTCCAAATTACCCATGATAATGACATTAACGGCTCACATACCAACTAAATATATTATTTAATCGGGTTAAAGCCTCAATAATAATAATATTCTCCTTGAGAATTAATTGTTATTATTATTCAATTAATAAATAATATCTTTTATTAAAAAAAATATTTATTAATTACAAAATCCATCGCTCGACTAGAATGCTCTGCGACTCTCAAGGTTTCACTATAAATAGTGGAGCTCATTTCACTTTCAAGGGTAATTCATTCCTCGCTTCTAAAGCTCTTTCTGATTTCTTTCTCAAAACTAACTTAAGCATCAGAGTGTTCTTGGTTGAAAACTCCTCTCACGGCTTCAAGCTTAACCTCGATTATTTTTTGTTTACTGTTTGTAGGGATCGTAGAGACTTTTTCAAGCGTGTTCGATTTCTGCTTCAACAATTGGTGCTTTCATTGAGAGTCGAATTGAGAAATACTCAAGGAGTGCTCTCTAATTGTTTCTCAAAAGTCTCAAACTTCGTTCGTCGTTCTTGAACTTTGTTCCCCGTTCTTGAACTTCATTCGTCGTTCTTGAACTTTGTTCATTGTTCATCAAATCTCGTTTGTCAATCATCAACGCCATTCATCGTTCTTATCATGGCAAGAACACGACGATTGGTTTGTTCATATGGGGCCTCTACTTTCTGTTAGAAAAATTAGACAACCTAAATAAGCTATCTAATTTATATAAATCTTATCCTTGCAAGCGTACAAATCATAGAAGATAGTATAGAGATAGGCAAGGGTCGAACCACAGGGACTGGTAACAACTTAATAAAACGAATGAATTGATAGAAAACCAGCTATTGCACACACACTCTAACTGAACCTATGACACTATATACACAACAGTTAGACTCTCACTCTGTATTTAACTAACAATGCAAACAACTAATATGAAAATAAGCTAATATAATGACTTGGAATTGAAAGATGAAAATTAGAACAGAAAATAAGGATAGAATTGAAAGAGCTAAAGACTGCAGACAAATGCAATACGATTATTGAATTATACTATGAACTAGAATGAGTTAAGGCATGCAATCCACTCTAAACAATCTTGAATCAACGCTATGAATGTCTAACTTATCAATTTCAATGCACAACTAAGATCTCCACAGATTTAGCATGGCATATAACTAAACTGTATGAATTCTCTCTTACTTAGCATGTTAGATGCATGGCATATACATCAAACTTATATCTCTAGGTACATCCTAGCATGGCATATACTCAGATTTAGTACCTTGAAACTCATTAAGAACAAAGAGAATTATGAACATCACATGAACCCTAGAACATGGCATCTATCCTAGATCTTCAAGAAATCAGTTTACATGACTAGTTCATAACCCAACCACATGTTGCTAATGAATGAAAGAAGATATGGCAGTCATCCTAACATTCTCAATGGAAAGCAAATATAAACAAGGTAGCTAAGCTTGTAAACAAATGTTTGAAAACAATAAGAACAGAAAAATGATTCTAGTTGCAAAAAGAAATTGATAAACTAAAACTGAATCATAACATTAATTTAATCATGTCTAGGGCTTCCAAGGAGCCCTAACTACTACAAGACTACTCCATAAGCGAATTCAAAAGCTTAAATAAATACATAGAGAGTTTTGGACCTAGAAGAATGCACGAAGCCAAGGTTCTTGGTCTCTCTCCAAGCTTGGAACAACTCCCACTTGTGTACCAGATGTGTTTTTGGTTTTGTGTGTTGTTTTGTTGTAGAATGATGCCTATATTTATAGGTGTAGAAGTCAGCTGAACAACCACATTCTAAGAGGTTTAATGCAATTTACAGCCCTGAATTGAATTCCATTTATAACTCTTTAAAACCAACATTTAGTAGAAGTTTTGTAACTGAAAACTTGATGTTATCAGATTTTTGAAACTGAACACTATCCCTTTATGACGTGATAATTCCTTGTAGAAATGTCCAAATCCCAAGCCGTCAAAACCATCGGAAACTAGACTTCCAGCCTTTCCAACCATATATATCCCATTTTCTAATTCGTTCTGAGCACTTCGCGGCAAAGCTCGCAATTTGGGTGTTCTACAGAGAGCTCTTCGGGCTGATCTTAGGCCACTTGTGGACTAGGGACCCATCTTGACTTTCTTGGGCTTCGACTAATCCATTCTGAGCTCCTCAAGTCTTTATGATTCATTAAAAATAAGATGATTTCTACAAAGCCCTACTTTTATCCTGAAAACATCAAGAACAACAAAATGTCTTGTATTGCATAGAGATTTCAGTCAAAAGCTGAAGTAAAAGAGGGTGTAAAAGTATAGCTTTATGAACTCAACACTTCCTTCTCTAAAGCTCAGGCTGGAAGCGGAACACACACTGAGAACTAGGATGAATAGCTAAGCCATTTTCGGTGCGGGACACGCCAAGTGACTATACTAGCACCCATCGGGACACAGGGACCTACTCCTATTATTGGTTTCAGGAGCTTTCCTATCGCCTTGGTCCATATTGAAGCCAAAATCAAGCTATGGAGCGACAATGACATCCCAAGGGCCAGGTTCCATTTTCCAGCTCCTGACTAGAGAACCCGCCCAGATTCCAGCATGGCTGCCCAGCGGCCAAGTGTGTTCACACATGCCAGCTTGCATTCACACTCCCAGCCATGTTCTGATTGGTTTTCCAAGATTCTAGGGACTTTGTATCTACTTAGAAGTGTAATAACATTCTAGAACACTCAAGACTAGGGTTTCTAATTATAATCCTTGTAGGACAAGGTTATTTACAGGGTCTCCAACAGAACCTCCCATGTACTTGATCGATGTTCACCCTCCTGTCAGAGGAAGGACAGACTAGTAGTTCACAAACTACCCCGGAGGACCTCATCCACAATCAAACAAGAAAACTGACGTGTCACCCTCATGTGAACCGTTAATAACTCGTCAATCTGGGTCACCGCCAACACCACCCACTGACCTTGATGACGAAGGCACCCTTGCCACAACTCCGGCATTGGTCACACTTTGTGGCTATCATATCGTCGATTCAGTCATTACACTATAGTGATTTCTTGGATATGTCAATCTAGTCGGGCTTCTGTTTCCCTGAACCCTTTTTATAGTGATTTGATCCAATTCAATATTCAAGACTTGGTTGAATATTTGCTTGCCTAAATTACTGAACTACCCCTGGACTTCTAGACCCATAACTTCCTCATTTGATCTCCGTTTTCCGCGTGCCGCCTGTCTATGAACTCGTGAGTTCGAGAACTACGCAACGACCCAAGAAAAACTTCCAAAAGTGTTTCCAGACAAAATGTGACTTCTGAACCCCTCCGAAACCTAGTGTAAAATCATCTTTTTCCCAATTAAATTCTCAAATTACTTTAATTTCTGGTCCGGGTCGTTACAGAACTCCATTGTTGAACGCCCCTGGCTACAATGGGGGCATTTGACAAACCAATAAGTTTAGAAGTCAATTCCGAAAAATAACAAAGTTTGTAGAGAAGATTTAACACATGAATCTCAAAATTCTGCATAAACGAACATTTTCATTTCCTCATTTGAAAAGTGGGGCAAATCACATATCGATTGATCAACTAATTATTCAATACTGAAATGTAAATACAAACATAGATCTAAACCTATGATCTATGGCAACTCCGGAAGCAAGTCTTCAAAGCCCATCGATTTCTAGAACTCGGCCCATTCTTTGGCAGAAAGCAAGGGGATGACACCAAACAATGAGTCATCCATATCAGGAATGTCATCTTTCTTGACTTCAAGCTCAGGTTCAGGCTTAGGATCATGCTCCAGCTTAGGCTCGGGCTCAAGTTCAGGCTCTAACTCTTTGGTGGTGAGCTCGCTGCAATTTGCCATATCCAACTTTAACTCCACATTTTCTTTTTGGTGCAAAGTTGTGGGGCATGTGGTCGCAAAGACAATTCATTTTTCAATTTCTGGATTTCAGCCTCCGGGAGTCTGATCTTCTCCTCTGAATCTTGCAAACATCCACACAACAGAACATACAAGCTAAGAACGACATCACGTTCACTCTCTACTAGTATCTTCTCTGCATGATTCGTCTCCAGCTCACCCACCTCACCCTCCAATGTGCGAATCCTCCTTGTTAGGAAGTCATTATTTCGTCTAGAACGATCTCGGTCATCTCGAAGGAAGCATGATGTGTAACGACCCGGATCATAAATTAAATTATTTTGAGAATTGGATGATTTTACCCTCGATTGTGGACGGGTCCGAGAGTTCCTTTTTGACTGGTAGTACTTTTGGGAATTTTTCTTAGGTTATTGCTTAGGTCTCGAACTCACGAGTTCGTAGACAGGCGGCACGCAGAAAACGGAGTTCATGTACGAAAGTTATTGGTCTATATGTGCAAGGGCATTTTGGTAATTTTGGTTTGGGAGAAGATATTTTAACCCCAATTATTTTACATCTTCATTTACATCTTCACTTCAATTCATCTTCATCTCATTATCACTCATCTCTCTCTAAAACACAAACACATCGAACCCGTGAGAAAACACCCAAAACCCACAAAGTCAACTTTTGATTCAAAGCTTTAACTTCCATTGTTGATCCACTAATCGTATTCTACTCCTTCCCACGATCACAACCATACCAACCATCGAAGGAGAGGACCACGGGGGAAGCCGAACCGAGTATAGGAAGTTTCGGATCTTCCGATCGATTTTTCGGCTTACACAGGTACGTGTTTGTGGTTTTGAGGTCATATTTGGATTCTTGGGTTTGAGTAGATAGATTTAGACATAAAAATTGTGGAAAATGGTTGAGTTTTGAGGAAGTTATAAAAGCTTGAAGTTTCGGCCGGAAATGGGGGATTCCGACGAAACCAAACGGCGGCGGCCGGTCATCTTCTCCGGCCAGACTTCGGCGACGGCGTCGGTAGCCGATCGTCTTCTCCGGTGAGTCACCGGAGACCGGTCGAGTCAGGTCAGACCGGGTCAGGTCGAGTGAACCGATCGGGGTTAAGTGAATCGGTCGGGTCGAGTTGAATCGATCGGGTGAGTGAATCAGTCGAGTTGGATCGAGTCCGGTCGAGTCGGGCCGAATTGGACTGGTCCAAGCGCGTGAACACTGTAGCAGGCGCGTGACAGGCGCGTGAGGGCGCTTGGGTGCTTGGGCGCGTGTTCTGACCTTCCGGTGGCGTGTGGCGGCGCGTGGGACTATTCCCGAAGTCACGGCGGCACGTGACTAGGGTTTTGGGACATTCCGGATCAAATTTTGTTGGTTTCAAGGCCATAGGAGTTTGTTTAGGGCCCGATTGGGCAATCCCAGCAGTAATGGTTGACCGTGGAGCGGGTTTTGAGCTCGGAAAGTCAAGGTAGTTGGGTCATTATTGTGCATGTGTTCCTTGAGCTAGAGCGTCCATGAATTTTGGGTTGAATGATATATGTGAGTGGACTTTTGATTTATAAATTGAAATGCATGCATCAATGTATCTTTGTTTAAATACTGCTATGTATTGTTGCATTGAATTTCCGGAATTTAGAAATGATTGTTGGACACATGTTTTCCAATATTTTAGTTAAAATGTATGTTAAGAAATGTCACGGTTTTTGGACTCGATTTTGATATCGTTTTGACGTGGAAATTATTGAGTCCATAATTTGGGTTTTGACCCGGTTGTATGATTTTATCGGATTTGGCCATATTTGAGGGAGGCCAGGAACCGGGACTAGGATCCGTTATTAGCGGTGAACCCGGTGAACCTCCAAGATAAACCATGATTTGAGGGAGGCCATGACCCGGGGCCAGGATCCGTTATTCACGATGAACCCAGTGAACCTCCAAGATAAATATATTTGAGGAGGACCAGAATACGGGACTAGGATCCGTTATTAGCGGTGAACCCGGTGAACCTCCAAGATAAATATATTTGAGGAGGACCAGAATACGGGACTAGGATCCGTTATTAGCGGTGAACCTCCAAGATAAATATATTTGTGGAGGACCAGGATATGGCATTAGGATCCGCTGTTGGCGGTGAACCTGGTGAACCTCCAATATAATTGGTTACTGTTTCTCCGACTAGCGTGGAGAGTTTTGCTCTGCTGGTTTGTTGAGTGCTCCGACTCTGGCATCATGGAGTTTTAGCTCCGTCGGGTCGCGAGGATGTCTATGCATAGTACAGAGAGTTGTGATACAGGACTAGCACACCCCAAGGGATACCCTGGTGGCTAGGGATATGCCAGTCGAGGGATATGCCGACTGATGTGATATGATAGCCGAAGGTTATACCGGCTGATGATATGATATGATAGTCGAGGATACTTACCGACTGATGTGATATCATAGTACAAAGAGTTGTGATATAGGACTAGCACACCCCAAGGGATACCCTGGTGGCTAGGGATATGCTAGTCAAGGGATATGCCGACTGATGTGATATGATAGCCGAAGGTTATACCGGCTGATGATATGATATGATAGTCGAGGATACTTCCCGACTGATGTGATATCATAGTACAGAGAGTTGTGATATAGGACTAGCACACCCCAAGAGATACCCTGGTGGCTAGGGATATGCTAGTCAAGGGATATGTCGACTGATGTGATATGATAGCCGAAGGTTATACCGGCTGATGATATGATATGATAGTCGAGGATACTTGCCAACTGATGTGATATCATAGTATAGAGAGTTGTGATACAGGACTAGCACACCCCAAGGGATACCCTAGTGGCTAGGGATATGTCAGTCGAGGGATATGTCGACTGATGTGATATGATAGCCGAAGGTTATACCGACTGATGATATGATATGATAGTCAAGGATACTTATCGACTGATGTGATATCATAGTACAAAGAGTTGTGATATAGAACTAGCACACCCCAAGGGATACCTGGTGGCTAGGGAAATGCCAGTCGATGGATATGCCGACTGATGTGATATGATAGCCGAATGTTATACTGGCTAATAATACGATATGATAGTCGAGAGATATACCGACTGATGTGATATGATAGCCGAAGGTTATACAGGCTGATGATACGATATGATCGTCGAGAGATATGCCGACTGATGTGATATGATAGCCGAATGTTATACCTGCTGATGATGCGATATGATAGTCAAGGGATATGCCGACTGATGTGATATGATAGCCGAATGTTATACCGGCTGAGGATACGATATGATAGTCGAGGGATATGCCGAATGATGTGATTTGATAGTCGAGTATTATGCCGGCTTATATGTATTGCCAGCCGAGGGCTATTCCGGCTGAGGATACGATATGATAGTCGAGGATACTTGCCGACTTATATGATATGATAGCCGAGGATATTTCTGGCTCTAATATGATTTGACGACGATTGTCATGTGCTTAATCAACCTATGAAAATACTGCGTCATCAGGGTCTGTGGGTTGTTGTGGGCGGTGACCCAGAGTGACGAATTATTGTTGGTTCACAAGTATCTGACTAATCTGTTGTCTTGTGGTATTCCAGTAGAGGTGGCAGCAGTGTCTGACCTACTGACTTTTGGTGTCAGAGGGTATTCCTTTTTGGACCACCATTATTCCGAGGTCTTGGTTTTTGACCTGTATGGTATCCTACGTCTGACAGGTAGGAGTGGTCAGTAAGTACAGAGGTTCTGTCGAGAACCCTGTAAGGTTTACAAAAAAATTATTTAAGGATAAAGGGTATTCCTGGTATTAAATTTTTGTGGTAAAAGAGCTGTCAGACGGGATAAGGGTTCTTTCCGGGTTTCGAGGGGAAATTCGGGAAGGGTCCTTACATGATGTGTCAATAAGCATCGATATCCAGTTGAGCAGGGCAACATCCTATCTGGCAGATGATCCCACGGGAAAACTTCGAGAACGGGAACTTGAAGTCCCAGTTAATGATCAAAGGGTGAAATCATCCATTGTCCGTCGATTGGATTCTTGCCCTTGCTATTTCTGAGAGCCTTTATGGAAGAACATTTATCGATGAGGTCCACAAATATGCCATCCGGAAAGGCAATTTGGTTGCAGATCTTCCATGAATTGAAATCTTCAAGTCCAACAAACTCTGAGTCCTCCCCGCGGAATGGATTATGACTACGCAAGCCACCACACTCCCACAATGCAAGTCTGCTAGACCTTTCCGAAAATATATCTTCACAAATCTTTAGACGCTCATCTCAAAAAAAGAGACTCGTCACTACTTGAATCGTTGCCAAAAGAATGTTTCGAGCTCTCAGAATCATCAAAAAAGTAAAGTTGAAATAAAGAAACAATTTAATTGGTTTTTGAAATAAATATATATTCATAATACATATTTATATTATATATATTCAACAAAGCAAAAAAAGCTATCAGAATTAAAGAACAAAAAAATATCAAAAAGCAGCCGCGAAGCCAAGCCGCCATTGAGCTGAACGGAGACAACAGAGAAAGGAAGTTGTGCCGCCAAGCCACCTCGCTGCCTCAGCTGATAGCACCGTAAGCAGCAGCCTGCCGTGTGGGGACCGCCTTTCAGCCCTCACTCGCGCCTGTCTGCGAGTGGCGAATACGTGCCAGCTACCACTCCCATGGTGCCCACGTGTCAACGGAACAAAGGTGATGATGACGTCAGCATACAACTTTTTTCACTCACAGTCCACATCGACTGCACGCTGACGTTATCTTTGCGCATCAGCCAAGCAGAGCACAGTTCTCCTGCCACACGCGACCCTCCGGTCATCCGCATTCTCTCATTGATAAAACGTGAGGCCACAGAGTTAGGCCCTCCTATGCGCACACGTGTTGGACCAGCAGGCCATGCTGACATCACTCATCACAGGTTTACGTCAGCTGAAGGCTTTTCTGCACTTTTAAGCCGACAAGACCACTATTCCCAGGGACATGGCTTTGCCTTCACTGCATACGGGGCCCACCGATCAGTCCCAATCACCATGATGCGATCATCTCAGTCGTTGATCTATCCATATGGCTCTCGCTACACATCATCTCAGCCATCCATCTTTTGCAGCAGACAACTTTGGATTATTTTACAAATGATTCTCTGTTTTCGCAACAAACATAGTGCACAATACCCTTTCAGCAGTGATGATTTTTATCATCTGGTCTCATCAACTCTCTCCTCATGGAACCATTGACGAAAAGAAAACATATCAGAAAAAGAGAAGAAAATGATCATAAATTTACCTCTTTTCTCACGACTTAGGAGTGATCAAAGTAGTAAAATTATGGACATCGGTAAATTTTTTTTCAAAATGAGTAAAAATAGATATTATATAAATATACATTTATTTTTAATTTTTAAAAATTTATTCAAATTCATTTGGTAATAGGTATCCATGACAATTTTACCGTTTATTTTCCCTTTCAATTTTTTTTTTTGCTTTTCATTTTGTTTTTAACTTCTAATTTTTTTTTCTTTTAATTTTCTTTTTTTGCTATTTAATTTCTTTTTTTTTCCCAACTTTTCATTTTTTTTACTTCTAATTTTCTTTTTTTTCTATTCAATTTCTTTTGCTTTTTTTGTTTCTTTTCATTTTATTATTTGCTTTTTATTTTTTTTCTCCTTCATTATAATAAATAACAATACAAAAAATAAAAAAATAAAAATAATTTTGATTTTAAAAATAACTAAAAAAAAAGGAAGAGAAAAATCAATAAATAAATTATAAAGAAATATGTCATCTCATGATGGATTTACCTTTTGGATTGTCGTCGTGCATGTAGAACCTTGGTATTTCTCCAAAGTAACCTTTCAACATTCCGCCATTAATTATCTGTATGAATTTTGGCTATTTTGGTTGATACTTAATTGTTTTCCTATCTATTTTGTCTTGGAAAGAACTGATAATTTGGGTTAAAATTTTAGACTACAAAAGGATGGCTACTCCTCTGGGGAGTTTTCTAGCACCGTCGCCATTATTAACGCAATTGAGAGCTTGTAATGTTGGGTGCTCTCTGATTGCTAAGATGGTGGAGCCATCAGAACCCAGAACCTTGGAATCGGTAGACTCGTATGACGTGATGGAAGGCATGTGCTCGTGGAAGAAGTAGCAGAGGAAACGGAGGGCGGCGAAGAGAGCGAGAAGAAGGGTTGAGAAGAAGATTAGAGAGAGAGCGAGATGGAGATTCGTGGTCGTTCGGAAGAGAAGAGAGGCCGAGAAGAGAAATCGAAGAAATCACGATGTTTTTCTTAACGGAAAAAGGGTACCCGTAGGCAACCCTTGCCCTACCCATCAATATCTTTGCTCATATAACTAACACCAATGGGTACCCAAGCACATGAGTAATTATGCCCATCCCTACATGAACCCTTCCACTCTCCTCTTCTTCCCCAACAGCAAAAGAAAATCTTCAAATTACTTTTGGCTTGGAATGAAGGTTGACATTCCTTTTTTTTAAATAAAGGATATGTCTAGTCATTAGTGAGGGAATAAATTTTAAAATAAATAATATTAAACTTCAAATCATCAATGAGGAGATTAATTATAGATGGTCCACAAGCTAAACCCAATCACACAAGCTCAAGTCCGATGCCTACTTATATCAGTTTGATGTTACGTTCCGAGCTCAACGGAATTTTTTCAACACAAAAGTAATGCAAGACAAAAGTCTAACATCGGCAAACATGATTTACTGAGGATTCCAAAAAATGTACATCCCTTAGGATTCCCTGAATTCCAAAGCGATGTTGGGCATTTGTGGAACCCAAAATCACCCAAAAATTGTGGAGCTGCCACATGGCCTATAATTCATATAATGTCCAAATTACCACTGGTAATGACATTAACGGCTCACAAACATCCACACATTAAATAATGTATTTACCAACTAAATATATTATTTAATCGGATTAATGCCTCAATAATAATAATATTCTCATTGAGAATTAATTGTTATTATTATTCAATTAATAAAAAAGATATTTTATTAAAAAAAATTATTTATTAATTACAAAATCCATCGACCAATCAGAACGCTCCGCGACTCTCAAGGTTTCACTATAAATAGTGGAGCTCATTTCATTTCAAGGGTAATTCGTTTATCGCTTCTAAAACTCTTTCTGATTTCTTTCTCAAATCTAACTTAAGTATCAGAGCGTTCTTGGTTGACCAAACCCCTTGGGGCTTCAACCTTAACCTTGATTGTTTTTTGTTTGTTGCTTGTAGGGATCGTAAAGGGGATGTAAACTTTAATAAGAGGATGTAAACTTTTAAAAAAAAGGGTATGTATTATCCTTGAAATTGAATGTAAATTTTCAAGTTTTATTATTTTTGTCTACTAAACACTTAAGTGCATTAATTCAGCATAGAATATATCTTTTTTATGTCACGTCAAGAACTTTGATAAAAAATTTGAACGAACTTGACGGTAAAGGTTAAAGTAAGATGACATTTTGGCCCAAAGTGATGAGTTTTTATTCCTAATGGAGTTTCTGTTTTTTTTTTTCAGAAGATGTTATGGTTTTCCAATTTTTAGTATTTGCTCTTAAATTTTATTTAAAGTTAATAGGCTAGCTTAAGAAAAGAATGAGATAAATAAATAAATAATGTATGGTATTTTTATTCTTGAAATTGAATGTAAATTTTAACGAGTTGTGGCAATATATTTTAACGAAATTTACGATATGCAGAGTCACAATCAGATGACAGGTGGCTTACAAGCAGAGTATAGTAACAAAATGAGTCTTTGTGAGTTGAGTTAGATTTGAGTAGAGTTTCATGGGGGTATTTGCGGAAAAAAAAAGAGATGACATGTGGCCTAGAAGGAGAGTGTAGTAACAAAATGAATCTTTGGGAGTCAAGGGAAAATTGAGTATAGTTTCGGAGGGTGGGGGTGGGGGTATTTGAGGTAAAAATCCCACGATAGTATATGAAGAAAAAATTCCAAAAATAATATATCAATATCAATTCAGTGTAAAAAAAAATATACAAAAAATATATCAATTATAATTATGTCTAAAAAAAAGGAAAAAATAATTCAATTCAGTATAAAAAAAAAAGTATATCGATTACCATTGTGTAAAATAAAAATATATCAATTATAATTCTTGTGTAAAAATATGCAAAAGTATTTGGAAGCAGGGATTGAACCCGACGTGAATCGAACACGCAACCTTCTGATCTGGAGTCAGACGCGCTACCATTGCGCCACGGATCCACTAATTGTTAAGAGTTATTACAAAGATTTACTTATATTCTTAAATTTGGCTTGAATATATTACTGCACCACCAATAACTCTCTGAAGTCTGATCCATCCCCCATAGCAGATCACGACCCAATCCCCTTCACCGCTCACAGCCACCAACTCTCTTTCCCCGTAGCTCCCAGCCATCCAAATCTGGTCGAAATTTTCGCTGCCATCGACTGGGTTTCGAAGAAGATGGTGGGTCGGTCCGATTGCAGATTACTGGAAGGGAGAGGTGGTTGCCATGGATGATGGTTGGCGGCCATGATTGGCTGCAGGTTTTCTGAAAAAGTAAATCATTTTTCCCAATTTTGTTTTTAATTTTTAAATTGAATTATTAATTTACTGCCCTAGAAGAAAATTGATTTCCACAACAAAACAAAAAAATGGATTTTTTTGTTGTTGCTGTGAGATGTTTTATTAAAACATCTTACAATGATAAAAAAAATAGATATTAGTTTCATAAAAAACCTAATCAGGTTCACGAGGATTTGAGAAGATACAAAAATACAATCCGGTCCGACTACAAACGAAAAAGCATACAAATTACAACACTCACCACCAACAAAAATAAAAAGTATAATGCATACAATGTTGCCTGGTGAAGAAAAAAATACAGCACATTGTAACTAATATGTAAGATAAACTGATCACTCCTATTTAAAAAAGGCTAATCATCGTGGATAAAACTACAAAACAATAAATAAAGAAAACATTAATACAAGAAGAAAATGAACTAATAGAAAATCGGTAAAATACCTCAACAAGTAATACATAAAGTAAATGACACTTTAGTACTTTGTGTTTTACACGAAATATCAGAGTTATATATGACTTTTTCAATATTGCATTTAAATACCCTGAACTCTTTAAAATGTTTAACCTTTATTCCACCAATACATTTCCAGCATAATTTTCGTTTGTTAATGACGTAGTGGGTTTGTGGCCCATCCAAAAATGAATCTAAAGGTGACTTTAGGCAAAATTGATTAATTAACCTTTAATTATTTCTCACACCAAGATTTTGACAGTAGATATTGGGGGAGATAATCAAGGGGTAAAGTAAATTTGCTTGCATTTACCTTGATTTTCATCAGCTCACTAAACGCTACCAAAAAATATAACGATGGGACACAAGTGAGACCTTTTTATGTATTCAGCCATTCAGGGTACTTGAATCCAAAATTTGAAAAGCCAACTATAATTTTAAAATTTGGTATAAAACACATAATACTAAAATATAATTTACTACCATACAATTCTATTAGAACCTGCAAAAACAAACACTAATGAACCTGTTAAATAACCTTATGAGAAGCCAATACGCTAAAAGAAAAGGTAGAAAAAATAGTGAGAATAAATTAAACTGTAGGAAGAAAATGCTAAGAAATGAAATAGAAGAACCTAATTGCAATCAACCTAGCAGCTCAAATAATATAACAAATAAGCTTATTGGTCCAAATGCCCTTTGAAATCTTACACTAAATCTCAATTAACCCTTGTAATCGCGAATCTCTCATTTTGGCCCTAATTTTTCCCCAGTTTCCTACTTTGTTTTCCTTTTCCGTCAAATCCATTCAAATCCGTTAAATTGGCTTATGTGGCAGTTATGTGGCAAAATTTGGAATGTGCATTTAAGTAATTTTTATTAATTATTATTAAAAAAAATTAAAACTAAAGTTCAATAAATAAAAAATAAATAAACCTCTTTAGTTTTAATTTTTCAATAATAATTAGTAAAAATTCCTTAAATGCCTTTTTCAATTTTGCAACATAACTACCACATAAGTCAATTTAATGAATTTGGATGGATTTGACAAAAATGAGGAACAAAGTAAGGAGCTGGGTAAAATTAGGAGCAAAGTGAGACGATTCACTGTTCCAGGAATTAAGTGAGACTTATTAGTATAAAGTTCAAGGGATATTTGGAACAATAACAAATAATATGACAAAAAGGAAAATGGATTGACATACGTGTAGTAGAAAAAAAAGTGTTAAAAAATCCTAAAAACTAAACCCTAAACCTCAAAATAGGACAATTATTGTAAAATGTTTTGTACATTAAATCTATCAATACTAAAGACAAATATGGTGCCAATTAAATTAACAATTATTTTGAGAAAAAAAGATTGACAATTATGAGCATATGAATCAAAACTTCTCACGAACAAATAAAAAAGTTGAGAGAAACAACATACAATAGAAAGAAAATTTAGGGAAAAGAGAATGAAAATAACCCTAATAATCATAAGGAGCTGATTTTGACACTTTCCTTTTTACCTCATGCACTCTTTGTTTATTATAATCGTCAGATTGAATAAAAATAAATAAAAATCAACAAATAGAAACAAATAAAGGAGTGCAAAGGGAAAAAAGTAGATTGAAAATCACTTCCTTAAATATATTTGTCCAATGACAAAGATGAAAGAAGGAACATAAATGAATACTCATTGTACCGACTGTCCATATCTAAAATCAGAATGAAGCATTTAACACTGAACCTTCGATAATAGGCCAAAGGATACAGTAGAAGGCCAAAAAGAAAATATAAAAAGAAAAAAAAGCAAACAAGAAAAGAGAAAGAACAGATAGATCTCCACCGGAAAGGAGTCACAAAAGGAAAGGAAAAAGACACAATAAAAATCTATAGGAGTTTAGCATTATAACCAATCAGAAGTTCAGAACCAAACTTCCTAATAATGCGTTTCTAGGGCAACAAAAAGAGAAGAGAATGAATGCAAGTCAAAGAGCATAATGGCTGACCCTGTTCTGTGCCTTATCTCAAATCTCCAAAGACTAATGACACTACCCAGGATGCCGACCGCCGGCAGACTAACACAAATGCTGCCGGAAAAGAAGAATAGATAAATGTTGATGAAATACCAAAATCTTGTATGATGGAACTGAAACAACGTAGTATCCTTCTTCAGGGATTTTGAGGCAAATCCATGGAAACTCATTTCTACAGGGGGAGAACTATATCAGGCAGAAGTAGAACAGTGAATGGTGTTTGGCATAAATGGCATGTCTGAAAGGGCCTGGATACATTTGAATGACTAAGAAGCAGAAATCAAAATAAAGTGCACAGCTTATGGCTGGGTAGTAATTAATTGTGGATAGAACCATGTAACGTAGATTCAAATATAATGTGAAATTACTAAAGTGAATGAAGAACACCACATAAATATTATATACACGGAAAATGCTAGAATATACATATTTCACATAAATCAAATCTCAAAGGTCGATACAAGAGCAAGTCGAGGTCAATTAAAAAACCTTGGATTGGCAAGTACTGGACAGTCTCAGTCTTGAATCATGATTGACTACTTGAGCACTTTGAAGCCAGTCATCCCTCTTTCGACTCTGTCCATCAATACAGAAATTAGAATCAAACCCAAAGAGATGAAAATTTTAGTTTTAGGGTCAGATTATTCCCTCCAATCATATCAGGAAGGGTACATATGCCATATTATACACAACACAACACAGTTAATTACTGGAAGGCACTCTGGCTCATACCATGTATTGCTTCCATGTTCTCTTCCTTGTAAACACCAAGGGGTGAACCATGGACTGATAAAAGCATCTCCCCAGGCTTTGGGACCCTTAGCGTTTTCGGTGTCATCCCAATCGACAGCCTTTGGCTACTAACCTGCAGCACAAACCAGAAGCCAATTATTATTTTTTTTTTAAGAACAATTAAATCATTCAGACACAAGTAGAAGTAACCGACATCCAGATGCCCGGTTTTCTTAAAAGTAGATCCAACAGCAAAAGAGCACAGAGGTTTAGCAAACTCAATAGCTACAATGACAATGAAGCTAAGTACTAACTGTTGCATGCTTTTGTCACAACTCGATACCTAGCAAACTCTCTAGTCTCTACCAAAAGCTTATAATTTTCTCTGCACAATTAAAGTTGCTAAGGCTTCGGTGTAATAATCTTTTCCAGTTTCTCCTGTGAGCAAGCTCTTCAGCACTGTAGATGAGCTTACAAAATTATCACATAATCTCTCTTATTCACGTAAATTAACTGAAGCTTCACTTGTAGTTGTTAACGCAAGTAGAAAATCAGCTTAGACTTCTTCCATATCCAGAAGATAAGACAACAACTGCATCTATATACATTTGGAACTCACGTACTCAGTAAGAATTGTGAATCAAACCAAAAGCTATCAACAGAGCTTCACACATTATACAATCAAACAAAAAGCAGCTCACTAGAAACCGAATGTGAAAAATCAATTACGAAGCTACAAACCCCAGGAGTTTGGAGAGTATCTTGCTTCCCTAGCATCAGAGTACCATATTGCTCCTCCAGAACCTACAACAAAATTTTCAGAAGGGTAAATAGTATTTATTTGTATGCATGTTCTATACGCCCATGTGTGTGTGAGCATATGTGTATGTACTATATGAAAATGACCCTTTACTATATATTTATTGCATGTGAGTACAAAATATAGAAATCCAAACGAACTTAAACGTTTTGATTTTCTAGTTAGACACATATCAGACATCAAAAGAACCCATTAATTTTTACATGAAAATAAATCACAAGAAAACATACAAAGTCCCTGATTTGGAGATTATCAGCACCCAGAAAGGTTGTTTTCTCTGCCAAAAACCAAATCAATCATGTGAGATATATAAGCAACCATACATAGTCATCCCTCTAACTCTAGTTCTCCATGTCCAAAGTTTAGAAATTTCCAATACCTGCTTTACTGGAAAACTCATAGCCATCCAGAGATGGGATTCCAGCTGAGCAACCAGAATAAGCCATGGACAACCGGCGGAGAAGAGTCTCATGGAAATCTATTCCGTCATTCATGGATACATTTCCTTCCTTACAAACCCATTGCAAGTCCATCTTCCCATTTTCTTCATTTCTTACTATCGACAGGTTTTGATAGTTCTCTTCAAAATATTGCAACACTGGGGTTTGCAGCTGTTCGCTGCCGAAATAGGAGCGAAGCAAACGCAATTTAGTCAGTATCTGTTCAATCCCCATGTCACGAATAGCCCTAATGGCTGAAGATTGCCGCTCAACTGTGGAAAAAGGAACAAACAATTGGAGCATT
This sequence comes from Oemleria cerasiformis, assembly GCA_037349345.1. Classification (NCBI taxonomy): domain Eukaryota; kingdom Viridiplantae; phylum Streptophyta; class Magnoliopsida; order Rosales; family Rosaceae; genus Oemleria; species Oemleria cerasiformis. The sequence goes on from JAZGTL010000007.1 coordinate 14,474,627, forward strand.
TTTGTCACCCCAGCCTGTTAATTATTAAAACTTTACTATAAAGCCATAATTCTACAGTATAATTTAGTAACTCAAAAGCACAAAATTGATTATTGAAGCTAAAAGGGAGTAACAAATCAAAAAATGTTAAACCCACCAAAAAAATGCACAGACAGGAAAAAAAAATTATGGGAAAGGCATCATTTATTTTTTATTTTTATGGAAAGTCAGAAATCTATTTCTGATCAGCTTATTAGCATTTTCTCATTGAACTGTTAACAAACGTCTATAATCTATTCAAGAAAAGGAAAAGAAAACCCCAAAAATGAATAAATTAAAGGCAAACTCTGTGAGTAGAAACCCGAGGATAAGATGGAGGAAGTGAAATTATACCATCTGGGTCTGTAAATGGAGCTTCTTGCTTCTCATTCGGTGGCTCATTTGCCTCGGAAACCTCAAAATCCGTCACCGGTGACGGAGCAACTTGTTTAACAGTTTTCTTAGCTCTTTTTCTTGCCATACTGGTAGACTTTGCTATTATATCCAACAAGAAATCCACAAATCAACAGTCAGATTCACACACCCACAGACCCAATTCTCACAATTCTCAGAAATTTCAGAATATTAGCTTAATCAATGAAACTACAACCCCAATTGTCTGAAAATTATCATCAGGAATGCCCAATTATCCAATTTTCATATACTCTAAAAATAAAAGAAGAGAAACCCCAATTTCAATGTCTGTTCAAAGTTGCGGAATGATTCTTATAAGAGCAAAGAAAGGTATGGTTAACTTGAGTACAAGTTAAAAAATTAAAGCCATAAAATTAAGAAAAGTCCGGGTTTTGTTTGGAGGCAAGAGATGAACTAACCACCGACCGTCGGCGATATCGGGTAGCTGAAACTGCTGGGCTTCGGCGGGGCCGCTGACAAAATGAGTTAGAATTTTTTGGTCGATAATGAGTTTGAAATTTGAGATGCAGGAATTTCGTTTGGGCGGATAGCGGCACAGCTAGGATTGAAGGTCGACGCATAAATACTTAAGCGGCAAATTACACTCTATTAGCCGTGTTATACACCAAATTGCTTATATATAAATTCTTAAATTTTTCAGTAAAAAAAAGAAACTCTTAAATTTAACATTTAAATATCTTTAGTTTTTTAGAATATTTCATCCGAGTTTATCCAATATAATATATGCCGTAAGTTCCATTAATTGTTAAAATGTCTCATGCGAGGTCCACCCAAAAATAACTACGAAGTTGACTTTTAAGGCAAAGTAATAATTTTTTATCACTTTATTTGACCGGGTAAATGTTGCAAAAAAACTACTTTCCCCTAAACTCAGCTTCAGAGTTGGTTTTGGATGGGGCGCGCACGTGACACCTTATCAATTAAGGTCATGCAAAAAAAACATTTTCTCCTAAACGCAGTTTCAGAGTTGTTTTTGGGTGACACACGCATGTGACACCTTATCAATTAATCGTACTTATAACGGAAATTGTAACTGATAAGCCCATGTGAAACGTTTTAAAGACTTCATATATAACTATGAAATTTAATTCAAACAGAGAGGAATAAAGTGTTAAGGACCACCGTCTTAAAAAAACTAAAAATATGGCAGTAATTATCAGACTTAATTTACTTGCTTATATATCCATCACGGGAAAGGATTTGATATCCCCAAAATTGGTGTCCTCTTTGGGCATGTTTGGCAGGCCTCACTAGCTAGGAATAGCCACGAGTACACCAGATAAAAAATCTAACTCGTGTTTAGCAAAATGATGGACTAGCTTAAGTGGTACTAATAGTCCCAAACAAAATAAAACATGATCCTTAAGTGGGATTAAATAGCGAAGAAAAGAAGGTGTGTTTAACTGAGGCTAACTTTTTCCCTCCAATGCTCGCGCTCAAACTCTTTCCATGCACTACTCGAGCACGAATTTTGTTCCCCTCACCGTTCGTGCTCATCAGATTCTCTCTCTCTCTCTCATGCTCAAGGCTTAGCTCCGCATTGATAAGAATTGATTGTCGAAGCTCTTGGTGATATTGTAGTGGTAGACGATGAGGTAAAAGTATGAGATGGAGAAGAAGGGTGTAAACTTGAGAGTTAGACCTGACCTATGTGGTGCAAATTGGCAGGTCTCTCTATTTTTTTGAATTTCTTGACAGTTGCAGCAATTACAAATTCTCTCAAAAGAGTAATTGAACGGAAAATTATTATTATCCTATTTAATTTTCTAAATTAATATTAATTGAGCGGAAGTTTAGCCCCTAATTTTCACATTTTATTAATGTTTGGTCCCTTATTAAATAAAATAAAAAATATACTAATATACATTTTCTTCCTCTTCTTTTCTCTTTCAAATGTTTGGAGGCAGGCAAAGCTGCAACCGTTTGGAGACTAGTGGAGCTGCAACCGTCTGGCGACTAATGGCGCTACAACCATTCAACGATGGGTGGAGCTCAACTGTTCGGCGATTAGCAGAGTGATTAATGGCGCTACAACCATTCAACGATGGGTGGAGCTCAACTGTTCGGCGATTAGCAGAGTTGCAACTGCACGACATCTGACGGGGCTGCAACTAGTCTATAATTAGTGTCAGAGGTGTAAATACTTAGTTTTTAAGTGATAGTAGGGGTGTTGCGGGAAACCAAAAAACCGACCGAATGACCGAACCTAACTGAATCATCCCTAAAAATAACCATACTTCAAAAAACAGTAACCGAAACAAGAAAAACTGAAGTGGAATCGGTTTGATTTCGGTTTCCGGTTCTCTAGTACTAAAAAAAGGCAAACCGGTAACGGATGGATGCTGAGGAGAAAATCAAGGCCTTTTTGTTACTGATGAAGCCCAACTCAATGAAATTGGGCTAGAATCCGATGAAGCTCACCCTCGACCCAACATGCAAAAATTCACCCTCGACCCAACTTGTCCTTGCTCTCTCACATATCTGAACATAGACTCCAAATTTCATAATATAAACTGAACAAAAACAAGGGTTTTAATCCCAAACCCAATCGAGAGTGGAGCTCGATGCGAAGATTAAGATCGGCGACGTACCCTTCAACCTAGATTTGAAGATGAAGATGGGCGGCGTACCCTTCAACCCAGATGCGAAAATGAAGATCGACGGCGTTCCTTTCAACCGAGATGCAAAGATGAAAATCGATATGATCGAAGGGAGAGCACCGTCTGGCTACTGTCGCCACCACCGCTACTAGCCATAGCAGATGCCGTCAATCTCTCACTCAATCGCATCACAGATTCATCGCCGCTATCAATCGCTCTTGTCTCTCCCTCAATCACTTTGTCTTTCCCTCAAATCCCCAATGGTTGTTATTTCTTACAGGTGCAAAACCGATCTCGAACCAAAACGTCCGGTCCAGTTCGGGTCCGGTCCAAAAGGTAAAAAACGAAAATACCAAACCGGTATCGATACTGATTTGGCAATTTACTTCGATTTCGGTTGTGGTGAAATACTGAACCGATTGTACTAATTAACACGTGATAGTACAGTACATTAATTCAACTATAGATTTAAAAAAAAATTATAAGGTGTGATCTTTTTAGAATGTATATAGTGAAGCGGCTTAATAATTAATTGGTCAAAAAAAATCAGAAAAAAAAAATCACATGTAAAAAATTGACATACAACCCAATCAAATTTAGCTAGATCTGCTCCTTGTTATTTATTAAGAAATAATTATTTATAATTATTACTCAGATTCTATTTTTGTTGCGAACCCAGTTTTGACGCTAACACCAACCAAGTAGAATCGGGGTAGTAGATAGTTATCCCAAATTTGACCCAAAATACGATTTGCATTTCAAAAGGCAGCTTGAAATAATAATATAGTATATAATAAACTACATAAAAGTAACTAAATTATAGGGGTAATTTCAAGTTCGTATTCCAACTATAAAAATTTGCAAAAAAGTACCAAAACTATATTGCCACTAACAGAAGGGTACTTCTATTACCTTTTCCGTCCAAAAGAGCGTTAAAAGTACACGTGACACTAATTTGTCCACTCGGATTATCACAAAATCACTCCCTCTAAAAGTACACATGACACTAATTTTGTCCTCTAAAAGTACACGTGGCGCAATTTGAAGGGGCATTTTCAGATTATCACAAAATCACTCCCTATTTCCTCTATCCCGTCGCGCGAAACCCAACCTTCAAACCCTAAATCGATTTTGAAACAACCCCCCACGCCAGACATAGTGAAGAGGAAGCCGTGACCGGACATCGTGAAGAAACCCACCACCCCCCCCCCCCCCCCCCCCCCCCCAAGTCGTGAAGTTTCTCTGTCGCATTTGAGGTTCGAAATTTGAAGGGAAATGAAGGAGTGACGGTTGAGGTCGCGAGGAAGAAGGCAGCCTAAATACGGTAAGTGCTCCTTACTTTAATAATTGGATTTGGTAATTTGTCTTTGTCTTTTTGAATTTAAATTATAGTTTTTATAGGAAGATGAATGTATTGGTCGTATTGGGGTCCTTGTGTTTTGTGTGTTGCTTGATGTTAATGTTGGGAAAAGGATGGGTGGTTTGTGTGTATACGGAATAGGGAATATATTGAAGGGTGAAAAGCTTGCAAGCATGTGCTGAGTTTGTTGGATGAAATCTTTATTGAAGGGGACTATGTCCATGTGCTTTGTTGTTGGGTGGAATCTTTAGTGAAGGGGACCGGCCACATTGTTGTTGTCTGATTGTTGTAGAAAAATAGGTTTGATAATAAGGTTTGAGTAGTATACTGAAGTTAAAAGTTGGGTAGGTCTGTAATTAAACAACAGTCTGGGGTTGTTTGTGAAGTCAATGTTGTTTGTGGTGACTTAAGACTTTAAATTTTGCTTAATTGTAAGTCTATCGGGTTACTTTACATTAAAGGTATTACATGGTGGGAAGTGGGCTGATGATAAGTATCAAGATGGACAAGTTGACTACTTTGATTTTTGTGAGAAGGACATGATGTCCCTGTTTGAAATTGACAGAATGGTTAAGGAATTGGGCTACAAAGATGGTATCATCTTATACCAATATGAGATTGAAGAAGGAGTTGGTGCTAAGTTGCTACAAGACTCTGATGTGCTTAAAATGTGTGAGGTGGTTTCAAGTGTCACAGAGATAGAATTGTTCTTAACACACATTAATGTGAAGAACCCGAGGGCGTTTTTAAAATATGTTAAAAAAAGGGAAAAGAAGAAGACAAGTAAAGAATTGGTGGTGACCAAGAAAAGCACAGTTGTGATTGAGGAGTTAGATGAGGAGACTGAAGTGGTGGGGTCCACGACAGCAAAACCTGAAGTGAGTATAGGACCCTATAAGGGTAAGGCATGAGTGGTTGTAAGAGAATTGCCACGTCAGAGGCCAGAGCCAGAAGCTGCCAATCTTGGTGAAGAAGCAGTGCAAAAAACAGACGATTGCAAGGGTAAACCGTCTACTGAAGATGATGAGTTTGAAGATGGGTTAGTGGAGGAGTATGAGGACTCTAAAGCATCAACATGTTCTGGATTTGCTGACAGTGGTGATGAGGCTATTCCTGCTAAGGAGAAGAGGTTGGATAGGTATATTCTAGAGGGTTGGCTGCAAGAAGCTTCAAACTTGGATGAGTTCTTCACTGATGTTGGGGGAACTTCAGAACCTGCTGCAGATGAAGCCCCTGGATCCTCAGAAGTTGCTGCACCTGAACAGGCTGGAACTTCAGCTGTTGCTCCAATAGAAGTTGATGCTCCAGCAGAAGCAAAACCAGAACCAGCTCCAACATCAGTTGTTGGTTCAGCATAAGCATCTGCAAATTCAGCTGCTGCTCCAGCAGAAGCAACTGCAACTGCTGCTCCACTTGCAGCAGCTGCAACTTCAGCTGCTGGAAATTTTTGGAGGGCCAAATTCACTCGTGGTGATGAATTAAGAGTGGAAGATATAGATGATGACCAACTTGAAGAGGGGGATCAAACACATCAAGAAAACTTGAGACCAGTTGTGGATGGTGATGATGAAAATGTTGTGAAAGGGGGAAGTGGCAGTAATTTTACAGAGTACAATCCAGAAACTGATAGAGTCAGGCCAAACTTTGATACTGGTTTGATGTTCAGTAACTGTGGTGCCTTTAGGAAAGCTATTAGGGACTATTGCGTATACACTGGTAAATATGTGAGGTACAAGAGGAATGCAAGGTACAAGTTGAAGTGTGAATGCAGAGCAGAGGGTTGTCAATGGGAAATATATGTGTCTAGGGTGAGCACAACTGACAACACATTGGTTGTCAAGCACTATAACCCTCTGCACACATGTACAAGGGTGTATAAAAATCAACAAGCCACAGCTTCTTGGCTTTCTCAACACTTCCTGCAAAGAATCCAGGCAAACCCCAAGATGCCCATATTTGCAATTATGGAAGCTGCATATGCTGAATTTTCCATTGGGATCAGCCCTATGAAGGCATATAGAGCCAAGCACAAGGCTATGGAGTGAATAGATGGATCCCTAGCAAATCAATATGGTATGTTCTGGGATTACTGCAATGAGTTTAAGTGAACTAATCCAGGTACTACCACATCATTGGCTTGTGATTTTGTGGGTGGAGACCAACTTTTCAAGAGGCTCTACATTTGCTTGGAGGCATGCAAGAAGGGTTTTAAGGAGTGTTGTAGGCCTTTCATTGGCTTGGATGGTTGTCATATTAAAGGAGTCTATGGTGGACAGTTGTTGACTGATATTGGATTAGATGACAATAATGAGACATGGGTGATTGCTATGGCTGTGGTTGAAATGGAAACAAAGGACTCATGGACATGGTTCTTGGAGTTGTTGATGGTGGATTTGGGGATGCAAGATTGCTATGGTTGGAGTTTCCTTACTGACAAGCAAAAGGGACTTGAAGCAGCCATTGAAGCCTTAATGCCTAGTGTTGAGCACAAATTTTGTTTTAGGCATTTGTGGAGTAACTACAACCATAGTTTCAAAGGTAAAGTCTTGAAGGATGCTCTGTGGGATTGTCCAAGAGCAACAATAGTTCAGTCTTTCCAAGATGAGATGGAAAAGCTAAAAGGATTAGATGAAGTAGCTTGGAAATGGTTGGTAGACAAGCTAGCTCATCAATGGTCCAGGTCCCATTTTAAAACATGGTCGAAGACAGACATGCTACAAAACAATTACTGTGAAACCTTCAACAACACCATAATGCCTGCTAGAGATAAACCAATCATCACGATGTTTTAGATGATTAGGTATTTGTTGTTGAAGAGGATACAATGGAGAAGAGATAAGATGGCTACTTGGCCTCAGAATATATGTCAGAATGTATTCAACCATGTGCAAAAGTTGAAAGTGGATTCGGGGCATTGTAGTGTTAGATGGCCTGGTGGACCAAACTACGAGGTTCATGACCGCAGAGGAGACTAGTTTGTGGTCAATTTGGAGGCCCACAGGTGTTCTTGCAGAAAGTGGGACCTCACGGGAATCCCATGTGTGCATGGGATAGCAGCCATACATTACAAAGGTGGCCCCTTGGTGGAGGAATATATTGATCCAATATATTCTAAAGAGACCTACATGAAGTGCTACAACAACCTAATTGAGGCTATAAATGACCCAAAAATGTGGGAGAGAACTGGCCATCAAACTATTAAGCCACCAGCAAATAAGAGGCAACCCGGAAGGCCTAGAAAAGTTAGAACAAAGGATCCACATGAAACAGTCGATCAAAGTGGGAAGAAAAATTAGGAAAACAGGGCATTCATATGCGTTGTAGTATTTGTTCATCACAAACTCATAATGCAAGAACCCACCATCGACACTTGCCTCCCAAGGAGAAGCTACCACCAAGGCCACAAGGCAGAGCAAAGAAGAATGTTGCAGATACTTCTGCTCCAAATGTCAGTACCATTTTAAGTTTGTTTTTTTATTAAAGTCATCGACTATATAGTCCTAATTAGATTTTGTTTCATGTAGACTCAAGGATCAACCACATCTTCTACAAAGACATCCAAGACAAACAACCACCCTAAGAGACATGCTTCAAATTAGGTATATAGGTCATTCTTAACCTTTCTCATGGTTGTTATTGTTGTGTTAATCTGAATCAGTTGTCACAATTCGATTCCATAAGTCATCTTATAATGCAAAATTCTTCATATGTAGGATCCAAGTCAACAATCCACAAGTGATGGTGCCAATGATAGTGATTTGAGAAGAAGTAAAAGGAGCAAACAAACTTGATTTCAAGTCATTGACAGTGGTGAAATAGCTAGGGAGTAGAGTTGATTCCAAGTCATGTAGTTTTGCTATTTTGAAATTGAGGTTCTAATGTATGTAATTATGATACTTGAATGGTTGAACCTCATAAATTTTTGGTAAATTACCTAGGGTATTGACAGGTTCAATTGAAGATGTTATGCCTCATTGACAGTGGTGAAATATCTAGGGAGTAGAGTTGATTCCAAGTCATGTAGTTTTGCTATTTTGAAACCGAGGTTCTAATGTATGTAATTATGATAGTTGAATGGTTGAACCTCATATATTTTTGGTAAATTACCTAGGGTATTGACAGGTTCAATTGAAGATGTTATGCTTGAATGGCTTTGTATGACAGCTTGAAAATGAAGTTGAATCTTTGCGTTTTTATGATTTGAAATGATTTGCATTGTTATGCTTTTAATTGGTTTGGATGTGTTGTAGGGTGTTATGGATGTGTCAGACCTTCATTCTTTCTCTCGAGCTATATTTCCTTCTTGCTAAACCTCCAAAACACTCATAATTAAACAAAGCACAACATTACATTGCAAATTCACCATTCATATCACAATGACCATGAAGACCCAATTGCATAATACAATTAAAACTCAAGAGCTAGATTCACATTCTTACTGGACAGAGCCCTATCATTTCCCCCTGCTCCATCGATAATCATTCCCACAAACAATACCACCAACATCCAGGAAACAACAACCAAAACCAGCAAACACCTCTGCCTCTTCACACCAGCTTTAATCTGCTTCTTCAAACCCACGATTTCTTCATCTTTCAACTTCAATTTCTTCAATAGACCGGGTGACTTCTCGTTGAGCTTTGGGCCGCACCATTGAAAAAAATTGCACCCACCACCTCCTACTCCTCTCCGATTTCTCTGAATCCCAAATCGAGTTTGAAATTATAATCACAATTTGAAATCTATACTACAAATGTAAAACTAAATACCAATTAAGATCAAACATAAACTTACCCCATAACCATCACAACCCCAGAATCTTCTCCCTAGATTTTCATATGTCAAACTTGTCATCAACTTCGCTTGTTTACCACACTAACAAATGGGGGCTTCAAATTCCATCATGCCTTTTTCCATCTTTGACATCCTCGCTTTGCGACGGGGAATTTCAGATGAGAAGAAGAATAGGCAGAAACTCGTTCAAACCTTTGACAAAAATCCTTCACGCCTTCGACGGAGAGGGATAAGATTACTCTGCAGTGCGCCGTTGGAGGAAGACGACGAAGTTGCTTACGTCGTCGCTGTTGGACCAAGAGGGTTATCGCGCGTCTGTTCTACAAGATTAGGTTTGGAGCCATTGGGTGGGTTTCTTTGAGATTTGGGGTTGGGTTTCTTCACTCTCTTCGTGTTTGTCGTGATACAGATTTGGGGCTGGGTTTATTCAAGATGGTGGTGTTGGTCGTGCTAGAGATTTGGGTCTCAACCTCCCCTCGAAGTAGTTGGGTTTGAAGGCTGGGTTTCGTGCGACGGGGTAGAGGAAATAGGGAGTGATTTTATGATAATCCGAAAATGCCCCTTCAAATTGCGCCACATCACGAGCTGAGTGGACAAAATTAGTGCCACGTGTACTTTTAACGCTCTTTTGGACGAAAAAGGTAACGGAGGTACCCTTATGTTAGTGGCAATATAGTTTGGGTACTCTTTTGCAAATTTTCATAGTTGGGGTACGAACTTGAAATGACCCCTATAATTTGGGTACTTTTATGTAGTTTATCCTATAATATAATATCATTAATTCATCACATAATAAAAAATCAAAGGGGAAGAACGTACAATAATATAACAAGTGTTGGTGCAGAAATCGTCTAGTGTTGGTGCTAGATATAACCAGCGTTTGATGTGACCAGCGGCATGCGACCAGCAGCGAGCGACGCGTCCCCGGATCGTCCAAGTGACGGCGTGAGGCTGCGAGGGGCCCCTAGCTCCTCTGTGGGCTGCGACAAGATTGCCAGGCGGTGTGACGGGCGGCGGAGGCACGCGGACATCAGCGGGGCGGAGGTACGTGAATATCAACGGGGCGTCCTCTGGGCTGTGTGGCCGGTTGTGGTGCAGCCCCCTCTATGCGGCGATCACATTGTCCTTCTCCTTGGGAGGTGCTCGTCTCGCGGGATCTCGTAGATTGCCTTGTTCTTGCCACTATTCGAAGATTTTTGAAGAACGAAGAACAAAAATAAATATTTTGATGGAAAAGTAAGAACTTTTGGATCGAAGAGCACACTTTGAGAATTTCTCAACTCGGCTCTCAATGAAAACACTAGCTGTTGGTGTAGAAATCGTCCAGGTAGGAATTGACCGTTGAGTTTCTACATACACAGGAAACACCTGATGTTATGGTTGAATCCCAAGCTGGGGGGTTAAACTAAGAACGCTTCAATGCTTAAGTTAGCTTAATCGTAGATAGAAAACTGAAAAGCTAATTATGAGAATAATTATGAGGTACCTGAGTTGTGAGATATCTTAGTTGTGAGGAGATGTCCTCTATTTATAGTGGAGACCAAGGGGTCTTCTAAGCTTTTGATTGGTTGAAAGAGATTGCAATCAATAAATATTCCTAGTTAGATAATACTTAGGATTGACTTTTAATAATAAATAATTCGCCGGGAAGTTATTTATTAGAAGTAGGAAAAAGAGTTATAATTAATAAATAAATCTTTGTTGGAAAGGAAGTCTATTTATTAACCGAATCCTAGTTGGAAAAGGATCTCAATGAGAAGTTTTTTATTATGGTAATATAATTCCTATTAATTAATATATTCAGCTGGTAAATATATTTAATTAATGCGCGGTAATTATATTCCAATAATGACTTCACCATGGGCAAAGTTGTCATTATATAAATTATAGGCCACATGGCAGCTCCACAATTTTTGAACGAATTATGGTCCCACAACTAGTATTGTGAATCGATCGATCGATCGTTCTTTTGCAGTATGTCTTCCATCAACTTTGCTGGTCTAGCTAGACTTAGGGATGACCAAATGGGTAAACCTTGACTCACCATGGGTACAAGTGGGTATTATACTTACATACACCCTTTTTCAATTTTTAAGGATATACCCAAATCCTAGCCATTAGGTAATGGATACCCATGACAATTTTACCTTTTCTTGTTCCTTTCAATTTTTTTTTCTTGCTTTTAATTTTTTTTAACTTCTAATTTTGTTTTCTCCTCCATTATAATAAATAACATACTATCTCAAGATTTTTAAACACAACATTAGTTTCTCTTTTGGTCCTAGTACATGCATAAAAGTTCACAATATTACAAATTTAAGTTCAATCTTATAAACTGATAACAAAATAATGAGGACGTTTGTGCAAGTTTAATCATCTCATCGTCGACATCATCATCAACAATCTCAACAACGACGTCATCGTCAAATGTATCATATTCAGTATTTATGGAAACCAAATCTGAAGTCGAACATGTTCACATTAAAAATAAAAATTAGTAATAAAAGCGACAAGCAAATATTTTTTAACTACTACATAATTACAAAAATAATTTTAATATCTCGTATCTCACTCAACAGCTAATCCCGAACACACATTAAACTCTCAACTGTGTTTAATTGGAGACGACTACGTTGTGGACTTACAATTCTTCTACCAATATACAATAAATAGAAAATGGAGTTTTTTCACTGAGTAAATAACTCAGAAAACAATAACCCTATGGCATTTGAAAGTTACAAAATCATTGTGTTTTGCATAGTTGAAGATCACATGAAGAATTAAGAATATGGTACCAGTTAAAGCTCCAAGCCAAACAAAAAAGGATCACAGCATTCTGTACTCAAACATACAAATGATGAAAACCTCACAAGTATTTACAAGAACATTAAATTGAAGAAACTCAATAAATATTATAATCATGACATATAACTATTCAATCAACCATGCAAGTCAGAACAAAAGTGTTACTCAGAAAACAACTCCAATGTAATACTATGAACTAATAATAAATTAAAAAATTTACAATTTAGCAGCTAAATGCCGAAAACCCAATATAATTATTGATTCTTAAACCCAGTTGGGGGAACCAAATTGTATTACAATTTCAATATGATGATTGAATTTTAAACCCAGTTGGGGGAACCACAAAACATAATGCCCTTCAATTTTTACATCTCAAAAGCATAGCTAGAATCTAGAAACATTAATCATCTTTCACAATCACTACTGTGTTTCTTCTTTGTTGGTGATCAAGAGCACCAGCAATTTGACATTACTAGCACACTTGGAAATATTCAATTGCAAGTTCCAATTTTATAAGTGTCTTGCACCCAACCAATTCTTACATGAACACCTCCTCAACAATGATGAAGGGAGCTTGGTTTTATGCTATCAAGGTATCAATCAAAAACAATTCAACATTCAACATGGTCAAGCCTGTAAGACACCAAAGAACTCAATCACTCTGAAATGAAATTGTGAGAGTAAATTCCAAAATGTAGAAATGAACTCATCAATCAATCAATAAGTAAGCTAATTTAAAGTCTGGTATTATGTAGCTAAAAGAACCAAATCAATCTATAAGTATGGTAATTTAAAGTCTGGTATTATGTAGCTAAAAGGAACTGGATCATGATAGAATGTAGAAATGAACCCAATCAATCAATATCTATCCTAATTTAAAAGTCTGGTATGTAGCTAAAAGGAACTGGATCATGGTAGAAAATGGTGGAAGGCAAGTCAGAAAATTCCAAATGCCCCAAAAAGTTAAGTTTGAGTTCACAAAAAAGGGTTTCCCCTTTTTTCACACATCTAATTGAATCATCACTCTTGCCAAACAAATTCATCACAAATAAAATTGCACAAACATGGGCCAGATATAAATCAAACAAAAAAATTCCAGAAATTGAACAAGGAAAATTATGTTAATTCAATAAGGAAATGGAAAAGGCAACTCAGACAAATCCAAATGCCTCAATAAATTGAGTTCATAAAAAAGGAAATCCCTTTTTCGCACATCTAATTGAATAATCACTCTTGCCAAACCAATCTAAACTCAAATAAATTTACCAATAACAAAAAATTCAAAAACCCCAAAAAGGTAAACAAATGTTACCCACCCAAGAGTGAGACATTTACCAAGCACAATTACCATTGAGTTAGAATCTCCCCATTGACTGAAACACCCACGAGTTGCCCTAGGGTTTCAGAAAATGAGAAAATGAGCTTCTAAAGCCATCTTTAGCAGTGGTCTAAATATAGGCTAAAAACCTTTAGGGATTTTGGGTCAAAATTCATCTTCAACAAAGGTCCTAAAACATGTCTAAAACGCTAAAACTTGGCCCATGGACTAAAGGACCAGCTATATTTAGCTGGCTCTTTGGGATGAACTAAAGACTATTTGCACAAGAATTGGGGCACACTGTCAGTTGCTTTTCCACCAAAAGCTGCCCCTTTTAATTTTTTAGTCTTTCTCACATGGAGCCACCTTTCCTTCTCCATATCAACCCCTTTCTCACAATGCAATAATCCAACATCCAATGGTTACATTACTGAGTTCTAGTGTATTTATTATTAAACTCACCACTTCTATCTTTCAATTATAAAAGCATCATTCAATCATTGCTAGAACTGATATACTATGGTGACCATAACACCAATTTTAACCTTCCTCTATTTTCAACATCCACACACATTAATTCCCTTTCATAAAACTTTAAGTCCCCATTCAATCATTGTTAGAACTGATATACTATGGTGACCATAACACCAACCTTAACCTTCCTCTATTTTCAACATCCACACACATTAATTCCCTTTCATAAAACTTTACGTCCCCATTCAAGCATATTGTTGACCAAATTAAGTCAATAAAGGGTCACGGTGAACAGAGTCAACCTACTACCTTAAGGAAGGAATTTTCAGACGTCAAGACCCTCCTTGCCCCTTGCTAGGTCCACCACTGGCCCAGGGCCCACGAACCAGAAGGGGGCCAAATTTTAAATCAGATTTACGTATATGGAGGAAAAAAAGCTCATATTTTTGGAAATAATTATTTAAATTGGGTTATAAGACTTTCAATTTTATATTTTATTAATAAATTAGGCTCATATTTTTGGAAAGAATTATTTAAATTGGGTTTTAAGACTTTCAGTTTAGCTATATATACACTACATATTTGATAAAATTTCAGTATTTTCTTTATAATAAAGTATTACAATGCGACTATGCTGTATATGTATGTGTAACATATTCAATTTCTTGAATTGTTGTTGTGCATTGTTGGAAGGAAAATAAAATTAAAAATTTATAAAATGTATAAGAGTGTATATATATATATATATATATATTCTAAGTGTGAATGTAGGATATATGCGCACTTTTTAAATTTTCTCCAAGGCTTTGAATTCTTTGGACCGACCCTGGTACGTTGAATCATAAAATGGTAAAAATGAACCATAAACATGTAAATTATTAGTTTAGCAGGATTTAGAGAATTAGGGTCAAATTTAACTTTGACAATGTCCTCCTTCGCATTCGCTATTAATTTTAAATTTTTATATACCTTTGAAACCTCATTCAATTAGAATGAGGTCTCCAAAGTCTAAAAACCAATTGAAAATCCTATTCTAGTTGGATGTTATACTTGAAAATCCTATTAGAGATGATCAAGGAATTCCTCTGCATGTTGGTGCTAGGAATGTTGGATTCACGGGTGTCCTTATTACGGAGGGACTTGCTCTTCTCAAAGGTCTCTATAAAGCGAGGACCTTAGCATAACCATGTTGGAGGAGGAGGGTGATTCTAAAAACCTAATTGAGGTCATCCATCATCCTAACAGGGCAACATGGAGTCTATCCACTATTCTCGCCAACTTCAACATGCTTCTCAATTCATTTCAATCTATTTCCTTCAAGCATACCGTTCGGGAAGCCAATTTTGTTGCAGACGCCCTAGCAAATATGGGACCCTCCATTGAAGCCTCCTCGGAGTGGAGTAGATCCTTGCCTAATTGTGTTATTCCTGCTTGGAAATTTGACTTATAATCTGGGGCTGTCTTAGGAACTTTGTCCTCTAGTTTATGTATTTTCTTTCGTAGCAAAGAAAAAAGAAACTACCTTTATTTTTTAAATTATTAATTTTTATTCTTTAATTAGTGAAGCAGCATGTGCCAGACAAATATTTCTTTTAAAAAATTGGTATATCGATACACCCGAGGACCATAGCGGGTGCCATGTGATATCCCTACCAATACATTGTGTTCGTACCTAAACTGATCAACTTGGGCAAGGCCGACCAAGACTCTCCAAACCGTACTTGGCCTCGGCTCAACAAAAAACACAACAATACAAATCCACAAACATCAGGTGCACCCCACCAACACAATCCTAGGCAAAAGACAAAAGCCACTAGGCCGACCCGATCTGGTTGGCCTACCCATCGGCCGACCATGTCAACACGGCCACAAAACTCAGAACCACTAGGACACGCGTCAGCTCCAGGGACAGGGGCATTTATCCCACATCGAAATATCCCACCAACAACATTTAATGCCACTATAAATACAAGGGAACCTCCCCTAAAAAAGGTAATGACATATTTGCCCTTACACTGCCTAAATCCCTCCACACTTAACTAACTTAAGCATCGGAGACTAATAGGCCGGCACCCCACCGGTGCTTCTTTACTTCTGCTCCCCCTTTTACAAGTCTCCCTACCCCCAGGAAGAGTAAGTGAAGTGAGCTCGAAGGGACAATTCTGAGTTGGTCCATTTTTGGCATCAACAGTTTGGCGCCGTCTGTGGCAATCCTGAAACAACCTCCCACGAACTCAATTACCACAAAGGTCGTCCCAACACCCTCTGGAATCATGTTAGGCGATCAAGACGAAGGAGAACTCAACAACACCCCCTTCATGCAAAGGAGCTCTAGGGACAACATCCCAGATGTGCTAAGACAGACGTTGGATGACCTCCAACGAGAAGTGGCAGAGCTCAGGGCTCACAACGCCAAGATTGAGGCCAAGAATCAGGTCATATCAGAATAGTATGAGAGCACACTCGCCCTTGTGAAGTTGTTCCAGCACAAAGAACCACGAGGCGAAGGACCAGTCGACCCTGTACACGCCGACCCGGTCACAACCGAGCGCATTTCAGCCGAACAACCCATCCTCGAGCTAATTCCCTCGGACAATCACAAGAGGCTACAAGCTATGGTTTGCCATAGCTCATCCGGAAGCCGATTACTCATCCAGACACAAAACGGCGATGGAACCTCTGCTAGACGATCGACAAATTGAGTTAGAACCCCTATGCCTGACCTACACTACATCGGACCCCAGGGCAACGGGACAACCCCCCTGCCCATCTTATCAACGGCAGACCAGAAAACTGCGAGACATGCCTCGGGCATGGCTCACGACCAAGAGGACCAAAGGACAAGAGGTCCCGAGCAACAGCAAAGGGCATGCGACCGGGAAACTCAAAATGAGACCGGCTCAACCGCAGGGAGTTACTCCCATGGCCGAAGAAGAAATCAGGATCGCCGAGCGAGAGGTGATGATTAATATGAACACCAGCCGAATCCACCCCCACCCCAACAAGGCAATGCTCTGGTGGAAAGCCTCTTACGGCGGGTGAACATCTTGAGGGAGAGAAAGAAAGGGGCAAGTCCTCGACTTGGGGAAAAGCCAGCACCGGCCCTTTTACCAACCGAATCCTTCAGTCAAGGCGAAGGACCGAGGTAAAACCCTTAAAAATAGCTCCCTACAAGGGAAAAGAGGACCCCGTCACCCATCTAAAAAACTATGTCTCCTCCCTGGCATACAAAAATGTGACGGACGAGGTCCAATGCCTGATCTTCAGCTCCACTTTCACTGACGCATCACTCAATTGGTTCTACAACCTAGCCCCTAGTACAATCGACTCCTTCGATGAACTTCAGACAACTTTTCTCAACCAATTCATGATCCAGACAGACAGACTGGTCTCCACGGAAGATCTCTTCTCCCTTAGACAGGAAGAAGAGGAAACACTTCAGAAATATGCTGCCATGTTCAGCCTCGAATACTCCCGCTGCCGGGACACCAATGACAAGGCCGTGTTCAACGCTTTCCGATGCGGCTTTAAAGAATCGCCCTTCAAGTATGCTTCCCACACAGAGGACTGGAAGGATTACAGCGAAATCATGTCAAGGGCGGTAATCCATGCTAAGGTGGAATTCTTCCACACCCCCACCAAGGAGACCAGGACGTCCTCGTACTCGACTCCCCTAGGGGACAACGGACAGGGCAGGACTGGCCACACTAGTAGAAGCTACCACCATGACTCCCACCAATCACAATAAGGAAAGAGAAAACTTACCTACGACGGACATCATTAGGGCAAGAGGGGCCGACCAAATTACAATGGCGGAGGATTCAAGCAGGGTGATAGACATCACCAGGAGGCACACAATTTGATTGGTGACAACTCCGAGCCACGAAGCCGGTTTGAAACTTACATCATCCTAAACACTCCCTTGGACCATGTCCTACCCAACGTAGAAGGCATCATCCCTAAAGCCAAGCCAAGAAACCCCAGCTATCGCCCCACCCACAACAAAGAAGCATTCTGCCAATACCACAAGTACAATGGCCACACGATTGAAGATTGCATTGCTTTCAACGACATCATCGAGCAAATGGTACGCGAAGGCATACTCGATCAGTTTCTACAGCATCCCCCCTTACCAATAGCGCTTCAACAAATCAATACCATCAGCGGCGGACCCTCCCTATCCTCCTCCATCACCTCCAACCGAGGGAAGAAGAGCTTCCTTCATGCCACCCGGGCTAGCCACCAAATCCTCAACATCACCTCCGGGAGAGCAACCAAGATAGCCAAAAATGGATGGCAACCCATCACATTCTCGGAGGAAGAAGAAAAGGGCATCATGTTCCCGCACGACGACCCATTCATCATCTGCGCCCAAATCTCTGGATATGACATAGGAAGAGTACTCATCGACACTGGGAGCTCGGTCAATGTACTTTTCTAGGACGTCTTCAAGCAAATGGGCATCGAAGAGAAGGAGCTTGACCGCAAGGTCACACCCCTCCTCGGCTTCTCTAGGGACTCGATCTTTCCTAGGGGCATCATTTCTCTCCTAGTATCTATGGGAACCACCCCAACAATTGCTACGGCTATCACAACCTTCCTAGTGGTAGATTGCCCTACGGCCTACAATGCCATACTTGGAAGAGGACTAGTCAACCAGATGAAAGCTATCGTGGCAACCCACCTACTTTTAAGGAAATTCCCTACTCCCATGGGAACGGGACATGTAAGAGGAGATCAACTCTCTGGGTGAACATGCTACGCCACGGCCCTAACCAAGACAAGCAGGCCAGATCGGTAGGATCACACAGAAACCCTATCCGTCGTCGAGACTGCCCTAGGGGACGTCCCCATCAATCCCGCGCTCATGCAAGAATTCCAGGATATCCCCTCGGAAGATCCACGCGACCTTACGAATATGCCACAAGCAGAACCTGTGGAAGAGATAGAGGCAATACCTCTTTCTGATTTACACAACAACCGCACGATCCGGATAGGGTGGAAACTCGAGCCCTCCATACGAGCAGGCCTCGTCAAATTCTTAAAGGCAAATGTTGAGGTCGCGTGGTCTTACTCGAACATGCCCGACATCTCCACGGATATGATCTGCCATCGGCTCACTATCGACCTATCATTTCGGTCCGTCACCCGGAAGCAGCGTAGTCTTGACACCGAACGACAGTTGGCCATGCAGGCCGAAATCACAAAGTTGAGCACCATCCACTTCATCCGGAAAGCCATTTATGTCGCTTGGGTAGCCAATGTGGTACTTGTCAAGAAATCATCCGGATCCTGGCGCATGTGCATCGACTTCACCGATCTCAACAAGGCATGTCCCAAGGACAACTTCCCACTGCCTAAGGTCGACATGCTCGTGGATGCCAACGCCAGACACGAATTACTCAGCTTCATGGATGCATACTCCGGGTACAACCAAATACTCATGAATCCAGGTGATCAAATCCATACAAGTTTTAGAACTAACCTGGGCATCTACTACTACAATGTTATGCCTTTCGTCCTAAAGAATGCAGGAGCTACATACTAGAGACTGGTAAACTTCATGTTCGCCGATCATATAGGAAAAACGATGGAGGTCTATGTGGACGACATGCTCGTCAAGAGCAAAACGGCCGACGAGCACATTCCCAACCTGACCAACATGTTCAGCGTCCTCAAGAAGTACAAGATGCGCCTCAATCCTAGGAAATGCGTCTTCGGGGTGGGATCAGGCAAATTCTTGGGCTACATGATCAGCTAGAAGGGGATCGAGGAAAACCCCAAGAAAATCAAGGCAATCCTTGACATGCATGCTCCATAAAGCCACAAAGAAATTCAACACCTAACAGGAAGGGTGGCGGCTCTCACACGATTCATTTCCAAAGTAACCGACAAATGCGCCCCATTTTTCAAACCCCTCAAAGGCAAAGGCAAACACATCGATTGTACGGAGGAGTGCACCAAGGAATTCGACGAGCTAAAACACTACATGGGTAGAGCACCATTGCTAGCCAGACCCGAAAACGGCAAGCCGCTATTTGTCTAATTGCCGGTATTTGTTTCGACTGTCAGCTATGTTCTCATCACACGACGGGACGGGGTGGAACATCCCGTATACTATGTCTGCAAAGATTTTCAGGATGCCGAGACACGGTATCCCGACCTAGAAAAACTAGCCCTGGCCCTTGGAGTCACAACCCAAAGGCTCCGACCGTACTTCCAGGCACATGCGATCAAGATCATCACAACCAAGCCTTTGAGACAAGTTTTACAGAAGCCAGACGCCTCTAGCTGTCTCACCAAATGGGCAATCGAGCTAAGCGAGTTCGACATATCCTACGTGACCAGGATAGCTGAGAAGGGACAAGCTGTGGTGGACTTCATCGCCGAGTACTCGTATACACCCACACAATACATGCCACTGGAGGCAACCCCTTCGCAAGCATCCAACACCGAAGAAATCCAGAAATCCAGAAATCCACCAAGGGACCCCGATCGACCTACAACGCCCTTGCTGGACACTATACGTAGATGGATCCGCTTGCCACAGCGGGTCAGGGGCAAGACTAGTCCTCACTTCCCTAGACCTCATCAAGCTCGAATACGCCCTACGATTCAGCTTCAAAGCTTCCAACAACGAGGCCGAATACGAAGCACTGCTAGCAGGACTGCGCTTAGCCAAGGACTTGGAGGCCAATCATGTGAGAATCTATAGCGATTCGCAATTGGTGGTCCACCAAATCAACAATGACTTTGAAGCCAAGGACGTGTCCATGTCACTATATTTGGACCTAGCTAAACAGCTCCTTCAAGGGTTTTCAGCCTACGAAATCAGTAAAATCCCTAAATCAGCAAACAGCCATGTCAATGCCCTGGCACGACTTGCATCCTCCCTAGACGAGAAAGAGCAACGAAAGGTACTTTTAGAAGTTCAACATGCACCCAGCACGAGACCACGGCCAATATATTCCATCGACACCAGTCCCACCTGGATGGATCCCATCAGGGCCTACCTCCAAGACGGTACCCTCCCGGGCGACAAGCTGGCGGCCAAGAAAATCAAGTGACAATCCGCTCGGTACACCATCCAGCATGACCATATCTACAAGCACGACTTCACAACCCCACTATTAAAATGCCTAACACCATATATGGGCGATTACGTCCTCAGGGAAATGCACGAGGGCATTTACGGAGATCACTCAGGAGCACGCACCTTGGCACATAAGGCCTTCAGACAGGGCTACTATTGGCCCACCATGCTCTCTGATGCCGTTGAACTCACACAAAAGTGTGACAAGTGCCAGCGACATGCATAAATCCCTCACCTCCCAGCCGAGCCCCTCATTTCTATGCTCAGTCCATGGCCATTCTCCCAATGGGGACTCAATCTGATCGGTCAAATGCCTGAGGGAAGGGGAAGGGTCAACTACGCAGTCGTCGTAGTCGACTACTTCACAAAATGGGCAGAAGCAAAACCACTGGGAACCATCACTGCAGCCCAAATCGAGCTTTTCGTCTACCAACACATCATATGCCGGTTTGGAATCCCACATACAATTGTCACAGATAACGGGAAACAATTTGATTGCAACCGCTTTAGGGCTTTTTACGAGACCTACGGTATCAAGCTTCTTTTTGCCTCACCCTCACACCCCCAGTCCAACGGACAGGTAGAGGCTGTCAATAAGTGCATCAAGTACAACTTGAAGAAGAGACTGTACGAGGACAAGGGCAAATGGTCCAACATCATCAACGACGTGCTATCGTCCCACAGGACCTCTTTCAAGACTGCCACCAATGAAACTCCTTTCGCCTTGGCTTTCGGCACAGAGGCGGTCATGCCAGTGGAGATCGACGAGACATCATATCGAGTTACCTCCTATGACCCAGAACAAAACAATCACCACCTAGCTCTTAGCCTGGATCTACTAGAGGAACGCAGGGAAACAGCTAACCTTAGGCAGCTCGCCTACAAGCAACGAGTTGCACGATTCTAAGACTCAAGGGTTCACCACATGAGCTTCAGAATAGGCGACCTAGTCCTCCGAAAGGTCAGCCTTGCAACCAGGGAGAGATCTGCCGGCACATTCGCCCCTACTTGGGAAGGACCCTACACAGTCTCCCGCATATGCAGAGAAGGAACCTATGAACTCAAAGATACGAATGGGAAGACACTCCCGCATCCATGGAATGTAGACCACCTGAAATTCTACTACAAGTAAAATAGGCCCACGGCCACAAACATGTTAGGCACCCGGCCAACCATTTTGTACACGTTCCTGGCACAACCAGTAATTATCAATGAAAATACTTACAAGGAGGCAATCCCTCTTACTTTTCATTTACATCGGTTCCTCTTAGCAAAAATTTTTTACATGTTGATTACCAACTTTATGGTCAACGGCCTCACCTCACTGCATGTCGGTCTAAACATAAATTTTAGACAGAGTCAAACAAGCATAATTAACAAAACACATACACCGTCAATATATACCCAATAACCATTTAAATTGTTCAATACATAGCCTTTCGGCCACAGGTTGAATACAAAGTTACAATTCATAAATTACTAAACTACGGGGCATTCCCCTGGTCTTCAGCAGCATCTGCATCTCCCGACACCACGGCATGCCCGTCGGCTTCGTCCTCCTCCTCCTCCTCCGGCAACACATTCCCTTCATCATCGACATAGTCTTCCAGTTGAGGTGGATGCTTCAACCAAAGGGATTGGGTGGCCACACCGGTATTAGCTAGGAGGATTCGCTTGAACAGCCCATCCTCCAGCCTGGCCCCGAACCGTTGCAAATCATGATGGTGCGCCGGGGAGGCCTTGTACTCCTCGACACCCACCTTCTTAGCTGAGAATAGCTGGTCAGCCAACATAACATTGGCCGACTCTTCTTGTTGGGCTCTAGCCTCCAGCTCGGCCATCTTTGCATCGACAGCCTCACGCTGAGCAACCAGCTGCTTCTCCAACTCCTTGACTTTCAGCTCAGCATCCACCTTATCCTGAATCGACCTATCGACCATCTTCTCATTTTCAGCTGCGGCATCTATCTTCGCCTTCAACGTTTTATGCTCCTCGACCACCTTCTCTTTCGCCTGGATGGCATGGCGGAGGGTAGTAAAAACCTCCCCAAGAAACTGCAAACACACAAACGTCAGGAGGTTGAATACAAAAAACAAAAAACACTCTTTCAGCGACATGGGTACTTACATATGCGCCGGCCCTTATGGTCTTATCGCACCGGTCAGCAAAGTCCTTCGCCTTCAACGCTGCGATCTCATACAGCTCATATTGAGACCCACGAACAACGGTGTTCATGAAATCCAGCTGGGAATGATGAAAGGCCGTTGTTAGCTGCCGCCATGTCTCGTCAACCTCCTGAGTCCTCACCATATCGGGCTCTCCATCAATCTTCAAAAAATATGACCGGAGGGTAACGTCTAGAAATGGCTTCCTCATCTTCTTCGGCACCCACCGACCCTCCAAATTCGAGCTAATGTTCAGGCCGACTATTTGGCGCACGGTCTCCCGGGCTTCAATCTCCCCCTGCTTCTTCTGCTGAAGCATATCTTCAGCATCTGTGGCCAACACCTTCCTCTTATTCCCCTTCCTCCTCCTTTCCGCCGCCATTATAAGACGACGCTCGTCGGCCTCATTATCCACATCAATATGAACGGGCATGGGGATCAGCCAGCCAACGACACCGGCACATCATGTAGCGGGATAGTCACTAATGCCGAGGCACTTGGAAATAGCCAGGCCAAAGCCTTCCTAGGACCATCCACCCGCAGTGTCACCTTGGCCGTCGACCGAGTCTAGATCGGCTTTCAATAGTCTCCTTTGCTAGTGGAGGCCCCTGCCTTCTCCGCCTCGGCCTTTATCTCGACCGCCTTCTTCAAGACCTCGGTGATCTTGTCCATTCTTTTTTTGAACTGCTCGGCTGCGGCTACGATAAAATCAGGATCGGCTGCAGCAAGCAAACATGTCAATTACATGAAACTCTAATCCATGATAGGGGAGAAAGACACTTACGGAGGGTGGATATCATACCAACTTGAAGAAGGTGGGCAGGCAACCACAAGTAATCCCTGCTCCTCTCCACTCGGTCAAGTCGTCGGAAAACTTTGGCGCAATCTGCTATCTCCTGCTCAGTGATGTTCGGCCGCTTATACACCTCTGCATAATTGGGCAAGGTCAGCACTGGTCGGCCATACCATTAACAAAAGATAATAAAAATAATAAACAAACATGCAAAGAAAACAGGATTATCCTAGAAGCCACCAGCTTTCGACTGATACACGCGGGGCATGCGTCGGCCGAACAATGGCAACTCTACACCCTCCCAACTCCCTTATACAAACACAAATTTGTGTTTCCAGGCCTTCTGGGAGGTCGGCATGTCTTCGATAAAGGGGCCACTTTCCCGTTTTGTCCTGGATTCCACGTTTACCCAGCCCGTCTTGTCTCTCACGAATTTGTATAGGTGGCAGACATGACCCCAGGTCGGCTCTTCCTTCCCACATAGCCTGAAGGCGGTATAGACCATAGTCAACATTATCCAGCAGTTGGGATTTAATTGACCGAGAGCTACACCCACTTCCACGGCCATCCTCTGCAACCACGGGTGAAGGGGAAACCCTACTCCATTACTGAAGTTATCTAGGTGGAATATGGCCCAGCCAATCGGAGGATTACTCGGCCTCTCCCTCCTACCGGGAAGCCTCATCTTCACTGAGTCTAGAATGTTGAATACCCTTCGGTAGGCCAGAAGGTCATCATCATCCAGTGTGTTCACCTGTCGGTCAACTTCATAAACCGAACTGGCGACTGTCACCAGCTCCATCGCTTTTTCAATATCGATTTCCATCGGTCCCAGCACCGATGCTCTTTCCGCAGACTTTGAAGTTGAAGCCACCACCGTACACATTATCGGTGACCTCAGCAGCTCACTCTGCGCAACTGACGATACCTCGGTATTAGAGGTCTCGGCCCCATCAACGACCAAAACATAACGGGTATCAATAAAGTTGAAAGCCCTCACAAGCTCATCTTCTAGTTCTTGGCCCGACAGCCCTTGAGAAGCCTAAAGGATCGGTCCAGCCGCGTTTGGATCCACATCTGGCTCTACCATAGGGTTTGGCCGAGGGGAGCCAGAAGGCCGATTTAGACGCATTTAAACGAGAATCGGAGTTAGCTGAGCTAGCATCCGATTCACCGTCAAATGCATAACAGGACCGATCCTCGGATCCTTCTGAATTACCTCGAGAACTTGACATCTACAGACAATACAGAAATTCTAAGAAGGGAAAGATGCAAGACACAACCGCTATTGACAAACTAAAGATCTACCTAACAGCATACATCAAGTTCATTCCTAGTTCATGCAAAAACACATTTTCAATCGAAAAAACGACGAAAGAATAAGGCCATACCGTGTTTATAGAAATTCCGCCGTGCATACCGCTGCAAATCACTTACCGGGAATTGCCTAAACAAGGGTCAAATACTTGCCGGAAATCGGCTCAAAAATTTGACAACCTCTCTCGTAAGCAAAAATGAGGAAAAATGGCGATGTTGAAGCCCTTATACACCCATTCGACCAAACGAAGGGTCATACACAAACCCCAAGACATTTAATACACGAGGCGTGGCACATCGTACCATGCCACTTGTCGCACATCGTGCGAGGGTCTGCGCAAGCGGGCCGACCAAGGTGACATACAATCACCCTTGGAGTGGCACTCGGTCAGCCAAGGACACCCTCCTAGCCGATCGGCCAAGGACACCCTCCAAGCCGATCGGCCACATGATCGTGAGAGGGTTCGCACAGGCGGGCCGACCAAGGTGACATACAATTACCCTTGGAGTGGCACTCAGTCGGCCAAGGACACCCTCCAAGCCGAACGGCTACATGATAGTGCGAGGGTCCGCACAAGCGGGCCTACCAAGGTGACATACAATCACCCCTGGAGTGGTACTCGATCGGCCATGGACACCCTCCAAGCCGATCGGCCATATGATCGTGCGAGGGTCCGCGTAAGCAGGTCGACCAAGGTGACATACAATCACCCTAGGAATGGCACTCGGTCGGCCAAGGACACCCTCCAAGCCGATCGGCCACATGATTGTGCGAGGGTCCGCGCAAGCGGGCCAACTAAGGTGAAATACAATCTCCCTTGGAGTGGCACTCGGTCGGCCAAAGACACTCTCCAAGTCGATCAGCCACGTGATCATGTGAGGTTCCGCACAAGCTGGCCGAACACGAATCCGTTCGGCCATAACCCAAAACAAAAACAAAACAAAAATAATAAATAAAACAAAATAAAATTTTCCAACCATCCTCCCTCACCCAACCCTTGTTGGAAGATTAACATACGGCATATTGCCTCGGCCAAGGGCTTGGGGGACTAGGGACTAGTGTGGGACAGATCACCACAGGTTGACAAAAGAACAACAAGCCCTCAACCGAGGAAATCCACCTCAGTCAATGACTTGGGGGACTTCTGTTCGTACCTAAATTGATCAACCTGGGCAAGGCCGACCAAGACTCTCCAAAACCGTACTTGGCCTCTGCTCAACAAAAAGCACAACAATACAAATCCACAAATATCAGGTGCACCCCACCAACACAGTCTTGGGCAAAACACAAAAGCCACTAGGCCACTAGGCCGACCCGATCTGGTCGACCTACGCATTGGTTGACCATGTCAACACGGCCACATAACTCAGAACCACCAGAACACGCGTAAGCTCCAGGGACAGGGGCATTTATCCCACATCGAAATATCCCACCAACAACATTTAATGTCACTACAAATATAAGGGAACCTCCCCTCGAAATATTAATGACATATTTGCCCTTACACTATCTAAATCCCTCCACACTTAACTAACTTAAGCATCAGAGACTACTAGGTCGGCACCCCACCGGTGCTCCTTTACTTCTGCTCCCCCTTTTGTAGGTCTCCCTACCCCCAGAAAGAGTGAGTGAAGCGAGCTCGAAGAGACAATTCTAAGTTGATCCATTTTTTGCATCAACACATTGCACAATAATTCTTTTGGTCTTATCAACGCAATTGTGTAACTCTCGCTGTCAATCATTTAAACACAGATAAATAAAACGCACAGCAGAAATGAGAGATCACCGCCCGAGGCCGTGGGTCAAGAGTCCAAGTCATTTTAGCGGGAGCAAAAAACCGTCATTGAAAGTGTGGCATACGACGCCGTATGAGTTAACTTCCCCACTGCGAATGACATGGCAATGTGGAACTACCAGTTAACCCACCTTCCCCAAAATAACCAAAACCCCTCTGTCTTTACCCTTTTTACCTCACTAATCAACTGACACAATGAAAGAGGGCCCAAGACACCAGCTAAGATTGGTGTCATGGTTTGAAATTTTTTCAAACCAATTGCCCAAAAATGATCAAACCCTAAAACATATGGTACCATAAAACATTCACAAAATACAATATAATCTTCTTATTCAGGTTTCCACTCTTCTCAACAAACCAAACAAAAAACAACAACCCATCTCTCCCATATATAATCTCCACCACCGGCCACCACCACTTCTGCCGCCGCCTCCACAAGCCCACCTCCCAATCTTCTCTACCCCTCTCTTTCTCCTCTCTCAAACCGAAAGTTTTCATAAAGGAGGAGAGAGGGGTCTCTGTCAAACCCTAAACCGCCATCCCACAGAAACCTATCAACTATACTCAAAAAAAACAAAAAAAAGTCAAGATCAATATGTAAATATTTAGAACCAAAAACAATAAGAAAAAAACCCAGAGGCGTCTACCAAAAAGTGCACCGAGCAGAAAAGAAATTGGAGAAATTTTGCAATATTATATATTGATCTTGTTGCGCCAACCAGAATCCGTGGAGGGTTTTTTTTTTTTCTATCTTTGGTCTTTGTATATCTGAGTTTCATTGATGACACCCAACAATGGCGGTTCAGTGCTACAACAGAGCGAGGGAAGGTCGCCACCGGAGTTAAGCGGCGGCGTAGGAGGTGGGCACTTGGTGGACGGCAACAAGTCTCTTAAGAAAGGTCCGTGGACGGCGGCAGAGGACCAGATTTTAATGGAGTACGTGAGGAAACACGGAGAGGGTAACTGGAACTCAGTGCAGAGGAACTCTGGCCTCAATCGGTGCGGGAAGAGCTGCAGGCTTCGTTGGGCCAATCATTTACGTCCCAATTTGAAGAAAGGTTCCTTCTCTCCGGAGGAAGAGAGGCTCATTCTTGAGCTCCACGCCAAGTATGGCAACAAATGGGCTCGCATGGCTTCTCAGGTAGCCCAACATTCATTTTTCGTACACATTTCATTTCTGGGTTCTTTAAAAAAAACAAATTTAACTCACTTTCAAATCCTATGAAAATTTGTTTTGAGTTTTAATAGTTTTTAGAAAACTAACAAAAGTTTCTCTTCGTCTCCATTAAAATTCATACCTGTAGCGTATTTGTATCGGTGAGCCCTCCTTCTTATTCTCAAAATATAGTATGCAAATATAATGTGATTTAATAATGTCATTTCTTAATCGTTATTTTTTTTGGGTAAGAATTCATAATCGTTACTTGAAGATAAAAGCTGGATTTGAATTTCTTTTTTCTCTTTTGCTTGCACATAGTAGTTTTAGTGATTTCCAAATAAAAGTTACGTCGTTTTTTTATGAGAGTTAAACTAACATATTACTCATTTTATTACACATTAAGTGGATAAATATCTCTAAATTAATACGGATAATACTTGCATCTCACCCTTGCTGGTACCTCTACGTATACATATGTAATAATTGGAACCGTTTGATTTCTGAATCATTATTTTGAGATCATTTATACAAAAAATCAATTAAATTAGATATTCTTTCATATGTGTAAATTAAATGGACGGTTCACTATAAGGTTATTTCTTGTTACCAATACAACTGAATTGTTTGATACATATGAATGACTAAACGACCTCTAAAATTATTGATTTTTTGCGGAGATAATCTTGAAATGATTATTTAGGAGATGAACAGTTCTGATTATAATATATGTATGCAGCTTATTTCATATATCGAAAGAATAGTATGAGAATGTACCACTTAGGTAAGATGCAAATATTATCCAATTAATACAAATAGCTTATTAAACAGAATATTTAACCTTTTCTTTCGATCCAATTAATTTATTTTTGTTTTTGATCTAGTTACCTGGACGAACAGACAACGAAATAAAGAATTATTGGAACACAAGGGTCAAAAGAAGGCAACGTCAAGGCTTACCACTATATCCCCATGACATTAAACAATCCCAAACATCTCATTGCCGCTCCCATTCCCATTCCCATTCCCAACCCAGCACTTTAACAGTCCCCACGGGACTAACCCCACACACCTCCACAATCCAAAACCCTCTCCAACCCACCATCAATGGCCCAAGCCCAAGCCCAACTTTTTTCTTCCAAATTCAAAGCCCACCAACCCAAACCCCACCATCTCTTTCCCCCCTCTCCTCCCCACACCACCCCAAGCTCACACATCACACTTCCCTCCCTCTTTTTGATCCCACCGCCAACACCACCTCTTCCTCCTCCTTCACCTTCCACCGCCCCTCTCCGATCCTCGGAGCCCCTCTACGCTACAAACGGTACCGCGAATCTGCCGGATTATCCCCTCCAATCTCCCCCACCCCACAAAGAAGTGCTTCCATTCACCGCACCAGTTCCATGCCTGACATTGCATCTTTTCCCATAGGAGGCACCAATCCAATGCCTGAAACCGCCACCTTTCAGTTCCAGAGGTCTTCAAACCCCTCTTTCCCGCCATTGCCTCGATCCCAATTCGACTACTCTGAGGGCTTGTTGTCTTCTAGCGGCTCAGTTTATTCACTCAAGTCGGAGCTCCCTTCAAACCAAGTATCCCAAGCAGAGTCTCATATTACCATTGACACCAGGGTAACCTCGGCGGCCGCCGCCAGTGCGACTCATAATAGTTGTGGGTTGTTGGACAACTTATTACAGGAAGCTGAGGCATTAGCTTCAGGAGATGGAAACACAATCAATTCAAGGAGAGATCAACATGGGCTTCTGGGTTCGTTTGAGGAGAAGCATGCGCTGGATGGCTATGGCCGGTGGCTGCAGTCTACTACCTCCATTAATGGCTCACTGTTAGGTGAAGTGTTTACGTTTCAGCTTGCTTGATTTCTCTGTTTCTGCTCTAAATACTCTGTTTCATTGTGTTCATGGGCATTTCTACACGTCGAATGCGGTTTGATTTTACTGAATTTTGATTTGCTTTGATTTGCTAATCGTAATAAACTCTGTTCCAATTAACCCATTGATTGAGCAAGTAATGGTTTAGATGGTGCAGATCAACTCAGTCTTTCTTTAGAATGGGCTTCTCTGTCTTCCTAAGTTTATTCTGAACTTCTTTAACCTTTTTAATGGACTCTTGAGGATTAGAACCGAGAATGTCTAAGTTTACAGCTCGTCTCATTATCAAGAGGTCATTTGTTCGGTAGCATTCAAACATTTGTGAAACCAAGTTTAAGTCTGTTTCTCTTTCTAACTTGTTTTGCTTTATTTTTTTTACTTTTTTCTCTCAATGCATGCAGATGCAAAACCTGTGCAGGATCATGATCACCAGAATTCCATGCCTGAAGACTTGTCAAAGCTGTTCAGCTTCATCCCTTCGATGGAGACGGTCTCAGAGTGGTACAGTGACAGTGGAGAGATATCCAACGGCCACTCTTCCGGCGTAACGGACACTGGTTTGGATTTTGACATGCAGCATATGGCGTCATTGTTCCCCGGTGTTGGTGCCACAGCAGAAAATGGGAGGGCAGCCTCTACTTCTTGGGACAACTTGCCTGGAATTTGCTGAGGATATATATATATATATATATGCATAATGTTACTGGTTCTTCAAGCTCAACTATACAAATAATATAAATTATTATTACACACAAGTAATGAAAATAAAAGCTCTGTTCTCTTATAATTAAGAGAGATTGGTTTTTCACCTTCCTCGATGGTGTTTGTTTCCATCGTGGTTGTTATTATTCAAACATTCTTTGCCTTGGTATTGTATATACTAAATTATATATGTGGAGAGCTAAGCTAATTTTACATATATATATATAAAATACTATGATCTTTATCTTTTTTTGTTATCAATAAGCTAATTAAGGGAATAAGGGATGCTATATTATTATTTAAAGATATATTTTATTACTTGTGCCACCATTGTCACCGCCTCCACCAACCCCGTTCCATCCCCCACCCAAACCACGACTTCCATTGTCAGCAACGGTTACACATACTAACTGCCCCCACTTATTTATAGAACAGCGCCTCTTAAAAGATAAACATTCAAGTATATGTTATGTTATTTTCGTTGTATTATATTTTAAAAAAGGCTTATTACTTAAAATTCACTCAGAATAAGTCAATAAATTTCAAAATGCACCTAAAACTGAAATTTGCCTCACTTTGCATCTAGAACAGGCATTATGTTACCTCTGTTGCACCATCCATCAATCTCTATCACTAACACCGTTAAAAGTGATGACGTGGCAGTAATATTACAAAATTTGTATAGGCAATTAAGACATTTGTAATATTTTATTAAATTTAAACTAAAATTATTTTAAAAAATTAAAATAAATAAAATTAATTACCCTTCCCTAACCCACCCGATCGTCTCCCTCTCTAGGCCTCTGCCCACTTTCCCAAACGACGTCATTTTGGCTGCAAACTCATCACCATCATCGATCTCGTCTTCATCATCCATCATCGATCTTGCCTTCATCATCCATCATCGAGGCGTTCAGAGTCATCGGAGGCGATGAAGCAGAGCTTACTGGAGAGGCGAAGCGCTCTGATCGAGTGGTGGAGAAGGTCAGAGGATGTGTGGAGATTCTGGAGCTGGGTGGTGAGGGTGCGGATGTAGGCTAAGGGGTCGGAGAGCTCGAATTGGGCGTGGCGGAGGGAGGACTGGAGGGATTGAACGGATGATCGAACAGTGGAGAGAGCGTGATCGGCGTGGTGAAGGGAGGAGAGCTGAGAGATGAGGTCGGAGTAGCCGGAGCGGAGCTGGGACTCGAGGAGGCGAATGGCATGTTGGAGCTTCTCAACCGTGAAGGCGGGGGAGCCGGAGGAGAGGGCAGCAGAGAAGAAGGTGGTGGAGGAGAATGAGGGTGAGAGGAAGATGGAGAAGATGGGGTATGAAGCCAAGGTGTCTAAGGGAGATGTGGTGGCGACTGCGGAGGCGGATCTGGGGGTTGAAGTTTTGAAGGTGGAAAGGCGTTAGAGTGGGGAACGGATGAGGATGGTAGAGATGGAGAAGCTATTCTCGGTTCTTGAGTCTCTCGCCTCTTACTAGTTACTACCTGCGACCCCCTTCGCGGTTTGCCGCAATTGTATTTTCCTCACTATGATGAAGGCGAGATCGATGATGGATGATGAAGACGAGATGGATGATGAAGACGAGATCGATGATGGTGATGAATTTGCAGCCAAAACGACGCCGTTTTGGGTAGTGGGCAGAGGCCCAGAGAGGGAGACGATCGGGTTGGTTTGGGAAGGGTAATTAAATTTTTTTGTTTTAATTTTTAAAAATAATTTTAGTTTAAATTTAATAAAATATTACAAATGTCTTAATCGCTCATACAAATTTTGTAATATTACTGCCACATCATCACTTTTAATGGCGTTAGTAACAGAGATTGACGGATGGTGCAACGGAGGTAACATAATGCCTGTTCTGGGCGCAAAGTGAGGCAAATTTCAGTTTTGGATGCATTTTGAGACTTGCTGACTTGTTCTTGGTGCATTTTAAATAATAAGCCTTTAAAAAATGTTGTCGGCCCTTATATATTAGCCTTCAAATTAGGGCCCACAATTCTTCAACTCTCAAAATGTCTATATATATATAAATATTTATTTATATATATAAGATCTCAACTCTTAATTTTAATTTTTGTGAGTTTTGATATAAAAATATTTATTTATAAGTGTTAGATATATATATTAGTGATTTTGAATTAACGACTATTGCCCTAGTTGATTCCGGTGCATATCTGAACTGCCTTCAGGAAGGGTTAGTTCCAACAAAGTATTATATTAAATCAACCCAATCTTTGAAGTCTGCAAATGGTAGTAAAATGAAGTTAAAATATGAAATCCCAAAAGCCCATATTTGCCAAGATAATGTCTGTTTTAAAACACACTTTGTTTTAATAAAAAATATAAGTGATCAAATGATTATCGGTCTCCCATTCATCACGTTATTATATCCTTTCACAAAAGATTATGAGTCACTAACCACTTACCCAATGAATCAAAAAGTCACATTCAAATTTCTAGTCAATCCTGCACTTCAAACAATCAAAGCCTTTAAAAAAGATTCCATATCACAAACCATTAATCTAATTAATTGTAAAACCCAACAGTTATCTTATCTTAAGGAAGAAATTAAATTTAAAAGAATTGAAGAACAGTTAAAACAAGACACACTTCAATCTAAAATACAATCGTTTGAAGCAAGTATCAAAAGTAAAATCTGTGCTGACCTTCCCAATGATTTCTGGCATAGGAAGAAACATTTAGTGCGTCTTCCCTATGTTAAAGACTTCAGTGAAAGTAAAATACCTACAAAAGCAAGATCAATCAAAATGAGTCAAGAAATAATGGAGTTCTGCAAGACCGAAATAAATGAATTACTCAGTAAAGGAATAATTTAGAAAAGTAAATCCTCATGGTCATGCGCTGCATTTTATGTCCAAAAGCAAGCCGAATTAGAACGAGGAGTCCCCAGGTTAGTCATTAATTATAAACCTCTTAACTCAGTTCTTGAATGGATTAGATACCCAATTCCTAATAAAAGAGATCTAGTCAACCGTCTAGGACATGCCGTAGTCTTTTCAAAATTCGATATGAAAAGTGGATTTTGGCAAATCCAGGTTCATGAGAATGATAGGTACAAAACTGTCTTTGTCACCCCTTTTGGCCATTACGAATGGAATGTAATGCCATTCGGTCTTAAGAATGCACCTAGTGAATTCCATAACATAATGAATGAAATATTCAATCCATACAGTGAATTTTCCATAGTCTACATTGATGATGTTCTTATCTTCTCCCAGTCCATCGAACAGCATTGGAAACATCTTAGTAAATTCTTAGAAATTGTCCAGAAGAATGGTTTAGTTGTTTCAGCATCAAAAGTCAAGATATTCCAAACCAAAATTAGATTCCTAGGTTTTGATATATTTCAATCCATAGTCAAACCAATTAACCATGTCATTGAATTCACTGATAAATTTCCAGATGAAATTCTAGATAAAAGTCAACTCCAAAGATTTCTAGGTTCCCTCAATTATATCTCTGATT
Organism: Oemleria cerasiformis; assembly: GCA_037349345.1. Taxonomy (NCBI): domain Eukaryota; kingdom Viridiplantae; phylum Streptophyta; class Magnoliopsida; order Rosales; family Rosaceae; genus Oemleria; species Oemleria cerasiformis. Next base: position 14,508,819 of record JAZGTL010000007.1, read on the forward strand.
TTTATCAAGATCTGCGAAAACAGTGTAAGCCTTTATTTGATCGTCTCCAGAGCAATCCTCCTGCCTGGACAGTCACTCATAAAAACATAGTCAAACAAATCAAATTACATGTCAAGACTCTCCTTTGTCTTGGTATTCCTTCAGCCAATTCTTTCAAAATTGTTGAAACTGATGCTTCTGACGTTGGTTATGGCGGTATTCTCAAACAAAGAACCCCCCAGAGTCAATCAGAACAAATTGTTCACTTCCATTCCGGTATTTGGAACCAATCCCAAAAAAATTATAATACTATAAAAAAAGAAATTTTATATGTACTCTTATGCATCTCAAAATTTCAAGATGATTTGTTAAACCAAAACTTTTTAGTCCGTGTCGATTGCAAAAGCGCCAAGCATGTTCTTGAAAAAGATGTTCAAAATGTTGCATCTAAACAAATTTTTGCACGATGGCAAGCCATTTTAAGTATTTTTTATTTTAAAATAGAATATTTGAGAGGGAGTGACAATTGTATTCCAGATTTCTTAACTAGAGAATTCTTGCAGAGTAAACATGTCTGACAAGGCTCCAGACAAGCAGTCAACCCGAAGGCTCCCTGCCTCCTTAGCACCAGTCAAACAGGAGTCATTCACTCCTTCATCCCTAGTCCCTTACCTTGGTCATTCACCAATTCCCATCAGAAACTAATACACTGTCCTTGGTTCTACCTTGGGCCAACTCAGGCCTAATTATCAGTCAGCCCTGGTTTCCAGTTATGATCCTTTTCAATCTCTAGTAAAACCCCAGTCAAGCCCAGTCACTTATCCTCCTTCTTCCCTTTATGTTCCTAAAGACCCTAGTCACAATCTTTTCTTCATTGAACCATCCCTTAGTCAGCTCAAATCCCCTGAAGACATTGCTAAAAGCATTTTTCCCCCAAATTGGCACTTTGCCCCCAGTTCACCCCAAAAAGTCCATCAAGTTTTACATGGAGATCCTCCTCCATACTACATCTATTCACCTCAAGCCAATTCATGACAAAAGCAATCCCAGTAACATCCTTTATCATTCCATTTACATTATGAAAGTAGTCAGCCTTTCTCGGTGGAAACGTCCTCCATATGACAGACAGGATCTCCCCAATTCCGATACCCCTTTCACATGCTTTGATTACATTGATGCTTGGAGTAAGGTCTTTCTCCACCAAACGGAGACTTTCAGTCACTCCTGGTTTATCAACTTCGATAGTAAATTCAAAGGATCATTTCCTAAATGGTTTTTAAAATGGTGGTCCGACTTTGGACCAATGCTCCGGCTCCTGCCGCCGCCCCTCCAAGACACAGTCAAATTCTTCACTGAGCGACATTCATTCAGTGAAACAGATCGAGAGTTCCCGCTACTTTTACACTTCATGGTCAAATACAAGGTGCCATGGATACTTAAGTGGCATTATGAGATTTACAATGATATTCTGGTTCGTCACTTCTCAGTCAAATGGTGGGATAAGTTCAACCATGATCGCATCATTTCTCAGGTGCATCAAGAGTTTTCAGTCACAAAGTCACCAGTCAAGAAGGAACTTACAGTCAACCCTTCCAAGCCCATTACCTCTTCCTCCTCCACTCTATCTCTGGATGACAAGTCCCCTGCCGAGTTAAAAGAATTGGCCCAAATGCTCATGATTCGAGCTTCGCAGTTAGGCGTTGAAGGTGATGATTCTGAAGATGATAAATGCCCTTCACAGTCATCCTCTCCAAGCAGTCACAAGTCAACCTATTCCTCCCCCCTAGGAAATCAAGCTGCTACTGATCACCCATCATCCAATAAACAGTCAAAAGATAAGAAGAAAATTCTTTGGTCCGACTTTCAAGATAGTCAAGATCCTTACGAACCTTATGACCTCAATGAGCTCTGAGGCCATTATCCCAATCTCGTGAAACTACAGTCAACAAAGTCACTATTCACCAACAGTACCAGTCTCGTGATATTATAGCATTCCGACAACACACTATTGGGTTTACGCAATTATATTTGTAAAATGACGATTTTACCCTTGGTCGGTAAAGGGCTTGGAAATCAAGTTTTGTTTCGAGACACTTTTTGTGGTGTTTTGGATACCGTTGCGTAGGTCTCGAACTCACGAGTTCGTAGACAGGCGGCACGCGGAAAACGTAGTTCGTGGACGAAAGTTATGGGTCTAGATGTGCAAGGGCATTTTGGTAATTTTCCATGGAGGGGAGATATTTTGTTACCCAAATCAGATTAATCTGATTTATTTCATTTTCATCTTCATTTCATCTTCATCTCCTTCTCTCTCTCTGTGACACACTCAAACACAAATCCATTGAACCAAACCATGCGAAAAATACCGAAGAAAAACCATAAAGTCAACGTTGGATTCAAGGCTTCAACTTCCAGTTTTAATCAACTAATCATATTCTACTCCTTCCCACGATCACAACCGTACCAACCATCAAAGGATAGGACCACGGTGGAAGCCGAACCGAGTAAAGGAAGTTTCGGATCTTTCGATCGATTTTTCGGCTTATACAGGTACGTGGTTGATGGTTTGAGGTTATATTTGGATTCCTGGGTTCGAGTAGATAGATTTAGACGTAAAATTTGTGTAAAACGGTTGAGTTTTGAGGAAGTTGTAAAGCTTGGAGTTTCGGTTGGAAATGGGGGATTCCGGCGAACCAGACGGCGGCGGAGGTGGCGGTCCGGTCATCTTCTCCGGCCAGCTTCCGGAGAAGGCAGTCCGGTCGTCTTCTCCGGTGAGTCACCAGTGACCGGTCGGGTCGAATTGAACCGGTCGGGTTGAGTGAACCGGTCGGGTCGAGTTGGACCGGGTTAGGTTGACCCAGACCGGGTTGGACCGGTCCAGGCTCGTGAACACTGTAGCAGGCGCGTGGCCGATGCGTGAGGGCGGGTGGGCTCGTGTGCCGACCTTCCGGCGGCGCGTGACGGCGTGTGGGGTCGAGTCTGACGTCACGGAGACGCATGGTAACTAGTTTCCGACGTTCTGAATCTGTTGGTACAGGTTTCAGGTTGATCGGACATCGTTTAGAGGTCGTTTTGAGTGTCCGAAGCTGCTGTGTTTTCTAGAAACAGCATGGGTAGACTTCCCGAGGTTAGGAAGTTGTTATATAAGAGTCTTATTACTAGCCGGTAATCTCGATTGTTGTTTTTGACAGGCGATATTGTTCCGAGAACCTCAGAGGAACGACCAAGACGGGATTGAGCTAGCTTGAACAAGTTTGTGAGTGGACTTTGGTTTTATAAACTGAAATGCATGCATCAAAATATCTTTGTGTAAATACTGTTATGTATTGTGGCATTGAATTTCTGGATTTTAGAAATGATTACTAGACACATGTTTTCCACTACTTCGATTAAAGTGTGATTTGAGAAATATCATGGTTTTTGGACTCAGTTTTGATATCGTTTTGACGAGGAAATTATTGAGTCAATGATTTGGGTTTTGACCCTGTTGTATGAGTTTATCGGATTTGGTTATATGTGAGGGAGACCAGGACCCAGGATGAGGATCCGTTATTAGCGGTGAACCCGATGAACCTCCAATATAATTGATATGATATGCCAGTCGAGAGATATGCCGACTGATGCGATATGATAGCCGAAGGTTTTACCGGCTAATGATATGATATGCCAGTCGAGAGATATGCCGACTGATGCGATATGATAGTCGAAGGTTATATCGGCTAATGATATGATATGCCAGTCGAGAGATATGCCGACTGATGCGATATGATAGCCGAAGGTTATACCGGCTAATGATATGATATGCCAGTCGAGAGATATGCCGACTGATGCGATATGATAGCCGAAGGTTATACCGGCTGATGATATGATATGATAGTCGAGGATACTTGCCAACTGATGAGATATCATAGTACAGGGAGTTGTGATACAGGACTAGCACACCCCAAGGGATACCCTGGTGGCTAGTGGATGTGTCGGGAACAGTGGATTTGAGATATTATGTGTCTAGGTTGAATTAAATGATTTTGAATTCCTTTGAGGATGATTTTCAAACCAGATTGTGGATCACAATGTGTTTTCCTTATATGGATTTTGTGTGAGTCCTACTGAGTGGTTTTAAAGAGAAAGGGAAATTCCGGTGATTTAAAGATGATGTTTTTATAACATGAACTGTTTATGTGATGCATGCATAGTTTTATAAATGGAGGGGGAAAAAGGTAATATTCCTTGGAAAATGATTTATAAACGATTATTTTTGTCCACTCACAACTTTTGTGTTTAAACCCCCTTCAGGCAGTAGAGTTGACGCGGACATTATCTCGAGGCAAAGGCATTAGCACTCTCGGCTGCGCTGTGTAGTTGTACTTGAGTAGGATATCTAATTTGTATCTTGATCCTACTTAGACGCTATGATATTATGTTGTATTTGGTTGGTAATTACTTACGGGAATTTTAAGTGCTTAAATCCCTTGTCTGGCAAGTGAAAGTATTTATTATTATTATAATTTCTAAGGATTGAAGGGTATTTGGGAACCTTTCCTTAGGTTGTCAAACTGGATCAGGGTTCTTCCCGAGTTTCGAGGGGAAATTCGGGACGGGTCCTGACATAAATGTCCCTGCTCCTGGTGCTGTCGCGTGTCCTGGTGGTCCCGACTCCATGGGCTGTATTGACACGGACGGCCGAGGAGGGTAGGCCGAGGGTATAGGCCGAGTAGGGTGTAGGTCGAGGGAGATAGGCTGAGTAGTGGGTTGTTGTCTTTGTTTAAGGCTGTACGTCTTGCTAAGCTGAGGCTAAGTATGGTTTTGGAGGGTTTTGTTCGGCCTTGACCATGTTGACCAAATTAGGTGTAAACAGCAGTCCCCAAGTGATTGACTGAGGGGAATTTCCTCAGTTGAGGGCTTGTTCCTTTTTGTCAACCTGTGGGGATTCATCCCGTACTAGTCGCCAGTCCCCCAAGCCCTTAGCCGAGGTGAGATGCCGGATGTTAAACATCTTGGTGGCAAGGTTGAGTGGTCGAGGTTTGTTTGTTTGTTTGTTTTTTTTTTTGGGTGGCTGAAAGGATGTCTAATCGGCCTTGAAATTTGGGAGTGGCCGAAGGATGTTTGATTATATGGCCGAACGGCCTGGATGATGTCCTGGCCGACCGAGTGCCGCTTCTAAGAGAGATTGTATGTCACCTGGGTCAGCCCGCTTGTGCGAACCCTCGCACGATCACGTAGCCGATCGGCTTTGAAGATGTCCTAGGCCGACTGAGTGCCACTTCAAGGTTGATTGTATGTCACCTTGGTCGGCCCGCTTGCTTGGAACCTCACACGATCATGTGGCCGATCGGCTTGGAGGATGTCTTAGGCCGACCGAGTGCCACTTCCAAGGGTGAATGTATGTCGCCTTGGTCGGCCCGCTTGTGCGGAACCTCGCACGATCACGTGGCCGATCGGCTTGGAGGATGTCCTTGGCCGACCGAGTGCCACTTCAAAGGGTGAATGTATGTTACCTTGGTCGGCCCGCTTGCGCGGACCCTCGCAAGATCACATGGCCACTCGACTTGGAGGATGTCCTAGGCCGATCGAGTGCCACTTCCAAGGGTGAATGTATGTCACCTTGGTCGGCCCGCTGGCACGGAACCTCGCATGATCACGTGGTCTATCGGCTTGGAGGATGTCCTAGGTCGATCGAGTGCCACTTCCAAGGGTGAATGTATGCCACCTTGGTCAGCCCGCTTGCGCAGAACCTAGCACGATCACGTGAACGATCGGCTTGGAGGATGTCCTAGGTTGACCAAGTGCCACTTCCAAAGGTGAATGCATGCTATCTTGGTCGGCCTGCTTACGCAGAACCTCACACGATCACGTGGCCGATCGGCTTGGAGGATGTCCTAGGCTGACCGAGTGCCACTTCCAAGGGTGAATGTATGTCACCTTGGTCGGCCCGCTTGCACGGAACCTCGCACGATCATGTGGCCGATCGGCTTGGAGGATGTCCTAGGCCGACCGAGTGCCACTTCCAAGGGTGAATGTATGTCACCTTGGTCGGCCCACTTACGCGGAACCTCGTACGATCACGTGGTCGATCGGCTTGGAGGATGTCCTGGGCCGACCGAGGGCGCATATCTCAAGCGTCGGGTAATAAATGTGCGATACATGTCCTGACAATCTATGCCACGCGTCGTGGGATAAGCACCTAGGGTTTCGTGTTTCAACCTTTCGACTGGACGAGTAGTTGTATAAGAGTGTCGATTTTGGCATTTTTTCCCACTTTTGCTTTTTTAGAGATACTATCGATTGTGTGAGGCAATTTTTGGCGAACTTCAATTCTGACTTAGGCAATTCATGGTGAGGAAATTGCGGCGGTTTGCACGATGGAAATCCCAAAAAACAAGGTAAGGACCGCTTTTTCCTGCTTTTTTCGATTGAATACTATGTTTTCGTATGAACTGTCGATGAACTCGATATTTGCTTCTGGTTAGATCCATGTGTGTCTATAGTAGTTGTCTTGCATTCATCCCTTAGAATTTCCGATGTCTATAGATGTCGAGTGCATGTGGTGATTTCGAGGGATCTCAGGATCCGTCCTATAACACGTTTAGCGGGGAATCAGAGGCTAGCTCTCTTAACTCTGATTCTCGATTAAACACGTTTGGATCAGCTTCTGGCTCCCCTGGGTCGAACCCTAGGGTAGAGGTAGAAGTTGATCCAAATGTTACTGGATCGATCCTTGAGGAAGCTCAAGGGATATCGGGCCAAGAACTTGAAGATGAGCTCGAGAATGCCTTCAAGTATATTGATACTTGTTATGTCTCGGCCGGTGACGAGGTCGAGACCTCGAATGCCAACGTGTCCACCTCAGGACGGGTTGTCCTAGAAATTGCTCCAATGGAAATTGAAGTGGAGGAAGCTTTTGACCAGGTAACAGTGGCCAGCTCGGTCTACGAGATCGACCGATAGGTAAACACCATGGATGAGGACGACCTTCTGGCTTAGCGAAGGGCGTTCAACATTCCAGATTATGTGAAGATGAGGCTACCTGGCAGAAGGGAGAGGCCGAGCAATCCACCTTCTAGTTGGGCTACATTCCACCCAGATAACTTCAGCAATGGGGTGGTGTTGCCACTTCATCCCTGGCTGCAATGCATGGCTGTGGAGGTCGGTGTTACACTCGGTCAGCTGAATCCCAATTGCTGGATCATGCTAACCGGGGTGTACACCGCCTTCAAGTTATGCGGAAAGGAAGAGCCTACCTGGGATCCTTATGTCAACTTTATAAGTTTGTCCGAGACAGGACCGGTTGGGTGTACGTGGAGTCTAGGACAAAGCGCGATCTCGGCCTGTTTGTTGAAGATATGCCGACCTCCCAAAAGGCCTGGAAACACAGATTTGTGTTTGTGTCAGGTAATTGGGAGGGCGTAGAGTTACCCTTGTTCGGCCGACGCATGCCTTGCGTGTATCAGTCGAAAGGTGGTGCCCGTAGGATTTAACTTGATTGCTTTGCCTTTCTTGTGTTGATTATATATGAATGGTTGTACTAACATGGCCGATTGTGGCGCCTTGTTTGTGCAGAGGTGTTAAAGCAGCCGAAGATCAGTGAGCAGGTGATGGCCGACTGTGCAGAGGTTTTCTGGAGGTTAGACCGAGTGGAGAAAAGTAGGGACTTCTTGCGCTTGCCCACTCAACTGCTGCAAGTCGGCCTGATCTCTTCCTTACGTAGGTTCCCTTTGCCCTAGTTTTTAGTTTGTATTGTTGCATGTGATTAACATGTTTGCTTGATGCAGCCGACCCTGACATCGTCGCAGTCGCAGTCGATCAACTAAAGAAGAGGATGGAGAAGGTTGTCGAGGCGCTGAAGAAGGCAGCCGAGATGAGGGCCAAAGTCGAGAAGGCCGGGGACTCGGTGGGCAAAGGCGACTATTGGAAGCCCATTCGAACCAGGGTGTCCTCGAAGGTCATATTGCGGGTGGAGGATCCTGTGGCCGAGCAGGGTGGCCAGGACGATGTTGATCGGGCCACCGAGGAGCCCCAGGCTCCTCTCTTCCTAAGTGCCACGGAGTCGGTCGTTGAGCGGCAGGTGGATGCGCCTATGCCCCCGCCCATTCGGCCTTCCATAGGTCCGGCCATCGACGTAGATGATGATGCCGATGAAAGGCACCGTATGATGGTCGAGGAGCGGAGGCGGAAGGGGAAGAAGCAGAAAGAGGTTGTTGCCGATGCCGAATCTGCTTTGCAGTAGAAGAAGCAAGGGCAAATCAAGACCCTTAAGGCTGTGCGGCAGGTTATTTGCCCGACCCTTGGCTTCGATTTGGAGGGCAGAAGGGTCCCCAAGAAGATGAGGAGGTCGTGCTTTGATGCCAGCCTTCGTTCGTACTTTGTGAAGGCCGATGGGGAGCCAGACATGGTTCGGTCGTAGGAGCCAGACGAGACATGGGGGCACCTATCGACGGCCTTCCATCCTTCCCAGCTGGACTTTCTCAACACCGTCGTTCGGGGATCCCAATATGAGTTGGAAAAGATCGCGACCCTGAGGGCGAAAGAGTTCGCGGATCGGTGTGATAGGACCATGCGGGAAGGGGCACATGTAAGTACCTTGTTATTTGGTTGTAAAGTTATTGTTGTTCGGCGTATGAATGTTTGTGTGTGTTGCAGTTTCTGGGTGAGGTCTTCACCACCCTACGCCATGCCAGTCAATCCAAAGAGAAAGTAGCCGAGGAGCACCAGTCCCTGAAGACCAAACTGGAGGCCGCGACCGAGAGGGAGAGGATGGCCGAAAGGTCACTTCAAGCCAAAGTGGACGTTGAGCTGAAAGTGAAAGAGCAAGAAAAGCAGCTAGGTGCTCAGCAGGAGGCGGCCGAGGCAATGACGGCCGAGCTGAAGGCCGCTGAAGTCAGGATGGCCGAGCTGGAGGCCAGGGCTCAGCAGGCAAAGTTGGCTAATGCCAAGCTGGCCGATCAGCTCATCATGGCCAAGAAGGTTGGCGCGGAAGAATACAAGGCTTCTCCAGCACATCATCAAGACTTGCAACGATTTGGGGTGAGGCTAGAGGATGGGCTTTTTAGGCGACTCCTTCTGGCAAATACTGGTTTGGCGATCCGATTTCCCTGGCTGAAGCATCCACCGCAGCTGGAAGATTATGTCGATGAGGAAGGGAATCCGCTGCCCGAGGATGAAGAGGAGGATGATGCTGAGGGCCCGGCCGAGGAAACAGGATGTGGTGGAGATGTCGTTGAAGATCAGGGGACTGCCCCATAGACGTTGTAATTTGTAACCATGTATTCTCTTTTTAGGCCGAAAGGCTGTGTACTTGTACTCAAGTTATGATATAAAAGGATTTTTCATTATTTTAAGTGTTTGCCTAACTAAAAGCTGTTTTAAATCAATCTGTAACAAGTTGAGGTTGTTGAGTGGAGAGTTGTAACAAACACGTAAAAGATGTAAATGAAACTTAAGAGGGATTGCCTCGTAAAATATGTTCATTGAGAATTATTGGTAGTGCTAGGAATGTGTACAAAAAATGATCGGCCAATTGCCTAACATGTTTTTTTTGGTCGTTGGCCTACTTGTAATAGAACTTTAGGTGGTCAACATTCTAAGGATGTGGTAGTGTCCTGTCGTTCGATTCTTTGAGTTCTTAGGTTCCCTCTCGGCATATACGGGAGACTGTGTAGGGTCTTTCCCATGTCGAGGTGAATGTGCCGGCCGATCGGTCTTTGGTTGCAAGGCTGACTTTCCGTAGGACTAAGTCGCCTATTCTGAAACTTCTGTGGTGGACCGTTGAGTCGTAGTATCGTGCAACTCTCTACTTGTAGGCAAGTTGTTTGACATTAGCAATTTCCCTCTGTTCTTCCAGGAGATCCAAGTTAAGAGCTAGTTGGTGATTGTTTTGTTCTGATTTGTAAGAGAGTATTCGATACGATGTTTCACCAATTTCGATAGGTATGACGGCTTCGGTGCCGAACGCCAAAGCAAAGGGGGTTTCGTTGGTTGCAATCTTGAATAAGGTTCTGTGTGACCATAGCACGTCGTTGATGATGTCGGCCCACTTTCCATTGTCCTCATCCAATCTCTTTTTCAAGTTGTACTTGATGCATTTCTTGACAGCCTCTCCTTGGCCGTTGGACTGGGGGTGTGAGGGTGAAGCAAAAAGAAGCATGATGCCGTAAGTCTCGCAAAAGGCGCAAAAACGGTTGCAATCAAACTGTTTCCCATTATCAATGACGATTGTGTGAAGGATCCCAAAGCGACAGATGATGTTTTGGTATACGAATTGCTCGATCTATGCTGTAGTAATGGTTGCTAGCGATTTCACCTCGGCCCATTTTGTGAAGTAGTCTACCGCGACTACGGCGTAGTTGACCTTGCCCTTCCCCGCAGGCAACTGACCGATTAGATCGAGTCCCCATTGGGAGAATGGCCATGGACTGAGCATAGAAATGAGGGGTTCGGCTGCGAGGTGAGGAATCTGTGCATGTCGCTGGCACCGGTCGCAGCTTTGTGTGAGTTCCACTGCATTAGCTAGCATGGTGGGCCAGTAGTATCCCTGCCTGAAGGCTTTCTGTGCCAAGGTACGTGCACCAGAGTGATCTCCGCAAATGCCCTCGTGCATTTCCCGGAGGACATAATCACCCATATCAGGTGTTAGGCATTTCAGTAGTGGGGTTGTGAAGCCGCGCTTGTATAAGTTGTCGTGTTGGATGGTGTACCGAGCTGATTGTCGCCTGACCTTCTTGGCTTCAATCCGGTCGCCTGGGAGAATGTCGTCCCTAAGGTATGCCTTGATGGGATCCATCTAGGTCGGGCTGGTGTTGATGGTGTAGACTGGAGATTTCCTCGTGCTAGGCACGCGTTGGATTTCCACAAGTACCTATCACTTTTCCTTTTCGTCCAGTAAGGATGCTAGTCGAGCCAAGGCATTGGCATGGCTGTTCTCTGACCTTGGGATCTTATGTATTTCGTAAGCCGAGAAGCCCTGAAGGAGTTGTTTTGCCAGTTCCAAGTATAGCGACATGTACGTGTCCTTTGCCTCAAAGTCGCTGTTGATTTGGCTTACCACCAATTGCGAATCGTTGTATATTCTCAACTGGTTGGCTTCGACGTCCTTGGCTAGGCGTAGGCCGGCTAGTAGTGCCTCGTACTCGACCTCGTTGTTGGAGGCTTTGAAGCTAAAGCGGAGGGCGTATTCTAGCTTGACAAGTTCTGGGGAGGCTAGAACCAATCCTTCCCCGAACCCGCTGTGGCAAGCTGATCCATCCATATATAGTGCCCAACATGGGCGTTGGCTGTCGATCGGGGGTGCCTTGGTGGTTGTCTGGGATTCGTTGGTTGTGGGTGCGTGCGGAGGGGTTGCCTCTAGTGGTATGCATTGTGTGGGTTGGTACGAGTAATCGGCTATGAAGTCTGCCACTGCTTGGCTTTTTTCGGCTGTCCTTGCCACGTAGGATATATCGAATTCACTTAGCTCGATTGCCCATTTGGTGAGACGGCCAGAGATGTCTGGATTTTGCAAAACTTGTCTCAAAGGTCGGTTGGTGATTATCTTGATCTCATGGGCCTGGAAGTATGGCCGGAGCCTTCGGGCTGTGACTACAAGGGCCAAGGCAAGCTTCTCAAGGTTGAGGTACCGCGTCTCTGCATCCTAAAATGCTTTGCTGACATAGTAGACAGGATGTTCGACCCCGTCCCACCGTGTGATGAGAACAGAACTGACAGCCGAAATATATACTGACAAATAGACGAAGAGTGGCTCGCTATTTTCAGGTCTGGCTAGCAATGGTGCCCGACCCATGTATTGCTTTAGCTCCTCGAATGCCCTGGTGCACTCGTCTGTCCAGTCGATGAGTCTGCCCTTGCCTTTGAGGGCCTTGAAGAATGGGGCGCACTTGTCTGTTGCTTTGGAAATGAAGCGCGTCAGAGCTGCCACTCGTCCTGTTAGGCGCTGGATGTCCTTGTGAGTTTGTGGAGCCTGTATGTCGAGGATCGCTCTGATCTTTTCTGGGTTTGCCTCGATCCCTCTCTAGCTGATCATGTAGCCCAAGAATTTTCCCACTCCTACCCCGAAGACGCATTTTGCGGGATTGAGGCCCATCCTGAACGTCTTGAGGACGCCGAACATTTTTTCCAGGTTGGGGATGTGTTCCTCGTCCGTCTTGCTTTTGACTAGCATGTCGTCAACGTAGACCTCCATTGTCTTGCCAATTTGGTCGGCAAACATGAAGTTAACCAGTCGTTGGTATGTAGCCCCTACATTCTTCAGCCCGAAGGGCATAACATTGTAGCAGTAGATACCAAGGTTAATCTCAAACTTGTATGTATTTGATCACCTGGGTTCATAAGGATCTGGTTGTAGCCCGAATAGGCGTCCATGAAGCTGAGCAATTCGTGTCCTGCGGTGGCGTCTACGAGCATATCAATCTTGGGTTGGGAAAAACTGTCCTTGGGACATGCCTTGTTGAGATCAGTGTAGTCGATGCACATGCGCCAAGAGCCGACTGATTTCTTGACGAGGACTACATTGGCAACCCAAGCAACGTAAATGGCCTTCCTTATGAAGTGTATGGTGCTAAGCTTGGAGATTTCGGCCTGCAAGGCCAATTGCCTTTCGGAGTCATGGCAACGCTGCTTCTGGGTGATTGGTCGAAATGATGGGTCAATGGTGAGCTGATGGTAGATTACGTCCGTGGAGATGCCCGACATGTCCGTGGAGATGCCCGGCTTGTCCGTGTAAGACCATGCGAAGACTTCAGCATTGGCCTATAAGAATTCCACGAGGGCTGTTCGTATGGAGGGTTTGAGCTTAGAGCCAATCCGAACTGTGCGCTCTAGGTTTATGTCGGACAGAGGTATTGCCTCTGTCTCCTCCACAGGTTCTGCCTGTGGCATATTCGCAATGTCCCTTGGGTCTTCCGGAGGGTTATCACGGAATGCTTGCATGAGCTGAGGGTTGACGGGGTCACCCCCAGGGCCATTTCGACGACAGATAGGGTCTCCGTGTGGTCTGGCGGAATGGTATGTTTGTCTTGGTTAGGGCTGTGGCATAACAGGTCCGACCAGAGAGTTGGTCCCCTTTTACCTGTCCCGTTCCCGTAGGAGTTGGGAACTTCATCAAGAGCAGGTGTGTTGCCACTATGGCCTTCGTCTGATTGAGCAACCCCCTTCCTAGTATGGCGTTGTAGGCCGTTGGGCAGTCGACCACGAGGAAGGTTGTGATGACCGTGGTCACGGCAGGGGTGGTGCCTATAGAAATCGGTAGAGAGACGACTCCCTTAGGCAAGATCGAGTCACCAGAGAAACTTAAAAGTGGAGTAACCTTTCGATCAAGCTCTTTTTCGTTGATGCCCATTTGTTTGAAGGCATCACAGAATAGTACATTGACCGAGCTTCCGGTGTCGATGAGTATTCTGCCCATGTCGCACTCAGAGATCTGGGCTCGGATGATGAATGGGTCGTCGTGGGGGAACACGATGCCCCTTTCTTCCTCCTGCGAAAAGGCGATGGGTTGCCAACCGCTCTTGGCTGAATTTGTCATTCGACCGGAGTCGATGCTGAGGACTTGAGGGATGTCGCGACTTGCACGAAGAAAGTCCTTTCTTGCTCGGTTGGAGGTCATAGGGGCAGATAAGGGGGGTCCACCACTGATGGTGTTAATTTGCATGATGTTTTATTGGGGGTGGGATGCTGTAAGAACTTATTGACCCTGCCGTCGCGAACCATTTGCTCGATAATGTCTCTGAAAGCAATGCATTCCTCGATCGTATGGTCGTTGTATTTGTGGTACTAGCAGAAGGCCTCTTTGTTGTGGGTGGGCTGATAGCTGGGGTTTCTTGTCTTGGCCTTAGGGATCATGCCTTCCACGTTGAGTAGAACATGGTCCAAGGGGGTGTTCAAGATGGTGTAAGTCTCAAACCGGCTTCGCGGTCCGGAGTTTTCACCTACCAAGTTCCGTGGCTCCTGTCGATGGCTATCGCTCTGCTTGAATCCCCCGCCACTATAGTTGGATCGGCCCCTCTTGCCCTGATGTTCATCATAGGTGAGCTTCCGTTTTCCCTGCTGTGCATGGTGCGAGTCATGGTGGTAGTTGCCACTAGTATGGCCAGTTCTGCCATGGCTGTTGTGTCTTTGGGGAGCTGCATATGAGGGCGCCTTGGTTTCTTTGGTGGGAGTGTGGAAGAATTCATCCTTGGCATAGATTGCCGCTCTTCGTATGATTTCATTGTAATCCTTCTAGTCCTCGGTGTGGGCAGCATATTTGAAAGGAGACTCCTTAAGGCCGCTCCGAAAAGCGTTGAATGCAGCCTTGTCGTCAGTGTCTAGGCAACGGGAGTACTCGAGGCTGGACCTGGCAGCATATTTTTGGAGCGTCTCCTCTTCTCTCTGTCTAAGGGAGAAGAGATCTTCCGTGGAGACCAACCTGTCCATTTGGATAATGAATTGGTTCAGAAAAATTGTCTGCAGTTCATCAAACGAGTCGATGGTGTTGGGAGCCAGGCGGTAGAACCAGTTGAGGGCTGCATTGGTAAGAGTGGAGCTGAAGATAAGGCATTGGACCTCGTCTGTCACGTTTTTTTATGCCAGGACGGAGACATAGTTGTTTAGGTGGGTGACAGGGTCTCCCTTTCCAGTGTAGGGAGTTATCTTTAATGGTTTTACCTCGGTCCTCAGTCGTGACCAAAGGATTCAGTTGGTGAAGGGGCATGTGCTAGTTTTTCCCCATGTTGAGGCCTTGCCCTTTTCTTTCTCTGCCTCAAGGTTGTTTACCCGCTGTAAGAGGCTTTCCACCAGGGCATTGCCTTGTTGGGGCGGGGGTGGATTCGACCGGTGTTCATATTGGTCATCACCTCTGGCTCGGCGATCCCGATTTCTTCTTCGGCCATAGGAGTAGCTACCTGCGGTTGAGCAGATCTCGTTCTGAGTTTCCCGGTCGTGTGTCTCCTGTTGTTGCTCGGGGCCTCTCGTCCCGCGGTCTTCTTGGTCGTAAACCATGCCAGAGTCATGTCCCGCGTTCTGCCGGCCTGATGCGGATAAGATGGGCAGGGGGTTGCCCAACTGCCCTCGGGTCTAATGTCGCGTAGGTCAGGCAGAGGGGATCTATCTCGATTTACCGGTCGTCCAGCAGTTACCTAGCGTCCCGGTAAATTCTGGGTTGAGAGGGTCCGTCGCCGTTTTGTGGCTGGATTAGTAGTCGGCTTCCATATGTGTTAGGCCGAATCCTAGCCTGTAGCTTCTTGTGTTTTTCTGAGGGGACTAACTTGAGCACGGGTTGTTCGGTCGAGGTGCGCTCGGCTGCGACCAGGTCAGCGTGCACCTGGTCGGCTGGTCCCTTATCTCGCGATTTTCTGCGTTGGGACATTCTCACAAGGGCGAGTGTGCTCTCATACTACTCTGATATGACCTGATTCTTGGCCTCTATCTTGGCGTTGTGAGCCCTGAGCTCTGCCACTTCTCGTTGGAGATCGTCCAACGTCTGTCTCAGCTTGTCCGGGATGTTGTCCCGAGGACTTCTCTGTGTGATGGGGGTGTTGTTGAGTACCCCTTCCTCTTGATCGTCCAACATGTTTTTTGGAGGATGTTGGGACGGCTATGTGGAAAGTGAGCTCGTAGGAGTTCGTGTCAGGTTCCCACAGACGGCGCCAAACTGTTGATGCCAAAAATGGACCAACTTAGAATAGTCCCTTCAAGCTCGCTTTACTCACTCCTAGGGTGTAAGGAGACCTGCAAATAAGAGAAGGTAGAAGTAAAGGAGCACCGGTAGGGTGCCGGCCAAATAGTCTCCGATGCTTAAATTAGTTAAGTGTTTGGAGGGATTTGGCAGTGTAAGGGCAAAGATGTCATTACCTTTTTTGAGGGGAGGTACCCTTGTATTTATAGTGGTATTGAGTGTTGGTGGAACATTTCGATATGGGATAAATGTCCCTACTCCTGGTGCTGCCACGTGTCCTGGTGGTCCCGAGTCCATGGGCTGTATCGACACGGTCGGTCGAGGAGGGTAGGCCAAGGGTGTAGGTCGAGGAAGGTAGCCTGAGGAGGGTGTAGGCCGAGTAGTGGGTTGTTGTCTTTGTTTAAGGTTGTGCGTCTTGCTGAGTTGAGGCTAAGTATGGTTCTAGAGGGCTTTGTTCGGCATTAACCATGTTGACTAAATTAGGTGTAAACACTAGCCAACCATGGTTGGATTCATATACTCATTACAATGAATTAGAAGGACATGTGCTCAAATCACCCGGTGATCTTATTATGTTAAGTCATTCAATTTAACATAATTGAATGGTAGTTAGAGTAATTGGACGAGCAATCTTGTTAACGAAAGTCATATTTAGAGAATCAAGTGAGATAAAATTTAATTCAAATGAGAAATAAAAATTGAATGGAGAATGCAAAGGGACGTTAAAGTAAAAAGATTATATACCATACAAAGAAAAAAATAAATCAACAGAAATTAAAACAAAAAAATTTATATTATACATCCTTATATTAAGTGGGAAGGTGTACTAATAAACCCTGAAAAGAAGCCGTGAAAAGACGAGCAGTACTCCGAGTCAAAAACCCTAGAAGCTGAGCATCGTCCTCTGCATCATCGATCATGGACCCTCAGTCACACTCACAGCCAAAGCCAGTGATGTACCTCTGCGGAAGTAGCCACTTTTCCTCCTCTTTCCCGAAGAAAAATTTGTCAGAAAAGAATTTTGTTTTGAATCTAAAATCCCAAAACCCTTTTGTGATTTGTGATTTATGATGTTGCAGATTGTGGGAAGGACGTCACCCTCAAGGCACTGGAGAAGGTTCAATGCACCGGCTGCAGTTACCCTGTCGTCTTCAAGAAACGAACCCGTCGCAGTAATTTCTTTTCTCCAATTAATTTCTTTGAATAATCAAATTCAATTTCGATATTGGTTTCTTTTATTGCAATAAAATTTTAATTAGTTTAAAATGATTAAAGAAAGAGAGGCTGTTTTGATCAATTTTTTTCTGGTAATTGATGGATGATTGGTGGTTGTTGTTGATGCAGTTGTGGAGTTTCAGGCACGTTGAAGAGGAGAAGAGGAGAAGAGGAGAATTGGGGACGAATGAGGATACAGTAATTATTTTTACGTTCATGTGGATTTGGGATTTATCAGCAATTAGAAATTGTCTCTGTTTTTGGTTGAAGATTCATGGGAGTTTATAGTTTTAGTGGTTTTAGTGGTAGAGTACTTAATATGTATTCACATTCAACAGTTGGATTCCTACCTTTAAAACTATTTAGATGGAAGGAATTGAATATTGGAGTAAATTGTGGTTCATCTACTTAATTCATAGTTTCTGACATTTTAATTTCGTTAGCTGTTAGGAATAGTTTGAAGATCTGATGGCTGGCGTGGTGGTGTTTTAGAATTTAGTTTGGGAAGTTTGTATTTGAAGATGTGCAATTTTAATATCAGATGTTTTCGTCGATTTTGATTCTATACATGCGTCCATAGAATATATTTACCATTCTCGAGGCCTACTATCCAAGGGTGATTATGGTGAATTTGTTCTATACATGTATGTACAGAATCAAAATTGTTTAGTTTTATATGAACAAACAAAAACAACCTCGGCAGAGAGGGGAATTGAAACAAATACAAAAAAACACAAGTTATTGGGTCGAGGGCTTGAGGCTGAGTTGGATATTGGGCAGCAAGCCTCTTAACTCTTAGGAAGGAGGGGATGCAAAATGGTTCAA
Organism: Oemleria cerasiformis; assembly: GCA_037349345.1. NCBI lineage: Eukaryota > Viridiplantae > Streptophyta > Magnoliopsida > Rosales > Rosaceae > Oemleria > Oemleria cerasiformis. The sequence continues at coordinate 14,526,481 of JAZGTL010000007.1, forward strand.
GTTGTTCAGCTAACAAATATAATCTCAAACTTTTTTGGTTATTGCTTTGTTGTCGCAAAGAGGACGGAGGGGCATAAGTTGTTTTCGCTCACTATTTAGTTTTGATACAATGATATTGAAGAAGGATCGTATTATGCTCATTAAGTATCGACCTCTCTTTTTACAAGAATTGAATCCGAGATATCTCAATACACAACGAGTAAAGAGGAATACCACTCCGTAGTACTTTATAGCCACGATTTAGTTTTACATCAATCATATGAGCGATAAATCAAACTGGAAACACAAGATTTTGGGAGCCAAAAAGTCTTAACATTGCTCAACCAATACATAGCATACCTGAGGCAGAGTTGGAGGCAGTGTCAAATAAAAAGGCTTCTGAGTGAGGTTCTTCAGAAACAGACGAAATGAAAAACAAATCATCCCATCAAGTTCTTGTTTCCAATACAAAATTCAACGGTGAAAGTTATCATGCCACTTATCTCAAAAAATAAATAAAGAATTTCATGGCACTTCAGGAAGTCATCAAACACAAAACTAAAATCACTGCAATTTAAAGAAGGATGAACCATAAAAATATATTTCCAAACTAAATTCATAGATCCAACAGTTAACAGCCGGCATTATAAGAAGAGCAGCCTCATCAACTTTGGGGCTGCAGAAGCAGAAGTTGAAATCCAAGAATATACATATTTCATACTTCTTAAAGTCTTAATTACATAACATCTGATTGCCTGCATCATAATCAACCAAATGTGTTTTCACCGCTGTAGGTCATGTAAAGGAAGCCGTCCTCATCTTTGTTTTCCTCATAGATTGCGGACATCATAGCAGCTGCACTAGCACAAAACCACAAATATGTTAAATAGGTCACTACATAGGTTTATTGTATATATGAAACTTTTTTGGAGTATTATTCTCACCAGTGGGTGGCAAAATGTTCTTGACAAAAATAAATATGGCCTTCTCAGCACTGAGCTTTATCCTCTTTCGGACAACATAAACAAACTGTCCAACGGTCAGATCAGCAGGAACCAGATATCTGTTGTCATCATTACACAAAATCTACTGAATGAGGTTGTGCACTACACAAAAGAAATATTTTAAAAAATAGTTCCACAATCAAAATAAATATTTAGAAACTAATGTTTCAGCTTCAATGCAGAAAATGGCTCTTCCTAATTTCTTCTGGTAATACTTTGGTGCAACCTGTTTTTCTACTAACTACTTTAACCATATGAAACAACTAAGGACATATCATATCAGGATATCAAGTGAGAACCTGTCGTAGCTAGGCATGCATGTACAGTTAAATTTCTATATCAATGATGCATAACTCGTTTGTGCTCGAGAGAAAATTTTTAATCACACACGAAAAACCCTATGCAGAGAAATAATATAAAAGCTGTACATTTTCAGTAATGCCAGATGTCTATCTTAACCCATCCAAGACATATACTCAGCAACAACACTCACTCTTTCAAAATGATTTCAGAAATTGCAAAGCTCAACATGCAATAACTCAAACCGGGGGGAAAATACATCCTATTAGGTAGAAGCAAGAATGAAGTCTCTCTCTCTCACATACACACCATTCAAAATAAAAACCTTTTGGAAAATAGCAGAGTGCAAGAAAGCAAGGATAATGGCTTAACTGATCAAAGTGGGAAGAAGAGTGAGATTTTATCACATGGGTAAGTTCAAAGTCTTGACCTTATCAAGAATGTGATTGTGTGTTTAAAAAGAAAATTGAGAACAGTGAGGTAAAAATACATATAGCACATATGAAATACAAATAAATAAAAGACTGACTTCTTCTTGTCAATATCTGGAATGTCACTTCTTTCAGCCTTCTCCACAATAACCTATATAAAACACAACAGAAACAGAAGATGAACACGGATAGTTAAAGAAATTACATAGGACACACATCAGATGGGCAAGGGTCTTTAAAGTGATATTAGAAAGCGCCACACTTGAATCCCCAAGCTAAACAAGCATTACATGGAGAACTTTTGACGTCGATGATGCAGCTTCACAATCACACAAATCAAACATTAACATATGCTCTTTCTCGCAAAGCTCAAATAAGCTGTGCTTGATCAAAGTTACTTTGTTTTAATTAACATTTTGAGAAGTTAAATTTTGTAATAACATTGTGCTTAGGCTCTACAAGGCCTTAGCTTCTAACTGTCCCTTGAGCCTCTATAAGAATGGCTCTTGATGGATTAGAAATGATGTTCATACCGGAATTCTGTCAGGATACTTCTCCCTGATCCGGGCAGCTTCCGCCTGCCTCCGTTCTGGCAAGAACAAATAAATAAAAACGAAAAAATAAGGTAAAAATTATTATGCTTTGAAGGACCTGATTTACAGGAGGCTATAAGAAATACAGTGATTGTGTCTTTATAGGATGCACAAACACACAGATAACCAAAATAGAAGGCCCAGAAGAATTCAATTACAGAAGTAAACTTCAAATTAAAAAAGTGTAAATTTCTTCAATTTAATAAATCTCAAACAACAACAGCAACCCAGACGATACAACTCAACTATACACAAAAAGGAAAATAACTAAATTTCACAAAAATCTCAGATCAAACTTTCAAAACTATGATCAAATATAGGAAATTGCAAGAGGCCCATGTTCAATTAACAAGCACCCTAAATATCAAATTAGAATTCAAGGCAACTCAAGATCAATCAAAATCACATCAGTAGTATTAGTGTAGAGAAAGAGAGAGGACCGAGTGGGTGTTCCAGCTTGAAGGAGCTCTTGGCCATGGATGACTACTAGTCAATCCGACTGCTTTCCAACCGCTTCCGAGTTCCGATCACAACATAGAAAAATAACCAAATTAGGGATTTTCATTGAAAACGAAGGTAATTGAAATAAACAAATAAATATAAAATTAAAAAAACGAAAAAAATCAATTCTTTTTTTAACCATCTTACCACAGAAGATCTGAAGAATGAGAAAGGAAACAGATATGGGAAAGAATCTCAAAGAGAGAGGGAGAGAGAAGCTGATTATACTCAAAAGAGAGTGACTTGACAACAACTCTTGCTACTTATCAGGAAAGCAAATTTCTACACTATTCACCTTCTCTACAAAACGACGCCGTGGCAGGGTCCACAACAATTGGTTAACTTCTCTTCGGTTTGGACTAGGCTGGACTGCGATATCAGATTTATCGTTTGTGATCATGCTACATACTGGGCCAAATTTTCTTGGATCACAATTGCGATTGGGCCAAGTTTTCTTACTTTGATACCAAGGCACGAACTCCTGATTTAAAAATGCAATTAGCAACGTTTTAATGTGATCTTTTAAAATTCGACTATGTGAGTGAATGTCATTTATAAAATAAAAAAAGATACATCTAATTAAAATACATATTTATTACATAAAAATAATAAATCATATCTATTTAAAATACATATTTATTACATAAAAACAACAAATAATACCAATGTAATAAAATATAAAAATATTTAAATTGTATCGTGCAAGTCTTCGTTGCATTATATTCGTTTATTAATAAACTTCCATTGTATGTAGACAATATTGTATGAATTTTTTGTTTGGGTCATAAATTTTGGGTGGGCTCCTATCATCAAGCCCATACTTGTCGGCGAGTCATAAACTTACAAAATGAAGTAGATGGCGGATATAGCGATGGCTGTGTAGTCGCTGGCATAGCTGACATCCACCGCACAAAACCCAGAAATTCAAAACGTCTTGAACCCAGAAGAAATTCTTGCTTCAGAACCTGATCGTCAGACATTCCAAAGCTGTAGAACAGAATTGATAAAAAAAAAAGGCAACAAAATTGATAAAAAACATAACAGAATTGATAAAAAACCAGAACAAAACAGAACAGAATTTGTTTTTATTTATTTTTTATTTATAATTTAGTTTATTTTATTTTATTTATAATTTTTTTTTTATGATTTTAGTTATTATTTTCTAAAATATTCAATTTTTATTAGTTTTTTATCTACATGGATTCCAACTCAGCATAAATAGTTTTACCAAATAATGATTGTTCAGCATTTAACGGTTTGACTAACAGATTGATTAGCGGAGGGTATTTAGATGATATGTTTTGATAGTTTGGGTATTTATATGAAAATTTTCATAATTGGAGTATGAACTTGAAATGACCCCTATAATTTAAGTACTTTTATGTAGTTTATCTAAAATTAATTCCTAAAATGCCCCTTTTTGGGTGTGGTTGGTGAGATGGACATTAGTGCCTCACATCATGATTCATGAAAGGGCTTCCACTTCTCAGGCCTGTATTTTGAATTTTGATATAGGAAACACCTAGGCCATGGCATTTTCTTTATAGTCACCTCTCCAATTTAAGAAAACAATATCCATAGTCTGAATAAGGTGTGATTGTTGGTAAGCAGAAGAATCTAGATTGGAACCAAACCATTGCCAAAAATAGGCATTTCACCAAAGTTCTTCAATCCAATATCTTATTAATTATTACTATTATTATTTTTTAAAGCAAAGCAAATACACCACAAGACCACCTCTGAAAATGAAACCCAGTTTAAAGAAAACTCTTGTAATTAATTAAGTCCTGTCTTCTTGATCCAGCTCTTTATGAGAAACCTCACAAGGTGGCTCAAACATACTAAAAGCCCTATAAGCTGAAATCACAGCTAAGGCAAGGAAGCAGCAAAGGGCTAAAGCATGGAGAACCAAAGCCAGCTTCATTCTACTGCAGAATTTTCCATAAGAACTGCAGGCTTCACTCCATGACACTGTCCTGTCTCCATCGTAAGCCAAAGACAATATCTCCATCACTGCAGCCCCAGATGTGACCATTAAGTAAGCTACAATCTGCACCAAAATATTGAAAAACAATTTACATAAAACAAAAACACAAACAAAATAAACACCAAAATTAAGCCATCAGAGTTTTTGATCGCCTTTTGATGGTTCAACAGAAAAAACAAAAATGGGTAGTTGTGGAGTAAATCAAGTTTAGGATTGTTTAAGGATGAAGAATATGAGAGGAAGATTTATTATCAATGTATAAAATGGAAAGGCTAATAAATGGTTGTCAATGTTCTTGAACTTTACTCAAATTTTACTAACCGTCCATAAACTTCAATATTATAGTTTATAGCTCCTGAACTTTAACTAAATATGCAAAGATGGTCATTCCGTTAATTTTTTTAATATTTTTTTGTTGAAGTCACTTGAAATGACATCTTTATCTTTACTTTTAATAGAAAATGTTCAAAAATTTGACCGAATAACCACTATTGCATATTAGGATAAAGTTTAGGGATGACATACTCTAATATTAAAGTTTATAAATAATTGGTAAAATTTGAGTAAGATTCAATGACAATGATAACTATTTAGCCAAATACAAAAAATTTGTAGTTTCCATTTATCATAAATTAAAATTTTCAGAACTTTCGAGGACACAGAAGTAAAAAAAGAGATTAAAGATGGCATAAGGGAAAAGAAAATGAACCTGGTCAGAGACAAAGAAAAGCCAAGCTTTAGTGAGCAAGCAGGTGATCCATGAGGACATGGTTGCAAGAAAAGCATATACAGCAGAAATGGTGCTGATGCAAACCATGTACCTGCAGTCCAAACATTCATTAATGAGGAAAAAATATGAATAATATATATATATATATATATATATATGCATCCAAGGAAATGAAAATGAAAATGGATGGAGTGCTTGCTTGAGGCCCATGAAATTGCTGAACTGTAGCTTCCCATAGCTGGTGTTGTCTTGCTGGTTGGTGACAGTGAGCCATATGGTTGCAATACTGAGAGGAATCACAGAAACCCTAAGGAAGCTATCTAGCAGCTTCAGGACATTCAAGTTTGGGGCATTTTCATCTGAGTTTCCTCTCATTTTTTTTTGTTATAAGTAACTAATAATGCAAGAGCAACAATCTGCATTTGATCAACTTCAAACCCCTTTAATTGGTCTTATATATATGATAGGAATGATAGTGTGAAAGAGATGAAAATCTGTTGCTTTCACTAAAATGGTAGTGGGGGTAATAATTACAAAACATTTGAGTGTGAAGATGTTAGATAACTACCAAACTACACGGTATAATCCGTTCACCTAAATATTTGAGTGAGAGATGTTTGATAACACTTAAATTATATAGTATAATTCGTTCACCTATTATAATATGAATAGATATTTATTAATATTATGTATTTAAAATACATATCAATATTATCAAGTACTCATATTATAACCCATATAAATAAGTCATATCTAGATCAACGGCGGTTTATTTTTCTTCTACATTTATTTTTATATTAAAAAATTTATTAATAGAAAGTGCTCGAAAGAGTGTGTGGAGATGTATTACATGGAGTGTTGTTAGTGGGAAGAGGAAAGATGGTGGGGCTGTAAGGCTTTCTTTTCCAGTGCACAAGGTATGATGAAATGATGTTATGATTATATAGATCGAGTGGCACGTCGACACATTAAAAAAATTTCAAAATTGTCGCACCTAATAACAAGTTGACGAGAAGGGACAACAATTTTGCTCATCTTCTTTTCCCCGTAATAATTTAGCCGCCTAGGGTTGGGACTCCGACTATTATGAGGTGGCAAAATCCTCCCAAAAAAATACTCTACTTTTAAGGATTGTGAGGTGGGGCTGGGTGGTTGAGGTGGTGGCCGGCTATTGGTTTCAGAGGTGTGTGTGACGGGAAGGGAAGAAGGGAAGATATGGAGAGCTTTTTATTTTTATTTTCTTAAAAAAATTTCATCTAATTGAATTGATTTTAAAACTCTACGTCTTCTTATTATTTTGTTTGGACATCTCTACTCTTTTTTTTTGGATAAAAAAAAACTTACGTATTGAATATAAAGTGATTACAAGCACACATTGATAAGGGGCCTCATTAAAATCTCTCATAGAATCCATTCATCGGGAAAATTCGGTGAGAGAAAAGAGTACCCTAATTCTGCAAAAAAACCCTAAAAGACAAAAAACCAAGCCAGTCAAAACATTAAATTCTAACACTCAACTGGCACTACCAAACAACCCTATTCTAGATCAGCTGCAATGGCAGCTCTGACCCAAGGAGGCGCAGCATCAAACCATATACTATACCCCAGTTCCACCAATCCTGCTTGAGCTAGAGTATGCGCCACACGGTTGCCCTCCCTTTTCTGAAAACTAATCACACTAGTCCCAGCACTACAAGAAAATCGCAGTAGCCCGACTAAATTTCGCCCGACGGATAATATCTCGCGGGGTAAGGTCATATTGCCCGACGGAAATTTACAGTCGCCGGGTAACAAGTTGGCGGGAAGAAAAAACCGTTGGCGCGCAAAATTGGACATTGTTACCCGACGATGTGCACTACCCGTCGGGTAACATTGTAAACAACGACGACCAATCGCCATCGAGTAATATTGGACGTTGACTCTTTATAGCCCGACGATTCATTTAATATTACCCTGCGAATACTGTTCGTCCGGCAATTGTCTAAACACTCTAAATACCAGAGTCCGTTTTTTTTCTTCTTTCTTCTTCTTCCTCCTCTCTGCTGCTCATCCTTCTCTCTGCTCTCTATCTCTCCCTCTCACTCATTCACTCTCTTTATATACCTATTATTATCATCTCATCACCATTTTCATTACCAATAAATCCTTTTTCTCTATCAATCATCAAATATCAAATATTAAGGTATGAAAATTTTATTTTTTTGAAATTTTTATTTTTTTTGAAATTTTGATTTTTGAATAGGAATTAATTATGTGTTGTGTTGTAGAAATTTTGTAGTTAATTTGAAGGAATACTTGTGAAATGGTATGTGTGTTTAACTCTCAAATTAATTTTGTTAAGAATGTTGGATATAATTATGTTAGGAAATTTTGTATTTATTGTGGAAAATGTGTAGAAATTTTTTAGAATTTTTGGAAATTAGAAATTAGAAAATTTGTTAGGAAAATATGAAAATAGAAAATATGTTATGAAATTAGGAAAATAGAAAATATGTTATGAAATTAGGAAAAAAGAAAATATGTTAGGAAATTAGGAAATTTTGTTGTAAAATAGGAAAATTAAAAATATGTAATGAAATGATTGAAATTAGAAAATATATTTGGAAATTAAGAAAAATGTTAGGAAATTAGGGAAATATAAAATATGTTTGGAAAATAAGGAAATAGAAAACATGTTAGGAAATTAGAAAATTAGAAAACATTTTAGGAAAATAGGAAAAAAAATATGTAATGAAATTATTAAAATTCGATATTATGTTTGGAAATTAGAAAATATGTTAGGAAAATAGGGAAATAGAAAATATGTACAGAAATTATAAAATTTAAAACTGTGTTTTATGCATAATTTATATATGTTTGTATTTTTGAATTTGTAGTGATATTTTTTTTAAAACGCTTTATTTAGTTCCGACGGAGTGAAATACATTCATATTTCATAACCGTTTATGCGAAGTTAATCGAGTTGATTAACTTCGTATAATGAAATTCAATGAAAAACCTTAGATCCGTTTGAGAGTCAGTAAATCCGATTGATTGACTGACTCTTGAATTGTCCATATATTCGGACAGTTTGGGGGTGCGCAACTATGTGTTGTGTAGTTGGTGATCTACGTGGTTTGGTTTCGATTGTGGGAAATTCGGTTTGTATCCCCTCAATGTTCTTCGAATGCATACTAGATATTTGTTTATAATATCTACATCGTGCATTTGGGGAACTGTAGGGAGATGCTGTCGAAATTTCCCTCGATCTGAACTTAGCCTCGTAGGTCGCAAACTACACAACACAGAACGTGCACTCTCGAATGGGATAGGGCCAAATAACCGGAGGCATAAGGAGAAGAGTTGATTTTGATTTTAACTTGTTCTATTTACTGGGCAATGTTAACTGAATTACTTATGTTGACTCTATGTTGTGAAAGCAGGCACAATGGACAGAGGGTGGATGCAAATGTTTGATAGATCTTCTGATCAATATTTGGATGGGATCGACAACTTCATGGCCTTTGCACGTAGTCATTGCAATGATACAAGACGTGTCAGGTGTCCGTGCCGTAAATGTAATAATTGCGTTTGGATGTCGTTGAATGAGGTCCAAACTCATCTGGAATGCAATGGGATCGTACACAACTACACTAATTGGATCTATCACGGTGAAGAAATATTTTCTGCATCGACATCTTCGGTTCCCGGGACCAGTAGGGACGAAAGTGGTTTGGATGGGCGATGTGATAATGATCCAGTAACCGATGCTTTTCCTCCGGCATCGGATGATATGGAAGATGATGCACCAAGGTTGCAACCGGAAGACTCTGATCTCCATTATGAGAGATTGTTGAAAGAAGCTCAGCGCGAATTGTACCCCGGTTGTAAATCAATTTCTGTAACAACCCGGAAATTTTAATTATTGATTTTATGCAATGATTTTTATTAAATGACGATTTTACCCTTGGTTGGTAAAGGGCTTGGAAATCAAGTTTTGTTTCGAGACACTTTTGGTGGTGTTTCGGGCACCGTTGCGTAGGTCTCGAACTCACGAGTTCGTAGACAGGCGGCACGCATGAAACGGAGTTCGTATACGGAAGTTATGGGTCTAGATGTGCAAGGGTATTTTGGTAATTTGCCATGGAGGGGAGATATTTTAACCTCAATTATTTTACATCTTCATTTCATCTTCATCTCGTTATCATCTCACTCATCTCTCTCTGTAACAAACATAACACAAACACACCCGAAACCATTGAACCAAACCGTGCAAAAAACCAAAAGAGAAACCAAAAGTCAACGTTGGATTCAAGGCTTTAGCTTCCCATTTGGATCAACTAATCGTATTCTACTCCTTCCCACGATCACCTAATAACAAGTTGACGAGAAGGGACAACAATTTTGCTTATCTTCTTTTCCCCGTAATAATTTAGCCGCCTAGGGTTGGGACTCCGACTATTATGAGGTGGCAAAATCCTCCCAAAAAAATACTCTACTTTTAAGGATTGTGAGGTGGGGCTGGGTGGTTGAGGTGGTGGCCGGCTATTGGTTTCAGAGGTGTGTGTGACGGGAAGGGAAGAAGGGAAGATATGGAGAGCTTTTTATTTTTATTTTCTTAAAAAAATTTCATCTAATTGAATTGATTTTAAAACTCTACATCTTCTTATTATTTTGTTTGGACATCTCTACTTTTTTTTTTTGGATAAAAAAAAACCTACGTATTGAATAGAAAGTGATAACAAGCATAGATTGATAAGGGGTCTCACTAAAATCTCTAATAAAACCCACTCATTCGGAAAATTCGTTGAAAAAAAAGAGTATCCTAATTCTACAAAAAACCTCAAAGACAAAAAGCCAAGCCAGTCAAAACATCAAATTCTAACACTCCACTGGCACTACCAAACAACCCTATTCTAGATCAGCTGCAATTGCAGCTCTGACCCAAGGAGGCGCAGCATCAAACCATATACGATACCCCTGTTCCACCAATCCTGCTTGAGCTAGAGTATGCGCCACACGGTTGCCCTCCCTTTTCTGAAAACTGATCACACTAGTCCCAGTTAGATCCAGAAGCTTTGAGGCCTCTATTACCAGCGCCCTGAGCTTGCCACGGTATTCAAGTCTGCCATTTAGATTGACACCACCTCCTGTGAATCCAGCTCCAAGATTATATTAGTTAGGCCCATTTGTCGCACTAACTTCAGCCCTGCACACGCAGCCTCTAGCTCCACACCAGCATCAAGCAGACCTGGTGTACCCTCTGTGGCAAAACACCCCCTGCCCCATCTCTATTATTATTATTATTATAAAGGGAAGAAGGTGGCTTGGTGAAACTTTTTTTTTTCCCATATATACCATTCACTTAACTATATAAAATAATTTAATTAAATATCAATAATGAGGATACATGACACGACCCGTCCAAAAAAATAAAATTAGAAAATAAAATTAATTAAATAACCGGTAATTCCAAATTAAATCAAAGTAGGAAATTGGGACAAGCTTGAAGATGGACCTTAGTAAGGGCCCAAAGAGGGTTATTGGGCCTTGATAAAGAATTGGGTTTGCAAAATGACCCTTTTGCCCTTGAAATCCCAAAGGCTCAAAAGTCACTTTTTGATCGAGAACTCTTTTGAGAATTTTCCTTGCACCATTACGTAGGTCTCGAGCTTAAGATTACGTAGTCAAGTGGCACGCAGAAATTGGAGTTCAAACGAGAAAGTTACGGGTCTAAAATAGTTGGGTCGTATTGATAATTTTGGAAAAGTTTAAATTATAAATAGCAACACTCTCTATCCTCACGCTATTGGTCACCAGCTTTCTTTCTCCTCTCACAGTCTCTTTCTCCCAAGAAAAAGCTTCATGTGGAAGCCATTATCGCCGCCACAGAACGACCGTGACCCAGGCTGCCGCACCACCACCATTCTCTTCGTCTCTCCCTCACGATCACGACCGTACCAATGACCGGGCCTAACAGCCACAGTCGACGGCGGAACAGCAGCGACAATGGAATGGGTTTTTCACGGCTTTCGTAGACTTTTTCAGCCACCACAGGTACACTCTTCGATTTTCGACCTCGAATTTGAATTCAGGGATTGAGTAGATATATTTAGACTATAAGTTTGTGATTTTTTGTTGAATTTTGGAGAAGTTAGAAAAACTTGAAATTTTGGCCTTAAATGGCGCTTTTCAGCCGGTCGTTGCCGTGCCGGTGACGGAGTATTCCATTTGGGCGACAAAATATTCTCGTGAACAGTGCCAGATGCGTGGGAATGCGTGGACGCGAGTGGGAGGCCACATGGCAACGCCTGAGGGCGAGTGCTAGTGCCTGGGAGGGCTACAATCCCTAGGCAATTGTATTGATAATAAGAAATATATAGACTATGTCAACGGTCAGAATAGGACCCGACATCTATTAATTATGATTATTTTAGGGTAGTGAATCTCATGAAAGCTGAAATACTCTGAAATGAGTATAAACTAATACTATAGTGGTAGATCTCAAGGATTGATTCCGAGATACGATTTATGATATTGTGCTACGAGTTATGGAAAAGTATTGATATGAAATGATGAATACGGAAGAGGTGATAATCGAGAAGGAACAAGTATATGATCGAGATGCTATTTGCCGACAAGTCATGTCGGCTTAGCACATGAGTCAGTGTTGTGGTACAACGACAGAGGCGTGTTGGCCTAGTGTATGGTCGTATGTCAGTTATGAGTCATGTAGAGTCGTGTCAAGTCATGTTGAGTCTTATGTCCATCTCGAGTCATAGTATACCCATATGGTGGTCGCTAGTGTCTTACCTATCTGTAGGGGACAGACCAGTCCTTCATGTGATCGTTCACATGTGCTCGCTCTTTACTAGTTAAATAGCGCCATTCCTGTCCCCGAGCTTTTATGAGTCTATGTGGTCCCAAAACTTCTAGGGGGACTCGTAATGATGGTGCTTGCACCCAGTCCTTCACTTGGCCATGGTACGAGCGAAGTCACCCAGTTCTATCACGTGCGCGTGACTCGTGCGACTACAATGCCATTGGGATACTTGAGATGATGATTGAGTTGTGATATGTCAGCCGAGGGATATGTCGGCTTATGTGATATGTTAACTGAGGGTTATGCCGGTTGATAAGATATGATAACCAAGAGATATGGCGGCTTATGTGTTATACCAGCCGAGAGTTATGCCGGTTGATGAGATATGCCAGCTGAGGGTCATGCTGGCTGATGAGATATGTCAACCAAGGGTCATGTCGGCTGATGAGATATGTCAGCCGAGAGTTATGCCGGCTGATGTGATATGATAGTCGAGGGTTTATACTGACTTATATGATATGGTGACTGTTTTCATTATTAGAGATCAAAGTCGAGGTACCAGTAAGGGTACGATCGTTATTAAGGTCAGTGGGTATGGTGTGGGAGATGACCCCAGATTGACGAGTTATGATTCGTACGCACAAGTGCGACGTTGAATTAATCAATACTAACCACCCCTCCCAAATTTCCACTCGAAATCCGTGAGAAATCCTGCTCTCGTCTGACAATACCTAAAAATCTCACAATAATTTTTAAAAGTCCATCATGGGTCCAACAAGTCTCTACTAGAATTCTACCGAAAATTCGGCAGAATCTTCCCTGTAAATTGATCAATCTGTCTTCCACCTGTCATACGAAGGATTCAAAATCTAGAATAAAATTCCAAACAATTTAGGTCAACTCATAACTAACCAACTTCAGGTCCAAGATAATCAATCCATAAAAATAATTTACAATAACCCCAAATGGTTTATCAGAGCAACTAGGTTGGAAAGATAAATGTGCAAGCCTAACAAACCCTACTCGATGGGACCCACGAAAATCCTAACAAACCCTACGAAGAACTTTCCGGAAATCCATTTGAAAAATAAAAACCCGACGGGACCCACGAAAACACGAACAATGAAAACATCTCGTGGTCCTCAACCATGCTTTGAAAACTCTCCTCAAAGGAGCTTAAAATCATGAGAAAACCTGGACACAAAATATTGGAAAAATATCCCACCATCCCCCGAATGTAATCCCGAGCCCTAGCTCGACAACCGAGGTCGTCCAACACGGGGACAAGCCCTCCTAACCACAGCCGAAAAAACCTCAAAGCAATGGCTAGAAACCGAGAGGTCCAACCTGAGGACCTACTCTCCACATATCCGAAAATACCTCATAGATATGCAGATGTAACATGTTAGGTAATAATTAATACATATTTTATCCATAATTTAATATCTTTTTACTTATGTTTTATTGATATTTCGTTCTATGCAATTGGAGAAAATAATATATTTGTGATAAATGTGCAGAATTAAATAGATCTTGAAATTACGAAAATTTGGGCGAAAGAATCACTTCAATCGGAGTTGTAACGAAGAAGTTATGAAGTAAAGAAGAAAGCCACCAATTATACAAAATATATTCGGTGCGTATCCACCGAATCCTACAAAGCAGAAGAAGACAAACAGCTGACGAGCTCAGCCCAAAACGAAACTCGGAGGCCCGCTACCGAATCATTACACTAATGCGGCGCGTCGGTTCTGAACTTGAAAGTTTTATTCGGTGACAGACGCCCGACGAATCCTTCTCAGCACCCCAGCTCCCGTTGACTGTCGTTGACCACGCCTTTTGACCACCCAAATTTGGTGGTTGACCACCGAATACCAGCTGGAGCCTCCCAGCTGCTGTTCCAAGTTTTCAGGCTTATTTTTGGGTTTTCCAACTTGCATTCACCCTTGTTCTCCACATTGCAAAGCGATTTCAATCCTAATTCAGGTGAGGCTCTGCCCTTCCCCTAGAATCCACTGCGGGTCGGAGGAGCTGCTAGTCCAAGGGGGAGCCGATGCAAGCTTTTTCTTTCAATAGCCAGCCAAATGACTACAGGATCATTGGTCTAGGAAAGGTTTAATTAGTTTTCTGTATTATTCAGGAAACATTTTTCTTATAGAATTCAATGTAAACTTTTATTTATTTAAAAATTATAATTCTCCCCTAAATAGAGATTTTAGGGTTTATGTAAAGGGGAACAAAGAAATACACCAAAGAGCCAAAAAAACACTTTTCGTTTATTTTGTAGTTTCTTTTTAGGTTAGGACTTCTTGAAGCCCTAATTATAGTTCTTCGTTAATATGATTTTGTCTCTTGATTTATATTGCTATGCATACTGAAAAATTCTGATTACTGCTTAAACTACCATTCTTTTTTGTTTATGAGATTAGCTACCTTATCTGCATAAATTATCGATGGAATTCTTGACGGACCACTATATCATCTTGTAATTCATTAGCATCAAGACGTTGAGGTTAAGAAACAATCTTGTAATCGGAATTCATGACAACCTAGGAATGCACTCTTCTAGGCTAGTGTGATGTCATTTAATTCTCTTCGTACTTCATGCATCATCTTAACTAGTAGGTGATAGTCGTTCTAAGGTACTCATCTGATCTAGAACATGTTAAGTCAGAGAGAATAATATATGTTTAATCTACCTTAGTCAGACCTAGGCATGGGCACCTAATTCAGAAGTTCATAATAATTGAATCAGGAAAATCATGTTAGGAAGTAATTGTGGTTAGTAGTGGATTGAGTGTCTGAACCTATTATTTTTATTATTTGCTTTATGTTAGTTCTTTTATTTATTTATTTTTAATTATGTTTAAAGCCCCCACCAACGTGTTTGTGTGTTTATTTTTTTTTTCTATTTTTATTTTATTAAGTTTCTGAGTTAATTAATCAATCTCAATAATTAAATGGAACATAGTTAAGACAAGTCCTTGTGGGATTTGACCCTTGCTTATTTGCTACACTATCTACACGATTTGTGCACTTGCAAGGTTAAACTGATTAGAATATATTTCATATTTGTGTTCTCTATTTTATCCAACATAACATTGTACCATGCGTACACAGCCTCAACGATCGTATGGCATAAAATACTTCAACGAAATACGTAGGAGAAACAACCCTCAACGAGCACACGACGGAAAATACATCAACGTTATGTGTCAGAGAAATAACCCTCAACGAACACATGATGGAAAACACCTCAACTTCATGTGTCAGAGAAAAACCATGATACACGAGGATGGTATACAGAGTCAAAACCGTAACGTAAATCCGAAATCCACCTTTGAAATCCTTATTACCTGGTCTTAACCAAAATCATAGAAAACACGGGCCAAGTACCCAAAATTCATTAAATCGAAATCCCTGGCCTAAGCCCAAAATTATACGCATGACCAAGGCTAAAATCCAATATGTTCTAAACTCATAAAATTCAATTCCATGAGACCAAGCTTAGGGCCCAAAATAAATTTAAAACCGTATTTTAGAAAAAAAAAATCCATAATCAAAATAAATTATTGAAACAATCCTTCCAAATTTTTGAAATTCATAAACACTAAATCCTTATGGAATAATTATTCTAATTCACAAGAATCCATTTTTAATAAAACTTATTAAAAAAGATATACGTATGCATGCATTATAATTTTTGGAAGCCAAATCCACTCGCCGGAAGTCCAAATAAGCTCAATCTCGAGTTGTACGCTCCTCTGCAGTCCATGGAGCGGTATCGCCTGTCCAAAGTAACAATCGAGGGTTACCAACGATGAATAAAAACCTAAAATTCAACCCCCTAAATCCCAGAGTACGTACATGTTTTAACCCGAGTAACGTAACTTTGGACGGCTAAAACTACGCTAAACGAACTCCAATTGACCTGAAACCTGCACCAAAAGGTCCAGAACGTGGAAAACATGAAAACACGGTTCAACGGAACCCGGGGAAGTGCCCCATGCACCCCCACACACAGGTGGAAGGGTGGGTGGCTCTTTCCCTCCACGACTGTGGAAGCTACTAGCCCCCTACCTCTATCTCTGTCTCATTGGATTCTGTATTTTCCCACCAGAAAACCCCATAACCACCTCAATATTCAAAGGTTTCTAATTCACTCATTTCCCAACCAAAATCAGTGTTCTAATAATGGAAATCTATCTGCTCGATCCAAGGAATCCAAATATCAAGTAAAAACTTGAATTTATTACCTTTGGTGACCGAAAAATGGATGGAAATGTGTGGTGGTACTGTTCACGCTTGGTTCTCCTTCTCCCAACGTCCTCAACCTCAATGGTGGGTATGGTTGAGCTCAGAATGCAACGAGGAAGATGATGATAAATCAAAAAAAATCATAATTTGGGGTGTGTGTGTTCTTCGGCCAAGAGAGAGATCGAGAGATGAGAGAGAAATGTGATGATACATCTGGAAAAAAAATCTTATGTTTTAAAAATATCTCACAAAGCCCCTGAAGCTTCTAGACCCATAACTCTCTCATTCGGAGATCGTTTTTCGCGTGCCGCCTGTCTACGAACTCGTGAGTTCGAAACCTACGCGATGGTCAAAGAAAATTTTCTAAAACTGTCCCCGACTAAATGGTAACTTCCGGGCCCCTGTTAACTCAAAGGTAAAATTGTCATTTACTAAATTAATTTAAGAAAATTCACTAATTAAAAATACAGGTCGTTACAGATACCGTCTTAGAGAATAGATGATATTGTGGTATGTCTATCAGCCCTGCGGGGTTAATAGAAGATTTATAATAATATCCTATTGTTATGCATCGCTTTGCGTGTTATATTACCTTATATAGTACTTTACTAATGTTTTACTTGCTAAGGGGTTAGCATATGTTCACTCACTTTGTTGTTTGCACCCCTTAAGTCTCAGATGAAGGTTCATGGTTACGAGGAGAGAGTCTCGCAATGACAGCTCTGACACCACCCGTGGAGGGTGTGACAAGGTAACAATCGGTTAAGCATTAATTTTCAATGCTTTAGTTATGATCATCATTTACTTAAGTATGCTCTGGGTTGGCGCAATCGCGGTGAAACGGTAATTTAGTATTTACTTTTTTACCTTCACTAAGCTTCCTAAAATACAGCATTTTAGTTGGATTTTCGTCACCTGGACTTAGCGTCCAGGTGTCGGCCAGCACCTGGTAACACCGGTATCTTATTGGATTTCCGGGGCGGTGTGTAACAGTACATTAGTAATGTCATGTTTTTTTTACCAAAAGAAAAAGCTTATTTTTATTTTTTATCTATTATTTACATATAAAATATATTAACTATAAAATAAAATAATTTCTATAGAATTGACATAAATGAATTTAAAAAGTCGCGTGTAGTGCGTGAGACCGCTCTAGCCGAGCCAAAAAAATAATATCACAAGCGTAACACGCGTGTAGAAAGTCTAGTATAGCAGTAAAGGAAGGGTTCCTTTTTATGCCAAATGATCAATTTTAGCATAATTTTTTTACGGCCTTAACGATAAGGAGTAAAGGGAGATGACATTGGCCCAAAAGAGTGATATATATGTGTGTGTGTGTGTGTGTGTGTGTGTGTAAGGAGTAAGATTTGACTTGAATTTCAAAACATTTAAGGTAAAAAGCCTTAAGGAAATTATGTATAGTATGGTTGTTGTTAGAAATTGGGTAGAGAATAGATACATTTTTTTTCTTCGTTGAGGCACATTGGAGCGTTTTCCTTAAAGTGATATTTTTCACTTACTCTAGATTGAGTTTATTGATAGAGCTTAGAAAAATCACTTACCGGAAAAAAAAAGGATTGGAATTTTAGTTTAGCAATAATTGAAATTCCCTTGAAATTTCTAAAGCAAACAATGTGTGAGGGAGGAAGAGATATTTATGAGATTGTATGTTTTTTTGATGATGATCATACAAGTCCCACATTGAGGTTTATATAGAATTTGAATGGGTGATTTGACAGCCTTTTGATATTTGATGAAGTGATTCCAACAATATGTTTTTGGTGAAAATTCTTTTAAGAAACTATTTAATCCAAATGATGCAACTATTGTGTTCAAATGGTTTCGTCAAAAAAATACAACCCTTCTTTTTAAGGACATGTTTAATCTAAAGTAAGAACGGGCAAAAAACCCGCGATTATGGTCAACTGCGGTTACAATAATCATTTATATTAAATGATGTGGTTATGGTTTAATCATTTATCTAAATGGTATGGTTATGATTTTTAACCATTTAACCACTTAAACATAACCATTTAACCATTTATTACATAACCTTTTTGTCATATTTATATAACCATTTATATAGTGTTGTTTAATTAAAGTCATTTGAAAAAATTAAAATCAAAATGTGAAAAAATAAAAAAAAATTGAAAAAACTTAAAAAAAACCAAAAACAAAAACCTCAACACATAACCGTGGGCAATCCCGCGACGCCGCGGGTCGACCCGACTTTTCCGGCCATTTCCCGCCACCTCAGGCAGCGATCTTGGTGAGGATTTGTTCATCTCTTCGAATCTAACAAGTCTATATCCTTAGATTACTCATATCTTAGTTCATTTTTGTGGATTTAACTTGAAAAGTTTCGTAGTTCGAAGTATTTTTCATATTTTTCGACCATCTTTGGCCACTTTTGGCCGTCGACCCAAGTATTAAAGTTGTTCTACTCATCGAGCTCTATGCGGTGATATAAAATTTGTTGATATCCGAGATGATTAATTATCCCTTGCAATTTTACCTTTTTTTATTATTTTTGGTTTTTTTATTTTTTAAAAATATTAATTTCAGTTATTTTTGTCTTTTTAAAAAACAAAAATAATAAATTTAAAAACTAAAATTATTTTCGTGGTGCACACCTTATATTAATGGTTATGGTAATGGTTAATAACCATTTAGCTAAATAACCAATGGTTATAAATAACCGCGGTTATAATGCTAAATGGTTATAGCAAAAAAAACCGCGATTAATGACTATTTAACCATTTTCCGATCCTTAATCTAAAGGTTGCAACGATTAGGTTCAAATGATTTCACCAAAAGATGCATCTGCAATATCCTAATAAGCATCATCTCTTATATATATATATTGAAACATATAACAATCCTTTCCAATTTCAATATATATAATTTGAAACTCAAAATAAATCAATCATGATTCTCTCGTACCTTCAATTTTATATTACAATATACCAACATTGGAAGTATCTAATGGCATTTATTTTATTATTTAATACTAAATTCGGAAAAATAAAAAATAAAAAAATATTTTTTATTACTATATTGGAAGTATTTATTGTTTGAAAGAATTCAATTTAAGATGTCTAATAGTAAAAATTTGCGGTGGAGAACTAAATCCGAAAATCTGAACCAACTTGATCTGATCTAGTCTGATCCGATCCGAATAATTCTTTAGTCAATCAAGTTAAAAAAACGGACGAACTGACTTATTATGTTTAATTTGTGGTTTGAAGAAGTAGAATCCTTAAAATACTGACTCGAACTGAATATAGAAATAAACATTTATATATTTTTTCTATTTATTATGTGGCATTATACATTTATACATGATTTGTTGTTTACAAATTATACCATGCATATCACCACACCAAATCAATTATTGGATTTTTTTATAGTTATTTTGGGCAAGCACCATCACCACGAGTCCCCCTAGGAGCTCTAGGACCATATAGACTCATAAGAACTCGGGGATAGGACTGGCGCTATTTAACTAGTATAGAGCGAGCGCAGGTGAACAATCAAGTGGAGGACTGGTTTGTGTACGACACCAGCGACCACCATGTGGGTAATACCATGACTCGATCTTGACCATCAACTCAACAAGACTCGACCTAACACATAACATATATACTATGCCGGCATGACTCCTCGGCGATAGCATCTCGACTCTGACTCATGTGCTAGGCCGGCATGACTCCTTGGCGACAACATCTCGACTCTGACTCATGTGCTAAGCCGGTATGACTCATCGGCCATAGCATCTCGACACTGACTCTCATGCTAAGTTAGCATATTCCTCGACCTTAGCTATCACGATCATTTTCTTGTTCTTTCTCGATTAATACCATTGTCGTATGCATCATTTCATATCGATATCTACTCTTACTCGTGGTTCGAATATCGTAAGTGGTATCTCGCTATCAACCCTCGAGATATTCCCTATAATAGTAGTTTATACTCATATCAGACTATATTCTTTCATAGGATTCACAATCCTCAAATATCATAATCCAGAATGACGGGGTCCTATCGTCAACCCCCTGGCATATTCTATGTCTCAAATCATAAAGTAACACATCCTAGACTCTAATCTAGCTCGTGGCATCGTCTATAATTTCTAATGTCATCATAACACAAATAACTAATTTAAACGACCCTAAGCGTCGCAATCAAACACTCATAACCATTCATTCCATAATTACTCAATCACATTACATTCATCACCGAAGCAATCATATAACATTTAATATGATACTTAGCCGAATAATGATAATCGACCTCAATATATTTCAGACTCAATCATGTCTTATCCGTACTCAAATAGTCATAACATAATCGTCATAGGCAAATCACTATAGTTCATTCACATTCCATAGCATACACGTAAGCAACCAAACATACCAAACAATCCAATTCGTAACTATTTAATCACATCCATCCATCACATTTTCAATCATTTATCAATATGTAATTATAAGTTAGGGAAAGATTCCACTCACAGTACGTCGGGGAGAGCTCACCGAACATGATCCACTATTACATGTATATCGAGGCACTCGATCCCGAAAATATCCACGAGCTTTGTCTCGATCCATACGGCCCTTCAGACTCTTTGATACTATAGCGCCTCGCAAACAAGGTAATTGCTATTAATAAACAATCCTTACATTATTAAGTTTAATCCCCATAAACCCGGGAGTTCACCCACACCCTACAACATATTCAAAGCAACCACAACTATCCCAAAC
Organism: Oemleria cerasiformis; assembly: GCA_037349345.1. Lineage (NCBI taxonomy): Eukaryota > Viridiplantae > Streptophyta > Magnoliopsida > Rosales > Rosaceae > Oemleria > Oemleria cerasiformis. The sequence continues at coordinate 14,547,828 of JAZGTL010000007.1, forward strand.
AACCCCCAAACAAACTCTGATGGACCCGAAACCTGCGCCAATGGGTTCGGAATCATGAAATACATAAAATAAGAGTCACTGGGAGTTGGTGGTGGGGCCCACGTACCCTCGCGGGCCCCCACGATCTCTGGGCTTCCAAAAAGGTGCGATTGTGGGGTTCAGTCAACACATACCTCACCTCGTCAGAGCCTAGATCCCAAGAATCCAAATATGAGGTCCAAATCGAAAACCATTACCTGTGGTAGCCAGAAATCACCTCGAAATGTGCAATGCCACATTTCTTCTGTGGCTTGTTGTGTCGCATACGGTGGTCGACGACCTTGATCATTGGTACGGCTGGGTTCGTGAGAGTGAGATGAAGGGGATGGTATTGGTTGGAGGGTCTAGGTAGCCGCCGAACGGCAACACTGCTAATGGCTTCCACGGGAAGCTTTTTGCGCTAGTAAGAGAGAGAGTGAGTCGCGGGAGGAGGAAGAGACACGTGTAGACCAATCCGGAGAGGAGAGAGAGAGAGGGCCACCTTTTATAATTTGAACTTTTCTAAATTTACCAATATGTCCTAATTGTTTTAGATCCATAACTTTCACATATGAACTCCGATTTCCGCGTGCCACATGTCTACATGCTCGCGAGCTCAAGACCTACGTAATAGTGCAAGGAATAATCTCGAAGGAGTTGTCAATCAAAAACGATAAGAATCATTCTCGAATTTCACCTCGAAATCCGTGAGAATCCATTTTCCTATCTAACAGCCTTTTCCACAAAATTTAATACCAGGAATACCCTTTAACCTTATAAATATTAAATAAACCTTACAGTGGTTCCGACATAACCTTCTTTGTACTTACTGACTACACCTACATGTCAGACGCAGGATAGCTACTAACAAGCTCTTATACCAAATGACAGTAGGTCAACCACTGCTGAAACCTCTACTGTAATAGCACAACTTGTCAGCCTCTTGTGAACCATCAATAACTCGTCCATCTGGGTCACCGCCCACACCAACCCACTGACCCGGATGACGAAGGAATCAGACTAGGTTGAATTGAGTCATACTGACTTACTCCGAGTCGTACTCCATATCCCGGCTATCCTAAGCACCCCAAGTGATAACCTGATATCCCGGCTCTTCTAGAGTACCCCGAGTGATAATTCGGTATCGTTGCTCATCCTGACATACCTCATACCTCAACGATATGACGGAGAAAGATCCCTCGAATGCCTACATCAAATAACCCCTCAACGATTTGCCGGAGACGTACCCTCTAACGCTAGTCGGAGAATCCTCAACAATGTAGCGGAGAAAGACATCCTCCATGCCACTTATCAGATAACCCCGTGGTATAACATAATACCTAAAAGTACGCATCCTATGCGATCCCGGAAATTTAGTCCGTTCACAGCGCAACTAAAATACCAAATCAAGAAAGCCCGAGCCCCAAAGAACTCTTTGACACATTAATTACCCAACTCACTTGACCTCCCGAGCCAAAACCAGCTCCATCGTCAATCATTACCCTTGGATTACTCAAACAGGACTCTAAACGAACTCCTACCACCACCATACAGCCAAAATCCGATCAAGAATGTCCTAAAACCATAGCCACGCGCCGCCCTGACCCCGGAATCGGTCCCACGCGCCCCCACGCATCGATACTATTCACAGTGGAATATTCTGTCAACCTAGCAGAATATTCCGTCAAACCTGACAGAATCTCCTAACGAAATCAGAATATTCAGTAAACCCTGACTGCGTTAGGGTTCCGTCTAACTCCGTTAACCTTTGATGGAATATGCTATCGCCGTCAGCATATTACGTCAAACCCTTGACGGCGTCAGTTAACTTAACGGTCAACTGACGGCTGACGTCAGCAACCGCCGGCTGAACCAGTCACCGGAGTCTCGCCGGAGAAGACATTCGAGATGCCGTCCATCGTCGTCCGTCGTCACTGGAGTGTCGCCGGCGTCTCCCCGGAGAAGACAGCCGGTCCGTCGCGCGCCCCTGGTCGCCAAAATCTAGAAATTCTCGCCGAAAATCGCCATTTCTGGCGAGCTTCCAACTCCTTCATTTCTTGACCGATTTTCATAATCTACACATGTAAGTTCATCTACTTTTCACCAAGAATCCGAAAATGAGTTCAGAGTTCCAAGATCGTACTCGGTTTGGCCGAAAAATGGCCGAGAAGTTTTGGTCCACATTCCTCTTCCATCTGTTGTCTATGGCAGTGCTCCCGCCTCGATGGTGACCCTAAAATACTCGGGGAGTCACGGGGAAGACATTCCCGGCCTTAGTTTCGGTCGAGTCGGATCGAAAATGGTCCGATGAGGATGGGGGTTCGGTGATCACATGGGTGGGGGAATCGGGCAGAAGAGAGATGGAGGGTGCAAAAACTGGTCCGGGCAGAGTCCAAAAGGGAGAAGAAATATCCCCCAACTTTTGGACTTTTCCAAAATTACCAAACTGCCCCTGAAGCTTCTAGACCCCTAAGGATCTCACCGGGTCTCCGTTTTCTGCGTGCCGCCTGTCTACGAACTCGTGAGTTCGAGACCTATATAACGACCCAAAAAAAATTTCAAAAACACTGCCAGTCAAAAAGTGACTTCCAAACCCTTCCAAAACCAAGGGTAAAATCGTCCAATTAATTTAATTTCTGGTCCGGGTCGTTACAATTTCCCCCCCTAAAAGGAATTTTGACCCTGAAATTCCCCGACCTCAGGTTAAAAAATCAACTTTGCATCATCACCGACACGAACTGGGCCCAGATGCGATTCCCATTAGAACCCGTGCACTCTGCACATTTCCTTATTCCAGTCTCAACAACAAACCGTAGGCGAGAACTACATCTAGGAGACAACCTGGAGGCACCAGTATCTGTTCAACCCAGAAACCAAGTCTCTGAGCCCGAGAAGTCCACCGCGGGTCCTACTCCTAACATGACTACCATCAACTCAAGTCATAACGGCACATGACCGAATATACCTTGAAGTCAGATGTCGGATAGGGTCACGTGTACCAAGTGCAGTCAGCCTCAATGATCTAGCGGAGAGCTTCCTACCACGCCAGAATCAGAGCATATCGATGACCTGGCGGAGGAAAAACCTTACCATGCCAGTCTAGGACAAGTTCCCTTCAACGCTAACTGGAGAAAACCTTGGCGAATACGTGATGGACAATACCCTTCATCATATGTAAAACAATGCATGCATACATAAAATTTCTTTTCAAACAAGTCCAAAAAGATAAGCCAAAAACTTGCCGGAAAATCCATCTTTCTTTAAAAACACTTGGTTGAACCCACGAAGATCCAAATAATGAAAATATTTCGTGGTCCGCAATTTGGTTTGAAAATCCTCCTCAAAGGAGTTTAAAATCATGTAAATCAACCTGGACACACCAAACCCACTGTTCCCGAAAGCCCCTCCACACACCCGATATACTTCGAGTTGTGCAGAAACATGTGCTACGCGTAGACAGCCTCAACAACCCGGTGGAGAACATCCTCGACACCAGAGTCGGAGCAAAACTCATCAATGCCAGTCGGAGAAACCTTGGCCATCGGGGACAGAAAACCAGTGAAAACCAAATCCGTGTTTTGAAATCGTTATTTCTTGGCCTAAGCCAAATTCATTGAAAAATCATTCATGGTAAAATCCAGTAAAATCATAAATACGGGTCTAAACCCAAAATCATGGACTCAATAATTACCACTCAAAAAGATATCAAAACTGAGGCCATTTTCCCAAAACACATTTTCACTTAAATATGGAAAACCTGTGTCCAGTAAGATTTTAAATTCCGGAAATCATTACAACAATACATAATAGAAGTTAATTCAAATATACTTGTGTGCATGCATTATAATTTACACACCAACGTCCACTCACCAGCAACCACGACGCCTACCTCGCCCGTGCATCATATGACCTCCGCCTCCCTCAGTTAAAGGTCGCTGAAGAGACAAACGTCTCGGAGGCATCTAGTTGACAAGAATCCTTAAATAATTTGCACACAAGTGTGCGGTCTGCAGGAAGTTAAACATGGCGCTCTAATACCAAATGTAAGAACCCTTCCCGAATTTCGTCTCGAAATCCGTAAAAAGCCCTTTTCCTATCTGACAGCCTTTTTCCACAAAATTTAATACCAGGAATACACTTTATCCTTATAAATATTAAATAAACCTTATAGGGGTTCCGACATAACCTTCTCTATACTTACTGACTATACCTACCTGTCAGACGCAAGATAGCTACTAACAAGCTCTGATACCAAATGACAGTAGGTCAACCACTGCTGAAACCTCTACTGTAATAGCACAACTTGTCAGCCTCTTGTGAACCGTCAATAACTCGTCCATCTGGGTCACCGCCCACACCAACCCACTGACTCGGATGACGAAGGAACCATACTTGGTTGAATTGAGTCTCACTAACTTACTCCGAGTCGTACTCGATATCCTGGCTCATCCTGAGCACCCCGAGTGATAACCCGATATCCCAACTCCTCTAGAGCACCCCGAGTGATAACTCGGTATCCTTGCTCATACTGACATACCTCAGACCTCAATGATATGGTAGAGAAATATCCCTTGAATGCCTACATAGGAGAACTCCTCAACGAACTGTCGGAGACATACCCTCTAACGCTAGTCGAAGAACCCTTAACAATGTAGCGGAGAAAGACATCCTCCACGCCAATTATCAGAGAACCCCGTGGTATAACATAATACCTAGAAGTACGCATCCTATGCGATCCCAGAATCCTAGTTCGTTCACATCGCAACTAAAATACCAAATCAAGGAAGCCTTAGCCCCAAGGAACTCTTTAACACATTAATGACCCAACTCCCTTGACCTCCCGAGCCAAAACCCACTCCATGGTCAAGCATTACCGCTGGGATTACTCAAACGGGACTTTAAACGAACTCCTACGGCCTCAACACCGCCAAAATCCGATCTGGAATGTCCCAAAACCCTAGCCACGCGCCACCCTGACCCCGGAATCGGTCCCACGCACCGCCACACGTCGGCCACGTGCCCTCACGTGCCCCCACGCACCGGTACTGTTCACGGTGGAATATTTTTTCAACCCTGACGGAATATTCCGTCAAACCTGACAGAATCTCCTAACGGAATTGGAATATTCCGTCAACCCTGACGGCGTTAAGGTTTCGTCTAACTCCGTTAACTTTTGACGGAAATGCTAACGCCGTCAGCATATTCCGTCAAACCTTTGACGACGTCAGTTGACTCAACGGTCAACTGACGGATGACGTCAGCCACCGTCGGCAAAACCAGTCGCCAGAGCCTCGCCAGAGAAGAAAGCCTCGCCGCTGTCCGCCTTCATCCGCAGTCACCGGAGTATCACCGGCGTCTCCCCGGAGAAGACGGCCACGCCGTCGCTGGAATCTAGAAATTCTCGCCGGAAATGGCGATTTCCGGAAAGCTTCCAACTCCTCCATTTCTTGACTGATTTTCACATTGTACACATGTAAATTCATCTACTTTTCATTAGGAATCCGAAAATGAGGTCAGAGTTCCGAGATCGTACCAGGTTTGGCCAGAAAAAGGTCGAGAAGTTTCGGTCCACCTCCCTCTTCCATTCGTCGTCTACGGCGGTGCTCCCACCTCGATTGTGACCCCAAAATACTCGTGGAGTCGATGGGAAGATAATCCCGGCCTTGGTTTTGGTCGAGTCGCACTGGAAATGGTCTGATGAGGGTGTGGGTTCGGTGATTGCAAGGGTGGGGGAATCGGGCAGGAGAGATAGGGAGGGTGCAAAAAATGGTCCAGGTAGAGTCCGAAAGGGAGAAGAAATATCACCCAAATATTTTTCCAAAATTACCAAACTACCCCTGAAGCTTCTAGACCCGTAACGATCTCACCGGGTCTCCATTTTTCGCGTGCCGTCTTTCTACGAACTCGTGAGTTCAAGACCTATGCAACGACCTAAGAAAAAATTTCAAAAACACTGCCAGTCAAAAAGTGACTTCCGAACACTTCCAAAACCGAGGGTAAAATCGTCCAATTCTCAAATTAATTTAATTTCTGGTTCGGGTCGTTACAAAAAGTGACTTTCGGGCCTTAGGGAAATTCAGGGATAAAATGGTCAATTTTTTAATCCAACTTTTACTTCACGACCCATATAACATTGGATCTTCGTTAGAGGCCAAATACCAACTTAGTTCGACCCAATAATTCACCGGAAAATCCAGTAATTCATTAATTGGATTTTGTTTTCCGGGACGGGTCGTAACATAAATCGTTATGACTCTTTAAATCTAATGGTTGAAAAATTGTGTCAAAACTTGTGTCTAAAATGTCGAATTCGGCCCCTATATATATATATATGTAATTAATTGGGGATGACTTCCCAAGTGGGGCCATGCGTAGTCCACCATTTCTAGAACCAAACTGGGAAGCGGCTTTTGAACTTTATATCAAAATTAACAAACCATAAGTGAGTAAAATTGACATTTTGGTGTAGGAACACTTTGTTCCATGCATCAATGTAATCGTAGTAACTATATGGAATCTCTTCATTTGCTCTGGGGAAGTATTTGAGGTTGTGAGGCTTGGTGCCCCACTCCTTCTGGTTAATAACCTGGAGGATGTAAATGGAGTGATAATATATATATATATATATATATATATATATATATATATATATATATATAAAATATATATAGGGGGCGGATCAATGACACCACAATTTTAACACAAATTTTGTACCATTAGATCCCATACACTTTCAATGGTTGAGATTTGTCAAATTAAATTCATTATTTTAGACAATTAATAATTTGGAACAAATTTCTAATAACATATTAACTAAACAAAAAAATACTCTCTCTCCAGCTACATTAATTTTCTCATAAATTTTCGAGTTTCACTATTTTTTCACTCTTCTCCCTCATCTTTCTCATCAGATTTATAATTGATTCATCTTGTTCTCCAATCTTAGTTCTTCACCATTGAAAACCATATATCTGAATACAAGAGACTATAAAGTTTTCAATAACCAACACACAGGACTTTGGCTTTCTCCTTTTCTTTTTACATTGAATGTATGTTGTATGCACCGGTTTTTCTACCCTATTTTTTTTTTTTTCATTTTCAGATTTTTTTCAAGACAAGTGTAAAAATATGTACAAATTTTTGTTAGGTTGGGAATACATCGGGTGGCTTTGTCGATGAAATTTTTTGTTGTTTGCGTCCAAACTTTGTTGTATAGAAGTTTTTTGTAAATTCGGTTTGCTGTATATTAGACAAAGCTGAAGGATGATTCAATAAAAAAATGAAAAGAACGGAGAGGATGACTGGGGAAGAAAGAGAGGGAAAAACAGATTGAGAGAAATAAGGTTGAAGAAATGGAAAAAGGGGAAAGAATTAATGGAAGCAATTAATAGGAGAGGAGAGAAAATAATTTTTTTAATTAATTTTTTTTGGTGATTTAAATAATTAAAATTCCATAAGACTAATCAAACTGCATCTGAATTATTGAAAATTTAAAGATCTAATGGTTTAAAAATTGTGTCAAAAGTTATGTCAAATTGTAGTGTCACCGATCCCCTATATATACCTATACCTATACCTATAGTTTATAGGCATAAAAATTTGCCTTACGCCTTTGCCGCAGGTAATTTAAGCCTTTAAACTATAGGTATATATATATATATATACCAAATCTCAAAGATTCGATATTTGTAATTCTTCAACTAGCTCTAGATATAGTATGTCCAATTTAACAATATAATTTATCAGATGGTTTTACTGGATATAATTGGACTCAGTCAACCCAAACACTAATGTGAACTAGTGTGATTGATTCCACAAGTCAAGCAAGTCCAGAGCATAGATACGAGTTATTTCAAGAAAGTGAGGAATAAGGTAATAATTTAACTAGCATGAGAGAATGTAAATGATATGCAAAATAATTACAAATATGAATAAGAAAATTATATGTAAATTGATTATGCTTAAAATCATGAATGACTGAAATAAGTTTATTTTACTGATTTGAAACTTTGAAATCTTACATATGGAATAACTAAGAAGAACTTTAATGGAGGTCTTCTGAAAACTTAGAAATCTCAAAACATATATGAAAACTAAGAAGTGAAAAGAGAATGAAGTTCGAGTCCTTTGTAACTGAGAATGAGCTCTCTTTATATAGGCAGAGGCATCATGCCATGAATTATTATAAAATACTATGACCGAAAGTAACTTTGGCGTTTATTGTGGCAAGTTGTCAGAAAGGTAATGCAGCAACACGCGGCGACACTATTCATGAATAGTGTGTTTTCGGAATACTGTAACATCACGAGACTGGTACTGTTGGTGAATAGTGACTTTGTTGACTGTAGTTTCACGAGATTGGGACAATGGCCTCAGAGCTCATTGAGGTCATAAGGTTCGTAAGGATCTTGACTATCTTGAAAGTCGGACCAAAGAATTTTCTTCTTATCTTTTGACTGTTTACTGGATGATGGGTGATCAGTAGCAGCTTGATTTCCCAGGGGGGAGGAATAGGTTGACTTGGGACTGCTTGGAGAGGATAACTGTGAAGGGCATTTATCATCTTCAGAATCATCACCTTCAACGACTAACTACGAAGCTCGAATCATGAGCATTTGGGCCAATTCTTTTAACTCGGCAGGAGACTTGTCATCCAGAGATAGAGTAGAGGAGGAAGAGGTAATGGGCTTGGAAGGGTTGACTGTAAGTTCCTTCTTGACTGGTGACTTTGTGACTGAAAACTCTTGATGCACCTGAGAAATGATGCAATCATTGTTGAACTTATCCCACCATTTGACTGAGAAGTGACGAACCAGAATATCATTGTAAATCTCATAACACCACTTAAGTATCCATGGCACCTTGTATTTGGCCATGAAGTGTAAAAGTAGCGGGAACTCTCGATCTGTTTCACTGAATGAATGTCGCTCAGTGAAGAATTTGACTGCGTCTTGGAGGGGCAGCGGCAGGAGCCGGAGCACTGGTCCAAAGTCGGACCACCATTTTAAAAACCATTAGGAAAGGATCCTTTGAATTTACTGTCGAAGTTGATAAACCAGGAGTGACTGAAAGTCTCCGTTTGGTGGAGAAAGACCTTACTCCAAGCATCAATGTAATCAAAGTATGTGAAAGGGGTATCGGAATTGGGGAGATCCTGTCTGTCATATGGAGGACGTTTCCACTGAGAAAGGCTGACTACTTTCATAATGTAAATGGAATGATAAAGGATGTTACTGGGATTGCTTTTGTCATGAATTGGCTTGAAGTGAATAGATGCAGTATGGAGGAGGATCTCCATGTAAAACTTGATGGACTTTTTGGGGTGAACTGGGGCAAAGTGCCAATTTGGGGGAAAAATGCTTTTAGCAATGTCTTCAAGGGATTTGAGCTGACTAAGGGATGGTTCAATGAAGAAAAGATTGTGACTAGGGTCTTTAGGAACATAAGGGGAAGAAGGAGGATAAGTGATTGGGCTTGTCTGGGGTTTTACTAGATATTGAAAAGGATCATAACTGGAAACCAGGGCTGACTGATAATTAGGCCTAAGTTGGCCCAAGGTAGAACCAAGGACAGTGTATTGGTTTCTGATGGGAATTGGTGAATGACCAGGGTAAGGGACTAGGGATGAAGGAGTGAATGACTCCTGTTTGACTGGTGCGAAGGAGGCAGGGAGCCTTCGGGTTGACTACTTGTCTGGAGCCTTGTCAGACATGTTTACTCTGCAAGAATTCTCTAGTTAAGAAATCTGGAATACAATTGTCACTCCCTCTCAAATATTCTATTTCAAAATCAAAAATACTTAAAATGGCTTGCCATCGTGCAAAAATTTGTTTAGATGCAACATTTTGAACATCTTTTTCAAGAACATGCTTGGCCCTTTTGCAATCGACACGGACTAAAAAGTTTTGGTTTAACAAATCATCTTGAAATTTTGAGATGCATAAGACTACAGATAAAATTTCTTTTTTTATAGTACTATAATTTTTTTGGGATTGGTTCCAAATACCGGAATGGAAGCGAACAATTTGTTATGATTGACTCTGGGGGGTTCTTTGTTTGAGAATACCGCCATAACCAACGTCAGAAGCATCAGTTTCAACAATTTTGAAAGAATTGGCTGAAGGAATACCAAGACAAGGGAGAGTCTTGTCATGTAATTTGATTTGTATGACTATGTTTGTATGAGTGACTGTCCATGCAGGAGGATTGCTCTGGAGACGATCAAATAAAGGCTTACACTGTTTTCGCAGATCTTGATAAAAATTAGAGATATAATTGAGGGAACCTAGAAATCTTTGGAGTTGACTTTTATCTAGAATTTCATCTGGAAATTTATCAGCGAATTCAATGACACGGTTAATTGGTTTGACTGTGGATTGAAATATATCAAAACCAAGGAATCTAATTTTGGTTTGGAATATCTTGACTTTTGATGCTGAAACAACTAAACCATTCTTCTGGACAATTTCTAAGAGAATTTACTAAGATGTTTCCAATGCTGTACGATGGACTGGGAGAAGATAAGAACATCATCAATGTAGACTATAGAAAATTCACTGTATGGATTGAATATTTCATTCATTATGTTCTGGAATTCACTAGGTGCATTCTTAAGACCGAATGGCATTACATTCCATTCGTAATGGCCAAAAGGGGTGACAAAGGCAATTTTGTACCTATCATTCTCATGAATCTGGATTTGCCAAAATCCACTTTTCATATCGAATTTTGAAAAGACTACGGCATGTCCTAGACGGTTGACTAGATCTCTTTTATTAGGAATTGGGTATCTAATCCATTCAAGAACTGAGTTAAAAGGTTTATAATTAATGACTAACCTGGGGACTCCTCGTTCTAATTCGGCTTGCTTTTGGACATAAAATGCAGCGCATGACCATGGAGAATTACTTTTCCGAATTATTCCTTTACTGAGTAATTCATTTATTTCGGACTTGCAGAACTCCATTATTTCTTGACTCATTTGGATTGGTCTTGCTTTTGTAGGTATTTTACTTTCACCGAAGTCTTTAACATAGGGAAGACGCACTAAATGTTTCTTCCTATGCCAGAAAGCATTGGGAAGGTCAACACATATTTTACTTTTGATACTTGCTTCAAACGATTGTATTTTAGATTGAAGTGTGTCTTGTTTTAACTGTTCTTCAATTCTTTTAAATTTGATTTCTTCCTTAAGATAAGATAACTGTTGGGTTTTACAATTAATTAGATTAATGGTTTGTGATATTGAATCTTTTTGAAAGGCTTTGATTGTTTGAAGAGCAGGATTGACTACAAATTTGAATGTGATTTTTTGATTCATTGGGTAAGTGGTTAGTGACTCATAATCTGTTGTGAAAGGATATAATAACGTGATGAATGGGAGACCGAGAATCATTTGATCACTTATATTTTTTATTAAAACAAAGGGTGTTTTAAAACAGACATTATCTTGGCAAATATGGGCTTTTGGGATTTCATATTTTAACTCAATTTTACTACCATTTGCAGACTTCAAAGATTGGGTTGATTTAATATAATACTTTGTTGAAACTAACCCTTCCTGAAGGCAGTTCAGATCTGCACCGGAATCAACTAGGGCAATAGTCGTTAATTCAAAATCTTGAATTACCAATCGGATCGTGATATACCATTTTTTAATATGAATTTGTTGTATAAGATTTAGAATATTATCATGACTTTGGTCTCTTTCGTCTTCATGGTAGGATTGTTCTGCCTCTAAATTATTGGTATTGATTAATTGAGTTTTTATTTCTTGATTTTCAATTCGTAATTCTTGACTTGTAAGTTTTAACTGTTTGATATCTTCTTTAATCTTGTTGATTTCAGAATGTAAATCTTGGATGGTTACTTCTTTTTTAACTTTATTAAATCGTTCTAATGTTGTCGTAAGACTAATTGTGCCGGACGGTTTCTTAACTGGATCTTGTTCTTGCTCATTTCGGATAATGACTCGTCTTAACTTTTTGAAGTATTCTGACTTTAATTATGGGTTCTCAATTTTCCCAATTAGGTCGATCAGTAACTCTTCTTATTCTTCTTGTTTAGTAAGGACATTGATTGTTTTACAACAAGTATCTTGACAACCTATTTTTATTTCTGGGGAACTGGACATTACTTCTTCAGTAGATGTATGATTACTAGAAGCTGAATCAGAAAGGACTTCTTCACTGGAGTCAGTATTTTGTAATTCTAATACTCGTATTAAGTCTTCTTTTTCTTCATCAGTAATTTTTAACTGGTTAATCTTGTTTTTTACTGGGCATTTATTTGCAAAATGACCAGGCTTTTGACACTTATAGCATTTAGCTATATGTTTGTCTGTGCGTGTTTTGTGTATCCAATTTTTTGACTTATTTGGCCAATGTTTTCTTGGTCTACGCTTCTCATAAAATTTATCGGTATGGAATTTGTTTTTATTATATGGTTTGTAAGGTTTAAAATTTTTCTTATTACTGTATTTATGTTTCTTTTCAGAGATATGTTTATTTTTTCGTGAGGGAGGAATAGGAGGCAGACCATATTGTTCACAGAAATTTCCTAGTTCATATTTTGCTTTTCTTTTATCATTATTAATTTGCCTACTTATTTTCATGTCAATGCACATTTTTAAGCCTTCTTTCATGATGACACTTACTATGTTTCCATAGGTGAGTTTATCATAATCAATGTGACCTTGTTCATTACTTAAGACTTGTCTAATTTTGTGGGCAAATAGATTTGGTAGACCATTAATAAATTTTTCTTTCCAAAATGATTGATTACTATCTTCTCAGAGCATTACTCTAGATATAAAGACATCTTTATACCACCTAAAGTCACTTAATGTTGGACATCTTAGGTTACTAAGTTGATCGTGAATTCTTGTAGTGACATTACTTGGGGTTCCTATGAAATGTTCAATTATCGTGAGAAGTAAAGTGTTAACTGCATCAGGAACTCCTGCTCCAATTTTTTCATCAAAGACAGGGAGGCCTTCCTCATCGTGAAGGACTGAGTGTATAATTTCTTATCTGGAATGTTCAGTGAGATGTTTTTCCCACCAAGCCCGAAGGGTGCTGGAAAATCCGATAATGAAGAGATCAAGGATCTCTGGTTGACTGGGGTTATGGTGGGTAGCATAGCTGTTAGCAACCATTGTCATATGTTGTAATTTATTCAATATTTCTTGTTCAGATAAACCATCTATATTCCATTCATAAAGCTTATCAGCAGATACCGTGAATTGGTTTTGAAAGATTCTTTCTTCATGTTGAATGTCTGGGGGTGTTGGCCTATTATACCAGTTTTTAGTTAAACTTGTTGGGTTTATCTTGTGAGATAGCCTTTTTAATTCAAGGTTTTTAAAAGCATTTTCAATTTTACTGATATTACTTGAATCAGACTCATGGGAGCTTGGACTCTCAGATTCTTGACTGTAAAGGTCAATTACTTGTAAACTTTTCTGGGGATCGTTCCATTGAGGTAAAGTTAAGTCTTTTATCATTCGTTCTATTTTTATAATGGACGATGAAGGTTTGGGTGGTAATCCTTTTTTACTGCCAGAGAATGTTAGCAAAGGTGATTCTTGCTTGGGTTTAGGGTTTTTTCTTCAAGTACTGATTTATCAATTTTTGTTTCAATTTTATCTAACTGTTTTCCTAGGGTGATGAGACTTTGATTTGTATAGTTGTTTTGTTCGATTAATCTCTTAAAATCTTGACATGTTTCTTGTGTGGCAACTTTAAACGGTGATGCGACGACTTTGGTATGATTGACATTAAGTATGATTGTTTCAGGAGGAGGATGGCTAGACGTTACTTGGATTGAATCTTGCTTAATCCAATGTTCTTGGGTAATGACTTTTAAGTTATTAACTTCTGGATAATGGTTATCAATAAAATCGAGGAAAAATATAGTAGTTTGAGTTTGTTTCATGAAATTTTCCCAATGTTGAAATATATTTTCTTTTTCTTGTGAATTAAATCTTTGTCGGAAAACATTTCTTCGTTCAATATTGTTGATTGACTCTAGATCCTGATTTAGGATTTTCCAATTAATTTGAAATGGTTTCGTCATTGTTAACAATTGAGAATGGACCTCAAAGTCTGACTGGGTTGGTGAAGTTGGTTCTTTATAAGTACCGTAGCTAACTTGAGACTTAGTTTGGACACTTTTTAACTTTAAGTTTTTTAATTCTTGGTTGATGTCATGGTCTCTTATGGACTCAGTCATGGTAGAAGCAGTTCCAGCAAAAGAATGCCTGGAAGGGTCAATTTTTGCAGAAGAGGCAGTATCTTCGATGTCTCTAAGTTGGACACTAGACCTGGGTCTTTGACTATCAAATTTTATTTTTACTATACCATCTAAGTATTGTTGAATATCATCAAAATTGGTAAAGTTTCGTTGTATATTAAGCGGTTGACTTTCATTGACTAATGACCATTCAGATGGGTGATTGACATCCGACCAACTAATTGTTTGGGGGACTCGAATTCTTGAATTTCCTTGGTTACTTTGTATTAGCAAGGTTTGATCTTTTGGGCTTTTATTAAGAGCTTGGAAATTCATGTTTGTGCCTGTTGTTTTGTAATAAATTCGGAATATTAAGGCTAAGGGTTGACTACCTTCAAGGATATGATATCTGGAGGTTTTAATGTTTAATGTTAAAGCTTTTAAGACATGAGGATCAGAGAGACTTATTGTGAAATCTGGATAACAATCAAAGTGGATTGGTCCATTACACAAGCTTGACTCAATCATTCCAAGAGTGCTATCACTAAAATCAGTGAATCTTGCATCTCGGAGACATAATAATACTGAAGCATTAAGACCTAATCTTGTTAGGGGTTTAACTGCGACTTGGACTAAGCCGATATGTAAGAAGTTATGACCATCTTTTCTGTGTTTTCGCAAGGACTCAACATTAAACAATTGACAAGTTTCATGTTCTTTACTTAAAGCATAAACTTATTCTACTGTCTTAACATGATGTTCACTTTTAAATGAGGAAATTGACCATTTTTTCTTATAAATTTCACTGGTTGGAATTTTGGGTATATTCCAGTCATGGAAGTTTACTTCTTCACTAGCAGTATAAGTTACTTGTTCTTCATTGACTATATCTGGAATTTTTGTTAAATTGGACATACTATATCTAGAGCTAGTTGAAGAATTAGATCTGAATAGCCTACTCATATTTCCAAAGTTTCAGGTATCCTAAATATCTTAATTAAACTAACAGCGCTTATATCTTAAACTCATAATTACCTTAGAACCTACTGTTGTTCACTCATCTCCGTTCATGCACCACCCACTCATGCCTCTCCTTGGGACTTATTGTTTGGGCCCGGACCTACTGTTTGGAGAAAAGATTGAACAATAGATTATGAGGTCAATATGAATAAACAGAAAATAAGCGATACTAGCAGAATCAAGATAGACAGAGATAACCAGCCACTTGGGCGGATGAGTTAACTAAGCAGAAATAAGATCTCAACTCTTATGGCTCTGATACCAAAAGGGGACGGAAGGGGACAGAATAAGAAAAAATGTAAATTATACCAAAACGGGACGGAAGGGGACGGAAGGGGACGGAAGAGTTGAGATCTGATGGGAATTGAGATACGGGACGGAAGGGGATGGTTATCTCATCTGGAAATTTGTCACCAGTGAAATTTAAATCTCAAATCATGAGATATGTTCTGGAATTCACTTGATTGAGTCCATTACGAATTGGACTAAGCCGAGTTATATATATATATATATATATATATATATATAACTTCAGTAAGTTATGTCATATGAATAAGAGCCCTTTTTTGGTATCAGAGCCCCCTTTAGGTATCAGAGCCCCATTTTGGTATCAGAACCTTAAGAGTTGAGATCTTAGTTCTACATGGTTAACTCATCCGCCCAAGTGGCTGGTTATCTCTATTTATCTTAGTTTTGCTAGTATTGTTTATTATGTTTGTTCATATTCATCTCATAATCTATTGTTCTATCTTTTCTCCAAACAGTAGGTACGGGCTCAAACAATAAGTCCCAGAGGAGAGGCATGAGCGGGTGGTGCATGAGCGGAGAGGAGTGAACAGTAGTAGATTCTAAGGTATTTATGGATTTAATAGATAAACAGTGTTTTTTAATTAAGGTATTCAGGATAGCTAAAACTTAGGAAAATGAGTCGACTATTTAGATCTAATTCATCAACCAGCTCTAGATCTAGCTTGTCAAATTTAACAAGAATCCCATATATAGTTAATGAAGAACAAGTAACATATGATGCTAGTGAAGAAGTAAACTTCCATGACTAGAATATACCCAAAATTCCAACCAGCGAAATTTATAAGAAAAAATTATCAATTTCCTCATTTAAAAGTGAAAATCATGTTAAAACAGTGGAACAAGTTTATACTTTAAGTAAAGAACATGAAACTTGTCAACTATTTAATGATGAGTCCCTGAGAAAACATAGGAAAGATGGTCATAACTTTCGATAATAGGCCTAGTTCAAGTAGCAGTCAAACCACTGACAAGATTAGGTCTTAATGCTTCAGTTTTATTATGTCTCCGAGATACAAGATTCACTAACTTTGGTGATAGCACTCTTGGAATGATAGAGTCAAGTTCGTGTAATGGACCAATCCACTTTGATTGTTATCCAAATTTCACAATAAGTCTCTTTGATCCTCGTGTCTTAAAAGCTTTAACATTAAATATTAAAACTTCAGGATATCATATACTTGAAGGTAGTCAACCATTCGCTTTAATATTCCAAATTTATTACAAGACCACAGGAACAAACATGAATTTCCAAGTTCTTAATAAAAGTCCAAAAGATCGAACTTTACTCATACAAAGTAACCAACAAAATTCAAGAATCAGAGTCCCCCAGACAATCAGTTGGTCGGATATTAACCTCCCCACTGAATGGTCATTAGTAAATGAAAATCAACCACTTAATATACAAAGAAACTTTACAAATTTTGATGATATTCAACAATACTTAGATGGCATAGTTAAAATCAGATTTGATAGTCAAAAACCCAAGTCTAGTGTCCAACTCAGAGATGTAGAAGAAACATCATCTTCCACAAGAGTTGACCCTACCAGGCATTCTTTTGCTGGATCTGCATCTACTATGACTGAATCCACAAGAGATAATGAAATCAACCAAGAGTTAAAAAACTTAAAGTTAAAAGGTGTCCAAACCAAGTCTCAAGTTAGCTATGATACTTATAAAGAACCAACTTCACCAACCCAGATAGATTTTGAAGTTAATTCTCAATTGTTAACAATGACCAAACCATTTCAAATTAATTGAAAAATACTAAATCAAGATATTGAGTCAATTAAAAATATTGAACGAAGAAATGCCTTTAGGCAAAGATTTAATCCACAAGAAAAAGGAAAAAAATTTCAAAATTGGGAAAAGTTAATGGGACAAAGCCAAACTAATATATTCTTCTTCGACTTTGTCGAGAAACATTTCCAAGAAGCTATTAACTTAAAAGTCATTACCAAAGAACAATGGACAAAAGAAGATTCAACCCAAATAACCTCTAGTCACCCTCCTCTAGAGACAATCATACTTGACATCAATAAAGCCAAAGTCGTAGCCTCCCCATTTAAAGTCGCTACACAAGAAACAAGTCAAGATTTTAAAAAACTAATCGAACAAAACAATTATACGAATCAAAGTTTAATAACCCTAGGAAAACAGTTAGATAAAATTGAAACGAGAATCACCTTTATTAACATTCTCCGGTAGTAAAACTGGATTACCATCCAAACCTTCTTCTATAATAAAAGTGGAACAAATGATAAAAGACTTAACCTTAGCCCAGTCAAAAGATCCACAAAAAAGTTCACAAGTAATAGATATGCACAGTCAAGAGTCAGAAAGCACGAATTCTTCTGAGTCTGAATAAAGTAACATCAGTAAAATTGAAAATGCATTTAAAAATCTTGAACTAAAAAGAATATCTACCAAAGTAAACCCAACTAGTTTTACCAAAAATTGGTATAATAGACGAACGCCTCCGGATATTCAACATGAAGAAAGAATATTTCAAAATCAATTTACGGTATCCTCTGATAAACTCTATTAATGGAATATAGATGGTTTATCTGAGCAAGAAATATTAAATAAGTTACAGCATATGTCAATGGTTGTTAACAGTTATGTTACCAATCATAATCTCAGTCAACCAGAGATCCTTGACCTCTTTATTACCGGATTTTCCGGAACCCTTTGTGCTTGGTGGGAAAAACACCTCACTGAGCAGTCAAGACAGGATATCATGCATTATGTACTACACGATGAGGAAGGCCTCCCAGTCTTTGATGAAAGAATTAGGGCAGGAATTCCTGATGCAGTTAACACTTTACTACTCACAATAATAGAACATTTCATAGGAACCCCAAGTAATGTCACTACTAGATTTCAAGATCAACTCAGTAATCTCATATGTCCAACATTCAGTGACTTTAGGTGGTATAAAGATGTCTTCATATCAAGAGTAATGCTAAGAGACGATAGTAATCAATCTTTCTGGAAAGAAATATTTATTAATGGTTTACCAAATCTATTTGATCACAAAATCAGACAAGTCCTCAATAATGAGCAAGGTCAAATTGATTATGAAAAACTTACTTATGGAAATATAGTAAGTGTAATTCAAAAAGAATGATTAAAAATGTGCATTGACATGAAAATAAGTAGGCAAATTAATAATGATAAAAGAAAAGCAAAATATGAGTTAGGAAATTTCTTTGAACAATATAGCTTACCTCCCATTCTACCTTCAAGAAAGAATAAACATATTTCTTAAAAAACACAAATTCCAGACTAATAAATTTTATGAGAAAAACCAAGAAAACATTGGCCAAATAAGTCAAAAAACTGGTTACCTAAGTCACGTACAGAAAAACAAAGAGCTAGATGCTATAAGTGTCAAAAACCTGGTCATTTTGCAAATAATTGCCCAATAAAGAACAAGATTAACCAGTTACAAATCACTGATGAAGAAAAAGAAGACTTAATTCGGGTCTTAAAATTAAGAAATACTGATTCCAGTGAAGAAATCCTTTATGTGTCAGATTCTAGTCATCAAACATCGATAGATGATGAGATGTCCAGTTCTCCAGGGATGAAAATAGGTTGTCAAGATAATTGTTGTAAAACAGTCAATGTCCTCATCAAACAAGAGGAACAAGAAGAATTGTTAACTGATTTAATTGGGAAAATTAACAACCCATATTTAAAGTCGGAATACTTAAAAAAATTAAGAAGAGTTATTCTCCGAAATGAACAAGAACAATATCAAGTTAAAAAACCCTCCGCCAAAATAAGCCTTAGTACAACCCTAGACAGATTCAACAAAGCGAAGAAGCAAGTCACCATTCAAGATTTACAATCAGAGGTCAACAAGATTAAAGAAGATATCAAACAATTAAAAATTGAAAATCAAGATATAAAAACTCAATTAATCATAACAAATAATTTTGAAGATGAACAATCTTGCCATGAAGAAGAAATAGACTAAAATCATGATAATATCTTAAATCTTATTCAAAAAATTCACATTAAAAAATGGTACATCTCAATCTGATTAGTAATTCAAGATTTTGAGTTAACAACTATAGCCCTTGTAGATTCAGATGCAGATCTCAATTGTCTTCAGGAAGGGTTAATCCCAACAAAATATTATAAAAAAATCAACTCAATCCTTAAAATCTGCAAATGGTAGTAAAATAGAACTTAAGTACGAAATTCCAAAGGCCCATATTTGCCAAGATAATGTCTGTTTTAAGACACCATTTGTCTTACTTAGGAATATAAGTGATCAAATTATTCTAGGACTCCCATTCATCACATTATTATACACTTTCACAACAAATTATGATGAAATAACCACTTACCCAATGCATCAAAAAGTCACACTCAAATTTCTAGTTAATCCTACAATCCAAACAGTAAAAGCCTTCCAAAAAGATTCTATATCACAAACAATCAGTTTAATAAATTGTAAAACCAAACAGTTATCCTTTCTTAAAGAAGAAATTAAATTTAAAAGAATTGAAGATCAATTAAAACAAGGAGCTCTTCAATCTAAAATTCAGAAGTTTGAAGAAAGTATTAAAAGCAAAGTCTGTGCTGATCTCCCTAATTCTTTCTGGCATAGGAAAAAACATATAGTGCGTCTTCCCTATGTTAAAGATTTCAGCGAAAATAAAATACCTACAAAAGCAAGGCTGATACAAATGAGTCAAGACATAATGGAATTTTGTAAAAAAGAGATTAATGAGCTACTCAACAAAGGAATAATCAGGAAAAGTAAATCCCCATGGTCATGCTCTGCATTCTATGTTCAAAAGCAAGCAGAATTAGAAAGAGGAGTTCCCAGACTAGTCATCAATTACAAGTCTTTTAATTCAGTACTTGAATAGATTAGATATCTAATCCCTAATAAAAGAGATCTAGTCAACCGATTAGAAAATGCGGTCATCTTTTCAAAATTTAATATGAAGAATGGATTTTGGCAAATCCAAATTCATGAGAGTGTTAGGTATAAAACTGCCTTTGTAACCCCATTTGGCCATTACGAATGGAATGTAATGCCATTCGGCCTTAAGAATACACCTAGTGAATTCCATAACATAATGAATGAAATATTCAACCCATACAGTGAATTTTTGATCGTCTACATAGATGATGTCCTTATTTTCTCACAGTCCATAGAACAACATTGGAAACACCTCAGCAAATTCTTAGAAATTGTCAAAAAAAAAGGTTTAGTCGTCTCCGCTTCAAAGGTTAAATTATTTCAAACCGAAGTAAGATTCCTTGGTTTCAATATATTCCAATCCACAGTCAGCCCAATTACCCGTGTTATCGAATTTGCCGATAAATTCCCAGATGAAATTCTTGACAAAAGTCAACTTCAAAGGTTTCTAGGATCACTCAATTATGTTTCAGATTTCTATCAAGACCTCATGAAACAATGTAAACCTTTATTTGATCGTCTCTAGAGCAATCCTCCTACCTGGACACTTACTCATACCAACATAGTCAAACAAATCAAACAACATGTCAAGACACTCCCTTGTCTTGGTATTCCTTCAGCTAGGTCCTCCAAAATTGTTGAAACTGATGCTTCTGATGTTGGTTATGGAGGCATCCTCAAGCAGAAAGTCACCCGTGATCATCTTGAACAAATTGTTCGATTCTATTCAGGCATTTGGAACTAGTCACAAAGAAATTATGGTACTATTAAAAAAGAAATTTTATCTATAGTATTATGCATTTCAAAGTTTCAAGATGACTTATTAAACCAACAATTTTTAGTAAGAGTCGATTGTAAAAGTGCAAAACATGTTCTTGAAAAAGATGTTCAAAATGTTGCCTCTAAACAAATTTTTGCATGGTGGCAAGCTATTTTAAGTGTTTTTTTATTTTGAAATAGAGTATTTGAGAGGAAGTGATAATTGCATTCCTGATTTTCTAACCCCGAGAATTCTTGCAGAGTAAACATATCTGAAAAAACACCATACAAGCAGTCAGCAAGGAGTCTCCCCACCTCTTTAACACCAGTAAAATAAGAGTCTTTCACTCCATCATCCTTAATCCCTTACTCTAGTCATCATCCTATTCCTATTAGAAATCAGTACATTGCCCTATGATCCACCTTGGGGCACATCAGGCCTAATTATCAGTCAGCCCTTGTATCGAGTTATGACCCTTTTCCGTCTCTAGTAAGACCTCAGTCAAACCCAGTTCCATTTCCCCAATCTTCACAATATTTTCCCAAAGATCCAAGCCACAATTTTTTTTCATTGAACCCTCTCTTAGTCAACTAAAATCCCCAGAGTCAATAGCCAAAAACATTTATCCACCAAATTGGCATTTTTCCCCAGCTCACCCAAAAAAGTCAATTAAATTTTACATGGAGATCCTCCTCCATACAGCTTCAATCCACCTTAAGCCGATTACTGACAAAAATGACCCCAGTACAACCCTTTACCATTTATTTACATTTTGAAAATAGTTAGCTTGTCTTAATGGAAACATCATCCTTATGATCGACGAGAGCTTCCAAATTCTGATACCCCATTTACCTATTTTGATTATATTGATGCTTGGAGTAAAGTGTTCCTCCATCAAACAGAAACATTCAGTCACTCTTGATTTATCAATTTCGACAGTAAATTCAAAGGTACATTTCCAAAGTGGTTCTTAAAATGGTGGTCTGATTATGGACCAATGCTCAAGATTCTGCCACCAAGTCTTCAGGACACAGTCAAATATTTTAGTGAAAACCAACCATTCAGTGATGAAGATCGCGAATTTCCACTCCTGTTACACTTCATGGCTAAGCACAAAGTTCCGTGGATTCTTAAGTGGCGCTATGAGATTTGTCAAGACATACTAGTCCGCCATTTTCAGTTAAATGGTGGGATAGACTCAACCATGATCGCATCATCTCCCAGGTTCATCAAGAGTTTGCAGTTACAAAGAAGACAGTCGAGAAAGAGTCAACAGTCCAGCCTCAAAAGTCTATCACCTCTTCTTCTTCAACCCTTTCTCTTGAGGACAAATCACCCGCTGAGCTAAAATATATGGCCAGAATGATTATGATTCGTGCAACACAAATGGGCGAAGATAATGATGATAATGGAGATGATAAATGCTCTGCACATTCATCCTCATCTTCCAACCACCTGGCAACCTCTTCCTTCCCCTTGGGAAATCAAGCCGCTACTGATATTCCATCATCTAGTAAAAAGTCATTTCCCTCCAAGGAAAAGAAGAAGATTCTTTGGTCAGATTTTCAAGACAGTCAAGATCCATATGAACCTTACGACCTAAATGCTATTGAATAAAGCAACAAGACACTTTTCTTCAACAGTTCCAGTCTCGTGCTACTACAGTCAACAAGTCACTATTCATCAACAGTTCCAGTCTTGTGCTACTACAGTTTCTCGATAAAGTACTATTCATGAACAGTGATACCGCTGCCCCTATGGACAAACTTGCTTTCGACCACAGTAAAAGACAAACCAACTTTCGGCCACAGTAAATCACAATCATGTCATGTCTTGGTGCCTCTGCCTATACAAAGAGAGCTCATTCTCCAGTGCAAAATACCTTTCTCTTCCCAGTTTTATTTTCATATTATGTTTTAGAGATTTCTTAAAAATTTCAGAATATCTTCAGTAAGCTCTTCTTTAGTCATTTCTCACGTAAGATTTCAAAAGTTTCATATCAGTAAAAGAAGTAATTTCAGTCACATATGATTTTAAGTAACAAAAATTTGTCAATCATTTTCTTATTCATATTTTCAATTATTTTTCATATTATTTATATTTTATCATGTTATATAAATTATTACCTCATTTCTCAAATCGTTTAGATAATCCGTTCTCTTACAGAAGAACTTTTCTATTTTATCCAGTAAGCCCCTTTTGGTATCAGAGCCCCATTTTAAGATACCAAAAGGGAACGGATATGTGACTGAAGCCCCCTTATTGGCTGGTTAAATAAGAGCCCCCTTTTGGTATTTAATGATGATAATAATGAAGATAATGATGATAATGAAGATGATAAATGCTCTTAACACGGGTAATTGGGTTGACTGTGGATTGGAATATATTGAAATCAAAGAATTTTACTTTGGTTTGAAATAATTTAACCTTTGAAGCGGAGACGACTAAATCATTTATTTGGACAATTTCTAAGAATTTGCTGAGGTGTTTACATATATATATATATATATATATATATATATATATATATATATATATAAGTTTAAAGGCTTAAATTACCTGCGGCAAAGACGTAAGGCAAATTTTTATGCCTATAGTTTAAATTACCTGCATCAGAGGCTTAAGGCAATTTTTTAGAGTCAAGTATATATAGGTACATTAGCATTGGTGGAATGGTTGCCTTGGTGATGGAATAATTAACTATAGGTATATTATAACCGAATTCAAATTATATATAGAGGTATATTAGGAATATGATATGTAATATAGGTATATTACAATTCAAATTCTAATTATACCAAAAGGGAAAAAATAAAAAATTTAAAGATAGATAAAATACATGTATGACTCTAATGTTGCAAACCAATGAGATAGTATCCCAAGAGGATTATATGATTAAAATGACTAGTTAAAATAAATTGGGAGCAAATTTATTTGCAAAACGTATCTTATCAATGTAAATATTAAAAATTAAATATAAAATATATTTAAAATTTTAAAAATTGTCATCCACATCTGATAACTAAACTCCCAAAAAATAGGTGTATATGGAAAGTAGTCGGTTAAAATGGGATAAAGGGTATTAGGAAAATAAAAAAAGCAATTAAGTAAAAAAATAAAAAAAATATGCTTAGGTAGATATGGTAAATCAATAAATAGACTAACTTATATGTTGATTATTAAAAATGGATTAATTTATGGTTATTAAATGAAATATAGGGTTTGTATTATTGTAGATAGTTTAATTACTGTGTCTATTCCTGTAATTACTTATAGGGCAAATTACACTTTACTGCGCTCCAATAGGGTTGAATCGTTCGGACACTGCCCAAGTTCGATTCCCAGCGGAAGCACCTGTGGCCAGAGCTTTACTTACCTCCCGGTTCGAATGGGAATTAGTTGAGGTGCCCGCAAGCTGGCCCGGACAATTCGTGGTGAAAATTACAAAAAAAAAAAAATTACACTTTACTATCATGTGGTTTGCACCAAATAACATAGTTATACCTATACTTTTAAATCTTGCATTTTACTACCTTATACTCTTTAAAATGTTACAACCTTACCCCTTCGTTAGATTTTCCATTAAAATTTCTGTTATGTGATAATTTAAACAAATATGACCTACATTTAATTTTAAAAAATATCAAATAAGCATCGTTGGCATAAAATAATAATAAATATTAAAATAAGTTAAATAATAATAATAAAAAGAAAACTAAATAAAATGAAATAAGAGATTAAAACAAAAATAAGTGCCATAGCAAAATCAGTCATCAATGGCACCACCAGCTGTTCTCTTGCTCCTCTTTTGTTTTACTGGAATTCTCTTGCTCCTCTTAGCTTCGTTCTTCTTTTCAACGCCGGCCCATCTCCAAGTTCAAGCCACAGACCAAGCCTTCACATCCATAGTCATATCCCAAAAGGGTCTTGATTTTCTCAAGGATTTGCTCATAACCAAGGCTGTTTCTTTTATAATTCCACTCCAATTACCCAAGATTTCGAAATCCAAGAGAATCCCATTTCTGGGAAATGTTAACATGGTGCTCTCCAACATCACCATCTATGGAATCGATGTTGGTTCCTCGAATTTCAAGCTGGGAGATGATGGAATGGTCATTATTGCTTCGGAACCGCTTGCAATCTGAGCATGAATTGGTATTATTCCTATAGTACTTGCAATCTGAGAAATCAATCTTTTAAGTGATTTCACAAATTGAACCAATACATCGCAAACCACATTTTGATTTTTTATTGTTCGGATGATGAAATTGAGAAATGAAAGAGTAAATTGGCCCTTGGGTACCTGAACTAGTGATGGTTGGGCGAGGCCGGCATTGTGGGTAGGCTGCGGTGGCCGTTGGGTTTTACTTTTGTTTTAATCTTTTATTTTATTTTATTTAGTTATTATTATTATTATTTAACCTATTTTAATGTTTATTATTATTTTATGCCACATAGCGCTTATTTGATACTTTTTTAAATTAAGACTTATTACTTAAAATGCACTCAGAACAAGTCAGCAAATCTCAAAATGCATCAAGAACTGAAATTTGTCTCAGTTTGCACAAAGAACAGGCATTATGTTACCTCTGTTGCACCATCCGTCAATCTCTATTACTAATGTCGTTAAAAGTGATGATGTGACAGTAATATTACAAAATTTGTATGGGCAATTAAGATATTTGTAATATTTTATTAAATTTAAACTAAAATTATTTTTAAAAATTAAAACAAATACCCTTCCCCAACCCACCCGACCGTCTCCTTCTCTGGGCCTCTGCCCACTACCCAAAACGACGTCGTTTTGGCTGCAAATTCATCACCATCATCAATCTCGTCTTCCTCATCCATCATCGATCTCGTCTTCATCATCCATCATCGACCTCATACCTCATCTTCAATTGTAGACACATAGAGCATCAGTAATGCCAAGGGGGCGTTAGACGGCACGAAGACCTGGATATGGCTAACCCCAAGCTCGTATTCGTTGTTGTTGTTCTTCTTCTCCTTCTAAGGAATGCTCAAGTACTGGCTCATCTGACTCTTCATGTATTTCGATGGCTCGTGAATCACATCGCCCCGACATAGCCAAAATGCAATGGTCACTATGTCGTCCAGGACTTGCCAAGCTTGACGGTGACCGGTGCTTCGCAGTCGGCCCACCAATTGCAAACTGGCGTCGTTTTGGATAGAGCATTCGGCGAGCGACTGCTCCCACTGGAGTTGTTTGCCTCTATATATCAGCCTCTGCTAAAAACCGGAATGCCAGAGAAGATGGGGTCTGAGGTCGATGATGGATGATGAAGACGAGATCGATGATGGTGATGAATTTGCAGCCAAAATGATGCCGTTTTGGGTAGTGGGCAGAGACCCAGAGAGGGAGACGGTCGGGTGGGTTGGGGAAGGGTATTTGTTTTAATTTTTAAAAATAATTTTAGTTTAAATTTAATAAAATATTACAAATGTCTTAATTGCCCGTACAAATTTTGTAATATTACTGCCACATCATCACTTTTAACGACGTTAGTAACAGAGATTGACATATGGTGCAACAGATGTAACAGAATGCCTGTTCTGGGTGCAAAGTGAGGCAAATTTCAGTTCTGGTGCATTTTGAGATTTGTTGACTTGTTCTTGTTGCATTTTAAGTAATAAGCCTTAAATTAAATGTGGATCCCACTTTATTCAAATCATCCCTTAACAAAAATTTTAACAGAAAATTTAACGGAGTTCTAAGGTTGTAACATTTTAAAGAGTATATGGTAGTAAAATGCAAGATTTAAAAGTATAAGTATAACTATATTATTTGATGCAAATCAAAAAATAATAAAGTGTAATTTGTCCTTATTTAAAATTCCACTAAATGTAACGTAACTTTTATAAAGAGCTTACGCTAAAGGGAGTTGTCATGGATTCTGGTGCAAAACTTAAGGCTTGAACAGGGATTAGAGCGGCTTTAGATTTAGGTGGTGTTGAACTAGCCATAATGATTGTGACTAGTCATGACTAATCACACGGGAGAAATTGAATAATTGATATAAAACACCAAAACGCAGGTTACCGGCGTCAAAAGCACAAATGACCGACGGGGTAATCTGACAAGAAATCCACTCTAACAGAGTTTCAGCACCCCTTTATATAACCTCAGCATGACATATGTCTTCTCCTCTTCTTCTTCTTTCTCTCTAATTTTTTTCGAAATCATCATTTCCTCAAAAAGAAGCCATCCAGAATGCCACAAGTGCAACGTAGACTTCACTTCTCCCATCAATTTTATTTGGTAAATTCCAATGAAATATCACTGATGTTTCTTTAAATGAAGGAAGAAAAAAAAAATTGCTTTTAGAACACCTCATTATGACATTTGATCATTAAGGAAAAGGATCACCAGAAAACAAAATATCCAGCAAAAAAAAAGAACAACATATCTATACTCATTTCTTCTACAATCAAGAAAAGGTACAAAACCCACAAAACTTCAAAGTAAAAAGCAGCGGGGGCCTAGCACAAAAATTGGCACATATTATGGAGCTTCATTAGCCATGGAAGACTTACAAATCGCCCCAGAAGCACTCAAAGAAGGAATTAACTACAATCTCTTGCCTCCTTTCAGTTTTCTATTGGGTCTCTATCCTCATCTAAAATGGAGCAGAATCCCAGAAACAGGAAGGCAACTCACCGGAAGGGTGCCATGCATCTCATTTTACGCATCGTCGTGTTACAAACACTTCTGGTATTTGTGGAACTTTATGATACAAGCTCAAACCATGTACATGTTCCTCCTGAGTTTGGAAGAAAGTTGTCAGTTAGAAAACTGCATTCCACAAAGCATTCTCACCTTCTCCACAGCGCCGGTGGACCTCCTTGATCCTCTCGGAAGACTTGCAAATTCCACTGCAACTCCAATCAAACGAAGCAACGCAGACATTACCCGCCTGAGCCTTCCACTCACAATCTGTGGTAACAATTAACACCATTAAAATTCTAATTATACATTCTGTTGTAAAAATATCTATTCCTAGCTCCAACCGTTCATCATTAAGTTTCTTCCATTTTGTTTTATATGTAAGTTTAAACATGAAAAATGTATCAAGCATGTGAATAGACAAACAAACACACAACTCACCCACCCCCATCAATATCATGGAAACAGCACCCCCACACATGATCAACCCTGACGTTCAAGTCTTGAGCAGAAAAGTCATAAGATATATATATATATATATTTATACAATGATATTGAGAGGATTGCATTATACGCATTGGGTATCGACCTCGTCCTTTACGAGAGTCGAACCCGAGACCTCCCACATAACTTGTGGAGAGGAATACTACTAGGCCATAGCACTAAGTGGAGCAGAAAAGTCATAAGTCTCATGATAAGACATGATCAAGCAATCAGAGGATCCAAGCTAAGATCTCATGATCAGTCCTTGAGCAAGAGTGCCAAATTTCAAATCCACAACCTAAATGATAAGTGTGGCAACTAAGGGCTGTAATCAACCCATAACAAACCCAACCCCTATCTCTCTTTCAATAGAATCACGCCACTAGTATAATAACCAACCCTGATCGCACTTTCAATTTATTTAATACTCAACTCCTTCCAGATTTAGCAACACTTGTCTCTTTCCCACTTATATACAGTGAAGACATCCCCTAGCAGTAGAGTTTATCTGGCATTTATGCACTCTGCCTATGGAGCCTACACGTTGAATAACATGTAAGCCAAAATGTCACAAACACCAAACTAACCCCATTCCCGGTGGGCAACATACTGAACAATCTGCTGCCATCATCTCACAAGTATGAAGGTCAACTAACTAAATCATTTAACATGTTTTGTATAACAGTAAAAATAAACACAACAGCGTGAAGCAACAGTATGAAGAGTCATCTAAAATAAACACAATGCCAAAGGAACCCTATTTCAAACTTAATTTGAAGAGAGTTAAAAAGGGAAAAAAACATGTCTATGAGATTACCAGGTGGTGTTCCACAACACAATCTCCGGTCATCAATCTGCTCCACATCCAATCCAATAAACCATGAGCCCAAAGAAACATCCTCATTGGCGTACTTGTGTAGCACATGCCTAGATGATTATCATAACATATAAGTAACGGCTGGACATACTTTAAGCAGAAAGATTGCCACGAAATAGAATATGAAAGCCTACTCGTTGATTGATATGTAGGTAGCCAAGTCTTTTGATATAGCATAGAGCTGTCCTGTGGCATGACGAAAATACTTGTTCCCTTCCTCGCCGAATTTCCAATACTCCGGCTCATGATACCTCACTCCCCTGTTGAACAAATGAGGTAAGGGAAAGAAAAAAAAAATTAGATGGAAGATATAATTTAAGAGTTTATAGCTCACTTTCGGGCAAGGACTGGACCAGATTTCATGCATCCAATATATACCCTAGGGTTAGATCGGTGTCTAGCTAAAGTTGCTCCAAGTGTTCCTGAGAATGTATAAACTCGAGATTAAGGAAAAATGAAGAATGATAACAGAAAAAGTTATTACATTATCATTTGAGAAAACAAATTTTTGTTGTACCCCAAAAATTCATTTTTGTTGAACCCCAAAAATTCATTTTTGTTATAATCATTAACAGAAAAACTCGAGATTAAGGAAAAATGGAGAATGATAACAGAAAAAGTTATTACATACTGGCTGCAACAGACTCTGATTTCAGCTATATGCACGAAAATCCAATTTCCAGTTTTAAAACCATGAAAACACAAATTTTTAACACTTTATCTACATAATCATATTAAGAAATTTACATCACGCGGTATTGATCATAAAAACATTTAGAGGCTATGTAAGACATGGATACTCAGGCAACTTTATGGATACCCAAGTGCACAAATATCTTTTAGCTTGCATAATAATGCTTCAAACTCAAAAAAGTTTTTCCAGAGTCAAACATTTCTTATGTTTTTATACCTACAAAAACAACAGAGAAGCGTGATTAGATACCTATATTTACATGTACATCATCATCAACTTTGACATAGAAATCAGCATCCCAGGAAGCAACAGCAGTGGCAAAAAATATCTTCGTCTTTGCTGACAATTCAAGATAGCCCTCAACATGATCCTGCATTCATAACATTTATAAAGGAAAAATTTGAATTAGCCTTTTCCTTAGATAACACATGTGGAAAACATAAGAAGATTAACGGAACTAGTTGAAAAGAAAAGAGCTTTACCAGCCGCAAAATGTCACCATGCCTTTTGTCCTCTGCTTCAACAGCTCTATCAAGGATACCACCTGATGTAGCACTAGCAATAGAACAGGTGATAGAAGGAAAAAAAAATCAGTTTGTGATCTTTAAAGGTATATTTTTTAATTAAAGAGAAAAAATTTCAAAGTTGAGGTGAATTTTTCGTAGACAATCAATGGTAAACATGTGATCAGAAATTAACTTGAGATCCAGCATAAATATGTGGAGATATTTTATGTAATGAAGAAGAGAAATGCAAGAATGAAAACATATTGCATACACATGCATATAATGAACTATAACACAACAAATAGCTTTGAACTCAAATCCCCACCTGTGGCCTATTACAAAGCGAACTACAATGCCCTTCTCTTCCTCAAGTTTCTTTCTTTTATCGCCTAATCATATAGTAAAACAAAGTAGAAAGAAAATGTCAGACACTTTCAAATCTAATAAGAAAACTAAACAAAAAAGGAGGCTACCAATGAACAAACCTTGAGGCATCCAAGTAGCACGAACAGAATCTCTGCGCTTCCGACTGCTAAAAGCAGTATTTATTCCAACAACCATCAAATATTTTCTTTTCTTTCTTGTCTCGGAAATCTTTAAATTTTCTGTAATCGGTGAACCATTAAGTATAGATTCCTGTGCAGCCCTTGCAGCAGCTAATTCCATCTCCAAGTTTGAAATTTTTTTATCCAGTGTGCTGCATTTTGTAAGAGTCATAAGATATAACATTGTGGCAACTTCAACAAACTTTAGATGGGCTCCAGCATTTGCTTACTGTATAGCATCATGAGTCTTTGAAACTTCCCCATAAACATCGTTTGATTCATGTTCTATATGCTTCTGAACAAAAATAAAGGTAAGCATAATAAACAAAACAAGAAATGATAAAGGCACAATTATTTGGATAAAAGATACTCACAGTTGTTGGATCACAGCCAGAAACTAACTTTGGTGTTTCTTCGTCAACCCTCGTTGTCCTTGATATGTCTTTAATTTCAGGCACTTCCCACATTCTGTTGGCAGAATTTATTCATTTTTAACCAGTTTACTGGAATTACTCTCTAGCATAGAACACACTACTTAATCGATTCTGGCATATACCAATCAAAATGTGAAGTGAGCAGATCAACGATGTCAAAAGATTTTTTGAAAACCAATATCCTAATTTGGAAATCAAGCAGAAGAAAGCCCTTGAGTAGAAAAGGATGGGTGTAGGCAAGGAGATACAAGTATAATGTCTGAAGAACTCAAGCGGTATATACGGGCAACCCAGATCGACGGCAATCTCATAAATTTAAAGAGACATGCAAACTTACCAATTCTAAAGAAAAATGAGAGTTCCATGACACAATCAAAAAAACACTATTAAACTACACGGCCATCATCATCAATCTCCACTTTAAGATACTAAAAAACAATTAACAAATACACCCAAAAATTCGTTCTTTTTAAAAAGTAACAAAACCCAGCAAACCTATCATCACTCATCATCAATATCTTTTAGGAACAATTGGCAGACATAATTGATGCCAAATTTCACAAACCTACCAAAACCCATATCCAGATACTAAATTAAAGCTTTTAGTAAATTTTAGGGGGGGGGGGGGGGGGGGGGTGGTGGTGGTGGGGGGTGGGGAGGGGGGAAAGAGTGGGGAAAGCTACCCACTACTCCAGAATGCAAGCTAAGCACTTCACAAGGAAGAAAAAAATAAAAATTAATGAACGCTTTAAAGGAGTAAGAATACCTATCAGAGAAGAGCATCCCAGCACAAAAGCAACCAATACAAAACAAAATGGTCCATTTCCGAGACACTGCAGTCTTTGAAGCTGGCTCTGTTCCTCTGTTCTTCCAAGACATTGCGCTCTCCTCCTCACTCTAACCCAACCAATAGCTCAACCAGGGCAATACCCATTACCAATCCCAAGTCAACGAAGTCAAGACACTCGCTTGACCCAAATTCAGATCCAAAAAACCATGTTCCTTAAAAAGAACGAACACCCGAATGGTTTCCTCAGAAACCTAAAATAATGGAGGTCTCTGGTTGGTCTCTTGGATTTCTGGGTCGGTGTTGTGTGTTTCTAAATTTGCAGTTTTAGAGAAGGTAGAAGATGAGCAAGACCCAACAACCATATGTAGGTGGTGTTGAAACTTAGAAATACTGCACTATTAAATTACATAACTGACCTTAAGACCACTTTTTATATTCAATTTTGTGTCCCATACATGAGTTAATCCAGGACATCTTAACTACCCCTATGATTTGTGAACCGACGCATGTGTGCCTCAAAATATTATAGGGCCAGGGCCACTTGAGAGCCTCATTAAAATTCTGGCCCAAAATGGTAACATGCAACCGGGATATGGAACTTCATAGAATCCGTTTCAGGCAAAAATTCGATTTTGTATGTCACATATTGAAAAGAAGTTCGCTTTTTTTCCAATTACATGCATGTAAATGTGGCTTTTCTTTATAATTCTCATAAAAATTTGTAATGAAAAAGTGTATTGTTTTTTAATCAGAAAAAATATATACTATGGAGTAAGTAAGCTTTTCTAATCGTCCGGTGAAAATATTTGTTTCACTCGAAATTGCAATGTGAATAGTAATCTCAAGTTTTTTGTGGGTCTGAAATCTGACTGTGGGGGGAGTTGAGATCAAAATTGAGCTACGTACAGCTCTTGACACATAGTCAGTCAGAAGTAGAATTCCTAAGCCTTTACAAAACAGATGAGACATGGAACTTCCGAAGCAGGTAGGTAGCAATTGGGCAAGTAGCAATGAAACAAAATGTGAGTGGGGTTCAAACTCTTTGTTGTACTTTCACTCATAAAAGGATTTTGGATTTTGGATTTTTGGCATATGATACAAAAGAACTTCACGAGACCATATATATATGGCTCAAATTTGTTTCTTCTATTGTTTTCTTCTTTGTACCTCTTGAACAAAGTTGAGGTTGCATTCCAAAATTAATTGGCAATACGGAAGAGACCAAACCCTTTATAAGCTTTTCACGTGTGGGAATCGTCTTCCAAAATTAATTGGCAATACGGAAGAGACCCAATCCTTTATAAATCTTTCACGTGTGGGGATCGTCTTGAGATTCCACCCCAAAACCAAGTGACAACAGGGGGAGAGGTCCAACCCTTTATAAACCCTTATAAGGTTGTATAATTGTCCAATGTGGGACTTTTGTTCCTTTCACATTCTCACACCTCTCACCCCTTAGGCCCCGTTTGGATGCTTGAAATATAAGAGAGAGAAAATGAATTTATCTATTTCCTTTCTTATTCCAACATGGAAATGATTTAAGAATTTCATTCTAGCGTTTGAAACGAGCTGGAATAATAATAAGGTTTCAAGCATTTAATTCCTTTGTTGCGTTTGGCAAATCATGCAATGAAACAAAAATAATAATTATTTTTACTATAACACCCTTTCATGCAATGAAAAAAAAAATTATTTTTACTATAAAACCATTTTTTGAAGCATCACTTATGAACTAATAAATAAAATCAATCATTCAATATGAACTTAAATATCATGTTCTCCAAAATCAAAACACCCATCATTCAAATTTATTAAAATTCTTGAATCCAACAAAAAGAAAAATAATCAAAATATGTCCAAACAAATAGGAAGCCCTAATTTATTCAAAAAACCATAATCAAAATTGTCTTCAGTAAACTACAAAACATAAATACTTAACCAACTAGGCTCCTGGTCGACACCAACAAGCTGCAAAATGAAGTGAACTTTTAACGATTTTTTATTGCTCGGTTCTTTTGATGATGGGCAAGAATATGTAAAAACATTGCAACCATCTCATGCACACTGAGATACTTCGAATATTTTAATCTTCCCATTGTACGAAGTATTGAACGTAATTTTTCGAAAGTATATCTATCAATTCTAAGATTCTCAATACATGTCAAGTCATTCTTATAAATAAATTAACGAAGATAAATATTTCGAATGTTTTCTCTATTGTCCTCAGGTTTCTCCCTCAATAAATTTATTTTATAATGCCTTTCAAGGAAAAAATACATCATACACATCATATTAAATAAATTCATCATCATCGACAATAAAATTTTAATTTTTTTCTTCTGTCCATAATTTTACAAGTCATGTCTGAAAAACACCAATATCGATATCACATATATTTTCATTTCCATTATTTCGTGCATACAAAACGACATATAAAAATATCAAAATAACATTATAATAAATTCAATAAAACAATTAATGTAGTATATTAAAATAAAACACAAACACAATAGCAATACTGAAAGCAAACAATTTGTTGCTGCCAAGTTTGGCGCAGAGTTGGTGCTCTGTTTTCTTGTGGCCTATGTGTTCTTCTGAGGTTATTGCCTCCTTTTAATATAATTTGTTTATCAAAAAAAACGAAAGCAAACAATTTCACTTTCCTATTTGCCCTACTTTTCAGAGATCAAAAGCTACAACCCAACATACTCATTCATCGCATCCAACACAAAACTCATGCATCGCATCCAACACAAAACGCACCCATCCCTAATTAATTCAATAAACCAATGGAGCAGACAAAGCAACAAAAAAAATCAACATTCATTCAACACAGCAAACAAGCAAAACGTGTCAGAAACTTACTTGACTATCTTCGCTTCGTAAAATCTGGGCGCAGGTTTCTCACCGAAAATATCTCTTTATTTTTGCTGTCATTTGAACAATTGTTTTTTAGTTTAATAGTGATAATTATGGGTATATTAAGTAATATTTACATTTTCTAATTACTAGGAAAATAAAATACCACCCTATTGTAGGCAATTAGATTTCATCAATTGGATGAAATTGATTCCAATTACATTCATTTTCAGTGTCCTAAATAATGGCAAATGTACTATTTATACAAGATAAATCGTCATGTTTAAGATAAACTAAAACCGAACTTTATGTGTGAAATGAATTGTAACAACAAAATATGTTCAAGATATATCACAAAATATATATATATATATATATATATATATATATATATATATTATATGTCACACAATATGTTCAAGATATATCACAAATATATATATATATATATATATATTATATGTCAAAAATAGATCGTAACTGAACAATATATACCTAATAAATAGTAACTATATTATACATGTACAAAATAGTCGTAACTGCATTACATATAATTAAAATCGTCAATATGATAAAAAGTAAATAGTAATGAACTATATATATAATTCAAGAGCTTAATGGCATGGTTGGTGTGTCTTTTTGAAATTGTAATTTGGTGTGGTACTCTCCAAAGAAAAAAAACTCTATATTAGATATTACAAGATAATCGTGATAAAAAAAAATTTATAA
The DNA here is from genome assembly GCA_037349345.1 of Oemleria cerasiformis. NCBI lineage: Eukaryota > Viridiplantae > Streptophyta > Magnoliopsida > Rosales > Rosaceae > Oemleria > Oemleria cerasiformis. The sequence goes on from JAZGTL010000007.1 coordinate 14,583,712, forward strand.
GCAAAATAAATAAAAGAAGAATAAAAAAGTTATCCCCATCACAAATAAACTCTAAATCGCTGAAAATAATATATACATACCATATGTAGACTTACCTAAATATTAATTGTTGATGCAGAATAAATGAAACAAATAGGGTTAAAGTTGAAGTTCGGAATGTGTCAAGTGTTTTTTCGCAAAACCAACCTCAAATTTCATGGGAGTGGGATTAATTAAATTGGTAATCATCAAGGATCAAACACAACATGTAGCACATTAGCTAAGTCTCCAACTTTATAAATTAAAACTTAAAACTTCAAATTAATGACTTGTTTGTTTATTAACAGTGTATAATTCACTCATTACAGCTGAGTTTGATAAGTATCGAGTCATAATTAGCTAAATGGATTGAGTCATGTCATGTCATGCCAACCCTAATAATGCTTATGGAGCTAAGGTATAATTCTTTTTGTCTTCTTATGTAGATGTTGTGCCCTGCTGTTAAAAAACACCAAAAAAAAAAACAAGTGAATTAATTGGGAAGTTATAATCATTTAAATAATAATTTCACTTTTTATGATCTCGTAAAATTTAAATACAAAACATAAAAAATATTACTAAATTGTAATATTAATAACGTGACTTAACCGATATAATTAAGACTCAGACAAACACATGTGAAGCATTCACAAACCTTATAATCGAACACCTTGATTGACCAAAGTAGATTTGGTACAGCTATCAAAACTTCTAATGGAAGCCAAAAATGTTAGATCGACAGGTCGGAAGTCACAACCATTCATTTCATATGATCAACCTTTTTTGAAGCAAATATAAATATACTACCCATTTTACCCCCATTTTTTTTCACTCAATAATATTTTTATTTTAGTTGGGCCAGTTACAATATAAATATTCTTTCATTTAAGAAATAGTACAGGAGGAGGGTACGTAGGGCATTTAAGTGTCACTTTAAACATTATTTTATACCCTAAAATTTGGGGGTCAATTTCAGAATGAACTATTAAATTTCAATTTCAATATTTTATTCAATGTGATAATGAGATCACATCAATTTACTTAATCTGCCTATTTCAACTATTAAAATCATCAATTAAATTAAGGGTATTATTGATATTAATTAAAAAATTTTACTTATTTTATTTTATTTTTTATTAAGTGATTAATTATTTTGGTTTAGGTACTTCTTCAAATTAATGAATTTAAATAAACTATAATAGCATAATTAATTAAATTTAATGTAAATGTAAATATAATAACTTTGTAGTTTGTTTAAACGCACTAAGTTGAAAAAAGTAGTTAGCTAGTACTCGTAGACCGTGCTGCCTTGCCCTTCATCTCATGCATAATTGCATAATACTATAATACTATTGCTGCAGCTTTCATTCGCGAGCAACTTTCCGTTGACCGACTGGCCCAAGCCCAGGCCCAGGCCCAGGCCCAGTACTAGACCCAAAAGAAGCCAGAGTGCATCTTGTGCGATTACACGTGTGATGCGTAGCGCATTTGTAGGGATGATGGTACTTAAAACTATTTACAAGCTAGAATTTTTAAATAGAAAAGAAGGAAATGAGATGGAAAGAGTGGAACTAAGGAAGACAAGTGGTGAGTGAATATGAAGAAGCAGAGAAGTTTGGCATTCAACTACTTGAAAAGGCTAAGCAAATTTCTTCGTTTCTTCATTTCTTCAGTTTGATTCTTTCATATTGAATAATAGCAAGACATAGATTTGATTCGTACATAGTCAATCATACACTAAGAATGTCGTGTAGACACGTATGCAAAGGATATGGTTCACACTCCAGCTTAAGAAATAAATTTTAGTCAGGCACATGCATATATTTTTCAAGAATAATACTGGCATTCATTCTAGTGATACTTTTTCGTACCATTCTTTTAATTTATCAAATTGTCATTGTAAGTATATCATAAGAAACCGTTCAATTCATAATTTATCATTTCAAGGTCATTTATATAAAAAATTAACAAAATTGAAGATCATTTAACATTAATATATATCAACTAAATGGATAGTTCGTCATATATATTAATTGTTACCAAAATCGTTGATTTATTTGACACATATAAATTGATAAATGACCTCCAATCTTGTGAATTTTTTAGGGAAATTATCTTAAAATGATGATTTAGAGAATGAACGGCTCCGATTATGATATATATACAAAAATAATTTGATAGATCGAAAAGTTAGTGTGAAGAGATACCACTAAAGTGAATGCAAGTATTATCCTTATTTTAAAATGATATATATGCTATGTTTATTAATAGTTTAATTGAGGAAAATGAGTTTGATTTTCATATCCTGAATTATATATTTGTATGTGGATATAAAATATATTTTCCGTAGAAGTTTAGGCAAAGAAATAATAATAGATGTATTTTCCTCAAAAATAAAAATAAAATAATAGATGTTTTAGAAGATTAAAAGGGAAGAGCACTGAACAGTGAGCACTAGAGAGTAGAGGCGTAGATAGAATAGAAGAAGGCCTTGCTATGCACAAGATTTTGTCGCTGGCGATTTTGTCGCTGGCTGAGTGCATGTAGACGTAACGCACTCAGGACATCTCCAATAATGTCTTGAATTTTGAGAGTTACGCCAAAATTTAATTTTAAAAATAATAAATTTTTAATAAATAGTGCATAGTTATATTTTATTATTTTCAATTATTTAGGCCAATGACATTATTATTATAATATTTTATCATTATTTTCTATATGTTTTAAACTAATATAACATTTTTGAACTAGTATAATATTTTTGAACAAAATATATCGTTATGGAAAAATAATTTAGTTAAACTAATATAACATTTTTGAACTAAAATAATTTAAATAAAATAATTAAACTAAAATAATTTAATTAAACTAACATAGCGTTTATTAAATTAAATTTAATTAAACTAATATAACATTTTTGAACAAAATATATTGTTAGGGAAAATAATTGTGTGATAAGATTTGAAGTGGACAAAATAATTTTGTGATAAATTTTTTTTACGAGAGTAAATCTCTAAATTTTATATTAGATAGTAGTAAATCTCTAAATTTTTTATTAGATAGTAGTAAATCTCTAATCTTATTATTTTGAGCAAATTGGAATGGATAAATTTTCTTTGATTTTTACACCCTCTAATTCCATTAGAATGAAAGCAAATCCATTTTTTACATTTAAATACATTGAATTTGATAAATTATTCAATTCAATCTAATCATATTCACCAAAGAAGCCCTTAATGTAACCAACATTATTTGTTTTTGTTTAAATATATCGATTATCAATAGTCTTTGTACTATTCTTAACTCAACATTTTCATTTCACGTGTGTCAATTCAATTAATGTTATTTCCATACTCTTATTTTAGATATCAATTTAGTCACCGATGTTAAATTTCGTTAATTTTTTTTAGTGAAAATCAAGGGCAGTATTATATTATTGTCAATCCATCCAATACAACATGATGCATCTAAAATTGGTCATCTCAATAAAGATGGAACCAAAAACATACATATATATATATTTTAGATAAATAAAGTGTACCCTAATTAATAATAGAAATTAAGAATACTACCAAGTGACACCAGTTGGCATGCTTATAAGAGTACAAAACTTGGTCATATTAGCCCAAAGGTCAAAACTCGAAAGTGAAATAAGGATCAAACAGTTAAAAGCATGATTACTTAAAGAGCAGAAAATTGAAAAAATCTGAAGCAAACTTGTTTTCTAGCTTTACCTTCTCAGAAATTCATATCTTCTACTTCTAGTTGATGAGGAACTCTGTGAATGCACCATACTCTTTGTTGAACCATAAAATGGATTGGTCGAACTGTGAAAGTACACACTCACATCATCAAGGCACACCGATGTACGTGGTTCATCCGAATTGAGCTACGTCCACGGTGTTGCTCTACTCTCATTAATAATATATGTGTTTGTACATGTTACATTAGGCTATGAACCGTAGGAATAATAATGTATGTAGAGAGAAGGGAGATAGTTTATCTCTTAGAGAGAGAGTGAGAATTGTAGAGAGAGATGAACTTCTTGATAATGAGAGAGAAGCTCCCTATATATAGGCAATAATTAGGTTTAGGTGATGGGCTTTGCTAGTGGGCTTTAGGCATGGGCCTTGATGATGGGCTTGGTCTTGACCCAAGTGATCTTTCATATATTTTCGTTAGGTCCATTGCTTGGTCAGTAACGGTATCAACACTCTTTATTTTATTTCAAGAGGAAAAACAAACAGTAATACATATTAAAAGACAAAGATTAATAATTAAATAATTAACAGCATGGAGTTGGTACGAGGCCTCTTTAAAATTCTCAAATTTATCTGCGTGTGGATACTGGTGAGCTCCTCCTTCCATGTTGTTTTAGGAGCCAAGGCATGCAGTAAAAAAATAATTACTTTTTTGCCCATGTGGATGTGGCCCAGTATAAGGTTACTTGCTTTATAGAATGAGTTACTGTGCTGAGAAGTAATAAATTATCACCAAAAGAGGGTTAATTTATTTTGATGCTATGCAATTATGGACTAAAAGGAAAGGTTTTTGGTTTGGTCAGTGTTTATGGAATTTTCTAATATGTCTACTTGCCCACCTAACCTTTACTTAAGTTGATGTCCATTATTTAAATAGAGATCATTATGGGACCCAACCCATGAAAATTAATATATAATGTGAGTCCATTTTGGCCTCATTCATCGTAAGGGATTTGATTCCGTGGTTATTAGTTAAATGAATGAAACTCATTTGAATGCTTTGCTTTTGCTCAGCAAAAGGGGCAGTAAATAATTTGATGTATCTGGATTTATGTTGTGGATAAATATTCATATTTTAGGGGTAAGTTTTGATCATGTTGAGCTTAAATGTCCTTTTTTTGTCTGCTTGCTCATCTTGCAAAAGGTGCACCCTCGAAGTTCGCTTACTTTACCAATATAAAAATTATAAACATAACTTCAGATATTAGGGCAGCCAAATCTACGTTTGGAAAAAGGAAATGTGCAATGAAAATACAGGAGGAAAGGGAATATGATTTGATGGGCAATTCTAGAAACTAAAACTTGGATTTCTTACACCCTAAAACATGACCTAACATGACAATCCTGAGATAAAACAACATGAGAAAACCCTGTACATGATGACATGACAAATAGAAATAGGACCTTCATGATTGGATTGGGATCACAATGATTCAAGAAAACCAGTTTTTGTCAACACAGCATTCCTCACTTTGCTAAGGTCCCTCCCTTTAAGGGTCCTCCCAGCACCTTCAAAAACAGAAAATGAAGAAATCTGACTCCTTGCCAGCCTCCTAGAAATAAATTCATGAGGAGGTACCCTTGAATCATAGTCCTCCTCTTCCTCCTCCTCCTCCACCTCATCATCATAATCATCACTATCCCCAACTTCATCTTCATCATCATTCTTCTGCCATGAAACAATCTTGGAGGCCTTGTTTGACTTCTGCCCATATGATTTTGACCAATCAGGAATGTTGACTGGTGCTGATTGCTGCACAATTTTGGGCTCATGGGTGGTCATGCTGCTGCAGCTGCAGCTGCTGCCACTGCCATAATTGTGACTGCTGGATTTTGGGATCATTCTTGCAGCAGTTGGGAGGTGTCTTGGGACAGAAACAACAGAAGACTCCTTGGATCTACCAACCATTTTGTTGTTAGAACTATTTCTATCTTTTAGAATCTCCCACACATCCTCTTCCTCAAAGTCTCCATCTCTCAAGGCCCTCCAAACTCCACTGCCCTGCCTTGTTAGACCATACCTATTCTCCATTGCAGATTGCCTACCTATCCAACGTTGACAACAACATTTGAGCAGAACCCAGAAATTTAGATGTGAATCCAAGAGAGAACCCATAAAGCAAAACCCTTAAAAAGGTGTCTCAGTTGAGGGAAATAAAGAATCTACCTTTCTCTGATTGAGAACCACAAGCAGGCACCACAACTTTCCCAAGATTCCAAAGGGGTATCTGCAACATGGGAAAGCAAAATTGAAGTTAACTTCATGCAGATGGTTTTCTTTTCTTTTCTTTTCCTTCACTAGAAGTCTAGAGCTTAAAGTTAAGCAGAAGGAAAAGAAACTGTTTTGACAAGAATATCTGATATAATTTCTAGTAAGCAAGCAAGGTCTTACCTGAGAGGATGATTGGAAGAGTTCCACTAGGGGTGGGTATATTTTATGGAGAAGCCAAGCAAGCAGCCACAGGTTCAAAAGGGCAGTGAAAAGTGACATGAATAAGACAGACCTGGCTTTTGTAGATCTCCAAATTGATGGTTTTCCATGTATTTTTACTTTCTTTCCCCCCGCAAGTCTGACTTTCAACAAGAAAGGTAAAACAAATTAAACCACTAAATTATAATAAAATCTCTATCTCTTTTTAAATTCAATTTAAGCAAAACCCAAAAAAGAAAGAAAGAATAATTCTTTGAAAATTAATTTGGCCAGTGGGATCTTCCCAGGTGATGCTATGCCCTATTTAGAGAGAGAGAGAAAAGAAAAAGAAGCAAACAACTAATGACAAGCAAGGAATGAGGATGCTGAATTGATTACTTCAAAGTAGTGGATGCTTTTTCCTTTCAAGCCCACTTGATTTTGAGGTTATTATCATTTCATTTTATAGTTTATTCTAAACATGCATTGGGGGAATTATGACAACAATTTTCCAACACATTTAATTTTTTCCTCTGCCTCCTAAGATTTGATTCACATGTTAAATTTGGAAAACATTTATTTTACTTCCCATTATGGATTCTAAATTATTGGTGCAATGATGGGGAGGGTCGATATGCCACAATGACAGCTGAGGCTTTAACTATTGTCTTATACTATGTGTGTTTTTTTAGACCAAAAAAAACAAAAATACTATGTGTGTTTATAATTAAATAAATAGCGTGTTCGATGGCCTCATTTGTTACTAAAATTGAGGACAACATCGTTGAGAAAAATGCACATAAACGCATACAAAGTATCCTTAAAAAGAGGGAGAGTGTCAAAGAAGAATTTTGATACTGCTGGTGGAAATTTTTTAGCCGTCTAGGACAGTTGAGGAAAGACAAAATAAAAGTGATGCATGCATATGTAATGAAAAAAATAATAAGAATCCAGACAAATTGTTCATTGAAAGGTAAGTTTTATTTTTGGAAGGACCTGTTTTAAACAGCAATGTGACCCACAAAGCTGTCCAGAAGCCGTCATTCAACGTATATGGGCTCCCAAGTAGGAGTATCATGTCAAAGAAAGTAAGATTTCCAATGCTTTTTTCACCGTTTCAACAACCTCTATGTTCACTCAAAAAAGAAGCAGAATCTTTGCAAAGCAATTTTAAATTTTATATTAACAAGAAATATGAGATTCAAGTTGATGAGTCTTGGTGAATTGCATCACTGTGGAGCTCTCACACAATCAAGCGGAACTACTGCATTGGAGTCTCATTAAATCCTATTTTAATTCAACGTGTAATATTTCAAACGCCGAATAAGGTGGTAAGATACCCCTATCCAAAACCTCATCCACTAGTCAAATGCACTCAGTAAAATTATGGAAATCTTATTCTTAGATCATTTTCTTCTGTTGTAATTTTTTACCATTAGCAAAGTAGGACAAGGTAAAAAGAGACAGATAAACAAGACTTAGCATTCCACCAAGAAAAAGATGAGCAACTTTGTCCTACGTTAATGCACTTATATGACTAACCAATGGCTCCGATGATGTATTCTAATCCATGGAAGGAGATCTTCAGAAGACCGTATAGTCTAGAAAGCTTCATATGAATTATATTATTCCCCCAAACGATACCTCCTTCGTCCTTCCTAATAAACATACGGCAGTCACCATCAACAGTGTTGAGATAATAGGAACCACAAGATTCTCTTCTTGTTTTTCCTATATTTTTCTGAGGCTTCCTGATTGAGTTCTGTTCCAAGCAAGACTGAATGCTATCAAATCTAACTATGATTATGCAAACATGGAAGAAACTGAAACAACGGACACAATCAAATGATGTGGTTTGGTTAGAGAAGTCGAAAATGAAAATCTCTAATCAACAAGAAAGGTTCCAATCCTCAACTATAATTCCAAATCACAAATACCAAGAAGAATCATCTCCCCTTTGTTCTAATTTCTATTTGTGTAAGGAACTAGTGTGAATTCAATAACAAATTCATTTGATAAAAAAACCAAAGAGTTGACACAAGGAATCTAATGGACCATTCTATTAGAACAAGAATCACATATCTTTCATTTCATATGTATTTCTTAATGTGTGAGCTCAGACTTCCATTACAATTAGGAAACTCTCTAGCTAATGATGCTTTTGTACTAGCAGTTTGATAAATGAATGGGCCACAAAACTATCACCATGAATAATATGACACAAAAATGAACCAAGTTCAAGAAGAGGAAGATCCTGACATTACTCAAAGTCTTTTAGTGCCTCGGCTCCAGCAACAATTTCCAATATCTCCCCTGTAATTTTTGCCTGTCGTCCCCGATTGTAAGTATTCGAAAGAGTCTTTGTCAGGTCGACTGCATTGTCCGTGGCGTTACTCATAGCATTCATTCTTGCCGCGAGCTCACTAGCTGTTGATTCCTGCAATGCCTTCAAAATCTGGCTGTTCAAGTAGAGAGGCATCATGGCATCCAGAATCTGGACAGGGTCTTGTTCAAATTCGATAAGGGGCGAAAATCCCTCCCTCTTTGTCTTCACACTATCCCTCTCTACACTCAGTTTCCCTTCCTTAGTTGTTAGCCTAAAGAACTCATCGTCCATTGCATCAACACAATTCCCATCCACATTAACAACCTCACCCCTCGGTGATAATGGAAGCAATGTATGAATAACAGGTTCAGATTTCACCAATGACATGAATTTAGAGTACACAAGTTCAACTTTATCAACCTCTTCACTAACAAATAGTGAAAAAACATTATCAGCAATGACCTGAGCCTCTTTTGTTGTAGCAAACAACCCACCTTCAATAAACCTATCCACTTTAAATTCAGGCCTACGCATAAAAAAAGAGTTACCCTTTTTGCCAACACTGATCAAGGTGAGACCCAATCCAAGTTTCTTCAATTCGGCGATTCGGGTTTGGGTCTCTTTTATCACTGCATTGTTGAAACCACCGCAGAGACCTCGGTCGCTGGTGATGACCACAAGGGCAACTTTCTTGACGGGTCTAACATTCGTCAAAGGCACATCTATGGCCTCAGACTGAAGCCGCTCATTGATGTCGTACAGGACCTCCGCGAGGGTTTCGGAGAAGGGTCGGCCATTGATGACTGCTTCTTGGGCTCTTCGAACCCTGGCGGCCGCCACGAGCTTCATGGCTTCGGTGATTTTCTGGGTACTTTTTATTGAATCAATTCGGACTCGGAGTTCACGCAGACCGCAGTGGATTGCTGGGGTTGGTGAAGATTGAGAACGACGGCTTCGGCGGGAGAGTTGGGGCAAAAGGGGATTTGGGTTTTGGAGAAATGTGCTGAAAATTTGAGGTTTTGCAGAGGCCCACATGACCGTATTGGACAAAGCCATAGTTGGGTTTTGCAGAGATTGACCAAATTCAAATCTCTGCGAAAACCTAACTGGTTAATGGCTAAGTGAAGGTCTATTAAAGCATCAAAATTGAAATTTTGTTTTGGTGATAGGACTGCAAGAACATTTTGTCGGCGGAAATTTACTACTCATGATTTGTGGAGTGAGGGAGTGAATGAGATTGAGGTTACCTTAAATTGGATAGAGTAAAGAGCTGAATAGCTGACTGCATTGGATAGAGTAAAGAGCTGAATAGCTGACTGCCTGAGGCGAGGGAGGTTTGGATTTTCCGGCAAGGCTTAAACGCCAAAAACAAACGTCGGTCGGTCTGTATACAGAGTACACTATACGGACGGACTACTATTTGGTCGTTTTGGTTCCGGAGATATCCTCCGGAAACAGAAGCAACATCTCTCCATCCCACCAAAAAAACCAGACAATTTAAATTAATTTTCGCCAATTTAAATTCTATAATTTTATAAATTTTTGATAATCTTAAATTTCTTCATCCGAACACATTTAAGAGAATTTCTAGTGTTAGAGTGTAATTTGCTGGAATTGAAATTTTATAATTTTAAAATTTAATTTTTGTCTAATGAGTTAAAAATGTAAGGTAATGGTAAAAATATTGAAAGTTTACATATCCTTTCACATCTCCAAAATAGGCCCTCTTAAGACTAAGAGCATATTCAATGTTAAAATGTAAAATTTAATATGAAAATGCAATTTTAATTATTCTAGTGACATCCTATTGAAATATTTTAAAATATAAACTTATTTTAGTGTGTGGGAAATTATAATTATTGAGATGTAAAATTGATTTAAAGTGAATTCAAATATAAATTATTAAATATATAGTCGTGTTTTAAATGAGTGTTTGTTAAAAAAATAATTTAATAAATAAGGATAAAATGTTAAAATAGATATTTTAATTAAAAATTTGAAAAACATTTTAGTTGGGGAAGTTGGTAGTTTACTTTACCCTCGTACCCATTTTTTGGATTTATTTTTTATTTCATCTTATTTAAAAAAATTTGGAAAGTAAACTTTAAAAAAAAATTAACAAATGCTTGAGTGGGTGCAAAAGAGAAAACCTCTCCCATTCTGGACTCAACTGAACCCAAGTTCCATTGGGTTGTTTACACGCAAGCCCAATTGGTACCCTTCCAACCCGGCCATACAATTGAAAATCGGGTTGAACCGTACAAGTTGCACTCCAAAACACCAGCAACCACCGCAGCGAGGAAGCTTAAGTGGCGTTGTTTTGACCGGCGGCGATGCTGTAACAGAACCACAAGCTAAAATCCAATATTTCTTTCTTCTGCAAACGACTGTCGTTGAACACAAAGTAAACATCGGATTGCTGTTGTGAAAATCCGAGATGATGCTAGTGAGATGTTAATAGACTGACAGTGAAGTGAAGCCCATTTGAAACTTTATTGCATTTGGGGAAGAGAAATGTCGAAGCTGTTTCAGAGGATTGCTGGGTTCTTCACCAATCGGACCCTGGTGGGGAGAGACAAAGCTGGCAATCGTTACTTCGCTGTGAAAGATGAAGTTGATGGGATCAGTAAGTTTCCCTCTTTCCTCTTTCTGTTGGTTGATATTTTTATGCTGCAATTTTGATTCGTGGTTCTGTTTAGATTGCATGTTTGTTTTACCATTATCAACCATGTTGTTCTGTATCTCTATTTGCCAATTGGGTTTCCATTATTGTGCATTGTACTTCAAATTTTTGCTTTCATGGGGTCAAAGGAATTTCATTTCCTTTGGGGGTGAAATGAAGTCTATTGTGATCTATGATTGCATTTGCTAACTTGGTAATTGATTTGTTGCTATGTTTTCTTTTGTCTTGTTGACAACAAAATGATGTACGAAAATAGAGTTAAATGTTTTTCTTTTATCAATACATTACAAAGTACAAACAATTCTAACTGAGCCCCCAAAGAAAAGACGACAGAAATCACACTTCAAACCACATTCATAGAGCTAGACCATGTAAATAATGAATGCTTTGGCAAGCACTCCAGGAGACACAGTCTTCAATGGAATGATTGGGCTGACTTGGAAGACAGCCAGGTTGAATCACACTGAAGAATCGGAGCTGGTTGGATACCAGGATAAATTATCATGCTGAATCTGTCAGTAACTTTTGCATTTATAGAGCTAGCTCCATCATACAGTTGTACAAAAAGAATCCAATAAAGGCCCCTCTTGACGCTAGTTGTCAAGCCAAAGATAAGTTTTTCTACCATATTCTACACAATACTTATGAAGTCTTCTAGGAGGGGAGTGCCCTTCAAGAATTATTCTTGTAGCAGGTCTTATATTTAGAATAATCTTCAATCCCAAGGAACATTGACATGGTTCACTATCAATACAGAATTGCTATCCTTGCAGCAAATAAATCCTTACCCAGGCCACCGCATAGAACCACCCTGGCTACAAGACTCCAACTTCCAAATGTCTCTTGAAATTGAGGCCTTATTCCGGCCTTAAAATCTTTTACATCCTTAAACACCTTCTCTTTTGGTGTTGCACAGAACTCTCGAGGAAATTTTTGATCATTTTATATCATTAGCTTGACCTTTCCATAGTACAATTATAACTTTCTTGGTTAGAGGAAGATATGTGGAGTTCAATCCCATGAAGAATATATCTCATGAATTAGTTTTCCCTGAATAAGAACAAAAAGTTTGATCTCCAAGAATTGTCTCTGCTATTAATTTTCCCAATAAGTTGATACAATCTTTACAGGAGGCTTGGCTGAAATCAGAGCTCCTCCAAGGTACCTAACAAGAAGAGTGGGTGTTTGAAAATTAAAATACTCAATATTTGTCTTTTGCAATCATCTTCAGCTAAAGAGAAATTGTTTCATTCTTATCTGAGTTTGCATTCGAGCCAGGATCTTTAGCAAACAACTCCGTTAATGATTCTGATTGAGTTAAAAACTGCAGCAGAGAATTGATGTGCAAAACAGAATGTGAGAGCTTCAATCAAGCACAATACATATTTAGGTGAAATTTGAAATGTTAGGTGGCCTGCGCCCAGTAGGCTTGTGAAATAGATAAGGGACAAGGGATGAAATTATGTTAAATTCAAATATCCCACTAAACATTAGAGGGCCACTGAAAATATGGGAGAAAATAAGCAGGATTTAAACCACTATACTACTTTGTCAGGCACCCAAACAGTTACCTGGGTGTTAATCATAAAATTTCATCCCACAATATCGCAGGCGTCATTAGATAGATAACAACACCATTTAGGTTCAGATTCCTGTGAAAAGTTTACTAATCCCTGAGCTTGAAGTATATTCTCCGCAATTGTCCTCCCAGTTACAAAGCAGCTTGATTCATGCTGATTAAACATGGTGGCCATTCTTGATTCTGTTGGTCAGCATCTTAAGGAAATTCTTATAAATCAGATTGCAGCAAGAAATGGGTCTGGGCCTGAGAACTAAAGTGACAGAACTGGGATCACCCTCCCCTGGCAGGCACTACCTCTTTCCAGCCTTTCCAAAGTTCTCATGAAGAAAAGAGCCGTTCAACCATCTGGGCCTGGAGCTTTGTCATTTTCTTTGAGAAACATAGTGCTTTTGATTCTTCTTCTATGAACTTCGTTCTGGAAGAGGATTTTTCTCTCTAAAATTAATACCACAACACAATTACATTTACAACATTCTTAATTCTGATTAATTCACAATAAGGGAATCATGAAAGCTAATATCTCCGGTTTACCGCTCATATTCTCCCAAGACAACTATTCTGGCCGGGTGCTCTGAGTATTTCGCTTTTCTAATGTATTAAAGAAGGCCTCTCTAACCCGCAAAAAGTGGTGGGTGCCCACTAACGGCCATCCTGGCTCGGCTCGTTTTATATATCAAATTCAGTTTTTGTTTTTAGTTATTTTTTGAATTTTTATAATGAGTTGTTTGTCAAGAGTGAGATAATTGATTACATGTTGGTATGATGGGAGTCCTTGTGATACAGCATAGAAAATATGTAGCTATTTTTATAACTTTTGTTGGCTTATTTCTGTGTGGCTGTATTTCACTATATGATAACTACAGCTAATGCTCTTTTTGTGTTATCTTTCTTTTTTCATTTTCTTCCATTCTTCTTAACTCACCAGTGAAAGAGAAAAGATGGGTGATATTCAAAGGGGAAGAGGATCCAACCTCTATTCCAGGTATTTGGTTTTTGGCCTACTACATCGTTCATTCATTTCACATCCTTAGTTCACTTGCTTCAGATACTTACTTTGTTTAGTCAGATTAGGAGAAATGGTACTTTATTTTGAGCTGTTGAAATGGAGTTTAGCTGTGTATGCATATATCCTTCAATTTGGAAAAGTATGCATAGTTCGTGACTCTGGCTTTATTGTTTCTCCTATTCCCTCTATGCCCATTTTAGTTGAATGGATATGTTGGCTCAACGGGCAGCGGAAAAAGGCTCCAACACCGGAGGTAATCTAGACGTCTGTTTCTTTTAAGTCTTTGGTGCATTCATTTCCCTTCCTCCCACCGTTGGTTTGGAAAAAAAGAGAAAAAATATTCTTGAAATTTTTAGGCTAAAAAGTGGATTATTCTATGTTATCTTTTATATATAAAAACACGGTTGAACATCTTTCTATGAAATCATGTTACCGTACACACCTTCTCTTCTTGTAGCTATATCTAATTCTTGCTTCAGGAACAATTGGAATGGTTTTTTCTACTGTTTGAACACTTTTTTCTATCCTTTCAGGAACTGATGGAATTAGAAGCAAGACGTGAACGCGTCCGGCAGAATGTTGCTCGTATGTGTCATTTATACCATAATTTAACAATTTTGTCTGGTTTCTTTCTACTTTCTGGATTTTGTTGAACTATTGAGTTGTAGGTTTAATGAATAGAAACCTTGATTGTAAATCAGTACTGAACTTGTGACTATTGTAGGGATATCATTAAAATGTTGGATACGTGAATGAGCTCAACGAAGGCATATTCTTTATAATGATAGTATGTCTCTTTCATAAATTTCTAAAATAAGAGTCATACTTCCAGAGATCATGGCTAGTAGTACAAGATTACATCTCAGTAGTAGTACATAAGTCTTTCTACTGCCTCAAAGCATGCCTCTAGTGGTATACACATGAATGCTGCGAATAGGGCCAAAATCCGAAGCTTTCTTAACTTCATGTCATATATGTCACTTTTACCCTAATGAGCTGATACCTGTTTTGTTTAATCTTATTTAATTGCTAATTGCAATGCCTGGTGTCCATATCTTTGAGACAGATTATCAAGTTGCGATCTCGATCACCTTGTAGAAAAAAGAGATCCCAAAAATTGGATCTGGCATAAATTTTGGAAAATTGGTTTAAACCAGTTTTGAAAGAAGACATCTCATGTTCTTTTTCTTCTCTGAAGTGGTTTAATTCTTTTAGGCTATGTTTGGATGAGGAACTTCAAAGTACCAAGGATTTAGGCTAAATTAGTTAAAAATGAGGAACTTCAAAGTTCCAAGGATTTCAAATGATTAGATGCAAGGCATTTAGATGGGATTTGTAAGTAACACCTTAATAGGTGTTACTTTGGAAATCCTTGTTTGGTGGTTTTGTTATGCTCATGTAGTGATGTGCTCCCTTACTAGTTGTTCCACTAGTTACTTACAAACACCCTATTCAATTGTTGTTAGTAATATAGTATAAATTCCTTGGAACTTTGAAGTTCCTCCTCCAAATATACCATTAGGGGTTTAGTGGAAAATTGGTGTCATTGACTTATTAGTTGGATTGCTCTATTGTCATGTCACTTTTCTGTTATTCAGAGACATTAATATTTGTTTTTTGTAATTTATTTTCTTTTTTCTTACGTGAAGTTCTGAAGAAAGAAGAAGAGGAAAGGAAAGCAAGAGAAGGCAGTTCACGCAAAGTCATGAACATTGGTCACATTCTTACTGGAACCTTTTATGGTATCTGTGCTATTTTTCTCATGCAATTATTCATAATTGTTGTCTTCGTAATTTGTGTAGATAAAGTTGGAGGTCCAGATTTGAAAAGTTTCATTCGGCAATTTCCTGTTTCTTTAGAAGGTAACGTGTCTTTTGACCCCACCCTCCATACATAATGTCACTTAGAATGAGGATTTTTATTTTAAGTTCATCTTTCAGATTCCCTAATTGTTAATCAGTATTGATCCTGCAGTATAATTGTCACATTTGTTTTTGAGCTTTCAAGTTTGGTTATACCCGATCAATGTATTTTGCACACAAATGTCTGTTTGAGTGTGGATTTTTATTTGGAGGTTATCGTTCAGATTGCAATTCGGTATTGATATTGATCCTAGATTATTACAATGGTTGTATTAATTACTGTTTTTCAAGGTAGATTGTTCCAAATTAATTTTTTTTCCTTAAATTTATCTTCCATGTTTGTTCTCATAGGTGACGAAGGTCAGGGAGAATCAAATGCGACGGAAGGAATGAGGTAGGTCTCATAAGATTTACACACACACACACAAATACTCACAAACATTATGAATATAAGTTAAATAACAAGCACTAGTACTGAGAGTTATAGCATTTTATGTAATTGCTTCCTATTGTTCATAATACAAAAACGAAGAATAAATATAACACTCTTAAGAATTTTCTTGTTCATCTATATCCTTGATCATTTAGTAATTTCCTTCTTAATGTATAATTGGAAAAAAGAAGCGGAGAAACAAAAATCTCACTGACCTATAGACATGCTCAAGTTTGTTTTTCCACCCATATTCCATATTTATAACCATAGGGTGTCTTCATATGTATTATGACTTTATCTTTACATTGTTGTGTTTGTTAATATGGCAGGAAATCCAAAGAGGCAGAAAAAGCAAAAGAAGTATCGGAGTAAGTTCCATATTCCTCATCTGCGTGTTTATGCAAGCATCACCGGTTACAAATTTAAATCATAAACAATGTGACACTGAAGAGTTGTGGATCCTCTTGAAAATGACCTGATAATTACAATGAATTCGCCTTTCATAGTTCTTTTTTCTAAAAGATGCTGTATTGATGATACATTGATACTACATTGTTGAACTTTTGTTTTTTTCCAGGTCTACAGAGCCAACAGGATCTGGCTCAACATTCAGGCCAGGAACATGGCAGCCACCAACATGAAGTCAAATTGATAATGGCCTTATGCGTTTGTACGGGTCTCAAGTCTCAACGTCTAACCCTCGGGCCTAAGCATAATGCACTGCTGAGATACAAGTGAGTCAAAGTTCTCTGGTTTTTTTGGAACTTCTTTTGTGGCACAATGCAATACACATTTATATATTTGTTTTCCCTTCTAGGCCAAGAAAAGAGAAAAAAAAAACCCAAACACAATACACATCCTTAACTATACACCAATTTATTATATCGATTGATGTACACCCAAGTCATTGTTAGTGTACACCCAATTTATTATTTTGATGAATGTACACACACGTAAGTCCTCGAACAAGACTTGCTCGCATACAAGCTTCTTTTGAAAGTTTCGCTGTGTGCAAATTCAAGGTTGAACTCGTCACTGGTTGGAAGTTGGACCATCTCCCAAACTCTCGAATCCCCCGGTACACATGTTATACTGTGAGCATGTTGAATGCATGGTTTTTCTACCCTTGTTTTCCCTTATGCTACTCCCATAATTTTCTGAGTAAACAAAAATGTGACATGACAAATCCAGTGGTGGTCAATAGTGAATCCAAATCATGCCATTGTTGAATGAAAATTTAGTGTGGACATGCATGGTAAAAGAAGGAACCCAAATCAATGCTGCCCTTCTTTATGAATTTTTCATACTATGTTCCTTACAGGCATTTACATTTTGTGATGAAACAACCCAAATCCCAGTGTGGGGTTATCCAATCATCTGATTCAAAATCTCGTTATGATATTCTTTTGGAAGAATCAAGAATGAATGTATTTCACCTAGCCTTTGACAGGAAAAAAAACATAATTCAAAGAACTTACTAAGATTTTTGGAGGAAATTAAATTAAGATTCTTAATTAGCCAGTCCAATACTTGAGTGATTCTTAATTAGCTAGAAGGAAGAAGGAAGCATGATGAAAATGATAATTCAAGTCAAAGGTATTAAAACCGAAAGGTGGGTGGGAAGAAATGGTTATTTTCTATAAATAAATTCCACCATATTTGAAGTTTAAAAATGTTGGAATTTTTTATTTGTTGATGTGTATGAATAAAATCTTGAAATGGTTGAATGAAATGTTGATGTGTATGAATAAAATCTTGAAATGGTTGATGTGAATATTGGAATTTTTAAATGAAATTATATTTAAACAACCCCTAATATCAAATGCTAGAATTCATATGAATCTTATAATTTCAATTTGAACTCAAATCTTGAATAAAAAAAAACGTATATTTCGAAATCCCAATATCATATTGTGAAAGTTCACATTAATCTTATCTAATAAAAAAACCAACTTATAACAGAGAAAATTTTAAATTCTTTCTCTAACCCGTAATATCAAATGCTAGAGTTCATATGAACTTTTTAATTCCAAAATCAAACTTTGAAATTTTGAAAAGAAAAAAAAAATTGAATTTCGAAACTTTAATCTCATATTGGGATGGTTCACATAACCCTACCATAAAAAAAAAGAAACTTAAATTCGAATTTTATGTCTTAATCGTCTAAACCGATCCATGGTTTCAATTTTATCTTTTAAAAATTCAAACTATACCGAACCGTTAAAATTTTAACGATTTAAATTTAGTATATATCCGTATCATTCCAAACCGTGTCACCCCTAGACACAGGGGTACAAGCTCAAGCTCAAATTTGGCATGATTGATCATAGAATAAGGTCATGATCAGGAAAGAGAACATAATAAACATGGTGATGTTACAACTAAGATGACTGGAAACAATTCGATTGAATAATAAAATCCCCACAACATTGAGTTGAAATCCTCATCAACACAACAAAGATAAAAATCAACAAACAAAGAAAGTCTAAAACTATTACAAAAATCTCTATAAACTCATCCAGATAATAAGTAGCAAATCAATTATGTATATTAATTAAGGCAGGCCCTCAAAATTCAAAAACCATGCATCTTGATGTGGTCCTTGTCTGCAATTTTGGGCTGAACAAGAAAGTCAAAGACTCTTATCTTGCCAATGTCTTTGTCCTGAACCAGATTGCCATTGCAGCACAAAGCTTTTTTCAGATCCTGCACCTTCTTTTCGTAGTTCAAGTCTTTATGCAGACCTTCAATCGTTGTCAAGCACTTCCTCCCGTTCCTCTGCCGCACCTGGATATGCACGTACTCCTCCGCTTCAAAAGCATCCGCGTCTTTCGCGTCCGCAAAAGGATCGAAGGCAGTAGGGGTCTCAAATTCTAGGCCAATATTAATCATGTACGGTTCTTAATTGGATCCAAAATCCAAACAATTTGAACTGTGTAAGTAACATAAAACAGAAAGAAAAAGTTTAAACCACTCAGTAATATTAATTATATCAGGATTGAGGCACAATCACTACGAAATTTAAAGCAGCGAGATTCGCTTATATATGTAAAAGGAAACAATGAATCATACCAGAAGGCTTTGTTTTGTTGGGAATTAAGTTTAGCCGAAGAACAAGCTTAGGAGACTGAGGATGGGCTAACTTGAGAGTCAGAGACTCAGTGGGTGGTTATATCTAGGGGTGGAGTGAACTCAGTGGAGGGCGGTTCTCTATTGGGCTGATCCATCTTTGATTATTATTATTATTATCATTTATTACAACGCAAGCAAATCCATCTTTGATTAGGATTGTTATTTTTTGTTTTTGTTTAAACGCTGGTGTGATTACTTGTAGCCCAAGAATACTCCAGTAACGCAATTGCAAGGAAGTTCTACGGATGAGGGCAAGGGCAAGGGCAACAAGAAGTAGATCAGTGCATGCCTCCTCAGTGGCTTACCACCCGGCCGGCCGGCTGAGATCTTCTACTCACCTCTGATTACCTCTGCATTGTTCGGCGGCCGGTGATCATGACCATCCGTTGTGGGGCATTTCAGTCTTCCTTGCAAGCTACCTCACCTATTGGGGGTCTTTGAATTGGCCAAGCTAGACACACCCTGGCCATGTATAAATACTTAATGATCAACTGGTGTTTTAATTGTCTGTAATTTCCATCCTTGTATGAGTTCCTATATTATATATTTCTCCATCCAATTGTACATACATGTAATAACTGATCTAATCCAATTATGCATTGGATTGTTTGACCAAACATAATTATGCTTTGGATTGTATTGAATTGAATTGGATTAAAAAGTAGCAAATCAAATCCAATAATGGGATTGAGAAACAGCCCTAGGCATTTGGGTGATCTGGGAGGCGTTTCAGGTCCATTTCAACTTGGTTGATCGTCCATTGCATATTTTCCAATTTCTGTACGGTTTATTCAACAGAGGGTAGTCAGTCTTAGAAAAGAAAACCACCATTTTCCAAGTCATGGACAAATGCTGCTCTTGTTATTATAACTATTACCTTCACAATCTCATCGTACTGCCTGGCAATTTTATGGAACTGGGGATCAACACCCCGATACTCACGAAGGCGGGCAACCTAGTAATAACACACCGTAGTTAAACAATAATGACTTACTTGCCACAAAAGCAAACACACAGAAGCAACTATTGGGCACAAAAAAAATGTTTGTTAAAATCATTTTAAATGTCTCTCTCTCTATAGTCTACACTGGGCACATAAAAATGAAAACTCTTGATCAATTAGACCGCATAGGATGACAGGAAAGAGAAACAGATGAGAATGCAAATGAGAAAATAACATACCGATTTATTATATGTAATAGAAGCTTCTTCTGTAGCATCAACAAGATATTTCCTACAAATGAGCCAGAATGATTCAAAATCACCATATGTAAAGCATATGCACATAATTTCAATCAGTACCTTATTATATGTAGAGCTGGTGCTGACTTCTTGGTATAGGTTTCACCAAGGAGAGCATACTCCAGCTTCCTGAAGAACAAAATATGGGATAGACTATTATACTGATGGCTTAAATTCAATTATTACCAAGCAACAAACTTCTCAAATATTTTTTCTGTTTGTTTAAGAAGAATCACAAGAAACAAACTTCATAAAAATATGGGAAATGACACATGTTAAACAACACAAATAAACAATCCAAACACGGTAAATAAAGATACAAACCTCAATTTTGCACTCATGGTCTCGCACCTTTTGCACAACCATGTCTTTTGCAGTTCATCCTATAAATCATGTTTCGCGAATCACAATAAAAGTTCAAGAATGCTCAACAAAGAAAAACACAATTGTATAAAAATGATACTTGCAAAATTTTTAAAGGACGTCTGAAAATGTTATTGCTGAAAACACATGAACCATCACACAGGTTTGAGGCTTACATATTTATGTTGATGCTGCAACTTCAGCTCTTTGACCAGCTTGATCAGAACTCCCAGCATCTGCTCTAAGACCTAGTTTGTCGTGAAAAAACACTTTTATCTCATATCCACACAAACAAAATGTGGCCGATAAGAATTTTCAGTTTCTTACATTATAATATTCAGAAAATTTTCTATCTGCAGAATATAGATCCTCCTGCAGAGCTGCTTCCTCCCTTTCTACGTCTTCAATTATCAACTTTACCCTGATAAATTCATGAGAAAAGTGCAACATATTATAGGCCACATAGTCAAAGAAACACCTACAACAGTGGTTCCACAAATTTGAATATTCACCAAAAGCATTGGCTTATGGCTGCAATACAGAAAATATTTCAAATTAGTCATTAACAGTGATTAGAGTTAGTAGTGAGAAAAATAAGGCAGCCAGTGATCTTGAGAATGACATACAATGATTTTCTTAAAATGAAAAAATCCTTCATGTTGAGCTATTGAATGGTTAAACTTCTTTAAAAATATTTCTTTGATATGTCAGCTATTTGCTCAAGTATTTTGCATTTCGATTAAAATTTCCAAAACATCTGTAGAAAAAGTCTCGTTCCATGTGTAAGGGAATGTTCTTTTAAGATAAATTTGCAATATACGAGAAACTCAAACCTTTCTGGAAGAGGAGCACCTGAATTTTGATGCTCGGATGATGAATCTGCAGCAAGAAAGCATTGGTATGAATTATGCCAGTACCAATTATATTGCATGGTTATAACATTCAAATTGTAAGCATGTACATATGCATTATTGACTTCAGACAGATTGTTAATGAATTTCCAGGATACTTAGTAAACTTGATCACCCCATGGTTCCCTCCAAGCAAGAGAAAACCAAAGACTAAAGATTACTTAGAGCAATCTAGGTATCCTCTCCCATAATGAATATGATAGAATATGGATATGAATGAGATCAACATTTTGACACACATATGACCATTGACTTTCAGACAGAAATTGATTAATTGAAGGCCCTGAGAAGTAGATTGACAAGTCAATATGTACACCATGATGAGAGAGAGAGAGAGAGATAGACAGAGAGAGAGAGATAGATAGACAGAGAGAGAGACCAATGTCATCCACAGAAAATGCATCAGCTAACTTATCACATTTAGCTTCCAAACCATCCTCAATCTCACGGGAAAGCCACAACTGGTATTCTGTCATATCCTGCAGTTGAACCATCAAAGATATATCTAAAACAATTCCTGTAATAAGAACAGACTGACCAAAGTTTATATCTTCATATTGACGGATTTTATACATAAAAATAACAGGTTCAATAAGATATATCAATGCTAAAAGATAGAGAAAATTATAAATGAATACATAAAAGAAAATAACCGTTTGCACTCCAAAACCATATGGGCGTTGTACCATATAGAAGGGGGTTTTCTGGCTTTGTGTTTGCCATAAATAAGCAGGTGTAATTCCGAGAAAGCGATTAGATACACCACCAACTCCAGGTTCCATAACATCAGTCGAAACACAGTTGTTTGCTGCAGTACTTGTGCCGTTTGCAGTATAATTTGTCGCATTGGAACCAGAGGTGAGTGTAACACCGGCATTAGTACTATCAAGGGAACTCCGTGAAATTATACTGCAATTTTCAATTTCTTCCTCATGAATTTCACCATCCTTGGAGATAAGAGGAAGCCTCAGCCTTTGAGCTGCTTCTGCAATGATCATACGATGCTCTAATGTCTCATACAGCTGATTTCGACATGAAAACCCCATTCTTATCAGTTTTAGACTACATAAACGGCTAACAAGTAGAATTGATAACTAAGGGCACAGCACAACTGAGCATCCAATTGAATTGAATGACCATGTTTTAACTTAAACTATAGCAGTCAAATTTTAGCCTGGTCTCCCTCAAGTTTTTTTTCTGTTCATCTCTTCCTCAAATAGAACAAGTAGAAGGAAACCATTCAATTCCCGTTTCCATGCAAGAAAACCACTGAAACCCTTTGATTCTACACACTAAACATTTGCAGTTTGGAGTTTACAACAAGGTAATTTTGCACTAAAGATATGGATGCTTCACTATGATTCTCTCATATGATTATACTTGATGTCAAATCCACTTGACGTGAAATCAGTTTGAAAATCAATGAATTTGGAAATTAATATGTCTAGCTAGGAATTAGAATTATCACAAGCTACCAATGAAACATAAAGCAATCCTAAGTGTGACAAAAAAAAAATTTGAAACCTGTGGAGAGTTTATAAAGCCTTGTTGATAATCCTCCACCATTGCGATTGCCTCACTATAAATTGCCTACATCAAAATTCAAACCCCCAAAAATAATCACAACTAATTCAATCAATTTAGACAATTCAAAATCCCCCCTAAAATTAAGCAGAATTACCATGGCTTCCAAGTAACAGAGTCTTTCCCTGGACATTTCCTCCCTGGCCTGCAAAATTCATTGACTCTAATAAAAAATCTCATTGTAACACAAAATTTTCTGAGCAACCAAGCAAGAGGGAAATGTAGAGAGAGGGAGTACGAATTGGAGGTCGTAGTAGGCGGATTTCGAGACGAGGGAACCATCGGGAGCGAAGCAGTGGCGCTCCAGCTGATCAATGAGTTGCGTGGCATCAGGTGGCAGGTTTTGTTGTTGTAGTTGCAGCCCCTTCATCATTTTTCCCGATCACCAAAACACGGTCGTCTTCGTTTTTCGTTTTTTGTTCTCCCTTCTTCCTTCCCAACGATAAAGATTCCGCATTTTGCCACTCTAACACCGCTATTCAAATCAGTTACAAACTACTAAAAATGATGGTTCCAGCTTCGAATTACTAAAATACCCTCACTTTTTTTCATACATGATATTTATGGGAGAGAAGGATTATACTATGTATATAATTATCAATCTTGCTATTTTCCAAAAATCGAATTTGAGATCTCTCACGATATATAACATGAGGAGAAAAATGCCATCAGGTCATCCGAATTCCTAGTATTCCCATCATGTCATCTGAAGTCCTAATATTCATCACCATATGTTATATGAGATAAGAATATCATCAGGTCATGTGAAGTTCTAGTATTCCTCACCTTATATTTTCTTATTTGTTTATTATTTAGTTTTGTATATAATTTTTTCACAATCAAATTGATTTTCTAATTCAAATCAATAAAGAATTAAATTGGTAAATTGATGATATCTAATATTTGTGATACGATAATTTTTTACTTATCGAAATACTAAGTCACATCAATTATCAGAAATTAGTACGGGTGATAGCCGGTCATTATTCCGCATATTATAACATAATAAAAAAACTACATGAATACCTATGAAAAAAAAAAAACTACATGAATCGTTACATAATTGCTTTGCTCTATAAATCGGAAAAGGCGTGGGACGACAAGTTTTGTCTCCTGCGACTTCGATTTTGATTTTGATGGAAAAAGGAAAAGTCATCGCTTTCCTTGCAAATTCTTTGAACAAGCTGGATTTGAATCCCAAGCCCCAAATCCCCCAAACTCATATCTCCAGTACGTCCCCAAATTCCATATTTGTTTCAGCCGCCGTTACATTTACATATAATGTATATGGTATAATTGTATATGAAATTGCAATATACATGGCAGGAACACAACTTGAAAGGTCCAAGGCTCCTCCGAGTTTACTGAGTTTGTGTCTTGGGCTCGTCGGCAGGCATTTGGAGGATATCATCCCCGACTTGGCTGAGATTGCAATCAGCTTTCCCCCAGATATCAAGGTTTTTTTTTTAATCCTTATTCATAAAACCCACATCAATTTTTGTGTAAAGTTGATATATTTTGGGAAAAACTATAATGGGTAGCTACAATGTTAATGGGTTTTTGTTTGTATGTAAGACAATTACCAATTGCTCTGTTCTCAAGAATTTTCAATTTGATGATGGTAGATGGCACTGGTAGCAATTGGCAGGAGAAGAATGTTACTGGACGATGATGTTATTGTCTCTTTAGTTGATCATAGCTGGAAAATTCTTGACCTCTCTGGTTCAGATGTTTCGGACTTTGGCTTAGCGAAAGTGGCTGAGATGTGTGGATCACTTAGAGCTGTTGATATTAGGTATGTGAGTTCAGTTTGATAATATCATCTATGTACTTGAATAAGCATTAAAGTAAGGCCTTTGTGGAAGACCAATCAACTTTGAGCATGGAGAGAATGCAATGTTTAATGAAATTCAGATAATTGTTGGCCTAACTTTTATTATGTCCAACTTGTGCAGTATATACTTTGTACTCTATTTATGTTTATCATAACCTTAAGCCTCCAATGTGTTTTGTTTTTTAAGCGGATTCCTACATTTTACACGCTAGGTGCACAGTTATGTTGGCTATATATATGTTGTACTCTATTTATATTTATCATAACCTTAAGCCTCCAATGCCTCCAATGTGTTTTGGTTTTTAAGCGGATTCCTACATTTTACACGCTAGGTGCACAGTTATGTTGGCTATATATACGTTGTACTCTATTTATATTTATCATAACCTTAAGCCTCCAATATGTTTTGATTTTTAAGTGGATTCCTACATATTACACGCTAGGTGCACAATTATGTTGGCAATTTATTTCGTATTTGTTTCAATCAAGTAGTGATTGGCTAATAGTTAAGGCATCAAATTGTCTTTTGGTTTTGAAACTCTAGTTATACTGAGACATTTCTTCTGCAGCCGGTGTGACAAAATTACTACTGCTGGAGTTTCTGAACTTGTGAAGCATTGCCATTCATTGGAGACATTGAGATTTGGGTAAACACCTTTCCAAAATTCTATATTTTAAATATTCATTACAAGTGTCTATTCTATAGTGCGTAAATCTTTGTCACGGTCCTGATGGAGGGTTTTGAATAGTTTCCTTAACTATTATAAAGTCAGAAGACATTGATATTTGTTATGATTTTATGTGTTCATGACATTTCTGATTTATATAGCAATTCCTGGGGGTATTTGGAATTAGTTAGTTTTTGTCATTTTTTGTTAATGCTGTGAGCTTACACTCAGCTTTCAAACTTCAAAGTAGAAAAATGTAGAATGAACTAATAGCAATTGGATTATAAGAAGATTTACAGTTTCTCAAATTAACTCCAATAAAGAAAATTGATATATCCTAAGTTACTCAGCTGAAAACAGTCTTAGTAGATATTTACTTCTTTCGCTCCAACCCTTGCTACTTTAGTGGCCCTGACTATTGTGTTTGACTAGGAGTTTAAACTTCATAACAGGATATGAACCATGGTTAATGTTGCAGAGGGAGCCTGAGGAGTGACCATACTGCACGCAGGTGCTTGGATATATTTAAACCAAAGTTGAATGATGTACAGGGAGATTCCTGGGAAGAACTGAGTACTGCAGAAATTGTTAATGGTGCAGAGTCATTGCATTGGCTTGTGTGGGTATGTACTTAACATTTGATTTTTATGATACTTTGCTTCACATGATTTAAGTTATTTGGTTTGAACTTTCTTGACCACTATTATTAGGACATTTTTCTTACAAAGTATAACGTGTGAATGTCTTCAGTGCGTCTCCATTGTCAAACATGTAGTCACGTACATACTTTGCATTAGCAAATGAGAACTTGTAATTTGAAAATTGCGATGCCATGCATTAGTAAATGAGAACCTGCATTGTCCTTGTAATTCGGTTCACTGGGAACTTATTCAGAAAGTGGAAAAATACAAAAAAGAAAGGAAAGTGTCCAGTATCCGAATACTAGGTTGTAGAAAGTTCTATTCACAGGGAAGCATATCAGCAAGAGTTTACTCCCCATTATTTTTGGTTTGTAGAAATAGAAGTGTCCTTGTGTTTAGGGTAGTGCTGTGTAATACATGAGTGTGGCCAGATTATGACTAACTCAATTTGTTATTTGGCGATTGTTAAAAAATTCTTTGTTTACTCCCCATTATTCTCCCCCTCGAGAAACAAGTAGGATAACCGTGTTCTACTTCTTTGTCCGGTCGCATTACTCCTACTTATGAATTCTTCCTGTCCTCTCTTGTTTTGCAGCCAAAGATTGATAATGGTTCCTTGGAGGGGTTTTCCACTGAATGCCCTCGGATAACAGTAAATCCAAATCCATCACCCTTTGGATTTAGGGGAACCCATGTTCCTAGGGAAGCATTGCCTGATATCAAGTTGGATGATTATATTGTCAAGGATATTGATCCCAAATCATGGGCAGTGCGTGGATTTACACTGAAGGTAATCCCTCCATCTCTTTCAAGCCCCTCGGAATTGTCAGTGGCTGAAAAGTTTAGACTTGCATTTGAGGAGAGGGATACTCGGTTAGCTCCAAAGCGAGCAAAGAATGCAAGGCAACGACAGCGGCGTGCTGAGAGGGAGTGGGTGATGACGGATACAAGAGCAAAGTCAGTAGCTCTAGCCTCACGAGCGAGCAGATCTTTAAACAGCTGGAACTAGCATAATTATTTTTGTTATCATTAAGCGGAAACATACCAGGTTTTTCATCACCTTTTTGCTTCTGATTGCATAGAAAAAAACTCATCTGTAAAATATTGGGTTTGATGGATGTGTGACAAGTCTGCTGCCAGATGGTATGTAATGTTTAAAATGAACAATTTATGAACATGGTCAGAAAATGCAATCTAAAGAAGTCTTTAATCCCCTGTTTCTCTCCTGTACAAGTTCTGTTATCAAATGATTTTCAGAAGTGAAAATTATGCATATTGTTTTGTTGGTTAAGCATTCTAGACGCTGTGTGTGATGCCTGGAATGTTCGTGCCGGCCCAACCCGACCCATTATTTTTCGTAAGCACTTCAATTTATTTATCTTTTGTGAGAATTCTGTTAGCATTTATTCATCATAATCAACCCAAATTCACGAAGCTAAAAACTGTCGTATTCTTCTCTAGGATGGCTAGTAACTCTATCCGATAAAGACACAAAGTTAAAAATTGTTGTTCTCAAATGATTTTTCGAAAGCAAAGACGGGGGGGTTGTTGCTTGAAGCCGGATGCTGAAGTACCATTCTGTTGGTGTTGTTGAGGAGACTACTTGTATTTGGTGCACAGGAAGCACCTTATTGCTAATGTTGCCAATGTTCGGTTTGTAAATTCGAATTCGAATTCTATCTATTTAAGTTTGTTAATGACATATTTACTTATTTGGAATTAGGTGAAGGCATGAATTGGTGAAGGGAGCAAGTGAGGAAACACTACACAAGCATAGGGCTCCTGAGGGAATTAACAAATAAACAATATAAGCTCTTTTTGCACATCATCTCTGTAACTCCAGGTTGTTCAACATCAAATTCCGGTCAAGCTCAAAATTTCTACACCTTAAAGAAAGAAAAAAAGAAAAATGCAGACTTTGGTTCAGAATTTCCAGGAAAAGCTTTTACGAACAAAACCTAGATATCTAGTAAATTATCTGTACTCGAGAGTTCCTCAGTTGTCTGAAAATCAGATCCTTCCTGTGTATGATCATGGAAGACGGGTTCCTTTCTTCAGACTAGGTGAGGAAGACCAATACAAAAAGAATGATGAACAGAACCAGCAAAAATAGTATCATCATCAACTGGCCTTTTACACCAGCCTTCTTCATGACCGTAGCCACTTTTTTCTGCAACAATTAGAAACAAACTTTTCATCTCTTCTGGGTTCAGTAATCTATATATTCCAGTCAAGTTCAAGTATCAAGTTGAACAAAACAAAAGCTAAACTCTTTCCAGGGGGCATAATCTCTTGGTAGGACAATCTAGTAAGTAGAGATTCACCTGAACAAAATCAAGACGATTTGATGTACTGTCCATTTCCATACCCAACTCATCTACAATCTTCTCCTGTAGCACCAAAATATTTACAATTATGAAGAAGGGCCCAGACGTAGAGAGTGTAAACAAGCAATTCGCATGTGATGGATACAGAAAATGCATCAAAATGCTTATCTATTTCGGATTTGCCCGTGCTCCTTTTAATTGGTTAATATAATTCTTTATTTAGCCAAGAAAAAAATACTGGGAGAAAGAACAATTAATGTTTGTTATCTAATCAATGTTCACAATTCATTACCCGGAGGTACAGAAATGAACAAATTCTTACCTGTGCAAGGAGCTCTTCATGAATAGTAAGCCCAACACCTCCAATTCTCTCCACACTTGCGCTAAGTTCGTCCAACTCTTCATCCTGTTGCCTACAAGCACCAATTGAACAACACATACGAAACTGAATTATAGAAACAACTGGCAAAAGGATTCAGGAAAGAAAAAATTGTGCCTGCAGCAATAAAGCATTTTCTCCACCCACCCAAACTCAGTGAGAGGAAGAGGGCTATTCGGCTCTCACTAACAGCATTTGATAAATGAAGCATATAACTCCACATTTATGACAATCAAAAGCTCTGCTATCAAATTACAGGCTTCAGATGGTTTGACCCAAGGGAAGGATATTTTTACTTTGATGAAGTCGAAACGTGCTTACATAATTTTGATCATGAATTACAATAGTTTTACCAAATGCAGACAAACCATTCCAGCTTCTACAAAATAAAGACAAGCACAGCCAGCCCAGTGAATCTTTAACAGATAATTCCCAGAAAATAGAATGGTAACTTATTACTCATGCATATATTTGTCTCAATTGTAGGTGTGTGTGTGTGGAAGGATAAAAAGTTTAAGAACCTTACTTTATGAGAAGCAACTGTCTGTCTGATTCTGATGTAATGAAATCGTCATTATGTTCTGCAGCATACTGTTTGGATCTATCTGTGTCCTGAGAATTCGTCAGTCTCATTAGTTCTCGGCGCATCATATTAGCGCTAGTTCCAGTAGACTCCTTCCCAGCTTCCACTGCTTTTTTCACAGCAGCCACCTGATAAATGACTTTCCTAATTTAGGGTACGTGGATTTAAGTCATCGAAAGCCAAAAGATGATCATGTATTATGCTGTACAAAAGAGAAAGAAAAACACACAAACACTCGTTCTATAATAAAATATCCAGAAACCAAGAAGATTTAAAACTAGTTCAGGCTAACAAACCCACACACTCTGACTGCCATTATGTAAAAGATGTTGGAAATCATTGTAAATCATGAAGATGAAGTTTGTTATGACAACTGCACAGGTGACAAGGAGTACCAGATAAAAGATCTTCACTGTCACTGAAACATTCTGAAAGAATACAGCTTAACAGATTATCTCTTTATACCTGAGCACGAGCAGTAATCGTCCATCTCCTTCGTTTTTCAAGTTCCACTTCGTCAATGCCATACCAAGTAGGATCTCTAGCTGCTACAGAAATTGTTTTGTCCAACTCATCCACCTTCCTATCAAGAAAGCATGCTTTCAGTAGTAGCAAGCAGAGGTTGAATTATAATTATTAAACACATGATAGGGTAACATGATAAGAGAAAAGATTGCAAATAGAAAAACAAAAGAGTTCAATTAATTGACACCCCAAGTCACCTTCCCTCCGACAAGGATATAGAAATATTGGTGGTGTGGATTTATATAATTAATAAAGTACCGGAGATAAAAATTTATAGAAGCAACCGTAATTTCTTAAAAAACATGTAAATTTGAACGAAACTAATCATTAATGTATCATACAAGACTACGAGGTATAAACTATTTTTAGCTCATTTAGTCCTTAATGTTTAGTACAAACAAAAACCAAACATACATTGAATGTTCCGCCGCATTGTGCATTTCCATTTTAATTTTTACATATTTGGCTAGTGGATGGATAAAGTAAAATAACAGTTGGTTGGTAATATATCCTCACCTTTTAACTATTGACATGTTTTTTTTTATGCAGCCCTGTAGACGAAGTAACACATGATCCATTCAGCTTCAATACCATAGAACACCCCCAATACTACACGTATTTACAGTTAAGAATGACTTGATTAAATCACAGATATCTTCAAGATGGAAATCCACTCTTTCTCTTTTTAAACCGATCCAACAGTAAATTAATAAATCAATTTTTTTTTTCTAAACCAAGATCAAAACCATCAACCCACCCATACTCCTTAGCCAGCTACAAAAATGTTACATGTTTATGGAAATTCAACAAATCTCCCTGAAAATGGTCTAATTTATAGAATTTTCTATTTTTCACACAGACATCAACGTGTCACCAAAGTAGCAAATTATGGTAACTAAACGTAGGAGAAATTAATCTATTGCCCCTGAATTTTCATTTCTGGAGACTTAAGATAGGTTCATTATGCCGATATTTCAACAAGATACCCAACTTTGCATCCCAGCTTTCTGACTATGTTATCATGACAGATACCGACAAGCTATTCTTTAGTATTAAAAAAACAAGAAGAAGGAGATAGGGGGACAGAATGAAATAAAATTTGGAAATATTAACGCACCTGCCAATCAATGCTTTCACAAGAAGCAAGCAACTCCTTTTTGAGGTGTACTTGCTGTCCATTATCAGATGAAATAGGTTCCCATTGGTGAAAAGAGTACTGCAACTTATCAATCTAACCAAGAAGGAAATACATAGTCAGAATAAATTTGTTCTACTCCCAAATATAATGCCATAAAAAAAGGTTCAGCACAACCAGTCAATCCCAAATTCATCTGTCACATAAATATGTGAGGGATGTGGATGACAGTATGTTGAGGCATGCGATTCTGTGTGTATAGAGAAGTGACGGAGCAGAATGAGACTAAGTAATTTGACAACTTACAGATTCTTGAATCTCCTCTTTCACAACATAGAACGGATCTTGAGCTGAGGGCATTATGAACTAATCTATCATATGAGCATCCGAAAAAGAAACTTCCATTAGAAAACCATAAAACTAAGTGCAAGCTAATCATGAATCATGATAATAGATATATCAAATGAATTTAACAAGAGTGGGTGAAAAAGATTTGATTAGCTTGAAACAGAATCCGATTTCCAAATAATCAGATGAGTGATCCCAATTCAGCCTCTAAAATCAGGGCCGGATCTATTAAGGGGCCGGCAAGGGTGTTCAATTAAAGCTTCCACCCCAACCCCTGAAATCCATCCTCCATTAAAGCTTCCATCTTGACCCCTAACATGTTACGTTGCCCTCTAACTCTAAGTGTTTGTCTAATTGCACTTACCTTTGTGATTGTGTCCCCTCTGATTCCCCCTTGCTTTTGTGCCTGGGTTTGAGAGTTCTGGTCGTCCACTGCGCTCCAACTTTGATGCAGATTGCCAGTCTCGCAAAGAAGACGACATTTAAAGTTCCCCTTTTTTTGTGTTTCTGAACTTTGAGTGATACGGTGTCGTATTGGCGGTATTTTTCAGGTTATTTTGTTGACATAACATACCATATTAATTGACCCAAAAATAAAGACATACCACACATTAGGATTATTAAAAGTTGTTTTGATAAATTTTGCACGACTTGATGTGAAAATTACTAGATGGTTCCGTTTCAAAGTCACATAACGTATTCAGTTCACGTATTATATTATTATTGAACGATAGGATTCAAATTCTCCATTTTAAGGGTATGTTTGGATAATGATCTTTAAAATTTCAAAGAATTTATACTATATTACTAAAAAAATGCACTAACAACCATTGAATAGGGTGTTTATAAGTAATTAGTGGAACAACTACCAAGGAAGCACATGCACCATATGAGCATATCAAAACCACTAAACAAGAGATTTCCAAAATAACACTCATCAAAATGTTACTTATAAATCTCATATAAATGTCTGCATCTAGTTATTTGAAATCCTTGGAATTTTGAAGCTCCTTTTTAACTAATTTAGCCTAAATCTTTGGCATTTTGAAGTTCCTCATCCAAACAGACATTTAGTCATTTGAAATTCCTTAGAACTTTGAAATTCCGCTTTGAGCTAATTTAGCCTAAATCCTTGTTACTTTGGAATTCTTCATCCAAACATATCTTAGGGTATATTATCAATATACATTCACTAATATCATAACTCATGGACATGATGCGCTATGTGATAGTGAGAAAGTACCATCTAATAATTTCTCGACTTCAAGGCAACTATTCAGTTTTGAAAAAATCTCGAATATTCTACCCCCTAATATTATCTACACTTCACCGACGGAAATAAGTGAAATTCGTAGTTCACCTTCAATGTTTATTTTGGGGCAATATTTGGCGGCCCTTTTTGTTCATCTCCATCTTTCTAAAGCTATTGAAAACTACAATTTAGTGATATTTTTTTTCCCATGTTTTATGCAAAGTTTCAAATTCAACTCTAGCAAGCCTCAAGAAGCTAAGCCTCTAGCAAATTCTCACACAATGATTTAAGGTTGAAGAAAAAGAAAGCCAGGCTAATATATATAGATATATTGGGAAAATGTGGCATTTCCTACAAATGGTTCAATAAGGAAGCCTTCATTTATGCCATGCGAAAATAAAGGCAGGCATCACTTTCCGTACAAAGTCAAACTTGAAACCTAAGTTTAAAAATGTAGGCAAAATCCATTACATATAAGCAGAGTCACATATGATCACTTCTTGCAGCAAACAGGATACATGGTTACCGGGAATGGGCAAGTCGTGACAATATATATGCTCATTCATCTTCTCTTTCTGGAGGAGGACCACAGGGCAACAGCATTTTCTGCACAATAAACACGGAAAAGAAATTAATTCATACATTCATTTTGAAAAGTATCAGTGCTCAAAGATTATAACCAAAGTGACACACGATCAAGATCTCTACTGTCCACGGTATTTAGATCAATATGTCTGTTGGATTTACCCATCACCAGACCAGCCTCAAGTAACAACGAAAGGAAATCCAGGCATGCATATGCAAACATAAAGGCATCGTTTGGTGGGGGTAATTGTATTGAATTGGATTATTCATCAAACTCAAGGTTTTTTGAAGGTATAAACGAACATTCTTTCATTGTAAGGGAATTAGACATAGAAGGAAACTTACTTCTTCTAACCTATCATTTTGAGGGGATTATGTTGGATAAGTTTCCTTCTATGTCTAATCCATTCTAATCCCCTTGCAATGAAAATAGCATTCACTCCTACCTTCAAAATAACTTGAATTTGATGAGTTGTCCAATCCAATACAATCCCCCTCACCAAATGTGGCCAAAATATGAAAGGATTGTGCAATAGGCCAAACTAGACCAAGGTGGTGTTAACAAGAAACCATGATTGTGTCAAAATTCAGAAACTAAGGTGAGGGATCCAACAATATGTTTACTGTTATTATTAACTTTTGAACAGATGTTAGCATCTACACACAGAAAAAGTAATCAACTCCTAGAATTTATGTTTAGTCACATAGATTTCAACTCAAGCATTTACCAACAATGTCTGATTCATAAACTCAGGAATAATCCAACAGAAATTTGATGAGAAGGTCTAATATATAATTAAACTTTGGCATTTGAGCTTGACAAGTTGCCTATGGTATAGTGTTAAAATTTAAGTATATATAGTATTTAAGGCTTTAGAACTCTACTTAATCGGCATTATCAGATAATATAAGATCATTTCTTGACTGGAAAAATTGAGGAGGTATGTAGCCCTACCAAGCTGCCAACAGGATTTCAGATTGGCATAGCAGGCCAAGTAGTTTGAATAATGCTTTGTTGAGTTGAGTTTATTTTAACAATATGAAAACCGTTATATTACAAACTCATTTCTCCTAGGATATGGGGAACTTCATAGCTTAAATAGGCCTTGTGGGACGCCACTGACGACTATGTTACATTCCACAACTAGGATGTATAACTGGGCAGACTTAATGTGGAGAAACTCGAGACCAAAGCAAAACCATAACCAACTACTTAAGAACAGTATAGTACATAAGCACCGAGTGACTTCCTCGCCATGTTTTTCAAAACTAAAACTTAAGCGCTTCTTGGAAATTCATTATCCAACTTATATGTGCTTGTCTCAGTTACCTATTAATTTCATAATCATCCTCCTTTTAGCGACAGTCTTCTAAGATTGTAAAAATTTCAATCCATACATATTCAACTAACTATCCCTACAACTATTTAACCACTAA
Organism: Oemleria cerasiformis; assembly: GCA_037349345.1. NCBI lineage: Eukaryota > Viridiplantae > Streptophyta > Magnoliopsida > Rosales > Rosaceae > Oemleria > Oemleria cerasiformis. The sequence continues at coordinate 14,618,739 of JAZGTL010000007.1, forward strand.
ACCTTATTTCGAAAAGGATATCCTTCCTAAGGTTGGTAGCAAAGCTGCAGCTACCATCAAAGAGAATGCTAAGCAAACAGGGACTACTTCAACTGAAAACTGCTCAAAGAAAAAGACCTAGCATTTAGCCAAACCAGTCGATAAAAAGTTCATTCAAAAACTAGTTCTACTCCTCCCTTCCCCCAACAGTCCAATCATGATCTCACAAATAACAAGCAGCTTTGAATGCATCCCTATAAGAGGTCAGATCAATTCCAACATTACACTTGCAAAGTGCAACCCATGAACCAAAAACCACACTGGGGTGAGCAAATAGTTTGAGTTACACCACTATCACAATTTCTCTCTCTCGCACTGAGCCAAAGCACACATGGAAAGTAATACTACAAACAAGAAAGAAAATTCAAAAGAGTACAATGAATTATATCCAGAAAAACAGTACCTAAGCCTAACTAAAGAGAAACACCCAAAATCAATTATCCAGTCATAAGAGCATAAAAGCAAAAGAGTAAAGAGAACCTGCATAAAGTTGTAGCGTTCTCTTCCAATAGACTCATTCTCAGCAAGAGCAAAGTATGAAAGAATGGGATAATGACCAACGTAGGATGCGTAGCTATCGCGTTGAATATTCACAGCCCATTCACTACACATTCCAAAGGCAAGAGAATTTTAAAATTAACATAAAAAAAAAAACTACAATTTTCAAAGAAACAGAGAAGAATCTACTCACTATCTATGCAAGTCGGCATGTCCAGTTCCCACGTATTTAGCTTGAAGATGTTCAAGCTGAGAATTGATGTTGAACCTGTCACTGGCCTGAACCCAATCAAAGAAAAACAATTAGCTTTCGTCATTAATTTCAAGTAGACCAAGAAATATGATGAGACCCATCAAAATATGAATGCATAGTGAAGAGTATTTATGATTTTGGGATGCCCAAAAGGAAGGAGCTTGAGGGTGTTCGTTTTGTCTTCTTTCTCAGGAAACAAACGGAATTTAGGGTTTAAGCAATTACTTATGCCGGTAACTGAACGAGAAGGTCGAATTGAGATGAGGATTAGGGTTGGTACATACTTACCTGCATATTGTCTGATGAGAAGAAGCGCCACCAAAATTCAATCAGTCCCACAATTGAGCCAAAGAAGATTCAGAGCTTTATCAAAACGACTCTGAAAAAACAACCGAAAAAGGATATATATTAGGGTGGTTTTATTGTCGGGAGCGGATCACCTGTTGCAAACTTGGTTTCCCCTTTCATGTACCATTCATGATTGTTTGACACCTGTCCTTTAATTTAATCATACACATATTAAATAAAAGTAGAAATATAACATCCTTCAATTTCCAAGAGCATAACCCACCTACACTGCCAAACAGAGACAGAATACAATCCAATTTCATGAAAATAAAAGACATAGCCTTTCTCTCTTTTTTTGCGTTCCAGAAATTCAGATGAAAATTGAACAGACAGAGGAGAATTATGCTTAAAAAAGAAAATAATTACAAGTGCTAACAGAATTCAGGTTTCTTACCTTCGTCAGCGTTTCTTAATTACATGAATTTCGCTTCTCAAATACTGTCCAGAAATTGAGCTTCGAGTGCTCGTTAATGGCCGAAGGCAGAAAGCGAAGAAGAACGAAACTGAGGTGTTACGTTTTGTCGGATCTTTACGGTGACATCAACCATAATGGAAACTTGTGTTTGGCGTCCGTTTCGGGTTTTATGGGCTTTGTGATCAAATTTGGTTTTAAAACTTCGGGCCCATTTGATGTTTGGCTTTGGGTTTTTTTTTGGTGAGAACTTGCATGTGGAAGAAGAATGGAAGAAGAATCGTGATAGAGAACGAAGAAGTCTTTTTGATTAATGCCGTATTTAGTTATCAGGAATATGAATGAAATCAAAAGTAATGATTTCAATTATTGATTACTCAATAATTACTCATATGTTTACTTGGAAAAGTAGCATTTTTTAATGTGGGGTCTCATCTACAATCCTTAATGTTGTTACCTATTTTTGGGTAATGGAATTAATTAGATGGAAGTGTTAATGATTCCCATTACTTATTTTGATATCTTAATCTACCAAAATTACGCTACAGTTTTTACAATAATTACAAGGCTTTTTATTCAATATGCCCCATTAACTTTAACTTGGTCTCAAGGTGGACCATGAACTCGATTTTGTAATAAAATACCCCATGAAACTCACTTTTCGTCTCAAAATGCTCATTTTTCGTCAAGTCTGGTAACTTACCATCAAATATAAGGGCAATATGGTTATTTTGGACAAGTCAGCATTTGAGTGGAGCCCACTTAAAAAAATAAAACATATAGAGTATGTAAGAGGAATATTTTCAAAAAAAATTTCCAATTCAAAATGCAACCACTTCATTATAATTTGTGCAGCACAAACATTTAGTTTTGTTTGGAGTCTTTAAGTGAGTCTTTTGTGTTTCTTCAATCCTAAGTAAGCATTTAGTTTTGTTTGAGAGTCCTAGCAGTGTCTTAGTGTTTTGTTTGCTCATTGCATTAGTTTGTGAGTCTAGGTCTAGGTATGTTGTTTGTTTCTTTAATTGTTTTAGAGTTTTGATATGAGTTACTAAATCTAAGTTATAAGTGGATTTAATCGTTGAACAAGTCCTAGAGGGATCGACCTTTGCTTGTCACTATACTTGTCTAAATCGATTTATATACTTGCAAAGTTTTAACTGGATAGAATATACTATATTGACCTGCTAAATATTTAAATTTTAAGGTATTATCGCAATGCAATTCAATTCTATGTGGTTCATATCTTGTGGATTTCTGTTGAGTATTGATCTACTGGTTCTTCATCTGATTTGTTCCGAGATGTTTGTGTTGCACAAATTATACTGAAGTGGTTGCATTTTGAATTGGAAAATTTTTGAAATTTTTTCTCTTACATACTCTCTACATGTTTTACTTTTCTAAGTGGGGCCCACTCAAATGCTAATTTATCCAAAGTGATCATATTACCCTTATAGTTGATGGTAAGTTAGCAAACTTGACGGAAAATGGGCATTTTGAGACGAAAAGTGGGTTTCATGGGGTATTTTGTTACAAAATCTAATTTATGGTCCACCATGAGATTAAAGTTAAAATTTAGGGGGCATATTGAGTAAAAAGCTTAATTACAAAGATTATGTGGGGACATCTTGAGTAAAAAACCTAATTACAAAGATCATGTCACATATCATGTTGTTTGATTTTTTTTTTTTAATGAGGAAGGAAATAATGAACAAGTGTTCTCGAACGAATTTACGTAACATGATAATGTGGGGGTCTCATGTACAATCCTTAATGTCATTTTGGGTAATGGGATTAACTAGTTGGAGGTGTTAATAATTCTAATTACCTATTTTAATTTCTTAATCTACCAAAATTACGCTACAATAATTACGAGGATCATGTCACATCTCATGCTGGTTGATTTTATTTTATTTTTTTATGAGGAAGGAAAAGAATGAATAATTGTTCTTGAACGAATTCACGTAACATTGGGTTAAACGACAACATGAATCTAAACTGGTTTGATATTGTAAACCAACCCCCTATGCTCCTCTTTCTAACTGAAAATCACAACCTAAAGTCGGAGACCTAAACAATGTCAAATTGTTAAATATTTTTTTTAATGGTGCCAAGTATGTCACAACCTAAAGTCGAAGACCTAAACAATGTCAAATTGTTAATTAATTTTTTTTAATGGTGCCAAGTATGTGCAACATACTTTTGAATCTGGGAAATTGATCATACAACAGAAAGATATGTTGAAGAAGCTGAGAAGAAAAGGTTTTCGTTTATTTTTGTTAAATGCTATTTTAGTAATTAAATTAGTTTTTATTCCAATTAATAAGGGTTAGTAAATAGTAATGAAAATTAATTTCAAATTGTTAACTTCTCTATAAGTTAAAAAAAATTAAAATTAAAACATTAAAGAAAACAAAAAGTTGAAAAACCTACAAGCCGCAGACCGTCGATCGATACTCCTTCGCCACCCACGCCAACCATCTCACCCGTCGGCGAACACGCTATTCGTCATCACCGGAGAAGGCCCGTTTACTTTCTTTCTCTCAGTCTTTCTCTCTCTCTTCAATACATAAAAACGAGGTCTGGAATTGATGCAAAGTAACAACTGAACCATCTCCAGCGAGAGAGAAGTGAGGGGATTTTTTGGAAATATAGGAAGAGCACGCCGCCGATGCGTCGGGAGGTTAGGGTCGATGGCTGTAGAACTTCAGATTTGTTGGATAGGGAGAGGCTTGCCAGCGGCAGCGAAGGAAGAGGCTTACCGTCGGGGGCCAAGGACGAGGCTTGCCACTGAGGGCGAAGGACGAGCCTTACCGCTGACAGTCTGGGTGGCTTGGTGCGTGGGTGACTGGGTGGCTGTCGGCTCGGGTGTATTCGATTGAGATTATAATGAATTTTATTGAACGAATTTGAGAAGATTTTGATTTCACTGGCCACAATCAATAATTGACTACAAAACAAAGAGATTATTCAGTGTCTTTGATACATCAAGTCATTTGTATATCGCTCTACTTTTTTTTTTTTTATCAAAGTAGGAGATATCATTGATGATAAAAGAGATACAAAAAACAACTGGGGTGCAAACAGCTAAATGGGCCTCATTCAAATTTTATTTTGAAAATTCAGCTACTTCCGAAAAAATCTAGTGAGGAAAAAGAATGTCCTGCTCCAAATAACAAAACAGCAAACAACTTAAGCCTCTAAATCAGCTTCAATCAAAGATTCTAACCAAAGAGGAGCATGGGCAATCCACTGAACATTAAGCTGAGAGTAAAGCCAATCTTGTGCCAAACCGTGAGCGACTTTGTTAGCTGAACGAGGGGAGAACAGCAGTTGGGACTGCTGCAATCCCAGCCGCAGCATCAAATCTTGAACCTCAAGAGCCGGCAACGCCACACTACTCCAATTATTCCGTGCAGACTTGATTGTCGCCACCTCCTCCATTGAATCAAACTCTAAGCAGCCACATGAAGTCCCAACTGCAGTACAAACATCAGCACTGCTTTGATATCCTCTATCTTCACTGCTAACACCGACAGCCCCAATGAACCCGGCCTAGCATAACTGGCCGCCCCAACACCATTTGAATCTCGAATAATCCCGCCAGTCCCCCGAGTCAAACCATGAATGGCAGCAGCCCCGTCACAATTCAGTTTAAGCGTAAGGGGGGGGGGGGAGGTTTTTTCAATCGCACCATCCTTCCCACCTGCGGCAAACCTGGGCGACAATGCTGAGCTGCGAAAGCTCCATGTGCATCCATAGCCTGCTCTACTAGCTGTGTCTCCTCCATCCCGGGAAGCTGATGTAGGGTTCTATTACGTGAGTTCCATACCTGCCAACACACAAACATAAACCGTTCCAAATCCAATTTCGAAAGCAAACTTACAGCCTTATCAAAGAGGTCCATGAACCGGCCATAATCAGGAAATGACGCCAAGTTGAATTTGGTGGCACGCCAAATTTTTTGACTAGCTTTACAGCTCCACACAGCATGAAACACATCCTCAACCTTCTTCCCACGGCGAATGCAAATCCCAAATGGAATGACTCGTTGAATAGACAAATTGGGTGACGTCGGAAGGATATCCAAACTAGCTTTCCACCCAAATATTTTCTGCTTTGTAGGTATATCGCTCTACTTAAAAGTTGACATGTGTGTTTTTTACTAAACAAATTTATAATTAGACTTTGTACCTACTCCATTATACCCTTGCGTGTTTATGTTTAATTCCTTCTTTTTTATTAATCGAAAAGTTTAATATTATGAGATTTTTATTAGTTGAATCTCTAGGAATTTAATCTCTTAATTAAAGGTCAAAGTAAATGACATGCCATAATAGTTTGTCTTTCAATCAAAATTTGAAATGCTATAAAGTTTTTATCTAAGTATGTTTGGATGAAAAATTTCAAAGTTCCAATGAATTTAAGCTAAATTAATTAAAAATGAGAAATTGCAAAGTACTAAGAGACTTCAAATGATTAGTTGCAAGACATTTATATATGATTTGTAAGTAAGACCTTGAAATCCCTTGTTTAATTGTTTTGCTATGCTCATTTAAAAGCCATTGGTATTTCGAAGTTCCTCATTTTTATCTAATTAGCATAAATCCCTTAGGCTATGTTTTGATGAGGAACTTCAAAATTTCAAGGAATTTAGGTTACATTAGTTAACAATGAGGAACTTCAAAGTACCAAGAGATTTCAAATGATTAGATGCAAGACATTTAGATGATACCAACATCTAATCATTTGAAATCCCTTGGTACTTTGAAGTTCTTTATTTTTAACTAATTTAGCCTAAATTACTTGAAACTTTGAAATTTCTCATCCAAACATACGCTTAAGATAAGTTGAGATGGAAGAGATAAATAAAAAAGTCCCTTATTTCAATTCAAGTGTAATTTTTTCTAATGAATCAAACCATCTGACTTACTAAGTTTTTTTTTTATCAAACCATTTGACTTACTGAGAGCATATCTAGCATATTTGCCAAATTTAAGCTAAATTATAGCTAAAATAGTTGAAAAGTTATTGGATAAACTACATAAAAGTACCCAAACTATATAGGTCATTTCAAGTTCATATCCCAATTATGAAAATTTTCATCTAGGTACCCAAACTATCAAAAACACTACATCTAGGTACCCTCCGTTAGTCAATATGTTAGTCAAACCGTTAATTGCTGAGTTGTCATTTTTTGATCAACTGTTTGTGTTGAGTTGGAGTACATGTGGATAAAAAAATAATTAAAAATTAAATATATTATTAAAAATAATTAATAAAATTATTAAAAAAAAATTCTTAAACGCCCCTCCTCATAGCAAACTCAGATGGACGAGCAAACCCAGCTCCAAACTTAACCTCAGACTCCGACTCCGACCCAGACCCAACCTCAGACTCCGACTTCGAGCCACCCAACCTTAGGAAGGACTTATCTTCCTCGACACCATCACTTCTACAAAGAAAAAGCAGAGCAGCGAACCAGTGCTGTAGCGGTGTGCGACTGGCGTGCAATCGTCGGTGTGAGAGTGGTCGTGGCAAGGTGGTTGGGCAGACCAGAGTTTTCCGCTACAGACGATGATGGCGGTGCAGCGCAGGGACAAGTGGGTCGTCAGAATCCATGGAGCGTACTTGGTCGGTAGTGTTTCAGACCTGGGCCTTGATTGATTGTCCTCGATTTCCAACTCTTGGGTCATAAATTCGATCCCAACCGTGACCTTGGTGTTGGGGTTGAACTCGTTCAGAGTGGACTGCGACAATTGATTCGACTTGCCCACCGACAAACACCTGGCTTGCCACTAGAAAATCCGACCAGGTTGATAGGAAAATTGGAGATTGGCACGGGCTCAACGGCAAAGATCGTGGCCGTGGTGTTTCTCCATTCTGCTCTCAAAGTTCTTCCATCGTTCTAGTCATGTTGGTCGTCGGATGAGAGGGTGGAGGGTGATGATGGGGCGTCAGACTGAGGCTGCTCAGCGGTGGCGATCGTCTTTGGCATTGAAGCAATCTGACGAGAATGAAATCCTAGAGATGGGTCCGAGTTGCTCGGCGGTCGGTCTGAGTTGAGAACGGAATCTTGGAAATAGGTCTCATGTTTGTGATTTTGTTCGTTGGTCTTCCCTCAACAAGCCTGGACCGAGCGAGTGAGAAAGTTGATCAATTTTTTTTTTTAATTATTTTATTTTATAATTTATTTAAAATTTTTATTAATTAATTTTAATAATATATTTATTTTTTAATTATTTTTTTATCTACATGGACTCCAACTCAGCACAAACAGTTGACCAAAAAATGACAATTCAGCAATTAACGATTTAACTAACAGATTGACTAATTGAGGGTACCTAGATGTAGTGTTTTGATAGTTTGGGTAACTAGATGAAAATTTTCATAGTTGGGGTATGAACTTGAAATGACCCCTATAGTTTGGGTACTTTTATGTAGTTTATCCAAAGTTATTTTAGCAAACTACTCTAAAAAAGTTTACTTCAGCAATATTCTCTATTTTTTGCAAATCTCAAATATTTTATTATTTGTTATAAGTTAAACATTTGAATATCCTCAATTTATAATAGCAATATTGATAAATGGAAATTGGGAAAAGAAACGACAATCTCAAACTTCAATCAATGGCCCAACACAAATTTAGGGAGATAGAAATTCCTATTTTTCTCTCATCTTTGATAAATCTCAATTCTCAAATAATGAACCAAATACAAATGTGGGAGATATCAATCCATACTTTCTCTTTCCTCTTTAATAGAGTGTGAAATAGGAACACTGATGTAGCCCTATTTTCTTTGAAAATCCCAAAATTTAGTAAAATGTATATTTTAGGGACTCTACTGAAGATGCTTTGAGTTTGGGGGACATATATATTTTTTTTGTTAGAGTAGGGGAACACAAATTTTTTTTTTGTTAGAAGAGATGTTTTATTCTAAAACATCAACGACATTACATAATTAGACACTAGGTCCATCAAGAACCCAAACGTGAACATTAGGATCAATAGTTAAATCTGAAAAGATCTGCGGCCTGATTAGGTTTATAGGGAACTAAAATGTAAAATAAAATACACTAGTGTTCCTTAGATAATGTAAATACAATGAGAACCATCAACAATGAATTCTGCAACCAGATAGAGCTTGGAAATTGCGCTTTATGCTGCATCGTTAAAAAACCTTTCCCGGAAAAACCTAATGGGAAAAAATCAAGATAAGGAAAAAGAGTACAGCGCGCTTGCTTATGATACGAAAAGGATGAGCATCCTCAAGAGAGACCCAACTCGAATCAAATGAATTTGCAAAATGAGAAGATAAAGAAAAGGAATTGGAAACCTGGTAAGATAAAAGAGTGATTGTGACCCTTAGATAACCAAGGCTGGGAAAGGCAGCCATCTAATAAACATAAAAGTTGTAGGAACATAAAATGTACTAGATTAGTAAAGTAGTGGAAATAAGGAAAGGAAACTTCAATGAACCGTAGAGAAATGAGGCTCGTCGAAACAAACATCTAGTAGCTAACTCAACAAAACCGAAAATTAAATCTTACTAAAACTAATAAAAACTAAATTAAAATACTAACAGTAGTAAAATCAAGAAAACTAGAAAAACGAACATGCAAGAGGCCTAGAGAAAGAGAAAATAAGGACAGAATAACAAAATGGAGAAGAAACGAAAAGCAAGTTGATACGAATAGGATCTACAAAACCAAACTAAAAGTAAAGAGTACCGTTTGATCAAGCAATGCTTATCCAAAATGAAGATGAATGGAAAAAGGAAGAGAAGAACAAAGCAATGGCCTAACCAAATTTTCAAAAGATGACAAACCGGATAATATTTAAGAAGCTGCAAAAGAGAGTTGGGTATAATAGCGGACCAAAAAAATTAAATCAACAAGTTGTTAAGTTAGAAGTACACTACTAATTCAGGAGCGTAATAGGGTTGTATGTATAATAGCATATTCGTTAGATCAACATGACGTTAAGTTAGAAGTACACTACTAATTCATTAACTCAATTCGTTAAATCAACAATTCGTTGAGTTAGGAGTACACTAGCTACTAATTCAGGAGCCAAAAGAGAATTGGCATAGAGAATTGGAAAGGAAGAAGGGAGAAGAAACTGAATGAAAAAATGGGAATGAAATAGATCATATTGAAAAAGCTCTACGACTGATCAGAGCCAAGTATTAAACAAACCAAACACAGATAAACATAATAGCATTTAATAAGTACCAAAACACTAAACTAGACTCTGGGCATGTGATTGATGGGTCGATGTGATACCTGGCGGGATATAGTTGGTGACAAATAAAATACATAATCAAATTAACAAGGATGTCAAAGCAAGTTCTAAGGATCTACGGAAAAGTGATGAGTATATTTGACGAGTCAACATTGCTAGAGCTGTGGTGTAATATGTGAAGGAAGTTCTAGCACTAAAGGGACGCCGTGGAATAAGCAACTTAGTACTAATTGAAAGAAAGACATGCCTAAAGAGGAAATTTGTTCGTTGTTGTTTTGGTGTTCTTGTGAGTGAATTACGTCTCATTAATTAGCATCAATGCCAGCCCAAAAGGAGTGCAACATGAGTGATCACTTGAGAGTTGACAGAGGGCTCATCAACTTATGAGTTTATAAATGAACTAAAACAGTGTACCATTTAAAAACTGAATGAAATCAGACCATCACCCAATCGTAATAGATAACTTCAACCAGAAAATATGAAAGCACCGCAGTTCTAGGTAGAATATAGGAAAACCAGTTGTATCAGCAGTTGTGGAACAACTGTGAAGCACTGATAATCTAAATTAGCATTTAAATAAGTACCAAGATATTGATTAAGAAAACTTGGGCGATTACTGGTTGTTTTAAATGGCTTTGGAATGTAATGGAATGAAATGTGAAAACTGTGAAGATGGATATAGATTAAATTAAAAGAGAGATAAAATGTCTTACTGGCAAGAGTCAAATCCACTAAGTAGATGAACGAAGATAGAACGGGAAAGAAAAGGAGCAATGACCTAACCAAAATTCAAAGGATGAAAATCCAGATTGCTAGGAAACTTCGAAAGAGAGATTGGTGTGATAGCTGACCAGCAAAGTTAGCCATGAAGTGAATGGCGTTTAAAGTAGCATGGGTAGGGGCTGCGTCTAAAGAACGTGTCAATGGCGTTAGAAGACATAAATCGAATTACATAGTTAGAGACAAATCACCCCGAAAAGACCCTAAAAGTCTTTCATTTAAAGAAACGCAATATGATACTAACAGTAGTAAAAATCAGGAAAACTAGAAAAGCGAATATGCTAAGAGACCTGGAGAAAGAGAAAATAAGGAGAAAATAACAAAATGGAAAAGAATGAAAAGCAAGTTGATACGAATAGGATCTGCAAGACCAAAATAAAACTAAAGAGTACAGTTTGATCAAGCAATGCTTATCCAAAATGAATATGAATGGAAAAGGGAAGAGACGAACAGAGCAATGGCCTAACCAAAGTTTCAAAAGATGAACAACCGAATAATTAAGAAGCTGCATAAGAGAGTTGGGCTTAATAGCGGACCAAAAAAATTAAGTCAACAATTCGTTAAGTTAGAAGTACACTACTAATTCAGGAGCGTACATAATAGGCCTTAACATGAAGCTAATAGCATAAATGTAAAGTAAGGAGATTACGCCTAAAAGAAAGAGAAAGAGAGAGAGAGAAGGACAGAGAGAGAGAGAGAGAGATGGTGAGAGAAATAGAATCCAATTATACCAAATAAAACCAAATTTAAGATGTTGAAGAGAAATAAGGTAGCATAGATAGGACTACGCCTAGAGAAGCTGTGATTGGAGTTTAAAGGCTTAAGAGTGGCTTACATGGTAAGGAACCAATCACACCGAGTAGACCCTAAAATGTCACAAGTAAAGAAACACAACATAAATTTAAGCGCATGGTTAAAGAAAGCAAAATTTAGTAAGATAACAAATGTGTAATTCTGACAGACTATCCTTAGGATGGCACTAAGGCTCACTAGCAAGAGTACCAGTCCAACAAGAGAAATGGTGAGATAAAGTGGAAATAACTGAGTGCACGATTATGGTATCAGACATTTGCTAAGATTAGTACACTTCTATTAAAACAAACATGATTTTGAGCGTGTATGCACTAATGGGACAAACAAAGATGTATGTTAATGGTGAACAAGAAGTAAATGCTTATCTAAGGAAACTCTACCAAAATCAAAGATGACAATGAAAAATGTTTGGAATGAACATAATAATTGGCCTTGGAGAAATGAAACAAGGTATCAGCAAATAATAACATCCTGGTCACAAGTAATGGGCTAAAGCAAGATAAACAATCAATAAACACCGAAGAAAAGTGATATTAAAACTAGCTTGCTTGCAACTTGACAAGCCTTACAAAACAGTGCTAAAGTGAAAGGACACAGGCCTGCAGGGATCAGAATTTGACTTCTGGGCTTAAACGTGCCTGCAGCTCAGGATCAGATGCTAACACATGGATGATCAGATTGTAGTGCACTTGTTAGCCAGGGCAGGCCTTCGTCTATCCATACTTGAAACTCAGGAGAAGAGAGAGCATCTTGAGCTAGAAGATGTGCAACCTGGTTACAACTCCGAGGGGTAAATTGGCATTTGACTGAATCAAAATAGCGAAAATAGGTGTGCGCCTCCTCAACCAAAGTACCATCAGCGTCCTTGCATGTGTCACCTGATTGTAAAAGGAGAATGATAGCTTGTGCATCCATTTCCAGGATAAGAAATTTATAACCCATATGATAAGCAGCTTGTAAACCTAAGCAAGCTGCCATTAATTTTGTTGCCTTAGGAGTTAGGTTTCCTCGTAATCCTTTGGAGATGGCCATCATAAGGTCCCCAGTACTATCACGGACCACCACCCCCAGGCCCCGGATTCCATTGCGCAGATTAACGGCACCATCAACATTTAACTTTAAAAAATGGGTGGACGGGCTCTCCCATTTGTCAACACTCCCAGCAGGCCTAGGAACATATGGACCCTTTTGAGTAGCAGTAATAAATTCGTTCATTAAGTCACAACTGCGGGCATAAAGAGACTGAGCTAAAATAAATTTCCCGTAAGTTAGATTTGTATTCCGACCATACCAAATACTCCAGTAAAGGTAGATGGCACAAACCAGTTCCTCTGGATGTAGCACTTTGATAGGATTTTTCCCACCTGTAAAACAAGGGTTAAAATCACACAAATAATACCTGCAAGAGTACAGGGTTGTTGTAGTATAGCACTGAATGCAGGGTCGATTTCCTCAGGGACTGATATGGATAATTCTTATTTTTAGAATTCACTTTTAATTAATAATAAAATAATCGCAATAATTTTGGTAACTGAATGAAAATTAAGTAAACAATGTAAACAAGTACTAGGGCTCAACCTTCACCATTAACAATCATATGTGACTTAGAAAAGAATCTATGAATCAATACATGCAACTTTGAAGGTTAGATTTTTCGAAAGCATATTTTCCTCGTGGGCATTCAAGTGAAAACGTATACCTAACATGCGATTAGTCTATGGCATTTAGATCTAATTCTACATGCAAGATTCATTAAGTTCATGAAAATCTTTTATAACCATGCAATCTCTTAGTTATGGTATTTAACCTAGATGTATTACAATCCTTAATCACAAGAAGCTAATCCCAATTTTTAGGTGGGCATTCCTATAAAATTGCATCAAATTACTTGTCTAAATATCCTAAGGGTGATCAAGCATTAAGACATAAAGATAGTTTTAAACAGTGATTAAAGATTCAAAGCATGCATATACGAAAACATAGGAAAAAGATAAATCACATAATCATGTTAAGGCTTAGGTCTAACCCTAGTGAGAAAATTAGTTACTCATGCTCATACTGAATAGAAATAATTTCATTAAAATTGAAGTTGAGAGAACAAACAGTTTGTAGAACAAAGGTAGCCGAAAATCCCAGCTTGCCGTGCTCTTAGATGAAGAATTGTATTCTGAATTTTTGGTGTCTCAAATCTAAGCCAAGCTTGGGTATTTATAAGGAAATATTCCTAATCCTACTTTGAAAAGGAGTAAAATAAAAATAATCAAATCTAATTCCTAGTTTGAACATAAATAGGAAAGCATATGCCTTCTCCTCCTTGAATTGGGATTTTATTGATATATTTCCTTCTTTTGCTCCAAAAACTCCTTCTAGAATAAATCTGTCAATATAATAAATTCGAGTATCAATTCCTCCCAAAATAATAATAATAACTAATTAAATATATGAGAAATACAAGTATATTTTTGGCTCATCAAATACCCCCAAACTTGAATTGTTACTTGTCCTCAAGTAAATAAAACAAAACTTAAGAAAACAAATATAAGAAATAAAATGCCACTTTCGCAGGGAACTCGATAGTGTTGAGCAAACACTACACGCCTTTAAACCCCTAGGTGTCCCTAGTAGGAGGAGTTGTGTCTCCTGAGGGTTTACCAGTTACGACACCCACAAACGCTTTCAAAATTTGTTAAACTTAATTTAACCTTCCTTCCATTGAATATAAAGTAACACTTATAAAAGTAAAATCAAAATTCTCAAGTCATAAGCAATGCTAAAAGAGAGAGCAAATCCACACTTTCAAAACAGAAGATTACCAGATTCTGGTGAGCAATCCATAAACCATATTCGTGTAATGTGAATCTCAACAAAATTGTAAGAGTTAAATCAGTCCCTCACTTGCATTACATCTGTACCCACCAACTGTAAAATCACTTAACCTATCACCATCCAAAGCATTCTTGCCTGAAATTTTTATTTTTATTTTTATTTATTTTGTTTTATTTATTTATTATTATTATAATTTTTTTTTTTTTTTTTTATAACGAAGGATGGAATTTTTTTTTAACATTAAGCAAGCTTTCTATCCAACCCATGTAACGAGCTTTAGATCGATGGCTCCCAAATCAGATGACTTTAGGGCACCAGACAACAAATGTCCCCAAAGGATTTATTTACTCGGATTGGAAAGGCTAGCATGTAATTGATGGGTAAACGCACACCCTTATTTTAGGGCTCGGACTTACCTCCGATTTATTTATGGCTTTCACTTTTTCAAACCTTGGACGGTAACAAATTAAATAACCCACAATCTTAGGGTAAGAAAAATTAGCATGCTTGAAACAAATTTAATTTCCACACTAAGTTGATGTGCATGTGCGAAATTGAATATGGTAAGAATTGTGTGCAAAAATCAACTATATGTTCTTGGTGGTCATGCTCTAATATTTAATCTCACTTATGAATTTTCAAATTTCGATCATAGCAAATAGAGTGCATTAAAAATAATTTAGGAAGGAAAAATCAAATTAAATCTAAACAAAAATCTTTGTTATTTATTTAATTTTTTTTTTTGTTTTGTATTTTTACTAAATTTTTTTATAAAACAGACAAACAAAATGATAGTTTCCTACCCCCAAACTTATCTTGCAACATGTCCCCAGGGTGCAAAAGAAGAAAAGACAAAGAAAGATGAAAGAAAAGAAGAAAGAGAAACAAAACAAAATAAAGAAGTAACACAAAAATAAAAGGAAAATAAAATAGAAAGAAAGAATAGCACCTGGGATCGAAACAGAGACCTGAGTTGTGCCCCCAGCTCTTAAAACGACAGCAAGGAGGAGCAGCCAAGAAAACTGCGTCGTCGCATTGATGTGGACAAAACGGCGTCGTCGCAGTGGATGGTGGTAGGTTGCTGATGACGTCGATCTTGGCTTTGTCCACTTCAATTCCACGCTTTGAAATTCGGTGCCCTAACACGATACCTTGCTTCACCATAAAGTGGCACTTCTCCCAGTTTAATACCAAATGGGTATCTCGGCATCTTTCCAAAACTGTGGCTAGGTTGTCTAAACAATGGTCAAAGGAATCTCCATATACGGAGAAGTCATCCATAAACACTTCAATTATTCGCTCCACCATATCCGAGAATATGCTCATCATGCATCGCTGAAAAGTGGCATGTGCATTACACAATCCAAATGGCATACGCCGATAGGCAAAAGTGCCGAATGGGCAAGTGAATGTAGTTTTGTCTTGATCCTCAGGTGCAATAGGAATCTGATTGTACCCTGAATAACCATCTAGAAAACAATAGAATGCTTTACCCGCTAATCGTTCCACCATCTGATCGATGAATGGGAGTGGGAAGTGATCCTTTCGTGTGGCTGAATTCAGCTTGCGATAATCAATACACACCCTCCACCACGTAGTTAACCTTGTAGGGACTTGTTCCCCTTTTTCGTTAGTACTAACCGTGATTCCTGATTTTTTAGGAACAACTTGTGTTGGGCTTATCCATGGGCTGTCTGAAATTGGGTAGATAATGCCCGCGTCTAGAAGTTTTAGGACCTCATTCCGTACAACGTCTTTCATGATTGGGTTTAATCGCCTTTGAGCATCAACAGTAGGCTTGCTGTCTTCTTCTAGTAAGATACGATGTATGCAGATTGATGGACTAAGGCCTTTGATGTCGGCTATTGTCCAACCAATTGCCTCCTTGTATTTGCGTAGGATTCTGAGTAGCTTGTCTTCCTCTAGGTCGGTGAGATCCGCTGCAATGATCACGGGCAGTGTTTCTTGGCTACCAAGGTGTGCATATTTGAGATGGGCTGGAAGGGGCTTCTTTTCCAGCTGAGGGGCTATCTCAATGGAAGGCGGTTGTGGCGTCTTTGGGGGCCCAAGCGCTTCAATCTGAGGTTGCCACCGTGGATAGGGTGGTCGGTTGCTATCTAGTGCCGCCATTAGTTCTGCAATATCTTCCTCATTTTGGCAGAGGATGGGGTCAATGAGTGCGGCCTCTAGAGGGTCGGTAAAGAGCAATTGTCTTTGTGCCATGCAGGTTACCTCCTCCAAAACGTCAATTCTGCTACACTCTGAAATTTCAGGGGGTCTTTTAGCCATGTCAAACAGGTTTAATACCACAGTTTCATCTTGCACACGGAATGTAAGAGTGCCAGCTTCTACGTCTATCAGTGTGCGGGCTGTGGCCATGAAAGGTCGGCCAAGGATTAGGGGTGTCTCTTTGTCTTCCACCATATCGAGTACCACAAAATCGATGGGTAGATTGACTTTATCCACCTTGATGATGAGATCTTCAATGATCCCCTTAGGGTAAGTGAGGGATCGGTCAGCCAATTGGAGAACCATTGGTGTAGGCCTGAGCTGTCTTGCTCCTAATCGCTTAAATATTGAGTAGGGCATAAGGTTGATGCTGGATCCGAGATCTATTAGGGATTGCTGAAATTCAGAATTCCCTATTGTGCAGGAAATAGTAAAGCTGCCTGGATCTTTTTTCTTTGGTGGCAGTTTGTGTAGAAGAGCTGCACTACACTGTTCTGTCAAAACCACCTTTTCCAAGTCTGAAATTTTTTTCTTATTGGCGCATACCTCCTTCAAAAATTTTGCATAGGAAGGGATGTGCTTTATAGCATCAAGTAGAGGTAGATTGATATGTACCTTGGCTAATGTCTGCATGAAGTCAATGGTCTGTTGGTCTTTGTTTGAGAGGCGCTGCTGCCTTTCTGGGAATGGCAGTGGCGGAGTGTAGGCAGGGACGTTGGATGGAGCAAATTTAATTTGTGGGGTGAATAGTTCAACCTGAGGTTCAGGTTCAATATGTGATTCGGTGGTATTATTTTCTGATTGGGATGACTTTGATGCCTCCCGATTGTCATAACTTTTTCCCCCTCGTAAAGTCCTTACCATCTTACAGTGCTCGGCTCCTCTCGGGTTTGGTATAGGTTGACTGGGAAAAACCCCTTTATCCCTTTCAGAAATTTCTTGGGCCAGTTGGCTAACTTGCTGCTCCAAGTTTTTAATTGATGCTTGAGTATTTTGTTGATTCTGGGTAGAGATCTCAATAAACCTGGTAAGCTGCTCTTCTACACTCAATTGGCGTGGTGCGGCCGGTTGGGTATGATGGTTGAGTGGCTGTTGATAATTCTGCTGGTAATTGGGCCGGACCTGGTGTTGTCCATTCCACCCAAAATTTGTATTATTTTTCCATCCAGAATTATATGTATTGGGGTAGGCATCATTACGGGGTCTTGGGAAGGAACTCATGCCATTTACTTGTTCTTGGACAAGGTCGGGATACCCATCCTTCTGAGGACATTGGAGGACATTATGTGTAGGGTCCTCACATATGGCACAAACCTGTGTTGTCTTTGGGGCAGCTGTGGTGAGCATCAAACTGTTGATCTTCTTTTCCAATTGGGTGATTTGTGCTGCAATATTAGGGGTACCATGTCCTTGTGCTACATCATAGATGTGTCCTCTCGTATGAGAGCCATCATCCGTCCATTGTTGAGATTCGTTAGCCATTAGCTCAAATATTTCAAATGCTTCACGAGCTGTTTTGGATATGAGAGAACCACCTGCGGATGCGTTGACGTAACTTTTGGTGATGTGGTTGAGTCCATCATAAAAGATGTTCATCTGCATGTCTGAATCCAATCCATGGTGGGGGCAACGCATATACAGGTCATTGTACCTCTCCCAAGTATCATGAAACGACTCATTAGATTTCTGGGCGAAGGCCAGTATTTCTTTTTTTAAAGCAAGAGTCTTGGATGATGGGTAGAATTTGTTTAGAAACCTTGTTTGTAACTGTTCCCATGCTGTTATGCTCCCTGGAGGTAATGAATGTAGCCAAGCCCGAGCTTTATCCTTCAAGGTGTAAGGAAAAAGCCTTAACTTAATTGCCTCATTTGAAATCCCCCGAACAATGATGTTGTCACAACCTGACAAGAATTCAGATATGTGCATGTTTGGATCACTATTTGGGAGTCCATGAAAAGTGGGTAGAAGCTCAAGCATGTGATGCCTGATCTCAAAAGTGACTCCGTCCTGTACCTCGGGGTACACGATGCATTGTGGGGTTCCATTCCCACGTGCTGCAAGGCTTTTGCTAAGCGGTGCGCCGACTTCAGGTATTGTTAATGCCATTGGTGCTGGCAGTATGTTGTCTATCTCTGTGAACAAAGCTGCAAGGAAAGTTCCTTTGAGTGTGAACCTTGTGTTAGTTGCTTGTAGTTGTCTTCTTCTTCTTGCTGTTCTTTCAGGTTCAGGATCGAATTGTGCTATAATCGGGTTCGTAGATCGTGTAGCAATAACCATGCACAATTAGATAGTCCTGCAAGAGTAGAGACCTGTGCGTAAATGTTGATTTGGTGAAGTATAGAAAAAAAAAAAATGAAAATAAATAATTAACTAAAAGTAAATTAAAATAAGAGTAATCTGCACAGTCCCCGGCAACGGCGCCAATTTCTTGATAGGATTTTTCCCACCTGTAAAACAAGGGTTAAAATCACACAAATAATACCTGCAAGAGTACAGGGCTGTTGTAGTATAGCACTGAATGCAGGGTCGATTTCCTCAGGGACTGATATGGATAATTCTTATTTTTAGAATTCACTTTTAATTAATAATAAAATAATCGCAATAATTTTGGTAACTGAATGAAAATTAAGTAAACAATGTAAACAAGTACTAGGGCTCAACCTTCACCATTAACAATCATATGTGACTTAGAAAAGAATCTATGAATCAATACATGCAACTTTGAAGGTTAGATTTTTCGAAAGCATATTTTCCTCGTGGGCATTCAAGTGAAAACGTATACCTAACATGCGATTAGTCTATGGCATTTAGATCTAATTCTACATGCAAGATTCATTAAGTTCATGAAAATCTTTTATAACCATGCAATCTCTTAGTTATGGTATTTAACCTAGATGTATTACAATCCTTAATCACAAGAAGCTAATCCCAATTTTTAGGTGGGCATTCCTATAAAATTGCATCAAATTACTTGTCTAAATATCCTAAGGGTGATCAAGCATTAAGACATAAAGATAGTTTTAAACAGTGATTAAAGATTCAAAGCATGCATATACGAAAACATAGGAAAAAGATAAATCACATAATCATGTTAAGGCTTAGGTCTAACCCTAGTGAGAAAATTAGTTACTCATGCTCATACTGAATAGAAATAATTTCATTAAAATTGAAGTTGAGAGAACAAACAGTTTGTAGAACAAAGGTAGCCGAAAATCCCAGCTTGCCGTGCTCTTAGATGAAGAATTGTATTCTGAATTTTTGGTGTCTCAAATCTAAGCCAAGCTTGGGTATTTATAAGGAAATATTCCTAATCCTACTTTGAAAAGGAGTAAAATAAAAATAATCAAATCTAATTCCTAGTTTGAACATAAATAGGAAAACATATGCCTTCTCCTCCTTGAATTGGGATTTTATTGATATATTTCCTTCTTTTGCTCCAAAAACTCCTTCTAGAATAAATCTGTCAATATAATAAATTCGAGTATCAATTCCTCCCAAAATAATAATAATAACTAATTAAATATATGAGAAATACAAGTATATTTTTGGCTCATCACACTTCTAATACATACTGAAAGAAATCCCAAAAACAAGAGACAAACCATTCACCAACCAATGAAGAGAGAGCGGAAAGCAGCCAAACCTCCTTAACATACGAGCAATACCATAATGCATGAATTATTGTCTCTGCCCGTTTATGACAACGGAAACAAATGGGGGATGAAACCATATGACGAATAAACAGGTTCTCCATACAGGGCAAGATTCCATGTAGACAACACCACATAAATATTTTAATTTTATTGGGAATTGAAAGGAACCAAACCGAGTGCCAAAACTTTTCCTGATGTGTGTTTGATGACCCGACCCCACCTTATGATCGCAAACGAATTGTTTGGGCAACCCTATATCCGCTCTTCATCGTGTACTGACCATTTTTCTGAAAATTTCAAATCAGCTTATCCGGAACAGTGAGATCTGACAGAGGGATAGATAAAATTAAAGCCGTTTTTGAATCCCAATATAAAGTATTAAGGATATCAAGATTCCAGTAACCCTGGTCACTGATGAGATGACTGATCAACGTAGTATGAGGAAAAAGAGGTGGTGAACGAATATGCAATCTTGTTGGAGATGGTAACCAAGCATCAGAATAAATACTGATGGATCGTCCATCCCCCACCCTCCAACGTAGACCATGAGAAAGAAGCTCTCGGGGGGAACATATATTGAACAGCAGAAAAAAGGAGAAAAAACTTTTGAGAGGTGATATATAATATGTGATAGTTTTTTACAAATACCGGTGGACGGTACTTAA
Source organism: Oemleria cerasiformis (assembly GCA_037349345.1). NCBI lineage: Eukaryota > Viridiplantae > Streptophyta > Magnoliopsida > Rosales > Rosaceae > Oemleria > Oemleria cerasiformis. Next base: position 14,639,497 of record JAZGTL010000007.1, read on the forward strand.
AAAAGGACAATATTAACAAACTGAAAATATATTTCAATGGCCGGCTGGAAATGCCATTAACATTTTGAAGGCCCTCAAGTTTTGGATTTTTCCACCAGAATAATCCGACCGTTCCACTCAGTCTCATCTAGAGATCTGATTGCTGCATCAGCATCTTCATCCGTTTCCAGAGTCAAAAATCCAAATCCACGCGAATCTCCAGACCTTATACAAGAAAAAAGAAATGCAAAAGCTCAAAATGAAATAGATTAAAACAGCAAAAAACACATACATATGGTAGAAAGCATTGATTCTGAGTATCCATGTCCTCATTGTATGCAACTATAAACTGCACAATTACCTTTTGTCTCTAACAATACGAACATCTCGTACTCGACCATACCTAGAGAACTTCCTTTCCAAATCTTTCTCTGTAGTCACAAAGCTAAAACCTGCAACAAATAAATTTCTTCCAGGTTTCCCAAATCCGGTTTTCCTATTAGGAGGCGGTGACCAACGTTTCCTTCTAAGAGATTGACGATGAGAATGATATTCTGGAATAGGCGACCTTCGTCTTGGAGAATGCCTTCCTCTATTAAATTAAAAGATAAAATATTAGGACATCAGACTAGATGATAATACATATGAATCTTTTGAAATAATTCACAAGGTTTGATTACAATCCGATTTTTAGAAACTTGAGTAGATAGAAACGAAAACTTTCTTCTTTCAGAATGCAGTTTTTTTAAATTCTGAAGTGGTCATTGGAAAGGACTATAGGAGTACCACAAGCAAGAGATAAACCAAACCTTTCAGTTTATTAAGTCTAAGAACTTATTGACCACATAAAAAAGTCATTGAAATCAATTATAGTAGAATATTAGCAAAGACAATGGATAGGTAGTAGAAGTTAACCTTGTCGATCGATGATGGGCTCTTGAATATGGGGACCTTGATCGAGATCTTTCACGATAAACCCTCTTGTAACCATAAGAATCTCTATGCCGGATGGGTGATCTTGATTCAGATCTGTCCCTTCTCCTATAATCTGGTGGTAAGCGGTGGGATCTTGGGAGTGAGCGATGGTACCTTGGGGATGTATTTATGTGCTTAGCTGAACTATCGCTGTGCTGGGACCGATGTCGAATGCCCTGTGTCGGACTAGAAGTTCGCCTGGCAGTATATAAATTATCAGGGGAAACTCCTTTCTGGCTATGCAATCTTGGTCCATAGGATAGGTCTTGAGAACCTTGATGAGAAGGTAAATAATACTCCTGGTTATAGGGTGCACGATGTGGTGAAGCAGAGCCTTCAGGGGAAACTGACATTTGCCTCTTTGTTGTAGGAGACATTGATCCTCCGGTGGTTCTTTTGAGAGATTGCATGTCAAAACTGCTCTCTTCTCTCACTCCCTGTGAATGAGCAGAATCTTCAGTTCCGGTTTCATTATGGAAAGTTTGCAACTTAGATTGAGAGGAGGGATTAATAAAATTGTTGCCATGCAACTCATCCATCTCACCTTGGTAATGGTTATCGTCCTTGAATGGAGACTGAGTCCTCCCTGGATCATGAACAAATTCCGTTTCAATGACACTGTCATGATTTTCAGAAGATACAGGGTAAGACATTTCTGCTAGAGATTCTGAATTATGTTGCCCATGTTGGTTCAGATCCTCATTGAAATCATCTCTTCTTTCAAACTTGTTTTCGTCAACATAACCATAAACCTTTTCTACATCTTCAACTGCAAAGTTAAGGTCTGAATCTCCAGCTAATGTTAAATCATCATTTTTAAAACAGCCATCCATATTTTCCATGCTCTCTAGGAAAACCAATATCCCTGAAAATAATTAATCACACTGAGTAATGAATATAAAATACAACTGTGCATACAACTAAAACGAATCATATTCAAATTCCATACACAAATTTTGAACAGTATCCCATATAAAGATCATCTTTTGCCTGCTAACCATTTATTACTTATATGTTAGGAAACCAGAGATATTAAACAGTTCATGTTTACTTAGGTCTTCTGAGGTAAAATCAAAACCAAAAACTATGAATCATATTTACACCAATTGTAACTTCTATTTGTAAACTATCATTAAAATCACAATTCCAAATAGAATTTAAAGGAGAAAACTTTTGTTCACATACAACCAGTATAAATTGGCGGGGTCCCATTTCCCCTCGTAAGCCCACCTCTTCACTTCAAAAGAAAGTGAACAAGAGATTATGATTTTTCATGGTTGCTTGCATATGTGCAAACAAAGGAACCTTTTTCTAATATATTTGAAGTTAAAAATAAGTTAGCATCATGAAATATCTTAAAGGGTTGTACTCCGTAAGAACACAAAAGACTAATCTTGCTGATGTCAAACATCTTTATCAACGCTTTTTCAATTCAAGCCAAAAGGCACTACAACCAAATTCCACACGCAAGAATCAACTCACATTTTCAAGTATAATCTCACAGCAGATAGAATGTATTTCAAGGCCACTGAAAGTATAGAGCAAAAATCACCAAGTTGGTCTTTATACTATAAAGAAAAACCAGAATCCTGTTGAAAAATATTGGATGAATTCAGTCTTTATTTGATGGCTAAAGTTAAATTCAATTGCACTGTCTGCAACCGAATTGGACACAACACTCCCAAGTCCAACATAGTTAATAGGAAGCAGAATGCTCCATGCAGCAATCTTCACTGACAGAAAAATGTGTAACTACTAGCCTTGCAAGCCTTATGGCTTATGCATAGCAATCCGGTAATGGAAAACCCTTCTGATGGAGTACAACCTTGCACACTAAGAACTATGACCACTGAGGTCTGATGCAAAAAAGGAACACACCCAAACACTTCCCAGCTGGAATGATGCAGTAATCACTCCGGGACCCTTTTCAGAGCACAACTATACAATCAAACAAATTTCTCTTTATAACTCACTATCTCTATTCATGCTGTTTTTTCTAAACCATTTAGTCCCATTTTCTGCTGTAAGAAAAACAACTCATAGATAAGCACACTTTATAAATTCACCTGCAGAGGCATCATTCTCAACGTTTTTCTAGTAACCAGATACAAAACCCTACTTATCAAATTCTTCCGAATTCTTCAATGCGAGGTGAATAAAACCCTAGAAATTTTCTACCTGCCAAATTCTTTCAATGATCGTCCTCCAGAACCAGAAAACCATTATCAACATACTACTAGGTGCAACCAGAAGTTTGGTTGTGTAGCAAAGCTAGGGCCCACTTAAATGCAACTTAACTTAAAGCCTAAAGCTTTATTCCCAATTCACAGGTTGCTAACATGGGTGCCAATAAGAATATAGCATTATGATTTATGACTGTCAAATTTCAATTTTGTACAAATATTAAATATAAGTAAAAATATAATATCCTTCAATTTTCAAGAGCATAACCCACCTACACTGCCACACAGAAACAGAATACAATCCAATTTCATGAAAATAAAAGACATAGCCTTTCTCTCTTTTTTTGCATTCCAGAAATACAGATGAAAATTGAACAGACAGAGGAGAATTATGCTTAAAAAAGAAAATAATTACACGTGCTATTTGCTTACCTTCGTCAGAGTTTCTTAATTATATGAATTTCGCTTCTCAAATACCGTCCAGAAATTGAGCTTCGAGTGCTCGTTAATGGCCGAAGGCAGAATGCGAAGAAGAAAGCAACTGAAATGAACTTCGGCTTTACGTTTTGTCGGATCTATAAGGTGACTTCAACTATAATGAAAACCAGTGTTTGGCGTCCGTTTCGGGTTTTATGGGCTTTGTGATCAATTTGGTGTTAAAACTTTGGGCTCATTTGATAATTGAGTTTCGGTTTTTTTGGTGAGAACTTGCGTGTGGAAGAAGAGTCGTCGTAGAGAAAGAAGAAGCCTTTTTGTTTGAGGGCGTGTTTACGCTTTTTTAATACAATAATATTAGGAATGAGGGCGTATTTACGCTTTTTTAATACAATAATATTGAGAATTACAATATAAATATTAAGTATCGACATTTTATTTACGAGAGTCAAACATGAGACTTCCTACATAACTTGTAGAGATGAATACAACTAGGTTATAACACTAAGTGGCAACGAGAATGAAATTAAAAGTAAAAAAATTCATTGTTGACTATTCATCAATTTATTTGAAAAAGTAGAATTTTTTAATGTGGGTGTTCATCTAATCCTTAATGTCATTACCTATTTTGGATAATGGAATTAACTAGAGGAATGTGTTAACGATTCCCATTACATATTTTGATTTCTTAATCTACCAAAATTACCCTACAGTTTTTTACGATAATTAGAAAGATCATGCCACACCTCATGTTGTTTGATTTGTTTTTCACCTCTCAAGATAGTCATTTATTATTTTCTTCAATAACCTTTTTGTTTAAATCATATAATATTTTCCTTGTTTATTTGTCTTTGTTAGACTTTCAACTAATGTATTTATGTCCTTTAACTGAATCCTAATATAATTATAGGTGAGTATCTTAAATTCATTTTCGCCTATTGGAAGCTTCACGATTTACCCCAGAAAATAAGGAAAAATGTAGAAAAATATATATATAAAAAAGGACCCAATGAACAAATTCATGTAACATTGGGTTAAATGTCAATATTAATCGAAACTGGCTTGAAATTGTAATTCAACCCCCCTATGCTCCTCTTTTTAGTTGAAAATCACAAACAAGTCCCGGACCTAAATAATGTCAAATTGTTAAATATTTTTTTTTAATGGTGCCAAGTATGCGCAATATATTTCTAAATCTAGGAAATTGATCATACAAGAGATAAGGAGTTGATTTTGACACTCCACAAATTACTTGTTACACTTCACTTTTTTATTTTAATGTTTCTTTACTTTTTCATGAATCAAATTTTCAAACTTATCTATCTTCCTTCTTAATATAATATATATTATTTTTATTTCTTTTCTTTTTGTTTATGTAAAATGTTTGGACTTTTTTTTTTCTCAATAAACAATACTCTTCCACTTTATATCTCTCCCGCTTTCTATTTTCACAATTATGAGTACTATGTTTCTGCCATTAAAATATAATATGACAGAACCCTTCCCGAATTTCGACTCGAAATCCGTAAAGGCCCTACTCCCGTTTGACAGCCTTTGACCACATAAGTTAATACCCTTATTTCCTTGGAACATTGAATAAAAAAATTTTACAGGGACTCCAATAGAACCTCCCATGTACTTGATTGACCTTCACCCACCTGTCAGACGAAAGACATACCAGTAGTTCACAAACTACCCCGGAAGCTTCTAGACCCATAACTTTCTCACCGGGTCTCCGTTTTCCACGTGTCGTCTGTCTACGAACTCGCGAGTTCGAGACCTACGCAACAGCCCAAGAAGAACTTCCAAAAGTGCTTCCAGACAAAATGTGACTTCCGAATCCCTCCGAAATGTGACTTTCGAACCCCTCCAAAAGTGCTTATGGTCCGGGTCGTTACATAATAGTAGTTCTAGGCTGTTTGAATTATATGGACACTTTACTGCACATGTACATGACCAAAAAAAATTGTTGCAATATGATAGAAAGACGCATAGGCTGCAGTAAATAATAATACTTGGTGATGATTTATAGTTAGGCTATTAAATTATTATGAATTTTTAAATTTTTATAAAATAAAGTAAATTAAGAGATAAGTGGTAACTTTGGAAGTTTGATTCATATAAAAGTAAGAAAACATTAAAATAAAAAGTGGAGTGCAACAATTAATTTGTGAAGTGCCAAAATCAGTTCCCCAAAAGAAAAAGATGTTGAAGAAGCTGGGAAGAAAAAGTTGTCATTTATTTTTGTGAAATAACATTTTAGTAATCAAATTAGTTTTTATTCCGATTTATAAGGGTTCGTAAACAATAACAATGAAAATTCATTTCATTAATATTCTAATTCTATATGGTTAGTAAATATCTAATGTAAATAATCACATATTTCTCTTATTGCCTAATTTTCCGATTACCTACTTCTTCCGGTCTCTTAAGTTTCTCAGTGATTCATTATATTCGTTGACAACATGAATTCTTTATTGTAAGTGGTACCATTATTATTTTAGTTTTAGTCTAAACACATTGTGGTAATACAGCTAAATTACTAACATATATTTAGTGTTCAAGCAAATTACTAAATTCATGGATTTTGGTTTGAAATCCTTTCTTTCTTTCTTTATATTCCTTGTTTATCCGGGTACTTTTTCCTTCATGGAAAAAGTGATCATATGGTGGTCAATATTTAACATTATTTGTGCATAGACAAATCTCTTGTGAGATCTTTGTGGGGTTGACTTGTAATGGATCGCAACATTACAAGCTGGAAGCTTTAAGCCAACTCCATCTCTGCATTTATTTTGGTAACATATCAAACAAAAAACAAAAGTGCCCTCTACTATATATGCTAATATATTAATATATATATATATGCCATTCAATTCAATATATCACATGCCTACTATATCTATATATATATATATATATCTAGCAGAAAGCAGTTATAGCACCACCTTGCCCTTTTAGCTACCATTGAAATTCCAGCCCACAGAAGCTCTAACCATACCTAATCCCAGCACCTGGTTTTGCACTTGTGCCAACTTTAAGATTTGCTGAGACATAGGAAAGATAAAAAGTTAAAAAAAAAACTCCTTCTGTGTTTTAATGGGTGTAACTGACAAGTTAGTCAAGCTTGTCCTTTTTTATTACAAGGAAAACAAGCGGCGAGCTAGCAAGATGGCAATGGAACCAATGGGTGGCCATGGCTTCAATTAAGCACTGCAATCAAATCCCATATCTATATGGTACAATAAATACAGCCTGAAACTTGATCATGATGTAGAACTGGCCATATAGCTGCTACGTACCTTATCTGACCACTCAAAGAACTGGCCCATTGAATTCGATCCCAATTTGGATGGAACTAGTTTTGAAAACCACCAATGAGATGCTATGAACCATTGTAAACTGTTTATTATTAGGACCCGTTTGATAATAATTTTGTTTTTTGTTTTTGCATGTTGTATTTAAGATGTAAGATAATATATAATTAAAAGAGAATGCCCAATGAGAAATGAAAATACGTTATCCACGTATTTGCAGAATCAGATTTCTTGCAAAGTTCCTAATTAAAACTGTGGTAAGCTATAAACACGAAAAAGACGAATGCTGACAAATAGTAAATTCATGCTGAGACTCGTATTTCAGAGGATTCAAGTAATAACAATAGGCCACGTGAGATTGGTGGCACCTGTTTGTAGCTCTCATAAATGCCAAGCCATCCTTTTACCCCTTCAAATGCTTCATACTCTTCAATCAACGTACTCATTCTTTCTCCTTTTTCCATGGCCATTTCTCCCATAATGAAGGGATGGTTTTCAGGCTTATTGAAAGCCACATTGAGGTCCAAAGAGGTTGCTTCTTTGTGGGTTTTTGGGGCAATTGGTGATGATTCAAGAAGTGGGGGAGTGATTAGAGCCATTAAAAGAGTTGTTTGTGCTGCATTTACCTGCATTCTTGCTCTAGGTAGGTATACGTGTCTCACTACTCTTGAGCTTGTCCGTACTAAAAAATTGGTACCATGCCACATAAACTTATTAACAACGTTCTCATATATATCATGATCTTAATTTGTGGGTTTGTAGGAGGAGCTATAGTGGGAGCAATCCATGGAGCCATCACAGGCCAGACGACGGAGACCGGATTTCTTAATGGTGCCGGAATTGGTGGTCTTGCCGGGGCTGTTGCAGCAATTCAATTGATGGATTTGGCGGTTGATGGCGAGTCCTTGTCAAAGGTAATGCCTCTCCGGTTATGTTCTACATTTGCACCAGAACTCGACTCTTTTTTTTTTCACTTGATCGAACATCATAAGATCGGTGTAAATTATTGTTGATTTATAACAACATTTTAATTTCCATGTTGACTTTTATAGGTTGCTTTCTTGGGGGGAATGGTAAACGGGAAGGTGTTTATGGAATGGGTAAGTTCTGCATTGCTAAAAGCCTATCACTGGCAAGTAAGTACATATTTTTCTTAATAATGAATTAAACCTAGCTAATTAAAACTGAGTGTTCATTTTTGTGTGTATAGTTTTTAGTAATCAAAAGGCAAATTTGTTGAAGTGCAGGTTAGCAATCTGGAAGAAAGTTACAGAGAGATTTCTGAAATCTATGACATTGCTGTGGTGAAAGGGTTATCTCAAGAATGCATTCAAAGCCTCCCTCACAGTACATTTCATTCTACCAATATGATTGGCTCTTGCAATGAGTTTTGCTGCTCAATTTGCTTGCAGGTATATCTTTTATCTTACAACTTTTTAAATTCAAATTAGCACCCACTATTCCTCTTCAAATCAATCTTCCTACCTAATTTTAACTAGATTGATATTAAAATGTTTGAAATGTTAGTTGAAGCCTCCTTAGACAAAAAAGGGGAAGCAGTCCATCCCGATCCGATTCAATTGTGAGCTAACCTAGAAGCAGGCAGGTCATAAAAAATGCTGAGATTTCTAGGTCAAATGAAAAAACAATACGGTTAGGGAAATCACATTTTATACACCACACACTAATACAAACGAGCACTACTTATATTTGTGTGTCTTATTTATATTAGTGTGTGTTTACAAATGTGGTCTATAAAATATAGTTTCCCGAGCATTGTCCATGCAAAAATGTATTAATGGGGGCCCTCTAACAATCAAGTACCAATTTTCTTTTACCATATATTGATGTCATAAACCGAAATTCATGACTGCAATTCATCGTCAATTAACAATACGGTTATATTTTTTGTTTTTATTTTTATTTTTATTCAATAATACTAAATGACTTTATTAAAACAAGTTAGAATTTTGATAAATCAATACTTGAATTGTTATGAATGAAGGAAATGCAGGATGGAGAGTATGCAAGAGTGCTTCCCATCTGCAGGCATTTTTTTCACAGGACCTGCATAGACCAGTGGCTAAAGCGACAAGCCTCTTGCCCTATGTGCAGAATACATGTCTGTAGCGACGCCGTTTAGAATTCTAATTTAATTATTACCTAATTCAATTCACTTAGAATTGCAATTCGCAAGAGCAACTAGTTATTTGTAGCTTTACTTTGTAAGGGGCAAGAATTTTGTACAAGTGTCTAAGTAAATATTCTTATTATCTAAATCGTAGAATCCCTAAATTGATCGTTGTCTACTCGTGATTTAAATTAATATGTAATATCATCGATATAGATAAAGGAAATTCCATTAATTTCTTATGCAATGATGCTTTTAGAGATTTTGCTGAAAATTTCTTAGGCTTAATTGTTGTTATGGTTGCCACTTGTCATTTAGTGCTATGGTCTAATGATGTTTCTCTTTACACGTTATGTGAGATGTCTCAGGTTCGATTCTTGTAAAAACAAGATCGATACCCGATATGTTTATTTTAATCCCCCTCTTTCAAACCGATGTGTTTATTATAATCCCCTTACTCAATATCATTATATAAAAAATAAAAATAAAAAGAATTATTTCTATGGTTTGGGAACTATACCCTCATTCACATTTTTGTCCTTATATTTGTATTACTAGTCCTTTCTGTTAACTCGTCCTTGAGGACAGTCCGGCAATGTAGCCCCGATTTTTTTTTAATAAATAATTAATATCTTATTATAATATATAATCATGTTAATTTATTAATACTTTAAATTGTTCACCTTTTTTTCTTTTGTTTTCCATTTTTTTTTGTTTCTCTTTTGGCTTCTAGCACAGAGTCTCTTTTTTGGGTCTTTTTTTTTCACACACGATGTCATCGAATTCGAGCTTAAGACCACTAATTTGCAGATTAAAGATTTTTATTAACTGAATTAGACCATTTTGGCAACAATTTTTTCCTTTTCCTTTGTTTTGTTAGAATTTTTTTCTTTTCATAAAAACCCAATAACTTTTATTCAATTTTTTTTTTGGTTATCATTCAATTTGTTTGAGTTTTGATTTAATACCACACTCTGGGGTTGAAAAATTATGGCCCCTATTTTAAAGGCTCTCCTTTAATCCCCAAAATCTTAGAATCGACTTTTGCTTCCACGATAAAAATATTCTTACATCAGTTCCTCACCTCTAACTCACTATTCTAGTTTTTTTGTTTTTGATCAAAAACTCACGATTCTAATTAAGAATCCCCTTCCAGTAACAAAAGGACACATGAAATATTTATTTTCCAAAAAACACACATCCTCCCATTTTTCCTTGAAAGTCGAAACCCTCCTCTGTCAAAGTCCAAAAAACAGTAGATGCTTCCACCTCCATATTTAAAGATAGTGTTGGCATTAAAAACTGACACTCGACGTTATCCTAGCCTCGATTCAATTTTTTCTGTTCCGACAAGCTGACGATAACTTCCGGACGAGAATTGTCCTAACCCGACTATAAGCTGTAATATAATTTGGTTAAAACCCTAATATCACGATGTTCCAATCCCAACCAAACCAATTTCTCCAACCACCGCACCCACATTTAATCTCTTTCCGCCACCTTACAGCCACCACACATCGTTGTCTCAATTTTTCATCTATTCCTAAGCTCTAGCACTTCTTCACCAACCACCAGCATGAGCAAGAAATTGGAGTCATCCAAGACCGTCTCCAAGTGTACAGGGGAGATCGATGTCAACGTCTTATATATTTCCATAGTTATTTAAGTGAATTTAATTCCGATATAAAATTATTTTTAAATTAGTAAGTGTGATAAATATGAATTTTATGTATTAATTGTAAATCTAAATTTATTTTTATTGATTATTACCTTTTTTTATAAATAAATAATATCATTAAAAATAATCGAAACTACAAATTTACAAAGAGTATATATCAGAAGAAGACAAGAACTATCTTAGGCATATCCATAAACAAACTAATAAACAAAGAATACAAAAACTCAACTTAAATCATATTGTTACAAGAGACAAACATTAGGGAGAAAGCAAGAAACTCACCAAAAGTCCTCACCCACAAATATACAGTAAACAATAAAAACACAACTTAAGGTAAAAGGCTAGAGACAATTAAGGTAAAAAACTTAAACCTAAACAAGATACAACAGCCCATGGCTGTAACCAATTGGAATAAACCAAAAAAGCACAATAGTGACCAGATCTAGTGCAGAATCCAAGCCCAAACGCCACAAGCCGAGCTGTAGCAGCAAGACTAGCCGCAAGCCGAACTGGAAGTTGAGTCGCAGCCGCAAGCCGAAGCCGAAGCAGCAAGAATCAGAAGTGGCACCGCAGGCAATAGAAGCAGCCACTAACACTATAGCAGCAACCTCAGCCGCATCCGCAACCCGGAGATGGCACTACCGTAAGTCGAAGCCATCGCCACCTAGATCTCGTCAAAACGGATTCACTCAACGATGTTCACGTTGCAGACACCGCCTCACCAAAATGAGGAGGAGATCTAGAGACGAGATCCAAGAGAGCCTGCGAAGAAAGAAAGATGAAGGAAGGAGGGAAGGGAAGGAAGGGGGAAGGAAGGAGGGAAGGGAAGGAAGGGGGAAGAAAGTAGAGAAATGGTTGCGAAGAGAGGAAATGAGAAGATGGTTAGAGAGGAGAGGGAAGAGGGGAAGGAGGAGGGGAGATGGCTGCCACCGACCGCAGCCAAAGCTAGGGGCGGCGGCTAGGTAGAAAGAGAGGAAAATTCAAATAATCTGCACGTCTATAATTTCCGTTGACTCTTTTTTTGTTGTTTGTTTTATTTCTTTCTCTCTTCACTAAATAATGTGGTCATCACAATAGGAATCAAACTCATGAGAGCAATATATTGCTATCACAAATAAGAATCACCTACATTAAATATAAATCAAACTCAAAATTTCTGCACGGCTGTGGAAAGCCTAAGAATCAGGTGAGTTTGATTCCTATATAAGAATCATGTGACTTGAGTTTAATTCTTATAACACTAATTATACATTAGTGAATGTAATATTGGTGAGTTTTATATATTAATTGTGGGATCCAACTTGTTTTGATTGGTCATTACATCTTATTGTTGTTTTTAATTTTCTCTCTGTATTAAATAATGTGCCCCATCACAATAGGAATCAAACCCTATATTACTCTCACAAATAATAATCAATCTCATTATTTTATCGAAAAAAAAAATCAACCCCATTGTAGGAGTTTGATTTATATAAATAGGAATCAAACTCAAAATTTCCGGCCTACTATTGGTCTTTCACAATGGTTTAAGTGAGTTTGATTCGTATAACACTAATTATAAATTAGTGAGTGTAATATATGTGATTATTATGTATTAATTAAGAGACTCAACTTGTTTTCATTGATCATTGCATCTTTATTGTTGTTTTCATTTCATTCTCTCTCCATTAAATAATGTGGCTCTCATAATTGGAAGTAAACTCATGAGAACAAGTTCAGGAGTTCAATTCTTACAAATAGGAATAAAACTCAAATCTTGGGACTTATTGTGGAAGCCTAATGTTGTTATACCGCTTATTATTTTTTATTGTTAATAAAGGTTGTTAGGAAGAAACAACTTCGGCCTATTAAAAAGCCCAATAATGAAAAGGCCGAAGAAAAGCGCAAGAAGAAAATGAAATTAGATCATGAGAATTGAGAGCATACCCAAAAATAAATAAATATAAATGAAAACAGAGCATATATGACCGAGTCGCCAGTCATCACTCACCAGTTGCTACTCACCAACCATCCGCATTCGGCAGCCACAAGAAGTCATCAGAGACGAAGTGAGGCAACACACAGCAAAAGAAACACAGAGAGATGGCGTGGTGTGCGGCGAGGAGCTTCCATATGCCGACGGTCGACATGGCCGCATTGCGCACCCGGGCTCCCTTAGCCGCCGGCGTCGGCTTTGCCTCGGTCGCTGGCTCCTCTTTGTGGCGATCCTCGGTTTCTTCAAAGCCCTCGTCGCGCTTCGCTTGCTTAGCCATCTCTACCGACTCTCGTAATCCCTATCTTTCTATTTCTCCTCTTTTGTATTTACTTCGCTTCTCATTTCCCTCGGGTTGGTTACTCCGATTAGGCTGTTCCTCTTATTGGTTGGATGAATCAGCTCTCAATTATGGAACTTCCCTATCATTAATTTTAGATAAAATATTGAATTTTGGCTATGAATTTAACTTTGGGTTGTTTTTGTTTGCTTCATTAGGAATCAAGGAAGTTGTTCAAACAGACAAGGCTCCAGCTGCATTGGGACCCTATTCTCAAGCTATCAAAGCCAACAACTTCGTTTTTGTTTCTGGTGTTCTTGGTCTGGTTCCAGAGGTTTGTTTCATGATGTTTCAATTTGTGCAGTTTCATTGTCACTTTACTACGTTAGTCCAATCAATTTTGTTATCTGATAAAAACTTAATAACTTATGTGTTGTGTGATGAAATCCAGACTGGGAAGTTCATATCTGATAGTGTTGAAGGCCAGACAGAGCAGGTATTGATAGTAGTTTGTACATGGGTTGCTCATGTTCAATGTATTAGTATCAGTTGTGGTTTATTTGGTCTTGATATGATCGTAAGTGAATCTATTTTGTGCTTTCATTTGTATTCATTTGGTTGGTGAAATGTTATTGTTTTCTAATTTCTTAATGGTCAAAGCTATGACTTTCTAAGCCAATTAACTTCCTCTTGATTTACCAGTGAAATTCCGAGTAAAGTCGGGTAAAAGCTGTTTGAGATTTCAGCATTGCAGCATCTTGAATTTGGTATCTCTACCTAAATTACAACACTCACAGGAATTTCCTATTAGTAATTTTTTTCTTCTTAAACCGTGCAAACAAGCTTATATTAATGTTTCTTATAAGCCTTCATTAAGGAAAAGTTAAGTATTATCCTAATTTCTGTTTTAGTTATAGTGTTAAACTGCTGTGCTATAGATTCACAAGTAATATGATTAGCTTGTTCTTTAGTCATCAACCTTTTCGAAAGATGTGGTTGATATTGCTTGTCTAGGAATGTTTTAACAGAACTTTGCTTATGAAACTATCGCAGGTTCTGAAAAATATTGGGGAAATACTGAAAGCAAGTGGAGCCAACTATTCCTCTGTGGTTAAAACAACTATTCTGTATGGAATTGTTGTCTCTTTGCTCAATCTTAATTTGAGATTTTAGTGTTGGAGATGTAATTACTTGTTTTTGTTATGTTCATGCAGGTTGGCTGACTTGAAAGACTTCAAGAACGTTAATGAGATCTACGCTAAATGTGAGTTTTGTGGAGATATAAATTTGATGTATAAGATTGCATTCTTGATTTATGCATGAAAAATAGTGATACTCCATATTTCTACCATGTTTGATCTATTTGCCAAATCTATTAGGGTATGTTCGGATGAGGATTTCTAAGTAACACCTATTAAGTATTTACTTACATATCCCTCCAAGTGCATTGCATCTAGTCATTTGCGATTCCTCTATCCAATGTGTTGTGGTGCATATCTAACTAGTTTAGCCTAATTCCCTTGGTACTTTGAGGCTCCTCATCCAAACACACCCTAAGGCCACGTTTGGTGGGTAGGATTGGGTTAAATTGGATAACTCATCAAATCTTATGTATCTTGAATGTAAAAATGGATGTGTTTTCATTGTAATGGGATTAGAGGGTAGTAGACATAGAAGGAAAATTATCCAATCCAATCCACTAAAAATAGTAAGAATAGAAGAGGTAAGTTTCCTTCTTTGTCTAAACCCTATAATCCTCTTATAATGAAAACACATCCACTTTTACCTTCAAGATACATTGAAATTGTTTTTGATAAGATATCCAATCCAATCGAATCCCACCCACGGCCTAGGAGTTTCTAGGTACTCATTTGACTTCCATTACTAAATACAAAAAGGGTGTTAAATATATGAAGTTTACTTTCACCCACCAATTTTCAGTTTATAGACCAGATCTCCACTTTTTGCATGATCAAAATTTCTGTTCAAGTTCACAGAATCATGAATATGGATTCTTGAATCTATAGTCTAGAACAGATGAAGCAGGGTTGTTGGTTGGATCTTGGTCTTCTGAAGCGGATGTGAATTTCTTTTAAAGCTAGTCTTTCCTCGAACACACAACTGTATTTTGCTCAACTGGTGTACAACTGTTTGATTTAGAAAGCTATGTGAAACACGGTGGTGGCTATAGTTGTACTCGTTCATTCAACCTGGGTTATGGTTTTGTTCTGCAGATTTTCCATCACCAGCCCCAGCTCGTGCCACATATCAGGTAGCAGCATTGCCATTGGATGCCAAGATTGAAATCGAGTGCATTGCAGCACTTTGAGCTCCTATTAGACAGCCTCTTAGTAGCAACTTAGATAATAATGTAGGTGGTGGCATCTTTGAGTATGGAGTTTGGCTTGTTTATTTCCACCCCTTTGCACGTTGTGGTTATTGTAACATCATTTCTGTACTTAACTACTACAGAGCAGGACAAATAAGGGCTAATTTATCCCTTTTACTCCTGGGGCAGTCTTTAGTAATTACCATCATTTACTCTCTTAGGCGGCTATTTTCATTCCACATATATGATATATGGGTGTGCCTGTGTTGTAGCTTTTTTAACGAATATGGGAGTTAGTTATAGTGTGTGTTATCCGGTAACAATAATTAAGGAGCACCTGCGGTTATAATTGTTAAATAGTTATGAACAAAAAATTGCGATTATATGTCGGAAATTATTTAGGCCTATTAAGTCTATCATGTTGGTATTTTTTATTTATTTTTTATTGCCAAATACCTAATTATGACTTATAATTCATTTTACATTCTAAAATTATGAAACTATTGGGACGGTAATATAATAAATGCTTTTTAAATGCCGCATGACCTTGTTATCGTAATTTAACATTTCATCTTGCACAAATTTTTTTAAGCAACATCTAAGTCTGACGTTTTAAATATTTGGTCAAATATTAATGATATCACAATCCTTGCTCTCTATATTTCAAAAAGAGAAGTTAAAATTTGTCTCAAAGTATTTCCAGCATATTCTTCAAATTTTGTTTTGGACAAATTTGTCCAAAAACATCAAGATAGTCCTGTAGCAGATTCTCCATTTTAATGTTAAATTTAACATAATAAATTGTGCTAATTATATTTAGCCAACTATTGTTCATTTGGACAAATTTAAAGTTAAATATAGTCTGTTGCATGACTATTTTAATGCTTGTGCATAAATTTTAGGTCAAATTTGTCCAAAAGTTACATTTGAAGAGTCTGATGTGAATACTCTAAGCTCTACAAACGAAAAGCTCGCTCGGTATATTTTTGTCAGTACTGTTAAAAAATTTATCAAATTATTGATATTACACAAAATGACCCAATTTTTTGGTAAATAGTGGGTCATGTCAAAAGTAATAATAATATACTTTTGGTGATAAGTTCAATTGGGCATTTTGAAGTAAAAAATCTACAATAAAGCTAGTGTGAAATATTTAATAATTTTTAGGCACGTTTACTTATCAAGAATGAGAATATTGGGTAATCGGAGAAGTAGGCAATTGGAGAAGTAGACAATCAGAGAAGTAGACAATCAGAGAAGTGGGTAATCATTCTTATTGAGCTGTTTACTAACTATATCGAATTAGAACATTAATGTGATTGCTTTTTATTGTTATTGTTTACTAACCGTTATGAATCATAATAAAAATTAATTGATTACTAAAATACCCTTTCTTTTTCCTATTTTTTTAACATCTCATTCTCTTGTCTGATCACTCTCTCAAAACCCATTTGATGAAAGATTCGATTCATTAAAAAAATAAAGTGTTCTTCTTTCCCTTTACATGCATATGTAACTCTACTTTTAAATTGTCTTGATATCATATAAATTTTTACTTCACAAAATAAACAGCATGATAATAAAATAAACAAGTTCAATAAATTCATAATCTCTGTAAAAAAAAATTATTAACCATTAAACAAGTCATAGTCTACCTAAAAAATTTATTAACTCTAGAAATGCATAATTGAAAAAAAAAATTATAATCTCCACGTAATCATAATCATAGATAAAAATTGTAAATCATGTTTTTAGTTATTGAAGGAGATGGCTCGGAAAATGAGGATTTATTCACATGAGAACATCATTATTAGTTATAATTTTTTTAATTAATACATGTAAACTATGTTCTTAGTTTTTTTTAATATTGGGTTAGGGAATTTGGAATTATTGTAGAATTGTAGGTTACTTTAGTAAATTAAAATAATGAAAAAAGGTAATGGGAATCATTTACGTCCCTCCCCTAGTTAATGAGAATACCCAAAATGGGCAATGATATTGATTATTTTGAATGGGTAATAATTGAGAAACAATTAATTAGTTGCAAATAAACGTAGGAGAAGAGTAAATTATTTTCTCTTCTTTTTATTCTCTCTCTAAAAATTTTGCTCTGCCTTCTCTCTAAAAAAACCAAGAGACTTTCAACCCTAGCCGCCGATCCCCTTCGGGGTCGACGGCAACTCTCTTCCCTATCCTTTTCTCATCTATTCTTCTTCTCTTCTTTTTTCCCTTTCTCTTCTCCTATTCTTTCTCTTTTCCCCCTCGTTTCGATCCGCCTCGTCGTCTTTACTTTATGGACCACCTTCTGCTGTGCTCCTATGGCGGATGGGTGATGGTGCGGCGGTTGGCTTTCCATTGAGGTGGCTCATCTGGGTGGCCTGATGATGGACTTGTGGTTTGAGTTCCGGTATTGGGTCGGACGCGATGGAAGTCCATATTTGCCTGTGGTCTTTGTGGGCGACGAGATCTAGCTGTGACGGCGATGGTTGCGCACGGGGATTGCTGCATCGATGCGGTGTTTATGGTGGTGGTGCTTTATATGCGACTGCGGCGATGCGAGGAGTTGTTGCGGCTACGGCGACGCATGGGAGGCGGCGTTGCTGCGGCTGTGGAGAGGCTTGGGCGTAGCGCTGCTACGGCTGCTACGACACTTGGGGCAGCGTTGTTGCGGCTGCGACATGGCTTCTTTATTTTGCTGCGACTGCTGTAAATGCTCCAGCGGCGGTTCTTCTCAAATCTGTATGCTCTGTTTTCTGCGATGGTGGCTGCTTTTGTGATTGTGACTGCGGCGTCAACGGTTGCTGCAACGGTGGCCATGACGGTGGCTCCGACGGCGACTGCGACTGCGACCGTGGCAAGGGTGCGGGTGAGGTTTGGTTTTACTGCATGTTGGTGCAGGTGGTGATCTTGTCGTCATGCTCTACTTCTTGGGCTATCTGGTATTTGGGCCGTGTTTTGGTCCAACCTTTTTTGGGATGTGCCTTGGTTTTATTCTTTCTCTGGCCTTGTTTTGGGCTTGGGGTTTGAATTAGTTTATTTTAGCAATTGGGCTCGGCCTTAGTGTAGTTTAGGCTCTATTTCTGGGCTTTAAATTAGTGATTTGGATCAATGATGTGGCTTTGATTCAGGTTAAGACATGTGCTTGTATTTTATGAGTTTATTAGTGGGTGTAAACTAGGTTTCTTGCTTTTCCTAAGGAATGCCCCTTGTAAACTTGTAGTGTTAATTTTTTGAATGATACTTTTTGACCTATCAAAAAAGAAAGAAAGTAAACGTAGGAGAAGTAAGTAATGAGAAACATTACTTTTGATTTCATTCTCATTACTCATAAGTAAACCTTCTTTTTAATAAAAGAATAATATTATAGGCGCCAAGTGAAATCCCAAATTTTTATATCCCAACCTATGTGGTGTACGACGTGGCAATCCACATCATTTTTTTTTAATTGACTATATCAAATTAAAAATAAGAAGAAAATCAAACATAAGAATTAAAAATCAAAATAATTAAGAAGAATAAAATCCTAATTCAACTATTATTCTCTCAAAGACTATGTCGTCGACTCTACCAACAAGAATGCCATCGACCTCCAACCTCCACCAAGGTAGCAACGTCGAACTTTGGCCTCATCAAGTCTAATCAATTCATACCAAATCTTTGACAAGAAAAAAAAAATAAGGTCATCAAACTTTGGCCATGGCCATGGAAGACTCTCCATTGCTTCCTTGCAACAACCCGGATTTATTATTAAAGTGAATTTGTAAAATTGGTTTGAAAATGACGATTTTACCCTTGGGATTAATAGGTGTTCGGAAGTCACTTTTATTTGGAGAAACTTTTGGAAGTTTTTCTTGGACCGTTGTGTAGGTCTCGAACTCACAAGTTTGTAGACAGACGACACACGAAAAACGAGGTTGATATGAGGGAGTTATGGGTCTAGAAACTTCAGGGGCAATTTGGTAATTTTGAGTGCAGATATTTTTACACCCGTTTTTTTTCTCCTCATTCCAGATTTTTCTTCATTCTTCCCCCCTCCCTCTCGTGATTTCTCCCTGGGAGAATCACACCAAAACTGAACCCCCATCTTCCTTGATTTTGATTTCGACCGTTTGGACCCAAGGCAGATATACCATCATCTTCCTTTCTTCTCCGCGAGTAGAACAACATCCTTTTAGAGTTGGGAGGACAACCGTGAACGAAGAACAATGAGGAGAAGTTTTTGAGCTTCTTGATCAAATTTTGGCCAAACAAGGTATGATCTCGAGTATTTGACCTCATTTTTGAGTTCCTGGGAGTGAATAGATGGATTTCTATGTGTGGATCACATTTTTTGGTGAAGGAATGAAGGAATTGGAGCTCGTCGGAGATGGCGATTTTCGGTCGTCTACTACAGTGAGTCCTGATGGCTGGTTCGACTGGTGTTGAGATGGCATGCCACCTAGTAGCAACGTGGTGCCACCTGGCAGACACATGGTGCCACCTGGCAGCCACATGGTGATAGGACCCTTCCCGAATTTCCCCTCAAAACCCGGGAAAAACCCTGCTCCCGTCTAATAACCTAAAGAAATTCACAGAATACCCCTAAATCCTTGCAATTAATTATGAGAATTCTGCCAAAATTCGACAGAATATCCCCTTATGGACTCGTTAACTATCTTAGCCTCTCGACTGAGCAACTACACCGGTGGCTAACCGGCCTGGTCATGTCAAGGTAAGAGCCAATACTTCGCCACATATCACAATGTGGGAACCCCTGATCATGATTCGAAGTTTATAGTCCACTGCTAACAAGCTTTGATACCAAGTTGACAGTAGGTCAGACACTGCTGAAACCTCATACTAGTGGTGGCCCTACAGGGTAACCTCACGAACTTGTTTTACGCCCCAGCCTCTCAACTGACAACATTTAACACAAATGTTTAATACATGAAATACCTTTAACCTTTAGAAACATTAAATAAACTTTATAGGGGTTCCAACTGAACCTCTTCTGTACTTGATTGAACCCACCTACCTGTCAGTCGCAGGATAGCCTAGTAGTTCACAAACAACCTCGGAGGACCTCCTCCATAATCTAACAAAATAACTGACGCATCACCCTCATGTGAATCGTTAATAACTAGTCAATATGGGTCACCGCCCACACCAACCCACTGACCCGGATGATAAAGGTACCAACCTTGGTTGAATTGAGTCTCACTGACTTACTCCGAGTCGTACTCGATATCCCGGCTCGTCCAGAGCACCCTGAGTGGTAACTCGATATCTTGCTCCTCCTGAGCACCCCGAGTGGCAACTCAATATCCCTGCTCATCCCCAGCCGTAGCTCAATATCCCGATTCATCCTGAGAGTATGATGGAATCCTCCATAACATACCTTAAACCTCAACGATATAGTGAAGAAAGATCCCTCGACGCCAATATTGGAGAACCCCTCAACGATCTGGCGGAGACGTACCCTCAATGTTAGTCGGAGAACCCTAAAAAATTTGCGAAGAAAGTCCCCTCGAACGCCAACATCGGAGAACTCCTCAATGATCTGGCGGAGACGTACCCTTAACGCCAGTCGGAGAACCCTCACCAATGTGGTTGAGAAAGACCCCTCGAACGCCAACATCGGAGAACCCCTCAACGATCTGGCAGAGACGTACCCTCAATGACAGTCGGAGAACCTTGTGGTATAACATAATACACAAAAGTACACCTGCCACGCAATCCCGAAAACCCAGTATGTTCTCCGTACATCCAAATACCAAATCAAGGAAGCCCTAGCCCCAAGGAATTCCTTGACACATTAATAACCCAATTCCCTTGACCTCCCGAGCCAAAACCCGCTCCATGATCAACCATTACCGTTGGGATTACTCAAACGAGGCTCAAAATGAACTCCAATGGCCTCAAAACTGCCAAAATTTGATTCGGAATGTCCCAAAACCCTAGCCACATGTCGTCATGGGTCAAAAAATAGCCCCACGCACTGGTAGAACGCCGGACCACGTGCCCTCACGCACCGCCACGCGTCGTCACGCGCCCCACGCTTCCTGTACTGTTCACGGTGGAATATTTCGTCAAACCTGACGGAATCGTAATATTCCATTCAGATTAAAGGCATTAGGGTTCCGTCATAAGACCGTTATCTTTTGACGGAATATGCTAACACCGTCAGCATATTCCGTCAAATCTTGCCGATGTCAGTTGACTCAACAGTCAACTGACTGCTGACTGGAAGCTGAATGTGCTGCCACGTGGCTCCATGTGGCAGCTAAGTCAACTGCTGACGGTCGCCACGTGGCATGCCAAGTCATACGCCGCCGGTCGGACCAGTCACCGGAGTCTCACCGGAGAAGACGACTGCGCCGCCGTCCATTGTCGCTGGAAAACTCCATTGCCGGCCGACCTTGAATTTTTCCTAACTTTCTCAAATCTCAACCGTTTTTCACCAATATTTATTCTAAATCTATCTACTCGAACCCAGGAACTCATAAATGACCTATAAACACGAAACCCATACCTGTGTTGGCCGAAAAATTGATTGAAAGGTTTCAGTTTTCTTTCCCTCAGTTCGGAGTCTCCCGCGGCTGCCTCCAACCATCGTTGGTACGTCTGTGATCACAAGGAGGGGAATTCGATTAGTTAAATAGAAATGGAGGATCTTGCCTTGAATCGAAGTTCAAAATTTTGGGTTTTTGGGTTTTGGTCGCACGGGTTCGGGGTGAGCATCGAAGAGAGAGGGAGTGAAAACAAAATATCTGGGAGAATCTAATCTACTTGGGTTAAAATATCTACCAAGCCCAAATTACCAAAATGCCCCTGAATAATCTAGACCCACAACTCTCTCACACGAACTCCGTTTTCCACGTGTTGCCTGTCTACGAACTCGTGAGTTCGATACCTACGCAACGTCCCCGAAGCACAACCAAAAGTGTCCCGAAACAAAAATTGACTTTCAAGCCCCTTAAACAACAAAAGGGCAATTTCATCCATTTGCAAAATAATTTACGAAAATTAAATAATTAAATTTCCGGGTAGATACAATCCCCCCCCCCCCCCCCCCCCCCCCCCCCACCCCTTAAAGGCCCTTAACTCAAGTCAAGGAACCAACCTCCTGTTCCAAGTCCTCTCGCGTCACCACGGATACGAACTGAGCCTCAGCTGCGATTCCCAATTGAATCTGTGCACTCTGCACAATTTATTTGTTCCCATCTCGAAAACAAACCGTAGACGAGAACAACAACCAGGAGACATCCTAGAGACACCAAAATCCATTCAACCCAGAACATACCTCAAAGCAAGGCTTTGAGCTAGAGAAGTCCATTGCGGGTCCTACTCCTAACATGACTACAATTACCTCAAGTCATGATGTCAAATGACCGAGTATACCTCGAAGCAAGGTGTCAGATAGGGTCACGTGTACCAAGTGCAGTCAGCCTTAATGATCTAGCGGAGAACTACGTGCCACGCCAAAAATTAGAGCATATTGACGATCTGGCGAAGGAAAAATCCTACCACGCCAATCTAGGAAAAATCCCTCCACATATCCGAGTATCTCAACATATATGGGTCCCTGTACGACATAGCAACAACCTCAACGATATGGCGGAAAACTACCCTGCAACACCAACATCGGAGAACCCCTCAACGATCTAGCGGAGAAATACCCGCCAACGCTAGTCGGAGAAAACCTTGACGAATACGTGATGGAAAAATACCCATCACCAAGTGCTGGAGAAAACATACATTTTTCCCCTCCACGAATAAAACAATGCATGCATGAAATTTCTTTGTATATAAATATAATATATAGATAATCCGAAAACCCACCGAAAAATCCATCTTTTGTTAAAACACTTGGTTGGACCCACAAAAATCCGTAATAATGAAAAACATACCGTGGTCCACAGTTCTGCTTTGAAAACCCTCCTCAAAGGAGTTTAAATCATGGAAACCGAACTAGACACAAAATATACATCAAAACATATCCTACTGCGCCCGAATAAAATCCCGAGTCGTAGCTCAAAACCCTCAACACAACTGATATACCTCGAGTTATGCAAAACCCTATACTATGCGTAGACAGCCTCAACGACCTGGTGGAGAAATACCCCTCGACACCAGCGTCGGAAAACCCTCAACGATCTGGCGGAGAAAGACCCTTAACTCCAGCATTGGAGAAAACATTGACCTTTGGGGACAGTAATTCAGTGAAAACTAAAATTCATGTTTTGAAATCCTTATTTCTTGGCCTAAGCCAAATTCATTGAAAAATCGAGTCTATGCCCAAATCCAATAAAGTCACAAATTCGAGTCTAAACCCAAAAATCATGGACTCAACCGAAACCCAAAATCTATCATGTCAAAACGACATAAAAGCAGAGTCCGAAAAAAAAACCAGGCCACAACCCAAAACATTATTCCCATGTCCAATAATGATTTATTAAAATAATTTTCTAAATTCCAGAAATTTTCCAAAAACAATACGTAACAAGCAGTTATGTTAAATATATCTTTATGCATGCATTATAGTTTACAAAACCAAAGTCCACTCACAGCAACAGCGACGCCTACCTCGCCCGTGCATCACATAACTCCCAACTCTCCGCCTCCCTCAGTTCTAGGTCGCTAAAGAGACAAACTTCTAGGAGGCATCTCGTTGACAAGAATCCTTAAATAATTTCCCCTCGAAACTCGGGAAGAACCCTACTCCCGTCTGACAACCTAAAGAAATTCTCAGAATACCCCTAAGTCCTTGCAATTAATTATGAGAATTCTACCAAAATTCGGCAAAATCTCCCATTAAGAACTGGTTAACCGTCTTAGTCTCTCGATTGAGCAACTGCACTGGTGGCTAACCGGCCTGATCATGTTAGGGTAAGAGACAATACTTCGCCACAGATCACAATGTGAGAACCCCTGATCATGATTCGAAGTTTATAGTCATCTGCTAACAAGCTCTGATACCAAGTTGACAGTAGGTCAGACACTGCTGAAGCCTCAAACCAGTGGTGGCCATATAGGGTAACCTCACGAACTTGTTTTACGCCCCAGCCTCTCGACTGACAGCTTTTAACACAAAAGTTTAATACTTAAAATACCCTTAACCTTTATAAACATTAAATAAACTTTACAGGGGTTCCAACCGAACCTCCTCTATACTTGACTGAACACACCTACCTGTTAGTCACAGGATAGCCTAGTTGTTCACAAACTACCTCGGAGGACCTCCTCCGCAATCTAACAAAATAATTGACGTGTCACCCTCTTATGAATCGTCAATAACTCGTCAATCTGGGTAACCGCCTACACCAACCTACTGACCAGGATGAGGAAGGTACCAAACTTGGTTGAATTGAGTCTCAATGACTTACCCCGAGTCGTACTCGATATCTCGGCTCGTCCTGAGCACCCCGAGTGGTAACTCGATATCCGGCTCCTCTTGAGCACCCCGAGTGGTAACTCGATACCCCTGCTCATCCCCAACCATAGCTCAATATCCCAGTTCATGCTGAGAGTGTGATGGAATCCTCCATGACATACCTCAAACCTCAACAATATGGTGGAGAAAGATCCCTCGATGCCAATATCGGAGAACCCCTCAACGATCTGGCGGAGAAGTACCCTCAACGATCTGGCGGAGAAGTACCTTCAACGCCAGTCAGATAACCCTCAATAATGTGGTGGAGAAAGACCCCTCGAACGCCAACATCAGAGAACCCCTCAATGATCTGGCGGAGACATACCCTCAACTCCAGTCGGAGAACCCTCAACAATGTGGCGGAGAAAGCCCCTCGAACTCCAACATCAGAGAACCCCTTAACAATCTGGTGGAGACGTATCCTCAATGCCAGTCGGAGAACCTTGTGGTATAACATAATACACAAAAGTACACATGCCACGTAATCCCAAAAACCCAGTTCGTTCTCCGTATATCCAAATACCAAATCAAGGAAGCCCTAGCCCCAAGGAATTCCTTGACACATTAATAACCCAACTCCCTTAACCTCCCGAGCCAAAACCCACTCCATGGTCAACCATTACCGCTGGGACTACTCAAACGGGGCTCAAAACGAACTCCAATGGCCTCAAACCTGCAAAAATCTGATCCGGAATGTCCCAACACCCTAGCCACGAGTCGTTGTGGGCCAGAAAATAGCCCCACGCACCACCACGAGCAGGTAGAATGCTAGACCACGCGCCAACCCCCACCCCCCCACCCGCCCTGTACCGTTCACGGTGGAATATTCCGTCACTCTGACGGAGTATTCCATCAAATATGACAGAATATCCTGACGGAATCAGAATATTCAGTTCAGACTAACGGCGTTAGGGTTCCATCTTAACACCATTATCATTTGATGAAATATGCTAACGCCGTCAGCATATTCCGTCAAATCCTGATTGCGTCAGTTGACACAATGGCCAACTGACTGCTGACTAGACGCTGACTGTGCTGCCACATGGCAGCTGAGTTAGCCGCTGACGGTCGCCACGTGGCTGCCACGTGGCACCACGTGGCTACCACCTAGCACCAAGTGGCTGCCACCGGCATGCCACGTCAGTCACCGCCGGTCGGACCAGTCCCCGAAGTCTCATCGTTGACTCGCCGGAGAAGACGACTGCGCCGCAGTCTACCGCCGTAGCCGAAAAACTCCATTGCCGGCCGACCTTGAATTTTTTCGAACTTCCTCAAATCTCAACCGTTATCCACAAATATTTAGACTAAATTTATCTACTCGAACCCAGGAACTCAGAAATTACCTCTAAACACGAAACCCATACATGTGTTGGCCGAAAAATCGATCGAAAGGTTTCGGTTTTCGTTTCCTCAGTTCGATGTCTCTCGCAGCAGCCTCCAACCATGGTTCGTACGTCTGTGATAATGAGAAGGAGGGGAATTCGATTAGTTAAATAGAAATGGAGGATCTTGCCTTGAATCGAAGTTCAAAATTGTGGGTTTTTGGGTTTTGGTTGCACAAGTTCGGGTTTAGCATCGAAGAGAGAGAGAGTGTAAAAAAAATATTTGGGAGAATCTGATCTACTTAGGTTAACATATCTACCTAAGCCTAAATTACCAAAATGCCCCTGAACAATCTAGACCTACAACTCTCTCACACGACCTCTGTTTTCCGCGTGCTGCCCGTATACGAACTCATGAGTTCAAGACCTACGCAACGGTCCCCGAAACACAACCAAAAGTGTCTCGAAACCAAAATTGACTTTCAAACCCCTTAAACAACCAAAGGGACGTTTCGTCCTTTTGCAAAATAATTTATAAAAATTAAATAATTAAATTTCTGGGTCGTTACACGTGGAGCCATGTGGCAGCACAATCAGCTACTCAGTCAATTGCCCAGTCAACTGCTTAGTCAGTAGCCCAGTCAACCGTGAAGTCAACTGACATCATCAACAATTGACAGAATATGCTAATGTCGTTAGCATATTCCGTTAAAAGGTAACAGCGTCATAACAGAGCCCTAACGTCGTTAATTGGACGAAATATTATGTCAGAGTTGACGGAATATTCTGTCAGAGCGACAAAATATTATGTCGACACTGTGTAGGCGCGTGGCGCGTGTAACGACCCAGAAATTTAATTAGTGAATTTTCATAAATTTATTTACCAAAGGACGAAATTACCCTTTCTATATAAGGGGCTTGAAAGTAAATTTTTGTTTTGAGACACTTTTAGCTATGTATCGGGGACCGTTGCGTAGGTCTCGAACTCACGAGTTCGTAGAGAGGCGACATGTGGAAAATGGAGTCAGTGTGAGAGATTTGTGGGTCTAGAATGTTCAAGGGAATTTTGGTAATTTGGCCTGGGTAGATATTTTTAACCCCAAGAAGGTCATATTCTCCTCATTTCTCTCTCTCTTCCCGATCTTCATCCATTTTGTGCGAACTGAACCCAAAAACCTAAGATTTCAAACTTCAATTTGAGGCGAGCTCATCCGTTTTGGTTCCACTAATCGGAATCTCCTCCTCCCTGCAATCAAGGACATACTGAATGTCGAAGAAAGTAATCGCGGGAGACACCGAACCGAGGAAAAGAAAAATTGAAACTTTTGATCGATTTTTTGGCCAAAATAGGTATGGGTTCGTGTTTAGACTTCATTTTTGAGTTCCTGGGTTCGAGTAGATGGATTTAGACTAAAAATTTGTGAAAAATTGTTGAGATTTGAGGAAGTTAGGAAAATTTCAAGGTCGGTCGGCAATGGCGTTTTCCAGCGACGGTGACGCACGGCAGAGCGGTCGTCTTCTCCGGTGACTAGTTCGGTTAGAGGGGCTGACATGGCATGCCACTTGGAAGCCACGTGGAGGCCACCTAGAGCCACGTGGATGCCACCTGGCAGCCACTTGGATGCCACCTGGCAGCCACTTGGAGGCCACCTAGCAGCCATGTGGTGCCACCTGGCCGTTGAGTCAGCACCGAGTCAGACGCGTGAGACACTGTAGCAGGCACGTAAGGCACTGTAGCCAGAGTGTGGCTGAGTTGCCGACCTTCTATCGGCGCGTGGGATCGGTTCTTGGGTCACGGCGATGCGTGTCGATAAGGTTTCAGCGTTCCAGACCTTTTTGCGTCGGTTTCAGGTTAATTGAACGTCAATTAGGGGTAGTTTTAGGCGTCTGAAGTGGCTGCATTTTTAGTGTGACGCGAGTGGACCTCACGGGGTTTAGGGAGTCTAAATGTAGGGTTTTAATTATAGTTGATAATCCCAATTGTTACTTTTGACATGCGATACTGCTCCGGGAACTTCAGAGGAGCGTACGACTCGGGATTGAGCTTATTTGGACGTGTGGTGAGTGGACTTTGGTTTTGTAAAGTATAATGCATGCATAAAGGTATATTTGATATAATTGCTTATTACGTATTGTTTTGGAAAAAATCTGGATATTATTAAATTATTATTGGACACGGGCTTTCAATAATTATTTGGAAATGACGTTTTGGGCTATGGCCTGGCTTTATGGTTTCGGGTTTTATATGGTTTGACTTGATTGATTTTGGATTTTGATCGAGTCCATGATTTTGAGTTTAAACCCAATTTTTCAATGAATTTGGCATAGGCCAGGAACGAAAGATTTCAAAACATGGATATTGGTTATTACTGAATTATTGTCCCCGAGGGTCAAGGTATTTCTCCGACTGGCATCGAAGGGTATTTCTACGACTCATGACTTGAGGTATTATCAGTCGTGTGCTCGTTGAGGGTCCACATATCTTGAGGTATTATCGGACGTGTGTAGAATAGGTCCCTGGGTGGGACCTCTCGGGTTCTGTCCATTGCATGAGGTACTATCGGCGATGGTTAGGAGGGCTTGTCTCCATGTTGGACGACTCTGGATATTGAGCTATGGCTCGGGAAGAGCCGGATATCGGGTTATGGCTCGAGATGGAGTCAACGAGTCTCAATTCAACCAAGTCTTGAATATTGAATTGAATCAATCATTGAGGCATGTATGGACTTCTATACAAGTTTAGGGAAAAAGAAGCATGACCAAATTATCATACTCAGGGGATGGTAGGATGTTTTACGTGAGGGATATGCCGGCTGATAATATGATATGCCAGTCGAGGATACTTTCATCATCGAGGTCAGTGGGTGGTGTGGGCGGTGACCCGTATTGACAAGTTAAGGTTGATTCAAATGTGTACAACCTTTCAGTCATTTAATATCGTCTTGAGAGATTATGATATTGATAGATTCTTCACTACTATGGAATCTAGTAATTGACCTTCGTAGTCCGAATTAAATTTCCAAGTGTCAGTCAGCACCCAGTACTGCCTGTACCCAGGTGGATATTCGGGGCTGAGCGTGACACTGTTTGGTTTGTATCTGTTATTGCATCATTCTTTTTTCAGGTGGATGATGGTTAACCAAGTACGGGGAAGGGAAATGCTGATTTTTCAGTAAAATTCTCGTACGATGTCTTTACGGCAGTAAGGGTATTTCTAGTATTAAATTGTGATGTTAGAGGTTGTCAAACGGGGGCAGGGTCTTTCTCGGGTTTCGAGGGGAAATTCGGGAAGGGTCCTGTCATTCATGCTTCTGTCATTGGTACTGGAGGTCGACGACGACAAAAGCTTTCAAAATTATTGAAAGGGTATACTAAAATAAAGTGTCCATGGGCAATGACCAGTATACTAAAATAATGTTCACATTTCCTCTCTAGATCAAGACAGTATATATTTATTATTTGGCTATGGCCATGGAAGACTCTCCATCAAAATCATATATACGGCTTTCTCGTTGGTACTGGAGGTAGACAACAAGGAATAGAGTTTTAAAGGAGAGAATGAAGAGTAGGGTTTTATTTTTCTTAATTTTAATTGTTTATATTTGATTTTTAAAATTTTTTAATTTGAAATAGTTAATTAAAAAAAGATGATGTGGATTGCCACGTCTTAAGCCTCATGTGTTGGGATAGAAATTTGGATTTTCACTTGGTACCCATAGCATTATTGTTAATAAAATAAAGAGTATAATATAAAATAAAGGATAAACTACATAAAAGTATTCAAACTATAGGGAGCATTTCAAGTTCATACCCAAACTATGAAAATGTTCATCTAGGTACCCAAACTATAAAAACACAACATCTAGGTACCCACCATTAGCAATCTGTTAAAAAAATCTGTTAAGTGCCCAAGAGGCATTTGTGGGGCCCTTTCTATGCTGACATGGACTTAAAATAATTATTTTACTTTTAATTTTATGTTTTTAATTTTTTTTACTCTCTCTCTACCCAACCCCTTTCTCTCTCCCCGAAACCCTCATTCTTCTTCTTCTCGGCGATAGCAACACCAGCCACCACCGCCACCCTCAATCCTGACCACGACCAGCCTCACCATCGCACTTAAACGCCCCCTCTCATCGAGACGACCTCATCCCTGCCACCCATCATCGTCGAAGATGGCCATAGAGGGAGAATCGAGGACGTGAACCTAGAAAACCTTCGTCGCCATCGACGACGTTTTCGGTGGACACAGCCGATGAGACCACCTCCAATAGCTTCGCTTGAACAAGGCGAGCCTAGTCCTGCCGTCCTTTGCCATTGTTGGTGCCTGAATCGCACAGATCAAGAGTCAAAGTCTGATGGCATTCGAAGCTTCTCCAATTTCCCGTTGGTTGTATTGCTCGATTCCTGAAGTCAGGCAAGTACACCATGCGAGTCGGTGCCAACGCTCCGGTCTATCTATCCGCCGTTCTCGAGTATCTCGCTGTTGAGGTTTGTGCCTTCAATCTTCTTCATTTCGATTGTTCCTTCCTTTGAGAAAATGCACTAGGATTGTTTATCTTATTTGTTTGTTAACATTTTTAACCAATTGGCTTATGATCGGAAATGATTCTGATAATTATGAAATTTCTGATTGGATTTGTATGAATCGATTTTGGATATGATCTAAGTCTTAGGGGTTTGTTTGGATTACAGGTGCTTGAGCTGGCTGGAAATGCTACCAGAGACAACAAGAAGAATCGAATTGTTCCAAGGCACATTCAGTTGGTTGTGCGTAACGATGAGGAGCTGAGTAAGCTTTTGGGAACTATTACAATTGCCAATGGCAGCGTCCTTCCAAACATTCACCAAAATCTGCCACCGAAGAAGATTGGTAAAGGGAAGGGCGACATCGGTTCTGCTTCACAAGAATTTTAGGGTTACTTATTAAAATTTGAGGCTTATTGGTTGTAAACACAAATTTGGGGACTTTTGGGTGCATTCAGATTCATTATCGGTTGTTAATTTGAGGATTTGAGATGATATGAGTTATTTCTCTATAATGCAATGGATCATTTACTTCTAGTGTGTGAACTTTTTCTCTACTGATTTTAGAGAAATTATTGAAGATTTAATTATATTCATTTGTTTGACAAAATTGAATTTGATTTATATTTTCTATTTTGGGTGCTAATTTCTGGATCCAAATTTATATCTTTGTATTTTTGGTAGAGAGAGAAATGAGTTGGGTAGAGAGAGTAAAAAAAATTAAAAATAAATAAAATAAATAAATAAATTATTATTTTAAGTCTATGTCATATAGAAAAAGACCTCACAAATGCCACTTAGACATTTAATAGATTTTTTTAATAGATTATTAACAGTGTAAACTTAGATGTTATGTTTTGATAATTTAAGTACGTAGATAAATTTTTTTATATTTTATAATTTGAATATAAACTTAAAATGATAGTATTTTTATATAATTTATCCTAAAATAAAATACTTCCGTTAAAATAATTTGCACAGTATTTTCCAGCGGCGCCTCTTCCCCCAAACCCTCTCACGCACTCTCTCCCCTCTCCCCTCTCCCCGACTCTGTCTGTCTTCTTCCTCTAACCTCTGGCCGTCACTCCTTCTCTCCCGTCTCTCTCTCCTAAGTTTAAACCTACCTCTCCTCCAGGTTGACTTCGGGTACCACTCTTCCTCCTCGCACGCACCTCCTCGCAGCGCAGGTCGTCTTCCTTTCCTGGTAACATCTCACCCTTTAATTTTGTTTCTCTTTCTTTTCTTTTGCCCTCATGTGGCGCTGTGCAAAAAAAACGATGCGTGCTTGGTTGGTCCTTCTTCTAAGCTGTCTATTTTAATAGTTTTCGCCTACAGTATCTTAAGTTCCTGAGTCATAATCGACTACAAATCCAAAGCTTCAAAATCATGGCGGACACCGAAGATAGAGTCAAGCTGTGAGTTAATTTTGTGACGGTGTAATTATGCGGATTGGAATTTCACACTCAAATTCTGTACCATTCTGATTTCTGTTGCTGCTTCTGTTTTCTAGGGAAGCTCCCCACCTTGCTGCTTTGTTGAAAGAAATGAAGGAAGGATTGGATATAGTGACCACCAAAGTCCAAGCTTTAACTGCAAAGGTAAACCATATCCAATCCCTCCTTCTAAGGGACATTGTAATTTATTTTTGCTCTATTTTCTTCGTGCTGCTATGTTCCTTCTAAATGTTTCTTCCACTTGGGGGTTATAGGAAATTATTTCTTGACTTATAGTGCTCCCTTCTGATTCAAATTAATAAAGGAAGCTTTGTTCTTCCAAAAAGTTTCTCTCTTTTTTTACTTTTTTTTGTTGCAGGAATTCATTGAAACAATTGGAGATTATAGAAATCCAGATTGGCATGTTAGTGTAACCGGCATGCTAGGGTAGATGTTTCCATTCTTTGATTTCTAATCCATGTTTGATGTAACAGGTGAAAGCAAATCAGTATCCAACAGCAGAAGGTATAAGCTATCTAGAAGCCAAGCATTTGCTGCTCTTGAACTATTGCCAGTCACTTGTCTATTACTTACTTCGCAAGGCTAGTGGGTTCTCAATAAATGGACATCCTGTTGTTCGGAGCCTTGTGGAGATAAGGCTGTTTTTGGAAAAGGTTTGTGCTTATGGGGATCTATTTTCTGTCTCCTTATCATTTAGTAACCTGTGTAGTACTTCATTAATCAATAATATCCTTATGGGATCTATTTTCTTTATCCTCATCATTCTAGTAACCTGTGTACTACTTCATTAATCAATTATATCCTTTTGTTTGCAATAGATTCGACCCATTGACAAGAAGCTCCAGTACCAAATTGAGAAGCTCTCCAAGGTTCCTGCAAGCACAATGGAGAAGGAATCACAATCAAGTGTGCCTCATCAAACAGAAGATTTGTTGAAATATCGCCCGAACCCTGACATGCTTGTTAGCAAAGCAGATGTGAATTCTAAGGTGAAATGCACACCAGGACGATATTTCAATTCTTTTTTTCAACCTACTGAACTGTTTTAAGGTTTAACCCTCCATTTTATGTATTGTAGGATGGTAATGATGTGTACCGACCCCCCAAATTTGCTCCGACCTCGATGGAGGATGATAAGTTGTCGAAGCACGACAAAAATGCATTGAGAAAGGAAAAGAATACCCTACGACAAGCTAGGCAAAGTGCTTTTGTGAGGGAACTGGTGGATGATTTGGAGGGGAGACCTGAAGAGGTTTGTTGTGGAATGTTTCTGTGGGTTTATATGTATGAATGCTGATTTATTGTTATTATAACTGCTTTTGTTGATGTCAAATTACAGATTGTAGAAAGTGTTGGAGCGGAAAGTTTAGAACTAGCCAGATACAGGGCAAAGATGGAGGAACGTGCACGGCAAGAAGAGGAGCTTTTTATGCGTGCTCCTATATCAAAGAAGGAAAAACAGAGGGAGAAACACTTAAAAAAGTCAAGAAATGGGTATGCACACTCAAGAAATGATTTTATGGTTTTCTTTTCAGTGGTACGCAATATATTTGTCTGTAATATTCGTCGATGGCTCACTGTTCCCTCATACTTGTTTCTGTCAGTTTGCTTGGTTTGACAGAGAATTTCTATGATGAAATTAAAACTTTACCCATGGGAGATGAGAATGTTGAGCAGACTGCAAGCTTCAGTAGTGCTAGGGGTGGAATGGGGAGACAAAAGAAGCGCAAGGTATGACATGTCCAATAAATTTAGGATCTCCTAAAATATATCAAATTTAGTTTATGAAACATAAACTGCTGTTTTATTCCTACGAACGACTGCATCATGAATTTCTGTTTCACTTGGAATTTTATCTCATGTGGTTGTCTGGAATTAGTATTCTGATGTCTGATTCCGTGGTAACTTAAATTCCATTAACTGGTTGGTTTGTACTAAATGTATGATTTTGTAGTGTTATAAAAGCCTATTGGAAAATGGGAAAGCATGTCCTGTTCTCATGGGAATGTGCGTAGACTTTCTGCACACAAACCATTTATGGAAGCTCATATAAGTGTCCTTATATGAATAGCTAATATACTCTTCAATATTTGCAATTGAGATGTGATCGAGATCATCCTCTAGTTAACAGGGAAAATGACTGTTTTGGCATCTGAACTAGGACTCTTATGTTGATGGGCAATTGCATCATGTTAATTAGAGTATTGATGGTGGGAATAACTTGCCATGCTTATGCATTACTTACCTCATGACCACTCATCTAGGAATCACTGCCTTTGTTTTTCTCCTTTATCTTTGCATATCTTGAATTTAGACAAAATCTCTAGACAGCACCAGGTGAAGAGATGCCATATCAGGCATACAAAGTTTGAACTTTTCTTTACCTATTCATGTAGTATCTGATAGCACCGGCCATTACTGACTGTTACTGATGATAAAAACTGTAAAATTAGTACAAGATTAGCGAGGACTTTGTTATTAGCTGAACTATATATTGACTGGGTGTAACCACTATTAAAATAGCTAGTCAAATGAACATCAGCCTTGTTCTGAAATCATTTTAGTATCTATGATCAAAATTGATTTGGGTCCATATGAACCCTTCATGATTATAAGGGGTTCCCTCTAGGTTTCCCCCTAATGAGCAGCATGAGTATACTGCCAGACAAACTGTCTGAATTGTCCAGCTGGGTAGCTACTGTATTTAGTAGTGATTTTTCTGTGGTTTTACGGATTTTTTTTTGTCATATGCAAAGTTTGTTGTCATAGCCTTTGCATATAGTGAAGACATTGACAATTTTGGCCATTGTGCAGATGAGGCGTTGATCAACAAACGATTTCCTTACTGGTCTAATTTCCCATTGCTTTCTGGTATGAAATAGCTTCCTTCAATGCTCTAGTTTTTCGCGGCGGTTTTGTGGACTGATTAAAGGCAGAGGAGGGAAGCCAACAAATGGGGACAAATTTTGTAGTTGATGAGAATGCTTGGTTTCTATTTTTTGTATTTTGCTTTAGGATTTTGTATGTTTTATGCATTTTATGCATTTGCATGATACTAATTGCGAACTCTTAATTATACGACATATGATATTTTGCTGTTCATAATTACCATTCAGATCGTATAATATTGGTGAATGAAAGGTTAACCCGACATGAGTGAAAATGGATTTTCTTGATCGGTAGAGGATTTGGGCAAGAATCACCCATCCTATTATTGCATACGATCAAGAAACCACCATGATACGGTACATGCTTTCTCTAATCTTTACTAAAGAAAGATACAATAGCCGTCCCCATAGGATTTGTTGTTCCAGATGGACGGTACGGTCATGGCGTCTAATTAGTCATATACTCATATGTCCCTGCCTAGAAATGAGATAGGACACTACGTTCTAAAGTTCTTATCGCTAGGAGAGGGTAATTTTGCACAAATGCATCCTGTAGAGATCATGATATCAACAAATCCGTCTCATGCGATAGTTCCAGACTATGGTTCTGTTTTAGAAAAGAAGACACTCGGGGAAGCTCCAACCCTGATCCACCTCCGAGAATTGATAAATCTAGATAAATTATGTAGACTTACGTGAGATCTAGAATAGAAATGAAACTATCATTGAGGATATATTTGTATTTGTGGTAGAAACTGAAATCATAACTAGGGATGACATAGAAAATTACTCCACTGATGAATGTCAACGTAAAGACAACTTGTCAAAATGAAAATAAGCAATATAGGTCGAATTCAATTCATGAACAAAGAGCAAGGTGGTTGGACTTGTCATTACTACACCTTCTCATGTTAAACCTCTAGGATGTAAATGTGTATTTGTAAGCGTAATGAGAAGAACAAGACTGTGAGATACAAGGCTCGTCCAGTGGCACTGGGATTTTCTCAACCTCCTAAGATTGATTACGAGGTATTCTCCTGCTATGGACATCATAACGTTCTATTACCTTATCAGTCTGGTAATTTCTAAAGATAGAGTATGTATGTTATGGATGTGGTCAATGCTTTTTTCGTAAGGTGTCCATGTGAATATTTGATCGGGATGAGATATGTGAATAATGAACTATGCACATGCGTGCTGATTACGAATACAAGCTCCGGGTTTATTGTTGTGACAGTTTATCTCAATGACATGAATTTGATTTGCAATTTTGAAGAGATCAAGAAGGCCGCTAAGCACCTGAAGTCGAAATTCGAAATGAAAGTTCTTGGTTGAAATAATTTCAGACTTGGCTTGGAACTCGATCATCGTGCAAATGGAATTTTGTGCTATCAATCGAATTACATTAAGAAGATGTTAAGAAACTCTGTTAAGAATAAAGAGAAGCATTTGAGCACGCCCATGATCGTTCGTAGTCTAGATTCTAAGGACTTGTTTCATCCCTCTGGTGATAACAAAGAGATATTGGTGCTAGAAGTTCCATGTCTTAGTACAATAAGCGCATTATAGCACCTGGCTCCATACACTAGACCGTACATCTCATTCCTTCTGAACTTGTTCGCTAGACAAGGTTGTGTGCCAACACGCCGCCAGTGGAATGGAATATAAGATATTTTTCACTACCTTAGAGGTACGATAGATATGAAATTATTCTATCCCTATGCATCAAGGGGTGGATCAAACCCCTTTTATCCTCGGAATGATGCTCGCTTTGTTGGATTTGCTTACGTGGGTTATCTATCAAATCCAACAAGGCATTTTCCCAAAAAACTTATGTCTTTACCATTGCGAATACAACAATATCTTGGAGGTCAACAAAACAAGCCCTTGCTGCTACCTCTTGGAGTCATGATGAGATTTTTTCTCTTCACGAAGCAGCTTGGGAATGCATATGGCTGAGGATCGTTACCAAGCATATACGAAGTACTTGTGGAATACATTCCACCATGAATGAACCGAGAATTATCTATGTACTAGGATAATTTCGATTGTATCGAGCAGATGAACACTATGCATATAGTATCAGAAGATTGAAGACAAGTCAGTCCGATTTCAAGACGACTTGCAGACCTTTTCACCAAGTCATTGCAAAAGTCTCCATTTCAACACCATGTTTAACGTATTGGTTTACATACATTCTTTGATTTACCTTGTATATAGTTTTCAGAGGAAGATGATATTACGGAGAGTATGTATCTCGAAGCATTATTCACTTAACCATAGTTGTCCTTCATCCAGGATTATTTTGTCCCATTGGACTTTTTTACCTAACAATGTGTTAATAAGGCCCATATTTGGCATGGTCCTCCATTCCTCCAACCGACACTGTATCTTGAAGATGCCTTGATTCGACATATATGCATTTGCTCATCTTTTCCATTCGACCACGAGTTTGTCCCACTTTGTGTAGCAACACTAATGCATCATGTTCCCATAGACATATATACTATATGTTTATTTATCTAAATGAGACTACTTCACCTACTTCCGAGGTTCTGATGCAACTACAGACGGGCTTTGTACTCATCTTTTTCTTCTACAATGGTTTTTTTTTTCTTACATGGTTTTTATTACTTCCCAAGTTTTTTAACGAGACATCTTAGAAATGCATAACAGAGGCAATATTATTGACATGAAATATCCAATGGACTATTGTAAATACTTTTATTAGTAGTGTGGCTATCCTTGTAAATAGTTATACGGACATACTTATAAATTTTACTTGTACTAAAAACCCGAGTATATAAGAAGAATTTATCTGATGGAATAAAATCTTCTTTTTGTCTACCTCCAAACACTCGCTTCACTTTTATATTTCATAATAGGAAGAACTCTGAAACCTTGTACTTGTCATAATAATGAATCCAAATCATAACATATTTTGGTTGTTTTTGAGTCATGCAATTTACAAATTCACAATCATATGTATTTCATTGAATAAGAAAGTTACCCAACGCGAATTGTTTTGGCATGATAAACCGATTCAAATCTTTCCATGCTTCATTTTTTTTTGTTCATACTTATATGCCTGATATTTTTAGGCATTATCTTTTAGTGATTAGGAAATAGTTGATAGAAAATCATAATTTCAGAAAGCCAAAACAAATGGAGTAGATCGCTATACGATTTTGGAGGAAACTAAGAATGCATGTAATGTATAGTAATGTAGGAAACCGGAGAATAATAGATTTTATATTTGCAGTGAAAATTAACAACAGCCAATTGGAGGGGAGCCATGGAGGGGAGTGGGAAGACACCCAAATGGGACCGCACATCCTCTCCTCTTTTTGTCTCATCACCTTCAGCGAAGATATGAAATGAAGGAAATGGAAACATTCATATCAAGATGAATATTTTCACATAAAAGGAGAAAAATAATAATTATTCGATGTACCTAATTTAAGGCTTAATTAAATACTAATTTGCTCCTAAATTCTCAGATCATATTAAAATGCTTTCCACATTAAAATGTTTACTATTTTCATTATTTTAACCCTACAACTATTTATTTGGTCCTTTTAACTGACTATAATTTTGTAGCAAACTAATCAAATGTGTAAAATTTTGTAAAGTGATGAAAATTTGGGGTAAGGGAAAGTGCTTCTCCTTCATCCCTTTGAACATATCAATGTTTGCATACCAACATGAGCCCAAACCAGGAACAAATTAATATTGCCAATGCGTAAAAATTTTGTCCAAATTTTCCTTCTCATCAGTCTGCTTACAATTTTGTTTTGGATTTCAAATTTTCAATATTAACACTTAAACAGTGAATGATTTACAGTTGAAAGGAATCAAGCATGGCTTTTAGAGTCTTCTGAGAAGCTTGCCATTGCTTGTCATTTGCACTTACCACAAATAGCACAACTGTGTTTCCCTTTGCCGTTGCCTTTGCAA
Organism: Oemleria cerasiformis; assembly: GCA_037349345.1. Taxonomy (NCBI): domain Eukaryota; kingdom Viridiplantae; phylum Streptophyta; class Magnoliopsida; order Rosales; family Rosaceae; genus Oemleria; species Oemleria cerasiformis. The sequence continues at coordinate 14,678,336 of JAZGTL010000007.1, forward strand.
GATTGTGGGAGCCTGTGAGCGCAAATGGGGTCTCCAGAGCATACTTGTAGTAGATGAGATCGCCACGCTTTTCGACTGTGGTCTCGAGGAGTTCATCTGGATCATATGTGTTTCCAGTAACGAAAGGGCCCAGAGAAGCAATCACCTTCTCTGGATTCCCAATGTCTTCAATTGTTGCATTGGGTTTATTGGTCAGGCGTATCAAAGGTGACGCCACAACTTGGAGCTTGCCCTGCTTTTCGTCTTCGAATTTCACCTCCACCCATGGCTCTGCACATTTTGGCTGGCAATAATTACCCGATAAAATGTTTGCCACACGCAACTGTTTCCAGGTTGGGGGAATCATGAACTGGTAAGGCTCCACATTTCCTTCATGTCAAAAATTAACAACCACCTTAATTTCGAGTATCAATAGTCAAACATCGAAAATGTAGCAATGTCAACGCCCTATACATTCAAGGTATCAAGTAGTTAAGTTGGGGACAATATCAACACAAATCACCCCTCACTCAAACTATGAAGCATACATCCTCTTCTAGCCACGTTTGGTGAGTAGGACTATATTGGATTTGATAGCTATTCAAATTCAATGTATTTTGAATGTGAAAATAAATACAGTTTTATTGTAAGACGATTAGATATGGATGAAAATTTACCTTTTATAATCCAACTATTTTAAGAGGATTGGATTTGATAAGTTTTGTTCCATTTTCATATTCAAAATACATTGAGTTTGGTGAGTTATCCAATTCAATCCAATTTTGTTCACCAAATCAGCATTCTAGTTCTAGCCTAGGGAGACATAGCACTACTCCATAGCTTCTATTCATTGGCATTGGCAGTTTTCCATCTAGCTAGAGTTACAGGTCACTTTTTGAGATCCTTTGTTAGTGATTTTGAAGTTCATTTTGGATCCTTGAATCTAAATTCTTTTGTACATGGGAGTAGAACTCCATCTATATACATATGTCTAATGAAGCAGTAAGCAAAATGTAGTTTAAGAAGAACTGAAAAAAAGAAGACGGCAATGAGTCAAAAAAGAAAAATAACAAAATTAAGTGAAGTACCTGCGCGAAGAGCGGGGGTGTCTTTAGCGGTGGCTTTGAAGAGGACGAAGGAAGGGTCAGAAGATGAGGGCGGGAGATAGGAGCCCACTGCCACCTCCCTTGCTTCAGCTGAAGGCAATTTCAGTAGTGATTCAAGCAGAGGTAGAGGAAGCAGACCAACTCCTCCTTTCGCCAACAACTCTCTTCGTTTTTGTGTCTGCTGGTCATAATTGCGGTCCTGACGAGGTAATGCAATTGGAGGAGGCAAAATAGGCAGCGCTGGTTTTGACGGTGAGGGAGAAGAAGAAGCGTGACACTTTGAGGAGGAGGAGATGAGAGAAGAAGGTATTGGAGGAGTGGTAGCCATATTTTAAGAGGAAAGAGGAAAGACGAAAGAGCAAAGGGATTTGATTTTGAAATTGAAAGGGTCGATTATGGATAATATTTTACCATCGAGTATCAACCGTTCCCTCTCAATCTCATCCACTACTAATATCCGTTGTCTTTTTTTTTTTGTCTGAAATATCCGTTGTCTTTGGTTTTTGCTTGGTTCACAAACAAACAATCTAAAGGCTCAAAAAAATTGCACGTCAATTAACTACACATTTGAAGCTAGCATTGTTTCACCGGACATATTTTGTACGCAATTTTTAAATCATAAAATTTGCAAAGTTTCAATTATTGTATTATAATCTAGTCGGACAATTTATTTAAAAGGTGATTTTATTGACACCCCTCAATTTGTTAAAAGCATCCCTCCCTCATTATTTTGCATATAAACTTTTCGATTCCACCCCTCCTAAAAAAAGAATTCCCAACTGAAAGTAAGCCACCCTACTTATATATACTCAGTCGTTGGTGTTAGCCCTTGTCGGCAAACTTTCTCTTCCGACCACCCTCTTTTTTCTTCACTCCATCCATCTTTCTCTTCCCTCCTATGATGGATTTTTGCAAGCGTACAAATTAAATTGCTCAAGTAATATATTGGTAAATTAATTAAGTATCGTTCATATTCGGATCCGATCAATCCAATAATTACTAGCGCAATTCAACTTTAGATTAAATCAATTGTATTGAGAAGATGATAAAAAATAGAAAACGTAAAGTAAACCGATTAAAAAGTAATGGGATTTATGGATGAGACAACAGGTTCACCGTTATTAATCCTATTTGATTTCAATATGCATAATAATTTCAATTACCACCCATGTTGATGGACCTTTTTTAATTTTTTTTGTAAATGCAACGAGGTTTCTCCACACTTAAAAAGTGGGCTTAATCCCTGCTCGGGGTGCGGTTTGTCCTTAGTCACAAAGTTCTACTGGCAAGTTTCTAATTCTGGCTAGTTAGATACCAAAAATTCACAATAAAAAAACCCAAGTAAAAAATGTACACAATAAAAAATAAAATTAATTTTCATGTCATTAGATCTCAGCTATTAAAATTAGAATAATCCAATAACTTAATACTTGTATCAAAACAATTATCAGCGCGCATGATAGCAGTCTTTTATTTATTTTTTTAATTACTCTATTTTTTTTTTGCCTTTTTTTTAATTACTCTATTGGGATATACGTTTTTGCAATAAGTATCTATATATTGTTGTGTTTGCATTCGTAAATTATATGGTTTGCAAACAATAATTATTGTTGTGCTTGCATCCATCCCTAATTCATATATATGTCACAATGATATGGGTGCATTTTTTGCTCACCACAGAAAATGCTCACCAGTCCATAAAATTTTGACATGTGTTCTTTAAACTAGCTAGAGTTAAGAATATCATTTATTATTGGCAAAAAAATATATCATTTATTAATTATTTTATAATTTAAAAAGAGAGAAAACTATTAAAGTTCTTCGTCTCCTTTCCCACCCACCCAAATCTGCAACTGTTGCCAGCGGCAGCCACCTCCCCTTCGCCGCCGGCCAACCTTCTTCTCCGCAATAGCAATGCCAAGTTACTACCAGAACCAATACACACAAACTAGAGCTGAAAACATGCCTTGTGAATTGACCAGCCAAATTAAATTTATTGCAAAAATCCATAATCAAGGCAGATAAACCACTTCTGGCACTTGTTGCTAAAAATTAAAAAAAGAATTGAAATTGTAGTAAAATAGGAATTTGAAGAATGTTACCCAATTTGCATACTAATTGTAGTAATGAGGGGAAAATACAGTGGCTAGTGTCACCGTTCCCCATAACTATCAAGCTATGTAAGCAATTTATCACCGAACACTACTTCCCACAAATTCACAATTCAACACAAACCCAATTCAATTCAGTACACACAAACCCAAATCAATTCATTACACACAAACCCAATTCAATTCACAAACAAGCTTTGAGAGATGGAGAAGGAGTGGCCGGCGGCGAAGGAGAGGAGGCTACCGCCGACAGCAGTCAGAGATTTGGGTGGGTTGGAAATTAAGGAGATGAAGAAAGTTCTGGGTTAACATAAATTGTTTATTTATTGCTTGAATAGTTTTCTCGCTCTTTTTAAATTATAAAATAATTAATAAATGTTATTCTTAACTCTAGTTAGTTTAAAAGACACATGCCAAAGTTTTATAGACTGGTAAACATTTTTTTGCTCACTAGGGGTGGGTATTTTTTTACTTCACTAGGGGGTGAGTATTTTTTTACTCACCAGGGAGTGAGGTGGTGAGTAAAAATGCACCATAAGGATATGCAATATACACAATTTGGATGATGGTTGAATTTTCAATAACAATAAAGACTTCATGTCTTCCAATCATGGTTGAATTTTCTTGCAAAATCTCATACTCAATTATCATTTTATTTTGCTAATTGATAAAATTATATATCTGTTGCCTTCTCATGTTGCAGATCGATCTACATGTGCATCTAAACAGTCTCCCAAATTAATTGAAGCTAGCCAAGAATATTCTGGGTTAATTAAATCAGAGTTCATTTTCCCTTCATTTCGTGATTGAAACAATTTTCCATATGGAATCCAGATGCCTTAAATTCACTAGGCCATTTTTGGCCTTATATGACACTAATTAGATGACCATTTTTGTTAAATATGTCAATCTTATTATTATGAGAGATGACGTTTTAGATTCAAACTGTCGTCTATAATCATGTGAAAATGTTAAAAATGTGTTTTTCCTGACTCTTTCTCTTAAAATAGACAACAGATTCTATAAACTGTTGTATGAACGGCAGCTGAGAATGAAGTTTCTTTCCAATTTCTCAGTCTCTTTTATTCTCAAGTTCTCAACCCTATATGCTCTCACTCGCAGTTTCTTTCTCAATCGCTCCTCTCCCTCTCTCAACAGCCAGTATATTTTCTTAATCGCAACTCTCCGACCCTTTCTTTCTTGAATCGCAATAAGTTCTACTGCCTCATCTTCAACTTCAACTTCGATAAGCTTTGGTCTCTCCTCCCCAGAAGGCCAAGGACAACGCACCAGAGATCGATGTGACTCAGTACGACCTTCTTCAAGGTTTTGGGAAAGGGTGCGTTGCCGTCCAACTAGCCAGTTATGGTCATGGCCAAGCTCATCTCGAAGACTGCCGAGAAGACGATTAAGGATGCTAGTGGTGCTGTTTTGCTCACCGCTTAGGTTTGTGGTCGATTTGGATTTTCGTCTATTAGTGTTTTGGATTCAGTTTCTGTTTCTTGCTTTTAATTTTTGCTATTTACGCGTGAATGGAGTTGAGCACAGTATGCTTTTGATTTCTCGCTCGCTCGCATATTGCACCCTCTCGCTTGGACTCTCTTTTGCAATTTTGATTTTGATTTTGTAAACTTTCTAATTTCTTGGGGGTTTTTCTGGACGTGATTCCTTATTTCGTATGCTTTGATGTAATATCTATTTTTTAGGGTTTTCTGGATCTAATTCCTTCTTTTGTAGGCTTTGATTTTGTATCTGTTTTTTAGGGCTGTCTGGAACTAATTCTCTCTTTTCCAGGATTTTATCTGAATCGAATTATCACTTTTGCATGATTTGATTTTGTATCTGGCTTTTAGGATTTTCTAGATCTAATTCTCTCTTTTACAGGCTTTGAATTTGTATCTATTGTGCAGGTTTTTTTTTTCTTGTTAATTTTAGTATGTTAGATTCGGTAGATGGAGATTTTGGGCATGTTTAGCCGTTCTGTATTGGGGCTGCTATCGGGGTTTGTATTTGCTTTGGAGCGTTTTGCAGCAAGACAAGGATGAGAAAAAGTTAGAGTCTTACTCTTTTCCTCGTTATGACTGTTTAAATATTACCTTCTGACTTTTGCTGTTTCTTCTATGCGGCTTATTCAACCCCCATACTGCCTTTCGATGTTCTTGCAGACAGGACTCCTGAGAATAAGTTAGAGTTGGTAAGTTTCTACATCCAATAGGGTTTATATTGGTCAATTTGATTTTCGAAAACTTTTACTGTGTGAACTAATTGATGCGTTTTTTGTGTTATCATGGATTTTTTGCTGCTGTTGGCCAAAATTTTAGGTTAAGGTATGAAATATTCTTTTTATCTTGTTGAATCCTTATATTCTAAAACTTGTTAAATCATCATGAACTTCATACTATGCTTGTGTCTGAATGGAGTTAGGATTTAACATTCCTCGATTTTTCTTCTCTTATATAAAGAGGGTGCTGGCAAAGTACGGGTCTTATGTATATGTATCTGAAGACTGAGAAGCTGCTGAAAATAACTGTGGACTTAGATATCGTTAGCTGATTTATAAGCTAGTTAGCTTTAGAGGCAAAGAGCTTCAAGGAAAGAACAATATGTCAAGTATCTTTAGAAAAGTTGTCAGTGAATATGGTATGATCTCAGTTTAGTTTATATCAGTAGCTGTCCAAAGAATGAAAAGACAAAGGTTTTATTTTTTACTGTTTAATTACTCATTACTGATGGGAAGGTTAAGGTTTTTGTAAAGTCCTTATCCCTGCTCTGTGTGAGTAACACTGATGTCAGTTTTTCTTTTTACTTGCTTGAGTAGTCTGAGATTCACTATAGCTTACTCTCTAATTTAGATTGCGAGTGTTATTATCATAAAGTTTTATTATTCATTGTGAAAATAAGATTTGAACTGCTAGTGTTTGCATTAGGGATGCCTACCCTACCAAATATGTATTTACCTATAGCCTTATTGTTGATCAATTAAAAAAATAGTATTCACTTTATTTGTGTTTGTTGTGTTTTGAGGCCTTGATCTCCTTTAGTATCTTCTCTATAGGACGTGAATGTGCTGGCGTCCGTAGATCATGGCATTGGCATGGGGCTTGCCAGTCTATCAAAACTTGCAGTTCTCATGGTGGTTTTCTCACAACCCACTTGATTGGCCAAGTTTAGAAAACATGACAACTATCCTCTTGTTATCGTAGTGTATATATGCTCAGCGAGTGTCTTTGTTTATGTTACTGTGTTATGAGCCTCTTTGAAGCTTTTACCAGAAGTAGAATGATATTTGATGCTGTTTGCAGGTCAAAACACCCACCCTTTTCTTCTGGGTGTTCAAGATATTTGTCTTCCAGTTTCTTCAGGATTGCAAGTAAGTTAATATTTTCCCGTTATGATGAACTGCACATTGAACACCTAGTCTCTCTTAACATGGTTCAAAAATAATTACAAGTGATTGGATAATTATTCTCCTTGGCTACATTTTTCTGTTGTTTAAATTTAAATTTGAATGTTGAACTATAGGCCTAGCAACAAGTTGAGTGTTTTTGTGTTGGCATTGGTTCTGTGTTGGATCTGCAATAGGTTGAGTGTTTTTGTGTTGGCATGTCTCGGTGAAATGCCTAACTGTGAGGATGTCTAAACCAATATCAGAGTGTTTCTGTGTTGGCATGTCTCAGTGAAATGCCTAACTGTGAGGATGTCTAGTGTATCCAGATCATGCTCATTATTTGTGAGGATGTCTCCATCGGAGTCTCTCCATCTGAATATTTTTGCACTAGTTGTTGAACATCATTTCTATATTTGTCTATTTGGCTTCTCTCCTTTGTTTCTCTAATGTGTGTATGTATTTCTGTGTTATTTGGTTCTGTAGATATCTTTCGTCTCTATAGAATCATGACAAGATCCTTCCCGAATTTCCCCTCGGAACCCGAGAAAAGGCCTGCTCCCGTTGACAACTAAAAAAAATTCCTAGAATACCCTTAAGCCCTTGCAATTAGTTACGAGAATTATGCCGACAATTCGGCAAAATCTCCCCCAAAGGAATGGTTAACCAACTACCACCTATCAGACGAATAATCAAATAACACTCTCAAATCCCAACATCACCAAGCAACCATCGACGTATTTACAATAAGTCCAAAAGGCTTATTAGAGCATCTAGGTAGGAAAGGTAATTGCAGAAATATAAATCATACACGATGGTCTAGGTAAAGGCGCAATTGGAATTTAATGCCTCCGCCTCTTGATGTGCCCTCGTCAACTCAACGTCTTGGAGGAGATTTAAAACACAAAAAAATGTGAGTGGACAAAATAATCTTTTAAAACAATTTCTGAGGAATACATACATTTCCCCCTTCCATGAGTAAAACAATGCATACATTATATATAAAGATAATTCGAAACTTATCGGAAAAATCTATTGTTTTTGGTAAAATATTGGTGGGATTCAGGATAACTCGAATAATGAAAGCATCATGTGGTCCACAATCCTGCTTTGAAAGTCCTTCTCAAAAAAGTTTAAAAATCATGTAAACAGACATGGATACAAAATATATCATAACATATCCCACTGCTCTTCGAATGGAATTTCGAGTCGTAGCTTGATATTCGAGCTGATTGACTCAGGTCCAACCCTCCACATACTCGATATACCTCGAGTTGTACAGAATCATGTACTACGCTTAGACAGCCTCAACGATCGAAATGGATATTTGTGGTTAAATTTTATGGTAAAGGGATATCTTTGACAATTTCCCTTTAAGAAAATAGTTAGTACTATTAGGCCAAAATAGGTTTGATGATTTTTTTTTAAATTTCTTATAAATGTATTTTTTATTGTAATTTATGTATTTTTCTTCAAATATTATAAATAAATCATAAAATATACCGTAAAATTCTAAGCATTTTTCGGGACATTCTCTTCATTCTTATAAATTAAAATTAGCATTTGGATTTATAAGAAATTAAGAAAAAAAATTATCAAACCCATTTTTTCCTGATACTACTAACTATTTTCTTAGTAAGTTTAAACTTTCTATCAAACTCCTTTTATTTTTCACTTTCCAATTTTTTTTAAATTACAACACAAATTTGACGCATTAGGATCGAAGAAAATAACATAACGAGTTCGGGGCAGTTTTCGAAATATTTTTTCGATTTGTAAATATTAAACTATGATTTTTTGGGAGAAAAGTACCTAAAAATTGATTAAAAATGTACTCTTTGATAAGTGGCAACACCATAAAGCTGCCTCTTGTGGTCCTTGCCAAGAGGCATCTTTGTGATGCTGCCACTTGTCAAATGCTTAATTTTTTAATCAATTTTCGTGATGACATTTCCTTCGATCCTAATCTGTGAAACTTGTGTTTTAAATAAAAAGAAAGAAAAGTAAAAATAAAAAGTAGTATTATATAGGGAGGAAGAGTAAAAATGTTAAGAAATAAGTTAGTAGTTTAGGGTAAATTTGGGTTTGATGAATTGTTATTTATTTGGTATTTATTCAAATGCCATTTTCCATTTATAAGAATAAAGAGAAAGTCTCAAGAAGTCAGTACAAATTTATGGTAAATTTTTCCAACTTGTAAGTATTCAATTAGGAGTTTTGAAATAAAAGTACATAGAAAATAATTAAATAATAAAGTCTATGACAAGTGGCAGAAAGCTGCCTCATGTGGTCCCCGTTAAGAGACAGCTTTGTGGTACTGCCACTTGTCAAGGACTTCATTTTTAAATAAATTTTTGTTGTGAAATTCAAAATAAATTGAAAAATGGACCAAAAAATATTCTGAAAATTGGTCCTGATTTGTGATGACATATCCTTCAATCCTAATCCGATAAACTAGTGTTTCAAATAAAAAGAATGCAAAGTAAAAATAAAAGGTAGTATGATATAGGGAGGAAGAGTAAAAATGTTAAGGAATAAGTTAGTAGTTGTAGGGTAAAATTGAGTTTGATGAATTATTATTTATTTGATACTTATTCTATTACACCTCATCTCGAATATACAACCGGATATCGGGAATACAGGGTGTTAGTCGACACCTAGACGCTGAGTCCAGATGACGAAAGTCCAACTAAAACGATGCGTTTTAGGAAGTCCAGTGAAAAGTAAAATAGTAAACACTAAATTACCGTTTCATCGCGACAACGGACAATCCAGAGCATAATTAAAATAATGATCATAATTAAAGCATCAATGCTTAAATCGATTGTTACCTTGTTGTACCCTTCGCGATGGTGTTAGAGCTATCATCACGTGATTCCCTCCTCGTACTCACGAACCTTCCTGTACAGACCTGTGACATCATCAAGGTCACCCTTGGGCACACGTACAATCCATATCCTACTCACCATATATCTGGTGTCGTTCATGGCACCTTAGCATCTGGGTCATCACATGTGGCATTATTTCATACTCAACATTATAATTTATATACTAATCAAATAACTTCGCAGGGCTAGCCATCATACAACACAATCACATAATAATTTACCATTAACATACACATTGAATCTTCATACATTGAAGATGACACTTCAAATCCTATGGATGACAATACTAGTAATACTTTGATATCATTGCCTCTCTATGATGGTATAGATCATCTCAAGAACACATCGTCCATACAAAGCATAATTTCATTAATCAAGGTCACCGCCCACACCATACCCACTGACCTCGATAACAGATGTATCGTGCTGGTAAGCCTTAAGCTACTGCATCTTATCAGATTGTACCTCGTATCATGTCAGCCGGCAATTCCTCGGCTATCATCGTATCGTATATAAGCCGGCATGTCTCTCTGCCAACATAATATCGCATAAACCGGCATGTTACCTCAGCTATCATATCACGTGAGACGGCATGTTACCTCGGATATCCTATCATGTAAGCCGACTTGTTACCTCGGTTATCATATCATGTAAGTCGACATGTTACCTCGGCTATTATATCGCATCATCAGTCGGCATAACCCTCGGCTGGCATCTCATATAAGCCAGCATGTTACCTCGGCTATCATCATATCATAAGTCGTCATGTCACCTCGGCTACCATATCTCATTAGCCGGCATATCCCTCATCTGGAATATCATATAAGCCGGCATGTCACATCGGCTATCATATCTCATCAGCCGGCATATCCCTATGCTGGCATATCATATAAGCCGACATGTCACCTCGACTCTCATATCACATAAGCTGGCAAGTCACATCGGCTATCATATCTCATCAGCATGCATATCCCTCGGCTGGCATATCATGACTCGATCATCATCTCAGGTATCCCAATGGTACTGTAGTTGCACGAGTCACGCGCACGTGATAGAACTGGGTGTCTTTGTTCGTACCGCCATCACGTGAAGGACTAGGTGCAAGCACCATCACCACGAGTCCCCCTAGGAGCTCTAGGACCACATAGACTCATAAGACCTCGGGGACATGACTGGCGTTGTTTAACTGGTATAAAGCGAGCACAGGTGAACGATCACGTGGAGGACTGGTATGTGGCCTACAGACATATACGACACCAACGACCACCATCAGGGCATACCGTGACTTGATACTGACATACAACTCAACAGAACTCGACAAGACTCCACATGACTCATACATGACACATGACGCATGTACAACGCCGGTATAACTCCTCAGCAATAGTATCTCGACACTGACTCATGTGCTAGGCTGGCATGACTCATCGGCGTTAGCATCTTGACTTTGACTCATGTTCTAGCCTGGCATGACTCATTGGCGCTAGCGTCTCAATCATATACCCCATCTGTTTTGATTATCAGGAACCATTGTATTCTTCGTTTCATATCGATATCCGCCCTTACTCGTGGTTCGAATATCGCAAATGGTATCTCGGTATCAAAGCCTCGAGATATTCCCAATAATAGTAGTTTATACACATTTCGGAGTATTTTACCCTTCATAGGATTCGAAATTCTTAAATATCAACATCAACATATGCCAGGTCTTTAAGTCACCCCTAGCATATTCTATATTTATTTTCTATTGTCATCAAAATTTTCATAGGATTTATTACCCTCAAATTAGAGTATCGGTCACATGTCAGGTTCTAAAACTAGTTCGTGGCATCATCTAGGATCTCTAACATTATCCTATCACATTAGTCAAACCAAACATTTCCAAGCATCACAACCAATACATTATTCAAATCATATCACCATTAATAAGCATTCAATCATATAGTATTTAGTATGACATTTAGCTAAGTAATGGGAAATCAAACTCGACATAATTCAAACTCAATCATGTCTTGTCCATAAACACATAGTCCTAATATAATCATTCTAAGTTCCTCAAACATCCAACATCATCCATCCATCACGTAATCAATTATTTATCATTCCATAATTATAAGTTTAGGGAAGGAGGCCCACTCATAGTACGTCAGGGAGAGCTCACCCGATCGGATCCACTAATGCACGTACTTGGAGATAGTCGTTCCTGGAGTCTCCACAAGCCTCGTCTCGATCCATACGACTATTCGAACTCTCCAACATATATCGCCTCGCAAATAAGGTAATTAATATTAATAATTAATCCTTGGATCATTAATATAAACTCCCTATTTTCCAGGAGTTCACTCACTCCCAAAAATACATTTAAAGTAATTAAACCCATCCCGAACAACACCCAATCAAACTCCAATGGACCTGAAACCTATACTAAAGGATCTAGAACATTGAATTACATAAAACTCAAGTCGCCGGGACTCGAGGGTGGGGCCCATGCGCCCTCACGCGCCCTAGACACCCTAGGGGGTGCGACTGCAGTTTTCAGTCGCCCCTACCTCCAGTCTAAGCCCCTTGCCGGCGTCGGCCGTGAACTGCCATTGATGGCCGTTTCAAGCTTTTCTACAACTTCTTCAATACTCAACCAAAACTCACAACATAGTAGTCTAAATCCATCTACTCAATCCCAAGAATTCAAATATGAGGTCCAAATCGGAAACCATTACCTGTGGTGGCCTGAAATCGCCTCGAAAGGCGCAAAACCCACTTCCTTTCTCAGCTTGTTGTGTCGCGTACGGTAGTCAACGGCCTCGATCGTTGATACAGCTGGATTCATGGGAACAAGACGAAGAAGATAATGGTCATATGGTGGTCTGGGTCGTCGTCGTACATGGCTTTTACGTGAAGCCTCGCGGGAACACAGAGAGGAGCGAGTCGCGAAATGAGAGAGGAAGTGGAGTGGGCCAATCCGGAGAGGAGAGAGAGTGTTTTATAATTTAAACTTTTTCAAAATTACCATTACGTCCCGATAGTTTTACACTTGTAACTTTCTCGTTTGAACTCCGATTTTCGCGTGCCACTTGTCTACGTACTCGTAAGCTTGAGACCTACTTAATGGTGCCAAGAAAATTTACAAAAGAGTTCTCGATCGAAAAGTGACTTTCGAATCTCTGGGAGTTTCAAGGGTAAAACGGTAAATTTTGTGAATCCAACTTTTAATTCACTGCCCAATTAACGTTGGGCCTTCACTATAGGCCCAATATTAACTTAGTTCGACCCAATAACTCACGGGAAATTCCAGTAATTTATTAATTGGATTTTGTTTTCCGGGACGGGTCGTAACATGTTCAAATGTCATTTTCAATTTATAAAAACGAAGAAAAAGTCTCGAGAAGTCCATACAAATTTACGGTAAAATTTTCTGACTTTTAAATATTTAATTAGGATTTTGAAAGAAAAATACATTAGAAAATAATTAAATAATTAAATAATTAAATAATTAAATTTTTGACAAGTGGCAGCATCACAAAGCTGCCTCCTGTGGTTCACGCCAAGAGGCAACTTTGTGGTGCACATGTTAAAAGCTTCATTTTAAAATCAAATTTTGTTGTAAAATTCAAAATAAATTGAAAATGAACCGAAAAATATTTAGAAAATTGGTCCCGACTCGTGATGACATTTCCTTTGTTCCTAGTGAGTCAAACTTGTGTTTCAAATAAAAGGAAGAAAAAGTAAAAATAAAAGGTAGTATGATATAGGGAGGAAGAGTACAAATATTAAGGAATAAGTTAGTAGTTGTAGGATAAAATTGTTTAATGAATTATTATTTATTTCATACTTATTCAAATTTCATTTTCAATTTATAAGAACAACTAGAAAATCTCAAGAAGTCTGTACAAATTTACGGTAGATTTTTCCGACTTGTAATATTTAATTAGGATTTTTGAAAGAAAAATGCATAAAAATTGATTAAATAATAAAGTCTTTGACAAGTGGCATCTTTGTGGTGCTGCCACTTGTCAAAGACTTCATTTTTTAATTATTTTTTGTCGTAAAATTTGAAATAAATTGAAAAATCAACCGAAAATATTTTGAAAATTGATCCTAAATCGTGATGACATTTCCTTTGATCCAAATCCGTCAATCTTGTGTTTCAAATAATATTAATTGAAAAGTAAAAATAAAAAGTACTATGATATAGGGAGGAAGAGTAAAAATGTTAGGAATAATTATTTATTTATTTGGTACTTATTAAAATGTCATTTTCCAATTTATTAGAATGAAGAGAAAGTCTCCTGAAGTCCGTAAAAATTTACGGAAAGTGTATGACTATTAAATATTTAATTGTCATTTAAATAACACAAATAAAACCGAAGTGTGCGAAGCTTAACAATTCAACCAACTGGGCATGGAAAATCTAGGAATAGGGCCCAAACAAAAAGGAATTTAGCTACACAAAATTGTAGAAACGAGCACAATCAATCAAGAAAAATAACGACAATTGTGAAGAAGGATCATATAGCACCGAAACAATCCCGACTTTCTCAGCTGAAGGAAACTTGAAACACAACAAGAACGGAAGCGCCAAATATGTGAGATCAAATGAGATGTTCCTGTAATAGATTTTTGGTAAATCGAAAGATAACGGCTGTCGTCAAGGTCGCGAATCACCAAACCATAAACGAACCGCCAATATGCGGCATCCAAGTAATGAAAACAACCTTAGGATGAGGAAGATCCGTGGCCAATTTGCCCATCAGAGGATGAAGATGGAGGATTTGGTGAGGATTTGCAGCAGAGATATGTGAAGCGAGGGGAAGAGAGAGGGACGGAGAAAGGGAGGAAGGGCGGTGAAGAAAGGGACGGAGAAATGGGAGGAGGTCGCGATAATTGATTATGATTATTATAGAGAATTTATCACAAAAAGTCAAAATTTAACATTTAATTCCATAAAAACTTTTTACTCAAGATATTCCTGAATTTTAACCTTAATTTTAAAATAGACCATAAATTCGATTTTATTTCAAAATAACCCCTAAAATCCTCTTTCCGTTTCAACTTGTCATTTTTCTGTCAAATATCTTAATTTACCGTTAAATCCAATCACACAATGGTCAATTCGACACTTACTTAAGTTGATAGGCTCCCAAACGCGTGACTCGCTTCTTCGCCGTCTTCATTCGCTTCACGGTACTACACACACCCTCTCATCATTTCCTCTTTTGCCACAAGGCCCACAACATTGGTCATGTCACCATCTCCACTCTCTCTCTTTCTCTTTCTGGTCATGTCACCATCTCCACTCTCTCTCTTTCTCTTTCTCTTTCTCTTTCTACACCTTCACTTCTATGAAAAAACGATTACCCCTATCTATTGGTCATTTGAAATTTTTCTGAAAGAGTAAAAACAAGGATTAGTCCAACTCCATTGGTCATAATTTTGATACTTGTGTTGGCAGAAGAGAGAGTCCCTCCCCCCAGATCTCTCCTTTTCAATTTGCACAGCTTTCAAAGAAAAATCAAAACAACAAAAGAACGTCTTTTGAGAAAAAGAGCTTGAATTTGATGGATTGCGATATGAGAGAGAGTTGAATCGGACTGACAGCGAAGATCTCTTCAGAGACGACAGTTAGGAAATGGAGGACTGCCTTTGTTCCCATTCTCGCCTGGCGAAGGTTTCGCTTCGTCGTCGAACTACTGTCCATGCGTCGTGCCACTCAGGTTCAATTATCCCTGCTCAATTTATCCCCACTTTAATCTTTTTTTGTTCAATTTTTATTTTAGTTTCTATTTCCAACATTAATTAAAAAAGGTTGATTATAAGTATAATTATAGTTGTGTTCTTTAATATAATTATCTCTAATGATTTATATCAATTGGAGGCCCTCCAAATTTATAAGCCTTGATAAATTATGTTTGCGAATTAGACTAAAATATCGTTGTATATAAATTAAATAAAAGGATGGGCTGACAAAAGAGGACCAAGAGGATATTGGTGATGAGTTGAAAATAGGTCCAAATAAAAGTTTTGCAACCATAAATTAATTAGCATTACCATGTTCAACAATGCATTGAAAAAATTCAAACAATGAACTAACTAAGCAATGTATGTGGAGTTAAGTTGTGCATCTGTATTTTTCAAAAGACAATTTTTGAGTGACTGAATAACTTTGGTGCAGTAAATGTCCGTACCAATTGTGCTTAATTTTTACCAAATCTTATTCTACTGCATGCACATGCATGTCTCTACAAGTTAAGAGCTTAATTACTTTCTCCCCATCTTGAAAATTGTAGGTTAAGTTCCGTGTTGCAGTCTTGGCTTCTCAGGCTGCATTCCAATTTAAAAATGGTGAGTTTCCTCTGAATAATTAAGATAACTGAATGAATAATGGTGTTTGTCTCCTTAATTATATGTATATTCGAGTTATTTGTATAATTTTTTCGTTGTTTTTTTGTTCAATGTGTTGTGTAGGAAAATTAGATAGCAGGAACTTGACGGAAGCAGAGAGGGATGATGCAGATTTGCAGCCCTCTTTGGATGCAGGTTTTAATGGGTTTGTTATTGACATCGATCGTCATACATCTGATGATGTAAATAATGACTTTGAACAACCACATTCTGGGACAAGGGTAATGCTCAAAACTTGTAACCATAAACAAACCAGCATTTTTATCACTTGTTGTGACTTGTGAGGTTTAATTTGGAATTGAATCTTGTAGGGTACTCCATTACATTGGATCTTTATGGTCACTGGCCTCGGCCTAGAAACGTTGTCAGCCGTTTTCGATCAAGTTTCCTCCCCAAGTAAGCCTCTTTATGCACTAATTGGTTTGCTGGTTGCAATTGCGGCCGTGCTTACTTGCATCTTGGAGCTGATTCACAATGGCAATAAACAAAGAGGTTCCGGTACCTTGCCTGACATTTTTGGATTAGGTCTTGCCATTATTCAATTTCTTTGCTCGGCAGTGCACTACTATTTCCTCCATAGGCATCATAATAATCCCTTGAAACTATCCCCTTTGCCCCTCTTCTTCTTTTTTTGCTTGGTTGTTTCGAAATATAAGCAGAATTAGGGGTGATTGGAGTGTAGATACTAGTTTGTGTTTTTATGGATATGGATAGTTACATAAAAGTGTTGGTGCAGATTTATGGATAGTTTCATATGGTGTAGTGAGTGTAGATACTAGGATTTTTCGAAGTTGCAACTTTGGCCCAGCTTCAACCGAAATGGGCTAAGTTAGAGCCCTTAAGTTATTTACTGTTTAATGAATAGCTTCGGGCTGAAACTCTGCCCATACTTGTTTATTAAGAAACTAATTTGCTGTTGTGGTAGTTCATGTTGATGATATGAATTTTATTAGAACTTCTGAAAAGATCAAGGAAACTACTAAGTACCAAAAGTTGGAATTCAAAATGAAAGATCTTGAGAAACAAGCTTCTATCCCGGCCTAGAGTTCGAGTACCATGTAGATGGAATTTTGGTCCATCAATCGAATTACATCCAGAAGATGGTCAAGGTACTTTAATGACGATAAAATGAAGCCTTCAAGCAAGATTATGATCGTCCATATTCTAGACTTAAGAAAGACTTGTTTCATCTCGGAGATGATAAGGAATAGATATTGGCACTAGAAGTCATATATCTAACTGCACTAGGTGCATTATTGTATTGGTTCAATGCACCATACCGTACATTTCATTCGTTGTAAATTGGTTAGCTAGATATAGCTCTGCACTAACACGTCGTCATTGGAATGGTAAAAAAGTTGTTTTCTACTACCTTAGAAGTACGATGAATATGAGCTTATTCATCCTTATGCATCAAGGAATTGATCCAACCCCCTTGATTCTTAGAATGATGCATGCCTTGATTGATATGCTGACGCAGGTTATCTATCATACACGCACATGGTTTGTTCACTGACTGATTATGTCTTTACCTTGGGAAATGGAATATAATAATATCTTGGAGGTCTACGAAACATATCCTTGTTTTACAACTTCTTCGAATCACGCTGAGATTCTAGCTCTTTATGAAGCAATTCGTGAATATGTATGGAGAAAAGCAGTTACCAAGCATATCGAAGTAGTGGTGCAACGTTTGCTGGAAATCAGTTGTCACTACTCCTATTTCAAGGGGTGGGGGTGCGCTGGAAAACGCTATGGGTATAAGGGTCCGTGCGAGTCAATAGTGGGATAGGAAAAGTTCCAAAGCCAATAGTGGGAGTCGCCCCCTATGCCCCGATGGGTGGCAGTATCATCACTTGGCGTGTCCAGCAAGGGGAATGGCTCAGCTGTTCATCCGGGTTCACAGTGTGCGTTATGTTCCCAACCTGGGCTGCAGAGACGGAGGCAGCGGCTCGGGATGAACTAGATGGTCGTCGCGTTCTTTCCATGAGAAGAACAATGAACAGAAACAACGAATGAACTTGAAGTTTTTAAGAAAAAACTAGATAGCACGCTTTGAGTATTTCTCAATTTGGATCTCAATGAAAGCACCAAGTGTTGATGCAGAAATTGAACTTGCTTGAAAAAGTCTCTTCGATCCCTACAAACAATAAATAAAACAATCGGGGTTAAGGTTGAAGCCCCGAGGGAGTTGTTCAACCAAGAACGATCCAATGCTTAAGTTAACTTTGAGAGAGAAATCTAACAGAGTTTTGGTACGAGAGAATGACTTACCTTGAAAGTGAAATGAACTCCTCTATTTATAGGCAGAGCTCATAGTCTTCGGAGCATTCTGATTGGTCAATAGATTTTCTAATTAATAAATAATTCCTTTTAATAAAAGATAATATTTATTAATTGAATTTAAAAAATAATTCATTCTCAAGGAGATTAGTATTTATTAATTAGGCCTTAACCCGATTAAATAATATATTTAGCTGGTAAATACATTATTTAATGTTTGGGTGTATGTGAGCCGTTAATGTCATTACCAGGGGTAATTTGGATATCACATGAATTATGGGGCACGTGGCAGCTCCACAATTTTCGGGTGATTTTGGGCTCCACATATTGTCTATCTTCAGTTGGCTAGATTAAATTTTATGTTATGTTTGGTGCAAAAAAGGTTGGAATATGACTATCTTTTTTTTAGGATAATAGTTGCATCCCACTCAGGTAGTATCTTCTCGTACCACCATTTTGATGTATGGAATAAATTCGTACACATATATCATAATCAGAATTGTTCATCTCCTAAATAATTATTTCAAGATTATCTCTATAAAAAATCAACAACTTTGGAGGTTGTTTAGTCATTCATATGTATCAAACAATTCAACGTTATTAGTAACAAGGAAGATCCTTATGATGAACCGTCCATTTAGTTTATATATATATATATATATATATATATATATATAAAAGGCAAAATGATCTCCAATTTAGTTAATTTTTTTATAGAAGGATCTTGAAATGATTATTTAGGAGTTGAACGGATTCGATTCTGATATATGTATACCGATTATTCGATAAATCGAAAGGGTGGTACGAGGAGGTACCACCAAGGGCGGGATGTAAGTATTATCTTTTTTTTAA
Source organism: Oemleria cerasiformis (assembly GCA_037349345.1). NCBI lineage: Eukaryota > Viridiplantae > Streptophyta > Magnoliopsida > Rosales > Rosaceae > Oemleria > Oemleria cerasiformis. Next base: position 14,697,339 of record JAZGTL010000007.1, read on the forward strand.
TAGATTATATTGTTTAGACATTTTTTAAATATATATTTTAATTGAATAAGCTATTAACAATTGTTCAAATGTTTTCAAAAAATAGAGGAATTCCGATAATTTTTAGTTTTAAAAATTATATAATTAAAATAAAATATTTTTTTCTATTCATAAAAGTAAATAACATAGTTAGTAAAATATGGGACGAGTATAAAACGTGGAACGTATTATGTGTTTTATTCAGTAGATTTCTTTAATTAATATGATGAAAAATTTGGCAATTATATAAAGTTTTAATATATTAGGTGTTGTAGGGGGTTTTCCATTTAATTTTATTTTTTCTTATAAAAAGAATAAAGTTTTAACATTATTTAGTTAATATTAATATATATATATATATATATATATATTAATTTTCTTCATCAATTTATGTAAAACTACGGGTATAATATGTGCATAGTACTTTATTAATTGTGTGAAAATTACGTGAATTATATGTTACAACCCATCCTGGAAAAGTAAATTTGGAAATTTAATTAATTAAATAATCGGTAGTCTCAGATTGGATTAAACGTGTGATGTTGCGCTAAGTTCAATAATGAGTTTTAGTAAAGGGTCCAAAAAGGTTAGTGGGCCGTATTTAGAAGTAAATTCGTAAGTTAGTTCGCAAAAGGACAATTTTGCCCTTGAGAGTTAAGGGGGCTCGGAGGTCACTTTTCGACTAAGAACACTTTGGGAAGTTTTTCTCGTATCTTTGCTTAGATCTCGAACTTAAGAGTATGTAGACAAGCAACACATAAAAATTGGAGTTCGTATGAGGAAGTTACGGGTCTAAAACGATCGGGACGTATTGGTGATTTTGGAAAAGTCCAAACTATAAATAGGGGATTTTTCTCTCTCCTCATATGTTTGGTCAAACTTCCCTCATGCTCACTCTCTCTCCTCTTTCTCTCTCCTCCCGAGCGACCACCGTGCACCCCATCATCATCGGCCATTTTTTCGGGCCTTTCAAGCCAAACCAAAGTCACCAATCTATTCCTCTCGACCCCACGAGTTCATTGGTGCCTTCCATGGACCTTGAGGACCACCGTAGGCGGCGAATCGATGGCCGAAAGTTGACCAAAGTTTTCCGACCATTTTTCGGCCAACTGAGGCATAGTGACTGCGGAGACTACAGAGGGCCGCACAACTCGAGGTTGAGCTTGCGTGGATTTCCGAGAAACGAGTAGCTCATTGTCATCCGAAGGTTAGCCTTGTCGGGTGGCTACCAACCGACACACTGTTTTAGAAGAAAGCTTCGTGGATTCGAGGAGGAAGTCTTGTAGTGACAGCTTTGACACTACACAGTTGTGTGTGTAACAAAGGTTGTAATCTATTTCTAGCATTTAGTGCTTTATTTATGACCATTATTTGTATCTAAGAATACTCTAAGTTTCCGTTGTTGCGTGGTGGGACGGTTTACTGTTTACCTTTCGCACGGCTTCCTAAAACCAAGCGTTTTAGTTTGACTTTCATCACCATGACTCAGCGTCTAAGTGTCGACTAGCATCCATTGATTCTGGTATCCATGTGGATTTTTGGATCGGGATGTGTCATTATACGCATGTGTTCGTGTATAGTATTTTTTATTTTAAAAATATAGTATTAGAGAATCTTTGAGAAGTATATGGAAAACGGAAGGTAAGTAGTTTTATTATTAAAAAAATACGTACTTATGTGTATAATAGTCATCAATGTGGTCTACGCCTTGAGCGGGAGGCAGAGAGTCTGATCATGAGCAGTTATAAGGTGAGAGTTTGTGCTCGAGCAGTTTAGGGAGAGAGTCTAAGCATGAGTGGTGGTGGAGAAAAATTATGTGCTTGAGCGATGGAGGGTGACAGTTCTTGCACAAGCGGTGGAGGAAGAAAGTTCAAGTGTGAGCAATGAAGGGAGAGATAGAATTCACCTAATAAGTTAGTCCTAAATTAGTCCCAATTAAACCCACATTTTTTTCTTCACTATTAGTCCCACTTAAGCTAGTCCAATTTTTTGCCAAACATGGATTACTTTCTTTATGCAATTCAGTTTAGGCTAATCCCTCTTAGTGAGGGGTGCCAAACGAGCCCTTAAATTATAGAAAGGATAAGTGGAGCACATACGGTCTAATGAACTTTAGTTACGTCTAGCTTTTCGTATTGGTTCACCTAGCTAATGCTGAAACTAAATATATTGTATAAAAGTTTCTTGAAAATGTTCTTATTAGGACTACAATTTTTTAGCATTCTCTTTAAATTTTGATTTAGGAGATCATCTCTAATAGGTTAGCTAGATGAGCTCCTAATTGGAGATGATAAAAAATAATCCTACACTGTTTATTAAAAAATTAATTTTTTGGGGCTAAATTAGGACTTGGTCATAATTTAAAGCCTTATGGTTAAAGATTGTAGTAATTATGAGCCAAATTTTGACTAATTTCTAATTTTTTTTAAAAACTCCATCACAAGTATTTCTTCAGTGTACCTGGATCGCCACGTGGCCGTGTTCTGATATACTCATAAATTCATTATATAACGTTTAAATATTTTTTTATTACTATAGAGTTATTTACATAAATACCCCTTGAGATTTTCTATGTTTTCACAAACACCCTATCAGGTTTTAGACCTTACACAAACATCCATTTAGGTTCAAAAAATATTACACATAAACTCATTTGTTAAGTGATTATTAATTAAAAGTGACATCAACCTAAAAATTGATAAAAATTGACCTTCTACAATAATATTTTCAAAATTAAAATGATAATGTATCCAATAATCATAAGGGCATTTTAAAATTTACACAACTTATATTACATTTAATTAAAAAAAAATCATGTTTTATGGGTTATGTGTAATGTTTTTGGAACCTGAAGGGGTGTTTATGTAAGGTCCAAAACCTAGGGGGATGTTTGTGAAAACACAAAAAAGCTCAAGGGGTGTTTGTGTAAATAAATCTTTGTATTTTACACCAAATTTCAAGGTTATACTTAAACGTTCAAATTTTGCATTTAACTTCCATTAACTCTTTAACACATGTCACCTTAATTGACTTATTTGTTTCAATTTACATCATAAACTCAATTAATTAATGATGTCAGGACCCACCCAAAAATGACTATTCAAACTTATTAGGCTATGTTTAGTACGCCGTATAAGAGACCAGATAGGATATTATAGTACGAAATCGGCGTTTAGTATCACTCGTATTAATTAGCCACCGGAGAAATTAATATGGTTGAGTACATTTATACAGTCCACACCTACTAAAATAATACCCTCGAAATTATCCGTATTAAAAGTCGGATGACTAGCAATTTTTAAAAGTAATAATAATAATAATAATAATAAAAGAATAATAATAATAAATTAGTAATTAATAATAATTAAATAAATAGTAATAATAATAATATCAATAATTAATTAATTAATAAATAATAATAATATACATAATTAATATTTATGATTTATAGATATTTTTTATCAATTAGTATAATATAATCCGGCCAGTATAATATAGTCGGCATTTTAATCCGGTAAAGCATCAAACACCCGACTAAATAGTCAGTCTATTCGACTAAATAGTCAGTACAATATGGCGTATCAAACGAGGCCATAGTTCATGAAAAAATATCAATTTTGCATCACTTTTCTGTCAAAATATTGTGATGCAAAAAGTGATGCAAAATTACTATTTTACTTTTAACCTCGGTTTGAGAGTCATTTTTTAGTACCCCGCATGAGACATGTCATTATTTAACCACATGTATGACAACATAGAAGTCCTGAGTTAAATGCTCTTAAGAATTTCGGTTAATTAAATGCAAAATTTGAAAGTTCAAATCATTTGATGTAAAATTCAAAATAATAAAGTGTAATTAAAACACAAATTATTCCATGGACCTCACATTTGTGTCGGTGGGACCCAGGCATCATTTTCTCACTTGCCCACCCTTCCGAAGTAGAGAAAATTCATCAGCAAGACAGGACAGATGCCATAGCCAAAACCAGTCAGGCACCTCCTCATCAACCAAAAAGGGCAAAAAATAACAATAAAAATAAAAACAGAGTGAGTTATATTTTTCTCTTCCAAACTTTTATTCCTTTTTTGGACAAATATATTTAAATATGCGACTCTTGCTACGAATACTATTTACTAGATCTGGAAATTTCATGCTTACATGCCTTTATATATGTATCATTTTGTCTCAACTTATGCTTTTGGGTGATTTCAATTGCTGTTAGTTTTATTCTGAAGGTTTGATTTCCTCTTTCCAACTCTTTTAGGATTTATGTCAAAGATGTAATTTTTCTTGTGTGCATAATTGCATATAGTGTGTAATTTTCTGGGTAGGCTTTGGACATATAATCGGATAATTTATTTGCAATTTGAAAAAAAAAAATATGGTTGCGGAGTCTGTATAGTTGTCCTTTTCATTAGTTCCGATTAATTTTCGCGTTAGTGTAAATTTTGTTTTCGGTTCTCTATATTTGCTCCTTTTGATCTGTATGTTTCAATCATGGCGTGCTACTGGTGATTGAATCTGGTTGGCTGTCTTCTGAGTATGTAAAGCTGGTTTTTTGTTTAATTTCCTTTTTTTTTCCGTTTTATCTCATATTTCTCTAACTTTAGATTCACTTAAATTGTATAATTTGCTTTTATTATCTGTAGGTTGGACTCCTAAGTCTGTTGTATAAACTGTCTTTGTTCTTTCTTCCATTGTTAAGTTGTTTTCTATATGAATAATGATTTGGAATGTTAGGTTTATTATTCCTTATTATATTTAGGATTTGATGCCGATATAAGACTTTACTTAGGGTTGTTTATCGTGACCCTGGATATAGAAGAATTGATCAATAAAAGTCTTGAGATATTTTTCAATTGTAATCACAAAAGGTTCCTTCTTCACATATATCATGTTTCATGCTTGTTGGGTCTTAATTGTTTTTCTTATGTATTTCATCAATAATAAACCGTCATTGTTTGAAATTCTCATTTGTTTCAGTTACATATATATTTAGAATATGGAAGGCATTGTAGTAAGAAGGGTTATTCCCTCGGACAATAGTTGCCTCTTCAATGCGGTTGGGTAAGCTACAATACAACCCTCTGTTCTGCTGCGGTGAAATGAGCCGTGTCACTTACGTTCACTTTTTCTGTTCAACGTTCACCCTTCATTTGCAGATATGTTATGGACCATGACAACAAAAAAGGTCCTGAGCTGAGACAGGTATATGAACATTCAGGTCTTAAAAGTGGAAACAATAGATAAGTCATGGTTGTTTGTGCATATCTAGCTCCAGATTTCCATTAAGTATGCATACGTTTGATACTTCCTAATCAATCTCTTTTACTTACATTTTGTGATCATCCACGATGTGAAGGTTATAGCTGCAACTGTAGCAAGTGATCCAACTAAGTATTCTGAAGCATTTCTTGGTAAAGCGAATGAAGAGTATTGTGCTTGGATTCTTGACTCGGAGAAATGGGGAGGTCTGTTAAAAATAATTCCTGTTCCTTTGCATCTGAATTTTGTTACCAAATAAATACAGAATAAAAAGCTTCTCTTGTAAGAATTTTGGTGATTGCTGATAACAAAATAATTGGCCAAAACCTTAATTATACTTATTTCTTTCCCTATGGGCGGGGTACTGAGCATTTTTTAAATTAATATTTGACAAAGTTTTTGCTCCTTGACTGTTCCAAGGAATAGTTTGTTCCGGCCACTTTTTACAAGATTAACTTCAAGCACTAGGGTACTATTAAATTACGTCTGCTGACTATAAATTTGTAATCCTTTGTGCAGGTGCCATAGAGCTTTCAATATTAGCAGATTATTATGGACGTGAAATCGCAGCATATGATATCCAGACTACACGTTGTGATTTGTATGGCCAGGTTCGCATTAGTAGTGAGTTTTCATGCATATTAATATTGTCAACTTGCCCTTTCTGAAAGTTTATGCCCTTTTTTTTGTATGGGGTGATGTTTGACAGGACCGGAAGTATTCCGAAAGGGTTATGCTGATCTATGATGGCCTACATTACGATGCTTTAGCTGTATGTGGTTCTGATTCTTCTACATGAATTCTGTTTCTGAGTTTTTCTGGCTGTTAATGTGGATGAATAATCAAGAAATGTTTTCTCTATGGACTCAAGTAGGGGTTTTAATTATTCTTCCATGTTGAGACATCATGTCACGTGGGAGGGGGAAATAAAAAACATGCTTTGGCAAATTGTGGTCTTCGTCTTGCCGTTTCGTGATTACAATCTGTTTATTCACCTCGCATACTTCTTTGTGCTGAACATTTTTTTATTTTTGGCTTTCTGTTTGTTTTTGAGGTTTATTTAATGATGGTTGGTTCTTATTTTCTGGTATATCAGATGTCTCCCTTCGAGGGAGCTCCAGAAGAGTTTGATCAGACTATATTTGCAGTTAAGCACAGTAGCATCGGGCCAGTTGAGGGGCTCGCTCTTAATCTTGTGAAAGAGCAACAAAGGTAGTACTTATGGTCTCATACCGGCTTGTGCTGTGCAAACTAATACAAGCAAATGCTACTACGCGTAAATTGATATGTGAAGGGTATAGTCTGGAATTAGCATGTTCGGATGATAAAATATACAGATTATCTGGTTTAGGGACTTTTTCCTGTTACTTTCATTCTAAACTTGTAGTTCAGTTTTTCAGAATTTTTCTAGTTCACTATACGACAACCAACCTAGTTTACAGATGTGCACCATTTGAAGTGGCAAAAGTGTTCAACCTCTATTACAAACGCCTTGTCTTGAATAAACTTTTGAGATCCCTATGTACTTAGGGCATACTGTTTAACCTCAAATTGTCCCAAAATTTTCATCTTCGATTAGTTCATTTTTATTACTTTGTGCATGTAAAGATGTTTCAGGAATTAGGATAAATGTCAAATGTGTTTAGGCTGAATCTAACGTTTCCAATTCATGGCCATCCAAAAGAAAAGGAGATAAATTGATTAATTTTGTGTGAAATTTCTTCCCTTGTTTTGGCAAATAGATTATCAAAATGAATTAGGCAATGTGTGTTTCCTGTATTATTTTGTTTTCAAGGACTTTGTTTTATGTCTAGTTTGATATCCATTTTTCCATTTTCTGCACGGTATATAGCTCAGGTATTTATAAGTATCTACAATTACTCATAATGCATGATCATGCCTTAATACCATGATGTTCCTTCTCAGCAAAAGGAGCTACACGGACACTGCCAACTTCACATTGCGCTGTGGGGTGTGCCAACTTGGACTCATCGGCCAGAAGGTTATTTCTCCACGATACAAATTTTGCTTGCCTCTTTTTAGTTCTTAGCGTGTGTGGTTGCGTGCATGAGATTTCCTACATTCGCATTGTACTGAATAATTCTCTATGGAACATTCAGGAGGCCGTGGAGCATGCACGGGCGACAGGGCATGTCAACTTTCAAGAATACAGATAACAGAAATATATTGCCTTTGTATTCATTTAATTGTTTCATGTTCCGGTCAAGGAATTACAACTGGATTATCGAAAGGCCAATGTTGTGATTGTATCGAGTCTGGGAAATGTGGTATTGTATTTGTAGCAACAAAAACAGAAAACCAAAGAAAAGTAGCGTTGTAGTTTTAGGTTTTCCCATCATTTTATGGATCTCACGTCGTCGGCTGAATCGATCGTTAGAATTGATGTATTGCTTTGATACGATTCATTTTCTTTCTACTAATTGAAAGCATTCCAATTACTTTTCTTTTCAACGTCTACTTGTTTTGGATCTTTTCATGTTTTAATTAAGCTGATAGGCATTGGTTTCATCGTATGTTTTTGGGCCTTTCATTCAAATTTTCAATACGAGCAAAATTGGGCTCAAACATCAAACATTACGAAAGGGGTTAGTCTACTAAAGTTTCTATTTCCGAAATCAGAGGACCCGGGATTTTCCATTTCCTAAAAGGAACTAAAATGAAAGATTTCTCATAACAAAATACATATTACAGACGTCTCGGGAAATGTCATCGTTTGGTCTACCATTTACAACAAATGGTGTCCTCTAGACTTCTAATGATACAAATAATGGCTTGCATTCGGATCGCTTCCATAGACCCCGAAAAACAAGCAGAATCAACAGCCCCTCTCATATGATAAAAGATAGTTAGCTACCTGGTTGTTCATCAAGATCATTATGGAACTGCGAGCACCTTATTCAGAGACACCTCATGACCACCTTTGAGCAGTTTCAAGTACCAGAAAGTTCGTACCTTGCACGGCGAGAAATGCCTCTTATTTTTGTCCCAGTTTGTCAGTGTTCTTCATGAACAAGCTCTGCCTCACTACTCCTAGATCTTCTGTTTAAGCACATGACGCAATTGAACCTTTTGACTGTCCAACCTTGCCTCCAAAAGCTTTGCCTTCAAACTATGCTTCTGCGCTCCAAGAGGGATGCACCCTTTCATACCTCGAATGTGATTCCCCGACTCAGGAGAACTCCACTGCCCCACTAAATCAGAGGGGCTAAGCCCGCCTTTACCTGAACCCCGATCTGGAGATATGATAACCCCAGTGGATATCCTTCCATTCGAAAGCCTACCATTTATTCCCTCTAGGGAGATTATCTTGCAGTTGTCCCCATTATTATGTCCGGATCTCCAAAGCCTTGCTATTGATGATACCTTCTTCGTCTGCTTTGCTGGTACTGAGCAAACCTCGCTGATTTCTGTAATTGGTGTTTCCTCGCCTTCATTTTCTTCCCACTCTGTTTCACTCTCTGAGACATTACCCTCTCGGCGATTCTTATTGACAGATGGGGCACTCCCGTCTGGTGAATAGCTAGAACCCTGATCCTCAAGATGGCTCACAGTTTCCCATCCACTCTCGTCTTCTTCTATATCACCATTATGACCACTATAAGCAATTGGATGTCTCTGCATCCGGTCCTTAATGATTCCATTGACTTCAGGACTCACAGTGCGAATTTTGGAAGCATGGCTAGCAGGACTGTAAGCAACACACTGCTCGATCTCCCTCTCATGAGGCTCACCAAAATTTACTTCTTCAAACACAGAAAATATATCATCGGGATTAGGGGGTTCATAAGAAAAGTCTTTGACTTCTTGAATATTAACAGCAGCCGCAGCCTGTCGAAGAAACTCTGCTTCTTGCATTTCCTTCGCATCTGGGGTTGGACTTCTTGACCTCAGAAAATTTTCTAGATCTGCCACAAGCTTGTTCATTAGAGAATACTTCTCCTCAACAGCCACCTTTGCATCAACCAGCTTCATTTGGACACGTTCTTCACGCCATACCTCAGCCATCTGCAACATCTTCCTTTCATCTTCCACTTCATCTCTGAGTTTCATGGATTCTCTCTTCAATGCTTCAACTTCAGCCTTGTCTTCTCCAATTTCCTTAGCAAGCTCATCACATACTTCCTCAATTAATTCTCTGGCCTTTCTTTCTTTTTCGTAGTCCAGCATGTATCGCTTTGCTGATAACTTGGCATCAGCAAGCTCATTAACCAATTTGGAATTAAGAATTTCAGTTCTCTGACGATTCTTCCTTTCCCGGTTCAATTCGGCCTTGACGTCATCAATATATGCACGGACTTTCTCATGCTCTCTGCTCTTCCACGAAACCCTTTCCTCACTGACATTCCTTAGGAACTGTTCAAGTTTCTTTTTTGAGGAGCGCCGATCCATCTCAAGCTCCTGAATGCGAGCTCGAGCCTGCTCTAACTCAGCTTCAAGTACAGAGACTACTGATGCAGCACTTGCTTGTTGGTCAAGAAGCTTCATTTGGCTGTAAATTTGCCGTACCTCATCTGATGTTTTCAAGCAAACAGGATCCCATTTTGTTTGCCCCTCCATTGCAGAGTTGGATAACTGAAATGAAAATTCGGGGCTATAAATTAGAGGTAGAAACAGAGAAAGAACAGACCTTTAATTACATTAGGAGGGAAACAGATTTAAATAAGAGATTGAGAAACAAAGGAAAAGAATAAAATTTTAAATGGGTAAGAATGCCTTTTCTAGAATGTGAACACAAATACCTACATGTTCTCAAATTTCTACAATATTTTCATATTACCCCACCCTTTGTTCTATTAATCCGCCAAGCCTTTGTTTAGCACCATCTGAAATTCCCAAAGTTTAACATACCGTGTGCTTCACAGTTTTCCATATTTTCCCCAAAGTTTTCCTTGACTGACGTGTTACTTTTTAAACAGCGGTATATTTTAATTCAGTTCAAGGAATTTTAGGTTCATTTACACATTTCTTATACAAGTAAATGTTTTCTTCTTTAGTTTCCATCCAAATGAGCATTTAATATCTATACGCTAGTATGCTTAACTACATATTTGAATTCCCACATGAGAAATCCTAAGAGTGACGCTGCCTTAAACTATAACATAACTGTGGAAAGCAAGATAGATGACCACATGAAGCTTTTCCACAAGGAGACAGATTGTAATGACTAAATAACACGAATCCTTGGAAAGTAAGTCATCTGCTAAGGTAGGGTCCTAGATAGCTGACTTGAATTGAGCTCAGTACGATTTTTTATTTTTTATTGAAGAGCTCAGTATGATTTTTTATTTTTTATTGAAGAGCTCAGTACGATTTTTTTTTAATTGAAGCTCAGCAGGATAAAGGCATCATATCACATTTAAGTTCATCAAATATGACGCTCATACAGAATTTGCAGATCTCTGACAATTCATTGTTAAGAACTTAAGGAAGATTCTTACCTTGGACAAGAATCCATTCCTTGAGGTTGAACTAGGGCTATGTAGAAGATCATTTGCTTCAGAAGCATATGCTTTGCTGTTGCAATTACGGATAAATGGTACCCCAATATGGCCAACGTCAGGCTGCAAAGAAGCAGACAACAATAAATCTCAAACACCAACGTGAACTTATAAAAAAAAAAAAAAAAATCGGCTGATTGAGAGTAAGAAAAACCAAGACAAGATGTATTAAAACAGCATGCAATGACCCGGAATCATGGAACACAACACAAGGAATGTGTAATGACCCATAATTTTCAGAATTCTTTAAAGCAATGCAGAAATGTCCTACCACCGTTTCAACATTTCTTGTAGATCATAATTTCATGTTAATAGATTACAAGTAACTTGAAGAATCATCAACAATCTTATTTAAGAAAACAGGTCTGGAAATATCTCAACAACCAATTACAAGACTAAGAGATACTCAGCAGGATGTTGATGGAAACTTACAGGCATTGCCAAACTAAGAGAGATACTGAGCATGACATTGACGGAAACTTGCTGAAATTACCACTTTAATAAAGATTTCATCCTAAACCTTGCAAACACAATGATCAATATGCTTAAAAAAAGAAGAACCACTTCATTCTACACCTTAAAGAACACTTTTTTTTTCTCACAAGATCAGATCAATCAAACCCAGAGAAGGCTTTTTTTTTTCTTTAAATGTAATTATAGCTCAGTAAACCATTAAATACACTACGCAAATCTTGAGCTACAATGCCAATAAGGAAAAATAAAAAATAAAGACGGCAACAGTACCAAAATTATTACTTATCCAACTTAATATTGCAAATTTAACACCAATGAAAAGTTCATAAAATAAAATATAATAATAATTTATTGACAAAAAAGGTCAAACACCAATGAAATGAGATTCAACCAAGGTTTCAAAGAAGACCCATTGGACCCAAAAAAATTTCAGATCTTTGAGAACCTGTAAGATGTAAACTTCCGAGACCAATCTCACCTGAAACCCTAGCTGACCGTTCCGCCCTGGTACACCAGAAACAGTCTCCGGCAACTGCAGCCGCCATAGTCCGGCGGCGAGCTTCCTGGCCGACATGGGCACCTCTCTTCCCTTCCTGCCTTTCCTCCTGCCGCCGTCTTCTCTCTCCTCGTCAGGGGCATTTTGGTCTTTTCGTCTCTCGGAGCTGTGGTGGTCCTCGTGGCCTTCGTCGATCTTCCACTTGAGTAAAGGCGTCTCGGGTCGGCTCCGCTTTCCTGTGGGAAGTCCGGCCCGCTTCAAACGGGCCGGGGCGGAGGTGCGGGTCTTTCTTCGAGGGGTTGACTTGGGGTGGTGAAGATCCGAGTCGGGCTGTGGGAATGTTGGTGAGAGGTGGCGGGGCTTGCTGGGTATCTTCATCGTCTCGAGTGAGATTCAGCCATTCAGAGAGGGAGAGAGGAAGATTTATGGTGTGAGTGCAGTGTGTGCAGTGTGAGTGAAATGGAAAGGAAGTACAGAAGAGAGAGAGAGACGATGATGATGATGAGGACCTCTGAGAGAGGGAGAGAGGGAGAGAGAGAGATAGAGAGATTGAAGGATTTGTTTGCTGGAGAAAATGACGCACAGAGACACTGAGGCAGAGACGCGCACACTCAGACAAAGCAGAATTACGGAAATTTGCAAATACAAATACGCTGAGTGTATACACATACCAACGTCCATATCTAATCATCTATGTATCTTACTGTTTTGACATAGACTGCACAATCGTCATACGGTGTCGTTTCATTGGAGAATTTCAATGTCAAGTTTTTTTAAAAACAATACTAGAGATACCACATTTATAATAAAGTGCATAGTGTCTTTTTTTTTAAAAAATTAGTTATAACCCATTAATATTAATAGGTTTGTCTGTATTAGTGTATGGTTTACAAATATAATTTTCCTAACATTTTTTTTTAATTGAAATCTTCCTAACATTTTCCATATATATATAATACAATTATTTAAATACACTTAATTGATCATATTATTTTATACACTTGATATGACAATTAATGTGATATTTTATTAGCAACAAAAATAAAAAATATTATAAATATAATTCGTTATTTAACTTATTGATATAATATATTTTATCACATAAAATAAGTCATGAGATGTGATCAATTACGTGTGGTCAAATATTATTATTCGTTTGACAAAAACAAAATATTATTATTTGGCGTAAAAATTCTATTAGCTCTATATTTAGTTTAAATCTTTAGAATTCCAAAAGTATACTTAGCTAACAAAAATCTTTAAAAAAAATACTTAATAAATAAGGACAAAGTCGTAAAAACGGAAATGTCAAAATGAAAACCTAAAGTAAGGGAGTGTAGTTACCTCTCTGTTTTAAATAGCAACGGGCAAGTTATAGCCCCATAGCTTAAAACAAAATTCTACATAACTTACTATTAAGGTTTAAATCTCATTTAGCTTATCGTATTTGCTCCATAGCTTACTATGGTATGAAAGCGTAGTTAGCTATAATGTTGTAGCTAGGCTAAATAAGAAAAAAAAAATTCTTAATTTGAATAAAACGACGTAAAAAAAATAGACTTAAGTTAAAAATGTTAAATGTTTTACTCTATGTGAAATATAACACCTATTTAAAGAAACTAAGTATTCAAAGTAAGATAAAGGTTGATTCGGGCCTAGTGGATGACATTTCCTAGGAACCGGCTCTCCTTACGGATCCTAATTGGATTGAAGAGGAAGCTACGTTTGATGTTTTTGCCATAAGGAATGTGACGATTCCTACTTGTGAAATTAGTAACCTACGAACAAGAGAACCAATTTCTATTGAGCCAACTAGGAAGTCTACTTCTCCTCCTATGGGTCCTACTTTTCCATCTAGGTAGCCTACTTCTCCTCCTAGGGAGCCTACTTCTCCTCTTAGGGAGCCTACTTCTCCTCTTAGGGAAGGTACTCTTCCTTGGAAACCTCCTATCATTCACTACAAGTGACTTCGTGGTAAAAACTCAAGCAACCTTTGTTAGATTTCTATTTGAATTTGTTTAACATGTTGAAGTTGAATTATCTTTTTGGTAATGCTTGTTGGTTGTGTTTGGTGGAAATTAGAACTTGTTATTATTGGCTTAATTAAGTACTATATTTTGTTGTACTTCAATTTGTTTCTTCCTTTTTAGCTTGCGCTATATTGCAATGTAACTTACGCTATGCTATAACGGGTAAATATCGTGAAGTTGCTGCTATCGTAAATCAAAACTTTGAGTTACCTAATTGTTTATTTTCTAAAATTTTGGCAATATATTTTTTTTCATTCTTATTTTTTTAAATAAAAATAAATTGACACATGCGGAAACGGATGACAAGAGGCTTATCCATATTAATAGAGGAACAAACCCGACCAAAAAATAAATAAATACAAAAAGTGATTAGAAACACAATTAAACCTCAATTTTATTGGCCAAACCACACAATTTAACATTCTATAAAAATTACCTTTTCATATTTTTAATATTTTAATACAAAGATTTGACGAGAATATTTTTACCAAAGTTGAACCAGAGGCTACTCACCACACTTTTAAAAGGCATTGTAGAATTTTAGAATGTTAAAGAGATTTTAAAGTAATATTGTCTAGGTGTAATTTTCTTCACTGTCTAATGAAAAATCTCAATTTCGACTCTTACAAAAAGAGAAATCGATATGCAATATCATTATATGAAAACAAATCCTTGTAATTCATTGATCAACAAGACCCAAGAGTATCTAAGAAAAAGTATAAATAACAGTAATTCGGAAAAAGAAATATCTTTATCATTTGATGCCATGTCTTTTTCAAAATACAAGATTTATGGATGCACCACACACAAAGACAAAGGCCACCACAAATTTTGTACATGCATGTGAAAATAGGAGTTGAAAGAGGAATCCTTAATCACATTGATAGGGAATGCCGAACGCAGATGCTGAATTCATTTCACAAAACCATCTTTGATTCTTTGTAGCTATCGCATTGTCTCCATCATCAATGTCCCATTTATGCGCTATCTGCATACAGAGTCATATACATAGTTTATAGAATATTACCACTTAATTATGGCAACAAAATTATTGTACTAGTTTTATTTCGTCAATTAAATTAAGTTGTTTTTAGAAATTTTTCTCATTAAATCCTAGTTTGGGCTGTTTCCATATAAAAAATCATTCCATGTGAATTATTTTTTATGTTTTAGATACGTATTTTGCGCAAAAGGGGTCTAATTCAGTTAGTAAAAAAATTTGGTCTACAAACTAGTATTCTTAGGTTCAAACACTGACGATATCGTGTGTGTGGGTGAAAAATCCCTCCCTTTATAGATTAGAGTTAGAGTATAATATTTTTGTATTTAAAAATATATATATTTATTTTGCAAGAATATTAATTTATTGTATTAGTAATATTATTTGGTCTAATGAGTCACAGACCCACCATACTCACAAGTAAAATGAATATGATGAAATCATAGTGTAATACACATTTTGCAAGATAATTAAATGATAAGATTCTAGTATCTTTGATATGTTGTATGAAACGAATAGAAAATCAAATAATTATCAAATCGGTGCTAAAAGTCTCAACAAAACATAGATGCTAATATTAAAGAGGATATATTTAAGAGCACCATTTATTATGGAATTAAAAGTTAAATATCTGATAACAAAAAATCGTCACTGATACTATTGGATGTTCCTATTCACTTCAATGTTTTACTCTCGTACAAAGTGAGATTAATTTAATTTTCTTTAAGACCTCATTTAGTGATAGAGATTAGTTTTTTTAATAACAAAGATTTGGGATGGGAATTATACACATTGGAAACCAACCTCGCCCTTCACGAGAGTTGAACCTGAGGATTATACATTTTGAAAATCAACATCGCCCTTCACGATAGTCAAACCCGAAATTTTCTACTACATATTAGAGTGTATACGAATACCAATAAACCAGTAGTACTAATGACCACTATTTTTTGTTATTATATATGTAAGTTTTGTTTTTAGAAGATACGAAATTTCATTGATTAAACAAAGATACAAAGCAAAAACAAGCTAGACTGCAATAGCTTGACGATTGTTGATATCATTATTGACCAAGCAACAGATTTAACAGAAGACCCGGAAAACTCGAAAGATCACTCAGACCAAGACCATGCCCACCATCAAGGCTCATTATGAAAGCTCACAATTGTGGTCCATGACCTAAACCTAGGTACTTTACTATATAAAGAGAGCATGCCTTCTTCCCTCATAAAAGCTCTCTTGACTCTCTCTCTAGACTAGAGCTCTCACCTCTCTCTACATTTTTGGTATTCCCCTAAGGCTCAATGTCTATGTAATATGTACAAACACTACATTACTAATGAGAAGAGCATACCACCGTGGACGTAGTCCGATTTGGGTGAACCAGGTACATACTCGTGTTCCTTATGTGTGTGCGGTCTTCACGGACCCGTTTAGGTCCATTTTTGGATCAAACAACAACAAACATGGGTAAATACCTCTAGTGATCATGTTCGATATATGTCGAAACGATCTAGAAGGAATAACGCACAAAATAATATCACTTGAATCCCCTAAGTATCATCAAGGTCATTATTGCTCGAACAACTAATCTTTACAATCCTACAAAATGGAAAACCTAACACATCCAACTCGAAATAAGAGTCGTTGGACTTATTTGCAGAAAACAAACTAAAAATAAATAACCCAATAAAAGGTACAAATTGGCTACTTCCACCGTTGTCGCTACCTATCACTTCCGTTATTACCGCCTCTTGAGGAATTCCGAAGACGACAAGGTTACCGTCCACCACCATATCGCAGATGTTTCAATCCACCATGATTGACACCACGCCACCAATGAAGGACTGTGATGGCTCGATCAAAACCCACCAGGCCGCATCACGAATCAAACCCTTGTGAAGACAGATCAGACTACTGAAGATAAGAGTTTAACCGGCAACTTGTGACCATGATCGACACCATGAAGATAGACGAGAAAAGGAAGCATGAAGACGAACAAACTTCGGTAAAATCGACACCAAGACCGGTTGGATTACCCGGTTTATTCACTACATTCCTATGGGTACCAGGAAAAAATCCCCCTGAACGCAAAGATGATCAGTTGAAGAAAAAGTTTTTTGAAGGAAGATTTCTTTTGGAGACGAGGCTAGGATTTTGGATTTATATATATGTAAGTTTTATTTCCATAACAAATGGTGCACCTTAACCTCTATATATGATCTATTTTGATCAATAAATTTTCACATTATTGAACATTTAATCATATAAGTCTTTGGATTTTTGTCCAGTATTTATTTTTCATTATTTTTTTAAGAAGAAAATAAATTACCATTAATGAGCTAACATTTTGCACCCATACCCTCTTATATAAGAGATGAGAAAATGTGGAGCGTCAAACCTCACCAAAACTAATAATTCAAGAGTTTTAAGAAAGAAATGAAAAAGTGACGAGTGCTCACTTTCCCAGAAAATAGAAAATTTTCTAGGAAAATTAGGGCTAACCATATCAAGAAAACGTGAAACTTCACCACATAATTCAGAGAAAGACTCCAATCCAATCTTAATGTAAACCTAACCAAAATGCATCTACTAGAACCCTGGAGTACGAATCTAGGCTTGGATTCTCAAGAATATACCTGAATCGAATGAAATCAGGCCGAGAAACTTCGAACATCGCTGGCTATCGGCCTTTAATTCGCGAGCTACGAGCACTGATGATTGTGATGGATGGTAAGGTTAGCTACGTCTTGCCCAGACGAATCGATTGGGACTGGTCTCATAGCCTAAGTAGGCCGGAAACGTCGTCGGCGACGGTGGCGTTTTCTGAGTTTCACGGCTGTGCTTCGTCTTCTACGGTGAAAGTCGTCGGTGGAAGAGGGCAGGGTGGTGTTCGTCTCGTTGAGGGCACAAATTCAAGTGGGATGGTGAGGCTGGTCTTGGCTGGGACTGGGCACGGTGGTGGTTGTCGGTGTTCGTGGTTGCTGGTCGCTGGAGGCAGAGAGAAGGTGAGATAAAGGAGAAAAATGAGAAAATAGTGTTTTAATTATTGGTGGGTAGTTTTTAAGAAAAGCAATAGAAAATAATAAAAACAAATAAAATAAAATAAATAATAATACTAAAATTTCTAATTCTCCTAAAAGAATTTATTTACGAAAGTTCAGTTTCTTTGTTTCGAATTCCGTCTTCGGAATTTCCACCAATTCCTCAATCTAAATTTAAAAAAATTTGTCTTCAGCGTGAACGATATCGAAATATTTGTCGATATTTTCGTAAATTTGATTGTCGATATTTGCGTGAAAAAAGAGATTTTTATCCTTGGCCATAGGTAGATTAATTTGAAATGAATTGAGATGTGACAATAGGACGAAGAAATATGACTCTAAAAACTAGCCGTTGTAGGAAAATTATGTGTTATATATTCAAATTTGAAAAAATTAATTTAATATTCAAAGTTGGTCAAATATAGAGTTTGATTTTAATATCATTAAAAATTGGCTAGCTATTAATAACTTTTGGGTCATTTTAAGTTAAATTTGACTAAAAATTTAGAGAGTCTAATGTGGATGCTCTTAGTATACTTATCACTTATCTTTAATTTGTTTTCCGTTTATCTCTATTTTTATTCACAACGAATGAAAAACAGTCATACCACTTCACATTTCAAACTTGATATCTCCATCATTTTTCTTTCAAAGTGAACTGAATTTGGTCTAAGAATTACAATCTCATTCGTCGTAATTTTCTC
Organism: Oemleria cerasiformis; assembly: GCA_037349345.1. NCBI lineage: Eukaryota > Viridiplantae > Streptophyta > Magnoliopsida > Rosales > Rosaceae > Oemleria > Oemleria cerasiformis. The sequence goes on from JAZGTL010000007.1 coordinate 14,715,890, forward strand.
TCAAATTTTCAAGACTTAAGTCCCTCTAGAGAAACATTATACTTCCAATCCTAAATACCAATTGTACCCTCACTTTGTTGTGACTTGTGAGCGTGGTTCTGGCGTTGCATTTAGTGGAGAAGGAAAAGATGGTTACGTGAGGGTGAGGCTGTCACAGATCTACAATCTCTACTTGTTCTGCATTAATTCCTTCCCTGTATGATTTATTGTCATACATATTTTAGTTCCACAGCAGAAGCCAGAAAGGTATCCGAGGGCGTCTCCACGTGGATGCTAGGTAGACGCACACGTGGCAAGCGTACATGCCCATTGCATCCAATGCAAATATTTGCTAGGCGACGAATGCAGCCACATGGGGATGGAAGTAGGGTTTTTGCGCGGTTTATGAGCCAAATAAACATAAATTAAGGTCACCACGGCCGTCGACTCGTATGCTGCCGCTGCCGCTGCCGCCGATTTAGTTTTAGATCTAAACCCCGATTATATTTATTTAACCCTAAACTTGGACAACTTTGTTCGTTTTGGTCAACTATACTTATTTAGGCACTGTCAATTGGGAATCCAACCAACAATTCATCTCTAACACCTTTTTCATAATTTCACATCACTGTAAACTGTAAATATCAGAACGGGTGGTAATTTATCGATCGTATTAGGGTCTACTGTTGTGAAACTCGGTGGCCGACAATTGAACGGTCGGATGGAGTCAACGGTCTATAGGTCTAGCCGCAGACTAAACGGGGGCTAAGCGGGTTATGTGGGAGATCTCATGTTCGATTCTAGTAAAAATTCGAGATCGATATTTAATGTGTATAATGTAATTTTTTTTTTATATCATTGAATCAAAAACAAAAATATCGATGATTGATGATTTAGTGTAGGTGTATCTACCTCATGAATTCGTCATTTGTTGGTATAGATATTGATATTAATTCTAAGTGTCTTCAAAAAATCAATTTCTACACTGTTAATTGATCAATTCATCAAATTGGCGTATCTATCGAATTATTACCGCATCTAAATATGCAACAAGTTATAAAATTCTTTTGGTTGTAGTTATTTTTTTATTTGAACTTTCTATATAAATTAATGTTGAATTAAACGGCCAATTATTGATTTTGTTGTTGTTAAAAATCGAATTGAGTCATGGTAAAACCGATCCAATTCAGAAAGTTTTGACCTTTTCAAAGACGTGTTAATGGTTGAAGTCGCAGATCGAGCTAGGTGTTATATATAGGTAAGTGAACCCAGGTACACACGTTTTGAGAGCTTTGATCCACTCATTGTGGTATTCTGGATTGCATTGTTAAATATAATCCCTTACTGTTTCGTGGAAGCAAAAATTAGGAAATTGTTTTGGGACACGACAGATTCATGGACCCTCCATATGAACAAATAGTTTGATCCAAACAAAAAAAAAGGTTCATTTTCGATGAGTATGGTTTTCAAGCATTATTGTTTCTACCTAAACTTTACTGTCTGCAAGCCACCTTTGCCCTACAGAGAGACAGTTGGCAGAATGCGGTAAAATACACTCACCAGACCAGAATATATGATAACCGGTAATCGGTAAAGTTTATATGTGCAAAATAATTATTTAATTAAATTGAATATGTACGTATACAATAATGGTCTCAATTACCACATACACATGCTAAAGGAAATTATGTAATCAATAATAAGGAGTCGGAAGGAGGTGAATGCAAGTAAATAAGTAGCCAAACAAACTACAAAAAAAGATTAATTATTTAGCTCTTTGAAATGTTTTATCTGTGTAAAAAGATGAATCATTAATTTATTTGTTCCTGTGGAGAAGTGCAGAATGATTTTTACCCGATACGTACGTATATCAAGTGTGTGGCTTGCATGCATGTTTTTGCAGATGAAGATGAGGATGAGGATGAGGATGGACACGTTTGGTGGGGGCCTGCTTTCGCCATTATCATATATTCAATATTCCACAATTATACGTTTCGAGTCTTTTCACCATCTTGACCACAACGTCATTCATTTATATTTTAATTTAACCAAAATAATTCAATTAAAATCCATTTCTTAATTCGGGTATTTTTTAGTGTGAAAAATCCATGATAAAATAGATACTAATCTCTTGTATATATAAATGGTACTTGGGACATGATCAAAGATCAAAGATCAAAGATCAAAGATATATGTTTTTATAGGCCATGCCCTAATTGATCCCATGAAATTTGTTTTTATATATACGTTGTTTTGTCGGGGACATTGAATATATATATATAACTTTGGTTTTGGACCCATCCATGAGTTCAATTGAGCAATTGGATGTCACACATCACAAGATACAGAGGATTCCTTGGGTGTGTTTTTTTTAATGGATGTTTCCTCTTAATTTTAGCTTCTTTAAAGGATTTAGATGCTAATTAATTAGTTTCCTACATAGGACGTCCTTAACAGTTAATTAACAACATCAATAGCAACTGAGCAACAATCAATTCATGTTAAATTTGGGATTCTATTGTCACAATATATATTGCACCAAATTTTAAATAACTAATAAGATTTATATGGTTGGAAAAAAGTTCATTTAAATCTAGAAAAAATGTCATAATTTTAATATAAGTATAGACAAATTACAATCGTACAAGAATAATTTACTCAAGAGCTACTCACTCCATGTCCAATAGGATAAACCCCTTATACATGCATCACCTCTCAAACCCGTCAAACAAGAGAGAAAAAACATCTCTTGAATTCCGGAGAGTAATATCCACTCTTAATACACTAATAGCATATGCACAACATGAACATATCAAAATCACTAAACAAAGGAAATGTCTTGCATCTAATCCCGGTTGAAATTTTGAAATTCCTCATTTTCAATTAATTTAATTAAAATCCTTGGTATTTTAAAGCTTCTCACCTAAATCTAATTTTTGAGGCATGTAGATTTGTGTTGGAGGTGAAAATTGATCTGGGTAGTTGTATATGTTATGTTATGACATGTGTGTGGATTTCATTTGTTAGATATATGTCATTTTCTTTTGTACTTCTTTTCCTCATAATCATCTTTTTCTTTCCTTTGTTCATGCATAACATGACTTCTTATCTCCTGGCCTAGCTAATTGCTGGCCGGATCTATTAATGGTATTCACTTTTCATCGAGATTCAAAACTAGGCAACTGTTTTTCGCATTCTATTTTTTACTTGCTGTGTTCAACTTCTAATTTTATCTTTTATTTTTTATCTTTTTAAAGAAAAAATGAAATGCAACAAGTGAAAAATAGAGTGTGAAAATCATTCATTTCTCAGTTGTGTCATATGTATGCTCGCATATAGAGTCGAACGAATCTCTTTATTTTAATATTTTTTGAAAGCTAGGGCGGCATTTTTATGTTATCTTTTCTATAAATTTTATATTCATGTTCTATAATCTGTTGGTATCAATATAGATTAGTGATTCAATAATGAGAAGTGCGTACATACTTTTCTCTAAAATAATAAAAAACTATGATAATTAATTATTAGATTAAGCACCAAACGCAAAAAACAAAACCGGCCCATAATCAAATTAATTTATTTTTTTTAACTTCAAGAATATCAAGTATCGTTCATTACTTAGTTAATTGAGCAAAAAAGGATCCAAGTCATTGTTCCTTCTTCCAATGGGCCGTGGGCTGTGTTCCTCTCTGCACTGGGTTACGGAAATAGGCTTGTGGTACCGAGGTATCCAAGATTCGGGGTACAAAACGAGTACGGATAGGCGGTACGATTTTCTTTTATAGCCATGAATTTAATTTTTTAATTTTTATCCTAAATCAAAGAAATTCATCTCCGATGTAGAATTAAAAACTAGTCTACGCAGTATTTTATTGACTATTTCAATTCGATAGAATAATTTATCAATCAGACACCGAATATATATAATCACACGATTAATATTTTGCCGTATTAGAAGACAAATTATGGTGTACATTTCATATATCAATAATAAACTCAAATACAGTATATTTATGGGTGGTTGTACATGAAGGAAAGTTTTATTTTAATGAGTGCGAACCGTATAGTGAGACTCGAAATGTACCAAACCTCGAATATGTACTATATAATCCTATATTATGGTTTGCCTATCATTTTTGCCACTAGTGTACTAGGAGGAAATACAATGTAGCGGAACGGTGCCAATGTATCCTCCTTAATATATATTTACGAGAATCAAATTTGAAATCACCACACAATAAAACAAGCATTGCGGAGTAGTTCGTGGGTTATTTTGGTAGGTAGCATGTAGACATGTAGACAAGGATGAGGAGAGGGGCGGTTGGTTTTTGAACGTGAAGGTTGGTGGAGAAGAAGAAGAAGGAGATGAGCCACTCTAATTAGACTGCTCCGCCTCTCACCAACCATCTTACCACCATACTGCCATTATTCCGTACACAAAAAGTTAATTTCAATTAATTATTTGCTCCTCATCTGATTTTTCTCAAGGAGGTAAAGTCCATCCAAGTTTATTAAAATATTATGAGTTGACTGTAACGATATTTTTATAAGTTGACAGTTGATGAATTATTTGAGAAGAAGAATATATATTGTATATTTGACTTGATCTAATTCCTAATATTAAAAATCAAATAATCAATGGTAATTAGTTACACAAAACGACTACTAATCTAATGATGCATTGTATCTCACTATTGAGGGAATCTCCTTGTATCAATCCTATAACTTTTTCGAATTATATCTTGAATCATATCATGCGTATTATCTTATCTAATTTTTAGTTAATCAAACTCTTGTTAGTATATGCATTGAGCGACTTTGACATAATTACTAGCTAGTGTTTTCTCAGGTGGTTTTGGCCTTGCCACTTCCAAGTTCCAATCATATTTGGGGGTGCGTATGCCCTCTAGTAGAATATCTCCCCAGCAATCTCTTGCCAACTTATGTGCTACACTCATCAGTGCTAGAGTTGTCTGCAATACGATTACATCTCCTTCTATTGTTCTATTGTTCTCTTGTGTCCCAATCGAATATATGATAATAACTAGCGATTATGCCCACGCGTTGTCGTCGGATTGTTGAATTGATTATAAACAGGTGTTACACAAAATAAGATGCAAACGAAGACATGTTACATTAGAAAACACGTAGATGATTATATAATACTGCATGTATCAAAATTAGGTTAAAGTTCGTTTGACTGCTTATGTGACATTACAAAATATGCATCCCATGAATATCTTACAAAATGAGCAGCATGTGATTAAGTTATAAAACGTGAAGTCTAGCTGTTCATTTTTTGGTATACATAGAGTATTCAAAAATTGCTAAACATTCATGAATGCTCCATCACTTATGAGCATCAGGCTTCCTTTTTTCTGGAATTTCATTAGTGATCTAATGAATTGAATTTATATGAAAGGAAAAGTTAGTAAAAAAAAACAGCTACGGCTCATCACGAATGTTCAAAACTAATTTCATTTTTATAGTTTCCATTCATAACTTTGACATAAAAGCATCACTGTTCTAAAGCTTGCACGGAAAAAAAAGCATATCATCTAAAATTATTAAAAGAAAGAAACTTACTTGTAGCATCAAATCACATTCCCACCATAAGGATGTCAAAATTCAACTCAACATACCCTTTTGATGCCTATTGCCAAGAAAAAGTTGAATAAAGTCATAAACAACTTTGGAATAAAAATTAATAAACCTAATTCTCGGATAATTTATCTGCGTGACCAATGTAAGTTCATATTTATGCTAATTTTACCTATATATTTATTATTCTTAATCAGCTTGCTCTCTCAGAGGATAAATTCTAAAGAGCAGCATAAATTGGATGAAAAAAAAAACAACCAAATTGAAAAAAAAAAAAGTACCATTATCTTTATATTTAATTGAACATATCCATCTTCATCTATCCGGAGTCTCTTTGCATGCCATCTTAGACCGTAGATGCACAAACAATACGATTTAGCTTCCCTTTTCTTCTTTAGTACATGGACAACAAAATACTATTAAAAGGGCAAGGCAAGTCACTTTTAATTTTGTAGTAAAGCTTACATCTCGCTATTCTACAGTAATATGCACATATAGATTGACAATGTAAGAAATAATAAAGATTTAAATTACACTTTATGCAAGTATTAAAGATTCAAGAAGTAGATAAGTAACATTTTCAGTAACTTGGGGGAGTGAAAAGGTTTCGAAAGTGTCCGGATTTTGAGGGATCTGCCTGCCTTGGTAAAGAAGAGCTTCCAAGCCATAAGGTCTTACAGGAAAAAAGAGGTTATAAAATGTTCCAGCTACCTTTCCTAGCATCTGTATTGAGAACCAAGGCCAACGAAAGAACAGCCAAAGTAACCACTACTTCTATTAAACCAAAGGAACAGTGCAATATTGCTGAAATAACAACTGCATTTCTCATAGAACTACTCAGTAGGTTATAATTAACTTGAATGAAAGAGACATCCAAAAAATTAAAATCTGTAGTAAGCTAGATATATACCAAAATCCAAAATCCAAAATCCTTCTTCTACTGATATATGGACCCTCCAACACTCCCCAGAGCCGCTCTGAAGAATCTCACTACTGATCTCACCACAATTTTCCAACCAAACTTCATCTGCTGCTCAAACAAAACATGTTTCACATAAATATATAATTAATTTCATAGTTGAGCAGATAAATTATGCATCTCTTATTGAATCTCAAGAGAAATAAATGAATACCCTTGGTCACTTCGGGCTTTCTATCCAGCTTCATGATGATAGGAAGCCAACCTTCATTTCGCACTTGTTAGCATATGCAACAGCCAGATTAACTGCAATTTACACCATATGCATAAGATAATCTAAATCGGCAGAATACGAAAGTAAAAATTTCTCTAGAGTTCATTGCATTAGAGTTGATTTGCAAACATACTTCTCATTTGAAACAAAAAGAAAGCAAATTCTACTGCAGAAACAAAACATATATGGGCAAGCAAACTCAGATATAGCAATTAAAATAATTGGAAAATTCATTGATCACTTCAAATTGATTCAGGGGATCTAAATATGCAAAAAACAAATCCGAAAATACTCTTATGACAGTTCTTACAACAAAAACTAAAACGGTAAAACCCTTAATCAAATACAAAATATTCTAAATTCCCATTGAAAGTAGCGGCAAAGCACCTTAGAATCCGAGCTTGGTGTGGCGCCAGTGCCTACACTTGGCATTGTACCTGAAAACATAAAACCAACACCTTATAAGCATCTGAGAACCAATCAAAAAATTAACAATCAGAACAAAAAATTGAAGTGAAAAAGGAAATACTTTGGACCTGATGGTGTTATCAATCCTTAGAAGGATCCAATGGGGGGGGGGGATGGGCCCGCTCTGCCTCATCTTCTTCGCCAGCTTCTTCTTGATGATGAAGGTCTTGTGTGACGGCTGTGCATATTCATCACAAAATCCAACTCAGAAACTCAATTATTTTCAATTAAGCCAAACATGCTACAGTAGCAGTAACCAACATAGATATACAGAGACTTAAGCAATATGAAAATGTACATAGAACACAAACCCACGGCCTTCCACCTTGCATGTTAACTTGGTATTCAAATTCAAACTCATGCATATATACTTTTGGCAAAATGGGTCAGGATTAGGCATCCAAATTTTTCTTTTTTTATTGATTAACTATACAATGACAACTTGCATATATCATATATGCCAAATGCAGAATATTGTGTAGCTCAGTCATCTAAGAAAGCTATGGTAGTTTGTTTTTTTCGTTATTTCATATCAAAGTTTAAAATGTCCCTCAAGTAAGTGTGTAGCTCAGTCATCTAACACTTTAAAAAATTATTTTTATATCTAACTCCCTTTGAATTACATTTTTTTTCTTCAATTTCTTTAAAAATTGAGAAGAATGGAGGGTTAGAGTTTAAAAATTAACTTAAATATAATATAGGAGACTAGGTTATTGTTTAACAACACAATAGGTAAAGTTATTTTGTTTGATTTAGGAAAAGAGGAAACAAAAGAAAAAAATAAATAAATTATTGTGTTTAGGAAAAGGAAAGGAAAACCAAAAAAGTTCACAATTATCGCATGTGTTTTGAGTGTGGCACAAAAAAGTCATCAAGAAATATGGGGAGGCCGTCTTTATAACTCTGTCCCAAAGAAAAATACTTATATGTATTAGGAATATATGTCAAGTAGTTAACGCGGAGCCATAGGGGCTAGAGGGATTTCAGGCCCCTTCGGAAATTTTTTTGTTAAATTATTTACTTGTATATATGCAAATTACACAAATAATATTAAAATTCTTAAAGTTTATTTCTCTTCTTTTGCTTATTTTTTTCTAATTCTTTATTAATATGCCACCTTCACTTAATAAGTACTGAAAATTTGCATGCATGAGTACTTGTTTTGTATACTTTTTGGTATCTAAAATAGATGATACCACAATTATTTTTTAAAAATAGATAACATGTATGCCCATAAAATTCTCGCAAACATTGACATTGAAACTATATTGATCATGTATTTTTTCCGCCAGTATAATTGTCTATATAAAGTGATTCGCTTGATGATATCTTCTTATTTTATAACGAAATTAAACAATGATTTCCTTTCGCTTGAAAAACACCCGAAACATTTAGAGTGCCCCTCTTTATGTACATAAATTTTTGGCTACGCCACTGCAAGTAGTGTTCCTATTTTATGCGTACGTATTAACATGATTTAACGATGAAGTTTTTTAAAAGGGTATAGTAGTATAATATAAAAATCTATATATTATGTCGTAAATAGAAAAAAACACGGCCATATGACATTCCAAATACATGAAAATATCTATTGCTTGCATGGGTGCTCAAAACCCAACTTCTACTTGGAAAGTTTTAGAACTGTGCTCAAATGGATTACCCAAAAGGATACATTGAACAATATTTTTTTTCCTTTATTACAAGGATAGGGTCATGAAAAGTAAAATAGAAAGAGCTAGTTGTTACTTTTTTTTTTTTCAAGAACGATATCATTGTATATCATAAATAAAGGGTACAACCATATTATCAAAATTAAGTTATGACAGCAAAACCCACAAGCTAATATGACAATACTAACGCGGACAAAGCCACACTAACAATTAACAAACTCATATCACTGAAATTATGCAAAATTACAAATCAAGTCCACAAAGCCCAAAACAACCAAAACCCTAATAACGCGTATAACCCTAAACAAATTACTTTCATTAAAAGAAACAGTCACCGTCGTCAAACCCATAACATCTGGTCTTGAAGAACTTGTAGAGCATGGCGGATCTGAGGAAAGCTTGATCTCCAACGATCCAATTACGCATAAAAGCGAATAACGAACAAAAATGCATAATCTAACTAATGTGACCAAAACCAATGAGAGATATTGCAGCAAACTCCTCCAACAGCAAGGTAGAACAAGATTTAGGGGAAAATAAGAAATTTTAAAGGAAGATTTTGGGTAAGGGGATTGATTGAAAAAATAGCAAAATAACATGATGGGAACTCAAATATGAGCATGACTCAGACCATACAGTCACCACAAAAGGGACTCTTATTACTAACCAAAAAAAAAAAAAACGATTGAGGGAATGAGAAAAATTTGTTTTTTCTTTCGGACTAGAAAGAGAAAAAACGAAAGCTAGAGAGCTAGTTATTACTTGGTAGCAGCAAAATCCTATTTTGAATATATTTGAAAAAGAAAAGACGGAATATACAGTTAGCATTCCATTTTTGAATTCCTTCCATTTCCATGAAGGGGTAAACCCTAATAAAGAAAAGATAGGTGCTGGGATAAGATTAAAATAGTAATATTATTATTCATAATAATTGGGTTATGATTATAAGAGAAGATTAATGAACGTTATGGAGTAAGTGCACGTGGTACATAGATCAAAGATGAAATAATATTCCCTTTGCTAATTTGTGTTCACACCTACTTTAATGGGGAAGATTCCATCCTAAACCCTTTTCACACCGCAAACTCGTGAATGATCATTATCACTTGGTAGCTTGCTTGCTTTACTCGACTTCGTGGTTTGACACTGCTCAATCTGCTGTGGTCTCTACCCTACACGATGAAGCTAATTTTCAGCGAGATTTAAAGAAGTTAAATGTATTTTCATATTTTAAGTAGTGGAATCCCGAGTAATGTTTAATGCCTCTCGAATTTCATAATTGTCAATTGAGCACCATGTGAATTAAGAACTATTAGAATAGACCTTATAATTCTTAATATATGTTTTGTCTAGAGTTTTTTTTTTTTTAAACGTTGATATCATTAATTTATAGATATAATTGATTGGTTTAAAATGTAGAATATAAGTTTATAGTTTTGGATTTGTTAATAGTATTGGTTAGAGTGGTAAGCATCAAATTTTGAGTATAATCAAAATTCGAAATTCTGAATAATCATTTAATACCGTAAGGACCTAAACAATCAATTATGTCAATAAATAAAATCATATTAAATTGAATAAGTATCAGATTTCTTTATATAATTTATTCGAGCTAGCTCTTATTAAGAGAACAAACATAATGAAATTTTACACTGCCATACAAATAATTTGTCAACAAGTTTACATATGATTAGCATTATAATATTATTTACAACACTATCATTCATAATACTTTTCTATTATAACATATACATAATATTATTTACAACACTGTCATTCGTAATACTTTGATATTATAACACATACGTAATATTATTTACAAAACTGTCATTCGTAATACTTTTATATTATAACACATACGTGGACGATTGAGTTAGAATTATATAATCCCCCGATAATCTTTATCTCTTATGAATACAGCCAAATGCATTGGCATCACAATCTTGACCTTAGCTCTCTGTTTAACTAAATATATAATGTGTTAATATTAGTGAAGCCGATCAGTCTCCTTAAGCATACGTCCATGGTGTCATCACATAGCTTTCAGTTGGAACCAATCCCGAAAAAAGACCAAAACCTAAACATGATGATGATGATGAAGAGGTCAAACTCCCACCACCGGCCACGTCGGACACCATGTCATCCAACGTGGCAACAAATTAGGTTTGACTCTTCCTCTCTCCCAAAACTTTGATCTTTTATTCCCCTCAACAGCACTACTCACCACCTTTTTTTGATTTCCCAATCTCTCCATATAAGACACAAACTCCCCTCTCTCTCTCTCTCTCTCTCTCTCCAATTTCATCTCCATTTCCAAAAAGAGCACCAAAACCTTTGCTCTCATTCCTTCTAATATCATTATTCGATCTCTTCAGTGTTCACACACACAAAAAAAGAAAAAAAACAAAAGAAATGGGAAATTGTATAAGGCGCGAATCGTCTATGAAATGGGCAGGGGAAGATTGGGGGTGTCTAGCAAATGATCATCATGATGATCATGAAGATGAAGATGACAACAAGCAGATGATGAAGAAGAGGAAGGTGAAGATTGAAGAGGATGAGGGAGAAGGGCTTTTTAGTAACTCTACTGCAATTAATAATGATATTGGTGCAACAACAGCAGTAGTAGCTAAAGAGATGAAGATCAAGATCACAAAGAAGCAGTTGGAGGAGTTGCTGGGTAGGGTTGAGTTGAAGCAAATGTCAGTTGAGCAGGTTTTGACTCAGCTCATTAAAGTTGGTCATCATGAGACTCATCATCATCAACGCTCATGGAGGCCTGCCCTTCACACCATTCCTGAGGTCAATTAATATTTAATTTTGCCATCTGTTATAGATCGAGCATAAATCTTCCTTTTTTCTTTACTCTGCACCCTCGAACAGCCTCGGAGTCGGAGTTGGTGTACATTATCTCTTCATTTTCCCTTTTGTATACAAGCATATATAGGTGGTGTTGTTTATTATGGGGGTCAATATTGTACATTATTACCCTGGAGTTATATACAAAAAAGCTCAAATTTTCCCTCTCTCTCTCTCTCTCTCTCTCTCTCTCTCTCTCTAAGGTGTTCTTTTTGGTGGTCCAATGGCTGGCTGGTGGCATAAGAAGTGGCAGTCGTAGGCCGCGAGCCGCTCCTGGCCACCGTGGATCTTATTGGTAGGACTTAGTACTAGTTAATTATTCATTACATGATAAGAAAGAGACCTCCTCTTAAATTTTATTAAAAAAAAAAAAAAAACTAACAACTATCTTGGCGACAAGGTAGACCAGGAGAAGGTTTAATAATTTTACACAGCTCGTCCCTGATTGATTTTATCAAATTGCCACCTCATCAGTTTTGGTCTGATTCGGTTTTCAACTTCAAATTAAAGTCTGATTCGGCCGTTTCCAACTTCAATTTAAATAATAATTCCGAAGGGTAAATTGTATGAATCATCTTTGTGATCGATCGCATGGTACGTAGTTTTAAGATGATTCATGTAGTTAAAAAATTATCAATTTAATTTATATGGTAAGATCCGTTACCACAAAATTGAGAATTCTATCCATAATCTCTACTTTTATATATATATATATATATATATATATATATATAAAGTTATCATTTAATGTTCAATAAAAAATTAACCTCTTATTTACATTTCTACCTATTTCACGATTCTTTAATACATATTATATAATTTCAGTAAATTGTAAAATATTTATTACAAGTCATGAAATAGGTAGAAGGTGCAAAAAAGTTAAAACATTTTATTAAACATTAAATGACAATCTTACTCATATAAAGTACGGGTCATGGATGAAATTCTTAATTTTGTGGTAAATTGATAATGAAGCTTACCACATGGATTAAATTGATAATTTTCTGAACACTCGATGACCACAATGATAATTTATGCAATAATAAACTTCGTTATAAAAACAAGACATACAATATCAATAATGAACTTCGTTATAAACTATATGGGTGCTTCTCTAGGTATCAACTACTTATTTCCCAACTTGTAAATACCAATATATATGTAGCCTACGACTCATGGTCACATCATTGAGGGGCTGAAGATTTGGATTCACTCGTTGCCTTCTATCGCTAATAGCGCTTGTGCGATTCTTTAGCGTTTGGTTGCCCTAAGGGCTTCTCCTTCTTATTTTCTTTTTCTTTTTCAATACACAAAAATTATATATATGTAGGCATGACATGGATTCATTACAGGACATTTTACAAACATATTTAATTTCCCCATTAAAAAATTCTAACCATCTAATCCAATTTCACCATAAAATGAATATACAATTCAACTATAAAAATGAACATTAAATGAATTTGACGACTCTTAAGGATCTCTCAATTAAGCTCCTCAACCACACTCGCAATATTTTCAAATTAATTTTTAACTAAATACACTATAAAGTTATTTTAGGAGCTCTTTAATTATTGTCTTAATCCAACCATACTCTATATATTAAGAGTCATATATGTTATTTTTGAAAAATTATAAATGTTAATAATAATAATACAATTGAGTTTAAGTAATAATAGAATATGGTTATATGTCAATGGTAAAAAAAGTTGGAGTATTAAATTTTAAGGAATTCCCAGGAACTCTATCTCTCTCCATAGATTTAAGAAGTCCGGGTGTTTGAATTTGTATTTTGGAACATTATCTCTAAAATTTGACTTAGGGAGCTCCTTTAGCTAGTCAATTGAGGATTAAGCATCTCATTAGCATATCTTGTGGATTGAGGCAGAATACAAGGTCGTTAAGGATTATGAGCCCACATATAATCTCTTCGACAATACCAAAAAAGACGAGTGCGTAACGATTTTTTTAGAGTGAAAGTAACAGCTCCTTAAATTAAAAATTTGTGTCCGGTCAATAACGTTTTTTGATTTAGTTGCATTCCTTGGGCTTCATGTTCGACTCTCACTTATGACATAAAAATATTTGTGTGAAGTTCGTTACTTGTTAACTAACTGTATGTATTAGTCCAAATCCCCAACCCAATTATCATTTGTAATTGAAAAAACAAAAGTCATGTTATTCAAGTGGATTAAACTAGTAGATACATCTTATACATATCACATGTTTACTTGCATAGAATTTGAAAAATTATGCCACTAATACTACGCACTCTATTGTGTAGTGGAAGATCTCAGATTCGATTATTGTAAAAATCGAAGTCTATATCCAATGATATATAATATCCCACCTTAATCTTCTTGTACGTAGAAAATAAAAGAATTGCAAACATTATGAATCGGAGAAATCGGAATTAATGAATGGGCTAAGCTCATCCAGATGAAAAAGCCCAAGCCCAAAAGTAAAGAGTGCGAAACACGTCTTTGGATTCTTCTTCTTTACGCTGCTCGAAAAGGAACTTCTGAGCCCGCCAAAATATATTGAAATGTTAGACTAATTTCTCTTAAAAAAAAAAAAAAAAACCAAATACCGTATAAAACGAAATTTCATTTTGGAATCCCTCCAATTTTCCCAAATCCAAATCCCACCCTATAAATACGACTCTCACCAATTTTCCCACTCCCTCCAATTTTCAAGACCCAAAACCACTCTCTTCTCCATGGCCGAATATGAACCTCCCTCGTTCTCCCTCGGACTCGAGCTGGGTTCCGATTCGGAGCTCCCAACAGCTGCCACTGACCAATTCACTCCGCCACCAGCTCCAGAACCTTTAAGCGGTTCGGATGTCCGCACACCTTTTTTCGTAGATGATGAAGAGATCGAGCCTCAAATCGCGGTTCCAGATCCAGAACTCGGACCCCGACCCGGTCGACCGCTCAAACGGCTAAAGCGAGGACTGGCTCGGAAGCAAGAACCCACGACGCCATCTCGGAATATCGACGATGATATCGAGGACTTCTCTTCTGAGGAAGATATCATTCGAGGTATAACAAACATTTCTTTCATTTTCTATTTTGTGGTCAAGTGCAAATGGGAAGTGAAAAAGTTTATTTTTTTTGGTAAGCTTTGATAAAATATGGGGAATGAGGTCGAATTGATTATCCCCATTGAAAAATGTTGATAATGAATCGTTTCCAGATGGTTAGGACAAGGAGGCAAATTTAAAACACTTTTTCGTTTAATTTCTGCATATATTTCTGTGGAAGACACATGGAATATATGATTGAGTTGTTAAATAGAAGAAAGTAGCATTTTTGTTGCATTTGCAGAAGTAACGTATTGGGAGTTTGCTTATTTTCGAACCTTATGGTTTTGGTGATTCGTAAGGTGAAACTTTGAAACGAGGAAATTCGTAAGTTTGGTTGAGAATTGAAATGCTTTTTAGGGTTGCACTATAAATAGGGACTTCATTTCATAAATCTGTTTAGAGCAAAGTGGTTGATAAATAGTGGGAAAATGAAAGCTGTTTGTAAGCAGCATGAACGAGCACATTGCATCATAAAGAAGTAATGTAGCTTTTGATTTCCATTGTTGTGCTATTAGGATGTTGTTCAGTAATGCTACATATCCTTAAATTGTTTGCTAGCATGGTCCAATTTTGGGCGCAATCTTTAATCTGACTCATTTTCTGATTACGAGCATCATCCTTGTGTGTGGATCAACTCTATTATTGATATTCTTAGATTAATGGTTGCCAAAATTTGTAGCAGATGCACCTCTGTCGGAACAATACCATACAATTTCCCGAAGTTCAAAGATGCCATTGCAAAGTGGGGTTTTAACCTCTCAATCATCCCGTCATAGCATGGGAAGGCAAAGGGAATCTGTTTCAGATGTTCCAGCTTCTGTGAGTTTGGACGCAAGCTGCAAAGGGTTGATGTTTCCAAAGTTAACTACCAGTCCTCTTCGAAGGTTCCAGTTAGTTGACTCTGATTCTGATTCTGATGATCCTTCAGTTAGTGAAAATGTGAGCCGGGTTACTTGTAAGATTGATCTGTCCTCGAAGAAGCAAGAGTTAAATGTTAGCCATCCTGCAAGTACTAGTGAAACAAAGAAGAAATTATCACTGCCGAAGCGTGTGGATGATGTGGATTTATGGAAAGATTTCATTCCTATCAAGAAGTTTAACATTCCAACACCTGCTTTGGATGAGGTATGTGAAGAATACTTCCAATCTACGAAGGATAAGACTACTCAGAAATTGGAGAGGGATTCATGTCTACGTACAAATGGGAACTTTCATGCAACAACACCTCATGTACAAGATGTTGAACAACTCTGGAATGTGGATGATCCCCTTCCACCTGCTCATCATTACTTTTTCCACGGTGATCCAAAGATTCGGGAATTAGTCTGTGGTCGCTTACCAAATTTTTTCCCACTCGTTAACAGAGGAAATGAACAGAATGGTGCATCTATTATTGATTACATGTAAATACTTTTTCCCTTCTGGTATTTCAGGAACTTTCTATTTAAGTGTTGTGACATGACATGTTTCTCATTGTCACTTCAGGGGTCAATTCAGCAATGGAGAGACTTCAAAGAGGAAAGTGAATCAGATCATTGACCTGGAGAAAAGCTTTAAGACAAGAAATAAATCAAACATATCAAATGTTGAAGAAGGCTCGCATGCTTCTGGAAGCTGGATAAATCCAAAAGGTAAAGCACCACCGAAAGGTAGGGGGAATAAGAGCTCAAACAAGGGAAGAAATAAGTCACAAAAATCAAATTCTGAAAATGTCGAACTTGGTTCTGGAAACTGGGTTGAACCCAGAAGCTATGCCAGTACAAAGCGGATTCAAGCCAATGCACAACCTTCTAGTCAATGGAATGAGCCCAGTGCAAGTGGACAACCTTCTGGTCATTGGTATACCGACCCTAATGGGAGGAAGGTACTGCGCATTGCTAATTTCTTTTTCTTTCTTTGTATAGATCTTATGTTAATAGCAATTAGCTGGTCATTTTTTACCTTGATGTTAGTAGATTTGCACAACATAAGGGGTTTTAAAGTTTGATGCTAATAGCTTATCCCATTATGATTACAATCTCTGAGTAACAATGCCAAATCCTACATCATCTTCTTGTTACTTTACTGAAGAAGGAGAATAATCGGAGTTTTGTAAAATGATATTGCTGGGTGCTTGGTTATCATGTTGTCCGGTTTGAATGATATCATGCATTGGCCACTGAATCTTTTCGTTATATTGATAATGGCCAAGTGTTATAGCATAATCCTTTACTAGTTTTTCAAGTTTCTGTTGATTTGGGTTTCATCTTAAAGCTCTCATAGAAATAGGAATCCCGGGGGAATTTGATATTGCTGGTGAGATTTCATGTGACCTTATCTAGGCATTCTTATCCACTGTCAGACGGGATATTAGCGACTTGTTTGGCATTTTAGTTGTAAACCTTGTCATGTCTATGACATTCTTACTGCTTGTCCATAAATCTCGCCTTGCCTTAATACTGTTCAGGTTGTAATGCACTAGTTTTTATCATCAGGTTTATGTCAGTAAAACTGGGCAGGAATTGAGTGGTTCAGCGGCTTACAGACTTTATCGGAAGGTAAATACATGTAAATCCATACTCCTCAATGCCTTGTTCCTTTTATGCAGCTTACACATTTTTCTACTTTTTTTCAATGACAGGAAAGTGGAAAACGGTCTGCAAAAGCCAAAAATCCGAAAGCCAAAAATCCAAAAGCCAGAAAAGAAAGATCTTCCAAGAAGAGGTGAGGCTGACTTGCAGTTGATGCGATGCACCAAAAACTCTGTAATATTTCTTGTCCATAATCTTTAGTTTTAGTTGTTTTAGATTGTTTCCCTAGTAAAAGGGTCTAGCAGGGACTATTTTACCCTGAATCTGAAATAACACAAAATTTGTTAGACATGGTTTCGTTACATGAATAACTAACTATTAACTTCATTCCAACTCCCCACTCCAAGTGATTTTATGGAACAAGTCCAATTGTTAAAAATTTGGAGTCTACTTCCATGGTAATGTCATCGTATGTTGGGTTGTCCAAACAGAGACATGCTGCTCTTATACTCCTACCGACTTCAAACATCATCCATCTTTATGTATGCTCGCTTTTCTCATGCTTATAAAAGGGGAGGTGGTCGTGCTTATGCTCACCCACCTTCTAACATGCATGATTGAGCTCCGAAAATGTGCCAATTAGTGTCCCTGATCGCAGATCCAGCACCGGTGTGTCAAAACGTGATATAAGCCCGTACTTAAGTTTAACAAAGTTGTCAAAATGAATAAAATGATTTGGGTGTTTGACCACATCATCTGCAAGTATTTTACACAACAATGTCACCCCTTGCAATGAGACCTGACCCGAAGCTAATTTTACTTCCAATGCAAAGATTCTGTTTGATTGTGAGAGGTGTTCTACGAATAATGTGATCAGCTTGGGGTCGGCCACGATTACCCAAGATCTCTAAGTAGAAAGTAGAAGCCTTTCATGCTTTCTAAGGCAATCCAAAGCAAATTATGTGAATCTTATGGATGCTACTTGCTACAACTCAAACACAAAAGTAGGTGCAAAGTAGTTTATTTTCAGCATAACAAAAGCACAAAAGAAAACAATTCATTGGTTCAAGGAGTACATATTTTGGTTATTTGGGAATACCATCTTTCCCTAAAAAAAAAAACCCAAATAAAGAAAATAAATAAAACTAGTCCGTTGAGTAAAACCCTCTTATACAACATTTTATGCTCCAAAACAAAAAGCATTCTCCAGCATGGTCATGACTTGCAAAAACCATGGATTATGTCAGCAACAAACAAATGACTTCTTCACACGTTCGAGAAAATACTTTGTATCACTAACTTCATGAGACCTCAACAGTTTTCTCAACACAATATAATGGCAAGATCTTCGGTGGAAGAACGAGTAAAAAACTGGGGCCAATATCGACTAATATGTGCTTGTATAATTTACCTGCTGCCCATCTATTGAAAGGAAAATAAACGTGAATGCAAAAGATATACAGTTGTCAGAACAAGAAGAAACTACCCCTTAATTTTTTGTATGCATCCTGCATCATTCCACTCATTTGTGATCAGAAGTGTCGTGCTGGTTGGGACCTTTATGGTCCTCTCGATTAGGAGCCCTGGATCTGAATATGTGTTTGCATGTCCTGCAAAAGTTGGAGAAGAGCATGATTAAGATCAAGAGCTGAATTTGAAAATCATATGTAGCGATAATTAGAAGCATAAAAGTAAATATGGAGCACTATAGTTCTAGGAATGCAAGGGCAAACTATGAAGTGCAAGAGTATTACGCGTTCAATTCCTCAGTCCTGCTCTTAATATCATTTGACCATAAGACCGGGTCAACATTCTTCGGCAACGAGTCTTGTAGTTGGGTATTCTCTCTAAGCCACTGCTCCACTTTATAGCACTCATTAGCAACCTGAAACATAGAAAGTTAATCATAGAAAAACTATAGTGACATTTATATGAAGCATAATCAACTAACTGTATTGTCATACTGTGTCTCTATCCATGGGTGGAAGCGAATTCAAAGCCATCCGGTAATCTCCAATGCACTTTAACAGATCTTTTGTAGCTTGCAATCTTGCTTCCTCATCTTTATATCGGTTCTCAATAGGATCCACCAGCTGCAAAGATCAAATAGACATTAAGAAAGGAGAAAATATAATACAAACTTAAATTCTCGAATTTAAGAAATGGAGATAACCTTCTTAAGATCTTCCAGCTTTGAAGTGTAAGCATTTTCAGTTTCATCTTCTCCATCATCATAAAGCCATTCCTCTGTCTGTTGTAGGCTCCTGGAGATGCCCTCTTTCTCTTGATCACTTGCGAAGCTTCGATATGCGTTCAAAAGCTATTCACATGCATGTCCTTGTGTTAAAAGCCAGCCTATGGCAAAAATGGCACCATTGACTAAAGTCTAAAGAATCTACAAGAGTCTGACTAAGCCACAGTAAAAAATGCTCAGGCATGGATAATGAGAAGAACAGAGATACCACAATAAAGGAATGATCCTTTTCCATATGATATCTAGAATAAGTAATTGTCCCACACTAAGACAATTAGAAATTTTTTTTGGTCAAAGCTAATGGAGAGTAGTCATACAGCTCAAAACCTAAGATTACTAGCTGGGACTGTTCACCATTATACATGTCGGCCTTATACACAAACACCATGAGCAAACTCTGTTAAGTTGATGTTATATTACTCACAGGCCGTTCAGGAGAATAAACAATTGGTCAGACAAACAAATAACCAACTCCAGTATAAGAATATTAGTATTACGTCCTGAAAGTGCTAGGAAAAAAACATATTTCAAATAATGCTAAATATTTGAGCAGGATGGATCACAAAACCAAAGCAAACATGATTGAAACATAATACAAGTTATGTTATAATACTCTCAGGCAATGGCGGACCCAGGCATCTAAATAGCCTTGGGCTAAATTTTTCTTTGTCAAATCTAAATTAGCCTCTAATTGTATTTAGACCCATCAGATTATATTCAAGAAGAAAGAATAGTTAGAATTAGAAGAAATTGAGAAGTATGACATTGAGATAATATTAAAAAATCAAAATAGAAAACTTTAAAAGAGAAAAAAATTATTGAGTGGAGAAATTCAATATTAACATATCTTGTTATATTGGGAAACAAATCAGAGTAGATTATGATTTTTAATATGTTTTTTTTTTATCATAGCTCTTATTTTGAATTGGGCTAGATTTATTTTTCTATTAATTATATATAAAAACTACCCCTATTATTTTTAACCATAAAAAACTATACTGTGCTACAGCACAGTGTAGCCCTTATGGAGCTCCGCCTTTACTCTTAGGCCGTTCAGGAAAATAAACAATTGGTCAGACAAACAAATAACCAACTCCAATATAAGAATGTTAGTGTTACGTCCTGAAAGTGCTAGGAAAAAAAACATATTTCAAATAATGCTAAATATTTGAGCAGGATGAATCACAAAACCAAAGCAAACATGACCGAAACATAATACAAGTTATACCTTATTCCGCATCTCATAGACATAGGACTCCAATGCGTTCTTTTTGTCTTTAGTTTGTTCCATAATTCTGTCCTGTTGAGCTAACTGGAGTTCTCTTTCTTGAGCTTGTGAAAGTTCAGCCTGGGTCAATCCACCATATATCTTTTCACTAACAGGTATCTCTAACCTCCTGGTGGCTTTAGTGTTTCTTTTACCATCACCCTGGAAAAGTGGAAATCTTTAGATGAGTTCACATCTACTCCACAAACTGTGAACAACTTAATCTGACAGAAACAGCATTTAAAAATCTTTGCAAAACAAAAGTATAGCAATTATGATTTGCATCTTCAGTATAAACGACAACAATATTGTAAACTAATTATAAGGGAATTGTCGAATATATGGGAAATAAATAAACAAACTTAGTTGAAAACAGACTTACACTAGCATGGGAATTGGCCTGCATACTACTACTTTCTTCAAATCCATCTGCAACTGCCTCAGAAGAACCAGAAGCAGCTCCATAATCAGTGTCCATCGGATCATCTCCATGTTCTTCCATCACCTACATACATTATAAGATTTATACCATGATACAATGTTTATACCATGAAACGATGATCCTACAAAACGAGTATATGACAAAGCTGATACGGTGTTAGAAAAGGAGAAACAGACTTCTTACTTACCATAGCTGATTCAACAGAGACAACACCATGGAGGTTTAGTAGAACTTTAACTTTAACTCTTGCCTTTTCACCATGGGAGCAATGGAAAGGACCAATCTACACAAACAGTCTATTAATTAGGAAGTAATTGTAATCCATTTATAGAAGGTATTTTCATTGCTACAAAAGCCTAAAATGGACCAAAATGGAATTTGAAAAAAAGCAGATAGTAAATCTTTTTAAATGGGTTTTGGTGAAATTTCCCTCTCTCTCACACTCTCCGTCTCCCTCTCACACTCACAAGAAACAGATGATACATTGTTTGAAAAATACTGGGGCTCTCTCCTGCCTTTGATATACCATCATTGCTCTCACCTAGTCATATCCTTTATTCACATATATTATTGCATCGCCATCAATAAAATTTAAAGTGCCACATATTCCCCTCTCCACCCCCACTGAGAAAAAAGAGAATGAAGAGCAAAATATATTACCGTAAAACAACTAATTTTAGGAGATGCACCAGCAGTAATTTCACTGGGATTAGCATAAAACGCTTCCAAATGAAATAAACTGGTTCGTCGAAACGTCAATACTTTAACACTTGGAATGGGTTGGCCTTTTGGAAATAGGATACCATTTGATCCTGTGCTAATTGGAGCTTCATCTAATAAGAACCCTATAGAGAAAGGAATTGAGTCTTGAACCTGCATACATATATCCAGGAAAACATTACTTTCATTGTGGGAATCTGTTCAGATAACAAACACATATGAATCACTTTGAACATTAAATCTATAAAGTTTGTGCTTTGTTCCCATGGGACTAGTAGGAATTTTCGGAATATACAGCATATCTGGAACAAGTAAGACAATAACAAGAAAGAATCAAGCAAGTATCCTACACGCATTATTGTGCTTTATTTCCAGGTTAAGTGCTGTTATGTTTAGAACTGAATCCTTTTTTCGTGAAAGGCACAAATTTCAAAAAACAGAACCCATAAGAAAAACGAAAAAAAGTGGGGGGAAATTGAACTCATTTGTTGATTATTAAATATGAACTCAAGGTTCATAAGCTAAGAATGTTTGGAGCATTGGGACCAAACAGGATATACAGATAACATTGCATATAACAGCATAGTAGTGCATTGTGCATGAGTAAATATATCATAGTATTCAAAGTGACAAGAAAGTACTGTAATTGTGACCAAGAAATGTAAAATACAAACCTCATATTCCCTGACTCGAAAAACGGGACTTAGCATTGCGCATTGAAGAGCACATCCACGTGCTACACACTCACTTGCATTTAGTGTCCGGCGGGGTTCTTTCCTGAACACAGAAGTTAATATTTTAGCAATAGCTGGGATCCTAGACCCTGAGCCGACAAGCTCCACAGAATGAATCTTCTCAGCAGTCAAACCTGCATCAGCTAAAGCTTTGCTACAAGGAACACCAATCCTCTCAAACAAACCTAAAGCCAGTGTCTCAAAGTCTTCCCTTTTAATAAAACCCTTAACATCTTTCTCATCCATCAAACACTCAATATTAAGAGGTGCCTCCGCATTCGCACTCAAAACTTTCTTCAGCTTCTCGCATGCTGCCCGTAGCCTGATGCTCGCCTTGACATTAGAGTACACATCAATTCTATACTGCTCCTTGAACTGTGCGGCAAAATGACTAAACAAGACCTCATCAAAGTCTCTTCCTCCCAAGCTTCTTTCAAAAGTATGAGATTGAATCTGCATATGCCCAGCCTCAAATGAAGCAATAGAGACCTGGGTATCACAATGACCAATGTCAACAAATGCCACATAAGTTGGACCGGAAGTTGAGAAATCTGTTTTGTAAATCCCATAACTAAGAGCAGTTGCAGTACAGTCATGCATCAATCTCAGAGGCTTCAACCCAGCAACTGTTGCAGCATCCAAGTACGCACGTCTCTGCAAGTCTGTAAAGTATGATGGAATACCAATCACACAATCTGAAATGGGTATTTCCTGATTCTTCTCTATTATATCTTTCAAATGTGCAAAAAGCATTGCTGTAATCTGAACCGGTGTAAATGTATGAGTCTCACCCAAGTATTTCAAATGTATCAAAATGCCACCATCTGATGCTTCAGAAGTTTCAATGGGTAACATTCGAAGGTCCCGTTGAACATCAGGCTCACTAAATTTTCTACCAATCAGTCTCTTCACTTGAGTCACTGTTGATTTTGGGTTCATCATTGCAGAACCAGCACCAGCAGACCCCAGAAACCGCTGCTTCTCACCAAAACAAACCACGGATGGGGTTTCACGTTTTGATTCATCGTTCAACAAAACATCAACACCCCGTTGCTTCACCACCCCAATTACACAATTCTCATTCCCAATATCAAACCCCACCACACTCATATTTAACAAAGTTTCAGCACCAAACTAACGAGACCAATTGAATTTCCACTAAGTTCCTTAAATTGATCCACAAAACCTATAATTCAAACCCAAAAACTGCAAAGAAGGATAAAAGTGAAATGTGAATTTCATGTACTTCAAACAAGCTCTATCAGATTGTTTTCTCTACTAAAAAGGAAAATAAATAACTTATTTAAACAATTGTTGTTATACGTTAATCAAAATTCTAAACCCAGCTAGGATTAAATTTAGCTATCAGCATATTTCAATCTGACATTTTCAGCTCTTAGAATCCGAAACAATAGAACCCACAAACTCAAACTTCCACCAGAATATTTACTTTTCCTTCAATTTTCCCAGAAACCAGACAGAACGCAAATGTTGAATATTTCAAAAGCAAATCCACAAAATTCTTTAACATAATCTCAACAAAGATGATGAATTTAGCAGACTGAGGAAGGCAATTGAAGTACCTGTTTCAGAAACACGTTCCGGAAAGAAGTCGAAAGAGAAAACCATGAAAATGAAAATTACAAACAGCGGAAGAGACTGGTCGAGAGAAAAACTCTGCCCTTCGCTCGCAGTGCAGAAATATACAACGTCACGTTCTCCTTCGGTAAAATTGTGCCATTTAAGTGGGTCTTCTTGAAAATACAATATTTTCAAACATGCTCTTATATTTCACGTATTTAATATATAACCACTCAAATACGTTTGTCTTTCAGGAATACCCTAAGACATTTTTTTTTTGGGTCCAATCCTAAGACATTTTTCTTCTTCACAACTCGGCGGTACCATGAAATTTTATGGAGCATGGCTTAATACCTAACGCCGATTCATACATTAATGAAAAAAGTGTTGTTGCTGGGAGCACTTTGGGGTCAGAGGCAAGTCGTATCCCGAACAGAGATCAGACCCACTCTTTGAATGTGGGAAAATTTCGTAGTATTTATCAAAAAAAAAATTTCATCACTAATGTCATGGAGCACTTCAAATCAAAGTTCGATCTAATTTTAAAAGACATTAACAATTTACAAGTTTTGTCATTTACAACCGCCCTTTCACTTAACATTGATTCTAAACAAACCCCAACAAACAATAGAAGCTAAATGAAAAAAAGGAAAGAGTTAAGCTCTAAACCCTTTTTTTTAATGATCTACTTTTATTGGAAAACAAAAGAAGTATGATAATTACGATTACAAGTTCCGGTATAAAAAAATAAAATATTCCATCAAATTAACTCTTTTTTTATATATTTATATATTTAAAAGTTTGTTATTTCAAGGAAAAACCCCTAAAAAAAAAAAAGGCATTCCCTTGCTAATCACATAAGAAATTCCATCAATTTCACCAACTATAAAATTGTTTTATTTCATCCATTATTACTAATACTTTAGTGGTATTCCAATCAACTCCATTGTATATTGAAAATTTTTAAGTACTATTCTCGTAAAAAACTGTTTTACTTAAATAATGTCAAGGGATACTTTGTCCCAACTTTTGACTTGGGATCAACATGTTTAAAGTGAAAGTTTTGGAATTTAATAATCATTAATATGACTATTTAGTGGTATTTTTTTTTCATTATGTAATAAGTGATTTTGAATTTAACTTTTATAATAATCGAAATTGATACTTAATATATGTAATTTCATTATTCAATATCATTACATTATTATATATAATTTCATTCTTCAATATCATTACATATTAGATATAAAAAACTAAAAGAGTCATCTTGGGTTTGATTTCCATCAGTTATGAATTTTTAATTATAGTCAGGAGTGCGCTAAAATACGTATGTGAATCTTGCTGATTCTCATAAGAGTAATTTACGTGATTTATCACTAACTGTTCCTTTAAAAAAAAAAAACTTTAATCACTTCAACATTTTGTCCCGCAAATGGGGTTGGTCGAATCTTACTTTAGATGTCCTAGTTTACTGTTAAATCAGGTGCACGTTTACTGTTAATGAGTGACATGACAATGCCCATTCTTGTTGGTCCTAATTTCACACTTCGTAATCTTCCAATCATGTCTCAAAATTAAAGATTTTTGGTTAGGCTTTTTCACTTTGGAATAGACTTCAAATTAGGGGTGAACCACAATCCGAAAATTCAAATTAACAATTAACTTAATTCGATTCGATTCGATTTTTCTTTGTTTTTGGTCAATCAAATTAAAAAAATTGATCGAATCTATTTGAATGATTAAGTTTGGTTCATGTTTTATAAAGGTAGAATCCGTAAATATTTGATTCGAAGAAATTATATAAATATATATATATATATATATATATAGATTCACTATTTACCATTAACCACTATTTACCTCTTACATCTTACATACACATACCTACATACTGATTTGGGCGTCGAAGAGCTTTTAGGCCGGCACCACACCGGTGCTCACTTCTAATCGGCGACCAATCTGCTATCTTTTACAAGTCTCCCGAAGAGCACGTGGCACACACAGAGTGGACGGAGTATCACCTCTAAGTTGGTACATTTGGTGCATCAACAGTTTGGCGCCGTCTGTGGGAATTCTGACTAAGTCTGCCTATCACTCTACTGAGCTGAGCACGATCCCTCAACCTTCACACATTAAACATGCAAGGTGACCATGGGGATGGCGAAGTAACACCCGGACAAGGATAGAGAACAATGAGGGACAACTCTACCAACGTGCTACAACTACTTGAAAGACTTCAACCAGACATGGGCGAGGTCAAGGCCAATAGTACTCAGGCCGAATACAGAAATCAGGTGCTCAGTGAGCAATACGCCGATGTAGTGGCTCAGCTCAAAGTCGCTAAGACAGAGCTGGAGATTCATCGAACCAAGGCCACAATGGCCGAAATCGAGCAAGTTGTGGCAGAATGCGATGAACGGGCTGAGCGTGTCCGCCAGGCCACCGAGAAAGACAAAAGGAAAGCACATGCTGAACCAACCAATCAGTTCGCTCGGCTGCTGATTATCCCAAGCAAGGGGCAAGCTGGGACGAGGGTATACCGAGATGCCAAGGAGGCCCTATGCGAAGGATCGAACAGAGATCGCTCTACCCTTGCACCAACCAGGCTGGCATTCCCTGATAATATGGGAGCGACCGGTCAACTGACACACGAACAGGTCGATCGGCCTCGGAAAGATACTGACCCATAATACGCCCAACGGACCGAGATCCTTATGTCAATCTTAGTCTCGGAAGGCGTAAGATCCTCCCAAGAAGATATGAGCGCGAGGAGAGCCGACCGACCTCCACGTAACAATCGACTAGAGGCACGCCAGAGGTCGCCTCCTCGACATGAGGCTGACCGACCTAATCTCAGCACTAACCGCAGTGACAGAGACAGGCCTCCTATGGCTGACCCACTTGTCCAACAGCTCCTTGACCGAGTCAAGAACCTTGAAATTGAGAATGAGCAAACAGGAACACTGACCTGGGGGAAGACGAGCTCTGGACCCTTCACAGAAAGGATCAACTAGTTCAAACATGACCATGAGATCAAACCGCTCAAGATCCCACTTTATACCGGTTAGGGAGACCGAATCACTCACTTAAACAATTATCAGTCGGTTGTGGCCTTCAAGAATCTCTCAGATGAAGCACGTTGCCTCATCTTCAGTTCAACCTTGACCGAGGCAGCCATCAACTGGTTCTACTGACTAGGGGCTGACACTATAGACTTATTCGAGCAATTACAAACGGTCTTTCTCAATCAATCCATGATACAGACCGATCGGCTATTCTCGACGGAAGACCTCTTCCTCCTAAAGCAAGGGGAAAATGAACCCCTATAGAAATATGCAGCTCGGTTCAATCACGAGTACTCTCGGTGCGCTGAGACAGATGACAAGACATCTTTTATAGCCTTCAAGGGTGGCCTGAGGGAATCTCCATTCAAGTATGCTGCACACACTCAAGGTTGGTCCATCTATAACGAGATCATGAAAAAAACTGCCATACATGCTAAGGCAGAGCTGTTGAACCACAAGGGGGATGCAATACAAGCTAACACTTACCAGCCTAGCACAAACGACTTGATCAACACATACCGACCGAGTAACCCCAATCCTCAGCACTCTGTTAAGCAACACAACTCCAACTAGAATCAGAACCAACGATCCCCTGGAGGGAAGAGAAAGGACTATTCTCACAACTCGTACAACCCAGGTAAGAAGGGCAATAATCACAATTATTCCAACAACTCCTACCAGGGTCAGAATCGCCAAGACCACCGACCCAACCACAACAATGCTAATCGACCACCTCCTCGGTCGAAATATGAGACATACATGATCCTGAACACTTCATATGAGAATGTCCTTATGAATGAAGAGCACATGATTCCCAAGTCCAACTGGGCACCAGCCACAGGGAAGCTCGCCAAGAACAATGGCACCTACTGCCAGTACCACAAGTACAATGGTCACAACATTGACTAGTGTGTGGCATTCAGGGACCTAGTGGAAGCTCTAGCTAGGGATCAGAAGATTAACCAATTCTTACAGCATGCACATCCACCACATCGACACCCTCAGATTAATACAATCAGTGGAGGACCGTCTATCTCTTCACCTCTGACCTCCAACCGAGCTAAGAAGAACTTCCTTCGTGCCCTACATAGCAACCACCAGATCTTCAACATTGAAGAAGGGCGAGTGAAGAAAACGACCAAGGTCGGCTGGGAACCCATCACCTTTTCAGAGGAGGAAGAACGGGGAGTGGTCTACCCACATGACGACCCCATTGTCATCAGAGCCCAGATTGCTAACTTTGACGTCAGTCAGATCATGGTGGACACCGGTAGCTTTGTCAACGTGATATTCATAGAGGCATACAAACAGCTAGGCATCCCAGACTCTGACCTAGACCGATCTCCTACACCACTATATGGATTCACTAGGGACTCTGTAATATTGGTCGGCACCATCACTTTACCATTGTCCATTGGGGCCATCCCTAAACGAGCCACCATCCTTGCCCCCTTCTTGGTAGTCCACTGCCTAATGATCTACAACGTCATCTTGGGTAGAGGGCTAATCAACCAACTTAAGGTGGTGTTATCCACCCACCTAATCTTAATCAAGTTCCTTACTCCAATAGGTATAGGGCAGGTTCGCGGAGTCCAAATGGCCGCAAGAACATGCAACTCCATGATTCTTACTGGGAAAACCACTACCCAGACCAAAGAAACAATGGCGATCACCGAGTCCGCTTTTGAGGTCGGCCCTGTCGACCCCCATACTGCTCAACACATCAAGGATGGACTGATCGAGGACCTTAGGGACCATTCGGCCACACCTCACCCTCAGCCCATTGAGGAAGTTGAAGAGATCATCCTCTCCCACAACTATGCCGACTGAAAGGTCAAAATTGGTACCACTCTCAACCCTACTTTACGCTAAGAACTAATCAAATTCTTATAGGATAATTCTAAGGTCTTTGCATAGTCATACGCCAACATGCTTGGCATATCGACCGACGTAATTTATCATCGCCTCAGCATCAACTCGTCCTTCAAACTAGTCGAACAAAAATATCGCATATATGACGCTGAATGAACACAGGCAATGAAGGCATAAATTGTCAAACTCAGCACTATACACTTTGTGCAAAAGGCGGTCTACGCGATTTGGGTAGCCAACATTGTTCTGGTCAAGAAACCTTTTGGTGCTTTATGAATGTGCATCGACTTCACCAACCAGAACAAAGCATGCCCCAATGACAGTTTTCCTCTGCCCAAAATTGACCAACTTGTCGATGCCATAGCTGGGCACGAGCTCTTGAGTTTTATGGATGGCTACTCTGGATACAATCAGATCTTTATGCATCTAGCCGACCAGATCCACACCACTTTTCGCACCGACCAGGGCCTCTACTGCTACAATATAATGCACTTCGGTCTAAAAAACGCAAGCGCCACTTATCAACACCTAGTGAACTTCATGTTCGCTGACTAGATTAGCAAGACCATTGAAGTGTACGTGGATGACATGCTGGACAAAATCAAGACCGCTGACCAGCACATTCCCAACCTCACACGAATGTTCGAAGTCCTCAAGAAATACAAGATGCGTTTGAACGCAACCAAATGTGTCTTTGGAGTGGGTTCATGCAAGTTCTTGGGCCTCATGATCAGTCAGAGGGGGATAGAGGCCAACCCAGAGAAAATCAAAGCACTCATGAACATGGAACCCACACGCACACAAAAAGACATCCAAAGCCTCACTGGAAGAGTGGCAGCTCTGACTCGGTTCATCTCCAAGGCCACCGACAAATGTGTCCCATTCTTCAAGGCCCTAAAAGGCAAGTCCAAACACATTACCTGGACGGAAGAGTGTGCGACAACATTCACCGAGCTGAAGGCATACATGAGCAAGGCACTTCTACTTGCCAGACCAGAAACAAGAGAACCACTGATCATGTACTTGTCTGTCTCCACATCTGCGCTCAACTCGGTACTCATCAAGAGGAAAGACGGAGCAGAGCACCCGGTCTACTATGTGTGCAAGGCATTTCAGGATATTGAAACAAGGTACACCGACCTGGAAAAACTTGCCTTTGCCTTAATAATCCCATCCAGGAAGCTCAGGTCTTACTTCCAAGCTCATTCCATCATAGTACTGACCAACAAACCACTCTGCAAAGTACTCCAAAAGGCTGAGACATCAGGACGGCTCCTCAAATGGGCAATCGAGCTCAGCGAGTTCGACATTACCTTCGCGCCCATACAGACCGACCGAGAAGGGACATGCCGTCGCTGATTTTGTTTCTGAGTTCACATACTTACCAGCTGAGCCAGAAGGGAAGACCCCCACAAAGACCACTACAGACTCCAAAATGCCTACCTTGGACACCGACCATGCCACCTAGGCTTTACATGTAGTTGGCTCTGCTTGCCACAGTGGCTCTGGTGTAGGACTCGTCCTCACAACTCAAGACAAGCTCTGACTGGAATACGCTGTTCGCTTCATGTTCAAAGCTTCCAACAATGAAGCAGAGTACGAAGCATTGCTTGTAGGTCTCCACTTGGCCAAACACATGGATGCTAAGAAAATCCAAATATACAGTGACTCCCAGCTCGTCGTAAACCATATCAACGATGAGTTTGAAGCCAAAGACTCTTCCATGGCTCTATACAGAACATTGGCCAAGTCACTCTTGGACGGTTTCGAGGTACATACCATCACTAGAATACCAAGGTCTGAGAACAGTCACGCTGACGCTCTTTTGCACCACTGGCATCCTCCCTTGATGAAAAGACAAGCCGAAACGTCCCAGTGGAAATCCTCCAGAAGCTAAGCACCAAATGCTATTCCATCAATGTAATCAACACGAACTCAACCTGGATGGCCCCTTTAATTAGCTTCCTCATCGATGGAACCCTTCCAACCGACAAGGTTGTGGAAAATAAGATATGCCGACAGGCCTCTCAATATACCATCATCAGTGGCCAACTCTATAAGCGAGGATTCACCCTTCCTCTTCTAAAATGCCTCAACCCAGAGGCTGGCAAGGCCATCATGGAAGAAATCCACGTAGGGGTATGTGGCAACCACTCTGGCCCACACTCGTTGGCACACAAGGCCTTCCGCCAAGGATTCTACTGGCCCAACATGCATGCTGATGCAGCCGACTTCACTCGGCGATGTGACAAGTGCCAGTGCTTTGCTCCTTTCCTGCTTCTTCCACCAGAGAACCTCACACCTATGGTCAGTCCATGGCCATTCTCAATTGGGGCTCGACTTGATTGGCAAGATGTCGACTGGAAAGGGACTTACCAAGTATGCTGTAGTCGCTGTGGACTACTTCACCAAGTGGGTCGAGGCCAAAGCTCTAGCCGCCATTACAACAACTCAGATTGAGACTTTCATCTTCCAGAACATCATTTGCAGTTTCAGCCTTCCACACACCATAGTCACCGACAATGGAAAATAATTTGACAACCACCGCTTCAGAGAATTCTGCGAAAGGCACAAGATCCACTTATGCTTTGCCTCTCCTGCACACCCACAATCAAATGGGCTAGTTGAAGCTGTCAACAAAATAATCAAGCACACTCTGAAAACCCAACTCGGTGAAATAAAGGGAAAATGGGCAAACATTCTACCTAAAGTGCTATGGTCATACAAAACATCATACCAAACGGCCACCAACGAGACATCATTCCCAATGGCCTTCGGTACTGAAGCCGTCGTCCCAGCAGAGGTCCATGAAACCTCATACCGAGTGCTGACCTAAGATGCCGATCGGAATGATGACCAATTAGCTCACAGCCTAGACCTCATTGCAGAGCACCGAAAACAGGCCAACCTACGCAACATTGCTTACAAACAAATACTCTGCAAGTACCGTGACGCCAAGGTCCGACCACAAAGTTCTCAGGTCGGTGATTGGGTCTTGCGAAAAGTCAGCATGTCAACAAGAGAGTGGTCGGCCGGAACACTTGGATCGAACTGGGATGGTCCCTACAAAATCACAAGAGTATGCTGATCGGGGACCAAAAATTAACATAATTTGGGAATTTAATTTGGGAAATGACGATTTTACCCTTGGTTTTATAAGAGGCTTGAAAGTCAATTTGAGTTTGGGAATACTTTTGGAAGTTTTTCTTGTATCGTTACGTAGGTCTTGTCCTCACGAGTTCGTAGACAGGCGGCATGCAAACACCGGAGTTCGAATAAGAGAGTTATGGTACCAAAACCAAAAGGGCAATTATGTAATTATGAAAAATCACATTTTTATTTTTGGATGACACTCTCTCCTCCTCACTTTCTCTCTCCCCGAGCTCAGCCCCCTCCTCCCACAAAATTTTCGGCTAAACCCAAAATCCTAACTTTGGAGGGCCATAACTCCGTCATCCGGCCACCAATTGACGCAAATTTTAGACCAAAACGTTCATCTCTTCAAGCTCTACCTATTTCCCTAAAGACCCAGTCCAATTAGGGCCTTGTTTGATCGAATTTTGGCTCGAAAGGGGCCGGCCAAAATACCACTGCGAAGACCAATCTTCAAGTTGCAATTCCGACCACCTCCGGTGTCCGTTTGCCTTGGTTCTTCCTGAAAAAGGTTTGTTTCTCAACTCTCTTCAAAGCCTATTTGAGCCCTGACATCAAAGTTCACTGTACATGGTGGTCAAATGTCGAGAAAGTTAAGGTTTTCCGGCAGAATTTTGCAGATTATGGCCACTCCCGGCCAAAATTGGACTTTGACATTGTTGGGAAGTTTGTTGTACTTGTTGTGCTTGTTCTTTTGGTATATGTGTTGACCCCTAATTTGGAAATTTCCGGTCGCCGGATTGTTACCGGGCCACCACCGGCGGTGGCGGAGCGCAGCGGAAGCGTGGCGTGGTGGCTCCAAAGGTTACGGGGGATCAAATAGCTTGGAGTTGAATTTGAACGGACATTAAGGTTTGAGGCTACAGCCGGTTTTATGGATTTTGAATTCATGGATATTAGGTTGGTTTGGACATTACGGTGAGTGGATTTTGGCTTTTAAATTATAATGCATGCATAAGTGTATGTTCTATATGTTTTATTATAAATTGTGCACTTCGGAAATTAAAGGTGATCATTCCAATGTTTAATTATTAAATATGGAGACACGAAAACTACGAATAATTGCTTTAATGACTTATTACGAATTATGGATTTCAATAATGGTTTTGTGGGTAATAACTTGGGCTTAGGCCAGGATGGTTATTTTAGGGATTTTGGGCTTAAGCCCGGGGCTATGTATTTGGGCTTCGGCCTAGGTATTTGACAGTTTTGGGATTTTGGCCCAAGAAGGTGGGTTAGGCTTTGATCCTGGTGGGAGGGAGTTTCTTGGTGAGGTATGGTAGGGAAGATTCCCTCCTACACTCAGTGTGATACAAGGTATGGTATGGAGGATTCCATCATACTCTCGGGGATGATATTATACGAGGTATGTTATGCTATGCAGGATTCCATCATACTCTCGAGGATGAAATGATACGAGGTATGTTATGGAGGATTCCATCATACTCTCGTGGATGGTATGATACGAGGTATGTTATTGAGTATTCCATCATACTCTCGGGGATGATATGATACGAGGTATGTTATGGAGGATTCCATCATACTCTCGGGGATGATATGATACGAGTATGTTATGGAGGATTCTATCATACTCTGGGGGTTATAATGTGAGGGGTGGCAAGGAGGGTTGGATTGAGCCTCGGGATGGCCCGGGATGAGCCGGGATATTGAGCTACAGCTCGGGATGAACCGGGATATCGAGTTGCGACTCGGGATGCACTAGGATATTGAGCTACTACTCGGGATGAGCTAGGATATCGAGTTACGGCTCGAAATGAGCCGAGATATTGAGCTACGGCTGGGGAGGAGTCGGGATATCGAGTTATGATTTGGGATGAGCCGGGATATCAAGTTACGGCTCGGGATGAATCGGGATATCAAGTTACGGCACGGGATGAGCTAGGATATTGAGCTACGACTGGGGATGAGTCGGAATATCAGGTTATGGTTCGGGATGAGCTGGGATATTGAGCTACGACTGGGGATGAGCCGAGACATCAAGCTACGGCTCGGGATGACGGCTACGACCGAGATATTGAGGTACGACTTGGGATTACATTTACGGTCGGGATATCGAGCTATGGCTCAGGATGATGGCTTTGGCCGGGTTACTGATATTGCGGGCTCAGGTAAAAGTCACGTGGGTTCCATCGAGGTAAATCTATTGGATTCTGGTAAGTTGTCTTTACTTATATATGCGGATATTGATGCATGTAAAGTTTGATAAAGAGGTGGGATACGATAGCCGAGAGTTAAGCCGGCTGATAGGAGTTGATGACGACTTTCACGGGCTTTGATTGATTGATGCACCTGAGAGCGAACACTCGTTACCGTGGTCAGTGGATTGGTGTGGGCGGTGACCCGGATTGACGAGTTGTGATTGGTTCCCACGAGTACGACATTTCAGTTATTTAATACCGTCTTGAGAGACGATGTTACAGTTGCGGATATACGAGGCTAGGTGTAACAATGTTTGATTTATTTTTATTTTATTTTTATCCTTCGTCTGACAGGTGGAAGATGGTTCAACCAAAGTATAGGGGAGATTCTACTGGATTTTCGGTAGAATTCTCGTAAAGTGTTTATAAGACAGTAAGGGTATTTTCAGAATTATTTTGGGTTGTCAGACTGGAGTAGGGTTTTTTCGGATTTCGAGGAGAATTCGGGAAGAGTCCTGTCAATTTGGTATCAAAGCTCTAGGTTTAACTTCTTGCAGACCGCACACCTGTGTGCAGATTATTTTAGTGGCTCTTGTCAACGAGATTCCTCCGAGACTTTGTCTCGTCAGCGGCCTAGTGCTGAGGGAGGTGGAGAGTTATGGGCGAGATAGGCCCCGTCGTTGCAGGTGAGTAGACTTTGTTTTCTAAAACTATAATGCATGCATATTTTTATATGTTGGTAGTGGATTTATTGTTTTTAGGCCTCGATCTGGTTATGGTTTTGTGGCTAGGGCTCAGTCTTATGGATTTTAGTTTTATGGATTCCAGTTTTATGAATTTTAAAGTACATTCTAGGCCCTTTCGGTTAGACCATGATTGTGATTTTATCGGGTTTGGGCTTTGGCTCCGATTTCCCAATGGTTTTGGCTTAGGCCAGGAAATAAGGATTTCAAAGTGGATTTTGATTATATGTTACGAGTTTTCTTTTCACTATGTGCACCGCCCCCGGGTATCATGGGATTTCTCCAGCACGTGATGGGGGGTATTTCCCATCATGTGTTCGTTGAGGTTTTTCTAATACTGGCGTTGCAGGGTATCTCTCCGCCAGATCGTTGATGTTTTCTGATGCTGGCGTTGCAGGGTATTTCTCCGCCAGATCGTTGATGTTTTCTGATGCTGGTGTGGCAAGGTATTTTTCCGCCAAATCGTTGATGTTTTCTGATGCTGGCGTGACAGGGTATTTCTCCGCCAGATCGTTGAGGCTAACTACACTTAGTATAGGGATCTGCATGACTTTGCGATATCTTTGGGTGCACGTGTACCTATCTGACACATGACTTCGATGTATTTTCAGCCATATGAGGAGTAGGCCCCGAGTTGGACTTCTCGGGTTCTAATAATTGCTTTGAGGTATCTTTAACAGAGGTTAAAAGGGGTAGATTTCCGGGTTGAACTACCCTGGGTATTGAGCATTCTGGTGCCTTCAGGATGTCTCATGGCTGTTGTTCTCACCTATGGTCCGTTGTCGAGACGGGAACAACGAGATGTGCAGGGTGCATAGGATTTAAGGTTTTGACATATTGTATCATTTCGGGTCAACTTACATTGAGTTTCTAGAGGTTTAAGTCGGTAGAGATGCGAGAGGACTCGAATGGATGTAGGAGGTTGGTTCTTTGACCCGAGTTGAGGGAATTTCGAGGACAAATTTTCTTTAAGGGGGGAAAGTTGTAACGACCCAGACCATAAATTAACGTAATTTGAGAATTTAATTTGGGAAATGACGATTTTACTCTTGGTTTTATAAGCGGCTTGAAAGTCAATTTGAGTTTGGGAGTACTTTTGAAAGTTTTTCTTGTACCGTTATGTAGGTCTTGTCCTCACAAGTTCGTAGACAGGCGGTATGCAAAAAATCGGAGTTCGAATAAGAGAGTTATGGTTCCAAAACCAAAAGGGCAGTTCCGTAATTATGAAAAATCACATTTTTATTTTTGGATGACACTCTCTCCCTCCTCACTTTCTCTCTTCCCGAGCTCAGCCCCCTCCCACAAAATTTTCGGCCAAACCCAAAATCCTAACTTTGGAGGGCCATAACTCCGTCATCCGGCCACCAATTGACGCAAATTTTGGACCAAAACGTTCATCTCTTCAAGCTCTACCTATTCCCTGAAAGACCCATCATCTAGGTGCCTTCATCATCGCAATTTTTGGCAATGGTGGTAATCTAGGTGCCTTCATCATTTCAAGTATGTCATGCAAATCAATTCAATGCCTCGAAAAGAAATTAGTATAAGTTCTAGCATTTAGTTCCAATGATGATAAGCAATTCAAGTAGCAACCCGAAATATGAGCTCATGCAACAACTTAATTGACAAGAAAGTGATAGATTAAACAAATACAACTCTCTCAAACAAAGGATAAAGGCTCAAAAGCTCACAAAAAAGGTTGTATTGAGCTTCATTCAATTAGGCATGTTATGGTTACCACTAACTCGGGTGATTACATGTGATTTTGCATATGATAACCATGAATAATTGAGTTTTAACCAAAGAATAATTTCAGACATTGAATCATGCTTAGAAATCATCTTAAAGTCAAGCAATTAAAAACCAAATCTCATCATTGTGTTGGAAAGAAACATAAGACACAAAAAAAAAACACAAAAACTACCCAATTTAACACTACTAAAACCGACACAAACTAAGGCTAAAAACAAAGCTATCAAAATTTTATTTATTTATTTTTTTTTTAAACCAATGCAAAATCAACGGAAAACAATGGAAACACAAGTGTTTCCCCCTCACACCTAAATCTAACATTGTCCTCAATGTTTGAAAGTTAAAGTATAAACAATGAAGTATTTAAGGAAGGAGAAACAAGCGACGACACAGACAAAGAAAATAAAATAAAATAAAACAAAACAAAACAAAACAAACGAAGACAAAGTTAATGACAAAGAAGGATAGGGTGAGAGAATGCAAATCTGATTGTCAGTGGCTGTAGAGTGCCAAAACTGTCATCATTCTCTTCACATGGGTTGCCTCCCAACTTCCCTTTGGGTTACCTCCCAAGTAGTGCTAAGTTTATAGTCTTCAGCCAGACTGTTAGACTCTCATGCAATGTACTGAACAGGTTGGAGAGTCACATCCTCCTCTATATGATCAAAGCTCATCTCAATATAGGGCTTTACTTTGTGCTCATTCATCATGAATGTCTGATTCTTCTCTTTGCTATGAACCTCCAAAGCTCCATGAGGGAAAACTTTTGTAACAACATAAGGACCATACCACCTAGACTTGAGCTTACTAGGGAAAAGTCTCAATTTTGAATTGTAGATCAACACCTTCTGTCCCACATGAAACTTCTTCCTAACTAGCCGCTTATCATGATAGGCATTGGTCCGTTCCTTATACAACTTAGCATTCTCATATGCATCATACCTCAACTCTTCAAGCTCATTCAGCTGTAACTTCCTCTTATCGCCTGCTTGTTGCATATCATAGTTGAATTTCTTAATAGCCCAATATGCTCTATGCTGCAACTCCACTAGTAGGTGACATGCCTTCCCAAAGACTGGACGATATGGGGACATGCCAATGGGGCTCTTGTACGCAGTCTGATATGCCCACAATGCATCATTCAAGCGTAGAGACCAATCTTTCCTTCTAGTATTCACTGTCTTCTCTAGGATGCTTTTGATCTCTCAATTGCTTATCTCCACTTGACCACTGGTTTGAGGATGATATGGAGTGCCAACCTTATGTGTGATCCCATATTTCTTCATTAAGGAAGCAAAAGCCTGGTTGTTGAAGTGGCTACCTCCATCACTAATTATTGCCCTTGGTGTCCCAAACCTAGTAAAGATGTTATCCTGCAAGAACTTCACAACAACTTTGTGATCATTAGTTTTTGAGGGGACAACCTCGACCCATTTAGATACATAATCCACACCCACAAGAATATATAAATAACCAAATGAGTTAGGAAATGGACCCATGAAGTTGATACCCCACACATCAAAGAGCTCCACCACTTGAATGTTTTGCAATGGCATCTGATTTCTAGAAGAGATGTTCCCTGTTCGTTGGCATTTGTCACAAGAGCTGCAAAACCAAAAAGCATCTTTAATCACATTAGGCCAATAGAACCCAGATTGTAATACCTTAAGTGATGTTCTCTTCGGTCCAAAGTGTCATCCACATGCAAACTAGTGATAATGTTGGAGAATGCTCATGTGCTCCTCCTCTGGAACACACCTTCTGATAATTTGATCTGGACAAAATTTGAACAAGTAGGGCTCGTCCCAATAGTAGTGCTTAGACATAGACATTAATCGCTTCCTTTCTTGGCTAGACATACCTGGAGGAAAAACCTTAGTAGTTATATAATTAACAATATCTGCATACCATGGAAGTTGTAAATCAATTGCAAATAACTGCTCATCTGGAAAGTTTTCACTGAAGGGAAGCTTGTTCCCTTCTTCATCATGTAGTAACCTGGACAAGTGATCTGCAACCACATTCTCACTACCCTTCTTGTCCTTAATCTCAAGATCAAATTCTTGCAGTAAGAGCACTCATCTAATCAACCTAGGCTTAGCATCTTTCTTATGAAACAAAAATCTCAAAGCAGCATGATCAGTAAAAATAATAACTTTAGAACCAATCAAGTAGGACCTAAACTTCTCTAAAGCAAATATAACAGCTAACAATTATTTTTCAGTAGTAGAATAATTAAGTTGAGCATCATTCAAAGTTCTAGAAGCATAATAAATAGCATGAGGTACCTTGTTAACTCTCTGACCTAGAATAGCTCCCAGAGCATAATCACTGGCGTCACACATGAGCTCGAATGGGAGGTTCCAATAAGGTGCCATCTTAATGGGTGCAGATGTGAGTAGCTCTTTCAATGTGTTAAAGGCATTCATGCACTTTTCTATCCACACAAACTCAACATCTTTAGACAATAACGTGCAAAGAGGTCTAGAAATTTTAGAGAAATCTTTTATGAATCTTCTGTGAAACCCTGCATGCCCTAGAAAACTTCTCACACCCTTCACAGATGTAGGAGGAGGTAATTTTGATATGATGTCAATCTTTGCCTTGTCCACCTCAATGCCCCTGCTAGATATTACATGACCTAAAACAAGACCTTGTTGTACCATGAAATGACACTTCTCCCAATTCAGCACTAGGTTGCATTCCTCATATCTCTTCAGAACAAGCTGCAAATGGTTAAGACAATCATCGAAGTTAGAACCAAAAACACTGAAATCATCCATAAATACCTCTATAAATCTCTCCACCATGTCTGAAAATACGCTCATCATGCACCTCTGGAATGTGGCATGTGCATTACACAAACCGAATGGCATCCTTCTGTATGAAAATGTGCCAAAGGGGCATGTGAATGTGGTATTCTCCTGGTCCTCTAGTGCTATAGCAATCTGTTTATAACCACTATAACCATCTAGAAAACAGTAATGACTGACCTGCTAACCTTTCTAACATCTGATCAATAAAGGGAAGAGGAAAATGATCTTTCCTGATTTCATTGTTGAGTTTTCTGTAATCAATGCAAACTCTCCAACCTGTGGTGAGCCTGGTAGGAACAAGCTCATTCTCTTCATTCTTCATCACTGTGATTCCACTCTTCTTAGGCACAACATGAACTGGACTTACCCATTTGCTATCTGAGATGGGGTAGATGATGCCAACATCCAAGAGCTTAAGAACCTCTGCTCTCACTACTTCCTTCATGTGTGGGTTAAGCCGTCTTTGAGCATCCCTGTTAGGTTTTGCATTATCTTCAAGGAGGATTTTGTGCATGCACTTGGATGGACTTATGCCTTTGATGTCGTCAATGGTCCACCCTAATGCAGTCTTGTGCTCCCTAAGAACTCTCAACAACTTCTCTTGCTCCACCAAACTCAAGTTTGCAGCAACTATCACTGGTAATGTCTGGTTCTCTCCCAAGTAAGCATACTTCAATTGTTCAGGTAGTTGCTTCAATTCTAGATCTGGTGCCCTAACAATAGAAGGGACAAGAGCAGTATTAGTAGACACAAGAGTTTCAAGGGGAGGTACATACTTACTTGGATAAGGCTTAGAAGCCTAAAGAGAATGCACAGCTTCATGGACGTCTATCTCTATAACATCACATCCACGTTCATAATTCAGCCTTGTGAGGTTGTGGGCTATGCATGCCTCCAAAGGGTTAATGCTATGTACCTGAAACACTTGCTCAACAACACTTCCTACCACATCAATCTTGAAACAATCAAGGTTATCATGTGGCAATTTGATAGTGTCAGACAACATGAATTCTATCTTCTTACCATTAATTGTCATGCGTATAGTACCTTTTTTCAAACTTATCTTATTATCAGCAGTTACCATAAAGGGTCTACCAAGAATAATAGGTAATGAAGATGGCATAAGGGAATCTTCCATATCCAGAACAACAAAACCAGCAGGCAAAATAAATTCATTTACCTGAACCAAAACATCCTTTAATATACCTCTAGGTCTTCTGATGCTTCTATCTGCCAATTGCAATATAATTGAGGTTGGTTTGAGCTCCCCCAACCTCAACTCCTCATAAACAGTATAAGGCATCAACTTAATACTTTCTCCTAAATCAAGCAAAACATGTTCAAATAGACGGTCACCAACCCTACAAGGAATAGTAAAACTACCTGAATCTTTTAGTTTAGGTGGTAGCTTTCTCAATAAAACCATACTTACCTCCTCAGTCAATGAAACTTTCTCATGTTCCTGAAACTGTCTTTTGTGTGTACAACAATCCTATAAAAACTTAGCATAAGATGGAATCTGTTTAATTGCATAAAGTAAAGGAATGTTGATTTCTACTTTTCTCAAAGTTTCAAAAATATTAAGACGATGTTTTTCTTTCTTTTGCTTAACTAACCTTTGAGGGAAGGGTGACAATATCACCTTCTCCTTCTCACCTACCTTTGTGGCTGGAGGTGGTTCAACATTTTCTGGTTCATTCTCATCTGTCCCCACCTTGTTGTCAACTACCTTGCCACTTCTAAGGATTGTCACAGCCTTGAGCTACTCCTGGCCTCCCGGATTAGGTATGGTTTGTGATGGAAACTCTCCTTTCTTCCTCTCACTTAACTCCTTTGCCATTTGCCCTACTTGTGCCTCCAATCTCTGAATAGCTTGGCTAGTTGTTGCTTCTAGTTTCTGAATGTTCTGACTAGTTAGAGCATTTGTCTGTTGCTGTGCAGTCAAGAACTGGAGTATGGCACCTTCAAGATTATTCTTCTTCTGGTCAGTATTTGGTTGTGCCACCTGTGATGAAGCATGATAATTACTTCCATGCTGGAAGTTCTTCTGCTGCCCTTGTGGATTAAGCACATTCTGACTGTTGCTCCAAGAGAAATTTGGTTGATCTTTCCATCATGGATTATAAGTGTTCGAATATGGGTTGTTCTTGGGATGATAGTTGTTTTGCCCCACATAATTAGCTTGCTCATGATTTGTAAAATAAGACATAGGACAAGTCTCAGTAGTATGATTAAAATGAGAACATATAGCACATACCTCGACTTTAGCAACTTGTTGAACTTGAGAGATGTTCTGAGCTGACATTGCTTTCACCAGCATATCTAACTTCTTCTCCATTGTTGCCATTTGACTTTGGACTCCACTGTTTGTGCTAACTTCATAAACACCTTTACTTTTTACTCATTGTCTCCCTTTTGATGAGAATTGCTGAGAATTTTCACTTAGGGTCTCAAGTAGCTCAATGGCTTCATCACTGCTCTTTTCCATAAGCACACCTCCACGAGCTGAATCAACAAGTCTTTTGTTAATATCATTTAAACCTTCATAAAAAGCTTGTACTTGATCGTCTTGAGATAGATTGTGGTGTGGACACTTGAGAAGTAACTCCTTGAAATGCTCCCATGCCTCAAAGAAAAGATCTCCATCCTTCTGTTGAAAAGATTGAATCTCCATTTTAAGTTGTCTTATCTTTTGGGCTGGGAAAAACTTTTTCAAAAATTTAGTAGTCAATTGTTCCCCAGTAGTAATGGAACCTGCAGCCAGAGAATTCAACCACAACTTAGCATTATCTTTTAAGGAGAAAGGAAAGAGAATTAACCTGATTCCTTTTGGAGTTAAGCCCTGGATGTTCTAAGTCTTGCAGAGATCGAATAAATACCTAATGTGCAAGTATGAATCCTCAGAAGGTTTACCTCTGTAGTGCGGCACCATGTTAAGCAATTGAGGTGATAAATTGAAGTTTCCTTGCGCAATTGGTTGGTAGGCAATGCATGACGGTTGATTAAGGTTTGGAGGGACAAAATAGTCCTTCATTGGCCTTCGAACCTGTTCATCCCCCATTTCGTTCATTGATTATGATTTCTCCTTCTTCAAAATCTTCTATTTGTGTG
Organism: Oemleria cerasiformis; assembly: GCA_037349345.1. NCBI lineage: Eukaryota > Viridiplantae > Streptophyta > Magnoliopsida > Rosales > Rosaceae > Oemleria > Oemleria cerasiformis. Next base: position 14,758,927 of record JAZGTL010000007.1, read on the forward strand.
TTAAATTTTGCCCTCTCAGCTTGCTTTCGAAGACGTCTAAGAGTTCGTTCAATCTCAGGATTGTAGACACCGACTGCTGGATTTTGGGATCGACGACCTTCCATAAATAAAATTCAACCTGTAAAAGAAAACCAAAAATCAATTTCAGCACAAACTAGTTACACAATCCCCGGCAGCGGCGCCAAAAACTTGTTGTACAAATAGCAACCTAATAATTACGCAACTATATGCACGTTTTATCTCACAAGTGCACAAGATCAGACAAATAGTATATAAAGCAAATACGAGATCATTCCCACGAGGATTGGATTAATGTGTTTAAAATTGATTTCCTAGAACTACTAACTAAATGACATAAACTAAGAATGCATAAGTGAAAGAAAACCCTAAAAAAAACTTATTTCAAACCCTAAGATTTCTAATCAAAGTTTATGTGCAATACACAAAGGCACTCGGTGTTCAAAAGGATGATTTTAAAGACGATTTTGAAAACTGAAAATTTCGAAACAAAATATTAAAAACAGCGTTTGATTAAAAATGGAATTTGATCGAGGTTAAAACAATGAGAAAACCAGTTAGGGATTCGATGTTCACCGCTAATCTTCTTCCTTAAGTAAACGACATACACAATGCTACAAAACAGATTTTAGATTCTCATGTTTGTCAACCTAAAGGCATGATATCTACTCTTTAAATTATTGATTTCCCTAAGCAACAAGTTATGCATGAGTATCTACGCCAACTCTTTTCATTCTTAAAGTGTTTAGCATGGTATCTACTAAGTTGCACTTTAAGAACGCATAACACAATGGAAATCGACAAACACACAACTCCTAGAACATGACATATATTTTAGTTATTCATGATGATTAATTTCAAGAACTTATGACTAGTTCTTTTGTTACTCTCACATGCACAAGATTCGGTCATCTAAATTTACCTATGTAACAAACTCAATATACAACATGCATCTGGTGATAAAGCATAACATAACGTATGTAAAGAGTAAAATATAATATGAAATTAATCAATTAAGCTTCACAAAAGTTGTTTACAGCAAAGGCATATCGAAATCCTTAAAGAAACATGATTAGGGCTTCAATCGAGCCCTAACTAAAGTACTTAGTTACCCATAATTTAAATAGACAGCAAGAACATACAAAACATAAAATAAAAAATAGGAAGAAGATATCTCTTTGATGATGTGTTGGTCAGCCAGAGTGATTGGATGACGCATTGACGTTCCTCCTTGCTTCCTAAGCCTTTTAGACCTTGGAACCTTGAAGGATGAAGCATAATGGGATGGTGTGGCTGAGTCCTTGTGTGAGAGCCCCCACGTTTCTACAGTTTTTAGGGAGAAAAAGAGCCGTTTCAAAGTGAGGTAAGGGGGAGACTCTTTGCTTCTCCAACCCTTGGCTGCCAAGAATTTATGTGCATGTTAATTCACTGAATGAGAGAGAGACGTTTTTTTTTTTGTTTTTGTGAGGGAGAGCAAGCATTTCTTTGATCTTGTGTGCTTGTTTGCTTGCCAAGTCCTTCCTCCCATGACCCTAACAAACTGGGCTTCTAGTCGTCCAAGCCTGATAAGGATGAAATAGAAGGAACGCTGAATTCCCGTGTAGCATGACCTTGCTGTACTAAAACGGCCATAACTCCTTCTAGAAAATTCCAATTCACGAACCGTAAATTCCTTTATCACTAGACTTCAGTATCTTTCCAACAATATATGGCCCATCAGCTAGTTCTTCCCGAGCAGGTGCATTTAATTTCGAGAAGTTGACACATCTGCTGAAGTCTGTTTCAAAGTTTCCTCTTTGGATTTCCCAAACAACACTCATTAACTCCTTTTGTAACTTTGCTTCTAAAAATCCTAAAAAACACAAAAACAAGCTAAGTATTAAGAAAATATAGGAAACATGCTAAGAAAAGCATAAGAAAACAAGACAAAACGTCGCATAAATATGCTCCTATCACCGGTGTCCATTTGCCTTGGTTCTTCCTGCAAAAGGTTTGTCTCTCAACCCTCTTCAAAGCCCTTTTGAGCCCTGACATCAATGGCCACCGTAGATGGTGGTCTAATGTCGAGAAAGTTAAGGTTTTCCGACAGATTTTTGCAGATTCCGGCCACTTCCGGCCAAAATTGGACTTTGATATTTGTTGGGAAGTTTGTTGTACTTGTTGTGCTTGTTCTTTTGCTATAGGTGTTGACCCTTAATTTGGAAATTTTCGATCGCCGGATTGTTGCCGGGCCACCAACGGCGGTGGCGGAGTGCAGCGGAAGCGTGGCGTGGTGGCTCCGAAGGTTACAAGGGATCGAATAGCTTGGAGTTGAATTTGAACGGATATTGAGGTTTGGGGCTATGGTCGGTTTTATGGATTTTGGATTCATGGATATTGGGCTCGTTTGGACATTACGGTGAGTGGATTTTGGCTTTTAAATTATAATGCATGCATAAGTGTATGTTTTATTATTAATTATGCACTTCGGAAATCAAAGGGGATGTGATCCTTCCAATGTTTAATTATTAAATATGGAGACATGAAAACTACGAATAATCGTTTTAATGACTTATTACGAATTATGGATTTCAATAATGGGTTTGGAAAACGATTGTGGGTAATGACTTGGGCTTAGGCCAGAATGGTTATTTTAGGGATTTCAGTTTATGGTTTTTGGGCTTCAGCCCGAGGCTATGTATTTGGGCTTCGGCCTAGGTATTTGACAGTTTTGGGGTTTTGGCTCAGGAAGGTGGGTTAGGCTTTGACCCTGGTGGGAGGGTTGGAGGGAGTTTCTCGGTGAGGTATGGTAGGGAAGATTCCCTCCTACACTCAGCGTGATACGAGGTATGTTATGGAGGATTCCATCATACTCTCGGAGATCATATGATACGAGGTATGTTATGGAGGATTCCATCATATTCTCGGGGATGATATGATACGAGGTATGTTATGGAGGATTTCGTCATACTCTCGGGATGATATGATACGTGGTATGTTATGGAGGATTCCATCATACTCTTGGGGGTGATATGATACGAGGTATGTTATGAAGGATTCCATCATACTCTTGAGGATGATATGATACGAGGTATGTTATGGAGGATTCCATCATACTCTCGGGGATGGTATGATACGAGGTATGTTATTGAGGATTCCATCATACTCTCGGGGATGATCTGATACGAGGTATGTTATGGAGGATTCCATCATACTCTCGGGCATGATATGAAACGAGGTATGTTATGGAGGATTCCATCATACTCTTGGGAGGTTATAATGTGAGGGGTGGTAGGGAGGATTAGACTAAGGCTCAAGATGGCCCAGGATGAGCCGGGATATTGAGCTACAGCTCGGGATGAACTGGGATATCGAGTTGCGGCTCGGGATGCACCAGAATATTGAGCTACAGCTCGGAATGAGCTGGAATATCGAGTTACGACTCGAGATGAGTCGGGATATTGAGCTACGGTTGGGGATGAGCCGGGATATTGAGTTATGGCTCATAATGAGCAGGGATATCGAGTTACAGCTTGAGATGAGTCGGGATATCGAGTTACGGTGCAGGATGAGCTGGGATATTGAGCTACGACTGGGATGAGCCGGGATATCTAGTTTTAGTTCGGAATGAGCCGAGATATTTAGCTACGGCTAGGGATGAGTCGAGACATCGAGCTATGACTCGGGATGACGGCTATGATCCAGATATCGAGATACGGCTTGGGATTACGTTTACGATCAGGATATCGAGCTATGGCTCTAGATGATAGCTTTGGCCGGGTTACTGATATTGCGGGCTCAGGTAAAGGTCGCGTGGGTTCCATCGAGGTAAATCTTTTGGATTCCGGTAAGTTGTCTTCACTTATATATGCAGATATTGATGCATGTAAGGTTTGATAAAGAGGTGGGATACGATAGCCGAGAGTTAAGCTGGCTGATAGAAGTTGATGACGACTTTCATGGGCTTTGATTGATTGATGCACCTGTGAGTGAACGCTCGTTATCGTGGTCAGGGGGTTGGATTGGGCAGTGACCCAGATTGACGAGTTGTGATTGGTTCGTACGAGTACAACATTTCAGTTATGTAATACCGTCTTGAGAGACGATGTTACAGTTGCGGATATACGAGGCTAGGTGTAACACTGTTCGATTTATTTTTATTTTATTTTATATCCTTCGTCTGATAGGTGGAAGACGGTTCAACCAAAGTATAAAGGAGATTCTGCTGGATTTTCGGTAGAATTCTCGTAAAGTGTTTATAAGAAAGTAAGGGTATTTTAGGAATTATTTTGGGTTGTCAGACGGGAGTAGGGTTTTTCTCGGATTTCGAGGGGAATTCGGGAAGGGTCCTGTCACTTGGACCGAACTGGGAAGGTCCCTACAAAATCACAAGAGTATGCCGACCGGGGACTTATGACCACTCAGACTCTGAAGGCCGTCCACTCGGCCACCCATGGAATGCAGACCTCCTCAAGAAATTCTACATATAGATCGGTCGGCCAAACTCGTGAGGCAGATCCCAACAACACATTTTGTAAAGCCACACTTGGGCTCCCATTGTAACAGGTTCTACTTGACCTAACACTTATTAATGGCAAAAACAACTTCATACAATTTACATTTTCATTACGCTCAACACTCACGGAGCTTGTTACACAGTTTCATACTTATATTGTCTACTCAGATGACACATTGTTTAAACAACTCAAAACTAACTGAGTTAAAACAACGCCGACCACATTACACGGCTAATATCAACTGATGTATCAAAATTGTGACCGACCACACTTCAAGGTCAAACAATTTGTAAAAATACTCCAAGTACCAACACATACTATGGTACAAAAGCTCAGACACCGACTGCAATAAACATTAAACAATAGTCGGTGTGCTCAGACAACATATATTCTTCCACAAGAACAGACTACAACTCAATCGGTCTAACACTAACTCAGACCGACCAATTTCCACGGTTCAACACCAATGGTATACTACATACTTGGAATAAAGACAAACTTGTCTTGACACTCTCAGACCGACAAACAAATGGCTCGGTCTAACCACATCTAAACACAAGGCATGCAGATTAAACATCAGCTCAACCAATACCCAACACAAAACAGATAGAGCGAACTTTAGCTCAGACAATGGCAACAACATAAAGCATGCCAAACAAGTTTACAATTCTACACTTACAAACTTCAAGTCAGTTCTCCTCTCGGCATCCAACCTCGACCGAGCACTTGGGGGACTGAGGATAGTGTACTGAGCCGAGCAGCTCACTCGGTCAACAACACTTTACTACAAGTCCTCAACCGAGGTAGACTACCTTAGCCAAGAACTTGGTAAACACATACCTTACTACATTTCTCTAAGGCTTAGCTCAAAACACTCCGAGCTTAAAATTTTTTCAACACATACCGAGCATACATTTACTTAGTCTACCTGAGCATACATTTATTCAATACATGTAAACATAAATAGGCATACCAAACCTTCGGTCAATTCAACACCTTGAAAAAATTCATTTTCATTAAGATAAAGGCAAAGACCCCACGGTTTGCCAAAATTGTTCACAAAAACAAATACACTACAGATCATGGTCGGCCACATCAAAGATAGAAAAATAAAAACCTACAAACTAGGCAGGTGGAGGGTCAGCACGGCTGGTCTCTTCTTCAGCGGGACGAGGCTCTTGGAGGTCTGCTGCATCGGTCTATTCCTCGTTAACTGGAGGCAGGTCCGCTGCACCGGTCTGCTCCTCGTTAACAGGAGGAGGGACAACATTGAGGAGTTGCTCTCCACCGACCAGAGTAGGAACGGATTCACTGGTCTGCCCTTGGCCATCAGGAGCAGCTGATTCAACTTCCATCTCATCCTCCTCATCCTCTTCGTCCTCCTCAACCATTGACCGAGTTACTTGCATGTTCATACACGGAGTGGTATCAAACAAATTACCTTCATTATACTTGTAGATATTTCGGTAGATGGTCCACTCGTTGTCAGAGGCAAAGTCGTCCAACCTTCTCTAGTACTCCTTGGACTCCAGAAATTGAGCTACACCAATCGACTTGGCAAACAAAACCTCCACCTTCAGCTTCTCCATCTCAACTCGATCTGCCTTCTTGGCAGCCCTTAGCCGTTCCAGCTCTGCCTCCAAGTCGTCCCTCCGAGCCTCCACTCTGTTCAACTCCAACTTCTGCTGCTCGGCCTATGCTTCAGCCGCCTTGGCCACCTCACCCTCATGTCAGCACAATTCCAACTGAACAGCCTGCTCCTCCGCTTTCTTCTGCCTGGCAGACTACTTCCTCTCCAGATTGCCCTTGGCCTTCAGAGCCAGCTCGGCCTCCTGAGCCTTTCGGCTTACGACAGCCTATTATTCTTTGAGCTTGGCACTCTCCTTGTCAGCAGCTGCCACACGCCTCTGAGCATGGCTGTAGTTGATGAACATCTCACCAAAGGACTGTACACCGAGCAGACATGTCAGTACAAAACAAAACTATACCAAAAAACAACAAGTGTTAAGTAAACCGACAACACCTACGTGGGCAGCAATCTGGAGAGACTTTCCATCTGCTCGGCCATCGTCCTCTCGGATAAGCCATCTAGCTCCGTTAACTCCATGGACGACCCAATGGTGACACTGTTGATGATGGGCACCATCATCTCCTTCATACAGACCGAGATGTCAGGCCATGTAATAGGATCAGTGAACCAACCCATGTCAATACCATCAAGGTTGGTCAGCTCAGCAGATCTCTGACTAGGGAAATGAGGTGGAGAGGGAGGTATGTCAAACCTCAGCTCGGGGAACATAGGCCCAAACCCCCCACCCAACAGGGATTAAGCCTGCCTCATGCTCTCAGTAGCCTTCTAAATGGCCTTGTACCTCATGTCGGACTCACTCCTTGGCCCCAGCTGCTAGTTCGCATCAATCAGCCTCCGGTCGGCCTCCTCCATTGGCCCTACATCCGACTGAACCTCGTTAGAGTTAAGCCTCACACCCTTCTGGCCCGGCCTAACAACACTATGAACCTCTTCGGAGTTGATAATTCGTTCCGAGGCCTTCTTTGGGGGCTTTACACCCTTTGGTGGGCCTAATAGCCTCATCAACATCATCACCAAGGTCGACAAACACAATCTTTGCACCGACCGGCGCCTTCTTCAACTTCTTCTTCTTCTCAGCCAATAGTGCTATCCTCTGCTGAGCCCTTAGGTCAAGACCCTGAATCCTCCGTTTTGGCCCAGAGGACGACCGGCCAGCGGTCGGTGGCTCCTTCTTTTTTTGGCCAGAGACTGACCCACTAAGGCGAGAAGTCGCCCCACCAATATTTGGCATCGACCCCTTGACACCAGAGGCCGTCCCACCATCTTCTGGCACCGAATCACTGGCATTAGGGATTGAGACCCTTTGATTGATGGCTTTCCTCACCTCATTAGCATTCTTCAGAATATGCTTCTCTGCATCCTTAGGCATGACTGCGAAAACAAAAAACACACACATCAGTAATGGACCGGTCGACCTACAAAATTACACCGAGCTGTAAGAACTCACATGCTGAGGAGATCAAGCCGATCTCTTTGAGAATGGAAGGCAATCGAAGAATGAACTGATTTCGTTCGATCGGATTCAACCTCTTCCTCACTTCACGACAGACCTGATTGCCCTTCCCAGTACACACCACCGCAGGGAGAGCAGTTGTAAGACAGACCACTGGTCAAACGACAATAATAAACAAACAGATTAAACAAAGCAATAAACACGAAGATTGATCGGCGCTGTCAAGCTTCTGGAACTTTGAATGAATACCCTCCCCACCCCAAGCCCCACTGATAAAGGCAAACTTAGACTTATATGTCTTCTGGGAGGAAGGCACACTGTGAATAAATTCACCCATCTCCTTCTTATCACGACACCGAACGTGCACCCACCCCCTGCTCTACTGCTGCTGGCCAAACTTGAACAGGTACATGACCTGCCCATAGGTCGGCTCAGGCTTCCCTGCCCTCTTGAACGCAGCATACAGACTGATCAACACAATCCACACATTAGGATTGAGTTGATCGAGCACCACCCCCATCTCCTTCACCATCATTCTCAACCAAGAATGGAGGGGGAACCTCAGACCGTGCATATACAGCTCTGGGTAGAAGAGCGCATAGCCCGGTGAAGGATTACTCGGCGTCTCACCAGCTCGGGCCACCCTGAACTTCACTTCCTTGGGCACATTCCAGCTGGCATGCCATTTTTCCAGCCTTGCTTGAGTCTCTTTGCTCAACAACTCATCTACCGTGAACTCAGCCTCCTCCAGCGGCGCGGCCTGCACCACATGTCCAGGAAGAACCTTTCCACTCGACTTCTTAAGAACAATAACCTTACTACTATGCTGACCGTGCTTAATCTTCAAAGTACGGATGGACATAGCCTCATCTTTTTCCTCTACATCTGCTTCAAACTCCTTACCACTAGGCCCAACCTTACGCTGGTCGGTCCTACCCTCGAACCAAGCACTCATCTGCCTCTCCTCCTCAGTCTCCCCTTCAAGCGGATCAAGCACTTGAGTGGTCTTTTCCCCTTTCTCACTTGAGAAACCTTGATGTTGGGTCGACTCATCCTCATCAAACTCTGTCTAACCGCTTGACTGCGCCGACTCAACTTCTGGCTTGCCATTCTCATCATAGTCTTGCACTTCATTCGATTGACTATCTACGTCTGACATGATGACAATCTAGGGAAAGAAAAGGAAAAAACAACTATGACCGACGGAACACTATGCCTACACAGATCTAACCACCATTCGACCACCAGTTCTTCAACAGTTCATCAAAAAACACAAATTTGATTCAAATCAACAAAGGAAAAAGCAAAATACCTTGTATTTACACGACGGACTTGGATCACCGAAAATCGCACTACCGCTTGGACCGCCGCAAATGACTTGTCGGAAATCGCCGTTTCACTTTGACAGCAGCTCCACAAAAGTGAAAAGTGAAAAGTGAAGTTGAAAGCAAAACACCTCAACAACTTATAGAGGTCCAGGTCGAGGAGACGAAACATCGCCTCGATAAACGCGACCACACCACCAGGCAACACACCTCCAACATGTAGTGGCCACAGGCGCACGCACGCGCCCTACTTGATGCCCATTAGACACCCTCCCATGCCTTCTGACCAACCTGACAACAATTCACCGACCGGTCCCCCACATGACGACCTGTCCAAACGCAATACAGGCTAACCACGATCAGGCATCAGTTGGACACCTACTCAACTACGCCTATCGGCCAACAAAATCAACAGACCGGTCGGCCATCAGCTGAAGACCGACTCGACTATGGCCCAAACACTTCGATTCAACTCTTCAATAATGCTCAACCTCCACAACACCACCAAGCGGTACGACCACATCAATCCACAAAGGACACACCGACTACCCACTCGGTGCTCTCCCTCGCCTGGGGGACTTAGGGGACTAGAGGTATATCTCCCCACCGAGTCTGGAAAACATGACCAGTCCCCAACCGAGAAATTTTACCTCGGTCAAGAATTTGGGTGACTTTTGTTGACACCATATTGGACCAGGCTCAATGGGTCACATACCTCAAGCCCAAAGTCCAACAAACAAGGCCCAACGCCTACTCTACAAGCTCAAATACCACATAGGCCCTAGCCTACACAACCAATCAACCCTAACAAAGGACAACCACTGACTGACACGTGGACACATCTCCACCATCCATCTGGATGCCACGTGTCAGCACCACAGCAGAAGTGCATTTGTCCCACATCGAAACTATTTATCAAACCTCCTTCAAATATTAATACAAAATGAGGCATATTTTCCAAAAAGGTAACTAAGATTCACTATTTACCGTTACTCTGTCAAAATCACTATTTACCACTTACCTCTTACATACACAGACCTACATACTGACTTGGGCGTCATAGAGCCTTTAGGCTGGCACCACACCGGTGCTCACTCCTAACCGACGACCAATCTATTCTTTTTTACAGGTCTCCCGAAGAGCACGTGGCACACACAGAGTGGATGGAGTATCATCTCTAAGTTAGTACATTTTGTGCATTAATACTAATATTAAATATAAATGAAACATTTTACAATTTTATCGTAAATAATATTAAGTTGTGAGAATTTTATATCTTAGGTAATGAAGGGTATTATAGTAGAGATAAGAAGAAATAATAATTGAGAATTATGTGTCACCAAACTGTTACATGTAAAGCTATTAGCTTGACAAATCACGCTCTAGTGGTGGCATATCTGTCAAACAGTCCACGGCTCTTCCACAGTTATTTATACAGTACTTGAGGGCAGTGAAAACTGAAAAGTACCTCACCTTCTCTTTTCACTCTCGTTCATTTCTCATCGCTAACTCCCACTCTTCTATCTTTACCCTCCTCGTCTCTTCCGCCAGGGAGGCAAAACAAAAACCCAAAACCCACAAACCCAAAAACCTGTTTGATCGAATTTCTAAAGCATCCACTTAAAATTCCGAGGTTTTGACCACGGATGCTCTGTATTCACTGCTAAACGACGTGGTAGGAACATTTAGAGAAGGTACCGCCTCTTTCTTCCCCAATCTCTCACAATCCCTAGCTCATCTTTGCTGATTATTTTAATAGGTGTTGGGCATAAGTAAAAGTTTGGAAATTTTCATTTGGTTATCTATGTTCCGAGTTTCTGTGAAGCAAAGAGGAGGTCAAATGAATGAATAGAAGAAGAAACTTTGGTTTTTAAGGTGAGTGGAATTATTGCTTTCTTGGGCCCTGTTTATTTGTGGAAAAGTTTGAACTTTTGGTTTTTAAATTTTCACTCTACTTTAATTTCTTAAAATATTTATTATAATAGTTTTCTTTCAGTGTAAATTTTTATGTTATTTTCTAAATTACAAATTCTGTGTTCCGTTTGTGAAAATTTCAAGGTCAATGGGTAAAGAATGAAAGAGCTTCTAGTGACTGGGTTTTAATTGTTTGTTGCTTCAGGTGTTCTTTTTATCGCCATGGTTGCAGCCCTGTAAAAGGTCTAAAATTTATACTCCCTCTAGTTCTACAATAGTTAAATTTTTCTTTTTTACATTGTTGTCTTTAATTAGTAAACTTATCACTAATCATAGTTTGTTGATTTTAGATTAGTCCTTTACAGTAATTAGAAATTGGGTTTGTGAGAAAATAACAGCTGTTGAATAGTTTTGTTGCCTGACTTGATTCTGCAGTGGTCCCAGAGGCAGTCTGATAACTTGGCTGCTCGTACTGAGTTTATAGCACGGGAGGCTAGCGGCTAGTCTGTTTCCGGTATGGGTATCATTATCAGATAAATAATCTTCTGGGTATTTTAGACAATTTATGTATGCAGTAGTGTTCATCTTAGGGGAGCCTTAAGAAGTTGAACCTCATTATGAGAATATTGAGCATACAGGCTAATTTTATATGATTTATAAGTTGTAGTCTGATTGCATGAGAATCTAAGATCAGGAGAAGAAGTTGTTTGCGAGGGAGTGTTCTAAGGGATATTGAGATAGTGGGGGTACGAGCGTCTTCTTTGTGTTTGTGTATTGCTAGTTAACTGATTTGACTTATGCAGTTATGCTTTGCTGAACCACAAGAATTTTACGAATCGCAGAAAACGTGTGTGTAAAGCTTTCTTTCTTGTTCATCTATTTTTTTCCATTATGAATTGTGGAGTGGTGATTATTTTGAATCTAGGTTTTCACTTCCAAGTCCTAACTAGTGGTCCAACAGTTTGTTCTCTTGAGTTTCAGATTACTTGTTATTCACCATTTGGCAGACACGCGTAAGATTAGACAAAAATAAAGGTGACCAAGAAAATAAGTGAACAGTAAGTGTAGACCATATGTTGTATTTGGTGTCCTATTTCTGCTTATCCACAATCCCATGAAAATTTTACCCGGAAAATAAATTAAACATTCATTCCATACCCCACATGAAAAAGGAGAAATCAACTCATGAGAACAATTTAATATCCATGATTTCCTTTTAAAAGTTTCCTCTCTTCTCATTTGTTTTCTTCTATCAGCTAGTATTGGACTCAGTTTTAGTGGCAAGTAATCCACAATTATGTAGTAAGTGTATTTTCATTTGTTGTCCAGCATTATTTTTTTGTCTAAAACTTTGTTTCCATTTTTTATTTCAGCATTAGGATAATTGAAGTTATGAAAATTTAGAGAGAGTGGTTAGTTTTTTTTTTTTGGGTTATAGTTTTATCTTTTGTAGCTCCAGTCTACTAATAGGTTTATTGCCTAGTTAAACTTTATAGTGAGAAATATATATCCTTTTCCCCCTTGCTTTTCTTGAGGTTTATTTCTGTAGTTTAGATTCATATGCTGAAAATGTGTAGCTGTTAGCAGCGTACTTGTTGCTTGTGGAGTTTCTCTTACTTCCTATAGTTAAGCATTCCACCTCTAAAGAAATTTGCTTTTAAGAGGTTTTGGTTCATATGAGAATCCAATTTACTTGGGCTTCTTTACAGGACATGCTTTACTAAATCTTTTATTATGTGAACTTTAATGTATGGATGTTTGACTTGTAATTAGCCATAAAGTTTGGTATCAATTTACTCATTTAAACCCATTCCTACTGTAGGTTGGGGAGATTTTGGAAAAGGGCAATAACGTTTGGTAGAAGTTCTTGAAGATGAGCCAAGCAGATCAAGGGAACATCCCTGATGCTTCCTCAAACATCCTCGTGAAGCGAAAACGTGGCCGTCCCCGGAAATATCCCAAACTCTTTATGGAAGACAATGTTCGTGTGACAAATACTCAGAATGTGAACTCTGTGTCAGTGGAGAATGCTGGTATTGGTGTTCCTCCTGGATTTCAAATTCAAGGGAGGAATGGATACCAACCCCATCAAGCGGCATCAGCTAATGGTACAACTGATGTCATGGTGGGCAAAGTAGTTTCTGGTGTCATTGACGCAACATTTGATGGAGGATATTTACTCAGTGTTAGGGTTGGAAACTCTCCCACCACTTTGAGGGGTGTTATCTTCAAGCCTGGACGTTACATGTCTGTTTCAGCAGAGAATGATGTGGCCCCAGATATTCAAATGATTAGGCGAAATGCGATTCCAATTCCAGCTGAGATCTACTCTCATGTCCGCAGTAAGAAACCTCGTCGTTCTAGAGATGCCACCTGCGCTGTGAATCACATGGCTTCGAAAGGCAAACATGTGCTTCCGCTGGCAGTCCAAACGGTTAGTCCACTAATGTCCAGAGGCAACTTGACGCCTGTTATACTGCAGCCTCGAAAACTTTCTGATGGGGCATCTCTCACTGGTTCATCAACTTCGGTTGCGCCCGTTCCTCAGCTGACAAATGGGTCAATAGCCACCAACGACGCGCCACTCACCAGTCAGCCAACTTCTGTTGCAAATATTAACCAGTTTCCATCAGTTCCTCCTCCAGCAAATGGGTCAATACCCACCAGCCCGATGCCAACAGTTGGAAATCAATCATTTTTCTTCCAAGGTGGACAAAATGGAAATGGTGCTTGTAATCAACCATTGGTGAAATCAACAAGACTCCCAGATATACCTTTTGAAAAATTGGTCACTGAGGTAATTAAAAGGATTGATAAACCCTCGCAAGCTCCCTCAGTAACAACGGATATTCACATTGAGGGTAGCAAGTCAAGTGGCAATGAGTTGAAGAATGATATGGATCAGCATGAACCCCTGGTAATTAAGCCTCTGCAAGCCATACAGCCGAACGACCACTCTCCACCACCACCAAAACCACCGGAGGACGGTAGAAATGGCAAAATGTCTGAGCTGTTGTTGCAGGTAAATTGACTTTTTTATAGCATGCATGCATGTTCTGGACGTAGACATTGATTTAAGCGATGTCATTGATGTCATTGATCTCAACAAGTTTGTTTATTTTATAATTTCGCTGCACAACATGAACAGGTTTTGCAGGAAAGCATGAGGAGGATCGAGGTGCCACAGGCTGAAATGTCAGCCACGGGTTCCAGACCCGAGTTGGATGAAGCAAGCTAAAATGTGCACAAAGTTGTAGAATGTGATCATTCAAGTGCCTCATTTTATGCGTTGCCGATGGACATCAAGTCTGCATGATGTGGTAATCAGAGCGGTGTCTGGAAGGATCGTATTTCTAAACGCCGTGTTGCATGGTGGGTACATAGACGGTTGTTTTCTTAAATAGGAACTGAGGAAGGTTTGTTTTTACTTTTACCCCCTTGTAGTTGATTTGACAGTGGTATCTTGTTGCTTATTATCTGTTCTAATTACCATCGGAAAATATACCAGGGTTGTGCAATTTTGGTTTTGGTAAATCAAAGGCTGTAAACCAGAAAAATAGGGCCAGAGCCCCGTAGACCCAAGCCGAGATGCATAGGGAACAAGTAAACAAACTCAACAGGCATAGGTAACCCTCCTAAAAAAAAATGGTTCGAAATGGTTGTTCTTGCTAATTGAATTGAGATTTTTAAGAATTTTAGGGTCCTTTTGATATCGTCTTGCATAATAAAATAAAGAAATAAATAAGCATTCATACAATACTAAGTAAAAGGCTTTTACAATATTATTATAGTTGTCATCACCACCATTGGCACCTTCCCACTGCCACCACCACCTATCATCGTTGCCACCATCGCCTGCCACCATTGCTGCCACAGCCACCACTGTCTTTGCCGCCACCACCTCCCATCACTGCCACCACCTCCACTACCACTATCATCGTTGCCACACAACCACCACATCCACTCCCACCACCACCTTATAATGCTACCATTGTCACCACCATCACCCTACAACCACCATTGCCGTCGCCACCCCATCACTACCTCCACTTCCATCTCCATATCGTTACACACCATTATTTCTACTATTATCGTTTCTCCCCATTGTGATCTCAAAATCTCAAAATTTATGTATACGAAATCATTGTTTAATGCGTATTTATTTTTTTTAAAATTTTATATATTTGTAATAAATAAGTTTTTCTTTTTTCATTGTAAAAAAATACAAAATTTCATTTATTGTTATCGTTTTACAAAATAATATTTTTAAAATCATTTCGCAAAACGATAACAAAAGATCCCTTAAGCACGCCTAACCTAATTTTATAATAATAATTTATTTAAGCACACATATCGTTTCACTTCTATCAGGTCTATTTGATACGTCTTATTAAGTGGGATTAGGCTGGATTAGGTTTAAATAAGGCCTTAACCGATGATAAAAGGGAGGACTAATTTAACAGAGGACTAGTAATTTAGACTCTTTAATTGAGTTTTTCGGACATATTTGACTAAGAAATTGCCTAAAATTTTATCCAGTAGACTAGTTATGTTCAACTTAAAATGAACTTTGTAAATAGTCAACACTCGAATGTGGCTATTCCCAGAGAGAAAATAACTTTTTGCCAAATCTTGTTCTCCTTTTACAATGATTTAATCTCCTTAAAAAATAATTAAATATTCACTGTTAGTCCAAATTAGAGCACTGTTGGAGTATTATTGTTAAGTGTCTAAGCTATAAGTAACTTGGGTAACATTTGAGGTTTGTTGGAGATGCTCTTATCTAGGCTTAAACATAGATCTAATGAAAATGTGGGATCAACTTGAACTACTCTCCCTCTCTCTCTCTTTCTCTCACCATCCCGTGCGTGCTCTCTCACACACCATCTCTCTCTCGTCACCTTCATCCATCTTTCTCTCTCCCTAAACCTTAAAATTGAACGAGATCTCATATTTGACGTATCCTAATCGCCAAATCTCAAAAATTTATAACATGAAATATGAGAAGTATGAAGAGATAAAGAGATGAACGATGGATAACTAAAACATGACAATAATATCCTTTTACGTGAGGAGCGCGTTTATATAATTATATTGTGTTAAGTAATTGGATTTGGATGTGATGGGGAGTAGAAAGACTATAAGCGCACGTAGTCCTCAGGGAACTTTTAACAAAGTTGATGAAACCTAACCAGAATGTTAAATTACTTGCATCCCCATAGATTAAATATCCAGTTATTCGTCACTCAACTTTAGCTATTTTAGGTGTTCGATCTTAACCTATTGAATTGGCCTACAAGTGGGACAATCCTAAATTGCGGTTACAGGTGTTGTGCTTTTGAAGGGAAGAAACCCTACATGAGGGAAAGCAACGTTGCCCACTCTATCACAAAAGGGGATTGTAGCTCTTTATGCGACACAATGTTCCTCACAAATGTCTCAACTCGTTATTTCATTGGATTTTGTACGTTACTTAATTTTTGGAAGATTTTGTACACGGCGAGTGTATTTGAGGTTAAAACCATCGTCTAATAATAAATCAAACTATGAATTTAAATTTGTGTCTAATTTTGAATCTGATATATGTTGGTCGAATATTTGAGGTTAAAACCATCGTCTAATAATAAATCAAATTATGCATTTAAATTTGTGTCTAATTTTGAATTTGATATATGTGAGTCGAATAGTTGAAAGGTATTTGTGTATAAATGTAATATTCAACAATCAACAACTCACTATTTGTGTATAAATTAAAGGCTTAATTAGTAGTGAACCACTGAACCCCCACTTCTTTTATGATCATGACAATATGAAACCAAATTCCACCTCCTCCCTTTCGCCACAGATATCAACATAAACTCAAAATTCAAAACCCACAACAGTCGCATCAAACCTTTTTTCAAGGTACTATACATCACTTTCTTTCTCAGTCTCTTTCAATCCCTAGCTAGTTTGTGTTTGTTTTTTCTTATATATATATATATATATATATATATATATATATATATATATATATATATATATATGTAATATAATACGAAGAGATTTCACAGTAACGCTGTTTTAATTCGGTGTTAACCACTTGTCTGGATCCATTACTCCATAAGATAATATCACAATTTAACCGTTCATTATTTTGTAGTTTTTCTCTCAAAGATGATCCCTCCAAAATTTCACCAAATTCAAAAAGATCATCGATGCCAGAACAAGAAACTACAAAACAGACGATTAGATTTTGATATTATTATGTAGGTTGTGTCCAAACGAGTGATTAGCTTCATATATAAAAGTTGATTAGCTTCATATATAACAGTTGACTAGCTAGCTAATATGGGAGCATTTAATTTGATTGGTTTCTATGTGGACCAGTTTTTTATTTCGCAACCAATGAAAAATAGTTTCCCCACCAAGTAAGAAAATAATAATAGTGATACTTAATTGAACTCATATAATATGGAGTAATGGACCATATGCATTAAGTGATCATGTATGATGTGGCAGCTAATACCTTAATATGTTATACCATGTCAATGAATTTACTCATCATCTCTCTCTCTTTTTCTTTTTTTTAGTAAATAGAATGCTAATGTTATTCAAATGTGTCAAATAATGTCTAACAAAAAAAGAGAGTATTAAATAAGTATAACTCTGTAATTTCAACTAAATCATAGGATAATAAATTATAATTTGCCCTAATAAAGATATAGGAACTGTTGAGTTTTTCCACAAATGGAAAAACTGAGTTTTATTTCCCCTGACAAAATACAAATATTTATCAAAACGATACTCGAAAGTAATTTATTAGGTGAATTAGTACTTTTTTTTGCCACATGGACCTTCCGCATTGGTTATTACACATGGGTTGACGTTCTATTTCTCGCGGGCTCCACCACTAGCTTCCACGAGTTCATGTAGGGGTGTTAATAGATACATTTGGTTCGGTATTTCACCAGAACCAAAATCGAACCGAACACATTCGGTATCGGTACCGGTTCGGTACTTGCATTTTTCACCGTTTGGACCGGAACTAGATCGGACCACCCAATTTGGTTCGGGATCGGTTTTTTCCAGTACTCCCTCTCGACTCCATTTCTAATCCAGATAGTGAAGAGAGACGGATTTAGAGACTCCATCTCAACTCCATCTCTAATCCAGATATTAGCTTATTCTAGAGAGATAGAGAATAGAGACTCGAGACGAGAGAGAGGGATGGACAAGTAGATTAGAGAGGCTTGAGAGAAAGGGACGGACAAGTCCAGAAGAGAGACTCGAGAGAGACGACTGGATTGAGAGGGACTGAATATATGAATTGGTCGAGTGACTGGGTTGAGATGGAGGCGTCGCCGACTCGCGATGGAGGCATACCAACTCGATGGAGGCGTCTTCTCCTCAACGCGATGGAGGCGGCTGCGTGAGAGTGAAGCAAAATAGTGCAGATGAAGATCAATATTATCGAAGAAAGGTGAAGGGTTTGGCCAAATGACGTCATTTTGGGTTAAGGAAGGGTTACTATGCAGTAGTCAAAACGACGTAGTTTTGACAAAACCAGTTCGGTTTAGTTTTTTGGTAGTAGAGAATCGGAAATCGAAACCGAATCGATTCCACTTCGGTTTGGTCCGATTTTTCTGTTTCGGTTACGGTTATTTTTTTGTACGATTTTTTTTCGGGACGGTTCAGTTCGGTTCGGTCATTCGGTCTATTTTTCGGCTTTGCACAACACCCCTAGCATGTTGGGCTAAATTGGTTCCAATAGGCAAATTATTATTACATAATAACATGTCATGCGCGCTTAGATGATGTATACAGTCTGTATTATGATTTTGGTAAATATTTGTTAATATCATATCTTAGATTTAATGAATATATTTTTTTTGATAAATCAAAATTGGTATTAAGAGGACAAGCCCCAAAACACTACCCAAAAAGGCAGTGAACAAACAACGCACAGGGCACAAGAAGGCAACCAACAAACGACCACAAACGGAAGCACCGGGAACAAACAAACAATAGAACAGAACCCTCCCAGCAACAACGCCGGACACAGCCAGCCACCACTATTCAGGGAGGTTCCATGACCTTGCAGCCTGTTTATTACAAGCATTATCTTTAAAGTTTATACAGCAAAGCCGCATTCTAATCATATCCAACACAAGGTTCAGAGTTACAGCAGGGGAGCAACAAGGACCACCAAAATTTTTATTATTTCTTTCCCTCCAAACACAATAAACTGTCACAGCAAGGCCAAGTTTTTTGACAAGCATAGCAAGAGAATTACCTCGCCATAGAACAGAAACAGCATCCAGGAATGCAGGCCACGGAGGGTTCACCCAAGGAACTCCACAATTCGCAAAAACTCTCTGCCAAATGAATATTAAAATAGTAATTCCTCCTCTCAATCTCAATGGAGCTGAGCTCTACATGATCCATAGGCCAAAACTCCTCATATATAATCACTTTAGTGTTACTGGTTCTTTTAGTGTCGTGGTAGGAAAAAAAACACTTTAGTATTTATATAGCTTATATTACATTTAATTAAAGATTTTTCATATTTTGGATTATGTGTAATGTTTTTGGAATCTGAGTGGGTATTTTTGTAAAGTCCAAAACATAAAGGAGTGTTTGAGAAAACATAAAAAATATCAGGGAATATTTATGTAAATAACTGATAATAAAACCACTCAATGAGCTTTTTTTCTTGTTTCTTTGGTAAGCAATAAGTTTTTGTCTTTTAGATACAACTAAAGGAAGATAATAAGAGTAATTTCTTTATGTGTGTATAGTAGCAACCCTTTTATGAAAGGAAAAACTTATTAATTTAACGCCATAACACGATATGAATAAACTTCTTTGAATTTATTATACAAAATAATATCATCATTTTGGAGGTTCTCATTTAAAATCACCCCTAAAGTTCACCTGAATCTAGGGCTGTTAATCGGTTTTTTCGGTCCGGTATTTTGCCGAAACTGAAACCGAAACCGAACCGACGGGATGAACGGTATCGGTATCGGTTCGGTACCAGCCACTTTCCCGATTTGGACCGAAAATCGGACGACCCGATCAGTTTAGTTCGGGATCGGTTTTTCCCGAGTTTGAGCGATGGAGGCGGAGATACGGTAAGAAAGAGGGAGAGACGGAGAGATTGAGGGAGACTTGGAATCGCGACTTGGAATACAGTGACGGAGAGAAGCCGTGAATACCTGAGCTAGTCGACCGTCGAGTGGCTGAAATGGAGACTTGGAATCGCGATGGAGGTATGCGAGTGGAATCGCGATGGCGTCGAGTGGAATCGGGACGGCGTCGTGGAATCGTGATGGCGTTGAGTGCAAATCGCGATGGAGGCGTGAGGCGATGAGGCGGTGAGCCGTGAGGTTGGCTGGGTGAGGCGCGATGGAACTGATTGAGATGAGAGTCTGCGAGTGAGAAAGATGAGAGTACGAGAGTGAGAGAGTGAGAGATTGAGAGATATGTGAGTGTGAGAGTGAGAGAGACTAAGAGATTGAGAGAGATGAGAGTCTGAGAGGGAGAGAAAGAAAGAATGAAAGATCGATCGATCTTCAATCATATCGAAGAATGAGGGTAAGGACGGCGTCGTTTGGAGTTTGGAGTTTGGGCCTAATCAGGTTTGGACTTTGGGCCTAATCAGGTTTGGACTTTGGGCCCAATCCTAATCAGGTCTGATTTGGTACCTTCGGTTCTGCAAACTTGGAAAACCAAAACCGAACTGAATCCATTTCGGTTCGGTTTGGTTTTTCCTTTTCGGTTACAGTTTTTTATCGGTTTGGTAATTTTTCGAGACGGTTCGGTTCAGTTTGGGTTTTCGGTCGATTTTTTGTACCAATTAACAGCCCTACTTGAATCGAACCTCATATAGTCATTCGATTACTATCATAAACCTTCATTGTGATATCGAAAGCATTGTGCTCATTTATTTATCTCACTACAATGTTGATAGTCAAACAATTACCAATTTGAGTGAATTTTTACAAAGAT
Organism: Oemleria cerasiformis; assembly: GCA_037349345.1. NCBI lineage: Eukaryota > Viridiplantae > Streptophyta > Magnoliopsida > Rosales > Rosaceae > Oemleria > Oemleria cerasiformis. The sequence goes on from JAZGTL010000007.1 coordinate 14,779,717, forward strand.
GACTTTTGAATGAATACCTACCAAATAACTGACCATATATTGTGTTAATATGTTGTGCGGATGGACCCAAACAATAGAACTTGAGTGCTCTTGTCTTGCTACAATATATGTATATATATATATAAGCTATGTACATGCAACCATTTATGTGTATGTTTCAAATCAAACGAAAACTGAATTGTATTAAGATGTTTTGCTCAAGATTATTAGTATCTTTCTTATTTTTCACCTATTCTCTCCATGGAAACGCTTTACTAGGATATTATTGTTTTAATGACCAAGAGTTTGTAAGCGGGAGTGCTTACGAAGATAACTTGAACAAAGTGATGATAAAACTAACCCACCCAGTTCCAGCTACAGGATATGAAAGTGCATTTGCGAGGGGCAAAGGTCTCCGCAATCCTCAGAATGTACATGGGTTAGTGCAATGTTGGATTGCATTCAGTCACGTCTTTTGCGGAAATTGTATGAATATAGCAAGTCAAGAGCTTCGAAGGCGTTGCCCTAATAAGTAAGGTGCTATAATTTGGTACGAAGGTTGTCTTGTAAAATATGCAAATATCCGATTCAGAGGTTATCTTGACACAAGTCACGCGATGTATATTTGTTGATGCTCCATTGCTATTTGATCAAGAAGCCCATGAGTTGCTAACCGAAATATGTTCTAGAACTTATGCTAGTCCACTATTACATGCTCGTGGAAAGCTACAATTTACTGCATCAAAAATGGATATGGTTTATGGTGCAACTCAATGCACTCAAGACCTTTCCGCGTCCAATTGTAAGAAGTCCATTGATATAGGAATTTGGGAACTTTTCACTATGCGACATAAAAGAAAGGATAAATTACATAAAAGTACTCAAACTATAGGGGTCATTTTAAATTATACACCAACTATATATGAAAATTTGCATCTAGATACCCAAACTATCATAACACAACATTTAGGTACCCACCGTTAGCAATCTGTTAGAAAAAATCTGTTAAGTGCCAAGTGGCACTTGTGGGCCTTTTTTTTTAATGCTGATATAAACTCCATGTTAGATAAAAAATAATAAAATTTAAAAAATTTAATAAAACCTTAATAAATATTCTATTATAAAAAAAATAAAAAAATAAACCAAAACACAAAACAAAATTCACGCATTCTCCACAACCTTCGTCTTCTCCGTCTTCTCCAACTCCACTTCTCTAACTCGTCGTCCTCTCCAACTCCACAACTCCGACGCTGATGATTTGAAATTGTTGATGATTCGGAGGCAGAGCATCAACAACCATTAATGGGTCGAAATGGGAAGGCGGGTCCTCCTCCTCTCTCCACCCCAAACTCCTCCTCCTCCTCGTCTTTCCACCCTAAACCCTAAACCTAAAATCCTAAATTGAAAACCCAATTCGACAACCCACAATCCAATCTCTACCCATATCAACTCAAAATCGTTTTTTTTTTCAAAACCCAGAAGCCAATTTGGTCCATTTTTGCAGACCCGAATGCCAATTTGATTGGATCCAAGATTCCTTCATCCGGAACCCAAATGGGTCACCTGAACCTGCCCTCATCGAAGCGGAACCCGAGACAATGGCGCCTCTTGGACCTTGTCTCGACGGCATTCTTCGGCATATTGATTGTCTTCTTCACTCTGTTAGCGCTCCGCCTCTTGGACCTTGTCTTGACGTCTCTTAGTCTTCACTCCTTTGGGCAATGCGGGATGCGGCGGAGTGATCGGCGTGGTCTCGAAGGTTGGGTCCACCGAAATCTCGATCGACGACGACGAGGGTTTCTGGGTTCGCCAAGACAAACCCACACACGCATCCACACAATCCAGTGAGATTGTTGGATTTGATGTTGGCCTGGGTGCGGTCAGAGTAGAGCTCGGCGTTTTGAGGGTTGGGAGCGATGACCTGGGTGTAGTGGTCAACGGCGAACTCGAAGTGGTCGTCGATGGATGCCTCTTTGGCCTTGGGTTGGGGCGGTGTGGTTTTGTTTTGTTTTTGTTAACGGTGAGCACTTAACAGATTTTTTTAACAGATTGCTAACGGTGGGTACCTAGATGTTGTGTTTTGATAGTTTAGGTACCTAGATGCAAATTTTCATAGTTGGAGTATGAATTTGAAATGACCCCTATAGTTTAGGTACTTTTATGTAGTTTATTCTAAAAGAAAAGGTGGGTGTACTTATATGAGAGTTGTTATCTTAGATATGAGCTTTATCCCTTTATTTCTTTATTTACTTTACTTTTAAATGAGACTACAATATGGTAATTTTATATTTGGGTTATGCTATGGAGATCATATTAGTAGACCACATTGTCAAATACATTTCTAATACAGGTGAGTCGATGTGGTGTACAATGTTGTCTCATAAGGTGGTCTCCTAGAAATTATTCTTTATATTTACAAAGCTCTATGTAACCTTTTTTTGAGTGATGGATTCTATTTGGTGAGAAATTATTAAGTGGTATCATTTTACACTATGTGTTATGATATCATGCCATCCACGTGCTATAAATCCAAACCACTAGTTAAAACAATATTAAACCACTAGGTTATTAGGAATTCAGTGCTCTTGTCTTTCTATAAATCCAAACATTAGTATAATATATCTAACTCCTAATATATTTATGTTGTATATGTATATATAAGCATTTATGTGTAGGGTTTTAAATTAAAGGAAAACTGAATAGTATTAAGATGTTTTGCTTTCTGTCTTATTTTTCACCAATTTTCTCCATGCACCTTTTCTTTTAGAATGATAACCAAGAATTTCTAAGCAAGAGTACTTACGAAAATAACATGAACCAAGTGATGATAAAATTAACCAACCCAGTTCCAGCTACGGGATATGAAATTGCATCCGCAATGGGCAAAGGTTTCTTCAATCGTCAATCTGTATATGGGTTAATCCAACATTGCAAGCAGTCACGCACATTTCGGAAATTGTATCAGCGTAGCAAGCCAAGAGCTTTGAAGGCGTTGCCCTAATAAGAGCCATTATCTTTAGATATGAGATTTATCCCTTTACTTCTTTCTTTATTTTACTTTCAAATGAGACAATATGGTAATTTTATATTTGGTTAAACTAGGTAGATCATATTGTAAAACACATCTCCAATACATATATATATATATATGAATATAGTAGTTTACAATGTAGTCTAATAATATGATCCCCTGATATTTTTCTTTGTATTCATATAGCCCTATGTAACCCTTTTTCTTGTGATTCTATTTTATGAGCTATAGGTAACTCCTTTTCTTGTGATTCTATTTTATGATAAATTGTTATGGCCACATGGTATATCTATTAATGTTTTATTATATAAATTGACGACATAATTAAAATTTCTAATTTTTAGAATATAATATCAGTAAATTTCTACTCGGATGAAATTATATAGACTAAATAATACACCACGTAACCTTAACCTTAATACAATACCATGTAAATCTCTAACATTTGGGTCCCTTTAGTCATTAATAAACTTCAGAGAAGTTGAATCTTTCTTTGGTGAATTGCAAAACACATGGTAATATTTTCTTGGAAACGAAAACAAAAAACAAAATTCAACGGAAAAAATTGCTAGTACTTTAGGTAACAAGACCAAATTCAGAAACACCATGCTTGGTGAGTCCCCACATGACATGACTACAAGCGGCAAGCACCAGTTTCCATATGAAAAAAGGTACAATATAGTTGATATCCATATAAAAGCATCTCCACTGCATAATGGCAAACTTCAGGGCAATCAGTCGAACATATGAAATCGAATGAATCAATGCATCTCTTGATCAAACACTTTACATGTTTCTGTATTGTCAGAATTATTTCAACAGGAGCAAAAAAAACGAAAACCCCTCCACTTTCGTAGAAGTAAAATTAACACAACGAATGAATACAGCTTGACTGGAACAAAAAGAATTAAAGGCCAAAATTTTCTAGAATTATAACTTTTAAGTATTGGGACAAAATGGAACCCAGCTGAAGTGACTAGTGACAGAAAAATATTCACCAAACCTTGACAAGATCATTAGATCCCCGGGTCTTAAATGAGACAGTTAGAAGGGAAGGGAGGTTGCAAAAATGGGATGTGACTTGGCAATGGGGAAAGGCTGCTGTGCCGTAGCCATGAAAGGCGGAGGCACACACAGCTGAAAGGCTTGGCCTGCTGCAGGTCCTGCATTAATAATAAACAAAGCAAAATGAAAATTACCCAAGAGAAATTCAAACTGAGTATCTAATTCAGACCTGCTGTCGTTTGGAAATTAAATTGCAAAAGTTACAGTTTTATCCATGAGCATGACACTAGGCTATGTTTGGATGTGGAGCTTCAAAATCGCAATCAATTTAAGCTAAATTAGTTAAAAATGCAACACAAAATATTAGGAGGAGGGATTTCAGATGACTAGATGTAGCGGTAAATAAAAAATATAAAGGCCTAAGGAAAAATTAGAGACATGATTATGCAAAAAAATTTACAAAACATCACAAATCTCACATATGCAGAATAATTCCAAAAACAAAAGTATTACAAAACCAACTTTAAATTTCGGAAGAAGGATGCTTTATACATTGAAAACCTCACAGAATGAGTCAGAACTGAAGCTCTCAGGAATTTCAATGCACCCAATCAGCCATGTGTTCTTTATAATTCGAAATTATGAGAATGGTAAAGACAAGACCGAGATAAGAGTTTTTGGTTTAGATTTGGTTTAGTTTGAGCAGTGGCCCCCTACTCATACATAATTTTTTTTACTGTTTTAGAGAAAGGCCTAAATGCTGGGGAGTTTGGCGGGGCCATGTATCAATATTTCTTCACTCTTATTGCTGCATATAATTTTTTTATTAGTTTCTTTCACTATGAAGAGGCCATGGACATTCCCCGTCCCTTCAATGCTCTGCCCCTTACTAGATGCAATGCATTTAGAGGGACTTGTAAGTAACACTTTAATAGTTGCTCAACTAGTTACTTACAAATATTAGGTGTTACTTTGAAAAATCCCTTTTTTCGTGATTTTGTTATACTCATGTGGTGCATGTGCTCCCTTGTTAGCTGCTCAGCTAGTTACTTACAAACCTCTCTATTTAATTCTTTGTAGTGCATTTCTTAATTTCACAGAATTCGTGAAAAAGCTTTAATTTTGTTCCTTACGCTTTTCCTTTTAACAACACAAAAGCATTTGAAGCAGAAACAGAGAACAATCAACAGAAATTAGCCCAAAAAACTAATACAGTCAAATGAGTCACACGACAAACTAATGTAGTCAAAATGTTCACCACAACTCTTTACTTTATTAACTTTTTTCCTTTTCAGTTGTTTAGTGAAGATTCATCATGAATGTAGTAACTTAGTCCATACCTTGGTGCTTCGGGAACTGCACCTGATGTGGAGTCAACACAGGACGAGCAGACAGTGGTAAGATAGCTGTTGCACCCTGAACCAAATCCTTCAATACAAAATCAAGGGAGATTAAACAATTGAAAATAAATTATTCAAAAATCATCACCACCATAGGTATCTGTACTATTTCTTTATTTGTTATTGCATTCCACAGAATATTACTATAGCTATTGTTACTAAATTCTTAATTTCTAACTATTCGTATTTGGGGATTAAAAAAAAATATTCTTTTCAGTTCACAGATGGTATGACCGGGCTCATGTGACATAGACTCATAAATTAGATAACTCTTGAGAAGAATGTATCAATAGGTGCATCCCGGCACAGCCCACACCCAGCAAGTGGACTGAAAATAAAAATTCGTGACCACTGAATAATTAGCACATCCTCTAAACAGTGCAGTCCATCAACTCAGTATGGGCTGTAGACTACTAGGTATGTTAAGCCAAATACAACCCAGAGAAAATCTCAAAAAGTATCCAGCTACCACTTGAAACTTATTTAATTAGAAATCATATCATAAGACAATAGGCCTATGAAATTTCTTACTTGAGAAACTGGATGCACATATACAAGCTGCCCAAATCGTCCAACCATCACCTGGACAGAGAAGAGGGGGTTTACTAAATAAAAAACAGAGTAAAAAGATTTGTCCTTATCCAATCAGAAATACTAAACCACTAAAAATAAATTGACATAAAGATGGCGTGAATTTCATTCAATTACTTACAGCTTGAGAATTTGGATGCACATAGGCAGGTCCAGCCTGAACAGGATATTGACCAGGATACCTAAGCGCCTGTACTCTGCTTCCCGCGTGTCCAATAATCTATATCCAGAAATGAAAACCTATGATGAATCCTAACTAGTTCCATAACAGCTCTGTATTATATATAATGTTAAAGCAGCATAACATGCTGTAAACCTCTGTTAATTTAACCACTGGATTTTCATCCCACGAATTTAGAGCAGGATATGTATCTCATTAAGATACTAAAAGCCATCGATCTGAGCACTCCTATATGTAACCTTCAGTTCACCTCTTAGTCCTACTAACTGATGAAAACATGCTCACCAACCATTGGACAAAATAACCAATGCTGATACTCAAGTCCGAATAAAGCCCTTTATATCTCATACGAACTTAGCTATTGGATTTTAATCTAACGAAAGTTATAATAGATTTTTGTGTTCACTAGTTATCTCAAACACATTGATGAGCACAGAATCTATGTTCACCAGCAAGTAAGAAACCATCAATATTGTGTGTGCACATTGTACAAAGACAAAAACAGACAAGCCCTGGTAGCTAAAATAAATAGTTGAACTTAGGCTGATAGATCACTTTCCAGCTAAAATAAGTGGTCTAAAGTGTTTTAAACTTCAATCTAATGGTCCAGGATTGACTACTCCCATGTACATACAAACTCTGCTAGTGTGAATAAGACTAACTCTGCTAGTAGTTATAAGCAGAACCTTCATTCATGTCTAATATACAAGAATTCTGTATTCTATGATACATCAGTTACTGAATCCCCATTCACCAATGAGCATGAACTCCATGCTCACAAACTAGCATAAAATTCAACAGCTGGTCTCACAAAGCTCAGCCCGCAATAGTTTAAATTCAATTATTTTATATGTATGCATTATAAATTGGTATTATTTAATAACATTCATATAAACTTAATAAGGTATAACATACTTACAGGTTGTGAAAATTGAGAAGCACTGCTACCATTTCCATTGGTGAAATTATTGTATGGGACCACCTTAACAGGCACAGATGAACGAGAGGGGAAAGGATTTGATCCAACTTCTGGCTGAGCAGCGGCAACAGGTACCATGAGGGAGTTGTTTGGTATATAACTCATGCTTGCCACTGTTGGCACTGAAGGAAGGGTTGCTGTTACGGGCTTTGTAAAAGATGGACTGAATATTTTTGCTCCTGGATTGAGCTTAAATTCCTAAAAGAGAATACCAAAGAAGAAAGGTTATCAACTTGGCTATGTAAATAGGAAATACATCATCAACTTATAAAAATTTATTTACACACCTCGTAATATATAATACTAGAGTAGTTGAACCTGGGCATTAAGGTTTCTTTACTATGAGCCCACGAAATCCATGATCTATAATAACAATTTACAAGAAGCTTTTATCATAAGGTTCTTAGTGGCCCAATGTGTGGTGGATAAATTCAAGGCATAGACAGATGGCCAACTAATTGTATAAAAGAATATAAAACCAATATAAATAATTAATAATCACTTGAATTAAGAACGGTTCCTCCGATTATAATTTCACCTTGGAACTTCTATTAAATTCTGAACCATGAGGAGGGACCATTTCAGTTGATGTTGCTGCCAAATGATGATGATAAACATCTGGAGCTGCAATCAAAGAAGCTGAGACACTAGATGAAAGAACATTGGAAGAAATGTCTGCTGAAGTTGCCCTCTCAAAGCATTGATTTTCTGAATTAACAATTACAGTAGCAGAATCACAGGACACTCCGCAAGGCAATAGCTTGGATGTCATCTTTTTATCATGACCTTTATCTGCCTGCACAAACATTGTGCGCTAATAAATACAACATACTTAACGACGAAATAGAACAATCTTAGCAGAGATTACCATTACATACACTTTCGTCCCTATAAAACTCTAATTTCTTTCTAAAATCATCCTGTTTCTCTTGAGACCTGTCATCTCCAACCTGTCTGTCAAACAATTGAGTGGACCCTAATGATAAGAAGGAACAAAAACGCAGACGGTAGAAAAAAGTAATTCTTGTATGGTGCTACGATAGTTTTGGACACAGATACTAGCAATTAGGCATGATGGTCACCAAGTGTCTGTGCCTAACAAATGTAGGTGATGTATTTTCCAAATGGAAATGTATGGCTAAATTCCATGCCATAACAGCTGGTACAGTTTTAGCAATATGTGAGCAATCCTGATACCAGTGTCAAGGCACAGAGGGTTAGCACCCAAGTATCACTCCCAAGTATCAAAAATACGAACAAAAAGAAGACCATAATTCATACCTCCCATTAACTGTGGAACCAGAGGCTACTCTAATCTGCATAGGAGAAAGTAAAAATATAAACCTGAAAGATAATTAGACAAGGTGACATCTATATAAAAGACGTAGTAGGCACCATACACCTATGTAAGATGTCCTAATGCCAGGTTGACTCATTTACTTCAAGATCTCTCTAATAATTGTAAACCAGCCAAACTTATCATGGTATAGAGTTCATGGTGTGGTCTGGTTGGTCTAATCAGCCCAATCCACTATCGTTTTGGAATTTGCGTCACCCATACAATGTGCAGGGAGTTGGCACCACATGCAACTTAAGGGGGAGATGACTCCAAATTTTTTTCCTCCAGCTCAAGTCCCGTAGTGATTATTATTTGAAAAAGGTTTTCAGGTGATATTCAACATTAAGAATATTTTTAAGTTGCGCTACGACATTTGAATTGAAACCTGGGTGAAACTAGGAAACTATACATACAAAATGGGGATTAGACTACGGGGACACCCAACAGGAAACAAGTAGTATCAGCAAATGATCACCTGCAGTCATAACCTTCGAACTTATGTTGAACTCTACCTGTGGGTTTAGGACTTAGGGCTACCTAGTGGTGGAGAAAGAATCAAACTTGAAGGGTAGTGTTAAAATAGTGAAACAAACTGGCCCGCATCTAAACAGCTCTACAGTTTGAGATAGTAGTTGACCATGTTTACCCAGATAGAAAAATTTTGAGTGCTAAAGTTGGCATATATTCTAAGAGCAGCTTAACATTTCTTGCATGTAGTCTGAGTGATAAAGCTGACCATGCTTTATTCATAAAGAAAAATTATACCTCTGATAAGTTTGTCCGATCGCTTTTCCCATGTTCAACATCCAGGACATTCCCAACATGTTTCAGTGGCAATTTACTCCCTTCATGTTCCTTTCCAGCTCTTGTGGGGGTGACACCATGGGCAAGGCCATTGCCATTTTGCATTGGGCCTCTGGTAATATAAGTAAAGTATGAATACATCATTTTAAACATAACATCAAATTGAACAATAATAATTGAGCGACAGTTTATGCAAGGGTATCCTTTCCCGTAGGTAAAACAGGCAGCAGAAACTATCTGCCAGCAAAACCAGTATCTATCCTTAACAAGTTAAAAACTCTTTTTTAGGTGGAAGAGCATATCTGATATACCCTCAAAGCTAACTGTGAACAACCTAGTGCAGATAACTTTCCATACAAGCACAGCAGTGAGACAATACCTAACACCGTCCAGTTTCTGCTTATTTATGGTGGACTCAAGTGACTTCTTTGCATCATTCTTTAGACACACATCAGAAGAAATAGTACTAGTAACAGCTTCAGTTTCGTCACCAGCCATATTTCCAGAAACACCATCAGCTGGAAGCAAAACTCCCTGAATAATGTATAGAAAGCCACATTTAACTAAGGCAGACGAATTTGTTTCCAAAACAAATAAGAAGAATGGCATGAACGACATACCTTAGTAACAACTTGCACTAGGTCACCTGATAGAATTACAAGAGTGTCAATCAATGCCCCATTTCCTACATTAGCATCACTCTTTCCCTTTTTGGTCATCCTTGCTTTCTTCAAAACAATTCCTAAACAAAAACAAATAGACTCAGTGAATCTCATTAAGAATTCTGTGTGTTCGGGGTGTGTTGTATTGCTAATTACTCTGCTAGATAACATAATTAAAGCACACTCACATACAAATCTAGTGGTTACACACAAAGATCCGGTTTTCTCAACATATCTCACTGGCAAAGTTCTAATTTTTATTTTCCCTGCTGTACATTCTCCTATGGTTCAGCCTTGCTCAGAAACTGGAACCAGAAGCATAAGAATACCCACATAAAAATAAACTAGAAAACCAACATAAAAGTAAAGCCAGATCAAACTATCTGATCCCATCAATCCCAATCAATAGGGTCACCATTACAACTAAGAAAATGAGGACCCATATACAAATTTCTTACAATAACAAAATCCAGAAACAATACCGCATAATATTAAAACCCAGAAAGAGCGGTAAGAAATTCTCCATTTTCGAAAGCACATTGAAACGACAACAAATCTCAAGAAACGCACCGTATTCAGTCTCGACAGAGGCAGTGTAGAAGATTCCAGAATAGACGGAGCCGTCCTTGACGTGAACGTCGACTGGGAGACCAATGATGCACATGGTGGCAAAGAGCAAAGCCTCGCTGAATGAAGAAGAAGATACAGACTCATCGTCTGTGAACTCTCTGTTTCTGCAACCCATTTTCTTTTGCTCTGGTTTTCTCTGATCCAACCCCCAATTTCCGTGACTGACGTTTCAGTGTTTCTTTGTGTGTGAGTTGGGATACAGGGAGAGGGGAAGAGATCTGATGAAGCTGCGAGAGGGAGTTCGAAAAGGAAAATCACTCTTTCTTGTGCCCAAATGTGTCAGTTTTGTAAATACATCCTAAATATTTGAGAAATTCCCTTTTTTGTACTCTCTTTTTTTCACTACAATCGTTTTGTCTTTTTTCTTCTAATTTTTTTGTATCTTAATTCCTTATATATATTAGCTTCGTGCCACCAACTACGCACGTAAATTAATTAATTAATTTTATTAGAAAAAATTAAAATAAATTTTTAATTAAAATATATATTTGAAAATGAGAGAAATAACTACTTCAACCCACCACCCATTCACTTATCCCATTAATAATTATTTTTTAATAAATTAAAATTTTAATATTTGATTTTACTATTATATCCTTAAATATTATAATTAATTTAAAGGGCATTTTCATCAGAATTTTTTGATGAAGCCTTTTAATCCTCTTAGCTTTATAATAATAGAGAAGATATATATATATATATATATATATATATATATATATATGTTTTGTTAATTTTTGTGAATTTCTCTTTGCTATTTATGTTATTACTCTAATAATGTCAAGCAATAGAAAATGTTTGTGATTCAACTTGTTATAACATGGGTAGACGATTCAGTTGATAAGTAAGGACTAGGGTATAATACTAAACAAAATTTACATGTTATATTATAAGTGGATTGGAACACAATCACGTAGTGTGCATAGTACATTGTAGAATTACTCCATATATATGTACATAAATAAAAAAAGTGAAGCAATCCAGATAAAGAGAACATCAAAGTAAAAACGAATAGAAATTACGGCCAGTTTGGTAATGTTTAGTTAAACAACTTTTAAAATAATAAAACAAGGAATAGGTTTTTTCAATTTTGATATTCGAGAATCCGTTTGGTAGTTTACTCTGAAAATAATTTTGTAAGACTGAAAAATGTAGAATTTTTGTTCGTACAAATATATAAAATTTTTTAAAAAGTAAATAGGCGTTTGACAATAATTTCCAAACTTAAATTTTTAGATGATGGTGGTAGTAGGTAGTGCAACAATATGATTGTGGTTGTAGTGAAGGTGAATGTGGATGTGGGTATGGAGGTGGTCTACAAGGTGCACATAGTGGTGGGGATGATGGGGTGAAGGTGGTCGTGGGTGGTAATGGTGGTTAGTAGTGGTCGTGGGGGCGGTGGTGGATGCGGAGGTAGTGGTGGGGTGTTGGTGGTGGAGGTAAAGGTTGTGGTTGGTGTGGGTGATTGGGGAGGGGGAGGTAGTAGTGGGGTGGATGGGGGTGGAGGTAGTGGTGGTGGCTAGTTATGTTTGTGGGATGGTGGTGAAGGTGGAGGTGAAGGAGGTGGTTATAGATGTTTTAAAATAAATAAAACAACAAAAAGTAGACAACCTCCAATTCCCATCACAACCATCGCCTCCACATGTCCCGCCCGCTCGTTTTGCATACTCTTACCTTTTGAAGTTTGCAACAAATTGAACACTCAAATAAAAGAGAGGGAATTCAGTCGATCATTTTAAAGTGTATGCGTTAGAAAATAAAGGTCCGCGAAGGGACATGTAAATGGTAAGTGATGCACATAGTGGTAGGATGGGAATTGATGACAGATTCTTTTCTTTAATTTTACTTAATTTATTTGAAGTTTTTTCTGAAAAAAAAAATGAATTTATTCTTACATTCTTCACTTAGAGAGTAAAATGATGAAAATTGATAAAGAATGACCAGTTTGGCACGTTTAAGAGAGTTTAAGTACTACAAAATATAATAACTTAATTCGAGAACCAAAATAGCACTTAAGATATAGATCATGTACATGCATGAACCCAAGATTGAATTTAGGAGTAGGCCTATTATTCTCATTGAAGAGATTTTATCAAAATTTCAGTAGAGTTTCGTTGTTTCTATGATATTTGTCATATTTCATTATATATTGGCAACGTTTGTTTCATCCTAAACTACAATATGTTAGATCATTGGGCTTACAGAGTAATAAAAAAGAATAAGACGAACCTATATATTAGAAGAAATATTGATTCGATATAACATAAGTGAGTTTGCGGGACTGAATTGAGGCATTTTACCTAAGTTTATTTTCTTGTCTCAAATTTGGGCCCAACCCCACCCCTTGTATCCGTCCTTGTTTACATACCATTTGAGGTATTAATATACATACAAAACTTTCACCTTTTGTTTCGTTTCGTTTGAATGAACGAAATCGAAATTATGATTAATAAGAAATTATAAATGAATGAAATTAAAGTGATGAAAACTTTCATCTTTCGTCCAAATTTGACTATTTTGTTAAATATACATATAAAACTTTCACTTTTCGTTAGAATGAACGAAATTATGATTACTAAGAAATTAAAAATGAATGAAATTAAAGTGATAAAAAATGAGGTATTAGAATTTGTCAAATTTTGTATTTAAGTAACATAAAAGTAGGATGCAAATAAAAGGTAATTTTAATTTTATTTTGTGAGATCCCATGACCAAAATCTCCAAGTGTTTACGTGCATGTCAACTGATCAAACTTCCAAATCACTAAAGAAGCGGCGGAATGAGACACATACGGCAGTTCAGATTTCAGCTAACATATGCACCTGTTTTTATCGTCTATCATCTATCATCTATCATCTATCAAACGTCAGGGTCTCATAATACATACATGTGGGAGTCGATTAGTGTCATTCTTACAAAAATTTCCAAGAGGAAATTACCGCGTTAAAAATGCAAATCCACATTTGTTTATGCAGTTTACAAATTTCGCAAGACGTTATTACTATACAGACCCTTTAGTCTTTCACTGCTCAAAATCCAAGTTGGAGCAACTTTCACTACTTAAAATGTTTTTTATACATTCACTTCATGATTCTAACACAGCCATATTTTATCAATACTATTGAAGAAAGGAATTATCCTATACATATTAAGTATCAACTTCATTTTTTTTCGAGAATCAAATTCCCGGCCTCTCATACAACAAATAAAGAGGAATACTACTAAATCGTAATACTAAAAAACAATACTCATGAATGTTAAATAATCCAATTTGGAGCACCTCTCACCACTTGCACATTTTGGATACCAAACTTGTGCAGAGGTGCATTGTCTGCTCATATTTGCGAATTTGGGGCCTCAGGGATTTTCTGGTAAAGTTAAAACTATACCACTTGATTTGAAGAATTAAGGGTGTGTTGGGATGAAAAGTTATAAAGTAACTCGAGATTTAAACAGGTGACTTTCAAGGTGTTACAAATCTTTCTTAATACGTTGTATAATCATTTTGAACTCGCGTGTACTTTATAGTCCTTCAATTTTAACTAATTTAACCTAAATTCTTTGTATAATCACCAGATTTCCAAGAAATAGGCAGAAAAATTGCCAATGCTTAACAAGACGGATGCTTATACCGTCACCAGATTTAAGCAACATAGCCATTCGAACCAGGATTGCGCCATGCCACTACAGGCCAACACATATTAGTTCGAAAAACCGGGACATGAGAATTCCTATGCCTGACTAGAAGTAAGCTTTGACAAAAAGAAACTAACAATAATGCACATAACGCGAATATCTGCTGAATATGGTAAACAGCAATTCTGCAAATGACAAACATAAAGTGCAGTGTCTCTCGAAATTCAATCGAGGCAATGGAAGCTGGGGGAGGGGGAAAAAAGAAAACGAAAAAAAAAAGAAAAGAAAAAAAAAAGAAAAGAAAAGAAATTGACAACGACAGGGTTAAAAGTTGTACTCTCTCACTCACAACATCATACAACATCCAGTACTAAAACCGCAACCTAAGATAAGATGCACCAGAAACATGATGATACCCGGCTTTCAGGCCTTGAAGGCAGCTACTAATCACTGCAACCAAAGAACCAAACTCATATCAACAATCCTAATTCTACATCACAAAACAAACTATTAGGCAGGTGTTCTATTTCACCGACACAAAACGATGTTCAAACTGGTATCATATTACCTGTTGTTGCTGTTGGTAAGCACCAGGTTGCTGGTAGTTTCCGTATCCAGCATAGCCTCCATAATACAGGTTGGGGTCTTGGGCAGGAGGTGCATATGTATATGGATCATATCCTTGTGGATATCCATAAAACCCAGCACCACCACCGCCATTCCACTGTGCCTGCTCTGGCTGGTTCTGAATCAATCCAACCAATCAAGAGATATGGTTAGCATCGCACCACAGCAAAAAGTCAATAAATAATCAGGTCACATATAAACACCTGTTTGCTTGTAGGACTACGGCCCCATGAAAGTCTAATACTTTGCCCTCCCAACGAAGTTCCATTCAATGTTCCCAATGCTTGCTCTGCACACGATCTGCAGTGGAAACATAAGCATGTATGAGTATTTAAGGAAAGGAAGAGAAAACAGGAAACTTATAACTAGACTAGAAAGGGAGTACAGCTCTTGCCTATTAGTAAATTGAACAAAACCACAACGCTTGCCTACTGGTATCTTCACATGAACTAGCTCACCAAACTGGCTAAAAACTTGTCTCAGCATGTCGTCATTGACAGTGGGATCCAAACCCCCAACAAATATCTGCATTGAAAAAGTGTCAACAGTTACTATCATTCCACGAGAAATGTACAAGTTCAACATTAAAACAAACTACCCACTGTTGTATTATTTGGATCAGCCTCCCCTGGATTTCCTTGAGTACTCGGGTAGGAAGCTGCAAATAACAAACACATAAGCACTATTTTATGCGATTTTAAGATTAGATGAACTATATCTTCCAGGTAAGTATGGACTAACTGAGGTATCAGTGTTCACCAAAATGACAATCAAATGTCCAAATAACAGTCACTTCAAATTCAGCAAGCAAGATGACTTCCTTGGTACTACGCTATACATAAAGAATTTCATACATGCCCATTTGCCATTTTGGTTTCTAAACCTATTCTAACCAAACAATCAAAATATTTCCATCCATGAACAGCTATCATAACAGAACAGAACATCTAAACATATAATGGGACCAGCCATGCATTTGAGAGTATACAACTTCAATGGAACATGGGGGGCTAATGTATTAAAACAGATGACAAACCTCAATTAGACCATTTAACAGAAAAAAATAAATAATCAGGAAAAAAATGGGTTTACCATCAAAGGACAACTTAATAGGGAACATACATCAAACAGAATATAATAGATAACCAGAAACTATAATGAAGATGGTCGAACACTACAAAATAAAAAAGAATACTCAAAACTATACATGCAAGTACAAGATTATTCTAAATCTATACAACATCCAATTAAACAGATCAAGGACACTCAATCATATATCTACATGGACTATTTCAAAATTCTGATCCCAATACAACATTGGGATGGCCACTTTCTCACAAGTCACAGGGATGGCCCCTATATTACAAGTTACAATGCGTCACAAACACTAAAACAAGGTAAACAGTCACCGGATAAGATGCAACGAAACTAAAAATTTCCTTGGATCTAATATTTGTTTGCATTAAAATGTGAAATAGTGCATGGGCTGCATCTTTGGTTTTAGCATTTCATTTAGATTTACAATCTGACTTAAGATGAAGGGTGACACGTGAAATCACAAAAGACATTGGTCACAAATTGGGGAATAAATCCTATCCTATCAAACATAGAGAACATTGTGGAACCGATCCACAAAGAAACAACACAGTGGTTCTTCAACATAAGCGAAGTATTAAAAGAAGGATATAAACTTCGGAAACGGAGTAAATGTAAACCTGACTGGTAAAAGGAATAAATGTAAGGGATAATGGAATAAAGTAAACCAGACTGGTAAATGGAATAAATGTAAAGCTGACTGGTAAATGGAATAAATGTAAAGCTGACTGGTAAATGGAATAAATGTAAAACTGACTGGTAAATGGAATAAATGTAAAGCTGAAGGAAAGGTAATTCTTGAGTAGCATGACAAATGCCACGAGAAAAGAAGTAAGAAGCTTATGACATAAACAAAATAACTGACCTAAAATGAGCCACGCATTAATGTGGAATCATTTCAGCTGAAATCAGTTCCAGGCCCCCCAAAATGAGAGCCTCTCGGTGTCCTGCTTTAAGACAACATGAGTTTTACATAAGTTTTTGCATGTTTTAATATAATTAAATGCGCCCAAGTTTACAAAGGAAAGTACTCGAAGGAAATGTCTAAGTTCCACCAATCTTCAACTGAATAACTGAAAGGAGGCCAAATTTAGAACACTTCTGAAAATTTCACCTTGAAAGTATAAACTAAAGCCCTACTTCAACTTACCAAACCATTAAAAACATAACGTGCAGCAAATTCATAAAGGAAAATAGAATATCAGACATAGTAAAAAATTTAACCCCAATCAAACTGCACATAAAGCTTCTTAAGTATTCATGAACATATTACCACAAAGCAATATGCAATACTAACTAGGATACATACCTTTCTGAAATTGCTGTCCACCACTAGCAGGTTTCTTAGTAGCAGCAGGCCCAATCCTCATGGGCCTTGTAGAGCAATATTGACCATTCATCTCAGCCATAGCTCGCAATTGCTCACCTTCATCACCGAACCTAACAAAACCATACCCCTTAGAACGTCCTGTGGCCCTATCAGTGACTACTTTCGCACCCTTAACAGAGTGGTAAACAACTCTAAACGTTTCTTGGAGGGTATAATCTGTCACATCAGCAGCCAAATCCCCAACAAAAACAGTATAATCAGGACCATCATCCTGTCGCCTTTCTCCAGCACCAAGAGTTGCCCAATTCAGTCGGAAATTCTGCTCCGCGCTGGGCATAGGGGTGCCATTGTATGTCTGCAAGATCTGCTCAGCCGCACTGCGAGTCCTAAACTCAATAAAACCATAACCTTCTGGCAAACCTGTTTGCTTATTGCGGATAACCTTTGCATTCAAGGCCTACAATCATCTCAAAAACCACAATGAACCAGTCATAAAAAACTTACATTTAAAAAATTTGAGAAAATATGGATCTGTTACCATGATGAGATTCATAACTACATAAAAAAGGCCACAACAAAATTAAAAATACAAGAAGTAAACAGTGAATCTTGAATCTTGATAGGTATTTCTGTAATTTTGTTAGGAAAAAAAAAACTTAGGTTAAAATCAGTCTTCAAAAGTTCAGCTTTAATTTTTCAGATCACAACAAGAAACAAAGCCCTAAATTCCAAATTTGATGGCAGAGAAAAATTAAAAAGCAAATCACATGAATTTTAAACCCTAGGTGTACATATAAACATAAGCACACAAAGCCACATGAATAATCAATTACAGGCGCGTGTATATACCTCTCCCGTTGGACCAAAGCAGCCAAGGATATAGCTTTCGTCCATCCACTGCAGCAAGTCGCCGATCCAGAGCGAGCGGATCTCATCGGGACCAGGATTCTGTGTGGTCGCATACTGCTGAGGTGGCTGCTGGGCCCACCCAGCCTGTACCGGAGGGGCTTGGCCCTGCTGCTGCGGTGGCATCATCATCCACTGCTGTGGCTGCTGCTGCTGGTACTGCTGCTGCTGATCCGTCGGAATCTGCTGTGGTACCACTCCTCCTGATGGCTGTTGCATCATGGTGAAAAAAGGCGGGTGTTTGAGACTAGGATAAGGTTGTCCTCAACAAGGAGGAGGAGGATTGCGGCGTGGTTTGGAACAGCGATAACCTTAATCCCGGATTGGGTCTGAGAGAAAGAGAGGATATTTTTAGGTTGGGGAGGGGTTTATATAGGCGCTGGGATGTCGAGTGACACGTGGCAATTGAGTATGGGGCATGGGATGTGAATCTTGTGAATTGTGATAAGCCTCTGTGAATGTGGAGCTCAGTCGGTGCTGGTTAAAGTCGTTAGGATGGGTATATTGGGCCTCATGGTCTGGGGCCTGTTTCAGAATTTGGGCTTGACCCGAACCCTAATTTCCTTAAACCCTAATTTCCCAAACCCCAAAAACCCACGCCACACAAGACCTCAACCAGACAGTCTCTGTTCTTCAATGGAAGTTGGAAGCTCAGCCTCTGAAGACCAAGGTAAGCATTCCATCCATTCAAACTGTGTTTTTAAATTTTCCTTTCGTACGTTTTAGTTTTCAGATTGTTTGGTTGCTGAGAATATGTTGTGTAAATAAATAATACAAGACAAATTGTTTGCTTGAATAATTTTCTTGGCTGTGTGTGTTTCTGTTTGAATTGCAGCTATGGATTATGACGGTGAGGTTGAGAGAGAAGAGATTCATAAACCCAGGCTTAAAGTGAACCATGAAGCTAAATTAAAAGAACTATTGCATAAGATTAATTCTGTTGAAATTAAACTATGCTCTGACGCTTCAAAAGAGTTCATTAAGTTGCTAAATGGGTTCTCTGGGGGTGAGTTGCTCCATTATTATGTGAAGAATTCAGCTAAGTGCCCGGAGCTTCTGGGTGCTTGGAAGCTCCGGCGGGGGAAATCCGGAATGTTTTATATATTTAAACTAATATCTGTTATTTTGAGCCATCCTGACGGGATATATAAAGCAAAAGATACGGAAAGGATGGTTGTAAGTAGGGCGTTGGATAAGTTTGCTCGGTCACTTATTGAAGAACAATTGCAAGATATTTACAAGGAGTTGAATAGTAAAGAGGCCAAACGCCAGAAGGCGGCACTTTTGCTTTTGGCTTCGATTGTGGAGCGTGGGTCGGTTTTGGCTTCTGAGATTGCAAAGAATTTTGATTTCAAGCTTCCAGGGTTTTCCAAGATGGGTGAGTATAAAAAGAAGCAGAGTGAGAAAAGAAAGAAGCTGTCATTGAGAAAGTCATTTGTGCGGTTTGCAATGTCATTTCTGAAAGTGGGAACGCCAGGATTGCTGAGGTCAGTCATACGGCAGAAGGAAATGTACTCTGGAGTCCTTCGTGGGCTTGGGAATGATGATGATAGGACTGTTATAGATGTTTTATCCACTTTGAGGACCAGGATTCTTGTTGAAGAGTCATCCGTGACTCCGAGTCTTAGGAGTGTTCTCTTTGGGAGTGTTACTTTGGAACAATTAGTCAATATTTCTGGAAGAGAAAATGGCTGGTCTTCTGCCGAAGCGGCTGAAGCGGCTTCTGAAGCGTACAAGGTCTTAGTAATGGTTTGTACCGATCCTTGTAACGGCTTGATGTCTGATTTGAAGAGACGCTTGAGGGGTAATTTAAAGCGACTTGTGGATCTAATGAAGAAGCTTAAAGCAACTGAGATTGACTACCACAAGAATCTGCTTTTGGCTATTGTTAGTGGGAGACCATATATTGCTGCAGCATATATGGAAGAGTTCCCCTACAACCTTGAAGATTCTGCTTCACCTACCTGGTCAGATTTATCTATACCTATTCATCTATTAGAATTTTTAATTTCAGCTTGGTGTATATATCTCTATATTTGCATGGTGACTGAAGCATTTGCAGGTTTTCTGTTGTTACTCTGGCAGCAAATTTGGTTTCCTCAGTGCGCAGCGGGGATCCTTTTGGTTTGCATGATTCTCAATCTCATTATCCTGCCTTGTTTGACAATGTGGATGTGCAGGGTATCATGAAATGTGTGTATCCCCGTTCATTCAGCAAGTCTCCCTTCCATAAGCGGCTGCTTCAATCTGATTTTCTAGTGAACCATGGAACTTTAAGGCATCTTTTAGAGGCGTTAAAGTTTCTGGATTACTTCCTTGGGGTTTTAAACCGTAGGGACCACAGCGTTTATTCTGAAATTGGGAAGACACATGTTTTGGAGTCTTTCAAGCAAGAATTTCAAAACGAAGTCCAAAACTTGCTCCCTGATCGTGAAATTTTTGTTACTCTACTTTCTCGTTTAGGTAGTGACTCCAATACTCAGCAGTTAATCCTAAAGAGGACAGCAGAGTTGGAGAAGTTACCTGGACGTAGCCCCAATAGTGTGAAAAGATTGAAAACAGATATGGGGAGCAAGGACTCGGATATTGTTGTGGGTGGGTTAAATTTTGGTCTGGATGTTGCTTTGCCCGAGAACAGTGAAAGAGTTGTAGGTACATCTACAACAGATGGATTGGACAACAAAAACGATGCTCTTAGTGTTATGGCAGAAATTTGGGGTTTGGATCTTCACTCCACACCTCTTAAGGAATTGAAGGATGCTGATACATACTTCTACTGCAGGCTGCTTAATGCTCTCAAAATTATTCTTGTAAGTTTAATTTTTCCAAGTCTTATTTTTACTGGATCTTTATTGAGGCCTTATGGGACATGGTAAACGCAGGGTTATATACATATGCGTGGCATTTTTTTAAATTTAAACAGTGTTGGGTTGACTTTCTATTGCTTTTGGCTAACAAATGCTGATTTGGCATATTTGATTGGAAGTGAGGGATGCAATTTTCTAGCTCTATCCTGGCCATAATATCATAGGGAAACACCGGTACATCTATTGCATTTTTTGTGTCTTGATGCTTTCACATCAAACCTTTCCTTAATGCCCTGGGGAAAATCATTGCCTGATCCTAATAAATTTAGTAGTAATATAGGGTACATCCTAACTACCAAAGATAACTCAGTTCTTCTCTTGGTAACAGTCTGAGAAAATGAATTTCATAATCAAAAGAACTATGATGTGTGGTGAGTGCTGACTTGTCGATAGGATTGGAGGATCTAGTTTGATTTCTACTTCCAATGAGAAGCTGCTCCTATGTAGTCTGCTTAAACTCTTCCTTTAAATTTTCTTTTGCAGCGGATAATGCCAAATTACTTGGAGGGAAAAATTGAGTCTTTTATGAATCTACTAAGCAGACCCTTAGCATCACAAAATGATCTACAGCGCTCTCTTTTGTCTTTGCTAATAGAATACGTTGGATGGTCTCCAAGGAGTAGAATTCCCATTAGGACTCCAGCACTGATGTACAAACATCTCTTGACATTCATGAACTTGCTAATTTTCTCACCAGTAAGTGACATAAAGGATCAAGCATATAGTCTTGCGCAAGTAGCTATGCTAAGTACTGGTGCTTTTGACAGAAACCAGCATGAAATTGCATGTTGGTTCTTGTTTTTACCAGGTTTTGGTCGAGAAAACTCTTCTGTTGAAGTCCTGGGGGTGGAAGTATTACAAAGCTTGTGTCATGTTGTCATCTCGTTCTTATGTGATGCTGTTTCTACTACTGGGAATAATTTATTCAAATACTGGGAGATAATGAAGCGTTATACCTGCCATTCGGAAACTATTAAAGGTGATTATGATTCATCTCATTCATATAAATGAAAGTAATTTTACTTGTTTATTTCTGTTTCTTTCTTTTTTTTTTTTTTTCCTTTTTCTTTTTGGTGGTGGCTGGGGAGGGGGAGGGGGAGGGGGTGGGTGTTAATTAAGCATGTACTTGTTAGGCACTACACATATTTGGTATGCTCAGTTTACATGTGGGGTGAACATTCTTAAATTATCGAATTTTGTTTCAGGTCTTTCTGGGTCATGATTATAGTAAAGCAACTACAGTGAGGACAAGAAAAGAACGAGAGAATTTGTTTAGTGGTGTTACAGTTTTTCTCTTTTAGTTTTTGTATTCTTTTTGTACAGGTTCGGATTTGACTTTAACATTAGATTTAAGATTAATTAATTAGCGGTGGCATGACCTTTTACTCAAGTATGATGTATTTTTTTAGGACAGTAGCGGAAGTGACTATATAACTGTTCTTATTTCTGGTTAGCATGAGCATGTAATGGACGTAGGTTGCATATTATGTGTTGAAGTAGACATGATCTGCACATTAGCCAAAAGTGGACACGACTCTTAACCTAACAGGTGGAAAAGCGCAAACACTTATATGATCTGCATATTATCGGTAATTTGCACATCAATTTCACCAGTTAAGACCATTGCTCATATTGGATAGTGTTTAGTCTGCTCTTATGTGCGGAAAATATAACTTGTTTCACCTGTTAATTACCCATTTCACCTTTACTTAAAGAACCAAACAATATTAAAGAAAAGTTAAATAAAACATATCTTACAATACCCAAAGTAAAAACTAATGTTCAAACATTATACACCAAAAGAATAAACTCATCTTAAATTACCATTGCTCTTAGAGGGTTAAAATGGGTTTTGTGGGCTGACATGAAATGACTACTAAGGACCACCTTGTTTTTCAATACGACCCCATAATCTTCAGCTTGAACACAACATTTTTCTTGCAGTTCATGTTGTGTTGACATGTGCTTACAATTTTGCCATGTCCAATGATTTTGACTTGTCCAATAACTTCACCTTCGTATCTTTTCCTAAAGGATAATCCCGTTTTAATCTTTTCCAATATCTATTTCAATTATATATTATTAGGATTAAATCTTGTATAACAGTCTCTCTTCATGCTGATTTTGTCTCTTTGTTTTCTTGCAGATGCAACACCTAATTTCAGCCCTCTTAGCATATGTGTACTGCAGAAGTGTCTAAGGTTGCTTGATTCTGGATCTGGAACGTTTACGGTGCCTGAGAAAACAATGATATCAACATATGTATGCAGCACACTGAAATATCTTTTGCAAACTCAGGTACGCATCACCTATTTTTCAGTTTGGAGTTGTTTTCTTTCTGAACACAATCTAATATAAAAATGAATGTTGATAGGTCAATGCAGGATTGCTGTCTTCTTTGATCTGTTCCCTCGTGGTTGATAGACTTGGTGACTGTTCTGCCTTTGATGGTTCTTGGGATAAAATATGTGAGTGGAGGCCTTTAAACAATTTACTGCTCTTTTCGCAGAGTATCTCTGATCCGAAAACTTGCCGCATTTTTTCTATTCAGAATCAGTCTTTGCCTGCTGATAGCTCTTTGGAAATT
The DNA here is from genome assembly GCA_037349345.1 of Oemleria cerasiformis. Taxonomy (NCBI): domain Eukaryota; kingdom Viridiplantae; phylum Streptophyta; class Magnoliopsida; order Rosales; family Rosaceae; genus Oemleria; species Oemleria cerasiformis. The sequence goes on from JAZGTL010000007.1 coordinate 14,803,366, forward strand.
ACACTTGAGGAAGTTAAAAGATATGACAACTGTAGTGATGATGGTGAAAGGGCTAGAATTACCAAAGCCTTTTCTTTTTCATTTATCTGTGCTATGCCTGAGGGAATATTAGAGAAGTTTCCATCTGTTATGACCGTTTCACAATGTCTTCTTGGCGTTCCCGTCTCTCTCATAACATCAAAATTCTTTCTTGAACAAACCCTTCTAGCCAGTGTTTCTAAGTTGTGGCCTGAAATTTTTTTCCTCGGTCTGCAAATGGCTCTATCCAATATTTTTTGCACAGGTGGTACTGCCTGTAGATCTCTTGACTCTGCTTCTTATGCAGGAGATGTGATATATAAGCAAGATCTAGGAGTGCATGAAGCTGCTTCTGCCTTTAGTTTCTTTCTGAAGAAGGCACCTTTCCATGTTCTATTCCCTTCTATTATGAGCATTGACGGCCCTATTTCATCAGAGCCCTCAAAGATACAGGACTTTCTTCTAGCCAAACTATCTGTGTCCACTAGTGATTGCCATCTTATTTCCCATTTGCGCCTTGTGCTATTTTGGCTTTATCAGATAAAGTCATCTCATAGAGTTGAACAATTAGTCGACTTCCAACAACTGTCTGAGATTTGTTTAATTCTTGTGGAGAACATGTTATCTCAACTATTTGTTTTGAAGACTGATTTTGATTCCTCTGAAAATTCCTGGTTTCTTTCAATCCAAGATGTGCAAGAAGTGGCTGAAACCATCTTTTGTCATCCTGCAATAATGACATCGTTATCCTGTCCGTTGGGATGTAGTGAAGACTTGCCAAAGAGTTACCTAGTAGACAATGCAGATGCTTTGATTAGTTTATCCAGCCAGAGAATTCATATTATTGATCGTCATGCCTTGGATATATTGGCAACAACTTGTGACCGGTTGTTTTCTTTATGTAATGACCCCCAATTTACACCAGAAGTTGAAAATGGTGCTGGTAAACTATTCGTGAAAGCATTCAGTATTTTGGTACAGAAGCTATTTCGGGAAGTCAGGAAAAAATTTGATCAATTCATTAGTAAGAAAGATCTAATGCGTTTCCTCCCAACAATTTATGCTGTGTATGCTTTGATTCGTTTTATATCCCCCTTTGAGCTTCTTGAATTTGTGAATTGGATGTTTAGTAGAGTTCACGTCAATGACATCCAGAAATCTGCTCTCCCTTTTGGGTCTTGCATTGCTGGTGGTGCTTTCAGAAATCTGTCTACTTATTTGCAGCTGCCAAATACAAAGAGGAAGTCATATGATATATTTTGGAAAATGGAAGAAAACAGCCTCAACACCGACATTGTTGAGGAAGTCTACACTAAAATGTGTAAGTTTTCCTTGCAGTTCAAAACAGATGTTGTAGATATTTGCTTGCTGGAAGCTATAAATGCTGTATGCAGACAGAAATACGTACTAAATTGTAATCTTCATCCATTGCATATGGTAATGTCGAGAGTTATAACGAACACTCCAGCAGAAATGATTTCCTATTGCATTAAAGGAACCAACAAGATGAAAGCTAGATTGTTGACTCTTCTTACTAATATGAGCTCCATGCATTTGTCTACCTTTGGGCACTTATTTTTGGGTATTCTGAACAAAGATTCTCTACATGAAGGCAATGTGATAGAAGAGACTTGTGTCCCTAATCTTTCGGATGAGGACTATATCATGCTTCTGCCTGCTGCTTTGTCCTACTTGAATTCAGTTTCCATAAAATTTGGAAGGCTGTTTTACAAGCATTTTAGAAATATACCATCTTTCTATTCAAGGATTCTTTTGAATGGTTTCCTTGACTGGAAGAATTTTGTGTCTAGAGATGTGTTTCAGGAAGAATTTGGAGAGCTTTGGCCATCATCTGCTCAAGAACTTCTGAGTCTGATTGATGATAGTCTTCTTGGAAAAGCGGTTTGCATGATGCGCTATCACATTTGTAATGAAAATTCAATGAAAGCGAAGAACCGGTTAAAGCTTTTTAATTCCATTTTCCCACCTTCTGCGTCACCCATTGATCTGATAGACTCTGATGTTCATGGGTTGGGTTCTCAATCACTCAATCACTCATTAAACCTTGTAAATAAAATTTATGCAAAGATATCATTTTGCAAGATTTTGTTATTCCCAAAGGGTAATCAGTCAAGTGAAGCAGGCAGGGACATGAAAGACTTTCCTATGGACATGGGATCTAATAGAGAGGAGTCATCAAGAATACAGTTTATAAACATATTGGTGGGTATCTGGCAATGGGTTGTTAAAAGAGTCCCTTTGGTTTCCGATAGTTCTCAGAAGGAAACAAGGACAGATAGTTCTTCATTGTGGAGATGCTGGGAAGTTCTCATATTGACAAGCATTCTTGAAGTGACCAGAGAGATGTCTGATGGTCTTATCCAATTACATTCTCTTCCGTTCTTAGAGCAATTGTTGAAATCAGCTCTTCTATATAGGTTTGAAGATCCAGGAACATTGAAAACCCTCCGAGATCTCTTAGCTTTGCTATCAGAGGGAAAATTTTCACGTGTTCCCTTTCTCCAGCTTCTGCTTGCCCACTCTCAATTTGCGCCTACTGTTCGTTCAGTCTGCAAATCATCTGATGGTTCTACTATTGGTACATTTTCCAGGCCAATTCCTAGCATTCTGAGGATGCTTAATTTTTCTTCCACTAACCAAAGTGCAATTGATGGAAAGTTGAATCTGGAAACAACTGGCCTGTATGCAAAACAGTTGGAGGTTATTAAATTACTGCGGATACTCTTTCCAATCAAGGGACATCAGTATGGTTTTGACTTTGGAAAAGATGTAGGAATAAATCTTAGAGAACTCCATTTGCTACTTTTGTCTTCTTATGGTGCAACACTTAGTGAAATTGATGTGGAGATATACAACTTGATACACACAATTGAGTCTATTGATGATGCTCTGGAGCCTGTCAATGTTGCTGGAATAGATCACCTGTGGGGTAGGGCGGTGTTAAAGATAGAAACGGAACGGACTCTGGAGCAGAATTTGCCTTATGAAGTCATGACAGATAGTGAAGCAGTACAGGAACGCCATAGAAGTCAATTTAGAGAAAATCTTGTCATTGACCCCAAAACTTGTGCTTCCACGGTGCTATATTTTCCATATGATAGGGTGGCATCTGAGGAACTGTTGTCCTTGAACAAGTTTCAAACCAATAATTTTGATGATATGCATGTGGTATGTATTTTACTTGTGAGATAATGATAAACAAAGCTCTTGAGCTCAGACTTTTTGATATGTGTTCATTATAATAGTTCTCATCTAACTACATCAGTTTATGCAGTTGGCTTCTCCTGATGCTGAAAACAAAGAACGATATGATCCAATTTTCATCTTGCGCATCTCTATCCATAGCCTCGCAGAGGGTTATATTGAACCCTTGGAGTTTGCTGGTTTAGGGTTGCTTGCTATTTCATTTATGAGTATGTCATCACCTGACAACAGGATAAGAAGATTAGGTTACGACACTCTTGGAAAATTTAGTTACGCTTTGAAGGTAATGTTGTGTTCTTAATAGTTTCTGGCCCTTTACCTGCTTTCTGTGCTTGTGTGCATGTCATTGATGGTATATATTAATCTACTATGAATATATATTTATCCCATCACAATATAAATATGTATACATAAATACGTATAATTATTGTGCCGCGAGACTTTCCTAATGTCTTGTACACTTATTAGTTATCCCTTCACAATATGATGTAAGTTTTAACAATGTTTTGTCTCGTATAATAGTGTCCTCTTCAGTACTATAAATTCATATTTTAGCACAGTAGCATTTGAGTGTACTGTTTCATGGCCATAATTATCAATCCTCTAGAATTTTTATTTATTGAAGTATAATGTATTATTGTATGCTGAAATATGTGGTGACAGATAATCCATTTACAAATCAATTTTATGCATCTTTGTTTTAGCTGCTTGTTAATCAGTGTTCAACTACCCTTCGCAGAATTGTCAAAAGAGGAAGGGTGTCAAGCAAATTCAACTTCTATTGACTTATTTGCAAAATGCTATAGAAGAACCATGGCAGAGGATCCCTTCTGTACATACAACTTTTTGTGCAGAGGCATCCCTCATATTACTAGATCCTTCACATGATCATTATGCAGCCTTAAGTAAGCTTTTGATGAGATCGTTCAGGTTGAATGTGAAGGTATGAATTTATAACCTTGGTAAATTATAGTTGTCCCTTCTTCAGATCTGTACTTCAGTTATTTATACATATTGCGGGCTTTTTTTTTATTGCAGAATCTACTTTTCTTCAGCAATTTTTTCTGGAGTTCCTCAACTAATTTCAAAGCAGAAAGGTTGTGGATGCTTCGCTTAGTATATGCAGGACTGAATTTTGATGATGACGCACAAATTTATATGAAGAGCTCTGTTCTTGAGACTCTGATGAGTTTCTATGTTTCTCCAATTTCAGATAGTGAATCCAAGGAACTCATTCTTCAGGTAACATGTATACTGATTAGATGACTTATGTTTGGTTCTCTTTGTAGTCTTGCGTTGACCTTTGTTATTTCATAACTGCAAGGCTCTTTTAACTTGTGTGTGTCGGGTTTGGATTGACTTTTGGTTATGGAGTAATGACTTAAAAGCTCCTCCTAAAAAGACATGTGATGCAGCCACGTAATTGTAACTGTTTGTGTGCATTAATTTCTTTTCTTTTTGGGTTTACGTGTGCTGTGTTAAAGTTGGATTAACTGGCATGGGATGTTTCTGTATTGTATGCTCCTCTTTTTGAAAACTTGGTTCTTCAGAGTCTTTAATATTATGATGCTATTGCTTTTGAGCTTGACTGTAGCATATTATTTGTAACTTTTGTCTTATTTTTACTCAGGTAGTGAAGAAGGCAGTTAAATTACATAAGATGGCCCGTTATCTGGTTGAACAATGTGGTTTATTTTCGTGGTTATCATCTGTTCTCTCAGTGTTGGTTGAAAGGAGTTTCAGAGATGAGAAGAGTTTGTTCTTGTTGCCGTTGGGTGTAGTATCAGAGGTTATTACTGAATTGTTTTGTCTTCCTTTCTTTAACATTTGCTATTCCCCTCCCCCAAGAATTTCTTGTTCATGTGCGTTGCATAACAATTGGGGTTTGTCTGCTTGACGTCATTTCAAATCTGTCATTATTATATTTTTAGTCAAATCATAACTATAAGCGTCATAACAGCAATCTTCACCTTTCCATGCCAGAGAGCCGACTTAGTTGAATTGTCATGTAACTTTATGCTTGTAGCATCTTATAGGTACACTAGTGGACAACATGTCCCCTGTACTGTTAATTATTATTATTATAATTATCTTAAACAAAGCATGTTTCTTACAAGTTTATAAATAAATAAGAGAAAAATTCAAAGAGCAGACAATCTTAGAGATGATCTTCTTTTCTATTTTCATGACATTGCAAGGAGAATGTGATATTTCAATACCTCAACATATTGACTTTTTGTTAATTTAAGCTCACCAATCCAATGGTCTTTCAAAGGATGATGTAAATCATGGGTCTGCCAGATATGGTCTTTATATTTGCTCCATGCTTACTTCCCATTTTCTTGGGTTTCAGGTTGTCAATGATGTTCTTTCCTCCAGAAACATCACTGAGTGGTTGCAAAAACACGCCCTTGAGCAGCTCATGGAACTAACATCCCATCTCTACAAATTTCTTGTCACTGATATGACTTTCATGAAGGAAAATGTTGCCATTGTCAACGCAATTCTTGGAATAATAATACCAACACTCGAGATATCCCAAAAGAGGAGGATATACCAGCCACATTTTATTCTATCAGTTGAGGGTTCATATAACATATATAAGTCTGTTAAGATATTTGATAATGCAAGATCGTGTGCTACGGTAGAACTTGGCCTTAAAGCTATACTTATGAGTGCACCTCCAGCGTCCATCTTTTCTCTGGTATATCTCTCTCCTGAATTTAGCATGAGAATTCTCCCTTGAGCTATATGATTTTAATTCTATGCCCTTAATTTTCACTTTCACCCTTCTTTAAGGTTCCTGATGCGTGCTGGACCATTGAGCTGGTGTATCATGCGTTCATAATTTCATACACTAGTGCATTTTTGGAATTAACCATTTTATCCTTTGTTGAACATATCCTGAAGAGTCTTAATATCTTAATTTGGAAATCTGATGTGCAGATGTGGGTGCTAGAGGAGATTTGATCCCCCTATGCACTCAATTTCAAACACCCCCTTCCCCATAGTTAGATTAGTTTATAGCAAAATATCGATTGTATCAAACAGTATGGAAATTAGATGTCAAGTCATTAACAATGTTCTGTTTGTATTCATATTTATTCATTCACAAGGCAAAATTAACCTTGACTGTTTTGATTTGCCTATACGCTGAAAACTTGTTCTGATATGTTTCAGAGTCGTGAAAAGCTTTCCAGTTTTATTATGTGGGCAATTTCTGCTACTTTGGATGCAGACTCCGTGAAGATGCTTCAGTCTAAAGACTCTCATCAATGTTGCTCTATTAGTCCCGAGGAAAAGCTGTATGAGAATTCTTTGATATCGAAACTTTTGCGTTGGCTAACTGCTTCCGTAATTCTTGGGAAGCTTGATCGGAAATCCAATGATCTGGACCCGGAGGTTTCAAAAAGGTTAAATTTAAAAACTTTGCAGTCTTTAGTGGTTCATATTGAAAGTGCATGTGGAGGAGACAGCAAAAGCAGACATGGTTGTGAGGAGATTCTAGCTTCTGCAATTCTCTACCTCCAACAGTTTTCTGGCACAAATTACAAAATGCTACCATCAGTCACAGCTGCCCTTAGTCTTCTCCTGTCTGATGCCTCCATTTTTCCAGGTATCGTGCTTTATTATTATTATTAATTTTCATTGCCATTTTGCAGTTGAGTGTTTGAGTGTGAACATGAGGAGTAGGATAAAAAACAGGCATAGTTCCTTTATTTGGGGTAGCAATAATCTTAAAAAAGCAGTGTATCTTACCTCAAGGATTTCCAATTGATCTAATTTATATACTGATGCTGAGCAAGTAAGTAGGACTAGTTTATTTATCACAATTACAGGGTTAGTACCACTGCCCTTACTCTTCTCCTGTCTGATGCCTCCATTTTTCCAGGTATCATGCTTTATTATTATTATTAATTTTCATTGGCATTTTGCAGTTGAGTGTTTGAGTGTGAACATGAGTAGTTGGATAAAAAACAGGCATAGTTCCTTTAATTGGGGTGCAATAATCTTAAAAAAGCAGTATCTTACCTCAAGGATTTCCAATTGATCTAATGTATATGCTGATGCTGAGCAAGTAAGTAGGACTGGTTTATTTATCACAATTACAGGGTTAGTACCATTTCAATAGGAGAAAATAGTAAAGACGGTCAATCATGCGGAACCAATTTCAGGACTGGTGTTCTACAGCGCACTCACAATCAAATTCATATGAATGAAAAACAACAGATTTGCAACTTTTACTAACAGCCTTCCTGTAATCTGATTCAGGGTTCTTGCCTAATAATGGGAGTGTTGTGAGATCACTTTGGTCGAAGATAGGTTGCCCTGCTGAAGCTAAACCTTCTTGGAGATGGTAATAAATACTCTTCTCCCACCTGTTTTTTCCTTTCCTTTTCAATCTTTATACATATTATGGACAGGGACTTGTTTGGTTACACATTCACTCTCTATCAATGTTTCCAAATGTTCGAATCAAACTGATGATAACTAATAGTAGGCTGATATGATGGGGAAAAAAAAATTGAACAAGCTGATGCTATCAATTTGATGGATTTTGTTTTACAGATTTTCATAAAGTATAATAACCCTTCCCTAACAGATATTCGGAATGCAGTTCCTTCTGTCTGATATTTTAATGTTTTCTTAGCCTAATTCAATGCTTTGTGCATTATTTGTGCCCTAATACCCTTGTCAAAACTAACTTGTTCTTGCCATACAATTTGTACAGGTCATTTTACCAGCCGTGGAAGGATCTGACATTGGAGCTAACGGATTCACAAAAGATGGAGGAACTCCATGCCTGTCAATCTCTTTTAGTTATTATTTCAAAGATGCTAGGAAAAGAACCCTCGGATGGGAAAGAAGATGTGGATAGCTTTGGTGTATTCGAATGGGAAAGAAGTATCATGGAGTCTGAGTGATGGTAAGAAGAGCCTGCTAAATCCCAGGCATCGCTTAAGCGTAATGTTGATGGTGCCACATAAGGCCGGAATGGTTCTGATTTCTTGTCTAAGATGGGCCTCTGTTGAGCTTCCAGAGGGTCTTTTGAGGCATCTTCGTTTCGGCCGCAATGTAACACTGAACAAGATTAGAAGAAAGAACGAAAGAACTATTAGAGGTTATTGAGGTTTTGTTTTTTGAACTTATAGAGTTTTTAAAAGTAAGAATGCCGAGTTTTCAGATTGGTTATTGGGGTTCTATGATTCATGTCAAAATTTTATTATTTCTTTGTAACTACATATCACATGTTATGTGGTAGACGTAGGGAAGACAAGATTCCTTTGAAATTCAGTTCAGTTATAAAAAATTCCAACAAAGAGAAGAGAAGCATTCTGAAAATTGGTGATTAGCCAACTAACCACCAAATTAGCAATTTATCATACTCAAAAGCAGCAGTTGTGGGTGTTCGGTCTGGTTCCTAGGGTGTTCACAGGGTGTTTCTAGGTTCGATCACTGTTGATATATCTTTTAATTGGAGCCAAGGGTGCGTTGGAATTTGTGTATGAGTCTTCTAGGCCTCCAGAAGAGTGAATAATAATGGTGGATTGTCGTGGTTTTGGTAATCTTTTTAAAAAGAAAAAGTAAAAATATTTTTATTATTCTAATTTAATTTAATTAAAAATAGGCATATGCGGAAAAAAATTTACATTCACTCTAATCTAAACTACGTTTTAGAAAAAATGCAAACGTTAGATGGAAAGCAAAAGATAATGGAAATTAGATTCCAGATGCAAATTAGATGGGTGGGTGTTTTGGTCATTCCACAATAACATTCCAAAAAGAACACAGTGCAAGCTGAGGGATTACATATTCAACATCAACTCTAACAAAGGTGACTGCACACGGTGACAGAGACAATGGACCCGAAGCCGATAATCACGCTCATTT